>CM019999.1:0-2734033 GCA_009771035.1 Lupinus albus
AAACCCTGGACCCTGGACCCTGGACCCTGGACCCTGGACCCTGGACCCTGGACCCTGGACCCTGGACCCTGGACCCTGGACCCTGGACCCTGGACCCTGGACCCTGGACCCTGGCCCTGGACCCTGGACCCTGGACCCCTGGACCCGTACCCCTGGACCCTTACCCTGGACCCTGGACCGGACCCTGGACCCTGGACCCTGGACCCTGACCCTGGACCCTGGACCCTGGACCCTGGACCCTGGACCCTGGAACCCTGGACCCTGGACCCTGGACCCTGGACCCTGGACCCTGGACCCTGGACCCTGACCCTGGACCCTGGACCCTGGACCCTGGACCCTGACCCTGGACCCTGGACCCTGGACCCTGGACCCTGGACCCCTGGACCCTGACCCTGGACCCTGGACCCTGGACCCTGGACCCTGGACCCTGGACCCTGGACCCTGGACCCTGGACCCTGGACCCTGGACCCTGGACCCTGGACCCTGGACCCTGGACCCTGGACCCTGGACCCTGGACCCTGGACCCTGGACCCTGGACCCTGGACCCTGGACCCTGGACCCTGGACCCTGGACCCTGGACCCTGGACCCTGGACCCTGGACCCTGGACCCTGGACCCTGGACCCTGGACCCTGGACCCTGGACCCTGGACCCTGGACCCTGGACCCTGGACCCTGGACCCTCGACCCTGGACCCTCGACCCTCGACCCTCGACCCTCGACCCTCGACCCTCGACCCTCGACCCTCGACCCTCGACCCTAAACAACAAGTAAAGAGGGGCAGTTGTGAGTACCCAATTTTGTCCGGTCAAAAATATTTATTCCCAAATAAATAAGTAACAATATTAATGTATTTCTCCCCCAATTACACAAGTTTAAAAATTAGTTTTGTTACAACTTTTGATATATAGAATTAAAGAGATCAATTGATAATACAATAATTTAAACCAATACAATAATTACTGCAATGATACAAATCAATCCATTAATTCACACGATAAACATTATGCCAAATTCAAGCAATAAATTACAGCATGCTTTAGCTAAGTGGTACACCTTTTGGCCATAAAAATATATATTCAACACTAAAGGAGAAAGCAAAATTTCTCTCTTAACTACACCTAACTATTTTAGTAAGAAGATTCTCCCATACTGCACATGCATCACCTCTCTTAGCTTAAATATAGACTGCATTCAATCCCTGAAAGAGAAAGAAAAGCAAGTCAACAAATTAAATAAGGCAATAAATCAACAATGCTAATGAAATACATTTAATACAATGATCAGTGGCATTCCGAAAAGGGTAATAAGTAAATACAGACTAGAATTATGGTAATCCAATAACCAGCAATTATGAGCACCCTTAAGTGAATAATCAGCATTAGTGGGCAATAATCATAAGCATAAAAAGAGGATATCAATAAGGAAATTAGAATGAAAGTGGAAATAAAATCATAGCATAAAGGAGAGGCATTAACATATTGATTGTCAATTAAGAAAAGAAATTGCAAATATGGAAAGGAATCCAAAAAAAGAGGAAATTGAAAAGAGAAATATTGAAAACATTATAATCTATATATAGAGCAAGAATAACTTAGAGATTGAGAGAGAAATTAAATACACAGAAATTAACCAAACAACACAGGGAAAAAGCAAAGGGAGAGCAGAATCAGAGAAGCAGGAAGAGGAGTAGAGAAGTCAAGGAAAAGTAGAGATATACAATTGTGAGTTCAAAGAGGTTAACCAATGCTTTACTGTTAGGATGTTCTTGCATTATTGTAATTATGATTTACTAAATTCCTTATGTTTTATATACAATGTGTGTTAACATCTGAACATCCATACATACTTATTGTCATATTCGTAATAAGCATGTGTTCACCATATTAATACTTGCATTTCTATGGACACCTAAATATTATTGAGCAATCTCATACATCCCTAAGAATAAAACAAATAAATTTCTGATCCACGACTCATGGAATTGCAATCACAACAAATGAAATAAAATAATAGTACTCTGCATCCTAATTCTTGAAACTGAATCTTGCTTTTATGTTCATATTAATTCATAGTCAAACTATTTTTCATATAATAATTTCAAATCCCACAAACACCCTAAACTCACAAAGAATTTTATCATTACAACTAAACTTGATTTTTCAAACAATTCATATCCCTAAATACAACCCCAACCAATAAATCTAATACATATATCTAGTTCATAAAAAATTTAGAAACGAAAAAGACATGGTTCTTGGAAGTTTTATTTTAACAAGTGTAAATTAAGAGCATAGGTAGAACTGTTATGGTACCTTTAACATTTGCGACAATATACATAGTTTTGTTAATTGTAAATTAAGATATGTGATTTAGATGCTATTTAATTGTAAATTGACGCGTGTGACTTAGGTATATTTAACATTCTAAATATTTGTTTGGACTGCACATAGAATGAAAAATGTCTTAAAACCCAATAATTAAAACTAGTTTTCTTAAGGAATTTAATAGTTGAAGTTATGATTTGTATGCCTTACCTATTACTTCGAGCCAAGAACCGGTTGCGGTCACTTGTACTGCTTCTGCTATTCATCGAAGTAATAAAATAATTAATAACCTTTTATTCATAAAGTTCCTCTTTAAAATGGAGAAGTTAAATAAAAAATGTTTTTTTTTAGATTCAATAGCGAGGTTACAACTCATATTGCATCTTTCTTCTCACTTCGAGCCGAGAACCAGTCGCGGTCACTTGTACTGCTTCTGCTATTTATCAAAGTGAGAAGAGGGTAAGCAATCAATGTTGACTCGTCGTCTATTAGTCTCACCTCAATTAAAGTCAAACCAATTTTTTAATAACTCTCAATCAAACAATTTTTAATCAAACCAAACCAACAAACGATCTTATAAAGAACTACGTAGTCTTGATTTCCCTATTGCACCTAGGGATACGTAGGAGCAAGATAAACTCTTGTCAGACACAAAAATAAAAAACAAACATTTCGTTTAATCAATTTGATTTTAATAAATAAGGGTAAATTAAAAGCATGCAATTAGTTAGGGTACCGTTTTATAACGGGCGAACGAGGTGCTAATACCTTCCCCGATTCGTAATCGACTCCCGAACTCACGACTCTGGTTTAAAAGACCAATTTTATCCAATTCGGGCACAATTTGAGTTTTCCACGTTTTAACCGCAAAAGACGTGGTGGCGACTCCTCAAGAGGTCGCGTGGCCGAAAATCCGGGCGCGACACCAACATTCCCAACAACCATAACTATAAACTATAGTGACAAGGAAAAATCTTAGATATAGCAACACCAACATCAATACATAAAAGTTTTGTTATACCTACAGTTTTTTATCTTTTACCGATGACTTCGACTATAACTATCAATTACTGTAGGTGCATCCTGTAGCGAAAATTCAAATGTTGATGGTTCTCATTCTTTAATTGATAACTTGTATATGTTCAATGTTGTTAGTTACTATAATTAAATATTGTAAATAAGTTCATGTGGTACAAAGCATAAGTTGAATGGGAAATGTGAGAGTTCTTGAGAAAGCTGAGTTTGGGAAGGAAGAGACCATAAAGAATTTTGTCTTTGAAGAAATACTTATTACCGTTAAGGATGCACCTACAGTAATAGAAGATATTGTTGAGAGAATTGTTCGTGACATTATTATAGACCAAGACAACAATGAGGTTCTCCACCGAATACCTATAGAGCAACCTCAAGAACTAAAAATGTCATTAAGGAGATACAATAATTAAAGAGATGAGAAATGCAATCTCACACGGTTATATGATATTTCTTCAAGAACATGAAGATGACATCGAACAAGGGATGATTCAATCAACTTTTGTCAAGCTATTTGTAATTCCAACTCTAAGTAATGGAATGATACGATGAAGGATGAGATTAAGTCATTGCATAATAATGTCGTTTAAGATCTTGTCGAATAACCTAAAGGAATTAAAGAGTAATATCGAAAGATATAAACCTTACCTAGATTGTAAGGCTATACTCAAAGAATGTGTTGAGTATAAAGTAACCTTCTCATAAGCATCATTGAACGATTCTTCTGGAACAACATTTGCACTAGTAGCTCATTTTTGACCTAAAGCTCTATTAGATGTATGTCTGGACTTCAATTCTAAATGGTGATATTGAAGCAACTAGAAAACTGTGTCAATTGACTCATAGTCTATGGTGTGTAAACTAAATAAATCGATTTATGACCTTAAACAAGTTTCTCGTATATGACATCATAAGTTTCATCAAGTTGTTACCTCAATTAAGTTGTTACATCATATAGTTTTGAGGCAAATAGGGTTAATGATTGTGTACACCGTAAGTTGTTACCTTAATTAAGTTGTTACTCTCCATTTTCTTTGCAATAAATTTTATGTTTAAAGGTTTCACATTTACACTTTTTTTTGTGACAAAAATGGTTATATTTTATAGAATAATCATTTTGTGTAAATGAGTCACCTATACAGGTCATCTTTATCTCATTTATTTGTTGACTATGTAAATAAGCTTTATTGTTAATAAGCTTTATATCTTTCATTTTTTGAGTTAGGTTTTTATTTTTTACTTTCACAGTTTTTTCGTCTTCATAGTATTTATCACTATGAAGTTTGGTTCACAGACCTTTTGCATGTTGAAGACGACATTGAATGAGAAAGTTTACATTTAAGTTGTTTTAATCATTTATCTTTTTATATCTTTCATTTTTTCAAATAGTTTTTCATTTTTCACTTTCCCCGTTTTTTCGTCTTCATAATATTTATCACTGCGGAATTTGTTTTTACACACCTTTTGCATGTTGAATACGACATTGAAGGGGAAAGTTTACATTTAAGTTGTTTTATTCGTTTATTTCTTTATATGTTTCATTTTTGCAAATAGTTTTTCGTTTTTCACTTTCTCCGTTCTTTCGTCTTCATGATATTCATCACTGTGAAGTTTGTTTTACATACCTTTTATCGTTGAACACGACATTAAAGGATAAATTTTACATTTTCATCTTTTTAATCCTTGATCTTTGTATATGTTACATTATTCACATAGGTTTTCAGTTATCACTTTCCCCATTTTGTCATCTTTGTATCGTTGAAGACTTACATTGAGGGAACAGTGAACATTTCGGAAATGTTTTATATAGTTATTTCTATTTTGTTCGTAATAACTATATGTGTTTTATGAATCGGATGACATTTTGGTCCTTACCTATACAAAATGATTCATTCACTGCTTATAAAGGTTAAGAAGTTGACTCTCTGTATGTCTATATTATTTTTATGTACATAACTGTGCTTGAGCGAGAGGATCCACGCTTGAGCGAGAGGATCCTCACTTGAGCGAGAGGATCCTCGCTTGAGCGAGAGGATCCAAGCTTGAGCGAGAGGATCCTCGTTTGAGCGAGAGTGTTCTCGCCTGAGTGAGAGTTGTCTCGCCTGGGCGAGAAGTGTCATTCTGGGGGCTATCAAGGTTGTAGGATTATGGCTTGAGCGAAAATAGGCTCGTTTGAGCGAGAGCGGTCTCGTTTGAGTGAGAAATTCCTCGCTTGAGCGAGAGCGTCAGATCTGAAATTTTAAAAAGGCGGGATTTTCTCGCTTGAGCGAGAATGGACTCGCTTAAGTGAGAACCCGACGATTTCACTTTAAAATAGAAACCCTCAAACACATTTAGAGTTAGAACTTGAGAGAGAAGAGAGAAGAAGGTGATTTTGGGAACAAGGACTCGTGGGAATCATCTAGAAGCTTAGGAAGAGGTAGATCTCTTGGGGTTCTCTGCTTCAAAATGAAATGGGAGAGAAAGATATGGAAAAATCACTCACACTTCAAAATAATGAGTGGAACTAAATGGGAAAAAAATGACTGAGTTTGGGACACATGTCCATGGATGAAGTGGATAAACCTTTTCTTTTGAGGATAAAATATATCATCATATCACATGATAATTTATCTACTTAAATTCACTCATTTGGATCTAAAGATATAAGTTATCTATAAGGAGATATTTTATTCTTTTTTAGATAAATAGATGAAACATTAATTAGATAACGCTTATAGCTCATTCTCACTATTTTAATTTTTTATTATCTATTCTCTTTCGTTTGCAGTATATTAAATTTAGATGGCTTGTAATTCCTTTATTCCAAATTCATTTTTGTTTTGTTTTTATTTGATAGTTTTATATTCTTTTTCTATTTTAAAAGACCTTTTTAAACAAAAAGTGTGCAATAGCTTATTTTTCTATATCGCTGATTAATATCTTTTAAGCAAAATAAAAATATTTGAAGAGAGTTCAACAAAATATTAAATTATATTAAGATATTTAAAAAAAATACATGGTTAAAACAAAACCATGGGGTTCAAAAAAAATAAATAAACAAAATGATATTCAATTTTGTTATTATGAATGTAGAGCCTGTTGATGGTATCTCCCTGTTGGGCCTTACTTTTGAAGTTAGGTCCATAAGCCTGATTTAAATCCAAACAAATAAGTGAGAGGTGCAGGAGCATGATTCAGAATCGTTATTAGCTTTAGAAGATTAGGTTTTGGTTGAGAAGTGAGATGGGTGAACACGACGAAGAAGAGAGATATGAGGAGGAGGGCAATGGGGTAGACCCATATCCTCACGACTCCAAGACTCACGTACGTATGCTTCCTCTTCTTTTCTTTATTTTCTAATTAGGGTTTTACTGATTGATGATACTGAACTGTGGCAGAAGCATGCATCTCGAGATCGTGATTATGATAGAGATTCATCGAGAAGCAGCAGAGAAAAGGAAAAGGAACGAGAGAAAGGGAGGGAAAAGGATAGGAAAAGAGAAAAGGAGAGAGACCGAGATCATCGCCATCGCGATCACAGGGACAGAAGAGAAAGGGAAAAAGGGAGGGATAAAAATGATGATGATGATGATTATTACAGAAGGCGAGACTTTGACAGGTACATACAAGTTCACTTCATCATTTCCTTTTTGTTAGTTGTCTTTTTTATGATTTTGTTCTATTATCTGATGATACAGACGAAAGGATTATGATAGAGAGGACAGACATAAGCGCAGGTCTCGCTCTCGCTCCTCTTCACCATCCAGGGGTAGATCCCAACATCGATCAAGGTCTCGCTCAAAGAGGTAAATCATCCAAAGACCATTAACATTATATATGTCATTGATGACATTGAGTATTTCCATACTTTGGGGAGTTTATTGTAAGTACTATTTTAGTTGATTGAACGGGGCTTGTAATATATTTGAAAATACGAGTCTTTTAAATGCCAATTTATTTCGGTTATTAGTGACAGGGCCTAGATATCATGTTTGCGATCCCTTTACAGTTGTTTACAACGTCTGTCTCTCTTTCTCTCTCCTCCACGACTCAAGAGTTTCCAGGCAGTGTTTAAAATTTAAGTGGGAAAGGAAAACATATAAAGCTACGAGGTTCAAACCATCAGTTTATAACTTTTATAGCTCAATATTCTAGCAATCTAACTACATTCTTATATACTTGCAGTAAAGTGTTTCTTAGTATGAGGTTACATTTTATTTTTGCAATGCTAACATTATTTACCCACAGCAAAAGGATTAGTGGTTTTGATATGGCTCCTCCTCCTTCTGCAATATTAGCTGGTGCTTCCACCATTACAGGTACATTTACTGTTCTGTATATTTTGCAAACTTTTAATCGTAACTGCTTTTTATTTTTTGTTGGTCCTAGTATGGAAAGTTCATTTCAAATTCGTGGTGTTATCTTGGTAAGCTATATTCAGTTTTTAGATGAGTATATAACTCTTGAAAGAGTGGGCTTATATTGTGTGTAATTCAGTCTTCTTTCTTTCTTACTTGGTGATATAATTCTGGAACTAAAAGATGCTTTGGTTTTGTCTTGTGTTTGGTGTTTGTTTGTTTTGTTTCTATGTCATGTCTTATGCTCTTAGAAGGCAATGGTGGGTTACTTGCCCCACTGTGCTGACAATGGGTGTGAGCCGACATCTGTAGCTTTTATGTCCACGGAGGATTCGATGCACTGGTTTTTGGTGGGTCTTGTTCGTCTTCACTGGAAATTATTACTCAAATAGTATCTCCAAAACTCGTTTCAAATGTTGCTCTAGTTTTTTGATATATTAGCAATGTTAGATTATTCATAAGCACATGCAACTGAAGCAAAAAAAGCACTCGAGGTTGAGACATATATAATAGTTCCACTAGACAATTATGAATTTGCTCTGAGGTGTAATGTGCCAGCATTTGCAGGTCAGATCACTGGGCCAAATCCTGCAATTCCTGCGGTGTTTCAAAACATGTTTCCGTTGGCTACCAGTCAGGTATATCTTCCTTTATTTGACCCAACCTCTGGTTTTGCAGTATTATGCTTTTATTAATTTATCATCTTGTTTTTGTTTGTCAGCCATTCAGTGCTCTCCCTGTCATGCCTGTTCAGGCTATGACACAACAGGTAAAATGGCTTTTCATTGATGCAATGTTTTATTTGCCTCCTTATTATTGCCTCTTATTTTGGCCCTTCTTTAATGCATAAATATACAGGCGACTCGACATGCTAGAAGGGTGTATGTTGGAGGGCTGCCTCCTACAGCCAATGAGCAGGTATTGGCCTTAAACTTCTTTATTATAATCTTTTTGCTTACTTCTGTCAATGCAGAAATCTTTATATTTTGTAGGGTTTCTTAGCATGATCCACCCTTATAATCTCTAAACAAGAGAATAGCTTCGCGAGCTTTGCTCTCAGCTAAATTTCATTATTGTCAAATGTTTTTTCATGTTTCATCATATTACCACTTAGAATCTGTTATCACATAATCTTTAGTCACATTACTTCAAAAGCTTATACCTTTTAGTTTTTTGATCAAATTTTACATGGTTCTGTTATGGATACTTAATCAAGTCGAAAACAAGCCTGCTATGTTATAAAGCTGGTTTCATTTGTGATGATTTTGCCATTTTAGCCATTCTTATGATATTTGACCTTTTACACTGCAGTCAGTTGCTACTTTCTTCAGCCAGGTCATGGCTAATATTGGAGGAAACACTGCTGGTCCAGGTACTCAAAATCTTTATATGTGATTTGTTTCCATTTGTTGAGATTTTAGGCTCACTGTTCTTTGTTCGGACTAATTTTATTTTTTTCGTGTATTTGTGAAGGTGATGCGGTAGTCAATGTTTACATTAACCATGACAAGAAGTTTGCATTTGTTGAGATGAGGTCTGTTGAGGAAGCTAGCAATGCAATGGCTCTGGATGGGATTATTTTTGAGGTCACTCACCGACTCCTTTTTTTGGAAGTACATGAGTGGAGACTAATTTTATTTTATTTTTTAACTTCAGGGTGCACCAGTTAAAGTCAGGAGACCTACTGATTATAACCCTTCTCTAGCTGCTACCCTAGGCCCAAGCCAACCCAACCCGAACCTAAACCTGGCTGCTGTTGGCTTAATACCTGGGTCGGCCGGTGGACTTGAAGGCCCTGATCGAATTTTTGTTGGCGGGGTTCCTTACTACTTTACAGAAAATCAGATCAGAGAGCTTTTAGAGACTTTTGGCCCTCTCCGTGGTTTTGATCTGGTTAAAGATAGAGAAACAGGAAATTCGAAGGGCTATGCATTTTGTGTTTACCAAGACCTTGCAGTTACAGATATTGCATGTGCAGCTCTGAATGGAATAAAGATGGGGGATAAGACTCTTACTGTTAGACGAGCTAATCAAGGTGCAAACCAACCTAAACCTGAGCAAGAGAATGTTCTAATGCATGCACAGCAACAGATTGCTCTGCAGGTTTGAGAGTTTGTCTCCTAAAATGTTTCTATTACCAACAAAATGTGGTGCGTGCATGAAATTCTAATTGTTTTGTCATTTTAATCTTGTAGAAACTCATGTTTCAACCAACATTAGTGGCTACAAAGGTGGTATGTTTAACTCAAGCAGTTTCTCCGGATGAGCTCAAAGAAGACGAGGACTATGAAGAGATTATTGAGGATATGAGACAGGAGTGTTCTAAATTCGGTAATCCCTGATTTAATTAGCTGGTCTTTTTTCTTCAAATTGTAATGCATTTATATTAGTTCTGTTATTTATTTGATTTACAGCTAAATAGTCCCATATTTTGCTATGAAGAGTCAAGCCAAAATTACTCACCAAAGCCTACATGAAATCTTTGTTCACCCATACTTCATTGCATATCTTGAAAGTTTGTCTGAGCAGTTCATTATTTTATGTATTTTTAATTTCATAATGTGCAGGTACTTTGGTGAATGTCGTGATCCCCCGCCCACAACCGAATGGAGAACTGACTGCTGGAGTTGGAAAGGTTTGTACTCTGGACCTTCTCTGTTGGAATTTTTTGTTTCCATGATTTAGCAGTTACAATTCTTGTTTCATTCATTAATTTTCTTTTCGTGTCAATTCCTCATGCATTGGGTTTTTCATGCTAGTTCTTGATTGTAGTTGTTTTGAAAGCATAGTAATTTGAAAATACACTGGTATTTGAAAATACATGCTACAATATGCTAGGATACACTTATGAAATAGCACAGTAAATTCCTATAATTGTTTTTCAAAATTCCAAATAAAGCTCGCTTCTACTAAATTCAAAACAAAAATTATAATAGTAAGGAATCAAATAGGAATATTGTCACATGTAATATGCAGTCTTTTCTGTCTACAACCCACCTGGTAAATTGGATGCTTCTCCTTTTTCCTCTCATATAAAATGCTGTACGGTAATTTGGGTATCTGGAGAGGTATTGTAAAAGCAATTTTTCTAGATTGTCCGAAATTTATAATTTATTTAAAAATTAGTTTTTGATTCTGTCCGAAATTTTTTGAAGTATGAGTGCTCTGAGGATAGTTTAGAAATTCAAGTATTACTTACATTATGGGTATTAAACCTTAAAGGTAGCGAGGAACTTTATGTAATTTTCAGGTGTTTTTAGAGTATGCTGACACTGATGGTGCTACAAAAGCCTTTACTGGATTGAATGGGCGGAAGTTTGGTGGAAATCAAGTACAAGCTGTCTTTTATCCAGAAAACAAATTTGCTCAGGGAGATTATGAAGGCTAGTTTGTCAAACATGTATACGTTATATAAAGATTCTTATTAAGGATGTATTGATTTTTACTTTGTTGTTCCCTGAGTTGGGTGCGTAGATTATAAAAACTCATGGATATGTTCTTCTAGCCCGTATTTGTCACCTGCCTATTACTATCAGAACTTGGAACCGTTTGGATCTGATTTTGGTATGGACCTCTTTAGAATCCTTCACATGGAGTATGGAATGTAGTGATCCCCTCGACACCCATCCCTTTCAAAAAAAACAATAATTTTCTATTTTTAGTTGTGCATATAAAACAGATCTGGCATGATTGAAATAGTTTATTTGATAAATTATTCACTTGTGTCATCTCAATATTCATGACGTCATAACAAGTTTTCGAATTTCTTCTTTTGGGACTTCGATAATTAATTCAGTCATGCTTAATGTCCCAATGATCAAACTCGTCAATTAGTATAGCAGCGGAAATGATTCAACCGATGGTTGAAAAATTAAGATACAGGTGAAATTATATATATTATTATTGAAAAATTTAAAAATAAAATAATATATAGTTTTATTTATATCATTTAATATAATAATGTCAATATTGCTTAAAGTTAAATCATTTTTATATATTTAATTTTAAATGAAATTGATTGATATGACTAGAGGTGTCAAAACGGGCTACCCGTGCGGGTTCGGGCTAGCCCGCATCGGGGTCGGGCTAAACCGGGTCGGGCTAAAAAGCCCTGATACAATTTATGTGTATGAAAATGTAGCCCAAACCCGTCCTAAGCGGGTTTCGGGTTCTGTCGGGCCGGCCCGCATAATATTAAAAAAATTAAATTTTAATGTATTTAATATATATATATATAACATTTGATATTAATGCATAATTTTTTCAACACAATTGTTATACCCAATGCAACCAAACTTATAGATATAATGTCATGTGTTTAAGTTAAGACCTGATGTCAGATATATGTATATGATTCATAACATATCTCATTTATTAAATATCTTATTGTTATTAGACTATCGATCTCTAACACAAAATAATTTGTAACTTCACTTCACTATAATAAATAATAAATGGATACACTAACAAATAATATCACTTTGGTTTGTAGTAATGATAGACTCAAATTCAAAATTAATTCAATGTGTCGAATTATAACCACCACCATAATAATTATTTATTTTGTTATAGATATATTTTGTATGTTCTTTACCAACATTTTCATTGTGAACTGTTATGTTAAATTTGATTGTGTGAAAAACAATTAAGTTGTGATTCGTTGTAAAATTTATTTTCTTTATTATGTTTTTGTTGTATAAGTTAAATCTAATTAAATATACAATTAGGAAAAGAAAAATGGAATCTATATGGTTTAATGTTCTCATTTAATTTGATACACTATTTTGCTAATGTGCTTAAAAGGATATTAAGCAAAATAAGAAAAATAATATAATGTTTAACTTGATAACATTATTGTAATTTATAAATATTTATGTTATAGACATTACTCTATTTTTTATTCAAAGTTCATAACATAATATTTATCATCTATTATCTATTTTTTATTATAAATTATTTTGTAAAATAATTTTCATTTTAACTTATTACCAAGCCAAATGTCCAAAAAAAAGTTTTAAAATAAATAAAAAGCGGGTAGCCCGAGCCCGCCCGGGTAAGCCCGGCCCGAGCCCGGATTTAATATAGCTCGGCCGGGCCGGGCTAAAAAGCCCGGATTCACTAAAAAGTGTCAAATATGATACTCAAGCCCTACAAAACTTCGGGTTGTGGCGGGCCGGCCCGCACAGGCCCGCCCATTTTGACAGCTCTAGATATGACTAGAACAATATAAAGTTATAAACAAATGGGTTGGTGTACTTATATGACTAATATAATGTACCGTAGGTTTTGGTTTACTGGTTTTTAGTTGAATTGACACATGGCCTAATTTTCATAACTATGGTAAGTCTAAAATAAAATGAAATTACAAAAACTAATGTCTTTAAAAAATGCTTGATTGAAAATAGTGATTTTTAAAAAATAGTATTCTTCAAAGGAGTTTTTAATTTTGATTAAAAAATCAAATGAATTTGATATATATTCATCCAATCCATTAAAATGGATATTTGGATAGATTGGGTGGATTGGAACCCATCTAGTACATTTGGAGATTGCTGAATTAGATGATTCAAAGATTGTTAACTATTATTGTTGACATAATAAAACTAGAAAATGTAATATAATATATACGAATAGAGTTTTAACTTTTAAGTCATTCGATTTTGTCAAATTGAATGGTACTAAATATGATTCCACATAGGAGTACAAAAATGGTATGAAGAATATGAATCTTCAATGTTGACATCACATGATTAGAAAATACATATCAACAAATAACAAAGAAATCATTGTCAATTGTCCAATAATAAAATTTTGTTATGATGAATATTATTTCTTTAATTTATAGAATATTTTTTTATTAGTCAAATTTATGAGTTTTGAAGTGTATGTTCAATATCAATCTTTTATAAAAAATCCATCCAACCTGAAATAAAATCAGATGGAATATTCGGACTGTATGTCTTAATATAAAGAAAGAAAATCAAACCAAACCACAAGTTAATTATATATTTGAATCAGATGGTTTTTTTTCCACCGAAAGCGTAAACTTTCTTATTTTGTGGAGTCCAAGGGACAAATTAGAATGCACGGGAAGAATATTTCCCTATATGCATAATGAAAGAGAATTAGATAAGGCATATGATTTGTTTAGGAGATGACGGCAGGATATGTCTTCCCCAATCTAGCCCCTGCTCTTTCCCTATCATGGAATATTTAATAAGAATGAAGCTTGTTGCCAAGGATTCAAAATTGTAATTCCATCCACCATGCAAAAAACTTAAAGTGACCAATATGTGCATTTTTGGTGGCTTGCTCATTTTTTGTAAAGCTTAGCCTGTTATTAGAAAAGTGGTAGATGCTTTCAATGAAATTACTGGAAATACTAGTCTAGAGGCAAACAAGAGGAAACCAGCATTACATATGGCTGATATAGTGATATCAATAGTAATGATAAAAGAAAACTCCTAAACATGATTGGTTTCCAAGAGGCATTCCTGTCTCCCACAAAATGGAAAGCTGAAGATTGCCAAGCTGTTATGCATAAAATTGCTGCTAAGATGATATGCTGGACTAGTAGGAATTTGCCCTATGCTGGAGGATCCAACTAGCTCATCTGTGCTACTCACATCAGAGACATATTGGCTTCTTATTTTTATGATTCCAGGGAAAGTACTTGCTCAAATAAAAAGGTCATGTAGAGAGTTTCTATGATGCGTGAAAGGAAATAGAAGGTCATATCCATTGGTGCAATGGAGGCAACTATGCAATAAAAAAC
This sequence comes from Lupinus albus, assembly GCA_009771035.1. NCBI lineage: Eukaryota > Viridiplantae > Streptophyta > Magnoliopsida > Fabales > Fabaceae > Lupinus > Lupinus albus. The sequence continues at coordinate 14,472 of CM019999.1, forward strand.
AGAATGGTGGTGTCAACTGTCAACCTTAAAGGATATTAAATTTGGGAAGCAAATATGGGCATTAGAAGAAAAAAGGAAGACATTATGTGGATCAAATGGGTTCACGATAGATATTTAAAATCTGAGACAATATGGAATCGCCAACAACCTGTAAACAGTTATTGGCATAAGAAAGATGTAAATAGGAAAGGACAAACCAATAGCAGGTTTTCATGGTTACAACTGGCATATCAAAACGGAGAATATAGCACCATCGCCAGCACTCAGGTGAAAAAGTGAAGGAAATCAAATATAAGCAAACACAAGTGAAGGAATCCAACAGAGCACAGATATCTTAGAACAAAACAGAGCAATGGTGATCAGTCGAGCAACCAGATTTGATGAACAAAATGGCCTCAGAGCAAAGAAGCTCAACAACCACAAAATCTATCAAATTCTGCCCAACCTTGGAAAAGGAGCTAAATTTCTACATTTATAAAAGTGGATTTTGATTAAATTAGTATCTTCGAGAATTTTATTTAAGCAATTAAATTAGTTAACCTGTATTAATACAAGTTCTAATAGAACACGACTAGATTTCATGACAAACAAGCTAAATAACTCCGAAAGCAATCAAATTGGAAAACAAGTTGGTCACTAACGATATTTCTATCTGGTTTTCTGCGTTCATTCTCCCCCTTTGCTCTCTACCTAGAGAACGTCTTTCAACGAACTTTGCGAACTTTGTCTTCCTGTCCTATGCCCAAGGATTTCTGGGCATTTGCAATACCTTCAGGATCTGCAGTATAACGCGGGAGCGGCGTAACATAAACCATATTAACAAACATCTCAAGTTTGAGATAAACCAATACTTTATTTTGTAAGATAACCACAGTAAGTACAAAAACCTAATGAAGATCATAGAATTATCAATTGCAATTTTGAATGTCATAGTTTAGAAAGGCAGTTAGTCAATTTAAAGGATATATAATTTAAGATAAAATGGTTAGGACTGAAGAACTGATTACTTGAAGGCACTGCAATAAAAAGACAGAGGAGAGAACATTGAAATTGATCATCCATACAAAAGGGATTAAGATTAGGAGACATCTGAGTCTTCTATCTCAAGTCTCAACATTAAAATGGGTAAATATTTATTTTGTTTGGTTAATTAGGCCACAATGGATGTGAAATTCAGTGATTGATAAGTGAATTTGGTCGGATTCAAAAATGAGCTATACTTAAGTATCAACATTTGAATGTGGTGATTTGGAAGCTAAACACTTGAAAAATAATTGTTACAGGTATTATTTGTTTGACAATAAGGTACTTGTTTGAAGCAAGGGGTCAGATAGATTTAGAGAATAACCTTATGACAAAAAAGAATGAAGAGATACAGAGAATATAACATACCAAAAAATTGGGTGAAAATGCGAGTGAAGAAGTTCAAGTTGCGAGAGACATTGTATGCCATGGCAGGAGGAAGAGGTTTGACCAAGGTGTCAATGGTAAAAACCCGTTGAAGAAACTGCATTAAATTAACAAAAAGAAAACATATAATATAACCAACCGGGTGGATGTGAATAATAATACAAGTGTGGTTCATTCATTAATAAAAAAAAGAGAAACCTGGAAGTTTCGTTGGAAGCTGTAGCGTAGCTGAGGATCGATGTCTAAAGAATCGTCATGATGGAGATTAGAGTGGTTGGGGCGAGGGACATGCATAGTTGAAGTGCCATCTGGTTGGCTAGTTACTTTCACCTTTGCATCACTAAACTCTTCACTGTCGTCTCCCCTCCACGGCGCTGAAGACATCAACTGCTGCTTCTTCCCATTCTTCTTTCCCATCTTCTTTGATTCATTACAATTCACTGATTCCATATCCTCTTTTACCCTCTCCAGGGACTCTTTTGTAACTTCACTTACCAAACAAAGGCCCTACTCACTCACTTCGATATTACCCAACAACTACTGGACCTGTCAGCCCATTCTTTTTTTAATTCACTTGGATATTACATCAAACTCTGGATCTAGGGAATTAAGAGTGAATTAATCCATGGACGAAACTATAATTTTATCTGAATGGTGCCAAGACATACATATCATGGAGAACCATTTTACTTTGGAACATTGCAATATATTAAGAGCCTAGTATACAATCAATAAAATCCAACCCCTCCAATGAGGGAAGCAACATAATTCAGCAAGATAGCAACTATTACTCGGTAGTGATTCTACTTTCCTTTCATCTTTATCGTTCATTTTAGATTAGTATATTGCTTGTATACTGGAAATGCATCTTATTTTCATTGATTAAAGAAGGAGCCAAAAGCTCTATTTATACATGAGCTTAATGGTTACTTGAGAAACAAGTAATCCATTAAAGAACAAGAAAAGAAAAACTAAACAATCTCCCAACAACCCTAACTGAATTAACAAACTTAAACCACAAAAATAACCCATGAAAAACACATGTGCTAAATAGAAAAACCCATGTGCCAAAAAGACATAAGAAACCAAAGTCAAATGGTGTGTCTGACTTTGGTCAGTCTGTGTCTGGCTGGTGCATCAGGTTAGGCCATTGGTTGGCCTGCTGACCTTGTTGTCCAAGTCTTGGCCTGCTGTCTTGGCCAAATTGTCTGAGTCACGTCTAGGCCATCTGACCGTGTTGTCTCGGTCACGATGGGCCACTAGCTTATGTTGACTAGCTTTGAGGTTGGCTTTGAGGCTAGAGTCTATTGCATCATGTTGTGTGTTAAGCAAGGCATTGGGTTGACTTAGTAAACCATTTTTGAAATTCATTTTACTTTGCTGCATAACTTGAGCCAAAGTCGCTACACCCCTTGGGGTTAGCTAAAAGCAGATTCTCATTTCCCTTTTTAAATAAAACATGCTTATATACTCAAGCCAGAGTTTTGCTTATATACTCAAGCCAGAGTTTTGCTTATATACTCAAGCCAGAGTTTTGCTTATATACTCAAGTCAAAGTTTTGCTTATATACTCAAGCCAGAGTTTTGCTTATATACTCAAGCCAGAGTTTTGCTTATATACTCAAGTCAGAGTCGCTAATCCTTCATGGTCGGCTAAAAATATATTTTCTTTTCCTCGAATTCACCATCAATCAATTCCCGTAAATCCACGTCATCTTTACTATAAACACACTCATATATGTTTATACTAAATATGTGATTCACAATATGATTATTACATGACCATAAAATACCCACATTTTTCATCTTCCGTAAATCTACGCCTACTTTAGTATAAACACACTCATATATGTTTATACTAAATGCGTAATTCACAACTCAATCATTGCATGGCCAGAAAATATACACATTTTCTATTCCAAATGCAAAATTAAAGACTTATCCTTACCTTGGTGGGTGTTGGGTTTGGTTCTTGGCAACTTCACAAGTTCCACCGACACCGCCGCCAACTCTAGGATCTTTCCTCATTCCCACCATATAACACAATGTTAGTCATTTATTCCAAATATCACATAAACAACTTATATTGCATTATTTAACCATACAAGATATTCCACCATATTTTCAATGTCGCTAAACTACTTTCACCATAAGTTTACAATATACATAATTATCTCATATTTCATCATTAGAAAGTAAACTCCTCTTCTACCTCTAGCATTTTACCCATTTTCCATTTTAACCACATTTTCTCTTTAGGGTTTTGGGGTTTTCATGACTCAACCCACAAACCCTCTCCTTTCTTGAAATACTAACTCCATACCAAGAGTTTACAAGATAAAATAACATAAAATGAACCATAACTCAAAAGGGTGAGTTTCCATGGTTTCTCTCATTCTTGAAAAGAGATCCAACATACCCAAAAAGAGTTCCAAAGAGAAGAAGAGAATTAAAATCAAGAGTTTTACCTCTTCTCAAGCTCTTGAATGAGTATCAAAGCTTCCTGCCCTTGGAAAAACTCCCTTCTATCACCTCTCTTCTTTTCTTAACCCTAAAATGTGTTTGGGGGTTTCTCATTTAATACAACTCGTCGGGTTCTCGCTCAAGCGAGAAAATCCTGCCCATTTTAAAAACTCAGATCTGATCATCTCGCTCAAGTGAGAATCTCATAGTCTCAACAGTCCCAAAATGTCATTTCTCGCCCAGGCGAGAATCCTCCAGTATAGTCCAGGATTTCACCCTCTCAGGTGAGCCTTTCTCGCCCAGGCGAGAATCTCTCGCTCAAGCGAAGATCCCAGGACTGATACTATAATTTTAAAGCATCAAATTTAGGGTGTTACATGGTGCAGCTTGGGTAGTTTGTCATATAGCAATTCATAGGGTGATTTGTTGTCTAGGTTAGGAGTATGTAACCTATTTATAAGATAGGAAGCATGTTGTGCTGCATAGGACCATAAGCTTTTAGGAAGTTTAGATTGGAAGAGCAGAGTTCTGGCCACATCAAGAATGTGCCTATGCTTTCTCTCAACAACAGAATTCTGTTGAGGTGTCTCCACACAGGAAGTTTGATACAGAATACCCTTTTCAGAAAAGAAGGTGGGTGTGCTAAACTCAATGCCATTGTCAGTTCTAATGATTTTCACTGACTTGGTGAATTGAGTTTGAACATATTGAATAAAGTTTTGCATTAAGGTTCTAGCCTCTGTCTTGGATTTGATAATGAAAATCCAAGTGTATATAGTGCAATCATCAACAATGGTTAAAAAATACTTATGTCCATGGATGGATGAATGACCAACAGGTCCCCAAATGTCCATGTGAATTAAGTTGAAAGCATGAAGACTTTTGTTTATGTTATTAGAGAAATGAAGCTTGGCTTGCTTACCCAAGTGGAAGTAATCACAAACATTTTTGGCATTATATTTGACATATTCAAAAGTCTTACAAACAGAGTTCAATGTATGCATAGAAGGATGTCCTAAACTAAAGTGTCATAGATCAAAGAAAGGCAAAGTATTCAAAGTATTTACATTATGAACAACATTAACAGATTCATTACTAGTTTCTCTAAACATGTATAAACCATTTATGACTTTAGCATGTCCAATCATCCTCAAGGTAGTCATATTCTGGATGGAACAATTGAAATCATCAAAGATTAGTTTGCAGTGTAATGTGCTTGTAAGTTTGTGCACAAATATAAGATTGTATTTGAAGTTAGGCACATAAAGAACATCATGTAGTGTTAAATTGTTAGAGAGTATAATGGTGCATGAGATTCTAGCCATCATAATTGATCCATTAGGCAAGTAAATGGTTATAGGCCTTATGTGTTTAAAGGCTACAAAGCTAGACAGATGTGGGCACACATGGTCAGTAGCCCCTGTGTCTAGTATCCAATAAAGACTCATACCTGATTGATCTTGATGCTCCTATTCTTGGTTGGCATTTGTCTCTGTTCTTGGTAAAATGCTCAGCTGATTCACATTGTGGCCTATTCCCATGCTTTTGAGTAATGAAGCCAATTGATCACACTGTTCTGGGCTGAACTTGAAAGTTGAGTGTTGGTTCTTTGTCTGTTCTTTGTCATTCTTTTCTGTATGGGCTTCATTTGTTGTGCTAACATTAGCTGCTATCAATCCTTGCTGTCTTTGACTCATGTGTGGAGGGAAACCATGCTTAAAATAGTAGGTTTATATTGTATGTCTTTCTCTCCCATAGTAGGTGCAAATCTTGGTCTCACTCCCACTGTTTCTTTGGCTTCCAAAACCTCTACCAGCTCATCTGCTTCTTCCTTGTGCATAGCTACCTTTCTTTCCAATAAACATTGTTTTCATTGTTGTGGTTGTTGATAGTCACTCTTAGATGTAGATGCTTTATCATTGGTGAAATTGAACATCACCTTAGATGCTATGAGACTAGGTCCTTCAACTTCTCGTTCCTGCTGCAACACCAATGAAAAAGCTTTGTTTATTTGATGGAGTGGCTCCATAAGCAATAATTGTGATCTGGTGCTTCCCAACTCATCATTTAACCCCTTTAGAAAGTAAATCACATGCTCTACTTCTCGTTGGGTCATGATGATCTTTGTTGTTCCACAGCTGCATTTGTTTTCACATATGCAGATTGGTAATACTCTTAGTGACTCAAGCTCTTCCCATAATGTCTTGAGGTCAGTATGCTAACTTGATATGGTTCTTTCTCCCTGCTTCATTGAGTGTATCTCTTATAGCACATCTGAAAGTATAAAGTAATCTCTTTTGGAGAATCTTTCCTTTAGATCAGCCCATAAATCTTGTGCAATCTCAATGTAAGATGTGCTTTGTGCTATTTGTGGTGAAAGACACTTTGTAATCCATGAGATGATCATAGTGTTGCACATTTCCCACATATCATATTCAAAATCAGCACGTGAGGGAGGCTTGATTGTGCCATCAACAAACTTGAACTTATTCTTGGATAGAAGTGCTCTTTTCATTGATCTCATCCATGAATGGTAGTTCTTGCCTTCCAATGCTTGAGTTACAAGGGTTGCTCCTGGATTTTCTCCTGGGAATAGGTAGTAGGAATTATGAATATCATTGCTTCTAAAGGATGGCAGCATGCTTCTATCTGATTCAGTGGTTGATTGGGCTGCCATGATCCTTGCTTGGAGATTCTTTGGCTAAGACTTTCTTCTTCTTGACCAGAAATCTTGGCCTGCTTTGGTGTTTCTGCAACTTGGGTAAACAGAACCTTCAAAAAGAAGGCTCTGATACCATATTGCTTGTATACTGGAAATGCATTTTATTTTCATTTATTAAAGAAAGAGCCAAAAGCTCTATTTATACATGAGCTTAATGGTTACTTGAGAAACAAGTAATCCATTAAAGAACAAGAAAAGAAAAATTAAACAATCTCCCAACAACCCTAACTGAATTAACAAACTTAAACCACAAAAATAACCCATGAAAAACACATGTGCTAAATAGAAAAACCCATGTGCCAAAAAGACTTAAGAAACCAAAGCCAAATGGTGCGCCTGACTTTGGTCAGCCTGTGCCTGGCTGGTGCATCTGGCTAGGTCACGATGTGCATCTGGCTAGGCCATTGGTTGGCCTGCTGACCTTGTTGTCCAAGTCTTGGCTTGTTGTCTTGGCCAAATTGTTTGAGTCACGTCTAGGCCATCTGTCTGTGTTGTCTCGGTCACGATGGGCCACTGGCTTATGTTGACTGGCTTTGAGGCTAGAGTATGTTGCATCATGTTGTGTGTTAAGCAAGGCATTGGATTGACTTAGTTGTCTTTGCTCCAATATAGTATGTCGTATGTGATAGTTGTCTCGTATATGATTCCATGTGATCTATAAAAAACCAGCAAACATGTTAGATTCATATCCAATCACTCAATCATTACAAACTCTCTTTATTTTCTTGATAAATTGATTTTCAACTTCAGCTATAAACAACTTAAAATCTCAAAAACATTACTTTTACTCTTAATTAAGTATTCATAAGTATAGTATGAATAATCATCTATAAAGGTGCTAAAATATGTTATTAGCTTTTTATTTAAGCGCTGGTGAAATCTGTATATCCTAAATTTATTTCTGACAGCCACTAGATATCATATAATGCAATCATTAAAATTCTAGCAATTGTTAACTACTAGTAAAGAAGAATTCACTGAATTATATTTTAATAATAATAGAAAACTTATTAATAATTAAAGTTAAACAATTATAACTTATACACAGAGTTGCACAAGGACAAAATATCTCATAAAAAACATTATACATAAAAATAGTAGTTAGACAATTAAAATCAAACTTATATATTAGATATGTCTCTAGAAATTAACGACTATAATATGAGGAAGGAAAATAGTTGATCGTCTGAAGAGCAAGAGAATACCCTAAAAAAATTATGTAGTGGTTCAATTGATTATTATAATACGTGGTAACGTCCTTAAACAAAACTCCATTGTAGGACAGTACGTGTCTATGAACCGTATGAAAGGTGAATAGGCTGAACCCCGTTAGATGCAAATTAATGAGGGTGAAAGTGATAGATTCTCTAGAGGGGTATATTAGTAATAGAAAATGAAAAATGTAAAAGCAAAAACGAAAATTTCTGTAAAAGGTTGGAATTTGCAGCTGCAAAGATGAATTATTTTGGGGAAAAACTTCTACTCAAGGTATTTGCTTTGGACAAACAACCATTCCAGCTGAGCTGGTCCTTTTCTTCGTTAGACGACTAGATACATACAAGTGTACCTTCTCTCTCTTTTTTCAAAGCTAACACTGAATTTAGGGCTATAAATAAATATAAGATTAGTAGCTATAGCCTTATAGCTATATAGGAGATCGAAGTGGAACAGAAGCAGCTATACTTGACTCTGGTTTCTTTGGGATTAATAATTTTCTCGAAAGCTGAAGTCGCACCGAGAGAGATAGAAGCTGAGGTACATCTCTCTCTCTCTCTCTCTATACAGCTCACGAGTCATTACCTCCTTTTCCAATTCTTTCTCTTAAATCTGTTTATGTTGTTCACTCACTCCATCTCAAACCTTCTATTATCTCATCAATAATGAATTATTTTTCCTTCAAAATGGAAAATAAAGGTGTTCATATATATAACCCTTTCTTTTCTTTTTATTATTAATTTTAGTTAATACAGTTTGATTATATTCTTTTTCCAAGATTTATGTTGCTTGTTTTTATTGATCTTTTATAATTCTCCCTCTTTCCGTATATAATAAAAAAAGGCAAAATATATTTCAAAGGCAAAGGATCTAATCTATCTGATATATATGTGTTTATATATATATATATATTACGACTGTGTTAAAGCAAAAACGTTGTTCACGAGGTTTTGTGGTTGGTACCAAAACAGATAAAGAAAAAAGCCCGGTGATGATAAAAAAGGGATAGTTTGTACTTAAGTTCGTTTCGTTAGATCTTGCGTAGATTTTTTCTGAGATAATGGATATAAAGAGGGGATCTTACCTTTAATTACTTAACCTAGCTGAAGCTGCATGGGTGTATTTATATATGTGTCTGTTTGCTTTAATTAAATTGTTGAATATGGATAGATCTTACATGAATGATGAGTTTCTAATTAAGTGTTTGAAATGGAATGGAATGAAGAGATGGGGAGAGGAAAGATCGAAATAAAAAGAATAGAGAATACAACAAATCGACAAGTAACATTCTGCAAGAGAAGAAATGGACTTCTCAAGAAAGCTTATGAACTATCAGTGTTGTGCGATGCAGAAGTTGCCCTCATCGTCTTCTCTAGCCGTGGTCGCCTCTATGAGTATTCTAACAACAAGTAATCTATTCTTTTTCTTTAATTATCTTCATTTCTTCACTCATATGTACAACTTTTCTATATTTGTGTCTATTCATTTATAGTTGACTGCAGTCTCTGTTAATTAATTTGACTAATCATTGAAACCTTGCATTCCTTGTATATAAACTGATATTACTAATTAGTAGTAGTTGGCATTAATAAAATGAGTTACCTACCATTAATTTGGGGTCACTTAGTAGATCTAGAATATGTTCGGTTATTAGTGATGCTTTTTTGAATGTGACTTGTAACTAGTTTGACTGTGAAGTCACACAAAAAAAAATCAATGCTAGTTTAACAGGGAAGATAGAAATTAAAAGAGGGAAAAATTTAAACGAAATAAAAAAATTGTTTATAAGCTGCTTTGGCAAGCCCTAATTAATCCACTGTAGCTATATTTTATCAATCAGTCAACTAATAATAATAATAATAATATAATAGTGGATAGATACTATGAAGATCACAATTGTAAGGCTGACCTGCAACTTCAGCAAGCAATTGTAACCAAAACTAAGATCTAGTAGTAACCAGAAAAATGTATGCATTTCTATTATATGATATCTATTTTCTCTTCTGCTTCGCTTTCAGCTACTCACACTTCTGTTCATCTTAAAGTCACTCTGATAAGTTATTGTTATATATATGTATATATCCTAGTTTGGGCTTACTTTTAGTTTTTCCTTATTCACGGTTTTACAACAAAAAGGTGAAACACTAGCTAGAGTTTATTAGGATTTCAAATCATATCGTTTAAAATAGGATTTCAATTCATATCACAACACTAGCTAGCTGTCAAAAGAGAATGACTACATAATATATATGTGTGCATGGCGCACCATACTTAATTTTATGTTACATCAAAGTAAAGGAATATGGGGCAATTTGATTTTGTCTCCATCTTTAGTGCAACGAACATAGGTTTCAATCTGCAGTTGTACTTGAATTGATCTCCACTCACATAACATAGTATCTAAATCCAATAAACATACTGATTCGGTTGTCATCCCCATACAGATCATCATAAAAGCTAGCTAACTAGTAAGAGCTAATTGTATTTTGAAGTTTAAGGATGAGGAATTAAACTTGTCGACTGTGGTAAAACTAAAACTTTCCTTTTCAATACCTAATTTCCCTTTCAATAAATGTGTTTTTTATAAAAAAAATTATTGAAACTCATATAAACAACAGATGGTGTAAAACAAAATTTTCAACGCATCACATTTTCCCTCTTAATTATATCACTTCATCATAATGTTTTCTTTTTTCTTTCTTTCTTAACTAGTGTTTTAAGTTCGCCACTAGTTAATATTCCATATGAATAGATCATGAAGAATCGGAAAATTGGAGTGACGGCCGTACAGAGGTGTGGACAAAATGGACATAGCACCATGCCGGCCACTGCATGCATGCTTTCATGTCAAAATGAGCCCTTTCTCTTCTCTTCTTTCCTTTCCTTTCCTTTCAAGTGCTAAAATATATGAGAATCCGCGTATGTATGTATGTATGTACCTGCATAGAGAGAGAAAAGGAGAAATGTGAATAGTGAATCATGTTCTAGTTCCAGTCCTTTGCATTCATATTTCTCACTGTTCATGATCCATGCATTTCCATTTCTATTACCATTTCCTTCTTCAGTGAAAGGGAATCACTTTTATATCCTTTTTGTATGCTGGAAATTGAACTCTCTCTGATCCATAAAATGTCAGAAGATGGTACCACTTTTTGTAGTTCCTGGGAATTCTAATTAATTTCTAATCACTTTTATATCCTTTTTGTATCGTTCATCATTCATTTGTATTATTTTTATTTCAAAGTTAATGATAATAAAATATGAATGATAGATGATACAATAATGTAAAAATCTCATACGTTTTCAGTGTATACACTTTTTACTCTATTGATTAATAAAAAAATGAATCTATAAACTTTCCAATTAGATTAAGGTGGATAGTATTTTAATTTTATGATATATTTAAAATTTAAGAAAATTAAATGCTCTTATTTATATATATGTAATTAGATACTTATAGTGAGGTACAATATGTATCATTTAGCTAAACTTTAATGATATGATTGAGATATTATTTATACATTAAATTAATTAATCTCTCATTTGTTATATTTTTTTGTTACTACAGCATAAGGTCAACTATTGACAGGTACAGAAAAGCGTGCTCAGATAATTCAAGTATGAGTACTGCCACTGAAATTAATGCTCAGGTGAATGCAAATTGGTCATATACGGAAATTGAACTTGTTCAATATATATGTTTTATTTCTCCAGTTTGGGATTTTAGGCACTCAACAAATAAAATTTGAATGACAGTATTATCAACAAGAATCTGCAAAGCTGAGGCAGCAAATACAAATGCTGCAAAACTCTAACAGGTGATTCAATTCATATACATATGTATGTGTTATTATTTTTGTTTCTCAATTAAGAGCTAGTCTTGATGGATGAATAAAAGGCGATGCCTTGAATTATTAATTTGTAGTCACTTGATGGGTGATGCCTTGAATTATTAATTTGTAGACACTTGATGGGTGATGCCTTGAGCACTCTGACTGTTAAGGAACTTAAGCAGCTTGAGAATAGACTTGAGAGAGGAATCACTAGAATCAGGTCTAAGAAGGTATTTAGTAAATATATAGCATATTCATTATTTATTACTAATTGAATATGTCATTATTATATTCACATATCTCATCATTTGCTATATTTAACAACAAATTATTAAATAATTAAGTTTGTTGAACCTATCCATGTATATATATTTACCATACACGTTCCTTGTTTTCTATTGGAACAGCATGAGATGCTGCTGGCTGAAATTGAGTACTTGCAGAAAAGGGTATTACACTCACAACTTTAACATATGTGGCCTTTCTTGTTCTAGTTATTACACCTCAGAACTTCTCACATGATACTAAACTTTTTTTAATCTAAAATTTGTACTATTCTGACCAAATAGTTTTTTTAACTCTTCGATACTCACTCAATCCTAATGGCTTAACTGACCAGATTAACTAAACTATAATCTTACATTCTTCATTTTAAAAAATAATAAATAAAAATGACATGAGGGGGCTATCAAGGAAACACTTTTATATAACGTCTGTATTTTTTTTGACTTAGGAGATTGAACTGGAAAATGAAAATCTGTGCATTCGGACTAAGGTACGTATATACATAATTTATTTTGTTTTTCTTAATATATTAATTAGATTGAAATGTAACACTAATCCTGATAACGTTGGTTCTTTATCTTGGTTAGAAGTTTCAATTTGAACTTTCATATTGTAAAATTATTTAGAACAATAACATGCTTGTTAATATAAACTGGTCCAAAACTTATAATAAGTTAACAGAAACATATTACTATTATAGATAATTATTACTAGATAGTCACTTTTAAAAATGTATTGGGGGTAAAAAGGAAGGTATCTCAAATATATCATTAAATCTAAGTTCATAAGTTGGCAGTTTATTTAAATAAATAAGTTTACTTACCAAACACCAATCAACTAAGTGTGTGTTTGATTTTCTACTTGGATCCTCATGGTTATAATTGAAACATGTATAATTAACGTTTGTAGTAAGTGAGAACGATAGCTTTTGCGATTGCTTGAAGCTTTACACTAAATTATAATGAAGATTAATTTTATTAAATCAAACCATTCAAAATGCTTTTTTTTGTAAACACTTAATCAAACAATAATTTAGAAGTTACTAATTAGATATGACAACGGCTATAGGGGAACACAAGTAGTAGTTATCTTCACTACATGAATAATTTTACTCATATATCTATCTGCTTGCATATTTTTTGTGGGACGTGTGAATACAACGGGTGTCTATGTGTTAGTTGCTTTAAAAAGTAAAATTGTCAAGAGTTACTTTTGGGCATTTTGTATGTCCATATTTGTTTGTTGAAAACATATAAAAAAAGGTACTAAGGTCGGATAAAATTTGTCTCTTATCTAATCATAAATATTGGTCAAATTAATTTTTTAAACTCGAACTTGACTATATATATGAAGGCTAATCTGGTCTCGAGTATTGATTGGGTCACCTTTTAAACTGAAGTCTGACCCTAAACTGATTAAATATAATGCATACTCATTTTATATATATAAACTCATTTTGTTAATCATTTTTATATACATGTAAATGATAAAATAATAAGAGGATCAATGACATTTTGAGTCAAAGAGATGTACATACTCAATTGAATATGTAAATAAAAAAATAACAAATGGGTGACACCCGATAGATCGTGTTTGTATATATAATTCATTTTAATTATTATAAAAAATAATATAAATGAATTGTGAATGATGTAGTGAATATATATAATACATATATTCATTTGTCTATGCCCTTTGATATAAGTATTTAACTTTAAAATTTTAGATAGCTGAAGGTGAGAGGCTTCAGCAAGCAAACATGGTTTCGGGACAAGAGTTGAATGCCATCCAAGCACTGGCTTCCCGGAATTTCTTCAATCCAAGCATGATGGAAACTGGAGCTGCCTACCCACAACCAGATAAAAAGATTCTTCATATTGGGTATTTATGACTGCATTCTGCTTACACTTTTTTTTTAAATTTACCAAACTGAAATTATTTCTAAAATGAACAACATGTGGTACATCTACCTCTAAATCTTAGACCTGGAAATTTTATACATTTTATCAGATAAGAAATGGATACAAACTTACTCAGTTGAGATCATGATTCTTATTCTATAATAATAGTATAATACCATAACATTTTTTGGTGAACACTGAGATATCGTTTAAAAAGTTTAATATTATTTATTATTTAAATTCAATTCATATAAAGTTGTTACTAATTAGATCATTTATCAATATAATTTATATTCCGTCGAATACTTGTTGTAAATGAAATGATCGCACTCTTTCTTCACACGCAGTGGTGAAAATTCAATCAATATTCTTGTTGTGTTAGCTAGCCACAACATTTTTCTTAAGAATTACCATGTGTCCTCGCATTTCTTCTCCTGATATACCTTCTTAATTATTTTTATAAATCTTAATCATATGTTTAATAATTATCTCATTAAATTTCAACGGTTATATATATATATATATATATATGTGTGTCCTAAATTTTGATTTTTGAATCAAGTACTACCTATTTATGATTTTTCTTTATAACATACTATAGACCATAGAATTGGATAGAAAATAGACTTGCTATAATATGTCTTCCGAAGATTATGAGTTAGGTAGATTTTTCTTTAAAAACAAAGAACACTATTATTAATGTGGAGTTACTGATGAGAGTCTCTGAAAAAACACATAGTGCTGTACATATAGACTTTAAATTTTCACTTTTCAGATAACTTCAATGTAAAGGAGTATTACCTAAAAATGGAAAAACTGTAAGCATATGTCTGTGGTTCACACGACCTAGTTACTTTTAAAGATATAAATCATATACTGTAAAATTTTGTTATGTATGAAAATCTTACACATGTATTGAGTTTGATTTTAAACGTTGAGTTCTTTTTGGTACAACATGTATTGAGTTTGATTCTAAATGTATCTGAGTAGTGTAAGTGAGAGATGTGGTTGATTGTGGCAGGTTAGATAAATAAATTATAACCATTGAATCAAGCATGTACCTTAATAATTAATGAAATTTTATGGTTATTGAAAAAGTCAAAATTGACCATTTAATTTATACAGCATTGAAGGGTCAAGGTTTATAATCATTTCAATTTGTTAGTGACAGTGAAATGAAAGCTAGTTTCGTTTGAGTGGAAACTTTTCAGTTTTATAATTCTGACATTTGTTGGGGGCTTTTGGTGACGCAGGTGATGATTGAAGAATAAATTGGCCAGTGGTTTCAATAATAACATATCAATCGCTACATGCCTATATCTAATTACCATTTAGTATGAAATAGGTGTGATGCATTACTACTCTTTTAACTAATGTTCAATGGCTTACAAAATATTATGAATATTTATGTATTGATGATTGCGTGTGACGTTATATGTTACCCTGAATGGAATGGATAGTTAATTTGCTGCTGATGACTAATCTTGGACTTTGAGTTAAACAAATAAATATGAAGGATATTCAAGTTTAAGTTTAAATGACTAATCATCCCATTGTTGCTCAACTTTGATTCAATCTTCAAAATCATATTATAAATATAATTATTTAATTTTATTAGGTCAGTACTCAGTAATAAATATTTATTATTGTGCAATGTAAATACTGGACTCTGTAGGATTTATATGAAATTGATTTTTTATTTATTTGGGCTATAATCCCATTTATTATTAAAAACAAGAAATCAGTAACAATTTATATTTGGGAATGCTGATTAACGGTGTCGCTATGAAACAAATGTCACATTTAGATGTTAAACCTGGATTTTGATACTTGATAAAATACCTTGGAAGTTTCCCATTTATGATAATTATTTTGTTAATTATAAATTTATTTATTTATTTATTATATAAAAATAAACAAGTTGAATTCAATTAAATAACAGTCGGAGAGAGAGAGAGAAGGCGGGAAAGGGGGAATGCACTTAGGGTGTGAGGATTGAATTAAAATTTGAGTGAGTTGTGCGGCGAAAGAGAAGATGGAGGTGTTGAAGATCGACGTTGATGTTGTTGATGATGATGCTGCTCAAGAGAAGATGGAGGTGTTGAAGATCGACGTTGATGTTGATGATGATGATGCTGCTCAAGAGAAGATGGAGGTGTTGAAGATCGACGTTGATGTTGATGATGATGATGCTGCTCAAGAGAAGATGGAGGTGTTGAAGATCGACGTTGATGTTGATGTTGATGATGATGAGGGTTTTGATTGGGAAGCAGCTGCTCAAGAGATCGACGTTGTTTGCCAATTCACTTCGAGGCAATCACCAAAAACTCACATTCTCCCAAATTCAAATTTCAAAGAAGAAGAAGAAGAAGAAGAAAAAGGACCCACTCCCCACCCCATTGACCCTCACGCTGCCAAAACCTGGATATACCCTGGTACCTGCGCTATTCAACCTCCTTACTAACTTATCTTATAACTGAACTTATCTCATAACTAACTAATTAATCACTTATCTTATAACTACGCTAATCAATCAATGAACATCCATATGCAGTTAATGTTCCTCTCCGTGACTATCAATTTGATATAACCCACACCGCACTCTTTTCAAACACATTGGTTGCATTGCCTACTGGTCTTGGAAAAACCCTCATTGCCGCTGTAGTCATGTTCAACTACTTCCGATGGTTCCCTCATGCTAAGATTGTATTCACTGCTCCCTCTCGCCCCCTTGTCATGCAGCAGATTGAAGCCTGCCATAACATTGTTGGTATTCCTCAGCAATGGACCATCGATATGACTGGTCACCTTACTCCTCCAAAAAGAGCTCGCTTTTGGAAAACTAAGCGTGTCTTTTTTGTCACTCCACAAGTCTTGGAAAAGGATATCCAATCTGGTATATGTTTGCTTCACCACTTGGTTTGTTTAGTCATCGATGAAGCTCACAGAGCAACAGGAAATTACTCCTATTGTGAAGCAATCCGCCAGGTTTCTTTCCTTCTTTACATCTTAATACTTCAATCACCTTCTTCCAAAAATGCTTACAACCTCAAATTCATTACTCCCTTTTAACCTTTTTGGTTTCTAGTTAATGGCTGTGCCCGTGCAACTTCGAATATTGGCCTTAACCGCAACACCAGGATGTATGTTTTTTACAACTATTCTTCTCCCAATTTCCTTCTAAAATATTTTGTAATCTAATTCCAACTTCCAAGTGTGATATTCAGCAAAGCAGCAGACGGTTCAGGATGTTATTGATAATCTGCATATCTCCAAGCTTGAATATCGCAGTGAAACTGACCATGATGTTATCTCATACATTCATGATAGGAAGATAGAGTTGATACAGGTACTCAATCCATGCCAACCTGGAATCTAAGGTTATTTATGTTTATGTTTTTCGTTCATCTTTGTTGCAATATTACCAGGTTGCAATGGGACAAGATGCTGTAGAAATAAACAATTGTTTTTTGAAAGTAATACGCCCAATAGTAGCTAGGCTTACTGCTATTGGGGCCATTCAGAACAGAGATTACAGCACTGTATGATTCTTTAACTTCTTTTTATTTATTTTACTTTTTTAGTTTCAGATAGCTCTACCTTTTGTTAGAAAATAATCAGTGTTTGCAAATTAATATATATAAATATAATCAAGCAATCATTTGGAAGCGTTTGAACAATTGACAAGATGGACTCACATGGATCTACTACTATTCAGAAAAGGTGGATGCTTTTGTTAGATGATAGGAATGCTTAAGGAGTTTCCTAGTCACTAAAAGATACCTTCGAGGCTCACAGCTCAAATTTTTATTTATATTTATTTCCATACTCTCATTTGCAAGCTGGCTTGTGATCTAGTGACATTTGATATGCAATAAAAGATAATCTTTAAACTGCTGTGGGCTTGTATGGCATAAGTACAAAATTGCCCTGCTGATTTTGGGCTTCAACATCAAATTGTTATCTAATCGACATACAGATTCAACAATACTTTATGCTATGTTTCAAGGAGATAGAAAATTAATTTGATGTCAATGAAATCCA
This sequence comes from Lupinus albus, assembly GCA_009771035.1. Classification (NCBI taxonomy): domain Eukaryota; kingdom Viridiplantae; phylum Streptophyta; class Magnoliopsida; order Fabales; family Fabaceae; genus Lupinus; species Lupinus albus. The sequence goes on from CM019999.1 coordinate 32,345, forward strand.
AGATAGTCCACTTTTAGGCCATCCAAATGATTTTTGTCTCGTATTCTAGTTTCATTGCTAAGATTATATCAAAAATCAAAACATATATCTTTTATTATTTATTATCTATCAGCTCTGCATGAAAAACATTCTGAAATTAGCTACTGTTTTTAAGATTGATGATCTTCTCATTGTCATCTGTCATATCTTTTGGTCTGTACTGCTATATTTGATAATTACCAAGGGTTAATGATATGGATGAATCATCAATTATTCTCTTTTTTGATGTTTTGCAGTTGAGCCCGTGTGTACTACTTGAGATGAGGGAAAAGTTTCGATCTAGGCAAGATCTTGCTCATGTAAACTATGGAGATGTTGAAGGATATTTTGGAGTTCTTATTACTCTTTATTACATCCATAAGCTACTTTCAAGTCATGGAATAAGGCCAGCATATGAGATGCTTGAAAGAAAGTTGAAGCAAGGGTAGGCCTTTGTTTACATTTACTTGCTATTGGGTATGCATAAACTAAAGAGTTAATGCATCTGAAAATTTATGTTTGCTTTTTCTTTATCCATATATGATTTTTTTGACCTTCTATGCAATATAAGAACCTAATTAAAGCTAAAGAAATATTGGTGAACAAATGTCAGACACAGTGTTGGGATGAATGTCTAAATTATCTAGACAAAGAGCAGAGGGTAGAATATCTTAGGCCATAGTCCAACTGCACCGACTTTTGGAAGTGGTTATTAGCTCATGAGGCATCATCTCATTCAAAATTGATTGCTCTCTTGCCATATGGTCCATATGTGCTATGAGTTTATGGTATTATAAAGTCAAACAAAATTTACTGTATGTGAATTGAGTTATGGGTGCTCATGTAATAAAAGTTAGAACTAGAAAACTGAGTTAATTAATTTTTATACAAATGGGTAAATGTTCCATTTTATACATTTTTGTGGAAAGTTCTTGTTTTTGTACCACTAATCTCAAGATTTCCATGTTTACATTGTTAAAGTAGATTTTGAAGACGTGGGTCACTGATTAGTGATTACTGATACTGGGTTGCCTTTAGTTGAATTGGAGTTCAAAATTTTATTGCTTGTAAAGACATTTAGCTCTTTTTTCCTTTTCATGTTGTTATGTAGGAGAGGTGATCTTTTTTAGGATTAACTGTGTTATGCTTGTCTATTTATCTTTAATTTATTTTGCTGGGGGCTTTGTGTGGGTATTTCATATTTTTATCCATGAAATTTTGTACACTAGTATTTATTTATGTTTTAGTCCAATGATTCTGATTAAGGATGCCTTCTTTTAGGTTTTTTGCAAAATTTATGAGTAAAAATGAAGTTATTCTGAATGCAAAGCAACTTATGCAGCAAAGCTTGTCTCATGGAGCGCCGAGTCCCAAATTGTCTAAAATGTTAGAAGTATTACTGGAGCATTTCAGTACGTAAAATTCTGTTTGTGTGATGTCAAGTTCTTAGTTTAATTTATGTATATTATCAAGGGTGTTAATGTTTGCCTTCATGCTGCTTACAGTAATGCTAGCTAAGGAAAGCTTTAAATCCTTATGAAAGATATAACATGTAATTGACTTTGTTTTCAACATTTCTGGCCAAGAAAATATAATTGCACTTGAATGCTGAGCACACTCACAGGTTAATTTATGGTAAGGAATTTGGTGCTAATTTATGTGGTGAGAGAATCTTGAGTGAATTTGCTCAAAAGTTATTGTGAGAGCACCTGTAATTAGATATCGGTAACTATGAACATGTAAAGTAATGCCTGTGTAAGAACGTAGGCACTTCATTGTTCTTTTAAGATTTTAGCTATTGAATTACTACAAGGTATAGGTATGTCATTGATAAGATTAGGAAGAGGCTTATTATTAAAAATATATATAAAAGGGGAAATAGAAAGGTTTGGGGGAAGAATTCACAAAGTACTCCTGACTGTTTTAATTCTATTTTAATTAGTTAGTAAGGAGTTAAGACTATATATAGAGAATAAACCTAAATAAGAGAAGGAAGGAGAATTGAGATTTTGCATCTGGTTGTGGAACCAGGAGGGGTCGTGGGACCTAGGGTGAATTCATCAATTCTTGTAATACACATTCTTTCTCAATAATTTCATTGATATACAATCTAACATAGAATCATACTGATTTGGGTTGAGGCATTATTTTACACTTGCGATTCTTTCTTCTTTCTTGCTGTTCACATCTTCTTTTCTTGCTAATTGGTACCAGTGTTATCACTGGTATCAGAGCACCGATTCGGTGCCCTGAGAGAGTGGAACCACCCGCTTCATTGCTGATTTGCTTATGGTATCAACACGAAGGATGGCAAGGGACGATGATAGTTGGACCCAAGAACGAGAAGAGATGCGCTATGAATGTGAGGAGTTACGGTTACGTTTGGAATTGAATGAGGCCAGAACGAAGAAAACGGAGGAGTTGTTGGCCGCCATAGCCACCAAATTAGGAGTTCCAAGGGGATATGCTTCCGTCGACGAAGAGAGCGAGAATGGTGAATAATTTGAAAGACAACGGCTATCGCGGAATCATAATCAATGGAGGAAGCTCAAGATTCCAATTTTTTCCAGCGACGACGCCTTTGGATGGATCCAGAAATTGGAGCGTTATTTTACGCTCAGGGAGGTGGTGGAAGAGGAGAGGATGCGAGCCATCATGGTCGCATTGGAAGGCCGAGCACTCAGTTGGTACCAATGGTGGGAGCGCTGTAACCCGTTTCCAACATGGGAAAGCTTCAAAATAGCCGTGATCAGACGATTCCAACCTGCAATGATACAAAATCCCTTTGAATTGTTGCTATCTTTGAAGCAAGAAGAGGATGTCGAGGCGTATGTGGAAGAATTTGAGAAATATGTTGGAGCTTTGAAAGAGATTGACCAAGATTTCATTAAGGGTATCTTTCTTAACAGGTTGAAGGAAGAAATAAGGGTGGAAGTAAGGCTGTACGAGTTAGAGACCTTGTCGGAGGTGATTCAGAAGGCTATTCTCATTGAACAAAAGAATTGGGTAGTAAAGAAGAAGGCTAACAATAGTTATATCAAACCTTCGAACTCTTTCCGAACCAATACCTATAATAAGGTAGTCACAGTGAATCCCCAATCAGCTATCACTCGGAGGGAAAAGACATCATCTGTGGGTAGTGTAAACGGGTTTGCTAGGAAGAATCCGGATGCTGAAAGCTTTAAGGGCAGAGAGGAGTTTAAAAGATTAGCTAGTGCTGAAATGAGGGAAAAAAGGGAAATGAGATTATGCTTTAGATGTGATGAGGCCTACACTAGAGATCATGTGTGCAAGAACAAACAGTTGAGGATGCTATTGTTGGCTGAGGAAGACGATCCTGAAGATGAAGAAGAGGTGAGGAAATAGTTGGAAAACTTCAATTCTATGCAGCTATCAATGTATTCCATGACGGGATTGACATCCATGAAGTCGTGGAAGGTAGGAGGGATCTTAAAGGAACAACCGGTGGTGATCTTAATCGATTGTGGGGTTTCTCACAATTTCATCTCAATGGAATTGGTGAATAGTTTGAGAATGAAGGTGACGGAAACTCCAACCTATGTGGTAGAAGTGGGAGACAGACATAAGATTCGTTGTCAGGGAAAATGTACACAACTCAAGTTCTTTATGCAGAAATTAGAAGTGTTTCAGGACTCCTATCTCTTTGGCTTAAAGGGAGTGGACCTAGTCTTGGGGTTAGAATGGTTGGGCAGTCTCGGAGAGGTGAAGGTTGATTTTGAAAGGATGCAATTGTCTCTCAAGGAAGGGGATTCAGTAACCACCATAACCGGGGATCCTGCATTGACCCGGTCAGAACTCACTTATGGGGCTTTGATGCAAGTGTTACTAAAAGAGGGAGAAGGGTTGCTACTACACTGTGATATTGGGCAGGATTCGAGCCTAAGGGGAGTGGTGATTCCAAATGAGCTAAAAGCAACTCTGCAACAGTACCAAGGGGTGTTCCAAGATCCGCAAGGACTGCCTCCCTCAAGGAGACATGATCATGCTATTCATCTGAAGGAGGGGGCCGAGGTACCCAATCTCAGACCGTACAAGTGCCCTTATTATCAGAAATCAGAAATTGGGATGTTGGTAGCTGAGATGTTGGAGGCAGGGGTGATTCGACCCAACATCAGCCCCTACTCTAGTCCTATCATTCTAGTGAAGAAAAAAGATGGAGGGTGGAGGTTTTGTGTGGATTATAGAGCCCTCAACAAGATCACAATTCACAACAAGTTCCCGATCCCTATCATTGAGGAGTTGCTGGATGAATTGGGTGGTGCTAAGGTGTTCTTTAAGCTAGATCTCTAGTCGGGTTATCACCAAATTTGCATGAAGGCAGAAGATGTGAAGAAAACGGCTTTTAGGATTCATGAGGGACATTATGAGTTCCTAGTCATGCCCTTTGGGCTCACTAATGCCCCCTCTACTTTTCAATCTCTGATGAATGAGGTATTAAAGGCGTACTTGCGGAAATTCACTTTAGTGTTTTTTGATGATATTCTGGTGTATAGTCCGAACATTCTTTCGCATGACCGACATTTGCAAGCTGCTTTAGCCCTGCTGACCGAGAATGATCTTAAGGCTAATTATAAGAAGTGTAGTTTTGGACAAACGAGGTTGGAGTACTTGGGACATATTGTATCAGAAGGGGGTGTCTCTGCTGACTTAGCTAAAGTGGAGGATATGAAGTCTTGGCCTCAGCCTACGAATATCAAAGGTTTAAGGGGGTTCTTAGGACTCACCGGGTACTATCGAAAGTTTGTAAGGGATTATGGAAAAATTGCAAAACCCCTCACCGACTTACTCAAGAATGATGCTTTTGTGTGGAATGAGGGAGCTACCACTGCTTTTGAGAAACTGAAGGCGGTTATGGTGGATCTTCCCATGCTTGCAGTACCAGATTTTGACAAAAGTATTTGTAGTAGAGACCGATGCGTCTAGCAAGGGCTTAGGGGCTGTATTAATGCAAGATGGATGACCCCTAGCTTTTTGGAGTCGGGGATTATCAGTAAGGGCTCAACAAAAGTCAGTCTATGAGAGAGAACTAATGACTTTGGTTCAAGCTATTCAGAAATGGAGGCACTATCTCATGGGGAGGCATTTCATCATCCGAACAGATCAAAAGAGCCTTCAATTCCTGACAGATCAGAGGTTGTTTTCAGAAGAGCAATTCAAATGGGTCGTGAAGCTAATTGGGTTGGATTTTGAGATCCAGTATAAGCCCGGAAAGGAGAACTCTGCAGCAGATGGTCTCTCTAGGAAGATGATGTACTCTGCCCTTTCGGTACTGTCAGTTGAGGAAGCTGATTCCTGGAATCAAGAATTGCAATAAGACCCAAAGTGACAAAGGATTATGCAAGATTTAATCATTTCTCCAACAACACACCCGAGTTTTGAATTGAAGAAAGAAGTGTTTTACTATCAAAACATGTTAGTTTTATCCAAGACTTCTAATCGAATTCCCGTTATCATTGTAGAATGCCACGAATTGCTAATTTTTTGTTCTGGGAGGGCATTCAGGGCACTTCAGAACCTATAAGAGAATTGCTAGTTTTTTGTTCTGGGAGGGTATGAAGTCAGACATTAGAAGCTTTGTGGAGAAATGTGATGTATGTCAGAGGAGCAAGTATTCTACTCTAGCTCCAGCTGGTTTGTTACAACCCTACCTATTCCTGAGCAAGTTTGGTCAGATATATCCATGGATTTCATAGGAGGACTTCCTAAGGTAAAAGGGAAGGATACTATATTTGAAGTGGTGGATAGACTCTCGAAGTATGCATATTTTTTTGCTTTGGGACACCCATATTCTGCTAAGGATGTGGCACTACTATTTCTGAAAGAGGTGGTTAAATTGCATGGATTCCCGACCACCATAATATCTGATAGGGATTCTTTATTTTTGAGCCAGTTTTGGAAGGAGTTGTTTAAGATGTCGGGTACTCAACTGAAGATGAGCACGTCTTACCATCCGCAAACAGATGGCCAGACAGAGATGACTAATAGGTGCTTGGAGACATATCTCAGATGCTTCGTGGGGCCTAGACCCAAACATTGGCTAGATTGGTTACATTGGGCTGAATTCTGGTTCAATTCTAATTATAATGGTTCAGCAGAGATGTCCCCTTTTCGAGCTTTATATGGAAGGGACCCTCCTGTTTAGTTGAAGGCGGGGGCTATACCATCTAAGGTAGAAGAGGTCAACCGGTTGTGTGCTCAACGGGATGGTATACTGGAAGAGCTCAAGCATAATCTTGCCAAGACACAGAATCTCATGAAACAATAGGCTGACAAACAAGAAAGGGAACTGAATTTTGAGGTAGATGATTGGGTGTACCTTAAGTTACAACCTTATAAACTGAAATTCTTGGCTTCAAGACCTTATGCTAAATTGGCTCCACGTTTTTATGGCCCATATCAAGTGGTGAGCAAGGTAGGATCGGTAGCATATAAGTTGGCATTACCTGATCACTCTAAAATTCATCCAGTGTTTCATGTTTCACTATTGAAGAAAGCTCTCAAACCTCATCAACAACCACAACCTCTATCCCCTATGCTTAATGAAGAGCTGGAGTTAGAAGTCCTACCCGAAGACATTACTGACAGTAGAGAGGATATACAAGGCAACTTGGAGGTGTTAGTGAAATGACAAAATCTACCAAACCATGATTGCTCATGAGAGTTGGCTGCTGTTATACAAGACAAGTTTCCAAGATTTCCACTTGAGGACAAGTTAATTCTTTTAAGGGGGGGTATTGATAAGAATAGGAAGAGGCCTATTATTAAAAATATATATAAAAGGGGAAATAGAAAGGTTTGGGGAAAGAATTCCTAAAGTACCCCTGACTGTTTTAATTCTATTTTAATTAGTTTGTAAGGAGTTAAGACTATATATAGAGAATAAACCTAAATAAGAGAAGGGAGGAGAATTGAGATTTTGCATCTGGTTGTGGAACCAGGAGGGGTCGTGGGACCTAGGGTGAATTTATCAATTCTTGTAATACACATTCTTTCTCAATAATTTCATTGATATACAATCTAAAATCATATTGATTTGGGTTGAGGCATTATTTTACACTTGCGATTCTTTCTTGCTGTTCACATCTTCTTTTCTTGCTAATTGGTACCAGTGTTATTAATCATATTAGATTATTAGTTTGTATTCCCTCTTCTTTTTAACTGTTGTTTATATGGAAGATGTGTTATCATATATTCTTAGAAATTCTAAATGTGCATCACATTATCATAGTTGACGTTTGAAATAAACACTTTATCATGTGGGTATGTATGAACTCTGGCTTTTATTTATGTTGTTTTAGTCATAATGGCTTTGGAAGGAAAGAGATTAATATTTTTCAGAGGAGCCCACAGGCTGCCAAAATGAATCCTAGATGAAAAATGTTGGATTCACAGGAAAAAGTATCTCCCATACTAACAAAAAAATTAACTCCCACCTGATACCTATCATGACCCCTAGTTTGAGTTCATATGCAATTTTACTTGTGAGTGCAACGTTTCTTGCATAAATACTTGTCTTTGAAATTTCAACGGGATAAGATTATTTTTTCAAGCAGTCTTAGGGAAATATGATCATGGTTTTTTAAGAAGTCCCATTCAAATTGATCAGACAACTTCAATGTCTGACATATTTTATTTATGCTTAGGCTTATTTCATTTTCAGTTTCCTTTGATATAAGGAAGATAAAGATGTGTTTTCTGAGCTTATGGATTTTCTTTTACGTTTTTTAAGTGATTATTGTATTACAAAATTGAATTGAATTTTTAAACATCTCTTTTAAAAGAATGAAGATAGGCTCATCCATACCATGGTTAAACATTTCTATATAAAATTTCAGTCATCTGTTGTCTGTACAGCCTGTACTTCCAGAGGGCCAAGTCTTGTGATTGAATCACAGTTTGGTGTTTTTTTCCATTTCCAAATATTGGGTTATTTCATGACACTCGTGTCAGTTAATGTACAATGGATGTAATACTCACCAGTGAATGCCATATTTGGATGTGCTTGCAGAAATAAATGATCCGCAAAACTCAAGGGTAATTATTTTCTCCAATTATAGAGAAAGTGTCAGGTAAAATGAAATTGTGTCAATTTATCATCTTATTCTACGTACTTATTGGGAACTTCTACCCAATTTTGAAAAAAATTGTGATGATACAACACATTCAGGGACATAATGGATGCCCTTGGAGGTATCGGTGAACCAATCAGAGCTACACAGTTTATTGGTCAAAGTTCAGGTATTTATAATGGTACTTGTGTTTTATATTTGGTTATCTATTAAAAGATTTGTTTTCTTTCAAAAAGGCAGTGTGTTATGAGTCCTGCGTGAGAAACTTAAGGAACGTCTACCATACTAATGGATTGATCTTATGGGTTAGGCTCTCCTTTGATCATGAACATTGTAATACTCCATTGAGAGTGTAGCCATGAAACGAACTGCCTGAGAGTTTGATTAAGGTGTAGTACCCTCAAAGGGGGTCCGGTCCGTGGATGTTGCTTTTAAGGAATATACTTCAAATTCTAGACTTCTTCAAAGGTGATCTATAATATGTGTCCTACTGTCAAGAATATATCTCATTTGGTAGAGAGCAGCATAAATACCACACCACATTAAAGCTGTTCCCTCCTTAGTTCTATACCAAAATCCCTGATACAAATGAAAGTGAAATTGTTCCAAGTTGAGATAGTGCATCTTGAATTCTCTGAACACCAAACCAAATTATCTAGTCCCGATCAAAGTGGCTGTAGGACAGTGCTAAAACCAATGAGCACCAATTTATGTAAAACAAATCAGGCGATTCAGCATTATGGTGTTTTCAAATCTGCAACATACCATGAGAACTAATCGCATTTAACTAGAGGAATAGTGTTCATCCACTGAATGAAAGACCCATGATAAATAGTGATATTACTACAGGGTATTTTAGCCTTCATAACTTGTTTCCCTTTTTCTTTCCAAGTTCCTATAAATTCTATGACTCGCCAACTTCACAATTGGTTTTTTTCATAGAAAAGAAATATAACCTGAGTGAAAGACAAGGTAGGAGTAGAAAGGAACAAAGACTTAAAAAAGGACATAAATAACAAAACACAATGAAATCTCATCAGTGCAGACAGCCTTCTATTATGGTGAGATTTCATAACATCTTAAATCTTAATTTGTTTTCACCTTACAAAATTCTTAACCGTTGTTGACTGGCATCTTGTTCTTCTGTCTTCTTAGCCCCCTTGTGGCCCTTGTGGTTTTTTTCCCTTCATCATTTTAAATTACTTTGTTTCATAAGTAAAATCTTCAATTTAATGATTGACAGGGAAAGCAATGAAAGGTCAGTCCCAAAAAGTTCAACAGGCTGTGCTGAAGGTAGGTATTCTATTTGGTATTATATTAATATTCATACCCCTTCCACGTACTTACATTTTTCACCAACAGAAATTTCGGTCTGGTTCCTACAATGTCATTGTTGCTACATCAATTGGTGAAGAAGGTCTTGATATCATGGAAGTTGATCTTGTCATATCTTTTGATGCAAATATTTCACCACTTAGAATGATTCAGCGAATGGGGAGAACTGGAAGAAAGCATGATGGGCGAGTTGATATCCTTTGGTTGTCCGTTTTATGTTTTTCTTGGCATTTTTTCACCGCTGGAAGAGAAATAAACATTCCTGGACTTCTCTATTTTGGGGAATGACATCTTGGGTGTTTCAATAGTTTTTACCTTTTCAAAAACTCTGTTTGTTTGTTTAAATTACCCCTTAACAGTTGTTACTAGTTTTAGCTTGTGAAGGGGCAGAGTTGAAAGGCTACTTCCGAAAACAGGCGAAGAGCAAAACTATAAGTAAACACATGCGAAATGGGGGCATAAATAGCTTTACCTTTCATCCTAGTCCAAGGATGGTCAGAAACCATCAGATAGCTTCTTCTAATTTTTCTTTTGCAATTTTTTTCTATTCCTCCTTCTTTTCCTTATTCTCTAAATCATTCTAATTGCTTTTGTAGATTCCACACGTCTTTAAACCAGAAGTTCAATATGTTGAGCTGTCCATCGAGAAATTTATTCCTCGTGAAAAGAATGTGAAAGACAAACCTCTTCAGATTTCTGCATCCAAGGACAAACTCACTGTTGCTGAAGTTGATTTGCTTGAAACATATTTTCAACCCACTGGGGAAAATACATGTAGATTGTCTCTTATTGCCTTTCCTCACTTTCAGACCTTTCCTTCTAGAGTGCATAAAGTGAAGCATTCCTGTGGAACAATGATGCTTATAGGCATGATGCAGCATTTGCAAGGACTAGTACCATTTACCGAAGATAGCAAAACTTCTTTTCTTCAGGTTCTACATACCTTTTTAAGATTAGTACTATTTTTTATTAAACAAGATTGTAGTTATCATATGATATTTATATTTAATTCAGGAATGTCAGTGTTTAGGGAATAGCAAGCCAGTTGCTGTTAATGAGCTTGATGAAGCTAAAAAGGGTAATATCATGTTTTCAATTCTCCCCCTTAATTTTTTTGCCAGGAACAAAACATGTGACAGTGCCACATATATAAAATAGTGTGATTATCGAGTTGGTAATATTTTTTTGTCTTTTTTATTTTCCTTCTCATTTTAAATAAAATTATTTATTGTGATTCATTAACGTTGCATATACTTTGCATGGTATTTGGAGCAGCAGTTTATTTTCCCCATCTTTAAAAGACATTTTGTAATTACTCGTGCAAATATGAAGAATTTGTTGTAAATTCCACATAATTTGTCAACATAGCACTGGAAAAGCAGTATTCCTGTACTGGAGTTTCAAAAAAATAGTTCCGAGATGCATGTTTGTAATAAATTTCTTTTCAGTGGGTTCACAATTTCTGTGAAGATTTTGCATTTCAAATATCTTAAAAATCTTAAATTTGTGAATTTAGTAGTATCAGGAAATCATTTTTCCTCCATCTTCTACTTCAGACAACGAATCAAGCTCTAGGCATACAGTGGAAAGGAACTTAGCCTCTGTAAATTGTCCGAATCTGGATTCCTGTCATTTCGGGATTCAAACCAAAGACTCTGTTGTTGATCCAACTCTACAAGATAGTGTGTGTGAGGGTGATGAGACGATTCCTGAGACTCCTCCAAGTGCTAAGGGAAGTGTGTCAAATGAATGGGTTAATGCTTGTGAAACAGCCAATCTTGTGGAGATCGAGACCTCATTGTTGCTAGAAGGTTCTTGCATTGATGGCATGAAAGATGAAGAACTTAGTCCTCGTTTAACTGATTTCATTCTAAGTGGTGTTGTTCCAGAGTCTCCCATTGATGAAAGAGGTGAGTGTCTCCAAGGTCATAATGTGGTTGTGTACAATATTTAAGATCAATAACTTTGTTGATTGTGTGAATGTGATTAATTAATTTGTTCCGAAATAAATTTAAAAACTCAGGGCAATCAAGAAATAAGTTTGTCATTCGAGACCTTTTACCTGTTCATCCCCATGAAAGACAGGATGTTAGTTCCTTAAGTTTTAGGGAGACTGAAAAGGTTATTATTGATTGTGGCACTAGCAATAATGTCTCCCCTGCTGTTGATAATGAAACCCAAACCCCTTTTCTTGAGCTGAAGAACCGTGCAATTAAAAGAGGACGTGTCTTCCTTTCTCCAACTGGCGAAGGCATTCCCAACCCAAGCTTCAGTGAAGAGTCACATTTAGGTTGTGGTGAAATGCCAGTAAGCATTAAACCTACACGCAAATTTAAAAGGTTGCGGAAAGCCGGAGATTGTGAAAACTATATCAATCAGAACAACAATAATCTGGTTGATTCAACAGCAAACCTTTTCAAAACATCTTCTATCTCCGATACCAGTCAATATAGGCAAGACCAAGGTGATTTTAGTTTAGCACATCTTTTTTTCTTTGCTTCATTGAAGTACTGAAGTCATCACATGTTGATTCTAATAATGAAATATATTAGCGAAAACTTAAGGCTGTGCTGCTTCATTTGTACTTTTTAGGTAAAAGGAAATCGGTGCATGATGTGAGAGACTTCATTGAGGAGGAAGCTGAGTAAGCTTATGTTAAAGGCTCGCTAAATTTTGCATTCTTATCCTTGATTTTTTGCATTTTTTTGGCAAGCAATATTTATCATCATAGTTAATGATTCAAATGATATAATGACTTATGAAATAATAATCTGCATATCATATCACGGACATATTGTCATAGAATATCCAATTTCATGAGCTGTTCAATATCATCAGGGTATCTTCAGATGCTTCTGCATCTAATGATGAAGATGACGAGGATGTCAATTCATTTGACAGTTTCATAGATGACAGGACGAACCTTACAGCAGCTAGTCAGCCTGAAGCTAGTAGAATCGACATGATGGCAATTTACAGGTAACCTGTGCAATTCAAAGAAATTTGGTGGTGAATTAAAATTTATCTTAGAAATGCATTCTTATAAATTTTGCTACTATATGTTTCTGAAAAATATTTAATATACCGTGAATGACTGGTCATGTATATGTATGTATGTGTCTACCTTAATGTCATTCTTAACACTTTCAACAATATACCTTGTATTATCAATGTTTCTGCCCTTGTTTTGAGAGATCGTCCCTGTAGTTGAGAATTTTCTTATTGACTTATTGTTAAAGCTACATAATTAGAATTAACTCTCCTGCAGGCGCTCTTTGCTTAGTCAAACACCGATGAGTGAAGAGCTCAAATTTTCTGCATTCAGTCCTGACCATGTGATTTTGACAACCAGCGGAGATTCTTCAAGCAAGGTGATGAGTCATTTGCAGGCAGAGCCAACCAATAAGAGTCCAGAATCAGTTCATATCAATCAAATAACCTCAGATGCTGTGCCTCCAACTAGTTCCTCGACTGTGATAAGCCATAAGAGAAGATTGACATTTTATCATTCTCAACACTTTCCAAATAAGAACCTTGACCAAGAATTTGCTTGCCAATCAAAGAAAGAATCGGTGGTTGCAACCGTGGATGTTCTATGTGATGATCAATTTTATAATGATCTTGATCTTGACGAGTTGGAGGCACAAGCAACTTGTCTTCTTAAACGTAAAGTAGATTTGTCAGTTCAGAAGCAAGATACAACTATCCCTCTATCTCACTCTCAGGACCTTGATATTCTTATGTCTCCATCATTTGACCTTGGGATATAAAAAGGCATTTATGCTGCTCAGCACTTCCATTGTAGAAAGAAATTAATTAAAGGCATTATTTTTTTACATTTATGCAAGGGTATGTACGTTAATGTATAGTTAATTATACTAGTGGATTGAATAATAATAATAATAAATAGGTAAGCAGTTGATGGTGTTAGGGTGATAGGTTATATGTAATGGATGTGGCAGGACATTGTGACTTTGTGAGGAAGCATCTATTGCACCAATCCTCTGTTCTGTGTTCTGTCCATATACCTATTTTGCTCCCAATTGAATTGAAACGTAGACCATTTTTTATAATCTAAAGATAAGGCATAACAATATGAAATGGTTTGATTTTGGAATTTTGGTCCAATAATGCATTTGGTCTTGTCCAACATAAACATGAAACTACAACTCTACATGGGTGTGTCTTACATCTTCACTTCAAAATCTTGACATTATATCTCAACGGAGGGGGTGGGTGTCTTACGTAAATATTTAAAACTGAAGGGTGAGTAATGAAGTTTTGTTAATGGTAAAATATGTAAGTAAAACATGTCGGACTAAGATTGATTGAGAGAGAAATTCAAACAAATATATGTTGTAAATACACGAATGGAATTTACATTGGGTAGTGTCCTATAGCTGCAAAGTCGGAAGAAGAGAAGGATATTAATAAATGAAGATTAAAAGGAATTGTCCTTGATGATTTAAGGTTGATGACGGAAGCGAGGAGATCTTCGAAGTGGAACTTGAGGTGTTGTTGTTAAAGTCTTCTTCTTCTTGTTGTTGTTGCTGTTACTGGTTGTATTGTTAAGAACATTGAATTGAATCCAATGAAAGGGAAAACCAAGCAAGAAGTGTTGAGAGATATGGGATGTGAAACCATTGAGAGAAGAACGAGATGCGTTAATGAAACCACGCAATATAAGAGTGATGCCGTCTTCAGTCTCAACAACATTGGCTTCGTATCTCTTAGTAATCGGTGTTGAAAGGAACACGCTCTCTCTCTCTTCCCTCATTCCAATTGATGCTATTCCACCAACACATATTCCTCCTTTATCATTCTTCACAAGCCACCATTCATGTAACATAATTATCCTATTACTACTACTACTTCTAATTGGTGTTGTTGTTCCCATCCCAAGACAATAGAATTAGATAGAGATGTTGGAATTTGAAGATTAGGGTTTGTCTGCTTGTTTTGAATTTGAGGTGATAAAATTGGGCCTTGATGGGCCTTACTGGGCTGGGCATATCTGATCCCGCTTCCTCTTTCTTCTTCTACTTCTACTTCTCTTATCCTTCCATTGAGTAAATATTATTAGAAGATGGGGGTTTTAGTGATGAGTTCAGGCTCAGGCTTAGGCTTATCTACCACCACACAACTACGCTTACCATCCCAGCGTGTGGATAATAAATGTTCGCTTTCATTCCGTTCTTCATTTCCCACCACTCTCACTCTTACCACTACTCTTACTCCTCCTTCTCCCACCTACAACGTAACTATTCATTCTTTTTTTTATTAATTAATCAATTCTTTCATTTCCTTCTCTTTATTAATCAAATCATGTGTGTGTCTCTGTGTGCGCGTGTAAGTAGGGTGGTGGTTGTTCTTTCATCCAAGCTGCATGGACACGAAGATCCCGAGGTGAAGCTGCTAAGAAACCAAACAAGAAATCATGGAAGCAGAGGACAGATATGTACATGAGGCCATTCTTATTGAATGTATTCTTTTCAAAGAGATTTGTTCATGCGAAAGTAATGCACAGAGGAACGAGCAAAGTGATATCTGTAGCTACAACTAATGCAAAAGATCTTAGAAATTCACTTCCATCACTCACGGATAATAATGCCTGCAGACTCATTGGAAAGCTTATTGCTGAACGATCAAAGGAAGCAGATGTATATGCACTCGCTTATGAACCAAGAAAGGATGAAAGGATTGAAGGTAAACTAGGAATCATCCTTGATACTATCAAAGAGAACGGAATTCTTTTTGTTTGAACGGATTTCTATTCTATCATTTCTCTTCTTCATACTACTAATGTACCAAATATATCTTTAATATCACATTCATAACATCCTCTTCAAATATATCTTTAATTATTGTTGTCTCCTTTCTGTGCTAATGTGACATTAAGCTATTATCAAGTATAGAGATCAAATTCAAAATTACTAAAAGTGCATAGATATTGAGTGAGTTTGATTGGTATCAATATAAGGAGTCAAAAGGTACAAAATGATACTGCCCCGTGGTGAGTCCATCAATAAGAATATTTAAATTTACAAAGGACGTGGATGTTCTCTCTCTCTCTCTCTCTCTCTTTCTCTCTCTTTTAAAAGAAGGACGCTTATCATATCAATATTTCATATTTATTTGCTGAGATATCAGTGATGGACTTGTTTTCTTCATTCCCAAATGCTGGATCCTGCCTGGTCTATCTGTTTGGTGGCTCGTTATTCAATGTCGTTCATAGCATCCTGCATGCATTATAAATAATGGTCAATTATATTGTAAAGTTACTAGAGAATAGATATTTAGTAATATAATTAACACATTTTAAATTCATTTCATCTTTGAAAGGTTATTATATTGTGGATGACAGGATAATCAATATACCTTGGCAAGCCGTGTCACATATGCAGCAGCTAATGCAGTGGCCAACAGTCCCAGCCCAAGTGTCACCAGCTGACTGTTTCCTCCAAATACATTCACTTCAGATTCTTCTTGCTGAAATCATAAAAACAATAATTTCATTATTTCCCAAAACAGGTAGAGAAATCACTTCAATATCATTTAACACAAAGTCTGCAGGGAAATCACCTGCCAAATAATACATTAATTACAGTAATAAGCAATAAAAACACCACAAATCAGAGAACACAGAACTTCTCCCTTTTCAGTCTATAATCCATTCCCTGTTGCCTATCCTTTTCAGATCCAATCAATCTGACTATCCATATTCAGACCAGTCAAACCTCTCTTGGCCAAATTGATCAAATAAGAGAGTGGGAGATGGCCTTCAAGAACTTAAGAATAGAAAGATCACTAACAAAAATGTCAATATCCATCTCCATAAAAGAACAGCATCATCAGAGAACAACAGTAACATACCGACTACGGCCATGGATGTTATCCAACTTAAACATCAAATATCAAACATTAAAATCAACAATGTTTTCTTTGTATGCCAGAGCCCAGAATAATCTCACCTTACTATGTGATTGACACTGATCATTAACTCCCAAAGAAAATGAATCTACATATGTCTTCCAACAAGTGACCTTAAACTTTTCTATTTTTCCTTTGTTTCTGTCAAAGGTACCTAAACTTGGACTGTCAGTAAGCGTTCATTCAATTGCCAACAAAATTACATTACATTTTGGGAGACAATACCTAACAGTACTTCAACATGTCTTTCAGCATCACCCATTTATTCCTTCAACACCATACCATCTCACACTCCTCTCACAAAACGAACACAGAAATGGATGAAAAGAAGAAAATGAAAAATCACACCAAGAAGACAAAATATTGGTGGAAAAACCAAGTGAAACTTACAATTATTGCTCTTCCAAATGCACCAGCACTAACATATGCCCATGAGCCTGGAAGCATCCCCAACCAACTGCAAGACAATTATTAATTAGCTTTACATCAGAAAATTCACAATAACCATAAATGATTGGATGCAGTTGTAGATAAACAAACTTGAACGGTTCCAATGAGATATAAATAAAACAACCAAACCTTAGTTCCACTAGGTGGGATCGATTACATAGATCATGCGACGCCATAATACTTTATCATATGTACATTGACAAAATATTGATCTCGAAACCTTAATAGTCGTTTCGCTTATAGCTTTTCTTGGCCTCCTTCTACCTCGAAAAACTGGACTAACTTCCATTTGGTCTACTCTCCTTACAGAAGATATAGTATGATCTCCATTTTTTACATCTATGGTAGGGTTTGTTCACCTCTTGCTAATCTTATACTCCATATGATATGTCTTATTTCGGCTTATACGAAAGTCATGTGCTTTTAAAGCTTGTCTCTACATTTCTATCTTCACATTTAATTCTTCTCTTGAGACGCAATTATGACAATATCATCAGTAAAATCATGCATTGCGGCATCTGTTCTTAGATGTGCTCAATAAGCACACTCAAGGCCATAGTAAACAGGTTGGGGCTCAATGTTGACCTTTGTTGTAGTCTTATATCAATAGGGAAATCTTTTGAGACCTCATCTTATGTTTTCACATCAGTCTTGACTCCACCATACGTATCTGATTGCTCGAATGTAGACAAATTAAACTCATTTCTTCTCTAGAGTTTTCCACAGTACGTCTCTAGGCACCTTACCACACATCTTCTCCAGAACAATGAATATAATGTGTAAGTCCTTTTGGTTCCTCCATAATCACTCAACTAATCGTCGTAGCAAGTATATAGCCTCCATGGTCAGTCTCCCCACATAAAACCAAATAGATATTTAGTAATGCGCATCTCTTTTTCAACATCTGCTCAAATATTTTCTCTCTTAACTTCATATTTTGGCTCATGTTCTTAATCCCCTTATAGTTTGCACAAATTTGTATATCTCTCTTATTCTTATTGATAGAGATTAAATGTTTCTCCTCCACTTGTCTAACATCTTCTTAAACCTTATAATCTCATTAAACAAATTTATGAGCTAACTAATATATTGCTCTCCTTGAACCTTTCAAACCTCAATAGGTATATAACTCGCTCCAACTGTTTTATCATTTTCCGTCCTTTTCAAAGCTTCTTTCACTTTCAACTCCTGAATTCTAGGAAATATTCATACAACTTAACAAATATTCACAATTTCATTCCTAACTACATTTCATAACAGTGTTAATGCAGCTATAATTCGCTGCAACTAGTTAATGACATTTTATGACAACTTATCATCTGTCATACAAATTAAGGATATTTTTATGTTGTTCCTAGTCTGTATTGTCAAAACAAAACAAAAACGTGAAAATCACATTGTTCGCCCCTAAGGTTTGATTAGTCGGATTGGAACCTCTCTTATTTCGAAATTTATATTCCCTTTCCCATTATATAATAGTACATATATAGATAGTCTCAGTCAAACACAAAACAATTTTGTTCTTTTCTATCCCTGTTTGCCCATTTAGCATGAATTATCCAAAAACCTATGACAACTTTATGAAATCTATAGCTTACTTTTACATACAAAATGCTCCTTTTAGAAGAGTGAGAGTAATAAAATTTAAATAAAAAACAACGAAAAGCACTATAATAAGCACAATACCTTCCTAATACATATGGAATAAACTTGACAGATGTGAGTCCATACAAGTAATTCCCCAAAGAAAATGGCAGTAGAGGGCTCAAGCGAAGTAGGGTAACAACCCTGAAGCCATTTTCTCCAATTGCTTTGTCAATAGCAAGAAACTTCTTGTTTCCTTTGACTAGTTTAAGAATACGGTCACGAGCAAAATATCTTGCAATGAGAAAAGAAGCACTCGCTGCCACCTGAAATGCAATGCCTTAAAACATTATATTGAATGAAATGATCAAACAAATTTTGGTATGTTGATTTTAAAAGAGAAAGAGAGAGTGACTAACAGTTCCACTGATAGAGACAATGATGGTGCCAACAAGAGGTCCAAAAAGAAGTCCAGCAGACATGGTTAAAGGAATAGCAGGAATTGCGAGGATCTGGGGAAAACATTAGATAAACCAAAGTCTGACTAAAACATCAGAAGTACACAATTTAGAGAGTAGAGAGAGAAGTTTACAGAAGGTTATGAAGTATAACAGCAATTTAGCCCTGAGATTGAAATTGTCTATTCATTTGGTTTAAGGATGGTATGGTGGATCGATAAGACAGACAGGAAAGTTTATCATATCCTGCTGCAATCTATAATTTAGTGAGGCAACAGGATAAGATAAGGCTATCATTTAAGCTTATCCTATCTTGTTCATCAAATGTATTTTCTAACCCAGTGGGGACCTAGTTAGAAGTGAATGAGATAATATAGTGAGTGTTTTCCTCTCATACCTGAATTTGCATGGCATCAATCAATTTGGTGAGATGACAAGCATATAAATTGTTTCATCAAGGGCCAATTTGGGTTACAGTGTGCAAATTCAGGGAGGAAATGGATGTTTTTTTTTATAATGTTAATATGATGGAGATGGAGCAATTAAGTATGGTATGATAAAGTAATAGTTATAATAAGAGTAGTGAATGAGTGAGTGAAAATGTATGGGTAAGAGTACCTCCAAAGCAGCATAAACAGCTACAAATAAAGCATACCCAGCTAGACCATAACCTTGGATGAAGATGGAAAAGTAATTCAACAAAGAATTGATTTGGTCGCGATAGATGTAGCTAACAGAACCAAAACCCCCAACTAGACCGACCAGCAGTAGAGCCGCGAGGAGAGTACCTTTCATGGCAGTAGAGCCACCCTCCTCCAAACCCAACTCTTTATCGCTCTTCTTCTGCTTTTTCTTCACCTTGTCATCGTCATCATCGTTGTTGTTGTTGTTGTTGTTGTTGTTGTTTTTGGGGCTAAATAAACGCTTTATGGTAGATGGAGGAGCAGTGTTGATCTTGCTCAATTGCTGTTTTTTGGTCTGTTTGAGAGAAGAGGAACATGGGCTCACAGAGCAGAGTCGTTTGTAACTGTTGCTGTTGCATTTGGCAAAGTGGTAGATAGTGTGAGTTGTTGTTAGAAGAGTGTGATGAAGAAGAAGAGAAGAAGAAGAAGAAGAACAAGAATAAGAAATAGGGAAGAATGAGAGAGTGCGCATCATTTCATATTATATCTCTCACTACTTCCTCATCTATCTATCAACAAATCTTCTCTTTCATTATTATTTTTGTGGTTCCTCTCTCTCCATCCCTCCCTCCTCTATTTACTATTATCTATCTTCTACTATTTCACATCAATAAATTAACTCTAATCCTCTTTACTTAATTTTAATCCATCAATTGTATATCATTCAAATATTATTATTTTTATTAATTATTACTATTCTAAGAGTCTCTAAATAATCATGGTGTACCATCAATTGATTAATAGTTAATATGTGAAATTATTGTTTAAATTAAGATAAGCATTTCTATACTGGTTTTTATTTGTTGGGCAACGTAAGATTTGTCTCCTATCTGACCTTAAAGGTTGGTCAATTCATTTTTCTAAACTCGGATCTAGACCTAAAGTTAACTTGATCCTAAATGTCTACCGATTTAGCTTTTGAACTTGACCATAAACCTGATTAAATATAATGCATACTCATTTCAGATAAAGTCTTATTAATATTACTCAATCTCTAATTTAAAATATACAACAAGATCATTCACATAGTTGTTAATTAGGTTGAACAAACTTTATTTACAACATTAGGACTTTTCAATGAGTACCAATATACATTGGAGAATTAAGATTTGTGTTTAGATTGCTGTGAGCGCTCAATTTTGTCCGGCCCATAAAATATTCCAAAAAAAGTAATAATAAAAATTGTAAATTCAAATTGCAGATAACAAAATCTGAAGACAATGTTTTAAACAAATAGTATGTGGCATTAAAAAAAAGGGAAAATACATTCGATCGAAAAAGGAAACTAAACCCCACCCATAATTTCTTCACGTGCCTTAAATGAGAAGATCTCCGAAGTTATATATCCACCATATCTTATAGCTTAAAGCAAATCAACACTCAATCTCTGAAAATATAAAAAAAATCAAATCATGAGAAAAAATCAAAAAGGAAAAGAAATCAAATCCCAAGATTCTAGAAAATAACAAGTAAAGGCAGTAAATCATCACTAATCAATCAAGATAATTCCAAAAGAGATGGCACCAAATATATGTAGAACATCAAAAATCATAAGCAGAACATCAAAAAAGTGATTTTAATAAGGCAACTACAGATTCAGATAGACAACTAAGACAATAAGGAACATTAAAATCATGATTAGCAATTCAAAATGATAGATGTAAAAAGGTGATAATCAGATAGGCAATAAGTAAGGGGATACTAATTAGAAATAGAAGAATTCTCAGGAACCTCAACCATTATAAAAGGAGGTCAGTGGTTTCAATAAAGAGATATACATACGAATATTGGACGAACATCACATATATCCCCTTATCCCCATAACCAGTGAGAAAACCTACGCAACAGCCATCCATTACACACATCCAGTCACACACAGAGGGTGATTGGTATCAGCATACGTACATAAAGGAGAATGGGAGACTAGGGATAGCAAGTTGATACCCTACAGAGATTATATCCATTAACTGATAGAGCAATTCGAACAGGTAGACTTCTATCACATCCCGAGGGAAGATAATAAGTTGGCGGATGTTTTGGGCACTTTGTCGTCGATGTTCCAAATAGAGGGAGATAATGTGCCACTTATCCAAATAGCTAGTAAGGACCAGCCTGTGTACTGTTGTGCAATAGAAACAGAGGCAGATGGAAATTTTTGGTATCATGACATAATGACATACCTAAAAAGCAAGGTGTACCCTCCAAATGCCACAGAAAATGATAAAAGAACGTTGCGAAGACTGGCTATGAGTTTCTTTCTCAGTGAAAATACCCTATACAAAAGGAGTCACGACATGGTATT
The DNA here is from genome assembly GCA_009771035.1 of Lupinus albus. Taxonomy (NCBI): domain Eukaryota; kingdom Viridiplantae; phylum Streptophyta; class Magnoliopsida; order Fabales; family Fabaceae; genus Lupinus; species Lupinus albus. The sequence goes on from CM019999.1 coordinate 54,195, forward strand.
GTTGAGATGCGTGGACGCCAAGGAGGCAGAGTAGATCATCGAGGAAATACATGAAGGTATATTCGGAACTAATGCCAATGGGCGTGCAATGGCCCAAAAAATTCTAAGAGTCGGCTATTTCTGATTAACAATGGAGACCGATTGTTACAATCACGTCAAAAAATGCCACAAATGTCAGATATACGCCGACAACATCAATGCACCTCCCACCTTGCTAAATGTTCTATCTTCGCCATGACCATTTTCAATGTGGAGAATGGATGTTATTGGACCCATTGAACCCAAAGCTTCCAATGGACATCGATTCATCCTTGTTGCTATTGATTATTTTACCAAATGGGTTGAGGCAAGTTCGTATGCAAACGTTACTCGCAATGTAGTGCTCCGATTTGTGAAGAATTAGTTGATTTGCCGATATGGGTTACCCCAAAATATTATCACCGATAACGCCACCAATCTCAATAATAAAATGATTATGGAGATGTGTGAAGAGTTCAGTATTAGACATGACACATCCTCACCATACCAACCTAAGATAAACGGAGCGGTGGAGGCAGCTAATAAAAACATAAATAAGATAGTCCAAAAAATGGTGGTAACCTACAAAGATTGGCATGAAATGTTGCCATTTGCGATGTATGGGTATCGGACTTAAGTTCGCACATCAATCGGGGAAACACCCTACTCCCTAGTTTATGGGATGGAAGTAGTGATACCGATAGAAGTTGAAATTCCATCATTACGAGTACTTGCTGAGGCAGAACTTGAAGAAGCAGAATGGGTCCAAGCCCGATATGATCAGTTGAATTTGATTGAAGATAAAAAGATGGCGGCTATATGTCATGGCCAATTGTACCAAAGGAGGATCATGAGGGCTCATGCTAAAAAAGTACGTCCTCGAGAATTCAAAGAAAGTGATCTGGCACTCAAGAAAATATTGCCAATTCAGAAAGATCACCGAGGAAAATGGACACCCAACTATGAAGGCACATATATGGTGAAGAAGGCATTCTCATGAGGTGCTCTTATACTGACTAACATGGACGGATAAGATCTTCGTCTTTCAGTTAATTATGATGCTGTAAAGAGATATTATGCATGAGGTGGCTTCCAAAAAAAAAATCAAAACAAAAAAAATCATACAAAAAAGAACAAAAATCAACAAAACCTATTCATTGGAAATGTTCATGTAATGATCACAATCACAATGTTCATGCATGTTTTAAATAGATGATGATGTAAACAAATTCCCATAAAGTGTGAATTCACAAATGACTATTTCCAATGATACAATGCTTCTTTGTAAATCCTTAAACATTGAAGAAGATATCCTAGTTACTCTTTGTTGAGCCTGAAGATCATGGAAGGAGATCAATGCTATAGAAACCCTTAAAAATAATCATAACCTGAGAAGGGTAGTTTTCCAATATTCGTCAAAAAAATTTGGGAAATGGTTTCAGGCTAAAAAAATAATAATAAAAGCCTGAGAACTCCACAATAAATAAATAAAAAAAGAGGAGAAGAAGAAAGAAGTCCGCTAAGACTCTTGAAGGATCTTAGGCAAAAGTTAGGGCAAGGTTATACAAGACTCTCACTCACAATAAAAAAGAGTGGAACAATAAAAAAGGAGGAATAGTTGGAAGTAGGATATTGGAGAAAAGATGAAGGAAGAAGGGAAACACATTTCGAGCCTTTATACCAATTCTCTTGAAACCCGTATAGCCATGCCCCGATTCAAGCCCAAAAAGTCTGTGTTGAGGAATAGATTGTTGGGGATCACACTAGGGTAAAAAGCAAACTGACTCTGAAAAGAAACATATATTTCTAATGCATTCATACCATCAAACTAATATCAACACAAGTTGATCATTGTATCAACATTTCTAACGAATAAGAGAAAAGAAAATAAATCATAAAAAATATATATAACCCGTTAGGCCGAAAACCCGAAAGGGCGACCTAAGCAAAAATTAGGGAATTTAAAAGGAAGTCGCCCTCAATCAGAAAAGGTATTGCCAAATGCACCAACGAAAAATGGGTCCTCAGAGCAAGACACTGGGGCATAATTGATTAGATGGGTATCCTCTCCAATAAATTCTTAGCATGGATTTAAAAGCCATTTGTTGATAAGACCGAAATCTCAATATTTGGGAGCAAGATACTGGGGCAATTTAATAGACATTCATTCTCACCCAATAACTTCTTGGCTAAATACTAGACGACACCATCAAGCGACAGTGACGTCTATAAGATATTGGGGCAAATTTTTGATGGCATATAAAATTCGGTAGAATCCCCAATAAGTGAAAATTAATGTTGTCATTTTTTATAAATAGTTGAAAGAAATGTCATAGACCTTTTCCAGAATCACCATCAACGTTGCACTTCCACATATTAATATCAATGCCCTATGCCTCCATTGTACCCCATGAATGAACAAATGTTGTGAAGTTATACTGATGAAGTCATGCCGGTGTATCGCCGAAGTTTCGAATGAAATGATGTTTTACAGCGAATGCAATGATTACGACACTCAAGAAAACAAAAATTTCATTAAAACCAAAATGAATTGCAGCTCATACGCATAAGCCAAGCATTTATCTCATTCATGACATGCATTCATTCACGAAATTCATTAACGAAAAAAAATCATCATCAAATTTTGGGGCATTAGTAGGAGGGACCAGTTAGAGTCAACCGTCACAACCCCTTACCTAGTGTTAGTAGAATAGGTTAAAGAGATTTTGGATAATCAATACACGAACAAAAAAAAAATTGGATAATCAATACACCAACAAAAAAATTTGGTCTTAACAAATAACAAACAATACCATACAAATATGGCAAATGGAATCCTGAGCAAGAAGGTCTTCCAATTGCACTTTGAATTCCTTAATATTGTGTGTGATCTGGTTGGGCCAAAATGCTCTTATGTTCATATTGTATTCGATTGGGACTTCAAGAATACATGGGCCGTGGCAACGGTATTAGGGCACACACATATATATATTCTATTGTTTAAGGGTTTAGGGTTTTAGGCTTTCTTCTTATTCCTATTCCAATTCCAATACCAAAACCAAAACCAATACATTCATACAATGGCATTCTGGGGTAAGTGAAGGCATCATATATTGAATTGAATTGAATTGATATATTGTATCTGATATTGTGATTATTTATTTGTGCAGGAGTGGAAGTGAAACCAGGAAAGCCTTTTAGTCATAAATATGATGATTTGAAAGGTCGGCTTCATATATCTATGGCCACTTTGGGTTTTGGTTCTTCTACTTCGAAAAGCATTCTCCAATGTAACATTGGTAACAGAAGTCCTATTTATCTATGCTCTCTCTATCCTGGTAACACTGAATCACTCCAATTGAATTTGGAATTGGAAGAAGAAGCTGATGAAGTTATCTTCTCTGTTATTGGTCCTCGCAGTATTCATATATGTGGTTATTATCTCTCTTCATCATCTTCCAATCCCACCAATCACCTTTCTGAAGATGAGTCATTTGGTGAAGACATTGCTAACACTGAGTCTGACAACTCTGCTGATGATGATCACTATGATGATAGTTTTATCGATGATGAAGATCACCCTCACGTTTTCCCATCATCACCCCTTTCTCATCAAGGCACGTTCCTTCACCTCTTTATCATCAATCACTCATTATTTTCCAATTACAATTTCATTCCTTTCGTATCTCTTTATTTTCTTTCTAATTCATCATCACAGAGGAAACTTCCATTGATGACAACAAACCAAAACGTAAGAAAACTGGCCTCAGAAGGCTAAGGAAGTACCAATCAGTAGAGTCTGATGCTGATGATAATTGTTCCGAAGAAAAGAACACTACCCACAATGATGAAACAAAGGAAATTATTGATGATGATCATGATGATGATCATGATGATGATTCCCTGCCAATTTCATCTCTTTATAAAAATAAAGCCTCTGAAAGGGTATTGCATCAGGAAATGGATGATGACAGAGCAGCAGGTGATACCACTCACAAGAATGCTGAAGATGGTGCCAATAATATAATTGAAACAACCCTAAAAACTGACGATGTCATTGTACATAGTCAGACACATAGGTGACACTATTCACATATATTTTGCTCTCAGCTTTAGCTCTTTCAGATAAATTCATTTATGATTATTGCCACCATTCATAAATTATGTTTCTACTGAAGCAGGGAAGTGGAAGTATTAGATCCTTGCACTGTTCTGGATGTTGGAAGTATTAAAAAGGAAAAAAAGAAGAAAAAGGGAAAGACAAAAGAAACAAAGAATTTTTGTAATGACCATTCTATCAAACCAGATAGTGATGTGCAAGAAGAGCCAAAAATGGACAAGATGACCCATGATCTTCTGGCAGGAAATGAACAATACCAGGAGCATGCTGATAACAAGTAAGTGATTATGCTTTCTGCATTTATATGATTGAATCTTATGAGCATAGTTAGAAAACCAAACAGACACATAGATAAATTTGCTCAATAAAGTTTGTCATACTTTCTTTAGATATGGTGTTGGACTAATTTGGAAAATTACTTTAGATACATATTCATGTTAAGGCCATAAAATTTCAAAATCAATGATTTAAGGTTATCGATAATAACAGAAGTAGTTTAGCATTGTTTAGGGACGGACAAGTTGCTTCTCATAACAAATTTTAATCATGTTTTTTCTCATACATCCTTTTTTCATACAAGATTCAAACAGAATTATTTTTTAAGAAGCATTTCTTATTAAATAATCATGTAAACAACCAGAAACATATTATCATATATACAAGATTAATTCTGGCAAGGAAAAAACATTTGGTGCATGTAGCCTATCTAACTAGTGAGAAAAAAGATTTGGTTATTGTTGTATAAATGTATTAGTTATTTAACAATATGCTATGTTTATAACTATTGTAGTTACAGTTATTTTGAGTATATGCTTTCACATCTTATTTGTGTTTATAACTATTCTAGTGATCATTTAATTATCAAGTTTGATACAAATAATAAAGGTCTCAACTTATTTGTATCAGGTTCAGGTCTAAAAACTTCTTATGTATATCCTCATAACTTTCAATTCAAATATGTTTCTTGACTATCCTTTATGCCATTCTGGCAGGGGATTTTGTTCCTGGTTCTCTACCTCCTTTCAAATACACAATGAGCAAAAAATGCCTTTGTGTATTTTGTTATGTTACTTGCAATTTGAAAAGGTTTAATCATTTGGCTTTTGATCTTTCTTGCCATATATATGATGTAGGGAAACTGAAACTTCGGATAAAATGGTAGCTTCCTCTGAGGTTAGACATGAACAAGGTGAGAAGCCAAAGAGAAAAAGGAAAGAACGGTCAAAGGAAGAGGGAATAATTCCCATTGTTATTGGTTCTGATCATAGCAATATTGTTAATGATGCATCACCTTCAGCTGAAACGCCTGAAAAGAGGAAAAAGAGGAAAAAGAAAGAGCATGTAAAAGAAGACTCACACCTTGAAGGTGATATTGCACACCATGAAGATATTGTGAACAAGCACAAATCCCGCAGAGATGCAGCAGAATTCGATAATGTGATTCATAACTTTCCTGAAGGAAAAGAGCAACATCTGAAAGTAATAAAAGAAAAGTAAGAACTCTTCGATTTTGTTTATGCTTTCGTTTCTAGATAATGCTGAAATTAAACTGGTGGGAAATTAATGCTTAGCAAGTGAGGAAACTCAGTGGCTAACCTGTGAACAGTGAACAGGTTCAAACATTTCCAAGGCAACTGACAAAATTCGCATATGAAAATAACAAATGACTCCTTTTATACTGCTCAAAGGAAATAAAATAGAGGAGAGTCTGAAGGTAAATAAATCGAAGGAAAACATTACAAGGATGAGAACTGTTTAGCCAGTAGTAGTATCAGTTACCTTTATTTCCATGTTTCCCGGCCACTTTATCACCTACTTTAATTTCATGTTTCTGTGAAATATATATACGATTTGTTTCTGGATTATAACTAGAAACCCCCATTTTGTGGATCTATCTCACATCAATTGACCTATCCCACCTATTGGTAGTTTTAGACAAGTTTCCTTTGAGGTGGATACTTGAATGCCACATGTTCTTTGCCGAAAAGGGCAAAATTTTCTCAGTCATATTCTTCTTCACGAGTAGTAAATGACAACTGCCTTAGTTCCTTGGTTAGTGATCAATATAAAGATTTCTGTTTTATCTGAGCTTTGCTGATAAACCTTTTCTCTTTATACCATTTTACTATTCAGGTTGCCTATAGATGTCAATTTTAATTTTTGCTATTTTTGTTCTGCTCGCAAATTCTTAAGCTTTTTGAACTGTTTCATTTGTCTTCTCTTATTCCAAGTACTTGATGCAATCATCTTAGTTAATATTTCATGTGCAGTGTTGTGGACATCGGTGCTCATGACCTTCCTGATGGAAATCAATCTGAGGATAGAAAAGTTAAGAAAAAGAAGAAAAAGAGTAAAAGTCGGGGGGATGAGGAAGTTGCAAAATCTTTTGAGCAAAGTAGTGACATGGTGAAGGAGGATGGAAACAAGAGGGCTGATGCAAAGCCTTCCAATGTTAAAACATTGTCAAATGGAGTAGTTATTGAAGAGCTAGGAATGGGGATAAAAGATGGCAAAATTGCGGAATCAGGAAAAAGGGTAGTTTTAAATTATTTAAAATAATTTGGAGACTACCTGTGTGAATTTTCTCTGTCCACTACCTGTATTGAGTTAAAAATAAATGCAGATTTGATTTGATTTAAAATAAGTCGTCCTTGGTTTCAGATTAGCGTCCATTACACTGGCATGTTGAAGGAAAATGGAGTAGTGTTTGAGTCAAATGCTGGGCAAGCTCCTTTTAAATTTCGTCTTGGTAACACCTTTTAACCAGAAACTTGAGTTACTTGGATTTGGCTCTGTTATGTCCTTATTTGCATTTACCATTTTGCAGGTAAAGGAGAAGTTTGCGAGGGTTGGGATGTTGGCCTTGAAGGTAAGTCATTTTGACACTTTATCATCCTTGTTATGTTTTTACCCTCATTCAGCTATTGAATTATACTATATTCTTCTGCCATTGCTGACTTTTCTCTACATGTTATTTATTTTGATGATTCATGGTCCTCCTCAGGCATGCGAGTTGGAGAAAAAAGGAGACTTGTAATCCCACCATCAATGATGTAAGTGATTGAATTCACATGTTAAAATGATATCATTTTCTTAATTGGGATTCCGAATAACTTGTCTATGATGTGCATGTCTCAGGTCTAAGAGTGAAGGACAGAGTGCAACGATACCACCAAATTCATGGCTGGTTTATGAGTTGGAATTGGTTAAAGTTCATTGACTGTTTGATCCAGCAAAAAATATAAACGAATCAGCTGTATGATATCATTTATCTGTTGAATTCAGATTATGATGGGTTTTTGGTGTACAAGATTCCAACCAAATCGAAGGTTTTGTTTCTTTTAAGAACACGTGTTATAGATATCAAATATGAATTTTGGGTGGCTTTTCTATGGAAAGTAGTTTATACTGTGTGCTTATTCTATACTCTCTGAACTATGAAGCCTAATACAACTTGGCACACTATAATAAAATCTACAATTCTGATTTATTATTTCTGTTTACATCACCGAACAAAATATATTTGTATAATAAAAGAATTGCAATTGCAAAATTATAATTGGAAAACTATGTTATAGAATTCTAATTTTTGGAAGTTAAAACGGGAGACTTGTTTCCAGGCTGACGTGTGCTTTCTACTCTATTTTATCATATAATTTTTAAACGACAAAAAACTAATTGAGAACTGTAGATTTTTTTAATAATTTCATTCAACAATGAAAAGAAAAAAACTAATTAGGAATAGAATTTTAAAAAATGTGAACTACCCATCATTGATTGTAATATTGAAAAAGTTGATGAATAAAGTTGTGTTGCCCAAATTGTATATTTTAATTAAGATGTGTATGTGGTGGACCCATTCCTAAAAAAATAAAAGGGGTTGAGACTGATTAGAATTGGTGCGAGTGTTCTGTTTAGGGTTTGTGTGTGTGAGGAAATTGAATAGCGATTGACGATGATGAGTGTGAGTAACTGCAAGAAGAAGATTGAAGATATGAAGAATGAAGATTTAGCACTCTACTTCCTCCAACAACAAATTGGATCAAATGATGATGATTCATCTGTTGATTCATCTGTTCCAACGGAGCTGAACACAATAAACAGTTCAGGTGGATTCGCGGTGGTGTCTAGGGATAAGCTTTCAGTGAAATACACAAACGTGAATCTACACGGCCACGACGTTGGAGTTATACAATCAAACAACCCTGCTCCAACAAACACAATGATTTACTATTTCGAGATATTTGTTAAAGACGCTGGTGCTAAAGGTCACATTTCTATTGGATTCACTTCTAATAACTTCAAAATGAGAAGACAACCTGGTTGGGAACCCAATAGTTGCGGTTATCATGGTGACGATGGTCTTCTTTATTGTGGTCATGCCAAGGGTGAACCCTTTGGTCCTACTTACACTTCTGGTGATATTGTTGGTGCTGGTATTAACTATGCTCAACGTCTTTTCTTTTTCACTAAGAATGCTCAACTTGTCGGCACTGCTTATAAAGACAACACTATGAACCCTCCTCTTTTCCCAACCATTGCTGTTCACAGCCTTAACGAAGAGTCAGTATGCTTTCTTTATTCTTTCTTTTACATTCACTTAATTCTTTTCTTCCTTTCTTGATCACTATGCCTCATTCATCTCTAACAGGGTGCATGTCAACTTTGGCCAGAAACCATTTACTTTTGATCTAAAGGTATCATCAACCTCTTTTCTCTATTCTTCTATGCATGTTACCCCTGCCCTCACTTTTATCATGCTACCCTTCTTGTCATTCCATTAGGAATTTGAAGCACAAGAAAGAATGAAGCAGCAAGTCAAAATAGAGGAAATACCTCTTCCCCCAAATCTTAGCTACGGGTGAGATCAACTTGCCCTCAAATTATTATTATTTTTAAAATTAAACTCTCTTTTCCATTTCTTTTATTCTTCACTTTCAATCATTTTAAATCTAAATTACTGCTAGCTTACTGTGAATTCCAAATGCCCTTCATATCTATTATTATTCTAGGTTATTTTGAGTTGGTGACAGGGTATGATTGCCGAACTGAGGAAAAATTTCATGAGAATTTGTGTGTGTATATATGGATTGCCCACTGCATATTTCTATTAAAATGACTGTAGATTTGTCTGTTTGAAATCACTGTCTTGTGCTTTAACCATCTCGTTAGATCTAATGACACGGTTCTAAACTCAACACACGAGTCCCTGAAGGTGTACTAGATGCATATAATCTGAAAGAAGATTATGAACGTCACTATGTATATGAGTTGAAGTAACCCTTGTATTTATTTCTGGTTAAAAACGTCTTCTAAAAAAAGACATGTATAATCTGAAGTTTGATAGTGCAAAAGTAAATAGATTTGTGCAATTGTCCAAATGGGAATCTTATTCTGGTTGATGAAAATGAAGTTATTAGTTTGACTTTAAAGCAGAAATCCTTTTCGTTTCTTCTATGGAAAAGATTGGTTATCAGTAGATTTTAATCTTGTAGCCGTTATGATATGGATCAGCGATGTAATAATGTTAGTCAATGGACATGATTTATGATAGATTATTATGATGTCATTCGATCAATGTAGCCGACCCACTCAGTGGGACTAAGGCTTGGTTATTGTTGTTACTTTAGACTTGTAAATATTATGATTTTATCACTTAGGACTCTGTCATCATGTAAAAGAACTGAGTAAATTCATGTTCCTCATGTCAAATGTATCTAATTGTGGTAGATTATGTCATGACAGCTTTAATTCTGTTATGCATTAGCCACTAGAACTGAGTAACATTTCTAGTGGTTAATGCATCATGTTACTCAGTGACTGTTTTACTTGATTACGTGGTAAAAGTTATGCTTTTCTACGTTTGTTATTGTCTGATTGCTCGAAGTTAAGGTGGTCCTATTATTTTTCCAAATCCTATATTTTTTCTGATTGATATTTTCATGGAAATAATAATGTTAGTTAGAATCACATGATTCGTACCGCAATTTGATTTGATTTCTCAGGAAAACGTTGCATACCGGCTGTGTTTCTGCTCAAGAAACGCTCGTTGTCTGCATTTTCTGCTAGAGAACTTCAATCACTGAAGTATTTTCCGGGTTGACCCAATTTTCACCTGTTTGAAGGGCAGCTGGTTGGGCCCAAATGCTATCCCTAACAGGTTTTAGCTGGAAAAAATAATACCCGATCACTTATTCCCATTTATATCTCACTCTTTTACACTTTTACTCACTCAGTGGACCGATTTTAATGTCCAAACACTTCTTTCACCAGCAAAATAAAATTTCACCCACTCTTGGCCCAAAAAACAAGTACAACCTATCTAAATTTTCAAATTTCACTATTAACACTCTCTACCTTATCTGACTTGTTTCATCTATATATAATATTATAAATAATTATAATTGTCTAAATAATTATATGTACATAATAATATATATAGTTATATAAACGTTATAAATAAACTTGTGTATTTGTGTTATTTTGCTATTGTGATTTTCCTAATATAAATAAGCTTTAATATTTCAGAATTTTGATATCCTTTTCTATTATCAGAATTGTGCGTTCCTACCTGCTACACTATGGCTATGAAGATACATTGGATTCATTTGATATGGCTAGTAGAAGTACCGTTCCTCCTATATGTATAGCTCAAGAAAATGGAATTGATGAGCAGGAAATAACATATGCCCTAAATCATAGAAAGACTCTACGGCAGGTACATTATTGTTTGTGTAAATTTTTGTTTCAGTATTTATAATTGAGATAGGAAAAATCTTCCAAAGGCATGCATGCATCTGTAATGTAGTCATACTTGCTAATTTGGAAAGATATTCCATTGAATTTGTGATAAGTATGAACTCCTGTGTCCTTTTCCTATTTATGTGTTCAATGGAATAATGCTCTTAAATTTTATGATAGATATTATAATTTGATAGAATAATGTTCCATTCTATTATTCACTCAAGTCAAAATTGTTTTAATTGTTACAATGAGATTAGGGCTTGGTTGTTGTCGTTGTAGTGTTCATGTTTTTTAAGTCCTTTTTATTTTATTGATAAACAATATAGTTTTGTTGTCCATTGTTTTGGTATTTCTAGTATCATATCCTGGCTGTTTATAACTGCTGATTTATGAACTTAATTTGGCTTACATCTTTTCTCTTCAATGAAGCTAATCAGGGATGGGGAGATTGATACTGCATTTGGTAAATTGCGTGAATGGTATCCCCAGATTGTTGAGGTGGGCTATCTCAGATTATAATGGTTGTCTACACAGTTGTATATATCCTGTTTGTGCCCCTGGTCTTAACTAACTACAAATTTCTACTGATTAAAATACAATGAATTATGATATGGTGTATATATGATCCTTAATCTATATGTAATCAATTTTATTTTGAACTGATTACTAATAAAATGAATATCGGAACTGATTATAGCTTATAATGCTGTGCTGCACTTAAATTGTTAATTGTGTCATTTTCATACATAGATCTTTGTATTTTTTTCCTCTGTTGGTGACTTATTTGGTTTGGAATTCCTTGTTTTCTTTTAAAAAGTAAGGCTACCTCTGTCGAAGAGGCTCTAGATGGCCAAGTCTGGCCTTGTTTTTATGTTAAAATACATTGGTACTCAAATCACAGCCCTAATTCCCCTCTTTCAATGGACCGAAATGTCAAACCAAATTATGCATGAAGTTCTTTGTTTGAGATTTCCTCCCTGTTGAATTCTTCTTCCATTACATTCACCTCATGAGTAATGATAATCTATTTGGGATACTGCAGGACAACACATCAGCTACATGCTTTCTACTTCATTCTCAAAAATTTATCGAATTGGTTCGGGTATATTCCTTCAGTAATTAGTTTTTTAACTATTGGAAACTTATCCTACTTCACTCATTCTCAAAAAAATTGAATGATTAATATTTTTACATTTTGTACATGATATTTAGGTTGGAGCACTGGAGGAGGCTGTGAGATATGGAAGAACAGAATTGTCAACTTTTTTTGGGTTGCCTGTCTTTCAGGATTTAGTTAAGGTGAATTATCTTATATCTGTATGAAAATAATTCTTGCTAAACTATTAATTTTGAACGGCCTTGCTTGAAGCATATAATCATGCGGCATATGATTCATGCCAGTCTTATGTTGCATATGATTAACATGAGTAATCTCATCTTACAAGTTTTTAAGACTGTCTGAGATTAGTCTGCAATAGAGAGAAATCATAGTTTTATGTATGTACTATATGTGTTAGTACTGATATTTAAATTTGCTTTTGGCTTCTTTATTGTATAGGACTGTGTTGCTTTACTGGCATATGAACGACCATTGGAATCCTCAGTAGGTTATCTTTTAAAAGACTCGCAGCGTGAAGTTGTGGCTGACACAGTAAATGCCATGATCTTGTCCACAAATCCAAATATGAAGGAATCAAAAAATTGTTTGCACTCCTATCTTGAGAGGTTACTTAGACAGCTCACTGCTTGTTGTTTAGAGAGACGATCTTTAAGTGGAGATCAAGGAGAAGCTTTCCAACTTCAGCGAGTGCTTAGCGCTGGTAAAAGGGCCTAGTACTTTGATATGTCTATTCATCTTCTTACTCTGCTGTTCATATTGCCCCCCCCCCCCCCCCCTGGGTTCTATAACAATGTCTAGTGATCAAATTGATTTTTACTGTAGAGTCTCCCATCTATTGTTCATACTTGATGTGCAAGTAAGTACTTGTTCGTTTCTTTGGGAGAGGGGTTTCTCTAAGCTTGTAACTGTGCTTTATCATCATAAAAACAATGAACTAAGCAATGATTTCACCTAAAGATAGACCAACATGTTTGAATGCATGTGCAAATGTATGTGTATGTTATTGTACTGTAAATGACTTATGCGCCATTCCTAAGTTTGATTTTTCTTCCCATTTAGAATTTGTGATTCAATTGTTTTTTGGCAATGGTAGTTATGCGCACTGTATGTGCTGAATCTGGACTGTTCAGAAGATGCGGCAGAAGCTAGTGTTGTTTTGATGTGATTACATGACCCTTTTCGGAAATGTACAATGATATCGTCGTTTGGTTACTTAAATCATGTATTTAATTATACTGTATTCCACTAATATATACATGCATACATACAATGGTACAGATATTCCATTGGTTAAATATCTATCTAGTAATATGGTTCTTTAAAAAAGATTACGTAAATGATGCAACATATGGAAAAAAGAATGATAAAAATATCAATGGTGAGGGCAGAAACAGCTTGATCACTAAGCTTCAAATTCTTTCCACCAAGGCGATCAACCATATCTGGAACTGATTCCCAATTCTCAACATCCTGCTCATAAGGATCCTCTAATCTCATCTTCATCTTTTCTGCTTGATGACTCGCAGCTTCTTGAGAAAGGGTCCAATCATAAAACCTTCTACTTTCTTCATTGCTAAGAACATTGTAAGCCTCTCTTAATTTCATGAATTTGTCAGAGGCAGTTTTAAGAGGGAGGGATGTTGTGTCTGGATGGTACTCCTTTGATAGTCTCCTGTAAGCACCTTTTATTTCTTCTAAATCTGCATCTGCTGATATTCCTAAGAACCTGTCAGAGGCAGATAGATAACACTTATAAGTCATATCCATATACCATCATACTATGTAACTTGAAAAGTTAACAAGTAATTCAAAATCCAACTTAACTGATAATGAGAATCCGAAGAAGTGGAGAGCAAATTAGTAAAGTTATGACCCAACAGGTTGTTGGGGTTCTTCTTCTCCTTTGGCTTTTTAGTAGCTTCTCCAATCCAACCTTCATCTTCATTGTCCCAATGGATTCTTGTGTCCACTCCAGGTGCAGGGGGTGCTCTGCCACTGCTAGGAGGACCCTGTGACTGGGAGGCGTATACCTTGAGATTTATACAAGTAGTGATTAAGTTTCTTGGTCTAAGTAACAACAACCTTAACCTTGGTGACCCATTTCGTAAGATAGGATTGTATAATAGAATCTTGGGAGCAACTGCGGAAGCCATGGGATTTGGGAAGTGATGAAGGAGAATATATGACATACATGCCAATATGCCATAGCCATAAAACTTGTGTGGTTCATATACACTCACTGACCCTCTTCAAACTTGACATTTTTGTCTCATATTTGTGTGGGTCAGCCTACTTTATCACATGTTTTTTTTAATATTATGGATAATTGTGTGGGTGCCAATAACTATCGGTTACGGGAAACTTAATTTCTCACATTTCTTTCTTTTTAATGTTTTTTAAATTAATTTACTAGTTTAAGTTGGAATAAAACCTACAATTGAGAAGAAGGTAGCTTAGAAACCAGCTTCCCAATCTAAGAAAACAAAATAAGGCTACTTTGAGAAGTTGGTAACTCAGAAACTGACTATTGAGAAGTGGGTATCAAGAAACCAACTTTTCTACCGATAAATATGTGAAATAAATGTAGACCTTCCGAATAAAAAATACAACAAAATTAACAATATTTGTGTTTCCATTACAGGTGTTTGGTAAGAATAAAATAAAAAATATAGAATATATCACTTTCAAAATAGAAATCAATAATTTTATTTGATGGACATGTTTTATATACCCACATACAAAGACGTGACTTTTGATTCATGTCTCATGGAGTTGAAGTGTGAGGTAAGAATAATGGAAAGGAGATTATGTATGAGCTTAATAAATTGAAAATAGAAGTAACAAGGCTGTGGTACTATATCAGAGGTGGATTTTAATTCTGTTGCAACTAATGACCTTAAACTTGAAGGAATTGTGAAATCATAACTATTCTATGATCATGAATGAATTTATTAACCAAAAAGTTCAAATAAAAAGATTTAGAGTATAACATAATTTATGAATAAATATTATAGTTTCATTCCATCTTTCACTGAACTTGACTGTTGTTTGTTGCTGGGGGAGAGTATGCAATCCTTGAATATAGGTAAAAGAATACAACCCACGTTTATCTTATCTTTGCTTTTGGTTTTAAGTTTGTAAGTAGGCTATTTGAGTTGGCCCAACTAAATCATCTCATCTATTTCTCTCTATATGGAGTTATTAAATTGAGAACATTATCATTCAAAGGAAAATGTCTTTACTAGAGTGTTATATGACTTACACTTTTATAATTGTTTTTTTCTTGAATAGTAAATAATAATTAAAAATAAATAGTAAATAATGTAATGACGATATAAAAAACTATTAAACTTTTTATAATAAAATGAAAAAGAGTTGGTTTGGGTCGCAAAGCCCAAATCAGTGGAGTCAAGTTTACAAGTGAAAGGATATCCATTAAGTTGATTCACTATCATTGGTTTCTTCCTTGTCGAAGGGAGCTCTCAAAGGTAAACCCTTTCTTTACTTGACTGCAAATTTGTAAATAATTAATATTATGTTCACAACTTTTCTGTTCAGTTATGTTGCTTTCAATTTGAAATCGAATCCCACTTTACTCAGACACTGTTTGATTGTCTCAGTCAGTGGAAAGGTATTATTGTTGTTGTTGTAGATAAACTGTTTGATGAAATGCCTGTGTAGGTGTGTACGTCTGTTCTTACAATCTGTGCAATAATCTATTTCGTGATTATTTTCTTCATAAATTGTGAATAATTAAATAGGGGATTCAACTCCTTGACTTTCTTGTGGCAGAAATGGTGATGATCCGTCCTGCCTTATTCCGTTCATCCATGCGGTCATTTGCAACTTCTACCAAGTCCTCACACCACAACAACCACCGTGAAAATCACAAATACCTCGAATCCAACTCATTCCTTGGGAGCTGGGAGGCTCCTAAGGACCCAAGGGAAGCCGAAACGAAGCTATCTCTTTTGAGAAGGGAATATGCGAAACAGATGAAAGAGGTTCGCAAGGAATACATTCGGGAAGTGGAGCTTATGGCATTCGAGAAGCAGCGCAAGGATGAGGCTCGAAGAGAAGCACTTAGGGTTGCGAATGAAGAGCGTCATAAACTTAAAGCTGAGGCTGCTAAAGTTAGAGCACAAGAGCGCCAGATTGCACAGCAACAGTTTCGTGAAACCCTTGTAAGTCTTTTATTTTATGCTCTCAACATCTATTAATTATTTATTTGCCAAAGCAACCCCATGGCCATACCCACAAAATATTATTTTAATTATTAATTATCTTTAAAAATTCTGACATAGTCATGAGTAAACCCTTGATTTCACTTCTCCAATGATTATGGTATCAATAGGTTCTTGAAAGTTTTTTGTTGTCAATTTAGTCCTTGAAAGATTTAACTGTCCTTAAATTGAAAGTTTTTTGTTACAGTTTTAAATCTTTTGAGGAATGACAAAAAGACATGCAGGACCTATTTGTTGAATATCTTGTTCACAAAATCTCTTGTTAAATCTTTTGAGGAATGCATTTGTTCGTATTAGGATTTAAAGCTCAATTTCCGCTTCATTTAAATTAAGATGGTTTAAAATTCAAAGTTTGTTCTTGATGCAAGATAATGGTCTGTTTGTATCATGATCTTTAGCTAACCACCTAATGACCAAATACATCTATTATCTCTTACTGTATGAAAACAACTTATGTCTATAATTTGTCTCTGGTATAAGGCTACTTATAGATCTGTGCTTGTTGTAGTTAAGTTGAATTTTCAGTGTTACCATGCAGGACAAAAAGTCGAACTTTAAAATGCTGGTCCATTAATCTTAAATCAAACAGATAGGTTTTGTATTTATACCCTACAGATGATTGTTTACCAATGTTTGTTACCTAAGCAGCATTTCAAATATATAATTTCTTAGGCAGGACAGTTAATATTATTTGAGCCTTTGTACTGCAATTATCTGTCGAATGATACATATAAATTTGTTTTGCGCATCCACCATCCAAGCCAGTTATGCAATTGCCGCTAATTTATCGTTTCTTGTTTTACTGTGCTTGAGAGAATTTTTGATGAACTTGTTGCTCATAGTGCTTTTTTCATGTTTTCCAGTTAATTTGCTTGCATTTAATCTAAATTGTGCTTATTGTCATTTTTATGAATGAGCCAGTTAAAAGAAAGAGCAGAGAAACTAGAACACTGGAGGATGCAAACCAAAAAACATGTTGAGAAGAAGACAGAGAAGAAAGAGTTATTGCATAAACAAAGTTCGATATGGATTGATGAAGGTGATCTTGAAAGGAAAATATTGGATGCAGCTGCAGCGCAACATTGAGTCTATTACACTTCTTTTGCATTGATTGGGGCCTACACTACTTGGTTTGTAGAATCTAGTCCTATGTTCAAAGCAGACTCATTAAACTAGTTTTTTTTTCACTCAGAGCTTCGTTCTAAAGAGGATGCATAACAATGTATGAAAATAAGTCTTATGTTGTTAGTCTTGGGAATTTGGGAGCAAGTTTTTATTGAATTGCATGTTGAAGTGCAAACCATACTGATTTGTTTTAAGTGACTTGGTTGAAAGATTTCAAGCTAGTGGCTGTTGGATTTGATGCAGAAACCCGTCTAATTATAAACTTTGCGAATGAGTTATTTGTTTAGTTTGGGTCATTTCAGACAATCTTTAACTCAAATGGGTTGAGAGAGGTAATCATTTGGGAGGCCAGTAAATCAATGATTTTAGTTTGTTTTTTCTACTCAATTTAATAATACAAACTTTTTTCGTTTACTTAATATTATTATTTTCAATTGCTGAAGAAAGAATGAGACCACTGTAGTCGTGTGAATCAAAACCAGGACCCGTGGGTATCCCGCTTGGGTATTATGTTGGCCCAACAATACTTCTGAATCTGGTTTAAAAAACAAAATGGCTGCATAATTAGATACCAAGATCCTTTAACCACAATAGATTGTTAATAACTTGTGTTTTATTTTATAATAAGGGAATGCATAATTTCATTACTGAAAAAAAGAAGATAGCAGGGAGATTGTTACACCCGACAAGAGGATAATATTATGTGTAATGTTTTTTTTAATATAATGGATGCGTATATAGTGATATTATGTTATATATGATATGAGAGAAAATTACTTAGTTGGAAAGCTTCTATTTATCTTTCTCCTCTTTGTTCCGGTGTTAGCCCTTCATTTCCGCAACTGGGGCAACTCTTTAGCCCAAATCCCTGGCACTCAAAACATCTAAAGACCAATACATGATTTTAAGGGACGAACAAACAAACAAACAAACAAACAAAAACACTACATAGATACACAAAAAACTTACTTCCATCTTTCAAATATATTTCCATTCTTTTTATTCCTTCCCGTCCCCTGTTACATTCCAAAGTAACTGGTTTTTAAAAACAGTTCCAATGGTATTGAAATAGTGATATATGAACAAAACTTGTTTATGGTTGATCAATACATTTATAATTTATTCTCTATTCTCTAAAAACTTTGACATAGAAAAAACGTAATAGATTTTATCCTTTTATTATGCAAGAGTGGTTACTACTAACCTTACATCCAGGGCATTCGGTGGCTCCTTTTCCTCTGCAAGTTTTACAACCTTTGAGTATCTGCAGCAGTTGTCATCACAAATCATTCTGTTGCTATTTATATGAATGATGCAAATAAATTGAAACATACCGAGATAAGTGAAGCAGAGTTTGAAGCAAAAGCTATGATGGTGCTATGTCTTGGTTTGGGTGTTGTAATTATTGAGTGATTGTGATTGGTCCGGGATAGAGAATGAGAACATGTGAATAAGCAAACTGAGATATGTGACATCTTCCCTGAGATATGATGAAAGTTGAGAGGTGAATATATTATTAAGTAACACAACACAGCAGTGGATGAGGTTGTGTGTGTGTGGTTGATAGAATTAGTTTTATCATATTTTTAGATTTTTCTTTATTTTTTTTATTATAAATAGAAAAAAGAAAGAAAGAGATGAATAATAGAAAGAAAAGCGTGTTGTTCTGATGATGAACATGACGTCATCATCAACATCATCATCATCATCGTGTTGTTCCGATGATGAAGTGCATCCTGAGAAGTTCAGGCTTTATGAAACGAGAGCGAGATTATATCTGATCGGGTGTGATAGGAAGAAAAGATTTTACCGTCTTCTGAAAATAGATCGATCAGAACCGTCAGATCTGAACATAAGCGAAGATCCAGTGGTGTATTCCCCACAAGAGATAAACAATCTTCTACAACGCATCTCTCAAGGTAACAAGGCCACTGGTGGTCTCACTTTCGTGGCTAATGTATTCGGAATCGCAGGTTGCATCAAATTTCTTGAATCCTATTATCTCATTCTTGTTACTAAGAGAACTCAAATTGGTTCCATTTGTGGTCACCCTATCTATTCCATCAACGACACTCAATTCATTACCATTCCTCATCTTTCTATTCAATCCGATTTAGCTCACTCTAAAACTGAACTTCGTTACAAAAAACTCTTATCTACCCTTGATTTGACTAAGGACTTTTTCTTTAGTTATACTTACCCTCTCATGCAAAGTTTGCAAAACAACATCTCATTCGGACATCAACAACAACAACCCATGCCTTATGATAATATCTTTGTCTGGAATGCTTATTTGACACAACCTATTCGATCAAGATGCAATAACACCATCTGGACTATACCTTTAGTTCATGGCCATTTTAGGCAGGTACTTACTACTTCCCTTCCTTTCTCTTCCTACTACTACCTTCAATACTTTATAATTATATGCATATTCAAATACATATCCATGGATAACCAAATAACCATGCTCAATTTCACAGAATCGTCTATCAATCTTTGGGAGGGACTTCAGCGTTTCTTTGATTTCTAGACGATCTAGACACTTCGCTGGCACACGGTATCTTCTTCTTTTCTATATTTCATTCATGTTCCATTTTTTATACAATTCAGTCACCTGTCATGAAATCATTATGATAATTTAACTTAGATAATTATCCTCCAAGCTTTCAGATTTAAATTTATTCTATATCCCTATAACTACTTCATATTGCTCCCCCTCTCATTGGTGGTTATGGAAGTATGGAACTAGTAGTACTTGGTAAACTGAAAATGTTCCAATCATTTCATCTTATTACTGCAGCAATTTGCTGTGGAGTTTGTGTAACTAGTCAACGAATGAACAATTGTGGATGATAGCTATAGTTCCATCGGAGACTGTTTCACACTATATAAACTGTTTGTGTGTGTTTTGTGGTATAGGGAAGGGTGTAGGGTTTCCTCATAAGTCTTAGTCTATCCTACATATGGTATGTAAGTTGATAGAAAACAATGCAATATATACTGTAATCCTATCATGTGCTTGTTGATCATCCAGATGACATGATTGGGATAACATTGTTTAGAACTGCCCTTGTTTACATGAGGCACTGAATTCAATTTCAACAACAATCAAGCCTTATTCCGTTAGGTGGAGTTATCTACATGGATCACAATCACCATACGATCCCACTAAGCTCTACTTAAGACCAAGATTAGATAAGCCTAAAAAAGGACGACCCCTAGTGCACGTTCGGGGAGGGTACATGTATGCAGTCTCACCTGTTTGCAGAAAGATTAGATAAACCTGAGTAACTTTAACTACCCTAACAAAAATCATAGTAAACACCTCTGATAACTTTATGTGGTCATCCGAGGCCAAATGTGACAGGGATTGTCTGGAAATTGTGAATTCGGAATCCGTTGCCACAGGAAATCATCACATGGTATCTTAGCTGTATTCAAAATTATTTTAACAAATGAGACCTTAATTTAAGATGCTATTAGATTTCAAACTTGTGACAATGTACGTTTACCTGTAACAAAATTCTTTTGCTCATCTGTTTGGTTTAAATGCAGATCAGCCTGTGTTAGGACAGGTGGCACTGCTTGGTTTGGTTGCTGTAGTTTCAAATATATAAAGCCACTAATTAACAAGAAAGTAATATATATATTTCAATCTGCATTTCTTGGTAGTTGGTAGCGAATATGAGGATGCAAGACATTGTCTGTTCTTTCCACTGCCACTAGGACCTTGTTGCTAGTTCACTATCCTGAACAAGTCATTGATCATTTCAAGTGCTTCATTCCAAAACCAAAATGAGGTGTAAGGAAACAATTTCTAACTGCTAGCCAATGATTAAGTTAGAGAAATATTTGCCATAAGAGTTTGAGTAGTCTGGTGATTATGCCCTTTTATTATAAAAAAATCACCGAAATGAATTAGAATCAAGAATTTATAATTTTCAGTGTCCAAACTGGAAACTGGACCCCTGTGTGTAGTTGAAGGAGAATCAATTTAAGGAATAGCAGCTGTAAAATAAGGTTGGTTAAGGGAATCATGGAACATGACTACTAAACAATTTAGGCTCTGTCTAAAAAATGTACCTACTTTGACAGATTTGGTTCTCCATGTATTACAATAATTTATTTTTTCATGTTTTAGAGCTGGGAATTCCTTTTACGCGGGTCAATTCTATGAGGATTTGGTAGTTTCTAAAACTATGTTCACCTCGGGACTTTCTTCAACTAAGTGTCATCACGTGGAGTCAATATATGCCTGGATACTTCTTATGGGATTTAGCCTTGATGTCTGAGCATTCACATCCTCGAATTTGTTGCACTTATGTGCTACTTCAATAACAATTTGAATAAATCTTTTCCTCTTATATCATTTTTGTAGGTGATGAATTATATTCATGTGTCTTCTGAACTCAACTTTTTAGATAACATAAACAGTTCATGTAATGTTTTACCCCCATAGGCAATTATTTGTTGTGATTTGTCCAGGGAAGGACTGGGCGAGGAAGAGCAACAAACCAGGTTAGCCTCTTATTCACTGTTTGCAATGGATACCTCTATAAGGATCTCCTTTATTGGAGAGCTTGGGAAGATTTGCTTTGATCTTCATTAATATGAGAAACATGATGGTTTCTTTTCTCTCTTTGTTCCTGAGAGAATTATTCTCATTTTCTTTCCATGAGTCACACTTCTTTCTCATCTCCCTCTTTTGTTAACTCACACTTGTTCCTTATATGTCCCGCATTCCAAAATTTCCCAAAACAACTTACCTCTGACTTAAGTATGTTTTATTTTTCTCTTATTGCCCCCCCCCCCCCCCCGATGAAAAATATTATATGGAGCTGTTTCCTCTTCTCTTTCTATTGGTCTCACGTTCCTTTTCCACTACATTGATCACAGTTATCTGTTTTAAAACAACATGCATCTTGACCTAGGTTTAGACCTTTAGTTTTATAATTTTTCCCAGTGGCCCAATTTTTTCAATGGTTTGCATTTGTGAAGAGGTGTGGATTTGGACTTCCTACGCAATGAATTTGAACCTATGACCTCCCCTTTTGCATTAATTCTAGAATAAGTTTTATAAACTGGAGGCCTTTTGTTGTGTGACTATTCAGGCAATGTCGTTATGATAATGGTTGTGTGATTTTTGTATATTTGACTATTTATAGGCTTTGAATTGCTGTGTGATATAATGTAATGGTTAATACCATATTTGTCAGTGTGCTTTGCTTTGCAAAGAATCTCTGGTGTAGTGAATTTTGTGGCTCTGGATTCTTTTTCTTAGAGGTTATTACTATTATGGCAGGGGAGACTTAATTCTATATCAAATAAGTTGCTATATTATTATATTTAATTTATTTTAATTCTTCCTTAGTGTTAATTTCTGTAGGGTGCTAAATATAATTTGTTGCAGCAGTTTCCGAACCAAAGTGTTGCCTTTGTGACCTATCATCTACATTAGAGAAAAAGCTTACATTAGTCAATTGTACGCTGATGGTGGAACTTTTGTTCTCTTAGATGCTTGTTTTCTTTCATGTTTAGCAGTTTGTGTTGGCTGAATACTTGAATTGGGATATATAATGATAATGAAATGAGCAGCATTCTTTGATTTCATGAATTATCTGTATTGTGCGATGAAATTTGGTTTTAAGTTTTTGGCTATCTGGCAAAAATAGTAATAGGTGGATTGATTTTCTTTGTTATGAATTGTTCCTACAGTTACTTGAAAAGGGGAGTGAATGACCGGGGGAGGGTTGCTAATGATGTTGAGACAGAGCAGATTGTCCTTGTTGATGAAGCTGGCTCCTGCAAGGGAAAAATGAGTTCAGTTGTGCAAATGCGTGGCTCAATTCCACTTTTCTGGTCACAAGAAGCATCAAGATTTAGCCCCAAGCCCGACATAATCTGTAAGGAGATAGCTTAGATGAATATTTACTCTGGTCATTGTTGAATTTTATGCTGTTATTATATATATAGCTCTTTCTTGATGTTCTGTCTGTCCTGTTTTGACTTCAGTGCAGAGGTATGATCCCACATACCAGGCAACAAAATTGCATTTTGAAGACCTTGCTAAGAGATATGGCAATCCAATTATTGTGCTTAATTTGATTAAGGTAGTTCTTTAACAGAGTTTGTGACTTTGCTCCAATAAATATAGAAAAAATGAATAAAAATGAGCAAATATCAATCATGTTAGTTGATTCTTTATTTTCTTGGGAAGGGGTTTGGGCATGTATAGAGGAGACCGCTAGAAGCCGCATAAAGTAGAGTAGATCAAATGGAGATTGGTCCAATTTCTAGAGGCAAATGGAGGCCAAGAAAAACCATTAGGCTAAACAATTAGGAATGGTTTAGAAATCAATGCTTTGTCAATGGACATAATTTATGATAGAGCATTATGACACGTTCAATCTATGTGGCCGACCCCACTTAGTGAGACTAAGGTTTTGATGTTGTTTTGTGTTTTACTCTTAACTTTAGGAGAATTCTCTGTTCTCACAACCCTTTGTAATTTTTTCTTCATATGGTGGGTCAAGACTTGGTTGTTGTTGTACAACTAAATGCATAAAATAAATTTACATTTTGTTGTAGCTCATTTAAATCATAAAATGCAGACTGTTGAGAAACGGCCTCGGGAAATGATGCTGAGGCGTGAATTTGCAAATGCTGTTGGGTATCTAAACCAAATTCTACCTGTAGAAAACCATCTTAGATTTATTCATTGGGACTTTCACAAGTTTGCTAAGAGGTGATCGTGTTAAAACTTTATCCTTCTGCCCAATAATATCAGTCTCTCAATTTTATCTGACTATTCCTTATTCTCATCTGTTGTTTTTCAAAGCAAGTCTGCCAATGTTTTGGCAGTTTTGGGAGCTGTGGCAAGTGAAGCACTTGATTTAACGGGTTTTTATTACAGTGGCAAACCCAACATCATAAAGAGGGCGGACAAGAGCAACCGAACAAGCACAGGAAGGTATGACCCATCAATGAAAATTGTCACCCAACATTCAATAGAGTCTTCTACTCGTTTTTTCATAAAGTTGAATTTTAACTATAACTATGAGATATTATCTATTTTTAGTGATTAGTATTTATCTAACCATGATCTTTTATATCTTGAAAAAACAAGTTCTGAAATATGCAGGGGTCTGTGAGGTATACACAACTAAGGGGTCTTTCAATATGATTTTTAGTGATTAGTATTTACCTTTTTTCCCTCTGCAACGTTCAGGGGTTTTATCTTGTAGTTGTTAAAGAGCAAGTAAGACGTTTGTTAATAAAAGGAAGTTCTATTACATTCAACTCATTGTGTATTTTTATAGGGATACTTCACTTAGAGATCTGAGAGCTAGCTCTGGAGATCTTGCAAGGATTGGAAGCAGTAATGAAAGTATAAATTCTGTAGTTAATCGAGACAGAGAGACTGAGATGAGTCATCAGAACAACAAAGATAATTTTAGTAGTGATGCACCACGTTTTCAGAGTGGAGTTCTCCGTACCAACTGCATTGATTGTTTGGACCGTACAAATGTCGCCCAGTATGCTTATGGTCTTCAGGCTTTAGGACGCCAGCTCCATGCAATGGGTTTGACTGATGTGCCAAAAGTGGATCCTGATAGTAGCATTGCTGCAGCTCTAATGGACATGTATCAAAGTATGGGTGATGCTCTTGCCCAGCAGTATGGTGGTTCTGCAGCTCACAATACTGTACGAAACTATGAATACAAATTTTGTGATTCTAGAAATTCTCGTAATCTGTTGGAGATTGTTTAATTTGCTTATTTGTGTCCTCTTCTTCCTGCTCTTTTGATATATTTTTTTTGGTGAACGACAGGTGTTCCCAGAAAGGCAGGGAAAGTGGAAAGCAACAACACAATCAAGAGAATTTCTAAAATCCATAAAACGATACTACAGCAATGCTTACACTGATGGAGAAAAACAAGATGCAATAAACTTGTATTACTCCTTCCTCCTATTTTATCAATAATTTCCCTTTCCTTTTTCTAGGTGGTATTCATAACTCTTCTTTAATAAGATTTGATAGTTTTAGTTTTCTGTTGTTTAAATAATTTGATATTAAAGTTTTATCTCAAAACCAATTGATAATGAGAGCAGTAGTCCAACAGATATTTAAATCGTGCCTATGGTTAGGAGAATGAGGCATGCGACGTGAGATTTACTTCCCAACCCCCTCCATAGAAGCCCATCGGATTAGGCAAAGAGTTACCTTTGAAGGGGCATCTTTTGGCCCATGACAACCGGAGAGTTTGGATCCGACTCTGATACCATGTTAAGATTCCATCTCAGAACCAGTTGTCAATGAGAGGATTAGCTCAACAAATATTTAAACTATGTCTATTATTAAGAGAATGAGGCAGACAATGTGGGACTTACTTCCTAGCATGTCTCTTGGTCAATCCTATCTTTAGTTTTTGTCTTCAATATTAATTGCATTGTTCCATTGCCAGATTTTTAGGTTATTTCCAGCCACAGGAAGGAAAACCTGCCCTCTGGGAGCTGGATTCAGATTATTATCTCCATGTATCTGGGGCCGGGGATGATCTAATCCCTGAGAAGTGGTGAGTCTTCCTTATTACTTTATGACTGGGTAGTGAAATCCATCACTATCATGTTTTTATATGATAGATTACGTTTTGCATTGCTATAGGTGAAACGATTAGGAAAGATTTAGATATCAATGTTTTGTCAATAAAAATGATTTATGATAGAGTATTATGTCGTCGTTCGATCCATGTTACCTATCTCACCTATTGGGATTAATAAGGCTTGGTTGTTGTTAAGACTTGACCCAAATATTGTTAAGACTGGGCCTAAATATTAATCAGGAGGAAAAAACATGTAATGAGGGGTAAGGTGGTTAGGGAAGAGAGAAAACATACCATAAAGATAATCACAATGGAGAGGGATCATTAGAAGAGCACTTGCTCTTGAATAGTCTAATTTAGGAAACTACTAAACCGGTCCATATCTTTGTACCCACTGTCTACTCATATAATGAAGGGTCAATGGTTCTTACTCATAAACAAATTATAACAATTAATGTAATCTCCTAATCATGGGATTGGATCCCATCTATTCTGTACTAGGAGTTCTGACAGATCACATAAATTGTTGAGTTTTTAGGCGTTTGGCTTTGGGCTTGGAGTTTACTCCTCTCGGGAAGCATTTTGCTCTTACTTTTCCTTCCACTTTTGTTGTTGTGTCCCATCAGAAAAGATTTCCACTGTGTTTATGTTATGGTTATATACTATTATTCATTATTAGTTTGCCTTTTGGTTTTTCAACTTCTTTCTGAATTTGGCAGTTCTGAATCAAATCCTAAGCCTTCTACAAGAGCTGGAATGGCCTTCACTCCTGTACCAGCTTGCAGAGAGGACTTCTCACGCATAAAATTGACTTCGTTTGATAAGTTAATTGAAAAAACCTGCAGTACAATTAAGAATGTAAGACTTTACAGTGAACCTGATCAAAGACCAGGTGGCGGTTCTGTAAACAGTGGTGTCGCACCTGATGCAGCGTAATTTCCTTTATTATGTTTGATGATTTTACTTCTCACTTTACTCTCTTTATTATAGAATCCCATCTTTTTCTCATATTGCCTTTTGCCTGTGCACATGTAAATAAGCACCTTTTCTGCCTGTCATTTAACACCAGGTTCATATAGCTATGCTTTTGTTGATTGATGACAACAGTATTTGATATTATCTCATGATTCATGATTCATGCTTCTTAATACTTGCATCATTTAGTTGTGTTCTATTTCTATTATTATTCATTAAAAAAACGAATTGGTCAGCATGTGTTTTTATCTCTGTTCCTTCACTTTAATTTTTCTCTTAATGCTTAGTAATCTGAATGTTGCATTATCATTTTCTTTTATTGTTTTCCTATTGTCCCTTAACTTTTAAAACTATGAGCAACATCATTAGTTTGTTAAAACCAGTATCATGATCAGTAGATGAGAATGTCTCTCTGTAAGCCCTTCATTTCATGACCAACTTAAATTCCTTTCACAAAATTAGTTGTAATGCCATCCACCCCTTCAACCCAAATAGTGGCAGTGTTTCAGACTGATGTGCAAATGGAAAAAACATTACGTGCTCTTGGTAACTTCTATTAACATTTGTTGAGTCACTGTCTGTTGATCTTATCTAGTGAGATACAGCTTAAAAGCCCAAATTGGCTTTTTGGTCAGAGAAAGTACGAAGAAGGAACCTCTGCTGCAAAAGTTGTTTCTCGTGAAAGTGATGTTGAAGGATCTCAAGCTAATGGCTTTTGCAACTTGAATTGGCTTTCATCTGACAATGATATGAATGAAGAGGATATTTTCCAAAGGTGTGTATCTAAGAAGTGCATTATCCACACAATATGCAAATATTCTATGCCCCTTCCATTTTGTTCTATGATATTCGGTTCTCCATCTAGTTATTTTTACTACTAGGTAACACCTGCAGTTTAGGTCACCACTTAGTTATTTGATTCCTATAGTGTTTGTAGCTTATAGTTGATGCTCTTAATATTCAAGGTACCTTACAATAACCTCAGCAAATGAGGCCAATGGTTGGTATGGAGGTACTCTCCTTGGTGATCAAAATGAAAGCAGTGAGATATATAAGCATTATGCTGAGTTATGCGAGGTATGTGCTAATACCTTTCAACCATATGCTATCACTTTGACATGAATAATTACTATTCCTGTGCTGCTTTGTAAAAAAAAACTGAAAATTGGGTTTATGTCATTGTGGTTTGGGGGTAAATTAAGTGTCTACTTCCATGTTAAATATATGCTTTAGCAGGTCATTAGCTATTGTGTTCCGGATCAACCTGTTAGGATGAAATTATTGTATAGATCCTGACTATTTAGGCAGATAAGAGAGGTTGACGCATGAATGAAGTGGTCCCATCGAGAAATAAACAACAAAGAAAACAGATAGAAAAAGATGCAGGATGTGTTATTGCATTATTGCATATACTTATCAAATTGTAGCTTTTACCCACATCACACTCACTCTTGGAACATGCAGGGACCTGCATTGGAACTTTTCCAAAGTGACACCGAGAGGGAACAACATTATGCAGATGCTTTAAGCATGAGTTCATTTGAATTTGTGAATGATAGTGTCATTGCAGCAGAAATGGAAGCAGCTCTAAAAGAGTATGACCAAGTTGGGGCTGACCTTGGGATCATTCCCACATCTTGTAAATTCTTTGCTGATGATCCAAGCTGGTTGACCAGATGGTTAATTGGAGAAGAAAAAGTACCAAGGGTATCATAAGTCTGTTTTTTTGGCATGTATTTTGGAACACACTTGATACCAGCAGCAGTAACTATTTTACTCTGTTTTTCACCGTTCACGTGGGCATTATGGTCCAATATATTGTTTTCTAAACAGGCTCATTTTCCCTTTAAAGTGTTGCCATCTGTGTTGTTTTTATCCCCGTTTCCGGGTTCCAGTTTTCTACTTTCTACGTGGATGGTCCCACCGATTAACTTCTTTTAATGTATATTATAAATTGCTACCACATAACATAACATCATATAAATATATGGTATGATAAGAATGATATGAAGGATAGTACGTGTTCACTCTACAAGGCTGGTTTTGTACTGAATGAACTACGTGTCCCCCTCTCATTCAATTCCAATACTACGTGGCAGTTAATTTGTAGTGTTCACCACCGATTCCAACATTCTTCAAACATTATAACATAAAACAAACTCGATTCATTCATTCATTTCGACAGAGATAAGAAGAACGATGAGTACGACCAAGATGGTTTGTTCACTTGTGAATCTAATGCTAACTTCACTTGCACTCGCACTTGAAGTAAAAACAACTCCTTCTAACACCATTGTCAAAGATGACCATAGAGTTGTGGTTCTTGAATACGATAAAGATGGTCACCACTACACCAAAATCTCTATCTCCCCACCACAACAACCTCCTCATAACCATCACATCATAGACAACAACCACAATATTAAAGAGGCTGTTTCTTTTGTTCAGGGTGGTGGTGGTGGTGGTGATTCTCAAAATTATGATCATGATCATGATCCAACTACCTTTCTCCACGCTCCTAAGGAACTCATCTGTGATGCCTATGGAATATGCAAGCATAAGATCGCTGATGCCATTGGAAGAGCCAAAGATAAGATTTCAGAGAAGGCGCATGATGCCATCCATATGGAGAAGGATATGATCCATGCAAAGAAAGAGACCTTAGCTGATGCTGTTGGAAAAGCCAAAGAGACAGTCTATAAAACAGCCCATGATGTTCAGAAACAAACAAAAGAGTCTTTTGATAAGGGGAAGGAGACAGGCCAAACCTTAAAGGAACATGTTGTTGGAAACGTGTCAGAGGCTAAGGGTTATGCAGTGAAGCATGGTGCAACCGATTATATTTTAGGATGGATGGAGACAGTGATGAGGGTGGTTAATCTGGTTGGTTTTGCCATGGCTTATGGAATGAATGTATGGATTACTTTTATATCAAGTTATGTGTTGTCAAGGGCTATGCCATTTGGTGTTGTGCAGAGTAAGATATACCCTCTTTATTTCAGGGCTATGACGTATAGTATTGGGATTGCTTTACTGGGCCATGTCTTGGCTAATAGAAAGAGGTTGTTCTTCAACACGCCTGAAATGTTCCAAACTTATAACCTTCTTGCTTCCCTTTTCACTCTTTTCATCAATTCTCTTTACCTGGAGCCTCGCGCAGCCAAGGTAATTCCTATCGGTACGTTGTTTTTTAAGTTTGGATTATTATTTGTTTGTTTTTAAGTTTTTGATGGTGGATATATCAGTTGATATCGGAGAGGATGAAAATAGAAAAGGAAGAAGGAAGGGGAATAGAGGATATAATGAGTAGCAGCAGAAGACAAGAGCATCATCATGATCATACTACAACAACAACAACAACAAGAGAAAGAGAAGGGGTAGAGCATGATGCTGCAGTGAAGAAGAGATCAAGGATTATGAAGCTGAATGAGAAGCTTAAGAGATTGAATTCATATTCCTCTATTCTAAATATTCTCAATCTCATCTCTCTTACTTACCATCTCCTTTATTTAGCCACAAAAACATGTATGGACTGATCAATAATAATGTATATAATCTTATCACACTGGCATCACTAATTTGTTTTATCTCATTACTCCAAAACAGAATTCCTAATGCTCCAAGTGGAATATTAATTAGTTGCAAACACATTTAGCTATTCTACATTTTTCTTATTTCTTCACTGCCAATCTATTCTACATTTCTCTTATTTCTTCACTGCCATAGCTACAAACATCTACTAAACAAAGTTTCCAAAATTTGGTGGCAAAAAAGCAATATTTGTTATGAGACTACTCCTTATAATTGAAGAGTTATTAATTTATATTTAATCAAATAATTGAGTATTTTTAGATTAGTCATTTATTTTACCACTTGTATGGTTATCTATAATATAAAAGTTTATTCTTTAATATATAAGTTGTATTTACCATAGAATATAGTGTAATTTGTATATGTGAAATAATAAATATTGAAGTGATAAGAAGAGTTAATTTGGTTGGCTGAAATTGGTGCAAGTGGGGTGGCTATATAATTGTGAACCACACAATAAGTAATATGATATAATACCATGAACCAAACACAAAGTAAAAGGTGCAGAGGTACGGTATGATGTGAGGTATATATAGATTTTATGGCTCGTTTATTGTTACTAGGAAGCAACCCCAGTATAGGGTGTGGTGTTATTAGAAGAATAATACCATTCAGAAATGCATGTTACCAAGTGAGAAGGGAAAGCAAGAAGAATAGTACTACTGGTTTGGTGGTGCAATGCAATAGTAGTAATAGTTCACAGTTATCTAGTGGTAAGCATTTGGTGTGTGAATATGGATGGAGGGTTAGGAGACTAGCTGATAACTCAGATGAGATTAAGAAGGCTGCTCAACTTCAAGCCCAAGCATTCCATGTCCCTCTCTCTCTTTTCAATCACTTCTTCTTCCAATTCTTTCAGGTTCTTCACCTCCTCTGATCTTCTTCTTATTTGTATCAATGTCCATGCTGGCTGTTTACCATTTCATCTTGTGTTGATCCAAATAGGCGGAAGTGCTTTCAGGGCTTCTTTACAAGCTTAAAAACTCACCCCCTCATAGGTAATTAAATTTCTAATATAATAAAGTAGGTAGATATCCAATCCAAATAGAAAATTGAGCAATTATTGATCATTACAAATCCACAGTCTTGTCTTGTGTGTATAATGTTAGCAACTAATTAATTAATTAATGCATAGAGGCTGTTAATTGTTATAGGTATGCTTGTTTGGTTGCTGAGGCTGCTGGTGCCTCAAATGATGATGAAGATTCAGCAGCTGGTGCCTCAAATGATGATGAAGATTCAGCAAAAGAACTTGTAGGTATTACAGATGTGACTGTGTTAAATGACCAAAATGTGCTTCAACATCTCCCTACTGAAGCACAAGAGTACCTTTACATATCAGGAATAGCCGTCTCCAAAACATTCAGGTGAGAGGTGATCAAATCATTATTTGGTGTGTGATTGTGAAGTGTGTATTTACTACTGCTACTACTATTATACTAAATAATGATGAATGAATGAATGAATGAATGGTACAGGAGGAGGAAAATAGCAAGTGCTTTGTTGAAAGCATGTGACACACTTTCCATTTTGTGGGGTTTTGAATTCCTTGCACTTCGTGCCTATGAAGACGATATGGGTGCCCGCAAATTGTATGCAAATGCTGGCTACCAACTTGTTTCTAAAGATCCACCATGGTCAAGTTATTGGATTGGAAGAAAGTGTCGTGTTCTTATGATCAAATCAACTAATTTCACTACCTCATTCTCATGCAACAACCCATAATGCATCCAAAATTATACTGTAATAATCTATGTTAAGTACTACACACACATATACATATAATAAACTACATAGTCATTGAATGATAACGATTTAATTTCTTCGTGGTTATTTCATGTATCATCAATTCTTATATATATATGAGAAACTAAATCCATTTATAGTGAATGAAAATGAGACAAGAGAATAGTAAAGGGAAATGGTAAAACATTCATGATTGGTGTGGGGATATTATTAAGCTTTTTTCTGTTTGAATTTGATGATATAGTGATGCACCATTATCACTATCACCCTTAAACTCTCTGCAGAAACCCTTAGCAGTAGTGTCTTTCATCCAGGACTCAAGTAACACAAACCTACCCATCTATTATCAATGCTTTCAAATTCATTACTCTTCTTTATCTCTCAATCACTATAATACTCAAATTAGTATTGGAAAAACTCTATCTTATTTAAGAGATAAAAATGTATAATATTTATGTTTAATTATTATCGACTCTTCAAAATAAAGTAATATAAATGAATGAAAAATGATGTAGTGACTGTATATAAATCTTTACACCAATAACATATATATTAGACTTTTTATTTAATTGAAAAAGAGAGAAAGTATAGTTTTATAAAATTGGAGGATGAAAAGTTGATAAAAATAAAAGATAAGATAAATTTTGCATAATGGAGAAAGATTAAGTATAGATTAGAATTATTAATAGTTTTATAATGTAATGGTGAATATGAAAATAGATGTTAGAAATGAGGTTTATAAAAGAAGGATAAATGAGAATGCAGTGAAGTAATCCCTAGCTTCTATCTATCTATCTATCTATCTATCTATTGTTATTGTTAATCTATCATCGACTCTCACTCTCTGCCGCTTATTGTTATCTCTTCTCCTTCAACAGGTTCCTCTCTCTCTCTCTCTCTCTGATCTACTCTTATTGCATTTTTATTCTTCTCTCTTTTTATCCTTTTTCATCTTCTTCTTCATCCACGATTTCTTTTCTTTTTTATTTATATTCAAATCCATTTATGCTTCTACTTTATTTTATTCATTTAATATAATGTCACTCCATTTACTCCAATTTCAGATGCATCACTCTATAATTTCTCCCTTTTCATGTTTCATCAATTATCTTCCTCCTCCAACAACTTACCCTTTTCTTATCTCATTCATATTCATTTTTACCCTTAAATTTCTTCAAATTAGGGTTAGCCCATAAAGGGGTTCAAATTAGGTTAAAATTCCCACAAATCGGGTTGAAAAACCCGAAGGCACATATCCAAAACCACAAATCGCAGGTCATCTTCACCATTGCCAAAACCAGCCACGTCCGCCTTTTCGCCCAGGCTGACTTGCTTTCTACCATGAAAAAGCCTTCAATCATCAATGGGGACTAAAGCCAAAACGGTCAACTAAAGTAGGGACTAAAAATAGGAAAACAAAACTATTAATATTTTCAAGGACTAAGTACATATTTAAGCCTTACTTTTATTATTATTAACTATTAATATAGCCAACCCTACCTAGTGGTATTAAGGTATGGTTGTTGTTGTTGTTGTGATTATCAATGTCATTGTTTGATTAAAATGAAGAAAGTTTTGTCATCATAATAAGAGACAATGAGCGTTTTTAGGTAAACAGCTTAACAAGCCAAAAAATAGCTTATAGGAAATTCACAAGTATTCGAAGAAGCTAAAAGTTGTAACTAAGCCAACTACTGTCATAGTATGTCACTAATGAATCATGACATTTCCACTTAAACAACCATGAGCAGACTGACAAGGAGAACCTATAAACATGACATTATTCCATTACAAACTAAGGGGCTGATGAACACCTTTGATGATATGAGCATATCTTTCCAACAAAAATACAGCAGAAGACTACAGAAACTACACATTAGGTTGAAAGTCAAAACCTTAAAAATGCATTTCGGGACATTGCTTTAGGTTGAAAGGATGTTACAACAACTACCAAGCCTTAATCCCACTAGGTGGGGTTGGATACATGAATCCTATGACTCTATAATGCTCTATCATAAATCATGTTTGTTAACAAAGCATTGATCTCTAAAGGATGTTGTTCTATTCAGTATGGGTTTGGTACTGGTGCCCTGGGCCAAAGGCCTGCTGCATGATCTGAAGGTATGGAGTATGGACATGCATATATAAAATCAGTAGTTAAGTTGCAGAGTATACCAATTGTCAGCAACATTGAGGATTTGGCTATGTTGGGATTAGGGTTTCGGTTTTAAGAGACTACTCCTTGGCCAGCAGGATCCTCAAATATATTGTTCAAAGTAACTTTGTTAAATTGCAAAATGCCAGAAGAAGTGAATAACCATTTCTCAATTAGACCTGCACAGAATGTGCATATAGAAGAAACGGCTGTGTGAATTATGCAAATTTCCAATATTGAATTTTGATTACGAGAGTAGTGAATGAAATTATTGGAATGTCCATAATTTATTGTCTCAAGCATGTAAAGAAGCCATTGTTGAGTGTTTGACCTGATGTTGTTGAAGCAATTTAAGTGTCTTTCATAAAATTTATATTCAATGGTAACTTTAATGTTGATGCAGATTAGTAAGAAGTATACAGGTTAGACTGATGCACTTTATTACTTGCAAAAAAGTGATTCTGTTTGTTCTATAGCATATTTGGTGATTGGCATTGTAGACTATATGCACAGGAATCAATAAAGCATTTGGAATGATTTGTAATGGCCCAGCAGTCATCTAGGCTTCAGCGGTTGCTTACTCTCTTGGACAGTATCCTCCATATTTTCCCCACTTTTACATTTACTCTACTTTTATTTATTTTTTATTCCAATTTTCTTTAACTAAACCTTTAAAGCTGGGTCAACCCAAGCAACACGGTTGACTGCTGCTCGTCAGATAGGGGACATTACAAAATCACATCCTCAAGACTTGACCAGTCTTCTTAAGAAGGTATTGGTTTTTCCAGTATTTTTTGTTGATAACTTAATATTCTATTCTCCCTGCTTTTGTTGCAATATTTTCAGCTTATATTAGATGTCATGTATCTATTGCTTTTGAAATGGGGGTGTCTTAGAGTTGAGCTGCATCTACTAGTTCACCCTCTTGCATAATTCTTTTTTTTTTTACAAAATGCTTTGGAAGCTTATGAGACATGAATATGAATGGCTGTTTTTTATTTTTATTTTATACATTGTTAATGTGTGTCAATCGGTTGTCAAATGTACTTTAACATTGTTCATTTGATGTTTAGGTTTCTCAATATCTGCGCAGTAAAAAATGGGATACAAGAGTGGCAGCTGCTCATGCAATTGGGTCTATCGCTGAGAATGTTAAGCACATAAATTTGACGGAACTTCTTGCTTCTGTTGTATCAAAAATGTCTGAGGATGGTATATCTTGCAGCGTCGAGGATCTGTGTGCATGGCCTTATGTACAATCAAAGATCAATGGAAGCTCATTTAGAAGGTTGTACAATCAATGGTTGTTTTGGTGTCATTTATATTTAGATATTTTCGAAAATGAATAAAAAATAGAATAAGGATCATATAACAAATAGGAGTGCAGCAGGGCTGCCCAATTCTTTGCATGTAAAAATTGGGAAATATCTTGAAACAGCCGCGGACAGAACACAAAGTGAAGCAAATCAGAATCTCATGCTATACCAAGTTCAATGACAAAGAGGCACCTTTAAAAAGTGCAAGTACTATGCTCCAACCAGATGTACCAAAGAATTGCATAACTGAACACAGCCACAACTTTTTGTCCCCTTGTCTTACCTAAGCCATTATACTGAACCGTCAAAAACTGCTCCATAGTAGAACATATGTAGCATTCACCATGTGCTGGAAAATGGTTGTTTCATATTGTTTGAAAATAGTTTTCCCTCTATTTTATGTTTAAGATATCTTTTGAAAGCTATTTACTTGTTTTTGCCCCTTAGCAGCTTTGATATCAACAAGGTGCTTGAATTTGGAGCTTTATTAGCATCTGGAGGACAGGTAACATATCTTGTTATAATCTAGTATATAGATATGTAAATATGTACAGTAGTATTAATGCACTCACACACAGATATATATCTTGTTGCTGATATATTGAGATTGTAATATATTATATTTGCTCAAAGAAATTACATACTGTTCCGCTTGATTTGTCAAGTTGCCATCTGGGAAGTGGACAAACTAGGTCAGCAAAGATGTGGGCAAAAACATTTTGATAGTGTAAACCATACATATATGTTTTTGTCAAAAGATTATAATTGTCCGCTTCCCAAATAACATATCCTCCCAAACTAGGTCAAACCCAAATCTCAACAAGTAGTTTGTTTGATGTCATAATTATTATAGGACTAGCCATTGTAGGATACTATATGGATTAGGAAATTTTAGAACAAGTATCCAATTTCCAATCAAGTTAATAAGCATAGACAAAAACTTTCAATGTGTAGAACAAAGAATTATTTTTCCAAGGGTTTTCCTTGTGTCTTGAACTCCTAGTAAATTTAGAATTTCTATATCTAGTAAAATTTAGGTCTCTAGGACAGTACATAGTTCCATTTCTCAAAACATTTGTGCTTCCAACTTGTGCTGATTGGTATTAGAGCCAAATGGATCCATACTTGAGAATGTGAAATTGGTATGGGACCTGAGTTTGGTCGGTTGAACTTGTTTTTACATCTTAATTGTTTGTAAAATTGTTTATGTGCTTCATACTTTTTACACATTATCAGTGCCATGGACCTTTTCCTTTTGGAGTTTTCTCGTATTTTATTTGCATTTACTAAATAGATGCTTTATGTCTTGTTCCATTTCAGGAATATGATATCGGTAGTGATAATATAAAGAGCCCCAAGGAGCGATTAGTTCGCCAGAAACAAAATCTTCGACGCCGTTTAGGTTTGTACGACTGTCTCTATAATGTAATACCGTATTGCCAATGAATGAAATTGAAACGATTACTTTAACTAGGATGGTGATTACATAATGTGTATGGCATATTCAGTATTAGGGGTTCACTTTGGTTTGGTTGGTATGATTTACATGTAAAAATTAGCCCAAACCAAACAAATTTAGCTGGGTTGGTTCAGACATTGTGCTTTTTCATCGATGTACTCAAACTAAACCTACCCAATGGTAGGGAATTAGGTGGGTTATCAAAGGTCTTACATTTTGAATTGCAATGGACAAAATAAGAAAATAGATAAAATTAATGCTCATTGGCAATTGCCAAACATAGGCATTCCAATTTTTACGTTGATCGTTGATTATAAATTCCCAAGAGTGAGTAATATTCAAGAAAAGAAGGTAGTAAACATTAGATATAAAAGGGGAACTATAAGGAAGTAAAAGAAAAGATATCTTGCAATTGCAGAGGATGAGAGTGGACTACGAGAGAGCAAAAGGGAAACAAAGAGGACGATGAAGGCATGCTGTGGAGAAGCAGATGTGAGAGTCAAATTGGTAACTAAGGTCCATTTTGAGAAGGAGGCAAATAGTTGAAGTGATTTCAAATTTTATAGATTTTATGAGACCTAGTTACTTAGACACCAGTCATTTACTAACATTAGTCTGATTTGAGAACTTAAAGAATATGATGTCATTTTTGGTTTGGATCTCCTGGTCTACAAGCTGGTTCTATTCCAATAAAAGTTATACTCGAGAGTGTAAATGTACTTGAGTCGACCCAATGACTGAATGAACCCATTAATTATGTGTTGAAGAAGTCTCGAGTAATCTCTCTGGTCTCACTTATACTGTGTTTACTATGTATGGTTATATCGACACGCATATTTTTTCTTAATAATGTGAGGTAAGTGGTAACTCACTTCAGTTTATGTTCTTTTGATCCGTAAATTCTTTTATGTTAATATAGGTTTGGATGTATGCGAACAATTTATGGATATCAGCGATGTAATAAGAGATGAAGATCTTATTGCACACAAAGCAGTCTCACATCTCAATGGTAGCCATAGAGCATTTACATCTTATTCTGTACATAATAACATCCAGAAAATGGTTGCAAATATGGTTCCTACTGTGAAATCAAAGTGGCCAAGTGCAAGAGAACGGAATCTTTTAAAACGTAAAGCAAAAATAAACTCAAAGGACCAAACTAAAAGTTGGTGCGAAGATGGAAGTACTGAGGCGTCAGGTACTCCGAATTTAACTACTAAAGGCACATGTCCCGACTCAGTGAATTACAGTAAGGTAAAATGCCATTTAACCTGTTACCCTGAGATAATTTTGGTCCCTCTTGGGGCATGTCTTGACACCATTATTCCATTGCACTATTCTAGTTGAAGTTAGTAATTGCTTGTAAATATTTTTCTATTAATTATTAATTAGCCATTGATATTTGCTATTGGATGTTATTATTACTCTTAAATTATACTTTATTTGATTGGTATTTCCTTGTAAGCAATAAAACAATTTTCGTTCTGTTGTCTTTGAAAATGTTATATATCTTAACCTTATATTATAATTGGTATAGCGAGGCATAATTATTAATTGTTTCATTTCATTTACAATTTTATATAGGCGTTCATAGATGTTAATCATGATGAAGATGGCTTTGAGCATGATGAGAATGGACAATGGCCTTTCCACACTTTTGTTGAGCAACTTATCATTGATATGTTTGATCCTGGTAATCGTTGTACCCCTGTTGTCACTTTTTAGTACTACCAGGAGAAGAATGTGGTATTTATATTTACCACTGGGCTTTTACATTCGTTTACTAATGTTCTTTGCCTTGTTACTTTGCAAATGTTGTTGCTAGTATGGGAGGTACGACATGGTAGCGTGATGGCATTAAGAGAGATTTTAACACATCAAGGCGCTTCTGCTGGGGTCTTTAAACACAACTCTCGCTTGGATGGGGCTTTCTTTGGTGAGGTAGAAGACAAAAGTATAACGAATATGTCAAAGAGAGAGAGGGAGATTGATTTAAACATGCAAGTTTCAGCGGATGAGTTTGAGTCAAACTTGAAAAGGCCAAAACTTGAAGATGTATCATCATCAACCTCTATGGATAGCATGATGACTTGCAGCAATGAATGTGATATTGACCTCAGCATTAGTTCTGAAGCCTACGGATGCAATTTACCTTTGGATTATGGGAATGGGCAATTTAATGGTACTTCCGTGGACATGGATCTGGAATCTTTCTCTGATGCCTTACATGATTCGTTCAAGGAACCTGCTAATGTCGCAGAGCAGAAGGGTTATTCTGATGATAATAAGATTCCCTCTGGAAATCTTCATGTGTTGAAAAATCTTCCTCAGAATTGTGAGCTTATGAATTTGGTTAAAGTGGCTAGAAGCTCCTGGCTTCAGAACTGTGGATTTCTTCAAGATTGTGTGATACGCTTTCTGTGTGTGCTGTCACTAGACCGGTATGATATTTTTGTTCTACATGCCTTGTGTTGGAGGAGCTAGATATTGCTGAACATTGGTTTGTGTAAATAAGTGATGAAATGCTGTGCTTCAGCCTATTCTTATATGGACTATTATTTATGTGATACTGTTGGGGTTGAGGCTGTTTCTTTATCTGCAAGCTTTTCTATTTTGTTGATTTTTTAATAATTTTGGGTTACTTTTTTCAGCTTTGGAGATTACGTATCTGATCAGGTTGTTGCTCCTGTGCGTGAAACCTGTGCACAGGCATTAGGTGCTGCATTTAAGTATATGCATCCGGTACTAGTAAATGAAACATTGAACATATTGCTGATAATGCAGGTAAACATCATTTAAGAACACAATTTCTTTCCTTTTGGAAGATGTGCTTTAAACATTGCTTGTATGCATTCAGCTTTTCTCTTTATCTCTTTCCTTCCTATCCATTGTGTTTTTAATCTTTATGCTTCTGTTGTTGTCTTTTGTTCAGTGTAGACCAGAGTGGGAGATTCGTCATGGCAGCCTTCTGGGTATCAAATATTTAGTTGCTGTGCGGCAGGTGCATTATTTTTCCACCACCTTTTTTTCTGGATTTTACTCTTTATGTATGATAGTTGTGGTGCATTCCTCACTTGTTAATCATGGTTTGGTTTAAGTTATTTTACGATTTTAGTCATATGCATCAAGACACTGACTCAACAACAACTTGGTACATGTTTCATACGATGCGTCAGTTCATTTTTCTCTGTGCACTTATTTATAGTTAATCAAAATACCACATTGTACCAAATTGTCCATTCTTGTTGTTTGAATAAATGACCCCTCCTTCCTTTTGGTTTTGAGCAAACTATCTTCTTTTGCTCTCATGCTTTTGGATAAGGAACAGTACGAGCCTATCTGGAATCTTTCTACTCCTTGACTCTGCAGAACAATACATAGTATTGTTAACGTATTTGGATCGTTGATCGATCCACTCAAACCCATACTGGTGTCTCATGTCTGTAGTTTGTTTATTTTATATTTTTTATATAAAAGTAAAATGAAAGTTAACGGGCTTTCAAATTTCAATCTATTTTAGCTCTTGAATCAGGATTCTGTTATATATTCAGTTAGATTAGACCCCTGTATAAACAGTGAGATCTGTTCTATATATCTCATTCAGTAAATGATAGTTGCACACTTTGGTTTCAGATTCCTCCCTCTTTCTTTTCACTGACTTTGTCAGTGTTCTTGGATTTTGAATATATATATATATATATATATATATATATATATATATATATATATATATAATAGTGGCACATGGGAAATGAACAGTAGGTCAGCCAGCCTCCCAGATCAATGGTGGTTAGATCTGGGGAGCACATGACATTACAAAGACATCCAAAACTCTATAGATGACATCTCTATATTGAGTACCGAATTGGTAGAAGCTAATCAAGAAGATTATATTGTGATTATTTTCAATTCGATGTTTATTCTTGTCCTATTAGTGTGCATGTAATGAACTAAACACTTCACACCATGAAAACGGTCTTCAGACTAGATCTCATCTATTGCTTATTTTGATGCTCCTCGAAGAATGTGTATATTGGGTTCTAATGTGCCTTTCACTTACACTAGGAGATGCTTCATGATTTGCTTGGTCGTGTTCTTCCTGCATGTAAATCTGGTTTGGAGGACCCAGATGATGATGTCCGAGCAGTTGCTGCTGATGCTTTAATACCATCTGCAGCTGCAATTGTTTCTTTGCAGGGTCAAACATTGGACTCAATTGTCATGCTGTTGTGGGATATATTGCTTGATTTGGATGATTTAAGTCCATCTACTAGCAGGTATATTGCTGGCTAAAACTGCGGGAATTATTTTTGGGATGGTTTAATTATATTATGATGTTCTCTTTTCTGTAGTGTAGGCATCACAGAAAATATGTAGTATGTTTTTCTTAGTTTCTTGTGCTCCAAACAACAACCAAGCCTTAATTCCACTAGATGGATTCAGCTAAATTTACATGGATCGAACAACACAATAATGTTCTATCATAAATCATGTCCATTGATAAAGTATTGGCCTCCCTTTTCCTCTAGAATTTTGATTAACCTCTGTTTGATCTACTCTCCTTAATGGGGCTTCTAATGATCTCCTTCACATATTTCCAAACCACCTAAGCTGCAATTCTATGATCTTTTCTTCAATAGGAATTACTCCAACTTTCTCCCCTAATGCATTCATTTCTAGTCCTGTATTGTCTAGTATATCCAATCATCCAGCACAACATTCTCACCTCTGCCACATAGTTCTTTTCTTGGCATTTTACCGTCCAACATGCAGTCCCATATAACAATAGATGAACCTCTCTTTGCATATATGTTTCATTTATTTTATGTTGTTTATTAATTGCAATAAATTTGCATACCACTGCACTTGTACACCCAAATTTTCATCCAATTGTCAGATAAAAATTATAGGGTTTTAATGGTTGTCATGCTATACTTTATGATTTGACTATAAAACCTGCATTTTGAATATTGAGAATATATTTTCCAGTTTCCCCAAATATTATTTGGCCCGTACTACTATTGACATAACCAGTTGCATCAGAACACATATCTATTTTCACGGGGGTATTGGACCTCTGCTTTAAGTCATAACAATAACCTGTGGAGAATGGGTGGGATGTCAACTCCGGCACCAAATTTAGAAGTAAATAAATTTGCACCAGAAAGGCTGCGATGCAGCTCTTCCACCTCCACATCTCACTCTAGCCCCTTGAAATTTGTTCCTCATGTTGATCTTTCTTTTAGGCTTTTGTATCAGATTTTTGGAGGATCTGTGCATAGGTGGGGTTTGATTTTTGGATGCCATATCCTTTCTTCTCTTCATGAATTCCCTTTCCAATGTTTCTGTTTTTCTCAGGGTTACAATATCTATTGGAACTCCCTTCTTTTTTATCTGAAACTTAAATGACTGTCAAAATTCTTAATTTCAGTTCTACTTCTCTTGCTAGATTGTTCTCTTATCTTCCTTTAAACTAATCACTTTTCTTTTTTTGCTGATCAGATGTGATGGATTCTTATTACGTTATTATAGCAGTTCAACCTTGTTATCTTTTTTCAATATAAAATTTGAGTAACTGAATCTCAGTTCTAGCATCAGTAAACTCATCCATGGAATAGGACATTTTTATTATTTCATTGAACTTCCTACCAATCCTTGGTCTTTGGGTAGAGTTCATATCCAGTAGGCAACAAATACCAAACCGCAGTTTTGCAATATTATATTCATAATTACTCTATGGTTATCAATTTGCAGTGTAATGAATCTGCTAGCAGAAATCTATTCTCAAGAAGAGATGGTCCCTAAGATGTATGAAGTTTTTAAATTGGGAGACAGTGAAATGGCTGAACAAAACGGTGTTGGTGTTGGTTGTGAGGATGGAGAAGAAAATCCTTTTGTTCTTTCAACGTTGGCACCACGTTTGTGGCCATTTATGAGGCATAGTATCACGTCTGTCCGTTATTCAGCAATACGAACTCTGGTATATATCCATATCCCTCATTGTCTGATGAAAAGTTTGAATCTTAT
The DNA here is from genome assembly GCA_009771035.1 of Lupinus albus. Lineage (NCBI taxonomy): Eukaryota > Viridiplantae > Streptophyta > Magnoliopsida > Fabales > Fabaceae > Lupinus > Lupinus albus. The sequence continues at coordinate 97,441 of CM019999.1, forward strand.
ATTGCACTGTATGGCACACTTATGATATACTTTCTGTTTGACAAATGGTGGTCTAGTATGGCTTATCCTAAATTTTTCATTTGCAGGAGAGGCTACTTGAAGCTGGACATAAGAGAAGCATATCTGAGCAGACTAGTGCTTCATTTTGGCCTTCTTGTATATTCGGAGATACCCTTAGAATTGTCTTTCAGAATCTGTTATTGGAAACAAATGAGGGTATTTTGCAATGTTCTGAGAGAGTTTGGAGCCTCCTTGTTCTGGTATGATCTGATAAGAGGGAATTGCTTAGAAATCTTTTTGACTAAATGTTCATACATCTATTTTCAGTTGAAGCGTGTTATACATTTAGAATATAAAAGTATCTCAAAATATCTTAAATGGGGAGGGATCCACTTACTCCAAGAGTAAGTGGAAAAGACCTACTCCATGTCTTAGCCATTCAATCTTGGAAAATTCAATGGTTTAGATGTACTCACCAATTCAAACCATTGGATTTCCCAAGAATGAGTGATCATGATGTGGAGTAGGTTTTTTCCACTTACTCTTGGAGTAAGTGGATCCCTCCCCATCTTAAATTATCTTATAGAGAATGTTTAGAGGTTACTTGAATATAGAGATGATATCTCAAATTATTATTGATTATATCTAAGATTAGTTTAGAGTATCTTAGATGATCTTTTAGGATTGAGATTACCTTATCTATTTTTTATGATTTTTTTCCTTATTTATTTAGGAGTCTAGTATTAGTATAAATAGGGGTTAGTGTTTTGTCTTTCCTATCATATCACGTTGTCATTCACAATAGGACCAATACAATTTATTATTTTTTTAGCACTCCCTTTTTCCTTGCATATCTAAACCCTATAATTTCAACATACATCAACTCTAAATGCTGTCATGTTCGGACCATGACTTAGATAAGGAACAAAGTCTTTAGGATGTGATTTTGTATTTTACAGAGGCTTGGAAAGATTTTGTCTCATTGTTTAACTTCCTGTGAGATCATGTAATGTGGGGTTCAACATCTTGTCAAGACCTTTTATGTTGAGAGAAGTTAGTTCTAACACTACAGAATGAGAAGTCATGTATACTACTAATACTGTGTTAAAATATAATATATGTATGTATTCATGAGCATTATCACAAATTTCTTTTTTTATTAGCATCTAGATGGCATCGATATTAGATTTGAGTTTTCCTATCTTAAAAGGGTGTGGTAATTGTTATCGGAAAACTAGTGTTGGATTAATTTTTGATGGTTTTATGAAAATCAAATCGTTTTATACTACTAATACCATTTAATAAAATATAGGAGTAATCTCAAAATCAATCTTTATTTTTTTCTCATATAAGTTGCCTGCCTAATGGATGGCAGTGTTCTGTGGAGGACTTGGATACAGCTGCAAAGTCTTACATGGCTTCTTGGATAGAACTTGCATCAACACCATTTGGTTCAGCGTTAGATGCCTCAAAGATGTTTTGGCCTGTTGCCTTTCCACGAAAAAGTCAATTTAGAGCAGCAGCTAAAATGAGAGCAGCGAGGATTGAAAATGAATGTGGTGGAGATCTTGGCCTTGTTTCTACAAAAGGATCTATTCCACAAGATAGAAATGGAGATGTTCCTATGAGTTCTGCTAAGATAGTTGTTGGTGCTGATATGGACACATCTGTAACTCATACTCGGGTGGTTACAGCAACTGCATTGGGAATTTTTGCTTCTAAGCTCCCAGAGGATTCTATAAAATTTGTGATTGATCCACTGTGGAGGTCTCTAACCGCTTTGTCTGGTGTCCAACGCCAGGTATGAATGTCTAATTTGCACACAAGAAGCCTGTACCCAAGTGATCTTATACATTCTTTTTCCCGCCTTTAATATTTTCTACTGTATTTAGGTTGCATCTATGATACTTATATCTTGGTTCAAGGAGATAAAGGGTAGGAATTCATCCGAAAACCTTAATGGTATTCCTGGTGCCCTCAAAGATTGGTTGCTGGACTTATTAGGATGTACTGACCCAGCATTCCCAACTAAAGATTCACTTCTTCCTTATGCCGAGCTTTCAAGAACTTATTCAAAAATGCGTAGTGAGACTGGCCAACTGCTAAATGCTATCAAGTCTTCTGGTATGTTTAATGAGTTATTGTCGACTACCAAAATTGAGTTGAATAGCTTGAGTGTGGATGATGCCATTAGTTTTGCATCAAAAGTTCCATCCTTGTGCAACGGAAGTTCTGTGAACGAATCCCTGGAAAAGAACACTGTGGATGATATTGAATCCTCAAAACAGAGGCTTTTGACAACTTCTGGCTATTTGAAATGTGTTCAGGTATTTTTCAATCTTTTTAATCTTTCTTGAACTGGTTGATGCTACTTGATTTCTACATCATTTTTGCGATTAAAGTAATTTTCATTACATTTTTTTCATGCTTATTTCTGGTTTATGGGATGATTTTCAGAGTAATTTGCATATTACGGTCTCATCAGCAGTTGCAGCAGCAGTTGTCTGGATGTCTGAGTTTCCTACACGACTCACCCCAATCATTTTGCCTTTGATGGCTTCAATCAAACGAGAGCAGGTGCTTGTTTAATTAGTGATAGTGTCTCTAATGCACATATGCATCTTTAATTTTATGATAACACATGTCTTATCTTTCAGGAGGAAGTACTGCAAATGAAATCCGCGGAGGCACTTGCTGAGCTAATGTATCACTGTGTCACACGTAGGCCTTGCCCCAATGATAAATTAATAAAGAATATATGCAGTTTGACATGCATGGATCCCTCTGAGACTCCCCAAGCTAAATCCATTTCCTCCATGGAGAGTATTGATGACCAAGGTCTTTTGTCTTTTGGAACTCCTGTGAGCAAGCAGAAGTCAAAGGTCCATGTGCTTGCTGGTGAAGATCGATCTAAGGTGGAAGGATTTATAAGTAGACGTGGGTCTGAACTATCATTGAGGCTTCTGTGTGAGAAGTTTGGTCCTTTGTTATTTGATAAGCTTCCTAAGCTGTGGGATTGCCTAACTGAGGTGCTTAAGCCATGCTCCTCTGAGGCTCAAGCTGTTACTAATGAAAATCAAGTTTCTGTGACGATAGAATCTTTTAGTGACCCCCAGACCTTGATTAATAATATCCAGGTTGGTATCATCAATGCATATTTAACTTGGTTCACTACATATAAGAATTTTGCACCGTCTGTGCATTTGTATGGAGTTGGTATCTTTCTGGTAGTGTATTATTTTATTACTTTGTGATGCAGGAAAGAAGCTACGGCACAACTGTGAATTTTCCTGATATTTGATAGGCCTCCCCTGTTAAGGGAGTATAGATTTCTAAAACAGAAACAAATGTTTCTAAAAAATCAGTTGTGTTTCTTAAAATTATGCTTAGTTTCTGGAAGTTGCTGAGCATATATTTTAAAATTGGTCTTTAGTTGTTGGATAAATTTTGAAAAAATTAGCCACATTGCTTTTGACCAGTTTTTAGTGATTGCATCTAGTATTCTGCTTAATATGCAATGTTTCTTGTAGGTGGTACGATCTATTGCTCCCTTGTTAAATGAGGAGTTGAAGCCAAAACTGTTGACACTTCTCCAATGCATTTTCAAATGTGTTCAGCATTCTCATGTTGCAGTTAGATTAGCTGCTGCACGCTGTATCACGTCCATGGCTAGGTCAATGACTGTAAAAGTTATGGGAGCTGTGATTGAAAATGCCATCCCTATGTTGGAAGATGCATCATCAGTTCATGCTCGACAAGGAGCAGGCATGTTGATTAGTTTTCTTGTTCAGGGACTAGGTGTAGAGTTGGTCCCTTATGCTCCTCTATTGGTGGTTCCACTTCTAAGGTGTATGAGTGATTGTGATCGGTCTGTCAGACAGAGTGTGACCCATAGTTTTGCTGCTCTTGTACCATTACTGCCTTTAGCTCGAGGCCTTCCTCAACCAATTGGATTAGGGGAGGGTATATCTAGAAATGCAGAAGATCTGCGTTTTCTGGAGCAGCTACTTGACAATTCTCATATTGAAGATTACAAGTTGTGCACTGAATTGAAAGTAACACTGAGAAGGTAAGTTGGATCATTTTCTCCGGGGGGGGGTTGAAGTTTATAGGAAAGGTTCTGAGTGACATGGTTGTTGATGTATAAAATCATTCATTTGCCTTTACCTATCATTTTGCATGCTGACATCTGCCCATTTTGTTCCTGGTTTAAATTAATGAAGTGTGTTGATTTTATCTGAACTTGATGTTGTCATTATGCTTTCAGGTATCAACAGGAAGGCATAAATTGGTTAGCTTTTTTGAAACGTTTCAAGCTTCATGGAATTTTATGTGATGACATGGGGCTTGGTAAGACACTTCAAGCCTCAGCAATAGTGGCCTCTGATATCGCTGAGCACCGAGCTTCAATTGGGAATGAAGATCTTCTGCCATCATTAATTATTTGCCCATCAACACTAGTTGGGCACTGGGCCTTTGAGATAGAAAAGTATATTGATGCTTCAGTTATATCTAGTCTTCAATATGTCGGTTCTGCTCAGGAGCGAGTGTTTCTTCGAGATCATTTTTGCAAGCATAATGTGATTATAACATCATATGATGTTATCCGTAAGGATATTGATTATTTGGGACAGCTTCTATGGAAATACTGCATTTTAGATGAAGGACATATAATCAAGAATGCCAAGTCTAAAGTTACTCTTGCTGTAAAGCAGTTGAAAGCCCAACACCGTTTGATATTGAGTGGGACACCGATACAGGTTGGTGACTGGTTCATTTTCCCATGGGAGCTAAAATTTATCAATAGTAATCTGATAAATGTATCACCTTTTCTTGCAGAATAATATCATGGACTTGTGGTCTCTCTTCGATTTTCTAATGCCTGGATTTCTTGGAACTGAGAGACAGGTATATTTTTGTTGCCCATATTATAGTGGACATTATTACACTAATGTAACTAGAACCCATGATAGGTATTTGCTATGACTAGGAAAATGATAGATTTGGTATGCTAGGGTCTTATTACTGTCACGATCTTAATTATATGCACATTGGTATTTGGCTTTATTTTGCACCTTTCTTTTAAGACCATTTTTTTACGAACATTAACTGTTATAGTAGTGGACACATCATAATTCCTCAACGCTTCCTGTTGAAGGAGAGAAAAAGAGAAGAATATGTTGAAAACTGTGCTTCCTGTGGAAGGAGAGAAAAGGAGAAGAATATGTTGAAAACTGTGTTGTTCGACTACAGTATGGAATGTGTATATATTTGACTGCATGATGTAAATACAAACATACAATTATTGTAAAGAAATATAGATAATGATAATAATGCATGTTTCCAGCAACTCCTAAGTTGCTCAGTGCTGTGCACTTGTCCTTACAACAACAACTAAACCTTATTCCACTAGGTGCGGTGGACTTCATATATGAAACAACACCATAAAGCTCTATCATATTAATTGACAAAGTGTTGATTTCAAAATCCTTCTTAATAGTTTCACCTATGGTTTTCTTGGCCTCCCTCTGTCCTAGAAATCGGACTAACTTCCATTAGATCTATTCTCCTTATTAGGGGCTTCTACTGATCTCCTCGTCTAAGGCAAGATTCTACCATCAAAATCCTTCTTAATAGTTTCACCTATATTGTGAATTGTGCCACTCACCCAACGCAAAATTATCATATTTACTACATTGAGTTTATTCTCTTTTTTGGAATTTTACCTCCCAACATTCAGTACCATAAAACATTGCAGGATCATATGATTTACTTCCTATCACATATTACACCTGACACACTTCTCCATTCATCCATTTTGCTTGAATCATATGATTTACTTCTCCCTCTATTTCGCTTTCGTCATGTGAGATTGACTCAATATATTTGAACCTTGAGATCTGTGGTATGTGGTATGATCTCCAATTATCATCTCTATGGTAAGATTTGTGTGACTCTTGTTAAACTTACACTCCATATACTCTATCACTTAGACTTATATGAAAGTCACACAACTTACAGACTCTAGTGCTTTACAGAGTCTGTGAATCATTTAATGTTTGGCTTTTAACAGTTCCAAGCCACATATGGAAAACCACTTTTAGCAGCAAGAGATCCAAAATGCTCTGCTAAGGATGCTGAAGCGGGGGCACTTGCAATGGAGGCATTGCATAAGCAGGTGATTTTCTCTTTGTCATTATTGCACTGCAAATTTGACGTCCTTTGTCTTAAAACTGTAAGTACTTTATCCTTTAGGTGATGCCTTTCCTCCTTCGGAGAACAAAGGATGAAGTCCTGTCTGATCTACCAGAGAAAATAATTCAGGACAGATTCTGTGATTTGAGCGCTGTACAGCTTAAACTTTACGAACAGTATTCTGGTTCTCATGTGAAACAAGAAGTTTCATCTATTGTAACAACAAATGAGCCTGGTGCAGCAGAAGGAAGTAGCAGTTCAACGAAAGCGTCTTCACATGTTTTCCAGGCAATTTCATTTCTTCAATCATCAGTTAGTTATTGTTCCATTAGTTTTTTCCGTTTTTTATGCCCATAAATCCATTCCTTTGTCCCAGGCACTCCAATACTTGCTAAAACTGTGTAGTCATCCATTGCTTGTCACTGGGGAGAAGATTCCAGATCCACTCTCTATCGTCCTCTCAGGATTGTTTCCTCCTGGCTCTGACATTGTTTCAGAACTTCACAAACTTCACCACTCCCCAAAATTGGTTGCCCTTCAGGAGATTCTTGAAGAGTGTGGCATTGGAGTTGATGCTTCAGGTTCTGAGGGTGCTGTTGGGCAGCACAGGGTCTTGATATTTGCACAACATAAGGTAATGATTATCCTTTTCTTGGGGACTGTTTTTTCTGAAGTTTAATAACTTGGTTTACTGAATTTTCATAAAAAAATGACTTGTTTGTAGGCTTTTCTGGATATAATCGAAAGAGATTTGTTTCAGACAAATATGAAAAGGTAAGTTCCTGAACCTTGTATGTGGTTAATTAGGATCAATTGGCTATTCAGATTCTCATGTTTGTTTGTCACGTTGAAAGCTTTTCAGTTGAAATATCCTGTTACTGAACCACTGCCTTCCTGTTTTTGCCTGAAACTGTGTTTCTCCAAATTGATATTTTGATTCTGGATAATAGTTTGTTTTTCCCTTTTTGAATTACAGTATCACATATTTGCGGCTGGATGGATCTGTTGAGCCAGAAAAGCGTTTTGATATTGTCAAAGCTTTCAATTCAGACCCTACAATTGATGCCTTACTGCTTACAACACATGGTAAAAAGTTTTCTTCTCCTTTCCTTTATCAATCTACACAATTATTTGTCCTCTTACTTAATCGTTTGAAATTATAAAAATTCTACATCTGCAGTGGGTGGGCTTGGTTTGAACCTGACATCTGCAGATACCCTTGTTTTTGTGGAGCATGACTGGAATCCAATGCGAGATCATCAGGTAATTATGATTCGTTTGTGCTTTTACTTTTCCAGTTCTTGCCTACTCTAATTTTGGGAGCTGACAATTCAAAATTAACTGTGGGATTATGTTCTTACCAATAGATCTTAATAAGGTTTCTCCAGAATAGACTCTAGTTGTAAGTAGTGGTTGTTAATTTTTAGCCTGGCTCTGTTGGTGAGTGGATATGCTGTTATCTTGTATTCTCTATGTTCCATCTTAATATTTTACAGCAGGGAGCTTTTCCCGTTTTGCTTTCAAGGAAGTGAAATGTCTGATATTTGTTTCTGAAATGACGGTTCTTATATTAATAACCTGCAGGCCATGGATAGAGCACACAGGTTAGGTCAGAAAAAAGTAGTTAATGTCCACCGTTTAATAATGCGTGGTACTTTGGAAGAGAAAGTTATGAGCCTACAAAGGTTCAAAGTGTCTGTGGCTAATGCTGTCATCAATGCTGAAAATGCCAGTATGAAAACAATGAATACAGATCAGCTGCTTGATTTATTTGCATCAGCAGAAATCCCCAAGAAGGTATGGGTACCTGTTACTGTCTGGTATAATTGCTATAAGTGCTGAACATTTAAACCTTGAATACGGTCAAAAGTTTTGGAGATGAAGATTGAGCAATGTCATGAGCTTTGGTTTTTGAACTTGTGCAATCACATTCTACTAAACATGATAGCCACCCTCATCACCAATGTGTATCACATTCTACACATGCACATGATGATTATAACAGGCTTGGTTTTGTATATTTCAGTGAACACCAATCACAACGATTTATGTTTTTCTTTGTAATGTGGGAATGATGATTAAATGGCATTGTTATGTGTAGGGATCTTCTGTTGCAAAGAGTTCAGAGAACAACTCAGATGGAGAAACAAAGTTAGTTGGGAGTGGGAAGGGGTTGAAAGCAATACTTGGGGGATTGGAGGAGCTGTGGGACCAATCACAATATACAGAGGAGTACAATCTGAGTCAATTCTTAGCAAAGCTTAATGGCTAATATTCCAAATTCAATTCGGAGTGTACATATCCAAGGATACAAATTTTGACGTTATAAAATCTTAATTTTTTTTTACTCATTTTATTTTTTGTCATCAAATTTTGAACACTCCAATGCTTGCATCTGCCAATTAGTGGAATTTGAGTGATTAATGGAAGAAGCAGTTCTTGATGTAGTGATATATGTGAGAAGGCAATGGAGTAATCTTATTTTATTTCTGGATTTTGTATATAGTGATGATAGTAGTCGTTGCTAATACCAAATACCAAAACACATAAACCAAAAAGCACCAATTACATTCTGAGTTTCTGACATTTAAACAACTCAAGTCATATTTTTTTATTTTAAAAACACGGGAATGGTTCTTACAAAACGATGTTCTGTATTTCACTTTTTTCCCTTCATTTTCTAATACTAAGAGTTTTTGCTCAAATATTTGAAGCAACCACCATTCTTAATATACCAAACAACACAAGTTGTACTGATGATGCTTGTTGATATATCAATGGAGGTATTCAGATGTTTTTAATGCACCGTTCTTAGTGCTTCTTGATATTAGGCTTGAGCTCTAAACCATGCTTAAATAAGAAATGAAAACGGTTTGATTCAATATTTTACGAGATTAAGAAATCATTCATTATGTATTTTTTATTTAAAAGTCAATTTTTGTTAACACGTTAATGGTGCGTATTTTAATAATTTTTAGAAAATTTCTCTAAATATTAGAGAAGTGGATTATGTAATATAAAATAAGATGTGGGGTTATGTTGCATTCATAATAATTTGTTAGTAGTAACATGCTTGTATAATAAAGAATATTTTTGGAAAATTATGTAAATTAATAAAAATAATTGATATGAAAAAATGAATAATAGAATAAGCATATATATATATATTATTACATGTTGGGCAAGAATATGTGTTAGATGATAGAATATTGGTTAAATTATATGATGAGAATGAGAATGGAATAGAGGTTAAGAAAGTAAAGTAAAGAGGTAAGAAAATAATGTATCTTCTGGTATAATGAGATAAGTTATCTCCTGCAACCACTAAAATTGTAACATGTGTACCATTTAATTATTTTCAACAAAAATATTTCTAGAACTAAACAAAAATACACACATTATTATTTTATTCTAACAGTTAAATAATGAAATAAAAAAATGAAAGGAGAAAAGAGTTGAAGATGGGTAGGTGATTGAAAGTGGTGCATTGATGGTAGATAGTGTATTTTGTTTGATATAAAAAAGGGATATTGAGAGAGAAGAGAGAGAGAGAGAGAGAGAGAGAGAGAGAGAGAGAGAGCATGACGATGAACACGATGAGCTTGTGTTTTTGCAGTGTGACTCCTATTCATATCAACATTCCTCATTCTTCTTCTTCTTCTTCTTCTTCTTCTTCTCTTTCACTTATCACTCGTTCCTCTTTTCCTTCTTCTTCCATTTCTTCTTCTTCCACCTCTATCCCTATGGTATCCTCTCTCTCTCTCTCTCTTTATTCATTTATTCATTTATTGATTGATTAATTGTATTGTTATTGTTAATGTTATTAGATTGTGAGAGCAAAAGTAGTCAAAGAAGCAGAAGAAGATGATATTGATAATCCTAATCCTAATCCTAATCCTATTCCTCCTCTCCACATCATGATTTCTGGAGCTCCTGCTTCTGGTAAAGGAACTCAATGCCAACTCATCACCCAAAAAGTATGTAACTCTATCAATCAATCAATCAATTAGGGTTTCAATTCTCAATCTAATAATTTATATAAAAATACATATGCAGTATGGTTTAGTACATGTTGCTGCTGGAGATTTACTTAGGACTGAAATATCTAGTGATAGTGAAAATGGGAAGATAGCCAAAGAATACATGGAAAAAGGAGAATTGGTCCCTGATCATATTGTTGTCTCTATGGTTAAGGATCGACTCAACCAACCCGATTCCATTCGCAATGGTTGGCTTCTTGATGGTTATCCCAGGAGCTTATCCCAGGCTACTGCTCTTCACCAATTCGGTTTCCAACCTCATCTTTTTATCCTTCTTCATGTCTCTGAACATATTCTTCTCGACAGAGTTATTGGTCGCAGGTTAGATCCTCTTACTGGCAACATTTACCACTTAAAGTATTCTCCTCCTGAGACCCAAGAAATTGCTGCCAGGCTTACCCAACGTTTTGATGATACTGAACAAAAGGCATGATCATCATCATTCTCTATATCTTTTCTCTTTTTTTATATCCCATTCATTCATTCATTCATTCATTATATCCTTCTAATTAACTGCCACTCACTTTGCTTTTCCCTCAGGTCAAGTTGAGATTGAACACACATCATCAAAATGTCGAGGCTGTACTTTCCATGTACAAAGATATAACCGTTAAGGTATCCATCCTTTTCTTACTCTCCACCAGAGTACACAACTCCATTCAATCACCTTAACATTCTCTAACAAGCTTATTCAGATATGTATCATTATACTATTTTCATAACCACCACTTCTAATATGTTACTAGTAAAAACAAAGATATAGGAAAAGTGTATTTTGGTGAACCCCAGCTAAGGTTCCTTTGTTGTCTTCAGGTTGATGGAAATCTCTCAAAGGAAGAAGTATTTGCCCAAATTGATAGTGCCTTGACAACTCTTATAGAGCAAAGGAAGGCTGCTTCAGGATCTGTGGCAGCATAGAAGAGCAACTTTTGACATTTAGATCTACCATGCTTGAGGTAGTGTGCATTTTAAGCATTATTTATTTATTGAGCTGAGAGAGCCTTAATGCAAAGTGAAGATTCATTTTCTCATGAGGGGATTGATCCGTTGAAAATGTCTCATCCATTATAAAATGCAGTTTGATTGGCATCATCCATGCATGAGGACTTGTGATAGTAAAGTTGTGCAGCTACTATACTTTATAAGTTCATTTCTTATGAAAAAATGCTAAATTAATAATGAGATTAAAGCTTGATTGTTGTTTAAAATCGTTTTTATGCAATTACTAGCTCGTAAATGGAAGGTTTAGTGAACTATTGTTTGTTGATTCTTGTTACGCTTTGGTCAGTATGTTGCGTCCTTTACCATTTTCTGTATATTTATTGATGATTGGAGATCGTGTATTGGATAAGGCAAAGGAAAGAAGAAAAGTAATTGATTATCTTTGGTACTGTAATCTTTGTCAATGTTGTTGAATTATATAACTGACCATTTAAAATTCAAAGGAAATAGGTGATTCCATCCCTTAAACTCAGATGGGAACTGCCTTGCACTGTTTCGTATACTGCTGATGCACAATTATGAGAGCAGTTTCATTGCACACGTTGCTTTTAGGCAGTTTTTTTTAACTAAAAAGAGTAAATACTTCAGAATGCTGTTCACAATTGTTGGTCATTAAAAATGAATAATATCAATTTGATACCAAAAAAAGGTTGAAAAGTTTTAATATTCAGAATGCTGCTGTTCACAAATTTTGAAGCAGAACCTAACAATATTGAGACGAAGGGAATATACATAATACAACACACATTTAAGCAATCATCATAAGTTGAATGTAAAGAGGTTGGGTGCAGTTGCTATAGCATCATTGATTGTAGTGAAGATTCATATTCCATTTTGAAATTGCAGTATGAAGGGTCATAGATAGAGTGATATTCTACATTGCTATCAGCTGTGGATACCGATGACAAGATGAAAAAAGCACAGAGCATTGGTGGGAATGGACAAGATCTTGAAAGCCATTGATTTTTGAAGCATAAGGATAAGGGTCATAGTTTATGATTTTTAAGCATGACATATTTGCAAGGATATAGACTTTTATATATCATCCAACATTCCAATAAAGTGTTGATCTCTAATCACGGAACGTCTCGCCAAATCACCCATTGCTATGAGAGAAAACTTATTGAAACATTGTTTATCATTACTTCGACATTATTATCCATCACATAATGTGAATGAAAGAAAACATATCTATTTAAATGGATATCAAATCCATGGATGAAAACAATTTGAGGATCCAATAATATATTCATTCTCCTTTGTAAATTTTGATGTGTAAACCAATCATTGTTAATATTTTTCTATTTTGGGGCTTTGTGATGTGAAAATATCTTCAAATTGAGCATTGTTTTATGCATTACTTGGACATGGTCATCCTTGCATCAATTGAATAGAAGAAGCAAACATATTATGAAATTAAATGTAAAGTAGAATAAGTAGTAAATCCATTCTCTAATCCACCATATGGATAGAGAATGAAATCATCCCCCACTTTAGCAATTTCTAAATACAATCCAAACCATATAGGCACAATAAACATACATAATTAATAAAGAGTGTCGAAGTCTATTTTGATGTAAAAGTTGTGGCAGAGAGATAGATAGTAAGAAGAGCAAGAACCAGAGATTGAGAGAGATTCACCTATGTCCTAACCATGGTTGATGAGTAAATGAAGTGTAACCAAGGGAACCAAAATATATCCCAGGATTACATGCAAGTGCTAATTTGAGTTCCACATCCATTCATATGGTTCTCAAAAATGATGATGAAGAAATGTACTACATATGCTAAATAGGAAAATAAAAAACTACCCCTCCTGAAGATTAGTAAATTGGGCCTTAACTCCCATAGTACAGCCACAATTAGCTTCCCTTACCCAAAAGGAAGATCTGTTAATTGGTTGGTTGGTTGGTTGGTTAAACCTTTTTGTTGTGAAAATTGAAAAATAATGGCATTTCATAAAAACATAACTTATCCGATCCTAATACTAAAGGCCTATGTGTATATAACTAGATGTTACCATACAAAAAATGTGGGACATCCAATGTCCTTGATTGGAGGGATTGATTACCTATTTTATGAAAAACAACTTAATTTCTAATTGATGATCTAATCTATGATCTATGATCTCCAATTTACAAATTTTCAAAACCATTGTTTACTTTTTACTTAGCCCTTTTTAGTCTGAAGTTAAAAAGATGGTTTTATTTGGCTTAGCCTTCCCTGGACTAATCTGCCCTTCTTTTTCCATTCAAGAAAGATGCAATTTTGTTTTTCTTCATGCATGATTCTCCAAATATGGAGGAACTTTAATTGTAGCCCCTGTGGGGGGCCTTGTGGCAAAGTCCAAATGCCAATTAAGGACTATGCTTTAGTGTTAGTGAGAGAGAGAGAGAGAGAGAGAGAGAGAGAGAGAACCATGGTTAGGGCAAAGGAAAGAGTTGAATAAGAAGCATGAAGGAAATTTGGACGATAGGATAGTTTCATTTGAGATGATGAGTATCTAGCGAAGAGGAATTGGAGCTTGAAGAGGCATTGTGACCCCTGTGCGGCACAGTCAAAGAGTTAGAACAATATCTCCTTACGCATTCAAACACATGTACTATGGAATGGAATGAAGTACAAACCTGCAGGGGAAGGTGCAAGAGAGATGGGTGTTGCATAGTGTTGAGGATAGCTGCTACCATTTCCACCAATTGGAGAATACTCAAATATCTGTGCTGGGTAGTTCACTGAACTATATCCGCTGCTTAAGCCACCGCCACTTCCTTCTCCTCCACCGTAATGCACGTATGGGTAGAATGCACCACCACCACCACTTCCATAAACTGCTGCTCCATACACACTATAGTAGCTCTGCTTTCCAATAATGTACTTTAATTACTTTTTTATAAACAACTTATTCACACTCTAAATCACAACCTATCCATTTTCTTAAATTTAAAACATTAATCCCATCATTCCTATATTATATTGCCATGTATAACTCACTTCTAATCAACTTATACATATAAGAATTAGTTAAACTTACTAACTTCTTAAGTTAAAAAATTCTAAAATGTAGATTCTCGTTAATATAAAATAATAAAAACATATAGCAGTGAAAAAATAATTTTCTCATTCATAAATAGAAAATTAATGAGAAATGAAAATGATTGTGAAAAGGATCATAACAATTTCTAAAATATATATTACAAATAGAACGGGTGAACATTTATTCACAATTAACATTATCCTTAGAGTTTATAATTATATATTGGAACTTTGAACAAGGTTTGATATGAGGTTTATATTATAAAATTATTGAGGTAGTTGGTGCACCACTGATTGAAATTATCCTTAGGAGTTGTGAGAGTGAGATTAATTGTCCACTTATTTAAAAAAATCATAAAAAATGTAATTTTTATAAATTATTTGATGAAATTTTAAATTATAGGGATAAGAATTTTATTGGATAAAGAATCCTTGTTTATTTCTAGAAGAGTGTGAAAGAATGAGTGAAAATAGAGCCTAACTCTTGTTCAGTGAACTGTCCAATACTAAATTATAAAGGGGAATGAATAATTACAATTTATTTTATTAAAAATTAGGATCGTTGAATTTTTTATTTTTTCCACGTATCATAATCCATCTTATTATGGTAATGAATTCTCAAATAATAGAGATGATGATGAAAATAATGGACCACGATCCCTTTGTCAAAAATATAAAAGTTAGAAAGACACGACAACCAACACTTTGACTTGACTAATGCTTTGGAATCATTAGCTATAGCAACAGTACCAAGGCCACCGACTTACCACCTTCACTCCGCTACAAATAATCAAAAAGGATCTTCTCTTTCAAATTATGTGTTAAATTATATCATGTTTCTCATTCATAATATATAATTCAATATTTTTTTATTATCATTAATACTTAACATAATTTTTTATTACAAATCCTTTTTCCCAGCTAATAAAATGTTGTCATAAAATAAAGTTGTGTCCACCCCAGTGGTGCAAGCTCCAAATAAAGTTACCATTATACACTTTCATGTATTAGTTTTATCTAATTTTTTTATTCATTTTTATCAAACATTAGTTTCTTTTCTTCTAAAAAAAGCTTAATATATGCATGCTGGTAACTCCGAAAATAATATAAGTGGTGAATCTTTTAATTTTAAATCTTGCATCATTCGATCACTATTTTAGTTTCTAGTAAGAGAGATAAGACATAAAAAGTAAAGGTAAAATATGTACAAACCGTGGGGTAAGTGTAATCCGGCGAGTAAGGAGAATACCTGAAAATAGTGACCAAATAATAATAATAAAAGGAAATAATGAGTCAAAGGTAATTAAGCATTCATGCTTAAAGTAATTTAATTGAAGCAAGTAAAATGCATGCACGAGGCACTAAAATTTGGAGGCTTCATCAGATCATGTGGAGTATCCATGAAATCGACCTTGATGAACCAGTACATTAAATTTGGACATGGCTAATGCTCCTTTTTTATTTCCCACGCACATGATGTGAGAGAGAAGGTTGATGGACAAAAAAATATAAAAATATATATAGTGACTTTAATTGATCCAATGATGATAAAAAAATAGATATAAAGTGGCAAGGCGTGCATGGATCGTGGTTAGTGAAGAGGCAAATACAAATATTGATAGTGAGATGACTATCTGTCTGTTTGAATTAATGTTAAAGGTATATAAAGAATTGCCTAATATGTTATTGTGCGTGAGTTGGCATAATAAAGAGAGGAGTAGCACGTGACATTGCCACCTTCTACAGAGAGAGAGAGAGAGGAGTAGCACTAGCATATATATATATATATATTCATTAATACATTAATACATTAATACATACATACCCATAAAGATTATAAGGTATCCCTTGCTGGATGGCATAAGGAGGGAAGGTTGGTGCTGAAGCAAAAGCTGAGCCCAAACTCCCTCCTCCCAACCCTGTCTGGAAACAACCCATTACCCTAAAGTTCCTCACTCCTCCTCCTCCTGCATCCATAAATACAAATTAAATATGATCAGGATTCAGGATGATGAGTTTAAATTAGTACGCACTTGTATATAAGGACATATATAGTAAGATAAACTAAATTGATGCGATTGAATTCAGTAGATCGACTTCTTTGGATAAAACTTAGTGATCATGAGGGCATCTTATACATGATACCAACACCCACAATAAAGAAGAAACAAATTAGAGAGATAATTAAGTTGGTTATGTATATATATATACCATGCTTTGGGGTTGAAGGCTTAGATCTCTGTACACCCAAAGAAGCAAGGTTGCAGTTAGCTCTCCGACCATCAATAACAGGAGCAGCATTCACACAAGCTCTCATGGCCGCATCTGCTTCGCGAAAAGTAACCTAAAACATGCATGAATTCATCATTCACAATTAGCCAGAGAATTGTATGTAGTGAAAGTCCAACAAGTATATATTGATATGAATGAATGAGATGTAGGTAATAATTAAAATGAGAAAAAGATAGAGATAGAGAGAAGGATATATATGTATACAAATCCATAGCCTTTAGATCTTCCAGTGGCTTTATCAGTGATGACAACAGCCTCCAAGATCTGACCAAATTGCTCAAAATACTTGTTCATCGTCTCCTTTTGAGTTTCCCACGCCAACCCTCCAACAAACACTTTGGTGTATGTGGTGTCACCAAACTGCCCTGCCCAATTAATTGGACTCATCTTGAGAGAGAAAGCAAAAGGTTAGAAAAGGAGGAAAGGAGATCAATTATATAGCCTCCAACAAACTCTTGCTTTTCCTACTCAACCCACCATATATCAATGTATCCCGCATGATTATCCCTTATCGCTAATTGTTGTTAAATACGTATTAAACACGCGCAATGATAGAGCGTGGGAGTAGATGATGCATAAGTATTATTGTGTTCCTTCCACTTTGCACTTTCTATTATTTTGAGGAGACATGTAATGTGGTAGGGATTGCAAGGGTATCTGGAATATATCCGAGTTCAATAACTACACCCACAAGTTCCATGTCCCTGTTTTAAATTTCATGTTTGGTGCACTGTTACCATCTAAATAAACATCCCATACGTTATGAATAGCTTAGTTTATATATACTGCCAAGCTACATTTATATATGGTCCAAATAAAACAAAGTCTAGGCTTCTACCATGACTGGCAGATAATTTTATTCTTTAAACATTATATTCGACTTTCAATTTGTATTGTAGGAATGGAAAATGTTGTTTGTACATGCAAAACTCACTTCAATGATGATGCCTGCTTGAGATTTAAGTGGTGAATGGTGATGCTTACTGGATATGAATGTGTCAATTTTGTGCAAGAGTAGAGTATATACCGTGTTTAGTCAATAGTATGTAAGAGTAGAGTATATACCGTGTTTAGTCAATTATGTGTAAGAGTAGAGTATATACTGTGTTTAGTCAATTGTGTGCAAGAGTAGAGGATATACATTCACTCATGAGTATATATGATTTTGCTTGAGCAATCCTTTAGAATCCAAAATATCTATTTTACTCAGATTAAGTGGGTGAAAGAAATATATGATGAAGGTAGAAGAGGTGAATTAGTAAAAATTACAAGTTGAAAGGAGTGTTACTAAAGTGGGAGGGATGCTGAAATATTAAGAAAGTGGGGTGTTGTGTTATCAGGATCATTGATTTTAAGGTTGCTTGCAGTACTGTACTTGTCAGAAACCTCTTTTGTTTTAATTAACAACCATCAAGGCTCTCTACTACCCATTTCAAATGGAAGGAATACACTGACTTCACTGTCTCCAACTTAGGGAAACTCAATACCAATTCATCGTATGATCAGAAGATGTAGTAAAAAGTAATCCATAGAAATGAGGGAATGATAATGAGATGGAAAGTGCAAGATGTGTATGTAAAGATACAAACAAGGGTTGTTAGTTGTAGATGGATGATCAGGAAGCATCTTCTTCATGATAAAGGTGGAGGGCGAGACCGAAGCGTGCACAAGCTCTACGGAAAGCCATAGCTTCAGCTTTCTGTACGGGATCTCCATAAGTGGTATCATGTATTGAAGCAGTACCAGTGGATTCTCTAAATATCTATAAAACAAACAGAGGAAAGAGTGAGTGATTTGAGAATAATCTTTAATAATAATACGAAGAAGAAGAAGAAGAAGAAGAAGAAATGACCTCAGCATCAGTGCCGTAAAGGGTAACACGATAAACAACAGAGACAGATTTGGAATCAGGGGAATAAGTGATATTGCGAACCTCACCAGACCACTCTATCAATAATAATCACAATACAATCAATCACCACTCTATCAATAATAATCAGAATAATAATAGTAGAACACAATACCAGGAGCGTGTAAGTTCAAAATACGGTTCACGGTATGCCTGTAATAATACATACATACATATATATATATAAGAAGAATATGAGATAATAAGAATAGATAGATAGTAAGAAAGAGAAAAAGGGGAGTTGAAAATACCAGGGAACGTAACGGAGTGGGAAACCATCATTCTGGAGACGTGTTTTGAGAAGATGATCTGGTACTTTCTTGTTTAGTTCTTTCAGAATTTCAGACAATGGCCTACTTATTCCACTACTCTCTACCTCCACATCTGAATCAACAACACTACTACAACTCGAAGAGTAATAATAATAACAACCACTGTTTCTTCCCATAACTACACCACTACTCTTATTCCATAACCTCAAAACCCATGATAATGATAATGATGATGCCATTCTCACTCTCTCACTCTCTCTCTCTCTTCTCACTTCCAATTCTCAATAGGGTAGGGTTTTCACTTCACTACACTCTTCTGGGCCTTTTTTAAATAATTAAGCCTTTGGCCCATTTCTCATCTTTTTTTAATTAGTTAAGCCTTTGGCTGGGCCTTCCTTACGTTCATCTATATTTCTCAATCCAACCCAACCCTCCTCTTATCTCTTCCTTATCTATATGTTGTAGTTAGAGGTGTCAAAATGGGCGGGCCGGTCCGCCACAACCCGAAATTTTGTAGGGCTTGAGTATTAAATTTGGCTCTTTTTAGTGAATCCGGGCTTTTTAGCCTGGCCGGGCTATATTAAAACCGGGTTCGGGCCGGGCTTACCCGGGCGGGTTCGGACTACCCGTTTTCTCTTATTTTAAAACTTTTTTTTGAGACTTTTTGGCTAGGTAATAAGTTTAAGATGAAAATTATTTTACAAAATAACTTATGATAAAAAATAGATAATATATACTAAATATTGTGTAATGAACTTTGAATAAAAAATAGAGTAATGTCTATAACATAAATATTTATAAATTACAATAATGTTATCAAGTTATAATTATATTATTTTTCCTATTTTGCTTAGTATTCTTTTAAGCACATTAGCAAAATAGTGTATCAAATAACTGAGAACATTAAACTATATAGATTCATTTTTCTTTTTTTAATTGTATATTTAATTAGATTTAACTTCTACAACAAAAACATAATAAAGAAAATAATTTTTACAACGAAACTGAAAAACAACTTAATTGTTTACCGTAGAGAACTCAACACAACCAAATTTAACATAACAGTTCACAATGAAAGTGTTGATAAAGAGTATACAAAAGATATTCATACACAAAGTAAAGAAATATTATGATGATAATTATACTACGACACATAGAATTCATTCTGAATTTGAGTCTATACTATCATTACTATAAACCAAAGTGATATTATTTTTTACTGTATCCATTTATTATATTGAAGTGAAGTTACAAATTATATTATGTTATGAATCATATCAGTATACTTAACATCATGTCTTAGCTCAAACACATAGCATTATATCTATAAGTTTGGTTGCATTGAGTATAACAATTGTGTTAAAAAATTTATACATTAATATCAAATGATATATATATATATATATATTAAATATGTTAAAATTTAAATATTTTTTTTTAATATTATGCGGGCCAGCCCGCCGCAACCCGCATAGGGCGGGCTTGGGCTACATTTTGATATACAAAATTGTATCCGGGCTTTTTAGCCCGGCCCGGTTTAGCCCGAACCCGCCCGTTTTGACACATCTAGTTGTAGTTATATCGATTTCCATAACCGACGACATTTCAATCAGCCAATAGAGGAAAAAACAAACCACATTTCAAACACAATCAAAAGATGACTTCTGATTCAAGATATGGATACCATATCTGAGAACATTGTATGGAACCTAGGCATATATACATACATATATATAATGCTTTCAATATTGTACATGTATAATTTCCACCACACATTTGAGTCAACATGCATGGCTATGAAGCTGTCATCACTGAATAATTTGATTCGGTCTATAGGAGAAACATGCATGCATGAATGCAAATAGCTTATGATACACTTGTGTCAAACAATACATACCTTTATTTTGATATATAAACAAGTGATATTTAAATTGAAATGAAAAGGTTGACATAGGGAAGGAGGAGGATAATAATAATAAATGAGAAAAGAAAGCGTGGAAATGAATCAAATAAAGCAATCTGAAAGGTGATACACACATGTGCCTGCCCCACCTATGGCCACTGCGTCTCCAACTGTTTCTATATCAAAATCTGGTGACCCTTAGCTTATATCATTATCAATAATATGCATACAAAATTGTCCATGCACAATTGTTTTATTTTCATTCAACTTCGAATTCCAAGAACCTTTAGTACCTATTTTTCTGATCATTGCTTTAGGAACAACCAAGGAACCCATAATTACATAATTTTTAATTTCTCGGGATCATTTACTCATATAAATATTTCGATCCACAAAACTAGCTACCATATTTTTCATTCATGAGTTCTTTCAAGTAGCGCGTGGGTTATACTACTAGTATTCAAAATAACAAGACATGGATTTGTAAATATAGAGTAACATGGATAGGGGAGTGAACCTTACTCTCCCTACATGCTTGCGGGGGACATTAATCAAAATAATAATAATAATAATAATAATCATATGTAATTCTGTAAACTTGGTTTTTACGATAGTGTTAGCTATCTATAACCACCCCCATCGGCGTAGTCACCGGCCGTCAACCCTTTCCCTATGCCCACTTTCTGTAATTGTGGCGTTGACAACCATGTGGGTATATAAACTCACATATATGCTTGCAACACCACCTACAATATTCAACCTTTTTCTTTCTTACATAATCAACATCATAGACAAAGATATATACTTGTTGGTTATTACTAAGTGATACATTCAGATATTTTAATTTGGTGATCGAACCAATAATAGTTATGGCTTCTTCTAATGGTGGTGTGCCTCCAGGGTTTAGATTTCATCCCACGGATGAAGAGCTGCTTCATTACTACTTGAAGAAGAAAGTCTCCTTTCAAAAGTTTGACATGGATGTTATTAGAGAGGTCGACTTGAACAAGATGGAACCTTGGGACTTGCAAGGTAATCTAACCATATAATTAATTCATTTCCTTACTTTCTTCTCTTACTCTTTACCTCTCTTGTTTCTGCTTTTATAATCTTTGACATTCAGTATACACCACCCTTCACACTAATGTTGTTGTTTCTATTTGATTGTAATGATAGTTGTAATTATATTGTATATATCACCATTGTAACAATTGTGAAAATATATGCATAAGAAAATATAATGCAAGATGACTTCACTCATTGTTTATTTGATACTAAATATATGCATAAGAAAAATGAAATCAAAATAAATTAATCCTTGCACTTCTCCTTTAGGAAAGATATATATTTTTTGCTATATGCCAATTTCTTAGTAGTCATCAAATAGCTGCAAGCATACATAATAGTTCCTAGAAATATAATTAAACCTATGCATTATGAATAATTAATGATATCAACATATTGAATTATACTTGTGAATCTAGCTAAATGTTTAGACAATATGATCTAATTTCACTTTTCTGTACATGAAAGCAAGTCAAAGATTCATGAAATTTTACATATTCTTGAAATAAAGCTTTTTCAGCAGTACAGTTGTTATTTTTTGAGAGTCCACTTATACTGGATTGTTTATATGTTGATACAGAAAGATGTAAAATTGGGTCAACTCCACAAAATGAGTGGTATTTCTTTAGTCACAAGGATAAAAAGTACCCAACGGGGTCAAGGACAAATAGAGCAACGAATGCAGGATTCTGGAAAGCAACAGGAAGAGACAAATGCATTAGGAATACATACAAAAAGATTGGAATGAGGAAAACGCTTGTGTTCTATAAAGGTAGAGCTCCTCATGGACAAAAGAGTGATTGGATCATGCATGAGTACCGCCTCGAAGATAGCAATGACCCTCAATCAAATAACAATGTATATATATATATATATATGTCTTTCTCAACTCGATCACATTATTACTTTCAATTATTATATATATTTTGGTAATTATTGTACGTATTTGTAGGAAGAGGGATGGGTGGTGTGCAGGGTGTTCAAGAAGAAGAACCTATTTAAGGTCGGAAATGAAGGTGCTTCCACACAACAACTCAACAATAATAACTACTCTTCATCAGACACCAATGCTCGCTCCTCCATGCTTCGAGATAACCACTACTTACTACATCAACAAAACCTTAGAAACCCCTCAGACTTAGGTTCTGAGCTTCATAAACCGGAACTAGGGTTGCATTATCCCCACTTGCAGCAAAACCCTCATTACCCGCTCTTCCAATCCCAACAATCTCTTCTTCAGACACACAAACCCATGGCTTATGACTACTCATCATATGCATCAGGATCAGGCATGTATCCATTCTTTGTATATGATGTGTTAAATTAAAGTATCACTTGTACATGCACTTTTATTAATAAAATCTGTGCTGTTGATGAAAAAAGGTATACCCTCAGAACCACCTTTGATGGTGAAGCAACTCATGACAAACCCTAGAGACTGTGAAAGCGACAACGAGGGACTGAGGTACCAATTAAGTTGGCTTTATTTGATTGTACTTAATTTACAAAGGTTAGACTACTACCTTACATATAATAAAATTTTCCTTAATGATAAAAAAATAAAGGTACCAAGTTTCGGAGGGTGGCATGGAAGTGGGGTCATGCGAGGGTGAAGAAATGGGTGGAGGAAGATCAGGTGAAGGAATGAATGAATGGGGTGTTCTTGATAGGCTTGTGACCTCTCATCTTGGTGCTAATGCTAATGCTAATGAAGACTCAAGCAAAGGGGTGAGGTTTGAAGATGCACCAAATCCACACCACCACCTCTCATTGCGTGGAGAGATAATGGACTTTTGGGGCTATTCTAAACAATGATCAATATATTTCCTTATCTTCACTATTTACACTCAAACTATACTAAATTTATATCCAACTGCAAGGTTAGAGATAAATAGATGCCTCTAACCATCGTTGATAATAACATATCCATTCAATGTTTCTCAAGTAGCAGTGTATTGCAATTGCACTAATTCACTGTATGTCTAATTCCATTATTTGTTTATTATATTAGTGACAAATTAATTCCGAGGTACTCTAGAACATGAATTTATACAATGCAAACTATTAACCATGTCTTTCATCAAACACCTAAGTTTTTCATTAAATCTGTTCATTTATTAACAACAATATCCATATGATGTCAATTGTCATCTATCTTGTTTTTAAGATTCAAATAAAAACATAACATGACTAGAGAAGGGCATACAAATGTAAATTAGATAATCGTGAGATTTTTTAAGTTCAAATTACCCCAAAAAATGCATGACATACAACATAATGATCCAAACTATAAAGATGATTGATAGCCAAATAAACACAACCTTCGTCCATTAAAAATAAATTTGTCCATTTTGATCTGCCTCTTCTTTAGAAAATGAAGACAACATACAGTATTAATCTTACAAGAGAGCTGAGATAATGAGTGAAAATGGATGGTCTATTAGATATATAACGGGTAAATTAGTAAAATATTACATAAATATAATACAATTTATTTATATATATTATAACTGGAATCAACTAACTACCTTCCCGCGAAATTATCTCACTCTCTCTCTTTCTTCATTCATCCATTCTCTCTTTGTTTCTATCTCATTCTTCATTCTCTGATATGTCCAATCCTCCTCCTCCTCCTCCTCCTCCTCCTCCTCCTCAGGCATCAAAACCTCATTCCGATCCCTATCCCTATCCCTATCCCTATCCCTATCCCTATCCCTATCCCATTGGAGAAAGGGAGATGGAAGGAGAAGGAATTGATTCATCATCATCTTCATCATCAATATTGTTAGCCTCTTCATTGGGTTTGAATCACATTCGCACACGCTTCTCATCTCCTCTTCGTTATTCTTCCTCTCTCGTTCCTCATTCCTTCGTTGTTCAACCTCAACCTCACATACCTAGATCCAAACCTCCACCTGAAAAACTTCATTGGACTCAATCCAAATCATTCAAACCTCATTCTCAAATTCTCCCCGTTCTAGAGGTTCCTTTTTATTTCTATTTTCTATCATTTATTATTTTCTCTCTTTCCTTTCCATCTTCATTTCGATTTCACATTTTTTTATTATACAATCACATTTCCAATTTTACAACTTTCAAATTAACTTGCATTTTTTAAATAAAACATCCATATTTGAATCATGTTTTTAAAAAACAGTCACTTTAGTAGGAGAAAAATGTAGTAGGTAGGACAGGTTGATGGCATGATATGTGTTTGTGTAATGTTCTTCTTCTTCTTCTACTACTACTACAGGGTAATCATGCAGCTTTTGCCAAAGAAATGCAATCCCCACGTTTTCAAGCAATCCTCAGACTTACAAGTGGCCGTAAAAAGAGACACAATGATATTAAAAGCTTTTCCCATGAACTCAACTCTAAAGGTGTTAGACCTTTTCCAATCTGGAAACACCGTGCTTTCGGCCACATGGAGGTACATGCATACCCCATCTTTTAACTTTGATCACAGTAGGAATATAATCCACAAATTTAATGAAATATTATGGCAGGAAGTCAGGGCCGCGGTTAGAGCTAAGTTTGAAAAATTAAAGGAAGAAGTTGATTCTGACTTGGGTTCCTTTGCTGGAGACTTGGTGGGTATTCTTGAAAAAATCTCAGGAACTCATCCTGAATCGAAAGAGAGTTTGGAGGATCTGTTGGTTGTTGCTCGACAATGTGCAAAGATGTCTCCTACTGAGTTTTGGATCAAATGTGAAACTATTGTTCAAAACCTAGATGACAAGCGTCAAGAGTTACCAGTTGGGATCCTCAAGCAAGCCCATACACGCCTCCTATTTATTCTCACTCGCTGCACTCGCTTAGTGCAATTCCAAAAGGAAAGTGGCTATGAACAAGATCATATTCTAGGCCTTCACCAACTCAGTGATCTTGGAGTATATTCAGAGCAAAATTTTCATGCTGCTTCACAACAGACATCAAGTGTTCCACTACCTGGTCGACATGACCAGATGGTTGAGAAGCAGTCACAAAAGGCACATAGCAATGAGAAAGACAAATTGGTAATGAAAAAAACTCAAGTTGATCAACTTGTAAGCGAGGCAAATGACAATGGGCTAAGTTCAGCAAAAAGTAATGAATCGACTCCAAGCAGTTATAGGATGTCTTCTTGGAGAAAGCTTCCATCTGCCGCTGAGAAAAAACGCAAAGATAAAGATGCCGTAGAACTCCCACCCAAAGGTGAACTGGATCAGTTGATAGTTAAAGATGGAAATGCTGAAAACTTGGACGATTTGTCATGTCATCCGGAACATTCAGAACCATCATCAAGAACGCGAAAGGTTTCTTGGGGATTCTGGGGGGATCAACAGAATCTAACATATGAAGATTCAATGATCTGCAGAATTTGTGAGGTTGAAATACCAATTGTACATGTAGAGGAACATTCTCGAATATGCACAATTGCTGATAGATGTGATTTGAAAGGCTTAACTGTAAGTGATCGGCTTGAAAGAGTTTCTGATACTATTGAAAGGATACTGGAATCCTGGACACCAAAAAGCGCTGATGCTCCAGGAGAAAGTTTTGAGGGAACCAGAGTGTCTACATCAAGTCTGCACGAAGAGTTGAATGAGCTATCTCTAGAAAGAAATAACTTGTCTTGGAGAGGCTCTGATGAAATGATTGACTCTACTCTTGATGCTGACAATACTTTTGTTATGGATGATCTTAACCTTTCATCTGAATGTGAAGCACGTACCTCCTTGAAACCTGATTATAGCACAAAGGTATCTTCAGCTGGAAGCTTGACACCAAGATCACCATTAGTAACACCACGGACCAGTCAGATAGAAATGTTATTAAGTGGACGAAGAACACTGTCCGAACTTGAGAGTTATGACCAGGTATACTCTTACATGGCATAAAAGCATATCATATATATATATATTATAATCCATAAAATTCTTTTGTGATATTCTCTTCAGATTTATTAATCTGAATTCTTGTATTGATAAGTAGATTGTCAACTGACAGATACACAAGCTGGTGGAAATTGCTCGTGCTGTGGCAAATGTGAACAACTGTGACTACAGTGCTTTGGAGTATATGCTTGATCGCTTAGAAGACTTGAAATATGCAATTCAAGACAGAAAAGTGGATGCACTTATTGTGGAAACTTTTGGACGACGTATAGAGAAACTTTTGCAGTGAGCACTTCGAACTTTAATGTTGTGTTTCTAGTACAGCCATGTATTTGGGACTTCAAAACTAGCTGTCGGATTTTTCCAGCATTTCTTTAGAACCACTATTGTTGATGCTATAAATTTATTTTCTTTACCTGCTTTTAATGATTTGCTTCGTCTGCTGCCATGATTCTTAACCTTACCTTGAAATCTGCAACCTCATTTTACAGGGAGAAATATGTATCTTTTTGTGGGCAGATAGAAGATGAAAAGGTAGACTCGTCAAATAGCGCAGCTGATGAAGAGAGTTCAGTTGAAGAGGATACTGTCCGTAGCCTTCGTGCTAGCCCAATTAATCCTTGTTCTAAGGACCGAACCTCTATTGAAGACTTTGAAATAATAAAACCAATAAGCAGGGGCGCATTTGGAAGAGTTTTTCTGGCCCGAAAAAGAGCAACTGGTGATTTATTTGCTATAAAGGTCAGGTTCCTTACCAACTGGAATGATTTAATTGCAAAAATAAAGCCAACCAAATATTAGATAAAATGATATCCTGAACTCTGTTGTTAAACTGTAGGAGTATTCTTCAGTCCAGCATCGTGAATTGTCTGTTGTTGGCTATACAAACCATTAGAAAGTCATGCCAAATTAACTAACGATTAATTAGAAATATTCTTAAATGCTTTTCAACATTTTGTAGGTTCTTAAAAAGGCAGATATGATCCGTAAAAATGCAGTCCAAAGTATTTTGGCTGAGCGAGACATCCTAATATCTGTTCAAAACCCTTTTGTGGTGAGCAGGACTTACAATGTAGCATTCATTTTGCAAAGTTGTTGCATGTTGGTACACTAAGCTAATGCTCGTCTTACTCTTCTTATGAACAGGTCCGTTTTTTCTACTCTTTCACATGTAGGGAAAATCTTTATCTGGTTATGGAGTATTTAAATGGTGGAGATCTGTATTCTCTGTTAAGAAATCTAGGTTGCCTAGATGAAGATATGGCTCGCGTATATATTGCAGAAGTTGTAAGAATATTAACTCTCACTTATTTATTAGTTTTACACATGTATATTTGTAATGTTCTCAGAAATATATTCTTTATATTTTTGTTTGACGCTATGCAGGTTCTTGCATTGGAGTATTTGCACTCCTCAAATGTGATTCACAGAGACTTGAAGCCAGATAACTTGTTGATTGGTCAAGATGGTCACATCAAGGTTAGCAACTCAGCATCATGTAGTTTAAACACTCAAAACAATCCTATATTAAATATATTTCATATATTTTCCTTCATATTATCAGTGTTTCTATCAAACTCCCCTTATATTTCTACTAACTGTTAATGCTTGTCACTTCTCCTAAACGTCTAAGTCCTTTTATTACAGTTGACAGATTTTGGGCTCTCTAAGGTTGGTCTTATCAACAGCACAGATGATTTATCAGCACCATCATTTTCCACCAACGGGTTCCTAGGAGATGATGAACCAAAATCTCGACATTCTTCAAAATGGGAAGAACGTCGAAAGCACTCAGTAGTTGGCACCCCAGATTATTTGGCACCTGAGATACTCCTTGGCATGGGACATGGTTTGCAGTTTATCTGCTGCTGATTAAATAGTACATCTTATACAAAAAATGCTTTTAGTTAGCCACTCTGTTTTTTCGCCTTTTCAAATATCATCTTTGATTTATATGCTTATATAAACATGCTCTCCTTATAGGTGCAACTGCAGATTGGTGGTCTGTGGGTGTTATACTTTATGAGCTTCTTGTGGGCATTCCACCATTTAATGCAGAACATCCACAGGTTGGTTTTGTGATATGTTGGCCCCGAACTCTAGTAACTCTTTAAAAGAAAGTTAATTGACGGTTTTTGTTTTGCAGCAAATTTTTGATAACATAATTAATAGAGACATACAATGGCCCAAGGTACCCGGGGAGATCAGCTTTGAAGCATATGATTTGATGAATAAGTAAGCATTATAAAATAGACATGTGCATTTTATGTGTATTTTAAAATGGCTATGCTATGAAATGTGAAAAGTAATATGGCCATTCTATTCATATAATCATTTTTACCTTGGCATATCCAACCTCTATGCATCAAAATCTCAGGGAAAATTGACATGTAAAGGTATAGGGTTTGCTCAATAAGTTTAGTAGTAAGGAGAGCATGCTGTTACAGCTGGGGTACACTGAAAGATGATGACATTGTAACTGTTGTGTGGTTAATTGTTATGAAGTGTTTAGTCTGTCCACTGTGCTCCGTAAAAAAGTTAGTTCTTCTTTTGTCTGCTATCTGCTATGCAATGTTTCCTTAAATCTAAACTATTTAATCATGCATAAGCAATGGAAAATATTGCTCGGATGAACCTGCACATCGACCAAGTTGTGTTGAACGCCAATTATATACAAAGATATAAAATTAAATTTGTTTCTTCAAATGGCTCTGTTGCTTTTTGTAGTTGGTTGAGCAATTGTGCCACAAACTTATTGTATTTTTACCTGTCTAAGAAATCTAAAATAAAATACAGTATAGCAACAAAAAAGAAGGAAAACTAGAGGAATCATGATGAGGTAATTGGATGATCGCACACATTTACACCAACATTGTTTTATAAAGCTTTCCATGCAGATGTGTTTGTGGAAAGGGTGGGAGAACAAAAATAGATTGACAAAATTCAAGTTGATGATTTCTGATGTTTAACTTCACTACTGTTTTGCCACCAACAATCTAACACGCACAATACTGATCTTATTAGCATATGTAATGGCTTTGAAAATCAGCATAATCTGTCAAGTCAAGCAATGTCAATTTGAACGAACTTGCCATTGTTAATTAGTATTTACAGCTTCTTGTGTTTGCACTTTTATGATACCTCCATAGGACATAACATGGATTGTGTCATTCATTGGTAAACACTGTCCTCTTTTAACAGTGTATTCTCTTTCAGATTATTGATTGAAAGTCCAGTCCAAAGGTTGGGTGCAACAGGAGCAGTTGAGGTGAGTTATTTTTTCTTCTAACAATGGAATGCTTACAAATTGTGGTATTACACAAATAATAATAACAAATTTAATTTTTCTACCAGGTCAAACGCCATGCTTTCTTCAAGGACATTAATTGGGATACTCTAGCAAGGCAGAAGGTCATCATTTTTTCTTCTTTGGTATTTCATATGTCAGTACCATCTCTTTTGAGTTGTCACACTGGAGGTCTACCTCAATTGGCTGCAGGCTATGTTCATACCATCAACTGAAGCTCTTGATACAAGTTATTTCATGAGCCGGTACATTTGGAATCCAGAGGATGAACATCTTGCTGGGGGTAGTGATTTTGATGACATTACAGAAAGCACCAGTGGTTCAGGAAGTGATTTATTAGATGAAGATGTAAGAATACTTTCTAATTTCAGTATCCTTGCACTACAAACGACCTTAAGCCTTTTAGCCTTAGTGCTACTCAAATCCATGAATTTAATCATATCGATATAAATATGATTTGCTTGATTTTAAGTAGGTGAGTGTTTTAGTTTGTTTGGACATAAAATATGAATTTGCATTGCGTTAAAACCCTATACACCAAATAGAAGATTACATTTGAAAGCGATAGTTTACTTGTAAGCCACAAGTCTGTTTACACCAGTAGCTTTTTTCTTCTTTTGAATTTCTAATTTGGACTTAAACAACTATTCCACCTGATATTATTTTTCTAGAAGCCCTGTTTGAGCATGATATTTTCTGACTATATATATACTTGTGAAGCAGGGCGATGAATGTGGCAGTTTAGCTGATTTCAGTGCTCCAGCTCTTGAGGTCCAGTACTCATTTAGTAATTTCTCATTTAAGGTAAGATTTTACAGGCCCACTGTTCCATTTGGTTATTACAATTTTTAATCTAATATGAACATTATTGCATTCTTTTATCACGTAGTCAGTTACCTTTACAATACAACTCAACCACTGTTTTTTGTACAATACAACTCAACCACTGTTTTTTGTACGTAGACGTTTATGATTAAGCCAATTCAGTGAATTAAAATTTTATTTTGATTTTTTTAACAGTTTTGTGTAGATACTACAATTTGACAGTGAAGATAATATGGTGTATTAATATGCTAATTTGGTAGTGTATTATAGAATTGGCCTACTTAGCTATACTAAATTAGTCTGGTTATTATCTGCAAAAGGCCCTTTTTGTTCTTTTCCACTCACCTGCCCCTTATAGTTATTTATTGTTAATTCGTTACTGCTACAAATATAAGCCTTTGCCTTCACTTGTTGGTTAAGATGGCACGGGAAAGGGAGGTTACTCCTCACATGCTTTATTGGATTTTCATGAATTGCAAGTTTAAAGCAAAGGGGATTCCGCTTAGGCTGGTACAAGTAGTGCAAGAGAAAACCCAAGAATCCCTTCATGCAATAACATGAAAAAGACATATAACTCTTCACCTAAAAGCTTAAAAACATAGTTTGGAAAGTCCTTCAGCAGTTACATTGGCTAGATTCTGATTATTTTTGGCAACTTTTATCATACTAATGATGACTTTGTACCTTTTTCTATTAATGGTTTTCCTACAGAACTTGTCTCAGCTAGCATCTATCAACTATGATCTGGTGATTAAGAACTCTAAGGACTCACCAGATAACTCCAACTCCAACCCCAACCCCAACCCGTCTGATACATGACATAGCTAGAGGAGAGGGGGTTGTAAGTTTCTCCTGGCAATTGTATGAGGTGTTTTTCATTTGCTTAATTAACCAAGGATAAGGTTCAAACGGGTGATTTCCAGAAGAAGATGGTGTAGGCAGTTTTAATATTTGGTCTCATTTTTCATGTTTGTTACCTTTCAGTTTAGAGTGGCAATTTGTTTTTTCCTTTCTAGGATTGAGATGGCTAGAAGATTCTATCTTTGCTTACATTATTATTACTTTTGGAAAGCATATTAGTCTAGGTCAGGAAGGTGCTTCTTTCTGTGAAGGTTCTACTAGGTAGCTTTTAATTTTCACCACCTGCATTTGTTATTGTACATACCTACCTACTACATATATTGCAGCCAGACAATGAGTAGAAGACAGTGAAGTCCACTTCTTTGAGAATAGTCTAAAAATAATGTATGAATATAATTGGTAATATAACAAAAGACAATGCTTATATTCTTATCAAATTTTTATACAATTTGGGTGTATAATTTATTTCCTATGTTTCTTTTTGAAATCATGTTAGCTTAGCTTGGCATAATAAGATTAGAGACATTTGACCTCCTAATTTGAGTTGTGATAAACTCGTACATAGTGCCACCACTAATTTAATTGAAATGGTCACATGAGTAATAGTGTAAAGTTAGTCCTTTAAGGATATATATTTAGAATCACTGTCTACACACCTCAGTATGGAAATGTATATTTTTTTAAGAAATCTTCTAACAAGTTTTTAAGTATAAATCATTTTTAACAGGCAACAAATTAATTGAAAATATCCTCTTTTACTCTGAAAAAGTTTTATCCTGCAATTAACTTAAAATGTAATTATTGATTGAAAAGCCAACCATTGAGATTATTATAATGATCAAATTGGTTGTAAAACAACTTTTGTTCATTTATTTAGGAGAAGTATGTGTATAAATAAAATAGAAATAAATTCGTTTATTAGTGAAATATATGTATTAGAAATAACAGTAGTGTGAGTATATGGATTATGGAGGAGGAGATTAGCCTTTATATTTGTAAATTGGAAGTATAATACATAAGTTGGTGAGTTAGTGTTGCAGTTGCACGCTAGTTGTTCGACGTAATTACCATTCTCTTCTTCCTTGCAACATGTGGAGACGCGCAACAATCCAATCTTCATTTTCCTATCTCATCAATTCATCATCATCATCATCTATTTTCAAGGTATTCTTTCTTTCATTCAAATCTCATCATCTCTATTATTTTCATTTACTTTTTACTTTCTTTTCCAGCAACCCATCAACATCTTTTCTCATACTTTCACATCAACACCAATTCCCTTTCATCCCCAGGTACTTACTCACTCATCATCATCATCATTATTTATTTATTTATTATTATTATTTTCTTGTTCCAATTTGATTCAGGAGATGGATGGAATTCCCCCCAAACATATATCTCGCTTTATAACTTTTGTTTTAGGTACCACCGCATCTCTTCCTATTTAACTCTTTCACTAATTTTCTTTTCATTTCCACTTCCACTTACTATCTCTCCTTTTTTGAATTTTAAAAACAATAATTTGTTATGAATTATCTCCTATTATAATGTCACTGTCACCTAAGCACAAATAAATTTACTAGGAACAAAGCATCATAAGTTATTAATGATACTCTAAATTGTTCTTGTGCTCCCAGGAGGCCCTGGTAGTGGAAAGGGTACACAGTGTGCAAAAATTGTTGAAACCTTTGGATTTAAGCATCTTAGTGCTGGAGATCTTTTAAGAAGGGAGATTGTTTCTGATAGCAAATATGGGTCATGTTCTCTTTATCTTACTTTTCTATTTCTTTCTTTTGCTGCATTTTTTAAAATTTTGACAATAAAGAATACCAAAACAGGTCAATGATTCTGACTACAATTAAAGAAGGAAGAATTGTTCCATCAGAAGTGACTGTCAAGCTGATTCTAAGAGAGATACAATCTAGTGACAATCTTAAGTTTCTTATTGATGGTTTCCCCAGAAGCGAGGAGAATCGCATTGCTTTTGAACAAATTGTGAGTTTCACTTTTAACCTTTTATTACTTCAAACTCGTGTTGATTCAGCCCCTTCTTTCCAATGATGAATTGATGTTAGTATTCAGTTATTTCTGTAATGTATCTTTTCTACACTGTATTTACTAATTTTTTGCGGTATATCCTCTATATAGCAAATAACAACATCTACAGAGTAGAGATGAACAAAGTGAATTTTCATTGCAGAACTCTTTTGGAAAATATTACAACATTCTATTAAATAAGCGTATTGTTTATTACACAGATTGGAGCAGAACCAAATATAGTACTTTTCTTTGATTGCCCTGAAGAAGAGATGGTGAAACGGGTGCTGAGCCGTAATCAGGTTCTCATCAAATTCATGGAATTTAATTTTAGCACATGACTTGAAACTACTGTCTGATACATACTTCTCATTTATTGCAGGGTCGAATTGATGACAATATAGATACAATCAAGAAACGTCTTAAAGTATTTGAGGCATTAAATCGCCCTGTCATTGATCACTATGCAACGAAAGGGAAAGTTCACAAGGTAATTAGATTGGTTTCAATATTTAATTTAGGAAAGTTGGACATGTTTAAAGGATACTGTGTTCACAAATCACGACCTAAACACTTAAACTGCTACTCTTTTTTTTAAAGTTAGAGATCCTTTATATACATACCTTCAAAGTGTATGTTGCTGCTTCGAATCTTCTGCTTACCTTCTTCCAAGTTGTAAAATTTACAAGCTATTCTGTTGTGGGTTTGAATTAAATGACGATTGGATTTAGAAGTAAGCTGTATGTTTATAATTTATACCTATGAACTTGAAATAAAAAAAAAATTCAGCTTCTGTTCAAAGAATGTCTCTTTCTTGCTAACACACTGATTTTTAATTTTTCTGTATCATTGCATGCTATAATGAATTTTTATGTTAATTATGGTGACAAGCTTATCACTGCAGATCAATGCAGTTGGAACGGTAGATCAAATATTTGAGCAAGTTCGGCCAGTTTTTGCGGCATTTGAGGTATACCTTTCATCTTTGGTATTTCGGTAATCATATTACATATGCTTAAGTAGTGTGATGCTCTCTACACAACCAATTGTGGCTTTGTGGTCATGTTTACTAACAGTTCTTAACCAGTAAATACTTAGCTTATTTCACATGCTTCTAGTTCTTGCATTCATAATTTTAGTTTATTGGTATTTAGAATTTTAGCTTGTGAATTGTAATTATTTTGAAAATTATAATTTGAACATTGGTACATGTCAGAAAAGATTGGCAGAATTCAGCAAAAGAATTTAAAAGGATTCAAGAGTGGTTGGTGGTTGGATGAATAGAAGTGTTGGGAATGTCTTATCTATATCCAATTGCCAATAACACACTAACTCATTATGAGCCTTATTTTTTGTTTTTGTTTAAAAGTTTGGAACAGAAGCGACCTCTGGGTGTCACTTTTCTCCCGAAATTCAAAATGCTATTGTCTTAGTTGTTTTTCACTGTATCATAGCTGTATTGAAGGTGGCAAAACTACTTTTTATTTGGACTCATGTTGGATGTGTGTCATACAAGCATTGGTGTTGGATATGTATCTGTGCTTTATAGGTTTGAAGTGGGTGTGATGCGATCCAAGCCACTATAATTTTTTGGTCCAAGACTATCGGTATCTGAAAGTCACATTGGCCCTTGACTAATCTGAGTTGTGCTGGAAGACCCATTTAAGGGAGCAAAGCTCTCCCAGCGCCTAATTTTGGGTTGATATAATTCTGAAAACTTGTATCTAGACAGAAAAAATATTGCAATTTAATAGCTCTAATGAGTTGCATCATCTTTTTATGCAGCACGACGCTGACTGGAAAGCTGTTTGAATGTGTTGAGAGAATTGTGAAGTTTTGGTTTTAGTGGGGACCCAATATATTTCCCAGCTGAATATAAGATCTGATCTAAATTCCTTGCTGTTTGCTTTGGAAATTTGGTATTTCTTTAAAACTCGTCCATTGAAGTATTTCACATCGAGAGAAGATAGCTCTTGATCCTTGTGTAACCATTGGAATGACCTGCAGGTGGAGCTGAACTGTCTCGAACACAACAGATTAACTACTTATAATTCTGCAGTGTAATTTTTGGTCATGATTTTCTCTGAATTATCAAATGTTCTGTAATCTTGCAGTAAATTGAATTCTATTTGTCAATCCAACCTTTTGAGAGGATGAATGGCATCCTGACTTTTATTGTATAGCACAGACAGTTGAAGCAAGTTGGGGGAGTTGAACATATTTTTTAGATGTTAAAGTTGTATTTTGATTTTCTATATGGAAAATCATTTCACACCCTGTTTCCCAGCATTGCTTTTCACCCTTGCTTTATAACATTCGATAATCTATCTACTATTGTTTTTCAAAGCAGATTTTTGTAATCAATTGATCTGAGATTGTTATTATTTAGTGACATGTATGACAGGGAATCATGATTTAGTTATGTTTTAACATTACCTATGTAGGCTTTTTGTTTTTGGAGGAGGGATAAATGTATGATTGAAAAAGTTTTTCGATTTAAACGAATTTATTCTTATGTTTAAACAAAACTCTGTAGGAAATTACTTCAAAATAAATGATACGTGTAACTTATAAGCATGTTGCAATTAGCAACGCTTGCAACAACACAATCAAACTTATTTAAATATGTTTTTTTCCATGAAAATATGTTGAACACAGGTTTTAGTTCCTATAATATCCCCCATAACTAATATTATTATCAAACACATGACATTTTAATTGATGATATGGTATTATGGATAATTGTAGTGAGTATTGCCTAAAAGTAAAAATATTAAAATAAAATAAAAACAAGTCTTTTAACCTTTTATAGTATCCAGCCCAGGGCATGAATTTAGAGGTATAATAATAATAGAATATAGTGAGAAATTAGGATGAAATGATAGTCTCTGTTCAATTCCCTTCCACCTATTTGTGCTCTTTGAAAAAGAACAACAAAAGTAAAATAAGTAGGAAACTTAGGAAGTGGCTAAGCCAAGAATGCAACAACAACATTAACACTCTTTCTTTCCCTAAATCCAAACCAACCCCACTCCTCATCCATCACAAACCTTATACCCAAACAAAACTCCAAGCACTTGAACTAGTCCTCAAAGACATTGAAGCCTCTTTTGATAAAGGTATCAATATTGACCCTGAACTCTATGCTTCTTTGTTAGAAACTTGCTACAACATGCAAGCCATTCATTATGGTATTCGACTTCATCGCCTTATCCCACCCACCCTTCTGCATAGAAATATTGGCATCTCCTCAAAGCTTGTAAGGCTATATGCTTCTTATGGCTACATGGATGAGGCTCACCAAGTGTTTGATAAAATGTCTAACAAGGGTGATTCTGCTTTTCCATGGAATTCACTTATCTCAGGTTATGCTCAAATCGGTCTCTATCACGATGCTATTGCACTCTATTTCCAAATGGTGGAAGACGGTGTTGAACCTGACCTTTTCACCTTCCCCCGGGTCCTTAAAGCTTGTGGTGGAATTGGGTCACTTCAAGTAGGGGAAGAGGTGCATCGTCATGTGGTTCGTCATGGGTTATCTCATGATGTGTTTGTCCTCAATGCACTACTTGACATGTATTCTAGGTGTGGGGACATTGTTAAGGCTCAAAAGGTCTTTAACATTATGCCTCGTAGAGACTCTGTTTCATGGAACTCAATGCTTGCAGCTTATATTCATCATGGCCTTGAGGTTGAGGCAGTCAACATTTTCCGCCAAATGATTTTGGAAGCTTATGAACCAGACTCTGTTTCCATATCAAAAGTTCTCACAGGTGTGTCATCACTGCACCTCGGGGCCCAAATTCATGGATGGGTGATACGGCAAGGGGTTCAGTGGAACTTGTCCATTGCTAATTCCTTGATCATAGTGTATGCCAGTCACGGCAAGTTGCATAAGGCGCGTTGGATATTCAATCAAATGCCGGAGAGGGATGTTATTTCTTGGAATTCTATAATATATGCTCATCGCAAGCACCGAAAAGCCCTAGCTTATTTTGAGCAAATGGAGGAAGCTGGTGTGGAGCCTGATAAGATAACATTTGTTTCACTGTTATCAGCTTGTGCCTATTTAGGTTTGGCTAAGGATGGAGAGAGATTGTTTGCTTTAATGTGTGAAAAATATAAAATAAAACCAATCATGGAACATTATGGGTGTATGGTTAACCTTTATGGAAGAGCAGGACGGATTAAAAAGGCTTATAGCATCATAGTTGACACAATGGATTCTGAGGCTGTTGGTCCAACTGTATGGGGAGCTTTATTATATGCCTGCTTTTTGCATGGAAATGTAAGTATAGGAGAGATTGCTGCAAACAAGCTTTTTGATTTGGAACCAGACAGTGAACACAATTTTGTACTTCTTATGAAGATCTATGAAAATGCAGGCAGATTAGAGGACATGGAGAGAGTTAGAATGATGCTGGTCCACAGAGGATTGTATTATTAGACAGCTATTGATACACAGCTCATAATTGTTTTTTGAAGTCACTACAGAATACAGATGCTTTGATCAGTCAGCTTCCAGTTCATAACTTGTTGTATGATGAAATTTCAACTTGGCATTGTCTTTCTTCATCTCCACTATCAATTATATGAAAATATACCTACATATTCTTTTTCAAATAATCTATTACTAGTTCCATCAGTTCATATGTAATTAGTATGTTGAACACCTTACAAGCTACAATACAAGAATAAAAATATATGTCTTTCCATTCAGAACAGCTCCTCATCTCAAAACTCCTAAGACTTTTACAAATTTGTCAAATCAACATTTTGATCACTAAGACTCAACTTAAATAAAACCTTTAGAACTTTATTTTACATTGCTAAGACTCTTATATAATTAACATAATGTCAAAAAAAAATTAGTTTGGAAGATAGATATGTGGTGTGTCATAAGAGGAGTGAAAAACAATTATGACAAAACTCATTAGAGTCTTAAGCAAGAGTCTTAAAAATAAATAAATGACTCAAGCTTAAGACACAAAAGCATATTGCATGTGAGAGTCAAGTATTAAGATAAGACTATAACATTTTCTGCTAGCATGCTTAAACATAACATAGAACAACAGCAAATTGTTTCCATATATATGGTGCAATAGCTAAGTACTATGATCCCATTTGAACTTTACCTACGCATCAACTGGTTCAATCCACTTTATTTCTTAGGGTTAGTTAGTCTAACTATATTAATTATCATCGTTCATTCAAGAATAATTTCACTTCAAAAATGATCCTTTAATTTGAAGCCAAGTCCCCCTTTTTTATACAGTGCATATTAAGAAAGCAATTAAAATAGAAGTATAATTTGTAAGAAAGTGTATCATTTTCTTAAAATAAAAAAGCATACTTCAGTAGAAAGGGATACAGATTCTGCAGCCTACGCTGAATAATATGAAATGATTGTCATCCCATTTAGTTATGCATTTTTATAATAAAATTTATCATTAAAGACACAACTATATTGCTTTCAATATAAGAATCAATGCACATAAGAAGATGTAGAGCCTTGGAATTCACTTTTAACATGACTCAGCTTTAACAATTTCTTTTATAATAAAGCAAACTATTTTTTATTTATCTAAAAATGAAATGACAACTTAATATTATCATACATTAATTGTCAAGATAACACTATCGTTTTTACAAGACAATAAACGTAAGAAACTACCTATTTGGTTAAGGATTCAAAAATAAAATAAAAATGCATACAAGAGAGATGAAGAAGAGGAGTCCATTAATCTGAAATATAAGCATAATAAATATAAAATACCATTGAAATGTAAATATATTAAGAATTGAATGAGAAAGATTTAGTAGGAAAGTGAATTGACTAGAGCAAGAGCAATGCTATTTAAGCAAGCAACATGAAGAAGAACACGTTTGATGATGTTCTGAATTGAAGCCCTGACTTTGAGTTCATCAAACTCATCAGTGCAAGTACCCTCATCTGTTATTGAAGCACTCATCCATGTCTTTATGGTATCCCATTCAAACCTCTCTTCATATGTCCTCGTACCATTCAAATATTTCAACCCATCAACAGATTGTTGAAGCAGATCCACTGCGTCACCAACATTTTCTTTGCAATCACTAATTAACTCTCTCTCTGCATCACTTAACCTCCCCTTGCCTTTTGATAGCCTTTTCAATGTTGAAGATGCGTTTTTGGCTGCTTTTAGAGCCACATGGACTGAGATTTTTGTGAGTGTCACAGTGTTTGTTTTGATTGTTGATGCATAAGGGGACAGAAACTTGTAGCAATAACTTGGGTAAGTGGTTGAGTTGCACTTCACTTTTATAAACCTTTTGTAGGTATTATTGGTTGATGTTGAATTTGATGCAGATGCTATGTGCATAAGGGTTGAGATGAATATGAGAGATAAAGTTATTCTCAACATATTATGGGATGAACACATTGAATGATTCATTGCCATTTCTAATTTGTTTCTTTCTATGCATTGGTACAAGTGTATCATGAAAGCTTTTATAACCAAACTTATTATGACTTTCGATATAAGCAATAATATTGAAAACCGTGGAAGATGGGATTGCACATGCCACATGTTCATTTCGTAGTAATTGTCTAAAACACTTCATACTATCTACAAATATTTTTATAACATCAAATTTTAACTAAAAAAATGGATAGCACATGATTCCAAAAATTGATGACTTTTAAAGCATATCAAACATAATAATAAACTAAATGCAGTCATCAATACATAAAAACTGAATCTAATTTTGAAGAGGTTAAATATGAGATACATAATTTATTAACAACATGTTTGTTTGGAAGGATAAAATTGCCTACAACCATCCTTCCAAAACTCACTACATGTTATTCTCTACATTATCCTAAAAAATAGAGAAATGTTAATCAATTTTGAAAATAATAAAAATGTATTAGAAAACATGCTTATTTAATTGCATTTAAATGACGTCTAATTTACGGTAAGTATGTTTTTATCTTAACTTGTTGTAGATAAACTTTTGCCATATTGATGATGGTAAAAGGTGAAGTAGTTGGTTGTATTTTAGAGCATAAGGATCATTGGGAAGTGCAATAGCATCAGTATAATTGTGTGTGGTTGAATAAGTAGCCACGTCCGTACTTATGAGAAGTGGAAGCGGTGATGGTGGAAGACGCATGATAAAGATTGTTGGTAGTGTTTGTGGCACCAGCATGATGATGATGATGATGATGATGACTACCACAACCACAACCACAGCCACTCTCTCTTCTTCTTCTTCTTCTTCTTCTTCTTCTTCTTCCTCGCATCATATATTCTCTCTAGTTCCTTCTGAGACTGAGGTTGATGCTGCTCTTTCTGCTCTTCATCAGTAAGCTTTTTCGTATTACTGTTCA
Organism: Lupinus albus; assembly: GCA_009771035.1. Taxonomy (NCBI): domain Eukaryota; kingdom Viridiplantae; phylum Streptophyta; class Magnoliopsida; order Fabales; family Fabaceae; genus Lupinus; species Lupinus albus. The sequence goes on from CM019999.1 coordinate 138,431, forward strand.
TTCATGCAATTGTGCTCCTCCAACAACATTACTGCAAACCACAATTTCAAACCCTTTTCTATTTTATGGATTCGATAACCATTCTCTCCTTAATCAGACAATCAATACCACACGTATCAAGCCTAACACAATCCATCTCAATCACACAAGTTCTTTCAAATATATCTACATCTTAATTTGTGCATATTTATAGTTTCCATCTTCCAAATATTTCATCTTAATTTGTGTTGTATACATACTCATATTTATAGTACATTCATTGGCCAAACTTTTCGATGAGGACCTATGCTGTAGTACAAGTGTAGAGTTGATTGTTCTCTTAACCCAACATTTTATTTGGGATCTATACGTATACATCCAGTTATCAACATCATAGTCTTAACAGTTAAACTTACCTATAAGAAATAATGCTTTCTTTGGCCTCTTTTTTCTTATTAATTTTTCTCTTGCAAGAATAAACAGTCTTTCTGTTTTAACCGATTATGTACTATCTCTTGGAAGAATGTTATTCTTCCATACTGAAGAAACATTATTGCGTGGCAAAGTGACTATTTTATTTCAGATCAGTGATATGTTATTATTAATGCAAGGGTATTTGGACCTGCTTCACATTCCCAGCTTGGTAGGGATAAAAGTGACAATAAACTGGACTATGTCAGTGTCCCTGGTTTAGTTGACCAAGTTTCTTCGGATGGATCAGAGACAGACTGGAAAGAACCCTCTTTGTTTCCATATAATTCCCAAGTGCTTCAGGCTGATGGATCTGATAGAGTTCATTATGCATTTCATTTGTTACAGACTGAGCCATATATTCAGGTGTAGTTTATGGTCTGACTCTTATTTTAAGTAGCAACACTCAACCGCTGATATAGAACTTTGAAATGAGTTTAAGTTACTTTACTCCTGTAGTTAAAATAAACCTCTGAAAAACATTTTAATCTGTCTAAAGTATTGATCCGGATAGCTTTGGATGTTGTGTATATTTCAAAATTATACAAAATAAGACCAATGAACTCATAGCCTAATGAAAAGCGACAATCAGGTTCTTTGAAAAGCACTTGATGTCAGGTTTGGTCCTGATACTGTCAATACTCACTCTTAGCTAACCTTACCCCAACACCGTATCCAGGCCTTAGAATCTCTTGGTACATACATAAAAAGGAAGGAGTACGGAAAAAAATTGTAGCACAAAACTGCTTTTTGTTGTTTTGTTAATTCATTGATAGGTGAGACTGCTTCTAGTTGATGATGTAAGAACCCATTACCATAAGAACCTATGGTGAAATAAACAGTACTTCGGGTTAGGAAGGACTATGTTCGATTCTATGTGCTGTCATCGTACCAAAATAATCTGAATGAATAACGGTGCATACTGACTTGCATGATAACGTATTTTACAACTATGGTGTTGCTTCAGAGAATGGTGAAATCATTATCATCTGACAAAGCTGTTTGGGATGCTGTTCTGAACAATGAAGTTGTGCGGGAACTAAGGGAACTAAGGGAGTCGATCTCTGCAGGTTGGTATTTAAGCACTTCATAGTTACTTAAACAGTTCATAGAAGTTTGGTAACATGGACTGAGTTCTGTTTCTCCCCTCCTAACCTGAAATTTGGTTTTGGTGGAATGGCAGGTTTAATTTTATTACTTCTATTTTTTCCATGAATGGTTATAGACTTTTAGTGATTTCTACTGATAATTGTCATTAGCTTCTTGGTATGAATCCATTTGTGGTCTTTTATTTGTTTATCAATTAATTAGAACATGGAACTGTCATTTTTTGTTTACTACCGTATGATTACACTTCCTACATCTACTATATGGTAATCACAATTTGGCTAATCTAGACACAATTTGCAGATGTTTTTCAGAACCCAGATGGCACTTATAATAGTGACTCCCTTACTACAACAAATGTTGTGATGTGGATATTTGATACTGCTAAAGCCAAAATCATCGAAGTAATTAAGGTAATTATTAAAGTTGTGATCGGGTTTTTTCAACCTACAGATCAGAAGACAGCTGCAGATGCAGAAGGCCCTGATCCCATCAATGATAATCTGAGAACTGCTTTCATGCTTTTCATCATGGTCATGTTGATTGTGTTGGTCAGTCGTGCCGAAGCCACGGCATGACATAATTTGACAACATGACAGAATATTCTTTGGTGTTAATTTGTTCGGACAACTTTCAGATTGTGATGCATTGATTTTGGTCCTTTAACTTCTTTGAGAGTTGGACATTGAAATTTATGAGGAAGTTATTGTTTGGGAAGGAATGCTAGGATCACCTTTGCATGTTATTTGCCACACTGTGTACAGTTTATGTCACACAAATATGCACAACTTATTTGGTTGGGCTTTGTTTTCTCTTTGCTTGTGTGGGTAGTGCACTGTGTTCTACCTTCCCCATACCTACTAGGTCAGAATGTACTTTTTTTCAGCCTACTCTTCAATGCATACTTTGGCATAGTCTGAAATTCATGTTAGAACCTTAAATCACATGGATGGGTTTCATGCATTATTTAGTAATCCTACATGGATTTCCCCAATAACAAAGTGTGTTCAAGAGTGTCATATGGCATTTCTCTATGCTAAATTGGTCTTTAACTCCTTTAATATAAAACGCAGATAAGGAAGAAATAAGGTGATTTAAAAGTAACTCTTGTTACAATTTACGAATCATTTTGACAGGTTCAATTCTACAAATCTACAAATCATTCACAAAGCAAAGTTTGGCTGTGTTCCCATTGTTTGGATGCAATTAAAGGATTAAAACCATTGAAGCGTTTGAAATTATCATTAATGACTTCACAATACAGACAACTTTCCTCATCCTAATGACCAGTAACAGAAAATGGTATTTTGCATTTTTCCTTGATATTTCACAGATGTCATGCTCGATCTAGTATCCAATACTATCAACAATGTTGTAAGTTGCTGGTGTACTAACATATATTTAGCTTGAATCTTCTAGAGTTTCAAATGAATCAAGATCAGGAGTCACAACAGCCATTTTACTAATCTGTCCAATAACGCAGCAGTGTTTCTGTGCAGTGTTCATTGCCACAACATCTTGAGTAAGCTTAGAATTTGGACCTGGAGATACCTGTGTGAGAAATGAAATTATATTGTGTCCTCAAATTCAATAATTGAAGTTACAATTTCATAATCACATATTCTACAATTAATTTCAAAACATCCTTAGAACTTACCCCAAACAGGGTTTCTCCTAGTTTGAATTTGACAGCTCCACTCTTGTATACCAGCATTTTGCCCATAAACCCCCCTGGCAAATCTTCCCAGGGACCCCCCTTTGTTGACTCTCCTGATGAACCAACTTTCTCCTCCCCTTTCTTATTCGCCACTTGCTTCACAAAAGGTAGATGAGGAGGAAGCTTAAAGAGATGCATCCTTGGTTGCTCACTCTTCTCCTGTTGGCAAATTATCAGTGCATTATGCCACAGTTGCTGCTGTATAACGAATGTAGAAACTATTCTAAGTCGTTCTGATTACTAACCAAGAGCGTGAGTTCTGCAGCAGGATTTATAGTACTCTCATCATACATGACATTAATAGTAGCATCCCCAAATTCTTCCTCATCACGAATTTCTACCATATTTAAAATCAACGAATGTCTGTAAATGCTAAAAGAAGTATCCTTCAAACTATTGCTAACAATATTATTTCAAACAGTTTTTAAGTATCCTCCGACTTTGACTGTCTCGTTCATGAATATTATATCCTGTTTGTAGAACATTTATTGGTGTACGTAAGAATATACCTGGATCCCCAGAATACGGCTTCCTCAGAGGAAGAGTAGTAGGATAGTAAGAGTGCAGATAATCCTGTAATTAAATTACATGTTCAAATGCTTATATGTGTGGGAAGATACAGACAGATAAGAATAGAAATAGATGGGTGAAGAAATTTCTCACCCATGGTTCCTGGTACTCCTTTTTAATTTTGGGGACTGATGCCTTATTGGTATCATCAGCCGCATCTATCATGCAAATATCAATCTGATCCTCAACAGAGGCTATTGAATGTTCCAAACTATTTTCCTCAGAAGCAAAATCTTTAGACGCAGATCCATTCCTTTTACCACTACTACCCTTACTAACACCATATGTCCCTATGTTTGATGATGAACTGGTGGCTGCAGGACCAAATGCAACTTGCACGCTTGCTGCAAGTTTTAAAGGCCAAAATTTTTGTCAGTGCTCCACAACAGAGAATCAACTAGTTAAGGAGTGTAAGGTCTGTCCATGCAGTGAAAATGCTCACCTAGTATCTTCCATCATAAAATGGTTCACACAAATGTCTAAAATCCAACAATCTAACTTCAAAGATTATATCTCATTTAAATGTACTGGAACTCATTTCAAGTTATGCCTCCCTTTTTTCTTCCCAAAATAAATTAATCAATTGCCATTGATCTTATATTTTTACCTCTCCCAACACCACAACCAATTTAATTTCAAAAATTCTATATGAACCACAAATATTTCCATTTAAATTATGTAATTGTCATGAAATAATGTTATACTATATACAAAAATTACTAAACCTGCCCCTTCTCATCTTCCTCAATATCTTTTGTCATGTAAGATATAAGCATATGAAAATAATGTTTTTGCAAAACTAATGAAATTTTACAATTTCTTTCAACATTAGGGTCACGTCTTCCGAGGTCCTGCAAAATGTAGATAAAAATATCACAAATATCACTTCATCAATAAGGGAAACAAAAATGAAGGTGCATGTCTATTTAACAAAACATCACTGCCTTTAGATATAATTTAGGAGAGTTATACACATCTTGTCTACAGGTATGGGTTAAAAAAAATGTGAACAATTTGAGAATGTTTTTCGGTGAAGAGTTTTAGTATTTGAGAAGAAGAAACATGTATGCAATGACGGTATATTTAATCACCATTGACTTTCTTTAAGCAAAAAGTAATCTATAGATCTTTGTAAATTGCAAGCTCACATTAGATGAGGCATGTCAAAATGGCATCCTGTCCTTTTGATCTTTGCAAATTAAGCTTCACCATTGTTAAGAGAGCAAGTTTGATGCCTCTTAATATTATTTAGGATGCAGAATATGCTTTTTTATTTTTGTAGATAAAGTTCTCTGAAATTATAAGCACAGGTTATAGTAGTTCATAAAACTGTTACAGAAACCTATTTAAATTGGATTTTATGATCTGCCAAATTGAAATTTGAATGAAATTTTTACAGTATTTGGGAGGACTGTGTTAATTTTTTTGAAGTTAGAGATTATAATAACAAAAATGGGGATTTCGGGAGCCATCACTCTAGTAGAGACCATATTGCTGGGGTAGCTTCGGCAACGCTCATTGTTTTAATTAAGGGGGATTATCAGTATTTATAATTACTTATTTATCCTAAATTTCTAATGCAACCTTATATATTAAATATAAAGTTTGATTAAAAAATAATGGTGTTAGTCTAGTGATCTAAGGACACACTAAATCTTCAGACCAAAATGTCAAGGTTTTGATTCTTACCGGAAAGGGCAAGTATGTATCCCAAAATATTAAGAATTTAATTTATATTGAGAGTAAGGGTGGAAACAGGTTAGATCGCCTACTATGGGCCTATTATCTGGTCTATAACAAGTCAGGCTAAGCCTTTTTAGTAAACAGATCAGACTTAGGCTTCTCCAAAAGTCTATTTAACCGAAATACGTCAGGCTCAGACCTTTTAAAAAGTCTATTAAGCCTAGCAGGCCGGCCTATTAATGTTATTATATATTTATAAATTATTTTTATAACATGTTCAAAAAAACTAAATAAAAAAAATTATGTAAATTCACTAGGACTTAGCGGTTAAGCTATTTAATAATTGGATATTTAATTGTTGAGACTTAGTTTAAGTACATAACTCAAATCATGTTAAATATTAGAATAATATCATATTTTACTATGATATTAAAAAACATTATTTTGTATATTCTAACCTTAAAGACACCTCAAATCCTTCGAATACATTACGTAACATTGGAAGATGATGGAAATAATTGTGATAACAATGTAAAAAATTCACTAATTGCTATAATTATAATAAATTTTTCTAGTTTGTACATTATTTTTTTATTTTTTTACCTTAGCAGACCTTTAAACAAGCTAACAGGCTAGATCAAACTTTTAAACAAGTCAGACATAAGCTTTGAAATTTTTTTAAACAGACTAACATGTCAAACTCAGGCTTCTATGTGCTATATAGGCTGAGTATGTTTAAGGCAAAGCCTGACCTGACCTGTTTCTACCCAGGGATAACCTAAAAGATTAGTTTCTTCTCGATGAGATATTATGTCTTTGATAGAATGAAAAAAACTATTTAAAAATTTAAAAAGAGCAGTTGAGGAAAAGTAAAACGAATGTTAAGCATTAATTAATAATAATTAGTTAAGATATGTAGGGCAAAATTAGAGTTTGAATTGGTATATGGTAATATTTGAGATTTGTTATAAAAGAAAGAGTAAAAATTGTTATTTTGATCTGCAATGAGGTCCAAGTCCAAGATTATAAATAAATAGTTACTTACACTCCAACGCCGTTGTTCATCATCATCAGCTTCACTTCATGAATCAAAAATGAAATTCCCAAAATCAGTATTAATAAAAAAGGAGGAAAATAATAATTGAAAAAAAGGTGAAATTGCAGAATTACTAGGGTTTTGGATTAGGTGGTGGTTTGGGGTTCCTCTTGCGTGGAGGTTTTGGGGTAAATTTCATCTGCGCACACAAAATATCAAACAAATGAAACTTAAACCAAATTAATTCAAATTCGAATTGAAATTTTGTGAGTACCTTCCGGCCAGAAGAAGAAGAAGACTCCTTTGGATCCATCGAAGGAGAAGACAGCTCAAAAATATTGGAATTTTTAAAAACTTAAGATTCGAACAAGAGACCTTCAAGCGCTTAGGTTAAGCATTTGACCACAAAGGCTTATAACTACTTCTTTGTTAGAGCGTCCATTTTAAACTATATAGTAGACTACTATATTAATTGGTAATATTGTGATTCTAAGCGGTAGTTAGGTGTGCATGACAATATTTCTCTATACCAAACCAATAGGATCTTGACACCTAAATAAAATTTATATATTATTTTATTTGTCATCTTTTAAAATGCAATAACAACATTAATTGACATAATTTTATTCGTTTGGTATATAAGAATAGGTAAACATGACATCTCTTTTATAGTAAACTAGTATTTAACCCAATTTCATATTATTTGTAATGTATAGTCTATATATTATAAATGTCAAATATAGTAAATTGTGTTATATATTATAATTTACAGTTGAATTTGTAATCATTATTTTTTAAAATAAACACTCAAATAATTGAGTGACTTAAAATTATTTTTGTAGCTGAAGTGTATGATTAGGATGAAATCATTGAAATAAATTTATCAGGTTTAGAACGTAATATGTAAGATCGTCATGAAATGTTTATTAACTACATTTTTTATTTTTTAATAATAATTGCACAAGTTAATAAATATGATAAACTGAGTAATGTCTTTTCTTTGATATGATGAAATTCAGAAACAATTATATTTTTAGAGTCTTGTTACTGAAACGACAATATCCCATTATAGTGAACATTAAAATTTGTATATTTTGTTGGGGGAATAAAAGAGATAACTTGTATGATTATATAATATAATTTGTTAAAGTAAATATACATTAAACCCCAATTGAATTGAGACAGACTCCTATACAGTGAGAGCGTACTAGGGTAGGATTTCGACATATGGCAATAAAAATATTAACAATCTAGATTTAAAGTTGAAGTTTATTTTAATTATTAATTATTTAAATAAAAAATAAAAAAGAAAGCATCTTATACGGTAATCCCTTCCGGAACTTAGGGTTTGTTGGAGCAATAGAGAAGTATCCTAATGCAGAGAGTATGATTGAGTAGGGCTTTTCTCTATTGAGTGGACAGACCAAGTACTTGGAGACAATATTGAAGGATGGGTGTGCATTGGAAGGTTGTGTATTTGCTCACAAGATAGTCACTGTGCACCAAACCATGAAGAATTTATAAGGATTGGGAAAAACAATGAAGAATTGTTTTACGTGAACAATAATATGTAATTTTCTTTCTTTCGTCTTACTTTTTATGCATAAAGGATATTCATCAATCGATGACCAAAACATAATCCATAACATTAAAGTGAGTTTTTATGTCCACTGACATATTTTATGAACTCACTTCAAGAATCCACCAATTATGCACAGAATATATTAATTATAGAGAATAAATTTTGTACGATCTCTGTAAGTTTACACGCCAAGAAAACTGGATAGAAGGATTGTAAAATCGGGTAAGTTCCTGTTCGTTATCCATATAAACATCTTAAAAAGTGCTTATATAGGATGGCACAGAGGAATTGATTATGCAACCAGTCTGATAGAAAAGTTGAATGATTCATTAAAAGTGATTTAATGTTTCATTGTTAAATTAGAACACAACAGCTGTTAATTTTTTATCCAAAACAGTAAAGGAGACAATTTTTCTACAACCCCAACTCATCCATCTTCACCCCACTAGTATGTGAACAACTCAAACACTATCAACAATCATTTTCATCCCAGCCTTCATCTAATGCCAAATAACATTGACTGTGTCAACTGGACCACATGATCACTTCAGAAACAAATGAGGAACTTCATAATTGCCTGTATCATACATACAACAACTTGGTGGTCATAACACCATGTCAGCCAAAATTTAATTGGGTAAAATGTGGAATTCACACCAAAATCTAATGTCAATCCATTAAATGATTGAACACTTATACCTGCCACACTGCAACTGTTAAAAACATTTTATAGTTTGAGCAAATCCATTAAAAAAAGTCTCTCCTACCAACCCGAAATGCCTAAGATAAACAGCAAGGCATGATTACCTTCGGGGTGAGATATATGATTAAAGACAGCTTCAACACCAAGCATTTAGAGTCCTCAAACAAAAACATGTAAGCCCATAATCAAAATTATAAATAAGTTAGAGTCAGGGTTGTGAATGAACTAAATCAACTGAAAATGACATCAGAAATGTATCAAAATGAAACACCAACAAACAAACAAACATTAGTGTATAAATAAAATACCACCAAAAAATAATTCAGACAGCATTAAGTCCTACACCATAACAAAATATTAATAATAATCAAATGAATAATAAGCTTGAATGCCGCCTCCACTATGAAGAATGCTCTCAACTTCGAGCTCAAATCTCTGCAAATTTCATAACAGTACAGCAAGGTTAAAGATGTGAGTCCCAAACTTCCAAGAAAGATATGGCAAGTGGTTAAGAAATCAGGTTCACAAAAGCTCCAAGAAACATCAAGCCTGTCACAATGTTACATAATAACAATGCAGTGTTAAGAGAAGCAAAATCATAATTAAATATAAAATTAAAATTACAGAAGGCCATAGTTAAATCTATGAACGATACCAAAAATAGGAATGGACCAGAAACCATCACAAAAAGGAAGGGGTTAGGTTAAAAAGGGTTTCCACTGGTTTTTTTGGGTGCATATTAAAAGGGAAGGAGAATTTATACAACAACCAAGCCTTAATCCCACTAGGTAGGATCAACTATATGAATCGAACGACACCATAATGCTCTACCATAAATCATGTTAACTGACAAAGTATTTATCTTTAATTTTTTCCTAATCGTTTCACTTATGGTTTTTCTTGGCCTCCCTTTTCCTTTTAATACCTGAACAATAAAATTATAACTAGTTCCTGTTCCAATGTAAACCATAAAAATAGGAATGGACCTGAAACCATCACATCAATAGAAGAGCTGAAGATAAAATAAATCAAAGAAAATGTATCTACACTACAGATATTATATATACTTGCAAAGACATACCAGTTTGCCCTTTCTTCTGTAAGGGCCCTACAGATACAAGTGACCAAGTTGAATTCAAGTACAAGGGTTAAACACGGAAAATTGGATAAGTGGTTTTATACAAGTAAAATTGCAACACCCTTACTTATAGAAGTTCACTTATCAATTAACATGCCCAGATAATCAATGAGATAACATTTTATAGCTGCTAAAGAAATAAAACAAGTCGACACAGGTAGGGACACAACAAAGAAAAAAGAGTTTTATAAGGGTTGTTGGTCTAACTTTAGAAAAAAGTTCTTAGTCCCGCCTGTTTCCAGTTATAAAAATTCAGAAACAAATCATGCTTTTAACAGGACTCTCATCGGCTGGAAAATTAAGGAAGCTAGTGATAAGTACTTATTTCTTACAATCAAAGAAATGGTGACACCAGCAATTGTAAAAGGACCCCTCTCCTACTACTACATCAAACTATGCTTTATATCAGATGTGAAAACAAGGCAGCAATTACAAGCTAGGTTCTAACAAAATATAACATAAATGATACATATGACCATCTGATAAAAATATAAAAGAAATGGATACGAGAAACTCACCTACGAGTATATTGAAGCATAGCTTCAAAAGAAACAAGATCATTTCATCTCTGACATGAACTTCTCATACTCAGAATCTGCACCATATGATATTTTCTCTACTGATGAAGCAGGAGGAGGCACTGGTGGATTTGTGGCCCAAGGCACATTTCCAATTCCCTGAGATTGATTCTCTGCAGATGAAGCAGGAGGTGGTGGCACTGGAGGATTACTGGCCCATGGCACGTTAGCCATGTTGTGGGATTGGTCTGGAGTCGAGACAGGAACCGGGGGTGGCGGAGGAACTGCACTGTAGTAAGGTGGATAGCCATAAGATGCAGGATATGTAAGTTGGGCTGGTGGTGGCATCGAATGTACTGAGTTCCCATATACATTGGGTGGTACAGGCTGAGTGGAGGAAGTACTATTATCAGACTGAACTCCAGGAGGGTAACTCTGTTGCGGTTCACTAGAAGTTGTTGATGGCTGTGGCGGAGCACCAGGTGGAGGTGGATATTGAACACCATAAGGAGGCAAAGGGTGACCTTGCATAGGAGGGTACATAGTTGACCCAGGTGGGGGAGGAGGATAATGTGTATATGGAGGAGGGACAGGAGGTCCCCATGGAACGGGGGTACCACCGTAATTCCCCGGGGGTGCACTTCCAATGGGACCACCGGCACTATATTGTTGGGATAGATAGGCACCATGTGGTTGGGTTGGAACAGGATAACTTGGCATCGAAGATGCTGGTGGCCCAGGAGGTACAACAGGCTGAGGAGGCTTACCGGCAACTCTCACAGCAATTGTCCGACCCTCAAGGTGATGACCATTCATGGCCGCAATTGCAGTGTTTGCCATTTGAATATCAGCATACTTGACAAATCCATATCCTTTACTTAAACCAGTCATTCGGTCCTTTATAACTTTTGCCATCACAATCTCACCAAATTGTTGAAACAATTGGATCAGACCATCATCCTCAAGGGTGGGTGGCAAATACCCGATGTACAAGTTTGTATCATCGATTTCCTTTTTAGCTGGATTAAACCCTAATCCAGCATGTTGTGTGCCAGCACTTGATCCGAAATTGTTAGTCCATGGAGGATTGCTTCCAGAATTTCCAGAACCGATTGCCAATACATTGGTTTGTGTTGTTGCAGATTCAGGAACAGAACCACCCAACTCTGCAAGGAAGTTCTGATACTCATCATCCATCTTCTTCCCAGTAGCACCCTTCACAGGACAATCTATACTTGGATGACCACCATCCCCACAATGCTTACACACAACCTCACTCTTAAACGTCGAATTCCTAGTAGGACACGCATACTGACGATGACCAGGCTCACCACACAATCTGCAAAACTCTTCATCCCTAATCGTCCCATTCAACGCAGCGAGCTCCTTAAGCTGCTGCCTCTTATGCTCATTCAACACCTCATCCACCGGCTGCAACAGCTTCTCCACCATACCAGCAGCAGCTTCCAGTGACTCCTGTGTCTCTGCCTCTACCAAAACATGCAAATCCTCATTCTCAGAAAGATCAGGCTTATAATCCCTCTTCTGTTGCAGCCTCCCTTCTTTCACCGAACCTTTACCCCGGATCACAATCTTGGCACCAGTTTCCTTTTCCATACGCTTCTGTGTGTTCCCCCTGGGCCCAATAATAAGCCCAATGAAATTATAACCAGGGTACTCCTTCATCGGAATATAAAGCTTTTTATAAAGCTTGGGTGGCCTATAATCCGCAGGAGGCTTAAAAGCAGGGTTTTTCTTTATAATAGTGGATATGATTTCTTGCCTCTGTTTTTGCAAGTTCTCACGAGCACGATATTCACGAGTATTAATCCTAACGCCCATGTTATCATAGATTGGCTCGGGCGAAGGGGAACGAGCACCTTCAGGGCGATCATCTAACGGTAAACCAGATTGCAACATTCTACTAATCTCTAAAAGCCTAGAATTCAAAACAGGAATCTCGCTATCTAATTCGATACCTCCCAATCCCATGAGATCGCCGAGGTTAAATGATGCCGCCGGCGTTGGTTCCTCCGCCCATCGTGACTTCCTCTTCTTGGTTCCGGAATCGGAGCCGTTTTGGTCGTTTGAATCTGGCTGTGGGTCCCAGCGGCTCTTTCGACGGCGGCGCTTGCTAGTGGAATCATCCTCTCCGGCGGATTGGTCCTTGTCGGTGGAGAGAGATGGCTTTGGAATAGGAAGGTGAGAGTCGCCGTCATCGATGTTGTTGTTATCGGAAGTGCCGTTTGTGTTTGGTGTTTCGGATGGATCAGGATGAGAATGGGGATTAGGGTTTGAATCCATCTTAGTCTCTTTCGGGATCCAAGACTGAATGTAGGGTTTTATATAAACTGTTTTTTTAAGATGAAAAAGAGGGTTTTATATAAACTAAAATACTCAAATCAATACAATATTTGTAATTAATTATCAGAAAAATATATTTGCAATCATATTTAGAAAAATAATAATTTTAGAGTGTCCTTGCTCAATATTGAACACGTTGTGTCCCATTCATAGCAGAAAATTATATATAAACTTTATATTGGAGTGTATATTGACTACCGTTAGAAAATATTATATTATTTGAGAAAATATAAAATATAATAATTATCATAAAAGATCAATTGATGATCACATGACCACATACTTAGAAGATCATGTTACCGGACAATAAAGATAAAGTATATTGGAATGCTCAATTACTATTCCATCACATAAATAAATACTATTCTATATCAGTCACGTTTAAAACTAGTGGTAAAGACTAATAACATTATTTGAAGGGCTGGTGTGGTAAAAGGACAAAATAAGAAAGATATCATGTGAAGTGTGTTTGGTATACAGTAGATAATGGCAGTGATATCCATTGTAATGAAAAACATTGCACTATCATATCGTGTTCATGCTTTAATACATCAAGTGACATACATTAGGTAAACATGATAGATAGGATAAGGAGGATGCGCATATCCACTAACCAAATTCTCCATTACAATGGAGTGAGTGAATGAACTAGTTAGTATTTCTTAGTTCAGTTTTCACTTTTTCTTCAATTAGCTAGGGGATGTTTTTTTGCCAATTAAGTACACTTGCACTTATATAGTGTGTAAAACAATCATTCATGGGTAACAATGTTACACGGCAGATTTAATATGCGAAAGAAAAAAACATAGAAAACAACATTGACGGTGCTGGTGTATAGGACCAATGGAAATCATGAACAAGGAAGAATATGCCCCAGTTATATACTTCACTTCATGCAGCGGCTACCATCTGAAAATCCCAAAAAGGTAATGCTCAAAACAACATATTTAACAATCACTGTCCTAGCAAGCCTGCAATTTGACTTCATGCTAGTAAGTTTAAAACACATTGCATGGTTTCCAGCAACAATCACATGATGGAGGATGATTAATATATATATATATATAATAGCAAGATAGAATATGAAATAAGGAATCAAATGACAAGTTAAGAAGATATAGTAGCATTGGCAAGGGCGTCAGGTAAGAGAATAGGAGGTATAATGAACTCACATTTATATTTCACTTAAAGCCAGCACCATGGGGTAGCATCATTTTTGACTTTTGAGGCATTTAAATAAGGGGAGGGATCCACTTACTCCAAGAGTAAGTGGAAAAACACTTACTCCACATCATGACCATTCATTCTTGGAAATCCAATGGTTTGAATTGGTGAGTACATCTAAACCATTGAATTTTTCAAGATTGGATGGCTAAGATGAAGAGTAAGTGTTTTTTGGAGTAAGTGGATCCCTCCCCTTTAAATAATATGAAATTGAAATGATGACAAAATATAAACCATAATCACAATTACCATGTTCAACTGCTGGAGCTGCCAACATCGAAGTCCATGGTGTAATCATACTCTATTGTTGGAATTACTGAGGCCATGAATTTCAAGAATAAGAAAAGGTACCTACAGAAATAAGGATGTGTCATTATATCACCTCATATATTAGGAGCAGGTGCTGTATTTTAGTCTATGAACTAGTCCCCTTGTAAGGGCTGATTAAAATTTAAGATGATGACAAATAGATTTTATAGAATCACTATTCAACATCAATTGTTATTCCAGACATGAAAGAAAGATCAAGGATGTCCAACAATATAAGAAAACTAAGGCAAGCGATAAGTGATTAACGGAAGGAAAAACATATGGGCATGCTTGACAGAAAGCTAAAAAAAACACCAGGCTCGATCTTTCACCGTTTTACTGATTCACCTAGCTTACAAGACATGGACAATTCCTTCTTTAGAAAGGGGTAAAAGTCCATAAACAATTCAATGGAATATACATTTGTGAAGCTAATTGGTAAAAATAATATTTTTACAAATGGTGTCATGGCATATGTTCCAGGTGGTCACATCTAATGTAGTAATATGAGAAAATGCCAATTTATATCATATGGGTTAGCTGTATCTATGGAAAGGAATGATATTAGGTGAGAGAGTTTACTTGTCAACTTCAGGCTCAACTCCACGCGACATTAACACGTCAATGATTTTCTTCATCACTGCTCCATGCCGACATGGATGTATAGATGCATGCTTCCCAGGTAAGTGAGGGTGGTCTTCAATCGTTACCTATGTATAATTTATGTTAGAACAACGATACATTGACACAAATTTTAGCAAATATTTAAGTGCTGAATAGACAAATAAAAGATAGAAGACGATAGCACTTTTTGAACATGTGACTACCATCTACACCTTGAAGGATTTATCCATAAATAAACATCATATTTAATTCTGATGATATGTTTGTGTTTGTGTGTCAACATAACCGGTTTATGTCATATCTCACCGTTTTGTGTGCATGGTCTTGACTAACATCTTCAAGGACAAGTTCTGGTTGCAAAAGCATCCTCGACTGCCACAAAAAGAAATATAGAATCATTAAACAATTCTCAAGGACTCAAGGTATAAAATTATAAACGATGAAAGGATTAGTATTTTTGTTACAGGTCTCAACCACTAAACAAAAATAATATAAGCATCAAGCAATCAAAGAAATATACTGCAGGACAAGAAAACTCTCAAGTTCCACGTTTGACTCTAATGCCAGACACGGCTCAACCTTTGCAGTGCTTGTGCCACAGATGATGAGGAAATTATGGAAACAATTCCATCTTTATATGAAAAAAAGGAACAACATTCTCACTATCTTTCAGCTATATGTAAAGTATCACGTTTTTTATAGGCAAATCAGGTTGTATTCACTAGTTGAAATTTGTTAATGCTAATTCGAATAGCCTTACCATAGACCTACAGAAAAAAGGTGACTAAATATATCGTTACGAAGATCAAGTGAATAAAACAAACCTCATCATACCCAGTAAGCCATACTCGAGGTGTTTGGTAATATTTATCATACCTGCAAAATGAGCGAAGTTCACCTTTTTTAAATCATCACCAGAAAGTTTGTTTCAAATATAAAGTAGGTATTGTTCTGTTTTAGATAGAATGAGAAATGAAGACAGAGAAAAGAGGGAAAGTACAACTATTAGAGGATATCTCTAAAAAAGAAAAGCACTTCTGTGGATCCTGCCCTCAGGAATTATCTTTTTAAAGGAAAAGAACAGAAAAACCAGTTTGGTAACGTGCTTCACAGCCTTAGTATTTTAAAAACAAGTGAATCAGAAACAATTTAAGGATGAAATGAAGACAGGGAAATGAGAAATGAAGACAGAGAAAAGAGGGAAAGTACAACTATGAGAGGATATCTCTAAAAAAGAAAACTCTAGCACTTATGCGGGTCTTGCCCTCAGGAATTATATTTTTTATGGAAAAAAAACAGAAAAACCAGTTTGGTAATGTGCTTCACAACCTTAGTTTTTTAAAAACAAGTGAATCAGAAACAATTTGAAGATGAAATTGGCTATAACTTTCTAACATAACCAAACAGGAGATACAACAAGGAACATGAAGAAAAAACTCAAGAATGTAACAAGGCTACCCAATCTTTCTTCACAACATAAATAACAATTTCATTGAAACAGCCATGATCAGAACATCAAAGAGAAAATTAAACTAGATATTAAAATCATAACACATTTGGTACACAGTAACACAAACAGAGAAGGAAAGATCTAAAAAACCCACTCAAGGGTTCAAGGTAGAGAGCAACATGCATCAAATGAAAAAATGTATTTTGAAAACTCATCTTACGTGATGCTGACATCATATGTTCGGGTTCGAAGAATATTATCATCGTCAGGTTCATGAGCTACTAGGTACGTACACTGAAGAGTGGCCTCCATTTAGCAGAGCAACAAATAAATGACACAACCCACATTTCTTAAATTAGTACCAAACAAAGGGAAATTAACAAAGGTACATTGTTAAAAATGCTAGAAAGGTACAATTAAACTTCCAAAAATATTGTGTTAACTCACAGGATCTGTTTCAATAATGTTGTCTGTTTCTTCAAACTCTGTCATATCTGGAATATCATCTTCTTCATCACCTCCCATGTAGGAAGAAATCTGCTTAATAGAACTCTTTTTGCTGATTTCCAGGCTTTCCATGGAAGGTAAATTCTCATCCTCATCAAATTTGGTTTCTTAAAAAAGTTAAAAGCAAAGGTATGAGATTCAAAGGATTAAAACCAAAGCACAACGTACATGCCTCAAGTCAGAGACATACCTTTAGGTTTCCCATGAGTGGCTAACCATCCATCATTATCTTCATCATCAAGTAGAACCTCCCCTCCAGCAGCTTCATATTCTTCTTCGACAGATGCAGCTCTTCGAAGACAGGGCACTGTTAAATTAAAAGTATCATCATTGCTTGCTTTATGGAGAGAAGAAATAACAGTTTAATACTTCATATTGACAGGAAATAACACATACGGAGGACATGCATAATGTAAGTGCATCGTGAGATCTTAGTCTTACCATTTCTAGTAATTAAGAATTGTTTGTCTGGTGGTAAATATGGCTTCCTCTTGCTTGGCTCACCCGATTCCCTGTAATGCAAAAGTGGAATATCCAATATTTGTCATCTCAATTATAACCAACTATTAGGAGACATTTTCTTGCCTTGAAACAATGTTGTGTGTGGAACTAAGTTACATGGTATGGGGTACCGGTTCTCATATGCAATATGTGGTTCCTATGGTTTGTTACTTTTTATGTTATCATCACGAGGCTTCCTTTATGATAAAGTTGGTACATGATATGCTGAACTCGATACATAAGGTGAGTGAATTACGGAACTATTACCTGGAACATAAGAATAAGGTTTTTCCCCTTGTTATGTTTTATTATGTAATATTACTTTTTTCCTAGATATATATTTTTATTAAGAAAACATAATATAAATTAGTGACTCTACTTTTAAAGAAAATGTCGAACCCCATACCATATATGCATATGGTGTAACACGGATAGCACGTACCAGTACTGGTGTATTGGTGTAACACGGATAGCACGTACCAGTATCGGCGTATTGGTGTAACACGGATAGCACGTACCAGTATCGACGTATTGGTGTAACACGAATAGCACGTACCAGGATTGGCGTATTGGTGTAACACGGATAGCACGTACCAGTATTGGTGTATTGAAAGTTGACTATATTGCTCATTTCTAACCAAGCTCCACATGGGATAGAAAATAAACTGATAGAATAAGCCAACATGATAGTCCTATCCTATTTTGGTGACTCAACAAACTCTGAATTGCAATCCTAAGTTATCTTTTATCCTGTGTACCAAAGGAACCCTAAGAGAATGAACATGTCTCGTATTGTCCTATCCTCTTCAAGTTTGTCTCTATCGTGATTGTCATAATTCAGATGCATAAGCAAATTCAATATTTGGAAATACAATAGTGAACATAGATACAGCAACAATAATAAAGGTAGAATTATAAGGGTAAAAGAAAGAGGATGAATTGAAATAGCGAATAGGGATTAGAAAGGAGAAAATGAAAATTACCAGGACCAAGTGGGACATTTAGAAACGAGATTATCGCCAGCGATAATGAATTCGGAAACACTCAGAACACCTTTCTCTTTGAAGGCGGAAACGGTTCGTGGACCTGTGATCCTTTCCACTGTTCCTTTGAAAGCTTCGTGAAGCTTCTGAGACAGAACCATCTCTGAGATTTAATTCAATATATTCCGAATTGGGGAAACGTTAGGTTATATCTTCTCTCCTTCCTTCTGGAACAATATATCACAACCAACCTTGGTTAATTTGATATCACTCAATTATATATTTCATTTTAATTCTCTAGTTACTATAATCAAATCATATATCCCATTTAATTATTTTCTATAAAATATTTTAAAAATAATATGAGATAATTTATAGATAAGAAACAAGTAATGAACATGAGAGCTTATTGATAGTTTAGAAAGCAGATACATGTACAACTTCTATTCATTGATCCACACTTTTGAATACTCTATTTAGAATTATAGAAATATGAAATGGATAAAAAATCTCCTCTAATCAGTTAAGGACAGAAAACGGAAGTGGAAAACATGGTTGAGAGCATTATTCAGAACAGCGTACTGTGTACACAATCATCATGGTTGTGTGAAATGCACCCAGATATATATGTTTCTATGACTAGGAGTAGGAGATGAAACTAGCTCAGAGCTAGGTGTGGAAAAATCAGATGTGAGAATGTCCTCTATACTATCACTTCCAAGTGGAATATAGATTTGATGAAATATCGACTTCCAAGCATTTTATGAAATGAAGATTTATATGAGGGTATTTCATTTTTGAATCAAGAATCATTTGTCATCAACTAACTTTTTTTATTTGGGCCCGGCAGAGCGAGGACAGATGGGCCGAAATTTGCCCCACCTTTAAGCCTATGTCTGGTAGAGTAGAAAAAGAAGAGAAAGAGAATGAAATGAGAGAAGTTGAGGAGAAATTGAGTTTTTCTCCCATTTGGTTTATGGGAGAGTTTGAAGGGAGAGAATGAAAAATGGGTGTAACCCATCAAATTTGTTTCTACTCACGGGTGATGTGAAAATGAGAGGAGAGGAGGGACGAATATTTGTTGTCTCAAATTGTATCTCAAGTCATATCCTAGAGCAATGATATTGAAGCAAAAAAATAAAAAATAATGAATATTATAATTTTTTAATTGACATAGAATGTTTTCATTAATCTGGGACATGATTTGAAACATAATTTTGAACAACAAATCATTGTTCATGGAAAAGTGAGAAAGAAACACTCATTTCTTTCTCTTCTTTTTCCATACAAACAAACAACACTAGAATTCATTCTATTTCTCATATTTTTCTCTCTTTTTACTTTTTCTTTCACAAAAATTCCCTTTTCCCACTTCACCATTATGCACCCCACTCACATGTAAAGCAAAAATGTATTAAATAAATAAGTAGAATCCAAAATGAGATTCTCCGTCATTTAATCAAATGAAGGACCCCACTTTAGTGATTTCATTATCATCAGCTATTAAAACGCATCCCCTTTCAACATCAACAAGGATCAGTGATTAGTGTTTATTCCAATTCATCTAAGCGAGTCATTACCGATTCAACTCACTAACTCAATCATGAGCCTACTCAGACGATTCCATATCATCGAAGAAGAACCCTTACCCTTACACTCCTACTACTCCTCTCCGCCATTCCCCTTCGTCGAAGAAACCCTAACCTTCCTCCCCTTCGTTGAAGAAACCCTCGGCCTCCTCCCCTTCGATCTGGTTCAGAAGCAGGATCTCAGGACCGAGTTATGCTTGCAGAGCCTGAGTGATCGGGTCTCGGACCTAGAATCTCAGTTCAATAGGATCGTCGCCGGGAAGAGTGGCGGGCGCAGCGTAGGAGGGAATCGGAAGTACACGTGGACGACAGAGATCAAAGGAGAGGAGGGGTTTGATCGGAAGTATAAGTGGATTGCCGAATTGGTTGAGGAAGAGAAGAAAAAGAAGTTGAAGACGAAAAGTATAAAATGGAAGAGTGAGATTAAAGGGAAAGATGAAGCTGAGAAGAATGAGAAGAAAGGAAGTGGAACATTGCGTATTGTGGAGATTCAAGAACCTAATGCTCATAGAGATGTCGTTTTAAAACAGGTTTCTTTATGCTCTATTAGTTAGGGGACTGGGATTTCCATTCATACTTCAAAATCCTAACACTGATAGTGCTGTATTTTCATATAAATATGTATCTATGTAACCCTTCAACTTTCTTCACCTAAATGTTAGTGTATTTGAAATTTGATTATTTTTACAGCATGTTTGGATCCACGCTATAAATGCAAGTTCATCCAAGTTTTCACGTTTGAATTGAACCTGCAATTAATAGCTTCTGCGTTGCAAACACTGGGCCAGTAATTTTCCGCACTGTTCCAAACAACCACTTGCTTTGCTGGGTTTTTCTATCTAACTTCCTTGTCTATGCAGGCATTTGCAAAGAGATTTGGAGCTGTTCAAAATAACAGAGGGAAAAAGAAGGAATTATCTCCTCAAGATGCTGCATTGTTGATCCAAATAAGCTTCAAAGCTTATTTGATCCGCAGGTCAAAGGTTCTCCGTGCCCTCAGAGAACTAGCTGTTGCAAAATCTAAGTTAAAGGAACTCAGAGCTCAGTTCAACAACTTCTCTTACCGCCATCGTGTAGCTCGTGATGCAGAGGAACGCCAGAGGTTTTCTGAGAAAGTCATTATCTTGCTCCTCACTGTTGACGCCATAGAGGTAGTGGTCTCTCATTTCTAAATACTCTCTGCTTAATAAATCCAACATTGTCCACATTTTTTAATATTGTTAAACATTAATTCTGGTGCTAATTGGTAGTAAGGAGTAACTCCCAAATACGTTTTTATTTTGTCCAGACAACACAACAGCTGGTTCTCAATTGGTTTAATATCTGGAGTGAAACTTTATGATGACATTATTCATGATTGAGTATAAGTTCGGGAGTACTATTGTGCGACTTAAAAAAAGAGTTATCTACTCAATTAAGTGAGCTTGACAACTAAACCTAATGGTTATTTAGAATTTCCATGCTTAGCCATGGAGTACAAAAAAGGAACTAGAGTTAAGAACATAATTTAAAAGTTGTCGATCATTGAGTTCATAGCAAAGGTTGTTAATCTCGTATTTTGTAGGGAGCTGATCTGATGGTGCGATCTGCAAAGAAGTCAATTGTGGATGAACTGGAAGCTATGCTTGATGTGATAGATCCAAAGGCTGATGGAAGATCACTATCGCTTAAAAGAAGGCAGTTTGACATGCCTGATGGAGTCATCAGCAAGGAAATTGAAGAAGGAGTTGCACAGGTTGTGCAAATGCTTGATGAAGCAGAGAATAGCAGCAGCACCTTTGAAGTCTGAAGCATCATCATTTTCAGAACAAGGAATCAATATTTATGTGCTCATATTATTATGCTTTCCCTTTGCTGTTGTAGTTCATTGCTAGACTGAATGTCATTTTGAGACTCTTAAGTTCTACATTAGGCTTTCATCAAACAAATTTTTTTTCCACATACTTTAATGGTTGATTATAAGTGGCATGTTATTTTCTTATGTCATGGAGGAATTTTATAGCAGACTCCAAATCTAAGAACCTACAGGTTTACCTTGAGCATATAACGACTCTTATGGAATGTTTTTGACGGAAGTGACATTTTATGTAGGTTTTGTTTGGTATAATTAGCTTACAAGTTAATTGAAAGAATATAAAATGTATTTTACTCACATATTAGTGAATCATGAAATTCCAAGGTCCATCGGTTTGAATTTGAATCTGATATCCTAAAATCATACACGTCTAGCTATATGCATAACATAATAGAAAGGTAGGTGTCAGTGTTATTAATGTTGTTGTCCTCTCTATATCCATGTTAATGCATATAGCGTATACATATACATATACATAATTGTGTGTGCCCTCCGGTTACATTGGAACCACTCATCCAACTTCCCCTCTTTAATTAGTTAATTATGAAGTAGTTGCCATCCATATTCCAACACCTACCTCCTTTTTCTTATACTTCTCTCCACTCTTATAACTTTAAATCTTTCATTTTGCACCTCATCATTATTCTAACTAGCTCTAATTTCTAACATGGAAGCCACCCACAATGATGTCCAGCAACCTCATCATACTCCTTTATTGGACCCTCCCTCCTTAGCAGGGAACAGTAGTAGTAATAGTAGTAGTAGTAGTAGTAGTAGTAGCTGGAGACCATCATTAAGGGGTACCCTTATGTTATTTGGCTCCATTGTTATTTGGCTCCTATTGTCAATGATAAAGCAGAGGCATGAGCCCTCAGAACCAAAGTCCATGGCATTATTTGGTAGAGGGATTTGTGAGGGGGTTTCAGCAAAGTCTCTTAATTCCAACAAAGTGTCATATGATTGGACAAATGCAATGTTATATTGGCAGAGAACAGCTTTCCATTTTCAACCTCAAAAGAATTGGATGAATGGTATGTCTACCTTATTTTTGATTAGTTTATAGAGGAGAGGTTGAAATTGACTGAGGAGTAAAGCTGTGGTCAATATCTAATATGATAAGTGTATAATTTCCTCAATTATTATTACTGCTTGCCAAATTCACATTTGTTTTATTTACTTAATTATGATGAAGATGATAATTAACAACGTCTCGTTGTCCTGTTGGGGTTGCTGTTCATTCCCTGTGGCTTCTGGTTGAATCTACTACAGATCCTAACGGTACGTTGTTTACGAGTATTCACTTTTGATAATTAACTAACTTATAAAGCAATTGTCTATAATAATTAATACTCATGTATGTATCAGGTCCATTGTTTCACATGGGTTGGTACCATCTATTTTACCAATACAATCCAGATTCAGCAGTGTGGGGTAACATTTCATGGGGTCATGCTGTATCAACGGACCTCATTCACTGGCTCTATCTCCCCCTTGCCTTGCTTCCAGATACTTGGTATGATTTCAATGGTGTATGGTCAGGATCTGCTACCCTTTTGCCAGATGGCACAATCATAATGCTCTACACTGGTGACACCAATCAATTTGTCCAAGTCCTAAATATTGCTTACCCCACTAACCTATCTGATCCCCTCCTCCTTCATTGGGTCAAAGATCCTCATAACCCACTTTTACTCCCTCCACCAGGGATTGGGCCTAAGAATTTTCGTGACCCAACAACTGCATGGATTGGGCCTGATCAAAAATGGAGAATCATATTGGGCTCAAAAGTCAACAAGACTGGGCTTGCATTGGTTTATAAAACAAAAGATTTTATCCAGTATGAGCTGAATGATAATTATTTGCATGAGGTTCCAGGTACTGGGATGTGGGAGTGTGTAGACTTTTACCCAGTTTCAATAGATGGGGTAGAGGGTTTGGACACATCAGTTAATGGGCCAATGGTGAAGCATGTATTAAAGGCTAGTTTGGATGACACAAAGGTGGATTATTATGCAATTGGGAAATACTTTGTTGAAAATGATACATGGGTTCCTCATAATCCAAATGAGGATGTGGGTATCGGCTTGAGGTTGGACTATGGAGGGATATACTATGCTTCTAAGACATTTTATGACCAACTTAAAAAGAGAAGGATTATATGGGGTTGGATAAGAGAAACTGATAGTGAAACTGCTGACTTGAAAAAAGGTTGGGCCTCTCTTCAGGTATGACACCATTTGCAGAGACTATTATGCATTGTTGAGTTCATTCAATACTCTCACTCACATTTTATTTTGTGATCAGACTATTCCAAGAACAGTAGTGTTTGACAAGAAGACTGGAACTAATTTGCTTCAGTGGCCAGTACAAGAAGTTGAGAGCTTAAGACTGAGTAGTGTTGATTTTGAAGGGGTGTTGCTTAAACCTGGCTCTATTCTACCACTAGACATAGGCTCAGCAGCACAGGTTTACCTATCACTAACATTAAATAACATATATACACAACAGCATTGTATGTTGTAACTTTCAATAACTAAATAAACTAACATTAAATAACATATTACATTTTCAGTTGGACATATTTGGTGAATTTGAAATGGAATTGTTGACATCAGAAGGGATTGGAGACAACAATAACGTAGGGTGTGGAGGTGGAGCTGTGGACAGAAGAGCTATGGGACCATTTGGCATTGTGGCTATTGCAGATGACCAACTTTCTGAACTAACACCTATTTATTTCAGTATTTCTAATACTACCAATGGGACTTCAACAACTTACTTCTGTGTTGATGAAACTAGGTAATCATTTTTATTTCCTTAATCAAATTTCTCTCTTTCTTATGTACAAGAAAAATAGAAACGAGTGAGTCTATGTCTTAGGAATAGAGCGCTAAATATTTTTTGTGGCCTTAAACTTAAGCATGAAGTAAATATTTCTTGGTCACACAATCATTATTAAGATAAACTTGGAAGAAGTATATGATATTAGACACCGATGTAATATGATACAAATATATTGATATGATAATCCATAGATATATAGATTAAAAAATCTATATGCATATAAGATAATCTTGCAGGACAACCATTTTGAAGTATAATGCAAACTGGCTTAAATTATTATGTTGATATTTGTTTTCACTCAATGATGATATACATATATGAATTGTACATACAAAGAGACCATTATCATTTTTTTATTGTACATGACTAACTAGTTATTGAACAATGCAGGTCATCAAAGGCACCAGATGTTTCAAAGCAAGTTTATGAAAGCAAAGTTCCAGTTTTCAGTGATGAAAAACTATCAACAAGGGTATTGGTAAGTGAAAATAAGACACTCATTATGTTTTCTCCACACTAAAGTTAGTCTCCCCATAAATATGTGGTGTTGGATAAAACTCAATATTTTTGGTTGCAGTTAATAAGTTATTGTGACAATTAAATTTCCAATATGATCAGGTTGACCATTCAATCATTGAGAGCTTTGCTCAGGGAGGGAGAAGTGTGATAACATCTAGAGTTTATCCAACACAAGAAGTAGTATTTGGAGCTGCAAGGTTATTTTTGTTCAATAATGCTACTCACATAAACATCAAAGCCTCACTCAAGATTTGGCAATTGAACTCAGCTTTTATACATCCCTTCCCCGACCTCATTCAATGATAAATAACACACTTCAATTCTATATTATGTATTCCTATTGACACTTCAATTCTATATCACTTATTGGAATTGCAGAACAAGGATTATGAAATTAAACATGGAGAAAAATACTTCATTAATCCATTATGAAAGTGAACCAAGAACATTGATAAAGAAAAGTAACTAACTAAATAACCAATAGTTTATACAAAATATGATGCAACATATATTCAATATCATGTCTCTTGAGTTTTTTATTTATTTATTATACATCTGCTATTCTTATAAGCATATATTTATTTCTCGAAAATAATTAAATAAACATTATCCCCACAATTGTTTCTTAAGGGGTATAAGCTAATTGGTAGTATTGCTTAAACTTGATACTTTTCCTTAAACTAATCAAAATTACAGTGTGGCATTGGATTTCATCCTAAGTGCAAATTGTCTAATTTTCTCTCATTGAATGGTTCTTCAATCCTTTGTTTTTTTTTTAAATTCTGTAGGACCAAGATATACATGTGGAATTTCCTCACGTCATGATAAAATAGTATTAATATGGAAAGAAAATTTTGTCAAATGCCTTAGTGTTAGAGGTACTAAGCTTCATTTAGAAGGATTTCTTGTATATTAGTTTTTTTGTCTATACCTTTATTTTTCCATTTAATAAATTCTTTCACTTATAAAAAAAATAATAGTAAATGAATATATCACTGTGAATTTATTTTCATTGAGAATACATAGATATGAATAGTAAATTAACGTAGAGGATGTAATTACACACTGGTATGTAGAATTGAATATTCTCTTACTTTTAGGAATGGTGATATAGGAAATTAATATAGGCCACAACATCATATATTGTCCTTGTCGGCTGCAGATTATAAAAACATAGAGAGCATATTGTAGCATGTCTCACATCACTCTAAAGAACACATATTTTACTCTTCAAAATAGGGAAATATATTTATTTATTTATTTACTATCATCTATACATATATACGATGGAGCTGTGGGGGTTGAATTTAAATTTATGCATGGTGGGACACAAATTACGCTTGTGTATATAGTGGAATTGCGAACATAATAGCAGTCACATGGAGATGTTTTTGGGCGTGTAAATATATGAATGATGTTTTATCATTCCTTCCATTACAAACAACATTTATACTAATAATGAAAATATAAAATATTACACACCACTAACCAAAGTTATTTTTTTAATAATAGATTAACTTACATCTTACCCTAACTTATGTTTTAATTTCATTATAATGTGTAAGCTAAGTATTAATGATATGAAAGTCTCCGTCCTAGTTTGTTATAGAAACTAAAACCAAAATAGTAAAAAACGTATTTAAGGAAGGAATGGAGAATATATATAAAACATGAAACATTGTAAACGTCTTGTGATATGATCCCACATGCTTCTTTTTGAATCCACAACTTCCATTTTGATGCATCTCTCTCCTTACACCTGTAACATGCTTCATGAGTGTGTCGTCTCCGATTATTATTGCTAAAAAAAGATAACAAGAAGCAGTAAATGATCGAATACTATAATTTATAATACTTTTCATCACCATATATATTACACCTATGCCTTAGTATTGTAGATTCTTCATTCTTCTCTACTTCCAAATTCAGGCTTTAATTTTAAGCTTGTTGCTGTTTCTCTTAACCTTATTCTATTTTTTTTAATCAGTTTTAAGATTACGACACTAATCACTCTCCGTTTCTTTAGTTAGGATTGTTATTTACTCTGAAATAACATAATTCAGTTCTTTAGTATTTACAACATACACCAAAGCGTAAGTTTAACTGGTTTATACTTTATAGTACCATTACTCTCCTCGCTCTCATTTTAATTTCTATGCCTCCTCTAATTTATTTCTTATTTTCCTTCTTTACAGCACAGAAGAGGAAGCGAATCTATTTTACAAATGAACGTTGGTATTATTTTAATGCGGCAGCCCAATCACTACAAAAAACGAACAAGGATGTGGAGTTTGGCTCATCTCCATTACAGGAGAGACCAATGTATATCTAGGATTAAAACATGTGTCATAAATAAAATTTCAATGACCTATATTTTTAAAAAAAAAATTATAAAAAACATCCTCTCTCATATATCCAATACTGGAGAGTCGAGAGGAATCTAATTCAAGGATGTGATGGAAGATACCATTGTGACACCTTGGAGACAATTTATCTATGTCATTAAGTTCAGATACCAAATTAGAATATGTGATCTTCATTTTATTGATGGACCTAACTTTATTTGTTATAAAGTCCCCAATCCTAGGGAGCAATACCAATGCTTAATTCCTTTGCAAAATGTTAATTTTATTATGTTGGCAGCCCCTTATATAATTAATTAAGTCCTAATAATTTAGCATTTGCAGATTAATGTTGTTCGCAGAACAAAGTCTTTTATCAATATTTTAAAACATTCATAAAAAATGTCTAAAGAAAGGTAGTAAGCTTACTATTTCTAACCGACAAGGGTTTACAAATATCCAACTCAGCGGTAGATGATTATTTTGTTGATTTACCAACCCAGTTGTAAGATTTGAAGCCAAATATATAATATTACTTTGGGAAAATAAATAGATGCCCATATTTCTACTCATTTGTGAGCATAATTTCTTTTCCAAAAAGTTGATTTCTTCACCTCGAAATATTGATGGAACTTGCATGCTATGGACTTTCATTAATATGAAATATTAGTTTCAATATTATATTACCTCACCGAAATCAAACATACACCACCACACACTATGGTTGTTTGCTATATAATATATTAAAAACTTTTTAAATATTTTACAAGCTTAAAAATAACGTATATGGAAAGTCACTTGTACTGATCCTATTGTAGCCGTAATAATTTGATGGAATGATTTGAGGCCACTTGTAATAATTAAAGAGCTAAATTATTGCATTCACAATTTGTTGTCTAGGCCAAATATAGGTGATAACTTGCTTGCCTTCTAAACCTCAGAAATATATATTGCGAGTCTTGGCAGCAAAGAATTATGTACGTGGTACCATTCTAAGTATTGTCTTTTGTTGTTGCTTCATCATCAAATATTAGCACACAAGCCATATCAAGAACAGGTCCCAGTGTGGGGATAAAAAATCTACAATTTTGATTTGTAACTTTTGAGAGAATATAATCCCTAACCCTTTGCCTTGTTAACATAAGCTTGATGGACCATCACCAATCATTTTACTTTTAATCTTTGTTTCCAAGGAAAGGGAGCATACAACAACAATTTTAAGTCTGTTTCAAGTTGGAGATCATGGAGTGAAACCACTAATCATAGTATATACTAGATTACCCATTTTGTTTTATATAGTTGGGGAGTGGTCCACTTACTCCAAGAGTAATTGAAAAAGATATACTCCATATCATGATCATTCATTCTTGGGAAATCCAATTGTTTGAATTGATGAATACATCTAAACCATTGGATTTTACAAATTTAGATGGCTAAGATGTGGAGTAAGTCTTTTTCACTTACTCTTGGAGTAAGTGGATCCCTACCCAGTTAATCATTTCTCCTTAAAATATACAATTCAAATTAAAAAGTGGTATATTTAATGAAGTGGGAGAAAAAATTTCAAAAAAAGAAGATAAAAAGTATTTTTTTTTTAATACAAACAACTTATTCTTTAACTAGTGCTCAACAATAGTAGCAAAATATAATTTAAATAGCACAACCAAACAAAAAAATATATTCTCTTTACTTAAGATTCTTTTAATAAACCATGGGTATCCTTCATTCGCATAAGGCAATTTTGCTCCACCTTAATAATATCACTGTAGGCAGCAAATTATACTCTTTACTTAACATACAAAATTATTGATTAAGAAAACATTTAAAAAAATTCATGTGTTTCTTTACTTACTTGAGATAGTTATTTCACTCTATATTTGTTTAAAATTTAAAATAATAAATTGGGAAAGAGATAAACAAAAAGGAAGAACAAGAATTTATTCCATAACTATTTTCTTTAAATTGTAACATACAGACATAGATATAAATCGACCACCTGGTCAAATCCAATAAAAACAGCGGATGTGGCTGTTAACCTTTTTGGTTACATAATAGAGCCTATAATAATAATGGTCATAGCAAACAACTTCTTACTCACTATTTGACATTTTCATTATGTTTTAACTTAATGCTTGAATATACTAGCTATAGCTAGAAGTACTAGAGCAAGAAGGCTCAAAATATATAGTTAAAGTTATATATGGCCATTCCATATTATTATGTACATCAATTTAAGTACCCTATAAATTAGTTTGTAACCAAATTAAAGCAATTATATTGAAACAGCCACTATTTCCACAAATCAATTGGAGAAGTGGAGTTTGATGTTGAGGCATTGTTTTCATGCACCATTTGCTGCACATTGCTATTAATATCCATCCCATGAAAGTTGTTATTATTGTCTCTGGACGATGATGCATTATCATGGCTAAGTTGTGAAGCAACAAACTTGTCAAGCACGCGCCAATCAGTGACTTGATCAACTCCCCCCTGTTCGATGTTGTTATTGTTGCAATACATTGATGCATGAAAGTTTTGTTGTTGAACTTGTTGTTCTTGCATGAGTAATGTTGATGCCATAGGATTAGAGGAACTTATAGTGGAAGAAGATTGAAGTAGTTTTGGGCTCTCTAGAAGTGGAAGCTGGAGAAAATGATCACGTGGCAAATGATATGGCAAATCTAGCTCTTTCTTGCAAGGGCTATTATTATTATTATTACTATATGGGATATGGTAGAGGAAGTGATTAGGTTTAGAGGTAATTTGGGTTGGTGAGTCAAAATCTTGCATGAAACAAACTTGGTCATCGTACCAACAAGGGGAATCATGGTCACTCACTTTACGCATGCTTGTTGTTGTTACTCTCTTCTTGAATACTCTACACACAACCCATCCTTCTTCCTGTTTCAACCACACAGTAAGATATCTTACTATATGATGAAGATGAAGATGAAGATGAAGATGAGAAAAAATAAACTTGCCTGTGATGAAGCATTATTTTCATCAGTTTCAAGGCGATACTCATGCATTATCCAATCAGATTTTTGTCCATTAGGAGCTCGTCCTTTATAAAAGACCAAAGTTTTCCTCATCCCTACAAGCTTCTCTTTTGAATATATGGCTTTGTCTCTTCCAGTTGCTTTCCAAAATCCTGCTACTGTTGCTCTGTTTGTGCGTGTTCCTGTCGGATACTTCTTATCTTTATGACTAAAGAAGTACCATTCATTTTGCTCTTCTGTTCCTATTCTGCATAGATCTTCATGTTTTTTTTCAAATAAAAATATGCAAAATTTAAGAATATCTCTTTAATAAATGTTAGTTAACTCTGAATGTAGCCTAGCTTCTCAAGGTCTTGTTTTAAAATATTTGAACTGGAAATGGTACAAATAAGAAATAAAATAAAAACATGGATCACATTTATAATTAATAAAATAAGGCATTATTATAATATAATTATCAACAATATTGAAAATGAAAACAGAAAACATTTTGTTGGACTTAGTACTATACCTCTTGAATTTAAATAATATATATATATGATGTGAGTACTATACCTTGAAGATCCCATGGCTCAATTTTGTAGAGATCAACATCTTTTATGATATCAAGGTCAATCCTTCTTGAAGTTACTTTTCTCCTAAGATAATAATCAACAAGCTCTTCATCCGTGGGATGGAATCTAAAACCGGGGGGAACATGAGAAAATGTATTCATATTCTCCCTCTTTTTTGAGTCCTGTGCATATATATATATAGAGAGAGAGAGAGAGCAAAATTAAATAAGATATTTCCATCCCCTTCAAAATATATGTTGAACAGGAAATATAATCAAGAAGTACACTTACCTAATTCTCATCAATTTTGAACATGTTAACTGTTAAAACACTCCAAATATTTCTTTTTGCACTATTATGAAAAAGAAAGAAGCAACAGGGAAATTAAGATAATTAACTATTTTTTTGCACTTTCATAAGGTCTATTCAGAAATATTCACCCTTTGTCATTATTAAGAAATTATCGTGGCAATGTTCCATTCCTCCCCTTTCCATTTTTTTTAATAATGTTCCCCCTCTATGTATTAACAGCAAGAGCATAATGTCCCTATATTATGGTATGAGGTTCAACTAAAGTGAAATAAGCATAATTTTATATGCATATAGCTTTACCACATCCACCAGGACACAAGATAATCGCAATCATAAACATGACATAGCCAAACCCAAATTTAAATAGTTACAGTTATAGTTGTAGACAACTCAAATTTTGACAGCTGAAAATTTAAATTTGAAACCAATTTTTTCATAAAGAAAAGTAAAGAACATGTAGTCAATTTTATAGTACTTATTACCCTATTTTTTGGGTGTGTTAATTACCCGATATTTACTCATAATATGATATTATAATAATGTTAGATTCAGCAAAGCAAATGCTAATAATGTTGAAAACATGCATATATTTAATATATATGAGGAGAAAAGGCATGAGCATGCATGTCCATGATGACTATGCATGTGAAATGTTGGCATAGTCAACACACCTGATAATAGACATGCACAATACAGTTACTAGTACTAGATAAACATACAAGTGATAGTCACTCATTGTGATTCCCACTAATACACATGACCCATGCTTCTAAAGGTTAAAGTCCATCAACATTCTTAATATGTATAATAACGGTATGCTTAAGCAAAAACAAGATCATCACGCATAGAATTAAAGTGAGGCGGGTAATGCAGAATTAAAGAAAAATGCCCTTTTTATAAGACCACAAAAAAGTGAAAGATATGAGTTCAGACTTCAGATTTCTATCCATTTCCTAAGTAAATCCACAAGATTCCAGGTCTATAGTAATTTATCTGTATGGTTCAGTTAAGAAATTAATAATGGCCAGATGAGAGAAATGAATGAAAAATAGAGAGGGAGAAATGTAGACTTCTCCACACCAAAGATAAGTACAAAAGAAATCAGTCAGAAAATAATCAGAAAACTCACAGATCAGGCAATATAACAGTCTGGTCACAGATCTGAGTGCTGATGGTGCAGTCACAAATATTCCTCCAAATATGAGTTGGTGTTTGACACTGAAATTAATGAAACTGCTATCTCTCTGTCAACTTCATTCCTCCTAGATCAGACAAAAAAATTCAAGGACAATATAAGTACAGAAAATACTCAAACAGTTGTAGCAAATAAAAAAGTCCCTCGGGAATAGAACCCTTCAACCTTTGTTTCTCTACTTTTTGTTCTCTTGTCGGATCAAATCCCAAAGGAAAAAAACATAAAAGGATTGAAAAGAAGCAAACTAAGCCTGACGAAAAAGAACATAACAGGAAGCAAGGGAAGTCGGATTGTTAAATATATAAGAAGAAACAAAACCCTAGATGATGCTTGTCTTTGGTTTCTCGCAAACAAAAAAGGTGGCAGAAGTGGAGGCAATGAAAATGGTTTCTTCTCTCTACCTCTACCCGCAACTGATAGAGACCCAAGTCACCAAACCAAACCAACCCGATAATTAACTAATGAAGAATAAGGAAACTAAGAAGAGAAGAATGCCAAACTTTTTTGCTTTCAAAATAAATGGTCACTTTCTATCTAAAGCTTTGTATATATGCACTACTAGAGAAAGAGAGAAGAGGGTACCATGTCATTAATTGGACCATTTCTCCCATTTCATATTTACATTTGTGTCTTATACTCTTAGTCCAATTATAAATTATCAATTAATTAAAATAAAAGTTATAAAAACAAAATCTAACATTTTATTTTACTTCGTATATTTTGATTGATTTCATGATATAGAGATCATTTATTCTAAATTGTGTCTTATTCTTATTCCTGAACCAATTAGATATTGTCGCATGAATAAAAGAATTTTTTAAAAAAAATAACTTTTTGATTGACTCATGATAGAAATCATACACTATTTGGGGCATGTGATCTTTGTGAGGTAACATATATCCTTCAAATTTTGGTAACCACTCAAATTTTTAGCTTAACTATTTTTAAACAAAAAAAATATAAATTATTAAATATATTATTTACCTCACATTTTCTGTAATGAATTCTTTAGTATTCATCCTAATATGAGATATATTAAAAATGTATCGGTTTTTGAGATATGTTAAAAATGTAAAAACATAGAAAAAATTATAACGATTTATAAAGGAAGTTGTCAATTAATATGAGATGTAAAAATAATATTAGCTTATTAATTGATTTGCATCAGTGGCGGTTGTTCTCCTTATAATTAAGCTAATCATACAATTTTTGTAGGCCTAATTGCATTAATCTCAAATTATAACCATTCAAAAATGCATATAGCAATGTCGTAAAGTGTTTCTTTGAGTAGAGAGAGACTGGCTCCTTCTAATATGTATATAGTATTTAAATGTACCCTAAATTATTTTAGCAGTTTTCATACATAATTTAATACTTCTTTTAACTTGTTTTCTATTTTATGCAGTTTTTAATATACAACTCTCTTTTAGTAATTTTTCTTAATACAAATTATGATGCAACTACTATCTCCTCTTTTCAATGTTATACTGGTAAGTGTTCTTATAATAACATGTGTTCTAAGAAAATTATTTACTTATTAGAACTGGGATCAAATTTATGATAACAAATTAATTGTGAAATTATATAAAATTTAATAGGGATATTTTACCTATAAAAACAAAAAAGAATTTTGGGGATTTGTTAATGCATGTGTTCAAGATCCTCATTTGACAAATAGAATCCCCCGTTGGGCTTTGGCCCGTGAGCTACTTCTTTATTGCATAACAGAGACACTATAAGAAATAATAATAATAATAATAATAATAATAAGGAAAAGAGAAGGGTTGGTTGAAAATTATATTCACCTTAGCAAAATTCCATTAAGAACAGAATGAAGTTCTTATTTAAAATTGGATTACTAAATTTGTATGGCATGAATTCAGTATTAAATTTATATGTAACAAAATTTATTGTGACCAATACGCTTCCATCACAGTGTGGAGGTCATATTTATATTTGCATGCCTCACTGTTACAGCTAGTGTCTATTCATTACTGCTGAGACGGCTCAAAATAATAATTATTATGAAGGGAATAAATCTTTAGATAGATTAAAATATAAAAAATTTGATTTCTGATAACAATAATTATTATGAACATAATTACGCAATTTAAAAGGGATTAAATCATCATTCATAACGTAATGTAATATACTCATTATAAAAAAAAAAACTGATAGTATAAAATTCTGGTGATTTTCATATGGAAACTACTTTTTGTCTTTTTTACAATACCTTTTTATCCTCATTAATTTCATATGTACAAATCAAATTACTGGGTTCAATTTTTCATAGATGTTGCCCAAATTAATTGCTTGCATGTAATGTATACAATTTCAGAACAAATTACTATATCTAGGAAAGGCCTAACATGATGATAAATGATGGTGGTTAGGCCGTCTACCAGAGACCTATAACAGGTCAGGTTAGATGAGGTTTTTTTAGTAAACAGATCAGGCTTAGGCTTCTCCAAAAGTCTGTTTAACCGAAACAGGTCATGATCAGACGTTTTAAAAAACTTATTAAATCTAACAGATCAGCCTATGTAATGTTATTATATATTTATAATTTATTTTTATAACATATACAAAAAAAACTAAATAATAATTTTTTTTATGTAAATCCATTGGGACTTAGAGATTAAACTGTCTAATAATTGAATATTTAATTTTTGAGACTTGCGATTAAGTACATAACTCAACTCATGTTAAACATTAGAACAATATCATATTTTACTATGATATTAAAAGATATTATTTTGTATATTCTAACATCAAATGCACCACGAATCATTTGAATACATTACGCAACATTAAAATATGATGGAAATAATTATGATAATAATGTAAAAAAATTCACATTAATTACTATAGTTATAATAATTTTTTCTAATTTGTACATAATGTGTTGAGTTATTAATCTTAATAGGCCATTAAACAGGCAAACAGGTCAAACCTATTATTTGAATTTTTTAAACAAGCTAATAAGTCACACACATACTCTTATATATTATAGATGCTCAGTCTGTTTAAAGCAAAGTCTAACCTGATCTGATCTAACTTGTTTTAACCTTTAATGGTAAGTTAAGGGGATAACTCAACCATCCCTTATTTTCTTAAATTTTATTAGTATTTTGGGTTAGATATTTATATAGTTTTTTAGGTGAAGATATATTTTTATTAGTGAATAGAGTATAAGGGTTTTTCTTTACATGGTTGATAGATTATTGAGCAATGATGTGTTAATTAATTATTTAGGATGAATAAATATTATTGAATATTTATAGGTATAAGTTGAGTGTAATGTAGTGGAAGTAAAGGGACAAAAATCCTATCTATTAGAATTTTTCTGACATTATGTTTATAATCAATCAAACTTCTTAAAATAATATTAAAATATTAATTTTTAATTTTATTAATTTTTATTTTAATTGAATGAAACTTTCTAATTGTATTGATATACAAAATGAGATATGAACGAGAATATGTGATATGGATAGTGATGGGCCAAGGGCAGAAGGAGCTAAAGTTGAGAACCTAGTCGGCTAGTGGTGTTGTGGAAAGTGGGACCCACCATTGTTAGATATACTACTAGTTCTCTTCGTTTATCCAATTATCATTAGTGTTGCAACTTGTCCTGACCACCCTTCCGTGGTGGGCCCCATAATGTTTATTCATTCATCTCTTATTCTCTTATTACAATACCATTCTATACTTATTCATTATTATTTTATCATATTCAATTTTACTATTCCAATTTGCACACCCTTATATACCTCACAACCTAATTATTACGCTGCCTCTTTTCTGTAACAAAAATACAGAGTTGGGTATTAA
Source organism: Lupinus albus (assembly GCA_009771035.1). NCBI lineage: Eukaryota > Viridiplantae > Streptophyta > Magnoliopsida > Fabales > Fabaceae > Lupinus > Lupinus albus. The sequence continues at coordinate 174,940 of CM019999.1, forward strand.
TAATATTGTTTATTAATTTGGTATGAGTAACAGATTTAGAAAGTAAATAAATCCAAAAAGCATAAGGCTGAGTTGACCTTACCATTCATGATGCTTCTCTAATACATATTTGGACCCACTTCTCATATCACATTATCTCATTCCCATCATCATGGAACTTCTCTCTATTTCTTTACTTCCCTCCATCTCCATACTTGCTATTGCTTCCTTATCATTTACAACTTTTTACACTCTCAACACACTCAAACCAACATCATCCTTTACAATTTTCCCAATCGCACAATATTTTTTGGAATAACAAAATAGGAAAGTGGAATAATTGATGATGATGTGAAAGAGAAAAATAGGTTGAAAAAATATAATGTGTAAAAGATTTAATATAAGAAAGCGTGGTAAGAATATAATAAGAGTTGTTAAAAACTTAAAATTATCTAATAGCTTAGTTTTTTATTTATGAAGAAACCAGGCGGCTATTAGTTTCTTTCATGTGTCACAAAACTAAAGCACCGCAAGTTCGTCTCATTCTATTAAACTTGGTCTACGTTGTTACTCTATATGATATTTAAAATTCTTATTAAATGAGCCTCACATCTAAGAATGGAGATCCTATTTATTGGTGTCTTAAATTAATTAAAGTGTATCATTTAATAAAATAAAAAAGTCACATAATATAATTTGATTGAATAGAGACACATAACTAAAACACTAGTGTCTTTTGTTAAAAGGATCAAGAGACATCATTTATATATCCAAGATTTGTCAACATATTTCCATGAATGAAACAAAAGATCGTGGAAGTAGCATCAATTGTGGGATTAATATTTTAATAAGGTGAGTGTAAGGAAATATCCTTATGACATTTTATAATGATGAGAAAGTTTAAAATTTATCTTTTTAATATATTAATAAGTTTCGGAACGACCAAACGTACATTCTTACCATTTTGGGTAAGGAACTAATTCTTTTCGGGGTATGGTTGTCCCTTTCAACAAGTGAAACTCACATAAATGGAATCATTAACTTTTTGGTCATCCTGAGTATCTAACGCGATCTTACACCACTAGACAAATAACTTGTTGGTAGTAAGTTTTGAAGTTAGTTTTTGAATATTAAGTTTAGTGGGAGTATTTATGAAATAATATCCTTAGATATCCATTAAATCAACCGTTTTAAAAGTGGTGTTATTGTTTTAGGTGCATTTATGTCATCTCCTTGTTTTCACAAAATGATGATTCTTACCTAAAGTTAGATGATAACAAAACAGGGGATATATACATGATTACATTTTGGTTCATGCGATTTTAACAGATGATAATACCAATTATAACGATAATAATGATAATAAGATATGGAAAAATAGAAGAAGAGGCGTGTTTTGGAATCATATTCACCAACTTTGTAGTGACTCACAGTTATATGCTCTATAAAATAAATTAAAAGTGCTTTATAGGATACTTAATCACGTACCGACTATTAGTTATTTTTCTCCCAAATATGAGCTCTCCATTGTATCATGCTTTCGTAATAAAATGAGTGATGAAAAATATTAGAAGTGATAACCGTATAGTGAATGAAAATGAGTGAGTAATTTTTTAAATTAAGATAGTATATTTCGTTGTTGAATGTTGATGTAACAGGCCCAGTTGTTATATTGTTCAAAATTAATTACTACCAACCCATTACTGTAGGGCAAGGCTTAGCCGAGAAAGTGCTGAATTTAGCAGGATTGAAATGGGTTACCTCTATCTACCTAGGATGTAACATAATCATTATCCTCTATTACTATTACTATAACGAATAAATCTACAATGAGAAATCATATAAATCTATATGAAAACTGTTCTTTATCATGGAGTGCAAGATGTCATATATACCTGACTTCTATAATGTAGACCCTGCACATGTGAGGAAGCAGGTTGGGAGTTACAAGAAAGAGATATGAGACACAACATGGAAAAGGTGCAGAAGTTATACTTGCTGCCTTCACATGTGACTCTCAAAGAGACAGGTAATTCATAAATGGAATACTACCATTCTTTTGGTCTTCAATAACATGATTTATAAATTATCATATACTTGCTCGGCTACTCAAAGATGTTAATGTCTATCTATTCTATATAATCATTTGTATTTCTACTCTTTTTCTTGACTTGTAATGCGTTCTTCCTTTTTGTATATCAGGGATTTGTATTTCTACATATTGTGCTAAGTCTTTGCCATCAACCTTTTGCGCTGAAATGCTTGTACAGCTTCACATGTCAACCTTGAAAAGCTTTGGGATCCCTGGTGTACATGTATGAATGGGGATCACCTGTCCCAAAATGATGTCTCCAACCTTGTCTCAACCAATAATGAGACATATTTGGAATATCATTTTGGGACATATAGGGGAATGAGTCATATTACAAATCTACCCTTCCTCTCCTTCAAAGTTAACTCCTTACACTGTCCATCACTACAACCTTATTACAAACATTTTATACCTTACTTTTTTTCCACTATCTAAAATAAAATTAATGATTCCAAAATAATCGTAGTTGTGAATGCCAACAATACGTTATGATCAAAATTTGAAGATTCGATTACTGAGAACAATACTTATTGAGAATATAGTCACATATCCAAAATTAATTAGTTCATTATCAAATGTGTCTTGGTAATACAAAAAACACCGGTTAAGAATTGAAATTATATCTATAAAGTACAAAGTAACAATTATATACATTAAGAAATAAAAAACTTTCTAACCAATGGATAGGATGGTTGGTAGACTTGTGGAAAATTCTATACGTATTAAGAAATAAAAAAGAGATAAGAAATAGGTTGGGTGTAGTGAATAAAGATATGCCGTTAGTAGCAACCACATCCTCAAACTGAAGAAGATGATGATCCATAAAATAAGAACAAATGATTGGTAAATATTAAAGATTTAAGTCTGAGGAGAGAGAGAGAAAAGAAGAAATAAAGTTAGAAACACAGTGACTCTAAACTCAACCAATAAATCCGTTAGAGTTGTTGGACCCCTCAAAACTCAAAACTCAAAACTATTAATCTTTCCTTCTGAATTAAATAATGTGTAGATGCAGAAGAATAAGCAACAATCTCAAAACTATCAATCCTTCGGGTTGAATAGAACGATGTCGTTTCCTAGTGAGAATCGGAAGAAGGGAGCACCAAGGTGGTCAGATATCTGGCTGAACCACACGAAACCCCTGAATCACATGCTTCTCTCCATGAACCTCGATTCTCTCTCCTCTTCCCCCAAATCAGGAAAAACCCTAATCCCCATCTTCTCAATCATCGACCCCACGCTTCTTTTATCCGATGAGCTTCTTCTCAGAATCCTCTCCAAGCTCCCCGATTCTCAGTCTAACTCCAATTCCCTCGTTTGCAAGCGCTGGCTCAATCTCCAGGGTCGACTCATTCGTTCAATTAGGATTTTGGATTTCAACTTTCTCTTATCAGGTAGGTTCATTCATCGCTTCCCCAATCTCAATCACGTTGATTTGGTCTCTGGGTGTTTGACATCCCCGCCAAGCTCTGCTATTTTCTTGACCCACCGTGTCATTTCCATGCATATCGATTCTTCGTGTTCATCAAATTGGTGTTTTTGTGAGGATAACATGTTGCCCGTTGGGGTCATTGATGATGGCCTCAATGCCCTTGCTAGTGGGTGCCCTAATTTGCGCCGGCTTCACGTGATCGGTGCTAGTGAGTTGGGTCTGCTGAGTGTGGCTGAGGAGTGTTCTACTTTGCAGGAATTGGAATTGCAAAAGTGTAGTGACAAGGTGCTTCGTGGGATTGCCGCCTGTACCAATCTTCAGATCCTGAAGTTGGTTGGGAATGTCCAAGGGTTTTATAACTCGGTTGTGTCTGATATCGGTTTAACCATTTTGGCTCAGGGTTGTAAGAGGTTGGTGAAGCTTGAACTATCTGGTTGTGAAGGGAGCTTTGATGGGATTAAAGCCATTGGGAAGTGCTGTCAAATGTTGGAGGAGTTTACTTTTTGTGATCATAGGATGGATGATGGGTGGATGGCCGCACTTTCTTATTGCGAGAATTTGAAGACCTTGAGGTTCCAGTCGTGTAAAACAATCGACTCAAACCCTGGATTGGATGAGTATTTGGGTTATTGTCCCGCGCTTGAACGGCTGCATTTGCAGAAGTGCCAGCTGCGGGATAAGAAGAGCACTGCAGCCATGTTTTCTGTCTGCAGGGCTGCCAGGGAGATTATTATTCATGATTGTTGGGGATTAGATAATAGCATTTTCAGCTTTGCAATAATTTGCAGGTACTGTCCTTTTTTTTTATGATATACATATAGTGGTTGCATAGTTACTTTTGTCCTATTTTACGATCCATGAAATTTAGATTCTGATTTATATTTTTAACCAACCAATGTTGAAATGTCTATAGTATTAGTGTTCTAGCATGGAATGTATTGCCAATCTTGTATGTAGCTCTATAGAGAAATCTGAAAAGTTTTTAAAAAGTTGTCTGTTGGAGTGGTTCTGTTGTGTGAGATTATTGTAAAATGTTACTTTTACACATTCAATATGGATTAACTAATATGTTTAAAGAGTAAACCATCGGTTAAATCCTACATTATGGTGTCAGTAGTAGGCCTTCCGAAAATTTTTATCACCAAAAGTCCTAAAAATGATTTAAAATGTCACCATATTGGTCCTTCTAAAGATTATATTGGCGATAAAAACTTTCAATTAAAGGGTGTTTTGGATCTTTTAAAGCTTTAATTAGTGACCAAAAAAAACTTGCAACCACCTATCTGATGACCCAATAATTTTTTGAGGACTAAATTGAGGGTTTACTCTATTCAAAACTTACTGCTGCAACTGACTGACAGTGAACTCAACTGAATTTACTTGGAGCATTTAAAATTACATTTTTGCTATCTTGTTTGAAGGCAGTTTTGTTATTCTTAGTTGAGTTGAGAAGCTATGCTTTATGGAAGTGTATTCAACTAGTTGGAATCATCTGAGTTATGTAGTGACAGTTTAACCGTTGGTGTATTTCCAGGCGGGTAAAGAAGTTATACTTAGAAGGATGCTCATTGCTAACAACTGAAGGTTTAGAGTTTGTAATTCACTCATGGAAGGAGCTTCAGAGCCTTAGAGTAGTCTCATGTAAGAACATAAAGGATAGTGAAATCTCTCCTGCACTCGGGACCTTATTTACCACTCTCCAAGATTTAACATGGAGGCCAGATACCAAATCACTTCTTCCATCAAGTCTTGTGGAGATTGGCATTGGAAAGAAAGGTGGTAAGTTTTTCAAAAGGACATGATACCATGAATATGCATTGTAGTAGTTACCATGTTATCTAAATCTAGGTTATTGTCTTAGAAACAGCTTATTTTCACTGACATTAGTGAAAATTGTACCAATGTGTCATATTTTGTTAAAGGTAAAGTTAGATGTTAATGGTGGAAGATTGTTCTTTATCTTCCCTTATGTAATTGTGTACTATAAGTCTAATTCAGTTTTCTAGTTGGGTATACTTTGTTTCCTTCCATTTTTTGTTTGACAATGTGAAAGTTTATTTATAATAATAAGCAGGCTACCGTTATATGTGGGCCTTTCAGATTTGAATAAGCTCTGCATGTTGTGATTGTTCACACACATCATTGTCACTCATCATTAATTTGAAAGTCCCTACATGTATGTGTTGATGAATGACTACATTATCTGATACAATACGGGACCTTTGGAATTGTTACTGTGGAAGTTAAAAGTTGTTAACAAGCCCATGACCGTAAACAACTTCTACACCATGTAACAAAATTAAATCCTTTTACAGCATAATTATTCTTTAATATAATTTGCCATTAATTTTAGGATTTAATTACAATCGCACTAGTTTTACATCCAAAATTAATCATGCCTTTGTACACCATAGAGACTACATTAGGTGAAATAAGATCATAATAATTAGTTTTTGGGTTATACTTTTTATAATAAAAAATCAATAGTGGTGAGTACAAGGGGTAAGCAAAGCGGCTTACATATGACCCATATGTGATGTAACAAACTATAAACACATAAAACTTGTGACATTTAAAATAAATGATAGATAGTAGATTGTGTATATAACTCTTTTACCTTTCTATGTATATATATTTTTTTCTCAGAACAGAAATTCCTACCAGTAATAATTATAAAGCAATGTGAAGTCCTCAGGTTAACCAAATTTAATAAAGACAGAACACCAGAAGTATTAACATAAAAAATTGGTAAATTACAATGAGGCTAAGTAGTAGCTACACATATTATTAATCAACATAACCCTAGATGCCTTCACTTCCAAATATCCCTTTAAAGACAGAAAGAGAGTCATCCTAATTATCGATCAACATGCAGTTCTTAAACACAGTTGTATGTATATATGAAATATGGGTACTTCCTAAACTCATAATCACCACCATGTACATCATATGTCTATATGACTACATATTGATTTATTTTTTTAATATTTAATTTGGCTACAAATTTAAAGTATATTTTGGTAGGTGCTACTTATTCCAAAACCATGTCATTTTTACTACAAAATTTGGTGTTTTTACCTTATTTCCCCTTTATCAATTTGAAAATAGTCTATTATTTATAAGGTGTGAATGTAAAGATTTATAAACAATAATTACAACATCTATAATTCATTTATATGAAAATTAAAAATAAATGGAGGATGATGGATTGATAGTGTATAAAATTCAATGGATACATTTTTTATCATTTGAGTTGTACTTGATTTCTTAAAAAAAAATGAAAAATATGAGTTTATGAATATTACCATATCCGTATTTAAAGTGGAACATTAATTAAGAGTTTTATAATTTCGGACATGAATCATAAAATTAATGAATTGTTGTTGGCATTGGAGCATTGACATAGAATAGAATAGAATCGAATCGATGAAGAAGGAGAAGGGAGTGATGATCTCAAGCTCCGTGAATGGAGAAGAAGAAAACGATGATAAACAACAACAACAGCTAATTAGATTCCCTTCCCGTAACGCTTCCTCCAAATACGATTTCGTGAAGGTACTTACTTTCCCTTTCAATTTGATTTTGTATGATTCACATCCACATCCATATGAATTTCTATGAATTTCAATTACAGGTTAAGGTGTGGTTGGGTGATAATGCTGATCACTACTACGTTCTTTCCAGATTTCTCCTCAGTCGAATGCTCACCGTAACCAAGGTACTAACAACTATTATTATAACATAATAATTAACTATGCCACATTTCATGATTATTCTTATTCTCTTCAGATTCCAAACCATGTTGCTATAAAGATTGCCCTTGAACTCAAGAAGCTCCTCATTGACAACAGCCTTCTTGATGTGTATGCTATTTATTCCTTCCTTTTATTATTTTCTCTCTTAATTACAGTTTAATTAACATTTTTCATTCTATGTTGCAGCTCTCAGTCCGATTTGGAAGCCAATCTATTTAAGGTTTTCACTTTCATTTCTCCAATACTCACTCACTTTTCATGCTCCTCCTCTCTCTTTAAATATAACCTTACCTTTTTCTTTCATACCATGCATCTATGTCCCATTATATTATTTTCATGAAATAACTATGCCTGCAATCCCTTACTTTTCTAAAAATTCTGATACAGATTTAATCTATAGAAACTCTCTCATAGGGCTCTATATGTGCAGCTTATGGAGCGACGCGGATATGGAGAAGAATACATAAACCGTTATAAGATGATGACAAGGTTAGTATGCAATCTTTCTATTGGAGCCAATTTTTGTTTCTCCAAAACATGTAGCTGTCTCAGTATATTATCCTCATTTTCTATGAAGCCAAAATTTCATCCTTGTTTATTTCTTTTGTTACAAGATGATGACAACTTTAATTTCATGTATATACATATGTATTGATATTTTGTCTTTAAGTTAGCAATACGTACGACAAGGTTAGCATGCATGCCGGGGCCAAATTGAGTGATACTAAAGTGTATGTTATCATGTCTTTCTAGCTGTTCCAATGAAGTGTTAAAGAAAATATTTCATGATGAAGTTTATGGAAAAAAGAAAATATGGAAGAGAAAATGGAATTACTTGATGTTGATGGGGATTGGTACCCACTGCGATCGTGGTGATACCTTTCATTGTAATAACGGGGTTTCTTTTTCCGATTTTCTGTTTTCACCATTTATCCAGATTTCACCATCAAAGAGTTCCATTAGTAATCCTTGTATGTGGAACTGCTTGTGTTGGGAAGTCCACTATTGCCACTCAGCTTGCACAGAGGCTAAATTTGCCAAATGTCTTGCAGGTAACCATTGGATATGTCTCTAATAAAATTGCATCTTTCTATCATAAAGAGTAAGGGCAGTTTCAATTAGGTGCAACTTAACAGAAGTATTTCCATTTTAGTGTATCTAACAAACTGGATTCCTGGTTAAGTAGCATCTAATTGGAGTTGCCACTATATTTTAATTTCATTGTTCAAAATTATTTTCAATTCATTGACATTTTTCTTGTTGATTCTGATAGACAGATATGGTTTATGAATTGCTGCGCACATCAACAGAGTAAGTTCTAAACTATTATTTTTATTTTTGTTTTGATAGACAGAAATAAGCTCTCTGCCACACAATTTCAATTTCACCTGTAAGTTGACTAGTATTTTTATTTTAATTATAAATTGTATTACTCAAAACAAGTGCTGTTTCATTAAGTGTTATTGGATGCTGCTTTTAGAGTTTTACTTCTAATGTTCTCTCTGTAGTTATCTAGATATATATTTTCACTTATGCATTGATATTTTTAAATGTGGTTGTGAAATGCACTTTTAGTTTTCATCATTTTTACTTTAAATTTATAATTGTAAATGTCATAAGTAGGTTAGACTATTAGAGCACTCAGCATACATCCCAAAGTCTTTGACAAATTGAAACTTTCTTTTAGCATTTTCATTTTTTAGATGTTAACCTCTTTGATCACCAGAGTGTTTATTACTTACATATATTTATATATCAATTTTGAATGATTATTTTCATGTGTCTGATGTAGTGCACCATTGGTATCAACTCCTATATGGGCCCGAGACTTCAGTTCATCAGAGGAGTTAATAACTGAATTTTGCAGAGAATGCAGGGTTGTTCGTAAAGGTTTACTCATACCTTTGTAGAATGAGATCTTTATCGTTTTAAAAGTTGACAGAATGCCATGGATATTCTTTCCATTTATATTTGATTATTTTCATCTGTTAAATTGACATTTGGTTTCTAGGTTTGGCTGGTGATTTGAAAAAGGCGATGAAGGATGGAAAGCCAATCATAATTGAGGTATGTATGAACAAGAACATGCATTTGGTTTCTGAAAGGTACCAGTTGGTTATCTACAGCATTATATCTCTCCCTCTTTCCTCTCACCTCTCGCTTCTTCACTTTCTTGTTTCTTCCTTCTATATCCAAATGTAAGGTTTGGTGCCTAGTCTAGAACCTGCTTCTTTGGAAATCTGTAGAATTTAGTACATTCTTTATCTTATTAGTTAGTAATGCGCAGTATTATATCACTCATCTTACGAATCAAAGTCAACATAGTTGATATTGCAGAGGGATCGACGAGCTTTACTGATGTGTTTGTTTTCTTATTTCTTTCTTCGTTCCCCTCCTCTTGTAGAGAAATGTATTATTTTCCTGTCCTCTGTACACATTTCATCCCTAATAATATTTCTTATTTTATCAATAGAAACAAAATGCATAATTTTAAATTTCCTTCTTTTTGGTCTAAGCAAATTTCCAATTAAATATTGTTTTAATAAATTTATATTACTTTTCATGTTTACTATGAAGTGAAAGTTTTCTGTTATTGAGGGATCATGCTCTTTGTTTTTGTTTTCATAATGGCAGGGAATACATTTGGATCCAAGCATTTATTTAGTGGACGATGAGCATAAATCACCTTCCGGTGTACATTCAGAAAATAAAGAGATAAATCCAGCATCGGTACCATTGGATGATAATGCTACAATTGAAATGAAAAATATTAATGCAGGTAACAGTGATGAGATTAATGGTGGTTCCAGTACTCTGAGCTCCAACGAGGGAAAATCTGCTCACCAGGTTGATGCAGTATCAAGTTCCATGGCATCAATGGGCCTAACTGAAAGCATATCTGCTGGTAATAAAGGTTTACTAAAGTTTGATGCTGTTCAGTCCCTTTTCTAAGAGACAAGCCATAATAGCCATCCTGTTTCAATTTAAAATTTTGTGGCAAATGAATTTGTCATGCAGGTGCTTCCCTTGTAGAACTGGAGACAGACAAAACTGCTGTTAGTAAGAAATCAGGTCCCAAACCAATCATTGTGCCTATTGTTCTGAAGATGGCTGAATTTGATCATAAGGTTTTATTTCACTGTCCATTACTTTTATTAAAGTAACAATTATGTGCATAATTAGTTCTTGTTTTCACTTATAGATTTCTGTTTTTTTTTAGCAACTTACTTGATTCTCCCAGGTACAGCCATGTCCCGTGTGTATAATTTAGGATGGTCCTATAGTGAACCCGGAACTATAATGCAGTCAATGAAAATAGTATTACTAATATTTAATAGTTGATGCATATATTAATGGAAACTATAATATTAACATGTTAATGACCATAATAATTGTAGTCCACAGTGTTCTCGTGATTGTTGCCTTCTGCTATCTTATGTCAATTGGATACATTGAATTTCTTGAAACAACATAAGTGAAATGCACAAGTAAATGATGGACAAAAAAAAGTCCATCATCTACTTCGTAAAAAAAATTCTATCATTTACCTGTTACTTCTATAAGTCAGACTTCTCTTATCTGCAGGCATTACTTGAGGAGTGGATCTCCAGCCGTACATTTAAGGATAAATGCCTAGATCAGGTATGTTATTATCCTTAAATTAAAGAACCCACCTTCGTCCCTACATATAGAGATTGTATGAGAACTTCTTTATTATGTTTACGGGTGTATGAAAAAGAGTTTATTTCTTGACTTAGCGTGCAAGCATAGATGCTATTTTCAGGACGGGAACCTGTCACCTTTAGGTCAAATTGACAAAAGTTATAGACATAGACGACTAAATTGATACTTTTTTGTTAGATGACCAAAGCAAAACCTAAACACAAGATAAAGGACAAAAAGAGTATCTTAGCCTAGGTTTTCAATAATCTTATAGCAGAAAAGGCTTCAAAAGAAAAGATGATAAGGATTTCAATTATATGGATAAGGAAACTTATTGCAAAAGAAACAAGGAAACAAATAAACTAACAAAAGGAAGAAAGACGAAAAGAGAGCACATTAAGAAAACTAGGCCTATTAATCCTTTTGTGATCAGCCATGTTAAACACACCCTAAAAATACAAGAGGGAGAACCATAAGGATGCCACATAAACTATTATAAGATTGGGATTCAATCTTCTTACCTGTTTTCTGAATTTTGTTGTTCAATTTACAGGCTAATGATAAGCTTATAGCCAACTTGAAAACCATACAGGATTATCTGTGCTCATTCACATCACAGGTATGTCCAACAAATCTTCTTCTATATTGAATTACTGCTTACTAGAGTTTTTAGTGGGCAATCCATTTTTTTGGTTATTTATTTTGAGGATGACCAAGACACGTGCTGAATATATTTTCTTTTCAATTTATTACATGTCCTGTAGTTTTTATGATGCTTCCCTGATGAATTGCTTATATATTTATTAACTAATACAAATCTGTTGATAGGAAGCCTTACTCACTAATTGTAGTATTACCTAAAGCCCTTATGAGCAAGATTTTGAATTTTTCAACACCTGCAATTAGTATCCATACTTCATTTTACATTACAGGGGTTGACTGTGGTCAATGTATCAGCAACAACATTTCCTCAAACGCTGGATTGGCTGCATAATCACCTTCTTCAGGTATGTATACATGCATGTAATTTGATTGTAAAACTTACATATAACATTTGTATTTTGATACATCTTTTGGTATATTTATCTTCTGGTCAACACTGCTTTATGCTTGTCAAAATTAAAGTTTATTAGAAGAGCAAAAGGAGTTTAGTGAAAGTGGATGATAACATTTCATCCTTAATGAAAATGTTAACGAAATATCATAATGACTCAATTAAAAGAATCAAATTCTCAAGGATACTTTAAAAGAATGTGATCATTAGGCATTCATATCTGGTTATGGTAGCGTGAAACAACTGAAACCTAGCCGAGTTTTACTGTTATTGTTCCACTTTATACTTAATGAAATTTGTCTCTCTCCCTCTAATAGGACATTGTACCAATTACAGGCTGATATGATTGATATGCTTCCGAAAGCGATTCCATGGCATCGTAGCTAGATGTATTCATATTCTTCATAATGACTTTTCAATTTGATTTCTTTCAGTGCATCGAGCAAGGTACTTCATCAGGGTCATGTGAAAATGTTACACAAGAATCTGCAGCATAGTCCTCTTATAATGATTGCAATTATGTCAGGTATGCAATGGACAAGCATTAAGTTTTACTTTATGTTTTCGTCTTCTATAAGGGTATGTTTAGCTTGGAAGTGAAGGGAGAAAGTTTAAAGGAGTAAACTTTTAATCATTCAAGTATGTTAGGTTGATAATTAAAAAACGGATGAAAATTTCTGCAGCATTGGTTAATCCATGTACAATCTCACCCAGTTGGAAAAATATATTGGTTGCTATTGGTTTTTGCATGTATGATCATTTCAATCATAGAAGCTGTTGGTTTTTTCATCAAACGAATACTTACTTGAAAATGCATGGGACATGATAGGACAAGTTATTTTTGCAATCTACTAGTATGCATGGGAGGGGTGTTTAAGACCCAAATTCCTTGTATTTTTTTGTTATATCTTGTCAAATTTCTTCAGAGTTCCACACTTCACGTTTAAATGCTGCATACAGTGATAATGGACCATCATGATTTTTCCTTTCAAGTAAATAACCAATTTGTTCTTTAAGAGTATAGTCACCCATTACTTGAGAGATAGAAATTACGTATTGATTCCTCGGAGGATGAAAGTATATCTTGTCCAGCAATTTAGTCCTCCGCTAGCGACTAAATTAATTGATGAGATTCACTTTCAGGGACTAAACTGATTGACATGTACACTTTTCAAAGACTAAGCATGTAATTCCTATCTCTGAGGAACTAAAGTGATGAGTGATTAGACAATCAGGGATTAAAGTTAAGACTTACTCCTTATCCTTTTTACTGAACTGTGTTGGACAATTATTTCACCCATTATTCAGTAGCATACTTTCCTTCCCAATAATTCAGCAGTGATTTCTAGATTCAACCTGACTAAGTGGATGATGTTGGTGAATAAATCGTCATAAATGAAAAGGGACAAGTAGGATGCTCAGTTAAGATGTTGATTTCTGGTGGACTAAGTTTCTGACTCTGCCAGATCTGTATGACCAAATGCTGTCTCATTATGTGGGGAAAGATCATTGCTGGGTCAAGAATCAAGCATGCCTCGATCAAAGTTGTGATTATATTGCATTTAGAAGTGTTAGACATGGATAAACAAGACATATTAACTTAATATTTGAAATGATGTTTAAACGTGTTAAAGTACTGTATTTCATAATCATTCTTGATGTCACTATGAAATCAGCAAAAGAGAAGGTCTCATTCATCATTTACTGTAACTGTTTTATGTGCACATATGTTAGCTAATTTTTTTGCATTCCAAGAGAGGACAAAATCACATATGTCCCATAAAAACATAAAGTAACTGTTTTATGTGCACATATCTGTATTAGTGTCTACTGAATTTTTCTAACATCGCCCCCTTATTAAAAACATGTCTCCTGAAGCTATTTTAAGAGCATTTTTAGAAGGAAAATGTTACTCCCACACCCATTTTTTAGGGTTTGGCATATTTTGTTTTAAAAATAACATTTAAAAAACAAGACAGCAATTTAAAGACTAAAAATAGTAATCTGGAACAAATTCATTACAATTTTATTAAGAGAATAAAGTATCTCCTCATACCGGGGGATAATTTACTTCATCTAGTTAGTAAAAGAATGAATGACATGTGTATTGTTTTGTTTAGTTTTATAAATATTTTTGTAGAAAATGATTAAATGATACACATGTTACAATTTTAGTGGCGGAAGGAGATAACTTATCTCCTTACACATGAGATACATTATTCTCTTTTATTAATTGAGGTATAATTGATGTTAATCAGTGTAAAAGTAAAGAAAAGAAGAGAAGAGACATAAAGGAGAATAAGGCTCCATTGAAGAAAATGGGTAGAGAGAAAAAGGTGAGAAAGATAGTGTGAAGAAAGAAAAAAGTGAGAAATAGAGATGATTTTTGTATTGTTTGGTATAAGAGAAAGAAGAGAAATGTGTGTTTTATTTTGTTACTCTTTTCTCCTCTCATTTTCTCCTCACAAGTGAAGAGAGAGAAAATTAAGGGACCCACACACTTTTTTCCTCTCTCCCTCCTTTCTCTCCTCTTAACCAAAGGGGAGAAACTCCATTATTCTCTCCAACTTCTCTCTTCTCCCTTTCTCTCTTTTCTAACTCTCCTCTACCAAATGGAACCTAAGAGTGAGTGTAGAGAGAGAAGATGAAATGCTTTTGTTTTTATTACTGAAAAGCTTAAAGCTAGAGTACACTGAGTGTTTGTATTTATAGATGAGCTGGACCAAGTAACTGATACAATCTAATGTATATTCTAATAATAAGCACTTGGACAAAATGTATATATTTAGGATTATTAATTTAGGCCATAAAAATTAGAAATAGAATATCTTGTAATTAACATGTGCAAATGATCTTAATGCTATTGGTAGAGAAAATACAGTGAGAGAACACATCAAGCCTAATTTTATGACATAACGTGCCTTTCTCTTTGATTGGTTGCGAGCAATTTAGCTTATCCATTCAAGCTGTTAATTGGTCTGGTTCTTGATGGTATTGAAGTTTGGTTCAAAAATTTCCGTCCTCTCATCATTATTCCTGAAAGTTCCCTTTTTTTGGAAAATGAAAAAGTTGATTTCTTGAATGCAACAAAATAATTAAAGTGGTTCAAAAATGGCATCTAGTACAATCTATAGACTAAAGTTGGTTCCTTTCATTTTTTTAGACATGAACTCTAAAATATATGTTCCCCTCTCAAAAGAAGATTAGTAATTGAAAAAGATACATGCAAGAAATTTAAGAAAGAAAGTTCCTTGGTTGAGAATTAAAGTAAAGGAAATAAGAGAAAGCTGATGGTTTGATGAAGAAAGTAGTAGTAGTAGTACATAGAGGCTGATCATAGATGAAATAAAAACATTACATATCCATTTTCAAAGGAAATAAAAAGGCTAATCACGATTAGGAGCAGCCTTGCGGCAGACCCTAGCAGTTGGCATGGTGACACAAATAGGTGCATACACTTTCTTAGCTTCGGGTGAACCAGGTTTGGGCTCATCAGCCACAGCCATTCCACCAACTGAGCAAACTGCTGCTGCTGCTGCTGCAAACATTATGTTCCTTCTTCCATTGTTGTTGTTAATGTTGTTGTTGTCATTGTTCACCTTCTCTGTTCTGCCTGCATTGGCTACAACCACTAGCCCCCTCTTCATTGTTACCGGAGACCGGTTGTTGCTGAGGGCTGAGCTTGAGTTGCCAAGGAATGATGCTGTCATGCTCATTGATGCCATCTCTCTCAATAATCAATACTCAAATATCACAACTAGTTAGGAAATATTATATGGAGTTTATTCAGGCATCCACTATCTTATCTTTTACATTGAATCACCAATAAGGTGTTGCCACGTAGGATACTCCATCCCTTGGAAACTAGAGGCTCTCACACCTCATGAAATTGAGGATTACAAAGATCACAAAAATGAGGATTGTATTCACTTTCAAATTTTAGCTCCCTTTTCCTTTTTCTTCTTTCTATTTGTTGAGTTGGAGTGGGGTTTATTTTTTATTAACCAAAGTATTCTCACTTTATGAATAAAGAACTAATCATTCTTGAAGTATGTGCTAGATTTACCTACAAGTGACACTTTATATCAAACAAAGTACATTCTATTTTCTTAACAGTTTAGAACCCAGTACAAATTTCCACAGCCAAAGCAAACGCTATAAGGAATTGCAATTTGGAACTCAATATTTTGTGGCTAACATTATTCCTCGAATGGATTACATTTCAAAGTCAATTGCTTACATTTCAAAGTCTGGTGCAATTACATTGTATTCAACTGTTAATGAAATGGTAATGACTAATGACAACAACAAGGATTTGTAAAGTACAAGTGAACCTAAGCGCAAATAATAATCTCTTCTCTTGTTCCGTATGGAGCAGGCAGCAAGATGTCTATGTTAGCAAAAAGATCTTCACGGCCAGGAGATGGTTCAGCGACAGGCGAATCTAACACCGACTCAGGAATTGCAACAAGAGTTTCTTCAAAAAATGATTTGATTGTCTACAAGGTTTAAGAGTTCAGTTAGTATTCGATGCAAGTAATTGAATAACTGAAGTTATAAAAGGACAGTTTCAGCAAATAAAGTAACACAAACTCAGCATGGTTCTTGCCCCTATTTATGGGGCGCGGTGATTTTAGCCTGCCTGTTTTTCTTTTTAAGTATTTAATTTAGTCCCTTCATGTTAGCATTTTCCATCCAAAATTAACGGTGAAGGCCAAAATCAACACCGACTCAAGATGTGGAGGAACTAAATTCTTTAAAATAAACACAGGGATTAAAATCAGCACAACTCATAAATATAGAAGCAAAAACATATTTAAGCCTATATCTTATATATAAGAGAAAGAAGGGACGGGTTATATCAGTACATTTGCCTCCATAATCAACATGACAGATCATATTTTCACAATATATGCACTTCTTTTTTATCTCTGTATCTGTGTCCCAATCTATCCCTATCTATATTCAATCTAATAACATAACTGGTCAAATAAGGTTCCTTAAAGAGTCTTTTTTTGTCAAATCATTTGTTAAATTTATCGATGGAAGTATATTGATCCATAAAATATAACTCACAGAATAGAACAGTAAATTAAGAAGACCATATTTGCTTTGCTTGATGATCAGAATTTGTCTATAGTACACATTGATTATAACTTCATGTAGAATCATATACAAAATAAATGGCATTCTCTTTGAAGTACTTGACTAATTAGTTTCACCATAGTAACCATACCGTGCAATTTCGAAAAGCAGCATCTGCTTTGCGCTTCCAAAGTCCATTGCCTGGCGCTGAATGGAAAAGATTGAGTAAGGGCTGCACAAATTTGAATATCATTAATAGATATATAACTTGCTTATGCAAATGAAAGTATGAAAGAGGGAGGGGGGAAACATCCAATCTTTTTAAAATCAGAACCTATCATATAGTTTAGGCGCTTAACCGCTTGAAAGTAAAAAATATGTTGTGTACTGTATAACTACTTAAACTACATCTACATATAAATTAAAAAAATCAACTATTCTGAACTACATACAGTGCTACAAAGGAATGAATAGCGAATATTTGAAAGTAAGAAATTGGAAAATCAACTAACTGAGTTATGCTTATCCCTACCTTCACGATATCTCGCACAGTTGGCCTATGTCCATATTTTCCCAACACCGAGTCCCCATAGTACTGATATTTTTCAAGCACCTAATTAAATGAGAAATAAATACTTAAATAGTTAAAACAAAAGTGTGAAACTGAGTAGCATCAAAAGTTAACTCTCAATAACTGGTACAGATGCATCCTTCAAAAGCTAAAGATTATGTAAATGAACCTGACGACGTGTAAGACGAGTGCTAGGTTCACCGTAAATTGCAGTATCAACATGTCCCAAAATATGCCAAGGGCTGTTGAGAACATCAACAATGGTCAATCAAAGTCAGAACATATCAATTTATATGAGCAAGTGAGCAACATATATCAAATGGATCTCCACCTAACAACTTAAGCTTTTAGAATTTTTTATTTCCTTTTATTGAAAATCAGAATCCTGCTTCTTGACAGGCAACATTTTTCTTTGAGATATCAAACAAGCAAAAGGGGTAGTTGTATTGTATCTGACACCTACTTATTGTATGCTGCACGTCCAATCATAACACCATGAGCCCCAGCTTCTCGAGCAGCATTGACCTAAAATCATAATCCCCAAAAGAAACAAGCAAAAACAGAAGCATCAGAACAATACAGCAGCGAAAAGTTTCAGTGCTGGAAATTTCATATGAATTCATATGTATATCAGGTCTCAATACACATTACCATGACAGCAGCTCACCTCATCAACACTAGTAATACCACCATTGATTGTAAATGTTAAGTTAGGAAAGTCGCGTAAGAGACCATAAAAGTATTCATATCTGCATTAAAAAACATGACATATTATCTGGAATTCTATATATAATAATATGACTACAAAAACCAAATTTTATTAGCATATACTTCAGTGGAGGAATACTCCGGTTTTCAGCCGGGCTAATGCCATTGAGCAGTGCCTTCCTTGAGTGAATTATGAAATGCTTAGTGGGCGATAGAGAAGAAACCATGCATATGAAATCACCTGACAGACAACAGAATGTTCAGTATGTAATGCCAAATGTCATAGAACAAATATTTCATGGAAGAGATTATAGCATAAGATTCAAATCACATAAATGGCAATGCACAATGGAGTCTAAAAGACAAATAGATGGAGACACCTTCAAGCCAAACAAGTAGTTGCAAAATAAAGTATATTCTGTTAGACTACAAAAGTGGCTATGACAAATGCATTAAAGTATATTATGTTAGACTACAAACATCTCTACAACTACAATCTATATGTTATTCAAATTCAGTAATGGTTAGCAACCAAATTCAAACTTCTGCATTGTTACTATAGCAATCATGATTATCACACTTCAAACTCCTGGCTCCTATCAGCAAGTCACTGTGTGGCTTCAATCAACTTAGTAGAAATTGAGTTAATGGTAACAAGTCAACAACTATAAGATTTGAGATGATAAGCACCTGCCACATACGTACCTAATCAACTGGATAGTTGATACCACTTTTGGTGCATTATAAATGCAAGCCACTATTTGAGCACAGCTTAGTAGCAAAAACTTGAGACGTAGCAGATAAAAGGATATATATATATGTGTGTGTGTGTGTGTGTGTGTGTTTGTGTTGTGTATTGTAACATTATTTCCCCATAATTTTTTTTAAAGAGGAGGACAAAACCTATTCATAGAATCCAAACTTTACAGTCTTTCAACTTTAACAGACAAAGAATGTTTAAAGAAGGACCTTACACAGCTCATCATAAGAATCATGATCATCCACACCAATTCGACATTTGACACTGACAGGTACATTTGTGTTGGCAGCAATTGCTGACATAGCCTCAGCAACAAACTTTCCTTTTATACATTAGATTTCTATATAATGCACACTGATGAAGAATATTATATATTCAATATGTTTTCATGTCATGTTTAACTAAAAGTGGTTTTCTAACCTTTGGGTCAAGCATAAGACTCGCACCAAAGCCCCCATGTCCAGCTACTCTTGGACTAGGGCATCCACAGCTGATTTTTTTATAAAAGAAAACACTCCGTCAGAGATCAATGGAACAATGAAACTTAAGATACACGGTGATAAGAAGTATACAAACTTTAAGTTGATCTCATCATAGCAATAAGCATTAGAAAGCTCAGTTGCTTTTGCTAAATTTTCAATATTACTCCCTCCAATTTGAAGCACAATGGGATGTTGGTCAGGAGAAAATCCCAAGAATCTATCCTGAGCGGAATAGACAAAATAAAAGAATCAATTGTTTTCCTTCCAGCACCAAATTATCAACAAATGATGGTGTCAAATCTCATTCCATTCAGTGGTCCTCTTGTGCGCACACATGCACCCACAGCTATGACTTAAACAATATACTTATTATACACAAAAAATAGACCATTGCTTGATATTTTTCATCACAGAAATTTCAGAATGCTACAAAAATTGCAATCATGATCTTAGTTGTTCACATAGTCCATTACTTATTTTCTGTGAAATAAGCATATTTAGATATCTAAAGTTACCAGATTGTCCTTTTGATGAACAATTGTTTCAGCGGCAACCATCTCCGTGTAGAGCCAAGCATGTTTTGATATGATGCGTGCTAGAGTCCTATAGTGATTGTCTGTCCAGTCCATCATTGGAGCAACACTGAAATTCAACCAAACCAAACCAGACCAGACTGATAAAAAAAGCTATACTCGAGAGAGCAATGAAAAAGGGAAGTGATGCCATTGGAAGGTACTCACCTAAACAAAGGAGGAAGATAGCATTTTGCAACAACCCCAGATTCAGATTTACGATATGATTGTTGTTTCTGAGTGTAAGCAGCAGAAAGGAACATTGACCTACAGAAACTCCTATGAGAGAATGTGGAAGTGTTTAGAGTGATAATACAAGTGATGGGAGGAAATGAAAATGGGAAGGAATATCCTGCAAACTTCACCATCCCTTTCATCTAAACAACATAAGTTGGTTATGTGGACACAGTGAAATACTGAAATGTACCTATCCATCAAATAAAATCCACAAAATATTAAAGTGAATAATTGTATGGTAAGAGGAGGCATTTTATCGAACAGTAGATAGGCAGAGGATGGGAAAGAATAAGCAATTACGTGAAGTTTCTTCTTCTTCTGTGCACCTTATCCGCGCCAATTAAGTGGAACCACTCCGCTCTCGATTGTTTTATCAATATTGTTTGTTTCTCCCGTCGAACAATTTTATGAATGCGGGAATGGTAAAGTGACTATTTTCTTTTACATTTTTATTATATTATCTATCATTCATATTAATTATCATATATATAATATTTATATATTTATATTTTTTTAAATAAAATCAATAATAATTAAATATAAATAGTATATAATATAATTACAGTATATAAAATATTTATAATGTGAGTTTATACTTTTTTTTCGTCAACAATGTTTGTATTATACTGAAATAAAATTACTATTGTGAGAATACTTTAGTCATAAACTTCTTCCCTCTTCTTTTATACCAATTTATGAGAGGGAAATAAAAATCTTATTTTTCATTTAATCAAGTGAAGAAAATTGTTGTATAAATATTTTACTCTTTTTCTTTTTCCTCTTTAAACGAAATATAATATTCTCAACCATAAGTGAAACAGGTGCTAATTTATTCTTCATTTTCCATATTTGTTAAATTTACTCCTTGTGAGTGTCTTATAATTGTTATTTTTATGAACCAAATTGACTAATTTGTAGAAAAAAATTGGCAATTTGAGGTGTAAATATAATGATATAAATAAAAATATGTAATTCATAACTTTTTGCACTCTTAATTATCACAAAACTTCTACATATTCAACGAACTAAACTATTCTAGGACTCCCTTAGTTTTCCTTTTTTTTTTACTATGTTTACATGATAATTAAATGATAAAATATATGTTTTTATCATTTTTTTTCAAAATGGTTGATTATTTTACTTCATTGAACCAAAATGAAGGAGTAGTGAGCCAAATGAAAAAAATATCATTTTTGAATTGCTCCCATATGTGGGAGGTGTGTGAATGTTGTTTGGGTTATAATTATTTACGTAACCATTTTATTTTATTATTGTATGTATATAGGAATATTATTGTGTATGTATATTGACAATTAATGATTAATGATTTTTGGACTATAATTAATAGTTTTTACTTGAAATATTAAATATAAAAAGTTGTATATAACATAAAAATAATAAATAGTGAAATGTGTATTTCATGTGTACTATAGTCTTCTTTGTTATCTACCATTTTCACCCACACTATCCCAACTTTTGTTGTGCATACTCACCACACCTTTCCCAACATTGAAGTCAAATCACCTTAACCTAAAAACCCTCTTTATAGTGAGAATTAATAATAATTTTGGATTTCATTTGTTTAATCAAATTATCATGATATTGTTGTCATTGGCTTGTCATATAGTCCCTTCATCCAATTGATATGCATACGACTGAAAAGTAGTAGAGTGGATTAAAGTAGTGGAAAATGATATGTACTCGTTATATAAGAACCAAACTATGATTCAATGGAGTTGCCTAAGGAATAAAACCGTTGAAAAACAAATGAATTTATAGACTTAAAGTTGAAGAGGGAAGTTCGAGAGTAATGTATAAATCTCATATTGTTGTAAAAGAATGAAATCAAAATAAATGAGTTGATTTTGATGAGATATTATCACCAGTGGTGAATTATTCACCCATAAGAATAGCATTGAGTCTAACAGCTAGTCTGGACTTAGAAGTTGAAAAACTTGATGTCAACAATTTTCTTACATAGAGACATCAAAGAAGAAATTTATGTGAAGCAACGAGAATGTTATGAAGAATCAGACAACAAACACTTAGTGTGTCGTCTGAATAAGTGTTTATGTGATATGAAGTACTTAGTCTTGGAAGATATAAAGTCTAACTTATAAACTTGGAGTAGGTATTAGAATTACCCATGGATTCTTTAAAACTATGAAGTGCAACATAAGACGTTGAAGTAATATTTTTTAAGGTAACTTGGAAGTATAATAACAATTAATCATCCACTATATCTTTAGAATGAAACTTTCATTGCATTCAACATATAAGGAGAACTTGTGAGAAAAAGATGCATAACCAAGTGAGCAAAAACAACATAGAGAGAGAACGTGAGAGATTTTGTATCCACCTTAATGTGCGACTTGTATTCTTAGTGAAATACTAAATAGAGTTTGTATTTAGATCATTTTTGATAAGATTAAATATTATCCTCTTAATAAAAGATAATCAAATATTATAATCATATTTTATTGATTAAATGTTAAGGTTTGTTTTTGTGTGTTAATATTGTACTCTGCTGGTGGGTAATTAAGTGAATTTTGAATTTAGGAAGAAATATAGAAAAAAGAGTAATGTAGTATTTAGAGGGTAAAAAAGGAATAAAGAGTAGAAAAAGGGAATAAAGGTTTTGTTTGGGTGGCGTAAGGGTAGAGAAGGTGACAGAGAAATCGACCTTATTCGGCTCCGACAGCCCACTCACATAAATATTGACACATTCACTCACTCACTCACTCACTCACTCCTCAACTCAGATCCTTCAACTCACTCACTGGTAATCTCACTTTCCTTTTTTCTTTTCACTCTCATCGATTAATTCCAATCTCTCATCTAACTATTCATTTGCGTTCTCTCCGTTTCTGGTTAAGTCGGTCCAGGTTTTACTTTTTATTTCAGGTAACAATTATTCTCTCTTTCCTCCCTTCATAATTATTCATTTTTTCTTTTATTTTCTCTAGGTTAATTTCCCTGTTTTGTTCACATGCCAATGCTGTTATTTCCGAATTCCGAATATATATTACTGCCTTTTACATGTTCATCTAAAATTATCAACTGGTTTTTTATTCTTTTTTTGAGGTTCATATTTCCCCCATACGCGTTGTTTACATTTTCAGCTAATATACCGCTGTTGTAAATTGTTACTGCTGATTCCGCAACTTCTCGCAGGAAAATCAATCAATGTGTCATGACCTTTGTTCTCATTAACTTCTCTGAATTGTTTTTTTTTATGTCTTTTCAGTATAAATCATATATGTATTTTACGTTTTATATTGATTTACTGTACAATTGAGTGGATTCATGTGTTTAGGTTTTATGCATCATCGTAGCTGAATCCACACTTAACGATCAAAATGGGATTTGATAATGAATGCATTGTAAACATTCAATCACTTGCTGGAGAGTATTTCTGTCCTGTTTGTCGCCTCCTCGTGTATCCTAACGAAGCATTACAGTCACAATGCACTCATTTATACTGCAAGCCATGTTTGACGTATGTAGTGAACACCACAAAGGCTTGCCCGTACGACGGTTACTTGGTAACTGAGGCAGACTCCAAGGTTCTTTTCCTACTTCTCATTCCAACATATCCATTGTATGGCAATTTTATTGTTTTATCATTTTAAATGTATCTAAGGATTTGTATGTGTGTTCTTACAGCCTCTTATGGAGTCAAATAAAGCACTTGCTGAAACTATTGGAAAAGTAGCAGTTCATTGCCTGTATCATAGGAGCGGATGCACCTGGCAAGGAACTTTCTCTGAGTGTACATCCCATTGTTCTGCATGTGCTTTTGGCAATTCTCCTGTTGTTTGTAACAGGTGTGGGATCCAAATAGTGCACCGTCAAGTACAAGAACATGCACAAAATTGTCCTGTAAGTGACATATATAAATATAATGCATCAGCCTTGCATTTATTTCTGGCAGGCCGGTTCTTATCTTGTTGATTGGCAGGGTGTGCAAGGTCAGGTGCAACCGGTTGCTGTTACTCAAGATCCTTCAGCTTCTAGTGCCATTCCATCTACTGATCAGAACCAGACTGCTGCTGCGGCAACGGCTTCTCAATCTCTTACTTCTCAAACTGTTGCTGCAACTGCTACACCCGGGCAGGTTTCGAATCAGCTACCTAACACGGTTTCTAAAACTCAACCTTCGGGCCAGACTGCTGTGCAACCAACAACAGAGCAATGGTATCAGCAACAACAGTACCAACAATATTATCAGCAGTTCCCTGGATATGATCCATACCAGCAGCAGTATCAACAATACTACCCTTATCAACAGCCTGTACTTCCACAGTACCAGCAGGCTTATGGTCAACCCCAACCCCAACCTCAGCCCCAGGCACAGACCCAGGCCCAACCCCAATCTCAGCCTCAACTTCAAACTCAGCCTCAGACACAGGGACAGTCTCAACCACTTTCACATGGTCAATCTCCTCTGGCCCCACAATCTCAGAATCAGATGCAAGTTCACCACCAACAGCAGCTACAACCTGTTGCACAGCCACATAGTCAGATCCCGTCACTGACTCACCCACCAGGCCCTGTCCAAGCCCTACCTCAGTCTCAACCTTATCCTTACCCACAAGTTCAACCTCATGCTGTCCAGCCTCAACCCCAACAAAGCATGCAAATGCCTGCTTATCAGCAGCCTCATACTCAAATGCAGTATTCACAACATCAATTTCAACAACCAGGTCAGAAGTATCCTGCTCCTCAACCACAAGTTCAACCACAACCGCAACCTCATGCTCCAGTTCAACATATCTCACAGCCCCAGATGCATCCTCAACAGTCCCTGACTCCTAATGTCCAGCCTCAAGTACCAAATACATCATCACATGCAGTGAGTGGTCATCACTCTTATCCTCAATTTCAACCTAATCAGAATATGCAGCCAGGAGTCTCTCAACATACCATGCAGACACATCCTCAAAGTGGGCCTCAATCCCAGGCCCAGCATCTAGTCCAGATGCAGAATCAGTTTCCTCAGCAAATTCCAATGATGCGCCCACCTCATCAATCTTCTGCTGTGTTTCCAAACCAGCAACAGTCAGCTTTGGTGCCTTCACCTGTTAGAGGTCAAACTAACGCTCCTTTGCAACAGCAACTCAGTTATACTCATAATCAGCAACCTGAACAAATCAACCGTTCTGTTTTGCATCCGGGTCAACAAATATTGCCTCAACAACCTTTTGCACAACACCAGATTCTTATGCCATCTCATTTACGACCCCAAGGTCCAGCACATTCAGTTGCCAGGCATTCTTATCCACAGTCACAGGGTAATGCTGCACTATCAAATAGCACTCAACACAGTCAATCTCAAAATGCTACAGGGAGGCCTTTAATTCCTAATCATCCCGGACAGGTACAGCCATTTGCACAATCTTCCAATACCATTCCAGTTAGATCAGGAGATGCATCTGAATTGCAGTCTAGGACACTAGAACCAGTTGGGAGACAAGGTGATCTCATTGAGCAGCAAACTGACTCTGCCTCTGGGAAAGCAAACGAGTTGGATTCTGAAAATTTTGAAACAGATATGAAACCAGTTGAGGTCGGAAATAAGCAAAATGGTGAAAATCCACACACTGGGAAGACTGCTGGGACAAATGGCAATGCATTAAAAAATGGTGATCCAGAGGCTTCTGCTGTTCAAAATGATAGTAATGATCATTCTGTTGTCAAAGTCAGCGAGATTGAAGATGGACTGCTGAAGACAGAGGCAAAACTGTCTGAGTCAAAAACTGATAAACTGTGCAATGATGATATATGCAATCCAATACTTCCTGCAACTGACAAACCAGCCCCATCTGTCTCGCAAATCCATGGTAGCCAAGGACCAAACGTTGATGAATATAGAAGTATGCAGTCTGAGGTTTTTTCTCATTCAGCTCCTTTGAATGATCCGGGTAAGCATCAGCGACCAATGAATAATTATGGGCCTGGTGCTGTCCAGCAGAGGTCACACTTGCCACATCCAGAAGTTCCAAATCAGCCATTATCTGCAGCAGGTCACTCTTCAAATCTTCTCAATAATCACGCGCCTGCACATCCTCCTCATTTGGGACAGCAAGGGCGAAACTTTCAGCCTCAGTCTCTTGGACCTTCAGGACCATATGATCAAGGCAATGAGCCTCCTTTCCATGCTAGTGCATCCAATTTATCTCGTATTGGAGGGCCACATTTTGGTGCCACGCCTCCTGGAGATATGCGTGGTGGAATTTTACCACCACATGGTCCCGGAAGTTTTGGATACCATGATGAAAGGTTCAAATCATTCCCGGTTCCAGGTCAGCTAAATATTGACCAAAGAGAATTTGAAGATGATCTCAGGAAAGTCCCTCGGCTGCCTTTGGATGCTGATCTGGTTTCTCAATTTGGAAATTATTCATCAGGTCCACATGAAACTGGAAAGAGGCCAGTTGGTTTTCACGAAGATGCCACCAAGAAATCAGGTTCTGCACTCCATTCTGGTTATCTTGGACCAGATCCTGGGTATGGGAGACATCGAATGGATGGCATGACTCCGAGAAGTCCTGTTGGTGAATATGCTGAGATATCTTCATGGAGATTGGGGCCCCTCTCTAGTGGTCATAATGATTTTGATGGCAGAGCTTTAAATCGTTATGGTCGGCCAGTTGGCCCTGCATTCCATGATAGTCGGTTTCCTCATATGCCTAGCCATTTGCACGGAGATGAGTTTGACGGTTTCGGTAATTTTCGAATGGGCAGATATCCAAGGAATGACAATTTCAAGGGTCAAGACGAATTTTCTGGCCATTTCCGGAGGGGTGAACATTTGGATCCAAATAAATTTCCTAGACACTTGCATCTCGAGGATCCTATTGGTTTTGGTGCCCATCCTGGTCACTTGCAAGCAGTTGAAATAAGTGGTTCTCGAAATTTTAATTCTTTTAGCAAGGGCAACAGACCAGGTCATCCACAACTTGGTGAGCCTGGGTTCAGGAGCAGATTTTCACTTCCAGGATTTCCTAATGATGCTGGACATTTACCAGTTAAGTTTTGATTACTAACATGTTCATTTATGTTTGTTATTCTTATGATATAGGTAAGATAAATGGGGTAAATAAATCCAGCCAGGCCAAGAGCTTAGGTTTGGCTTGTAAAAAAACAGAGATTACTCAAGCTGCTCGGCTTGTTTAAATATATGAAGCTTGAGCTTGGCTTGTTTAACTCATTTTTTGCTTGATTATTTTCTTTCCCTTTATCAAATCTCTATTTGAGGTGTTTTATTTTTATTTCTTAAGTTTAATAATTTAGTATTTAGCAAATGTCTTTAGCTTTATCAGACAATTAACGAGTGAGGCTGGAACATGATAGTTTTTAGGGGGAAATGGTGATTGTTGTTTTCTTTGTCAATTAATTGCAATATCCAAGATGTAGTTGTTGAGAAGTAATACAATTCTGTTTTTTTCAGGGAGATATCAGGTCATTTGATAATTTGAGCAGAAGGAAGGCTGCTAGCATGGGGTGGTGCCGAATATGTAAAGTGGACTGTGAAACAGTTGAAGGTTTGGACCTCCATTCCCAAACAATGGAGCACCAAAAGACGACCATGGACATGGTTAAAAGCATCAAGCAAAATGTGAAAAGACAAAAATTGTAGGTTTTTTGTTTGTCATTAATGTTGTTTGATATTTCCTGAGAAAAATTAAGCTTTACTTTGGAAGATAAATCCTTTATTACTTAATAATGGGACTTTTTTTTTGTATTGTGGAATATCCAGTGAACAATCCTCTGTTGAAGATGGAAACAAGTCACGGAATGCTGCTTTTGAGGGTTATGAAAATAAGCATTGAGAAGTTGTGGTTTGCTTTAACTCTGATATTTGTGGCTCTCATGCAGTTGGCATCAAAAGGCGTTGCTATGGTAATATTGCATTTTGCAATACTTACCATTCCATGCCCTTTTTATACTTCCGATGTTATTTATGGTACTCATGTCATGTCAGGTTGCTGCCAATGGAGTTGTTTACTGAATCTGAAGTGCCATGGCAGTTAAGTTTGTCGGCTTTTGAATTTGAAATCCATAGATTATAACTTGAATAGTTATCTCAACCTTGGTGCTATGTTAACAGTTTATGACATTTCATTCTGCATTTGTTGTTTTAATGAGATTGGTATGGTACAATTTATATGGATGACAACCTTTTGACTCTTCTTAAAAAAACTTCCTACTGATGTCTCTGCATTAATAGCAATTAAATATCCTAGTCTAGTTTTCTCTAGGTTTTTTTTAGAACTATTATTATAGATAAGGAATTCCCCCATTTAGTCTCTAGCTCATTATTCCTAAAAGTCCAACATCTATTTTTACGTTGGCAAAAAATAGAGTATAAAATTCTCATTGCCATATAATCACAAAGCTGGCACCACTTAAACTCATTCCCAAGTGTGATTGGACATTGGGTTCAGTGATGTCAAAAGCGCATGTAAAGCGCTAAGGGGACTGATTCAGTTTTACTTGCCACTTCCTTTTGCTGCCGGGGTTGATCCATATTGCCTGTTTAGATTAAAATAGCCATAATCTTCGCCAGAATCACTTAAATGTGCACCTGACCTGGTCAGTTCTTGCACGTCACAAAATGGAGAAAGACATTCTTAGGTGATCTAATAGAAATAGATTTATCTTGCTTTGTACCATTCAGGAAATTAAACCCTTCTTACTGCCTTTACTACTAAACCCTTCTTCCTTGCTTTATTACGTTTGAATCATATCATTATCCTTAGCCATAGCTCTTAATAGAAACTACTTTAGCTGTTTATTTATTAGGAATGAAATGAATGAGTTCATTAAAATAAGAATTGTTAAATGTGATAGAAAGGGATTCTTTTCAATATGGAAATAATTTGATGTTGGGTTCAATGATGTCAAAAAAACGATTATGTTTGGTTTGAGAGATAGAAATATCTTTCAATATTTAAAAATTTGAATAGCTATTATAGGAAAGGAATTCCCATTTAGTCTCTACCACATTATTATTAGTAACACCAAATATTTTTCATATTTTATAAATTTTATGTTAAGTAGCAACAATATCACCATTCCGAAATGATAAGAACCCTGAAGGAGGAGGCTGCAATTAGTGCTTCCACCCAGAGGTTGGGTCATGGAAAATGCTAAATATAGGTTAGACTAACCTATATTATCAAGTAGGTTTATTATCATGTCTGTATCTATAAAGTGATAGTTATCATGCATTAGTTCTTAAAATAAATTTAATGTATTATTCAAGTAATGAGATTCTCTCATATGATAGACCAGTCAATTTGTCCCACTAAATCCACCTTCATTAGCACCTGCTGAAATAGCCCAGCTCCGAGGGTGTGTTGATTGTTTAATCTTTAATTTAACTACAACAACTTAATAGGATTTAAAAGGCTTACTAAAATAATAGTAATTGTCTAAGAGGTTAAACTCTGTCAACTATCATACAAAAAACTAAAAATATCGGAGTAAAAAATCGATTTCAGGCCTCTGGTAACATTCATTAGCCGAAAATATTATATTCTGTATTTTGGTTAAAAAGTTAGTGTTGGATCTGATATAAAAAAGGCTAACAAAACGGGCCCAATGGACTCAAAACCTAATAATTCAGATATTATATTCTCTTTCCTCCTTCAATCATCGCACACGGACTTTTCTCGTTTGCATACGGCACTTTCATATATATATAATTTTTTTTATATTTTCTAACACTCTATTTCTCTTTTATTTTTTTTTAAAATAAAAAAATGGAGAATTAGTAAAATATAGAGTATTAGAGAGAGAGAGGAATCCCCTAGAGCCGAAAATTGAAATCCTAAATCGAGTACACGCAAAATGGCATTTCACATAGCATGTCCAATTACATGGTAATGTTCTCTCTCACTTTTTCCCTCTATTATTTCAAATACTCAAACTCTATTTATTATCTATTTCTTTTTTCTTTTTTCTTAACCTTCCTTGTTTTTCTTTCCTTTCTTGTTTCAGTCGGCGAATCTGTTTCTGCGTGTCAGGGTTTCCGCGCTCTCTTCACAACAATGCATTTCTCAACGATGTCGACGCGCTTCGTCAATTCCTCTCCTTCGATACTCCGACCAACACCTCCACCTTCCAGGTCGCCGTTCCCAAGGTCCTTCCTCCACCTCCTAATCCGGCGCCAGATGGAGGACTTCCACCTTCTGCTGATGCTCCTCCTATGGATGAGTCCACATCGATGAAGGCCAAACGTGTTGCTCTGCAGAGAAAAGGCGCCGCCACTATGCTTGCTGCCGAAGAGTATGCTCACCGGTTAGAATCCGGTGTCTGCGGTGACACTGCGGTGAGGCTTCTGGTTCTTATATTTCAATTAGAGTGTGTGATGTTGTTGATGCTTATCAGAGTAGTTGAATTCAGCTAAGTTTTGTGCGAATTCCTGAGTAATTTGATGTTGCTTCATCTTAAATGTTGTGTTGAGTTAGAAACTTGCTATGAGATTAGCACATGAGTTCAGAGATGCGCTATGTACTACTTATATATACTTGAAAATGGTTGCCATAGGCCTTTTGTGGATTGGGCATATAAGGAGGAGACCAATAGAATCCCCACTAATAGTACATAAAATGGAGGTCAGTCCAATTCATAGTTAAGAACAGAACCGAGAAAAACAATATCTGAAACTATTAATTAGGATTTAGAAATCAACATTTTGTCCATGAACATGATTCATGATAAAACATTATGATATCATTTGATCCATATTGCCGATCCATCTCGCTGTGATGAAGACTTTATTGCTGTTGTTGTTGAAAGTTTTGTCGGTGAGGGAAAGTTGGGTTTGAACAGCTCTGCCAACTGAGCTGCATCTTGGGGACTACATATACTTGAAAATGATTGTCATGCCGATATGCCATACCTATCGTATTGATGTGTTGATGTGCATTTGAGAATTTAAATACCTTTTGTCTATATATCTTTTTATTATTGTTATGAACTTTTCACTCTTATGGACTTCTCTGTGTATTGTGTTGCATCAGTGTTTCATAGCCATAACCGTGCTTCCTAGACAATGAGCTATAAAGATTGCTACCAATCTTGCTCGTTAATGATGTTGAGTTTTTTGTTTGTTTATGCAGTGCTGCTATATTGGTTATATTGACTTTTGTTTTTTTCCTTGTATTTCAATTATATGATCTAGTCTAGTGAGTTTTGGTACTATGCCTTTTTTAATACGTGTTATCATATTGATTTAAATAAAAACAGGATACATCGGGAAATCTTGATGGAGAACAGGGTCAATCTAACCTGAAAGTCTTTTGTCGAATGTGTAATCGTGTTGAAAATGAAGGAACTGAGAGGGCAAAAAAGATGTTATCGTGTAAAAGTTGTAGTAAGAAATACCATAGGAACTGCTTGAGAAGTTGGGCTCAAAATAGAGGTAAGAAGCTATATATTCCCTTATTTTCTAATATTCTGTTATTTTGTAAGTGTCATATGTTCTACTTCTCTTTTGACAGATTTATTTCATTGGAGTTCATGGACCTGCCGTGCTTGCCGAATTTGCGAGGTGATGTGAGAGTTCATTGTGTGATTCTAATGACTGAATCTAGCCCTTTTTTTTGGGAAAAATATTCTTCATATTGTCCTTGCTACAATTAATTAATGAAGTAATCGAGTTGGAAATTTGTTTTATTAGTGCACAATGGGAAAGTCTCACTCTACAGGAAAGTCATATTTATATCGTATACTATGTGTTGTCTGACTTCATTCACTATCCCATGTATATTTGTACCTGGAAGTTGAGTTGATTTTGGATGATTAACTGATCGTCTTTGGTTTTTTGTGTTGGCTTAGAAGTTGCTATTCCGAATAATGTTTCATTAGAATTCTGTTAGTCTTACACTTTATTAGATTTTATCCAGGCTTGCAGAAGGACTGGTGATCCAAGTAAATTCATGTTTTGCAAGAGGTGTGATGGTGCTTATCATTGTTATTGTCTTCAACCTCCTCACAAGGTAGGGTCCATGTCACTTACCAGCGAGCTTAATATTGGTTTTGTATAGTACATATCATTTCATTTATGATTCTGCATAATGCAGAATGCTAGTAATGGACCCTATCTGTGCCCAAAGCATACAAGATGTCACAGTTGCGGATCCAATGTTCCTGGAAATGGACTAAGTGTGAGGTATGAATCATGAGTGACTTAAAGTAGTTTCTTTGAAGCACATAACTTGATTTTTTATATCTTGAACTGGTTAGTCAATTAGGCTACTCAAAGTAGTTTAAAATTTTGTCAATAGTTTAATGGTAGTTTAAATTCAACATTTTAATTTAATGGACTTACCCTTTTATAGGTGGTTTCTGGGATACACCTGTTGTGATGCTTGTGGAAGATTGTTTGTGAAAGGAAACTACTGCCCGGTTTGTTTGAAGGTGCCAGTCTTTTCTCTTGATGTTTTCTTAATCTTCTTTTACAGAATCTTTAGTAAAACAGATCCCTGGTGTCATTAGGGCAAGTACCTAGATCAATCTTAGAGGGAAATTGTGTGTATGTAAAAGTGTGTCACAGGCTTGTATAAGGTCCCATGTCCACCCCCTGCTTCTGAAATGTTACAGTACTTTCATGCATAATATGGGAAGTAAATTTCATTTTACCTTCACTTCCATCACTGTTTGTGTCCACTGAATACTGGAGTGATACATATATGTACATCTAAACAATGTGTGGCCGGATAGGAAATCTGAAGTTTGACTATGTGCTTTTGTCATATTTTGTAGGTTTACAGAGATTCAGAGTCGACACCAATGATTTGCTGTGATGTTTGCCAGCGCTGGGTGCATTGCCATTGTGATAATATCAGGTTAGTTTACCTATTGTATGTGTGAAGAGGGACTAATTTCACTGTATCAAATGGACCATTTTCATTTGCAACTCCAGAATATTACACTGATGAACATTCCGTTGTTGTTTTATCATGTCATAACCATTCTTAACTTCTTGATCTCAATTCTTCAATGCCTGGTGGATCAGTATTTGGATTTTAATCATGCAACAATATTGCAGATTAATTACTTTGAATACCTTTCCATTTTTACCCTTTTTGTTGCTTTGATGATACTGCTCTTTTATTCCTAGTCCTGGCATGGTCTTTGTAAATTACAAATCACATGATACTTTGTCCTTGAAATTGGTTTAGTATTTTTAGTTTTCTTATTTTGGAGCAAATGTTTTGCAGTGATGAAAAATATCATCAATTTCAAGTGGATGGGAATCTGCAGTATAAATGCCTCACTTGTCGTGGGGAATGTCATGAGGTAAACACTGGCTTATATAACTAAGTCTACTTTATTAGGAAAAAGCACTTTCAGTTACACCTGTCTATTTTATTCTCTGCACCAATCATGTATGTATGCGTATGCTCCAGATCCAGGGTCTTGAGGATGCTGTACAAGAGCTTTGGAGGAGAAGGAATATTGCTGATAAAGATTCAATTGCCAGCTTGAGGGCTGCAGCTGGTTTACCAACCCATGACGAAATATTTTCTATTTCACCATTTTCGGACGATGAGGATAGTGGTGGTGGGCCTTTGAAGTTTAAGAGTGAATCTGAGCGTTCCTTTAAGTTCCCTCTGAAGAATTTGTCCAATGACACGCCAAAGAAGAAAAATTATGTAAATAAATTTTCAAGCAAAAAGACTACTAAGAAAAAGGACTCTCAGTCATTTTTGTCTGGTAAAATTGACACACACCATAGTTTTGAAGCACATTGTGATGCCAGATCTTTACATAGCTTGGATGATGGTGATATACAATCCCTGAGAAATGATGTTTATTCATCACCTGCTGCTGGAAGCCAGTGTCAAACCGAAATGTCTTGCCCTATCAATCAGCCAGGAGTTTTGAAACATAAGTTTGTTGATGAGGTGGTCAGTGATGAAGAGAAGAGACCTAGAGTTGTTCGAATCAAAAGCAATAAGGCACCTATTATGAATGCCGATGGTGATAAGACTCAGAATGTAAAAGGGAAGAAGTTGGTTATAAATTTGGGTTCACGGAAAATTAATGTGGTTAGTTCTGCATGGTCTGACACAAGCTGCCAAAGAGATCAAGATCTTGTTACTGTTAATGGTATAGATCTCAAAGATTGTTATTTTTCTGTGTGGGGCGGGTGGGGGGTTTGGTCCATATATTATTAGCCTGAGAAAACATATAATTTTGGAATTTATGCTGTGAAAGTGGGTTTATGGCTGATTCATAATTAAATATCACATTTTTCTCATTAAGTCAGTTACACTTACATGTTTTGTTCATTATTAGTGAAAAGACATGCAATCCTTTTGGATTATATAATTACTAAATGTACAACGATTACACTAATTGCATCTGCTTTGTGTGTGCATGTTTTCTTGCATGATTTATTACCCTTTTTTTGCTTCCTTTCTATTTCTTTTGTTTGACTTTTCCATTTCAAATATCCTCTTAGGAAATAAATATATAAGCCAATTGAGGAATGGAGACAAGTTTGCATTAGATAGACACGATGACACAGGTAGTCATTTTAATGGTAAAGGTACTACGTTTCTCTTTTCTTTTTCCCAAGTCTGTAACGAAGTTTGGCTATCGTTTTCCATTACACCAATCGTAGCATTTGAAGATGTATTTGTTGTTTGTTTAAGTTGCCTCAGGAGAAGGTAATGTAGGTTATTGTCACTTGCAGGAAACAGAGTTGACTCTGGCCATTCAAAGGTTTCTGGAGGGGAAAGAAATTTGATTAAATTGGGAAAAGTTAAGCCAGAGGTTTCTGAGTTCATCAAAGCCTCTAGTAGAGGTAATATTTCTGATGGAAGTTTAGAGCGCACTCATGCCTTTCGGAGCAAATGTAGTACTAATGGAATATTTGATCAAGTCGGAAGAGTAGAAGCTATTTCAAGAGGTGAAAGGATGACGTATCTGGGGAAACAGTCAGAACGCAACTCCGACGATGAGACAGATGACAATCATAATCTTGCACCCTCAGTTTCTTTGCCAAAAGATTCTACACCTCTACTGAGTTTTAAATTGAAGAAATCTAGCATTGATAATCTAAATTCTCCTCACCGGGATGAGGAGAAGACTATAATCAAGGGCCAGAGGTCAAAAAGGAAGAGACCAACACCCCTTAAGGAGAAAATGTTTTTTTATGGGGCTGAAAATGTAAACCAATCACACCAAGACAGTCCAATGGATGAGATCATGGCTGCAAACTGGATATTGATGAAATTGGGTAATGATGCAGTTGGAAAGAGAGTTGAAGTTCATCAGCCATCCGACAATTCTTGGTTAGTAGTGCCTTGTATAGCCCTTTGTTAATTCTGTTTAAATAATGGGAGAAAACTATATATTTAATAATGGTATGCCTTAGGAAATGATGTATAGATAGTATATTCTTAACTATCTTAATTTATTTTTAATAAAGTTTCTTCCATCTGTTTTTTCTCCCCAAAAATTGCACTTTGAAAGAACCACTTTGCTGGGTAAATGCATTTTATTTATGCAGCAGCTTTTGAACTTTTTTCTCTAGTTTTGTGTCCTATGATTACCTTATCTTTCAAAGTTGAAAACAGGAAATAAATAGTGTGTATTTTTGTTGCTTCACAGCACTGATAGTAATGCACCATGTTATTCAACTCCTACATTTTGTTCAGGCACAAGGGAGTGGTTACTGACACAGTGGAAGGCACTTCGATGATACATGTTACCTTAGACGATAGGAAGGTGAAGACCCTGGAACTCAGGAAGCAGGGGGTCCGTTTTGTTCCACAAAAGCAGAAGAGATCGAAGACATGAACTGATCGTTTCTTCTTTAAGGGCTCTGCTTACTGAATTTATATTCCTAGATGCTCACATTGCTTCTGATTTTTGGGCCAAGCATTATCGGTGGGGGCTATGTCAGTTTTCTGGAAAGAATTAATCTTGGCCTACCCTGGTACTTTTCTGGGCTGCAGGTTCTTGATTGTGAAATAGATTTTTTCCTACATATATCTGATTTTACAAGTAGCATTCTGTTTGTGATGCTGTAGAGTAGGGAGGTAAGCCTAAGATGTGTTTAGATGTATGATTAATATTGGTAGTGGTATTGTGTATTGAAGGCTTTCCATGATCTCAGACATTGTTGTCATTTTGTTAAATGAAGATTTTAGAAATAGCCCTTGAGGGTAGGCCACATACATTCACCACCCCTAAATTCTACAAGGTGAGGAGTATTGTATTTTTTTTGTTTTTAAATAGATATGTTAGTTCACTTGATCAGAAAAGTATTTGTGGTATCTGTCTCGAATGCGCTAGAACAAAGTATGAACATTCATCGATTAATCAGTTATCAAGTGTCCGCACCTATAGTCATATACTATTGTTTTACTTATTATATAATAATGCCTAATAGTTTGACACATGTCAAACTTTATTTTCTTAAGACAGAGAATTTACTAAATTAGCCATTAAACTATATATTATAACGGAAGTTGGTGTCACAAGATATTTATAAACATGAGAATTGATTTAAAGAGTACAAAAACTGAATAAAAAATAATTATTGTGATGACAAAAAAATCACAATTCTAACAAACAAATATATGTGAACTTAAGTTCATTATCATTAGATTTAACTATTTTTATAAATGTTGAAATCTACTACCACCAACCAAATTAAAGGTTATACGAGGGTTCCTATTACATATAACCACAGCATAAAAAATCTCTAAAATAAACAAATTTGAACCCGTTAAAAATAATACCATCACCTAGTATCTTACATTATTTAACTAAAATTTTAATTAATTAATTTCCATAGACAATATTAAACGTGAAGGGAAGGGAGTGCAGTAAGTTTGAATGTTGAGTTGAATTATTAGATGTTAGAAGTAATGAAGAGGGAGAGGGTGAATTCTATTCTATTCTATTCTATGTTCCTTTGGTAAGTAAAGTGTAAAAGAGAAAAGGAAGGAAGTTTTGAAGACGTTTTTGTCTGTACCTTGAGCTGTTTGTTATCTAAGCAGTTTCCTTGTGATTTTGTAGTGCTATAGCTTAGTTTTAGGAGATAATGAGAGGTATTTATGTTGTTTCTGAATTGGCAAGTATATGAGAGTAATAATAAAGCGGAAATTATGGATAAATCACAAATGTGTAGCCCACTAATATTTGTTGTGTCGTTTTTAGGGGGTTCAGGTATAAATGTTAAAATGAGAAAGTAGTAAATAAAAGAGTTGTGATGTGTGATATTATTATAAAGTATAAAAAGAGAGGGAGATTTGAGAGAGAAAGGGAAAGGGAGAGAGTTGGTATCGGAACAAATTTCACATTCTTCTTCTTCTTCTTCGTCGTCTCTCTTTCCCTTTTGATTGATTCTGGAATGCAGAGAAAATAATATAAGAATTGAAAATGAGCGTGATATCTCGTAACATATGGCCAGTATGTGGAAGCTTGTGTTGTTTTTGTCCAGCTTTGAGAGAGAGATCTCGTCATCCCATTAAACGTTACAAGAAATTGCTTGCTGATATATTCCCTCGCTCTCAGGATATTGATAATCAACCTAATGATCGTAAAATTGCCAAATTATGTGAATATGCTTCCAGAAATCCTCTCCGCGTTCCCAAGGTAGGTGGTATTATCTGTTAGAAATGAATTCTAACAGTATCTTCATCATCATCATCATGCATTCATCATCATGCATTCATCATAATCCACATCATGCATCCATGCAATAATCCTAACTTTCTATTCTTCTTTTTGTTAATAACACAGATAACAAGCTATCTTGAACAAAGGTGTTACAGAGAATTGAGAAGTGAGAACTACCAATCTGTTAAGGTTGTCATTTGTATCTACAGGAAATTGTTGGTTTCTTGCAAGGACCAAATGTCAGTTTCTACTCATCCTTTTTTATTATCATTCTCCTTCTATTCTCAATTATCCACCAAGCATGGACACAGATATGAGATACAGATACATTGATATAAAAAACCATACAAATAATTAAAGGATATAAATGAAAAGTATCAAAGTATCCAATATCATACATATTATATATTGGTGCTTCATAGTTTATAATTCTTTTCAAAATATTTAAAATGTCGTTATTTTGGAGGTTCAAGTCTCAGTGAGTTCCTATCCATTTAATAGCTTCCGAAGGAGACAACCCAAGCTCACTTTCAAATTCTTATGCATTAAACATTTATATATGCATGTATGATTTACAACAACACTATTACGGCAGGCCATTGTTTGCGAGTAGCTTGCTTGGAATCATACAAATTCTTCTTGATCAAACACGGCATGATGAAGTGCAGATTTTAGGCTGCCAAACTCTGTTTGACTTTGTGAACAATCAGGTGGGTTTCTTTGGTAGGATCTCTATTTAGGAGTTTGCTGTGGTAGTTCATTTTTTACTTCAATAGTTAAATGCATAAAATGTTTCAAGTCTCTTCCAGTCTAAGTCATAAGCTTTCACTATGCTCTTATTTTGTAGAGGGATGGTACTTATATGTTCAATTTGGATGGGTTCATTTCAAAACTTTGCCATCTAGCTCAAGAAATGGGAGATGATGTGAAAATACAACATTTGCGTGCTGCTGGCCTTCAAGTCCTTTCATCAATGGTAATTAGAATGCTTGCATAGTCATATGTTGTTTACTGTTTCCGCATTCTGTGCTCTTTTCATTATTAATTCATTTTTTGGCATATTGAAGTTATCACAAAAAAGAAGCCAATGTAGTGCTGAAGTAAAATTGATAAGGTTCTTCACACTTAATGCTTGGAAGAGTTAACTTAATGATCACTGATTATTTGTTTACCAGGTTTGGTTCATGGGTGAATTTTCTCATATTTCAGTTGAGTTTGACAGTGTAAGTTTATAATCATTTTATTTACTCTCACTTTAACGGTAACTGTCCTTATTTATGTAGAAAAATAAATTTGTCATCGATTTTAGTTTTTAGTGCATCTCATAATAGTGCAATTTCTTTAACATGAAATGAGTTTCCTAATAAATATGTAACTAGTAACTCTAGTTTCTGTCACGATCAAATTTTTTAATGATAGCTGAGATTTTTCAAATATCACCCATATTTTATATTCAATATATTTCATACTGAAAGCAAGACTAAAAATATGCCTCTATTACTATAATATTTGGCCTTTTCTTTTGTCATCCTTTGACTTCTGATAACAGTTCCAAGGACTACCTGTCTTACCCTTCTGTGTACATCTTCCATTTGACACCTTTATGCATCTCTTCTTAACTCAGGTTGTTTCAGTTGTTTTGGAAAATTATGGGGATGTGAAGCAAGACTCTCAAAGTGGGAATACAACGAGGCTTACTTCTTGGAGAATGATAGTGAATGAGAAAGGAGAAGTTAACATGCCTACGTAACTGTCCTTTTCATTATGATAGCTTATGTTTTGAGTTACGAAACAGTCAGAATCACTGATTACTTATTTTTCTCCTCCATAGGGAGGACACCATGAACCCCGGAGTTTGGTCAAGAGTTTGCATACATAATATGGCGAAGTTAGCCAAGGAAGGTACAACTGTGCGACGTGTTTTGGAATCCTTGTTCCGCTATTTTGATAATGCCAATCTGTGGTCTCCAGAACATGGACTTGCTATTTCTGTCTTGCTTGACATGCAGTCAATAATCGAAAATTCTGGTATTTATTTTCTTGAGTGCCCTAAGATATAGTTGATTCTAGCCTACTTTAACTTTCTACCAATGTTTCTCATCCCATCTTAACGGTTCATAATTGGGTTCAATGTAATTTACAGGACAGAACACACACTTGTTGCTGTCCATTCTAGTGAAGCACCTTGATCACAAGAATGTCTTAAAAAATCCTAATATGCAGCTTGACATTGTTGGTGTTATTACCAATCTTGCTCAACAAACAAGGGTTCAACAATCTGTGGCTATAACTGGTGCATTGAGTGATATGATGCGACACCTACGAAAAAGCATACACTGCTCTCTTGATGATTCAAATCTAGGGGATGAAGTAATACAATGGAATCAAAAATACCGACAGGAAGTAGATGAGTGCCTTGTACAATTAACAATTAAGGTCACAATAAATTCCACACTTTTGAAGATGATTTTAGTTAATTGTGTTAAAAACCGGATAAACACATTGATCTTTATGCACATTTAGATGTGAAACTTGGATGTTATATTTAAATGATCTAATGTTCTCTTGGGATTACTGGCTTTAATCTTATGCAGATAGCAGATGCAGGCCCTGTTCTTGATACCATGGCTGTTTTGTTGGAAAACATGTCTAATATTACAGTCATGGCCAGAACCTTGATTTCTGCAGTTTATAGGACTGCTCAAATAGTTGCTTCAATACCAAATTTGTCATATCAGAACAAGGCAAGATTGCTTAAATTCCTTGATTGCTATTATTGCAACATATTTCCTTGCTTCTTTCTGATTTTTTTATCCTTTCTTGTTTGTCCATAAACTTGAAATTCAACTCTAAAGGCATTCCCTGAGGCATTATTTCATCAGTTACTCCTGGCAATGGTCCATGCAGACCATGAAACTAGGGTGGGTGCACACCGCATATTTTCTGTTGTTCTTGTGCCGTCGTCAGTTTGTCCTCAACCTTCTTCTTCAATCCCACCCTTGACAAAGGTAACTGACATTCAGAGGATGCTCTCAAGAAATGTATCTGTCTTTTCTTCTTCAGCTGCACTCTTTGAGAAATTGGAGAGGAAGGAACATTCCCTGGAGGAAAATAATAATCCAGATGGAAAGACCAATGATAACTCCATTTTGAACAGATTGAAGTCAAATTATAGTAGGAATTATAGCAGGAATACTAGTTCAAGAAAAAATACCATGGCCACTGGTGAATCTCTAGATAACAGGAACTCCAAGATTAACCATTCTCCATCTGTTATGAATAGAATGAAGTCAAGTTATGGCCGAGTTACCAGTGTGAAGAGGCCTCAAGTACCTGTAATTGGTGAAGAAAATTTGACAGATAGTTCCAATAAACAACTGGTATATACTTTCACTCCTTTGAGTACTTTCTTTTTTGCATTTTACTGTAATAATAGTAGAACTTATCAATCAACACCACCAATTCATCTTATGACTACTATTCACAGGCATTACCCCTTAGGCTGAGTAGTCATCAGATTACCCTTTTGCTATCATCAATCTGGGCCCAGTCTATCTATCCTTTGAATACGCCAGAAAATTTTGAAGCAATTGCTCATACGTACAGCCTTGTCTTGCTAGTCGCTCGGAGTAAGGTAATATAATCATCATTGTCATTAACTATCCATGAATAGATTAAAAAAAGTTACATTCCAGTTTACCTTATTTATTATAAGAAAGACAGAGCCAACATTTTGTATGACATTTTATACTGTTTTACATCTTTCCCAATGTTTAATGTTTTTATCAGCGATGTACAAACAAGTCTGTAGTTATTGTGCTTTTGGTTCAGTATTTGAATATGTTTTGAACTTTCTAACCGAAAAGTTATCTTTTAGTGTGACTTTTGTTTTATCTCATACCATGTAACTTTTGTTTTATCTCATACCATGTAACTTTTGGCTGCTGCAGCATTCCTCTCTTGATGCTCTAATTCAAAGTTTTCAGTTGGCATTTTCCTTGAGGAACATTTCTCTCAATGAAAAGGGTAGAGCCTTAAATCCCATATTATTTAATGTCTTTACGTTACCATGGCTATATGTTCTTGTCTTTGTAAGAATTACTGGCTCAATATGACTAATGTATGTTATAGATGGATATCTCATAAACCCATGTTCAGAATTGCATGATTTCTTTCTCATCTTTCCCTTCTAAGAAATGAGAATCTATTCATGACTCTACTATCCAGGAATTGCAATTCCTTAATTTGGGATGTTAAAGAAGGCATGGAATGAAATTGGGATATTTGGTTTTTGTCTTATGATATTCCTTTCTTGATTGATTTCAAATTTACAAAACTTGTTCAAAGTAATATATGTGTGTGTATATGTATATACAATAAGAACCAAGCCTTTA
Source organism: Lupinus albus (assembly GCA_009771035.1). Classification (NCBI taxonomy): domain Eukaryota; kingdom Viridiplantae; phylum Streptophyta; class Magnoliopsida; order Fabales; family Fabaceae; genus Lupinus; species Lupinus albus. The sequence goes on from CM019999.1 coordinate 217,379, forward strand.
TCCCACTAGGTGGAGAATTTGCGTATCTGTATTTTTTTAATAGGAAGTTATATTGTACTTTAACACAGCTCTGATTTTTCCTATCTGAACAAATAGTAGAAACTGTCAATTTGTTTTTCGCAAATGTTTTAAAATTATCATTATAATTGATAATGTTATCCCGTGTGTAAATATGAAGGTAAGGGTTAAATAATTTGGGAACTGGGAACAAAGTTCATGCCGACAATTCAAGAATTTCATTGTCCTGTTTCTAGATGAGAAATATATTTTTAAGCAGATAGTTATCTCATGCTTAACTCTTTAATTTTATCATGTAACTAGAATAGTTTTATGAATGAAATATATATGAGACGGGGACTTGTTAGATGGAAGCTTTAAACTTTTATCAGGATTCATATGCAATAGCATCTCTCTGATTTAAAATGACTAACCAGAATAAACTAAACTGAGCATTTGTATTGATTTTTTAGTTCTAAGTAAAAACAAGTAGTCAATATGGCATGACAAAATTCCAATGTGGCACGTGGTGTATAACATGCTTCACAGGGGATTATGGCAGTTTGTGTTTTCTATCATGTATAAAATTAATCACATCATTACATGCTCACCAAAATAGAACTGGATTTTATAGTGTATCTTTTATTTATTTCATATGCTTATCTCCCACACTAAACAAATATTGTGCTTATTTCTCTTATATTTCTTTTGGCAAAAAAATTAAAGATGCATTGTTAAAGTGCCTAGTTTTGAAAAGCTGTCATTTTTTCCCAGTAAAACTGCAACCATCGCGCCGCAGATCTCTCTTCATGCTAGCAACTTCCATGATAATTTTTACATCCAAGGCCTACAACGTCGTCTCTATCATTTCTATTGCTAAAATGGCACTGTCAGATAAAACAGTATGTATATATTGTTCTTTGCCATTGTTTTGCATTTATGTTGTTCAAATTTATACAATTTCCCCACTTTTTGATGGATTTTTGTTTACTCAATTCAATATCTTTATGACATTTTTGTGCCTATTGGTATTTGATAAGATAAAATTATTATTGTCTGCATCTTAGAATTTCTTATGCTTTGTTTCAGGTTGATCCATTCCTGCAATTGGTTGATGACAACAAGTTGCAAGCTGTTACTGATACAATCAGGCAGCCAAGTAAAACTTATGGATCTAAAGAAGATGATGAAGATGCGTTAAAGTCACTCTCAGGCATAAGATTAACTGAGAGCCAGTCTAAAGATTCATTTGCTACTATGATTGTGCAGAGTCTGGGAAAATCATCAAATGTAACAACCAAGATTTCATGTGACGTAGCACTAATTTATCAGGACCAGAATACTAACTTGAAGTTCTTTGTGCCGCAGGAGTCATCCATCTTAAGAGAACAATTGCTTAATGATTTTACACCTGATGATGCTTGTCCATTGGGAGTTCAGCTGTCTGCTGAGACAACAGGAAATATCTACCAGCCTGGACTAAAAGATGATGATAAACTTCCTGAAATGGTAAATCGCACAGCTTTGCACTTTTTTCTTCAAAAAATCATTTCCATTTTATGTTAATCTTCATAATTCACCCATGTGAAAATATGCAGGTTGATATTCCATTATTTACTATTGATGATGACATTCTAGCTGGTAGTTTGGGAAGCCAAGCTAATCCTGACGCACCGAAGCCTTCAGAAAATCCAAGCCTGATGAGTGTTGATGACATTTTGGGTTCAGTAAGTTCTTATTATTGATAATATATGTACACACTTAGCATCCTGCTTATTAGTGATAAACTATTCTCGGGCCTATACCTTACAGATCAGGTGGCCAAGACTCCGATTCATATTACCCTTATTTTTATAATTAAATTAGGAATTCAGCATAAAATAATTCAGCGGGGCTTGTGCCAGCGCTTCAAGCCTGAAAGGACTTTTATGTGAAAGAACCCACTTTAGATATATACCCTTTCCGCTTTTACCTAATAACTTAACCCATTGGGTTGATTTGGTTTGCAGCATGCCTAATGTACCATATTTTGGAGAGTTTATATTTGATGATGACTTTTGCATATGTTAAACTCAAGTACAATATTCCTGTGCTCAGCACCTAAATTAGATAAAATACACTCAAATTCATTTGAGTTTAGAGAAAACTAAAAATGTCATCTCAAACCCACAAATTGAAGGTATTTCCCTATGTTAATAAGAGTCGGTGGAAGCATCTCACTTGCCAAAAAACTTGGCAGGTTTCATGTTTTGGTTAGCCCTGACCATGAATGATACAAAAGCAGTGCCGGCTTGATTGTCTGTGTTGGACAAATATCAGACATTTGCTTCAGACATGATGTAACGTAAGAAGCACTAACACTCCAAAAAAGTGAGCCATGTTTCTGTTGGGCACTTGTGCCAAACATGCTCTGAAGCCAAATTCTAATGGGCACATCAAATTCCATGGAACACTATAAATTTTGCAGTATGATACTGCTCTTGTCTGTGCACTTTCCATGTCCATACAATTGCCCATGCTTCTTAGCCGGGTATTCATTCTCCAGACTCTCCATGTTAATTGACCTATATTTGTTTATAGCTGAAGAGTCATTGGTGAATTTTATTCTCCATAGCTGTATTTACTATTAGAAGTAGATTAAATCCTGAGGTTGAAAACAGACCACTGAACACTTTTTCAACAATTTCTTTCTTTACTTTTCTCAGCTATTTATACTGTAAATGGTGCTTTATGGCTTTGCTGATTAAAATTTAGTTCTCAAGATTAATGATTTTTATTATAAAAAATGATAATTCATCATCAGGTTTTGGAGACAACACATCAAGTAGGAAGGATTTCTGTTTCAACAGCTTCTGACATGCCTTATAAAGAAATGGCTTTCCATTGTGAGGCCCTCCTTGTGGGGAAGCAACAGAAGTTGTCCCCATTTATGGGTACTCATCCAATGAATGGATATTCCTTTAGGATTCCTGCTTATGATTACAACCAGGGAAAGGAGACATCCCCAAACAATGTTCAGCAGAGTTTGCCTTTGGTACTGGTTTACTTTATCTAGTTTTGCCATTTAGGATAAGCCTTGTTCCTTTGAGATATCTGCATCTATGGTCGATGCTGGGTACTTAAAGCTGAGTGTTTTAAAGGGAGGCTTCGTTGTTTTAAATTATTGTTGCGGTTGTAGCTATGTTGCATTTACCACAATTGTGGGATAATGGCATCACAATGCAGTTGTGGAGACTCCAAAAACCACAACATTGGAGCCACAATTTAAAACTGTGAGGGTTTAATCATCATATTCTACAGAATGCTGATCTGTTTATATGAATGTCATCAAGTTTTAAAAGCTGAGTTTATGTTGTTTCCTATTACCGAATTAATATTTTATTCCCATTCCATTTGAGTTGCAGAGTGGAAATCCATTCTTGGATTCAAACGTAGGCCCTCCTACTTCACTCAATACATTACCAGACACTACTCCAAGGCTTTGTGCAACAGCATACCAGCATGAGGCTGACTTCTTTCAACTGCCAGCATCACGCCCGTATGATAATTTCTTGAAAGCCGCTGGTTGTTGATTCATGACCGGAAAAATGTTGATTCTCATATTGTTGAGCTTCTTGATAAAACTTTCTGTCACATTAGTTGATATACAAGATATGCTCCAAAAAGTTGCACTAGCTGCTTTCTTTGACCATGAATTGGTGACAGTTGTTATTATGGTTGTTGGATCAGTGTGTTGTTTAGGGACAAAGTAATTATTGATTAGATTGCTCACTGAATTGTCTCTTCTGCATTGATTTGCTTCCAGCAAGGAGGTGTAACTTTTATTAGCATCCTTGCAGATTTTGTTTGAAGCTGCTTATGTGCATAGGTTATTTATTACCCTTCATTTGAGTGTGTATTTCTTTATTATTTTTCTTTCTTTTCTTTATATGGAACTTTAACTTCTCATTCCCTTATTGTGGCATGAGAATTTTGTAAAGACAATTCTTGTAGACAAATTCCAATCTGCAAATCTTGAAACTTGGTCATTCTATTAATCATCATCTTATTCAAAGTTTTTGCACTTGTGCAACTGAAAGGTAGAATACATTGTTGAAAAGATTAGTGATTGTTCTTGTTTACATTATTCCCCGTCGTGTTGTACACAACTGGGATAGTACAACTCTGAAAACAACGATATATTTAAAGGAGTCTCGCAACAATGATATACATACTTTTTAGTAATTATTAAAATTTGGAATATAGGTGAAAAATTAAATTAATTGACCTTATTTCCTAATACTTCCTTTGGTTTCTTTTTCGATTTTTGTAAAGCTTTATGTACAATAAATAACTTTATTACTAAAAAATTTAAACAAAGAAAAAAGATTTTGTTTTGTTAATGAATAACAATTTTAGATTACATCGATCATTAATTTAATCATTAAATTTTTAACTAATGAATAATAACATAAATCAAGATGAATAATAAATTATGAAAAACATGTTATAAAAAGGGATATGTTGAGTTTTTGGTATAAAAAAAGAAGATAGGTAAATTAAAATGAATGTAATATGAAGGGAAAGTTAAAAAATATAATTAAATAAATAGAAGACGCACAAACCCTTGTGCCTCTCTCTGGAATCTTCTTCGATTCACAAACCCTTTTGCTGGTCAACGTTAGTGGATTCGACCGAATGGAAGAAATTCATGCGCCTCATTCCCGTAATTTCTATTCATTCCTAATCACAGCAATTCTATTTTGTTCTTGTTTTATTCATAAAACAATTATTGTTATGCAGGTGAAGATGCAAATGAGAATGAAGTGATTACTGAAAGTTCTTCTTTTGTTAAAGGGGAAACATCACTTCAAGTGAGTAACCCACCAAAAGTTGATTCAGAAGTTGAAATTCTTCATGACAAGGTCACCAAACAAATAATCAAGGAAGGTCATGGCCACAACAAACCTACCAAATATTCTACCTGCTTTTGTGAGTGCCACATTCCATAATCTTACTCTTACTATCATTTATCTCTCTTATGTTGTCGATCTCTATATGTTTCCCCATAGAAAAAGCTTTTGACTTGTAGAATATGTAATTGTGCAATTCTAAAATTGTCCTTGTATATTTAATGTCTAAGTCAGACAGTATCAACTAGAGCATGTATATTGCAGTAATTGATGTAACTATATGCCATGTTCCTTGCTGTAGTTTTACTAAACTATGTATGTACATATGGTGTTGTACTGTAAGAAAAACTTATTGCTTAAGGCTAAATGAAGAGACAAACAAGGACGAGAAAAATTACATTTTGGCAGTGTTAGAGTCTAATATATGCTAGTCATATGTTTCTGTTAATGTTATCTTTTGTAATAGATTCAGGTAGTTAGTTAGTGACATTAATCACTAATGTATGACAAATATATATAGTTTATTGCGTGTCTGGCATTTAGATTGGAATTCAGTTATTGAAGGTGTGTTTCAGATTCTATCTTCCTTTCTCTCCTACTTTCCTATGTTTCCCTATATTTTCTATTATCTTCTCAGTGTTCTTAATTCTAATATAGACATCAGTTCCTCGTATCTTCTCTCGTATGCTTTTCTTATGAGCCATTTCTTGCATAATCTTTTTCTGTCATCTCAAAATCATGAATGTGACCTAGGTGGTATATGGTGGTAGTTCATTACAGGGCATGGTCTGAAGGCACACAGCACAAGTTTGAAGACACATGGCAGGAGCAACGTCCAATTGAGATGGTGATAGGAAAAGGTAAGTTCCTGATGGATGCAATAGGATGTTGAAAGTATTGGATTTCGTTTGTTCATTGGTTAGTTGGGCGTGTGGGTTTTCACTGTCTAAAATTTGTACCTTCATATTTATTTTCAAAATCTTTTAATTCCCCATTTGTACATTGCTAATGGAAGTGCGGAACTATGATGTCCACATGTTGTGTGGTCATCTACATTTATGTTAGACCATTACAAGAGTTTTGTCAAATGATACAATGATTTGTGCAAGTTCATAGTGGTAATTTTATTTTTCGAAGTTTGAATTTCAAATATTTTCAATTCCTATTTATGCAATGTTAATATCTGGAAGAGTGATTTACAAGAATATCTTTTTGCTATGTGTTTCTCTACCAGACTTGTTATTTGATTTTGATGGATTTGCTCTGCAACAGAGAAGAAAGAAATGACTGGCTTGGGCATTGGTGTGGCAAGTATGAAAGCTGGTGAACGTGCTCTGCTGCATGTGGGCTGGGAATTAGGATATGGGAAGGAAGGAAGCTTTTCTTTTCCCAATGTTCCACCCATGGCAGATTTGGTTTATGAAGTTGAACTCATTGGCTTTGATCCAACAAAAGAAGTAAGTTACCATTATATTATTGTATGGTCATGGACTTGGTAAGATATTTATGGAATGTTATTTTGCAGGGAAAAGCTCGCAGTGATATGACAGTGGAGGAAAGGATTGGTGCAGCGGATCAGAGAAAAGTGGATGGAAATGCTTTATTTAAGGAAGAAAAACTAGAAGAGGCTATGCAACAGTATGAAATGGTTGCAAACTTATGTTTCTTGTATTTTGTTAGTTATTTTTCTTAATAAAGAAAAGTTCTTCTCTCTATTTGGTTTTGTCAAATTCTTTACCGTCTTGGTTCTTCTCAGGCCATAGCATATATGGGAGATGACTTCATGTTCCAGTTGTTTGGGAAGTATAGGGATATGGCTTTGGCTGTAAAGAATCCATGTCATCTTAACACGGCAGCATGTCTGATTAAGCTGAACCGTTATGAAGAAGCTATAGGACAATGCACCATTGTAAGTATTAGACTTTAGCTGATCAATAGGATATTTTATCACATTAATTAATTTTGTTAGTGAAAGAAGTAAAGTTTTCACAATATTATGGACCATGAAATTTGGTATGAGTGGATGATGAAACATGCAGGTACTGAGTGAGGATGAAAACAATGTGAAGGCATTATTTAGAAGAGGTAAGAGTAAGGCAGCACTTGGGCAAACAGATGGTGCCAGGGAAGATTTTGTAAAAGCTGGGAAGCATGCTCCTCAGGATAAAGCTATTGCAAGAGAATTGAGGTTGCTTGCTGAGCACGACAAAGTTATATACCAAAAGCAGAAAGAGTTATATAAAGGAATATTTGGACCAAGGCCACAGCCAAAACCTAAGCCAAGTAATTGGCTGATTCTTATGTGGCACTCTTTGCTTTCTGTATTTTATCGCCTTATTGCGCTCTTCAAGCGTGAAACCCACAAATTTGATTAATTTCAATTATTCTAAGTTGCTTGCTAAGGTAGCAATTGTTAAGCACATCTTCTTCTGCTACCGTGCCCATTTTCCTATTCCTAGTTTAATGCTGTAACAATCCTATGTTAAAACTTGTGCTGCTACTTTCACAATAACATTAACCTTTTCTTATCTTATGCACACTTTACTTTCTCTTTGGCTACCACTTGTTTTGTTGTTGGAACAACTTTTCTCTAACTCAATTTGTATCTTCAGTATCATTTACTTATTCTTATACTCATGTTTTTTTAATAATATCTATTTTTGTCCGGTTTATAATACATCTTTTAAAGTTCTATATTACCAAACTACGCCTATTTATTCAAATTCAAATTATTTGAGTGTAATGACATTTTTTATAAATTATGTACAATTGATAAATTAAACGTTTTTTTTTTTCATTCGCATGTATGAATATTATATAAAAAGACAGGAGAAAATATTATTAGTGACGGATCATGGAGTCACCTTAGAAATGATTTATCTTTCAAAGAATTCTATCTTTGTAGATATAAATCCTTTTACTAACCTTTTATGTCTCGAATTTACATCATCTTGGGCTTACAGAAAAAATCATCTTTTGATGGAAAAAATGAGAGAATGTAAAACACGTAATAAAGGTTGATATTGTTATTTTATTCAAAATTATTATTTATAATTTTTGCTTGGGCCACAGGAGTAGAAGGGCGGTTTTGACTTTGGTCTGAACATATGAAAAGTAAAAACAAATCACGTGATGTGAAAGGATTGCAGCTTTTATCACGTGATATTATTAATAGTGCAGAGTTGGTCGGGGAGGTGGTAATAATAATATTAATATATTGATTTAATGAATATTATATTAATATATTGATTTAATGAATATTATATTAATATATTGATTTAATGAATATTATATTAATAATAATATATCGATTCAACCATTTATGACTGTTTGAATATGATATTAATAATACACTTTTGCGTATGAAAGTGAGAAACATTGTCTAATACATGCAGCAGTTGAAGTGCCAAAAATCCCTTTCTCTTAAAACGCTGCCGTTTTCATTCACTACTCCTTCTTCGTAATCTAGGGTTTCATACCCTTCTTTCTTTATTTCTATTTCAACTATGAAGAGATTCAGATCCAACGAGGATCTTCACTCTTACGCCGTTCATAACAATGATTCCAATTCCAATCTCAACCGCACCTTTTCTTCTTCACCTCACAGAACCACCTTCTACTACAAACCTGATCACGGACGCCTCGCTTTAATCTCTTCCTCTTCATCATCATCATCGCGCTACCTCAGAGATCGTGATCGTACGGTGGATGAGGTTCGAGAGGGTTCTAGAATGGTCAGGAAGCGATCAGAGCATGGTTTGGGCAACTTTGATCGGAAGAGGTACAGGGACGGTGGTGGAGATAGGAGTATGATTCACAGGTCTGAGAGTTTCTGTGGCTCTAGGAGGGAGGTTCCTAAGGGGTTTCGGTCAGAGAGGGAAGGGAGTGTTTCCTCCTGGAGGAGAGGGTTGAAGGATTTTGATGAGAGGGGTGTGAGTAGCATAACTCGAATGGAAGATAGAGTTGATTCTGAGAGTGACCAATCCAAGAACAAGAACAAGATTGACGAGTTGCAACCTAACAGTGGAAGTAGCAGTGAAATGGAAGAAGGGGAGCTCCAACCCGAACCTGGAATTGGAAGTACAGAGCAGCATTCTATTCCTTTGGAGACTGATGACACCGAAGTTCAAAATGAATGCCATGCTAATATCGCTGATAATGCTATGGATCAAAGAGACGAGCTGCTTTCTAGTGAAAAAGAGGTAAAACCTATTGAGGGTTTTGATTCAGAGGTGAAAGATGCAGAAAAGGAAGCTGATAAGGTGGTTCAACATGATCCAATTGAAAAGTTGATTGTTACTCAGACTGAAATTGACACCATTACTGAGTGTTTGAAGGAAAACAAGAAGGATGAACTTTTGAAGGTTGTTACTGAGTGCAAGGAGGAAACAAAGAAGGGTGCAGATATGGAGGTTGTGTTGTCTAACGAAGAGGAGCATCATAAGCAAGAGAAGGGTGTGGACCTAGAAACCAGCTCAGATGTTGACAAACCTCAGTTAAAAGATGAAGTCTCAACAGAAAATGAAGCTGCTAAAGAAGAAGATAGAGAAATAATGATGGAGACAGTGGTCAACAGCAATGCCAGGGATAAAGGCAAAGGCATCTCTGTTACACCTACTGGTGTTGCTCATTCTGCAGAAGATGTATTATGGATTGACAGAGGACCGAGAGACCTCACAGCATGTGCTGCTGATGTTCTGGAAGGTCCAAGCACCAGAGGATTCCAGTTGTTTTCGAGATCTTCCCTTAGAAAAGTCGAGAAAACGGAGCACTCAGTTCTCAACAAGCAGAAGGATGAGAGTCTTGAAATGGAGCAACTTGATCTTTCTCTTAGTTTGCCAAATGTTCTGTTACCCGATGGTGCTCACGAGACAACAACAATAATACAAGTCCCGGGATCTCCGAGTCAAGCACGGAGTGTGCAGTCTTTAAGTAATACATTTTGTACTAACTCTGATGGTTTTACTGCATCCATGTCCTTTTCAGGTTCCCAATCACTCTATCACAACCCTAGCTGTTCTCTAACAAAAAATTCATTGGACTTTGAACAATCTGTTGGCAGTCGCCCCTTATTCCAGGGAATAGATTGGCAAGCCCAGTCTCAATGTGATCCCAAAGAAAAAGAAGTTCAGTTTTCTCAAAGAGCTTCAATGAACGGAAATGGCTCTTCTCACCAGTCTCAACCATCATGGGGCATTTTAGATGCTCAAGCTGTTAAAGTCCAACAACCAAGGGTTATAGAAGGGAGCTCAAAAATGATTAATGGACATGAGAAGCAATTGAGTTTTCATACGCAGCTTTCAGGACACCCAAGACGCCATGATGATATTAGATCTCCTTCACAGAGTGTTGGGTCTCACGGCACTGGATCGAATTATAGTTTTGATAAAAAGAGGGATGTTGGGGACAGGAATGGTGGTGGGTTGTATCGAACTACTAGCCAGAAGGAACAGGAACATGTTCTGATTGGTGGAGTTGATTTTGTTGATACAATCATTGCAAAAATAGTTTCGGAACCTGTGCATGTAATGTCCAGAAAGTTCCATGAAATGACTGGACAGTCTGCAGCATGTCTAAAAGAGGGCATTCGTGAACTCATGGTTAATGCTGATAAGCATGGACAGATACTTGCTTTTCAGAAAGTTCTGCAGAACAGGTCTGATATAACCTTGGAGGTCCTACTGAATTGCCACCGCGTGCAACTGGAAGTCTTGGTTGCTTTAAAATTTGGTTTACCTCATTATCTTCACATAGACAACAGCATTTCATCTTCGGTGTTGGCTCAAATTTTTCTCAATCTAAGATGTAGGAATCTCTCATGTCGAAGTCAGTTGCCTGTGGATGAATGTGATTGCAAGGTTTGTGTGCAGAAGAATGGTTTTTGCAAGGACTGCATGTGTGTCGTGTGTTCTAAGTTTGACAATGCATCAAATACATGTAGCTGGGTAGGGTGTGATGTTTGCCTTCACTGGTGCCATATCGATTGTGGATTGCGGGAATCTTATATTAGGAATGGACACAATACTACTGGGACAAAACGGATGACAGAGATGCAGTTTCATTGTATTGCTTGTGATCACCCTTCTGAGATGTTTGGCTTTGTCAAGGAGGTATTTCAAAATTTTGCAAAAGGCTGGTCAGTTGAAACTCTTTACAAGGAGCTAGAATATGTGAAGAGAATTTTTTCTTCCAGCAAGGATATGAGAGGGAGGCAGCTGCATGAGATTGCGGGTCAAATGCTGCCGATGTTGGAAAATAAGTCTAACCTCCTTGAGGTTTTAAGGCATATCATGTCTTTCCTTTCCAGTGAGTAACAATTTTTTTATTTTTACATACTTATACTATTTGGTTATTTTAATGTTAATAGCCTTATTTAATTTATGAATATCTGTGCATATGATTTATTGAGTGAACTGTTTTTTTTGCTGACTCTGCGGTGAACAAATTAGACATATTGGGGTTTGCCTTACTTTGAAGTTTGAAAAACCCCATGTTATGATGCTCGGTGTCTTTGATCCATATTGGTTTGACTTACTTTGAACTTTATTTTTTGCTAACTATGGCCAACAATTTTTTCAGTCATCAAGGCCTGTAGTCCCTGTTCTTTAATTTTCAGAATAATGATAAGTTTATAACATACAGATGAGTCCTGCAACATGTCATTTTTTCATAATATTTGAAGAATTTTAGTTACTGAGAATTATTCTCGCTGTCTGAATGACATAAGTGAAAAAGATTGTGGCTGTCAGATATGAATAAATTCTGATGAATATGGGGAAAACAAGTCTGTATAGAATTTGCTTCATGTTAAGCATAAAATCTCTAAGATTCTAACATGTTTTGCTGCAGTAAGTCGTTCTGTTAGTCTTGTTTTCTTTTGGCATGTACCGAATCCATTTTGACAGTTCCATGTCAGATATTCATGTACTCTTGTTGAGAATAAAAACTTGGGAAAATTTCTTGCAGCTTTCCCCTACTGACCTTCACGTGGCTCTTATTTTCTGTTTTTTGCATGTTCAAGCCATAAAAGGATTCAAAGAAGGAATGGTAGCACTAGTGATTAGTGATGGTGTTTTTATGAAAATATCAGACTTAAGAGAAATTGAAGAGATCACACAGTTTGGATTGCATTTAAAAAATTGTGGTTATTCTCTCATTTATTTGCATTTTTTGATGTTTACATCACTTGTGTTTCTTAAAGCATTATTGCACTGGTTATTGCAGATGGTGGTGAATCTTCCAAACTAGCCATGACAACAAGTTTTTCTGGGAAGGAACAAGTTAAAGAAAACAATGGGGTAGCTGGGCCCAGCCAGGAAGCTGCTTGGCTGAAATCACGTTATCAAGAAAAGCCACCTTTGTTAGAAAGGCCAGCAAGCATCCTTCATAGCTTTGACCAGAGTGATAAAAGGTCTCTGGTGCAAGAGATGCAGATGAGTAGTGTCCAGAAGGACTTTGGTTTTGATGAATTGGAGAGCATAGTCAAAATTAAACAGGCAGAGGCTAAAATGTTTCAAGCACGTGCTGATGATGCAAGAAGAGAAGCTGAAGGGTTGAAACGCATTTCCCTCGCCAAGAATGAGAAACTTGAAGAAGAGTACGCTAATCAAATCACTAAGTTGCGATTGGCTGACACCAAGGAATTGCGTAAACAAAAATTTGAAGAACTCCAAGCATTAGAGAAGGCACATCTGGAATATTTCAGCATGAAAATGAGAATGGAGGCAGACATTAAAGATCTTATATCCAAAATGGAAGCTACTAAAAGAAGCCTTGCTGTGTGAGATCAGGTTATCAAAATCTAAACAATAGTGTTAATATTTCAGGTAAATGAAATTTTCCATCCTGAAATTTGTAGGATCTCAACTCCACCTTATTGTGCTGACTGCTGAGCTACTGTAGTTCCCCATCTGTAGTTGTCTTTATTTTTTGCTTTTAAGCTGCTAACCAAATGTACAGTGATTATGACTACAGTTGTTAGTCTTATAAAAACGATTTCAATTATTATTTAACATATTTCAGATTATTATTTAGGCTTTGTTTTGCACAATTGACTGATAAGCTAGCTGATTAAATTAAAACCTTGTGGTCAGATTAGTTGGTAAGTTTAGTTTGATTGTGACTCATAAGTTAACAATTGAAGTACTAAATTAAATGATTAAAGACACAATAAAAGCCAAATTATCAAAACTTATCTAATTCCCACCTTCAGACACTCACTAAAAAAGACAACATTAAAATTGTAATGACTATCATCAAATAAGTTTTGGTGGTAACATCCATTACAATAAAAATCTTACAACTTAGTCTCAAGGAAAGAGTGATGACAAGTTGACAACTGTCAAAGTGAGAATGTTGACTGGATGTGAGTTTAAAAAACACATAATTGCATATGATTAAGTTAGATTGCAGAGTTGGCTAACCTTCATCATCATATTCTGAATCATCAGTTGGGTTAACATCAGTGTCGTCATCATCATTATCCTCACTGACAACTCTACAATCTAACTTAATTATATGTAATTATGTGTTTTTTAAACTCACATCCAGTCAACATTCTCACTTTCTGTAGCTCTTGTACATTCTGGTACATCTCTTAGATTGTTTTGCCGGCGCCACCGTGTAGTGGTGGTTCCATGTTGGCGTTGTTGCTGCTCTGTAATGGAACAGATTTCTTCACCATGATATAATATTTTCTCTGAGATAGAGAAAGGGTTGTGAGGGAGAAATGGCACTAACGGGTATAATTTGTTATGATTCCATTTCCATTTTATATTTGAGCGGGATTTTAAATTTTGAACCATTCAGATTTTATTACAACCATCCAACGGATCTCACTAACCCTATTTTTGGCATTATAAATAAGGAAATCCTACTTAACTTGATGAGAAAATGTTACCTATGCTAAATTATTTCATTATCAAGACCATTCACAACTGAGTTTCTTAATGAAAATAAGAATAGTTCTACATTTATAAGTTGAATGTAATAATTACTACATAATCTACTACTTTAAATTCATTAAAGCTTCATTATCTAGTTTTAACATAAGCCTGAATTATTTGCTTTACTAAAGTATTAGAGTATCCACCATTAATTTTTTCCATTCTTATTTAATTACACATATTATTTTATAATTTATTACATTTATTTACAAATTAAAAATATTAACTTTTTTCTCTAACAATAGTAAACATTATTCGTATGATTATTTGGGTCTCATAATTTAACTTCATCAAAGTCATGTTAGTTGACTTTTGAATGATTTAAAAAAAATTGTCTCACTAAGCAAAGAGTGCACTAGTATAAAAAAATAGTATAAATGCCCCTTGTGTATAAAATTTGAAGTAATAGAATAAGATAGGTGGGAGTGTTGGACATATCATGTAAATAATAATACAACTCTTTAATAAGATAGGTGGGAGTGTTGGACATATCAGCACAAACTTCACATTTGGTTTCTTCATTAGCGACCCGGACTAGCCGAAAGCATAGGTTCACCCTAAAGGCCTAAACCACAAAAGCACAAATGCCCTGCTCTTTAATATATTTTTCATTGCTATATATAAAAACATAATTCTCATCCCCTTTTATGCAATTTAATCATTATTTACTTTTATGATCATCAAATCTATCATACAATAATTTCAAACATCAAACAATACATAAAGGTATAAGAATCATATTACAATTAACATTTTACAGAAAATAATAGCTCAAAAACTACATAACTCCGCCTATAATTCTTTAAACAGAAAACTACCAATATAATTTATTCCCTATTGCTTAATTGCTCTAGGCCTCTGAATAGAAGAGGAGTATAATGAACTGGCTTCATCTGTTTATTCATTATTAGAATAAAACTGTTTCTTTCTTCAACGACTTTCATCTAAGATACCCACAAGGCATTTCTCAATTAAGAATTCAGCGTTAACCCAAGCATGGTATTTATCTGATACAAACATTAAGGTTAAGACTGCATTGCAACTAGTTTTTGAAGAGAAGAAACTGTACATTATGCATGGGGAATAGATGAACATGCCAATGGCACCTAAGCTGCAACTTGAATCATAGATGTGTAACATGCATGAATAAAATGTGAATACCCAGGAAGGGTAAGTGGATATTCGGGTTTCATAAGTACTTAGAAACCCACTTAGAAGTTTTTCAATATTGATGATCAGGTGGTCAATTTTTCACCTCAGACCTAGTTAGAAGTTATTACAGCATGATATATACAAAAGTATGTAAGATTGTCATTGTTTTTTATTATATTATTACTTCCTATTTCTTCCACAAGAAGGATTAATCAATCTTAACTAGCAAATCAAATGCAATGCAATGCGTTCACACAGACAAAGATTGATATCTGAATGAGTGGAAAAAAACAAAGGCTAAATAAATATCCAATGGTAGCAACAAAATGATCAGAAACATAAGTATGAACTATGAAGTATGCTGACAAACATATATAATTAAGTTGGGAAATCTCAAAAAGGATACTGAATAGGGACGTGCAATCTTTTCCCACTGCCTTCATCAACATATCAACACCTGGGAGATTTTTTTGACAGGAAACAACTTTCTGTAAATATTAACATATATAGTTTTCACATTTATTGAAATCGGTATTATAAGAATGACCAAAACTACACATGAACTTGCAGATTGAGCAAATAGACATACCTCCAGGGTGAAACTTCATGTACGGAGAAATGTTGTAAACATGACCTTTAAAAACGGTCCACATTTCACCCTCTGTTCGGTGCTTTCTAACTTCATCTATAGAAATAAGTCTCCTGTTTGACTGTCCCTTTAAACCTGGAATTAGGTGAGATTAACACACTACATTACCTCCCATAGTCTTATTCTTAAAAGATATAATGGCAATTGGCAAGTAAGGAATTAAATATCAGTTAACATAACCAAGTGGTAAACAAAAACTAAATTTAAATATACTGTTCGACAACAGCAACTTTAAAAAAAATGCCAAGACAAAACTGACTTCAAGTGCAAGTAACGTCTTATATATGCATTACATGTGGTCCTACTTGATTTTGGACATAATAAAAGAAATTTATGTACAGCAAGAAAGTAATACCATACTGGCATTGGAATTGAAATAGCTTGCACAACAGCACAATAAGAAATTAAAGAATAAATTACAAGTTTCAATATTAAGGATTGGAGATATTAAGAGATGAATGGAGAGAATAACACATCGAAAGGCCAAATTTGGAGTAGTGGTGCAAAACTACTATAAAATATATAGGAAATACCTTTTGCAAGTACTACCTTAAGGGTTGGTAGTTGGTACTCTACGTATACTTAGAAATTGAAAGCAAATTTTATTCAGGGGATTAAAAAGGTTCAACTATTTATAATGATAAATCACTAGCCCATAACACTTCCTAGCATTCTTGTCTTCAAAACCACCATGTAATTAGAAGAACTTTTCGAAAAGGGGCAAATGGAATGACTGAAAGTTAAATTCAGTGAGCAAACCTGCAAGATCAGGATGTGTTCGGGTAAGCTTGAGCCAATCCATTTGACTATAGCCTTTTTCAAAAGGAACTTTGGCACGAGCTTTTGGCTTTGTGCTGGAATTCTTCTGTCCCGGAGACTTCTGAGTCGAATTCTGAGAATCACTTGGTACTGATTCTGTGATCGATTCAATCGGTTGACTTGAAGTTGTGTTAATTACACTGAAAGATAAAGAACCAACTGTGTCCTCCTTTTTAGTGTTGGAATCATTTGGTAACCCACCCTTCCACAGGAAACCACTATCCTGACTGCTACTAGTTGCATTTGAGGATTCATCTTTTATAGAAATATCAGCAATATTCGAAACAAGCTTCTTTGATTGTTCAAGACTGTCCTGATCAATAGGTGAACTGACCTATAAAATCATGATATCAAATTAGAAGGACATGTTAGATATTGTGCTGCTGGTTTTAAATTTAAACTGCACTTTGCAACTGCAATTGCGGGTTTTAGTGTCTCCGCAACTACACCATGGCTGCAATTTGACGATTGTGATAAACAAAACTTAACTCCAACCACAATTTAAAACCATATGCATGACCAACAATCATTTAGTTTGCATTGTAAAATTTAAAACTGTCAAATAAATATCAATATACTACAAAGGCAGAAGGTGCAAACGTGGAGCAATAAGACATAGTAAAAAAGGGTGTGATGTGACTATCCAGAAAATGGCATTGATCTTAATTCTTAGTCATACCTGACAAAATGTGAAATCATTATCAGCGTCCATTGTAAGTAAGGTTTATTTGTTTCAGAAGCTGCAATAAAATTGTGTAATAAGGAAGTAGAATGCCAAAATCATAACACTGACATTAAATATGACACAGAAAATGCTATATTAAAGAAGCAGAATAAATAAAATCATAAAGATGTTAGAAACGGACTTGTCTAAAATCTAAATACTTGTCAAATTTCTAAAGCTAAAGATCTAGTGCAACCAATAACCCGTCTTTTTTATAATAAAACTCTTTCAGGTAGTGTCACACAAATTAAGGACGATGACTAATATTGTTAGTATAATTCAATTTGTCAATAATTTGATTAAGTTTTTCAAAATTTCTGCAATGAGACTAATTCAACTTCTATTTCACTGAATGAATGCAAAATGATAATATAAAAAGAAGAGAGGAGGTAGTAATATTAATCTGAGCTAATATTAATTTGATCTATATATGTCATTAATCAGAGCATAGTTATAAAGGAAGAGGAAAAGGAGAAGGAAAGAAAGGAATAAAAAATGAATGAAATATATAGAGAAGCTTCGATGATAGGGAATTATGATTAGAGAGAATTGGATACGAAGAAGAAGAAGAAGAAGAAGAAAAACAATTACTCACTAACTAAGCTCCGTCTTCTTCTCGTGCTGTGTCTGGTCACAGAAGGAGGCTCAGCGAATAAAATAGCACCACCACTTTTCTTCCATGGGCTTCAAAAGCCCAAATAAATTTAACACTCTATTTCTCAATAAAAACACACTTTATTTTCCTATAATCAATCAACATTGAGGTTGTTATATTTTATATTTTATTAAACAGCATATATGTTTGGATTATTATCCCAAACAATGATGTTATTATGTATGTGTACTGTACACCAAAAATGTTTCTCCTTACTTGCTTTTGGATACAAGTCAGTTATCACTTAATAGTAATACCATCCCTCTACCTTCTTTTATTGCCACTCAATATCTTATACCTACTCATTATTTCACTTTTATTATTATGTGTCACCAACACACATCTAGCAAGTATAAAGCACAATAACATATGAAACATTGTTCCAACTCCAGGTTCTTTACAACCAATGACAAAAACAAAAGGACTCATAGTACAAAACAAACTTTAACAAATTGGTAAAAAAAAATAAACTATGACATTGGAATAATCAAAACGGTGATTATGAGATATTTGCATTGTGCAATGATTGGCATGCCACTGAACCTGCAGATGTGCGCATAACATGCTCCCCTAATATTGCAACACATGACGCATCTGTCTTCAGATGAGGCTGCACCAATTCCCATACCTTTTTCTTTTGAAGCTGCAAGTGTGTCACACAACAACAATAAGTAACTTCCATATACAGAACAAGCATATATTATTACACTGTAAAAACACTTAATGACACCCACTCAAGGTGAGTCATTATCTACATTCTTCTTCAAGCTTTTTAAAATCTCTAGTTATTGTTCTTCAAGGTAGAGTTCTTACCTGATTTGGAGTGGCGGCATCAGGTTGATTATCCTTTTCATCTTCTGATCCAAACCATATTCTTTCACCGGGGATTGCTTCCTCGGGAGGGAACAAGAGTTCAACATTCTCATGCTTCGCATCAGAAGCAGCCATGAGCATTCCGCTAGACTTGACACCACGCATATTCCTTGCCTTCAGATTGGAAAGAACAATAACCCTTTTTCCCTACACATGTGCCTTAGTATTTGTTAAATTGTGCAGAGAAACACAACTGTAAATGTCAATATCACTACATATAATTTTTGCAGCATCACCATATACACACAGAAGCAACTATTCAGCAGTCAAAACATTGTCCATGAAATCCATCATTATATACTTTATTTGTTAGCCAAAAGTGTCTTCCTCATACAATGTACCCTTGAATTAGCATCAAGTAATGCCATTCGCAGTTAAGTTAGATAATATACATTTTTTGCATAACAGAGTGTATTGCTCAGAGAATGCACATTTTACTTGGCATCAAGTAACACAGTTCACAGTTAAGTTAGAACACCAGTTTCTTTCCCAATTCCCAGACTGATATTCATCTGTATGAAGACACATGGAAATGTTCATGGAAATGTGGGTGGTATACATTATAAACAGTCCTACCTAAGATCTCTCTCTCTCTCTCTCTCTCTCTATCTCTCACCAACAACAATCAGTTCCCAACTTGAAAGGATATAATACAATTAAACTGGAGTTTTACGAGATACCATGATGAATCGAACTGCTACATAGC
Source organism: Lupinus albus (assembly GCA_009771035.1). Lineage (NCBI taxonomy): Eukaryota > Viridiplantae > Streptophyta > Magnoliopsida > Fabales > Fabaceae > Lupinus > Lupinus albus. The sequence continues at coordinate 236,791 of CM019999.1, forward strand.
AAGAAACTCTCTCACTACATACACAACATCACCCTCTTTCATCGTAAAGAACCCAACCCATAAAACACCAAATCGCTATAGTTCAAAATTTACCATTTTGAGAAAGGCCTAACCAAATCCATTGGTATGTCCAAACCCTTAAGTCGTTCGTTTCATGAAAATTTTAAATAATTTTTAGGTTTAATTACTCTGGTTCTCATACAAACAAAAAATAAAAGGGTCCCTAAACTTATATTTGTAATTGAGTCACTTAAACACATTTCAGTCGAAGTTCTGTTAAAAACATGGGGGCCTATTTGAATTTCCTTAATGTGCAAGGACACATTTAAATTTGCTCGTAAAGGTATTTTGTCAAACCCAATAAATATGGGTCCACGACCGCTGAAGACATTGAAATGTTAAGATTTTGGGAATCACCAAAACCGCATTTGAACAACAATTGTGACCACATTTATCCTTAATGTCAAGGTTTTGGGAGTCTCCGAAACCACGGTTGTTATTCAAAACCTTGGTCAAACATAAACCTAATTCCAATTACTGAATAAAATAGTCCGTGACATAAATTAAGTACATGTGAAATCCAAATTGAAACAGAAATATTCCAAATCAAGTAATCAAATCCTCCATCACTTTGATTGTAGGGTGAGTAATTTATTGTTTTGCGTTATGGTCAATATATAATCCAAACTTTGGTTTCAATCCCTTTTGATGACTTGACTTATCATGTTAATTAGTGATGTGGCCAACTATGTTACTACATCATCAAAATATTGAATTTATAAAAAAGAGAACCTGAAGATGTTGAAGGGGGATATAATTGACAAGGCCACTGCAAATGATTCTAGGTTCAGGTTCACCAATATCAACCTCTTCAACATAAAGAGAATCAGCCTCATCATGCTTCCATGCTTTCACAATCATCCCAACCCTTATGTCAAGTAACCCTGCCATATCCTTAATGCTGTTGGTGCTACTGTTCTCATTTTCAGCAGTAACAGAAGTGATTGGTGTGGGTTCTTGAGTGGAAGTGCAAAAAGAGGGGAACCCAGAAGGTGTTTTAGTGAATGATGATGATGAAATAGAGAAAGATGGGAACTTGGAATAAAAGCGAGTGGGAATGGAAAGAAGGGAGCGATGGGTGGGAGAGGTAGTAGTCTTCAATAAGGAGGAAAGAGAGAGAATAACATTGCCACCTTTCAAAGCATTTGCCATTCTATGTCTCTTACTGTGTTCTCAGATTGTAATGAGATAAAGTAGTAATAGTTTCTTTGGTTTGGTTGGAGGAAGAAGATATTCTCAGGGTAAAAGAATGAATATGTATCCTCAAAGTGAAAGTGAGTCAGTTATAAACTAATATCTAATAAATAAAGTATGAATATGTATTTTAGTTGAAACAAAAATATAGGTAAGAATCAAAATATGCGTTTGCCGGGAGTCGAACCCGGGTCTATTGCTTGGAAGGCAATTATCCTAACCGTTGGACTACAAACGCTTTTTGAAAGTAGGTGGAAATAATGTTTATCAATTCGATTATCAAGATAAAAGGAGGAATGTTTTGGCTGACTTCCATTCTTGTCTTATTTGCTTCATATAAAATATTCTTAAAAATGTAATTGAGTTTCTAAAGAGCATGTAATTTTTTGATGGAACACCATGTCAATATCCTTGATGGATAGGATAGAGTCACAAGTAAGCTTATTTATCAAACATTTTGTTAACTAACTCATAAGTTATTGGGTGATTTTACTTAAATTTAGGTGTATCCGCTTAATAATCTATTGCTCTTCCGACTAAGCAGAGTATTAAAGATTGTGATCCAAGGTGAAAGAGGTTGTAGAATCTAAATCTAGTAGCTTTGATTGGTGATTAGCAAGTCAACCTCGTTGGTTTTTGAAGTTAAGTCCTCTAAGAGGTGGTTTGATAGATAAGATTTGAGAGCAATTCAGATCATTTACTCTCAAATCAATGCCATTAAAACATCATTTGACCAATGTCTCAACCTTTCCTTTTCGAATGAGTTCAGTCACACCCCTTTAATACTACTGGCTTGCTAAACACAACTTTAGTGCCTAATCTTGCATCTGCTTTTCTGCATTTCAACACCCTTTACAGCACACTTCAGGAATGAGCTACTCAACACATTTGAAAGAGGGATGCTATACAATGAGGCCATTCAATAATATACATGCAAATTCCACACCAATACACTACAAAATGGCTTCCCTGCACACATCTCAACCCTAAAATCTCTTCACCACAACTATGTATTGAAGATGAAAAATGAATAAAATAAGGACCAGGAATCCCTTTCCAAAAGAATTACAACCTGCAAAACACCACATCCACAGCATCCAAATTTTGATTGGTAACAGTTGAGAGGGGAACAGATATATGTCATGTATATACTAAACATTTGAAGAATACATGTTTACATTGTCAATTTGTCGTTAAACAGCCTGGATGCTATTCATTCAAAAATTCAAAATGGAGGATGAACTCAACTGGCACTCACCAATATTTTTAAATGTCTGCGAAGTTGGTAGTGCAGGTAATGACATCTCTGTAAAACTCCAAGTAGACTAGAGTTAAGCAAATGCAAACAAATAAAATTGGATATCAACTAGTGCATTAAAATGGAACTAACAACCACATCATAGTAACTTTGTTCAAGGCTCCAAGTACGTACCAGGTGCACAGAGGGACAAAGATGTAATTGACGATGATGAAGGCCAGGGCTCAGCGACATTGTCACTCAAATCACATGTAAAGCTAATGCCTGATGAATTGTCTGATATCACATTTGCAGGCAAACTTCGAAGTAGACATCCTGCATATAAACCTACATCTCTTAATAAGAATATGCTCTAAGACAAAGTAATTGTTCTTTTTGTTTCTATCTTATGGAATTATGTAAGTAGAACCAAGATTGTATTCTAATAAGTGTTAAGTCTCATCGAAATAGTGGAATAACTTGAGCAACATCCCTGCCCCTATGGGTTTGCTTCTGCGGTGGAGTTGGGCACATTCATTCTATACATGGTATTGAAGTCTATCACGATGTTGGGCGGCCTGCAAATGTATAATCTTTCAAATTTCACACTTCAAATGTCTAATCCTAGGTGTCATGCGGTGTTAAGTCTTAAAGTCTCACATTGGTTGAATATATGATGAATGAACCATATATAATAGCTTGCAACCTAACCCTGCTATGCATCTCTCATATCCTCCCACGTACCAGGTTCAACTAACAAGGCCTAATCCATAACGCTTCAAGGAAGTCTGGGAAATAGTTCTTTAAATAGCATAAAATACTTAGAAATCAGAATATATATCACAAATTCCAAGCCTCAGTAGCCAAATCCATGAGTTTGATGAACCAAACTGTAAATAGATAATTGGATTGAATATAACAGCAGTGAATAAACACAAGGAGTAGAAAAGGCAGCGAACCTTCTGGAAGTCCATATGCTGCACCCGGGCCATGCAACCACAACAGAAAAGGAGCTAGATCAGAGAAATTAAAAGAATGGTTGTCGGAAGAAAATAAGAATATCAATGAATGGGGTAGGATAAATACCTGGTAAGCTGAAATCTTTCAAATCAACATCACAAAGCTCATAAACATTTGTCAATACTCCACTTTTACGTAACATGGATCCAAAAAGTGTTGCACATATTATTGCTTGTTTATTTGTAATTAACATTTGCTTTTGTAGCCATGCAATATATGTGTGTAATGAATTACAGCATGAAGGGCTAGGTGCAGCTACATTCTGACATGCACTAATTACTTCTGAAGGTTCCATAAAAGTTAAAGGACAAACTGCACAAGCAAGACTTTCATCATCAGAAGAGTTAAAACAACAATGTGAAACAGTTATCATTCAATTTGTGGAACACATAAAAACTTCAAATATATGCCACGATTCACAGCTACATTATTTTGCAGGTAAATCCTTCTCATAGTTTGACTCATGTGCTTCTGAGAACAGTAACATTTATATAGTATGCCATAATGAAAATTTATTCAATTTTTTTAAAATTCTCAGGACATGTATTTATATACAACTTTCTAAGTCCTAGTAAATATTAGGATGTCCACAATTAAATAAGCAAAAATTCCAACTCTTTCCTATTGGGATTTGGGACCTAATCTCTCCTTTCCCAAACAAAAAATAGACATAGATGAAGAAGCTCCCATGTAGGAGGACAAAAGTATCCAGAAAAATAAAACAATACCACAAGAAATAATTCAATAATGTTAACAATGAGGTAAACTCGGACCATAAATATAAAATTACTAAAAGCAGTAAACTTTGCCTATATTACAGTGCCACTATATTCATTAATCAGATGATCAGTCAACCACCCGAAAGATAATTTCAACAACAGATACATTGACAAACTTTCCAAAAGACAAATATATTACATTAAGAATTAAACTACCTAGTTAAACAGTGTACCTTTGTTGACTCTGCAGGCAGATAGTATCCGATATGAGGTATCTGCAGCCTCAAATGACAGTTTTTTGGAAATATATGAATAAACCACACCTTTACAATCATTGAGATAATCAGTGTGACTCATTTCCCCGGCCACATTTTCATTATCATTGAACATCATTTGTCTGCCAGAAATCTGCAGTGCTGCATCCATTATTGCAGGCTGGCAAACAGGTCTACAACACTCTTTAAGTTGATCAATAGTGCTGCAAGCCTCAAGTAATTTACTTGTGTTGACAGTTTTTTCAAAGGTAGAAACATCCTTTACAGGACATGACCCACCAGTGAAATTAGATGATTTTATGGAGCAAAGGGTAGGGAGGGTACTATTTGCCGCTCTAGCGGCTAAGACACTCATGATATCAGAAAAACAATGATCAGCAACTATATCTGGCAAAACCAATTGATCAGTTTTGTTGGTGAAGAAACCCTGGAAGATGTGAATTAAACTACTAAACTGTGGGCAACATATAACATTCGCTACAAGGGGTGCGAGAGGTGCAGAGCAATCAGCTGCTGTTTTATCTAGGATAATTGATAGTTCTGAATTTGAAAAGTTCACAGGGCATTTACCAGATAAAAGTGGTTGGTATCTGGTTGGGAAAATAGGGTACATTGGTGGCAAAGGCTCAATGGGATATGGATATTTGGGTATGATAGCAGGTGATATATCTATGGGATCAAAGAGTCCGGGTTCTTCAGAAACGGTTCCTTAGCATGGAAATGTACTTGTTGTGGTGTCACATGTTGGAAAATAGGAAGGCAGATGAAAAAAAGAAATAGCTGGCAGCACAAAGAACCTACAACATTATTAATAGATTATGTAGATAATGCAAGCAAATATTAACTGAGGATATGAATGAAAGTAGATCTAATGAAGAGTTAAAAGGAAATATGAATGAAATTGTTGATAGACATGAGAGTAAAGTATGAAAACCTAAAGTGTAAATGGGTGATGCATTGAGAAGGAAGGAAGGATCCATGAATTAAAGTAGCGCAGTGATGACCTTTGTAACAAATAGGAACTTGAAACCAGCCCATAACTCCTTATAGTAGTACCATTCAGTTTTAGAGATGAGAAAGAAATAAATGGTGATGATAAAGACAAAAAGTAGGTAATAGTAATACCTCCACCTCCAACATTCAGATCTCTCATTGGAAACTAGTTAATAACTTCAACATAAACACAAGAAGTTGATAGATGATACACTCATAATACATAAATATTAACATGGAGAACGCATGTATGCGCAAATTCTTATGTACACACATGTTGTGCCAAGTACCAACCACATCAACTAACGAGTTGTGTCCCTACTTGGGCTCCACTTCAATATGATGATTGATATCTTTTTTGCCTGCAAATGCACGCCACATAAAAACCCATTAATGATATATTCTTGTTTCTTACGTGAGTCTCATCTCACCCCACTGCTTCAATCACTACTTTTGCCCCAAAACATTACAAAAAACTGATATTTCCACAACATACATATTGTCCATACATACATATATGATATACTGACAACTCATCTTGTCCTTGCTTTCAGTAAATGAATATTGTCCATACATACATACATTCATATATGATATACTACACACTCTTACTTTAATTTTATCTTCACACCCTCCTCTGAGTGATACTGATACATGAACCACTTGTTACGTGATGATTTGGTGTAAGGTATAATTGTTTCATAATTTCATATTCCATTCCTACTTAGTACTTATTATATTCACACAATTCTCTCTCTACAACACTACAATGGCCTTACCTTCTTTCTCCATCACCACACGTTCTTTCTCTACCATCCAATATCAATACTATTACCACAACCACTCTTCTCTTCCTCTAACCACCTTCACCTTCATTTCTTCCCCTTCCCTCCTCTCTTCTTCCACTCATTCCCTCCATTCTACTCCAACCCACATTCTCGCCACTGCAAACGGCGACGGCAACGGCAACTCTGGAGGACCACCACGCGGTGGAGGATCCGGAGACGATGACGAATCCGATGACAGAGAGCAGAACAGAGAGGAGGCGCTGCTGGTGCTGGCGGAGGCAGGCAGCACGGTGGAGAAGTTACCAGAGGATTTGGCGGCAGCAATTCAGGCGGGGCGAGTGCCGGGTTCAATCGTGAAGAGATTCTTGGAGCTGGAGAAATCGAGTGTGATCCGGTGGTTGCTCAATTTCGGAGGGTTTAAGGAGCGGTTACTAGCGGATGATTTGTTTCTTGCAAAAGTTGGGATGGAATGTGGTGTTGGAATATTCACAAAGGTTACTTAATTTCTCTTAATTGTGCATTTGATTATATGTATCATACATTTTGTGTTTGCCTTTCAGACTGCTGCTGAATTGGAGAAGCGCAAAGATAATTTTACTAAGGAGCTTGATTTTGTTCTAGCCGACGTGGTGTGCCTTGTTGTTATCCTTCCTTGTATTTTGTAATATTAAACCATACTTACATAAGTTTATGATGCTTCAACATGCCCTTTGTATTTTGTAATATTAAACCATACTTACATAATTCTATCACTCCATCAGGTAATGGCCATTGTAGCAGATTTTATGCTTGTATGGCTTCCTGCTCCCACAGTTTCTCTCCGGGCACCACTTGCTGTTGGTGCTGGAACTATTGCTAAATTCTTCTACGCCTGCCCTGATAATGCTTTTCAGGTTAGCACCTCTTATATCATGATTGACTATTAATTACTATATAACATTCACTTGCCTTTCATTTTCCCTACAGGTGGCTTTGGCCGGAACATCTTACACACTTATACAGAGAATAGGTGCTATTGTGGTATGTATGTTTTGGATCTTTTTAACAAATTCAAGCTGTAACTTTGTCATATATCAAGGTTTTGAAGTTTTACATCACTGTCTACTATGCAGCGCAATGGAGCAAAGCTTTTTGCTGTTGGTACTAGTGCCTCATTGGTAATTTAACCACTTTCTTTTTAGTGAGTTACTACTGGTCCTTGCAAATATCATTCTATTGTGTTTTTGTGTGCTATTGTTATGATCTTCAAAACAAAAGAATGGGTAATATTTGACAATAAATTTCATAACTATAAGCAGTTGTGTAGGTGTGTTTTTCCTTATTATTCTTTGTTATCTTTTTAGGATAAAGAATATAATTCTTTAGACCATATTCACCACTTTGATAATAAGAAGAAGCTTTTGATGTTTATGCTCGATGCCTTATGACCTAAGTCGGGTATTGTTTAGAATAATGGAGAACAAATACCTCATCAAATTGGATAGAGAATCCTCTTTTTAGACTTGTAGTATATTATTCAACGATGGGGTGATTGATCGGCGGTCGCTATGTCTTTTCAGATCGGTACGGGTGTAACAAATGCATTGATCAATGCACGGAAGGTTGTTGATAAATCTTTTGCTGAGGAGGCTGATGAGGATCTACCAATGTTAGCAACTAGTGTTGCCTATGGGGTTTACATGGCAGTATCTAGCAACTTAAGGTATGTCTTTGATTCAATTAATGTGGAAGCCTTTCTATTCATCTCACCATGCGCAGATGGATGTAATAGATGTGTAAAGGCTATAGTATGAATTTATCAAAGCTCTACCCTCCTTATACCTTACTAGATGGGAGTCCCTGTTCTTTTTAAACATATTTTGTCTCTTAAAAATATACTGGATTTCGGTTTAGTCCTTATAATTTTTTTTAAGTTTTGATCCTTATAAATTACAAAATTTTGGCCTTGCTCTCTACCAGGTACCAAGTAATTGCTGGAGTTATTGAACAACGGATTTTAGAACCCTTTCTGCACCAACACAAGCTTATGCTAAGTGCAATTTGTTTTGCTGTTAGAACTGGCAACACCTTTTTGGGATCACTATTGTAAGATTCTTGGTTTAATTTGATAAATGTCTTCAAATAACTTACTCTTCGCTACTTCTTCCGCTCTACATATTTTTTTCCCTGTGAACAGGTGGGTGGATTATGCTCGATGGGTTGGAGTGCAGAGGACAAGAGAATAGACATAGCTGATGGATGATGTACTGAAAATGTAAAAAAAAAAAAAAAAAACTTTACACCATCCGTACATATCTATTAAACTCGGTGGTGGGGATTAACTTGGTCAAAATCTTATGTATTCTGGAATTTCATATTTGTTGTGTTGTACTTTTTATTCCTCAAGAATTGTACATGGAGCAATAATGGAGGCCAGCAAGCATTGTGTCTCCTACATGGTCCATCTATCATAGCTAGCAGAAAGCTGCAGCATGAGATGAAGTTGAGTCACATTTTTGTAATATAACCATGGCAGTGCCTCTTTGATTGTGCTTGTATGTCTGTATTGTCTTCTGAATTCAAACTGAGTCGTAGCTCTCTAATATATGTTGCTTGGAGTAGTCATCTCTTTGTTTCTGTTTACTACAAGTAATGCTGGTTGAGCATGAAATAGACTATTTATGAGAGCATCTTTAACATCTATTTTTGCTTGCATAAAATATTAAGTCCAAGATCTTGTTTGAGGTGAATGAAGTTTCTTGCCACTTGGATAGACAAAAGGTGAAAAATGTAAAACCTGGTTTAAAAGTAGATTGAAAGTGTACGTAAGAAAGAAAGATAGAAGGATTTCATGTGACTTTGGGTTAAAAATAAATTATCAAAATAACAACTTGTAAAGTTGAGTGACCATCTTAAAAGTTGGTATTGAATTTGTAAAGCACACGCATTCTGTATTGTTAAGCAAGCGTGTTTATCCTATAAATAAAATGAACAACATCACAAGTTGAACGTGACATGTGGGATACTTTTTTTATAGATGAATTTAATAAAAAGAATTTAGAATGTGATAATTACAGATTATGTGGCATACTAAGAGTATTGAATTTTATATAAGTCATCACCTATCCAAATCCAAAATGGCATTTGAGTTGTTCATATCAACAAGGCATTGGATTCCCACTAATCCATGCTGATTTTAAGACCACAAGCCTTACAATCACAACCTACACTCAATCATTCAAACTTCCAAACTTTACTCTTCGAATTTTAATTGCCAACCACACACACCCAAATAGAACAAACAATAGAACCTTTCTTTGTGTTTCAATTGTCAATGGTACTATTGCTACACAAGTCTTCAAAACTCTACTCCAAGCTGGATAATCACATTCACAACCACCATGATCACCATCATCATCATCATCATCAATCCATGGAATTATCATCTTCCCTTCAAGTTTTTCAATTACAAGTTTCCAAATTCATTGGCCAGTTGGCATTGGATTTGGAATCAGAATATGAAGTCTTATCCTTGTCTTGGATTCAGAAATGTTTTGATCTCTTACCCTTCACGGACAAGGCTTTTGCAAAGCTTGTGTTGGATATAGATTATCCAATGAGATCATGGGAGGTTGATTCTATTGAAAGGTATCTCAACTACACCTTGTGTTTGTTGGAGTTATTCAATTCAATTTCATATTCTCTTTCTCATCTTGGACAAACTAGGCTCTCTCTTTCTCATGGTTTGTCACTTTTGGAGAATGAGAATTCATCATCTCTAGCTTCAGCTACAAGGCATCTCAAACCAATTCAACTAGCTTGTTTCAGTTTCAGCACCAATTTTGGTAAAGACTTGCACATTCAAGGTGATAATAATAATAATAAAGCAAGGTTTTTGTCTAGCAAAGAAATGGTTATTAATGAAGCTTTGAAGGAAATGGAGCATATTGGTTTTTGTGTATGTGGGGTTGTGTTGTCTGGTTTGTGCAATAATGGTAAGCCATACTTGGAGCTTAGAAAAATGGCAGGTGGGTTTGATGGTTCTTTAGTTCTAATGCTTGATACCAAAATCAATGAACAGTTATTGAAGAAAGTGCCTATCTTGAAGGAGGTAAAGGAAATAAATGATGTTGTTGCTGACCTTGTTGTTGCTTCAGATGAAGTGAAAAATGATGTGGCTAAGGAATTGAAGACAAAGCTGCAAGTATTTGAGAAACTATCTGATGTTGTAAAAATGAAGGTGGATGATATGTTTGCTAAGGTAATGAGCCAGAGAACTGAATTAATTGATTGCATAAGAGTGATAAAGCAACCCCTTAAATCTGTTGCTTCACTTCTTGTCTAAAGATTAATAGGTTGCAAGTTTTTTGTGTTGTTTTTAAATTATATGGTTTTCATTAAGTTATGTAAATTCTAAAAGTGATCTTGATTTCTCCATTTTTTATGATTTTATACCTCTATTTTTCAGATAAAGAAACTAAGTTAAAATTGATCCTTAACCAGACCACCAGTTTTTTCCAATCATTCACTGCAAACATTCCATTCAGTTTTCATCTATGGTCATCCATTTTCAATCTTCTAATCTGATGACTACAATTGACTTCATGGGTGCATGTGCAGATTTACCATCTGTTAACATGAATCTAGAATTTGATTATATTGCTCAACCTTCAGTTTCACTTTCTAAAATTTCTTCTTCATCAGACCATTGTTTCATCTAACCGCAATGAAATTCCGGAATGTAAAAGATCAAGTAAAAAATGAAAACATAAAGCATGATGCATGTTCACCATTTAATAAAATAAGCCTAAGCATCTTTTACATGATAACTAAATACAAGATTCATTCCATCAAAATATGGTAAAAGAGATAATTACTCCAGCCAGTAGAAATACCCTAAAAGATAAGAACCAAATTCTATACTTATGATTTAGGGGGTCACCTAGGATCCTACTTTACTTTTCCTCTGTGAATCTGAACTGACACTGAGCACAACAACTATAGTTGCACTAAATTAGTCTCAACTAGAAACTCAGAACTGGATCAGAGTAAAGCCATTTTACTCTCTGAATCATTACAAATGGTTGGTGCTTTCCTCTTTTGATGGACATCATTTGGCAACCTGCAAAACAAGGAGCATAATCAGACTATACAAAAGTTGGTAGGATGAACATAAAAAAGGAGTAACTTTATTTTTGTAAGATTATGTTTTTGAAGAAAAAAATCAATTATAACAAAATGAAGCATGTTTGGATAAGATTATTTCTCTAATCTAGTTTGAGTAACTTTAGAATTATAATTGGTGTTATGCAAGAAAGAGAAAGAGAGCACAAAACCCTGGAGGCCAGAACACAATAAACATGTATTATTTTGATATTAACCAAGCACATGAACCTTTTTAATTTTAAACAAACGGCCCCAAATCTTTCACATATAGCTAACTAATGAACCACTTGAACAAATGTTGGAAAAGGTTTTAAGATTGGAAAAACTTGTGCAAGAAAAATTGAATAATTTCAAGTAAAGATATGACTAATGCAATACAGAAGTATTTGAAGAGTGAAGGTTAAGTCTGGTTTGAGGCCATCCTTAACCGAAATGACAACGGAAGTATGTATCTTCATGACAATTAAAAAAAGAATGAATTTGCATGCAGCGAAATAGTAGAGCATTAGGATTCTTATGCAGTTCAGTTGTAAGTTTGGCGATAGAAAAAAATGCAGTACCCTAAATGCAATGTGGTGTCCGAATCTCCTTTCTCATTTGCGCAGTTACTAGTTAGGTTGGGACGTTTAACACCATTATCTACCAAGATATTCTTTCTTTCCATCTGGTGATACGGAAGAAAAGATGGGACTACACGTTCTGTCAATGGAAACAGACAACGGATCTCCTCAACCTAAAATTCAAGATAGGCAAAAAAACAAAGTTATTATGAGTGATATAATAAAGATGCTAGAAAATCAGCAACATATTAAGAAGTACAGCACTTGCCTGTCTTCGCAAAGTTTCATTCTCCAACATAGCTCTCTGTTCCTGGAAAGAATAAATCAAACAATTATCATGACAAAGATATTTTCCTTTTCCCTTTGCTTTAGAGAAGAATTATGCCTAAGCTATTCTCAACTATCAAAACTGACAGACTACACTTTTATATATAATTTCTGGTCACTAATATCAACTTCTTGGCATTTCAATATGAGGTTAGTCTTGTCCAATTGCAAGGTACATGAAGGTGGAAGGTATAACATGCTGATCTAGTATAGTTCATAAATATCAAAGATAAATGTTTCTTCTTGACTTACTGATCAGCAGAATTCAGAAAATATTTCCCACTAATGCAAAATTATGGATTATGAACCACTCTTAGATAATCATTTAATAAATATAGATAATCTTATTATTGTTGCAACACATCATCAGTCAGTGTAGCAACTCCAAAGTTTCTATGTGAATTGCCATAATAGCATTAACCGCAAGGGGGGAGATGTTGAAGGTAGGGCTGGTGACTTCGGTGAAGTCATAACAAGGTAGTCATGCTGAAAGTTGTGTCTGGATCACCTCCTTTTCAAGGAAGGATACTACTTATTGGGTAATTTGATTTGACAATGCTTCACACCAAAAAAAGTGAGTCGTTCGTTGAGAAAAGTTTGCAGATGGAAGTCTCCTTTCATTTCTTGACGGTGAAATAAGATTAAGCTCATGACCTTAGTATCCTGGGTTAGAACAAGTTGATAGGAGCCCATTTTTATGTCATCGGGTCACCTTGTGTGGGGATACAAGGACTTAAAAAGGAAAGAGTTTGCTGGGGTTTCCCTTGCTTCTGGCATAGAGGGGCCCAAGCGATATAAACCCAATGGCTCAATCATTCACTAATATGGACTCACAAATTAAGAAACTATATTTTATTTTTGAATATAGAAATATTTATAATAAAAAATAACGGATTTTCTTTCAATGCAAGGAACTTGATTTATTATTAACAAACATCGACTACCAAGTCTGTCATGGTAAAATGATTTATGTGTGACATCGGACCTTTATATAAGCTAAAATCCACACAAAATGTCAATTATACCTGTATTCTAGACTGCTCTAGTTGCTGCATTAGTAATTCCTCCTGAAATAAGAAATTTTAAAGCTTGGAGTAGTAGTGTTTTGTTATGAGCAGCAACCAATTGAATCACATTATACTGATGGGGAAAAAGCAAAATGAACCTCTAGAATAGATGAACAAAGAAGTAGGGAATGAGGAGAAGAATGAAATAAAATGTTAAGTACCTTCCTCTCTCTGACAGCCAATAAACCTTCACTAAGTTGATGCTCTAGATGTTTCACTTCCTCTATGCCCAATCCGGTCAGGTCCTTACCCAACAGCCGTCTAAAATCACCAATGGAAATATTAATGCTTCATGCGAAGATATAGGAAAATGCTTAACTGTAAGAATGAATCTAGTATGAAATCAAACATGACATTTTTACGCGTTAATTGTTCATTCGAATTATGGATGCACGATGAAACCAACGCTTATGCCATGTGTTTTGATTGTTACAACATCATTTACAGGTTATTATAAGAGATACACTTGTAATAAAATAGCACTTCCCCTAAAAAAATAGTAATGCAAAAGACAGTGACATAATCAGCATGAATATAACAGATTAAAAGAGAACACATACAATTGCTCTGTTTCTAGCTTTTCAATTTCATCTTTAAGAATCCCCACCATCTTAGACTCCTCCTTCTGAAGTAAAAACTTGTTATTAGACATGAGAATCCAACAATCAGTCTAAGAAGCAAAACCACTAGAACAAAATGGTAATTTAGGCAAGCAATTTGCAATTACTAAATTCAATAAACATTTTCATATATACTATAAACTGAAACCTCAAGTTATCTGACTGAAGGAGAATAAGAGAGTACCTCTTTTCTACATTCCACTACTGTCTCATCCAAAGAAATAGTGCATTCGTTGTATCTTGAAAGAGTTCGCTTCATACTGCAAAAAGAAATTGCAAGCACCAAAAATAGGTTCAGATAGTAGGAAATGAAGCATAACATCACTTTCCATGTTTCAAACTCACTCAATTGCTCTGAAAATCAAAGTAAAGAAAGGAACTTTATTTCTTTGAGGAAACAATATATGCACTATGACAGTGTATGAGACAGTGCATACATATTATGCCTTATTTGTTTTTAGTATATACATCTTAGTTATTGAATAATGCCATCAATGTCAATCACATATTTCAAAATTCTAGAAATTAATTTTGCTACCAATGGCAGTTCTTTAAAATGAATAGAAACACCAATATCACATTGCTAGGTAAGGTTCAAGAAAGTACATCTGGAATTAAAACTAAAAAACACCATAGGCAACATACACAACTTGTAAATAATTTAAATTGAAACAATAATTAAAAAATATCACTTTCACACAAATTAAATTGAAAAAAAAAACAGAGAGATGTAAAATTGAGACTTATAGGAAATATCGAATATCAGATAAAATTTATTAATTTTTCTTTCAAGTTAAAAAAAGGAGAAACAAAATTACATGCACAATGAACAGACTTCAGAAAAATAAAAAAGTGAATAAATAAATAAATAGAGATGATTAAATTGTTCCCAGTTTATGGAAAAGGATAAAACATACCCAGAACTTGAAAACTCAAAAAGCTTCCCAGTATTTGAGAAAATGATAACAGCAACCTCAGCGTCACAGAGAATAGCAAGTTCATGCGCCTTCTTCAACAACCCAGTTCTTCTCTTTGAGAATGTAACTTGTCTGCTATTAGCATTCTCAATCTTTTTTATCTCAATCTTCCCTCTACCCATCTTTCTTTTTGTTCTGAAAACAATGAAAACCAAAAACCCAGTTGAGAAAAAGGTGTGAAGATTGTTCCTTTGTTGTTGAAGAGGGTTTTGGGAAAAGGGGTGGTACTGAAAATAGAGAGAGAGAGAGAGAAAGAGAGAGAGATTAAGGGAAAAGAGGGAGTGTCTGGAAACGGCAACTTTGCATGGCTGAGTTAGTGTAATTTAGAGAAGTGCATGACTTTCTCTTATTTCCCACTTTCACACACTTTTTTGGTCCCATTGGTCTCTCTTCTGCTCCCACCACTTTCCCACATACATCTCACTTGAGATAAATATGTTATTTATTTATATCTCAATTTTTAATTTACATGTACATTCTTATTGCTAAGAGCATATAAAGTATTCGCTTAGTTACAATATACATGTTACACGTACATTTATATTTCAGTATTACCCGTGTATTAACATATTCAAACACATAATGAAAATGTGAAAACTAATAAACATAAGATTTATTGCATGAAAAATGTGCAATAATAGTGATATATATTGTTATAATGTGTGAACAATGAACATGTTTTTGGATGGAAAACTTTTATGAAGAGAGACATGTGTGATGAAAGACATTTTTTTCTTATATACATTAATAGACAACACTACTTTTTTTAGTACAAGAATAACACTACTTTAATTGTCCGAATATGTATCTACCCATAAATATTTTAGTGTAATTCTTTTGGGATTTTCTCCCCTCCTAATAATAAAAAAATAACACTACTTTAAATAAAAAAACTATCGAATATTTTCCCCTAACTTTGGTCCCAAGAGTCAAATACATAGACAATCCGAGAATATTTCTACTTTGCGCAATTTAAGACAAATTTTAGGTATTACATTTTGTCCGTGGAATTAATCTTCAGGAATTATATTTGCACTGAAAAAACTAATTTGCTCATTTATTGTTTTTTATTTTTCCCAAAAGACCAACTTGAGTGAAAATTCTATATATCAAGTCAACATTTATTGTTGATGAAAAGTTTTCGAAAGTGTGTATTTGAATAAAGCATAATTAATGTATTGAAAACTTAAATGTTGGTAGTTATTTTTGATAAAATAAAAATACAAAAATGTCTATGTACATTTGTGGTTATATAAAATAAATGGAAAGTGAGTGAATATATGGTTTCTGCCCCACAATGCATTCCCCCTTTTTGGAATAATGAAGTTGGAATGTTGGAGAACCTTCATTAATAGCAATGTCATGGTTTGTTCTCATTCTTCACTTTTTTAAAAAAATAAAAAAATATAGAATAGGTATAATTTTGGAGTAGGACTCCACTCAATTTTAAGTGATTTTTTATGTGTATTGTAAAAACAAATATGTAATCTTCTTTTAAATAAAAAGAACAAAAGTGACATTACATCTTCCATTTTCTTTGATTTTTTTCCACTCATAATTTTGAGATTTTATGGTTTTAGCACATATGACAGTCTAGTACAGCTAGTTTTAGTATTAGCTACTACCTACTACCTACTTTGCTGTTTTGGGGACTATAAGGTTCCTATTCTTCATTTTTAATTCCCATTTTAGTATCTATGTTTCAAAATCATTGTGTCTCTTGCCTCTGCACTCTCCACACCCTTTTTACTCACTTTGACAAACTTGATTCTTTTTCAATGCCATATATATGTGGAGAGGGTAGGGTTATTGAATTGGAACTAATATTTCTTGTTAATACTTCATCCTTCTCTCTTTTTTTCTTCTTCAAATTTCTTAATAATTAAGAAATTTAAAATCGTGTTATATTTATTTTAATTCAATTATATCCATATTTATTCTATCATTCTCTTGATTCTCAATTTTTTCATTTCTAGATTATGAAAAGTAGATGAAGTGGAAATGAGGATATTTTTATCAAGGAGGGAAATATGAGTTATGGACTCATTGAATTGGGATTGTTCTTGCTTTCTAAGCATGAACAAAAAAAGAAGGTAGTCTTTGTCAAATTTTCGAATTTTAGTGGTTACCTGATAAGACTTTCGTGGTTACCTGCAAATGTATCAAGAACAAAATTTATTTGACGCAGTTATAGGACAACCTTAGCTCATTAATAATTAATTTTGTTTAAAGTTGACTAGGTTAACTTAGAGTAGGCTACAGTTGAGACAATATAAGTTAAATGAGATTACTCGAAGGATAGTGATTTTTTATTTAAAAAAGAAAGAGTTATATAATGCTCTTAAGCAAATTGTAAGGAATCCCACATTGGGAGTTCCAATTACGTCCGAAATTATAATTTAGATCTCCATCAATAAGAAAGGAGGAAAAATGAACATGCAACATTTACTTTAGCTATATCCAAATTTTAATTTTAATCTGGATCTTGATTCTTATTCTACAATTTTGGTTTTATTATGCAACTAACACCAACATATGACACGCACGTAGTGACGTGGTCAATTTTGGTGTTACAATCTTGCTAAAATGGGAGGTAAAAGCTAAATAATAAATTGAAAAACTAAAATAAAAAATGAACTGTATTTAAGCCTTAAGAATAAGAAGTGGTCCTATTAAGAGATAGGTGCGTCCAAGAATGTCATAAAGAGAAGAAAATGAGGTAAGCTTTGAGGCGTTGCCGTTTAGGATTCTTCCTAAAGTGACGATGAGAGTTGGCTGAAGAAGTCAAATGTCATGTCACGTGCGTCATGTTTGTTTCGGTAAAGTATAAATGACTTCAGTTGTGTTGTCCAACGTAACATACTATTCTTGTTAGCTTGTTTCTTCAACCCAATACTATTTACATATGTATTGCCAATGCCAACAAACAAACCTACTTGTTCTACTCATGAACATAAAACCAGTATGGCACTATGTGACACAGGAGGAATTAAAATTTAAAACGGACAAGTATTTGAACACCAGCACAACACACTTTAACTAAATTTCAGTGTTTTGCCGAGATCTACTTAAGTACTATTTGTTGGTAGCTTATAAGCTATTTAAACTTCACTTCAATAAGCTACAAGCTTATAAACTCACTCGTATTGGATAAGCATAGTTGAAGTAGCTTATGATTTATAACCTCAGGGGAGGCTTTATTTTATACGAATTAACTAACTCATTGGCTAATATTACCCAACAGTTCCGATTCAATCAATTGACTTATCAGCTACCAGGTCCCTAGGAGGTAGCTCGGTTTGTAGAATTACAAGACATGAAGTGTGAGCATTTGGGTTTAAATCACAATGGCTGTACAATTTTCCCTTCTCCCTGTCAAAAACTTTGCCTATAAAAAAACTATCAACTATTAGCTCACAATTTATCAGTGAGTTGTGTGAGAGTCTAAGGAAATGAATACAAAAAATTTCTCTCTCTCTCTCTCTCTCTCCAGTCGCCATTGTTGTTTCTCTCTATTCCCTCTCCCTTCTCCTATTTCTCTCTATCCCATCTTTCCACCATACCAACCAAAGTGTACATGAGTTGTGACTAGCGCTTGCACATTCTTTCTAACCGCATTCATGTCTAACGGCACAATCCTCAATCTCCTAGGAGAAATGATAATAAAACATTTGACACGATACAAGCATATAGAACAAGTATTAGCAAACTATATAGGGCCATGGGAAGGAGGGTTGGCATGACCATTCGCACAACAATGCAAGCAATCCTGGTGAACGTGTAGTAGTGGATTCCATGACTAATGCAAAGATAAGCTACATGTCCTTAGAGGAAGGGAAAAGGGGGGTGGTTATGATAGAAGCATAACTACAACTATATAATAAAATTCAAGCTTGGGGCAAAGAAAACGCCGCATACATACTACAACTACAATCAGAGACAGATGCACATGCAAAATAGCACAAATCACAAATCGGGTACTAATAATTCAATTAGTCTGGTTTCTTCAAAGATTTTACTTATATCCGAAATCTTTACAAGCAAACTCCATTACTCTAACAATAATAAAATGGTACAACAAACAACCTATTGACGGTGGTAAATATTCCTGGTGGTACAAATGACAGTAGCAACCATTTAAATGATTATGATGCACATTAAAGTTTGTGAAGAGTATAAATACTACCTTCACCAATGCTTCAATGTAAGTCAGAGCTATAAAATTTCAGCTTTTAATCGGTATGTAGGTATGTTGTCCACCTCTGTTTCATTTATCTTTCTACAAACATATATGAAGTGAGAATCTGGATCTTCCAGAACAAAATCTGCAGGGAGTGAGCCCTTTTCAGTGAGAGGAATAGGCTCCAAGTATGATTTTCTTGACGAACTACTTTCAGGCTTTTGAAATCCTGGTCTAGCTGCAAGTATTTAGAGAATGTGTGCATGAGAAGTAGAACCGTAAACTAAAGTGCCACAACTATATAAACAATACAGATTCTACCTATACATAATATACATTCATCAAATCAGAATATTGAACAAAAGAGTCTCCCTAACCATAAAAATATATGCATCTATTGTGTAGCAACTTGATCACTATATTTATAAATCATCTAAATTCCGAGTTATATCCTCCTTATTTCCTATAATTAAGCCATGAACTTTTCTTATATACCAATTAAGTAGCTAATATCATTGCTCACTTGCAGAGTACATGAAAACTTAGTTTTTCTAAACATACCTGTAAGAAAGACAACTACAAACATTGAAAATGAAGAGGATAGTTTAGTAAAAAATAATAAGTTCGCATATAATACGCAATGGCCAGAACAAAATAAGTTCAAAAGAACAATATTATGCCATTATGGTAGGTCAATATGTGTGTGTTACCCACAATTATAGTAATGAAGAAAAAACATTTTCTCAGAGACAAAAGACAGAAAGGGTGAAGAGATAAATCTTACGGATATTATACAAAGTAATTTTCCAATTGTACACAGGCCTGCTTAGATGAGGCATCCTTACTGTTGGATCACCATATGTAATCTGCAAATGGCAATTCAGTCACTACTAATATTGTGTAAACTTGTAGAGCATAATATATGATTCATGACATCAAACTGATAAACAGAAAGCCTTAATCCATGCAAACAAGATTACCAACATATAAGTCCCTCCAGGTTTAAGAAGTCTGCAAATAAGAAATAGTTGTAATTATTGAGAATTTTGAAAATGGATCATGAATATTAAATACTTTTTGCTCAAATCTGAAACAATTATTCTAACAAAGTCTACAACCTACAAACTTCTCCAAGCATCTGAGCAGCACTAATTGGAGCATCAGCACCACACTAAAATACATAAACACAAACATGAGGATTAGAATATTCAAACAAGATTAGATTAAATAAAGAGAATAATGAGAGAAGAACATACCATCAATGAATCGAGAGTTCCTATAGCACAGGTAGAAATGTAAAAGGAAGAGAAAAGTAGTAAGTAGGATGAGTATATAATTGAAAATTGAAAATTGTACTAGTTTGAATAAGGCATGTATGAAAGGAGTAATTGATGATAGATATATATATATATACCTTTATCAATGACAGCGTCAAAAGAATAATCTGGAAAGAAGCTCATATCCCTAACATCCATCTGCATGTCTAATGAGATTGAATAGATAAGGATAAAGCATGTTTGGTATTGAAATAATAAATAGTAAAATATAGAAGATAATTGAAACGAAGATACATTTGAGCTGAGGAATGTGTTGATGTTTAGTTGTCATCAATTGAATTGCAACTGATGAGATATCAATATTCATGATATCCTGATAACCATCTTTGACCATATCCTCTGACATAGCTGCAAGTAACACACACAATCAATGGAATGAGAAGAGAGAAGAAGAAGAAGAAGAAGAAGAAGAAGAAGAAGAAGAAGAAGAGAAGAGAGAGTGTGAGTGAGACCAGCATTGCCACAACCAACGATGAGGATGCGGGAAGAAAGAGGAGAGATGAAAGAGCGAATAAAAGGACGGAGAGAAGAGTAACGCTGATACCAATCGAAGGACACACCATCCTCTTCAATGTATCGAGCGTCCCAATAGAGGGCATCCCCATAGTTGTAAGTATTGCAACTAGACACGTCCCTATGCATTTCTAACGACTACACTATCTCTCTATCTATCTCTCCAATAAATACGGCTCCTTCCGGGCCGGGTTCATCATTTCCGACCTCACCCACTTCATATTTTTACATCTCTAATATTTCTTAAACCACACCAATAGCTTTTCTTTATACACCACAAATTAATCACCCAAATATATATTTATCTATAATAACTATATTCTAATTTATACCTACAAAACTATATAACTCAATCAAAATTATAATATATTCAACTGCAATTATAATATATCTAACATAATTTATTGCATGTATGGCACACGTTATAAACAATAGGAAAGAGAACTGGTATGCACAGTAGTGCTGATCAACACGCTAGTAATCATAATATCCTATTTTTCTATCAAACTAGTCATTTTCTGATTGTATAATTCTCCTCCTAATAAATGCCTCTCTTAAAAAATTAAAATCGAGTAATATCTTAGAACAACCTCTAATTATCTAGTCCAAAAGCATTTATTTTTAACCTTGCACAAACAAACCCTTTGTCTTTTATATTCTATCTTTTGGTGGAAATTGCTTCAAGAAATGATTTTACATTCTAAACGATCAAAAATTATGCTTGTGAATTGAGTCTTTGAGATAAATAAAAGATTTCAGAATCATCTTATAAATATATGTAAGATGATTAATTGCGCTGATCTGCATTTTCAGTGACCCTTTAACATTCCACACACATATACTTAACTTACCTTTCACCAACAAGGCTTAGCATAAGTGATAAATGAATGTTTTTTAAGTATGGAACAAATCGATTTTACTGATTTTTACCCTTTGAAATGACATAATTTCACATATTGGCTTGGTACATCCCCATATAATTTTGAAACAGTTAGTAATTAGAGAAAAAAATATAATACATGAGTTTTATATAATATTAATGTATCATTTATCTTTCATACTTAATTATAATTAATTATTCATAAAAAATGCAAATAAATGCAACACTTATTTGGAGGACAGCTACACTCTAAAAATAATTAATTCTTTATCCAAAATGGTGAATGGATATGTGTACCAAAATTAAATTTTGTGAGATATTAAAGGTGAAAAATAGATTTGTTGGTGCTAGATTTATTGTGAAAATAAATAGTGGTTTGGGAGAACACTAGGTCAACAATGAGGAATCATAACATATGGAGAAACTACTTTTAAAAATATTACTATAAGTTTAATTTTTGTATAGTTACAAATATTTGACTCGTGTTATAATGTAATAGAATAATAATATTCCAAGTCTTATTAGATGTTGCCACCTTATTCAACATTATTATAATGACTTATCAAAAATTATATTTATTAACAAAAAAAAAAATAACTAACTAACATTTTCTAATGTTTAGTTTGTACATTTTTTCCTCTATAATTATACATGGGTAACATTTCACCATGGATTAAAAAATGTGACGATTATGTAAAACCGTGATGATAATATAAATGTTATATACATATCGAACAAAATTAAGTCATTATTATTTTTAAGAAAAAACATTAACCATATAAAAGTTATATATATTATTTGTGTATTATTTACTATTTATATTTAATAATTATTTATTTTAAAAAATAATATAAATGAATGATAAATAATCAAACTATTCATAAATATTACACATATTATTTTTTACCATGATAAATGATACATTTTTTATTAATATAAAATAAATAAATGTATTATAGAAAAATTACCATTTTGAATAAGATTATATACATTTGATAACAAATTTTAAAAAATCAATTACATATCTTAATTATCAATTCTAAAAACTCAATAGTTTAGATACACTAACTAATTTAAACAATTAAATTTATTTAGAATTAATGGGTAAAAGATGAATGATAACATTGTTACTCGACTAAGTGAATCTGGTCCCTATACATTTTGTATTCCATCTAAATGGTAACGTTGAATATTTGAACGGACTGCCTTCGTGGCACCCATGATATCATACGTGTCGATCTCTAATTGGTGTAAACAACATATTGACACGTAGACTAGACTCAAAGAAAGAGAGAGAAAGTGAGAGAGAGTGGATTCTTCACACTCTCACATTACACAGATTCAGATCCAAAAAAATTCCCAATTCGCAGATCCATCTTCTGATTTTGTTAGGTTTTGCGGAATGGCGTCTATCAAAGGGGTAAATCGATCGGCGTCGGTGGCGCTGGCGCCGGACGCGCCGTATTTGGCCGCCGGTACAATGGCTGGCGCCGTTGATCTATCGTTCAGCTCTTCCGCTAGTCTGGAGATTTTCAAGCTCGATTTCCAGTCCGATGATCCTGAACTGCCGCTCGTCGCCGAGTTCCCGAGCTCCGAACGGTTTAACCGTCTTACATGGGGGAGGAGTGGTTCCGGCAGCGATGAATTCTCTCTCGGCCTCGTCGCCGGTGGACTCGTTGATGGTAACATTGATATATGGAATCCTCTCACTCTGATCCGGTAATGAATTCGTTTTAATCTTTGTAATGGAATGTGATTGTTGTGATTTTTAGAATTTGGAACCTTTTGGATCACGGTAAACAAATGATGCATTAATGCCCTCCTAAAACATCAATGGGTGAAGGGAAAAAAGAAAGAATAAAAGGAACACAATCTAAAAGGAGCTGCAGTCTGTTTTTGTAGCGATAAAGAATTGATTATTATTTTGGTATTCTGCAGCTTTTTATTGCCGGTAATGTGGAAGAAGAGGAGGATAGTTTCATAATTAGTTTATGTATTGGAATATTAGAGTTTTGAAATTATAATCCATGTGTTCGTGCTTTATAGCTTATATGTAATATATATAATATCTATTTTATACTAACTCGAAATCAAGCTCCCTTCAATTTATAGCACTACAACTTTTTAATCATCAAAATAGAGATGGGTAGTAATTGCTTTTGGTGTAAACAAATGATGCATTGATGCTAACTTGGATCCTTTCTTTGGTTTGGGGTTGAAATTATATATAAAATATTCAGTAGTTTTGGATATTTTGTAGCTTGATTGATTTCAGTTTTGTATGTACGATGTTCTCATTGCCTCTTTCAATGAGTTTATTTGCTTGATAATTTCTCAGTTCGGAGGCAAATGAAAGTGCTCTTATTGGACACCTTGTAAGACATAAAGGACCAGTAAGTTTTTCTTTGCCTTTATGAGTGAACATTTCGAGTTTTAATTGTTCTCTGTTCTCTAGCATATGTATGGTTTGCTAACATGCAAAATTTTATCTGTGCCATCTTTATATTTCAGGTTCGTGGGCTTGAGTTTAACACAATTACACCAAATCTTCTTGCTTCTGGGGCTGAGGATGGCGAAATTTGCATATGGGATTTGGCAAATCCTTCAGAGCCTATTCATTTTCCACCACTCAAGGTCAGATATCCTTCTTCTGAAAGTGTTTACAAGTGTAATACCCCCGTTTTTCCATAGATTAATATGTTATGTATCTTCAAATATCTGTCTTTATAACATAATAAAATTTACCGGCTGCTAAATTTATTGGATTATTAAAATAATGCAGGGTAGTGGCTCTGCTTCCCAGGGGGAAATTTCCTTCTTATCTTGGAATAGTAAAGTCCAACACATATTAGCATCAACTTCATATAATGGGACCACTGGTGAGGAGGGGATTAGTCCAGCTATAATTTTCCGTTCTAAATGTAGTATTGTTTGATGATATACTAATTTTTTTATTGTGTTATTTTTCCAGTGGTGTGGGACCTAAAGAAGCAAAAGCCAGTGATAAGGTAACCTGGCTGATCATCTTTAGCCTTTTGATGAAGTCTATTGTTCTGTTTCAAAAAGAAAATCACGATAACATTCTGTCTCCTGTGAACTACAGCTTTGCGGATTCAGCTAGAAGGCGGTGCTCAGTTTTGCAGTGGAATCCTGATATTGCTACACAGCTTGTTATTGCGTCAGATGAAGATGACTCCCCTTCTCTGAGGGTATAAATAATGCAGATTAATTGTGTATGTTTATCTAAGGGATTCTATTGATTTTATATGTCCGTATTGATACAGCTTTGGGATATGAGGAATACAATGACGCCGGTAAAGGAGTTTGTGGGACATGATAGAGGTAATGATACCCGTTAATTAGTTTGGTGTCTACTTATTCTGTCATACCAAAAACCTGATGGTTGTGATCTTCACTTTCATGTTACTGTTGCAGTTAGCAGATCCCCTGCTATTAGGCATCTGCTATTGTTAATGATCTGATTATTTTTGTTTTATGTTAGCTATGGTGTGTTCTTCCCTAATGCTCATTTTCTGGAATTTTCTTTTTGAACATCCTGTAACATGTTTTATGTGTTTGTTTCTGTTGAAAATTAATGTGCAGATCTGATAGCATGTTTGGTTTATTCTATGATCTATATGCTGTCTGAATCTAAAATTTATAGTAACTTTAGCTTTTATTGTGAAGCTACAAAGTATCTGTTACCATTTTAAGTTTAACTAACTAGATTATGTTCCTTCATCTCTTATATAGGTGTAATTGCAATGTCATGGTGTCCCAATGATAACTCTTATTTGGTCAGCTGTGGCAAAGATAGTCGAACCATATGCTGGGACACAATTTCTGGAGAGGTGGTGTTTGGCCTTCTTTTAACCCCCCCCCCCCCCCCCAATTTGGTTTTTAATCTATCAAGACTTCTGTTCATTAGCCGATGCTTGGTTGTTGTTGTTCCGTTCAGTAGTGACATTTTTTCTCTCTTTTGGATGGGGTCTTGGGCACAGATTGCCAATGAATTGCCAGCAGGGACCAACTGGAACTTTGATGTGCATTGGTATCCTAAGATACCTGGAGTTATAACAGCATCTTCCTTCGATGGAAAAATTGGCATATACAATATTAAGGTACATACATTTATTTTTGGTAGTTTTTTTTTAAACCTTTTTCACGCTCATATTTTATTTTCTCTACTATTATTGCCCATAAATTTAGGAGATATTAGTTATAGTTATAGACTTATAGTTATTGCGAATTTGCGACATGTGCTGAAATGTCTTAAAACACATAGATGAATTGGATTAACATTTTACTCCACAGGTTCAGATTTTAAAATAACCACCCTCTCTTTTATACAAGAGTAAATTACACTCACACCCCCTGAGTTTTAATGAAATTACACAAACCACCTCTCCCTTCTTTGTCCTTACACCAACCACCCCTCCCTCCTACACAAATCACCCCTAGATTTATACATACATTACACTGACTACCCCTGCATGTTATAAAAGTGTAATATTTTAAAGAAAAAATGTGTGATGAATGTAATTAAGTTAAACAAAATATTGCATATTGTGTATCACTTCAAATAGTACAAAAGTGAGTGTTTCTTTATTATTTTTGTATCATTAAAAAATACATTAATAATTTCAAATAATTGTTTAAATAACTCTTATACTATTTTATAACGAGCCAAATAATGAAGACACATTGACTCTTATATTATTTGAATTTGTCTACACAATATACAATATTTTGTTTAATTAATTACATACATCATACGTTTTTTGTTTAAAATATTACACTTTTATATCATGCACAGTGTAACATATGTACAAAATTAGGGGTGGTTCGTGTAGAGACAAAAAAGTGATGGGTGGTTTGTGTAATTTTACTAAAACTCAGGGGGTGTGAGTGTAATTTACTCTTTATACAATTCTGTTTTGAAGATTAATTTACCGTGGTCTTATTTTTTATATGCCATTCAATTTTGTAAGCCTAGGTTTTGATAAATCACATTGTTGCCATATGGCAAATCTCTTTATTTGCCATATTATTAATAGTATTATATGCTTTTTTGTTCAGGGTTCCTCTCAATATGGTGCTGGAGAAAATAATATTGGTGCAGGTGAAACATTCAGCTTTGACTTATATCAAATAAACTACAAGTTCTTATATTTATTTTCCAAATATCATCTGTATGTGACATGCTCGAACACCCAGTCTGTTGCTGCTTTCCTTTATATAGCATTTTGTAGGTGTTTGTTTTATGGGATGGGGAGTATTAGGCAGGCCTTTTTGTTCTCTTAGCATACTCTGTTTTTATTTTTGGAATCTCTCAATGAAGTGTGCATACTGTACAGTATCACTGAGAGCTCCAAAATGGTATAAACGTCCTGCTGGTGTATCTTTTGGCTTTGGAGGCAAACTTGTGTCATTTCATTCAAAGGCATCTTCTGCAGGTTCTCCAGCTGTGGCCGTGGCCTCAGAGGTAAAATTTAGTGTCCGGGTGATATTTACTTGCCTATGTTTTTAAATCTTTTGATGGAATTCATCCCGGTTTTAATTTTCCAGGTTTATGTGCACAGCATGGTAACTGAAGACAGTCTAGTGAGTCGTTCATCTGAATTTGAAGCTGCAGTTCAAAATGGGGAAAGATCTTTACTGAAGGTTTTGTGTGATAAAAAATCCCAGGAATCAGAGTACGTTCTGTCCATTAAGAGCAAAATTGTCTCATGATGCCTTGGCTAACCTGTGACTTGTGCATATCTTGATTGCCTTTGTTGTGACAGATCTGAGGAGGAAATGGAAACCTGGGGCTTTTTGAAGGTTATGTTTGAAGATGATGGGACTGCCCGAACAAAACTTCTCACACACCTTGGTTTCAATGTACCCAGTGAAACAAAAGACACAATTAATAGTGATCTTTCTCAAGAGTCAAATGCTCTTGGACTTGAGGACACATCTGCTGAAAATTTAGGACATGTGCCTGCAAATGAAACTGCTATTTTGTCTTATGATAACGGGGAGGATTTCTTTAACAATCTTCCCAGCCCTAAAGCTGATACACCTTCATCAACCTCTGTTGGCAACTTTGCTGTCGCGGATATTGCAAATGGGTCAGAGAAAATCCAAGATGATGTGGAAATAGAGGAGAGCAGCGACCCTTCATTCGATGATAGTGTTCAGCATGCTTTAGTTCTTGGGGACTACAAGGGAGCAGTTGCACAATGCATATCTGCAAATAAATGGGCTGATGCTTTAGTTATTTCTCATGTTGGTAACTCTTCCTTGTGGGAAAGTACACGAGATCAATACCTTAAGATGATCAGATCACCATACTTAAAGGTAGCTGAAAATGATATCATGAAATCTATCAGTTTCTTATCTGGCAAACTCTATCCGATACTACCCTGTGTTTGATTTTTGTAAATCTAATTCATTTTTTGGCCATTTCCATTTTCAGATTGTATCAGCAATGGTTAGCAATGATCTCTTGAGCCTTGTGAACACTAGGCCTCTAAAATTTTGGAAGGAAACCCTTGCTCTTCTGTGCAGTGTAAGTCTATTTGGTCTTTGCTACATATCTAGAACATCAATATTGATGATTTTAGTTATAATATTATGCACTCTTATCATTGTTTCTGCCACATAACAGTTTGCTCAGAGAGATGAATGGACAATGCTTTGTGACACACTTGCTTCAAAACTCATTGGGGCTGGCAATACGTTAGCTGCCACTCTTTGTTATATATGCGCTGGCAATATTGATAAAACAGTTGAGATATGGTCAAGGAGCCTGTCAACCGAGCATGAGGGAAAATCTTATGTTGACCGTCTTCAGGTATGATTGGTACTCATGTTGTAACTATGATATAAATTTGCCAATAACCAATATTGCAGCCGGAAAATTGACAAAATTATATTCTGTTAGGATTTGATGGAAAAAACTATTGTGTTTGCCTTGGCAACTGGGCAGAAGCAGTTTAGTGCTTCTTTGTTCAAGCTTGTTGAGAAATATGCTGAAATTTTAGCAAGTCAAGGGCTGTTGACTACAGCAATGGAGTATTTAAAACTTTTGGGTTCTGATGAACTGTCACCTGAACTTGTCATTTTAAAGGATCGAATTGCACTTTCTACAGAGCCTGGTAAATCTCGTTCTTGGACTGATATACATTATAGGAAACAAATTAGGAGAATGATGGTAAAGGGGTGCTGATTTGTATGTGACCCTTCACATTTTCCAATTTTGCAGGATAAATACTTCAACTGCTAGCATTATCATTTTTTGTTAAAAATATTTCCAGTTTTAGAAAAACTTAACCACTAACCAAGTAACCATCCAAGTAAGGAGTAATAAAAAAAGACAGTTTGTGACCTTATATTTTTTTGATCATATCATTGAGAATCATGTCATAGAAATTCAACAAAGTTTTTTGTTGGCTGTGAACAAACTAATGCAACCTTCACGTTTTATCTGGTTTAGGACCGACTATGTAGTAGAGATGAGAATGTTGTGGTGGATGAGTAGACACAATAAACAAGATAAGGTTATGAATGAATGCATTAGGGAGAAAGTTGAGGTAGATCCTATTGTAGAAAAGATGATAGAATCACATCTTAGATGGTTTGGGCATGTGAGGATGAGACTGTTAGAACCCTAATGAGGAGGGTAAATTCAGTGGAGGTTAGTCCCATTTCTATAGGCAAGGGAGACCAAGAAAAACCATATGAGAAACGATTAGGAAAAATTTAGAGATTAATTCTTTGTCAATGAACATGATATGTGATTGAGTATTATGACGTTGTTTGATATATATAGCCGGTCCTACCCAGTGAAACTGAAGCTTGGTTGTTATCATTTATTTGACTATGTTCAAATAACAAGTGTTTTTATAACATTGAACTAAATGATTGTTATCCGGTATTCATGGGAACAAAATAACCTGGCCTGGCCAGTAATTAGCAGGGCTAAGGGCTGTGGCTGCATTAAAATAAACACAAATGATGGAATAGATTATATTTTTTGTTTTATTTCATAATAAATATATAATTATATATATAATAATGAATAGAAATATAATAGGAAATAAGAGATAAGATATCTAGAAGGCATTTTCAGGTCATAAATGTAATAATCCAATGTTTTCATGTTGTAACAAAGGAATGGTTAATTCTTCATAAACTTGAAATGTTTTTATGATATTTTTAATTCCGTTTTAATGGAAAATAAAATCAGTGTCAATCATATTAGGCCTTTTGAACTGCAGTTCACTTCAGTAATTATTCATTGGTGGCGGACCGACATAATTCTTTGATATTAGGCATTCTTGATTGGAAGGATCTGTGCTCATGTTTTTTATTTTCAGTTAATGATTGGTTTGTTATGGTTTTGTCAGCTGTTTATCATTTCCAATTTTTGTTCAACATTTGATGATTTTTGTACACCTTTATTTTCTTAATTTCCTCTCTTCACGTATGGATGCAGAGAAGGATCTCAAAACTACTGCTTTTGAAAATTCTCAATCACAAAGTTCAATTTATGGTGCGACTGATAATTCCAATTATAATAGAAATTATTATCAGGTAGTTACTTCAACTTTGCTTTTTGGCATTTTCTTCTTGGTGCAAAACTTATTATCTCACTTCAATTGGAAAATTTTCCTCTTAATGTTTGTTGCTTAGGAGCCAGTATCTACTCAAGTGCAACACAATGTTTCGGGAAATCAATATCCTGAAAACTATCAACAACAGTTTGATTCTAGATATGGAAGTGGTTATGGTGCTCCTACTCCCTACCAACAACCTCAACAGCCTAATTTATTTGTTCCGCCACAGGCTACTCAGGTTCCCCAAGCTCCCCAGGTATACTATTATATCATATAATGTTGCATCGCAAAAATCGGAGTATCTGTAGGGAATGTGGATAATTATTTTTGGAGTTATTGCATAGTGGGTTCCTTGAGTTTTTGTCCAATACATAGACAATCACCTTCGTTTTTTTTGGGGAAGCAGAATGCTATCCTACAGATTGTTTATCATCA
Source organism: Lupinus albus (assembly GCA_009771035.1). Taxonomy (NCBI): domain Eukaryota; kingdom Viridiplantae; phylum Streptophyta; class Magnoliopsida; order Fabales; family Fabaceae; genus Lupinus; species Lupinus albus. Next base: position 267,721 of record CM019999.1, read on the forward strand.
AATTACATTTTAACTACAAATCAATAAAAGTTATTAAACAGAGGCATAGTAGAACTATTTTTTACTTACCCTTATTTTAGGGTATAAGACCTGCAGTGTTATATGGGACAGAAACAACATTCATACTCTAAATATATTAATTCTCTATCACTTCAGAACTGTTTTGGCCAAAGTATAAGATAAAAACATAATTTGTAGGACTTTTTTTGCTCCCTCTCTCTCCCCTTAAACACTCTTTAAGTCAATTTAGTATTTAAATACACCATACTTGGGATATATTCTGTGTATAAATTTGACTGAGGTTGATTTCAAATAGCAAAAAATTCCAAAATTGTAATTGCTAACACAAGCATTAGAAACCATATCGTGAACATTGTTTGAAATTTAATGTCATGCACCGAATCATCCATATTATTATTAAGTGGACTTTATTCTCAGATCCATCATTGCATAAGATTTTATGTACTAGTTGTATATTGATATACCTCTGTCACTGTAATGTGATGAAGTTGAAGTGTCTTGTTTATAGCTTGTGTTTGAGTAACTTAAAGATTTTCCATATCACTTTTTATTTTAATTTTTTTATCTTTAATTATTTTTTGTTGTAGATGAATTTCTCAAATACTGCTGTCCCACCACCTCCTTTGAGAACTTTTGATCCTCAGACTCCTCCCGTGCTTAGAAATGTGGAGCAATATCAGCAGCCTACATTGGGTTCTCAATTATATAATGTCAGTATTTCTTTTAATTTCAAATTCCATGTTACCGACTACTTCTGGCTCCTTTTGGATTCAAACATGGCTTTCTCTATTTCAGACAACTACCAATCCACCTTACCAGCCTGCACCCCCTGCTCCATCACAAGTTGGTTTGGGTCATAATCTGTCTCCTACCCCAAGTCCAATGGGATTCATGCCAGTCTCCAATTCTGGTGGTGTCCAAAGACCTGGGGTGGGATCAGTGCAACCTCCCAGTCCCCCGCAAGTGCAACCTGTGCAACCACCTGCATCACCAGCAGCTCCGCTGCCTACTGTGCAGACAGCTGATACTTCAAAAGTCCCTGGTAATTCTTTTTTGGACTAAACAAAACACTAAACTTGCTGGTATTTATATCGTCTGGTTTGGAAGACATAAGTATTGAATTCTCTCTTTGTTGCACTGATAGTCATTTGTCCTATTCCCTTTTGGTTAAGTTTTACTTGCTCTGACTATGCCAGTGCACCAAGCGCCTATTGTTGCAACATTGACGAGGCTTTTCAATGAGACATCAGAAGCACTGGGAGGTTCGCGTGCAAACCCAGCTAAGAAGCGTGAGATAGAAGACAACTCAAAGAGACTTGGTGGGTTATTTGCCAAGTTGAACAGTGGAGACATCTCCAAAAATGCTGCTGATAAGCTCCTTCAGCTTTGTCAGGCATTAGATGATGGTGATTTTGGTACTGCCTTGCAAATTCAGGTAAAATGTTTGCGATTGCAAATTATAGTCTTTACAGTTTCATGTCAATAATGCTGATCAAATTTATATTCTATCTGTTTTTCTGTTGTGTTGCAGGTACTTCTTACTACTACCGAGTGGGATGAATGCCAGTCGTGGTTAGGTTCACTCAAGCGGATGATCAAGACAAGGCAGAACGTGAGACTAAGTTAAAAGTTGCAGCTTTCTCTTTAGCTGATTTTGGAAAAGTTTCAAGTGGTTAACATTTTACAGTAGTGAATGCTGATCCTCTCATCAATGTACACAAAAGACTGCCGCCATTCCAGGTGCAGGGTTTTGGTTATATGCTCTTCTACAAAATTTTGCAGTGTCAGCTGCTTTCACATACACTGTTATTAAAAGCTGTTATTGAAGGTAGTTTTGAGGACATGGTCAGAATTTTTTTTAGCAGATTGTTTTCAACGAATATTTGTAGTATGGAGGACAGTGTTTTGTTTTGCTTTTTTGCTCCAAAATTCTAGATGGTTATTTCGTCAGACCCCTCTGGCACATGGTGACTCTCCATGCTGTTCTAATGTCTGTTATAGATTCATGTTGCCTTTTCCTGGTTTCTTTTTATTTTTTAAAGAATATTGTAGTACAGTAAGCATTATTGATTTGATCATATGGAAAGAAGGGAATAATGTAGTATCATGTTTATCATTTAATTTCTCAACGATTGTTTCCAATTGATTTCTCAGAAGCTAGAAATGATAGCAAAAGTGTGGATTATGATGACATGTTATCAATTTGTCTGATTAAGATGGAGATATGTTAAATAAATGGTTAGGTTAAGATGGAGCAGTGCAGGTTCAGTAACACTGTAAACTTGTATTGAAGTTAAGCATACATTTTAATCATAATATATCATTTGCATTCTGAGAAGAAAAAAGTTCGCTTAATCAGCAATTAGATGGATAAGTTTGTAGGAGGCAAATTTGAAGTCTATAAACAACTTTGTTTAGATACAAGTTTGTAAGTTTGTCAGCACAATTGCTGTCTTCATGAACTGAACTTATCACGGCAATTGAAGAATTTTTATTGATAGGAGCTAGACTTATGGGCGAGTATAATTGAATGTATCATTTACTAGACTAGTTACAGTTAGTTCATTACACTAAAGTCATAGGCACGTGGGGCCTATTAAGCAATTTACTTTATTCTTTAATATAGATTTTGATAATTGAAAATAGATCCACAAGCAGAAAGTCATAGTTCATTATACTAGTGCTAGAAGAGATCATTTTGGTAATTGTAATGCCTATTTGGTGAAGCAAGAAAATGTATGGACTAGTTTTAGGAGAGGATATCTAGTTAACGGTGGCAGTACAGCATTACTCCAAAAAAGCATAATTTTGGCAGATAATGAGTACAATACAATGATTACCCTCTTCTACTACTAACTCTAACCATATCATACATATAAAATAAAATTAATATGGTTGGAATTGTTATTATGATGGGGTGGCAGCTATCACATGGGATTGCAGTTATTCTCCCTTGCTATAAAACTTGGATGAAATATTATTGGGGTATAGTATTAGACCATAGCAATAAGAGGATGAACATGAAACCAAAGATTAGGATTACAGAACAACATGCATTAATTCAAAATCTAACTTTAACTTTAAATAAACCTAGTAAAAGTACACAAATCAAGAAACAAAATCATAGTAATGGAGTTGCAGAAAAGGACTGAAAGAAAATGCTTGTATTGAAAGTTTATTTGAGCAGGTTAATCAGTTAACAAGTGATTGTAGGGTTTTTACAATTTTTCTGCAACAGCTTCATGCATTGGCTCATGCTTTCATTTTTTAGAAGAAAAGGTGAAACAAAACTTTTGACAAAGTTTATCAATGGGACATCCATCAGTAATGTGCCCTTCAATCTAAAATACATACGAAATGAAAATATCATTTCTGAAATCCAAAAATAGATGATCTAACAACAAATCTACACAATTTCCAAGCAATAAATTAACAAGTCTAAACACCATCACTCAATCCAAAACCAAATGCTTTTGCAAATTAGACTATTACTTCAGCTTCTATAGAATTCAACTTCAAACCAGAAACTCCATTCTCATGTTTTGAAGTCTCGGATTCATCAATAATTTGGCCTTTACTCAAAACAAATGTGTCCTTATCGCTACCACAACGGCGATAAAGATGTCTAGTGCTACCCTTTGTGAAATATCTTCCACTGCCAAACCTTGTGCTAGAAGAAACTTTTTTGCCGGATTTAGAACCATGTTCCACTCCATCAACATCTCTCACAAATTCATTCTCCTCAGTGGCAGCCATAAGATCCATCAAGTTATTACTCAACCCTAAATCAGAATACACTCTCCGTGAATATCTCGTCGCAGATTTAGACAGTTTTGCATCCACAACATCAAGGTTATTTCCTTCTACCATGCCTTCAAATCTTGAAGTCCATTGTGCTTGTGCAACATTATTGCCTGCTTCAATTGGGTTTCCCACAGATTCAACCATCATACAAGGATTATTAATATTAAAACCGTTCCACGAATGAAGAGGCACCAATTTACACAAACCACAAAGCCAACTAACAATCTCATTCATTGAAGGCCTTCTCTCCCTACAAGACCTAACACACTTTGCTGCAATAACTGCCAATTGTTTTCTCACAATAGGATCCTTGGGTGGTGGAATCCTAGGATCATAAACACACAAAAGCTTCCCTCTTTTGATAAGAGGAATAGCCCAATCCACAATAGAAGGTGGTGAGTAAGTAACATCAATAGCTTTTCTTCCACTTATAATCTCTAACAACAAAATACCAAAACTAAACACATCATTCTTAGTACTTAAATTATCAGGAGTCACATAACAAGGATCAAGGTATCCCATTGTACCAGCAGGTGGAGTAAATCTTAGTCTATAATCATCAACATGGCCCCTTAAAGCTAAACCAAAATCACCTAACCTTGCATTGTAGTTTTGATCAATGAGAACATTTGCTGATTTGATATCTCTATGAATCACTGGTGGTGTTGAAGAATGAAGGGTATCAATAGCTTTAGAAGTTTGCAAAGCAAAACGAATTCTCCTACTCCAACTTGGTATTGTTGTCTTATTTGATGATGAATGAAGAACATCATAGAGTGTTCCATTGCTCATAAACTCAACCACCAAGAGTCTATCTTTTGAATCATTTGTAAAACCAACTAAGTTGACCAATCTTGGGCTTTGAATTTTGGACAAGATTTCGATCTCATTGTCAAGTTCATTTGTGATTGAATGAGAAGTTGAATAATTGGGGTGTGGTCTTGGTGGAAGAACAGAATGATGTCTAGAAGATCTTTTAACTGCAACAGGTTTTCCACTAAGAAGGGCTTTGTAGACATATCCATGGCTTCCTTTTCCAAGGAGGTTTCGTTCTGAGAAACCATTGGTTGCAGCTTCAAGGTCACTGTAGTGGAAGTGTTGGATGTTGATGTTTTTCTCTTTGTTCTGTTTTGAAGATTGAGAGAGAGAATTTGAGGTTGAGACGGTGGATTCAGCTTTGCAAGAGAGGTAGACATAACCCATTAATCTGAAGTTTGTAGATCAATGAATAGATCAGAAGAAGATGAAGAATTGAAGATAAATAATGAAAAAGATGACAAAACAGAACAAAAAGCAGAGCACAGCAAATATCTAGCCACTATCCCAATCTAATTAAAATTTTAAAAAGAACCAATTCTATCAAAATAAATTATTATAATTTAATTCGTTTGGGATATATGGAAAATAATGTTTTAGAAAAGATCGTTGTTCTTCTATGTTTTTATGGTTATGTACTTACGTTTAGGGATTCTGAAATGTCTACCCATTTCAGGGATCCATTGATTACACTCCACATCTTAGCCATCAATTCTAGGAAAATCTAATGGTTTGAATTAGTGGGTAAATCTACACTATTGGATTTCCTTAAAAAACTTACTCTTGAGGTATCATCATACCTCCCTTTCTATCTAACTCTATATTTGATGCAGTAACCTATGAAGAAAATTTAAATAACATATTTATTTGTATCAAATTTAGGTAATATTTTTTACTTAATTGCTTTATAATGATCTATTTTTTTGTTTAGCTTTTAATTTTGGTCAAAGTATTTGATGAATGAATTAAATGCAATTTATGAAGATTGACGGATTGGGTTTCCTTCATATTTAATGGTAGCTGGTAGGGCATGTGAGTCCGCCCCTAGAATCAAAAGTAATAATGTAGGTAAGTGCTATCACACTCATGACTCATCACCAATGTTATTAAAACCGTACCGGTTATCAAATCGGTTAGAGTACTGGTATAGTGGTACAGTGATTTAACCAGTGGTTCAGTAATTTAACCGCATACCGGACATATTTGCTTATATATATATATATATATATAAATCTATAACAAAAAATTTCAAATAAGTAGATATTCATATTTATAATCCATATTCATAATTTACTTCAAATTCACACAAACAAACAACATTAAGTCTTTAATAAAATCAAAGTCTAAAGTACAAAACATATATTTATCCAAAATTATCATTTAACAAACACAAAATACAAATAAATGACTCAAGTATCAATCATTGAAGTTGAAGAATTGAAAATTTGAAATTTAAAAAAAAAAAAAAATAATGTACAAACCAACCGGTTTAAACCGGTTTACCGGTTTTGACCGGTTCTATTGCATATGCGGTATAACATACGTACCGTACCGGTTAGGGGTCCGGTTCACCGGTTTTCCGGTTGAACCGGCCGGTACGGCACGGTTTTCAAAACTATGCTCATCACATTAATAATTTAATATTGTTTTAGATTTTTAAGATTATTAACCAATTTAATATTGTTTTTTTAATAATTTAATATTGTTTTAGATTTTTAACCAATTTAATATTGTTTTCTTAATAATTTAATATTGTTTTAGATTTTTAAGATTATTAACCAATTTAATATTGTTTTCTTAATAATTTAATATTGTTTTAGATTTTTAAGATTATTAACCAATTTAATATTATTTTCAAATAAAGTATTTTACACTTATCATGTGAAATCAATTTAGTATGGAGAGAATATGAAAACAAATTATTTGTTTTACAAAATATATTGGAGTATAAATATTATATATCATTTTAATTATTTAAAAAACTTCATTTAGTTTCCTAAATAATTTTATTGAATATCACTGGTTGAATAAGTTATAGCTAGATTCATATTTACAAGTTACAAAGTGTGAAGAAAGAGATATATAAAACTAGTCTCAGTTGGGAAATTATTATTATCATTATTATCCGGGTCAAAACCAAACAACCCGAATCCAATTTCATATATAAAATGGGTGTCACCGGAGAACCCGACCTAGAATCCTCTCTCCTCCACACTCCTTCAATCCCAGAAGACAAACACCACTTTGCTTACATAATCTACTTCATCATAGGCTTAGGTTACCTTCTCCCATGGAATGTTTTCATCACCGCCGTCGATTACTTCTCCTACCTCTACCCCGACGTCGCCGTTGACCGGATATTCGCCGCCGTCTACATGCTCCTTGGCCTCGTCGGAATATTACTGATCATTTTCTATAGTCACAAATCTGATGCCTTTGTTCGGATCAACGTTGGTTTGGGGCTCTTTGTTGTGTCCTTGGTTGTGGTTCCGGTTCTGGATGCGTTTTATGTGATGGGTCGGGTTGGGTTGTATGGTGGGTTTTATGTAACGGCGTTGGCGGTTGGGCTTGCCGCCGTGGCGGATGCGTTGGTGCAGGGCTCCATTGTTGGGTCTGCGGGTCTGTTGCCGGAGAGGTATATGCAAGCTGTTATTGCCGGCACTGCTGGTTCCGGTAATCCTACGTTTCTCTTTCCTTGTTCTTTTATATATTCATTACTTGTTATTTTTGCTTTACTTTTTCATTTGCCACCTCAGACACAAATATTACACACAATTAATTAAGAAATATTCATAATACTCACTCTAATAACTGGAGTTGTAGATAGTGAAAATAAAACACATGTATTATCGTATAGAGAATAAAGAAGTATGTTAAGAAATGCATATACATGATGATCATCAAGGATTAAATGAGACCAATACTATTACTATTTGTGGAAAACAAAAGAGTGATTTATCATGACAATATGATTTTATTTGTATTTAGTGATCTTTTTTTGGAACAACAATTATATGTTTATTATGTGTTGTGAATTTTATGCACATGTATTCTAAATGTATCATATAATGCATTTCTCAATAAGATGCGTATGAGATGCATATCATATCCTATATTCATATCAGTGTTGCTACATCATGGATGCTTCTTTTCTTTGTCAATGATCTAATACACCAATAGTTGTTTTCTTTGTTGATGATCTAATACACCAATAGTCTAACACCGATTTTGATACCAATATTTTGGAATCTAAGATATGATACAACTTATGTTACATAAAAGAAGATAAATATGATATTGATTCCGAATATTTGATAAGAGGTGTCAAACACCCCTCATTAGCGCATAACTTGACGATTACAATTGACAAGAAGATGGTTGAGATCATAATAAGAGAGCAAAATTCATATCCATGTCCTACTATTTATGTGAGATGGTCAACCAAAACACCTTTAGTACAATTTAAAAGAAGTGTCGGTTCAATTTCCTACGTTTCAAAAGCATATTTAATAAATTATGATCCGATGTTAGGGTTATTGTATATTGAGGAACAAGTATATTTCAAAAAGGGTTATAAGTATTTGTAGGTGTATCTTGATCAATGGTGGATTCTGGACACAGAAACAGATGGTGCAAGTTACATTAAGTGAGTGTTATTAAACTCGGCTAGGACCAACCAGTCCAACCTAGAATAGACATATAACCAGTCTCAGTGGTTCATCCGATCGACCATGAACTAGATTCGATATGAATCGGTTCAACTTCACTATTTTACACATAAAATCAATAAGTCAATCAGCCGAACTGATCGAAACAATCAAATTATTCTTAAGAAATGTCAAAATGATATCCTCTTAGGAAGAGGAAAATGAATCTTGTGTTTTCAAATTGTTTTTAGCTATGTTTGTTGTTACTGAAGTTTTGTTTATCATTTCGTTAGCTATTTGTGATAAAATCTTATTTATTTAATTATTTTTTAAACTTACCTGTCCGCTTTTGTTGTGATTAAAATGTAAAAATTATATTGTTTAATGATGTTCTCGAGTAAAAATTTCTTTGTTGGTTGTTTAGTTAGATACTTGTGTGTTAGTAATGTTTCTTTTTAATTTAAAGTATCAAGTTATTATATGATGTTAGTTTTTATAAAATTTTTAGAAGGATTCAAAGTGTACCAGCTCATAAATATTTGAACAAATAAAAGAAAAGAATAGGGCATACTTCATTAGTACATATTTGGAAGTATCACACGCGTATCAGTGTAGGGTATGTGACACACATACCTTTTCATTTTTGTAGTATATGGGTATGTGATATATTTAACAAATATTCATGTGAAGGGAGCCTCCAACCATTGGGGAATGGAGGAGAGTCTCTGTTATAGGGCATGTGAAGAGTGAACAACCACAAGTGAGATACCACACCTTGAACCAAAAGGTCAAGTGTGGATACAACACACTTATTGGTTTGTTTCCCCTTAAAGCAACAGTTACATAAGTTTTTTCCACTTATAAACTCTCTCACTCGTTCCCTTATTTCCAATGACTTTATGCTTGAATATATTCAATAATAAGTTAGATTGAACTCCGGTTAATCAGACTCAACCTGGGAAGACCCATTTATATTATTATATCATTGTGGGAATCTTGGTTTCCTAGTTATGCATGTGATGTTTAGTACTACTTGGGTATCCTAAATTCCTAGTTCTCTCATCTGCCTTAGCAATTATGTTCTTGTTATAAGGTGATAAATGATAATCAAACAGACAAAATAGAGCTTGATTCCGAGTTGAAACTTTATACTTATTGTCTAATGGGCAGTCATAGGAGTTTTGATCGAGTATAGGGTGACCAAGACTGGGGGCATTCATCAGTATAGAATTTTCAGGCTTTCAGCATTTTAGATAGTGGTGAGAGGTTGGTTCTGTTGTTCTGACTCCGATGGTAGCTTGGATGAGGTGCTAAAAAAGGCACCAGTAGTGACAATTGAGGGAGTGGTTGAGGGAGTCACCACTGGATTTGGAGTTGAGGCGCACTAGTTCTCAACGATTTTTGTACTGCGATGTTTATTAGGCAGAATTCATTTTAATATGGATTTTCTATTTCAGGGTTCTAGTTTCTTGTCACCCAAGTATGAAGTAAAGTATATCAATATATTGGTTTCAGGTTTATATGCAAAATAGTTTGACATATTTCCTTGTCTATTGAACAGATGGAGGGTAAGTGGCTTTCTTTATTCATTGTCAATTTCTTTTTTACTGCAGGGATTCTTGTTTCTGTCCTGAGGATATTCACAAAAGCTGTTTACTCACAAGATGCCTCTGGCCTGAGGAAGAGTGCAAATCTCTACTTTGCTGTATCAATTGTAATTGAGTTTATATGCATAATTTTATACAACATAGTGCACAGACTTCCTGTTATCAAGTACTACAATGAGCTCAAGATTCAGGCAATCACTAAGGGTGAAGACACTGGACCTCTGACAGGATCTGTATGGAGGTCGAGTGTATGGGATACTGTGGGAGTTATCAAGTGGTACGGGTTGGGTATTGTGCTCATATATGCTGTGACTCTTGCAATATTTCCCGGTTACATTACTGAGGATGTGCACTCTCAACTCTTCAAGGATTGGTATCCAGTTCTCCTCATTGCGGCTTATAATGTGGGTGATCTTGTTGGCAAGTGTCTCACTGCAGTATACCTCCTGGAGAATGCAAAGGTTGCAATAGGTAGTTGCATAGCAAGATTGGCTTTTTTCCCTCTCTTCTTGGGGTGCTTACATGGCCCCAACTTCTTCCGGACAGAGATTCCTGTGACAGTACTGACTTGCTTGTTAGGGATTACTAGTGGCTACCTAACTAGTGTGTTGATGATTTTAGCTCCTAAAATTGTGAAGTTGCAGCATGCAGAGATTGCAGGAATTGTTAGTGTGTTATTCTTAGCTTTTGGTCTGGCTGCTGGGTCAGTTATAGCTTGGTTCTGGGTGATCTGACCAAGCAATTTGTATATTAAGTAACTCCAAAACTCATGTGCCTTACTCAGTCAAAAGGAAAAACTGGTATGGGGCTTCTTTATTTGTTTCCTGAACATGTGAAAATTTGTAAGCTCATCTGCTTATAACGTTTGTAAATTCTATTGATCTATTGAAGTTCAAACTGTCTAAAAAATGAAATATTTCTACTTAAATTTTGGATGATGATCTTTTAATGAAACTCTTTATAATCAAAAGCAACTTTTGCTTTTTGAGGAGGGGTCTGAAGAGTAAGATTTTTAAACTTACTCTACATCTTAGCCATCAATTCTAGGGAAATTTAATGGTTCAAATTAGTGGGTAGATCTAAACCATTGGATTTTCCTAAAAATGATGGCTTGGATGTCCCCACTCTTGCTTTTTATAAGTGTTGTCCGAGATATTTTATACAAACTAAGAAATTAGTGATTTTTAACAACAACAAAAAATATTGCTTTTTATATTATATTATATTCATTTCCTCTATAATTTATTTCAGAATTATTTTCCTACATCTACAATAATATAGATAAATATACAATAGATAAATTAATAAATAATTAATATTATCTTAAACATTGAGAAAATGATAATTAGAAAGAACAAAACATTTCTATAAATACGCTTATGAATGAACAAAGGAAGTGATTATTTAATGGAATGTGTTAATTATTGTTTTAAGAATAATATTCAAAGAATGCAAAATAAAAAGTGGACAATGAAAAACTAAATTCAACATATCTCTGCATTATTTTAAAGACAAATTTCAACTTTCTATTCCTTAATGTAAAACACTTTTGTTACTTATAAAAAACACTTTTGAAAGAGTGAGACATGCTTGTTCTAAATTAAAATGTGGAGGTGTAGGTCTTAATTAGATATACTAGCATTGGTGAGTTAATTAAGTGTTATGTATGCCATGATTGAGTATGCCTTGGAAGCTCTATATGCCTCTCTTCCCTTTTCATGAAAGCCTAACTTTTTTTCAAGTTTAGTTTGTCATTCACCCCTTTCTCTCTTGTACATATCACTCATCACTTCTATTACATGAAAAGGATACATAGAAAGTAACTGCAGCTTTGCTGTAATTCAACAATATCTGCTCCACTTATTGCATACATGTATCACATTTTTTATTAACTTTATATAAAAAATGAAGATATTGTTTCATCCCGGTCCGAGCCATGTAATGGCCGGACAAAATCGCAGAGCCACAACTACGTATTAAACATGGACAAGTCTATTCCAAAGAGCTCGTAATCATGATTGGACAACCGACCAATCTAAAGAAATGACAAAGTTGACTAGACAAACTCAAACGATAGTACTAGGGACAAAAACATGCAAAATTATTGGGAAAAATTACCTAAGCCCGAAACTGATTCTAGCTATAGACCATCGTAACTCGTTCATGAGTGGAGTGTGCTAGAGAATCTCATCTTGTCTATAGGACACCAACCCCCAAAACTAAAACAACTAACACCCCACTCATCCATATGTCCAAGATCAACACCCATTCACAAAAGACATCATGTCCTATAACCTGCCTACCCATTGAATAGTATGACGGGACAACTGACCTCAAGACCACCGGATGCCTTCCAAGCTTCAATGCTCTTCTACAAAGTTTAGGATCCCATAATGTGTTGTTCCTTCCCTCTCACACTGAGATGTAGGGGTGAGTAGGACCAAACCCTATCCGATCATCCGATATGACCCAATCATAATCAGACCCGAATATGGTCGGCTCTCATCGGATCTAGGGCCGGGTAGAGGCCAAACATTAACCGATCTGACTCGTCCCATGGTCACTCACTCATCATATTTGTATATGTTTATATTCAAATGTGTATAGAGTAATGACACATTTTTTGTCAAAAGTATTATTAGTTTTCTAATTTTTTATCATATATACATGATTAATAATATATACATATATAATTTTATATGTCAAATTATATATTTATAATAATAAATAATATTGAAAAAACTTTATATATAAAATGAGTATACATTATATTTAATCGAGATTAAATTCAAATTTAAAGATTGAGTGATGATGACTCCTACACTACACAGTAATGGTTCAAGCACTTAGCACCCAACAGCATCTACTAATGGTGAGACCTAGCAGTACAAGCTGTGGTATCATACTATTGATTATGTCAACGATTATATAGTAGTACAAGCTGTGGCTCTATAAATTTATTGGTGAATTATATTTTGAATTATGGAAAGATGATGATATTTTATATTATTAATGTAGTTTTAAGTTTAATAATTATGCATTAGGATTTGGAGTTATTTGTTGGTGTGGTGGGGTATCTCAAAAGGACAAGTCATAAAGCAAAATGCAGCAACTATACACTCTCATCCAGGTACAAATCCCTATGCCTTTTTGTAATTTCTACCATAAAAATGATCAACCTCTGCATAATTGCACATTATACTATCATGTAACCATCACAACTTCACAACAACAACTATAAATAAATTATTATATATATTGCAAGAATTGTAAGAGACCCATTATATATATTATCATGTACCCATCATAACAACAAATTATAAGTAAATTATACATACTTGCAATAATGAAGAGACCCTTTGAGGAGCAAAGAGGGACGAACAACAGCATGTGGGGCAATGACCCAAACAGCAAACAATGTGTTTAATAATGATATGGTTTTTCAAAAGGAATAAATCTTGTACAGGTATAATTATGATTAAAAGATATGACTAATCAAACCATTCTATATCATTAAAATAATTGGAATAAGAGTTTTGTTGTCTATTCAAGGTTATTATTTTAATAAAGTGGAAGCATATGTTTGATTGCAACTGTGTACCTAAATACATATGTTAATCAATCTAATAGAAGTAAATTAGTAAGTGAAAACTACACATTTCTCCCATAGTTTGTTTTCTATTGGAATAACATGCAATAGTCCAAGTGGTCATGTACAAGCCTTATGGCTGGCTGGGAGGGTTTGAGGTCCAAGTTTGAGTTTTGGACATCTACTTATGAATCTAATTCGAATCATTAATCATTAATTGTGAATTATGTAATAATTTGATTATACTAATCTTTAAATAACAATAAATTTTTATCCTAAAATGGGGCATTTATTGTTTAAAAAATGTATATTTAGATTTTAGATTTTGTTATAATCATTTGTTAGGGGATATTTTACCTATAAAGTGATGCATTTATTTGTTTTCTTCCTTAATCTGAACTCATGGTTTATGATAACAATTCTTGATTTTTTAACTAAAAAATGTCCCTTTTGAATTATTAAACATGTGTTTATGGGCATTAAAAACATTTTAAAACTTTTAATCTTGTGTTGGTTTGAGTAATTCAGAGGAACTACTACTACTTAGTTTGGTCGCATTGAAAGATGAATTAATTTCTTTTAAATTTCTTTTATGGATGAACATCTGTAACTGAAACCTAGGAGTACATTATAGATCTTTCTTTTATGTGAGAAAGATGTGTGCTTTTTCCACTTCACTAAGCCTATAAAACGAAGTGTTTCATACTCACTAACTAACACCAAACAACAGAGAAAGAAAGATCAGTGTGTGTATATATTATTCTTTCAGCTCTAACTTAGATTTCAAATTAAATTTGATAAGGAAAAAAAGAAACAAGTTATTTGTTGTTGTTTGTAAGTTTCTCCTTTTGTTCTTTCTGCAAACTTTTGCACTTATTTTGCTTCTTTTTAGAGAAATCCAACCACCATCTTATGTCTCTATCTTTTCTCCTTTTCACTAAATATATATTTTTTGCCCTCTCTCTTTCTCTTTCTCTTTCTCTTTCTCAAAGCTAACTCTTAGCTTCTTCTATTAATCAACCACACGAGAATACTCCTTTAAGCACCTTAACTTTCTCACTCTTTCCCTCTTTCTCTCTCTCTTTAACTTTGCTTTTCTTTCTCTTGTGTGCTTTTGCAGGAATATGAGAAAGAAACATGCTATGCCATCACCACTCACTCAACTTGGTAGGTAAAGTCTTTCGTGCTTGGTTGGGAAAGAAACTTTACTTGTAACAACAAAGAGAGAGAGAGAGAGAGAGAGAGAGAGGTATATAAAGTTGGATTCTTTAGGGAGTGACTAGTTTGTCTGTGGAACTAAGTTTCAATCTTTCTTTCTTTTTTCAAACCATGGATGGTTATGAAGCTACAAGGACTGTGTTTTCAAGGATCCAAAACCTGGACCCTGAAAATGCATCAAAAATCATGGGTATGCTTCTGATTCAAGACCATGGTGAGAAAGAAATGATTAGGCTAGCATTTGGTCCAGAAGCCCTAGTTCATTCAGTGATTGTTAAAGCTAGAAAGGACTTGGGATTACCCTCTAACTCTCAACCTACGCCTACACCTACACCTTCTACTCCTCCATCACCATCTCCATTCCTTCCAAGGCAAAGTTCCACAACTTCTGCTTCTAGGCTCGGTGGAATTATTAGCCTTCCTCCTCCAGCTTTAACTATTCCAAACACAACCAGTTCTAACTCACCTTCTTGGGCTACTATGTCTGAGCTTAACAACAACCCAGATGAGTTAATCATGAGTCCTAATAATTTGGTTGTTGGGTCTAATAGCACTTCTTCATCATCTTCCTTACCCTTTTATCATCACCATGCAAATGGAGGAGTTTCAGATCCAATTGATGAGTTACAACTTCAAGACCAGCTCTCTTTCTTGAATGATGGTTCTCCTCACAATAACCAAGATTTATTCTACCCTCATCAGTCTGACTTGTCTTCAAGTCCAACTAGTGGTGCTGACCCTAGTAATATTTTCCCTTCATATGGTTGGGGAGGGTCTTTTCATAGAAGGAGTTGTTCTGTGAATGATGCTTGTTTGGGTTCTGAGGACTCTAATTCAGGATTTGGCTGGAAACCTTGTCTTTACTTTGCTAGAGGGTACTGCAAAAATGGTACTAGTTGTAGGTTCCTTCATGGAGGAGGAGGAATTGGAGATGCTGATGCTGCTGCAATGATTGGTTCTCCTAATAAGATTGAGATGATGGATGAGCTTCTCAGATCCAAGACTGCACAACAGCAAAGACTTGCTGCTGCTTCTCAACTCATGGCATCTTCTTTTCCATACTCACCAAAGTGCATGAATTTTCTGTTACAGCAGCAACAAAATGATTCTCCAAGGTACACATTAAATAAATACTATTTTTCTTTCCATCATGTGTTATCCTTTAGCTGCTTAAATTTTAATCATGTTTTGATGATGAATTCAGAGGGGCAGTTGCAGCTCTTATGATGAATGAAGAGTTGCTCAAGTTTGGAAGATCAAGGCTTGAAAGGAATGATTTTTCTTTGAATAGTCCTGGAATTGTTAACCCAGCTTCAAGGCAGATCTACTTGACTTTTCCAGCAGATAGCACTTTTAGAGAGGAAGATGTTTCTAACTACTTCAGGTTTGTTTGTTGCTTTTTAAATGCTTAAAATTTCAACTTGGTTATGTATAGTTTTGGTTACAACGGCTAAAAAATTAACTTGTTTTTGTGACTCTTGTTGTGTTGAAGCATTTATGGTCCTGTTCAGGATGTGAGGATCCCCTACCAGCAGAAACGTATGTTTGGATTTGTTACCTTTGTTTATCCTGAGACAGTGAAGCTCATTCTATCTAAAGGGAACCCTCATTTTGTGTGTGATGCTAGAGTCCTTGTTAAGCCTTACAAGGAGAAAGGCAAAGTCCTAGACAAGTACAGGCACCTCCTCTTTCTAGTTTTTTTGTTCATTTTTTCTTTGTTAATTGTCTCACACATATGCTTTGAGTTGTTCTTATTGTTCTACATCTTGTGATTTGCAGGAAGCAACAAGTAGATAGGGGAGATTTTTCACCTTGTGGTACTCCTACTGGACTAGATGCTAGAGACCAATTTGATCTCCAACTTGGTAGGTTAATAATGCTTAACATTCCATTGTTATTGTTTTTTCAGATTGTTGTGCAAGTAACTATAATAACTGCCTTAACACGCGGTTCTCTTTTCTATGTTTGTAGGAGGCAGAATGTTTTACAATACTCAAGACATGCTGTGGAGGAGGAAGTTGGAAGAGCAAGCTGATTTTCAGCAAGCTCTTGAGCTCCAAAGTAGAAGGTTAATGAGTCTGCAACTTCTTGACATCAGGAAGCAACACCACCGCACACTTTCAACCGGAAGTCCAATTCCATCCCCTACTCACTCTCCTAGTATGTTCAATCAAAACCTTGTTTTCCCTTCGTTTCACGGCAGCTCGGAGACCCCGAAGGGTATACATCTCTACCATTTTAAAATGCATATGATAGCAACTCCTTCTGAACTAGACTTTGTGCTTTCTTGGCATTGGAATAACTTGGTTTCTATTTGTACTACTTGGTTTCAGATAATGGTTCTAGTTCAGCTCCAGTTAGTAGTACTGTATCAGTGAACACTTCCGTTGGCAAGGAAGTTGTTGGTAATGGGGAGAATGGATATAATGAAGGCAATGGCAAGAGCTCAAGTCATGAAGAGTGTGATTTGCAAGAATGGTATAGAAATTATTCTCACTTAGAATAGAAAAGGGTACCAGAATAGTAAAAAACACCTTTTATTGCATCAGTTTTCCTCTTTTAGACCATGACAAAAATCTTGTGCATTTATTCAGGTTTACAAATTTTCCTAACTTTGATAGTCTCTTAAAGGTGTGATGTATTTAAAATGTTGTTATGAATAAATGCAGTTTGGAGCATAATCTCCCTGATAGCCCTTTTGCTTCCCCTACTAAAGCTGCTGCTGGTGATGACTACATGGCTGCCTTCTCCAATGGACCTAATGAGGCCATTGATTCTGATGCCTCAGCTGCATCTGCCAACTCTAAATTTGGTATTAGCACATTACTTCCATCACCATCTGGTTTGGACATGGGCTCTTTCAAATCCTTTAATTGCCAAATCCCAAGGTACTGACCTCACCACTTTTTAAGTTTTAAGCTTCTTTCCATCCACATAAATTTCAGCATCCATATAAGTTTTAGACCTTCACCTTTTTTTCTTGGTAAGTTAAGTTTTAGAGTTTTGATGATATTATTTTGGACTTTTAGGTTCACTTCTGGCCATGGAACTATTGGCATGTTTGCCGGCACCGGCATTGGCATTTAGTTACCTGAGGTTAAGGCAGGTTTCTTTGTCTTAAACATGCATTATCATCAATTTGTTGTTTAGTTTATTAAAACTTAGAATATGTTTTCAGGAATTGAAGCATATGACCAAATAAACCAAGACATCCAAGAAATGTGTAGAGAAATATCACCACCACTACCAAGACCATCACTATCAACCATCAATACTATACTCCTTACTACCATACAATATGCAATACTCAAAAAGCAGTTTCATTAAAGGAAGTGGGGCAGAGTTCCTCTTTCTTTTGCTAGCATTATTGATGTACCATTTTCTTATTCTCAATATCTTTAGTAGCTGAATGAACCACAGGTAAAAAAAGTAACATACAAAAGAATCAAGAGTCAAGTGTAGTAGTATGAAGAACTTCTAGATCTGTAATATCCTCTCCTCTCTTTTTACCTATGGTAGATGATGTAGTAGTAGTAGTAGTAGTAGTAGTAGTAGTAGTGAGAGTAGTAGTAGTAGAAGAAGAAGACTCTTAGTCCTGTGTTGTTACAGGTATAATTTGTACAGCTGAAGAAGCATAAGCATGCAGAAATGAAGAAAGTTGTATAACTAAAAGAAGGTAAAATTTGAAAGGCTTATTATTATTATTATGAGTAAAGGAGGGGATTGTATAATTGCTAATCTTAGCTTGAGTTAACAGTTCAAAGTGGGAGATATATTACCATATCTATGTTGTGTTACAAATTGTACTTATATTTTGTTAACCCTCCTTAGATTTTACATTACAGTAGAAAGTGAGTTTTTAGACACATTGGTCTTATGTTGTTAATATTTTAAAGGAGGTTTTGTCATTTTCTTAATGCAATTATTTGTATAAGGTGGGTGGGGTCAATATATTTGACATTATTGAAGGGGGAAGATCACATGGGGTTACTGACACTGCAAGTGGGCCCTACACATTTATATATTGCCTAGTTGTGTGAATGGTCCTACACACTGCCACTACCACCAACCCACAACACTCATCCCAATTTCTCTATACTATAATAACATGCTACCTTTTTTATGCTTCTTTTTTATACTATGCTTATAATTTCTGTCTAATATTTATTATTTTTTCTAAATTATTTTATAAATAGGACTAAGAGCATAAAATGAAGATTTTGATGATCCTTATAATAATTTATTTTACATTTTAATACAATATTTATCATTTTTTCTCATTTGCTTTTATTAAAAGTTGTGTGACTTTATCTATTTTTTGTTGTTTTTTCAATAAAATAATTAATTAATAAGTAATATCAAATGTGAATGAGATTGTGTTATCGTAATATTTAAAAAAAATGAAAAAGTATGAAGTTTAATGATTTATATAATTTTTATTAAAAAATGTTAGAAATAATATAGGAGGTATTAGAGTACGTATTAGGTTAGTATTAGTACGTATGAGAAACGTGGGCAGTTATTGGAATATTTTGGAGTGTGTGACATTAATATACGACAGTCCGTGTAAGTTATTGTGTCCTTTCTTTACTACTTTCCCTCTTTCAATTTTCAATAACTGCCATAGCCCCTAGATGTTTTTCAAAACTACGACAAAACATTTATTGATGTATCATCATTACAAATCCCTGTATATTATATATGGAAAATGATATATCTTCGTACTAAATTCTTTTACTAATCCTTCTATCTATAAAAAAAATGACATATATTACAAAGTGATACTTTATTTATTAGTGATTGATTTACAAGTGACATATGTCACTTTTTCGTAGGTATGAAGATTAGTATGAGAACTTAGTAAGAAGATTTAGTATGAGGAATTACTCATCTATTACTATATAAGAAAAAAATGTTTTTCATGACACATGTCACTCTCTCCATAAAAGTTTTCCCTCCAAGACATGCTCATTGCTTATGGTGAGGTTACACATAGTATAACATTATTACTATATAAGAAAAAAATCTTGTGTATTTAACTACCACTTCAAAAAATGTGGAAATTTTGTTTATCGTTGGAATTGAAAATCAGAAATAACAAATGTATTTGATATTCATGTTTTTTGTTTAAAATTACTATTACGATGAATGTTTGAAACTTAAAATTGTGAGCATCATCACCTCATTGCTATTATTGGTAATATTATTTTTAATTTTAAGAATATGAATAGTTTCTACTTACTTCAAATTTTTTATACTTCAAGATAAACGATTGATTAATATTATTAGAACAAAAAAATGTAGATCCGATGAAATGAATTTGAGAGGAGAAATAAAAAATGCAATTTAAATGTGAATAACTGGACAATAACTCAATTTGATTATAAGAAATTTGTAGGTGATGATTAATGCATCATTTAAGATTTCAAACAAATAAAAAATAATTGAGATCATTTTGTGTATTTTTTCTTACTTAAATGTGTAAATATGATTATCTGCATTTTCGCTCTCCAATTTAACATCTCATCCATTAACCATTATACCATCTAATTTTGATAGTTGATTCATCAATAACTCAATAAGACCAAACAAAATTATTTCTCCGGCCTTCTCAACTTTACTAATTATACTCTAGTATAGATATCCAACCGATTCCAAAGAGCTCCTCTTGGACACGTGTCAATAGTTAGGTGAATTTTCCCCGCCCAAACAGCTCCATAATCATACAATGCACTGTTTCATATATATAGTATCATTTTCTCATCAAATATTTCATTTAAACTTTGATGGAAAATAATTCATTTCACCAAAAATCATAATTTATTATACATTATTATTATTATTAAATACACATTATTGATTCTCAAATTGAATCATTTTTCTCATTGTTTATTTCTTTCTCCCATTTTCTTTATGTGTTTGAATATTCTAATACACGGGTAACACGTGTACTTTTAACAATGTGAATGTACGGATAACATATATGTTTTAACTAAACGAATGCATAAGTAACATGTGTGTTCTTAGCAATGATAATGTACATGTAACATATATATATTTAACTATATGAATGCTCATATAATATTCGTTTTCTTTATCATACAACACCGGGTAATTTGCTAATTATATATATAACTCTATTATTCATCTAATATGTATCGTAGACCAAAACTATGTTGATTCACCTTGTTGCTATTCTTTAATATTATGTGTGGGAGATTGTGATTATTTCAGTAACTTAACACTATACTCCAATTATAGACTCGAATCATCTCCAACACTAAACATGAAATTGATGGCAAGGCTAAACTATTTAATTTAGGAAAATCATATATCCTCATACTAATCTTCTTACCCACAAAAAGTGACATATATTACAAAGTGTTACTTTATTTATTAGTGATTGATTTATAAGTGACATATGTCATTTTTTTGTGAGTAGGAGGATTAGTAAGAAAATTTAGTAGGAGAATATAACATTACTCTTTAATTTATATACATGTGTTATCTTATTGTCTTTTTTGGGTTTTCGTCATATTTTTCCTTTCTTACTCACTTTTCAGCTTTATTATATTTTGTATTTGATATCATCTTTTTATAGACTTATTTTGACTGTTTTACATAAAACATGAGAGCTATTTAATATAATTAGTAAAATTAAATTTGTGAATCAAATAATTTTACACAAATTATTATTTATTATTGAGGCTCATTAATTATAATTGTATGGAGTTATTTCTCTTTTCACTCAATTAATAACTATATCTTTGTAAAAACAATAAATCTTGTACGCAAAGTTCTTAAGATTATTCTATAAAAATGCTTAAAACTTCATTCTCAGATGCTTGATAGAAAAAGAACATGAGAGGGAACTTACACCTACACGTATGAAACATTTTAGATTCATTCAATTACCTAATTAACTTTAAACTTTCAACTCTTACGTTGTAAGCTTTTAGTAGCTTATAAATTTTTAGCTACCTTATCAGGTTATTGTACCAATTATAGCTTATAAGTTTGCTAATAAATTAGGTGATGATTGAATTTAAATTATTTGGTAAGAATTATAGAATGACATAAGTCCACAAATTATTAGCTACCTCAAATAACATACCAAATATGAGTGATTGTAAGAAAGTTGTATTAAGTGAAATAAATCCCTTTGTCAAATATGAGGGATAACATGTTTTATATCAAATAAGCTAATGTTGACTAGGTTATAAGCTTTTTAGAAGTGTTACACTAATGGTTACTCAAAAAACTCAAGTAATGACAATTTAATTTATACCTATCCATTCCATTCCCCTCTATGCCATTTATTAAGGTAACTATTTTTTGTGATATTAAATGCATAATTTTGAATATAAACTATTTCCTATTGTCAACAATAAAGTTAATTAGAAAAACCCAATGTATAACATGATATTATATTTACATGAGAAGTGCATAAATATATACACAAGTTTTGTCCTTTCCTGAGTGGTGGTGATTTGATTAGTAGAGACTAGTGAATCTATTATAAATTCATAATTTTTAATTAAGGTGAGCATCATATATTTATACAATTATATCAGTTATTTATTTTCGGGGTTATAAAATAAGTGATCTTATTCTTGACAACCATTGTGACTTCTGAAATAAACTGAAAATGGATATGGGCTTTATAAGTGGATACCCATAGGGAATAATGGGAACCCTGTTAAGTCAAATACAGTTTTCATCTCTCCCCATCAGAGAGAAAACAAAGGTCCCAAGAGGAATCAAAGATTTGGTTGAGGAAGATCGTCATACCAAAATCTCTCTACGAATGCATACGCAAAGGAACAGATATGAGAACATGGATTCATGTATGACTTTGTATCCTTGTTTTACATAATGTGTGATAATCATAAGATTCAAGATTCTAGGATTGATATTTCACCAATTAACATAGAATTCTAACATAATCTCCCTTTGATCACTAACTATATTGTATTATGCATCAAAGTGGTACAATCCTATTCTCAGTTTGACTAAGACATGTTTGCACGCACATGTAATGGCCTTTCATGTGGCATGTGTTTGCTGATATATATATTGCCTTTGATGCAGTGTTTTTGGTCGGATGAGATCCCTTTATTCACCATAAAACAATCTTAAACAAGATGAGTCATTCTGCTGTTTGGCCAATATTTTAAAAAGTATCATGCGCAATATTATCATACACGGGACCAAATAGTGTTTCTCTTCACATGCTCTTTCATTTTTTACTCACCACTCTCTTCCAACAAAAACTATCACAAAATTGTTGCTCATTCATCTTGTCTTCTCAAAAAGAAGTTTCAAACTATCAAGTTGGGAACTTGTACCTGTCAATATAGCTTATTATACCATATGTGTAAAAACATTTTAAATCTTGTGTATGTTCCAATAATGTAAAATCTATATACAGTTATAGTAAAATTTTATACACATACTTACATTATTCACTATTTATTTAGATTTTGTTTGATAAGTCACTAACAATTAAATATAAATTGTGGATGATACAGTGATAATGTATAACTGTTAATTAATGCATACATGTTGTTCAATTCCAAGTTCTCTCCTCATTAATTAGAAAATAAGGGGTTAACATATTAACCTGTTATGGCCATGTCCACCCAAATTTAACGGGACAATTAATGATGATATTACACTCTTTGTTATAAGGTTTCAACAACTGTCTTTTTACCTTTCTACTGATTTTTTTAATGTTCAAATGATTTTTGTATCAATTATGCCAAACTAACTCTTAACGTGGTTAACCATTCAAAAAATCGCTATAAAAATGGGACATTTGATAAAGAAATATTATATGCTTCTCATAGTTTATAAGTGATGTCTTAATTATGACTCTTCATTCTTCGTATGCCTAAATAATAATGAAACTCCCCAATAGTTAAAGACTATCCTGTCGTACAACTGTTAAACTTAGAACTATGATCGTTGTCAATTATTATAAATATACTTTACATATGCCAAATTTAAATTTATTATGGCAATATATCCTTATTATTATTGTGTTTCTTATATAGACAATTCTTATTATGGCAATATACCTCTTTCCTTCTACGGAACACACATCTTGCATCATGAATGTAAAGAATTTAAACACCCACAGGCAAGAAATCATAAAGATAACAAACAAGTATCCATCTCTTTCCTAAAAGAGTGTGTTTTTAATGATTTGAGCATGAAGTTGATATGAGGCTTGTGATGTTGAACACGAAATCTGGTTTGGTTAAGCTTTTATTTCCTTTAGCATAGTAGGATATTTGTCTATTTTTTCCACCTTTATCAACGAGCATGAATTTTTACCTATTAAAGAAAAGCCATTTATGTTAAGTTCATCTCATTAATCTTATAACTAGTATAATAATATAAACGTTGTATCCTATAATTTTAAAAAATTTCCCAACCCCACGTCCTACCATTTACTGTCATTTGTTTTAGGAATAAACTATAAGATTAATTAAACAACAAAGTTTTTTTTTGTTAACCAATAGTATCCCTAATGTCACTAAGAGAATCAAACTTCAATAAGTTAATCAACAATTCTAAACATTCAATCAGTGAGATATGTGCAAGTTTTCAAATTTATCCACCTAATTTAACCGTTGGCTACCAAGTAATGTTTATACTACAAGCAAAATTGATGGAGTACATCCTTTAATATCCTACTTCAAAAGAATGAATGGGAAAATTAGAAAATTGAAGGCACAAACTAAGGTGCAAAAAGTCTAAAATGATAAGTTACAATTTTGAAAATTGTGTAAAAAATATTACTACTAACCATATTGTTTAAGATGTTCATGCAAGCTCTGGTCCAGTTGGAAGTTGATCATAACCGTCATGATGAGTGGCAACATAAGTGGTCCGAGAAACATGAATGCATTTTAGTATAACAGCTATGACCAAACTTGCTGCACCAATTAAGACACCGGTTAACCACAACTCCTTGCTCAATGGCACTGTTTGAGCAAAAGCACCCAAAAACTCAACTATTATAACTTGAAAGCCTATTGTTGCGATCATGACCATAAGGAAAACCCAGCTGGTGAACATGCCTTTGAAAACATTAATCTTCTCCATGTCACGGCTATTTATCTCGTTGAATACCTACTCATTTACAACATCAAGGAAAAAAATTGTATTCAATCACACAAGTAGTCATGCTGCATATTTAAATCAATACTTTAGTTTTAGTTCCTATAACTTTTTCTTTGAGTTTTGGTACTAACCAATGATGTGACCAATTGTAGTGTTGACATGTCATAAACAATAAATCAAAACGATCAACTAAAGTATGAATTAAAAATTAGAAAAAGAAGCTGAAAGACTAAAATTAAAATTGCTTATATTTGGAAGGACTAAAAATATATTTAAGAATTCCTATATTACTTTCTTAAAATAAGTTACAGTGTATTTTATGGTTCAATGTGTTACAACTCTCAACTTTCCTCACACTCATACATAAATAGGTATCTTGTGAGTTACAAAGTAACAACAGAAAAGGATTTAAAGAATTTTCATTCATATTCTTAAAATCTTATTCCTACTACACGTTGGCTTTTTTAGATATAAACATTCTTGCAAGTTGTGCTTCAAGATGAATGAACACAACTAAAACAATATAAAGTAACAATGGAGAGCGTAAATAGGCATTGCCATCTAAATGGTTTCTATAAAACTTGAAGCAGAAGTAAAATATGAAAATTATAGATCAATTTTCAATTGATGAATGGGTTTTGTAGGATTTTAAGTATGATAACTGGAGCAAACTTAATTCATATCGCTTGGTTACTAATAAAAAAAGAAATTACAAAAAGTGCAAACTAATAGCACTAAAATCAAATACCAAAAACTTAGACAAAATATTTATCTATATCTCAGCTCTTAAATGATAGAAACGAGCAGAAGCAAACTTATTGTGAAAATTCAAGGTGAATTGCAGCGAATCAAACAAAGCAGAACAGGTTTTATGAAAAAATATTCCATTGTGTACAACAGGGACAACGCAAAACTGGAAGTAAACTGATGTAGTACCTGGCAAAACACAAATGCATTGAATATGACAGTATTCAGAACAGAATTAGCATCTGGTCCATTAAGCTTGAGAATCTGTCTCCCACGAAATTTAAGGACCAAAAGGACAATAATTTGATAGAGGCTCTGGCCAATTATGTTCCTCCACATGACCCCAGTGATGAATTTGGTGTTCCTTCCAATAGGTGGCCTTTTCATCAGCCCTTCATGTGGAGGTTCTGTAGCAAGTGCCAATGCGCCAAGAGTGTCCATGATCATGTTCACCCAAAGCATTTGAACAGCGGAAAGAGGAGCAGAGCCTGGAATGGATTTCTACTGTGATTAGTCATCTTTATTGAAGGTAAAAGTGATGTGAAATTGTCCTAAAATGTTAGCACTGTGAATTACCTGAAACACATGCTGAAATAAAATTCAGCATGAGAGCAACAACATTAACTGTCAACTGGAACTGCACAAACTTTTGTATATTAATATAAACAGAACGGCCCCATCTGGCAACATTTACTATGGTTGTGAAGTTGTCATCCATTACAATCACATCCGCATTTTCTTTTGCAACCTACAGAAAAGATTGGTTTACAATGCTAGCATACAATACCACATAAAATGAATTGAGTAGGAAACATATTGAGTGTGCATATAAAGATTATACAGGTAGTGTTGCCTACTATGCATAGTTGCATACACAAGAAAGGAATGTGCATCAATGGCTTGTTAGCAACAGACTACAGTGGGTAATGCAAAAGGATGGTCCTATTCAATCACTGGGGTAGTTGGAGATGAAAATACAAAGCAAACAGATAGGCACATGATATGAGATAGAACAATCATAATTTGAGCTTGTGACAAACCTCAGTCCCTGCAATACCCATAGCAAGTCCAATATCAGCCTCATGCAAAGCTGGAGCATCATTAGTGCCATCACCAGTTACTGCCACAACTTCACCAAAATCATTCCTCAAATGTGTCACTAAGGTGTGCTTATCAAGAGGCAAGGACCTAGCCATTACCTACACATTAAGCAACCAATTTAGTAAGTTACCATATTTGCTAAAAATGAAAATATCAGTGGATAAGTAATAAGACCTGTATTTTTGGTATTATCTCCACCATCTGTTGTTGGTTCATATTCCGGAATTCTGGTCCCTCTATAGCCACTCCATCTGTGAAGATACCGCATTCTCTAGCTATTGCCTTAGCAGTATTTATGTTATCACCAGTTACCATTCGAACAGTAATCCCAGCTGCTAGACAAGTCTTCACAGCTTCTTTAACTCCAGGCCTCACTGGATCCTTGATCCCAATAATAGTAATCAGGGTGTAATTATCCTCAGGAATACTATTACCTTCAGAAGATCCTTCAATATCCTTGAACGCAATGCAGAGTGTCCTGAGAGCCTCAGAAGCAAAACCATCGATAATTTCTGTGATGCTCTTTCTTTGATCTTCATTCATTTTGTCGACTTTGCCTTCTGCATTAACAACTTTGTCACACTTTTCCAAAATTATTTCTGATGCTCCTTTACAAAATCCTCTAAACTTGTTAGTGCCATCAGGAAGAACTACAAGCACAGACATCTTTTTTCTGATTGAATTGAAAGGTTCAACCTTAACTATCTTATACTTCTCATTATAAGACTTAGAATCACCTCCTAAAAGCATTCCAAATTCCAGTAGTGCTGACTCTGTCGGAGTACCCATAACTTTGTTCCTTCCATCTTGCCCTTTAACTATCTCTGATCCAGTATTCTGGAATATGGACTGCAAAAGGAGATCAAATATCTCTTCAGAAAGTGAGGGCTTCAACACATTTTCACTATCGCTGCTTTTTATTGTCTTAGTTTGTTCACAAATCCATATTTTGTCTACAACCATGTGATTTGTTGTCAAAGTCCCAGTTTTGTCAGTGCAAATACAACCAGCAGAACCCATGGTCTCACATGCAGAGAGGTGCCTGACTAGTGCCTTATCATTCATTAATTTCTTCATTGCAAATGCAAGACTTAATGTCACAGCCAAAGGTAACCCCTCAGGAACTGCCACAACTATTATAATAACGGCAGTAGCAAAGAAATCAAGAAGCTTAGATGCATCATTTAGAGACCAGTGAGTGATGTTATGGTGAGCTATTTTCTCTAACAAAAACCTGCCAGTCAGAACCAGGAATGTGAGCAGGGCAAAACCCAATCCTATTTTTCCAATAATGGTAGCAACCCCATTTAGTTTGACCTGAAGAGGTGTCTCATCATCTCCACCTTCATTCAGAGTATCCATCAATCTTCCCCATTCAGTCCTCATACCAACAGAAGTTACTAGCATCTTAGCAGACCCATCTTGCACTGTAGTTCCACATAGAAGAAATGGATTGTGTTGATCAACATTCACAGCCTCACTCTCACCTGATAGGCTTGACTCATCAATTAACAAGCTAAATCCTGATATAAATAACCCATCTGCAGGAACTACATCTCCAATTGACAGATGGACTGTATCTCCTATCACTAGATCATAAATTGAAACCTTTTGTCTTCTACCATCTCTTGTAACTTGAATGCTAACGTTCTTCTTTTCCTTGTCCAAATCCATAAATTGCAAAGACTGTTTATAGTCACTGATTGAAGTGACAAAGACCACTAAAAGAATACACAGTATGATTCCAAATCCATCATACACACCTTTCGGGAATCCCTCAGTTGAAATTCCAACAGCTGCTGAGATCGCAGCACATAACATAAGGATCATTAGAGTTAAGTCTTGCATTGCATCCCAAACAAACATCCAGAAACTTCTAGAGGGCTTCTCCGCGTAGCGGTTAACACCATAGATATCCTGTCTATGAGAAACATCACAAGAATTAACACCATCTTGCAATGACACACAAACATGTCTTCCTAATCCATCAATTCCACCATGATTTTCTAAGCATTTGATGTCATGGGAACGAACAATGGATCCTAATTCATCTGGCTCAATTCCAAAACCAGCTTCCTGAACCTCTTTGGATAGCATGTAACCACCACCACCACCACCACCACCACGGCTTCTAGCTGTATGAGAAGGAATTGAAAGAAAAGAGAAAAAATGTAACAAAAGAATGTACCAAATATTAAACATGAAAGAAAGCGAATAAACGTGTAATTTGAGTACCGTTAATAAAATGCAACGCTGCTTTCTGAACATAGAAAGCGACTCGTATCTTTTCCTGGTGAAGATAGTTAGAACAAAAGCATAATGTGCAATGGCAACAGATAATAAATGCATTTCATGCAACGCTTATAAGTAAATTATCACGGGTATTCTTATTAATTCCACAGTTTACTAATATACTACTGTACCACAATTCAATTACTCATATCAGCTGCTTCATTTTGATCTTTCCAAAATAGAAAGCTACAATCATAGTGAGAAATAATAATTAATGAACCTGGAGCTTCCTGCGCTTTTTATCGGCCTCGGCGCGTTGGGCGAGATTAGCCACCATGCGGAAGCGGCGACGGGGATTCTTGACGACGGAGACGGCGGATCTCCATCGAAGAAGGGCGGCCTCGGAGGGTCGCTTGTGCTGTACGTTGAAGTTTTCTCTCAGGTATTTCTCCATTATTATGGAATCTCACTCACTTCCAATTCCCAAACAAACAAACAAACAAACAAGAGTACATAGATTGGAAGACATTTTCAAAAGTCTACTCCGAATATGGCGGTAACTATAAAAGAGCTACACTGTAATGAATATTGAATAATAACCTATTTTAAAAACATAATCCAACTTTGATATATGCAATAATAATAAAAGATACCTTGTTTAAAGGAAGATCATCATTGCTCACATAAACAACATGCAACATGCAACATGCACTTTATTTATCTTGAACTTTCCTCACATACATATCTTATCTAAGGTAGATCCTTTCTGCTCCATAGAAAGTTGGTGCATTGCTTTTTTATTTGTAACTCTAGTAATCCATTTTGCTCTTTGTTGAGTGGTTTCAACTTTCAAGATAGCAGCAAGTCTCCTGAACCAATGCATTGTGATCTCATCTACGTGGAAAGGTGAGAATTTACTATTTCACATTATAACTTTAGTCCCTTTTGTGTGATTGTCTGGTGAGTGGTTCCAAAACCAGAATCCAGAAACAAGCCTTTTGAGACAAAGCATTCTGAAGTGGTGATTAGTGAAGGTGATGTGATATGCAACTTTCATCAGAGCCATGTTCATTTTCATGTCATTTTCCGCTGTTTGCAAATATTAATGTTTACTACTCAGGGTTCACTATATTCTTATTTGTATTTTTTACGAACATGTTTGTGAATATATTGATAGAGGATAGAATAAGGGAGTGTTTACAAAGTTGATATATCCACTGATTCTGGCACTGAGAATAGCCTAAGCCATTAGTGACTTTTCTTATTAACCAGGATTAAATATATATCTTTTCTTATATATTTTTATTGCTCTCATATACCTATATTTTCAAAAGATATATATTTTTGTAATAATGTTAACATGTGATTGGTATAGACTAAAACCAAAATAAGCCTAAAAAGGTATGGAAAACATTGGAGGACTAAAATCATTTCCTATATTTTTGTGACTAAAAGCATATTATCTGTAATAATAATAATGAATGAAATGTGGAGGGTGGTTTCACTAGGTTATTGATTTTTGAAATATTCTTTGGCCAGGAGCAAGTATTGCCAATGGGTCATAAACACATTTTCTTTGAACAAAAGCCTCCCACTGAGGACCAAAATGGGCCCTCCATTCTTCCTGTGACATGTAGTGGGGCAAATATTGCTTTACTCCAAGATTTGCTCTTTGACAGTACTCTAAAATTCTTTTGTTCTGACTTATTATATGTTCTAAGCCATCAGTTCCATTGGAAGAGGGGACTGCAGAGGCTAGAAATGCCACCAAGTAGAAAATGTCTTCCTCTGGAATAACAACAGAAGTTTTGTTGTCCCACCTGAAAACAACATGTAACATACATTATTATACATACTGAAGGCTAAAAGATTGGTAGAGTTAATATATGGCCTTAAATAACTTTATGTTTCATAATATAGTGAAATTAAAACTTACTTGTTGTCTCAGAAAATATAATGGATATTAGTTTTAATTTTTATAATTTCTTTTTTGGATTTCTTCCATATATTATATTCCAAAATTTTATTTTTAGTTCTGTGAGGAAGTGACCAAAACTAACATGTTACATATGTTATACTAATTGTTGACATGACTAATTGTGATGTTGATATATCATTGACAAAGATTAAAATCAAAATGATCAACTAAAATATGAACTAAAAACTAGGAAAAAAAATTAGAGAACTAAAATGATAATCACCTATATTTATGCAGCTTAAAAATATATCTAAGCATAATATATATATTTTGAGAAGCATTACATTGATTTATTTAGTGGGTAGATAAGGACTGGGCCATTGCTTGTTTCTGTCAGGATGTTCCCAAAGACCACTTGTGCAAAATGGTGTATATTGCTCTTTGGTATAAAAAGATTGAGCCATGGGTGTTGTATATTCCACAAGCCTTTTGAACGCAATTTGACCTCAGATACATGCACTCTGTCTAAGAAGTCTATGTATGTAACTTCTGTTAGAAAAAGAGTTGATGGAATGAAGTTTAAGTGGGACAAATGTTTCTCAACTTCCTGCATAAAATAGAAGCATAGTGAGGGGCTGCATATTTATTTTATTTAAATGTGTTTTTTATTGACAATTTTGATTTTAGTCCTTTAATTTATTTTTTTAGTTTAGTGCATCATTTAGTTATGTATTTCAATTCATAATTATTAGTGCACTGACCTGATTTACTACATTGATTTCTTCCAAGGTGAAGTATTTGGCTAATTCTAGACAGTATAGAGTCTTTCCATCTGAGTTGAATTGACTAGCCTGAACTGGATCTTGTGGTTTGAAGGATGATCTCCAATTATTTAGCAGTCCAGTTCTGTTTATTATCACAAATCCTTCAATGTAATCAAATGATTTTTCTTCTGATATTAATTGCTCTTGGTCTCTTGTGAATGCTGTGAAGTCTGAATATAGCACTCTAGTCCATTTTACCTGTTCCAAAACAATATAATAACTTTCCTTTATGATGACAACCAGTACTTGCAAAACAGTAATTAAAGAAGAGTTTAGAAGCTTTGATTTCCAATGCAATGTTTCTATTGTTTAATTTTTTAACTAGTGTTCACTGATGCATTACCATGTCAGGTGCTGGTTCAAGCAAAATTGTAGCTCTGGTTATAATTCCAAACTGGCCAAGCCCACCAAGAACACTGTGAAAGAGATCCTCATTCTGCTCTTTGGAACACTTGACCATATCCCCTGTTCCTGCATTCATTCATTGACCATTTTTTATTCATCAAAAGAGAACATGTTCCTTTATTTGAAAACTTATTTACAACCAATTATCTTTGGAAGTTATCAACAAATAATCTTGGGAAGCAGTTCAAATGGATTACAGGCCATTCTTTTAATACCAAAACAATCGTAATTTAGAAGAGACAAAATGATAAAGGGTGTAATTCCAAATATCATTTTGTCTCTTCTAAGCTACGACTCTTTTGGTTGGCATTGTCCCATTTTTGTACATACCTGTAACAATCTCCAGCTGGTGAACATTACTAATCTGTGGACCATGCCTAAACGCTTGGCCGCTGACTCCAGCATTAGAGAGAGTGCCACCAACCGTGAGATGCAAGTAATCTGTCCATGATCTTGGTGCCAACCCATATTTTAAAGTCTCATGCAGTATGTTTATCCACAACTCACCACCTGAGACAGACACATATGGAGTATTTCCTACATGTACCTGCATTTCTGGGACCTTAAGTGATTCCATGTTGATCACAACTCCTCCATGAGCCTGTGCCTGGCCTTGGAGTGAGTGGCCATGGCCTCTGGCGGCAACAGTGAGTTGAGATCTAGGTCCCATTAGCCAGATATGCTTTATTGTGGCTGCAATATCTGAAGCTGATTCTGGATGCAGCACTGCCATTGGATTGTATTGGTATCTGTTGCCAAAGTCTCTGGCTGCATGGCTAAGGGTAACTTCATCAAAACTGAAGTTTCCAGCAAGGGGAAGTGAGTTTAGTGAAAAGGGAATAGTTGAAAGACAGAAGTTAAGGTGAATGATTATACTAGTACAACTAAGGAACAATATGGTGAAGCCTCTTAGGAACATAATGTTGTGTGGTTCTTAGTGAAGAATAGCAAGAAGAGAAAGTGATGGAGAGTGAAGGGAGTGAAGGGTTGGGGCAGAATTTAAAGAAGATTGTAGGTAGCTGAGTCAACCCTTATTAGGTTATGAGAATGCCAAGTTGGAAGGAAGGAAGGAATGATTTTAGGATTTTATTGTGGATTCTCTCCTTGTTAGAGTAGCTTGTTTAAAAAAGAGAAGCCTAAGCTATCATTATAGAGTAGCCAAGTTGAAGAGGAAAAGTAACAAGAAAGAGAGATCTCACAAATCTTATACTTTTCAAAATAGTACTAACCACAATTACATCTTCACATGTTGTAAAGACATGTTTCAAATATCTGTTAATTAACCAATTTAAGGACACGTTTCCCAATTTGGAAATAAGTACTTGCTTTTGCCACTGACACCACAATATTTCACTTTATAGCTATCTCAAATTTTATTTGCACATTCAATCTTATTTGACAACTTTTGTTACTTTTTCCCATGATAGAATTGGCCAAACTTTTGGAGTGAGAATCCAAGGGAAGTGATAGAGAAAAATAATAAGACTTATATTCTTTTATTCACAATGTTACCCTTAAAATTATAAACAAAATAGAGATAAAAATAAAAATAACTTAAAATGGTATAGATAAATAGTTATATGGACCCTTACCTAGCATACAAGTATGATGAGGTGTTAATGTTGAGTCCTTGGTGTGGGGATGTAACCATCGCGTATCCTGCTATTAGATTGCATGAGAAGGACCCTGGTGCTGTTATGAATTCCTTAGCCCATCAGACACGTGACCATGTCCTTCCCTATGCTTTCTAGGTCTAGAAATAACAACAACAAATCTTACAAATGCTACTTATAATTGTATTTGCTCAAGTACTACTTATAGTATCGAATCTTTAGTCCCTTATTGTGATTATTTTGTCTATCACTTTTACCCTGATACTACTTTTTTCCATTTCAATGCTACTACAATCTTGGTCCAATGAGAAATTTTTCAGCTTCATAGTGTAGTATCTTACCTATGATGGCCAAATCAATTTGACACTTCTTTAGATTGGTAAAAATGATTTCGTGATCTTATGTTGATTGGGTCATTGATGGGATTTATGTGTTCCTGGAAACCAATGGATAATAAATAACCTATAGGTTGCAGCATCCAGCACCCATGTAGAGGGAAATTACATAAACACAATAATTGATGGCATTCACACAATTTTTCACCACCCAAATTTATATACTAGTTATCTCATCATTATTATACTGCAGATAGTGCCCTAGCTAGTTCCATATCAAATTGTAATGAAAATAAATGACATAGTTATGGTGTGAAAAAACAGCATGATTTTAGAAACGACATTTTAAGGCAACCTCAACAATGTTCATGCACATGTTCCACTCAAGTTTTAGTTTTTTTAATCTTCTTTGCTTCCCATTATAATAAATATTATTGGACATAGTAGTGTTTAGTGTGATGGAAAACCTAACACTTTTGATAACTTGCTTTTTAGAAGCAAACTGAATATTAATAAACACATGAAGGCAAAAGTTAATTATCTGTTGGTATACTCCATAACACTTAGAGCATGATGGGGCCTCTAGTAGCCATTAATGCTTAGATTGTGGAGAGCATAATCCCCTATTAGGCACTCATAAATCACACATAGAGTTAACAATTAATAATTTGATTAATAATGCTAATAGGATAGTCAGATTCTCACTCACAAATCTTCAAATGGAAAATAGGATAATAAGTGCTTAACAACATAAACAAGACTAATATGCCAAATAGGATTCGTGCCCATTGCATTATATATATAAAGCTAAACCCTTATATTAAATTATATTATGTGGCAATGATTCCTGCTCATTGCATTAATATCATTGCCACATAAAGACTAATTTGGTCTATGTAAAGTTGTAAAAAATACGGGGCTGAGGAACATATAGACTATTCCATGTTTCTTCATTTATTTTTAATAACAAAAATATAATTTCATTGTAATCCTAATTATGTTAGAGTTAAACATGATAAATGGAAAAAGGGTTGCCTCTTTGTACTACGTATATGTTTGTATGTGAATGGTCACAAGAATTAGAACTCTGCTAATATTTAAACATATAATAGAGGCATGCAACAAAAGAGTCCAAATACTACGTATGATTTATAGGACCAAATAGGCACATATAACAAAGATAAATAGGATATAATTTAGCATAAACTACAAGGTATCTTCCTATTTTTTTAATAAAATCAATGATATATATAATACAAATCAAGGATATAAGTTTTGGACATTGGTTCGGACTCAAGGAGAAATTATGGTGCATGTATAATGTATTATTCAATTATGAGAGTAATATCTATACACTTTTAGTTTAAATATATATAATATTATTAGATAGTTATTTGCGTTATTTTAAAATAAATGAATGAATAGTAAATAATAGATTGTATTTTATAAAGTTTGATCGAGGCTGCTATTCATCTCTGGCCATAATAATTCCCTGCCCCAATCCCATTAGTCATGTGTTGTTACATGTTTATTGATGCAATTGTCATCTTTAGCATTTTCCATGTAAAATTCATGGACCACCATTCCCATGGATAAAAATCATTTCTATTAATAAAGAGATAAATGCTTCAAAAAATAAATAAAAGTATAACTTTTAATGACATATTTATCTTTCTAATTACAATAAATTACACTTATGCCATTAAAAACAAAGGAAAATATATGCATTTGTCTCTTCATTAATGAAAAAGATATTTATTCCCATAAAATAGACCTTGAAATATAATAATATATTGATGGAGAATGATCACCCACCTCTAATAAAATCTCATTCCATATTAAAGGTCAATCACTCAATTACATATTGCCACATGAATTATGAAAAAAAAAATTAAAACAAAAAGTAAACAAATTAACTTGACATGATTGTTTTCCAACTGTATAACTTAACTTGCTTCCATAATACATCATTTGGCATATCTATTCCACATTAAAAATTGGTATTAATATGTTATGTCTAAAAGTAAATATTTTTGCTTTTAGACTAATCTCATATAGTATAGTAATTTTTTATTACGAAAAATACTTTGAACTTTTAGGAAATCAAGTTGCTTGCAACACGAATGAAACAAGCGTCGATAATTATAAGTCCTATTTCAACACATTATATCTAGTGTCAATCGCTTCACTATTTTATTACATTTCTTCATAATGCGTGTCAAACCACACACTTCTCTAGTTTGTTTCGCGATGAATTTACATCATATCCGAAAGAGTTTAGTATTGGATGGAGATGATGTTTCTCTAGAGAATCTCATCCCATTCTTGGTGCCTAAAATTGATAGGCAAGGAATGGCAATATCACCATGCTTTGAGAAAGAGTGAAATTGATGTGCATAGAGCATACGACTAAATAACTAATCTTCTAATCAATGAAGAAATTAACAACTTTCTGTCACAACAATGTTCAAATACTCAACCAAAAATAACATTCAACCACATATTCATCATACATACTTATAAACATATTATGCAATTCAAGCCCTCTCATGTCACAAGGAATTATGTTAAAGCAAGCATCATTTGAAAGAACTTTGGTTATTCCAATAAGGGAGTGAGCAATCTGAATTGATGCTAAGATCCTTTATTATAGTGTTGCTAGATTTTATAGGCATTGAAAGGCCCTTAAAGCTTGGAGATCTTTGTTGATGACCAATGTTAATAGGTAGCTTTTTCTTGCAAGGTGAATAGGTATCAGAGTTCATGTCCAAATTCCATGCCCTTACTTTTGGTGAGCTTGTTGATCTTGATTTTGCTTTTGCTGATTCTGTG
Organism: Lupinus albus; assembly: GCA_009771035.1. Taxonomy (NCBI): domain Eukaryota; kingdom Viridiplantae; phylum Streptophyta; class Magnoliopsida; order Fabales; family Fabaceae; genus Lupinus; species Lupinus albus. Next base: position 304,561 of record CM019999.1, read on the forward strand.
GCAGCCATGTATGCTGGAGTTACAGGTGAACTTGAATATGAGCGGTCTTCTCCCACTGAACACTGCCTCCAATGAGAAAAAGCTTTTCTTGGTGCAAGTGTTGGAGAATCTAATCCCTCAAATGTGTTTTGTCTTTGAAGATTTCTCAGCTTAAGTTGTTTTCCTCCATATTCCTCCCCAGCTTTAGAATGTGAGCTGAAAACTGAGTCTAAATCTTCAAGTTCTTTACTCTTGGAAAGTTGTGTATCTACCCATTGCTCCAGCCAATATCTCCATCTTCCATGTACTTTATTTCTTTCTGACTCAGCTGATCTCTGAGGGGTTTAAACAAGTTAGTTTGTTAACCTTTATGTGCAAAATATATAGCTGCAAAGTGCAAATACAAATTTTAGTACTTTGCTCACTATTTTGGCTTTGGTACTACATAGTATAAAAGTTTGGTTTTGAGTCCTTATACTTTCAAAATCCATTGGAATCCGTCGTAGTTGGCGACCAAAACCAAAACGAAATAGAGATCAATTGATAAACTATGGAGACTAAAATTGCATTTAAAAGATCTAGAAGCTTACTCTGTGGTTAAATGAGTATTCTCTTATTCTTTCTCTCTTAAGAGTTGCTTCTTTCTTGATTATGCAATAGGCTTCGACTTCTTCCTTCAATAAAGTGCTGTCATCCCACTTTCTTTCACTGTTTGAGTCCATCTGAAAATATGAAATCCATGTTTCAAAATCTATGTTTCAAAGACAGTGGAAATTTGTGTGTGCAATTTGAAAGGGACTAATGATACACTGTGTAACTTATGATGCTCACTCTTATTATCTTGTCTTTTGAGTTTTGCATCTCTTCATTTTCATCACAATCACATCTTCCTTTAGCCATTTGGAGTCTCCTTTCACAAACCTTTGTTTGGATATTCACAATGGACTGCAAGCACTTCAGAGTACTCATAGCTTGGCGTCTTACTGCTCTACCGCGAATTATAGCTTGAAGCTTCACTATTCCTTTCAATGCTCTCAAAGCCTTTCTTGCCTGCAATGTCTTGCCAGTTAGAGAATAATAGGATACATATTACTATAGTTACAATATGGTTAGAGTGTCTCTAGCAAGAGTTAAATGAAATCAGTTTGAAGCACAGATATAACATGAGACATGGGATGCAACAAAATTTGAAAATTATAAGACACACACGGCTATGATACAATATATAAAGTTAGTATATGATTAATATAAAAGTATCAATTTTTAGTTAACCCAAATCATTGTAAATATGATAAAAATAATACGCATCAGACACTGGCAACTATTTTGAAGTGTCCTGCTTCATAGAGTGGAAGAAGTCTTGTAAACTAGTAATTGTTAGTTTATAACAAGTTTCAGCTCATAAACTTAGTTCACCTTCACTTCAGTATATTCTGTTTCTTTTCAAATGAATCTGAACCCTTCAATGAGCAATTTAGCACTAAATGTATATATTATGCAACATGATCTAAAGCTAACACGCATAAAAGAAAAGTGTTTAAACAAAAACTAACTAGGTAACCCCGAAAAGCAGTTTGAACTTTGATAGCTGCAGATTCTTGAATCTTCCTTTGGCACTGAGGATCATCATTTCTTCTAGTGAGCCTAACAACCTCAGCATCAGTAGCAGTAGCAGCAGCAGCAGCTGAAGCAATAGCCACTTTTAAAGCATGCTTGTTTTGTTCTTCCTCTGCTTCACTTAGTGTAGTTTCTTTTAACTCTTCTGATGGTGGTGCTGTTATTGAAGGTAACCTCTTAGTTTTTACCCTTCCAAACATCCATTTCCTTCTTTTCTCCTTCTCCAAATGAAACAAGTTTGTGTCATATGAAAACACAATCTGACAAAAAAGAAATAGCTTAAAACACACACAAGTTTGTCTTGTTTTTACCTTATCCTGTGTTGAATGTGTGTCCCATATAAAGAGCCTCTTCACTAGACCAAACCAGCTTTTCTTCTTGGCCATTTAGCAAATATCACACAGGTCAACTTCAATGTCTGTGATCTGAAAATAGACCATAATAAGCATCCTCTTAATGTACACAGTAGGCAATGGTTTAAGTAGTGGAATTATTCAAACTCAACATTAGACTTGGCCAAAAAAGGAACAATGTGCAGAACATTGTCACAGGATTATATCCTTATTGGCACAAGTATACATATTAGAGGCCAAATAAAAATGTACATGAATCAGAACCTTGGTTTCAGAGTAAATTAGTTAAACACTAATGCACACAAGTAAATAATAGTTGAAAAATAAAAATGTGTGAATGCTATGCAGATATGGAGTGAGATCCAAGTTAATTACTAACCCATTTTTTGGAATCCTGAGATTTGGTTAATAAGGACAGAAGGCACCGTTTGAAAGAGCTCGGTGCATTGGAACAAGTGTAGTTCTGACATTAAATAGAATTGCCTTGAAACCAGCAAACATTCTTTATAATATCAGTCACCAAAGAATGTGGAACTTTGGATATATATATTTCATAACATGTGCACATATATCAGATTCTTTCCTCTTCAATATATCTGAACTAAAATTCCTACAACTCACTCAAATCAAGACTTCACTTGTAGTATAAATTATATTATATTCTTATGTGAGTGCAAGTGCGAGTGCAAGTGCGAGTGCAAGTGCAAATGCAACTGTGCAATCATTCAAGGAATTTATCTTGCTTCAATTCTCATGATGAGTTTCTTCTGTTCATGATAAAAGCATGGCACAACCACTTTTTGTTCATTAGGAGAGCCTCTATGAATGAAGAGCCATTCCTCTTTAGCTTCATGGGTCCTCTCTCTTTTTTATTTTCCTAGTGTAGCAGGCATGGTCATGTGTCTGTTGGGTTTGAAATGACAGTAGTGTCCTTCACCCACAAACATGGCATGCAACAATAACCCTTGCCCTTCATTTATACTTGCTTGTCAAGTTTTGGTGATAGAGGGCCAAGGTGATATATCATATGTGGTATACATATGGCTATCAAATACTAAATTATAGTATTAAAAATATCATATAGAAAATAGAGACCTCACAGTATGGCATTGCCTTTTGCACAATCTGTCACAGTGTCACATCATATACCCTTGGCCCTACCACTACAGAAATGTTATTTTATATCCATATAATTTTTACCATATGGTATATATTGACATCTCCTATCAGCTAAGCAATGATTTAATATAAGATTTAGATATCTCTCTTGGTGTGAATAATATATATCCTTATAAAATTTAACTGTTATTGGATGAAGTATATAACTTTTGAGATGAAGTAAGTGAGACTTATATATTTCTTACACATGGTGCAGAGGTGGCCATGTGCGCAGAGCTATCACATCACATCACATCAGAAAAACAGATATGAATAATATATGAATGAGTGTGTACGAAATGAACATTATTCAAACTTAGCGTCACAGAGTTACAGAAGCATTAGGAGACATAGTTACAGGGAAAGGTAGAGAAGTGCATAATTGAGGAGTGTGAACAAGAGACACCTAATGTGCAAAGCAGGATAATGTGGGGATGGAAACAAATAATTAGACAGCTGTAAAAGCACACCAATTCTCATCATATTTTCTAACTTCAATTCTTCTTGCTCTTATAATTTATCAATTTTTATAAGTGTTACTCTCAAAAATTGAACTAGGGAGTATAACCCCTTACTAATAGACACTAACCCTTTGTTGGTTTATTTTTTATTTACTTTAAAAATCATCCATGACTTCAAAAATAACTTAAAATCATTATATATTAATTGTCAAATTAATATTATTACTAATGAAGAAATAGAGACTGGTTTGGATGGTTGGCCAATAGAATGAAAACAAAAAAAACATCATATTTACTTAAAAACGAGTGTTGAGGGTTGATGAAAAAAGTGGTTTGTCGGAGGGAAAATAGACTAATCAAGCATATTTTGTTTACATTGTCCATCAAGTATCAATGAAAGTTAGGGAACATAACCATTTCAATGCTAACTCTGGGGATTCATAATAACCTTAAATGCAATGAAAGTGGAAATCACTGCTCCTCTTGTATACCCACTGATCTCAAACCCTAATATCAACATAATTACCATTGTATCACCTCCCACCTATCTAAATTAACCTTCTGCATGCGTACAAATGTTAGACAAAAAACACATAACCAGTAAGAATTTTAAACTTAATATACCTTGCTAGATCAAGTTTCACAAAGTTAAAAAACAGTTAGTTAATGTTAAACTTGAAAACAAATCTATGAAACATGTTAAACTAATGTAAATAGTCCTTGCTAGTTCAAGTTTCACAATGTTTAAACTTTATACGCAAGCAATTGTAATCAGAAAAGGTTAAACTAAAAACTAATTTACAAAATATGTTTAAAAAAGAATAATTTATGAATTATTTTTGTGTCTAATTTTCACGACTTGAGTTGAAATGATGCACCCCCATCATCATCCCTAACCCTAATAAACCGGATCCCAGTATCAAAATCAAATTTTCAATTTCGGTTTCAAACCCTAAAACCCTTTTCTCTCTAACCGTGTTGGTGTTGCTAAGGCTCAATCGGGGAGGAGGGTACCTCTGTTTAATGCTATCTCTCTTCTTCCTCTCCAAAAATTCCCACTTTTCCCCTTTCATGTCTTCAATCACTTCCTCTCCTCCAGGGTCTCCAAAACCCCTAATTTCTGATTCGCAACCCTTTTCTATACCTAGCCCTTCTCTTTTCAATTATACACAACACATTTTATTATTATTATTCAATTTCACGTTTTTGCCTTTACAAGTTCCTTCTTCTCCTCATCAACATGAGTGACTCTAAGGTTCTGAATTTGCTTTTCTCTCTCTCTCAATTGTTTATATAACTTTGACATGAGTGCTTGATGTGAACAAAATATGAAATTGCTGATATGGGTTGTGGTAATTTTTGCTGTTATATTAAAATGTGATTGCATTGCAAACAGTTACATAAGGGCGTTTGTTATAGATTACTTGTCTTTCTTTTTTATGAAAAAGTTTGAAGTTTCCGTTTTTTGTTGTTTAATTAATGTGCCTTTGGTTAATTTGAGGTTTATAATGGGTTGTGACAAATGCCAAAGTAATTATTTAATATATCACTTATTCACTATTACTACAGAAAACGTTGCATTTTTCTTTCATTGTTAATCTGTTCTTCGCTTTTCAGTATAGATTTGTTGGGAGTTTGCTGTTTTTTTGTTTACATTGTTCAAATCGGTAGTAAATTGTTTTATTGTGATATAGGGTTTTTTAGTGGTTTATAGAGAGCTTATGAGAACGTCTTATGCAAGTAAGCTCATGAAAATAGCTTGTGACTTTAATAGTCTCTTTTCAGCTTATTCCAATAAGCTTATTAAATAAGTGCTTAATTAATCTGTCTTCCCTAACAAACCCATAGTTGGTGTATTTTTTCTTCCAAGATTTATTGTTGTTGAAATTATTAATTTTTCTTTGGTGTTGTGTTTGCCCCCTTGCTTAACAGGTTTTCCTATTTGGGTCATTTAGGGAAGATGAATCAAAATCATTATATCAAAAGCAGTCTTCTGGGTCCAGGACCAAGGAAAAGCCTGCTGAGAAAAATCAGCTGCAATTTGGTTCTCTGGGTTTTGTCACTATTGAACCAAATAGCACGCTTAAGTCACCAAAAGCACCAGATAGTGCTTCTCCCTCTGATTCTCAGAAATGCAATGGAGTGATTGCCAGCATTATTAATAGTTTACCTGGAGAACTGGAAATTACAAAAGAGAATGGCAGCATTGCTAATTTCTCCCTTGGCCCCTCAAGTACCATTAGTGTAAACGAAGTTAAAGAAAATAATGTGCATCTTATTACATTACTTCATGATGATGGTAACTCCAACCAGTTTTCGAAATTGAGTGTAGCTAATTCTGAGGCTGAAAGCCTGAAGAATGTACATAAAGCTGGCAGTGGTCATGATTCTTCATCAAAATTATCTGACCAAGACTCCAAAAAGGAACCTAATGGGCATATTGTTGCACACATTAAGGATTTACTGCCTCGGGGCCTTATTAATTCGGGAAATCTATGCTTTGTCAATGCAACCATGCAGGCTCTCTTGTCTTGTTCTCCTTTTGTTCAGCTTTTGCAGGAACTAAGGACTCGCAACATTCCTAAGGTTTGCCTCTCTGATGCTGCATCTGCATCAAGCCATCAATCAACTAATTCTGCCATTTGAGGTTTAAGTTCAACTTTTATTGGCTGCATGATGTTAAAGGAGTACATTAAATGCTATTTAGACATTAGTGTATAAACTACTAGACTTTTATTGTTGTGCATTGTTGTATGCTTAATGTTTTCCTGATTCATCTTGTAACCAAAAAGAAACAAGAAATTATTGAACTGATATTATTGCATGCGTATTACTCTGTATTAGGTTGGCTATCCCACATTGACAGCGTTTTCTGAGTTCATAACTCAATTCTCCGTGCCAAGCGCAACACCGTTAAAGAAGAAAGATACCGATACTTTTGAGATTGGAAGGCCATTTCGCCCTGTTATGTTTGAAGGTGTTCTAAAATTTTTTGCTCCCGATGTGCTAAATAGCATGTTAGGAAGACCAAGGTTGGTGAGATTTGGTGTTTATTTATGATGTGTTATTCTCCCCTGCCCCAAAACAACAGGTCCAAATAAAATTCTTCCTTAATCAGATTTTTACTTGAGGCACTGAATATTCTGCTAACTAATTAGGCTTTTACCTGGTTATGTCACGAACAGTGATGCCCATGCCGGTTGGTTTATTTTGCATTGGACATGCATCTGATTATTAAACTGTACTCATATGTTTAAGGCATAATTTCACTGCCTAAAAGTAACCGAGAAACAGTTATTTGCACGGAGAGATACAATATTTAGACAATTCTTTGGGTGATACACATTTGGAGATATGATCTTCAATTGGTTTTTCGTGGACTATCTTCCGCCTCTTCAACTGTGTTTTTACTTCTATATTCTAGTTATGTAAACATATTTTTTTAGTATGCTGGAACTATGTCTTGTAGATCCATTTCAGAATGTCAATTTGGTAATTTGAAAGTGTGCAACGCAGTGACATGCTCAAGTATGATATAAATAGTTATGTAATAAAATTTATCAACTTTCGATTTATAATTTACTTTGTACTAACATGGCACTTTCAGGCAGGAAGATGCTCAGGAATTTCTGAGCTTTGTAATGGATCAAATGCATGATGAATTACTAAAGCTTAAAGGTCAGTCTTCAAGTCCAAATGGTAGCACATCTTCCCTAGTTTCATCCGTGGAAGATGATGAGTGGGAAACAGTGGGACCAAAGAATAAATCTGCTGTGACAAGGACCCAAAACTTTGCCCCATCAGAATTAAGTGCTATTTTTGGAGGACAGCTCCGGAGTTTGGTGAGAGCTAAAGGTAGAAATATAACTTGTATGATTAGAAAATGAGTTCGTTTTCATTTTAAACTGTGATACCCACTCAATTTTGTGGATGTTCATCTTTTCTGAAATGCTACTCACTCATACTCAAATACCATTTCACATTTACATGGTTTTCACTATATCTTGCTTTTGGCCCCACATTTCTGCTCACCAACACTTTGGTTTTGTCACTTATCTTCATCTGGTCTGTCTGTTGCATTATGATGTCTAGTTGTGATTCTGAACTTTTACTCTCTTTTTACGTTTGCTTGGGTCACAATACACTTTTTCTTCTTCGTTGTTGATATTAAAAATTGAAGGAGAAAAGGGAAGCTTCAAGATGGGTATATAAAAAATACATCATGGCTATTTTGTGTTTTAAATTTTTCTGTCGTTTAGGAAATAAAGCTTCTGCCACTGTTCAACCTTGCCTTTTGCTCCATCTCGACATTCATTCTGATGCTGTTCACACAATTGAGGATGCACTTCACTTATTTTCTACACCAGAAACTATTGAAGGGTACCGAACCTCACTCGCTGGAAAGGTATGTCACCTTTTTTATTTGAGATGTCCCTTAACAATATGATAACGATGTTCATAAGGATAGTTTTTTTGGTAAGTGAATCATCAATCAATTTCAAAATATTAAATCTGCAAGGCAGGTTAACGGAGACCAAGGAACTGGTGGCAGAATTGCAGCTACCGTGTTGCTTTCCATGGTCTTCACATCTGTGTACTCCTCTTAAGTCATGGTCTTCCACGAACATAATATAATAGCTCATCCAATTGAACTTGGTAACAATGGATTTAAGTCATGCTGGATAACATGCATTCTTATATTGCAATTTAAATATTTTGGTTTTGTTACACATTAAGATACATTCATCACCCTTCATTAATTTATCCTGATCACTTCAAAAAATCATTGTGAATTTTTGGATTCTCAAGATATTAAACGCTTTTACTTTTCGTTAGTACTTCTTATTTTAATTCCATAACTTTTTATGGCACACCTTAATTTTCACAATTTAAAATTCCTTTTCAGGCTGGTGTTGGGACTGCCAGAAAATCTGTACACATACAGAAACTTCCAAAAATAATAATACTGCACCTGATGCGTTTTGGTTATGGAAGCCAGGGAAGCACCAAGCTGCTTAAGCTTGTTTCACCATCTAATGAGGTGATGTAATATGTATCTGTATACTCTATCCCAGCCTTGTGTTCTGAACATAAAAAAGATAGAGGTAGGAAGTAGGAACTCGAGTGTGTGGAGTTTCCAGAGAAGTTGTGCTAATTATGAATTTTGATATATTTAGAGAGGATGACAATGGAAGAGGATTGATTTTTATTGTTGTGCAGGGTCGTAAATATGAACTGGTTGCTACAATTACTCACCATGGATGGGAGGCTTCAAAGGGACACTACACAGCTGATGCTCTATACCCTAATGGTCAGTGGCTACGATTTGATGATGCATCTGTCTTCGCAGTTGGACCAAATAAAGTGTTGCATGATCAGGCATATCTTCTTTTCTACAACCAGATGTGAATACAAGTGGTACATGTCTCTTGAGTGTGCTCTTCTTCCTTGCACGTTGTCATGTTCTTCTATATTCATCCACTTTAAAGGGGTTCTTAATGTGCTTCTACCACTGAGTTGGAAAATCTTATTTTAATTCAAAAAAGTGCATGCAGTGTACAAAGACTAATCCAACCAACATTTAAAATTGTTACCTTTCCGTATACCTTATTGCGGGAAACAATTAAAAACTAGGGTCTTTCAACTTTCAAGTTTTTTACATGTTGGGTAAAATTCTTTAACATTGCTCTCCCTCTCAGACTAAAAAGCAAAGGTTGGTACAAATTGTAATATAATAGGGCAACATCTTTTGAATATCTGAAGAATAATAACAAAAGGAAGAAACAAAACATCCTCATTATGATGTTAACTACACAGGACAGTTCCTTTTTTACATTTTGTTTATTGCGGATTAATCTATATCATTGAATGTGATAAATGATTAAGATGTTATATTCAATCAATGAATCAATAAAAAATTGATCTAGATTCATGTTGATTAGACTCTAAAGTGCAATGCGCATATTAGACGAGCTTTCCCAGTATTTTAACTTTTGCTTCAATAAAGCTACAGAAATTAGGTTGCGCCCTTGCTGGTTATAGAAGCTATAATTTAAAGCAATGACATAGCTCCCCTTGTTTTAAGATTTTACGTGGTCCAAAGAAAACAAACTTAGCAGCTTTAAGCTTCTTATTAACAATTGGAGGGTGGAAAAACAGAAAGGACTTTCTCAAATTAGGCCAAAAAGGATCTGACTAGTCAGTAACTTCTATATTCCACACTTAATATTACTTCTGCATAAACTGCAATAGGACTTGACATTTGTCTTCATTCTCCAATGAGTTGGTGATATCAATATCCATAACTTGCTAATATATCAGAAAGACTTGGACAAGATTCCTTAACTCATAATATAACAGTTTTGTGATAGTGGTTTGGCTGGTTGGTTGTTGTATTTGCTGCATTGGTTGCTGAAGATCTTATTTGATATCTGGGAGACACGGTAATGTTTTCAATGCACTTTGGGTAACATAGTGCCATGTTATGCTGTCCTTTGCCATAACCAAAATTATTGTCCTAAACAAGCTCTTAACGAAGTTATATATGCTTATTAAGCTACAAATGGATGCAACATAATCATGCAATTAACAAAAGAACATAATTTATTTCCATTGGTTGGATCCTTCAAAGTCATGGTTACAATTGTATAGAAATATAAAAAACTTGAAAGAATGTATAATCACACCACTCTGCTATGCCCCCCTAATTTCTTTACTAAGAAGACAATTCAGAAAAATACAAAAGCATTAGCCCCCTAATTTCACCGTAAAATTCTATAATCACCGATGGAGCAAAAAAATTTGAAATTAACATTTAACAGAAAAGAAGCACATCAGACATTGCAAAATGAGATCATGTGCTTCATTACTCAGCTTTCAAAATGTTCCTAACATGAGATTATGGATTGGTTCATTGTGCTAAGTGTTATAGAGTTATCTTCTTCTACTTGTGTATTATTATTACTATACCTTGGAACCCACCAAACTCTCACACTTCTATCAAGGCTTCCACTATAGAGCATAAACCCATCACCAATTCTATGAGATGACGAGGCTTGCAAGCATTTCACTGGCCCTTCATGGCCACTTAAGACACCAATTTTACAAAGCTTACCAAAATCCTCTCTCTTCCAAATACCAATGTTTTTATCAGCTGATCCACTACACAAAAACTCTCCCATTAGGCACATACACAAAACAGCCATGTCATGTGCCTTAGTCTCAGAAACAAGTTTCCAACTTTCATAACTCCAATTCTTTTCCCACCCTATAACAAAACCATCAGAACCACCTCCATAAACCCATTTCCCATCATCAGAAACAACCACAGAATTAAAAGAAACATCTTTATGACCCTCTAGTACCCCTTTTAAGCAATGTGAATCTTTCTTCCCTTCTTTCCCCCAAGCTTTAATCTTTCCATCGGCTGAAGCAGAATAGAGAATCCCTTTACATGATACCAATCCATTAATAGCATCATCATGAGCCTTAATTGACTCCAAACACTTCAAATCCGAAAGCCTCCAAACCTTAAGGGTCTTATCCCAAGAACCTGAATAAATCAAACCATTATATACACTCAAACAAGAAATACTGTCAACATGTTCAATCCACAAACGCTTGTGGTGCCTCCTTGTTTGAATATAATTGCTTTTCTTCATGAATTTTCCCCAATAGTCCTTTGTTGTTGGAAGAGTATCAGCAAGTTTGAAAACATTCTCTGAACTTCTTGAAACTTTCCAAACCCTGATCTTGCTATCTTGGTGTGCTGTGAAAACTTTGTTCCTAACGGATAGGAGTGCTTTGACAGAACCATCTCCATGGCCAAACTTCGCGAAAAACCTCAAATCTGGTTGTTGCCACACTATGATGTCTTTTCCCTGTGAAGCACTTAGTATGAATTCTCCACATACGGCTAAGCATGAAACAGAACCAGAATGGCCCGAAAGAACAGCTAAGGATTGTTGTGAATGTGAATTGGGCATGCTAATGCATTTTGTTGGGATTTGATATTTTACACCTTGAACTGAGTAACGTTGAGAGGAAAGAGGACTTTCATCGGTTTCGCTGTTGCTACAACTAATGATGCTGCTATTGCTAGAACTTGAAGATGGTACAAAGAAGGATGAAGTGTTATTAGAAAGTTTGGTTTTTGAAACAAGGGAATTAGAAAGTTTGTCTTTTGAAAGTGGAGAACTAATTGGGTCTTTTGAAACAGGGGAATCACTGAGAATATAAAGATTGGTTATTGAAACAGTGGATTTCATTGGGTCTTTTGAAACAGAGGAGTCTAATAGAAACGAAAGTTTGGTTTTTGAAATTGGGGAATCAATGAGAGAAGAAGAAAAAATGGTTTTAGAAACCGGGGAGTTCATTAAATCTTTTGAAACAGGGGAATCCTTGTTCATTGGAGAAGAAAGATTAGTTTTTGAATGAAATGGGTCGGAAAGAATGGATTTTGATACAAAGGGGTTCATTTTAATTGGATTGTATGAAGAAAACATAAGGGATTGAATATGACAACTATGGAAGAGGGAGGTGCAACGGTAACTTGACAAAGAGGTATTGCTGTTAATTAATGTCAAAAGTATTTGGTACTTGCCTTAACTTAAGGACCAATGTCCCTTTTCTAATGTTGCATGTTGGAGCTGTTGGTCTCTTTTTTGGCATATTTTATTCCACCAATTATACCCTACCAAATGCTAATATTGGAAAGATTATCTATTACTTGACTACTTGTATACTTATACAATTATTAATATATTTTGATTTTTTCAATGTTTTTTATAATTGTCTTCTTCAATAATGGGAAGAGGTCTAACTTTGTTAGAAATGTTAATCATGGTTTGAAAAAAGGGAACATGTTCATTGTGTTTCTATAACTTGCTTTCATTTGTAAAAGAAAACCTTAATCTAATTAAGAAAAGTGTAGTACACGAATCAGAAGACACAATAAAATTCTACAACATTTATCCTAAAATTACTATGTATATCATTAGTCATAATATATTTAACTTACTCTTCATTAATCGTTGATTAATTGCTATATTAGTTGGTGAGTTACTTAGATTAACATGACAAATTTTGAATTGAGATATTCAAAAGTTTGAAAAATATAATTATTTAAAACTCACCATCTTTATGACAATTTTAGAAGAATTTGAAAATCAATTCTTTCTTAAAGTATATATTTTATAATAAAATATCATGACATTATTTAATTTATATACTTCACTCTGTTTAGTGAGATAAAATCTCATGTACATGTTAAAAATTTGAGTTTTATTAATATTACTCAAGAATAGAGAACTTAAAATGATATGACTTTTCTAAAAAAGGCCTGAATGTTAAATTAGGAGATGTTTTTATATTGTTAGAAAATTGTAATAGAAGATATATTTTCTTTAGAAGTTGTGGTGGGTATTCCTCATATGAAAAAGTGAAAAATAAAAATTAAAAGTATGACTCTTTATCATTCGCTACGACTTTATTAAAAAACAAAAAACAAGAAAGCAAAGATACCAGAAATTCTGTAAGTTTTTTCCTGAAAAAGTTATATGAAACTAGATGCGCATTACTTACTTTGTTATAGAATAAGAGTAGTATTAGATATTAGATACAGTGTTTCTGTATTTTCATATCAGCACTTGTATGCATGTGTTTCTATCTTCTGTTCATCCTAAAATCTTCTTTTTTCTTAATAATAAAAAGGCATAGTTATGAGTTAAAAGGAAACTAACAGAGTCAATAACCAAATGAAGAAATAGGAAATATCATTAAACAGAAGAACATATTTTTCATCCCCATTTGTAAAAATTACAACAAGTTATAGGTCTGCAATAGTGTCCAGATCTTCACATTATATGTGTTTATTTTTTGAATATCTGAATCTACAATATATTATTGCCTTGTATGTTATTTTCTGAGTGAGATTTTCACTTTGTAATGCGGAAAGCATCGTCAACTTTTCTTGTGTCTGAGTTTACAAACTGCAATGAAATAGATTATAGTCATATAAAGAAACATTATTTTGAATTATAAGGGCACAAAATCAGAAGCTCAGATAATATGGAACAATAAATTGGAAGATTAAAAATCACTTTGTTCTGTTTCGTTGTTGTTCTTGCTTATTTAATGTTTAAATCAGATGTCTGTTTCTGTTTTGTACTTTTCAAGTTTCATAGGGAAAAAACCACTAAGAAATCCTTGATGAGTGGACAACAACATAGACACCAATGCATATTGAAGGGATACAAAAATTAAAGTGGTAATTTCCTAATTTGTTTTCTGTTGTGGCAATTGATATGGGAAAATAAGCATGCATGTAATTACTAATTACTAACCTCCAACTTTAATTCTGTCCTTGTAGCATGTCCTCTTAAGTATCCATATTTGGAAATCCTTTTCAGGCTCCAGGTCTTCACCTGTCAATGCACAAGAAAAATAGTAGTTAAAACCATATAAGCATAGTCCTAAAGTTATTGAGTTATGGATACATAAATATGTGTGTATATATAAAAGAGAATTGGTTACTTTATTTGGGAATTTGTCTAAGGTGAAGCCAGCCATGCCAATGATAGCGTGCACAGGGGCAGTGTAATTTCTGTGATTATATGTGTCAACTCCTTTTGCATCTTTTTGAGGCAAGGCAAAACATGCATTTTGATAAACAGAACAAGTCCTCTCATAGTTATGCACATGGCCGAATAAAACCAAATCAACCTGCTCCATGTTCATCATACAGTCAATTGCTATTACAAGGAACACTAATTAAGGTCTAACAATAAGGAACACTAATTATGCTAACCTTATTATGTAATAGCACCGGCTCGATGGCATTAATAAATTTTAGATCTGCATTAGCTAATCCACCACTATGGTACATCTGTCTATGTCTGCATGTAAAAATGATATGCTTAATATATTGATTCATAGATGAGAAGGCTATAGTTTAAAATGTTCACTAATCACTTACCCCATGAAGACTAGCCAAGGAGTATTTTTTCGATTAACCGATGCCAAGTCCTTTTGTATCCATTGATACTGCAATCGAAAATTATGTATGTCATGTGATTATTCAAATAAACTAGAAATGTGATCAACAAAATAGTAGTTTCCCTCACTTTACCTGCTCAGAACTTGGTGACCAATCATGCTCAGTAGATATTATTGTGAAATGAACACTTGCTTGTTCAATAGAGTACCAAGGCTTATCATTTTGTGGAACTGGCATTGGGAAGTATGTTTCATAAGGTACTCCACATTCACCACCAGAGTCAGCTTTACCATATACTGAACCGGAAGATATATAATCCCTGAGTATAAACAAGAGGTCTAGTAATGTTATGTTAAAATATTGTAACATTTTTCTTCTTCTATTATTTGTCATTAAAACAACAATGCATGTTATTCAATTATTAGTATATATGTTAATAGTGTGCGTTAAGTTAATACCTTTCATGGTTCCCTATTGCTGTCATGTAAGAAATTTTGGAAGCTACTGGGCTGATTAGATGAAGGAAATAATCCCATTCTGCTAGAAAACCTGTTGCATAACTTATGTCTCCAATGTGAAAGATTGATTTTATGTTGTTCGATTTTACATCATCGGCTATAGCTGTAATAACCGAATGAGCTCCTGGCTGCATCAAAATCAAGATAAAGAGCTCTTCAGTACATATTAGTATATGCATACTAATGCTGCTATTTTTGTTGAAGAAGCTATTTACCTGAATGTAGTGTTCATTTGAATCATCAAGAGGAGTCTTGCCCATATCGCCAAATGCAATGAATCTTAGATCTTCTGATGCTCCTCCAGCAGGTGGAGTTGAAAACTGGATTTGTTCACTCCAACCAACTGAGTCACTGCGACATTAACAGAAGAAAAATCAGTGATTTATTCATAATAGCAGACACAACTTCTAGCATAAACTCTTGCCTTGTTGACATTGAATGAGCGTGATATTACTCTAAGATCATTTATTAATGCACTAACATGGATGAACAAAAAGTTTCTCAAACCTTCCATATTTGTAGGAGAAGGTGCTTGAAGGTTTAAGTCCTGTCATAACTGCTGAATGGATGAATCCTGGGTCATGCCATCCAAAATCCTTGGCAGGACTTGGAACATCAGCAGTACCTGTTATTTTCGGATGGAATATATAATCATAAGTAAGATGATAACAATTCTTATCAAAATATGTAGTATTTAACTTTGTAATCAAGGTATTAGGAAGTCATTGTTTATAAAGTTTAGCATTAAGTTGATAGTGATATTCATGCTGAAAATAAAAGTATATGTAGAAGCATATATGAAATAAATACTCACTGCACATATCCCTTTGTGAAAATGTAGTGACTCCTGAAGTAACTTTTTTCCCATCTCCATATTGGATTTCCTGAGGTTTATTGTCTCCACTAACCCATGTCAATCTCATTGATGTTCCAGTTGAATCTGTGCTTGAGAGATGTCCATAAAGTGGCATCTTAGGATTTTCAAACTTTATAGGTATGGACCTTGCTACCAAGCAGGGGCTCAGATATCCACCAGTGAAGAATGCAAACTCAATCTCACTTCTAATGTTTACAACATGAAACTTTAGTGAACCACTGCACCCTTTATGTTTGCAACTCAGGTACTGTGGATCATTTTTCATAAATTGTGCCTGCATTTTCAATGTACAACATTACTACTACACCACATATATAGGGTATTTCCATGCTTCATCATCACATAACATCATTACCAATCTTACTCTCTTTTTTCACTTTGATAAATAATTACTCACAACTTTCTTCATTCATGTGCCACTGTTTTCATCTTCTAAAACATAAATACTTTATATGTAAGACATGGAATTCATTGATGAAAAATAATACTCGCCTGGAAATCATTGTCCCAAATATTGTCTCATTTCTTATCCCACCCAATTAGATTTTTTCATGTCATTTAAAAGATCTTAAATCATTGTTGAGTTATTTAACAAACTTTTAATATTAATTTAGAAATTGATAGCCCCAAGTATAAAACAACCATTAATAATTTAGGAAAATGCTAACCTCAATATATAAAAACTTGAAAGAGAAAATATGGATTAAGAAATAGCGGAAGTATGATTTCGAAAAACTAAAAAAATCAATGTATACTTTACCATTAATAAAATCTATCTAGAGGCTGAGATTAACATGACTAAATAACTAAATAAGAGAAGAGGAAAAGTAAAATATTTAAAAAGAAAAATAAGAATGTGCATGCATGAACATATACGACATGTCTTAAAACTGCATAAAAATAAAACAACCATCAATGTTATCACATGTATTAATGTTACAACATACATAATAAGATAAAACGAAACATTAATTAATTACTGAATTATTATCATAGCTATCCAATCACTTTTGGAAGGTTTATTAACGCCAGTGACGGTAACGGTAACAAACTCATCATTTGACAATGTAGATTTTGATGAGCTGATATTGATTTTAACAGAAGATCTTAGACGAGAACATTTTCCTAAGAGTACTCGTCTATTTATTAATCTGAAAGAGCTGTGTAACTGTGGTGCATGGCTGTAGTATTCATAATCACAAGTTCCAAAGGTGAAGGTGAAAATAAAGAAATTGGAGTTGCTGCATAGGTTGATGAACAACTAAGGTACAATAAAACAAATAAAATGGATACATATTTCATGGAGGAAGAAGAAGAAGAAGAACACAATTTAAGAATCACTAATATTGTATCAACGTTTCACTCTCTCGAATAGCTATGGCCAGTGTAATGAAAATTTTGACTATAGGGTAATATATATTATATATATATACAGAGTTGTAAACTCATACATAATTAAATATATTAGTTTGACTTCTCACAATTTAAATGATCAAAAAATTTTACTTTTTTTAAACTACTTTTTTTTAAAAACATTCCACTCTCACAATCAAAATTTAAATGATCAAAAAATTTTACTTTTTTTAAACTGATTTTTTTAAATGATCAAAATTAATAATTGCTTTTAACTTTATTTTTTGACTACTATCTTAGTAATTTTTCAGTGTGAAATTGAGATGGAATAATCTTTAAGCTTTTCTTATTTTTCAATGAAATAATCCTTAATTATTTTCTTAATAATTTTTATTCGAAAAATACATTCTCCGCTTATAATTTCAATAAGTAATGAAATTTTTTAGCAGACATTTGTTATTAGAAAAGGGACCATTTCATTTTTTTAACATAAATTTGTTCCCGGTATCATATTTTACGAAATTATTGCCTAGAAGTTATTTCAAAAGATATACAAATCATAATAACATTGTAAATCACAATCTGAAAATCGATCTAACTCCTAATAATTAGAATAAAATCTGGTCAAAAGGAACACAATAGTATATTGTATCTCTTAATCCGGTATGGTTATGAATTAACTAAAACACACACAATTAAGTAAAACTAAAAATCACAATCTCAATTTGCCTTGACTACAAACATTAAGCATTTGAAGAAAAAAAAAACAGTGAACTTTTCTATTAGTGCGCTCCTTCCTTAGTGAACTTTATTTTGACATGTTGAACAAGGATTACATGTCCCAAAAACTTCATGTTCTCATGTATCAAACTAATTATATTGCATCAATTAGTGTAAAAAAGTTATTCTATATTTTTACGATTTTTTTATTATTAACTATGTGTCGGTTTATAAATGGTTAGAGACAACATTGAAACACATAAAATGAAATAGGTTATTTTCATCGGAAAGCAAATCTATATGGAATTAGAACAAGGTGGGAAGTTTGTGATATGCGTTTAACATTTAGAAGTGCTCAATATACTAATTTGAATTTGTTGTAGTTGGGACCAATTTTCGATGGAATTATCATTATGTTTTCTGTAGTCAAAATATCGGCATTATTTTCTAACTCTCGAGATATGACAGAGTCAATACTAATGAATGTAACTGTTTATCAACCTAAATAAAAATAAAAAAGCAAGATATCAAACTACATAGTTCTTCTAATTCTTAATTTAATTAAAAACATTTAATAATAATATTTTTTAAAAGATATTGTTTTAAATATTTGAAAATAAACTAATAGAAAGATAATTAATCTAGAATTGTCTTCCCATTTTGAGGGATGATATAAACATTACTAATGTTTGTGACTACTTCTCAACCTAGAACAGAAAATAAGTTAATACACGAATGGTAATGTGACTATTTAATTATTAAATTAATTTTTACTTAGGAGATAATTTTAATAATTAATAGAATTAAGACCAAATAATCAACATTGTGAATCGCCCCAAAGTCCCACAACATGCTAGAGGTGGTATAGAAGTCTTAAAACAATTTCTGAACTCGAGTAAGAAGTTAAGATACAACACAAGCCACAATAATTATTAATAAATTCGAACTAGTTTTTAGCCTAATGAGGGTATTATGTCATTAGTTAGATCGGTTTACTCTGTTGACATTAAAATACTCCAAAAAAAAAATTATAATACTAACTAACATTATTTAATAATTTTATTTTCAATTTTAGAAACATTATCATCACAAATTGTACATACTTGAAGTGTGAAAAGTTTTACTATAACAAAACTTCACAAATAAGTTGAATGATTAATCAAACAACATAAGTATTATGCTTTAATTTAGAGATGATAAAATTATTCACAATACATCCAATTTCAAGGAAATTAAATTCATTCAAATTCATCAACTAGAGCTAATGAATTTAAATTGATATAATTAAATGTATAACTTTAGTAATGAATGGATTTGAATCTATTCATTATATTATATATAATATATATCCATTAATATATTCATTTGGATTGGTATCTAATCTATCCAAAAAACAAATATTCAAAAATGATGTTCTTTGTTTTTTAATTTCATTCATTATCTCAACTCTCACTTTCTTGTAGTGTTTTTTATTCTCACTTTCACTGTTTTATTAAATTGAGATCAATTATAGGACATATAGATGTAATTAATATTAAAA
The DNA here is from genome assembly GCA_009771035.1 of Lupinus albus. NCBI lineage: Eukaryota > Viridiplantae > Streptophyta > Magnoliopsida > Fabales > Fabaceae > Lupinus > Lupinus albus. The sequence goes on from CM019999.1 coordinate 324,133, forward strand.
GTTTATTCTTAAATATATAACATATATAAATATATCTTAAAAACGATACATGTAGAACCATAAAAGTCAAATGCTCAAAGAATATTGCAGAGAAGTATTTTTTGAAAGTTCAAAAAGTCATTTTCTTTAAAAGTGTTTCTTAAAAGTTAAAAGCGCTTTTTCAAAAAAATATACTTTTAAAGTTGATTTAAAAATGTTTTATTGAAATATTTTTTTAAAAGAATGATATTTCTCAAAAGTGTTTCTATTTATAATTAAAAAAACAAATGAATTGAATATTCATCCATCCAAATTCATTAAAATGGATTCATGGAAGGATTAGATGAATTTAAATTTATCTGTTAAGTTTAAATATGGATGAATTAAATGATTTAAATTGATTTATGCGAATTGGTAGACGACCTCCTATCTATCAATTAATATCCAAATTCAAATTCATCTATTTACCACTCATATTTTAATTGCACCAAAAAACAAAGGAATAAGTTTAAAATTTAATTAATTAACTAAGATTTTGATACAACATAATATAAAAAATAAAAACATAACTAGAATAATAATAAACATAACTATAAATAAGTTGAAAATATGGAAACTTATTTTTGTTCAAAACAATGTTGTTTTGACTTTTGTTTTACAAATGAATGAACTCAAATAATTGAATCGGACGACTAACAAATTTTATGTTTTAATTGACTAAATTAATCCACTTCATATCATTTTTATACATGTTTAGTCAGGTGAGCATCTCAGAGTAGTCACGTGTCCAGTTCCCGGTCAAAATGATCGGACCAATGAGTCACATCTGAGTTTAATTATTAAGTTTGTACTCTTCCTATAAAATTCTTTAGAATTAATATATTTAAAAGATTTTAACAATATTCAATCTTTATTAACATCATTGTTTATTATTATTAATAATAATATTTGATTATTATTATTATTCAATTGTTAATATATAATTATTATTTAATTATTATTATTATTATTAGAATTAAAATATAAAAACATTTATTTATTGTTATAGAAATAATTAACCCGTAAAAATGGATAAGATGGGGATATGAAATTTACTTGCACCACATTTTAAATTGCCCCATTTCCACTAATGGAATGCACCCACAAAGGGAAGGGAAGAGAAAACGAGAATGAGAGAGGTGATTTTTTTCTCTATGAATTTTTCATTTCTTTTTTTCCTGTTATTTACAGCAATGTATTTTATAACTTATTATTAAATACTTTTGTAACTTCTTATTAAATAGGTTATGTGGCTGATTAATTAAAACAAATTTGTTGATGAGCAGCAACTTTGTAACCCATGAGTAATAAAAATAGCCATATAACATTTAAATAGTTACAATATTTTTTCAATAAAAATATTGTATTATTTTTCAAGTCATCAAAATAACTGTAACAATATCAAAATGTAAAACTAATTATTTTACCACAAAATCTGCCATTAATTTTCTTCACTAAGTTTTTCACTCAATATTGGATAGAAAACATAAAAAGCATGAGTTTATCTTCTTCATTAAGTTTCTTCACTGAGATTATCTTCTTCATTAAGAAAATCCGCCATTAATCTTCTTGCTAAGTTTATCTTTTGTTCCCATTTTTCTTTCATTCCCTCTATTGAATACATCCAAACTATACAAAAGATTTTTTTTGTTCCATTTTCTTTCTGCCCCGTTACTTTCATTCACTTTTCACCTAACCAAAACATGGGGTAACTAACTATTCCCATTGTATAATTTTAGTTTAATATTTGTCCTTAATATTTTTCTATTTATATAAAAAAATCATATAATCGATTGCTACAAAAATATTAATTTCAAGTTAAAATTATCACTCTCACCTTAAATGGGATATTTTAATAAAAACAAAAAATTATAATATAAAATATATTCAATAAAAAATTATAATACAAAATATATAAAAATTGAATAAGTAATCACATAAAATAAAGATATGGGTCAATAGGCATGAAATATCTATTCATCTACTAATATAAAAATTATACATAAACATAATTTAATTATCATAATTAGAAAGGAAGAAAAAATTATCATAATTAGATAAACTTTTTAAAAAATATGCTTATTAGCTTATTTAAAGTCAAATCTATTATTATATATAATGATACTTTAAAGACACATGAGTCAGAGTCAACATTTTAAATTTTGTCCTAAAAAAGTTAAAAAAATAATTCATATGACAGAAGGTTTTTAAATAACTAATTTGTCTTTCCAAAGAGTTAAAAAAAATTCACCATACAAATTTGTAAGAAAACAAAATTATTTTTAACAGTAAAAAAACAGCTATAAATAGTAACTAAGAAGTGTACACAATTAATTAGAACCAGCATCCTCTCCCAGTATATATATTTCTTTTTATTTTTTAATGACAAAACTATAATTTTATTATATATAATTAAAAAAATTATTTTACTTTGTTTTTTTTTTTTGAAGTGATTCTCTTCACTGATTGAGAGGGTTGTACTCAATTAATTCAGGTATCTTCTAAGATTCTTGTGTGTGGTTCTCATCTCTGGTTACTTCTCCACCACCACTGTGCATGGAGTGTTTTCACAAGACTGAGTATATGAACAATAGGCAACTTAGTTCAATCTTGGCATGATACATTGTACAACATTTCTTCTAACACAACTATAAATTACATATACTAGGTGTTAAATCACTTAAAACTAAGCTGTCACGTAACATAAATTAAACCACCAAAGTTTAAAAAGTTCAATATAATCTATGTGTATAATATAAAGTTACACTCCAATTCCTCCTGAAACCCCTCTAATTGGATCTGTAGCATGAGAAGGGAACATAGCATTGTCATAAAGAAGACCAGCAATAGTTGCACCAATTAATGGTCCAACCCAATACACTGCTTGATTCCTGAAACTGCCAGCAATGGCTGCTGAACCAAAAGCACATGCAGGGTTCATTGAGCCACCAGAAAATGGACCTGCGGCTAAGGCACTTGCACCAGCTATTAAGCCAATTACAAGTATGCCTATTGAACTTAATGGACCACGCCTAGGGTCCCTTGCAGCATACACAGTGTACACCAAAACAAATGTTAATGCTCCTTCTAACACTGATGCTCCAAACCCTGTCATCTCTTCTGCGATTGAGTATGTTGGAACATGCTGAACAAACATAACAAACGAAGAGAGTAAATAAGCAAGATTACATTATTTACCCATGAAAAAAGACATGCACGTGCCATTTTGGTGAGATTAATGAAAGCGAAATTAGAGATAAAGAATGAAAATTGAAACATAGAAAATGAAAGGAGAAAATAATACGATTCCAACAAGAATGACTTTGAGGACAAGGCAAGCCATAACAGAAGCTATCAATTGAGCAACCCAGTAGAAGAGAGCGGTTGGTACACTAATGTGGCCTCCCACTGCCATTGCAAAGGTCACTGCTGGGTTGACATGTCCACCTGATATGTCCCATGCAATATACAAAACTGAGGACAATGCAAAAGCATTTGCTATGCCACCAACAACTAGACTCGTTGGGTTCAACACTGCATCAGGCATCATTTTCCCTGCCCATTAATCATAGCAACAAACTCTTTAAGCCCATATATATTATTGTCATGCACCTTTTTTGTTTTATGCATGTTCATTACAAAACATTAAAGAAAAGTAAAACACCATTGCCCCATCAAGAAAGTGATGAACTTGTTCCATGACAATAACTTATTTTTGAACTTTTACAGTCCAGGAAATGAAATGTGCCAAATGTCAAATTGTAATCTGAAAACATGTGATATACCAAAAACATATATGATTTTAACCCTTCCAATATTAATATCCTAATACTATCTCTTGAATATCAATACTATTTCCACTTTAGAAACAATTTAAGTAAATAATGCATAATAATAAGTAATTAATGTTTATTGCTTTCCAAAAATAATCAACAATATGACGAAGGAAAAAAATACTAAAGTCACGATTGAAATTGGATAGAGGGTATAAAAGAAATTTTCTTTAAGAAGCAAGTATATGTAATCCAACAATAATTTTACAACCAGATGAAATTAAATGGTGATATAAACAGATTGCAGGTTTAATACCCAAACGGCCAAACCTTATTAAAAAAACTTAAGCATTATATATTTTTTTGGGTAGATGTATGTAAAGTCTACCAATTAATATCCCCCAAGGAATTAACGTCAACCTCTATATTGTGGAAGTTATGATTGCCTCTTGTGTGGGTATATCAGTTTCTCAATAAAAGCATGAAAGACACGACTAGTAACATGCATGCACTAAATATTATTATGGAACTGAATGATAATGCTGATTGCTGAACATAGAAAACATAGATGTTTAACGTAAAACTTGCAATACAGTTTCTTAGTTTTTCCATGGCTATATGATATTATATAAATTGCATGTTGAGAAAGAAGAAGAAAAAAAGTGATGCATATTTGAAATATATACATAAATTGATTAGTGGTAAGGAATAAAAAGAAGCATAACATGTAACGAGTAGTAGTAGTAGTAGGACTGACGGGAAGACATTGAAGAGCCAACAACAAGAAGGACAAAGAAGAAAGTGGAGATGAACTCAGCGAGATAAGAACGAAATGCATTTTTAGTAAAAGAATCATGAAAGCGGGAACTAATAGTCACAGAAGAAGATGGAGACATTGTATGTGTTATTATCAACATACACAACAACGCATAATGGAAGAAGCAGAAGTTGGGTTTTATAAATAAACTGTTTTTTCTGTATTAATGGATTCGGTTTTCAACATGCACACATTTTTTAAAATAATAACTAACAATAACCGTCCACCCACACGTTAATTTTTTTTTTCTATTAGTAGTCCTTCTTTTGGGTAATTAATTTCTTCTGTGCTGGGTGAATTTTTCTTTCAACCAATATTGTTCCGAAAAATTGAATGATGTTTCTCTTCGATATAGGAATCAATTAATTTAAAATAGATAAATGTTTCTATTAGAAATAAGAACACAAATGAACTAATAGTACCTTGTGGAAGTAAAACTAGTTTAATTTAATTTGAGTCAAAATAAATCTTCCTCATAAATATTAAGAGGGAAATTTAAAAGGACCTGTTAGATTTAGTTTTTATTTTACTGAATTGATAAATTGATGTAGGTTGGTTGACCATTAGATTTAGTTTTTATATCGGCTTGTTTTTATTTTTTTTATACCATAAAAAGAAAAGGAAACCAAGACAAAACTAAACTAATTAATTTTAATTGGTTTGGTTCCATATCTTCTCTTTGATTTTTGAACTCTACAGCTTTGGTGACTGAAAATGTTATCTACCTATAAATCCTATCACTAACAATACAACACATAAAGATAAAGAGATACTGTAACATCCTAAATTTGAATCTTCAAAATTATAATAACAGTCTTGGAAGCCTCGCTTAAGCGAGAGATTCTCGCCTGAGCGAGAAAGGATCACCTCATATGGTGAAATCCTGGGCTATACTGGAGGATTCTCGCTTGAGGGAGAGTTGTCTCGCCTGGGCGAGAAATGTCAATTTTGGGCTGTTGACACTGTGAGATTCTGTTTTTTTTTTTTTTAAAAAAACATTGTAATCAATTACACAATCCTGGTAATCGATTACATGCTGATAAACTAATCAGACCTGTGTATTTTACATGATGTAATCGATTACACTAACTAGTAATCGATTACAACATATTAAAAGCATGAGATATGTGCATTTTTCACATTGTAATGAATTACAACATGTTTGGTAATCGATTACATCAAGTCGTTGAGTTTGTATTTTAAATTTTTAACTGATGTAATCGATTACACCATATGATAATCGATTACACTTACGACGATGCTCTTTAAAATAGAAACCCCATACACATATTTTAGGGTTAGAACTTTGAAGAGAAGAGAGAGAAGAGAGCTTTTCAAGAGCAAGGAGCCTTAGGACTCATCTTAGAGCTTGAGAAGAGGTAAACCTCTTGCTTCTAACTCTTCTTCTTCCTCTCTAACTTGTTTTGGGTGTGGTAGATCTATTTTCAAAACATAAGAAACCATGGAAACTCATTCTTTAGAGTTATGGTTCGTTTTATGTTGTTTTTCTTTTGTAAACTCTTGAGTTAAAGTTGATATTAGATGAATGGAAAGGTTTTATGGGTCATGAAAACCCAAAAAAAAACCAAAATGAGAATATGAGTATAAAGAGAAAAAGATGAAATGTTAGATGTGGATAATGAGTTGTGCTTTGATGTTGTTATATGAGATGAATATGAGTATAAAGAGAATATGTTTTGATATTTAGAAACTTGTATTGAATTAGTTTTGGAAATATTGAAAATATGTGAATCCCTTGTGTGTTTGATGATGAAATACGAGTTATTTATGTGTTATTTTGAATAAATGACTGACATGGTTGTTATTGGTGAAAATGAGGAAAGATCCTAAGGTTGGAGGAAATCGCGGATGAGACTTTTAAGTTACTCGGAACCGATCCCCAACGCTCACCAAGTTAAGGGATAAGTGTCTCTAAATCATACTTGCTGATATGAATGAGTATGTGAAAGAGGTAATGAGTTTGAAAGGTTAAGTCTTTAATTTATGCATTATATTGAAAAATGTGTGGCTAGTCTGTTATGGAAATAAAAGTAACATTATTGGGGAGTACCAATGGAAAGATGACTCAATAAAAGTAACATTATTGGGGGAGTACCAATGGAAAGATGACTCAATGAAAGTAGTATTATTGGGGGAAAACCAATGGAAATATGACTCAATGAAAGTAGTATTATTGGGGGAGAACCAACGGAAAGATGACTCAATGAAAGTAATATTATTGGAGGAGAACCAATGGAAAGATGACTCAATGAAAGTAGTATTATTGGGGGAGAACCAATGGAAATATGACTCAATGAAAGTAATATTATTGGGGGAGAACCAATGGAAAGATGACTCAACGAAAGTAATATTATTGGAGGAGAACCAATGGAAAGATGACTCTAATGAAAGTAATATTATTGGGGGAGAACCAATGGAAAGATGACTCAAATGAAATTAATATTATTAGGGGAGTACCAATGGAAATATGACTCAAAATGAAAGTTATATGCATGCTATAGGATATATAGTATGTGATATATATTCTATAGGGTGAATTTGAATGATGAGAAACGTGAATGTCACATGAAAGTGATATGCATGTTATATGGTATATAGTATGAGATATATATTCTATAGGGTGAATATGAATGATGAGAAATGTGAATGTCACATGAAAGTCATATGCATGTTATAGGGTATATAGTATGAGATATATATTCTATAGGGTGAATATGAATGATGAGAAATGTGAATGTCACATGAATGCCGTATGCGTGCTATAGGATATATAGTATGAGATATATATTCTATAGGGTGAATATGAGCAATAAAAAGGAAGATGTTGAGAAAGAAAGTAATATACATGCTATATGATATATATTATGGGATATATATGTTATAGGGTGGATATATATAACATGCATATGAATATGAGTACATACTATAGAATATATATTATGGGATATATATACTATAGGATGAATATGAGTAAAGTGGAAATTAAAGGAAGATGATTTGGATGTTTATAATTTTGTATGTGTGTTTATGAAATACATTAAAGCTTGATTGTATTTGAATGTGGATTATCATGTGATGTTAGTTTTGAACTAATGACTTACTCCCTTTTGTTTTGCGTGTTGTTTATGATAATCTCATTGTAGGTAAATGAGGATTTTGAGGATGAAGGAAGCTTTGTGTCTATTTACTTGAGTGTCTTTATTGCTATTTGACATTGTAGTTGATTCGATAACATTTTGAGATAAATGTAATCTGATTAGGATAATATGGTGACATGTAATTATGGACGTTATAACCTTGGAAAACCCGTAACTGGATGTATGTGGTAAATGTTATCTAAATGAATTATGTTTTTCGGCAACATAAATTTGTATGATAATATAATAGGGTAAAAGGTATTTTCAAAGAGTGATACTTGAGAGTTTTCAATGAAGGTGACGACTGTATGTAAGAAATGATTAAAATAAATAAAAAAAATTCAAGGGTAAAAAAACGGTCGTTACAGATACACTTCTCAATAAAATGATGTTTTCACTTAATAATCTTACAAGGATGTGGATTATATGTCGACATTTATGTTATACTTTGTTTATCATGTCATTTAGAAAATTTTATTTAATTAAAAATACAAATGACAACATTAATATTTTAATATTATTTTGTAAAATTTGATTGATCAGGGATACGTGGTAGTTACACAAAAATGGTAGAATATAAAATCTTTATCCCTATCAGCCAATTAAACTAAGTCTCACGTTTGACACCCACAAGCCACAATGCAACCAATAGGAGTATAAAACTCAACTAACCCAAATTATTGACCTAAGCCTTAGGTGGCCTCTATTTTTTAAAATCAATAAAAACAAACAAACAATAAAAAAATAAAAATCCAAAAAGAATAACAACACCCAGAATATAAGGAGGTGGAGCCACTTGAAGGGTAAAACATTTTAAATTTTATTTTAAAAATCAAATCCAATATATTATTTTCAAAATCTGCTCCATGAATTTTCATTTTAGGAGCTCAAATATTTTTTATATCCAGTTTAATAGTCATCTTAGATCGTTGCAACTTATGTATGACCCAATTTTTTTTGAATATCCAGTTCAGAAGTTATGTTGGATGTTGAAATTTAAAAAATTAGATCGTTTAGAAGTGGAAACGTCCCAACACAATTTAAAAACATTTTAAAATAAAATTGCATTGTTCAAAAGTCATAAACACATAATTAGATTTCTTGAAGTTAAAAATTAGACCCCTAAATACTAGGGCAGCTAAAAATGTCAACCATATATGCACTCCCAAAACAATCTTTAAAATATTGTATTTATAGTAGCGTGAATCTGATTTTTTTGATTTAATAAAATATTCATTAAGCTCAGTGTTTCTAACTTTCTATGATGAACTATATTTAGTGGCATGAATTTTTATTTTAATGTTGCAGGCTAAACAAACATGTCTTTGACCATTATATCGAATTTCTCTAGTAATTGATATACATCATATTTAAAGATAACACATTAAAATGTTCGCCCACCACAACAACAATTTTTCTCTCTCTCTTCTTCCTCAACACATTAATCTAAGAAGTGAATGATGGAGAACGTTAGAGTGTGATGTGAAAAGAAAGTGAAGAGTTGAGGAAGAAGAGAGAAAGCAAAATTGTTGTGGTGGGCCAACATTTTAATATGTTGGCAAATTCCTATGAATTGTCTTTAAATGTGAAGTATTATATGTGTCATTAGTAACCGATTTCTCTTGATTTAATAAAATATTTTAACGTGTAAGACTACCATACAACTTTCTGTTTTTGTATGACGAACTGGGTTGAAGGAGCGTGAATTTTATTTTATTTTTTTGTTATGAATTTTATTTTTTTATAACACGGGCAAAACAAGTGTTTGTATCATACAACTCAAAGACACTCACATAGGCCCACTAAAGTACCAACTTGGCTGAAGGACTATAGTTAGAATTAAATGGATAGCTGTTAACTTTTATGACTCTTAGAATTATCTTTATGTAAGATCTCACCAAATGTATGGTGTAGATCATCTTATGTTATTGTTTTTTATCTTTATAAGTTGGGCTGAAATGAATGAAAAGGACAATGAATGTTCAATTTTAAATTTCTCTTGCATTACTCAGTTATTAGCTTCCCATTTTTTCTGTAAGTAAAATCTTCCTACATTAGCTTGAATTTGATTTAATATGATGCCTAGTTTAAAATTGATAATATTACTCATAATATATATATATATATTAGAAAAATATGTTTTTTTGTACTAACAATGATATATTTTCATCGTATGGGTAAGAAATTAATTTCATTGGAATATAATTCATATGAATTGAATTTTTAAACTTTTGATTATCCTAAAGATCTAATAAGGTCTTACATCATTAGACGTTTTGTTAGTACACATTTTTTATTCCAAGAAAAACAAAGGACAAATAATGAGTAAGAAAAAAGAGAGAGATGATTGAGTAATAAAAAATAGTATGGAATTTTTTTATATATAAAAGAATAGTTGATATAGTTTAATATTCACAACACAACCAATAACAGCTCAGCTATCCAATTATTGGCAAGAAAAATAATCAACAAATAATGGAGTAATAAAAAATAGAGTAAATTACATTCACCCCCTAAGTTTTAATGAAAATACACAAACCACCAATCCCTTCTTTTCATTACACAAAACACTTCTCCCTCCTATACAAACCACCCCTAGATTTATATATACATTACACAGACTACCCCTGCATGTTATAAAAATGTAATATTCTAAAGAAAAAATGTGTGATGAATGTAATTAAGTTAATCAAAATATTGTATATTGAGTAATACTTCAAATAGTACAAAAGCGATTGTTTCTTTATTATTTTTGTGTCATTAAAAAATACATTAATAATTTTAAATAAATGTTTAAATAACTCTTATATTATTTTATAACGAGCCAAATAATGAAGACGCACTGACTCTTATATTATTTGAATTTTTCTACATAATATACAATATTTTGTTTAATTAATTACACACATCATATATTTTTTGTTTAAAATATTACATTTTTATATTATGCAGGCGTAGTCAGTGTAACATATGTACAAAATTAGGGGTGGTTCGTGTAAGGACAAAAAAGTGAGGAGTGATTTGTGTAATTTCACTAAAACTCTGGGGTGTGAGTGTAATTTACTCTAAAAAATAAGATTAAGACCCATACTTTCCGTAGTATGGAATTCTTTTTATATACAGAGTGGTGACAGTGGGAGTGGAGAGTCAATAATCTCTGCCTGGAAGCAAGAGAGAGAGAGAGAGAGAGAGAATGAATAGCAACACAGGTGAAGGGAAGGTGGTGTGTGTAACAGGTGCTTCTGGATATATAGCTTCATGGATAGTCAAGTTTCTACTTCATCGTGGTTACACTGTTAGGGCTACTGTTCGTGACCCAAGTCAGTGTGCATCCATGTTTCTACCAATATTCATTCTTTCAATGCATTATAATTATATATATATATATATACTATAGGGTTAAATGTTGTGGGGTTCCTCCCCTTCTGTCCTGTTATATATGTAGGTAATCCTAAAAAAGTTGAACACTTACTTGAACTTGATGGTGCAAATGAGAGGTTGCAACTGTTTAAGGCAGATCTTCTTCAAGAAAGTTCCTTTGACTCTGTTATTCAAGGCTGTGATGCTGTCTTTCATACTGCTTCCCCCGTTATTTTCACTGTCAATGATCCACAGGTTCTTTCAACCCTTCATAATATTAATTCTTACAACTATGCACTTCATATTTCAAATTTAGAGTTTTGTACTGTTCACCCTTTACAAAAGCTCCTTTAAAGTGAGCTTAAGTTTAGATTTTGTTTCACGCCCTTAATACAAAAATTTGTTTTATTTGGCACAGTTAGTTTAAAATAGTATTCACATTCATGCCTGCAACTCATCCTATAATTTTACTTTTTAGGTTTTTTTTTGGTAAAATTCACTTTTAGGTTTAAGCTAAGTTATTATATTTTCTAAAATTTTAGTTTTATTTTTTTAAATAATTTTGTCACTGATACCCTAAACTTTAAAAGTAAAGAAAGAAGAAAAATAATATAACAATATAAGAAGAGGGGATACAACGTGAATAGTTCAATTTCTATAAATGACACTTTTTAGGATGGAAAACTGGCACTGATAAATATATTAATTTCTTAACTATAGAGTGAGGTAATATATATGTATGTACCAAAAAATATAATAAGAGAATAGATGGATTAGATGATGATAAGTAGACAGAAGACATATATATTATCCCATATAATGTCACAAAATATGTGATAAGAATTAAAAAAATAAAAAATTACTTAAATATCTGAGACAAAGATAAGATCTAAAATATCACATGTTCAAATATCTGAGTCACGCAACTGACACAAGAAACACAAATAACAGGGTTCATCAAGCCACAGACACCTAGGGTAACTCAAACGACGCTTCTTCAGAGACTATAAATTAAGAACCAACATTAATATTGTCATTTTAATAATTAACAGACATTCAACGAGGACAAATATGAATTCACATGGCCTATTAATTAATTCTCTTAATTAAAACAACAATACTTTATTTTTTATTAAATAAGTACTATCTAATAAGTTCGTTAAGACTTAAGAGAAAAAAATGTAATCACTAAGTTTTATACATTATCACTAACTAACTGTATATATTTATACTAGTACATAGATATTACATTCTACTTAATATTATTATCTAACATATACTTTAAATTGATCTAGCAAGTTATTTTTTCATTAATTTTATACCACAAAACCCGTTTTTAATGTACAATCTTAAAAATAAGAGGTTTTCATATATTTGTTTTCATTTCAATTACACAAAAATTAGGAATTCTAGTTGGCAAATGTTTTATACCAATCTATGTTGATAATAAACATAAGTTACTGGATTAAATTAAAAAAACAAAAAATAACCAATTCAATTATTTTGCTCCACAAAAATCTGGATTGGCATAAGATAACATCCCTTAGTTGATATAGTCAAGTGAGTTTGTGATTTGCTTTTGATAAACCAAAAAATTAAATTTAACTTAATTTTCATGGGTCATAAATATTTTTGAAATTTATATGTGTACCAATTTCGACTCTAACATATTAAAAACAAAAAATGGTCCTAAAAATATCAATTGTGAATTAAATTAATCTTTTTTAGCATTTTTATATCACAAAACTATTTTGACTTATATTGTAATCGTTTAGTACTAGTTTGAATTTTTTTTTAGGGAGGATCATATGCGCAAAAATTATCAAATACTAAAGTGGGTATTCCAAATTATCAAATACTAAAGTGGGTATTCCAATTGAGATATATTGATTCCAATTGTTGTATTTTTTAGTATTTAGTATTTAGTCTTTTCATTTTGAGTTGGTATTGAATTTCCTTGTTCCCGTCCACTCGAATACAAAATGCTAAGAAGGATTAAAAAAAATAGATGCTAAATTATTTTTGTCCCTATTTACCAATTATATTAGTGCGTATTTAGTAATTCAGGTTAGATGTTAGCATTTTCCTGTTGCACAAGATTATACTTTTTGGTTAGCACCTTTATAAAATGTGTTAGTAGAAACTCAATTAGTGGCATGTTTAGTTGGTTTTAATCCTTGCTTATTATCTCAGGCTGAATTAGTTAATCCAGCAGTGAAGGGAACTCTTAATATTCTCAAGTCCTGTGTAAAATCACCTTCTGTTAAAAGAGTTGTCTTAACTTCTTCCATTGTCTCTGTTTTATACAATAGTGAGCCTCTCACTCCTGAAGCAGTGGTTGATGATACTTGGTTTTCAGATCCTCATTTCTTCACACAACACAAGGCATGTTCCATTTTCTCTGAAATTTGAAGAATCTAGAGTTAGGAATCTATATTGGTTCTATTAGATGATGCAGAGATAGTCCAGTAAACTTGTTAATTCTAACAACAATTTATTTACCACATTCTATCTTGTATTTACTACACAATTGTTAATGAGGTCTATATATATGTGCACAAATGTAATAGTATTGCCATTTCCTTTTGTGTTTTCAGTGGCAACCCTATATACTTTCAAAGACTTTAGCTGAGAATGCCGCTTGGAAATTTGTAAAGGAAAACAACATTGACATGGTTACTATTCACCCAGCATTGGTTATAGGACCTCTCTTGCAACCGGAGCTCAATGCAACTTCTGAATTGGTTTTAAACTTAATAAATGGTATAATTGTTATTTCTATAAGGAATCAGCCATCATGGCCTAACCAGATTTTTTTTATTAGTGGATTTGTTATATATATATATATAGGCATAAAATAAATCCAAGAATGTATGTGCTGATTAATAGAAGATCTGTTTGACTTGCTTGACTCAGGTACAAAAACATTTCCAAATACTTCTTTTGGGTGGATCAATGTGGAAGATGTTGCAAATGCTCATATTCAGGCATATGAGATTCCTTCAGCTAGTGGCAGATATTGTTTGTCTGAGAGAGTCTTACACTACTCTGACATTGTCAACATTTTAAAGAACCAGTTCCCAACATTACCAATTGCTGATAAGTATGTTTAATCATTTCTAAAACTCTACAAAATGCATAAATATACATATATATATATATATAGGTGATTTGTAGCATGTCACAGTATTTTGTAACAATGCCAACTTTTTCTTACATTTTTACTTTTCAACAACATTATCAGGTGCGAAGACGATGAGCCTTATGCGCCAACATATGAGATTTCAAAAGAGAAGACAAAGAGCTTGGGAATTGAATTTATACCCTTTGAAGTGAGCCTTAGGGACATTGTGGAAAGCTTGAAAGAAAAGAAGTTTGTCAACTTCTAATTCCTGGTATCCCCTTGTTGTGGTGTGCCATTTAGTAGAGTTAAATTGGTGTTCAATGTGTGCTGTCAAGCATCTTAGTAGAATTAATTAAATAGTATTCAACCAAGAGATTGAATCATGAATAATGCTGTAGCATCTATAATTTGTCAATTGCCACTAAATGATGGAACAATTTGCTGGGGGGTTCGTTTGGTAACTATATATTGGATGAAGGGATATGAGATTGTTTTAACTCTAAATATTTCTAAAACTAATATTATAACTCAACAGTCTAAGATACAATTGTTGTTTATTCAAGCCAACGTATAGAAAAAGAAATAAGAATCAGTTTTTGTATGTATTGGATATACTGTTTAGAATTATACATTTTAAAAGAAGATTTATTAATAAGAGGAGAATTTACAAAGGCTCCAGAAACAAACAAAAAAAAGATAAAATCATGTTGAGACAGATTAAATGTTGAGCAATCCGAGCAGAGAGTAATGAAGTGCATTATTTTTACCCTTAATCCAAAGCCAAAAATTGACTCTGTCAGAATCCATAATTTGATGAGGCAAAGGCGGGACATTGTTGAATATATGGTCATTCCTAGATAACTAAATAGCCCAAACTGTGGCTAACTAGATCACGCTCCAGAATTTCCAACTTTTTCTGTCTTTTACAAGTCCAATGTGATGAAGGAAGTGATTGGTGGTGTTAAGGGGCAAACCAACACGAATTTCCAACCATTTATAGATCAGTTTGCCAAACAAAATAGATTAGATTGCAAGAAGAGAATTGGTGATGAGTAGATTCCGGTTGCACATTGGAGAATGAGCACACACAAAAAAGTCCATGACCATTGATGTTTAAGCCCGTGTATTTGTAATTCAGTCTACAGCACCCATGTTTGGTGCAAAATCTTATTCACCAAACTTGTACCTTTATTAATCATTTTATCACTCATGTTTCTGAATTATATTTATAATTCCAATAGGGGAGTTATTGTTTCTCATCTTATTTTTAATAACAAAAGTGTTATTTTATTATAATTAAAAGAATAAATATGTTATAGTTTCTTTAGTTTTTGAAGCATGCCTCTCAAGTATGGAAGATAATCCTGACTCCGTAGTTAATATCGAGATTATTATTTTAATTGCTTCTGTAACTGATTAGTAGCATCTACTGTGCAGATTGCAAGAGAATTGATTGTTAATTGAAAATAAAAATTTAGTTTCACCTAATCAATATACTTACTAATAATAAATGTAAAGCTGAATTCTGGATTCGAATATCTTCTATTTGCTAAAACTGACTATCCGAGGGATGGAACAATTAAATCCAAGGAGCACATGTATGCTATGCTATACTGTAATAAAATTGTCATTTAAACAAATTACATATTCCTATAAATTAAAGTACAAAAAAATGAAAAGAAATATACAGAGAAGGGTTAGACTTAGTTTTCCAAAATCAATTTATATATGGTTTGTATTCGTATCAAAGTAATAGAAACAAAATTCAATAATTAGAAAAGGAAGGGAAAAAACTACAGAAGAGAAGAAAAATGAAGGGTGGCTAGAAATAATCTCACAAATTGGTGCAACCAAAGAAAAGCTTGAAAAACTCAAAGCACCCAAAAATGCACCCTTGTTTCTTCTTCTGACTCCTTTTAAAGGCTTTGAGTTCTGTTTCCTTTCTCATGCATTCCAATACATCTTCTTTATACATGTAATTCTTCATTTCTTCACAATCATCGCCACCATAGAATATATCTCCCATACCCTTATTATGGCTGCCACGAATTCTGGGGTGTGACTCTTTTCTGTAACAACTAAACTTTGATGCAGATAACATGTTCGATGACCCTTCTTAGCACAGTCAACGCCAGAACAGGAATATTTTCCTACAGCCATAAAAACTATAAGATTTATCATATCATCCTATATATTCATTACTCACTATTAATTTAATGATATTATTTTCTATATTTATCCTTATTTAATATTATGTTGACCATATAGACAAAACAAACATTTGTGAAGAATTAAAATGTCAAACAATGGGCGGGTTATTAAATGTAATATTATTCGATGAATTTTATACTATTCCAAAAAAAAATACAACACGTAAGACTGATAATTGGAATAAAAGAATTAAAATGTAATATACTTTCTACGAGTAATGGATATTATTAATTACTCAGTTGTTTATTGATTGAATTAAAATGTGATAAACTCCATAAAATAATGAAACTTTTGTTAAATAATAAATCCCTATGATTTTCCAAAATGAATATGAGGAATAAAGGTTGGATATGGAGAATTAGAAAACAGATAAATTGAGAGAATATTTTATTGATACATTCCAAATTTCAGCAGCCGCCTTGAGAAGAGGATAATCATCTTTATTTTTGGGCTGCGGGGGTCTACTCATCAACACTCCTATCAATTTACAAACACTAGTACAGAGAAATTTATTATCTAAAAAAACATCAATGTCTATAATCAATCAAATTTCATTAATTACTATAAAAAAATATTGTGTTTTAGTTTTAATTACTATAATTTTAATTAAGTAATACTTTTTAATTTGATGAGTATATAAATATTAATGATACCGAATATGATGACTGGATATAAGTAAAATAAGATATGAGTTCAATACCTTTTGATCATTTCCATTATTTAATTTATATCAAATAAGATGACATATCACATTTATCACAACATTTTGTAATATAGCTTTATGGGCTCCAAAAGCTAAAAATTTAATAATTAAATATTTTGTGACTAATCATAAATAATTATTTGTCTATTAAATTAAAGTAGTATAAATAAAAAGGATAAATCATACAACAACGATCATATTACAAACTCTAAGAGGTGAATAAACTCAAACAGAAATAGATCAATTAAATGAGCATTAGCAGAAGGGTATAGGCATAGACAAGGTGGGTCAATGATCAAAGTTTGAAACCTGAAGAGAAATTAACAAATAAGGATTCGATATAATTTAGCACCCTCAAGCAGCCATGAGTTCTATGTATATGTGACCCATAATGTCTATGTAATATAGTAAGTAACCAATCCAAAGGTTTAATAAAACTTGTCACTATCAAAAAAAATCCAAAAACAATGTTTTTCATTTTCCATTATGAACAATGGTATATATACATTATATAGCCTGCATTTCCAAAGTAATGTGTTCATTGTTGTTAGATGAAGATGATGTTTCAGGATTTTCATTCTGCATCTCTTGAATGGGAGGAGGATTTACAACAGTCATCTGTGAGAAAGCATTGTCTGAGAGCCTTCCTTTCATCTCCCTGTGCTCTTGACACAAGGCACACCAATGCAAGCAGCAGTGTACACAACACGCGTTACTAGGTGAATTCTGCAATCATACAAAATAACCAAGCAGATTAAAAACATGTGTACAAAATTCAGAGACAAGAAATTTGACCCCTCTATGACAAAGGGTGCTTCACCCATGTCTGTGAGTCTGGACACAAACAGAGGAATGGAAGAAAAGCTCTAGCATAACATACATGTTCTCTCTTAAGTTAAAGTCTGTTGTAAGAAAACAAGAAAGTATGACACCAGATACGGGTTAAGATGACATGGAGCACAATGATAGCATTAGCCAAGTTTCTTAGATTTTTATAGTTAGATTATACTTGCATTACAGGTCATAAATCCCATCTTCGTTAATTTTTCAATTAAGTAGTTCCTGTAAAAGGACACGATTTTTAACATGCAACCAAGTCAACATTAAATATCTGAAGCAAGCAGAAGACACATGCCCATATTTCTCAGTAGAGGGAAATTTGATATAAACCATTACATCTTTGAAGCAAGCAGAAGCCACATGTACCTTCAGGTGATACTTCTTCTGTAAATTTTGTCGAACTTGACCAGTGTAAATGCCACACATCCACCATGTAAAAAATAAGCCCTCGGTGATGAGAAATGATGTCCCGGGGTCAATACCAGGAAAGATGAAATTAGCAGCTACAGTGGCTATTGCCAGAGAAATACCACCTTCAACACAAATAGCATGACAAATGCATGGCTTATTCCAAGGAGTGTCTTCGTTCAAACTTTCTACATTGCGCCCAAATAATACACAAGGGCAAAATAGTCCTGTCAAGCCTGCAATGAAGGCAGAAAGAATATAAAAGAAAGGAAATTTCTATTATTGTATGTCTAATGTCACTGCAAAGTGCAAACTTCTACCATAGCCATACATAACAATCCTTCATATTAAAGAGTACAGCATAGTCCAACTGCAATTGAGAAAACATAATCTGAAAATATTTTGATAGTAAGAGGACAAAATGTTCGAAGAAAATGTCCAATGAAATTTAAGCGATGATAATGCTCACTCTTTACTATAGTCTCACCCAACAAGCTATTAGTATTCGACGAATATATTATATATGCATTATGCATTCTAGCCTTATTAGCTGAGTTTACTTCATACAAATAGGAACAATTACATTGACAAAAGTAAATATTAGAAGCTATTAACACGATGACCATTACCCTAAATCTTAGTTGACTAATCTAAAACAGATCATAGTTACGGCGTTGATTCTAGTACAACTAGAGAGCTTGGTCATGCATTAACTTACAACTTTCCCTATCTTCAGCACATCCAAAGATCCCAGTCGTCCAAGGCTCATCAGCAGGAGGCGCATAACTTTCAGGTAGCGGCTGTCTGCATTCAGAGCACTTGCGAACAACCAACTGAAAAGTATCCAAACCATAAACAAATATTAGGTGCTCACATTAAAACTCGCTGAAAACCCAAAAGTAATACATGCACAATTTTTAACAATTTCATATTAAACCATAATTCCATAAGCAAATATTTAGGTACTCACGTTAAAACTCACTAAAGGGCGCCTAGTGCACGAGACTTTCACTTAGTGAGTGTGAGGAGGGTAAATATACGCACCCTTACCCTTACAAACGAATAGGCTATTTCTATTTTCTAGGATTTGAAACCATGAGGTCACAAGGCAAGTAACCTTCCAGGATTAAATCTCACTCAGGACACAAGAAATATGTGCACACGTTTTTGCCAAATTCATATTAATCCATTAGCAAATATTTAGCTACTAAAATTAAAACACACTCAGAACACAAGAAATATGTGCACAACTTTTTAGCGATTTCATATTGCTTGGACTTACAAATCCAAAACTAATAAGTGATATTTTGATTTAAAACAGAAAAAAACATAACAAATCCCCCATGTTAACTTCAAAGCATTATTGTCAATTTGTAGGCCTAATATTAGGAACTAACAACATTGGTTCCTTTTTTTCTCTTCCACCTAAGCTCTCGAAACACCATGTCAATTAGTGATGTGCTGAGACAACAGCAAGAATGTGATACACCTCATTCACAATAACTTGCCAATTTTATATCAATAAGCAACTTCACAGTCTACAATGTGATACACCCCCACTAACATTGGATAAAAGGGCTAGTTGGTGGACAAGGTAATAAAAACAGAATAGGAGACTTTAAAGTACAAACCATGTTCCCATTCCACAGTCCATATCTAACAAGTTTTTAGCTTTTAGGGGAAAACATAAGATAAAGGCAATAATGAGAGCATTTTGAAAAAAGGGGTGGGTGAATGAATAAAAAGAGAAGTTAACCTGAGAAACATGAATGGGTTGATTGAGTTCACCAGGAGTGATATCTTCAAGAGGGGAATGATCTTGATCCTTAGTAAGCTTCACATAACGTGATTGTTTCCTTTCTTCCATCTATAACACAATTCAACAAATGAGAATTGGAGAAAGGGGAAAAGGAGTATATGAGATGAGATCTTAAGTTTGCAAAGAAGAATAAATAATAAGGAAAATGCAACCAAACAAAGAAAAAGACACAGTCAACATACGTTTCTTTGCGTTGACGCCAGTTTATAAGGTTACTGTGTTTTTATTCTAATATTAATTAAATATCTCAATTTTACAATCAATCAACGCTAATACATTCCTTAATTTACTAATTTATATGAATAAAAGTGTCAAAAACTCTCACTCCTCTTCAACATTTTCTATCTTTGAATGAGACATTTTCTATACTCAAATCATATGTGATTTGGATAGTAAAAGATAAAATTGTTTATGCTTTGTCGTAGACTTTGTCCCCTTATCAATAAAAAATTACCTCACCTACAGGAATGGTGTTTGAGACAAATACAATCAATATAGGTTATCTAAGAAGAGAAATAATAAATGCACCAAGTATTATAATTTCATACATTTTTATTGTATTATTTATTATTGACTCTTCAAAATAATTAAGAGTATAATATCTATGTAGTAACAATATAAAATTTATATACATTTAATACACCAGTTAATATTGTTGGCCCTATAAACTCACCCTAGAAAAAATCATATAATATATAAAAAACAATCAACCATACGAAAACAAAATCATGGAATCATAAACAAGTTGGTGCATGGATTTTCTCGTTTTTTATGTTTTAGAAATAAGATAAGTATTTATACTTTACTTTGTAATTATATTCATATTTATTACTACTTTTTTTACTTATTATTTCTCCATTTTTTAAACTTTTTTATAATGTGCATTAAATTATTTTAGTCAACTCATATATTATTTTTTATAACTGGGTTGATCCAATAGTATAAGATCATGCTAAATCTCAAAAAGATTAAAAAGTCAATGATTTAATTCATATAATTGACATTTATTGGAGTCACACACTAAAAAAAAAATTAATTCTATATCCAAAAACTTAGAAACATATTACTTTTTTACATTATATATTGTCTTCTTAAACCGTAAAATAACATCAAAGTAGGGGTAGGATAATTATAGATTACACAAATATAAAAAATTATTATAAATTGACTTTATAAACTTAATTCCAACAAAGCACTTCTTTCCTCACATTTCACACTCTTCTCATTCATTCCACTTTTATCAAATTCGAAAGGAATTAGGGTTTTCTCGTAACCGCCATGGACGCTCAGAGAGCTCTTCTGGATGAACTCATGGGTGCAGGT
Organism: Lupinus albus; assembly: GCA_009771035.1. Classification (NCBI taxonomy): domain Eukaryota; kingdom Viridiplantae; phylum Streptophyta; class Magnoliopsida; order Fabales; family Fabaceae; genus Lupinus; species Lupinus albus. The sequence goes on from CM019999.1 coordinate 345,687, forward strand.
ATTTTATATATTATCTGATTTATTCTTAATTGTTGATTAATTCGTTATTTCAAATTTAATGATTTTTGTTGTGTTATTCTTACTGTGTGAGAAAAGCTCGGAACTTGACGGATGAAGAGAGAAAGGGGTACAAGGAAGTGAATTGGGATGATAAGGAAGTGTGTGGTTCCTACATGGTTCGCTTTTGCCCTCACGATCTATTCGTCAACACGCGCAGTGATCTAGGTCCGTTTCATTATCATTGCAATTACTACATTTAAACCCTATCTCAATCAATTATATAAATTGGAGTGTCTATGTTAACTGTATCCAAGATTGTAGAACTATTTCTTAGTTTCCGGCAGCAGCTGGCTTATGAGCGTAGCAATATTTCGCCAATTAGATAGCTTTTGGTAAACTTGCGAGAGGAAAACTGCACTATCTTATCTTGCTCATTTCCAACTCAGCTCCCCGATGGGATAGAAATACACTAGGTGAACATGATAGGCTAACGTTATGCTGGCCCACCAAACTGTGGATTACAACATGATAGGACAGGTTATCCTATCATGTCTCTCTCTTATCATGCCCACCGAATGATCCCTAAAGTTGAGACATTTTGGTTCCAATAAAAGGGTTGAATCAAGGATAATAGAACGTGATGCATAACACTGTAGTGGCTAAAACTTATCCATGTTCTACTTACTTGAAACATACATTTTACAAAATGTATATTCCAAACAAGTTATCTCCCTGTGTAAGGAGATACTTTATTCTCTTTGTTTTATATGTTTATGTAATCTTCAACCGAGGTTGGTTAATTAACTCATAAGAAGTTTTGGAGGAAGGCTCTAATTTCTAAATTATGTTTGTTGATTTACTTAAGCAACAATATGGGTGTTCTTTATTGTGATATATATATATATATATCCTGTGGCTGAAGCTTGACAGATATATTGTTTTTAACATGCGTTAAATTGGTGTAGGACCTTGCCCAAGAATACATGACCAGAAGTTGAAAGAAAGGTGAAGTAGTAAAGTTATTCATATATAATTTAGTTTTCTATTGATTAACTCTACCTGGACATTTTTTACTTTTTAAATTTTAGGGAGATGCTATTACATAATTATATATTTTTAGTCTAATATTTAAATATTAGTCTCTCAGCAATGCGTGTGGGGATATCCTGGTCAAAGACCCAAACTATAGATGTGCCTTACTGGTATTGCATCGTCGCACATATTTACTATCCTCTGTAGCCTGTAGGTTTTACTTTGTCAGAAATTTACATGTGATAACAAGATATGACTATGGTCACTTGGTCAATAAAGATGTACCTCAAGTTACTTCCCTTCTCGTGTTTACTATCATGTGCAGAGTTCACCTTGTCATATGTACATGTGATAACAAGATATGCTGATAGATGAAAGCACAAGCATCGTTGCGTTGTGTTTAGTTTGTCCTATTATTGTGTTTCACATTTAATGGGGTTTACTATGTTTGTGACTTCAGCTTTGAGAAATCCCCAAGACATGATGCATTTGTCCCCAAATTTGAAGCTGAACTTGCTCAATTTTGTGAGAAATTGGTAACCATTGTCTTCCTCTCCCAACACCAAGGAATTAATATTGTTTGTGTGTCAATAATTCATTCTTCATATTTTCTAATTTATGGTAATAATTATAGGTGATGGACTTGGATAGAAGAGTAAAACGTGGGCGAGAACGTCTTGCTCAAGAGGTCGAGCCTGCACCACCCCCTCCGCTAACAGCTGAAAAGTCTGAACAGCTATCTGTGCTGGAGGAGAAAATAAAGAACCTTCTGGAACAAGTTGAATCTCTGGGTGAAGCGGGGAAGGTTGATGAAGCTGAAGCACTTATGAGAAAGGTGCTGAAAATGAAGCAACACCTCTCTTCACCTGCATTTACAATTGATGATTTATTAAGTTTCCACGACCCTATTACAGAAACAAACTTGAAGAACCTGGACTTTGAGATTGTCCCGAAATAATATTTTTTACTTTCCTTATTCAGGTGGAGACGCTTAATGTTGAGAAGGCAGCCTTAACACAACCTCAAAATGAAAAGTTGCTGATGCTTGCTCAGGAGAAGAAGATGGCACTCTGTGAGATATGTGGTTCTTTTCTTGTGGCGAATGATGCTGCAGAAAGGACTCAGTCTCATATAACAGGGAAGCAGCATGTTGGTTATGGCATGGTTCGTGACTTCATAAAGGAGTACAAGGTGAATTTTGTTATCCTGAATTAAATATCTTTCACATTAAATTTTATAAAATCTATATTGTTGTAAGCTCCTTAGTGGAAAAAGACTTGATTGTTGTTACAAGACATAAATTTATATTATATTTCAGGATGCTAAAGAGAAGGCTACTGAAGAAGAAAGATTAGTTCGTGAAAGAGAGGCAGAAAATCGAAGGAAACAGAAGGAGAAAGAGTCTGAGAGAAGACGGCGAAGTGATTCAAGTGACAGGGAGAGGCAACGTGACAGAGATAGGGAACGAGATAGGTACAGAGACAGACACTCAGACCGTGAAAGGTCTCGTGATCGAGATGGGGGGAGAGGAATGGATTCTAGGTTGAGGAATGGAAGAAATGGAGGCAGAGACAGGTACCATGATCGGAGCAGGTCACGCTCCCCTGTTAGGCACAGCCACAGGAGGCATTCATGAAGTCCTTAAATTAGTGGAATTTCTTGATATATGTCGGGATTTGAATTTGAATGAGGTAGATCTTAATATCCCAAGACTTACATAAATATGTGTTTTTGGAGAGTTGCGTTTTCTCATCATCAAGGGTAAATTTATTTTTTTCCCCATCTCAGAGCTTTGTTGAGACTATACAATCTCCTTTTCACCAATATTATTGATGGAGAAAAAAAGGATTGAGGTAGGCATTTCACTGTTGTAACTTCTTACATCTTCTACACCTTGATTTAAGTCATTTATGATGATTCGACTTTAAAGTATTTCTTTAGTATTTTGTGGAAACCATTTGATCCATTTATAATGTCAGACACAATTTCATGCATGATTGTCATTGCTGCTGAGGGGATGGGTTTCTCTTGTTATGAGGTAACATGTGAATCTTATACCCTAAGAGAAATAGTTTTATATTTGTTCATCATTGAAATGTTTGTTTTGTTTCCCCTTTTCTTTGTTTCATTGCTTTTATTCTGAAGTTTATATAAACCAGCACAGGGTTTAAAATGCGGCTTATTCTCACATTCATTTGACATTGAACTGCGTTTGGAAGGTACCAGTTTAGAAGATATGGGTAAACTTTCTGAATCTGTTATTGATTTTCTCCCAAATCCATGACATCCTATTTATATTTCGTGTATGATATCATATCAGATGATGATACAAAAATTGAATGGAAAACTAATTATTGAAAAAAAAGATCCTAGTCGGTCCCTAATTTTTTTAATGTGCACCTGAAAATGAAATAAATCAATTTGGTTTTCAAATTTTTCAAATAATGGTCAAATTACTTCTTAGTCAGGAAAAAATTCTTTCCATCAGGGAGGCCAATTTGATCTGACATTTGAGATATCTGGCGACTAGTTTGTTTTTTATTTTATATTTTTCAAGAACCAAACGTTTGTTTGAAAAAATAGGTATATTTAGGTCCTTTTTTTCTTTATGGGTTATTTGTGCAAAATTAGGTATCTGCCAGCATAAGACATGGATTATTACTTCCACAGTTTCACGCATGAGCTAGATCTATATTTGATTAACTTAAAGCACATAAATATACAAATTTATAAAATAAACAATTTATAATTTACTTATAAATATAAGTTATTCACAAATAAACATAGTACATAATTTACATATGAATAATGTATATGCATGTACATAACATACAATATACTAATGAATATATAATAAGAAAATGATAGTACTTTCTTAGATTTGATATACAAATGCATATATAACAAATGGAATTCAGTTTCTTATATTTGATAAAATACATATACATTTGTATATTTGATATTTAATAATTTATCTAGTAATGTTGGTTGACTGCCTATATTTTGCTCGTTTGTATATTTGATATTTTGATCGGGTGGACACATATTTAATGTCCTACCCACCTAATAAGTGTGGATGTGCCCATGAGCTTTCCCAAATACCCAATTGTCAATGTTACAGACATTTAGAAGGTTTAAAAAAATGACTCAACACTATACATTACTATGCCTGCGAATTGATCCCCTCTTCTGATATATCACTTTCAACTACTAAACAGAATCTGACTTTTTTTTTAGTTACAAATAAAATATGGAAGTAGGCATATTGATCCAAAACAAAATAATTATAGTAGGCATGGCCAATGTCCAGAAAGACGTTCTCTCCACTGGAAAAACATGTCCACAGAAAGGAGAGGATGGAAGGGCTGAATTGCTTTAACTTTGTAAGGAGTACTCATGAATCCAAATCCAAATACACACAAGGTTTGCTCTGGGCGATATTTTAGCTGTTCTATTGAATTGAATTAGATAGGCAACTATGGAATGAAGCAAGGAGCTGAGTGATTGGCATTGAGATAGCGGAAAACACATTACTGAGATACTCAATATCAACTGACACCTGCTGCACTCCACAATCCCATTCATGCACACACAGAAAAGAGATTAGTGGGCTTCGGTTACATGAATAATTCTAAATCTTCCTGTCACTACTTTATTCTACAAAATCCTTCTATTGCTAAATGAAGGTGGTTTGAATGTTCTTGATATTCCCAAGATATGGATGTGTTTACTTTTTCCATCCATCTACCTACCAAGTGGGAAACTTGAAAACACGGTACCAACTTATCTTACTTTTGTGGAAATTGAGATGGTGTTAAAAATGAAAAGCTTTCCGTCATCACAAAATTCGTCACATCTGCACACTTATTAGCTCGGTCCCTTGAGTCAAAAATACAAAATCATCCCAATGCTGCTTTATTAGTTTTTGGTGAACCTTTGTCTATTGAGATTCTAGAGACTAAACCTTCCAATTCCACTCAAATCTTGAGCAGCATCAACCTGAATAATAACAGTAAGAGCTAAGACAATGATTAACTGTGAATCATACATACTACGTAAAAAAAGGTCTCAACAAAAATGTAACCCTGTGATTGATAATGCATCTCTAAGACGAGGCCGCACCATTCAGGACTACAAGTAGAGAATATAGGTGAAAACTGAAAACAAAATAATAAACTAAAATCATGTGATGAACATTACACCTAACCAAAGGGGAAAATTAGTACCTCCCCAACGCAATGTCTCATTTTAGCATGAGGGAGATTCAAATACGTCTTCCACAATCAAACTTATAGATAATGTTGTTGAGCTACGTACATCATTATCAAATTACTAATAAAAATGAAAATTAACAATATTATCTGCAGAGTTTCATAAGCACCTTTCATTCTTTGCGTGACAATATCTACTTCTCCTATAGATGATCCCTCATCCCGACAATTGTAGAATTTTCCCAAATTCCAATTCTATATTTTGAAATGGGAGGAGATTCATTTACCTAAAGAGTAAGTTTTTTTCAAATTACTTCATATTTTAGCCATTAATTATAGGAAAATCCAATAGTTTAGAAAACGTACTCTTTGAGTCAATGAATTTCTTATCTTTTGAAATTATCGTAGTCTCTCTCAAACAAGGCCCAACAGACCCAAAAGTGAAAAGTGTTTATAAAAAAATAAGGCCCAATAGTATAAGTGTGACATTTGGCAGTGAAGGATAACGAATTCCTTGCTCCCCAAGTCCACAACATTCCAGAACTTTCTCTAGAACCTTCTGGACCCATTTCCAGCACCTTCGTTTTCTTCCCATGCACCCCTTCAAATATCGTCCACTCTCACTCTCTATCACAGTGTTCAAACACAGAGTTTTCCTAGACCTGCTCTCTCTCAAGCAAATTTCATTCAATGGCTTCCTCTCTTGTTCTCAATCGCTCCCTCTCTTCTTTACTCTCTCGTTCTGTTCGTCCTATTTCTTCCATTTCTCGCTCCTTTAACACTAACGCCATTCGCCAGTCCGATGATAACACTGATGGCGATCGAAATGTCGAACTCTCTGATCGCTCTCTCCCTCGCCGCCGTGACGATTTCTTCTCAGGTAGTTGTCATCGTTCTCAAACTCAACCTTTATCTCATTCCAAATTTCAAATTATGTTACATGATTTCGTTGATTATTTGAATTATCAATTTCTGAAACGGTTAGTTTTAATTTCGCAGATGTGTTTAATCCGTTTTCTTCGAGTCGGAGCCTGAGTCAAGTTCTGAACCTGATGGATCAATTCGTAGAGAATCCGTTCCTGAATGCATCGCGTGGAATTGGAGCTGGAGTTCATCGCGGTTGGGATGTAAAAGAGACAGATGATGCTCTTCTTCTCCGCGTGGACATGCCTGGGCTTGGTAAGGAAAATGTGAATGTTTCGGTGGAGCAGAACACACTCATCATCAAAGGAGCAGGTGATAAAGAAGGTGAGAATGATGAAGAGAACATTCGTAGGTACAGTAGTAGGATTGACTTGCCTGAAAAGCATTACAAGATCGATCAAATCAAGGCTGAGATGAAGAATGGTGTGCTGAAAGTTATTGTGCCTAAAATGAAGCAGGAAGAGAGAAACGACGTCTTCAATGTTAGGGTTCAGTAATCACTACTTGTTTGTGTTTTTTATAATATACACTTTTTTCTTTCAGTTGCTAGATAATAACGTTTAGGTTAATGTAATGTAGACGGTGTTGCTGATAGTATGTTCAGCTTTCTTCACTCTTCAACTTGTAATGAAAGGAGATTACTTCTGTTTTTAATATTCAGTTCTCCTCAATTTCGATTACATTTTTTTGGCATAAAATGTTTAAGTGATGGGTTTTGTGATAATACCATAATGACAATAACATAAAATTATGCTCATTATATCCTCTAAATCTATTCTAGAGAAAATTAATTTATTTTCAATGTGAATGTTAATATGTATGGTTCTAATCACTAGTTATGGGATGTGTATTAATATTTCTCCAAGTTGTCTTATTTCTTTTTGCAATTTCCGTTCTTATGTCAATGTAAATTTTAATTGGGTCGCGTCACACTTTGATCCCAAAAAAATGGTGATTTCTTTTCTCTTGGCCATAAGAAGCCTTACATGTAATTGTGTTAATAAGAATTCAGTCATCTTGATTAAAACTGATAATCCGATCGTGGTACATATTATCTGTCTAATAATGCTTATGATTTCAAATTGTACATAGTAACAAGTTTTTAACAATTAGAATTTTCAATCCAAATTTTAATGCTGTCCCCGGCTGCACATACAGAGAATGAAGAATTTGAGTCCTTATACTGGAGTATGAGAAAGGATGCTTTATATAAAAAAATGTTAAAATCTATGTCATTAATCTTTTATTTATGACACATGTTTTAATCTTAGGTATGTATTAATCTCGAGAGTGCCAAACTCGAGAATGAAGGGGCAATTTTAACCCGGACAGAAGACTTCTTAGCTGTTACACAATGATTAATAGAAGTGGGAAACGCTTCCGATAATTATCACTCGAATGTAGTTTTTCTCATATGATGGTCTTTCAATACCATTAATACTCTCTATGTTTGAAGGTGAACTTTCTATATTTTATGCGTTTTCTAGATATTTAATTTGAGCTAAATATATGGGAAGATGAACCTGTATATTAAAGTCAAATTCGTAGAATAAAGTTTACTTCATGTCCACATGAAAGACAGACTTGGCACACTTCAATAGCATCCACAAAAAATGGATTTCACTATATCAAGTTAATATGTATCTTCCTCTCTTCAACATTACCATCAAGGCATCAATCCATGACAACAAGTGTTTTCACGTCTGTCTTACAATGGATATAGATCTGTCCCGATGTCTGATTTTTTGTTCTGAGTCAATAAGAATTTTATATTTTGTTTTTAAAAAATTTATTCTATTCATGTGATAGTATATCATTTGTATAGAATAGAAAATGAGACAACGTTTGAGACATGTAATCTTCATCCTCTTACAATAGTGATAATTGTGATGCCAAATCTTTAGCCACAAGACTAATGTATATTATCATTTTCATTTTATTTCTCTCCTGGGCGGTTGAGGGATTATGGACTAAGGGAAATTATATACTTGTTGTAGGGGTGGGGTATATATGTAGATTTCAAAGTGACATGTCCATGAGAATAGATCATAGATTAGATGGGATAATGAAAAATATTCAAAGCATGAAGAGACTTTGTTGCAAGAATAATCATCTTGCAAGAAGTTTTTTTTCAAAACTTCAAACAAACATGAGACTAATTTATTCCCACCTCCACATTTTGGCAAATGCATATGACAGGTTTAAGTAAGTTGAACAAGCAAGGATTCTATTGAGAAAGAAGTTATTGTTTTAATTATTTTTATTTTTAAAAATATCATTTTGTTGTAAATAAATAATAAAAATGGAATAAAACAACACTATATTATTGCCAAGTTTTTTCATTGTCATTTATAGATTATTTATCTCTTTCTTCATTTTCACATGTATTTTATTTTATTTTCCTATATTTCTCCTTTGAACCTTGAACAGTTGAACTTAAAAGCGAGCTACGCCATAGTATGTTTGTTGTTTAAGTTGTTAATATGTTTCTTTTCCCATTTTCTTTTCACATGTATTTGATTTTCTTTTCCCACTAGGTTACGACGTCGTGTTGCAAGTTGTTACATAGGAACGAAGTGGGCCCAAAATTTTGGATATCCTCTTCAAGTATGAGAATAATGCCATTTGGATATTCGAATATTCTTTTTCTTTTATTATTCGATACAAGTTATAACAACTGGATGGCTATCGCATGACCATTATACCCCTCTTATTTTCCGTGTATTTATTCATTTACAATACCATTCCCAATTTAAATTCTTATCAGTTTGACCAATATGCCCCTTCATGATTGGACCCCGTAGTTTATAACAAGAGGTTTTTCAACAATCAAGTAACAGCTGTATGAGGTTGCAACGTGCATCAGGAAAAATGTCAAATATATGATGGTTAATGTAGTTATTATGTATAAATTTTTAACAATCTTTTATTAATTATACATAATTAAATTAGATTGATCTGTATATTTATGAAATTAATAATGTAGATAATCACTTACGTATCACATTACAATTCCTCACATTTCTAATCTCATGTGTATTTTTCCAACAATCAAATAATTTTATTCTTTCTTCAAAACGTGGAGTCCTTTGATTTGAAATAGAGTGTGAGATGCAATAAACAGTGGGCGTGCTTCGTGGAAATAAATTATTGATACTTCTGAAGTCCCAACACATATAAAAGTGCATCACCCTACGATAATTGTCCTCATTTATTCTGCATAATCTATTGTTCATTTACATTACTTTTATTTAAAAGTCAATCTAATACTAGTTTAGAAGAGTCTAAGTTTATTTGGGGATCCACATTATATGTAGTGACATCTCAAGGGATTATACTTTGATAAATAATTATATTATATGATCTGAATAATATCAATTCTCTAATGTCATTTTTTGGGAATACGTGATATGGACAAATATAAATTTAAATCGTGAAGTTCATGTCAATTTCAATAGGAGCATGACATCTCTCTTTCTCACTCATCATCCAAGTATGAAAGAGAGAAAAATATCCATGTAAGATTTTTTATACTATTATGTCATTTTCAATTAATATTAACTCCTAAAATTATTTGTCATTATTTGTCAGTTTATAGAGTGTTACTAATAAATCTAAATAATGACATTATTGCTATTTACAATCTTATATATGAGCGGAGGGCATTGTTTGGGTTTTTTTGTTAGAGATAAACTAGTTATTTTTATACAGGGCTATCAGTTGATAGTTGAAATCAATAAACAAGTTGATTTAAATAAAAAAAATCGGTAAGATTAATGAATAAGTTATTTAATATATATAAAATGATATAAATCTTTACCCAACAAATTATAATTATCTTCAATTAACTTTTTATTATGATTGGTTTGGCTCAAAATGGATGGAAAGAAAAGAGGGGGATAAAATGAAAAAAATGAAGCGATTATGAAAATTTCTCTCGTTTAGTTAAGAAGAGAAAATAAAAGGAAATAAAAAAGTTTATAGACGCAAATATTTCTCACTCCATTATAAAAAATAAAACTCATTCTTGAAATGTTTTTTTTGTAGATATTCTATCAATAATTTCTAAAAATTAACCATCATTATTCAAGTTTTATTATTCAAAAGTTGATGATAAAATACTTAATAAATAGAAAAAGTTTATATGCCTAATTAAAAAAAATTCTCTCCATTATAAAAAAGAAAACTCAATTTTAAAAATATACTTTTTGGTAAGTATTCTATCAATAAAGTTTTAAAAACTAAGTCCGACCATTCAAATTTTATTATTCCAAAGTCGATGATAAACTATTTAATAATATTCGATTTATTTTTTATAGCAAAATGTTAACAAGTATCCTAAAAGCAACTTGCATTATAAGATTTAAAACATTAAAAACACTAAGTATAGCAAACAAATTTATTTTAAGAATTTAATATATATGAATTAATAATACAGTTTTTATATTTGTTTAATAATTAATATATGAATGATACATTGATAATATAAAAAACTTGTTAACATATTATATACTATTATATTTTCTTTTTTTATAAAAAATTATATACAATTAATATATTATTTGTTATCAATTTATATTTTTTTAAGAATTAATCATAATTAAACACAAGAGATAAGTGAAACAATAATAATATATAAATCTCATACGATATTTTACATTTTTTTTTGTTGTTGTTATGTATAACATTATAGGGATTATGAAAATAAAATAATATATAATGAGAAAGGATATTTTGGTAATATAACATGGCCGATACTCTGCAATAATTAAACCAAAAAAATAAAAAAAAAAGCGGCAAATGGAATTAAAAAAGGAGAGCAAAATGGACATTTCACAAGAAGCGAAGTAATAAATAGAACGTTTGCGTGTGGAAAGCGCAATCTTTATCTCTTTGAAGTGTCATACACAACATTTAACGCAAAACCCAGAAACATATACAGAATAATATCTTCTTCCCTTTGCTTCATTTATAAAGGGTACGTTATTCACTCTTCTTATTTATTTATTTATTTATTTATTGCATGATGTATATAACACTATGAGAGCTCTAGTTTGAGAAATTCCTTCTATCTTGGAGTAGTAAGACTTGTAAGGGAAATAAAATCTATACAAGCTTCATCATTTTCTTTGGATTTCGTTTTCATATTTTCACAAACTAAATTTTTACAATCTCCACTGTTTTGATTTTCTTTGTATGAGTACCAGGAACTGTTTTTTTAGATTCCAGGGGATTGTGATATTTTTATTTATTTATATGTAATTAATTTAAAAATGGAGACTTTTCTATGAATTATAGTATGTGAACTAGGTAAATTTATTGTTATGATTGTGTTATCAATATATAGGACCAGTGAACTCATAAATGATTTTTAGTGCAATTAGATTTTCTTTAGTCAACACAGTGTAATGATTTGATAAAGTAAAGTTAGCATAAATTGGCATAACCATGGCTGTTTATTCATCTTCTCTTTTTGTTTTGCAGCTGTAAAGAGAAGCTCAAATTTTCTTCCTCTTTCTTACCCCTGAATTAGGAGGAGGAGGATATATAACACATGGGTTCAGAACATTTGTCTGGGAGAAGTTGCAGAAAACCCATTGGGATTAAGATCATTGAGGACTTAAAAGGAAGCCGCATCTCCTTCAAAACCCACCAAGCCATTGTTCTGATTGTAACTTTTTTAGCTTATGCTAGTTACCATGCCACCAGAAAAACCACAAGTATTGTCAAGAGTGCCCTTGACCCGAAATCACCGGACCTTGGCATGAATTTCGTTCCCTTGAGGCTAACCAATTTCATGGAGGCGAATGGACCAATGAAATTTTCTGGTGCTTTTGGTGGTGGCTGGGCTCCATTTAATGGCTCAGATGGGACATCCCTTCTTGGTCAATTGGATGTTGCTTTCCTTTCAGTATATGCTTTTGGCATGTACTTTTCGGGACATTTGGGTGATAGGTGTAATTTGAGGATTTTTCTAACAGTAGGGATGTTAGGAACTGGTGTGTTCACTTCACTCTTCGGCGTAGGATACTGGGGGAACATTCATAACTTCTATTATTTTTTGGTAGTTCAAATGATTGCTGGGTTATTTCAATCCACAGGATGGCCTTCGGTAGTTGCAGTCGTGGGTAACTGGTTTGGAAAGAGCAAGAGAGGGTTGATCATGGGAGTTTGGAATGCCCACACTTCTGTTGGGAACATTGCAGGTTCCTTGATTGCTTCTGCTATGTTGAGCTATGGATGGGGTTGGTCCTTTGTTCTGCCAGGACTTTTAAGTGCTTTCATTGGTTTGGTGATTTTCCTTATATTGCCGGTCACACCTGAGTCCGTTGGAGTGGATAGAGAGGAAGATGAGTATATTTTTCCCAATAAAAGTGGAGATGAAGAGGTAGAGGAGCCTCTGTTAGCTCCTCCAGTGGTGGACAAAGCTGTTGGGTTTATAGAGGCTTGGAAAATTCCCGGGGTTGCTCCTTTCGCTTTTTGTCTGTTTTTCTCCAAATTGGTTGCATATACATTTCTCTATTGGCTCCCATTCTATGTTAGCCACACAGGTAGTTAATTCTATTTGATATTTTAAATTGTATCTTTATGTTTAATCTGCATGACATTAACTTTCTACAATTGCAGTGAACAATCACACTCTTAGTATTAGTGTATTACTCCACATTTCCAATACATTTTGCATTCTTTTACCTTATTGACATCTTTAACTTCTCATCTATGTCTGTTATCATGCAGCAATTGATGGCCAATATCTATCTAGTGAGGCAGCAGGAACTCTGTCCACTTTATTTGACGTTGGAGGTGTGCTGGGAGGAATTTTAGCCGGTCACATTTCCGACCGATTAGGTGCTAGAGCCATCACAGCAGCAAGTTTCATGTACTGTGCAATCCCTGCCCTGTACTTCTATCGAAGTTACGGGCACGTTTCCTTGATTTTAAACGCAGCATTGATGTTCATCACTGGCTTGTTTGTGAACGGGCCCTATGCTCTCATAACAACGGCAGTTTCGGCTGATCTTGGAACACACAAGTCATTGAACGGAAACTCAAGAGCTCTCGCAACCGTTACAGCAATCATTGATGGAACAGGCTCCATAGGGGCTGCAATAGGACCTTTGTTAACAGGTTATGTTTCAGCTAAGAGCTGGAGTGCTGTTTTCTCGATGTTGATGGCAGCAGCTCTAATTGCAGGGCTGTTTTTGACTAGGCTTGTAGTGGCAGAGGTGACTGCAAAGATTGAAGAGTCAAGGTCTAATAGAGGAGTACAAGAACCTTCTCATCTAGTTTAAGAATTTAAGGAGTTATGCTGATACAGGGTGACTGTGTGTCTATTCTGAGAGTGCCTATATGGTCACATTCAATGCTTCAGGGCATTAGTTAAGTTAAAGAGGAACAGCAAAAACAACACAGCAGTGTCAAGTGAGTATAGAAATTGATCTTGTTGGCAGTTTTTGAATGGCTTAATAGTTGCACCAAGCTACAAATACAAAGTAGAAAATATTGGGATTTGGCATTGTATATAAAGCCCATTTTGCCAACCCACTTTATTTGGAAGAGTTGTGTTTTTGTTTTACTTTCATATAGACTTCTCAATTTATGGCTACAATGGTTGGAGAAGCAGTTCTCATTTTCAATTTATGTATAGAAGTAAGGTTTCTCTCTCAACAGCTTGCAATTTTCAGTATCATGAAAGTGCACTTGACTATTAATAAAGTATGATGTGTAATTGCATTAGAGTTATGTCATTTGAATATCACTTTCAACATATCATGTACATTTATTTATTTTAACTTTTTTAGTTATTTTTATTTAATATTTTTTATACAAGCATTTAAACAGTATATAAAAAAGTTAAAAAGATGCTATTTGTTATCCCATGGTTGATGTATAAGAAACATTATTGATTGGGCAGAGGTGCAACTCTTTAAGCAAAATAAAAGATGTATGAGATTTTTTTTCAGAATGATAAAATATTTACTAATGTTACTTTGACTAGAATAAAGGTTGATATATGTGTTTGTTTTTTTAAGTTTAGTGACATTGTTTTGTTCTATTGGGGCACTTGTTGTCCCTATGATCATATGCATATGGTACAACAATCAAATGTATGTTTGTTTCCCTCGTACAATAATCAAACTATGTCCATATTATAATAAACCGAAGAAATTATTATTATTTTCTATGTATAATTCATTGCTATGTTCGTTTCCTTCCTTTTGGAATTAGCTTTTTACCTAATCGCCCAATCTAGGATCAAATTGCACGTAGTTTGAAGATGGAACCTCCCCAAAATCTAAATTCTTTTGAAGAAATTTTATTACTTACCTTTTTGATATTGCATAAAGATAGTGTGTATCATGTTCATGTCACTCCACTAATATATTTTGAGAATAAAGTTAATTTGATTTTATTAAATCACTATTCCACTATTTATTAAAAGTTTACCACTAATCATGGCTAAACTCTCCATATATCTATTTTGCTACGGTAACCAAATTACACATTAAGAAAAGAGAGAAAACTGGTAAAGGCTTAATCTAAGAGTAAATTAGATATATATAAATTATGACTAAGTCACTAATGTTAATACGACTCTCATTGTAGCTTGAAAATTGATAATTGATAATAAAAAAGATGCGATCACGCGATGTTGTTAAATTACGTACACTTCAGTCTAATGTAAAGTCAAAGACTAAACCATCTAGGCTTTGATTTATTAAAATATTTATAATAGATTAAGGTTAAGAAATTGACTTTAAAAAACCTTTCAAATTTGACATAGAAAGAATATGGTGATGACATTAATGTTGATATGTAGGAAGGAGTATAATAATAAATAATGTATACGATATTCTATTATGCTCAATTCTAACACATATTCACCCTGAATGATGTGAAAAAAGAGAGTAGGTGAGCAATATATAATAGGCAAATATGATATTCATATCTTTTTGTGACATCAAACTCTAAATTCTAACACAAACTATCCTTTTTTAAATTCCTCTTATCTTATCCTCATTTGAGGAAAGTTTGATAGACACTCATGGGTAAATGTTATCCTTGAAAAAGATGCTTCAATTCATAATTCAAACAAAGATGATGTGTGTTCTAGAATGATAGAGTTCCTTAAGACCACCAATAATACAAGGAAACGAAAGCAGTGACAATTATGTCTTGTTACTTCCATGCCAAAGATTTAATGGATGAAGTTACTTCGTTGTTATTTTGATATGGACAGCTACGTTAACATTAATGTATTGTCTCGGGAGTGGTTAGTGATTATCTATGGATGATTATGACTCAAATTAACATTAATTAATTTGGCCCCAACAATTTTCAACCATGAATTAGATACGTATTAGTCTTTGAATCTTGTAATGGAACAAGTATAATAATCTATTAAAATTGTTAACCACGAAGGTGCACTTAGGAATTACAAATGATATTGTACAGGTGTGATAAGTAGCGTGACCACTACATTAAAGGTTACTCATATGCTTACTTTATATTTTAAGCAAAGGATGATAGCTGTTTATTTTTTTAATACCACTACTTTATTTACCAGTAGTGTTGTTTGCTAACCATACAATTATACTATCTTATTGTAAGTTTTTTTACATACTTTATTTTGTATCCGAGTTAATTTTGTTTAGATGTGAATGATAATAATAATAATGAACGTATAAATAGTGCATAAATATTAAATCTTAGGACTAATCTCACTAGATTACACTAAATCATTCCTATTTATAGAAATTATATTAAAAAATATCCAAAAAAAAAACCAATATAGTTGATAGATACATGTGATTCACATAAGGTTATTTATATGTTTGATTTGTGTATGTGCATATGGAAAAAATTATTGGTAGAGACATCGGGGTGGCCTAAATGGTACAGTGATTTGTAGGGCTGACCTAAATGGGCATGTCCAATCATATTGTAAAAGTGTCCTGCTATTGGGCTTAAGGGACAATTTGCCACCTCCAAAGTTGATTTTAGTGATCTATAATCATTGCCTTTAGTTCATACAAAATAGAAGATTGGGTAGCCCATCTATTCTAATCCTAGTCTACTTTCCTATCCAATATCAAAGATGATGAATATTGTAACCAAAAAATAAAGCCCACAGCAAGCCTGCAATTTTGGAGTTAAACTACCATAATAATATGTATAAACGTTTATATTTTTAACATTTCTTTTTTTTACTACTTTACTTCCCTATTAAATTATGGAAATTCGGCAATATATATTTACCTTCAAAGATATCAGTCTTTATGCATACAAAAAGGGGTTTATATTTTGAAAATGAAGATGTTAAAATACTAGTTGGTAGACATAAAATACACGCTAAAGAAAGATAAGTATAAATAAATAAACAAGTGGACAACTTAATTTAATTTAAGTATTTCTTGGTAAAGTATAGTGTAATTTGGTTTAAAAAAATAAATCACATAGAATATACAAACAAATTTTAGTTTTGCAAGTTGCAACCCCAAAGAAGATAGTCATTAGTTCCCATTTGAATTAATACCTGAAAAAAGTATACTAGCTAGAACATTCATTGAATTATAGAAACTAGATATGGTATGAAAAATAATGTAGAATACAAGGCAAACGAGGAAAGCAGTGAAGACAAGGCATCATAGACCACTCAAGCCTGGTCCCACTATCTGTTCCAAGTTCCAAGTTCCAAGTTCCAACCAATCATGTTTCTCTCTTCCACATCTCTATCTTCTTATTTTTCCTCAATCTTTTCCTTTTCTCTTTTATCTCTCAACCAAGTAAAATAGTGCATTTCCTCTCTCCACTCTATATGAATATTCATAATAAATAAATAGCATAAAAGGTAGATAAAAAAATTATCAATATTACCACAACCTTAACTTATGTGCTTCCACACCAACAGTTTTGTAAGGAAGTCTTTTCTGGTGTGCAATCTAAATTAGTTGAGTTCTACTTTGTCGAACAATCATCATTGTCCAAATTGCAATTTATTCAGGTACACTGCACACCATGCACCATTTTATATCTTAGCAGCTTTAATATTTTTTTTTCATTAAAGTTTGGAACTTTGGCTGAAACCCAATTCGTGTTTTTGTTGTTCTTCATCTGGGTACTTTCAGTTTTATCTGCTGCAGGCTTGTTTTTTTATTTCCATTTAAATTCTTAGTGATTTTATTATTGTTTGGTTTATAGATGTTTAGCAACAACTTTGGAAGTTTCTAAAAAGTGGACAAAGTTTTAAGACTCAAGAAGCATTTGTTTGTAATAGGAGATTTTGATGATTAATTATACATAGTGGATAGGAAGGGATATTACAATGGCTACTGCTGCTGTGATTGGACTTAGTGGAGGAAAGAGGCTCTTGAGTTCATCTCACCATTACTCTGATGATATTACAGAAAAGCTTTTCTATGGAAGTGATTTTGGATCAGTACACTATCAAACTGCTCAAACAAAATCTGTTATAATTGCTAAGAAATCATCAAATTACACACCGACTTTTCCAAAAAGCAACAACGAGAAACAGATTCAGTCCATCAAGGCTCTCAAGAAGCATGTTGTTGATGCCCCAATTATTGCAGATCAGTGGTTTGAGGGATATAATAATTGTAATGACTTAGAGGTGGAAAGTTCTGACAATGCACTTCTTTTGCTGCAGAAGTCAATGCTTGAAAAGCAATGGAACCTTTCATTTAAGAAGAGACTGTTAAGTGAGAAATCGAGAAGAAAAAAAATGCATAGGAAAGTGACTGTGACTTGTTCCGGTGTGTCTGCAAGGCAAAGAAGAATGAGTACTAAGAGGAAGACTCTCGGTAAAACCGGCTCGGCAATGGTACAACCTTGTATGCAGTTGAGGTCCATAATCAGTCCTGAGCTGCTTCAAAACCGGTTGAAGGGTTATGTGAAAGGAGTTGTAAGTGAGGAATTGCTCTCTCATGCAGAAGTTGTGAGCCTATCAGAAAAAATAAAAGTTGGGCTTTCCTTAGATGAGCACAAATGCAGGTATTTGCATATTTTGTTGATCATTTTATAGTTTGCTTGTTAGCTTGCATTATTTTGCAACTGTAAAAGTTCCAGGTTTCTTTCTCGAAACATTGCATCATGTTAAAGAATCTCTAGATCACTTAAAAGTATGGTTTGTTGCTTAGGTTTTAAACTTGAGTGATCACTTTTTTTTTAATCCTACAATCTGAATTGGAGGGAATGAGAGTATCTTCTGTTAGCTCTAACTTTTAATGTTTCATTATTTACTCTAACAAATTTACTTTTTAAAACTCTTAAGTTAATGCCAGAGCCTTAGTTTTCTCCTTCAGTTTGTGTAATATAGGTATATAACTTTTTTGTATAAAAAAAGGGACGGTCTAGTGCTGGAGAAATAAAATAAATTATACAATTTTTTTACTCTTGGAACATGGAAAACTAAGTTCAATTTCATTCGCCTTATTTAACTAGTTAAATTCAAACATTTTCTTCAAGTTGTAGTTAGCTTACCACAACTTTTTGCTGGTGGGAGAAATAGAAACATTGTTGCTATTTGTCATTTGATAAAGATAATCTAAGAGAATTAAATTGGATTAGGATGATGAAAAAGGTTAATCATTGACACTTCTAAAGAAGATAGAATAGAATGTTTGCCATTTATAACGCTATAACCACATTGACATTCTTCGTCATACATTAAATATTTTTCACACCATTCGAGGAAATTGTACCAAATAATGTTGTAACTTGACTTCCTTTGGTTCTGCTTTTACGTCGAAGATAATTGTGGCCTTATGGGGTTGATATTCACTATTTCTGAATTCTGAACCTTTTGTGTGAGTTTCAGACTGAAGGAAAGGCTAGGATGTGAACTCTCAGATGATCAAATTGCAATTTCGCTAAAGATTTCTCGTTCTGAACTGCGAGCAAAAATGATAGAGTGCTCTTTGGCTAGAGAAAGGTTGACTATGAGCAATGTTCGCTTAGCCATGTCTATTGCTCTAAGATATGATAACCTGGGTGCTGAAATGGCTGACCTTGTTCAGGTGAATCCTATAGACATTTCTGTTTGAACTTCACATTTACTTGGCTTTTTTTCTTCCTCCGTTGTGAAAGACTCATCGTATTTTCTCTCCAGGGTGGCTTGATTGGACTACTTTGTGGGATCGAGAAGTTTGATTCGTCTAAAGGGTTCAAGATTTCAACTTATGTTTATTGGTGGATACGTCAGGTGAGGCTTGCCCATTATGAGATTTTCATTGCATGCTTTTTTATATGGTAGCTTATATAGTTATATACCATTGTTGTTCTTTAAACAGTAACTTCATAAGATTCAAGTTCAACCAATTTATACTGTTGAAATATATGGAAACAGTGGCAGCATATGAGAATTATTTTCCATGAAATGTCTTAAAATTTCTGTTTAGTGTTTTCATTTTTCATTTTTCTCATTCTTATTGTCAGTATTAAATCTCTGGCTGTCCTTGCTGCCATAATTTCTGCATGAGTTTATGATTGAACAGTTACTCCCTTTCACTCCCAATCTGCCATTTTTGCTGGAGAAATCAAAATTCGGTGTAGAGAATGCACCATCTTCAATATTTTTCCCATCCTTTATAATTTTGTTCTAAGTAATCAGAACAAAGAGTATTTTAAAACTCAAATTTGTCCAAAAACCAACATGAATCATGTTTTCTTTGCTGACAGGGTGTTTCAAGAGCTTTAGCTGAGAATTCAAGAACATTAAGATTGCCTACTTATTTGCATGAGAGGATATCTTTGATCCGCAATGCTAAGTTTAGACTAGAAGATAGAGGCATCACTCCAATTATTGATGTAAGTCAGTGAAATGTATACAAAGAAATCAACACCATATTCTATCAAATACTTCAGAACTCTGAAGTATCATTAGAATTGACTAAATGGTTCCCTTGTTTTGCAGAGGATTGCGAAAAGCCTTAATATGTCTCAAAAGAAAGTTAAAAATGCTACTCAGGTAACAAAGTCATTGAGAGTTACATGGTCTTTTCATAAATGTAATGTAATATCATTTTATTCCTTTGCAGGCAATCAATAAAGTTATCTCACTTGACAGGGAAGCATTTCCCTCTTTGAATGGTCTTCCAGGAGAAACTCATCATAGTGTAAGTGTTTATACAAATTTTCTACAACTCCATGAAGGAAGATCCATAGATCTTATTTCTTCTTTGCCTGTTGTTTTATTTTTTCCTTCCAAATAATATTAACTATCTCATACATTTTCTGTTTCCACTCACAGTATATTGCAGATAGCCACCTTGAGAATATCCCATGGAATGGAGTAGATGAGTGGGCATTAAAGGTATTCAAGAAACTTTCTGAATGAAGCCTCACTAAACTGTATTGCTAATTTGCTTGGTTGTTGACCAACAAAGGGTATTTTGTTTCATTGGTCAATTACTAAATATCAGACAGTGTGGAAACACTAGGACAATATGTAAAAGAGGGTGAGCCGTGAAAGGGGTACACAACAGTAACGTTATTTGCCTTATGATGTACTCTTCTCAGATCCTACTAAAGATGACTGCTGAAACTTCCGCCAATAAAGTCAAATAATTTGATAACTGTTGAGTTTTTTTAGCTGATAAATGTCATCCTGCAAAGTACTACATCTTTTGTTTTTTCCATCTTGTTTCATGATTTTCTTACTGCAGTATTTATGCTCTGAACTTTCACAGGATGAAGTGAACAGACTCATTAATGTGACCCTTGTTGAACGAGAAAGAGAAATTATCCGTCTTTATTATGGATTGGGTAAAGAATGTCTTACATGGGAGGACATTAGTAAACGGTAAGTCCAACCATCATTTCCTGTTACTCCTTTTCTCAATTATAACTTTGCAATTAGCAGTTTACATCATCTTATTTGATACATCTATAACAACTTTTTGGAACCCACTCATTGATCTGGACATGCTACTTCATTTGGTGGAGTTTCGTACTTTTATTCTCAATTTCATATCACGTACCACTTGGCAGCAATTGGTTGCTGACATGATTCTGGGAACATTCCCATAAATGTAAAAACATCTACATTTTCTCCTTTCTTTACTAGTGAGATGCCTACAAATGTTTTTACATCCCCTTTTGGGCTATCACATTTCCAAATAAGATGCTAAGGAATGCAAAATATTTCATGAACTTTACCTTATACATTGAGCTGAAACTAGACTTCAAAGTGTCACTCTACCTGCACCAAGAATGTGTTTGGTATCACCACCAAGAAGTTTATCAGCTAGTTAACTAGTTTATTTCAATAATTTGACAAAAAATAAGAAACATGTTAATATTTGGTAAAAGGGATTGTTTCAATAACTACAAGCTTATGAATTATTCTTATTTATAAGGTAATTTAGGTAGCTTATGGCTTATAAGCTAGGGGCCTGTTTCATTTTATACCTATAAGGGTAGCTAAGCTTAGCAGTTAATCTTATTAAGAAACAGTTATGATTCAATTAGATAACTTAACTTTTCACTACCTTATTAACTATTTGTGCCAAACAAAACCTTAAGTTGAATCATGTTCCACTTTTCTTTTTAGCACTTCTTATATCCCTTCCCCCCTCTCTTGTATTCTGAGTTATATTCTGTTTGATGACCCTTGTGTTATTTCTGCAGGATTGGGTTGTCAAGAGAAAGAGTGAGACAAGTTGGACTTGTTGCATTGGAGAAACTAAAACATGCTGCGAGGAAGAAAGACATGGAGGCTATGCTATTGAATTGAAAGATTAGACTTGAGGGATCAACAAGAGACATGTTAAAATGTATATATA
Source organism: Lupinus albus (assembly GCA_009771035.1). Lineage (NCBI taxonomy): Eukaryota > Viridiplantae > Streptophyta > Magnoliopsida > Fabales > Fabaceae > Lupinus > Lupinus albus. The sequence goes on from CM019999.1 coordinate 367,657, forward strand.
CACAGAAAGGAAGTATGTACCTAGAAATTTGACTTCCTTATTCGAAATAGACTAAAGAGGAGAATGAATATAAGGGGACAATGAAGATTTGTAAACCCATACAAATATTGTCTGTTGGAATAAATCTGTTTTATCAATATGTTTATGGATAAATCTTTTGGGTCTCAATTTGCTACTCCAAGGTGTGGAGTTTTTGACAGAATAATGTTGATGCACTGTGCAGAAAAGTTGTAGTATGATAAAATATATCTTTAACTAGATATTGATTTTACCTTTTCATGTATGTAACCTTCTCCTTTTACAAGCCAACATTCGCCAAGTGCATGGTCATGACTAGTGTATATATGAATGTAAGGTTGATAACACAACATTCCCTCTGTGTATTTTCAGGTTTTGATCACTCTCAAAGTAGGAAAAAAGTACAAGTCAACATATTACTTGCTAAATAAAAGTACTGAGATACTGTGCTGATGTAGTTCACTATTCCTAAGTATAATTTACTTTAAACTTTAATTTCTCTCTCAATTGATTTATAAAACAACATTAAAAAAACAAAACAAAAACGGGAACAAATAGTTAATAAGAACCGGCTATCTTTCTTATTTAAGGATGGCAATGGGTACCTGGATCCGCGGGTACCCGCAAAAAATACCCATGGATAATTGAGACCCGACAAATTTAAGACCTGCTATTAGATAAGTCTGGGTCCGGGTAATAAGGTACCCAGACCCGCTATTTCTTCCTATATATATAACAACCTAATTGTAGTATCATGTATATTATCATATCATATTAATCCATAATTATTAATACCATATTAATTCATAAATGTGATGTTATGTTGTTAAGTAATGATATTATGTTGTTAATTCATATGTATCATGTGATGTTATGTTAATCGAAGAGTTTATACTGAATGAACTTTTCATCCTAATATTGAAGTTGTTTTTAATGTTTGTTAGAGTAAAACGAATTGTGTTTAATAGTCAAGTTACGTTGTTTTTAAAACTTTAAATTAAATTTTATAATTTTTTCTCTTGCTAATTGTCTAAATAACATATAAGATTGTATGAAACAAATACATAAATGCATAAATTATATGCAATTATTTTTAATATTTTTGAATTTATGAGTATCCATGGATCCGTTGGGTACCCAATGACCCGTAGGTAGCATACCCAGTGGGTATTAGCATGGGTCTGGGTCCAAAAATAAAGCACTGGGTCGGATCTAAGTAATGCACTATTCAGACCCATTGTCATCCCTATTCTTATTGTACCTTTCCAAATTATACAAATAATATTGAAATTTGGGATAAAATAGTTGTTTGCAAAAATAAATTGTATATTTGTTGATCTTATATATAATTAAGAAATTGTCTCTAATACTAAATGAAAAAATGATATATTATATATTGAGATATGTATAATTCATATTAAATATGACGTGTGAGTCCTCGAGATTCGCATATCTGTCACCGCCCAATCACCGGTCCCTATTCTCTTACTTCAACACACACTCTCTTCTTCTTCTTCTTCTTCTTCTTCTTCGGAAATGAATTGATGCAAAACAACACACAATCATTGAGAATCATAGTAACTCCTCAATCATTAACATAACATGGCTAAGTTATGTCTTAACTCACCTCTTCTTCTTCTCCATCAATATCCCATTCATTTCAATAATCATATTCTGCATCTTAATTCTCCTCCTTTCCTACGCCCTCATCAAAATCCCATTTTTCTCTTCAATTCTTATTCTTCTTCCTCTATTCGTGCACGACCCTATTTCACTATCAACGCTCTTCATTCCAATGACCCTCTTAAGGTACATTTTTCATATTCATTTCATCATTATGGGTAGAAGATATATTGATTTGTTCTCATATAACAAAATCTTAGTTTGATTTGTTGTGTGTCTCCATTGGGATTAAATTTGGGCATTGTTTGAAGGGATCAGTTAAAGTTGGGAGAAATGAAAGCTACCAGCAATGGGATTCCCTTACAGCCAAGTTCTCTGCAGCTGCCAATATTCCATTTCTGTTACTGCAAATGCCACAAATTATTCTTAATGCTCGAAATCTTATGGCAGGAAATAACACAGCTCTCTCCGCTGTCCCATGGCTAGTAAGGCATTGCTCAAAGTTATAAAATTTTACGCTACTTTCTATTTCTGTTCTATGACTATAATTGCTTCACCATTACTTAATTTGAATGAGAGTTCTTGTTCCAAACCCTTGTGCAAATTCACTTATCTGAATGAATGAGGTTTTAATAAAATCCAGTTCCAAAATTTATAAATTCAGTTGTTATTTGTTTCTGCACTTTATTTAACAGTTTTTCTTGTGTGCCAATGGGTACTAGTTTAGGAGTCTAAGAAAAGCAAGTTCTCATGGGAAAGCTAAGTGTATTTCGTCCCAAGATGAATTACATGTGACATCCCTATGAAAACTTATTTGTTTTAGACCCTAAGCCAATGCTGATGGGCAAACAATTGAAAAATCATTTACTTAATTATTTCAATGGAACATTGCTCTTATAACCTAAGGTGGTCATTGACATGAATGTCAATGCAGGGAATGCTTACTAGCTTGCTTGGGAATCTGTCACTACTTTCATACTTTGCCAAGAAGAAAGAGAAGGAAGCAATGGTGGTGCAGACATTGGGTGTAGTTTCGACATATGTGGTCATCGTTCAGCTGGCATTGGCAGAAACCATGCCTTTGCCTTATTTTTTAGCAACTTCAGTTGTTGTGGTGTCAGGTCTTGTTCTGAATTTCTTGAATTACTTTGGTTTACTAAATGCTGGAATCTGGCGCTTCTGGGAAGATTTCATTACTGTTGGGGGTTTAGCAGTGCTTCCCCAAGTAATACTGCTTTCCTTCTCCCACATAGAATTAATAATGCTTGAAGTACTGACCCAAGCACACCAATTCACTTACACCTGTTCAAGTTTGTGCGAGTCATGTCTTTTCAAGTGCGTGAGCACACACATATGCTCCCTCCATCCCATTTTAATTGTCACCTTAGCGTTTTTAATTTTTTCATATTTTTTTGTCACTTTTGGAAATCAAGGTGTATTAACTTTTTTTCTTCCTTTTTTGATTTTATTGCATTAAACAAAATGTGATAATGGTGAATATGTGTTGTTAGGGATAGTTTAGTCAAAATACATCATTTTACATTGGTAATCAACACATTTAATGATTATCTTAATTTGTATGTGTTATGCTAAAGTTACGGTTAAAATGGGACGGAGGGAGTAATTTTTTTTGTATCTTTACTGCTTACCTCACTTTGTATAATTTTCTATCTGGATACAGATAATGTGGTCTACATTTGTCCCCTATATACCTAACAGCATCTTACCTGGGGCGACTGCTTTTGTGATAGCTGTTTTGGCTGTTACCATGGTAATTAATCTTATTTCCTTTGGGTTATCTTTCATTATGTCTCAAATCCCAAAACTCTATCCAGGATGCATGGTTATATATGCCTAAAAGGATCATGTGCAGTACACATACCTAGTACATATGGGTACCATGCTCCCAAGTGTACCTTCTAAACAGTATTTTGTCTTGCCACTTTGAATTATTGTGACTAGATTGAAAAATTAGCAAAATAAACTATCTTTGTTGTGTGCCGCAAGATGAACGTCATTTACTTTAGAATTTTTTCTTTCTTATCGGTGCATCATCGAACTCTATATTTCCTGAATTTTCATATAAGCACTTATTTCAACAATTCATACAAAACAAAACAGGGCAATGATAAAATGGGATTTTCTAATTGTTCGGTCTGAATATCATGCCATTTTTCAAACCAGGGCAAGAAATTTGAATCTGAGGTCTTGCTTCTAGATTGGGTCGGATAGAATTGAACCAGGGACATAGGCTTAGTTTCATTTTCATTTTAAATGCACTGCTTCTAAAATTTGCAGGCGAGAAGTGGAAAACTTTCTGAGGAAGCTATCGAATTTGTTGGAGGAATATCAGGATGGACAGCTACATTACTCTTCATGTGGATGCCGATTTCTCAATTGGTATATGTTATACATGAGAGTTTTGTCTTGTTCAAAAGCAGTGTGATTCATATTCTGTCTCTACAGCTTTTATTACGAGTTTTGACCTTTTCTTGTTCTGTAGTGGACAAATTATCTCAATCCTGAGAACATGAAAGGTTTGTCAGCATTTTCCATATTGCTTGCTATGATTGGAAATGGACTTCTGCTCCCACGTGCTCTCTTGGTTCGTGATTTTATGTGGTAATTCTTTTTCTTATCTTCACTCATATGCTAAGGTAAACAGGTTGTCATCTTTGTTACTTGTACACCTCATTTTTTCACATCTATCACATCATTCATACTGTAAGTGTGACCATTGTGTGCGTAATGTTATTTGTACACCTCATTTTTCACATCTTTTCCCTACAACTCACTCATTGTCCTGTTAAAACTGTTAGTATCTCTGCAAATGGTTATCACTCATACCCAGTAATGGCATCAATGAGACAAAACAATTACCAGTTTTAGATGATAAATTTTGCGAATAGTTTTTCATGACTTTGTTAAAAGATGGTATCATCAAACCCTGTTAACAGTACCTTTGAACAAAATCTGTTACTGGGTGAGATGTAGAAAATGAGGTGTACTAGTAAACATTTTTCTCAAATTGCTTTGTTCATATGTGGTGGTTTAATTTAAATCTTAGTTTGCATGTTTCTCTATAATAAATACTATTTTTATTTGCTCTGTTTCTAATCACTTAGTGGAAATTTATTGAATGCATGTCACTGATATACCTGCCTTTATTTACTATTGCTTATGGTTTTTCATTTTTATGTGGCGTTTCAGAAGCTGTTTTGCATGTGAAACTGATATCAGGTCAATGAATTGTGATTGCAGGTTCATTGGTTCATCATGGGCTACCCTTTTCTATGGTTATGGGAATATTGCATGCCTTCGCTTGTAAGTTGATCTTAGTCCAGTTCTCACCTCTCTTGAGCAAAAAGTAAATTCAGCTGTAAACTAATATTGCCACTTTCCTTCCAGTTTAAACATTATCAGCAATGAATTCTTCTTGGCAGCAACTGTTGGTTTGGTTTCATGGATAGGTACGTAATATCTTTTATAACTTATCTAGGGACTCACTATGTATAATATCACACACACATAGACAAGTTTAAATATTTTTAAATTGAAAAAATAAACTAAAATGCTCTTGTTGAGAGTTGAACTCAAGACCTCCCGCTTACTAAACGGGTGCTCTAACCAACTGAGCTACAAGAGCTGTTTGTTGGTATCACTCTAGTTGAAGTGAAATTTTTTACGGCACGACTATAAGATGTTATATGAGACTGAACTTTGGACGATAAAATGTCAAAAAAGAATAGAGTCCATGTAGGAGAGATGAGAATATTATGTTAGATGGTTGATAATTTAGACAAGATAGAATTATAAATAAATACATTAGGGAGAAAATTGAAGTAACTCCTAATCTTATTGTAGAAAAGATGTTAGAATCGTGTCTGAGGTGGTTTGGACATGTATGGATGAGACAAATAGAAGTTCTATAATGAGAGTAGATGAGATACAAGCTAGTCCAATTCCTAGAGGAAAGAGTCAGACCAACAAAAATCAGAGAGGAAATGATAAAAAAACTTATGAGATCAATGTTTTTTGTCAATAAATATGATTAATGACACAACATTATGGTGTTATTCAATCCACGTAGTCGGCTTCATTAGTGGAATAAAAACTTGGTTGTTGTAGGATTGTGTAAGCACAACCATGTTGTGTATGAAAGAACTTTAAAATAGCTATTCTAGTTAGAAACATAGCCACCTATATTCCACTAAAATATGATCTATTGATAATATAAAATATGTTCCTTTTTTAAAATAATTGTTTGTCTCATGAAGATAAATAAACGACCTAAGAGTTTCTTTTTCAATAATATTCTATATCAACAACAATGAAGGTGGGTATATGTCATAGTAATTCATGAATTGAATACTGTATACTAAATTGTTGAACATTTTTGCCCCAGTGTGATAAAAAAACTGAGTTCATTTTCCTTGTGATAGGAGTGACTTTGTGGAGAGACAGTGTAGTACATGGTTACAAGTCACCTTTGGATTCTATACACGACTTGGTTTCTGGATCTCGAAGATAAAGCTTCAAATGTTGCATTGAAGTTCAAACTTCAAACTATATGATTCAGTGACCTATTCCTCTTAGTAGCTGAGATAGTTATGCATGTACACAGGCCACTAGTTTTCTGGGGATTGAGAATGTTGTAATAATAAGCCATAAAAGCTTTAATATAGGGCTTGGACATGATTGTAATGTTTAAAACTCATCCTCTTAATTGTTTTTCTTTCTATTTTTATTAACCTAGACTAACTTAATTGAATTATTCTTATTTTTCAAAAATGTATTCTAACATAATTCAACCTTTAATAGATGAATCGAACTTATCTAGTGAGATTAAGACTTTGTTATTGTTGTGTTGTGATATATGACAATATATGATATTTGCCAGATAAGCATAGGTTTGGTGGTTCACTTGTTCTCACCAATCAATTTCATGTATATACTCCATGTACATACATTACATGTCTACATTCTGTGCCTGCCTGTTTTCTTTTGTTTTTTGTTTTCATCCTTTTTGTGGTGACAGTGAGAACATCCTTTTGGAATTAGGAGTTGTATACCTCTTGTTTCAAAATAAGATGAAAAGTGAAAAAGAATGGGAAAATTAGAAGGTTTATGTCAAGTGACTTATCCCACAGAAACTTCAATTCAAATTTAACATTCATCTGTTAAATAGAAAATTAATATCACTAAGGCATTTAGATGAAAACAGAGAAAAAGAAGGGTGAGAACTTTGGTTCCGAGATAAGAGGATACTTTTTTTTAATTTTATTTTTTAATATCTTCAAATTTATATAAGTTGATTTTCGTGAATTTTTATATAGATATTTACATATACATCACTAAAATCCTTATATCCATAACAAGATTGAAACTTATGATCTTATATATTATTTGTTAATTACTTAATTAATATCATAAGATTGTGTTTGATCATCCCATAATATTTTGGTAGGAAAATAAATCTTGCATAACATTAATTATAATTTTAAATGAAATTTGATTGTCGTAAGGCTTAAAAAAAGTTACCAATATCACCACTTTTACCCTCTTTTTGACTAGAATGATTGAATATAAAGTACAAGTGTTATTCTACACCAATATGGTGACTGAGTCAACTGCCAAGTATGATTCGGTTTTACATCTATGAATTTAATTAATATTATAATTAAAAGGATAAATAATGGAATTATAATTGAAGGTTGAATAAACACAGATCGTCTTTAACTTTGTGATATATTATTAGCATTTCTAATGTAGTTATTAACACTTAATGAAAATTTAAGTTTTTTATTTTATAAACTTATGATTCATCTATATGGAGTGTAAAAAGACAATTGGGAGGGCCAATAGTGTTATATTTAATTTAATAATTGATTATAGATGAGAAAAATAGAATTGGAGTTTGGATTGAATGGGTTTAGGGTGAGGCCCAATTGAAAACGAATGAGTAAAACGGGTTATAAGATAACCCGAGCAGAGGTGAGGATCTATTTTTGATGTATTTGGCATCGTTCCCAATTTGGACGAGTTAAAACAACACAACTCACCCTAACTCGCTTCATTTCATTCCATTCCATTCCATTCCCTTTCTCTCTATTTTCTCTGTGTCTCTCTATCTATCTTTCACCTACTTCTTCTCCTCATTCATCACTCAGCTGCATCTTCTTACACCACTTCCTCTCCCATTTACACCTTTTCTGGTAATAATCTTTCTATTTTTTATTTCTCTCACCTTTTTCCCTATAATTCTTTCTTTCTCTTATTTCGTTACTCGATCTTCCTTTATTTCACTATTTCATATTGTTCCTTTTAACCTCTCCACATAACAACATCATGTTTTCTTATTCAGTGCCTTGTGTTTGCTTAAACTCAGTTATTATACAGAATATCTTTTTAACAGCTTCGTCGCATGGATTCATTATGAACATAGTTAAAAATAAATAATATCTATTATTCTAAATTGCCTACTTGATTTGGTTATTTTCGGCATCATATGTGATAACCTCAATGCACACGTCATCATTAATAGGTTTTTTAATATATATTTTTAAATTCGATATTTTCTGCAGTTTGAAAATTGAATTTAAAGTAACGGGACGAGTTTTCATATTTTCACTGGACTGAAGGGTTAAATAATTTTATTTTGAGTAAATAGACACTTTAGTCCCTGAAAAATAGATGTTACATGTTTAGTCACTGAAAGTGTAATTTACTCAATTTGTTTAGCTTCATTGCCAACAATAGATTTACGAGCTTTAGAATGGATGAGGTTGTTTTCCCTTTTCTTGTAGTTGAAAGCTGAAACTCTTGTTCTGTAGTGCTGTATAAACGATATCATATTTGTGTCGTCATTTTAAGTTTGACTTCAATTTTTTAATGTAGTGCTTGATGATTGTTCTATGGAGATTTGTTAATGGAAACTTCTTGTTTTTTGCCCAGATTTCTATGTGATGTACATACCAACACTTTCATAGTTGGATAATGGCTGTCGAGACTAATGATAAAACGAGTTTGCCACATGATTTTGGTGATGACGACGGGCCAGTAACTTTTAAACGATACACATCGACCAAGAAAAAACAATTGCATTCAGAATTGACGAAGTCAACTTCTAATAGCCTTGATGGGCAGTCTAATAGACAGAGTTCGAATGTGCCTTCTTCAAATGGCCAATCTTCTAGCGCCCCGAAGGGTGATGTTGTCCCATCTGCTAAGCCATCAGCCATGAAATCTTCTGTAGGAAACTCTAAACCGTCCAATTCACTTGTCAATCCTGCATCTGTTAAGTTGCCTGTAGCAAACTCAAGATCACATTCACTAAATGATAAAGCAAAGTCTGTTCCGGAACAAAAAACGTCCATTGATATTAAGGGGGAAACAAAATTTATCAAACATTGTACTAACGATTACGCTGAAGATTCAGAAGACGAGGAGGATAATAAACCATTAAGTGCTAGGTTGAAGGTGAACTCTAACAATGATAACAAAGCAACCCTGGTTGTTGCTAAGAAATCTTATCAAGACTCTGATGACGACGATGATATCCCCTTGTCAGCAAAGTTATTCCGGAATTCTAATGTTGGAACATCTAGCGGTAACTGTGATGACCCTGATGAGAAGAAGCTTATTTCAAAAGTTCAGAAAGAACTGCAAAATGGTTCCAGTGCTAGTATTAAACAGGAAAAACCATCTACAGTGCCATCTAAGAGGCCACTAGATAACAGTAATTCCATGCACTCTCAAGCTAAGAAGTCCAAGGTCTCAGATCCAGCTGCATCAATCAAAACTAAACAAGTCTCTATGAAATGTGAGCCGAAGGTGGAGGATGATGATGATGATGATATTCCTATTTCCCAGAGAATAAAGAAGTCGGCTACATCAGCTGATAAATCATCTTCCATAAATAAGAAGGCGGCTGTATCAGCTGATAAATCATCTTCGATAAAGAAGAATTTGACAAAGGTTACTAAAGTTAACAAGGCTGGTAAAACAGCTTTTAAGAAACAGCCAAAGAAGTTAAAAAAATCAGGCAAGGGTTCAGATTATTCCAAATCTATGAAATTTCTTCCTGGTTCTGGCGATGGACAGAAAAAATGGACTACTTTGGTTCACAATGGTGTCATTTTCCCTCCTCTTTACCAGCCTCATGGGGTAAAGATGCTCTATAAGGGGAAACCAGTTGATTTGACTCCTGAGCAAGAGGAGGTGGGGTTTTATCTCTGAGGACCGTGTTTTTTTACGATTTTTGGTGACTGGTTGCTCTTGTTCCCCTTTTAATGATTTGGGGTTACTGAAGTGATTTAAAAAAAATTATAATTTTAAATTTTCTGTCCTTGGAGTTTCTAAATCAACATTGAATTATTTTACAGGTTGCTACAATGTATGCAGTCATGCGAGATACAGATTACATGCAGAAGGATAAGTTCAAAGAGAATTTCTGGAATGACTGGCGTAAGTTGCTAGGAAGAAATCATGTAATTCACAACTTGAAAGATTGTGACTTCACTCCAATCTATGACTGGTACCAAAGTGAAAAGGAAAAGAAGAAACAAATTACTACAGAAGTAAGTTGGTAACTTGTTATGCATATATTTATTTGACAGAAATAGAAATTGATACATTACTTTATTCTTTTTTATTTTTAAGTGGAATATAGGTTTACTTCCAATATGCATATGCATATATTGGTTGCCACGAGATATAATTTTGACTTTTTCTGGTCTAGTTGTGTTGTCCTGAATCTGAAAACTGAGTACTGCCTGCTGTTAGATATAAAATAATTTTGTAGCCTTCCCCAGGCAACGTATGCTTTTGGTGGATTTGGTCTATGATACATGTCATTCATCATATTACAGATGCCATTGATTTTATAAAATACACATTCGAAGTTTGTCTATCTGTTAGCAACTTTCAAAAGGCAATAGAGAAGAATCTAGGCCAGTTTATATGAATTACCTGGTAAATTGTGCACTACCTTGTGATGCTTTTTCCCACATCAAGATTTTCAGTCACTGAAAGCAGAGTGTTGAAGTGAAATATATAAATATACCAACTTTATTCTCATGTTTGTACTGACTTTACCCGAGAGGTCATCACTATATATTTGTATTTACCCTTTTATCTTCTCTTTATGCAGGAGAAAAAGGCCCTGAAGGAGGAGAAAATGAAACAGGAGGAGAAATTCATGTGGGCTATTGTCGACGGTGTTAAAGAGAAGGTTTAATCTTGGCTTTCTCTCTCCTCTCTCTTATGAAATATGTCTATAGTTGAAGGGTGTAACTTGTAATTTGCTTGTGAATAAAGCTTCCGCTCTAGCCTTAGTATTAATTTCTTCTGCTGAATTGTTGGTGGTTGCTTATATCATTCTTTCAATATAAATGTGTTTTTGTGTTCCTTACAACAGTCATAAAATGATTGCTTTTAGGGGAGTTTTCTCACAATTTAATTTTATGGCCTTTCTACATAATTTTTTTTAATAATGTTATGTACTAATTTCAATTTTATTACTTGGAAACTTAAACTCATGACTTTTTTAAATATCCATTTTAGGTTGGAAATTTTAGAGTTGAACCACCAGGATTGTTTCGAGGCCGTGGAGAGCATCCAAAGGTTGTTATTATAGCTATTACTGGAACTAAATCAATCATGTATATTTGCAGATATAATGGTTTCAAATATAGTGGCTGGTTCTTCAGAAATTTAACCAGCTTCTACAGCTAATAATATTTACTCATTGACTGCAATTTATGTTATTAGATGGGAAAATTGAAAAGACGCATTTGTCCTAGGGATATCGTCATTAATATTGGAAAGGATGCCCCTGTTCCTGAATGTCCTATTCCTGGTGAAAGGTTTGATTTTTCCAAATATTTTTTACTCTACCAAGTTGAAAGCCGATGTTGTTCATTTTTAATTGAGGCATGTCACATCTAACCTTGGCAGATGGAAGGAGATAAGACATGACAATACGGTTACATGGTTAGCGTACTGGAGCGACCCTATCAATCCAAAGTTATTCAAATATGTGTTTCTGGCAGCTAGCAGTTCCTTGAAGGGACAAAGCGACAAGGAAAAGTACGAGAAAGCTAGGATGTTGAAGGTGCTTTCATGCTTTCTCTGTCAGCTTTCAAGAATTCTGTGTTTTTCACATGACATTATTTGAGTAAATTATACGGCCACCTCTTTAGTTTTAGTGAAATTACACATAGTACCACTCTTTTTTACACCTACACAAATCACCCCTAATTTACATGCATTCATTACACATAGCACCCCTGCAGGGAAGGTGAGTGTAATTACATTGTCCTCCCCTTTGGGAGGTAAGTGTAATGTTTTAAAGAGGAGCTGTGATGAATGTAATTAAGCCAAACCTCAAGAAGTGTCAGCGTAATTTACTCATATTTTTTTATGGTATTTAAAATAATGTTTAACTGCTGTAGCTCTTGTTATCTTGGTGCAGGATTATATAGAGAACATCAGGGCTGCATACACAAAAGATTTTACAAATAAAGATATCACAAAACAGCAGATAGCTGTTGCTACGTATCTTATTGATAAACTAGCTCTGAGGGCTGGCAATGAGAAGGTAAGATGTCTTTATATATAATCAAAATTTGCTCTTAAAGTTGATTTTGACAATTAAACTAGAATTATATATAATACGTTAAATCATGTAATCATATCAGTCAATAAAAGCATATCCTATGAATTTATATACTTTTCCCGGTGTTTTTGGTTGCCGTCATTGTCAGACAAGTACCTCCATTTTTACTGATCAAATTGTTAAATTGATGGGTTTTAGATAGGAAAAGGAAAAGATAGAATAGATAAAAGTGTAGTCAATTGCTTAAGTTGCTTGAATTGCTCCAATTGCTTCAATTGCTTAAGCTGATTACAATAGCACTAGTACACGGGTTTGTGCTTTTGATGTCATATGATGCATGTGATACAATGAACCTAAGCACATGCATTGAAACTACACCTCCTAGAAATTATAAGTTCTTGAATGTAAAGATGCATCATGCATGCATTGGAAAAATACCATGAACCTGGAAAATGCATGAACACTAATTAATAAAGTGCATAGATGTAGTTTATATTTTCAACACTCTTTCACTGTGATATTTTCAGCACAAACTTAGTTATTTCTCCATTGCATTTTCTCAGGATGATGATGAAGCTGACACTGTTGGTTGTTGCACATTAAAAGTAGAGAATGTAACAAGGGAAGCCCCCAACAAGTTGAAGGTATTGGTGTTTCTAATTATTTTCAGTGTATATTTTGGTCATAGTTGATGATTTTTAAGTCCTTCACAGGATAACCCCTCGTATAATAGCTTCTTCCACACTATATAACTTATTAGTGACCATGTTTCCTTTCTGTTTCAATGCAGTTCAACTTCCTTGGTAAAGATTCAATCAAGTATGAAAATACAGTTGAGGTTGAGCTTCCTGTTTATAATGCAATTTTGAAGTTCCAAAAAGGTGGGGAAATGGTGCCTTATTCTTTGCATGTTTCTACTTTCTACTTTTCTATTATGAGACTGGAGTTCTCAAGTGTTTATTGTTTTCATATTTTTCAGAGAAAAGCCCTGGTGATGATCTTTTTGACATGCTGGATACAAGTAAATTAAATGCCCATCTGAAGGAACTCATGCCCGGCCTAACCGCAAAAGTCTTCCGTACATTTAATGCATCTATCACATTGGATGACATGGTAAAACAGATTTGAAATGAAAATCCTGAAAGTCAGTTTTTTTTGTTTTAGGGAGGGGGATAATTTGCCATGTTCTGTTATGTTATCTGCTGTCTTATGTTTATGTTAACGAATATGAATTTGGCATAAAATTGGTTACTACCCTTCAGGTCAGGAAAGTATGCCATCTTAGAGAGGAAACTATGTTTAATTAAATTATATATTCTCAACAACATCACTCATTAGTTTCTGCACAATTAGATTTATTTCTGTATCTATGCTGGATCATTTCATAACTTTTGTATACAACCATATACAATCCTCTGCGTAAATATAGAAAACACAAATCACTCTAAGAATGTCACTTGATGAATTTTTAATGCAAACCACAAACTACATATTGACATACCCGAGCCAAGCATATATTTACTGTGTTATATGTTTATGGTGATTTCTTGTAGCATGCTATAGATTGTAGACTTGTTTATTTAATTCTCCTCGGATTATATGACAACAGCTGAATAAGGGAACTAAAGGTGGAGATGTTGGAGAAAAGATTGTTGTTTATCAGCATGCAAACAAACAGGTAACTTGGCTCTAAAAGACTGCTTTATTATATACCAATGATATTGCAGACCCTACCTAGTGTGACTAAGGCTTGGTTGCTGTTGTTGATATTACTTTCATGTATCTTAGTTGTTTACGTTTATTGCCTTGTCTTTTCCACAACAGGTTGCAATCATTTGTAATCATCAACGTAGTGTTTCAAAATCTCACAGTGCACAAATGTCGAAGTTAAATGAAAAGATTGATGAACTTAAGGTAACAAGGATATCTGATATTTTTGAAACTCGGATTGGATTTCGATATGCTTGAATTTAGAGTAGACTTGCCATGTGGCCCATGAACATATAATTGGAGCTTGCTTAATCTTTATTTGTAGGCTGTTCTGAAGGAGCTGAAAACAGATTTGGACAGGGCAAAGAAAGGAAAGTCCCCTTTAAAGAGTTCAGATGGAAAGACAAAACGGAACTTAAATCCTGAAGCGTAATATAGCTTTCTTAATACCTTTAATCTTTTGCCTGTATAAATTTGATATTTGATTGTAGTTTCTATATTCTACAGACTAGAGAAAAAGATATCTCAAACCAATGCAAAAATCGTGAAAATGCAGCGTGATATGAAGACTAAAGAAGACCTAAAAACCGTGGCATTAGGCACGTCCAAGATAAACTACCTCGACCCCAGGATTACAGTTGCTTGGTGCAAGCGGCATGAGGTCCCTATTGAAAAGGTGCTGGCTTTTTTACTTGTTTAGATCAAGTTACTAATATTCTGTTTTATAAATTTATTGAAGTGAATGGGGACTATATGTTCCTTTCCAACTGAGAAAAACCACCAACACTATTGATGACAAGAGGCATGTTGATAAGCTTATGAACTAGTAGCTTTTAAGCTGGTGAACTAGCTTATTTAATTAAAAATAAGCTATGATCAGTTGATAAGCTACTTGAGATAGCGTATAACATATGAGTTAGGGGTTTATGCCATTTTACATTGAGTTATCAACTAATTTTTCCAAGTAGTTTCAAGGTCTGAGCTTATAAGCTTTCAGCTATATGTTATTAGCTAATTATGTGTAACTGAGCCTAAGTATCTTTCACCTGATATGATGCTATTGCTCAATTGGCTGCATGTCGTCCTTACTATTCTCGTGACTTATCTAATAATATCATTTGTTGCTTCAAATGTAGATTTTCAACAAATCACTGCTGGAAAAATTTAGTTGGGCAATGGATGTGGATCCTGACTTCAGATTCTGAGACGTATGGAATTGAGGCTTCAAAACGTTTCTTTTTTAATCATTTCTTTTCTATAAAAAATATTTTTCTGTTATGTCAAATTAAGGGAAAATTGATGTTGTAAGTTCATCTAATCTATTTATGGGGTGACATGCCCCCTTTTATCCACTGACCAGTTTTCTGTTTGAACAACCAACCATTCATGGTTATGATTTCAAAATGAGTTTAAGTTTTGTAGTTTCATTCTTGTTTATTTTATTTTTATTATTCTGTGATTGGTCCCGTTGCAAGAAATGTTTGTTGGTTTTCTTTATTATTGAAGTGGAAAACAAGAGGTGGATAATGACATTGATATTTCAAACAAGCTGCAATTCACATCGATCAAAAGAATGTTCCAGGAATTTGGGTGTCACAGCTAACAAGCACTTTGGATTTTCCTCACATAACACAATAATCATATTATACTTAACTAGATTCAAGATGATATAAACAAATTGTCTAAAATAGACCACAACATAATTGACTCTATGGATATTGAATGATAACATAATTTTATAAAATTTTACGAGATATTGTGCACTTCGTGATTAAAATTAGTTATTATCACTTAGTTTGATGTCTCATGCCAAACTGATTTTTACGTGGGAAGAATTCAACACAGTTGATACATAAAGTGTGATGAATATAGTATGGAGATGTTATGTATTTATATTTATCACGTACAAAATACATACAATTTTAGTAGCACATACATATTATATTAAACTAAATCTTAATGATAAGATTGGTTGTCTTATAACATAAAACTCAAGACTTCAAATTTATAAATTTATATATTTACCCTCATCATATTTCTTTAAGTAGCAGTCTCATGTATTAGGGTTGACCTATATACCTATATATACTATATGAAATAAATGTAATTAACATGATATAACATAGACCTTTAAAGAAAAAAAACTTGTGTCAGAAAATATTCCAAATACGTGTATATAAGCACAAGAGAAAGAAATATTGCTACGATAAATTATTACACTGCTAATATACTTAAAATCTGTAAAATGATGGATGCCATAAATATTTTTTGTAAAGTAAAATTAAGCACAAAAAAATCATGGGGTTACCAATATATATAACCATACATAAATGGTTATATTAAAAAATTGTAAATAGTCATTTGATGATGCACCTTTATCTTTTAATCTTGAGTCACTTATAAAATAAAGTAATATTTTCCTAGACTGGTCTGCATTCATTTTGCCTTTCTAAGTATTCAGAACTCTTGTAATATCTAGCCCTCTGCTTCATTCCTCACTAGCACAAACTCATATATTGCAAAACAATCAAAGGGAAGATAATTACAGTGAGAAAATAAAGAATGAGGAAGATATTGAATCCAAAATATTAGTTTCTACAAAATATTAGGCAGCTGAGAATCCAATCTCTGCTGCATTTCCCTGATCTTCAGAGAGAGCTCTGCCTTTTGCTCCTTATAGCTCTGAAGCAAGTATTCCTTTCCTTCTATTACCTCTTTCAACTCTCCAACTTGCTTTCTCAGCATCTCAATTCTCTCATCATCATCCCTTATCTTTTCAGGGGGCTCTAAATTAGTCACCCTGTTGAAATGCCCATTTGCATGGCCATTTCTAGTCTCCGCAGGCCAAGCTGTGACCGCAGATGATTTGTCATGTGGAAAATTTCCGACACAGTGGTCCGCAATCACTTTACTCAGCCGATGGATCTCTCTCTTCGAGTCAAATAAGTCCCTTTTTGCAGCATCAAGCTGCAATTGCAAATGAGATGAAAGTCCGAGCTGAGCATTGAGAGAATTTCGCAATTCAGATATTTGATCTTGCATCTCCAGTATCATATCATCCCTTCTCTTCAATTGCTGCCGCAGTTTCTGTATGACTTCCCGCTTACTAAAAATATCAGAACCGGATTCTGACACACACGATGAATCTGAGCAGTTAGAATGGTATGCCTTTAAAGGCAATTCAAGACGACGGGAAGAGCATGCCCAGATAACACCATTTTCCTTGTTAAATTCAGCAGTAGGAACAGTCACCAAAGGGAGGCCCCCATCAGATTTACTCACTAACTGGCCATTTGGTGGGCACTTTAGTTCCACAGCATTCCCAGTTCCTGCCCAAAATATCATCATATGCATGAATAAAAGGATGCCATGCTAATTATATTTTTACTGAAAATGTGGACTCGGATTCACAACTACAATCACCAAAGTTTTTTTCCACATAGAAGATAATTACCAATTAGTTGGTGAATGATTCATAAAGTTGCCAACATTTTCCAGAAAGCAGACCATCACTCATTCACATTTAATAATTATTTTAACCCATCTTTACTTTAAATGCCTGAGCTACCAGTGTAGTTTGCACCTCTTTGCTGGTAATCAAAAGATATTACATCAGCTTTTAACAGTGGAAAGTTTTAACTCCACAAATGCAATTACTCTACAACAACCATAACAAGATCAAATATCAAGTGACATAGATTGCTGAGCTAAGATAAAAAATTGATTCAGAATGTTTTTAGTTCACCTTCTTGATTACAACATTTCTTTGTGCCCAACCCCACCCAACCTTATGAGTACAGATAAGTAGGCATCACTTCCAATCTCTAACATTGTGTGATAAGAGTGAAGAGATGTTAGACAAACTTAATAACCCATGGGGGACATGGATAAGTGGAACAAGATTCCACTGAAACTAAATATAGAACAAGTAGACTAAGATAGGGAAAATAAGTGAAACACCTTAAATGTTTTAGGAAATGACAAAAAGCTTAATTCACAATCTACAACTACAAGACAACATTTTATACATGTCCAACATGTTAAAAACCATTTTTTTCTTCAAAGAAAAAAAAATTCTCATACAGAGAAAGGAAGGTACAAAGAAAACTGAACAAAACATACTTTAACTAGTGAATAACAGTCAGCAAATCAAAGACATGTTTGAAGCACAAATAGAACCTGAAATGCAACTGGAGCAGCCATGATTATCCTGTGTTAGGGAATATCCATGAGACTGCATGAAGCACTCTGTAGATTTCCTTGTGTTAGAGGATTTTCCATTTCCTGAAATTTAAAAAAAAAAACATTTAGAGAATCCAGAAGAGATAAAAGGACACATCTGTGCAAAATTCAAATCACAGAACAATTTTGAGTACCAAATATTTTCCTAATAGATAAAGAAAAGTAAAATTACAAGAGAAATACATAACAGGGAGAATGGAATGTTCCTAACAGCACATAAGGACCTTTGTGAACATTAGAGGCATTCTGCTTGGGCTTTGACTCATTCAGTTTTGAGTGATGTGTCTTCATCAAATTGTAACCGAGGCGAATAGATAATGTACTGAACAAGGCACCAGCAGCAATAAGAACCCAGCTAGGCCCTTCAACTTTTGTATTGCTTGATTTGTGAGCCCTAGACCCCCCATGGGTCTGTGCTTTCATTTTCAAAGCTACAAACAAAAATAATAATGAAATATTGAGTGAGGTTAGAAAGTTCAGTGCTAATATTATACTTGCTTGCATGAAGAATAAAGTGTAAGTGTTCAAATCTCGATAACCGCACAATTTATCTTATCTCACATTAGTAAAAAATATGCAACCCTCCCAATGTGGAAAAAGAACATGGAATAGTGTTAGTCGAAGATGTCCCATTTGATATACTGATATGGGAATGAATAAAAGTGTTAGAGAGAGAATGAAGTAAGAACCTGATGGATGGATAAAGGGCTTTTGATTTGATACGGTTCTTGAAGTAGACTACTACTGCCTTCACAATAATTAATTCATTCTTCCTTTTTCTTTAAACTAATATCACCTATTCTTATTATTATGAGGAAAATAAATGTATCTATTGCTCACTACTTTATCCTACCCATCCATCTAGTTTGATTATGATGGGAGTTGAGAGTTGAAAAATTAGATTTTGATAATATTTAGGGATAAGCA
This sequence comes from Lupinus albus, assembly GCA_009771035.1. NCBI lineage: Eukaryota > Viridiplantae > Streptophyta > Magnoliopsida > Fabales > Fabaceae > Lupinus > Lupinus albus. Next base: position 386,795 of record CM019999.1, read on the forward strand.
ATATCAGAGCGTTGATCAAGACTCACTCATCATGTTTATATATGCATTTATTTGGTCGAGTTAACTTTGTGTTTAGGGGTGATCTTTGGTTCAAATAAATGACTCGATCAACATTTAGGGTCGGACAAGGGACAAACCTTATTCGACCCATGCTCATCCTTAGGACCCAAGAATGTACAAGCTTGATGTATTATCATTATATTATTCATCATTCATATTTATTCATTAAATAATTAAAAAAATAATCTAAGTAAAGAGTGGATGTCTAGTAACAATACAAAAATATTAAATTCGTTTTTTTATCATTTAATATATGTTTTAATAAAATACATTAAAAAAAGCATCTTCATTGTTTATCTCCTTGGTGTAAGTTGGGCATCAACATAACAATTTTATATTATTTTTTTCATACTCGTGGCGGGAAACAGGTTGTGCGCATCTTCCTCCGCTCTCATTTCTGTGGCCATATCCGCTACCATCGCCACCCCACACGGCCGTCGCAACAGCTTCCCCCGACGCCGGTATGTATTCCTCCACACTCTTCTCATCGTTTTTTGTTCTGAATTCGAATTTGCGAGAGATAAAGGGAAACGAGCTTAGAAAGCCTTCTGACTGTTTATGTTTATCGATTCTTAGTTCTCTCTGCGATTTATTCATGGATATATATCACATAGACTCAACAACTTCAACTCCATCGCACGCTTCATCACCCGGTATCGATCTTTCATAATCAACTCAAACTCATCATTTTTTTCCTTTCATATAGGATTGTGTTTCTAATTTTACCCGGTATCTAATAAAATTAGTTGCGTTTCTAATTTTATTGGATTGTGTTTGTTAAATTACCGATCACATTTAATTTCATCATGACACTGAAAATTTAAAATCATTTTGGAAGTTCGTTTTGAAGGATTTGTAGCTTTTATTTTAATTTGTTAACTCTTTGAACCTTATACTACCTCGGTTCACTCTTTGAATCTTATACCACCTTCAGTTATTTTTACAAGATCCTAAGGTTTAGTTTCCATCTTTTTATAGTATTTTTCAAAGTTTTATTACCAAAATACCTACATTAATAAATTAGAAGGATAAAATTAATAATTAATTAAGTGGAAAGAGATAATAACAAGTCAGATTAATAAATGCTAATTTTGGAAAATTATGACAAATTTAATATCATTAATAATATCAACCACATTCCTTAATTCGTCTGAAACTATACATGTTATCGAAATACCAGTGCAAGTAAATTCTTGTTTTCAACTAATGATTTGAATGGGCATGAATGTTGTGGCTTGTAGCTGATATAAAGTTTCAGTTGCAGCAGCAAAAGAATGTGAAACTTTCCTTGGTTTGTGGTGAATAATATTCTTTCTTTGCTGGACAAAGAAAACATTTGGAATGGGTTTTACTGTAGAAGTTTCATAAAAAACTTATTCACAGGCGTTACTCTATGGCTGCTTACTTGATTAGTTTGTGATAGTTTCCTACTTTTTTGTGTGCCTGAAAGTGATCTATTTGACTATTTGAAGGTTCTTGTTGATATATAACTGTAGATGGATATATTAGATTGTTCTGAGTTCCGATCCTTTCTTAATGCATTAGCTTATTAGATCTGCCTTACTCAGCAATGACAACTAGATGTAGACATTTATTGCATGTTTAAATTTTCCTCATTGCAAAATGCATCATAGATTAATATTATCTTTAACGTGTTTATAATGAGGCTGTTGGTACGTATTAGTGTAGGTACAGGTGGAGTTTGTTTGATGAAAATTGCATGGAAAGAGGACCAACATCCGTCGTTCATCAATTTTATCTCCACTTTCCTCTCTGCAAATTCCTTTCGCCTTAATTTTGCCCCAATCGCTGCAGTAATTCTCCATTTCTGTACTGTTATCACAAATACACTAGATCGTGACTGAAATTCGAGGAGTTTCCTTGCAGGATTTTATTTTCAATTGTGGGGGTTTATCCGTAGCCTTTATTTTTGTGACAAACTGGGATTGCAACAATGTGTCGTCGATCTTCACTAGGTAACTAGGCTGTTGTATTTGGAATCGTTGCCAGGGATTGTGTTTGAGTAGAGTTATGAGCTGTGTCCAATTGAAATTTTCACGTGCAGAGTTCAGAAACTGAAGACTCAATTTGCACGTTTTTATGTTGTTATCACACTCCCATCAAAAGAGCAAATTGATTCATTTACTAAGTCATATTTCAAGTAAGTTTTGTTTCTCTTTTTTCTAACTGATTATGGATTATTATGTATGATTTGACTAATGGAAGAACATCATGGTTTATTGATGTATTATGCGAAGATTTGGGATGGTAATTGGCAAGCCCACATTTGTGCCGGTTCAGGACATAGAGATGGGGTTTGAAAAGATGATAAAAATAGCTCATTCTTCTGGAGGTAGAACCTAAAACCTGAAACTAATTTTAATGTATTGTTCCAATTTAAATTTATTATTCTCAAACTAATTGCAGTATACAAGCAGCAGAGAATTGGAGAAAAATTAAAAGCTGAGGTCTGTTGACTGATTCACAATATAGCTGGCAAAGAGTTCCTTAATGAATGAAACTAACAATTTGATGTATAAACTTTGTTATTTATGGTTGTGAAGAGGAAGCAGTCAGTGCAAGGAATGAATTTCTACCTCAAAGTGGTTACATCCATCCCAGGCATTGACAATCACGATGCAAATGCGGTAAATCATTTTCTTATGAGGCTACTCTTCAAATCAGTTTTCCTAATTTTACATGGCTGATCAAACATTGCTAAAGCTCAGGATTCTTGATTTATATAAATAATTCAGACTTGCTTAGGAAGGTATAACCACAAAATAGTAACTGCATTCCTTTTCTCTGTTTACTATTAATTGCACCCGGTGACATGGTTTTGAACTTTTGATGTTAAATTAGGCCTGCGCTACTGTAGTAGTTAATGGGCATAATAATTTGTTACATGTGAAACCCTAGTAGGCATGCATATAAGCTTGAGTTATTTTGTTATTCTGGTTGTTCAATTCAGCTTAGTCAAACTATTGGTTCTGTCCAAGCAATTGCCAAGGCATCAAAAGAGCAAATTCTAAAGAACTCTGATCTCTCTATGGATAAGGCAGAGATGGTTTCAAGCTTTCTCGGCGACCCACAATTTTACTTGAATCCAAAAATCCACTGATGACACAATAACAACGGAATCCAGGTTGGACCTTTTTTTGGGCTCCAATACAATAACTATAACTTTTTGAACTGTTTTAATGAGCGATCTGTTTTAGTACCTTGGCTTTTATAACTTGAGAAAATTATGATGGCACCCTCAATGAAGTAATGCAGAGTGATGGAGGCCAATTGAATTGCTAAATTTCTGAAGAGAAAAAATAATTATCAAGTATAGTGAGAAGTTGAATTGAAAATTGTATAATAGTAAAACAATAACAATTTTGCTAACCACAAAATCCAATGATTTTCTTGGTTTGTATAAAACAACCAAAATAAAATGTCATAATAGTAAAATTTTGTATAAAACTTCTCACTATAATAGTATAAAACTTCTCACTATAATTGTATAATAGTAGTGTCATAATAGTATAAAACAAAATCCAATGATTTTCTTGGTTTGTATAATAGTAAAACAACACTTTAAAGGAACGATGCAATATTACTGACCAAAATAAAATGTCATTTAATAAAATAATAATTATTTGGTGAACTTTATCTTTGCAAGAACAAGCTGATAGCACTTACATTTTTTTAGGGTTAATTAGTTTTTTTGTAATCCTTTGTTCAAATACACCAATATGATTAATTGATTATAGTCTCATCAAAGATGACTAGATGAGGATATTTTTGGGGATAAAAAATAAAAATGTTCAACAATTGACAAAATAAATGCATATGTAACTACATAAAGTGAGGGAGTATCCTATCGTTTCATTTACTAGAAAGCCACATTTCCATGTTTGGCTTAATTTTCATTCGTATCAAGAGTTATACTGTTTTCATGATAATAATATTCCAAATGACTAAAATAACTTTATATTCTCCCGATTTCTTTCCTACATTTTTTTTCTTTCAAATTTATATAATCACATACAGATGCTGTGGCCGGGATAATTTCATCCATAAGACTTTGCAAATGTATTAACAGTTAGCTTATTCGCAGTATATTTACATGGTTCTCTTTAGTTCCTTTAAAGGTGTTAAATTTAATGTTTTATATTTTTCTGGTTTTAAATTAGGTGTATCAAAGTAACCGAGTAACTTATCAAGACCGTTAATTAGTTAGCTTAAGAAAATAAAATAAAATTACATTTGAATAAGAAAAATTGAAAATGGGAAAATGGGCATCAAACCAGTGACTTGTGCAATCAAAGTCCAAATGCTATCCTTTGAACAAAATCTGGGCGTCTCTTGCTGGGCATTCTAATTAGCCCTGTGATCTGCAACTCCGTAACTGCCCTACAAAAGCGTGCTCTATTGCAAACCCAAGGTTAAGGAGTCTGACCAATAATATCATGCATATACAAAATACAACAGGCACACCATACTTTAATAACAAACTAAACTCATTCAAATATCTAGATTCTTAGTAATTACCAAAGTTGGTCTACTACTTCAGTTAATATAAAGAGTAACAATTTCGGATCTATTTAGAAGAGAAAACAGATATTGGGTGAAGAAGATAGAGGACTACAAGATGTCCCTAATTAGCACTTTTTAAGTTATTAGCAGTTGAAGTTGGGTGCATTAAGTTAATCACATAATATATCATACATATTATCTTTAACATGGATGCTCTATAAGTTAATGCATGAATTTCTCTACACGCCATGCTATGAAAGAAACTCTGGAAATGGGAAATATAAAGGATACTGAATTGAAGCTGCACTTTGGTCTCCAGACCCATTAGAGGATTGCTTTGTCTTTTGTTTCCTTTTAGTTGTTGGTTGAAGAACAATTGTTCTAAAAGACTGGAACCAGTCATGAAGATTGATAAGATCCCCATGCTCTTGAGCCAGGGAATACCTGTATGAAACAATCAACATAACTTCACCTTCAACTGAAAATTTGGAAAAAAATTCAGGGCTCCATTGTGGTCGAGGCCTACCATTTACATCCAAGATTGAAGCATGTGTACAAAGCCAAACATGTTAACTAAAAATGTCAACCACTAAGTACTAAACACGACTTACAAGAGATTTATAAAGTCAATAGCAAATGAGTAAAAACAAGTAAGCTTGATTGAACTTGGGAATTCCTGGATCCCCACCATTCTAAGAAAGGTAACAACCCTTTTGGCGTTTAAGAATAAGATACTTTTTTCATTTGGGCATACAAAAGTTTAGGGGGAGGGGAGGTTGCCTCATATTCCAAGTTGAGGGCGTGCTCTTCTGAAGAGATTCTTTTATTAGCATAAGAAATCAATAGAAAAATCAAAACAGAGAACGAGAATAACCTGACATGCAGGATAGGATAATACTAGTGAAGGATTCAGAAAGTGCAAAAGATGAGATAATTCTTACACTCAACACCAGTAAAACTTTATGCATAATAGTATGTTAAATATTGGACAAAAAGATGCAGGCACTTTACCGGACAAACTTACATAATTGAGGAATCATGCTTGGATGGCAATATGGCATTGCCACTCTTGTTACAGCAACTGCACCTTAAAATTTTATAGGACTCCAACAGATCAACTTGAATCCTACTTCTTGGATCTCCAATCAAAACCTATGATAAGCATGAATGAGGATTTTATCCAAAATATCAATAAGAAGCAACTACATTCGTTCAGGTTTTTTGCTTATATGAAATTTATTCTCATTTTGCCCATATTATCAGCAAATTTAAGCAAAAAGCATTTCTGAACAAAGAAATTGAGGAATGATAACCTAGTCCTAGATGTAAGCATAAGTCAGATCTATGTAACAAGCTGTGACACAAGAACTAAAAAAAGGGTGTGATGAACTGTAGTCATTTTAGTTAGAGTTGTGTATGATCTGGCAGTCTCTAAAAGTAATAACAGGCTGCAAAATGAAATCCCAATGGTAACTCTCTGAGTATGGTGGAAGGTACATACAGTGAGAAAAAAATAATTTCATACCGATTGAAGCTTCTCAACATCCTTGAAGCAGAAAATTTCATTGAAAGGCATGCGTTCAATGGGCCTCATATAATTTCTGTTCCATGGAAAAAGATAATAGGTATACATAGTAACGAGTAATAACTAAATGGCAGGTTAAGTACAAAAAAATAAGGAGTTTTTTCAATTTTACTTCTGTTTCTGTGCAATGCAATACAACAAAGGGAAGGCAAATAGGCAAGCTGAGCCATTATTGTGTATTAACCAGGAAAAAAAATCAAAGGTGTAGATGAAGCGAGGCATGATTCTGAGAAGAACTTATAATTATATACTGCACAGCTGGATTAGAATTATGTGTGATGCAGATCATTTCATCAAAATTCATAGCAATTGAACATTGATTTGTTTTTAAACAGTAAGAAATGATAAATAAGTGTTCATAAAATACATCATATTATCTGATCAAAATGAGACATCAGTGTCTGAGATCTGAAATGTTGGTGCTTACATTAGTACAAAATTGCTCAATTGATATAAAACAAAATCAACAAGAACGTGTCTAATTCTGCTTAATTCTTGATTATATTGATGCTAATACTATTGCTAGAGCTTGGTGCTTACAAAATATATCACCCAGCTGATTTAGAGATATCTACTTCAAATGTTATCTTAAAAGTAAGATGATGGAACCTTGCATGATTAGTCATGGGAAAGCTGAGCAAGTATCAAGAAATTTCTAACCCATAAAATTGATCAAACTATTGTCCTATTTGAATTATATTTGATTAGGAAAAGGGGATGTAGAAAAAAATTAAGAGTGTGAGCAAGCCAAAAAATTAAGCTAGCTGTTTATCTTTTCCATTCAGTTATCCAAGATCAAAAGTCAACCTATGCATTCCATATTTTTTGCATTGTTCAGATAACCCTAGTATTTGGCAATAATATAGATTCAGTATAAAGCATGGATAATATCAAGTCTGCTACCAACAATCAGCATAAACATGGAATGTAACAAACATATGATAAAGAACCTACCCAACTAACAAATCTATGAATGAGACAGCTTGTGACATTAACATTCTCGAGTCCTTGTCTGTGTATGGTGAAACCCTGGACGCATTTCTCCTGAAAACATTAGTAAGCATTGATGCCAAATAGAAGGTATGGGAAACAACAAAAATGATTTGAGAAAAATCATAAAATATTTAATTCTGGAAATAACAAGGAGCAAAAGGAAACAGAACGTTACTTGGAAATGTCCTTGGAACTCTTACGTGAACTCTTTTCATCTTCACATCTTACTGAAGATTGAAGCGTTTTCAATTTCTCATGAATCTGCAAGAAATCAGTATTAAGTGATTTTATTGACAAGGAATCAATTTGTACAAAATTTGAGCCTTTTGCTATCTCAAATATGCAGTACACACAGGTACAACTGTGATAAGGGATTGACAGAATGAATGTGTGAAACAGATAGAAGATTGATAAAGCTGTCCTTCCAAACACGACACAGCCATAGCAACTACAATAACATATTCTTCAACCCACGTAAATAAAAAATTAATTAAGTCAAGCAAAATAAGAAGTGATACCAACTCCAATTGCTTATGAATCCTCTCAGTGTCTAATATAATGCACATGGGCAATGAATGGGATAGAGAGAGCACAAAACTAATTTTAGATGGTTTATTAGGTACTATCAGCTCTGCCAAAACCTATTCATTTGTAGTGTATAAGATGTTAATTGATTACAACTCATCACAGCTTCTAGGAACCTTTAGAGAACACTTGAATTGCATCAGGCTACAGTCAACAGGAGCACTCAGCTTGCCCATGTTGTGTTGACAACCATTAAAAAGAGAAAGCATAAGTAACTTCATCATCTAAGATGTGCAATTCCAGAATAGGATCCAAATTCCTCCAAAACATGGCCCTAATGAGAAGAACTTTTCACAGAAAATTTCATTACAAGCAAGAATTTTCTTAATGATACTGTAGACATACCTCAGCAATATCTGCAGTAAGTTTTTCCCAAGTCTTAATCAACTGGTGTAGCCTTCCTGAAGGGAGATCCCTGTACACAATCCCAAAAAATAGACATGGTTAACAGTTTTTTATACACATCCCCAAAGGTTTGGCCCATTTGAACCGCCCTTGGAATAAACCTTCAGTTGAACGCACAAATACGAGGGTTATGTGGTCTCCCAATAGGAGTTGTTTCATGTCCTGGTCCCAGGGGGTCAAGGTTGCTTACCACCTCGACCCACCCTTTGTGGGCTACCTTCACATGTTCATGGTTAAGTTCAATGAAAAGAACAGATACAAGATATAGGAAGACACAGGTTTCTCAATCATTCTATGCAAAAGAACAGGCAGACACAAAATAAAAGGACAAAAATGCAACACACAACTTTGAGATCCTGCAAACCTCCCGGGCCAAAGGTCCTACTCCTAACTCATTCGATTTTTGCTGGCTCTCTCATTCTCTCCCTCTTGTATATATTCCCACTCTTCTAATCAAATACCCCACAACTCTCCCTCCATCTCACTGCCACGTCATTTTGATCCTCTACTTCCCATTAACATGAACATTCTCAATATTTCTCATCCTATCCTTATATCTCATGCGGGCCAAATTTGGTATCCACCTTAGGGAGGAACCTATTTTTTTACTATAAAACATTTGCAGTGTTAAAGTAACTAAGGATTGCGAATGCCAATATGAGGAAGCAACTATATGCTTTAGATATCATCTTTTATGACCTGTAGAATTACGGATTTTATAGCCTCACCATCTTCCCCCTATTCTTAAATATACTCTTCAAAGCATATAGTTTTCTGTATCAAAGAGCTTTTCTTGTTACGTAAAAGAAGACGACCCTCATATTCCTAGATTGCTACCTTACTTTGCGCACTATCTGGCAAATAAAAGTACTGCTTTGCATGACAGAATATTGTTGACAGGGGTCACCCGTTGAGGACAGCCCGGATTCTTTTTCATCCCCGACACCACAATCAGAATCCCTTGACAGGTACAAATCTGGATTGAGCACTTCACAAAACAAATCCAGCAAACGTACTCTGCTATATTTTGCAGCTTCATGTAGGCACTGAACAAAAGGAAAATTAGTATCATGAACTCCAGCTTAGCCATGTCAACAACTAATTATCAAACAAATTCATTGGGGGAAAAGGTTTGGCCAACCTACCATGGCAGATCACAATGAATACAAAATATTTTCCAACTTTATTGTCAGGTGAAATTCAGAAATATTGCAGCATAAGAACTTATAGGGTATTAACAATAGAAAACGGGGGGGGGGGGGGGGATAAAAAAAGGCCTCATCAACTGGAACGGAGTAGTGATGATTGAAAATCAAAGGAATTTGATAAATAAGAATGGATTATGATTACACAGATTTAAAAGAGCAATTCCAAAATCTTACAAGGACAGCAGTGCTCCATAACTTCCGCACTGTCAGAACTTCTGACAAACTCTGAGCCATGCTCTTTCCAGTCTGATCAACCATTTGATTCCTATATTAATTTTAACCAAGGGATCAACTGGTTGTCACTCCATTGAGAAAACCTAAAGTAGAACAAGAAATTTTGTAAACTATATACCTTTCAACAGTTGGAAGTTCATCCATGTATTTCAGCATAGTCTCAGGTGATAATGCACACTTCTCCTAAAAACCCATTTGTAACCGAGTATTAACAAAAGGGAAAAGAAAAGGAATAGGATGATAAGGATTGTTTGAAAAGATTGAGAAAGAAAAGTTCAACACAAGTTTCTGATCAATAAAATATTTGAACATGCGATGCAAGTGATTCTCTATGGGGCTTATCTCTGTTAAAATTTCATTTAATTCCCCAAAACATGCACAATGTGACACATCTTCCTACACACTCGTTTGGATTGATTGAGGGATGAACACTATAAATCAATAGAACTAGAACGCTCAGCAGAAAATTGAATGTATATACAGTTCACTTAGTCTTTTATTTATTGTTTGATAACAACTAGTTGATGGAGTAAATGAAGGAGTTAATCAGTAGCTAATTTACAGCTTAACCACTAACAAGTAACAATCATTAGCAATATCATAATTAACATCAACCATATATTCTAACATAAATGCTATTATTCTATAAACACATGAAAGATTGGTTTATTCAGGTTTCATTTGCTGTTGCTAATTCAACTCAAAAGATAAGCTATAAGGTAAGGCCTGATAAAAACGAGATCAAAAAAGTATATACAGTACAAAAGACAGACCTTTTGGTCTTCAGCGAGTCGCCCATGGATGACACTCAGAGGTTCCATAGAGAAATGTAATAAGCATGCCACCTGAAAGATATGGTAAGAAAATATGACTTCTAATAGACTAAGTCATAATCTTGTCAAGCTGCCATTGTGTATGTAATTCATTAAATGGAGATACAAATAACAGTAACCCAAAAACTGCATTATTAACCTTCAAAGCTTTTATGAAAGATGTCAATGTCCCATCCTGGTTGATGAAGTAGTTTCGCAGAAAGAGTGCCACCTTATGACCAATATTAAACGTAGTACACTGTTTCACAAGAACAGCCTCAACAATTGCATCCATTTTCTCAGCTGGTGTTCCAAGCAAAAACTTAGATGAGCACAAACGCTCAAGAGCTTGTGACGGCAGAATGTTTCTGGTGTTATCCACTGTGGTTGTAACTCCAATTATCAACATGATTGGCACCTTGACAACCCATTCACTGTCAGAAAAAAAGAAGAAGAAGATGAAACAAAATATCATATCATCCAAGTAAGACTAACTAAGTTACAGTCTCCAAGTGTGAGTAAGAATACACAATAAACAAATGCACGGTGAGGCCTCAATCATAGTTAGCCCAAGCAATGGAATAACCCAAATAAATTATTCAAAATGCACAAAAGGTCAAGATCAAACCACATTAAAAATTACATGCAAAAACATACTTGCAGAAAATGTTTAAACATACCTCAACATCAGGATGAAATCAGTTAAGACTGATCCACAACATCTTTCCAAATCATTAATGATCAGCACTAGTGGTTTATTGTAGTGGTCTTGTTCTCTATACCATGATGCTAAGATTGATATATCAGCTGACTGATTGACAACAGCATTAAGAAAAGGAAAAAAGTAAAGGAGACAACAGAAGTAGATAAAATTGATCTTATAATACACAAGTTCAGAAGCACGCACATCAATAGCACCAGCTATAAACTCTCGCAATAAAGCTTTTAAGCAACCAGCAATCCCATTTTTTACTGAGAATTCTATTGATGAAAGCACAGCCACATGACATCCTTGGGATTTCAAGAAATGTCCAAGCTCTTCAAATGTCAATATGTCATCAACAAACTCTATGTTTCCTGCCGACACAATTCAACCAAGACTGTCTCAGAATTTTCTTTGTAAATATAAATGTCGTTTTCATCCCTCATACCTAGAAGAGTGTGTTGAAGTGATGAACAAAAGCAAGTCAGCTAAGCTGCCTGCTTATAGAACTAGTTTTAAACAGTTTGAAAGAATCAAAGCAATCAGAGGATTCACCAAAAAATGTGAATAAAGAAGCATACTGGTTATAACCAATGCAGTGAACAGTTTCCCAGGATTGGTATTGTTTAGAGCAGGAAAAGAACAAGTTGCTTCAGCGACACTAAGTTCTCCGATCAACGCAGTAGCATTGAAGCATTCCAAAACCCATTGTTGTATATCATTAAATACACTAGTATTGAGATCTCTCAAAACGTCCTGGAGTACAAAGAAGATTCTTCACTATTTTTCTTATTGGATCATACTGGTAAAAGAGAATGAAAAAAACTAAAAATTCTAATGCCTACATGAAGATACAGAAAACCCAAAAGCAGTATGTCATAAGACTGAAGCACAGGACCTTAATGGTAGATTCAATTTTTGTCCAAACATTGCCAAAAGCTTCAATCTTTAGTTGCTGAAATAAATGGTGATCACATTCTTCAATCGTACTTCCTTCCAGTTTCTTTGTGCTTTGTGGTGATGACAAAGATAACTCATTTCTCTTTCGCACTTTTCCCTGCCTTGTTGATGCTTTATCTTTTCTTTGAGATGATGCTTTGTGAAGAACAAAGAATGGCTATCGAAAGGAACACAAATGAGGATAAAATCAGCACTGCATCTGTAGTAGCTTGTAGATAAATTCAATCTAAGAGTAAAACCATCTTCAACATATAGCACTCGTACTTTTCTATCTTCTCCCAAATTAGACTAATATTGACCAATAGGCATCATGGACATTAAAATAGAGCTCAGCCACAAGACAACATACCCTTTTGGATTGTTTCACACGAATCTAGGAAGGCGGATAATATTGTTCGTATCATTTTTAAATCTGCAAGCTATCAAATGTAGTTTTTTCAAAATTGTCCTTCGTTAATATTCTTGTTCATGTTCTATTTTCATGATTTAGTCTTTCCAATCAATTAGTGTAACAGTATTTTGGGAACAAGTCTACATAAATCTTTGAAAAATAGTCATATAAAAAAGGACCAAAACTAAAACCCAAAAATATCTTATAAAAAGAGAGGTATTAGTATAATTTCATTCGGGGGCATTCCTCTTGTATTTTAAAATTAGTCAAAATGCAATATACATATTTTTAAATTACAATTAAAAAACAATTCCAACTTCAGATTCTAAACAAATGCACAAAAAATCAACCTAGATAGAAGTTCAACGAGCAACATTGAGGAATGTAGATTATGAGAGTTAGTGATGATGTGAAAAAAGAGAACCTGAAGATCATTGTCTGAATTTACGGGTGTTGATGATGGAGACAGTGTATCAGCGACGCTGGGGGAAGAAGGAGCCATGCGATGCGATGAAGAGAGAGATAGGTTTCAGGTATCTATGTTTATGGCGGGAAATCACAAGGGTCACTTGGAAATTAGTAAAGAAACAAGTCAATTTTCATCACAAAAATAACTATTTTAATAATATTATTAACAGATTTTAAAGAAAGTTGTTAGGTTCACAAATAAACAAATTTTATTATGAAGATGTGTGATAGTTTAAATAGGAGATACACTTCTTAATTGATTTTGGAGTTTTGCTTATTAACAAATATTAATTGAAAAATATATTTATTTTGTTTCATATATTTTGATGTTTAATATCATGTACATAATTAAATAAATTATTAAAATATAAATTTTTTATGCAACTTGACTAAATAACCTTATTCAAATTACTTTGAAAATTGAACTAAAAAAATGAATAAACCAGAAGTGAAAATATGAATAATAAATAAGCTAGATTCGCAATAATATGAAAATTTTAAAAACGAATATAAAGTGTTGAAATTTTGAGAAATGTCCATGCTTCATTTTTTTGAAAATATTGGAAACGATATTTTTTTTATTTTCAAAGTTTACAAAAAAGGGGTGTTATGTTTTCTAAAAATTAAGATTGAAAACATCAATACAATCACATTTTCAATATTTTGTAAGTTGATTTAAAATGAAAATGGGAAATGACAAAAAAAAAACACCCTAAAATATCACAATATACGAGAGCATTCCCAACAATCTTCTATACTAGATTCTTAATTTTTAAGTACTACTTTTGAGTGTAGTTCACTAATAAATAATTTGCCTTTAAATAAAAAACTAGATTAATGAAAGTGTACAATGTGATGAAAGTATCACATTTATCTAAGGACTATAATATCTATCCATAATTACTATAAAAAAACTATATATAATTACTACATTATTCATAATTCATTTAGATTTCTTTTTTGTTGAGTCAATTATAATTTCTTTTATTAAAGAGTAAATTACTTTTGGCTTTTTCTGATGATCCAATGGTTTTACATCAGTATACTAACTCATTGTTTCTATGTAATATATGATTTACTTATTTATTTTCCACAAATGTGAAGAAAAAATTATGAGAAAAAAGTGTATATAGTGATGGTATAAGAGTTTTATTTTCCACTGTCATCGTTTATTATTCAAAAAGTAATTGAAATGAATGTTGAGTAATACATAAATCTTTATATTACCCGTACATATATATTACACTAAAGAAAATGGGATTAAACAACTAAACTATAAATATCCAAAAAAAAAAATGAGATACAATTTGTCATATATATATATATATGGGACCATAAAAATGAGGCGAAAAACATATGTCTAGTGTATCACTTTATATAACACTGATAGGTTAAAAGATAATTAATTAATAAATTTTTAATTTAAATATATTTTTTCAAACGATCAGACTGATAGAATGATTAGGAATGGCAACGCGCACGGGCGGACATGAGTAATGCATACTCGTACCCATACTCGCACTATTTTGTGGATAGCGGCTACTCAATGAGTTTCCAATTTTAATTATATTTTTATATAGTTTACAATAATTAATCTATAAAAATAATTTTTACTTAAATAATATAATATGTATATGATAATTTCATGATTATAGTTTCATTACTAAATTTTATTATAAATTAATAATAAAATAAAAAATATAATGTTAAATTAATAATAACTAAGTATAAAATATTTAATTAAAATATATAGCGAATAACTACGGGAAAGGTATTATGATACTCATTTCCACATATGAGCTATTTTTGTGGGTAACTATTACATGTATTTTAAGGAGTACTCACGAGTGTATTTTTATCATATTTTTTTTGGGAGATAATATAAGTGTCTCGTGAACTGAACATTGGAAGTATGGAACCGTGAATAATAGATGTCGTTGGAAGTAATTTTGGGCTTAGAACAAAGTTGGGCTTTAACTGAACACGCAACTGAAGAAAGAAAGGTCACCCATGAGAATTAGGGTTTCATTGTTGTGTATTTAACACAAGCCGTTTTCACTACTTCTTCCCTTCATTTTTTCTTCATCGCCTTCATTTTGATCCCTACTTTTCTCCATTTTCATTCTCCATTTTTTTTTATCATTACTATTATCTGCGTTGGCCTGTGATGTTCAAATTGTCCGTACCATCTGAGATTAAGCTTTTTCACAATCGCTCTGATGCATACGTTAATTATTTATTCTGAGGCTACCTTACTCTCTTTTCTTTTTGTTTATGGAATTTTTTATGTAACTTGAAAGGCAACAATTTAGAGTCTCTGATTCACTTTTTTCATAGTGATTTCAGTGCTGTACGTTGCCGATAGTAATTTGGACCTGAGATTCTGTCATTATTCTACTTAGATTAATGCATTCTTATGTTCCTATATTTTATCTTATATTATAAATGTTGTTGAATCCTTCTTTTCATGGGCTGTGATGAGGCATAGAGATAGTCATGCACCACTCTGATTTTTAGTGCTGAAAATTTTCTCATACCCATTTTTCTGAGCCCCATTTGTTTTTTAGTTATTTTTTTTAAAATTATTGTAATTGTTTTACATATTGGATTGAAAACTAACAGAAGCGAGGAGCCAAATGATGCGGGTTTTAAACCCAACCATGATGCGGACCGTAAAGCTATTGCAGCATTTGTGGATAAATTTATGGTTTCTGATGGTTCCTCAAATTTTTTATAACCAATTCATTAATTCCATAAACATTATAGCATCTATGGTCTCTATCATAAATCAAAAGTGTTGCTCAATAAAAAACCCACAGAATTGAGTTATCTTGTATAGGTTATTATCATTATAGAATTGAATTAAATCTTGGGTATATTGTCTGTGAAACTAATCCCCTTAAAGGAAATTTACAATTATGATACAGAACAAGGGATACCATGTCATGTTGTAGAGTGGATTCCATCTCTGTTTCCTATTAACATTGAACATATAAGACACCTTGTACATCTAATTATCTTATCCTTAACTTAACATCGCTCATAGCTATGGACACAGTTCTGATAAGTTAAATTCTGTCTGAAATCATGACTTGCAATTTTTTTTAAGGATGAAGGCGTATTCTACTCATTTGAATATCACCACAATTAACTATCGAATGGTATGTTCAGAAAGACGAAAGGCTTTATATTGAAGATGAAAATGACACGGAAATGAGTGAACTTGAAAGAATTATCTTCAGTAGTTTTTTAATAGTGAGTATTATTCTTTGCTTTAGTAATGAGTAAAGTTGAAAGAATTAGACATTTTGTTGTAGAGTTTGGGAAAAAGCCGTGGAAAATGACAAAGGACGGAACAAATCTAGTATGATATGGGTTTTCCACAGAAAAATCCCATGATGTATTTCATTTGTGTTATAAGGCTAGACTATATTTACTAATATTGTGAGTTGTTTATAGAACCACTAAACATTCTTCCTTTTGTAACCTAATGGACCCTTGACAATATTTCATTCTGAATTAAAAAGGATGCTGAATAAATTTTGGACTCTGTTCATTATTTAATTGATTGCTGTATTCCTATGAAGAACTTAGAACTTTTGTTTAATTTGGGTTGGTTTGATGAATAAAACGTTGATTAATGCTATCATTCTTGACATGTTGGGTGCAGTTAAAATTGAAATTATTGTTGACAGAGAATGAAACAAATATACACAGATGTAACATCGTATTCTCACACATTAACAATGGCTCCATCATGTGGTGCAACTATAAAATACACCATCGAAAAAGGCTTCAAATTGAGTTCTGTTAACAATGTTAGTCATAGCAGGTCTTGAATAGACCAGGAACTGTGTTTAATGATACCTTCCAGGTTTGGTGTGTTTATCTATTTAAGGTACTTGAATGGACTGGTAACAATGTTAGTCATATCTCGCCCTTCACGCGAGGGTACTTTGATGTCTTTCTATTTTCACTAAATTGGAAATTTTCAATGAAACTATATCTTTTCAATTTTCCATTTGTGCTTATACTTTTTTATTTGCACACTCCTCTTGTGATACATCATTAGTTTATAGTTCAAATATTTTATTTAATTTGTTATATGATATTATATTAATTATATAAGAGTGTTAGCAATATTAACTAAAGTCTTAAAAGTGAATCATAGTAATTCATACCACATAATCTTACAGTCTTACAAATCTCAGGGATCATGATGCACTAATCTATCTCATCTCGTGAAAGGATTCACATTAAAAAATAGAATAATAATAATGTGTTGAACAATAAGTCTAATATCAATTATTATTTTTATGCGTTATTTATGTCCAAGTATTTTCCAATACCTGTTTCAGCCAAAAAGATTAAATGATGCTAAAAATTTATTCAAAATGAGATGGATAGTAGGAAGGATTCCTAAGGAAGTACATTAAGTTGTTTTGGGATGAAAGTCCCATTTGTATTTTTTAGGCAGCATTATGAATAAAGTTTGAAAAGTTTCTATCAGACTCATGATCAATTTTTTATAGATATGGAACATCATTATTGACATCTATCAACAAAACTTTGTTATTATATCGATAATAATAACATAATTGAACCGATTAAAATCCACATTAAATGATGATGATGATAAAGCTTAATTAGCCATGCAATCCCCACGCGCACCTTTCCCACGTGTTCACAACAACGCTTTCGCACGCAACTAAACCATTCGTTTGTGACTTTGCGTAACTTATTTCAAAAATTAAATTATAAAATGGTGAAAAAAAAGAAAAAGAATCTTACCCATATAAATAAAAGAATTGTATGCTTATATCTACAAAGTTTGAAACCCAATGAAATTAGTTCCTATCACAAAAAACCGTTTCCGAGATTTAAGATTTCACCGATTCAGATCATTGAGAGAGAATTTTTGATGTGTTGAAGCACCATTTATGATTAATTAAGAATAAAAATTATTACTATTATTCATAAATGCAAATCAGATCCTCTGTAATTTCAATTTCCATATCTTGTTCACTTTGAATTCATCCGCACTTTTTCCTATGCAATGGCTGAACGCGACGTAGTTTTGAAGGAAGAGGACCAAGAGGTACATGTCCTCAATTCATCCGTAGTCACGATTCTTATTTTTCTGAATTCTATTTTTATATAATTATTATGCACGGAATTTGTATTGTTTTTGTTGTTGTTGTTGTTGTTGTTAGATTATGAAAGCGTTTTCAGCAATTTGGTACTTATTCTGATAGGTTAAGCTAATTCAGTGTTTGTGAGTTAGGGTTTGATTTTGTCACTTGAACGGTTTTCAGGATTGGGAGGATTTATTTTCCGTATTTTTATTTGATCATTAGCTCCCTATATTTACCTTACCACCACTTATAGGTTTTGCTAATGTTCAATTAATGATTTAGATTTTAGGGTTTTCGTAGAAGCACTTTGTGGATTAATATTTGGCATTTGCAGTGTTTTTTGTTGGACAAGTTAAGGTGATAATTGTTGATATACTTAGGAATTACTTTCTAAATGACTTCAGTATTGAGAGAACATATCCTAAGAGTCACACAAGTTGTTAGAGCTGCAGGGCATAAAGTTTGAGCACATGTGTTCAAACTCCGGCAGTTGCACAGTTCTCTCCCTCCCCATGCCTTAAATTTTATTGTCTATAAAAAAGTATTGAGGGAACATGATGAGATAGCAGGGTATTCATAATCTGTCTTTGTTCTCCTCGTACTTGCAATCCTTTTTTATTATATTACTGGTTAAACGGTTGAAATAGCAACCACATTTGGATTAGATTGTTGCCTGATAAATTTGTTCTTTCTAAATTGTTCTCTTCTTATTGCCAGATGTGACAATTGAATGCTTTGAATTTTTGCACAAGTGGCTTTATGTATTTTGACTACCTTAAATTAAATGCTCACATTTTGGTGAATAACAATGAGAAATAGTTACCTTGAGTGCTTTTGAACTTCAGTCGCTGATCATATCAGCTCTATTTTATATTTTATCCAGTACGTACTATTGATATGCCATCCTCTCCAAGAGTTAATGTAATGAAATATAGAAATTAGAAGTAACCAAATTTCTTTAATTTATGGTTGAAATTAAGGACCTAACTTGATATATATATATAGATGTAAATAAAGATGTTGAGGAACATTTTTGTCAAGTTAAGGACCTAACTTGATTTATATGTATATTGTCCTCTCCATATCTGGTTATTTTAATGAACAGGGTAAATAATAAAGTTTATGCTTTTTTTCGTGGTTCACATTAATTTGTTTGCATAATTTCAGAAACTTGTCCTTAGTTGAGCTAAAAAGTTTAGCCTTCTCTTTTAAATATACTTTCTATTCACACTGATCGTATTCAAGCCTTCAAGGTAGCTAGCTAGACACGAAAAAGTCTGCTATGACAGGACTTTAGTTCAGGTTCAGTTAGAGGTTTCATTCTTCCATCTGTTTAAAGGAGAGCTTATTAATAGGAAAGTACGGGTATTGACCCAAAAGCATGTTCGAGAAAGAAATCCCTCAATAATCAGCTGACATCCAAAAGCCTAAAAACAAGGACCCATATTTATAAAAGTAGCTGGTGTAAGAATTGTAGGCATAAATTCTAGAATCACAATTCAAATACACTTTCTTTTGGTGTCGAAAACCTTGTACATGATTGGACAATGTCTGGTGCAGATTTGGCTTATGATATGCCATAAATATCCACCTAAACCCAATATGGAAAAAGAAGGATACTCATAACTCAATTTAAATGTTATGTTAGACGCATTACCAAAAAAAACAATGTTAGACAGAAAGAATTGGGTATTGTCTGACATGGCTTTTTTGCTTGTGGTAAATCATTTGTGTTAGCCCTATATAGTAATGCAGTTGAAGTGTAAAAGTTTTAGCCTTGTACAAAGAATTAGCAACAGCTAAATTTTGATTTGTGGGAGTTTCATGTTTTCTAATGTAGGCTTTGTTTATATTAGGTACCACCTGAATATGGAAGGGAGTTTGTCAAGCATTCTATAATTCAAAACACTGATATGAGACTCGAATCAGGGACTTGTAACGTGTGCGCAGCTCCTTGTTCATCTTGCATGCATCTTAACCGAGCTCTCATGGGGTCAAAGGCTGAAGAATCCTCTGATGAAAACCGTCGCCGAGGAGAGGCTAATCAGTATTCTACGGATGATGGTGATGGATCTTCTCTTAGGAGCAGAGTTTGTGAAAGATTGAAGTCTTGTGTCAATGAAACCAGTAACATAATTCTTGTTGATTCAACTCATGATTCTCTATCTGAAAATGCCGACAGTAGACGAGCCTTGTCAAATAAGTATCAGGAATCCAAGTGTTCGGAAGGTTTTGATGACAATGCTTCTTCTACCAGAAGACCCAGTAAAATTGCAAATGGTAGCCATAAAACAAATGACAGAATAACTATATCCTATAGTTCAGCTTCCATTAGTCACTTAGGGGCAGAAGGATCTGGAAGTGGGCCATCTGTTGACTTGCCTGAGATTCTCTCTTCTAACGATGCAGATATCCTGGAAAACTTGTCGGAATGTTGTATGGAAAATGTTGATTCATCATTAACTAAAGAGAGAGCACCTATTATTGTTTCTGGTGAAGAATCTCTTGCAGATAAAGATAGCCCTGTTATTGGTACTGCCAAGGTTTCTCTGGACGTACTTACAAAGTCAGGAGAAGATACTGACAATGTTGTTAGGAATGCTGAAGATGAATATCATAAATGTTCAGTCCATGATGGACTGCACGAGAAGGTTGGGGAGCTGGTTAAGTCACAAAGTGAGCGTGAGCCTCATTCTGAAGATGAGTCTGATACAACAAGCAGTGTCGGAGATGTGAGTATATTTTCTATAATTATGGTTGTTATTTTTCTATCCGCCAAAATTAAACTTGATAGAGTTGAAACGGGAGTAGAAGAATGGATATACTCACTGATTCTAGATACTCTACTTCCTTCATATGCTCTTTTCCTCAACTGCCATTTCTTTTGTAAAATTTTCTGATGTTGCTTTCTGACCGGATTTTTCCTTTTGATTTCATTTGACCGAAAAATAGGGAAAAGTATGTGACATATGTGGAGATGCTGGTATCGAATATAAACTTGTCATATGTAGTAATTGCAGCGATGGTGCAGAGCACATGTATGCATAAGAACCTTTTGTTTAATTCTTTCTTTGCTGCTATCTTATTTTTGCCTGAACCTTTAACTAAAATGAGTCTTTACTTTCTTATTTCTTTGATTTAGCTATTGCATGCGACAAAAGCTTGAGAAGGTCCCTGAAGGGGACTGGTTGTGTGAAGAATGCAAATATGCAGAGGAGACTGAAAATCAAAGGCTGGGTAAGAGTTAATTTGCAAACTGTATTAAAAGAGAGTATTATTCTGGGTATGAAATTTTGGACCCTTATGTCTCTCTGGTGCTGAATGTGCATTAAAAAATAGAATTTGCTTTATGCTGAGGTTAGTATAAGGCTATAAGCATTCATGCAGCATGCGGCTCTGTGTCTGTGTGCTAAGATATTTGTTAGTTCATTTTTGTGGTTCAGATGATGAAGGAGAAAAACATCATAAATATAGTTCAACTTCACAAGTTTCTGGCAAAAGGTCTTCTGAGAGAGTAGAAGTACGTATAGCTGCAAAAAGGCAAGCTCTTGAAACAAACAGAGTATCACCAAAGGCATCAAGCCCCAAGAAAATGATTTCACTGTCAAGAGAATCTTCTTTCAAGAGCTTAGATAAAGGAAAGAGGGACCTTGGTCATCAAATCCCCATTCGTAACAATGCCGGTGGTAGTGACATAGAACTTGCTCGTTCTCTTTCTGCTGGTCCTCGGAATCAACCTACAAAAAGTATGGATTTATTTTACAATTGTTGTGCTTCATTACAACTTTTACTTTTTTTTCTTTGTTCCATTTATGCAGTTATGTAATCCTTGATGTTTCCAATCTTCAGGAGTGTTATTTATTCCAAGCATATTTTTTCTTCTTGTTACCATAGGTACATTTCTGAAATCTAATTCATTCAACCCTACTTCCAAACCAAGAGTAAAACTTGTCAATGGAGTTCCCCAAAAGCAGAAAGCGGGTGGTGAACATACTTCCAAAAATATGGAGGCACCTGCTTGGATGGTAAAAAAATCAATGTCATCCATATCCTCAAATTTGCGTAGTTCGACTTCTACAGAATCAAAAGTTAAAATGCTTTCTCTCAAGTCTGAAACCACTCAGGATTTGAAAGGATCAAGACTTGCAAAAAAATCAGGTGCATTTGACAGGAAACTTCCGTCTAGGATTGGTCGGCCTGTGGTTAGTTCAACTATGACTACTTCTGTTGGTCCCAACACTAAGGGTGAACCGAAGGTAACACCTTGTGATGTAACTGCTAAACCTTCAGCAGTTAACAACATTCAAGAGTCTAAGGTTAACCAAGATGTAAAATTAAGTTCATCATCAAAGTCTTCGAGTAATATAAGCCGTAAAACTTTGGAAGCTCAAGTTATTTCAGGTGTGGTCTCAATTGGACACATATAATTTGTTTTATATTATTTTTAATTTTCTAACTTTTATTTTATGGGTCAATTAGCTGCTGTTGAGATTTAGTATCAGTAACTTTATTCCAATGTGGTTTTTGTGATTGGAATTCACTATAACTGTGTTAGCTGCTAAAGATAATTTCTTAATTAGTTATTCTTGGAATTTCAGAGAGAACATCAACCAAAGTTGATGACACTCAACAGGATGGGATCTCTCGTTCACAAGAGACAACATGTAGTTCTAAAGAGGATATGCATAAAGGTAATAGATTGAAAGCTGTAATCCAGGAAGCTTGGCATGGAAGGCCTAAAATATACAAAAAGAAAGAAATGCCTGATCAAACTGATGTGTATCCTACTTCAGGTACAGACTGGAATTGTGAATTCACTTCTAAAGACCAAGTGTTGGTTTCCAACACATTGAAGAATAGTAAATCTGCTGAAGAAACCAATGTGAAGCAGGAAATCCTTGAGAATTCCACATTTGAAACTTCCAAATGTTTGTCTGCCAATGGTTTGAGGCAACTTAACCTTTGTCCAACTGATTTCTGCTCTCAACTGGGAAAGCCAGATTCTTTTGGTCCTTCACATGAGAAGCCTGTAATGAGAGCCTTGCCTAATCAAGCTTTGGAAGTATCAAATGTTCTTCCGAAGATGTTTGCAATTCCAGAATATGAATATATCTGGCAGTATGTAACATCTTGTGATGATCTTTTTCCTGTGATGCTGCTATTGCTGTATTGTTGTTAGTGTTTTGCTGTCAAGTGTTTTATAGATGATCTTTTTTGTTCATGCAGGGGTGTCTTTGAAGTGCATAGAAGTGGAAAACCACCTGATTTGTATACTGGAATTCAAGCACATTTGTCAACATGTGTTTCCCCTAAGGTTCTCGATGCAGTGAACAAGTTTCTACCGAAAGTTACCCTCACTGAAGTTTCCCGCTTGAGCTCATGGCCTTCACAATTTCATCAAGGTGGTGCTAAAGAAAATAACATTGCTCTTTACTTCTTTGCCAAAGACATTGAAAGGCAAGTATATGAGCATTATTTGTTTTTTGACGGTAGACATTAGTGCAAACATACAAAGATATATATATATATATATAATCTAGTAATTATTTTATGTTTTTAACTTTTTTATAACATTGTTCTGAATTCTGATACAGTTATGAGCATCATTACAAGGGTCTATTGGATCACATGATTAGAAATGATTTAGCACTTAAAGGAATCCTTGATGGTGTTGAATTTCTCATATTCCCGTCCAACCAGCTTCCTGAAAATTCACAGCGTATGGAATCATCTAGACTCTTATTTAACAATCTCCCATAGTAGGTAAATTGTGAATGAATGGTTAAAGGTTCGGAGTTGTGTTGAAGTTTATGCATATGTTAGTGTTCAAGGATTTCAGAAATTTAGTTCATAACTCAAGCAATTTTGCAATGTCTTGGAGCAAGACAAAATTGACATTTGTCTCGTGCAAGGATTAGCTTGCATCTATTCTAGATCTAGAATGCACTTTATATTTTATTTTAAGGGAAGGCCACTCTGGATGGCTTGTATGATTGTATGCTTGGTTGGATGAAATGCATGTGGTTCATGAAAATTGTAATGTTTATTGAATTTGTTCTTGGTCGAAAATGATGATTCATGGTGCATCTACTAGGCATAGTTTTTCAGTAGTGTCATGCTTTTAGCCAATGAATTTTCTCTTTTTCTCACATCTAATCATTGATGGGTGCGATAGGTTTGGTAGTTTGCTTTAGTAAATTCTTATTAAAGACATTTTTGATAAGTTGTCTAAATTCTATGATTATCTGCAGGTTGGAATATGTTATATTTCTTATGGGGCGTATTTAAAGGGAGTAGGAGTAATCATTCAGATTCTGTAGAAAATATTTGTATTCCCAGTTTGAATGTGATGCCAATTGAGAAGGATTTTCCTGCTTCTGTTATGATTTTATCCGAACCCCGCTGTTCGCCAAAGCGCATGGATGAAGAATCAATTGCTTCTGGTAAAGCATGCAGTGCACTTCGCCCGTCCACTTTCTTAGACCAAGGTCATATCATGGTATGTAGGAATTTTGATACGGAAGGAATAGACACTGCAAGTAATATCAGTAAGAATAAAATCTCAGAGAGAATGAACAATGATGAAGACCAAGGAAGGCCTAATAGGAAACAGCTAGAAGATGATCTCAACATTGACATGGAGGCAACATTTCAAGGAGACCTGACTGTAAAAGAAGTCAACTCTCAACAACCTAATGATAAAAAAAATCAGCGCACAGATCTTTCAGATACGGTTATGCAGGCTCGTGCAGTTACTTGTCAGAGGATTCCTTGGAATGAGGTAAATGGCAAATTGGAAGGTGGTGAAAGTTTTAGCAAGAAGCTGAAAACAGATACAAGTGAAAGTTATGGATTTGGCAGTACTGGAAGCAGGGACTCTTTTAATGACAGGTTTGTGTCACTTACAAATAATATTGGTCCCTGTTCTTCAGTTGAGGTCAAAGAATGCAAAGAAGTTTGTGATGAGAAAATCATTCATGAGGATTTTGGAACGGAAAGAGTCTTCTTTCCTATGAAAGAGTCTTATGAGTTCGACGAGGACCGATTTCAAGTTGGGATTCCAAATTTAAATCTTGCTTTGGAGGATGAATTGGAACCATCACATTCAGGTACGCTCCCTTTCTTTGTTGGGGCAGCAGTCAATAAAATTAGCCAGGAAAAACTTTCAGATGTAGTTGCAGATGAGCCGGTGGACAATGATAGTGTTGCTGCATCTCTTTCCCTGTCCTTAGCTTTCCCATCTCCACACAAGGAATACATCAAAACCTGTTTCAAAAGCTGAGCATTTGTCTGGTGGGCATCACCGAACTCTTCCTTCCTCCTTTTGGGAGATTCACAGAAAAATAAATCATGTGGCATTTCCAGTCATGTACATTATTATCTGGCACCTCTGATAAGGCTATATAGCTCATCATATCATACACGTAATCCTCGTCCAGTTCTTATTACAAAGGATCATGTTCCCAGCAAGAGTCAATAATTTTTTTTAAATATTTTCTCAGCTCTTTTGTTAAGGTACGTGTTTTTTTCTTCAGAATGCATAGTTACGGCTGTTTTGTATATATAGAGAAGGTTTCAGCGGGCATGCTTTCAAAAATGTTACTAGGAACTTGTGGTTGACTATTTTTATGACAAGGTTTCCTCTGTTCCTGGCTTCATTTTCTGTTTATCCGTTGTTATAATTCATGAACACTTAACTATTTGTTGCCCTCCAGAGGGTTAAAGTAAATTGGTGAAAGTAGTAAAGGCACTGAAAGGTAGAATTACTTTGTTGACGAAAACATAAGCAATGAAACATGGTCCATGGATGACCAATAAACGTGAGACTGCGTTATGAAATTTTGCTAGTTATAGACCAAACACTTAACTTTTATAAACAAAGCTGGTAGACATTTTTAGTGTAGGATTTCTAGGTTCTTGCATCTTGCAACATCTCATTCAGCATTTCTCCCATCAATCCATAATATTCTACTCGCTTGGCAATGCATTTTGGATTAAAAATAATAATCTAACTGCACTGAAGTAGAAAATGAAAAGAGAAAAAACAAATTACCATTACCTTAAATCTAGGCATGTGAATTTGTATCGAGTTTTACGCTGCCTCATTTAGTCGAGTGCCATTTGAGAAACTAATTTGATGATGATGTTTTATAAATAATAACTTTTAAACATAAGTTTCTTTATTTCAAATTTATAAATTTAATTTGAACATATTAAAGATGTTTGTTTATTTATTTTTATATATTTTAATTATTTAAAATATAGCTGAAAAGTTAACACTCAAATTTTGGATAAAAACTTAAGAATTTGTGTGGCAGGTGGGGAGTAAGTAACCAGATATAACCACCTTTCTGAAGTTCAGCTTCTCACTAAACCCAAAGTCACACTAACTTTCAAATTCCTGAACCTTAATAAGAAGAAACATATATTCATACATACATAATATAGTGTGTGAGAAGAGATGTACGCATATCTGTTACGTGGGTATGCGCATGACTTAGACTTTCTGAGCGGAAGAGCTATTCACGCTATATTCATCAAAGCCTCTTTTCCTGTTACTCTTTTTCTTCATAACCATTTGCTTAACTTCTATCTTAAAATTAAAGACCTTCCTTCTGCTCTCAAACTGTTTGATGAAATGCCACACAAGAATGTTGTCTCCTGGTCCTCTCTCATGGCCGGTTTTATCCATAATGCCTCTCCTTCCCAATCACTTTCTTTATTCACTCGTATGCATCATGAGGGTCTCACTATACCAAATGAGTTCACACTTGTCAGCGCCCTCCACGCCTCCTCGTTAGCTCAAAATGTCACCATTCATGTTCCTTATCAGATTTATTCTTTGATTGTGCGCTTAGGACTCGACTCTAATATCTTCTTACTCAATGCCTTTTTGTCTGCCTTAGTCAAGCATGGTAAATTGGATGAAGCATTGCAAGTTTTTGAGACAAGTCACGACAAGGATATTGTGTCGTGGAATACCATGATGGCGGGTTACTTGCAGTTTTCTTGTGAGGACATTCCTGGATTTTGGTGTTGCATGAATAATAACGATATAAAACCTGATAACTTCACATTTGCTACTGCCCTCACCGGGTTGGCTGCTCTATCTCATTCGCATTTTCGAATGGGAATACAAATTCATGCATGCCTTGTCAAGACTGGTTATGGAGATGATATGTGTGTAGGGAACTCTCTGGTTGATATGTACCTAAAAAATAAAAAATTGGTGGAGGGTTTCAGAGCTTTCGATGAGATGCCTAACAAAGATGTGTGCTCTTGGTCCCAGATGGCTGCCGGATGTCTACAGTGTGGGGAACCAAGGAAGGCACTTGATGTCATTGCACAAATGAGGAAAATCGGTGTTAAGCCGAATAAATTTACCTTGGCAACTGCTCTAAATGCTTGTGCGACTTTGGCTTCACTAGAGGAAGGGAAACAAGTTCATGGCTTGAGGACTAAACTTGGAAGTGATATGGACTTATGTGTTGATAATGCTCTTCTTGACATGTATGCAAAAAGTGGATGCATGGATAGTGCATGGGGTGTTTTTAGATCAATGAGTTCCCGTACTGTCATCTCATGGACGTCAATGATAATGGCATGTGCTCAGAATGGCCAATCCAAAGAAGCTCTTCAAATTTTTGATGAAATGAGGAAGACAAGTGTAGAGCCGAATTACATCACCTTCATTTGTGTTCTTTATGCATGTAGTCAAGGTGGGTTTGTAAATGAAGGATGGACAATTTTTTCCTCTATGGCCAAGGACTACGGAATCTTCCCCGGCGAAGATCACTATGCTTGTATGGTCAATATCCTTGGTCGAGCCGGGCTTATTAAAGAAGCTGAGGAGTTAATCCTAAGAATGCCATTTAAGGCAGGTGTGCTAGTTTGGCAAACATTGCTCAGTGCTTGTCAGCTTCACGGTGATGTAGAAACAGGGAAACTTGCAGCACAACATGCCATAAAACAGGACCAAAAGGATCCATCAACCTATTTATTATTGTCTAACATGTTTGCTGAATTCAGCAATTGGGATGGTGTGGTTATTCTCAGAGAACTAATGGAGACAAGGGATGTCAAGAAAGTACCAGGAACTAGTTGGATTGAAATCGAAAATATTTAAACATTAGTGTATTTCATCGGACATAGATCACCTGTCTTATTCTCGGTCTCAATCTTTGTCCCGGACCAATCGGAATGCTGTTATATGAATAAAATAAAAAATAACAAAAATTTGCATTCCAATTGATCTGAGACATGAATGATCTTCATATGTTCTATTTCATCGCCTGTGGCAGTGAAATATGTTAGTATCAGTGTATTTCTAATACTAGATACTTAGTTTTATCTTTTATTCTTTCTAATTTTCTAATCTCAAAGCTTATATAAGAGAAAAGAAGCTGAAATATTATACTATGCTTTTTCTATAATATTAATAAAAAATATATGTGTTTTTCTTCTATATACTATCTTTTTTAGAGGAAGAAGCTGATGGTAGATAGGGTCACTATTATTGTGAAAGCCATATTCCTTAATATTAGAAAACGTAGATATGTCCGAAAAGCTACGCTAAAAAGGCTACATGGTTTTTTTTAATTAATTGCTTTTCTCAACTTAAATTTTTTATCTTCTCACTTTGCCGCATCAATTTTATATATGTCCATTTGTTTTATTGTTAGCTTTTACTTTTTACTTAAATGAGTAGAGTGATTGAAATTTTGTTCCTTCTCCTCTAGTCACATGTTAAATTAGATTCAACATCCTGTGTTGAAAATATATATTATTTTAATCAATCTAATAAAACATTCTAACGCAAATGGAAATAAACTTAGGAAGTAAAGTGATTTTTTAAGAAACCATAATAAGAAAGCATTAAGGACCGAAATAAATTTTCTTCCTAAAAAAGGTTAAAAAAAAATACTATTTTGGTTTTTTATCTTATTTCTACTTTTCAATTTTATCCTCTAAAAGTTAATTTAGTCATCCATCTTCTTAATATTTATCAATGTCACAATCATCATATGTTACTTTCCCACCATCCAAATTTCCATGTTCTCACCTAAAAAATACAATTGTTAAATGTCTTTTGATTTTAATTTGAATTCTTGAATAATGAAGATATAGATGAGAAGAAAAAACAATATCAATATATAGGATTAAATTGATAAGACTAAATTAAAAGTTGAAGAATATTTTAGGAAAAAATAACATCCTTCTATATACCAGTTTTTAATTATTGAATATTAGAGCACCAAACAAGTGTGTAAAAATACCACTCACTCATTCACTCTCATCCATTCCCAATTTCCAATTGCATTGTTTTCTCTTACAGGACTTACCCTAATCAAAATATTTTGCACCATTCCTTTCTATTCTTTTATTCCAATCATCTTTCTTATTACTTTAACCACTTTCTTCTTCATTTTTGTATCAAAGGTTTTATTCCTATTCCGATGTATCCCATTATTTGTGACCCACATGGCTGCCGCTGATAACACCAAACCCAACCCCTCTAAGGTATTTTATTCTTTTCAATCTCAATATTTAATTTCATTGTTGGTCTTGGGAAATTTGTTATAAAAAAAATTACATTTTTATTTGATTTCATATTTGATTTATTCAGTTATTTTCATTTTGAAACTAGGAAGTGAGAGTCTAGTTAAAGATGTTGATTGGTTATATAATGGATGTAAAAATGAATATTGGATGATGTACTCATCTTATATATTTAACTCTTTCTTAGTAATGTAAACTGTTGTGAGTGTTGGCTTAGGCTCTATTTTGACTTCATTAGTTTATAGCTTTGAGATTGTGAAGTTTGCTGAAAGCTGTGAGATTGTACCTAAAAATTTGTACTCCTTCCATATCATAAAGATGGTAAAAACAACAATTTTTTCTACCTTTTTGGAGGGAGGGAGTATCTGATTGAATTAGAACTGTTTGACAAAACTTGTTACGCAACTATTGAATGACTTAATATCAGAAAATGTCACTTGATAGAAGAAAGTGTATTTATATCTATTTACACTGTGTAATTGAATGTTGCCCAATGTGTTTTTGATGGGGCATTTTTATTGAATTCAAGGATTATTACAAAGTGTTGGAAGTTGATTATGATGCAACTGATGAAAACATCAAATTTAATTACCGAAGACTTGCATTGGTTGGTAATTTACCCTTTGAGTATCTCCTGCAATGTATCTTTCCACAATTTTTCATTCTAAAAATTCATTTTTCTACAAGTTTGACTTGCTATGTGTGCATGATTCTCCATTTGATAGAAATGGCATCCTGACAAGCACAAAGGTGACAGTGCTGCTACTACAAAATTCCAAGAGATAAATGAAGCTTACACTGGTAATTCTTTCTTGTAATGTTAATAACAAATTAACTATTACTTTTTACTTGTGAAGCATGTTGATTAACAAATGTTCTTTCTTCTTTCTTCTGTGATCACCCTTAGCTTTTACAGTTTAGGGAAATTGCTCTTTTTCTATCTTCAACTTAGTCACAATCTATAAATTGTTGGTTGATTGTAAAGGACAGATAATTTTGAGCACAAACAGTGTGGTCTTCATTTGTTTGGATACGAAGTTTAACTATGTTGCTGCCTTTCTGGCTCTAAAGCTCCCACTTATTTCAATGTATTAACGTTTAACTATTTCAATATTTCTCTTCCTCTTTGTATCCATATGTTAACATAGTTTTACGACTCGTTAGCATGTGAACCTAGACACCTAGTCCTTGTTTAACCCTATGTGTATAATATGGAGATATGGTAATAAGATTGAATTTTGGAAAAGATGTTTAGATGAAAGCAGAAAATTGCAGGAATGTTAACCTAAGCAATACTGGTATTGGTCCTGTGCTGAAAATTACTTTAAGCTTTGGTAAATAGATGTGTGAGTGATAATGGATGGATTAAAGTTACTCCGTAACTGTAGGTGTAGCACTGTAATTGTTATGATCTGAAATGCAGCAATAAGTTGTATCTATGTAAGTAATAATTGTGAGTTTTCTTTCTATTTTATGTGTCAGTATTGAGTGACCCTGCCAAGCGTCTTGACTATGATTTAACTGGGACATGTGAGATTGATAAGTATAGCTTGCAGGTATGCAATTAAACTATCATTTAACATTACTTTTCCTTCAATTAGAGTTGTTTATAATTATCTCAGTGGATAAAGATGATAACTGGTGAGTGGACATGACTAATTGTTACACAGGAATATCTTGCTAGATTTAAAGGCATGATTCTTACCTGCAATGGACTTGGTATCAATCATGCAGATAATTGGTAATTATTTTGATTTCTTCCTTCCTTTATTTTATCTCTTCTATGGTAACTCACCTGCCAAATTGTCTTTTTGATGGTGCTATGATGCAGGTCACAACATTTCATTGAAAATAATGATTACTCTTATTATGAACCAGAAGGAAGGAGTAGAAACTATGCTCCCTAATGAGAATATGTATTATTAATTATGAAGGAACTGTACATGCATCAAATGTATTCCCTCTGATGAGGATGGGATAGAGTTATGGAGTTTTGTGTAATTGTTTCCCAAAAGTATTTATAATGCGCAACTTTATACAACTGTTGTTGTATGGTTTGTTGAAACAAAGAGGAACATTCTATGACCTTGATAATTATATGTAGTTAGAGTCACAGCTTCTATGCTATTATTTTCTGTACTTATAAAGAGTAATATGATTAACTTAAACCAACTCAATCCATAGTCATACAAATAAATATATGTCCAACCCATAGGCACAAGTACAAGCACAACTATGGAAAGCCAACTAATACTAGAATGTAATATATACATGCATCATGTCTCTAAATGTATGGGGGATGAGGCCGTGATTGATAGAAATGATGTGGTCCAGCATGATCTCCATAACGCCCTACACCAATAGGGCAAGCAGCATGAGTATAGCAATCTTGATTAGGGTGGTAACTAAACTGGCCGGGCATAACTCCTCTAGGTCTAGGAAGACCCATACCTCTCTGTCTTTCACACCAAGGAATGGAAACATGTGTGTGCTGGAATTGAGGATACATCTTAGGAGGTGGAGCTGGAGCTGTAGGCGGAGGTGCTACCCTAGGACGTTTCATGCAGTTACTATCTTGGGATGGACAAGAAGAGTTGGTTGTTTCATTACAACGTTTCTTTCGTTTAGGTTTTTTTTGTTGTCGTTGTTGTTGTTGCACTTCTTCATCTTTGGATATAGGTTTTGATGCAGCAAGACTACGTGCCAAAATTTCCTTCTGTCTTTCTAACTTAAGGATGCGATCTCTAACTTCTTTAACGTGATTTTTAGATCCTACGTTGTTGTCTAAAAAGCACTCGAGAACATTTTTCAGATCACCAATTTCTTCCTCTTTAGCCTCAACCTGAATAAATTAATTAATTAATGTTCATCAACAAAAATATAATAAATAAGTATGCAACTGCATGAAGATTGATATTATAAGAATCATGGAATTTGACTAGGGAAAAACCTTTTGTTTGTTGGGCATCCCTATGCAAATTTTCTTATAATGCTGTGTTCGTTTTTGCATGTGTTGGTTCAAGAGATGAACTGGTCGGAACTTGTCAGTCAACTTGTATGCACAAATGAATCTAACAGCTTCAATAATCCGCTGCTTATTGATAAGACTCTGAACAAAATCTGTGAGCCACAAGAATAAGTTTGGCTAAATCATCAGTCAACCACAAAAGTTGTGATGAGGTGTTACTTTGGAAGAGTGAGAAGTAGATTCAGGACATAATTGAGTTGCCATAAATTCAGTTTTAGTTACCATAATTAAGCAGGAAGAGACTGAAGAAACCAAAATTCCTAGTGGGGAAGAATTAACAAGATCTCAGACCAGTTAGAAATGGAAAAGAGGAAGCATTAACCAAAATGTCCTGTTTTAACAAGAGAGAATTCCTACAACTATTTTACAGTAACACCTCATGCATAATTTTTGGAATATTTTCCATTGATTATTTTTACACATAAAAGAATGCAAATGGTATCCGAAAAATTTCAGAATGGCAGTCTAAATATCTACAGACTATGACTCATATATCAGGTAACCTAAACTTTGAGTTAGATGAAAGCAAGTATTAAGGCTCTAGATCAGACAAAAAATATGAAGATATTAGTGACTGAGCAAGATAATTTACAATTGACATACCTGAGATTTTATCTACAAAACCAAGGGTTCGAAACAGTTCTACAGTTTGCCTGTGCTGAGCGGCAAATTCAAAGTGCTTAAAAACTTCATCTTCGTCAAAAGAAGAGACTAATCCATAAGCAGACAAAAGCAGTAGAAAACCCAGAACCACCAAAGAATTTTCAGTATTTGCTCCCATGTTGATGTTAGCTTTCAGATCAAGTGCCAGCTTCATTGCCCCTTTTCTTACATGACATTTAATATCAGGTGAGATTCTCATAAGCTGTTCTAACAAAAATATGTGCCTTTCTTCAATAATTGCACCTTCGTCTGCATTGTGATCCAGTCGAAGAATTGGTTTCTGTATCACATCCAAAACAAGTTTTGCAGGATCTGATGTTGATTGGAGATCGATTAAAATGGTATTGACATACAACTCAGGTTCATTTGTTTGCTCATTGAAGACCAACTGCAAGTTTCCTCCATCAGTGGTAGGACTTGATTCATTATCTGCATAACATGCAACTACATATTTAGATAGCAGAGGCAACATGGACAATATGCCACTTTATCATTTATATTTTCAACAAATATGAT
Organism: Lupinus albus; assembly: GCA_009771035.1. Classification (NCBI taxonomy): domain Eukaryota; kingdom Viridiplantae; phylum Streptophyta; class Magnoliopsida; order Fabales; family Fabaceae; genus Lupinus; species Lupinus albus. The sequence goes on from CM019999.1 coordinate 420,624, forward strand.
CCTAGTGCGATAACTCAGTCGCTAGAAATGGTACTAGATTAATGAGATGACAAATGAGAATTGGTGACAGAATATTCTCAGAAAAGATCATAAACATTATATATAAAGGCTAATATTCATCTCTGTTGAGCTCATCCATAAGATGATACAAGGATGCAAATTAAAGTGAGAGATTTTGCATTTAAGTCCTTTCAATATGACTAAGATATACAACATTAATCAGAGAAAATAAACTTTCAATAAGTTGCAGATTGGGATGAAAGAAATCATTGTAATTAAAAGGAGATATTTGAGATGAAATATTGATCCAACAAAGTGAGAAAGAAGCATAGTTTTTCAACATTACCAAGTGCTTGTGGAGCCTGAGAATGCTGGGCATCATGTTGCTTCTCTTTTGAAGCCAATTCCTTCAAACGTTCTTCATATTCCTTCTCTTTTAACTCCATCTGCTTCACTTGTATTTCAAAGTTCTTCTCTTTTGAAGAGAGCTCTTGCACTCTTACTTCATATTCCTTCTCTTTCAACTCATGCTCCCTCACTTGTGCATCAAACTTATCTTTTTCTGACTCTTCTTCCTTTTCTCGTCCATTAGCATGCTCCTGTTCTGAAAGAAACTTCTTCATATTACACTCAAATTGAATTACTTTTGATTCTAGCTCCTCAATTTCTTCTTTATGTTTCTTCTCTTTTGATTCTAACTCCCGTGTTTGTTCTGCTAATTCGTTCTCTTTCAATCCGAGTTTCTTTGTTCTTTCTTCACATTGCTTGAATCTTACTCTGAGATGTTTCTCTTTAGACAACAGAGAGTTCATCCGTTCATCACAATTTTTTTCTCGCAACTCAACCTCCCTCAATTGTTCTTTAAATTGCTTCTCTTTCATTTCACAGTCCATCAAAAGCCTATCACATTGCTTACTACTTACCTCAATGTGCTTCATTTCTTCTACAAGCCGCTTTTCTCTATTTTTCGCTTCCAAGTTTCTTCCTTTCAACAACTCATTATCTCTTTTACTCAATTCAAGTTTCTTCACTACTTGTTGAAACTCTTCCTCTTTCTTCTCCAGTTCTATCTTTCTTTCTTTCAACAACTCATTATCTCTTTTACTTAATTCAAGTTTCTTCACTACTTGTTGAAACTCTTCCTCTTTCTTCTCTAGTTCTAACTTCCTTTCTTTCAACAACTCGTTATCTCTTTTACTTAATTCAAGTTTCTTCAATACTTCTTGAAACTCTTCTACTTTCTTCTCTAGTTCTAACCTTCTTTCTTTCATCAACACGTTATCTTTCTTAATTGATTCAACCTCTTGCAAAAGCTTAATAATCTTCTCCCGCATGGCCTTGATGGACTCATTCTTCTTCCCCATTGTATCAATCAATTTCTCCAACGTACCGAGTTCCTCCTCTTTCATCTTAATCTCCTTGCTATATTCATTTCTTTTGGCCACTTGAGCCCTAATTAGCTTTTCATTATCCCTTAATAACTTGTCAGATGAAACCACTGATTGCTGAAATTGCATATCAAAGGTCTTGAGCTCAATTTCCCTATCTTTGATCAAGTCTTCAATAACGGCGAGACGAGCCACGTTATCCTCAATTTCCTTGTGCCTCTCATCAATCTCCATCTTCATTTTCTTCTCAACTTCATCTCTCTGTGTTGTGAGCATCTGCAACATCTCCAATTGCCAGGTACAATCTTCTTGTTTCAGCCTTAACCGTCTATCAAACTCGCAAATACTCGTGTTAATAGACTTTAACTGTTCTTCTTTGTCTCCAACCTCTGTCCTACACTCCTTCAAACGCCGTTCAAACTCTTCGTATTCTCTCTCTTTTATATCAACGTCGCGACAAAGTAACTGCAATTTAGCTTCAACGGAAGTGAGTTGCTTCTCTTTGATACGAAGCTCTTGAGAACGATTCTCGATATCGGTATCAAGGGAATGTAACTCGTTTTCTTGAAGCTTATTTTTTATAGTGCATTCCTCCACGGACTTACGAACAAGTTCTAGTTTTTTCTCTTTCAATTTGTTTTCTTTGAGAACCATACTCTCTAGTTCTTCCAAGTCAAGGGCCCACAAATCAGGCTCAGGTGGTTTGTGTTGTTGACGGAGTTCTCCTTCCTCTAATTCCAATTCCGTCTTCAAAATAGAGGACTCCATTTATAGTGAGAAAGGTAAAAGTTTGGTTTTGGTTAAGAAAAGTGAAGAAGAAGAATGTGATTGATTTGCATGAATGGAAAAAGGTGGTGAGAAAAGAAAGGAATGAAGAGAGAAGTGGGTACACAATAACACAGCAGCAGTTTAGGCCTGGGATTAGAAACCCCTAAAAAACGCAATCAAGGGTTTTAATCATCAATCACACGTATAAATCGCCGCAAACAATTTATTATATAGAATAATAACCATCGGTATAAAGATAACTTAATGATAAATTTAAGTAAAATTCAAGATGATTTCATGGTAAAGAAGTTAAGTCACTACCTCCTTCATCTTTATTTTTTATTAGCCATTAAGTGTGATATAAATAATTATTTTATTGTAAAAACTTTTTAATTATACCACATTATTTATTATTATTACTAATAAGAAGCATAAACATAATTATCATTATTATAAATATTATTATTAAAAATAAAAAGAAGAAAGACAAATAATTGTGGAAGTGATATAAGACATAAAAGGGAGACAGACCAATATATGAATTATGCTTAGGGGAATAACACAACTTACAAAATTCTCCTTGTAATTTTTTTGTGTTTCTTTGTTTCTCTTACTTTCTCTAATATTTTATGATCCTTTGCCATGTGTTCAAACCACTATTTGTACATGTACCAAAAATCCTCTATTTATATGAGGGTTGGGCATTTGTGGTAAATAAAATGAAACCTCTTATATTAATGTTACAATCAATTTAAGTATTTTATTTTTTTATTCAAAATCAAATCTATGATTGATTGGTCTTATTTCAAATTCAAATAGTAGGGTAATGTTACATAAAAAATATTCTTAATAGTTCTATAGAGTCATAGAATATTATTGTAATACTCATATTGATTTGATTTTAAAATTAGAAGTATTATAAATAATCTTTTGTTTTGGTATAATTTTCATATAGACTTTATAAATTGTATTGCAAATGTAAGTAAAAAATATAAAGTAAAAATGACTATGATTATTTAAAAAAAAATTAAAAATGAAAGTCAAAAAGGAAATAACATCTGTTTCTACGTAAAAATAGAAATTTTCCATTAGTAGACTAATAAATGTCTATTATGTATCATAAAATCATTTTTTGTTTTTAAAATAAGACTGAATTTTGTGAGGATAAATTATTTTGAAATGACATATTAGTATATCAACATTGTCGAGTCAATTAAGTGATCTTTAAATATATTTTTATCCTTATTTCAAACATTAAGAGAGAAATTAACTTTGAAGTTGTATCTAATAAATAAATGTTTATTGAGATATTTGAATAGTCTTTCCAGAGATCTAAAATCATATTCTTCATTTAAAAAAATTAAAATAGAATCTTTCTTTTACTACTTTTTTTTTGTAATCAAATTTAAGTAAAAAAAATTATCACATTTATTTGTTTTTATTGTTAAAAACATTATTTTTGATAAAAAAAATTGCTGGGCTTTTAAGTTTTAACAAAAGGATAAAATTTAGTTAAAATATCATATGTGCTAGTGGTAGTGACCTATCAGAGGACGACACATGTACATTTTTTGTTACTTTCAAGGAATAAACATTTATTATATTTATAGTCAAGCATTTATTTATCAAAAATAATGTTTTTAACAATAAAAACAAATAAATATGATAAATAGATTACAATAATAAGTCTCCTCCTTAAAATATTATAATAAAATTGGAAAATGGGTTTGATTTTACTTAGTGAAAAATATAGTATAAATTTTGCACTACTTTTTAACAATAACGGGCAATGAATTTTGCAATCTAGACTTAAATATCAACAAAAGATGTAGCATACAGTTGTTTAATCTACATCAGTGTAGATCATTAATTATTAGTATTATACTCAACAAACGAATAAGTAATATAATTATTATAGATTACATTAAATTTCAACTTACAAGTTAGACATTACAGGTATATTTTTAATATATATAAATAAATAAAGAAATTAGACTTCCTTACGACCCAATTAATGACAAGCATATTAAAATATTTCCATCAATAAATATCATATCATTTTTATTTGGATCTCACACATTATTTTATAATTTATTATAAGTAAGAACAATATAATGTCAACTATTATTCTTTTTCTTATTTTGGTTCATAACCTATTTCGTTCTTATAAATTCTTACTGGCATTATGATATTGGACACATTTTCATCTAAACCCAATTGGTTTTCCTTTTCCCTCTTGGTACAAACCATTTCAAAGGACTTCGATTCAAAAGTCAAAACATTAGATTTTGCGTCTCGTTTAATTGGGCCGAACTTGCACAAGCCATGGCTCATAACACATGCATAAAAAAGCTTGTCTGAATTTATACGTATATTTATTCGAATCAGAACTTCCACAACAAAGAATCTAAGATTTCCCAATTTCTGAAATATTGTGTTTAATAGATGACTCATCCTTGCCTACATATGTCACTATATCTACCTCGAAAGTGTCAATCACAAAAAGAAAAGAGTTAATTACACTGGTACTTTTGATTTTTAATTAAATTACACAAATCATTCATTCCATTTTTGTCCTTGCACAAACCACTATTATCTCTTATACAAATCATCATTAATTTTATACAAATATTACATTAATCACCCCTGATAAGGTATAAGTATAATATTTTAAACAAAAACATGTATCGAGTGTAATTAAGTTAAACAAAATATTATACATTTTATAAATAATTCCAAATAATATAAAATTGAGTGTCTTTTTATTATTTTTGTTTCATTACACAATATATTTACAATTCTAATGAGATGTTTATATAACCATTATACTATTTTGTAATGAACCAAATAATACAGATGTCTCAACTCTTATATTATTTGGATTTGTCTATAAAATATACAATATTTTGTTTAACTTAATTACACACATCACTTTTTTTTTGTTAAATATTACACTTTTATTTCATCAGGAGTGATGAGTGTAATATATGTACAAAATTAGGGGTGATTCGTGTAAGGACAAAAAATGGAGAATTAATTTATGTAATTTCACTAAAACTCATGAAATATAAGTGTAATTAACTCAAAATATATATTGATGGGCAAACTTAACTTACCACATCCTAACCCAAACGTAGCAAGATAAAAATAAATTATGATTTAAAGATAATAAGTAAATTAAAATACATTACTTAATTACACTTCAATTGTAGCAATCGAGCATCACAATATTAAATATGTTGATATATGTTTTTATTTCCTATAAATATAAGTAATTTGGTTTTAGTTGGTCAGTTTTTTTTGTCTTTATTCTATATTCTAGTTTATTACTTTGATTTTACTCAATGTACTTGATATGTTAATATTATTATTGGCATAAGCGTTAATTATTATGAGGCATATCATATGCCAGTATTAGTATATCATTACAAATAATTAAAACCTAAAATTTAAAATATATAAGGATGGAAGCCAAATAAGAAATATATACCAATCAAACTGTATTTAAAGTTTTAAACCTATAAAATATAGCTTGTGTAAATTACACTCCATTTTTCTCTCCATAAAAATCATTTATAGTAGCTACCATGTTGACAAACACGACAAAGAACACACAACAATTCAGGTATGAAAATATAATTGATCAATGTTTATTGTATTTGAGGTTCTATAACTTACTTTAATACAATTTTATTGGCTATAATCTAACTGCGGAATGTGTTCCTGCATTGTTAGGATCAAACACAATCCCTTTTGATTGATACTAAAAACAAATTTGTATCTTGTATTGGTATTATCGATTACACGTGCATGTAATGCAACTTGGCATTGTATTCCCTAAAAGTCGGAGTTCTTTTATTTTTATTTTATATAAAACTTCTTTAAGTCAGAATTGAGTAAATAATTGTTTGTTGATTCTGATTTGGATAGATAATTTTATAAATTTATAATGTTGGTATTTGATTTGAGCTAGAATGAATAATGTGGTTAATATCATACTCTGATGATGACTTTATTTTGAAAGATAAGGAGGTCTTCGTACCATGATGTGATAATCATAAGGGTGTGTGAGATACAGAAATTGATGAACATAACATACGTAATAAGAAAGAGATCGAGATCCAGCATGTATTATGGGCTGAAGGGGAGCCCAATGTAAGTGAATTAAGTTGCATTGTGAAATTGGAGAGAGGAAGAAAGAGAATAATGAATGAGTATGCAAGAGATGCCACCAAACATATAACCCTTCTTCTTTGATTTGTTATATAAGGTACTATGAATTGATCCACCCTATCCTGCCAAGTTCTATGATGATGTTTACGTCTAAGCTCTGAGAAATTACTCTTTTGTGTGTGCATGTTTTCAAAATTATTTTTAAAACAAACACATGGGTACTTACAAAAAGTTTCATTACATAATGTTGACAATAATTGCATTACTTTTATCAGTTTATGCATGGGGTCAGGGGAAAACTAGGCATAAGTTGCTACATAATGCAGTGAGCATTATTGGTTGAAACATGTCATGTGTGTGATCATGTGGTATTCAACCAATGACTTCTACATGCTAACCTAATATCTATTTTTATATTGCCATCACATACACGAGCCAATTAAATGCACTAGTATTTGGGAAATCTATGAAGTTGTTGAATTTCCAGTTTCTTATGGACCAATATAAAGAAGAGAAGACATAAATAATGCTAAATAAAGTGAAGCATAATTATTAATAAGTTTGTTAATTACCAATTGCTGCCATTTTTTCTTTGTAAATTGCAACAATCAGGTGGCCTGGTGTGCATGCTTTATATAATTAAAAAAATTGAATATGAATTGATTTAGAGGCTAAATAGGTTATGAAACTTACATCATCACTTAATATGTATATTTAATTATCATTTTAATCTTCTCCATTTAAGAAGTAATGATTATCATTTAAGAAGTAAGACATACATTTGAGTTCAAATTCAAATTTTATATTATTGAACTCAACTTTATACTTGATTAAATATAATGTATATATCTTTTAGATAAAATTATCTCAATATTTTATTTATTATTATGATTATGTAATTTGACATATCAAATACTATATTGTTATCATGTATATATGACGAAAAAAATATAAAAGTAATGATACCTTAGATTACAGAAATGTCATTACTCTATAAATAATTGAATAGAAACACATAAAAACATGATAAGTGAGTTATCATATCTTGGGTCCGTTCAAGAAATGTTTGTTCTTTACATTGTCCTAAATATTGTTTGGGTATAACTTTTGAAATGAAATGCAAACAAAATATATCAAATGAAATAATATTTTCCTTTTTTATAAATATGAAGTGGAAAAAAACAAAAATGGATAAACCATCAAAGGCAACAAACCGATTAAATATTATTGATTTATAACCCTCTTTTACCCAATAATTGATTAGGCACTGAAACTATTAACCTTTTCTTTCTCAACAACATATTCGGCCACGGAGTGAATTGACATAGAAATCAATACACCCTCCTATTATTACCTTCTGTGTTATATGTTTGTTCGATCTTAATCTCAACCATTCTTACACTGAAATGTATAAAATAGGAATCATCTCAACATCATACTTCATGATTTAAAATTAATTTGTCCCTTCTTGATAATCAAACATATAGTGGAGTCATATACTGACAAAAATAAAAGTACCTTTAAGAAAATAGTTGTCGTATCATGAGAAGAACTTAAACATACTAAAACTCTTAAATGCATTTAAAGCCAGAGGCAAATATTATTTTATGAACCCTTAATTATATGATATGCCCTAGTCCCACTTCAACAATATCGTAAACACATTGAATTGCCGTTTGAACCCATGTTACTGAAATGTTTCAAATTTGTAAGGAAAATAAGCTTAGAGTTAACAATAGAAAGCACTTTTGAATAAATAGTTGTCCATCTGTATGGGGTGAAGTTGGTATGACATTAAATCCCAATAACTTATTTGGCATAAAAGAAAGGTTTAATTGTTGGTTGCTAGTCAGCTTCCCACCATACCATAAACCCAAATTTGTTAATTACGCTATTTATTTATGTAAATTAATCAACTTGGGGCGTATCAATATGCTTTCTCTTCTCAAAATATCCGTAAAAAAGGTTTTGTTTTCATATATTAATTCTCTTAGTTAAAGTATCACTATATAAATTAACATATGATCTTCACCTCCTACGGGAATAACCAACCATCTTAATAACATTTTATAATTAAATGTATTATCAATTATTCATATTTAATCATTCACAATCTTTTTAATATTTATTCTTATCTGATGGCCTATGGTTGGGTAGAGAGTCTTCTTGGATGCTACGTGAGATTTGTATGAGAGCGCATGGGGAGGTACCTAAAAAGATTCTCTAATGCTCAAGTTTATATATGAAAAATATGAGAGAATATAGAATCCATCGGTAAGTGAGAGAGAGTTAAAAGTAACATCCTTATCGGGGAGCCCATATTTATAGTGAGGAGATGCATGGAATATTCCATAGCATATGTTATTGGCTGGGTCGACCACTTGGTCCCGTCGGACCTATTCCAAACAAGCAGTACTTGCTTTATCCGTGTTGGACGGCTCTGACATATCCACACTTTATGGATGGTTGACTTATAACTTGTGATAGATTGACTAGCTGTATTCTAGGTCTATTTTTGTCGCTTGGTAGAAAGTGAGTGCAATGTGCATGTGACATGCGGCAAATGTTTGTGTTATTCAGACGACATGACAATCATATATAGGCAACATGATATACAGATGTCAGAAGTTGTATCTTTGTTGTTGTTTGGATATTGTCTAGTCAATGACATACCTTCATATATTGTCCAATTGTCTCGTTAAGATCCAATGATGTTTGGAACCGACTCGTCTTGTCCCACCTTTAAGTGATACTTAGTGGTTTGAGTAGACCATGACAAATCTTTTACACCATATGGAACAACATCGTTAGTATATTATTTAGAGGGAGAAATTCACTTACTCCATGAGTAACTGAAAAAACCTACTTTACATATTAGTAATGCATTATTGAAGAATCCAATGATTTAGATTTACTCAATAATTTAAATTATTGGATTCTCACGTATTAGTATTAATATTTAAGTGTAATATGGAAGTAGTAGAAAAGAGAGTGTAAGTTACTATTTTGAATATGAAAAGGGCATGTTTTTTTATAACAATATTGAGAGAACCATATTTCATATCCGCTGTACTTATGTCATCCATGTTGTTGCTTGAAAGAGACAGACAGAGTCACTCATTCACTGGCTTCTGAATTAAAGTTACCCTTCTTTCCTTTTACATCAGGGGTACTTTTGTCCATTCATACTTCATCGCTTTTCCCCACCTGAAAATTAATAATACAATACACACATTCTCTGCAACTTAACTTACTTCATTTCTCTGCTCTGTAAATTCTCTTCTTCTTCTTCTTCTTCTTCTTCTTCTTCTTCTTCTTCTAACTTCTCTTTCCATCAAAATCATAAACACATTCTCATTCATCATTTCTCCATTTTATGCTTTCTTATAATGTCAGAACTCTAACATTCCCAATTCTGTAACTCACTCCTTTTAGTAAAGTCTTCACCTTTTCACTTTTCTTATTACTGCCTCCTCAACTTACTTCATGGCTTCAAAATCTAGGTCAGTCAAGTGAAGATCTGATTTTAGTTTCTTCAATTCATTTACTTTTCTGCACCGCTTCTTCATTTTTTTTTTATTTTTTTACTGGGAAATTTTATTCTGCTTGATTGGTTTGATCTGATGATTATGATATTCTATTGTGTGATTTTCACTTAAAATTTGTAACTTTTTGTGTGATTCTCTACTATTCATTTGCTGTCTACATATAATTTGAATATGGGTTTCAATTCTTATGTCATTTATTTTATTTGCTTCTTAATTTTGTGGTGATTTTATTATATTAACATGATTGATTGCATCGCTTTCAGAGATTTTGTCCTAATTCTCACTTGTTGTCTAATGATTGATGCTGAACTTGGAACTAGAGTTGTTTTCTTTTGGCTTAGATTCATCTATATGATCTGATTGGATTACAGTTTGTTTTCTTATCTTGAATGTTTCATTTTGATCTAGTATTGTATTGACATTATGAATTTGGTAGATCCAATTCATCTGAAACTCCCAACAAAGCATCACTGACTACACCAAGGGTAAGTAGAGTTAGCAAAGGAGTGATCAAGTCTGAATCTGACTCACCATCATCTTTTCCAAATTCACGCCTTTCTGTGGAACGATCACCACGATCTGCAAATTCAAGGCCTATTGTTGACCGGAAATCACCAAGACCCACCTCCACCCCACCTGATGTAAGTTATAGTGTGCACTTAGTGTCCTCTCTTTCTTTCAGACTGAGTCATGTTTGAATTGTTTCCTTCATTTCCATTTTTATTTTTTTGGATGAAGCAAATTCAACTTCTTTATGTCTTGAGTCTCCGGACAAGTGTTATAAGGAAACATCTGAGCTGTGTAAGGATGCATTACTCAATCAGTTACTGCTAATTGTTTGGAATAATACTTGCTTGGGATTTTAAATCTTGGATAATGCATGACTTATTACTTTTATTCTGAGGTGTTTGATATTTGATAGTAAAATGCTAGAGTTGTTTCCTTCATTATTCATGATAGTTGATATAGTGAAGTATTTTTGCTTAATCATGTTTGCCTTGAAAGGTTATCAGTAATCTGATCAGTACTTATATTTGTTCCTTGGTATTTTCAGAAAGTACCCCATAAACCTATAAAGGGTTCAGAATTGAAGAACCAGTTGAATCTTGTTCAAGAAGATCTAAAGAAAGCAAAGGAGCAGCTGGTTCTGTCTGAGAAGGAGAAGGTAAAAGCAGTTGATGGGTTGCAAGAAGCAAAGAGAGTGGCCGAGGAAGCAAATGAGAAACTCAGAGAAGCATTGGTGGCTCTAAAGCGGGCCGAGGAGGATTCTGAGATTGAGAAGTTCCGAGCTGTTGAATTGGAACAAGATGGAATTGAAACTGTAAAGAAGAAGGAAGAAGAATGGCAGAAGGAGATTGAAAGTGTGAGGAACCAGCATGCTTTGGATGTGTCAGCTCTTGTCTCCACCACCCAGGAACTTCAGCGGGTTAAGCAAGAACTCGCCTTGACTTGTGATGCAAAGAATCAGGCATTGAATCATGCCGATGATGCAACTAAAATTGCCGAGATTCATGTGGAGAAAACAGAGATTCTTGCAGCCGAAGTGATGCGGTTGAAGGCCTTATTAGATTCAAAACTGGAAACAGAAGCTAGTGAGAATGAGATTATAGTGAAGCTGAAAAAAGAGATAGAAGCTCTTCAGCAAGAACTCGAGCAGGCCAAGGATTATGATGAGAAGTTGATAGAGAAAGAAGCTTTTATTGAACAGCTTAATGTAGAGCTTGAAGCCACAAATATGGCTGAATCTTATGCACATAATCTGCTAGACGAATGGAAGAAGAAGGTTGAGGAACAAGAAGCGAGGGTGAAAGAAGCAAATAAGTTGGAGAAGTCAGCATCAGAATCTTTGGAATCTGTAATGAAGCAGCTAGAAGCAAGCAATGATTTGTTGCATGATGCAGATTCTGAAATTGCTGCTCTTAAAGAGAATGTGGGATTGTTAGAAATGACAATTGGGAGACAAAGGGCAGATATTGAGGATTCGGAGCGCAAAATTCTTACGGCTAAGGAAGAAAGTCTTGAAATGTCAAATAAGGTCAAGTCTCTCAAATCCGAACTTGAAACAGTCAACGAAGAGAAAGCCCAGGCTTTGAATAATGAAAAGCTTGCAGCATCTAGTGTGCAGACCCTATTAGAAGAGAAAAACAAACTTATCAATGAATTGGAGAGTTCTAGGGATGAAGAAGAAAAGAGCAAAAAGGCAATGGAAAGCTTAGCTTCTGCATTACATGAAGTATCTGCAGAAGCTAGAGAAGCCAAAGAAAAGCTGCTAAACAGTGAGTTTGAACATGAAAGCTATGAGAACCAGATTGAAGATTTTAAGTTAGTCTTAAATGCTACTGGTGAAAAATACAAGTCCATGCTTGATGATGCACGGCGTGAGATTGATGTTCTCACATGTAATTTTGAAAACTCTAAGAATGACTTGGAGAACTCCAAGGCTGAGTGGGAGCAGAGAGAACTTCATCTAGTCAGTTGCTTAAAGAAAACTGAAGAAGAGAACTCATCCCTTGGGAAGGAAATAAATAGATTGGTCCTTTTGCTAAAACAAACTGAGGAAGAAGCTAATGCCAGCCGCGAGGAAGAAGCGCAGTTGAAGGAAAATCTGAAGGAAGTTGAGGCTGAGGCAATCCACCTTCAGGAAGCTCTTAAGGAAGTAACGGCTGAGAGCATGAAATTGAAGGAGAGTTTATTGGACAGAGAAAATGAGTTGCACGGTCTTTTTCATGAAAACGATGAACTCCAAATGAGGGAGGTTGAGTCTATTAAGAAGGTGGATGAGTTATCTAAGTTGCTTGAAGAAGCTACAGCCAGGAACCATGCTGAGGAAAATGGTGATCTTTCAGACAGTGAGCAAGACTATGATTTGCTTCCTAAAGTAGTTGAATTTTCTGAAGAGAATGGGCATGGAGGAGAAGACATTTCAAAGGTAGAGCTTCCAAACAATGAAAGTGTTCTCTTGAATGACAATGCTGAAAAAATCGAATCACCCAAACTTGAGAATGTGAATGGAAAACTGAAGGAAGACGAGAATGAAGAAAAGGATGATTCGGCAGAAGTTGTATTTAAAATGTGGGAGAGCTGCAAGATAGAGAAAAAGGAGTTCTCACCCGAGAGAGAACCAGAGCCTGAATCCTTTGAAGAAGAAGTTGATCATTCAAAGATAGAAAGCGGCGACAAGAGCTTCGATAAGATAAATGGAACAGCTGTAATAGAGAACACTAATGATGGTGGGAGCTCACCATCAAAGCAACAATTGAAGAAGAAGAAGAAACCTTTGCTTGTCAAGTTTGGAAGCCTGCTCAAGAAAAAGGGTGCTAGCAACCAGAAATAGAACAACAAGGTTCAACTTTGGGAGTTATATTGAAGATTCAGTTGTTTGCATGTGTCTGTTTTATGTTTCTTTTGGAATAGAATTTGTAAGAAATTAATACAAGGCTTTGAAATGTTGTTTAGAATATTTGTCCAGTGCTTTTTTTTGTTGGGGTTGTGGTTCTCCATTATAGCATTGTTTGTATGCCATGGAGCTATTTTTATGTCATTCCAGTTCTATTGAGATTTTAGAACGTACAGCCTCATATAAATTGCTGTCATGCAAAAGTATTGTAATTTCATTAAAAATAGCAAAGATATCCATTTATTGCAAATTATAAAAACCAATATTGGCAAAGTTGGATCTGATAAACCATTATATTTAGGTTTATCCAGTTTAATCATTTGCATCTTATGGTTGGACGGATATATATATATATATAGAATTTTATTATTGAATAATTTTTTATACTTTTATTAATGTTGATAATTAAATTGGTCAAGGTACTAGTATTGTTTTACAAATGTTTAATTAATGGTTTACTGATATATTATTCAATTGATTTAAAAATCATAATTGTTGGGCTTATGTTAGGCTCTTTGGAATAAATAATATTTGTTGTCATGGGCTTAAAACATTAGGGATATATAAGGGGAACCACCTTCCCACGTACTAAAAATAGGGGAACACCGAATAATTTCCATCACGCGCCGCCGCTGAAGACACCAAAATAGCCTCATATTCTTCCTTTTTCTGTTTTGAATCAGTACTTCATCACATCCATAATCTATGGGTCTTAAGCACGAACCTCTACAAGAACCCAAAGACCACCATAGTCAACAGTGAGTCATCATCATCATCATCACTCACAATTTCTTGTTTTGTTTTTGTACTCGTATTTCAACTAAGAATGAATATGATAATGTTGTTTTTATATGCTTCAGTGTGGGGAAACAGTTAGATAGTTATCAGTTTGGTGATTCTGGCATTATTGATAAGCAATTCCTAACTGCTCCGGTTAAATCTGCTGTTGATAAGTTTCAGCTTCTTCCTGAATTCCTCAAGGTAAATAATACTTGCTCATTTTTGACATTATCTTCGTTACATGTTTTTATATTTGTTTCTCATCGAATTTGAATTTTGTAGATTAGAGGATTGGTGAAACAGCATTTGGATTCCTTCAATTATTTTGTCAGAACTGAGATTAAGAAAATCGTTCGCGCCAATGATATTATCAAGACAACTAAGTATCCACACATTTACCTAAGGTACAAGTACTGCTTTACTTATAACTTGTTCATCTCTGTGTCCTATCCTATTACTTGTTAGGAGTTACAGTATTATAAATTTTGTATGTAGACGTGCTTTTTAAGATGTTTTTTGTTGTTAAGTATTATAAAATATGAATGTAGTGATTTGGTAAATGGAGTCTATTTTGAAGCTCATAATCTTCTGCAGGTTTCTGGATGTCAGAATTGGCAACCCTTCAATTACAATAGATGGTACTAGTGAGAAAGTTACTCCACAGTTATGCCGTTTATCTGACCGAACGTAAGATTCATTTCCCTCAGAAACATGATATATTTTTTACTGCCTAGCTATTCATAGATTTATGTCAATATGCAAAGGTTTTCTCTTAATTTGTTTGTTCAATTTTACAATTTACTTTCAAAAAACTTTGGTGTACTTATGATGATTGCAAATCATAGTTAGACCAAATTTATCCCAAAAAGGACCACATTCCGTTCGTTGTTGTGCTAAACCTTTTATCAAGCATGATTCATTTTATGTTTTTTAATAAAAGGTATTCAGCTCCGATATTGGTTGATGTTGAGTACACTCAAGGAAGTCACGATAACCCAAGAAAAGAAAAGAAGGTATTTGAGTACTAATGTAATCTGAATTTGACTACAAGAATCTATATTATTAGTTTTAACTTTGTTTTATTTTTACAGATCGATGTTGTTATTGGACAAATGCCTATTATGTTGCGAAGTTGTTGCTGTGTCTTGCATGGAAGAGATGAAGATGAACTCGCAAAACTTGGTTTGTATGGATTTGAAAGACATGTTCTGATATTATTTTGTGTATTTTTCTCAATCCTTTTTGTTTCCCATTTTTAGTAAATTCCTACCTGGCTTTGTTTAGGTGAGTGCCCCCTTGATCCTGGTGGATATTTTGTAATCAAAGGGAATGAGAAGGTGATATTCTGACAACTCTCCTAAATGCTTCTCAATGTCAGTGACACAGACTGACATTTCATTTGCAAACAACTATCTGATATTAGCTAAGTGTAATTTAAGAGAGTCAATTGTTGAATGGTTAAAGTAATAGTATAAGGAATAGAATGAAAATTGATGAATATGCTCACAGGAATACATTGATAAGCATTTTAAGTTGACATGTTGAACTAGTTGGAGATCAGCTGTTTTGATTCTTGATACTAACTTTCATTTCTTCTTTTCTATAATCTCAACATTGTTCCTTTGTCTATCTTTTACATAGTTTTCAGTTTTAGTTTTACTGTTGTTGATTCCACCAATCTATTTCAGGTCATGTTAATACAAGAACAACTTTCAAAGAATAGAATAATTTTGGACACGGACAAGAAAGGAAAGTAAGTAACTCTCCTTGGATATAATTATCGCCTTATTCTTCACCCTTTCATATGTTCATATGCATACATGCATGTGTACTTGTATGGTTTGGGACCTCTCCTTGCCTTCCTTCCCGTAGTTGTATTTCTCCTCTCAACTCTCTATTAAAGTCTCTTTTTTTTAATCCAAAATTCTTATCAATAAACTATTCCCAACTTCTACTGTGGTTGCACCTATATGCCTGACTAGATTACATTATCAATTATTCAGTTTTTCTGTTGTTCTAAAGTATACTTTTGTTTGTACTTTGGCTTTCAGTTTTATTGCATCAGTTACGTGCAGCACGGAGCAATTTAAAACAAAAACTGTTATTGTGATGGAACATGAGAAGATTTGGTTACAATTGAATAAATTTTCTAAAAAGGTTTTCATCTTACACTTTCAACGAGGCTTGTTTACCTTTTCCCATTTCTTTCTATATAAATTAGGGTTTGCTAATGTTTGTTTCTTGTTAATTTCTATAGGTTCCTATTATGGTAGTAATGAAAGCTATGGGCATGGAGAGTGATCAAGAAGTTGTACAAATGGTTGGAAGAGATCCACGTTATAGTTTGCTACTTTTGCCCTCTATTGAGGTAATTGACATACATTTGTGGTTATGTCAAATGTAAAAATGCTTTTGCACAGTAAAAAATAATAGATGGGAGAAACAAAGAACTTATCTATGATATACATGACATACTTCTCTGCTCATTGTTAGTCTACACACCACACAGTATATTATATTGTTTTTTTGCCACCATTGGACTCTGAAATATGTTTCGACCAATAATCAGGAATGTTCAAAAAGCGGTGTATATACACGAGAGCAAGCATTGGAGTACCTTGATTCAAAGGTGTGTTGTTCTTATTATTGTCGTCAATAGAAGAGTAGTTTACATTCTGCTTGTAAATAGTATATGCTAGAGGAATGCATTAGAATATTCTAGTTAGTCATGCTAACAACACCGCTTAGATATAAATACCTAATCTGGTCTGTCATTCCAGTAACAATCAATGTTAATATTAATATGTAAAAGTAAAACCTTGAGTTTATTATGCACTTTGGAAAATAATATTGCCATTTGGACTTTGGATTTGCTATTTGGCCCCAATCATTGTGATTACAAAATGTTGACAAACCCAAGCCCCTATAAAATATACTTTCTGAAGGCAAAAAGGGCAAAATTGATAAAGTGCAAAATTGAAACCTGAATTACTGAAAACAATTAATGGATTAATTCTTGATGAATTAGCATGCATCAAATCTCAAATAATTGAAAAATTATACAGGTTACTGTATTCCATATCCCATGATTATGAGAATGTTAAAAAAAATTACAGAAAATTTCAATATTATCTTGTGTTTTGAACTTCCAAATCATAAGCTCACTTTTAAAGTTGGAGTTGATGTGGTGCTTCTCAAGAATATAGACGAATCAAGAAAATTATGTGGTGGGACTAGATAACAAATAGTTAGAATCACACTCATGTTATATAGTGCATGGTTCTTTATGTTATGTGAGTAGAAAGGGTTTGAAGGTTTAGATCAAACAAAATGGAAATAAATCATGTAATGCAACTAATAATGTTTGCAAATGAAATTCATTCTAACTCTTACTCTTTTTAAAGTCCTGTCTGCGACAGGAAAATAATGATCCTTCTTTCTTTTATTTAGTAACATGGCTACTATAATCTAACACTCTACCTTAAGACCAAGTTATATCTATTTACTGGGATAGAGTTTGTATTAAAACAATTCTTTTATATTACATGCTATGTAAATTTATTTTTCAATGGAAGCTTTTACAATTAAAAAATATCATGATCCCACTACTAGTTCAGAATTACTTCAGTTACAACTACGTTCTCTCACTTCTTCCTCACACTCTCTCTCTACATGATTCCATTATTATTTACTTATAATTTGCAATTGTATATTTTGCCTTTACTCGAGTTGTACCCTTGATGTGAAATCATCAATTTGTTAGTCTCTTTTATTCTATAGTACTCTTATGGATATTTCAAGTCATATAGCAATAGTCAGCTTTTGGTCACATCGCGATTCAATTCATGAGATTTGATGCCATTCACCAATCCAGTGATACAAATCAAATGGAGTATCATTTTTGTCATAGACGCGTGCTGAATAACCAGAATTCTGCAAGAACTGATGGCCCTATCTATGATTTGGCTGCTATTCATGCAATTCTTACACCGCTAACTGTTCTACTCAGTGTGTCTCTTTTCTGGTCATTCCCTTCTCAGAGCCCTCTGATGATGCTTTTCTGACCTTATACAGCTAGAGCCACTATTTTCTGTATTTATCTCCTTCCCACCGCTGGTTGGCTCTGTTTGTGTTCGTTATCATTAATCTTCTCAACTTCAGATGTTCCCTCAGCACTGGGATTTTACCTGATGCTTAATCAGCCTCCAATAAGTCTTCTCACAATCAAACATTAGAAATATCTTTGAATTTAGTACGACTTCCCAATATGGAGCCTTTATACCTTTCATATTAACTTGAAATTAACCATAGAGAAGTTGGAGACTAGTTCCTAACAATCAGAAGAAGTCCTCTGTACAAAAGGACAACAGTGGAAAACATAAAAAAATAGAAAATAAGAAGAAAATATATAGAGCAGACTTCAAGTGTCTGCAAGCTTGTAGTCCAAAGGCCCCAAATCCCCACTCAGTAATTTGTAGCTCTGTCATTTGCAAAAATGTAACCCCAATACCTCTTCTTTGGGCGTAGGAGGTGTAGGGAGGAGAGAGATATGAAGTTAAGTGATTGGTGATGTGAAAGGAAGAGATAGAAAGAAAAATATGGTATAGATGAGGGTGTAAGAGAATAAGGGTTGTTTCCCCAAACTCATCTCATACATGGTCTATCACAGGAGTACCTAACACTGTTTGATTTAGCAAAATACTACAGCTATATTTAATAAATAAACAAAATACTATAGTTGTCATTAGAGAGTTCTTACCTCACATTGCAATCCAGGGCGGGGAATTTTTTTGCTCCAACAGATTGGCAAAGGAATTGGAGAGCTCTTTGGGCAATTTGGCAGTTTTTGATTTATACACCTTTCTTAGGGTTTCTAATTTTACATAACACATCCATATATTAATTGTTGTTTTCTTGATTATTATTGATGCTTGTGTACTCATCAGGTAAACAGTCCCATGTATGCAAACAGTTCGTTTGAAAAGGTTTTCAACTCTCTCTCTCTCCAGTTTGTTTACTTATACAATGTCTTGCTATGAATAAAATCATGTATTAATTTTATTTTCTTCTCTTCAATTTTGTGATTTTGCCAGGAAGGAAGGGCATTTGTCGCCCTAAGAGATGTATTTCTTGCAAATGTACCTGTAAGTTCTCTTGAATTTTGAGTGTTCTAGAGTTTGAGTGTGTCACTTACTGATACTTTATTTGTATCCTCTGACAACTTGATTCCATTTTATTCAATACATGTGTAATTGGTGTATTTTCATCCTGTGACAACTTGATTCCATTCCATTCTTTTTTTGACGTATTAAGACTGAGTTGGTGATTCTTCTGTTGTCATTAGGTGCATGAAAATAATTTTCGGCCGAAATGTATATATGTTGCTGTTATGATGAGGCGCATGATGGATGCAATTCTAAATAAGGATGCAATGGATGACAAGGTAGTGTCTTCTTTTCATTTTTAATATGTGAGCTTATGTAATGAGAAGAGAACATGTTTTGTTTTATTCAATAGCTATTATTTTTTTTTATCATATCCTATCATGGCTGACACAAGATCTGACTTGATTGGTAAATATGATTATGATTTAGCAAAGGCAAGGAACAAAATTCTTAGTATCTATTCAGTCACTGTTGGTCTGTCTCTTATAGTTTCTTATTGTGGCTTATGAGCTTGTCCCTCTGTATCTGCACAGTTTTATACAACTCCCTTATTCTTATAGATAACATAGTTTTTCCACTGTAAAATTCTTCTGCTAAATTGTTAAATTCTTAACCTTACTTGCTTTTGGTAGATTGTTATATTAGAGTATAGCATTTGATAGTCTAAGTCTAAGATTCATTGCATTAAGCAAATTCAGTTTCAGACTTGATACATGTTGTAATTCTGTTGTAACTGATTTGTAACTGCCAATCAGTTACAAACAGTTAGCTTGTTAGGAAAGGAAACGTGTGTTACAAGCTTTCCTTTAGGTTTTGGCTCCCTCTAGAATCTGCTAACTCTTCTATATAAGAGTTGAGCCTAATGCTTGTAAAATCATATTCTTGAGTAATATAAACACATCTTATACACTTAGCAGATTACTTTAGCCTTTTTCTTTATGCTTTTCATATGGTTTTACATGTCAGAACCGAATGGAGCAAAACTTATGATTCTGTTCTATGTTTGGTTTATTTTGTAAATTTAATAGGTTAGGATATGAGATTAAAAAGGGGAAATTTGGTTCTACTAAAAGGGATAGAACGAAAGAGAATAAAAGAATATTTTCCCATTATGTTCATTTCACACACAAAATGCTACCTTGGTGCATTTTCAAAATTATAAATAATGTCAACATGTTGATTTGTGATTTGTTTCTGTGCACGTGCAAGAGTGAGTGATCGTTTACTAACTATTTCTTTCAACTCATAGGATTATGTGGGGAACAAG
This sequence comes from Lupinus albus, assembly GCA_009771035.1. Lineage (NCBI taxonomy): Eukaryota > Viridiplantae > Streptophyta > Magnoliopsida > Fabales > Fabaceae > Lupinus > Lupinus albus. Next base: position 441,110 of record CM019999.1, read on the forward strand.
CGATTGGAGCTATCAGGCCAATTAATATCTCTTCTTTTTGAGGTACCATCTCGTTTGATTTAATACACATCTGATTTCCTTTGAGATATTTGCACATTTTTTCATTGCATTAATTGTTATTCTTGTTTCTTTTGTAGGATCTTTTTAAGACAATGATTAGTGAGGTTAAGAGTAGTGCTGACAAAAGGTTGGATAAGCCAGACAAGGCTAGGATGTTTGACATGTGTCAGGTAAGCACTCTAATATGTGTAATCAAGCATCATTAAAATGAATTCAGAGCATTCTTATATCAAATTTAATTTTGTTGAAGATGTCCCAAAGTCTCTCTAGCTAGTTCCTCTTAAGAGATGCTTTTAATTCTTTTGTATAACTCTCTTTAAACCTTCCTATTTCTCATGGACTTCTCATTCCAAGTGGACTCCTATTTATTTTAGTATATGCATGGGTTTGTTCCCTTGTGTCTTCTTATAATTGTTCTTATTCTAAAATAAAACAAAATTTATTGAAAAATCTTTCACATAAGTTTGATTGGCCTACCTATTACAATTGTTAAGTGCATATATTTTGCTATTGGAGACAAAAGTAGAGTGATTTGTGTGTGGTTTGCACATATGAAGTTGGCAAACAGTCAACATTTGACCAGAGTGAGTTTTCTGTCAAGTTTGTGATTTTGATGGAGGGATGGTTTGTTGAAAATCACCAGAGTCGAGCCACTTCAAGTTTAAGCTCAATTAAGTTTTTCGGCTCCATAGATAAGTTGGTTTTTTGGTTTAGTTCATATTTAATTTTTCTAGTCCATCATTTTAAAAACATGTATGAAATAACATAAAAACTGATGAACCAGGTAACTATTCTTATAGGTACCAAAAAACTTATTTAAACTTCAAATTTATTTGTTCTTGTTATCAATGTAAAAACCTTTTAAGTGTGGTTTGTTTACGACCACAACTAACCTTAGTCCCATTAGGTCGGGTCAACTACATGGATCGAATGGCGCCGTAATGCACTATCATATATCATGTTCATTGACATATTTAAGAATGATTTTATGTGGTTTGTTTGTACACCAAAATCAGACACTGCTCATTTCATCATTTTATGTTCACAATTGTTATCTTGCTTTGTTCATGCAACATTGCAACCCAATCTCAGTATGTCTGGATTTCTAATTACAGTTTTTTGGGTGTGTTCATAGCTCATTTCTAATCAGCAGCAAATCACTAAAGGATTGGAATGGACTCTCTCCACTGGGAATTTTGATATTCGCAGATGGAACATGAACAGGAAGGGAATGACACAGGTTGTATTTTGTTTCCTTTTCTAATATTTCATTAACATGTCTCAATACTTGTTATCAGTGTCACAATTTGTTTGATTTTACCTGGGTACTAAGGGACCCACCTCTGAGGCTGTGGTTCTTGGATTTTTACCTATCAACAGGTGGTACAGAGATTGTCATTTATAAGTGCTTTGGGCCAAATGACAAGAGTCCAGCCACAGTTTGAGAAGTCCAGGAAAGTAAGTGGACCTAGAGCTTTGCAACCTAGCCAGGTAAGCCACAATCCATGTTGGAACTTCGTTAACAGATAATTTTTACGTTCATAGGCTTTTTATTCTACATTTCTAAAACATTATCTACTTCTGAACTGATATCTTTTTCTGATCTCTTCCATTTGATATAGTGGGGCATGCTTTGTCCCTGTGATACCCCTGAAGGCGAAGCCTGTGGACTAGTGAAGAACTTGGCTTTGATGACTCATGTTACTATTGATGAAGAGGAGGCCCCACTAATTTCGCTGGTATGTTTTGTGTGCCATTACATGATTGTGGTTATTATGTGATAAATAAAAAATGTTTTACTCTTGTGCGTATTTTATGGATGGAAATATAGACATAACCTGTAGGCACCTGCCCGAAATGGACCCAAATTTGATGGGTGAAATCTGCTTTGAGGTTCGGTTAGTATTGGCGTTTCTCACCCAGAACCCACTCCTTTATTTATATATATTAGTAAAGTTAGAGTTGTCCATATAAGGATTTTACGAAACTATCATCTACCCTTATATATGTGTTTGGGTCGGGGAAACCCAGAAGCTGATGAGGGCCAGGGATGTGGTTCATTTTGTCAACCCCGAAGGGTACGACTGTATGAGTCCGGGGAAAGGTAAAACCAAACCCAACTCATTGCCATTCCTAATTGTTTTATATATGGTTAAGGCTTAGATACACCAGCCTGTGTTTTTGGTGTATGGTGCACCATGTGCAAAAAAGTATAACATTTTATTGTGCCTTGAAATTACACCCATACTCCCCAAGTCTCACCCTCAATCCCTCACCCCAGATCTCCGACCTCTAGTACCCACCCGTCACTGACCAACCCCATCGTGTGTAATCAATGAGGTCAAGGAACAAGAAAGAAGAGGACAATGTTGATCCGTACACTGTAAATGACATGCAAATCGATTTCAACATGCTGCCACCCAGCTTTGTTGTCGTTGGCGACACCATCTCTAGCCCTCTTGATGCCGCATCTGTCGTCTTTGCCATGTACAAGTGTCGCCTTCATCTGATTTTCCTTGGCAGCTTCAAAGGGGTTTCATGATTTCATCAATGTCCTATGTTCGACGAGAAAGATGTCGGATGATGTGTGTGGTTGATGGCAGTGGTGGTCGGCTGCCCGTTGGGGAATTGAAGGGGTGATGTGGTGATGGTTGCTTTTGGTATGGAATTTTTGAGTTGTTGGCGGTGAAGGAGTTGGATGAAGGTCAAAGTGGTGATGGGGAAAACCGGAGCAGTGCAGATGATGATACTGGGGGCAGTGCAAGTGATGGTTGCTTTTTGGGTAGCACATTGTGGATAGAAACACCAGTTGGCATCCAGTGTATCAAACTCCAAACCTGGATATACATGTTGGACATAGGTTTCCATATGCATAATTGTTTATTGTAGCTGCATTACATTTACGATGTTTCTTTATTTTTGTGACAGTGCTATTCTTTGGGTGTTGTTGATATGGAACATCTCTCTGGGGAAGAGCTTCATACACCAGATTCTTTTCTGGTTTTTTGTAATGGTTTGATCCTTGGCAAACATAGGAGTCCTCAGGTTTTATCAATGTGTTTTGTGAAATGTATAAATACAAATACACATTCATGATTACGTTCTTATTTATTGTTAAGCTTAACATTGTTTGTATTCAAGCGTTTTGCTACTGCAATGAGGAAGTTGCGGAGAGCTGGTAAAATTGGCGAGTTTGTGAGTGTATATGTCAATGAAAAGCAGGTGAATAGTTACATTACAATTGATTTCTTGCCAGTTTTTGTTACCGTTTCTTGTATTATATCTTTTGCATAAATGAAGAGTAAATCTGAAGAAAATGCTAGTTGCTTCTAGTTTTATGGTTTCCCCTTTGCTCAAAGCTAAATGTTTTACTCTATAATACTATATTATTGTTTCCACTTAGATATTGCACTTCAAGAATAATTTTGATTCAAGCAACTCTTTTTTGTCTCGATTACCTCAAATTTTATATTTTATTTTTATTTGTGACATTTTTTTGGGTTAAAACAATGTAAGTGTGAACTGGCATTAATTGACAAAAGTATGTTTCCAGCATTGCATCTACTTAGCTTCTGATGGTGGTAGAGTTTGTCGTCCCCTTGTCATTGCTGACAAGGGAGTATCAAGAATAAAAGAGCATCATATGAAAGAGTTAATTGTAAGTGTCTCTTGTGCTTTTATCTTTGAAATAAAGAAAGTTGTTTATGAGATCAACTCTTATGCTCTTTCAGGATGGGGTGCGCACATTTGATGATTTTTTGCGAGATGGCTTGCTTGAGTATCTTGATGTCAATGAGGAAAACAATGCTTTGGTTTGTTCTGCTTTGATTACATAAAGTCTCTTTTAGTTTACAAATCTTATTTCTTACAAACAATAATCATAGTATCCTATTTTCTTTGTTGCAGATTGCTTTATATGAAGGAGATGCCACATCAGAAACTACTCATATTGAGATTGAGCCTTTCACCATCTTGGGAGTTTGTGCTGGGCTAATTCCATATCCTCATCACAATCAATCACCTAGGAATACTTATCAGGTTGTCTCTCCTTCCCTCTCTCCACGTTCATATCGGAGTTACATAAGATTTTACACTCTTAAGAACAAAATGTGTTCCTCTTCTTTCCTGAAATTGGTTTTGTTTTGCTCAACGTAGTGTGCTATGGGGAAGCAAGCTATGGGAAATATCGCGTATAACCAGGTAAGCAACATTTGCTGGATATATGGCTTCGGTTCAAAATTGCATGATGTTTAGATTAATGAAAGTTTTTTCTAATGTATAATTTGTTAATAGTTGTGTTACTTTGTGCATTGAATTTTTCCTAGTTCAATGAATTATTTTCTACAGATTCGTTCTAAAGTGTTTCGTAAGAAGGGAAGTTAAATCTCATGGCAATTGCCGTGTATGGACTTTTGTGATTTGCAAGGAATGGCCATATTTTCAAGGGCATTCCATCTCTTCTGGATTTGTTATGAGATAAAATCATTTTCACGTTTTCAAAAGTGCTAATGGACTGGAAAGCTCCCCTATTTCTCTCTTTACTAAAATGGTGTCTTTTATTGAAAAGTATCCTTATTGCATGCATGCATGTACAAGCATATAGTTCCATGTGCACATGGTTCTGGATTTAAAATCCTAAAGAGTTAAATGATTAAATTTAATATATTTGAACATCACATAGGAGTACTCTACAGTATGAAACAATCTGTTGAAGATTGTATGACTATCTTAGGCAGACAAGGGTTGAGTAACTTTACTACCACACTCTGCTCTTTTATGACTATCTTAAGCAGAGCAGGGTTGACCAAGGGAACTTCTTCCCTGTTTAGTATAATCGGTGAAGTTTAAATCGTTGGAGCCAATCCCACCTAGTGGGATTAAGGCTTGGTTGTTGTTGTTGGTGAAATTTAAATCCCCTCATTTGCAGCTACGACGGATGGACACCTTGCTTTACCTGCTCGTTTATCCTCAAAGGCCTTTGCTGACAACAAAGTCAATTGAGCTGGTTAGTAATATATTGTTTCATTATTTAGTTTTCTTTGAATCACGGCTGTGATTAATCTATTATCTTTTAGGTTGGATATGATAAGCTTGGAGCAGGTCAAAATGCCACAGTAGCTGTGATGAGCTATAGTGGTTATGATATAGAGGATGCCATTGTTATGAACAAGTCATCTCTAGATCGCGGTTTTGGTCGTTGTATAGTTATGAAAAGGTATGCCGTTTATTTGGTGATTTATTTTTTGCTTCTGGTTGCTGTATATTTCAATGTCAAGTTTTTTAAAGTAGCAATCCCTGATGAATAGGTATTCCGCCATCAAGCAAAAGTATGCAAATGGTACATCAGATAGAATACTTAGGCCCGATAAATTTGGAGATAATGCAAGTCGTGAGCAGGTAATATGTTTTCACAGTAATTAATCAATTGATTTAACCAGTCATTTGCTTAAAATTTATGTTCAATTTCACTTTTGGTCTGTAGTTAAAGTCACATATCAGTTCCCTTTATTGGATCAGTGCCATATTTGAACTTTCAGTTAGGCAATTTTGTCAGATTGGTAACTGGTTGGAATGTGGTAATTCCTTTAGTAGAATGTGCCTATTTGTCAATTTGTTTCAAGGTGGCCTTCCAAGTCCTTTTGTGTGGGAGACTGGGAGAGTGTTAGTCAGTCTTTCATACAGTCTTTCCACTTGAGGTGTTAGTTTGTCCAAAATGCCTCAGTTTTGCTGGCAATTTGGACTTGCAGCACCCTAGCTTCTAAACCCTTTGATCTCTTGATAATCTACCTATGTGGACTTCTTCTCAAACACTCCCCCTCAAGTTCAACTGAGTTGTCCTGGTTGTTGCTTGCCTTTTTTTCACTTGCATTGCCTTGTACTTAAAGTGAGTCTCGAAGGTCTCAAGTCTGCCTTCATTTTGAACTTGAGTTTTGTAGCCACTAGTTTGCAACATTTGCCTGGGTCTTCCTCACCGAGCCTTTCTTTCTCATTTGGGTAATTTGGCTTTAGGTCTTTTGCCGCAGGTGTTACTTTAATTTGAGCTCAGTGCTTCGGTTGTCAATGTGTTGTGAGACCATTTGGGCTCTGATACCATGTAGTAATTTTTGAGTGGGCTACTCCGAGTCCTTTTGTGTGGGAGTGTTGGTTAATCTTTCATATGAGCTTTCCACTTGAGGTGCTAGTTTGTCGAAAATGCCATTGGCTTCATCGGCAATTTGAACTTGTAGCGCCCAAGCTTATAAACCCTTTAACCTCTTGATAGCCCACCTATGGACTTCATCTTCAACAATAATCGTAGGATCACATCTCAATTGACCCTTGATACAAATCTTGGGAGAACTATATAACAAAAGGTAGTCGTTGTGGTTTGAAGAGCCAAAGGCCTTATAATGCGCACGGCAGAATCCCATGCTTCCAGTTTGGGACTTGATTTCCGTATCTGGCAATTATACAATGACATTCTACGATGTTCCAAATACCATTCAGAGTTGAAAATGAATAAACATGCTATCTTGATTCTATCTCACCACGGCAGAAAGCACACACATACTTAATTATCGAAATTTTCTAGTTTAGCGTCGTTTATAAGACGATTTTTCTCTAAGATTCTATTATCTCTTTCGTTATCCTATTTTTCATATTCTAATTTGAATCACTTAGCTGTCTGAAATATTTTCGCATGCCATTGGACATTTCTTGCTTCCTCTAGATACTTGATGATGATGGAATTGCTGCACCTGGGGAAAAAATTACTGCAAGTGACATTTATATCAAGTTGCAATCACCAATTGATATAAGGAGTCAGCATACAGGATCCGTAGCAAATTTGCCTTCTAGGTTAGTTTTTACATTTTAACTTTTTGATTTAACTGTGAATAGATTCGTGTTAGATGTACGTTGCTGAACTTTTTTCCTGGTTGTTTCCCTTATCCAGTGCATATCGGAGCTGTTTCCAAACATTAAAGCCTGCTCATGCTCATGCAGGACAAGTGGTTGATAGGGTAATGCTTTGCTCTGATAAGGATAACAACATGTGTATCAAATTCCTAATCCGTCACACTCGTAGGCCTGAGGTAAAGCTTTTTTATCTCTATTGTGAAGCCGTGTTCTTGATTTGAAGTAGTGTATTGATTTCTGTCTTTATTTGTTGCTTTAGCTTGGTGATAAGTTTAGTAGCAGACATGGCCAGAAAGGTGTTTGTGGAACCATTGTCCAGCAGGAAGACTTTCCTTTTTCTGAGAAAGGCATTTGTCCTGATCTGATTATGAACCCCCATGGATTTCCAAGGTAATATATATCATTTATAAGTTGTTTGTCCTCACATGGTTTGTGGAGACTCTATACAGTAACCCCTCCAATATCTTTTGGCCAATAAGTAAAATAATTTATTTGTGATTTTTCCAGTTGATTATTTGTTACCTCAATGCAATCATTATAATTTAAGCGCAGTTTCTGCTACTCCCAAGCTCTATGGTTATTTCATAGAGAAATAGCTTTACTACATGGTTAACAATTTCTACATTGCCTACTGATAATATTTTCTAATGCTCACTTATTACATGATACAAGAAATTGTTAAAAGAAATAGTGAACTCAAATGCCTTCAATAGAAGAAAAAAAATAGATCTGGATTCTGGACCTACAAACTGATGTTATATTCCACCATATCACTAACATGTTGACCTCTTTGAAATCTTTAACTGCTGCTAGAATACTACTGTAGATTCATTCGCACATGTTAGACTTATAGTCTACTGCATTTAATCCACTCATAGTATGAGTGAGATGGCTTTCTGATCACAGTACACACAATTTCTCTCAAACACTGTTTCCACAACTGATGTTTGGTCATGATTCATGCTTGAATTTGTGCAATGTTGCTAGCTATATATTTATTTAGTAATGAAGTTAAGCTTGTGAATAGACCTCAATTATAACAAACAAGTGATAGCTTGTTTCCTATAACAAGGACGTGCCTCATTTGTGCTTGACTTAATTTTTTCCCTATCAGTGTGCTTAATATGTATACATGTGGCAGTATGTGCGTATCTGTGTGGACTATGGAATGAGAGATTTTATTATTTGAATTAAGCACATGTTATCCAGCACTTTTCCTGAGTTGCATAGAAATAATAATTAACAACGACAACAACCAAGCCTTAATCCTACTAGGTAGGGTTGACTATATGGACCAAATAATGCCCTAATGTTCTATCATAAATTACGTTCATTGACAAAATATTGATCAGTAAATCTTTCCTATCATTAGCTTATATGGTTTTTCATGGCCTCCCTCTTCCTCTAGAAAAATAATATTCATACATGACTGAAATTGGATGTGGATGGGTAGAAGATTTGCAGCTTTCATGTCCTTTTGCTTTGCATGGAATGTGGGCAACCAAGCCGTAGAACACCCATTCTTGAGTAGTTATTTTGTAATAATAATGCTTGTGATTTTTCTTGTATGCTTAGCATCAAAGCAGTTTTATCTTTAAATAAATATATAATATCACTGCAGTTTCCAAATCCAAGATTTGAACTGATTTTATTTTGGTGTCAGTCGAATGACAGTTGGAAAGATGATAGAGCTTCTTGGAGGAAAAGCAGGTGTTTCCTGTGGTAAGTTTCATTACGGCAGTGCTTTTGGGGAAAGAAGTGGTCATGCTGACAAGGTTGAAACCTTAAGGTATCTTATTTGTCTCTGGCATGTCATTCTACGATTTATTCATATCCATGCTCTCACAGTTCCCTTATTCTGGCAGTGAAACTCTTGTTAAGGCTGGCTTCAACTACGGTGGGAAAGATTTCATTTATTCAGGTTTTCATCTTCTCTTTAGACTTACTGCGGAAAAGTATTTTGTACTGTTTTCTTTGAGATTGAAAACCCATATTACACTTGGATATGCATATACATGTATATATTTATTAAGTGTGTAGTTGGGTCCATGAATGTATATAAAATAATAGTTTTGTATAAAATTGTTGAGATAATTAGAAGAATTCAAATTTGATTGAGTTTACATATAGGATTATCAAATCATATGTTGTAATTGTCTCTTATGATTTTATTTCCCTGAAGTTAAGGGATTTATGTATGTTCTCTTATATTATAAATATAAAAGGCTGTGTGCACAAATCACTCAAGCAATTCAGACAAATCTTTTATCTTTTGGAAGTAAAGTCAAAATGAATTGGAGTTTTGGCATTGTCTATGAAATGGATTCTTAAATTGGAAAGAAATGACAGCTAATTGCATGGAGTCGCAGACTTCACATTTGTTTATGGAAAGGCATTCAGTTGACTATGTATTGGACATTTTGGCAAGAGTAAGGACGGAGAAATTTTATTCTATTGTTTGGTGCATATTGTTGGAGTGAAGTGCCTTTATTTTAAACCTTATCTCTTTGCTTTTAGATTTTTTTTATTTATGGCCGCTTTTTTACTTTTTGGTGCTCTACTCACGATTCCTTTAGGCATGTTAATTGCATTAATTAGATTATTTTGTGATTTTCTCGGGGGGGCTTCTCTAACACTGTTGAATTGTCAATCTCTTGTTTTCAATCTAAGAGGTGTCCTGATCCACCTTTTCCTTTTCAGGCATTACAGGTTGCCCATTGCAAGCATATATTTTTATGGGTCCAATTTACTACCAGAAATTAAAACATATGGTGAGAGTGAAGTCCTTTTAAATAAGTTTTTATGTTTCCCGTTTATTACTAGAAGAAATGCCCTATATTTTAAAAAGAAATTATCTATCTATCTATATGTGCCAACCGTACAATATCTTATAGTACCAGCTATAAAATTCCAGATTGTGGATGAGGGTTTAGGAATGCCCTAAATACTCAAGCTTTGTTGTCATTACAATTTATCTCTAGGTCAAATGTTTTCTTTTTGTCTATTTAAGCATATACCATCTCATCTTGCTAACAAGCACCAGTCAGTTTTCCTTCCTCATAGTTCTATTTTACTATTGACATCCCATTATTTGAAATAATTAGAAACTTATTAATACATGTGTGAGTTAGCTTGGTAAAATAACCGATGGCCAAGAACCAGGGTTTTATGAAAAGTTACTCCTAAGTAAGATAGAATACAATTTAGTAAACAAAATATTCTGATTCTTGATTCTAGAAAAAATATGATACAATAGAAATACAACAAGGAAACCTGAACTGTGTTTGGGTTAGAGGGGGAGGGAAGGGAGGGAAGGGAGAGAAGAGAAGTGAACCGTAAATATCATTCCCCATTTAGTTTGAATTTTGGAAGGGATGAATGAAAAATAACCTTATTTTCCCTCCTTTGTTTGGTGAAGAGGGGTCAAGAGGGGATGTTAAAAAGTCCTTTAGCCTTCTTATTTTTCATCCGCTCCTCTCCAAAATATTGAACCAAATGATGGATTTTAATTAAAATCCTTCCCCTTATCTCACATCCCCTCTAGTTACCTCGAAGACTCCAGCTACAAGTGACATCATCATGCTAATTAGAATATTCTAGAAGGGAAATACTAATAAACAAAATTTAATTATTTAAGTAATAATGAGTCATCCTCTTTTTTCCTAATGAGCCTTTTAATGCTCTTACTTTTATCCTTGGGGTTGAACTCTACATTGGCCCAAACAGCCTATCAATATTGCTGTTAGTATTATGATCTAGAAGTAAAATGAAACTTTTTCTGGTCTCAACTTTTGACCCGACAATATTGTTTGGGGAAGTAATCATTTTTCTATTAGATGTAAATTTACAATGTATTTATATCAATAAGTTCACAAGCTAAATCTGTGGTGACGATTAGGTGCTTGACAAGATGCATGCTCGAGGTAACGGCCCTCGCACCATGCTTACTAGACAGCCGACAGAAGGGAGAGCTAGAAATGGAGGTTTGCAATTTATCCTATCTTTTCTCAAGTTTACTACACTATATTGGTAGAAGTTAGTATTGCCGGGAACATTCCGATCTTTTCCCAAAATCCTTAGCCTAATAATTTGATTGTTCTAATGTTCCCCCATCCTGATATCAATACTGGGTCCAGAATGGAAAAACGTAGCATTTTCCAGACAACTATGATAAGAGTTCACTTACAGCAGTGTTATGAAGAATGGGTTAAAGGCAGCAACTTGTTTTCTTTTCAGGCCTACGTGTTGGAGAAATGGAACGTGATTGCTTAATTGCATATGGTGCTAGTATGTTGATTTTTGAGCGGCTCATGTTATCTAGTGATCCTTTTGAAGTTCAGGTAATATTATGCACTTTTATGTTATATTACATTTCCCCAGGAATCAGCTCAATTGGTTAAGCTGTGGGACATTAAGTGAATTTGGAAGTTCAGATCCTTGGATGTGTGCTTTCTTCTCCCTCCACTGACAACAAAAATAAAAGAAAAAGTTTGCCTATAAAACAATGATAATATTGCATGTCTGTAGTCTTGTTTGCATTTCAACAGGGCCCGTTTTTGTAAACAGAGTAGTCTACAATATTAAAGGCTAAGGAAAACATTTCAGTACACAATTGAGTTCCAAATGTTCATTGTATTATGATTTGAGTAAAATACTCTCCCATAGTACACAATTGAGTTGCAAGTGTTCATGTGACTTCATTTTTTTACTAATAAAAATATGTTGCTAAGCCTCATACAACCCAACCTCTGTATGACAATTAAATGTTCCTTCACTTTTTATTTTTGTGATAAACTAACGAGATTGTTCTTTGCAATCGAAGTCCCTACTGAAAGGATCCTTTTTTCACAGGTCTGTAGAGCGTGTGGTTTGTTAGGATATTACAACCATAAGTTGAAAACAGCTATTTGTTCATCTTGTAAGAAGGGAGATAATATTTCTACCATGAAGTTGCCATATGCATGCAAGCTCTTGCTTCAGGTATAATATGCTCCTGTCCATAAACTTCTTCAGGTTCTTCAGATACTATTTGTTGCTTTTTGATGAATTAATTTAGGTTTCTAACATAAATAATAATCAGTACATGTTAATGGCTGCATTTGTGTGGATTTGGTACATGCATCAATGATGTAGTACTGGACAAGTATTAAAGTTTCATTTTAATGGCAAGCGAAGATAAAAAAAATTAGGATGTTACAGTAAAGAAATGCTTTGAAAGCACCTCACAATTATTCTATGTATAGAGGAATTACCATCCTGATGATACATTTTGTACCCAAAGGGAAACTTGGTACTGTGAAGCTCACACTAAGTGCAAGGGAATGGGAAAGATCAGACCTACTATATGGGTCTATATAAGCAGCCTTACCCAATATTTGCAAGTGGCTGATTCCACAATTGGAACATGTGATCGCCTTATATTTTAATAGGAATAATTTTCACAATTTTTTTTTATTTAAATAAAGAGGGCCAAATCTTCAAATATGCAGAATTAAAGGAGCCAGCAACCATAAGGATTGTGATCTCTATCTTCAACATTACAACTAGCCCTGTAGTGTTAAAACCCTTAACATTGGCTAGAATTACCTATAATTCACCATACTCAAGCAAACTCAATAACACTATAAATTGTGGAAATGCAGTAGTAAATCTTCCTTCGATTTCTTTCCATAACACTATAACAAGTTGTATTGAAATAACAGTTGAAATGTATTTAGCTTATCACTGTAAACTGCGATTACATTATAACCAAAATTATTTGATAAAATGTCAGCTTCAGTAAAAGAGGGATTTTTAGGATGTTATGTGATTAAATTGTGCAAATAAACACCGTTTCCCTTCTACATTTTGTGAAAATTTTAAGAAGAACAGTGAATTGGAAGATGGCTGTATTTGTACCATTTATTCCCCTCCTTCCCTGGAAGATGCAAAAATGGGAAGTACAGAAACAACCAAGCCTTGTCACACTGGTGTTTTTATATGTTTATTAACTTCTTTTCTTGAAGAGCATTCTGTTTTTCTTTAGTAGCCAATGTATACAAATTTACAAAATGTTGTGCCAGGAAGAATTTATTTATGTATTTTGAGCTCTTATCCAGTTGGAATTTGTTGATTAATTTGGATTGGTTCTGAAATTTGTCAGGAACTCCAATCAATGAATATTGTTCCCCGCTTAAAGCTGGCAGATGCATGAGCTTTGTAGCTGATCCAGACAGTGTAAGGAATACATGTTCCTGCCACCGACGAATCTAAGGCAGATAGATAGAACACTGTCATTCATCAATAACCGTTTTTCATGTTTACTAAATCCATTGTATATTAGATTTTGCCCCTACCCCTAAAAAAGAATGTTTTGTAATACTGAATATTACTCTGTTTCACATTTTAAGTAGAAAAGAATTAATAGTGCTTATTTTAGTCCAGTTTGATTTTAAAATTGAATTTAATTAGTAAGTATTGAATCTTCGATTACAATTTTATGTCTAAAAGTTCTCTATTGTTAGACTTATTGTAGCATTTACCACTCTCTCTACCATGAATGTCCTCTGCTTTCATTATTGGTACCTGCTGCTAATGTGAATCTCTCTTCTGTGATGGTGATCTTGATGGTCTACATGATTTTATATCTGTAGATGCCCTAGTAGTGCCTTTTCATCTTCTAATGGAACTTGGTCTTTGATTTGATATGTTCTTAGATTTGGTGGTGCCACATTGGAGAGTTCCACATTGTTCTTGCTTTTAGGCTTCCTTAGAGACTCTACATATGCATCACCTTCACACTTGTCCTCTTTGGGGATTTTGTGAGGAGAATAATTGTGCCCAAGGATGGGCCCTTCTCTGAGGTGTTAAATTATAAGATAGAGGACCTTGTAACTGGTCTTTTCTTACCACTCTATTTTGCTGCAAGTGGCTTAAGACTAATGTGGCAACTATAAGTGGAACAACATCTTGGGGTTTGCTAGTACTTGTTATTCACTGCTTGCTTTGGAAAGATTGTTGGCACAATTGTTGTGTCATTGTCATGTTCATTGTGTCAGTGCCTTGGATTTCTCATGAACACCAAGGGCTTGGTGGAGCTCATTGTTCTTGAAATCGGCAAAGATTGCAAGGTATCAACCTTCTCCTTGTCAAATGTTCATTGCTCATCATCAAAAGAATGAAACTTGTGTTGCTAAAGCAAGTATATCAAAATATTTTGTGAAATGTTCACATGATAAGGACATGGGAACATATACACAGACTAAAATACCCTAACCAAGTAGGGTCTTGTTAAATTTTTATATATATTTCATCATTATAGGATCTATTCTTGTACTTCAATGATAATTATGATTATGGCCATTGATTCAGTTTGAAAATAATCAATCATATTTCTTGAAAATGAAGGTACTGAATGATCATTCATTTCCAATTTGTATTCTAATGGCATTGTTCATCACCATACAAGTACAAAACAGTTCAGCGCAATGACCCCAATACATAACTTGTGTGCTAGCTTGCTTCTACAGTAAATCATCTCATGTGAAAGTATTATTCTCCAAACAATTGATAATGAGTAAAACATAAAGAAAAATTTAGTGTTTATTTGTGAGTTTAAATCCAACTCAGTGAAGATAAATGAGTATATTCAAACCATTTGATTTCATAATATGAAGGCACATATGACACTTACCCAAATAATAAGGTTGATGCAAACCTTAGCATCATCAAGTAAGTAGCAGGAAAAAAAAGAGAAGTGCAATAAAACAACTTCAAAAATAAGTAAAACCACCCTTTTAAATAAATAAATAAACTAAAATCTGAAACACTTAAAAGAAGTGATATTTGAAAAACCAAAATTCAAGTTGATTTTAAAGTTAAAAGTTGAGCAAAAAATATATAATTTCTTAGATTTTGAGAACTAGTTATGATATTTGATTTAAGGGGTTTGCTAACATTATCCCACCTCATTTTGTGAAGGATTATATTAGCAACGTGTCCCCAAAAAAGTTTTCAAAAATACTATTGATTACCTAATTCAACTAAATATGATGTAAGATTATTTTAGTAAATTTATTAAAATTTCTCACTCCACCCACTCACACCCAAACCTTCCAAACTCAATTCATTCATCAATTTCTCTCATAGACCCAAACCCTAACTTTATCCCTAACCTCTCACCCACCTTAAAAAAAACTCTATTCGTGAAGTGTGTACTGCAAACTGGAAAAAATTCATTCTATCTTAATTGTCATTCTTATTTTCTTATTTTCTTCTTTAATTTAAGGAAAATATGATACTTTTCACGAACACCGCACTAATTATGTTGTTCAATGCCATGACTACCTATTACAGCTATGAGAACCAAACTAAGAGATTGAAGAAATTTAGCATAATAGAGCATGGTTTCCCAATAATGCAACCAACTATAAAATTATCTTTGTCCATAGTTTTGATGTTTGTAGGCAAGATGCAGTTGTGCCAAAATCTTATCACCTACAATTATTTTTTATGGAAAACTTTGGCGTTTCAGGGTTTGGGTGAAGGAGGGAAATTAGTGAATGAATTGAATTTGGAAAATTTGGGTGAGAGGATAGAAATTTGTAATCTATGTTACTAAAATAACCTTAACATAATATTTAGTTGAATTAGGTAATCAATGATATTTTTGACAACTTTTTTAGATACACATTCCTAATATGATCCTTCATAATATCCATTGATTTAAATATGATATATTTAAATCTATTTATACCTATGGGATAATAGGATGATTGGTATCCGTCAAAATTGGAAGTTTATGAAGAACTTTAATTTAGAGATTGATACCATCTTATCATAGTCTTGATTTTTTAATTGAAAAACATAATTAAATTCCTAATTAAAAACCCTGCCCAAAGTCTATCCATTATAAAACTGGTAAAAAATATACTTGATTTATGTGGCGGTAGCATTTAATTCAGATTTTTTTAGCATTTCTTCCTTATATGATGTGTTGAAGCTATGCCTGATAAATATCAAACATTCTTTTAAAGCTCCTACTCCTTAAAATTTCCAAATATCCCATTTTTTAATTTGAAATAAAATATCCTCTATTTTTATACTATATGCATATATAATTGACCAACATGTTGAACTTTTATTTTGAGATAACTCACAGATCAGGTTACACATGAATTTAAAAAAGTTGATAATGAAATTTTGAATAAATGAAATATTTGTAGAATGGAGTGTTAGAAGTAGTCTAGTTTAAGATTAAGATTGAGAGCAAAGATATCGGATGATCTGTTTCTATATTAGGGTGCCATGCAAAGAGAATGATACATTGTTTCATATAACATTATAAAACATCACTAATATAGCAGCAGAACAATATTATTATCTGTTTCTCTCATTGTGTGTAGTGTAATATCATCAATCAACTTAACAATGGAGAATCCTAATCTTCAAACATGTCCACCACCAATGAAGGCCACATCCAATGGGGCATTTCAACATGAAAACCCACTTCATTATTCACTTCCTTTGTTGATTATTCAGATCATATTAGTAGTCTCCTTTACCAGATTCCTTGCATTAATTTGCAAGCCTCTCAGACAACCCAGAGTCATTGGAGAAATCATTGTAACTTTTCTTCCTCATGAAACAATAAATATCTCTCACATCCTTTTTTCATGTAATCATTCACAATTTACTACTGGTGTTCCCATATTAAGGATGTAAAGAAAAAAGTGATGTATCATATACTGGTCATCAAATTAGTATATATCTATGCACCAAGTCCTGTTTATTTATACACAACATGATAAGTTAATTCACAAAACATGCCTACTATTTGGAGATGGGTTTTTTTCCTTCTGCATCACTGTTTTGGTTTCACTTATGTCATCAAAACTTTAAAATCATGATCATGGCCAATGATATTCATTTTTAAGTTTATGCTTTGAAAATGAAATGCAGGGAGGAATACTACTTGGGCCATCTGCAATTGGGAGAAGCCAAAAATTCCTGGATACATTTTTCCCAAAGAAAAGTTTAACAGTTCTTGAAACACTGGCCAATATTGGCCTTCTATTCTTCTTGTTTCTGGTTGGTCTTGAGCTAGACATGCGTTCTATACGCAAAACTGGTCCTAAGGCCTTAGGCATAGCCTGTGTTGGGATCACATTCCCTTTTGCACTTGGCATTGGCACTTCATTTGCTTTCAAAGCCACCATATCCAAAGATGTTGATACAATTCCATTCCTTGTCTTCATGGGTGTTGCACTCTCAATCACTGCATTCCCTGTCCTTGCTAGGATCCTAGCTGAGCTCAAACTCCTCACGACCGATGTAGGCCGCATAGCAATGTCTGCTGCTGCTGTCAATGATGTTGCAGCATGGGTACTACTTGCTCTTGCCATATCTCTCTCTGGCTCTGGCACATCACCAATCATTTCTCTTTGGGTTTTGCTTTGTGGTGCTGGTTTTATCATTTTTTCTGTCATTGCCATAAAGCCCTTACTTGGCCTAATGGCGAAGCGTTCCCCTGAGGGTGAACCGGTGAAGGAGATCTACATATGCATCACCTTGACACTTGTCCTGGCTTCCAGTTTTATCACTGATACTATTGGCATTCATGCACTGTTTGGGGCTTTTGTGATTGGAATAATTATGCCCAAGGACGGTCCCTTTTCTGAGGCGTTAACTGAGAAGATAGAGGACCTTGTAACTGGCCTTTTCTTGCCACTCTATTTTGCTGCAAGTGGGTTGAAGACTAATGTGGCAACTATAAGTGGATCAACTTCTTGGGGTTTACTAGTACTTGTTATATTCACTGCTTGCTTTGGAAAGATTGTTGGCACAATTGTTGTGTCATTGTTATGTAAGGTGCCCACTAGAGAAGCCCTGGCCCTTGGATTTCTCATGAACACCAAGGGATTGGTGGAGCTCATTGTTCTCAACATCGGCAAAGATCGCAAGGTATCAATCTTTTACCTGTAAAATGTTCATTGCTCATTGACAAAAGAATGAAACTAGGTGCTTATCATATTTTTTTCCAATAAGGATATACAATTGATTTCACCAACTAAAATATAATGTGTGACAATTGTTATAAAATATGTGAAACAACTGCTACGTATTGTATTTTTTGGGTGAAAAATGCCACAAGCACTTGTAGAATGATAGTAAGTTTTGTCCTTAACAAAAGCAAGTATATCAAAAGATCATTTTGTGAGATTTTCATATGGTAAGGACATGGGAACAAATAGATAGACTAAAACACCCTAACCAAGTAGGGTCATGTCAAACTTTTATACCCTAGACCTAGAGTAATTGTGTCAATATCTTTCTTCATTATAGGATCCATTCTTGTACTTGAATGATAATTATTTCCCTTGTAAATATGATTATGATTATGACCATTAATTCAGTTTCAACTAATCAATCATATGTCTTGCAAATGAAGGTACTAAATGATCAGTCGTTTGCAATCTGTGTTCTAATGGCTTTGTTCACCACCTTCATCACCACACCAATAGTGATGGCAGTGTATAAACCAGCTCGAAGAGGAGCACCTTACAAGCACAAAACAGTTCAGCGAAAAGATCTCGATACAGAACTTCGTGTGCTAGCTTGCTTCCACAGTACCCGCAACATTCCCACCTTAGTCAATCTGATAGAGTCTTCCCGAGGAACTCGAAAGAAAGGAAAACTATGCATATATGCAATGCACTTGATGGAACTCTCAGAGCGACCTTCAGCCATCACAATGGTTCATAAGGCACGCAAGAATGGCTTGCCCTTTTGGAACAAAAAACCGAATGGGGATCAGATGGTCATTGCATTTCAGGCTTATGGACAATTAAGTAGTGTGAATGTTCGTCCGATGACAGCAATATCTGCTCTTAGCAACATTCATGAGGACATTTGTACTAGTGCACACCAAAAGAGAGCAGCATTGATTCTCTTACCATTCCCCAAACATCAACGTTTTGATGGGACTATGGAGTCATTAGGACCAGCATTCCATACAATGAATGGTCTTGTTCTTAGTCATGCACCTTGTTCAGTCGGAATTTTGGTTGATCGTGGCCTTGGAGGGATTAGCCAAGTTCAAGCTAGTGATGTATCGTACAATGTAGTCGTAGCCTTCTTTGGAGGACGTGATGACCATGAAGCACTTGCCTATGGAATGAGAATGGCAGAGCACCCTGGAGTTATGCTCACTGTTGTTAAGTTTTTGGCTCCAGTTGGGAAGACATTGGCCTTTGGTGCCAATTTGGTTGGTGTAACAGTAAACAAGGACAAGAAGGTAACCAAAGTGGGTGATGGCAATAACCATTGTGAAGATAAACAAGAGGATGAACAATTTTGGCATGACTTCCTAAGTATATCTGCCAAGAGTGAAGGGTCTATAGTGTATGAAGAAAGGTTGGTTGAAAGTAAAGAAGATGTTGTAAGTGTATTGGTGGGGAAGAATAAGAGTAATCTAATTTTGGTAGGTAGAATGCCAGTGGTAGCACCTTTGGTAGAAAGAAGTGATTGTCCTGAGCTTGGTCCTGTTGGAAGCTACTTGGCTTCTTCTGAGTTCTCCACTCATGCATCAATTATAGTGTTTCAACAATATGATCCCACCACAGACATTTACCCATTGGTGATGGAGGTTTCTGATTTGTCACCTATGTCAGACACATCAATGCATGACATAGAGAGCTGATAGAGAGATAACATATGTCATATGGAAAATGTTTTTCATATTAGTGGATTAGATATCCAGTATATGCACCACCTTAAATTTGGTTTCATGTCCCATATTCAGAGATAGAGCAGACATAATAATGGCATATGTTTGATTGGTTTTTGACATTCCTTTGGGTACGAACTAAAATTGTAAGCTGGTTTGCTTGAGACTGAGTTCTTACACGTTAGAATTTCCTTTCCTCATGGATATCATTTCTGCCATCATTATTTTAGATTTATCATCATCGTTGAGATCAGATCTATATTTTCCTAGGGGACATCTATTTTGCTTGATTCCTTCAATTCACTATTGTTATTCCTGTCTCATAAAAATAGTAAAAAATTGTTCTAAATTAAAGCTATAACAGTGAATAAAAAGGCTTGTTAATTTTGTGATTTCATTAGAAGTAAGAGAAAGGAGTGTTAACAGTGCCCTTTTAATGCCCCCACTTTTATATTGACACCAAAAAACAAATTGGAATACTTTCAGAAGTCTAAAAATTGAGGTATGGCATTGCTAACAGAATTGCATGGTGCAAATGACATGGATACTTAGATTAGATTCTTGAGTTGATTGTAGTTCTTTGTTAGCCTATGCATGAAAAATTTAAACACAACATGATACTCCAATGTATTTATGTTTCTGTCTCCAGTAAGTCTCTTAATGAAGTTAAAATACTCCTGGCCATGGCCTTGGTACCCTTATTTTTGTGGAAGATGAGCTACTGTATTTAAGCTGCCTAGAATTTTTACAATGATCAACATAATCACAAGTATCTGTGCTTGCACAAACAGTATCACCTGCTAACATGAAATGTGAAAGTTTATTAGGACTTTGGTAGTTACTGTTAAGTGTTATTTTCAATATAACCTTTCTAGAGGGAATGAAAACTGAGGATGAATTAATTATACAGGAAATATGGGGGAAAATTGTAAAATAAAATAAAATCAAACACACTCATAACCGACACGCTCAACTGATAGGTTTCTCTTGTTATGTGACCCTGATACAAGAGAATGGCTCTCTTTACACATTGACCATCTTGAGATCTTCCTGTCTTCACTCTTGCACAGCTTTGCAGCCACCGACTTAAAGCCACTCCTCATATAGCTTACTATTGCAGCCAGAAGCTCTCTGAAATGTCAAATGGAAACTAAATTAATTGAAATGATTTCCTCATTGATAAATGGAACTGCATAAAGATATATGCATGTGTCATACACACTCAATGTGTAATATAAAGGGCCATTCATAAAAAAAGTTAGAAGGCATAGCATATAATACATAACATAAAATTTCAACTCTGAAATCAGTCAATAATCATTTTGACAATTGCACCATACAACATATGGCAGTGTGTCTATAGAGGCATCTAGCATCTACTTATAAAAATAATATTTGTCAGGTCGATTTGAGCCCAAAACTTTTAAAACGCACATTTAAGAGCAATGGTGCAATACCTTTTACATTATCTATAACATGAAACACATGGTTCATTAAAAACATGAAACACTAGTCTGAGCAAATAAAGGCATAAAATGTAATTTGTATGTACTCACAATGGTGAACAAGGAGACCTTCCCCCATTGACATAGTACAGGAATAAGTATGAATCATATTGTTGGCCATTGATTAAGTAAAATCCCTGCAACCTTCTTATGCACTTGAAGGACATTTTCTTGTACAAAAAGATTGCTGGGTTGTTGTAAGAAATTACATGCAGGTAAACAGCTCGGCAGGTAGGAATACTTGAAGCGTATTTTATGACCTCCCTAATCAGAGAAGAAGCTGCAGATGATGCATAAATTAGGCTACCCATTATATCATATGGAGAACTCCAACAATATCAAGGTAAGAAAGAGTCCCGTACCTATACCATGATTTCTATATGATTCCACTACTCCCAGCGTCAGAATGTAAACTAAAGTTTGGTCTGATTTGGATGAGTCATATCCAAGCATATCCACTATCTACAAGAATAATGTTCACAATTATCAGCAAAAATATAAGCACTCAAATACTTGTACTTCAAGAAGGGCTAACAACAACAACTAAGCCTTTTCAGACTAGGTGATTTAATGCACCCTGGATAAGTTCTCCAGCAATAATTTGCTTCATAACATCTTTCCTTCAAAGTCACCAACTAAATCATTGTAACCCTTTCCATATGAAAGATGCATTACTAAAGAGTAGTGGAAGACCTAACAACAGATCACAATCTCCCTTTCCATCTCAAGTTCTAGCAATGATGTACAAAAAAACATTTTCGTAAATTTACTTAAGTAATGAGAGAAAAGTCTATAAAGAGAAGCACCGACCTCACTCTCTTTTGCAAGAACAATCCGTGCAGTTACAAATCCAATGAGTTCATCGCTTTGGTCATCGGGCCGACTAGTGTCCACAGCTCCCCAAGATACAATGTCACGTCCATTTACCACATCTTGGAAAAAAGTAGATTCATACCTACAAATTGACAATATTTTGTAGGCAAACACAAATTCAAGTGCTCATACTTAAAGCAATGAAACATCACCACGATCTCACCTGATAGGAAATAATTTGACATGGATATGCTCTAAAATATCAAGGTCCGAAGGCCGTATACACCTGTAGTGGATTTTTGGCCGACTACACAGTTTTGGGTTTACCATTGAGTATTTTAAACTTAATCCCCCTCGACAAGTATCTGATATACTTGAGAAATTGGTGCAAGTAATGGCACTTTTATTTACTCTACAACAATGACCAAGGCCATTGAATACTTCATATTACTGCACATGTCAAACAGAGTTTCAGATACTTTATATACTTTGAAATAGTTCATCACTTCAAATAACAAAGAAAAAAATCTACATTTCCCAATTTCGGCTTAAATATTAATGGGATTTCTTTTCCCGTATATCTACCAACCAGAGACTAAAATTAAGGCCCGATTGTTAAATGAATTTATTTGACAGAAAGCTTTTTCATTATAAGCTAAAAAAATAAGCTTTCAGCTTCTCCTAAAAACAGATTTTCAGTTTTCCTTTCTCTTCCATGTAAAGATTTTTAGTAAAAGTCCAGGGATGGTTTTAAAACCTCAGACCAAACAAAAAAACACATGAATGTGAAAGGCTCTTAATTCCTATCAGATAGAGAAGCTGATGTTAGGTTTTTTGTTATGGAAAAAAAAGTGAAAAGTATAAATCATAAAAAAAAGAAAAAAAAAAGAGTAATTGGTTATAATTAGGAAAGAAGAAATGAAAATGAGAAAGTGAGAAAGCAGTTACTGGCGTGATTAGACAGAGATTGAAGCGATTGTTAGTATAGATCGAATTGAGGATCGCAAATCATGATTCAATACCTATCTCGCAATCATCATATCTTATCATTTATTTGTACAAATATTTATTAATAATAATAATAACTTAGCTATGTTTTGAGAAGATGAAAGAAACATCAAACATGGATGGGATCAGACTCTTCTTATTTTGCTTCATATTTGGGCTTCTTTTCACACACAACTGGCCCACCTATAGTTTCTTTCATCACAGCATTTCATTATGAATGTTTTATTTGATTTTTTAAATATTAAAAGGATCAAAGAACTATTAAAAAATGTATTTACAAGAAAAGCCTCAAATTTATTGTTGCTTTGTGTGGATACAACAACATGAAGTTGAATAGCTATATTTTGATGTTCTATTTTTGTATTAAGTATGCAAACATAAAATGAAACATATATTTTCTTACCCAAAAAAACCATAAATTTTGTTTGTCGGTTGTCAAAGGTTACACTAGGTTGTAGGATAATTGATTGTGGATGTGTCATCTCTAAGATGAATGTTAAAGCTGCCACGTATCAATCTTAACCAACACGTTACAATATGCTAAATTTACTTCTACTAATAATAAATAAATGGGTTTAGTTTGATCTCAGAAAGTGAGTAAAAGGAAAAATATAAGCTTCATTAATTTATTCACACGTAAATAACTACATCTTCTTATTCTCCTTCTTCTCAGCCACAGCTTTCAAATAATGGTAAGTTTCAAACTACCTTGCATCATTACTTTCAGGAGGTTTTTCATGATTCACATTAGGATGTATGTTTGATTGTAACGTAAATGATTTCGTTTTGGTTGGATATCTACTCTAATGTTAAGGATCAGGCAAAGATTTCAGATCAAATGATCAATATACTTTTCCCCTTTATAGTCTAACATGTGAATGATGCTGTTTTTTTTTTACGATTAGATTTAATGCTGTTTTTTTTCGTTTGAACATTCTCATTTATTACATTATATCAACTGCAGAAATAGAAATCCTTGGTTCTTAAAATACAGAAGATCTTCAAATATGCATTTACAATTTTTGTTGTTGGGAAGGGTAGAGCATAGAAAACTGAACAAAATGAGATAAATCGGTTTATGTTCTAATGCAAACAGTTAGACTTGTAAGGACAATCCATGAAATGAAGAGGATACAAAGGCAACTACCAACTAATGCCTCTCTCTATATATATATATTTATATAGCTTAATCATGATGAAATGAACATAATATGAAAATATATTATTTTTCCTTTGAAGTGTTGAAATTGTTAATGTATCTGTCTTGCTTATTTGTTTAACAGACAAAATCGGTGAAAGTGAGCAACATCTCTTCAAGTGCAACTGAGCAAGACTTGAAGGAATTTCTGACCTTTCCTGGAAAAATTGAATATATTGAATTGAAGAGGTCTGTTCATATCAAATTATTCCCATTAGGTGGTACTTAGTACTTACTCACTAGGTTTTGGATTTCACATAGAATAATATAATAGCTCTTTTTTGCAGTGATAATAATGGAAGTTCCCAAGTTGCATATGTTACCTTCAGTAATCCGGAGGGAGCTGAGACTGCTGTTCTTCTATCGGTATATTCATTTCTTACTCTCTTGTACAATTTTGTTGTTATTAAGTGTTCTCTATTTTCTAAACGTCATTGTTTCATGCAATATGCGACTTTTTCTCTCTTTTGGATGAAAGTATATTAACATACAACACCTTCATTTTGGTTAGAGACTGCATTCACTACGCTTTATTCTATCATCTCCAACCACACATTATGTCTTAGAGCTTTTGTGTAACCCAAAAGGAACAATTTTTTTAGAGCTGGCCTAAAACTTATATTGGCATTGCAAAACTACTACTCTTATGATAAAGACTTTAGTGTTTTAAACTTGTACTTTCTGTTACAATAGTACTTTTCGGCAAATACCAGATTTGTTCCATTAAGTGTATTTTGTATTTTTATAAATCATGTTACATTTCTAATCTCTTGTAAGATGTTGAATCTATTTGGTGTGTTTCCAGGGAGCAGTGGTGGCTGGACAGCCTTTAACCATAGCTATGGCCCCGGAATATTCTCTGCCTGCCTCTGTTGCATCTACACTGCCAACTGTAGTATTTATTCCCTTAATTTCCTAAACATAAACTATATCTCTGTTGACAAATGCATTTGACAATTTATAGTTCAATATGATCAGGCAACAGAGACTGGTGAATCTGGTTTGAGAAAGGCAGAGGATGTTGTAACCAGCTTGCTAGCCAAGGGCTTTATTTTGGGTAAAGATGCATTAACCCATGCTAAATCCTTTGATGAAAAGCACCATGTTACTTCCACGGCCACAGCAAAAGTTGTTTCTCTGGACCAAAAGGTAGGTCTCACTGAAAAAATCAGTGCTGGTACAACTTTGGTGAATGAGAAAGTAAAAGAAATGGATGAGAAATTTCAAGTTTCAGAGAAGACTAAGATTGCAATCTCAGCCGCTGAGCAGACGGTAAGTAACGCCGGATCAGCCATCATGAAGAATCGTTATATCTTGACCGGGGCTACATGGGTCACTGGTGCATATAATAAGGTTGCTAAGGCAGCTGAAGAGGTGGGTCAAAAAACTAAGGAGAAGGTTTTAGCACATGATAATAATAATACTAATCAAGGAAAGACAGAAGAAGGGCATGTCCAAACCAACATCACTGAACCTCAACAGACCACCAAAGCTGATCAACCCTCTAAACCTGAATCTCAACAGAACACCAAGCCTGACAACAAGCCTTCCAATCCTGAAACAACTCAAGGTCTTGTCCTTTGATTTGCAAGGATTTATGTAAAAACTTGGAGTTTGGAATATATTATATGTTAAAATATACTAGTATTTACTTTAAGTTGGATGGTATATGTAGAATAACTACATTGTTTGCACTACAAACAGAACATGGATATGTGCCTTTTACTCTCATTGTTTTTTTTTTAATTTGTTAACAATGTATGGCTTGTATAAGAATAGATGACAGGCTTTATGATGAATTATAGTATGTTGTTATTCATGTCAAGGTTTGAAGTGTTTTTTTCTGGTATGCTACTTTGAAACCTGTTATGATAAATTCTCATTGAATGATGCAAGACAATGTCAAAGTAGAACCAGCCACCTACAGTTACACTCCAAGACATTAAACATGAGATGCTTTGTGGGCTCCTTCAGAAATGTTTAAGCAAAATATCTGTTACAAAAATGTTGTTCTCAAACATGGCTACGGTGTTTGCTTCGAATCTGAATCCAAAAGTGCTATTGAGAATCGGGATATGCTTTCTTAAATGGTGTCCTGACCAATCACATTATCTTATTTAGTTAAAATAAAAAATTATAAAAATATAAAATAATATTTTATATTATTTAATGGGAACGGGAGACAAAGTTCACTTGGAACAGAGGATCTTGATAGATAGTTATGACTTGTCAATTACCAATCACATACTTCCCAAGAATAATGACAAATTGGTCATTGTAAGTGGGCTCAATCACATAATTCATAAATATCTACGGATCCAACATAAAATTTATTCTATTTGCATGTATTCCTCACCCATTTAAACGTTACCTATGCAAACATCTCTATTTGGACAAACTAAAAATATTGTGATATAATTCCTAAATTTTTTTGCAATGTTTTATTCATTCAATTTCATTATGTATTTATTTAGTTTTATAGATTTTATTATTAATATACAAAGCTCACGGGAGACAGCTTTAAAGACAAATGAAGAAGAATGTCTTCTGCCCACTTTTTTTTATGAATATAATATGTATGTATTGACAGTATAAAAATTTATACACTGTCATTACATTATTTATCATTCATTATATTACTTTTGCTTAAAAATCAATGATAATTGAAAATGAATAATAAATTATACCGTAAAAAACTTTTACATTATGGGTCATACACTTTGTTTTTTATTTATTTGTCATTAAAATAAAACCGTGCTATGTGATAACAACTATGCACGTTGGTAGGACTGGACGTGTTGTTGATTTTTGGAGTCAAATTGAGTTCTGAGGGAAAGGCAACATAACAGAAAGGGAAATATAAAACTAATACTAAATAATAAAAGAAGATGTGAAATTAAAGATGAACAACATTAGAGGATGGTTGGGTTATACTTATACATGTCACAATAACATGACAGCCGGCAATGTTTAACGTGTCAACAACATTCTCCTATTTCCTATAACACACATCTTATGCTTTAATTAAGTCAAATTCTTCGTTAAGCTCTATTTCATTTTTTCCAATATTAATTCAATTATCAGTAGTCTATAAATAAAACATTGTTATTACCATGTACTTAACAACAGTAATGATCCTGTTTTTACCGTTATCATGTCTGAATAACAATTATCATATCACTTATTAATATGGTACATTTCACATGTTGATATCAACTTGAAGAACCAAGGCCAAAACTGTGAAGTATATAAGATAAAATTCCAAGAACATAAATGATTGAGTAAATGAAAAGATAGTTAAGTGGTAATAAAATGAGAACATGAAGTAACTAAAACGTGATATAATAATTTAGTAAGAAATGAATATGATATGGTATGACAAGATTCAATGATGATCATGGGGAAGTAGTGCTTGTAGTTTTAGTCACGACTATGTCTCTTTCTCCCAGCTTGTGTGTATAAGGTGACAGTTGGAGACTATTCCTTACCCTCTTTCAACCTCTCTCTCCATTTCATTCATTCAAACACACACTATTCTCTTGTTATGGATGATTGATTTCTTATAAGAACTGACCACAGTGCCATTTACTTTTTCAGAAACAGCTCAGGTATGTTTCTTTCTTCATCCTTCATTCCTCTATATGCTGCATGCTTTGTGTGTTTTGTTTTTTTTAGTTCAAGGTGTAAACTTTATGCTCAGAGAGCAAAAAAAGTGTAATCTTTATGTGATGGGTTTCTTGCCTATGCAATGTGCTAGTTTATTGCCGAAAATGTAGTGAAAAACCGGAATTGTGGGGTTGAGAAATGCATGGAAGTCAAAAAGGTTTTCCATCTGTTTTTGTTTCTATCATAATGTTATCCTAATGTGAGCTCTGAGTTGATTTGATTACTGAGGAAATGTGAGAATCTAAAACAAGAGTTTGAGATTTTGTACTAAAATTCCATGAGTTTAGTAACTGCACCTGTGTTGCTTTTTAAAGGTTAGATGTTTGGTGATTACTCTGTAGTTCCATTTCTATTTCTTTGATATTTCAGCAAATTTGTTGACATTTTCTGAAATTTCATTAGAAAGTTTCTGATATTTAGTGCTTTGGCTTGTTAATCAGAAAGGTATAGAGGAATCACCTGATACCGATCATCTTTTTATTACTAAAATAACAGAAGATTTTTCACAAATTCAAAATCCTGAACTTGATTAAGACTTGAATAATGCATCTTTATGATTAGATATAGTTCACTTAAATGTTCATTCCTTTATCATAGTAGCATGAATTATTGATCCAGAATTTAAGATTCATCTTTGAACTTTGGTTTTGATCTTTTAACTTTATGCCACAGCATAGGAATTAAATAGAATGGTGATGAACATCTAATTTGCTAAGTCTCTGAATTTTTTCAGGATATTAGAATAAATCTTAGTCCTCAAATATGACATCAAAGTCATTCAATCCAAGCAGATCAAATCTGTCACAAGCTTCTGATGCATCTGATAGCCAGAAGCCTCCTTTACCCCCAACTGTAAGATTTGGTCGAAGAACTTCCTCTGGTCGTTACATCAGTTACTCCAGAGATAGCCTTGACAGTGAACTGGAGAATAATGACTTTCTGAATTATACAGTGCATATGCCACAAACCCCTGATAACCAGCCAATGGATCCATCAATCTCGCAGAAAGTTGAGGAGCAATATGTATCGAATTCACTATTCACAGGTGGATTCAACAGTCTTACTAGAGCTCATCTAATGGATAAGGTGATAGAATCTGAAGCAAACCATCCACAGATGGCTGGTGCAAAAGGGTCTTCATGTGAAGTTCCTGGTTGTGATGCTAAGGTGATG
Source organism: Lupinus albus (assembly GCA_009771035.1). Classification (NCBI taxonomy): domain Eukaryota; kingdom Viridiplantae; phylum Streptophyta; class Magnoliopsida; order Fabales; family Fabaceae; genus Lupinus; species Lupinus albus. The sequence continues at coordinate 470,136 of CM019999.1, forward strand.
AGTGATGAACGAGGTGTGGATCTTCTTCCATGTGAGTGTGATTTTAAGATATGTAGAGACTGCTATATTGACGCGGTGAAAACAGGAGGTGGAATATGCCCAGGGTGCAAAGAGTCATATAAGAACACAGAACTAGATGAAGTAGGTGTAGATAATGGAAGGCACCTTCCACTTCCTCTACCAAGTGGAGTGTCTAAAAGAGATAGGAGTTTGTCTGTGATGAAGCCAACCAAGTCTCTAATGAGAAGCCAAACCGGAGATTTTGATCACAACCGGTGGCTCTTTGAAACAAGGGGTACCTATGGCTATGGCAATGCTATATGGCCAAAGGAAGGGAATTTTGCAAATGGAAAAGGTGATGATGATTATGCTGAGCCAACTGAGTTTATGAACAGACCCTGGAGGCCACTTACACGTAAACTCAAGATACCTGCTGCTATTCTCAGTCCATATCGGTACATAGCCTACATTGTGCTTTCCTTTTTAACAAGAAAATGATTTATTGATCATAACCATAATCAAATCTCCCCATATTTGAATGCAACATATCATGATTTTCCGGTGAAAAGTATATTTTAGTTGATAATATGTACATTTAATTACATTAGAGGTGGTCACCATTTTGTAATTTGTACATATTTGGATAAATAATATACAAATGAAGTCATGCTTGATGGAGTGTTTCATTTGTCATATGTATGCTTTCTGGTAGTACTGTGCATCACACCAATTATTTGTGGGATCTGAGGTTTGTCTTTCTTTCTGTGGCTTCTGATTTTACAGGCTTATCATTTTCATCCGTATTATTGTCTTGGTACTGTTCTTGTCATGGAGGGTCCAGAACAAAAATGTTGATGCAATCTGGCTGTGGGGCATGTCTGTGGTTTGTGAGATATGGTTTGCTTTTTCATGGCTTTTGGATCAATTGCCTAAGCTATGCCCAGTGAACCGTTCCACTGATCTTACTGTTCTGAAGGAAAAATTTGAAACACCAAGTCCTGACAATCCTACTGGAAAGTCTGATCTTCCAGGCATCGATGTCTTTGTCTCCACTGCTGATCCTGAGAAAGAACCACCTCTTGTCACTGCAAACACTATCCTCTCTATTTTAGCTGCTGATTATCCAGTTGAGAAGCTTTCTTGCTATGTTTCTGATGATGGAGGTGCACTTTTAACCTTTGAGGCAATGGCTGAAGCTGCCAGCTTTGCTAATGTATGGATTCCATTCTGCCGTAAACATGACATAGAACCCAGAAATCCAGAATCATATTTCAGTTTAAAGAGAGATCCTTACAAAGGCAAAGTGAAACCAGATTTTGTTAAGGATCGTAGGCGGGTAAAGCGTGAGTATGATGAGTTCAAAGTCAGGATCAATGGTCTCCCTGAATCTATCCGTCGCCGCTCAGATGCCTTTCATGCAAGAGAAGAAATCAAGGCCATGAAACTTGAGAGAGAAAACAGGGAAGATGAACCTATTGAACCTGTTAAGATTGCAAAAGCAACATGGATGGCTGATGGAACTCATTGGCCGGGAACTTGGTTAAATCCTTCACCTGATCACACTAAAGGTGATCATGCTGGTATAATCCAGGTACTAAGTAGGTCCTAGACCTAGTACTGTTTTACCCAAATGTTAAATTTATTCTTCTTAGATGAGAGAATGTGTGATTCATATTTGCAGGTGATGTTGAAACCTCCGAGTGATGAAACTCTTGTTGGAAGTGGTGATGAAAACAACCTCATTGACACGACTGATGTTGATGTCCGCCTTCCCCTTCTTGTTTATGTTTCTAGAGAGAAGCGCCCAGGCTATGATCACAACAAAAAAGCAGGTGCCATGAACGCCTTGGTTCGAGCCTCGGCTGTGATGTCTAATGGTCCATTTATACTCAATCTTGACTGTGACCACTACATCTATAACTCAAAGGCAATGAGGGAAGGTATGTGTTTTATGATGGATCGCGGAGGTGACCGCATTTGCTATGTCCAATTCCCCCAGAGGTTTGAGGGGATTGATCCCTCAGATAGATATGCTAACCATAACACTGTCTTCTTTGATGTCAACATGAGAGCACTTGATGGACTTCAAGGACCAGTCTATGTGGGAACTGGTTGTCTTTTTAGAAGGGTTGCCCTTTATGGTTTTGATCCGCCTCGCTCTAAAGAACACAATTCAGGTTTCTGTACTTGCTGCTTTGGCCGTTCCAAGAAGAAGAATGCATCAATGGCAAACTCCCATGAAGAGAACCGAGCACTAAGGATGGGTGATTCTGACGACGAAGAAATGAACCTGTCATTCTTCCCTAAGAAGTTTGGGAACTCAACTTTACTCATTGACTCAATACCAGTGGCAGAGTTCCAAGGTAGGCCACTTGCTGATCACCCTGCAGTGAAAAATGGACGCCCGCCTGGTGCTCTCACCACACCGCGCGAGCTTCTCGATGCATCAACTGTGGCTGAGGCCGTCAGTGTCATTTCATGTTGGTATGAGGACAAGACCGAGTGGGGACAACGTGTTGGATGGATCTATGGATCAGTTACTGAGGATGTGGTCACCGGTTATAGAATGCACAATAGAGGATGGAAATCAGTTTACTGTGTGACCAAGCGTGATGCCTTTCGTGGAACTGCTCCTATCAATCTCACTGATAGGTTGCATCAGGTGCTCAGATGGGCTACTGGCTCGGTTGAAATATTCTTCTCTAGAAACAATGCTCTTCTGGCTAGCCCAAGAATGAAATTTCTTCAAAAAATTGCATACCTTAATGTTGGAATTTATCCATTCACTTCCATATTCCTTATTGTCTACTGCTTCCTCCCTGCACTTTCACTCATCTCTGGCCAGTTCATTGTTCAGAACCTCAACGTCACATTCCTTGTTTATCTCTTGACCTTCACGGTGACATTGTGCATGCTTGCAGTGCTTGAAATCAAGTGGTCCGGCATTGAGCTAGAAGAATGGTGGAGAAATGAGCAATTTTGGTTGATTGGAGGGACTAGTGCCCATCTAGCTGCTGTGCTTCAAGGTTTGCTCAAAGTTATAGCAGGCATTGAAATCTCCTTCACCTTGACTTCAAAATCAGTTAGTGACGATGTAGATGATGAATTTGCTGATCTCTATGTTGTGAAATGGACATCCCTTATGATACCACCAATCACAATTATGATGGTTAACTTGATAGCAATAGCGATTGGACTTAGCCGGACTATATACAGTACAATACCGCAATGGAGCCGTCTACTTGGTGGTGTTTTCTTCAGTTTTTGGGTGTTGACTCATCTCTACCCTTTTGCAAAAGGTTTGATGGGAAGAAGGGGAAGGACACCTACCATTGTTTTTGTGTGGTCAGGCCTTATAGCAATCACAATATCACTCTTGTGGGTGGCAATCAATCCCCCTACTGGTAATAACCAAATTGGTGGTTCCTTCCAGTTCCCATGATAAGCCATTCTTCTTCTTTTTTATAATTATTTTCCCCCGCTAAATTCCACAACTCAATCATACTACTGAATGGACTTAAATTATTGTGTATTGTGCTTATGAATTTCGTCCAGAGATTAATTTCAGTGCAATGTTTTTTTATTAACCAACTCAGTGCTGTGGTATAAATTTTTCTCTATTCTGCATGGACACAGAAATTTTGAAATCCTATGTCTGTTATTGAAAAAATGACAACATTCTAAATAACAAGTTTACCTTCAAAATCTATTGGCATAGTTTCCTTCAAATACTATTGGCAAATCACCCTTCAAATGCTGCTGGCAAATTCTATTAAATCACATAACTTTCATTTCTATTAGATGGAGTGGTCCACAAATTTAAGAGGAAAACAATTAACTATATGATAAGGGTGGCATAAACTATGTATAGAGCTATCACCATAAAGTAGATACTTCAATGTTTGTGCACAAATCTATGATTAGAGTGACATATACAAGAAGAAGGTAGGTATAAAAGGAAGAAGCAGGGTAATACTAATCAGAAGACTTGATTTTTTTCTTGCTACAAAATGTTTGGCTTTCAACGTGAGAACTGGTGTATCTTTTATCGTCTACAAATCTAGTGTAGGCATGATGAGTCCAACCACTTACAACTTGCATCATCATTTTTGTTTTTGGATTACAAAAATTACATGACAACTATGTTAGGTCTTATGTGCCTTTTTAGTTAGGTTTTTCTATTTACATGCCAACTATGTTAAATATTGAAGTTAAAAATGGAGTTTAATAATGGAGAAGATTGAAATAATTTATAAGTGGAAAATAAAATTTCATATTACTAATTATTAATGTGTTAAAATTCTAGTTTAAGATATAATATTTTATTTATGGTTTTCCACTATACCCCTAATAATGGAACTCCTTAGTGTTTAGTCGGGTCTAACATTAAAAAAAATAAGTGGTGTAAAGTTATCTTTTATCTTGTGTAAATTAGGTCTAAATTTTACATGATGATATAGTGAGGTAAGGTTTATTAAAAAAGTAGGAGGAAAAGAATATTAAAAATAAAAGTTATTCTTGGTTGTATTAGACAAACTTGCACAATGGGTCGGGTCTGTTAAAACCGCCATTTACACAAGTTTCATAAAAAACCCTACCAAAACCCATCTCTCTCTTTCTCTTCCAATAATGCTTTGATGGAACCTCAATCCTCCTTCTTCTTCATTTGTTGAGATTTTCTTTCTTTTTTCTCTGTCATAATAATAATAAGAACAATAATAGAATAAGAATGGCGAAAACTTACACAATGGGGTTGGTATCAGCCATAGCAACCGCGTCTGCTTTATCACTCACCAATAATAATAATAATGCTGTATATGCTGATGGACCTTTCAACTTTTCACCATTCTCAAATGCTCCTCCTCCCGATGTTCCAGAACCTTCTTCCGATCCCAATTCGGATCCGCCGCCACCACCGAAGGTTCGAAACGATCACCCACGAACCACTTCCGCTGGTTTTGATCCTGAAGCTCTTGAGAGAGGTGTCAAGGCTCTCAAAGACATTGCCAATTCTCCACACGGCAAAAAGGTTTCATCTTTCTCTTCTCTCTTTTATATATAATTTATTTTTTTTATTGATGTTAACTGCTTCTGTTTTTTGTCTTCTAGGTGTTTGATATTATTAAAAAGCAAGAAGATACTAAGATAACTGAGTTCTCTGCAAAGGTTGCTGAGTTTAAACAAATGCAAGCACAACATGAAACTGTAACTTCTTCTTAACTTCTCCTTTTTATTTGTTTTTTTTCCTTCGCTTAAATTACATTTTATTTAGTGTTTATCCTATATTGTCTGAGTGACCTTCATCACGTGCATAAAGAATTCTAATTATATGGGCTGAGATTCTTAGAATTAAATATAAACATTTTTTATTTGATGTTGCCATGAAGCTTAATGTTCTAGTGTCATTTATTTTGCTTTAGTTATTATATGAAGATGTCTAATGGTTTAAGAACCCTTGTCTATTGCTCTGTGTACATGATGAAATTATCCACAAACTATTTCATTGGCAGCATGGCTTCCAAATGATTGATTATTTGCATCAATACTTTTTTTTTGTTTTTTTGTTGGCTTCACTATTGATTTGTTTTCTAACATATACAATTGGTTGGCCTGGCAGGAAAGACAGAGGATTATATATGATGAGCAAAAAAAGCTAGCCCAGCATCAGGCACAAACAAAATCCCAAATGGCTAAATATGAGGACGAGTTGGCAAGGAAGAGGATGCAGGTATGAAACCTTTTGGAACTCAGGACTTTTATTTTCATTATTCATGAAATATTTCTCATTCTTATATTATTATCATCAGGCAGAAAATGAATACCATAGATCCAGGAACCAAGAGCTAGTAAAACTGCAAGAAGAGTCATCAATCAGACAGGAGCAAGCTCGACGAGCTACTGAAGAACAGATTCAAGCTCAACGAAGGCAAACTGAAAGAGAGAAGGCTGAGATCGAACGTGAAACAATCAGAGTAAGGGCCATGGCAGAGGCAGAGGGAAGAGCACATGAAGCAAAGCTATCTGAAGAGGTTAACAGGAGAATGCTAGTTGATCGTGCTAATGCCGAGCGAGAAAAATGGGTTTCTGCCATAAATACTACTTTTGACCATATCGGAGGTATAGTTCTACCAGATATGCAACGCACAAATGCTTATATTAGCAATGTGTGTAAAATATGAACAACAATCTCTACATCTATGCATTTATTGTTTCAAATGTTTGGGTTGCATTATTACGTATATACGCCAAATTCAAAAAGTCATTTGACGGTGATTTTTGTGGTATTTTGTTCTTTTTATCTAGTTTACTTTTGTAGTGTTGGTTACTCAATGGACCATTTGACTTGGATTAGAGCCTCCAAATCTACCTCATTTCTCTTCAATATTGTAATCTATGGGTTGTATTGTTGATTTACTTTTTCCATCATCATTACTTAGACCAAATGGAGGTTGGTCCAATTTTTAGTGGCAGATGGGGTCAATAAAAAACATAGGCAAAATGATTAGGAAAGATTTAGAGATCAATGCTTTGTCAATAGACATGATATACGATAGATCATTATCGTATTGTTCGATCCATGTAGCCGATCCCACATAGTAGGACTAAGGATCCTACCAAGGATTGATTGTTGTATTTATTGTTTCCTATTATTTGTAGTGTTATTTATACTCTACTTATTTAAACAATTCCATAATGACCCCTAAGTTATGACAACTTGATCCATCTTTTGCAGGGGGCTTAAAAGCCATCCTAACAGATCAAAACAAGTTGGTTGTGGCAGTAGGTGGAGTGACTGCTCTGGCTGCAGGGGTCTACACAACGAGGTATAGAAGCTAAAGCTTGGTGTGGCGTGCTTTGCAAAGTCTGTATCCATCATCTCAATTATGCAATTATTGATGACTGGCCTTTTGTACTTGATGTTCCAAAACCCAAATGTATCTGACCAATCTTTCTCACTGAATGGTTGACTGATGGTTACCCCTGGTTTCATCATTTAATGAACTTCAGGAGGGGGTTATCAGATTCATTAATGTTTGACCATTACTATATACTCATTTAGAAGTGAATATGCCTTCTGTGTGAATATTAAAAGCAAACGGTACATGCGCAATATCATATTCATCATTTAATCAGTTTCACCAAACATCGCTGATCTATCCCCAAAGAGCTGTTTTGATGAAAATATTTGTGCCCAAATCAGTCTATTTCTTATTTCAGAGAAAGTTTTCACATTGTTCTCATCTGCATGCAAGAGTTGATTAATTTACATTCATATTTGACTTCGTGTTATCCTTATAATTTGCCATCGATGAAGTTGTGGCTTATGCTAGTTCTTTTTGTTTAATGCAGGGAAGGTGCAAGGGTTATTTGGGGATATGTAGATAGAATATTGGGACAACCATCACTGATTCGAGAGTCCTCCAGAGGGAAATACCCCTGGTCCGGCATGTTTTCTCGTGCCATGAGCACCCTATCCAAACGCGCTAATCCAGCATCTGCTTCAAAAAATGGGAATGGCTTTGGTGATGTAATTTTGCATCCTTCTCTGAATAAAAGGATTGAGCAGCTGGCATCTGCTACTGCAAATACAAAAGCACATCAGGCACCATTCAGGAACATGTTATTTTATGGCCCTCCAGGAACAGGGAAGACAATGGCTGCCAGAGAGCTGGCTCGTAAATCTGTATGGGATACTTCTCCCTTGATCTTGTCATTCTAGTTTTCAAATATTTTATATATCCACTTCTATTGTTCATAGGTCACATAAGTGGGAAATTCTCTGTGTTATAGTTTCATAGTTTGGTTTTTCCTATTTCATGGAGAAATTGAGGTTTATGTAATCTATAGTTCATTGCATTATTGATTGGTGTGAATATCATCATGTTAACGAAACTATATTCACATGCTTTTCTGATTTATTCTATCTTCTTTTTCATCAATTTTGTATACAATTTAGGACCTATGACTAAATAACACAAATTTGTCTGTTTTTTGAGGTCTCTGTTTAGATATATTTTCAACTAGTCTGTTATTTAAGGACCTATAACTAATATATAATTGCATGCTTTATACAATAACAACCAAGCCTTAGTGAAACATCAAACTTTATTCTGATCTGTTGATTTTTGAGCTCATTATTTTTTTCACTAGAATTGTTTCCTTTTGGATATATTGTGATTTTCTTTCAATTTGATGCAGGGATTAGATTATGCATTGATGACTGGAGGAGATGTTGCTCCACTGGGATCACAAGCTGTAACTAAGATACACCAGTTGTTTGATTGGTCTAAGAAATCAAAACAGGGCTTATTGCTTTTCATTGACGAAGCTGATGCTTTTCTGTGCGAGTAAGCAATGTCTTTCATGATTTATCTTATAGCCCGTGTTTGGTTGATAAGAAAAAGGAAGGCGAGAAAACATGAATTATAAAATCTTTTCTCTTGTTAGTTAGGGTTGAAAATAGTAGGAAGAAAACACTGTGGACCCCATGACAGAAGCTTTCTCTAAAAAGAGAAGGAAATAGAAAATTCTAGACATTTAAAAAATTTCCGATCATTTACCCCAAACTTCGCTTAGCTAGCCATCTATTTTTAATCTTAGGGATATTTTTGTCTTTTAAATTTTAACAAAAATCCATGTTCTCTCCTTTTACTTTTTTATCCAACCAAACAAACAGAGAGAGAACTCTACATTCTCTTTCCTTTTTCTCTCACAAGAAACAACATTGAAGTTCACTTATTTCCTGAAAGCTGACTTAATTGGTTTTATTGCACTGGATGAACTTTGCAGGCGAAACAAGACCTATATGAGTGAAGCACAAAGAAGTGCACTGAATGCCCTTCTCTTCCGTACTGGTGACCAATCCAAGGACATAGTCCTTGCTCTTGCCACAAATCGTCCTGGTGATCTTGATTCAGCTGTGGCAGATCGAATTGATGAGGTCCTGGAATTCCCTTTGCCTGGGGAAGAGGAGCGCTTCAAGCTTCTTAAGCTCTATCTTGATAAGTACATAGCCCAAGCTGGATCGAGAAAATCTGGTTTCTTTCAAAATCTGTTCAAAGCGAAACCACAGCAGATAGAGATCAATGGCTTGACTGATGAGACCATAAAGGAAGCAGCAGCTAAAACTGATGGATTTTCTGGAAGGGAAATAGCAAAACTGATGGCTAGTGTCCAAGCTGCTGTATATGGTAGTGAAAACTGTGTGCTTGACCCAAGCCTGTTTCGCGAAGTGGTAGATTATAAAGTTGCTGAGCATCAACAGAGAAGAAGGTTGGCAGGGTCAGACAAACATTAGTGTATGAGGATGTTATAGAGGTTATTGTGTCAAGAACCGTTCTAGTATAGGTACAACCATAATTTATCTGCTAATTTTAGTTGATAAAAGAGCTGAGCTGCAGCACTTTAGTCTGGGCATGCTGTTATAACTATTCATTGATTGTCCCCAATTGATTTGAGAGATTTTGGAATTTGGATGAGTTTCAACTACTGCCGATGATCATTATTATTCATAACTATGTATCCAGTTCAGATTTTGGTACCATGTTGAATATTCTTTTCTTCATAGGCTACTGACCATAAAATGTGGTCACAATCCCCTTGAACTAAACTGTCTTTGCTTTATTCATTCTCTATCTATTTCCACTGGAAACAGAGGATAGAAGATACAATATGATTAGAACATTTTCGTGTGTAATAAATAGATGATTTGTTGAGATTCAACCATTTATTTTTGTATCAACTATTACAATTCGTCATTTTATCCTTAAAGATGCATTCCTTACTTTAAGAGAACTCAAATCCTTTTTGGAAAAGCTAAAATATATTTTCTTTATGAAATAGTGGCATTTGTATTGCATTTATTCGATTAATAGCGTAGGCGACCACCTCTTTTTCCAAGATACTAGTTACTAGTTAGACTCCTTTTATTATTGAGTAGTTTAAGGTGTTTTGTTTGATGTAAGTTGAAAACACAGTTTTGAAGAGATGAAAAAAAAATAGAGAATGAAAACTATTTTTTAAACCAGTCATCCATTAATGCACCGACTAATCTACTACAATGTGACTGACACTAGCTGAGGTTTGGGAATATTTTTTCTATTTATCATACTACAAATCTACAATAATATTATTTGTGCCAACACATGAGTGAATGAGAAAAGGCTATCCAACTTATGATTAAACTACTTAAACTATCATGCTTAATTCCTGAAGGCTTGGAACAATTGAGTTACAAACTTATTAGAAAATTATGTTGGTTCTTAATTCTTATAATTAAACAATACTAGTGTCTGTCCTCAAATCGATTTAATCCTAGTGTAAGAATTGTTATTAAGACGTAAGTCTGTAAAATTGGTATGTTAATTTGGGATAACGGGTGTTTACCACCCATATCAGTATCAGATGGTAACATGAACAACCTTGTCATATTCTTATTTAGCAAATTGTAAGAAACAACTGTGAGAAATTATGATTTAGTCAGAAAACAATGTAACCAGAAAACATCGAAGGTGTGCAGTAGCAACTCCCCAAGTACAGACCAGAATAATTGTAGACAGCATGTCCTAGTGGTGATGATCCTGAACATAACGTAGGCCACAATATTTGCAAATAGCTGGGGCTTCCAAGTCCAGGCATATATATTCAATTGGGTGTCCAAGTGCAGGATTTGTATCTGAAACCACAGACAGCAATGTCCAAATTAGTAGCAACCTTACATAACTGACATTGTTAGACCGTGAAAGGACTAAATCTCCTTCAGCAATGAATCTTTTGCAAGCTATAAGAGAGACTAGAATTTAGCAATTATACCTCCTTCGCAAGCAACTATCCTGCCTTCAACCTTAATAGGTGGAACTTCATTAATCAACTCCATTGGAGATTTCTTGCTTGTATCCTATTACACAAGAAACAGATACAGGTTTCACAACCTTCTGAACTCAATTCTATTAGCAAGAATGAGTTAAAATTACAATACAAAGTAATCCCTACTTTCCATCCTCTAATTCTTCCATGTAAGTTACCTAGAAAGCATCTCACATGGTAGATTCTGCACCCAGAGCGAATGAATACTTTTATTATCTCATTCTCTCCCATGACGCATACATCTGGTGCACAACCACAGTTGTGTGAATGTGATTGATTTCTCTGGGACCATATTTTTCTCTTATGTATAACATACAAAGGGGAATAAACTAGGCATTGGAAAATGAATTCCACAAAACGCAACCTGGTGGCTATATGATAGAAAACAAAAGGTTTATGGAGTAGGTAATGATGTAATTTTGATATTCTAGCAAAGATCCTCCAGTTAAGAAGAAATCAAGCTGAACTAACACATAGCATACTAAATTAATGAATGTAAAAGGCCTTCAAGCAGCTGCTAAAACTGAATAATCACAGCCAATAACCATCAACGAGCAAGAAGAATGCTATAACCAAAAAGCCAACATCAAACACAGGCACGCAGCAGGAGCGGAATAGCTTCCAGACAAAAAGAAAGAAAAAACTTAACCTCTGACATCATTAATCTACCCTGCCAACAAGGGTCAAACTGTTTCTCTTAACATCATCAAGGTCCTCTAACATGCCTAAACCAACCAAAGTTGTAAGAATGATTCATAAATCATGTGTGAAGCTTCCGTCTTACCACAAAATCACCCACACATTTTGAAATAAGAGTGAATATCCAAATACGTCTATGAGGAAAAATATCGAAACTTGATTTTAAAGAATCTCAAATGCCGGACAAATTAGTTATTTTTAGGGAAATGTAAGGTTTTAAATAGTGACTATGGTATTGGTTTCTGAGGCTCCGAACACCTTGACAAAAATACAATCTTAGTATATCGGTGTGAATAGTGGTCAGCATTGCAATGACTATTTCATATCACAAATATCCCATAGCTCTTCAACTTAGTGACTCTTGGGGGCTTCTCATATAATAAAAGTGATTTAATTTGAATGATAAATAGAAATAATTGATTAACATAAATTGATTGAAAAGGTAAGGCAGAAAGAGGTATTGGTAATTGGATTGTACCTGCATCCATTTGGCGGTATGATTGCCGATTTGAGGAGCTAAAAGGCTGAAGCTTCTCTTCGATGACGAAATTACGGTTAACGAGGATTTAGTGAAGTTCCTGAAAAGATTCGACTTCGACGCCATCTTATTTACCTAAATTCAATAATCAACGTTAATCAGATTGATGAAGAGAGAAGGTGCTCACCTTCTTTGGGCTTTATGGCTCGGCTCATGTTCCATTGGCCCATAACAATAAATAATATATCTCATGTTATTGATAATGGTTCACATATTAATCAGGCTTGCAAGAGTGGAGTAAGATCACTACCTCCCAACATTGCTCTCATTGATTCATCCAAGTATATCAAATCTAAGGTCAATGTTCTTGTCTTGGTAAGAAAATGTTGTAGCAGTTTGTTTTGATCCATCACCTTTTCAGGTTTGTAATTGACCTTTTGATCATCTTGGGATTTAACGGAGTCTTACACCACTATATTAATATCTTGATTGATTGAGATTTTAACTTTTTTGTTGGGATAAACTAGTATTACGGTTGAGATGGATGAGGATAGATGCTATACAAATATGCTTTATGGAAGAAAAGGCAATTCAGAGAAGCTGAGACCTGAAAGTTTAAAAGTTCATTTTTTAATATTAACAAATAAATTGTTTTGAAACCCACCATATTTTTCCCATTCCACCCCTTCCAAATTAGCTACAAATTAAATTATCGAAACAACCTTATACAATTTCTATAGTATACTACATAAAAGCGATTTACTTAAGAACTGTGCAAACCATTTACATAAACTTTCCATTGAAGTTTTTTTTTTTTTTTTTGAAATGGAACATGCGCGGCCATAGAGGAGCACAGTAAATGCTACAAGATAAGATGCCCTTGTCCAAATACCAACTAATATTTGACATAAGCTGGAAAAATTACACTATAATACTATATACAGTGAAATTGCTGCTGGATTCCATTTCATGATATAACAAACCAATTTCTCTCTCACTACAAGGAGATAAGGTTACAGAGGAAATACAAGTAAAATTAGTTAAGAGAGTAAATGAAGCAGGTAAGCAAATAAATTGTCAGAGTCAACCCATATCACAACAGAAGCAAAAAGAATGATCCGCTTCTAACCTACAGAATCACTTGGCTGTACTGGTGATTAACTATTGTGAAGATATTCATTTGCTGACAAATTTCTTTACAAGATATACAAACATGCATAAATGAGGAGATACACTGATAAAAACGCAGACTAATGCTCATTCTTAACTCTTGCCTTTAATATTCCTGGGAGTGGAGATGATGAGGGAGGCCTAATTGGAAGTTTTGAAACTGAAGGAGGAACATGTGATTGATACAAGCTTGGAATGCTAGAACCTTCACCACCATCATTTGGTGGCATGCCATCATTCTGCCATCTCTCAGAAAGTTTCATTGCCTTAAGAACATAGTTGTCATCGTGCAGCTCAAAAGGAGTACTGCGGAGAAAGTAATCATAAATTGGGAAGTTGAGAATTCGATTAGAGAAAATACTAAGTGGCAGATACATTTCCCAACATGGGGGAAAAAAAGCTTTGCAACTCACCACCTAGACCATATTTCTACCTGAGAACTGTTTCAATGACCTTGATGTTTGATCATTATAGGGTACACTACTTTGAGTGACATTCATGATTATATTGTTCTCAGAAAGCATGGAAAGAAAAGCAATTGAAGCTTTCTTACCTATTGAAATCAAAATGCACAAGCTGCATATCTTCTGATATTTCCACTTCAACAGTTTCATGAGGACGTGTCTACAGTTTTAAAAAGCCAGACATGAGATAATTAATAATACCTTATAAGCCACATCAAGCAATTTGGAGTCGGTTTGGGGTGAGATTAATATTGATCGGATGGATGATAATGTGATGTAAAAGACAAACCCAACAATCGTCATTATACTAGTAGTAGATTCCTGGCACTAATTAAACAAAGAATAGACAAGGAAAAAAGCTTAAGAATGATGGCCAACAATTCTTCATTTAGACAAATAAGGAGAACTTAACACTGTAAGATCCTTTTAGCACAGTGTACAATGAATAATTAAGGTAGTAACATTCACTTGACAAATTCAAATGAATGTCCACTAAAAACGGTGAAAAGTATTTCTAGTGAATTGACACTTCAGATGGAGTGGGATCTCATCTCATAATGAATTGCAATAATTTAAAAAATCAAAGCAACTGATTAAGGGCATGCTGACCGCTGAGTAGGGAATTCAAACCAATAAAATATAAGAATAATACCATAAAAATTGAATATCTCAGGCAAAACTGAAAAACAAATTCTACTGGACAAATTCACCATAAAAACATGAGATAATGGAACGACTGTGTACCTGTACAAGAATAAAAGGCAAAGATACACCTCCGCTGGGAGGATTTCCTGAGCTATATAATTGCCCATTTCTTTGTAAAAGGTTCTGAAGACCTACATTCTTGATGTATTAATACAAGTAGTTAGCATTTAGAAAATAGAAACTAACCATTATGGAAGATGAATCTCTCGGTTAGGGCCTTCTTATAACCATGTATCAATTTTAAATGAAGCAAACAATGTCCAAGATTCATTCTGGTATTAAATCAATTAGAGAGAGTGTGCTGGACTTACTTGATCCTCCAGCTCTTGAAGATAGGCAGCTTTCTTCTCAATTCTACTCCTGAGTCCAAGACGCTCTGTCTGTTTAATCGATTACATTTAAGGAATTATAATGCTTCTTTTCATTGTATTTTTGGGAAATGTCACTGAGCAAAAAAACTCAAGACTGTTTGCAAACCTTTAGTTCTTCAGCATCACTCACACTAGTACGAGGAAGACCCCTCCATTGTATTTCCTTTTTATCCTTAGAAATGATATCCATTGCCATGAGAACATTGAGAGCATCATAGACCCTTCGACGGATGTTTTTCTCATCATACTGCTGCTGTCAAATGCTCACCACCAAAAATAATAAGAACACAAAATTTGTATTGCACATTCAATCTGTGAATAACAGATAATATTGAGATTGTTTATATGGGGGAGACAGAAAACCTGATCAGGGGGCAAAACACCATTGCTTGGATCGGAAAATTCAGCAACAAGTTCATCTGCAACCTATATATCCATTATCACATTAAATTCAAATAATAACCAGGTTTAATAGCAAGTCCAAAAGGAGAGGAACAATATGAATGAATAATTGAAGACATATCAACTGGGCAGGATTGAGTTCATAACTTCCTGAGACCAATTAATTAGTATGACCAATTTTACCCTCCCCTAAAAAAAGGCACATGCACTGCACATATATTTATGAGATTGTTAATTGAAGGATAAATGTTCTATGAGATACATTATTCATCTGCGTATTCTACTATATGAAAGTGTAGCAAGAACTGCCTTAAAGTAATCATCTAACCTCATTGTAAGTTGTTCTTCCCTTGCTTTCTACCTTCTCACACACTGGAGATAAATAGATAATCAATAATAAACGAGAAACAAAATCAGAAGGAAAATTATGAGCATGACCTCCAAAAGATAATGTATATCTAGAAAGCACAAGAATCTAAACACCACTGCTGCAAAATTCACAGTTAGCATCTCAATTAAAGGAGACCTAGCAAAGCCAAAGTTAATAACTACAAAAAGGTCAATCAATTTTTATTAAAGAACAAATTGGTCAAACAGGATAGATCAAGAACCTTTCATGCTAAATTGTCGGAGCCCTCTTCCACTCTTATCACCTCCAACAGCCCGTTGACCTCTCTTTTTCTTCCTGCTCCTGCATAAAAACTGACATACGATAAGAATCAATTTAAGAAAAAAAAAGATAGAATTTAGAGGAGTCGTGGAAAACTAGAAACATAAGCAAGTGATTGAAACTTGCAAGTAATCTATGATGCATGGACGCAAACATCCAGACACAAACAATATTTGAAATGTAGGACATAAAACTGTATATATGAGCGTAACTATTTGTATGACTAATTGCATAACTAATTTGATATGATTTGCATGGTTATTTATGAGAACTAGCAATGGTCCTTAGATATCCACTCTTTATCAGCTAAAGAGCATTGAGGTCTCCACTGAATTTCTCTAATCAAGGGTTGTTACACTCTTACATTTTCACTTTACCCTTAAAGCTCATTTTAGAGATCTTATCTTTCACCTTTAATCTAATTAGTTTTTTTAATTGAACGCCCGATAAGGGGTGTCTAACACGTATTGTATATGTGTCAGTATCAGAAATGTGTCTGACAATTGGACAAGTCAATAAAACAGAGATGTTAATGCTCCCTTGACATGGCCAATTTCATGCTCAACATATCATTTCAAAACTAGTTTTTTTTTAAGAAAATAATAATAAAAAAAGCAAGTTTTTACTCTTCAGTAGAAGACAACAAAGAACACACAAAAATGACCAACATTTCCTCCAAAATTAAAAAAACACATTGAATAAACATAAATTATGCAGGTCAATCAATAGCGTTGTGCATCATATGGACAATGCACGTTCAGTACAAGCTCAAAAGATTACAGAGGACTCACGCAACGGCATCCTGTGATCTATCATTATCTCCGTGCAATTCAATATGGTTTGATCTGAGAAAATTACTATCAGCAGCAGTTGCAACCAATGCCTGCTTGCTCCGGCTAGATGGCAACCCAGCACTTTTGCTAGTTGACCCTGATTGACCTGAAACCGTGGTTCCACGACCCTCCTCCTCTTCCTCTCCACGTGATTTCGGGGACCGCGATCCCATTTTGCCAAATTACTCACCTATTGGCTTTGGCGGTAAACCCTAAAGATAAAATGTGACTTCAATTAAACCGGTGTTTAAATTCCAAGAAAATTCCCTGTATAACTGAAAATGAATAAACCAATCCAAAAATGTCTCCAACATCAACAACAACAAAGAGATAATAGAACCTCAAATTGCAAAGATGAATTAAACACCCTCAAATGGCGCGCAAGGCATGCAAAATGGAGAAAAAAACGCGGTAAAAGTAAAAGGAAAGGAAAGAGAAAAAGGAGGATAATCTATTAACTGGGTAGCGGCGGAGGTGGCGATATGGGCGGTGGTGACGGCGGTAACCGGCGTAGATCTGAGTGAGAGTGGGGTAGTTTTTAGTTTGTTCAGGTCATTGTACGAAAATACGGTTTCGCTCCAAAATTGATAGACGTGACATCATGTGTGTCCAGAGTTATGGGCCAGTCGGCCCGGGTCACAAAAATACTACCTCATTACTTCAGGCAATTCATATTGTTATATTCGTATTAAATCATCATATTAATCTTTCCATTTATAATAATGTAATATATGTCACAAGATTTCAAGAATATGGCTTCAAAACTACCATTTGCAGAAGCGCGGTGTAATTATATAGTTTCACTTGATTTAACATTCTTAACAATGAGAATCAACCAAAAGAGATTCTCATAGCAAAACGTGAATATATACTCTTAAGGCAATCATTTTTTTATTAAGATGAGCTTGTCTCTTAACCTGAATTACTATATCTAAGTGTTTGTGCTCTCTAAACAAAAATGTTTGTAAGAAAGTATGTTTTGGTTCCTAAAACCGACTTTGTTTGTTAAAGCTTGGACACGAGGTACATGTACAAATTAAAACTATATTCATCTCCATTAATGAAGAGGCCAAAAAAATCAAAGAAAATTGAAGATGTAATGTCACTTTTGTCATTTTTATTTAAAAGAAAATTACATATTCGTCATTACAATACACATAAAAAATCATTTGTCTCGTCATTAATGGAGAGAAATCCTACTCTTTAGAATTGTTATGTTCCCCTATAAACTTGCAAGGCCTCTTATATGAATGAGGATCACCCGTCTCGAACGGTGTCCTATTTCATGTCCCGAACCAATAACATATTACCATATGAATAATTTTTTTTTAAGAAACATAATGGAATATTTTCATTGGCTTGGGACAGAGAATAGGACACCGTTTAGGACATGTGATTTCTTCCCTTTTATATGGTTTGCAATGATAAAGAAAATTGCATTTTGCATGAACATTTATGCAAGGATTGGTTTATTAGTCACATAAGATAAGCACAAACAAAATAAAAGAGATAATACGATATGAATTGATTATTTTTCATCTTATCATTGTATCATATATGACAGCAATGACATGTGATAATTTTGTCTTTAATGACCTTTTAATCCTCCATTTCAACTTGTATCATTAGTACTCCTTGCTTATGTATCATCAGTCCTTATTAATTATTCATATTTTAACTATTAATTTTTAAATAAGAGTAATACACATAAAACAAAATAATAAATATTATAGTAATCGTATAAAAAATCTGATCATATACAAAAATATTAAACTTTTGATGGATGTCATGACCATGTCCTAACACTGCGTCAAAGAGGTTAACAGTGGAAGCGAGTTTATTTATTTACTTATCATCTATATATATATATATATATATATTTTTTTATATATTATATATAAAGGCAAAACATGAAATAACTATCACCATGGTGTAATTTTTATTTTCCTATTTTTCCCTTACATTTTTTAATTTCTACAAAAAAAAAATATAGTCCTAAGTAACTACCATTAGCACATTAACCACATATCTCACCTTAAATGAATTATAATAAATATATTTTTAACATAAAATATTCTTAATACAAAACATTGTAATTTTATATAAAATATATAAAAATTAAATATTTAATATAATAAAATAAGAATACGGGTCGGCAGACACTTAGTGGCAGGCGACCCTAGTTTTAATTAAGGGAAAATGATATTTAGAAATTGAAAGAAAGTAATAAGTAGGTGATTGAATAACGTCAAAGCCAAAGTGGCTCCCACCATAATGTGATAAACGTCTTTGTCCTTCTAATAAGTCCAACTATGAACAGCTTATGTCTCCTACTTGTTTCCATAATTTTGTGCAATTATGTTATTTCTTCAACAAAGTGCTTCACTACAAGTTTGACCACAACCCTTGTATGCATAGAGAGAGATAAACAAATCAACCAAAGAAATGAATATTGCATATATAGTCTTCATAACCATGATAGCCCAAATTTTAATATATACATATGTATTAAGTGTTAAAAATACAGTTAAAAAGGAAAATGACCACCCTAGCTTCATGTTAAGAGTGGGAGAAAGAGAAGGACAAAGCTCATTAAACTAAAAAGGTAGAAGTGGCACGAAGGATCCTTGTATCCATCAATGTGATGATAAGGAAATAGTTCCATATTCAAACGTGTGAACAAAAAATGAAGCCCACAGTAGATATATGTATGTAAATAGCCACAAAACTGTGACGTTACATACACAAATAATTAATAGATACATGCATTCATAGAATCTGTCTTTATATGCCGCATGCCTTTAGTTTTTCTGCAAGAATAGGGCAAGATCGACTTGTCAATTCTTCTCCACATCCACCGTTTTCATTCAAATATGGTGTTCCCATTAGGAAAATAAACAAAGCTAATTCTACTGAGATTAAATGTATTATTAAGATCACAAAAAATTACAATTAAAAATGGAAAAAAAATGCAGTACAAGAAATTTGTCATACCTTCGATGGTGAGAGTGATAGAGCTACTTCGAATAAGAAGAACACTGAATCAGCAACTCCGAAGTGCACTACGATTGAATGAACACCGAAGAATAAGAACTCCAAATCGACAACTCACTCAATGAAAAAAGGGCTCTTGGCGGTGATGAAGATTCTAAACATGGATAATGCTCTTTAGGGTTTGAGATGAACCAAAGGGAAACAATTAGTTTGCTTCTAAAGTTCATAGGTATATTATATCTATACCAAGAGTTTTATTCATTTTCATTTTCATTATTCTTGTAGTAACGGAACAAAAATATTTTTTTTTCATTTTTTTAAAAAGGAAGAAAATACTTGTTCACATGAGGTAAGAGTGTGGATAATTAAGTTGAATTTGGTGGGGCTTTTAGGTTTAGAAGATAAGCAAATGATGGTTGCCTTTGAATTCTTGTCTAATCATCTACCATTGACTCAGATAATGACATTAATTTTTGTCTTCTTATACTTTTCCCATTACCATATTTATAAGATATAAGATAGATGCTTAAGATATTTATTTAAAAGTCTCATACAAAATATATTAAAAAAGTACAAATATGTTAAGAACTAAAAAGAATATGAAAATCTGATTGAAATATTATTATGTGTAGTATATAAACACCTAGACCAAAATTCTAATAAAAAATGGCGTTTATATTTCCTTCTCAATAAATCTCAGGTTTCGTATGGTAACATTATTGATATATTTAACAATGTTTTATAATGAACAAAAATATAATTAGTTAATACTTTTGTAGAGTCTAATATAAGTAAAATATGCAATTAAAATGTATTAAGAATATTAGTTAAGTAATTTAATTATCTGAAATCATGATATTATATGGAAAGTTGACTGCAGGATGACGTGGAATAAGTGATCGTAGTCATTAGTGGCTTACATCCACAATCAAATCAATCAATCAATGAATGTGAACATTGAATGTTGAATGTGTGAGAGAAGAGTAACAATATATTGTTGATTTTCCATTACAGTCATTTGCATTATCCCACACCCACCCCTCTTTGGGTCCCATCAACCGCCCAAATAACAACACTACCCTAATTAACTTCCACCTTCTGCTCCTTTGTTTTATTAGCATAAATAAATTACTCATTCATACAATAATATTTATTAACTATCAATATAATATAATGATTTATACACAGTTAATATATTATTCATATTTTATTTATATTTATATTTTAAAGTGTTAATGATTATTAAATATAAATTTTGAATGATATAGGGACTATGTGTAAAACTTAAATATACATACATTTTTCATGACTTGGCTAATAAAATATTGAGGAAGGGATAATAGGTGATATGTGTAGAGTATTTGGAGCAACATATATTAACTTTTGTTTCTGCAACTCAGTTACTCAGTCTGTCATGAACCACATGTGGACCAGACAGAGTTGGTTTAAGTGACTACATTGTAACTCACGTGAGTCTTAGACACCTCTAATTTACAAAACATTACATTTATTTTATGAAACCTACCTAGATTAGATGCTGTAACATATTTAAATTTTAATATGTTTATCTTATGGGTTAGTGTTTGTTTAATTGTGTTTACATGTGTATATCATCATGCACTGGCCTACAAAATCCTGGATAGTACCTTAAAAACAAAAGGACAAAACTATCCGATCGACCAACCCTCTTTTTTTCGGCCCTCCCCTTTAATTATGTTTTAAAATGTTATTATACAGTAAAATATACTAATATCATATGATAATCACTTATTTCTTCTTCCAACTCTATAAAATGACTCATAATTATACATTCGTCATTCCAAATGATGTTCATAACAATAACCAAATATTTATTGTATTAAGTGAGGTTAGCTATATAGATCAAACAATAACATGACATTCTATCATAATATAATATCATAATTACATCTAACAACAACATGGGGAGGGAAGGAACTATACAAAAACAAGAGTAAATTAACTGGCTATATAAATCAATCATACTCTTTTGAATCTACACAAATCACTTTAATTATATACATATATTATACTAATCACCTTTGTATGATAAATAAGTGTAATTTCTTTAAAAAAAATGACGACAAATGTAATTAAGTTAAACAAAATATAGTATATTGTGAAGACACATACAAATAGTATAAAGTCAATGTCTATTCATTATTTTGGTGAGTGATTTAAAAATCTCCTTATAATTATTGACACAATTTGTAACAAAAAAAATAATTAATAAATATTGATTCTTATACTATTTGAATTTGTATTCACACTATATATTAATTTGTATATTTATGATTTTGTTTAGAAATTAATGTATGTATACAATTAGCACTGATTTGTGGATATTAAAAAAAGAGGAATTGTGTAAAGCCATAAAGTAAGGGAAGAGATGATAAAATATGCAAGGAAAGGTGATGAAGAAAGGGGTTGTGTGATTTAAAATGAGGTTGATGTTGTGGTTATTAGGCTTCAACGGTTGAATAAACTCTTATTCACTCTCTCTATCTCTTGAGTGTAGAGAGTAGAAGATGGCATACATGTGTGCAGATAGTGGAAACCTTATGGCCATTGCTCAACAAGTTATTAACCAAAAACAACAACAAGAGCAACAACAACATCAACAAAACCAAAACCCTCCTCTTTCATGGAACACCAACAACAACAATACTCCACCACCTTTGTCTTTGTCTTTGTCTTCTTTGCCTTTAGGGTATCCCTTAACTCCTCCCTCTGATTTCCCTGACTCATTCCTTCAAGTCCCTGATGACCCTTCTTCCTTCCACTTCCCTCCACCTCCTTTCAAATTCTCTGACTTCGACGATGACTGGATGGACTCTCTTATTCCCACCTCCGAAAACACTCACAATTCCGATTTTACCCTTCACCCTTCTCCCACCCTTCTCAACCGCCCCTTCTCTTCCTCTCCACCACCACCCTCTCCGCCGGTTACTCTCCACGCCACCCAACCCCACTCCGCATCACACCCACTTCTCAATTCGCTAATTGATTCTGCTACTCTCATCGATTCTTCTTCACCAGATCTTGCTTTACAATCACTTGCCCAGTTAACCAAATCAGTGTCCCAACATGGAAACCCTATCCAGAGAGTGGCTTTCTACTTTGTTGAGGCTCTCACAAGGAAACTTGATGAAAAAGGCAACAATTTTATAACTGGGGTCACTCACACTCATTCTATTTCTGAAGAGTTAACACTGTGTTACAAGGCTTTGAATGATGCATGCCCTTATTCAAAGTTCGCTCATTTAACAGCTAATCAAGCTATTCTTGAAGCCACACAAGCTTCCACACACATTCACATAGTTGATTTTGGAATTGTTCAAGGGATTCAGTGGGCTGCTTTGTTACAAGCTTTTGCAACTCGTTCTTCTGGTAAGCCTCAAAGTGTAACCATTTCTGGGATTCCAGCTATGGCTCTTGGAACTTCACCTGCTAATTCTCTTGCTGCCACTGGGAACCGTTTATCTGAGTTTGCTAAGCTTTTGGGATTGACTTTTGAGTTTAGACCAATTCTCACACCTATTCATGAGCTCAATGAGAAAAGCTTTTGTCTGAAACCAAACGAAGCTTTGGCTGTTAACTTCATGCTTCAGTTGTATAATCTATTGGATGATGATAATGATGAAGGTGGTGATGCTCCTAATGCAGTTCAAACTGCACTGAATTTGGCTAAGTCTTTGAAGCCTAACATTGTTACTCTAGGAGAATATGAAGCTAGTTTAACAACCAGGGTTGGGTTTTTGAACAGATTCAAGGCTGCATTGAAGTATTTCTCTGCAGTGTTTGAGTCTCTTGATCCTAATTTGCCTGCAGATTTACCTGAGAGGTTACAGGTGGAAAGTCTTTTACTTGGGCGGCGAATTGCCGGTGTCGTTGGATCAGAGGTTCCAGGGAGTGTGAGAGAAAGAATGGAGGATAAAGAGCAGTGGAGGGTGCTGATGGAAAGTGCTGGTTTTGAATCAGTGAGTCTCAGCCATTATGCAATTAGTCAGGCTAAGATTCTCCTATGGAATTATAGCTATAGCTCTCTGTATTCACTTGTTGAATCTGAGCCTGGATTTTTGTCTCTAGCTTGGAAAGATGTTCCTCTGTTAACCGTTTCTTCATGGCGTTAATGGATAACTGGTTTCAATTGGAAATGGAAATGAGGTTTCCACCTGGTCCTTTTTCTCTGGTGTGGAACAAACAATTGTGTATATGCAATTAATGATGATCATGCTATGCTAGGCGCTTCAATATCGATCTTTGCTTGCTGAAGTTATGCAGATTGGATATGTTATTGGGAGAATATTATCAATTGGGCTGTACTATTAGCGGTTTAGTCATAGTTCCACACCCTTTTCTCATTTCTTTTGTTTTCAATTGATTTTTCTTCTAGTATCTTGATTTGAAATGGTAATGTTATTAGGCTGAAGACTTGACTAGGAAAATAGTGATGCAAATGAAGGAGTGGGGAGAAAAAAGGTTTCTTTCTCATTGCCTTGTCTTGTGACTCTGTAAATTTGATTTTTGTTGTATGGATTTTAATTTGTCTTTGTCTGAATATAAAGGGGTTTTATCTTTATGGCGTGACTCTTGCTCGAGCTATATAATTTTTTAGAACATGTTCCAAATTCATCAATCACAATATAGGCACATGATGCATTAATAATACCTGAAATTGTGAATAACCTACTTTGATTCTCACCGAATCACACGCACACACTAGACCTTTATCACATTAACTGTTAGTTCCATCTGTTCTATGCTGTGTATATTGCTAAAGCAAACATTAGTTCCATTTATTGGATGCTTTGTATATTTCAGTGACAAATTTGAGTTTTGTTCCAACTTTTATCAGTTTATGCTAGTTGCAAATCTTCACTCTTGGTTATTTATTTATCTTGTCCCTATAAAATGGATTCATTTTTTCTTCCTATAAATTATTCCTAACCTCATATTTTGTGGACAATTTATTCTTAATTGAATCATAGTGATTATCGTTGAGAGAGAAAAACCTGTATGCTTGTCACCATCCTCTGTGGCACATGATGAAAACCCTTGCGTCTATGATAGGTCATTGATGCAAAACTTTATGGTGCTCTTGCTTGCAAATTGAAACTCTCTCATTTGTGCTTCCAACCTATATTCTTGCACAATGAGGGTTGAAACAGTTTACCACTTTACTGTCTATCTAACTATTTTTGGGGTTACCATTATTTTCATTAACACCATCTGAATAAAGCTTGTTTCTTTGTTTATGATAACTTTATTGGTAATGTTAGTGGTGCTGGTCCTTCTCAAAACCAATGGACCATATGATAACTTTGTTGGTAATGTTAGTGGTGCTGGTCCTTCACTACCTTTGTTGTCTGTCTCTTTCATGGTGCAGTCAAGCTCATTGTCTTCATGGCACAACAGTGATGGTGAAAGGTGAATTGGTGAAACAATTGTCTACTTAACTTACTACTACAGCGTGACAAACAAGAGTGACAGTGCTATTTCTGGTCTTGGTGATTTTGACTATTCAAGGTTGTGACTTGTGAATAGGACCTTCTCCTATTTAACTTGATTTTGCAAATGATGCCCATAGGGGACTACACTTTGTGAGGCATGCGTCCTATTTCACACTTTTTGTGGTATTTCATAACTCATCAATTACCCTCCCTTATCTAGAATGCCATTTCCCTACTTGACAAAAATGAAACCCAAGTGCTTCTATATTAATTTCCTCAACAAATGTTACCCCACCTTTTTTTTTGTTAATTTGAACTTTTAAGACCGGAGAACTTGGAGATGCTAATTGAAACAAATAAAACATCTTGGGACTAATTGTTCTGGCAACTGAAGCAATGCTTCTATAAAGAATGATTCATCTATTATGAGCTATGGTCAGTGCATTTTCAAGGGAATGAAATATTGTCCTTCATTACTTTTGTCTCATCTTAAGTCTCTCTACATAAAAGTTAATAACTTGGCAAAAGTAAATTCTCCTTTTTAATTGGCAATAACTTCTGTTTCACTATTCTTCTGCACTTGTGAACTTTTGAAACTTGTTTGGTAGACAAGATAAGATGTATCAAAAGAGAGTTTATCTTATTATGATGCAATTTAGAGTTTGGTGAGCCAACATGATAGAGCTATCCTATTGGCTTATCATATCATATTCGTCTTTGTATAATATGGCTTATAATATTCGTGTTCCCTCACGCTAGTGTCACTACATTACAATTATTGTCACCACACATCATTGCCCTTTTGTCTGATTCACATCAGACAAATAGATGAGATAAATAAGAGTTTATTCTGCTCATATCTTGTTCTTATCCTATTTTGACTATGAAACAAACTCTTACCATAATAAGAAACAATAAGACATGAGATTCAAGTCCTTTTTTAAGATTTTGGCAGATAGCAATTAGGCCAAAAACTAAACACTAGCTTTTAGTGTGTTGTGTACTTACAATTCTAATTTCTAAACTCCTAGCCGTATTGATTGAAGTTGTTATTATAATGATTTGGTATAAGAAGTTGTTGGTGTTTTACCTACTGAAATTTTAAACAGAAGCTCCTTATACCATATAGTCCTAACATAATTTTATACTTTGTTGAAATCTTGAACATGCCTGCTATGTAACCAGGATGAAGTTTACAATTCTACTTTACTTAACCAAAATATCTCTATTTTAAAAACTATAAAATAGTGGGGATTGAGTTCCTAAGGTAACTGTTTGTTTGACAACTTTATCAGGTCACAGTTTTTTTACTAATGTTCAATACCATTACAGCAGGTGGAGCCATAAAGTTGTCCTTCATTGATTTATGTGAAGAATATGAGTGATTACCGAAATATTGTATGTTTTAAGAGAACCCTGAAATATGTTGTACAAATAATTTATTCCAACATTTTTATAGGAACTTTTATAACATGATTATCTTCACTTTTATAATTTTATTACTGCATGTTGATGAACATACACCACTGAAATAGCTTAGAAGATTGTTTCCACTTGACGTGTACATATATGAAAAAATGGTAATTAGTGTTGTTGCAGTGGTGAGTCATTTTCACGTGCCGTGTTCTGCATGGTGAGGGTGGTTGTCTCATCTCATCATAGTCCATTATGTCTGACCCTTCTTTTCTTGTTGTGTGTTTTTGCCTTATCTATTTGTCTTATGCGTTGCTGTGTTTCTGCTTATGATAATTCACTCAACTACATGTGGACATGCACTTTCTCCCAAGCTTGACCAAGTACAACTCTTTGTATAATTTGCAATATATGAAACTATGAATAGTGTGCCATACCTGGTTTTATGTTATATACTTTTCACATTCATTGGTTTCTATTTAACTTATGTTTGTATACACAAATATACTACTAGCCTTCTTATTGTATCATTTGGTGGTTCATGTAGCATGCCCTTGAATTAAATCCTAAGCATGTGAATTGTGGAATGATAGTACTTAGAATTCTTTAAAGTTTTGAGTAAAATATTGTTAAATGAATGGGAAGTTGGATGAATCTCTTAAAATGATTGATGCATGCTGACTCTGTCACTGCTGTGGATTCTGTCTTTTCTTTTTTGATGATGTAATCATGTATGAAAATACAAGTAACCTATCATTTTTATGCACACGATCTACATATGCAAAGTATGTGAAGTAAGTAACATTTTGGATCATGTGGAGCACAAACATATTTTCATTTTCCCTTTTTACATGCAACTTTATTCCACTGCAATCATTCCCAGCCTCTTGAAACTAGACAAACAACCCATTCAAGAAGCCCATTGCAATGTGATTTTGTGCCACAAATACCAAGAATACAAAAGGGCTTCTCAGCTGTTAGGACTTAGGAGTAGCCCATGAATAAAGAGGCCCTTGTTATTGAAGCCTGGTAAAGTATAGGAGAAAATCTGATTACAATTAAGGATTAAACTCCTAATCATTCGGTCATAAATATAACTTGTAAATAAAAGTTTGAGCCATTTGATCATTCTCTATGAAAAGAGACTGAAATCCTACATCTCCAATAGTTTATGTGGTTTACTTAATACCTTGAAAACCAGAAATTAGCACATACCATTCCAATTCCTAATCACCAATACAGGAAAATTAGGAGCTTCTGCTGTTACAAGATACACTAATGCAGCTGCAATCAGCTCCCTTTGTACCTTCATCCTTATTCAATTTCATGATTTTCCTATGAACAATCTTTAGATATATACATTTTGTTGATATATCATATTATAATTGGGTGTAATTTGAGTCCAATCAAACGACTCTTGTATAATTAATCTTAGATTGAGTGACGAATATATTAAATTCCTTACAAAAACTTCTTAGTGTAACATCTCCTTTTCTCAACTTTAAGTAAAAATAAAATGGGCTTGAATTTGCAACATTGAAAAACTGAGATTTTTGATAAATAATGACTTGCCATAGAATATTAGTATTTTTTTTCTATGTTCGTATTTTCTAAATAAATTTCCATATAGCTTTCAATTAATCAATCTGGTTATTGAAAGAATATCTGACGTGGCAAACTGTGGTTGGATAAACATACATCATATTGTTTTTTGTTGTACTAAATTAACAATAATTTTAATATCAATGTAAAGAAAACATTGGAATCCGCGAAGAAAGCGAACCCAGACACATAACATAAACTGAAGCTGCCCAAGTTTTCCATCCACCGACGTTTGTTCCTCTATTCCCCTTTTTCAAATTTGCTCGGTACCCATTAACAATCCTCATATAAAGGTTCCATTTTTATTTTCAATTTTCCATTTTTCATGGATCCTGTAACTTCATCTCATTCTTAGTTAGGTTTTTCAATTTAACTTCAATTGGGTCTTAAAATGATCACATAGTAATATCTTCATTAGCTAATTCGAATATCAGTTTCTAGATTACAAAATTTTAACTTTTTGTTCTCCATTCTATTTAGTTTAGGGAAAAGAAAATAGGGGGTAGTTTATATTGATTTCGTTTATTTATGTGTTTTAGGGTCTTTTTTATTATATCCAAATGCATTTATAAAACTGATTTTAGGTGTATTACTATATATTTTGGATTTCAAACTGTTTTGTAAGTGAGTTTTCAATTTTCATTTGCTGATTCAGTGATTGCTATGTTCTTTGTGTTAATGTAGAGCAAAATGATGAGGCTGCAAACATATGCTGGTCTTAGTTTGATTACAACTCTGGCTATTACATATCACGCATTTAATACTAGAGGCCAGTTTTACCCTGCAATGGTTTATCTAGCTACTTCCAAGATCAGTTTGGTGCTTCTTCTCAACATGGGTTTGGTCATCATGTGTGTTCTATGGCAGTTAACCAAAAAGCTTTTCCTCGGTTCCCTTCGAGAAGCTGAGATTGAGAGGCTTAATGAGCAATCGTGGAGGGAGGTTATGGAAATCCTCTTTGCAATTACTATTTTTAGACAGGACTTTTCTGTTACATTTCTTGCAATGGTCACGGCGCTGTTGTTAGTCAAGGCTTTGCATTGGTTGGCTCAGAAGAGACTCGAGTACATAGAGACCACTCCTTCTGTGACCAAGTTGTCTCATGTTCGAATTGTATCTTTTATGGGTTTCCTTCTTTTTCTAGATAGCCTCTTTTTGTACAGTTCTGTGAAGCATTTGATCACAACTTGGCAGCCTTCAGTTTCACTTTTCTTTGCTTTTGAGTAAGTCTTCTTATCTAATGATTTATGATATGATTATTTAGTCTAAAATTGAATCTGTATGAATAATACTGTACCAGAATTTTGTGTTGGATGAATATACCTTACTCTTTTGTTTTATTTGGCAAAAATCTAAACTTTTTCACATATATCTGGTATTTGATGCACTCTGTAGAACCTGGAATTTATCATTTCTGTTAATTCAGAATAACCCTTCTATGTTTTTTAAGGTTACAGTTTTGAAATTGTGTAGCCTTGGGTGTTGTGTTGATTTGATATTTATTTCTATGTCAGGTACCTGATACTCGCAACAACTTCAGTGTCAATTTTTGTAAAATATATTTTCTATGTCAGTGACATGCTTATGGAGGGACAATGGGAAAAGAAACCAGTCTTCACTTTTTACCTCGAACTTATTAGGGACTTGCTTCACTTGTCTATGTACCTCTGCTTCTTTTTTGTGATTTTCATGTAAGTGATCATTCAACAATTCTTATGCGTATGTATGTAGCTCTCATGGATTAAGCTGCACTAAAGAAGACATACTCTAGTGTGTGTGCATGTGTTTTTCCTACATTTATATGTGTGCAATAGTACATCAGAAGGTTCAGTCCACATTATTTGCCTTGTATTGAGAACATGCCACTCATGATTAGCATTTTTTGTTGATTTTGAGATGTAAGTTAAGTGTTTCCTTTAGTTAGGTGATATTTTTTGGTTTCATTTTTAATTACAAAAAGTGCCAGCTTCTTTTCACTGTTTCTCATATTCAAGCTTTTGTGAAGGAATGATGAAAACAACAATTTTCTTGCTCTCGTCATTTCCTTTGTGAAAGTTTGAAATCAGGAAGCATGGTAAAACCAAGGTGGCATTTCCTTAATTATGAGTGAAAAGATATAATTGAAAATGGAAGGGAAAAAACCAATCCCCCTTATTTTCATGTTTTTTCCATTTGGTTACATGTTTAACCTTCAGAAGTTATCTTCTTTTCTTTACCTACTAACTTTAAGTTCATTTATTAGAAACTATGGAGTTCCTTTGCACTTAATAAGGGAGCTGTACGAGACATTTAGGAACTTCAAAATTCGAGTTGCGGATTACATTCGATATCGTAAGATTACTTCAAACATGAATGACCGATTTCCTGATGCCACGCCTGAGGAGCTTGATGTGTGAGTGCTGAATTTGGTATAGAGCATCCATGCTTATTATTTTCATATTTATGCATATGCAATAATATTTTTTAAAATGGCTTTGCAGGAGTGATGCAACCTGCATTATTTGCCGTGAAGAGATGACTTCTGCTAAGAAGCTTATATGTGGACATCTTTTTCATGTTCATTGTCTGCGGTCATGGCTGGAACGGCAACATACCTGTCCTACCTGCAGAGCACTGGTTGTACCACCTGAAAATGGGACAACTGCTGCTGGAGGACAGCAAGGTTCACAGTCAGATGCTCATCAACATGGTAAAATCATATATCATAAAACAACTACCATGGTTGAACAGTTTTCATAGCATTTTAGTAAGGTGCAAAATGTCAGAAATGAAGTGATATTATAGAGTTGACAAATAAAAGATGGAAAAAAATAAAAAATGGAATTGAAGTATGACCATGAAAAGTAATGCACTTGGGATATGCACCATCCAAACAATTACCCAATATTCACTGTTTAAATCATCTTAGGTTTACCAACATAAAATTGTAATCTTAGTATACACTTGCTCAAATTTTTTTGTTAATAATTTCACGTGCTGCACATATAATAAATGCTTCTATAAGTAGCTAGATATATTAATTAACTTTTAAAAGTTTATGTACTTTTAATTTTCAGTCACCATGTTGCCTGCTAAGTCCAACACACTTTTGCTTTTTAAAATATTTTAGAAGTGGTATCCATAAGGATAATGCAAGTATTGCTCACCTTGTCATTTTGAACAGTGTTGCTTTCCTTGTATTTTTATATTCAATGTGATATTTGAAACTGGTTATTTTAACCTGGAACAAAAAAATTATTGAGATAAGACTCGGTTATTTTTGTTATTGTATTTAAACCTGTAAATGGAACAGGGGCAGGGACTGGAAGCACAGCTCAAGCTGAAGTTGGCAATGGGGTGGCAACTGCTAATTTGAGTCGGCATCAAGCGAGACTCCAAGCTGCTGCTGCGGCAGCTTCAATATATGAGAAGTCTTATGTGTACCCCTCTGCAACTTCTTTAGCATGGTATGACTATTCTGCTTGGACAACTATTTATCATTTTATCCTATCATAGTTAGAATTTCAGAATTCTTGATTTATGTGCTTCATGCATGGAACGGTGCATTCTGTATCACCGCTACAATCTGCACAAGAATTCAGTGATATTTCTTTTCTTGGCTTTTTTCACCAATATTCTCATCTGAGAATTCGAAGGGCTTAGAGCCTTAATTTAATAAAAAGGTTAATAGGTGATTAAGCACTTATGCATGGTTGGTACTTTGTAATTTGGAAGTCATTGGTTTAAATCATGTAAACGGCCTCAGACTCCACCAGTGGGAGCCTCATGCACCGGGACACCCGGTTTTTAGGTGACTTGGCATTTATGCAAATGGTTTTCATGCAGAGGCAATCAATATGTTTTAGTTGTTTGCAAGTGTTCATGCAATCACTCTGTATGGCTTTTAAGGCTAAGAAGAAGGACATGAAATCATATATGTTAAAGTTTTTACTGATGTGTTTCTTTATCGTATGATATTTTATGATTCACAATTCAAAAATTGAACAAACACTTCTCAAAAGCAAAAATGATACAAAAGCCATTTCTTGAATCTGAGACAAAGGTATAATTTGTCAAACTCACAGCTCCAGTGGATCCACTCAATATCCCCCAGTTCAAAGATCTGTGGTTGAGTCTTCAAGTACCGAGCTTAATAGAGAACAGGCATGCAGTAGCGAACACACACAAAAGCAGTTTGTTATTCCTGGTGGATCAATGAATGTATCTTACCCTCCAACGGGAAACTTCAATTTTCTACATTCCCAAACACACACAGATGCTGTTACTTATGGAGATGGGTTTGGAAATGATCCGCATATGCCAAACTCTCTGGTGGAAGCTCAAAGAAGAGTTCTCCAATTACAGATTGAGGTACAATTGCACTTGTTTTTTTGCTTGTTTATTTAACTACCTTTATACATTATGTTTTTACTAACATATGTCATATCATATAGGATGAATCCATAAATTTTGATATTAAGATGTGCATGATCTGTTATATTTATGTCCATGTTTATAATAGTCGGTTTGATCAAATTAGTCGCCACATTAACTATAGAACGGTGAAGCCAATATGGACTTTATGTTTGTAAATCTTCTTTTACTAGTTTTCATATAATCAATGTGTTCCGAGCTTAGGCACTTTTGAATGAA
Organism: Lupinus albus; assembly: GCA_009771035.1. NCBI lineage: Eukaryota > Viridiplantae > Streptophyta > Magnoliopsida > Fabales > Fabaceae > Lupinus > Lupinus albus. The sequence goes on from CM019999.1 coordinate 502,906, forward strand.
GACTTTCCGTCTTGTTTTGAACAGATTCTGCAAAATCAGCTCCAGCTTTTGCAGAAGACAAATGTTGGCAAAAGTGTACATGAAGGAGCATCAGTATCAGATAGTAGAGGCAAGGGCATAGCTTCTTCATCTGTAGTATCTACCCATGATGAGATTCAAGACAGTGAAGCATAATTTCATTGCTTTATCTAATCTTACACCAAATGAGGAGAATATAGGAAAAGGGTGAAAAATAGAGATACCACAGCATTGTTTAGTTACTTATGTTAATGTTGAATTCTGTTGTTGATATTAATAATCTTGTCAATGCATATTTCTCTTCACAATTTTTTTATATTCAAGTTACATGCCTTGTGTTCATAACTAGTCCATAATGTGACATTTTATTTGGATTGACTTAGAAATTAGTAGTTTCATATTTTGAGCATTGTGGAAGTTTTGTAGAGTTCAATGATGATGGAACTGGATCTTCTCCAGCAACTTTTCTCATTGGTCTATACATCTCAGCCATTTATTTCAATTACACTGAAAAAATCTAACCTACTAGTATCTCATCTTGGAAATTAACTCGAATATATGTTGCCACGATTCTTCTGGATAAGCATTGAAGATGCCCTATACGTGATGATAGTTTAGAGCCCAGGCCATTAGTATGAAGTGCTGTGTGAATATCCTAACTTTTCAACCATTTTTTTTGTATTACAAAGGGTATCTCTTTCTATGGATAATGAATTAATCTCTTTCAATAATCTAACAAGAGTTTAAGTCATCAGACTAAATGGCAACTCAAGTGAGTATTTATATTTCAAAAGTTTTTTCAATTTTGCAGATATTAAATGTTAAATACACAAATTTTGAGAGAAAAAAGTCTTCTTTTTAGTACATATATTAGTGTGTGTTATGCATTCACAATGTAATAGATTTTAAACTTATTTATCATCCCATAATTCATATTTAATTATTTTTAATTTTTTAATGTAAGTAATACAACCAAATGATAGATAAAATATTAATTATATAAATCTTTAGTGTAAAAAATTTAAGTAGATATATTTTAGAGTATTTTTGTATTGAGTTAAAAGCTGAAAGCACATCAGTAAATAAATATAATGATGAGTTGAAGATAAAAATAATTTGGGCTGGAATGGCAGAGTTGGTAAATAAGTTAGTAAAGAAGGGTAAAAGAGTAAGGATTGTAATATACCCAAGCCAACCCTACCTGAAATAACCTCACTACCTTACTCACGCACTCACGCACTCACTCACTCACTCACTCACTCACTCACTCACTCACTGTGGCAGAAGAAGAAAATGAAAGAGGAGAATGGAAAAGTTGCAAAGGTTCCGATCGAAGGGAAACGTAACATTATGATCACCAGCGCTTTACCTTACGTCAACAACGTTCCTCATCTCGGCAACATCATTGGATGTATTCATCTTTCTCTCTTTCTCTTCTTTTTTCCCAATTTCTCATTTCCTATTTATTCATTCCTTAATTCATGATTAGGTGTGTTGAGTGCTGATGTTTTTGCTCGATATTGTCGTCTTCGTGGTTACAATGCTATTTACATTTGTGGTACTGATGAATATGGAACTGCAACCGAGACTAAAGCCTTGGAAGAGAATTGTTCCCCTAAACAAATTTGTGATAAATATCACGCCATTCATAAAGAAGTCTATGATTGGTTCAATATCAGTTTTGATGAATTTGGTCGTACATCTTCTCCTAATCAAACCGTAGTTTGTCAAGCCATTTTTGACCGATTATTTCATAACAATTGGCTTTCTGAAAACACAATGCAACAGGTTTTCACTTATTCAAAGGGTTATTTTAGTTTCTCATGTCAATGTTTTTACAAGGATGATTTTGTTTTATATATATGGTTATCATGTTTCAGCTTTACTGCCATACGTGCGAAAAATTCTTAGCTGACCGGCTTGTGGAGGGTAACTGCCCAACTCCGGGGTGTGAGTATGATTCCGCTCGTGGAGACCAATGTGAGAAATGTGGCAAACTTCTGAATCCTACTGAGTTGAAAGATCCCAGGTGCAAGGTACATTAAAATTGCCATGTACTATGTTTTTATAGTTGTAAAGTCATTGGCACATTTTAGGTTAGATTTATTTATTCACATTTGTAACAGGTTTGTCTTAAAAGTCCACGTATTCGTGATACGGACCACTTGTTTCTTGAACTACCCCTGTTGAAAGATAGATTGGAAAAATATATCAATGAGATGTCAGTGGTAGGACTGTGGAGTCAGAATGCCATCCAAACAACAAATTCATGGCTAAAAGAAGGATTAAGGTCACGGTGTATTACTAGAGATCTAAAGTGGGGGGTTCCCGTTCCTCATGAAAAATATAGTGACAAGGTTAGTTTTTCTATTGGATCTTTAAAAATGTAATTTTGTTTCCACTATTTTTTTTTAAATATACTCGTAAATTTGGAAGGTTTTCTATGTTTGGTTTGATGCTCCGATTGGTTATGTTTCAATCACTTCATGCTACACACCTGAATGGGAGAAATGGTGGAAAAACCCGGAGAATGTGGAGTTGTTTCAGTTTATGGGCAAGGACAATGTGCCATTCCACACTGTAAGTTATTTTATTTATACAATTTAGGGATGTTATATGCTGTTACACACTCTTAAGTTTACTTTGGAATTTGGGGTCAATATTATCAACATTATACCATGAGCAAACTGTGATTGTCACTAATGACATTACCCCTCTGTTATGTTAGTATAACTGTGACATTATATTTATTAGACTTTCCACTCAAAACAAGGCAGTATTTTATTTACTGAAAAAAAACACACTGCTCTCTTGCACAATTGTTTTTTACTCTACATATACCATTATATTCAATGTTTGGTTTGTGTCAAGTTGGAGTCATTATGAAGCAAATAATGAAGTTTGTTTACTTCAGATGTCCTTTCTGCTTGCCATGTTGTGAAGTTTGTTTACTTCATGATTCGGCACCTGTTGCTAGTCCCTTATATTATTCCAATTGCAAATAGGTGCAGTGGCTTATTTGCTTAGTAGACGTATAGTTTCAAAAAAGAAAGAAAAAGAACTAGTCTTTAATTGCATGATAGAATTGGTTGTACTTTAGAATGATTGGGGGAAATAGTTTTGGCATCTGATGTAATTTGTTCTTCAGGTCATGTTTCCATCTACTCTACTTGGAACTGGTGAAAACTGGACTTTAATGAAGACTATCAGTGTTACTGAATACTTGAATTATGAAGCAGGTTTGTTATTTACATTTCAATGGTTTGTATCTAAATGATGCATATTGACTGGCATATAGCTCCCCTTCAATATAAGTGTTTATGATTCTCATCTGAACATTTTAAAACTAACTGAATTTCAATTCAAATGGCTTTTTAGGTAAGTTTTCTAAAAGCAAAGGAATCGGAGTATTTGGTAATGATGCAAAGGATACTAGTATTCCAGTTGAAGTGTGGAGATATTACTTGCTCACAAATAGACCTGAGGTAAATATTTTAAACATACTTTATCAATACTGGCTTATCTAAGAATTATGAATGTATCTTTTATTTTCTCTCCCTTTTTTATGTACTTTCAATTTGATTATGCATTGTAGGTGTCTGATACATTATTTACGTGGCCTGACTTGCAAGCAAAATTAAATAGTGAGCTGTTGAATAATCTGGGAAACTTCATCAACCGAGTTTTGAGTTTTATTGTGAAGCCTGCAGGTTGGTTGACCTCTTTGGTCATTTATCTCTCAAACTGTGTACAGATTAGCTACTGAAAATATTGGGAAATTACATGCATGGGGACTAGGAGTCAGGCATCATGGAAGTACTAGCAAATAATTGCCCTTCATAACAGTATTTGAGAAGTCAAAAGATATTTACCTATTGCAGCTTAAAATTTCCCACTTTTACTGTCTTCTTTTTCCTTCAAATTCCAGTTGAACAACTATGTACATGTTAATTTATTTTTTAATTGTAGAATGTGATAACAAATTAGCATAACATCCGTTCTTTGTTTAAATAAAATTAATTAGTTGTTAATCGGATTCCATTTATACTATTTTGTGACCCTTCTGTTTCAAGAATGATCTTGTGGTTGTTGCAAAGAATAGTTTGTTTTGTCTCTCTTGTCTTCTGCTGTAACATTTTTTACTAACTTTGTCTTATTAGACTAACTAATGTTTGATGTGTTAGTTGATAAAGCTTAAGCTCAGTTAGCCTTAATCTTTACTTAGCTTAGCTGTACAATTGTTTAGTTAGAAGCTTCTAGACTAGTGGCAGTTACATTTATGTAACTACCAATGTAACTGCTAGTGGCCTGCCAATGTAACTGCTGTTCGCAGCTTGTATAAATAGAAGCTTATCCTCATTTCATGTAATTAATAATTAGAAATCAATAACAATTACACTTTCATTCTCTCTCTTTTTCTCTCTCTATGTCTCTCTCTCTCTCTCTCTCTCTCTCTCCTTTTACAATCTTTACATGTCTTGTGAAGGTCAAGGATATGGTTCCGTTATTCCTGCTATTCCTGATGATGTAAATGCTGACTCCCATGAACTGACCAAAAAAATGGCTAATGAAGTTTCTGCATCTGTGGAGCAATACATAGAAGCAATGGAGAAGGTTGCTAATTTCCTTTTGTATTAACATGCTATTTTTATAACTAGAATGCCGAGTGTTCTGTATTTTTTAAGTCTCTTTACTACCACAGTCTGATGACATTTCTTTTCGCAATGTGTAAAGGTTAAAATAAAGCAAGGATTGAAAATTGCAATGAGCATATCCAGTGAGGGGAATAAATATCTGCAGGTAACTTTGGATTGTTAAGATCTCTGTTCTTGTTTCTTCCCTCATACATGCATTTTTTATACTAAATTAATGTAAATGGTTGTGTAATCTGTTCCTGGACATTTTTGCAATTTAATTTGTAGGAAGCTGAATTTTGGCGCCTTTACAAGGACAATCAATCTCTCTGCTCACTTGTTATGAAAACTGCAGTCGGGATTGTATATCTTCTCGCATGTTTATTGGAACCCTTTATGCCATCTTTCACTCTTGAGGTAAATAAACTTCCATGTATATCCAATATTGCCTTGTTTATAATTTGATTTTTATTCCTAGAGATTCTGAATGCTTCTCTGTTTTCTTGCATTGAAGGTATTTAAGCAGCTTAATTTGTCCGTGGAGACGCATCTTTCACTTTCTGATGAAAAGGGAGATATTGATAGGGCTAAGAGACCTTGGGATATCATAAGTGCTGGTCATAAAATTGGGATACCCCAGCCATTGTTCAGGGAACTGGTACGTGGTCTGTTTTCTGTAATTAGCATTTAGATTCAAGTTGTGCTTTTGCTATAGGGTCATTGATGCACTCAAATTTGTTCACCAGAAAGATGAAGAAGTGGAGTTCTACAGGGAGAAATTCGCAGGTAGTCAAGCTGATAGGAGTGTGCGTGAAGAAGCTTTTAAGGTTGCTGAGAAACTGAAGAAAACAAAAGTTTCAGGTCTTTCTTGTCATCTTTTCTAATGTTAGTTTTGATTTTTTGAAGGAAAGAAAACAAAGATATATAGAATGAGATATGATATTATTTTCTCAAAGAAAAACCATACCAAACTATATGGGAGTACCTTTAAATATCCCAAATAGGCGCTCACATCACCATAGAGATGTGATAGCCAATCTACACAGTGAATTAAATAGCTCTAAGTTGATATTTTTCTAATTTGAGCACTCTATTTTAGCCTAATGCTGCATGATATGGTAACGGTTGCATCATTAAATATTATACTTTTCTGTTATACCTTGGTAATTTTATTAATTACAACAGTCATCATTAAACATTATACAGTTCTGTTATACACTGCTTATTTTATTAATTACAACAATCATTAGAAATATCTCATTGTGGAAGGCATTACTGTTGTGGGACTGTTTTGTTTTTTGTTCCCCTAAGGCACTGCACTAGAAAAAGTAACTATTCCTAAACACTTTATTGTGTGTTTGTTAGTAGTAAGCCTATTACTTCTTAACTATCAACTGAGCTTGGTTGAACCCTTATTTTTAGGCTTATGTAAGTTTTATAATAACCGTTTTGAACTTTATAAGCACATTATTCCTCTCCTTCCAATAGATAAGTAAATTTTCAAGATTGCTTACACTGATTATGGCCAATGTCTGTGGCAGTTGGAAGTGGAAAGAAAAAATCATCAGCAAAGTCATCAAACGAAGCCAAAAATAAGGCTGTTGCTGAACCTGATATTTCTATCACGAGACTTGATATTCGTGTTGGCCTTATAAAGAAAGCTCAAAAACATCCTGACGCAGATGCTCTATATGTTGAGGAGATAGATGTTGGTGAAGAGCAACCCAGAACGGTTGTAAGTGGGCTTGTGAAGTACATACCACTTGATGAAATGCAGGTTTGGTCAATTAAAATGCGCATATCTTGTTTTTCTACTAACTTTTGAAGGTATTATTTTATCTACTGATTCCGTAATGCTAATAACGTTCTTCAGAACCGTAAGGTCTGTGTTCTTTGTAACCTAAAGCCAGCAACCATGAGGGGAATTAAATCTCATGCAATGGTGCTTGCTGCTTCCAATGATGATCACTCGAAGGTACGAGAAAACGAAATGTCTTTATATGTTCATTAAGGGATGTGGATTTCTCATTCTCTCTTATTAGTGCTTTAAATTACACAATGATGCTATGGTTAGGACTCAAGGATGGCAATGGGGTGAGATGGGTGCATGTAGTGCTTACCCTTTCCCATACCCACACCTATTTGTGGGTATCTATGAGGGTATCCGATATCTACTGAGTATCTAACAGGTTTTTTATATATTATGTAATAATCAATATATATAAATAATTATTACATTAATAATAACATGTATATGATAGCTTCTTGTCACTATACTTTAATCACTAAAATTCATTATGAAATAATAAAAATTAATTATATATAATCTTAAAGTAATAGAAAAATTGTAGTATATAAAATATTTATTAAAAAATAAATTTATGGACATGCTGGTACCTGCAAGATGGGTGTCGTGATACCTGTCCCCACTCACATATGTTATTACAAGCACCCATTGCTAGTATTATTGCAGGTTCTCTAGCTATGATTTTAGTATAACTAACTAAGATTAATAAGACAATAGAGTTGTCGAAGCGTCATATGTATTTGTCTTCATAGTTCATACTAGGCCTTTTTCACCCATATGCAGTAATAATCAGCATTTAACTTCCTTCTGATTCTGCACAAATAGTTTAGAAGTCCTCGTGGTTCCAGAAATAGTGCGGAAATATAAGGGGAAGCTTGTCCAATTGTCTGAAACCCTCCCCTGTCGTCCAGAGTGTGGATAATGAGGTGCTTTGTATTGTATATATGTAAATATGTATGCATATACTACTGATGCTGCTGCTATATTTGCATTTGTTGAAAATTCTCGAAGTTTTGGTCCTTTTGAGTATTGTTTTACTAAGATTTGAGAGTTACAGAGTACTAAATTTGTTATTGGTGTGAACCTGTAGGTTGAATTGGTTGAGCCACCCAGTGATGCTGTTGTTGGAGAAAGAGTTACATTCCCAGGGTATGAAGGTAATCCTGATGAAGTCTTAAACCCAAAGAAGAAAGTTTGGGAAACATTGCAAGTAGATCTGCACAGTAATGAAGAACTAGTGGCATGCTACAAAAATGTTCCACTCACCACATCAGCTGGCATTTGCAAGGTTTCATCCATACGCGGTGGATCGATTAAGTAAACAAACAAACTTCAAGCACAAAGGAAATAAAATCTCAGCCTCACACAATCTCACTACCAAATTTGTTATTGCTTACATGTTTTTGCCATAAGTATAGGGATTTACCTTGACCAGTCAGTGATTTCACTTGTTTTTTTGCTATACTGTTGTTAGTACTTTATTATTTTGATGATCTGGTGACAATTTGTTATCATGTTGACTAAAATTCAGTTTTGATTCCCATACTTTCTTAACATATTTATGCTGTTCCATTTTAAATAAAACTCATTACTATCTGAGGAATATAATGTACCTAAGCTATCATGATATTCATGCATACAGCGTGAGTATCAAGTAAGCACTCACTACATTTGTAACTGTTCATTGTATCCATCAATTATGTCACATTTTTCAAGTTAACTCAATATATTTCTCCCCAAATATCAAAAGTATCTCTTACTAGCCTTAACAATTATAAATAGCTTTAAAATAGTCTCTGATGTATAAATATACTTTTATTACAATATCTATAACCTCTAATTTGCATATCGACTTTGGGGAAGAAGAAAAATATGAAACCTTAGTTGATGTAATGTCTTAAAGAATTAATTTTCATTTTTTAATTTACTTTTAAAATCAAACTATTTAGATCTATTAGATTTTCATCTTATACTTTGATGGGAAGTTGATAATAATCTCACTTGAGAAAACAACAATTCAAAGATGAAAAAAGCATGTGGTAGTAGAATGTTATGATAGGTGAGTTGCACGCTGACTCATTCACACACACAGTCCTCTTCTCCGCTTCAAATTCAAGCAGTCCCTCTCTATTTATATTTTATTAATTTCAAATTACAAAAACAAAAACAAAACAAAACAAAAAAGGGTCTTTTTTCTCTTCTTCTTCTTCTTCTTCTTTAGGGTTTTACTTTCTACTCATCAATCAATTCATGGCTGCCGATAAACTCCGAGATTTGTCCAAACCTATTGATGTTCCTTTGCTTGATGCTACTGTTTCTGCTTTCTATGGCACTGGATCTAAGCTTGAGGTTTTCTCTCTCTCCTTCTCGCCTTTTTATTTTTTTCAACATTTCTCTTCTTTTAACAAGTAACAACATTGGTTTATGGCTATTTGTTATTAACCTCATTTTCACTCTCATTTCAATTCATCTTCAATATTGAATGAAACCATTTTAAATGCCCATTTATTAGTTTTCGTGTTTTTTATTAATGTGGTTTGTAGTAGTACGTTGAAGTTATTTTTTAATTTTAGGGAATGTTATACTGTTTATGACCTTTTTAACTTAATCATGCAGAGAAATGCTGCTGACCAGATTTTGCGTGACTTGCAAAACAATCCTCACATGTGGCTTCAAGTCATGCATATTTTACAGAACACTCAAAATATGAATACTAAGTTCTTTGCCTTGCAGGTTCGTCATTATTATTTATACCCAATGCATATGACCATCAATCAGCCTTTACTTGATATTGATTGTAGCATACTAAAGGTTTTTATCTTTTGTGGCATCAATCAGCCTTTACTTACTTTAAAGTGCTGTCATTGCAGTGTCTCGACATACTTGCTTTAAAGCACTTTCTTTGTGGTGTTACAGTTGTAATTATGCGAGATTTGAGCGGAAATATAGTTCTTTAGGTTTAAATCTGCAATTGAGTAAATCTTGCTTATAAAATGTAGTTGCATTGTCAGTAGCCTTTAGTTGCCAAGAGGCTTATGGCAACAATAATCTTTCCATGTCACTCTTTTATTCGACTATGAACTCATTTGCTTGTTGTGTTTTATGCTTTCATTTGTGCTTTGTATGGTCTGTTTAGTTTTGACCTATGTATCCATATAGATAACGGTTCAGTGTCTTAGGAGGCATCTTTTGTTTGGCTTGATAATGACTTTTTCATCCATTATTACAGTGTTATTTTAATTTTTTTTAATGTTTTTCTGTGCTTGTACATACAGGTTCTAGAAGGTGTAATTAAATATAGATGGAACACATTACCTGTTGAGGAACGAGATGGGATGAAAAATTTCATCTCTGATATTATTATACAGGTATCAGCTCCATTTGTTGAAAGCAGAAATTTGAGTTACTCATGCTTGCTTAGATATTCTTACTGTCAATATTTTTTCTACATTGTTGATCTCATGTTGGTTTGTTCTACGTAGCTCTCTACGAACGAGGCCTCGTTTCGATCAGAAAGGTTGTATGTCAACAAACTCAATATCATATTAGTCCAGGTAAAAACTGCAGTTCCATATCATTGCTATGAATGGTTGTTCCTGCCAATCTTGCAACACACTATTCAGTGTATAACTGCGTATGTTTTTGGTTTTCCTTTTCCGTTTATATATTTAAACTGCTTAGGATTTTTTTATCATTTTTACTTCTACCAAGTAATATTTATGGGAGTAGATAATAGTTTCTGGTTTTTTTGGATGATTCCTTTTACTCTTGCAATCAGTTATCTTATGCACATGGCTTATCCTTTTCCTTTTCCATTAATGAATTTAATATGCTCAGAGAATATGTTTTTCGTTAGTTTTTTTTATGTTGCTTAATACTTGCAAATTTATTTTTCAAGATTCAAGATAAAAATATTTTACTGCGTGTTTCTTTAAATTTCTAATAAGTTTGTTTTGTACTTCTTTCTAAATCAAGATTCAGAAACTTCATTTGCATTACGTTCTCTTTTGCGTTCTTTTGGATATTTTGTTATCTACACAAGAATTTCTACAGGCTTTTTATAATGGTGTTCATCTCATGCAGATTTTGAAGCACGAGTGGCCAGCGAGATGGCGGAGCTTTATTCCTGACCTAGTCTCAGCTGCTAAAACTAGTGAAACAATTTGTGAGAATTGTATGGCTATATTGAAAGTGAGTTTATCGTTCTTTCCATTGGATTTAATTCCTTATCTAAATGTCAATGACTAACTTCAAATTATCAACTCAGCTTCTGAGTGAGGAGGTTTTTGATTTTTCAAGAGGAGAGATGACTCAGCAGAAGATTAAAGACCTTAAACAATCATTGAACAGGTAGTTGCTGACAGCTTTATGACTGTAGAAATTTCATCTCACATGATATTCTTCCATGGTTTCTATGTCATTTCTCTTTCTTTTATGTTTTGTTTGGGAGTCTTGAGGAGGGTGGTACATAGTGGAATATAAAGGGAAGGAGAGTCACATTCCAATTGTTTAGATCGTTCCAGTGTATAAATTCCCCCTGATTTCGTGGGGGGACGATTTGGGTCTTTTTGGGGGAAGAGAAATGTTCCCCCTTTCCGTTCCATTATCATCTTCATTGAACAAGATTCCAACCAATGGAACCTTGATTTATTCACTCCCATTTCATTCCCTCTGCACCATTCCATCCAAACATGCCAGTTGGGGGCTTCAGAGAATTTGAGTTTTACTAGTTGGTTTTCCTTCTTAAAATCTCATTTGTGCTGCTATAAAATTTTTCTTTCTCACTTAAAACTTTCAAAGACTGTCAAGATAGAATAACTGCGTATGTCAGTGGCTCTGCTAAAGCAATTGATACCAACTGCCAGGTGAGAAAAAAATACTATGGTTGGTAATGCTTTAGTTGTTAATTGTAACTACACCTTTCAACAGAAATATTTTTTTGGTAGATTGCAAAAAGGGGATTCTTGGTGTAATATTTCTAGTATGGGAATAGTTAACCACTCAACTGGTTGATGACGATATTTTTTGCCAGAAATTCATTTGTTGTAAAATTCGCATAAGTTTTTCTTTTGGGAGCTCCAACATTGATATTCTTTTCACAGGCAAGTATCCCAATGCTAGGTGCATTTTAAGGTTGTCCTTAAAACAACTTAGATTGATTATAAACAGGATATATATATGCATACTTCATGCTTGAATATTTGTTACTGCTTCTCTTCCTGACCCTCATAAAACATGCTTTATCTAGTTATGTATTCAGCAGTTGAATGTGATTTTTTCCACATTTACTTGCTATGAAGTTTTTATATATGACTAAGAATTATTCTTGGTTTATTGCAGTGAATTTCAGCTCATACATGAGTTTTGCTTATATGTGCTATCAGTGTCCCAAAGGATTGAGCTGATACGGGCAACACTGTCCACATTGCATGCCTTCCTGTCATGGATTCCTCTGGGTTATATATTTGAATCACCATTGGTAGGTTCACTCTATTGCTTGTGTGATACTTATGTGTTAGAATGAATGCACTAAAATATTATGATATTTGTATCACAGCTTGAGACGCTCCTTAAGTTTTTCCCAGTTGCAGCATATCGGAATCTGACATTGCAATGTTTAACAGAGGTATGTTCCACCCTTTAAGTGCTTATGCCGTTATATGAAACTTTCAATATCATTATTCATATTTTATATTTTGTATTTGCAGGTGGCGTCCCTTCAATTTGGGAATTACTATGATGTGCAGTATGTCAAGATGTTTACTATATTCATCAGTCAATTGCAGGTGGGTTTAGATTAGTCTCCTTTCTGTATGATATACTGCATTAACATTCATTCGATTCTGTTTTGGTTATTAAACACCTTTTCTATGGTTGACTTTGGGATTATGCTGTGTTTAATGCAGGGCATATTGCCACCCACAGCAAGCATACCCGAGGCATATGAACACGGTTCAAGTGAAGAACAAGTGGGTCTTTGTAATGTGCTTATACAAGAAGTCTGGTTTACTCAATTAAATGTGAAAGTTTTGGCTGACCCGTTCTATTTTTTCTATACTCAGGCATTTATACAGAACCTGGCTCTGTTCTTCACCTCATTTTACAAGGCAATATTTATTTTCTTGGTTTTATCATTTAAGTCTATTTGTAATTTTATATTGTGAATATATAATCATCAACAACATGATTAAATTGTGAGAGAATGTGACATTGCTGAGGGTGTTGGCTTTAAGCTGCATATTTAAGAATAGATTGGAATTCATCGGTCTTGAGTTGTGGAGCTGAGGAAACCTTTTATTCATTGTAGCTTCTATTTTCCCTTCCACACTATTTTTTTCTTCCACATTTTTCGGGGTTGCAGGTTGCTTGTGCCTTTGGGGTGTTCATCTCTTTATTAACCATGTTATGATACCCTTTTATTTATGTAGGTTCACATTCGCATCCTCGAGTCAACTCAAGAGAATATATCTGCTTTGCTATTGGGCCTCGAATATCTTATAAACATTTCATTTGTGGATGATACTGAGGTTTTTAAGGTATGTTGATATAGGAACAAGTTTCTTCTCTCTCCATTTTTTCCTAGTGTGAATGCTCAAGCTTATGTGTTCAACCATGCATTTGCCTCCTGTTCAGAATATCCAAGTTCATATTGTATCTGGTTTCTTAAAAAAAAAACAGGTTTGTTTGGATTATTGGAATTCCTTGGTTTTGGAGCTGTTTGAGCCACATGGTAATTTGGACAACCCTGCAGCTACTGCAGCCATGATGGGACTTCAGGTGCTGTCTCTTTAATTATGAAACTCTTTCATTGTTAAAATCAACATTGTCAATTCTATTTCCCCTCACTAAAGCACTTGTCTAAATAAATATGACTCTCTTAAGGGTGTTATTGCTTTGTTGATGCACTTGATTGTTACTGAATAAGGTACTAGAAAATTTGCACATATTTCTATTAACTATTGATTTTTAAATTATTATAATTTTTGCTCTTTCCTGTATTGCTCCCTCGTCAATGTTCATGAGAAAGGTATAGTTTGTTAGCATATATTGTTATTCTAAATAATTCAATGAGTAAATTAAATAGGGTATTAGCTTTGCTCATTGCCACGTGCAAGCGGTGTTTGACACTGTTTTTCTGTATTACTTAAATCTCAGTATGTCTATATTGTTTTTGGATATACTGATTTCTTTTATAAGAATTTTGGCTACCATGAATAATAGTGTCACTGATGTATGTTTCTCACTGGAATACGCAGGTGCCTGCATTCCTCCCTGGTATGGTTGATGGGCATGGTTCACAGCTTCTTCAGCGTCGTCAGCTTTATGCTGGTTCCATGTCAAAGTTGAGAACGCTAATGATCTGTCGTATGGCTAAGCCAGAAGAGGTTATCATAGTTGAAGATGAGAATGGGAATATTGTCCGGGAAACACTGAAGGACAATGATGTTCTTGTTCAGTATAAGGTTATATGCATTAGAATTTAATGTTCTTGTTCAGTATAAGGTTATATGCATTAGAATTTAATGTTCTTGTTCCTGTAAATATTGTGTTTTGGTAGTTGGTTGATGTATTGTTAAGTTTGAGAGATTTCCACTTATCAATGTTTATTGATGCAGATTATGCGGGAGACTTTGATTTATTTGTCACATCTTGACCATGATGATACTGAAAAGCAGGTATATGCATTAGAAAGCACTTGTCCTTTTATTATTTTGTTGGGAAAGATGATCATTTTACTCTTGTTTCAGTATATGTTTTTCTGTTTCAAATCCTGGCTGTTTCTTTGGCAAATAGTCAAATCACAATGTTGATTTATGTTATGTACTTGAAATATAAGATTCTTGAGCTAAATTGATTTGGATAACCTAAAGATGGTAATGGGTGATTATGTTGTGGTTTAGAGTGATATGATATAAAGGTTATGTATCATGAAGCTATTGCTTGTTTACATCCATACATATTTGACACCTTCATTCGATTGGTTCTTTTCATGGAATATGCAGATGCTGAGGAAGTTAAGCAAACAACTGAGTGGTGAGGATTGGTCATGGAACAATTTGAACACACTATGCTGGGCAATAGGATCTATATCTGGTTCCATGATGGAAGAACAGGTACATTGTACTTTGTGGTCTAGCTTAATCTCATCATATGCCAACGTGCATGGGTTACCTTTAAAATAAATTTTTTTGAAAAGTCATCCTAATATATTGTTCATTTGCCATACTTATTTGGACATTAATCACTTAAATCTAAACCTGGTTGTATCCTGTTGGTTTTAAGAATTTTTCCAGTCAATGGTTGATAGTGAGCCTCTCTGTGCAACGGTAGTTTTGCTTGCCTGGAAACAACGTCCTCGCCTGTGAGGATAAGGTTGTGTACATCTACCCTCTTCAGGTCCCACTAGTTTGGAGCCTCATGTATTGGGCCACCCTTTTTAATTGTTTATAGAGACCTGGGTTTGAATATGAAAGGTTTTTTTTATTGAATTCAAACAAACAGTGCTATAGAAACAGTTCCAGAGCCAAGGCTCCTACAGAGAACACTGCTCGGTTGTGAAATAACATAAAAATTCTGATCTACTCTCTATTCCTACCCTGTCCTTTTTTAAAACAGAAACATAACATAATAAATACATAATAGCTGCTGTGAAGCTGTTATTGACACAGTTCATATGCCCATTCATAATAACTGCCTTACATGGCAGTTTCTGAAGCCTTTAGGTTTTCCTGTTGTAAACCTTCCAAATTGCTGGATTATTTGACGTTGGATCTTGTACTAGATCTTTTTCTTTGCCATGACTCCAATCTATGATTGACAGCAATCATGTTGATTTTATTGGTAATACCCCAAATAATTGCATATCTTTAATTTGTAGCATGCATCAGTTTTGACTTTTAACAGTCTTAATAACTCTTTCACGAACTGTTCAGCTATCTATGTTCCTATCTCTCTCTCATTTCTGTCTCCTTTGATGCTTAGTGGTTTATATGGTTTTTCTTGGACTGATGCATATATAACATCCATTTCCAAACTAGTTCAATTTGTTAAGTATCTCGTTATTTCTTTATTATTAACATTTGTTGTTGACATGTAAACGTGGCAGGAAAACAGATTTTTGGTTATGGTCATTCGTGACTTATTGAACCTATGTGAAATCACCAAGGGAAAAGATAACAAAGCTGTTATTGCTAGTAATATCATGTAAGATTTGTCTATCTGTGCCTTTTTGGCTGTGCTTATTTATGCTTATAATTTTTGTGATATAATATATGTAACTGTTTCTTCTGACAGGTATGTTGTTGGGCAGTATCCACGATTCTTAAGAGCTCATTGGAAGTTTCTTAAAACTGTTGTGAATAAGTTGTTTGAGTTTATGCATGAGACACATCCTGGAGTTCAGGTAGTTTTCTTCTTTCAAGCTTACTGTCAATTTCGACATGCCTATTTTTTTGGTATAACCAAGGGTATCCCCTCACCCTATGGGTAAGGAACTAATCCCTTTCTGCATGCCTTTTCTAGTTATATTATAACATGTCCAAATAATCTCAGCCTCTGATTATTTTCCTGTATAACAAGAGTTATAGTTGTGTAAATGATTTTAATGAGAAATATAAAACTCCCTGTTTTCTTTCAAAGGTTTGGTGCCTAAATATCAGTGTGTCACATGTTTTAATTTTCTTTTGTCTATTATTACAATTTCCTAGTGTCTCCTGTTTCAATATTTCCCTTTCACTCGTCAGTTTCTTATCTTTTGTTTTCAAAATGGTAATAATTGTGGCGTATAATAAACAGTCCACCTTTTCATGTATCTATGTTGCAGTATTGCATGATTATCTTCTGTCTAGTATTGCTAAACTTTCATGTAATAAACATTATATAATGGAATGTTGTTTGATGAACAATATATACATAAATGTAATTAAATTATTCCTGTTTCATGAACTACAGGATATGGCCTGCGACACATTTCTTAAAATAGTCCAAAAATGCAAGCGTAAATTTGTGATCACCCAGGTAACTCGGGTTTCAAAGATTGTTCCTATCTCTAAGTTTCCCTAATTGACCAGTGTGCGACTCTGAAATTTTTAGTACATGTCCAGTACTAAACCGTCACCAACATTGCTATTTCAGGTTGGTGAAAATGAGCCATTTGTATCTGAACTTCTAACAGGCCTTCCAACCACCATTGTGGATCTTGAACTACATCAGATACACTCATTCTATGAATCCGTATGCCTTTCAGACGTCCTTGATTATAATTTTTTCTTATGCTATGTAATTATATTTGTGGGTCTCATGTTTAGGTTACTTATTTGTATTGTAGGTAGGTAATATGATTCAAGCGGAATCGGATGTGCAGAAGAGAGATGAGTATCTTCAGCGGTTGATGGTGCTTCCTAATCAGGTCCTTTGCTTGCTTGTGAAGCTATATTATTTGCTAAACATCCTTCCTGATATGCTCTGGAATTCATATGGTTTTTCAGAGTGCCAAATATTATATACCTGTTATCCCCTCAACCCCTTTTCCTCTGCAGAAATGGTTGGAAATTATAGGGCAGGCACATCAAAATGTTGAGTTTTTGAAGGGTCAAGATGCAATCCGGACTGTGCTTAATATATTGCAGGTATAGCACTGTAACCATTTGTGATATGCATGTCGTTCTGCCTTATGTTACAGCTTCTTGTTATGATCTATAGTCATCAACTCCAGGTCCTTTGTCATTCTTGGTTATTTTGTTCTACGATGTTGTGATTTGAGTGACACCTTAAATGCAGACGAATACAAGTGTTGCAACTTCTTTGGGTACATATTTCCTGCCCCAAATCTCATTGATCTTTCTGGACATGTTGAATGTATACAGGTATATTCTGTTAATGCTAATAACAAAATTACTTATCAGCAATAAATTGGTTGATTAGATTCACTATAATTCATAAATATTAAATAATTTTTTCTTTATGCAACAGAATGTACAGTGAGCTTATTTCAAAAAGTATTACAGAAGGAGGACCTTTTGCATCTAGAACTTCTTATGTGAAACTTCTACGGTAAGATTAATCGATGCTATATTAGTTTGGTTCAGACTAGATTACTCTTTGGTCTCTTTTGTATACATTTTCTTCATGACGCAGTTCGGTCAAGAGGGAAACACTTAAGCTGATTGAGACATTCTTGGATAAGGCTGAAGATCAACCACAAATTGGGAAGCAATTTGTGCCGCCAATGATGGATCCTGTTTTGGGAGATTATGCTAGAAATGTTCCTGATGCGAGGGAATCGGAGGTTTTGTCACTTTTTGCTACAATCATAAACAAGTATGCTTCTGCCTATATCCTTTTTCTTTTTTTCTTTTTGGATTGTATATGTGATTTAACATCTAAGTTGTAAATGTATGTCCATTTATTACCTGATGGCTCCTAGGCTAGTATAAGGTTTAGGATGGTGTGATGAATACCTGCAATTGCTATTACAAGCAGCATGTGACACTGATTTCTCTCTCTCTCTCGTTTCCAGATATAAAGCTGCAATGGTTGAAGATGTACCTCGCATATTTGAAGCTGTTTTTCAGTGCACATTAGAGGTAAATATGTAGGGTATTCGGCTATGCTGGGGATGCTTTAGTTTACCTTTATTCTTTGATTGTGCCCCTTGTGTGGTTATGTTTCATATCCACCTTGTGACCTATTACTGTTAATATTATCATTACCATTAGTGTCGTTTTAACTTCAGCAATAAATTGTTATGGCCTTATTATTCATATTTCAACATTGTGATTAATTGTTACTTGGGATTTAAATTTACAGTCAGTGGTCTGAGTTGCATAATTTAGTTAGAAGTTATGCTACTTTTTGACAATTGTGATGACATAATTATTGGGTAGAGCAATGAATTATCAACTGAACTATGTTTTTCTTTTAACACTTCCACAGATGATTACGAAGAATTTTGAAGATTACCCAGAGCATCGGCTCAAATTCTTCTCATTAATTCGTGCCATAGCTACTCATTGTTTTCCTGCACTAATCTGCTTATCAAGTCAGGTTGCCCGTCCACAATAAATTATGGCATGCCATTTTATCTTTTGCTTTATTGGATTTTGACTATACCATGTTGTCAAAATTTTGTGATTTCTGTGGTTTGTGCCTGATTTTGTTTGTGATCTATGTCAGCAACTGAAGCTTGTTATGGATTCAATCATATGGGCATTTCGACATACAGAAAGGAATATTGCCGAAACTGGGTTGAACCTGTTGTTGGAGATGCTGAAGAAGTTTCAGGTGCGGTCTGCTATTATTTTGTTTATAACTTGGTCATCATCTTCAAAGACTTGTTCTGCATTTTGTTTTCCTTGTATTTTGTTATAGGTTTTCTTATTTTGGGGGATTTCTTACTCTTCCACTTGTCATATTGCTACTGTAGTTTGGAGTTGTATATCTTCCATTTCTGTTTTCTGACTGAATCTATGTGTATAAACAGGGCTCGGGATTCTGTAATCAGTTTTATAGAACATACTTTTTGACAACAGAGCAAGAGATATTTGCTGTCTTGACAGACACTTTTCATAAGCCGGGGTTCAAATTACATGTCTTGGTGCTCCAGCATTTGTTTTGTCTGGTACAAAGTCGTTTTCATCTTTTATTTTGTTTTACTAAATAATGAAAAATAGCTTGAAAAAAGTGTCATTTTTCAGCTGGAAACTGGTGCCATAACTGAACCTCTTTGGGATTCTGCTACAAATCCTTATCTATACTCGAGTAATGTGGAGTTTGTACGTGAGTTTACCATAAAACTTTTAAGCACTTCATTTCCCAACATGACAGCCGCAGAGGTAATTGGAGAAAAATAGATAATTTTTGCCACACTTCTTTCTCGCCAGAACAGGTAACTAACTTCAAGAAATGTGCAGGTTACCCAATTTGTTAATGGGCTCTTCGAATCCATGAAGGACCTCTCTACATTTAAAACTCACATTCGAGACTTTCTTATACAGTCAAAAGAATTTTCAGCTCAGGTAATTCATCTTGTAATGCTACTTTCATTTCCTTGTACTATAGTGATTGGCTTTCCTTGACTTGTCCAATAAACGTGGAATTTTCTTCTTGTGCACCCTGACACTGACCGCATCTTGCCATTTTAGTTGTTCATATAATAATAAAATTATAAGACCTTTTTTGTTTGCTTATATTCATTTTGTAGATTATTTTTTTACTTGCTCTTTTGCCTTCACTGTATAATGTAGCTTAACATGGAACTTGGATTACATTTTTATCTGGAATTCATGATAGACACTTTGTTGATTTCTCACTAAACTGCAGGATAACAAAGATCTATATGCTGAAGAGGCTGCTTCTCAGAAAGAGAGAGAACGACAAAGGATGCTTTCTATTCCAGGGCTTATTGCCCCGAATGAGTTACAAGACGAAATGGACTCATAGAATAGGCTATAAACAAAATGGGGAGTTAATATGGTGGACGTTTTGACTTGTTTCACAAGACACCTTAATTCAATCACATACCAGATATACTTTGAGAACAGATGCAGTTTTTTCCTTGGTTTGGCAAAGGTTCCTGATTGTAGAGCCTTTATCTGGCTGGGTAGATGTAGATTATTGAGTTTCTAGTTTAGGAGGGGATAATGTTGAGTCATTTTGTAAGGGATTCAATGAAGACATCTTTATATAGATTTGATGACCCGTCCATAGGTCTGTGACTCTTGTGGTTTGATATTTTGTATTTTTTCCACCAATTCATTTTTGGGGATATTATTGATGTACCATGATGGCTTTAAATATATAATTGTATAATGTATGATATGTGACCCTTCCCTCCCAAGTCCCAATGGAGAGAAGTTACTGTTTCGTATTTATAGTGTATTGCATTCTGGCTTAGTTTCAAATCTTCAGCAAATTTCCATAACAAAGACAAAAAGTACATCTAAATTAATGACCTCTAATATGTTATTAATTTTTCAAAGGGACATTTGAAAACCAATTAATCGTTATCAAAGTTAATTATACTACCAATAATAAATTATCTATATAAAACATTTGACTAATTTGTCTTAAAAATGGAAATTATGATAAGTTAATTAGTATATTTGAAAAGTAAAGAAAGTAAATGATATTAATATTTGTATGTCATTATATTTTTTGTTTGCTTAACATCCATAACTGAGAGGAAATAAAATATTATAATTTTATTAAATATCTCAATATTTAAAATATTGATGAAGTAATTAACTTTAGTTTATATTGTTATTATTCGTCTTTAGGCTTGATGTTAAGAAAATAATTTAATTTAAGGAAGAAGGAGGAAGGAAGAAAGGGAAAACGCAGATATATTGTATTCTCCTTCCCTTTCTGATTTGATTCAGAGAAAAGGGTTAAGTCATGGGTCAAACTTTTCGAAAGCTCTTCGATACCTTCTTCGGCAATACCGAGATGAGGGTACCCCTTTTTTATTTATTCTATTAATCTTGTTTCTGTTTCTCATTATTTCTTTTTTATTTATTTTGATTTCTTTTTTCAGGTTGTGATGCTTGGTCTTGATGCTGCTGGGAAAACTACTATACTCTACAAGCTTCACATTGGAGAAGTTTTATCTACTGTTCCTACCATTGGTGCCTTCTTTTTCTCTTTTTTATATTCAATTTTTGTAACAAAATTTGAGCGATAAGACATTTAAAAGCCCTAATAAGGAGGTAACCAATTTTGTATTAATTTATTATCGGGGTTTACGTCACAGGTGGTCACATTTTATGTCTCTAAGCTCCATCAAATAAGCTGACTCTTAGGGACTTGTCTATAGTCATGATTTTCGGTAGAATGTTGTAGTGTCGTTTGGTTTGGTTGTTGTTGATCTGTTTAAAGATCCATCTAAGCTGACTTTGTTTTGTTACTTCCTTGACTGTGTAAAGTCAAATGAAACTTATTGTTATTGGAGCTTGTTTCATTGAAAATTATGTATCTTGTGTGATGAAAAAAGATTTCCCATCTTGATCGGTGGGGTGAGAATCTATGCGGTACGTATATGTTAATTGGATGGATGTGAGTGTGTATCATGTTTCAGTCTAACAGAAGACTAGTTAGAACTGGAAATAGATTGTTTCAGGCTTATAAATGTCTATTGCTTTATAGGTTTCAATGTGGAGAAGGTTCAGTATAAGAATGTTATTTTCACGGTTTGGGATGTTGGAGGTCAAGAGAAATTAAGGGCACTTTGGAGGCATTATTTTAACAACACAGATGGTCTGGTAAGATTTAACCTTAATGTCAATGCTTTTTTTTGCTTTTTATTGAAAACAAAACTAGTGTCTTTTGATTGGTTTGCGAAATTTTCCTTCTATTATGATAATCCATCGATTCAGTAGGACTGAAAAGACAGGATATGGGGTCTAATGGGGCCATTTATGCAGATATATGTCGTTGATAGCCTGGACCGTGAGAGACTTGGAAAAGCAAAGCAGGAATTTCAGGTTATACATAAATAAATATGTATTTATATCTATATGTATATATTTATCTGCATGTGTGTATGCCATGTTATTCCGAATAGACTTTAAACAAATCAATTGATTGTTTGCAGAATATCATAAGTGATCCATTTATGCTCAACAGTGTCATCTTGGTGTTTGCCAACAAACAGGACCTGGTATGTCTTTGTTACTTATTGATCTGTGTTCTTTTGACTGATGATCTGACATTTAATGTTATCTTTATGGGTAAAGATCAAATTAGAGCTAAAGCATGTAAATGGTCGTCATCGTTTGCTAAATCCTCTGTTCTTTTATAGGGAAACATTTTTTTATTTATTCAAGGGGATGGGGTAGAGACCGTGCTTCCAAGGGTTTGAACTCGGTCACTAGGGGATGTTTACTGATTATACTAAAACTAAGACTCCGGAGATTGTGGTATTTTAGAATGTAGGCAATTCGAACTCCTTTCTTCTCTGGAGCTTTCTACAGTACCTCTTTATGAGCCTTATCATATGACTTCTCCAAATTAATGAAAAACCATGTGTGCGTCTCTTTGTTCCCTTTGATACCTCTCCATCAATCGTTGCGCCAAGTATATAGTCTTTATGGTCGAGCCCCCAACATAGAACCAATTTGGTTTCCTGTAATGTGTGTCTCTTGTCTCAATTATCTTCTCCCATAGCTTCATAGTATGGGTCATGAGCTTAATACCTTATAGTTTGCACAATTTTGTATATATTTGTTGTTCTTATAGAACGCCATTTGCTATTTGGAAAAACCAGTTAAATGGTGATGTCCGCCATTTAGTGATTTCTGAGCACCATGGCGGTGGCGGCAAATGGTGGTAATGGTGGACGTGACTACTAGTGCGCTCGTTGGGTTAAAATTCGAGGTTTTGAGGGAAATTTCGGATTTTGCCCAACAAATGTAAACCTTAAAACTAGATTGTTCTTCGTCTACTTCGAAGAGTCTAACCACATTTTCCTTCTCCGCTTCGTCTGTGTGTCTACTCTTTCTCTTGTTCGCCTGTGTGGAGCTTTGAATAACACTCAGACTGCGATGCTCCTCTTATGTTGATGTCTCAATTGTTTTGTATGGCTTGTTTAAATTTTAGGTTTTCAATCAACTTTGTGAGCCAACTAATGTATTGCTCTCCTAGAATCTTCCATACAACAATAGGTATATTACTCGGTTCAATCCCTTTGTCATTCTCCATCCTTTTCAAAACTTCTTTCACCCCCAACTCCCGAATTCTATATTTCTAATATCCTCCTATTTAGTGTTTAGCCCTATCAGAATGTAAAGAATCATGACCAACATTGAAAAACTTTTAAATTTAGTTCTTCCATCTTTCATTCATATCTTTGTCTTTCACCAAGAACTTTCCATCTTCATATTTAATGCATTTCACCTGACCAAGCCTCTTGCTTTCTTTCCTAGTTTCCTTACTCTTTGCAAGCCTATAGAAACTTCTTCCCCCTCCGTTGCTGCCTGGTAATTTGTATAACTCATCATACGCTCTATCTCTCGCTTCGCTCACTGCTTTTTCGGCACCTTTCTTAGCTGCCTTGCAATTTTATTTATTAAAAAAATTAAAGCACCCAAGAAATAAAAATTTGGACAAAATATGTTTGCTTGTAAAAATTATTTTTCAATTTTCTGGTTAACAAATTCTATTCACAAGATTTTGTTTTCTTCTTGATTGTCCATCCTGCCTAACCATGTTTAGATATTGGTGAGACCTTTTTTTTTTCTCTTTTTGGTGAGACATGTGACTTCTTTTTATCACTCATTCAAGTTAAATTCTTGCATGTGTGCGTATGACTTCAATTCTGCATGCTATCTTCCATAAAATCACGACTGCGCAGTTTCTGTTCCCAATATGTGTAGCTTCATCACAGAACTTATGTCTTTACAAAATAACATGTACTTCAAATAATTATAAATATCCCTAGACCATGTTGTGTTCATGTCCTTCAATTTTCTATGATATGGAGTATTTTTGTGTCGGTATCTGTATCTTGTCGTATGTCCATGTCAATGTCTGTGCTTCATAGGCTCCTTTTGAACAAACTCCTCTCCTACAGACAGCTTAGAGTTTTGCCTATTCCCATCTCCCAAGTCTGGTTATAAAATTGTGAGTATTTCCCTTTTCTTTTCCAGAGAGGAGCCATGACGCCAAGGGAAGTATGTGAAGGGTTAGGTCTCTTTGATCTCAAGAATAGAAAATGGCACATACAAGCGACTTGTGCCCTTAAGGGAGATGGCCTATATGAGGGCTTGGACTGGTTGTCCACAACTCTGAAGGAGAGAAATGCTGCTGGATACTCTTCAATAGCCCTAGGAACCTCATCCTTCTAATTTTCCAGGTTTGAACTATCATCTTATTTAATCATGAGTAATTATCCTATTTATCATTGCCTTACATTATGTGTATTCTCCACTGCAGGAACTACTTCGTTCTTAGGATATGGCGATTGGTTTTTGCCAGTTCATTCTAAAATGCTGTGAATGATAATCAAATTTTCTGGCTTACATTGTTCTTAGAATTTGGCGATTGGTTGTTGTTGTACATCTGAAGCTGATGAAGTATATAGTTGCTTTGCCTATCAAGGTTCTTATGATATGTGACTTGCTCTAATTAATAGAAGTTTGTGCATGACAAATGATTAACTAAATTGTGTTGCCATATTGTTATCCCTCATTCAGTAACCAGATAGGTCATAGATACAGGATCATATCTCGCTTCCCATTTTTTGTATGGCTGTCCTTGTGATGCTGAAGTTTATGGAAATCATGATTCTGTCAAAAACATTGGGAAATTGTCATGGTTTTCTTTTTGGCAATATTACATGAGTTGATTCAATGTTTGTCACAATTTATGAATACAACAACATTGGGAGTTTTGTCATGGATCAACAATTTATGAATAGAGCAGAATAAATATTTTGATTTCACTTAAAGTGGTTAATCAAAGATCTTTTTTGAATATTCAATGATTTGTTTTGGGTTAAAGATTATGTACTTCATGAGTAAAAGATACATCAGAGTACATAATTGTTCAATCTCAGTGGGGACTTCATCAATCCAATACATATCTTTAACATTAAAAGCAAAGTTTGTAAGTGAAACAACCATTGCATTATTATTCCTTGTTCATGCTTTAAAAACTAAGACAATCAATCAGTTTAAAACTCCATTTTTGTAAAACCAAGTTCAGTAGGCACTTGCATAGCCCACCTTTATTTAACGATCGATTAGTTAATCCACCCTCCCTCTATATATAATATTTCGCATCACATTCTAAAATAAATAATTATTAAGTTTGTCCAAAGCAAAGCTTAATGCCTTTTGGTCATTTGATTACTTTTTATATTATTTTTTTGTCAAAGGAGGTACAACTTGTTCTAGCATATAGAATTAAATAATAATCAACGCATATTTTCTAAATAAATAGGAATCAGCGCATTTTTAATTGGAGTGGTTATTTTAAATATAAGTTAATATTAATTAGCTTTTGTTTTTGGTGAATTTATTGTAGCCTTTTTTAGTACATGAGGAACCATAATCTATGCTTCGCCAAACAAAAGGTAACATGGGCAACAGAACAAGTAAAACTGATTCATTGAACAGTCTTTTATGTAAACAAGTAAAATTACATTAAAGATTTTGCAAAGTGAACTCAAACAGAAACAGTAAACTAAACCATCAGATTATTTAGAGCGTGCCACATTCCAACATCACTACTAGTTTTCGTACAATCTCTTTTTCTAAAATTATTCATCCATCATTTTGAGCTTCACTTTTTGTCATCAAGTTCTCTTCAAGTGTCTGCAGTGCAGTTCTTTTCTTCTCCACTTCCTACACAGGTTTACAATCAACAAGGTAAAATATAATTTAGTTAAGAACCTCAGAGATTGACAGTAAATTGAAAGGGATAGAGAGTGAAGGAAATACATCCTCACCTCTACAGCATTTGTAGTCTTGCTCTTGCAGTTGGGTTTACCATTTAGTGTTAAATTCTTCAGCATCTTCTTCAGCTCCCTCACACTCTTCTTGTCTAATTCAGCAGCGCTCAGATTTTCCTTCATCATATTAACATTAGGCATATTCTCCTCAGTATTGATCATTTTTGGAACTGTTTGAATTTCATTTGCAAATTCATTTGTTTCTGACTGAGGAGGGAAAAGGGACTCTCCCTTCAATTGGTCAGCCACAACTGATGGAATTGGAATATCACTAATCTTCTTCTCTTTTGTTGGATCAACTGACACAGTCTCTGCTAAAACACTACACTCCAGTTTGGTGGTGGCAATTTCTTCAGATACTTCAGCTTGTGCCTTAAAGTCCAATCTCTCAGAATTGTCCTTGATGTATTCAGCTTCTTCTTGTTCCTCAGATTCTTCGGCTTGTGCTTTGAAGTCCACTTTCCCAGAATTATCCTTCAGTTCATTTGCTTCTGCACCTTCCTCAGATTCTTCAGCTTGTGCTTTGAGGTCCAACTTCTCCAAATTATCCTTCAGTTCTTCTGCTTGTGAATATTTCTCAGATTCTTCAGCTTGTGCTTTAAAGTCCAATTTCTCATAGTCATCTTTCAGCTCCCCGACCTCAGGTATACCTGCATTCAGAAGTGAAGATTCAAGAGTGGCCTTCTCAGCATCAATGATGCTTCTTGTATCTCCATAAGAATCAGAGCAGAACTCAATATCAGCCGTTGAGTTCTTAAAAGTTGGATCCATTTCTGCAGCTAGAATAGCAGAAGATGCACCAGAATCATCAAAAATATGTTCCTCAGAGTCTTGAAGCTGAACTTTAACTTCAATACTAGCAGCATTAACCTTCAGGTCTTCTGCTTCATGGACAACTACATCCACCAATGAAGACTCGAGAGTGACATTTTCAGCATCAATCTTGTCTGCTTCTAAGGATTCAGAACAGAAGTCCAAAACCATCATTAGGTTTTCAGAAGTTGTATTCATTTCTGAATCTAGAGTAGCAAATGATGCGACAGGAATATCAAAAGCTGCTTCATCTTCCAACTTCTCAGGATTATCCATCAGGTCTTCTGCTTCATGTACAGCTACATCCACCAGTGAAGACTCAAGAAAGTCATTTTCTGCATCCATGCTGCGTTTGTCAATATCTGCCATGGATTCTTCCAAGTACTCTGATTTGGCTTCCAGGTCTTCTTCTAGGTGCTCAAGAACCTCTTCAGGAATTGCCAAGTCCTTCTCATCTGCTGCTTTCTCAATAGCATCAAACATAGGTTCAAAGCTTTGAAAGTATTTGCCATTTGATGTTTCATTGTTCTTATATTTGTTATCATCATACTCATCGCTGCCTTGATTATCACTAACACACTGAACTAATTCTTTTAGGTTAACTGAATCAATGCTTTCTGATGGCATAGGAATCGAGCCAGCAACATATTGGCCAGCATCATTGGATACCACAACAGACAAAACATCATCATCTTGTTCAGCAGATGGCATATTAGCATCTTTGGCTTCCTCAACAGACAAGGCAAGTACAGTTCCAATTTCAAGTTCAGATGAGTCGTCAGATCCTGCAAAGAAATAATGATGAATAAGCAAGATCGTTGTACAATAACTAACAAATGAATTAACAATTGCTAGAAGAAGAGTACAAGACAAAAAACAAACCTGCTGCATCCTCTTTTGCATCAGCCTGCAACCCTTCACCAGTTTTTCCTGCATCATTCTCTGTTGTATTATAGTTTTATTATAAACATTTAACACAAATAAACACTTCACACAACAACGACCAAGCATTTTCCCACTAAATTTAATTGGTTGTATCATGTATGTATCAAACAACATCAAAGTATTCTATGGTACATCAAGTCTATAGACAAACCATTGACATATAAATATAACAATTTACACAACCCTAAAAGGGGGAAAGATCCAACATACCCTCTTGTGTCTCAGCCGAGTCTTGAGTTTGGTCAGAGACATTATCCATTTCTTGTTGAAGGTTGTTATGTGCCATGTCTTGAGTGTCCATTAAGGTCATATTAGACATGTTCTTCTCTAGCAACCTGATCGATCTCCGTGTGTTATATGTAGTAGTACTACCCGGCACAGTCTGGCTAGTAGCTCTATTCCTACTTCTTGAAAGAGCAGCAGGAGTTTTAGCCACATCTTTTAGTTGGACCCGATCGTCGTCGTCATCATCATCATCGATAACAACATAAACTCCCTTCTTTCTGCGATTAGAAGCTGGAAGGGCCTTTCTTCTCCTATTGCACGGTGGCACCGCCGCAACAGGAGTATCAGGGAGGACAATCACATTAACATTGGAATCTTGTTCAAATTCAACATTTTTGGCTTTACTCCCACGGGGAACCCGACTATTAACCTTAGCACTTTCTGGTTCCCTTTGTGTTACAGTGTCACCAATGGCTGGGGCTCCACCATCAACTTCTGTTGGATTCAAAAATTCATCCAATCCCTCAACCTGAAACATTTCAAACAAGTATTCAACAACAAAAATATCGTTTTTAATTTCCCATCTTCACAATTTCAAACAAGGGTATCTGAATCAAAAGAAACTTGTTACATAACATAAAAATATAACTTTTTATCTGAATCAAGAGAAGAATATCTCAATTTCACGAAAATGAAAAATGCAAAACCCTAGAAGAAAAAGAAAAAGCGGTTACATGGGGAAGAGAAGTGAGAGCATGAGCCATGGCAAGATTGGTGATATTAGCAGGAATCTTGTTCTTCTTGCAGAGACTCTGGAGCTGCTTCCTGGAGAGGGTGTGGAAATCCATGATGATCAAAATCAAAACAAGGTGTTTTGGGATCAGATGAATCAATAGAAAGAGAAAGATGTCTGAATATGTATACAGTGTGAGAATGTGACCGTTACAGCGTCAATTTCAATTTTGAATATTTGGATTTGGATTTTCAGCTAAGGGGTTAAGTTATTTCCATTAATCTTTGGTAAATTTGCAATGTACAAATCAGTGCAATCAATCATTTCGATACCCTTCCATAAAATAATAATATACAAATTATTTTCCCTTATTTATTTTTCCACAAATTATCTCTAATTTTATATAAATATTATATTAACTATTCCTAGTAAAGAGGTAAGATTTAAAGCAAAGAGGTCATTAGGGTTAATTATTTAACTCGACCATTATAACTCTCACAATAGGAAAGTATGATTAGTAAGATTAAGGCTAGGTCCAAATTTGGATTCATATTCGAAGATTAAGATATTTACTTATCCTTATTCTATCATTTTTTATATACACAAATGAATAGTTTTGGTTTGTTTACTTTCATGGTTAACAAGATAACAAATATATATTTATATTTTTTTTTTGCATGTCTTAATTTTTACATGTTTCCAATTATTATTTTTAAATACGAACATATATGTATATTTTATTTCCCAATTACATCCTTAATTTTTATCCTTTCCAATTATTTTTCTTTGATTTAGTTTATTAATTGGTGGAATGTTGTAGTTTTAATTGTCGTTTGTCGTTGAAAGTAGATGAGTAATATTATACTTTCTTACTCAATCTTAACTTATAATTCAATCATTAGTGAACAAAGTATATGTTATGACATTTGTCAGTTGTAGATAGAAGAATTTGTAAGAATATATATCATTTTAGTTATCATTAATAAAAACTATAACCAATGTCGTGATAGTTATTTTGTATGTGGGTCTAATTGGGTTAACAAGTAAGCATAAGCGAAATTAGGTGTAAACACTATCGAACCTGTGTTTAAAAACTTATTCTTAAACATTTGTTTCCTTCTATATCACTCAAGATGTGTTTAACAATTTATTCTTAAACCCTAAACAATTTATTCTTAAACCTTTTGTTCCCCTTCTATATCACTCTCATTAAAAAGTTAACAACATTATAAAATTCACATTTATAAATGATTCAGACTTATCTCATGATATATGGTATATCTAAGTTTTATCTTGATCATCATATTTTTTGAATTTTGAAAACGTAGAGACAAACATTTGAGAGCTATTTAAGCTAATCCAGAATGTGAAATAGGTGTTGGTTAAGTAACAAAATTAATATAAAAAATGTTTTTAAATTAGACACCTATAGGCTTGTTGGAGTCCCGAACTTAAATAAAATAAAAATAGGAAAATAACAACAACAACATTAAGTGTTTGATTAATAACACATAATTTATATAAGGTAAAATGGTAAGTGTTTAATTTATGACAACAATTAGGAGAGATAGTCACATATATTAAAATAAAATATTTCATTATTAAAAGGTGAAAATGTAAGGAAATAATGGTACAAAACTACAAATAAATAAGTTTTGTAAAGAAATGATTAATAAGATTTGATTAGAGTGGGAAATGTACTTTACCTAATATATAAACGAAATTCATTTAAACATGATTGAAGGAGTAAGAACGTGGTGGGTGGGCGCGTGGGGAAAGTCAGAAACATCATGTCACGCTCCAAAAATTAGTGTGATTATTGGACTAAGCGCAGCCACACGCATTAGGCACGTGACATGACAGAGAAAGAAAACAAAATTGGCTTCTCCATTCTAATCGAATCCCACTACTACTTCATCGTTCATACTCTCTACTCTCTACTTATACAACCCAATCGCAGTGTTTCTTTTTCACTTTCCCATTTCTTACTAACCCTCTTTCTATTTTCTCATTCATGACGACGTCGTTTGGAGGCTCTGTTTCCTTCCTCAATGACCCTAAGGTTCAGATTCCCACTTTTCACGGCTTCAAGTCTGCTTCTCCATCTGCTTCACCTCTCACTCTCTCACGCAATGCCCTTTCTCTCCCTTCACCCACGCGCCCCCTCTCCCTCATACGCGCCGTCTCCACTGTAACCTTTTCTTTCCTCTCCCTCTATATGCTTTTTTTCATGTTTCCTTTACTTATGCACTATGTGGAGCCTCACGAATTTGTGGGTCAACTTTAAAAACATGTTTTTTTCAAGAAACTAACAAACCCTTGAAATTTCGCTTTCTTTTATTTGTTTTTTATTTTATTTTTTGGTTGGAGATTTCTGCCTCCGATTTATTGTTCTGTTGGAATCTACATAGGCATTTTTATATGAGATTATTATTATTATTATTTTGTGTGATATGTTTGATACCGGTAAATCATTTTATTTTGGCCCCCTTTTGCTTGAACTTTAATTACTATGTAAGCAAAGTTGTATTCATGAGCACATTTAATTCCTTTAATATTACACCATATAATATTGCAGCCATTTTAAGGTATCTAGCAAATTTCAGTATGTTGTATAACTGATTTTGTCAAATGTCTCTAATTTCAATTAGCCTAGCTACATAGCAATAAGCTTCCAGCTACAATCTCACAGCTTTCAACTTCTTTTTCCAAATAGAGCCATAACAAACGCTCTTAAAATAAAATGTCATTCAAATTCATGAGATTAATTATATACTGATAGCTAGACTTCGGAATGTGGAATGAGAATCACATTGTGGTATGTTCTATGCTTGCTTTGAAGCTATTGTGTTTTTAATTTCTTTGTAGCCTGCAAAGCCTCACACTGCGACTGAGAAGCGCAGCAAAGTCGAAATATTCAAAGAACAAAGTAATTTCATTAGGTATCCTCTTAATGAGGAGTTGTTGACGGATGCCCCTAATATAAATGAACCTGCCACACAATTGATCAAGTTTCATGGTAGCTATCAACAATACAATAGAGATGAGCGTGGTTCAAGAACCTACTCGTTTATGCTACGTACAAAGAATCCTTGCGGGAAGGTTCCAAACCGACTTTACTTGACCATGGATGATCTTGCTGACCAGTTTGGAATTGGAACACTTCGTTTGACCACCAGACAAACATTTCAACTTCATGGTGTCCCCAAGAAGGACCTTAAGACAGTAATGAGTACCATTATTCAGAATATGGGCTCAACACTTGGTGCATGTGGTGATCTAAATAGAAATGTACTTGCTCCTGCTGCTCCGTTTGTGAGAAAAGATTACCTCTTTGCTCAACAAACTGCGGATAACATCGCTGCACTGCTGACTCCTCAGTCTGGTTTCTACTATGATATCTGGGTAGATGGGGAAAGGGTTTTGTCATCAGAGCCTCCTGAAGTAGTACAGGCACGAAATGACAATTCTCACGGTACGAATTTTACAGATTCACCTGAGCCCATCTATGGAACCCAGTTCTTGCCAAGGAAGTTCAAAATTGCAGTTACCGTGCCAACTGATAACTCAGTGGACCTTCTCACAAATGATATTGGTGTTGTCGTAGTTACTGATGAAGCTGGGGAGCCTCAAGGGTTCAACATATATGTAAGATGGACTTAAAGAACAGTTAAATGAAATTTGTCCTATCATTATTGTACTGGCATTTTTACATTTATTCTTGCAGGTTGGTGGTGGAATGGGAAGAACACATAGGTTGGAGACCACTTTTCCCCGTTTGGCTGAACCATTAGGTTATGTACCAAAAGAGGATATTTTGTATGCAGTGAAAGCAATTGTTGTTACACAACGAGAAAATGGGAGAAGAGATGACCGCAAGTATAGTAGAATGAAATATTTAATCAGCTCTTGGGGCATAGAGAAATTCAGAAGTGTAGTGGAGCAATATTATGGCAAGAAATTTGAACCTTTTCGTGAATTGCCAGAGTGGGAATTTAAAAGTCATCTTGGGTGGCATCAACAGGTTGGTTCTCTAAATGAATGAATGATGTTGTTATGTCTGCTTGTAGGTATACTTCATATTATTGCTTGCCCATGGGCATGGCGATGCACACCATACACAGTAATATAGATTTTCAAATGATTAGAAAGTTGGTAGGTAGGATTTCATCATGTATTTTTATATGTTTAATGACTATTGTTGATCCAATAACTGATATGATAACAATGAATATTTGCTCTCTTACACATGCCATTTTACCTGCAAAAGATACTGTTATTTCAATTCTGTTTTCCTTGAAAGAGCATGTTAGCATGACATTGGAAACCTACTAAATATCTGACAAATTAGTTAAATGAAGGTTATAGTTAATTTTAATGCATTGCTGCTTTATAGAATTCACTTGCCTCGTATAACTACACAGATGTACATATAAATTCATGCTCTAACTATTTGATAGAACTACAGCCACTCTCCCTTTATGTGGTTTAGCAATCTGTATTTGTCCTATTCTTTGGTGATACATCTTTGTTTAAAATATAGGTGCATACCTTTATGTTGTATGATCTCATTTTCTGGTTTCATCTTCCAGGGCGATGGCAGTTTATTTTGTGGGCTTCATGTTGATAGTGGTCGTATTGGTGGGAAAATGAAAAAGACGTTGAGGGAGGTTATTGAGAAGTATAATTTGAATGTTCGGATCACTCCAAATCAGAACATCATCTTGACTGACATCCGTGCTTCATGGAAGCGTCCCATCACAACTGCTCTTGCTCAAGCTGGTCTGCTGGTGAGTTATTTACAGATCATACCCTAATTGCTTTATGTATTGACCTATATTTGTTAACAAAGTATTTTGCTTACCTAATTCATTTGTCCTTGTTAGTTGACAGTGCTTGATAACTATACATTGCGAGTTTCATTTTAAGGTCATAATTTAGTAGTTTTATTTTGTTGATTTTAGAAGCACATAACTAATTACACAACCTCTTCATTTTAGACTGTATCATTGTTACATTGAAATAACAATTTGTGACTTTGAGGTGTTATAGATCTGATTAGCTGCTGTTTTTCTGATGGACCTACTTTATAGTGGGTGATAGAGTGAGACTAGGGAACACTTTTAAAATATTTTTTCATCCACTTTTGATTGATGCTTGACATGTATAATGAATTAATGATTAACATACTTACCTTGTACTCTTAAATAGTATGATTGCTTGACATAATTGTACATAAGTTTTCTCCTCTTTGTTTGTCTTTTTCAGTTTATAGAATTTTTCATTATAGGCCATAATAATTTGTTTTGCTGTCAACAGCAACCTAGATTTGTCGACCCCCTCAATATAACGGCAATGGCCTGCCCTGCATTCCCCCTATGCCCACTGGCAATTACTGAAGCTGAACGCGGGATACCAGACATTCTTAAGCGGATTCGTGCTGTCTTTGAGAAGGTATTGCTGTAGATAGCAGTCAAGTATATGACCATGTTGTTTTGATTGAGATCATTGACCAGGATTTATCATCCTGTCTGCGTGATTCAGGTTGGTCTGAAGTATAACGAGTCCGTGGTTGTAAGGATCACCGGCTGCCCTAATGGTTGTGCTAGACCATACATGGCCGAACTTGGATTGGTTGGTGATGGTCCGAACAGCTACCAGGTATATGAATCAGTTGACCGAACTCATGTACGGCTTGTAATAATTACCAAAAGCTTATTATGTTCACTTTCTTTTTATTCTGATACAGATTTGGCTTGGAGGTAACAAGAATCAAACTTCATTAGCTCAAAGTTTCCTTGACAAGGTGAAGATTCTAGACCTTGAAAAGGTTTTGGAGCCATTGTTTTATCACTGGAAGCAAAAGCGTCACTCTAAAGAATCATTTGGTGACTTCACAACCCGCATTGTGAGTTTTGATTTAACTCTTTTTATCTGCATCTCTGAACTGTTTTTAATCTATAGAATAATTATTAGTGTTGTTTAAGGGATAAGTAAGGTTTGGCCAAAATGACACCATTTTCTGTTTCTAGGGATTTGAGAAGCTTAAGGAATATATTGAAAAATGGGATGGTCCAGTAGCACCAGCACGCCACAATCTCAGGCTCTTTGCTGACAAAAAGACATATGAAGCAATAGAAAAATTAGCAAAGCTTCAAAACAAGAGTGCTCATCAGTTGGCTATGGATGTTATCCGCAATTTTGTGGCTGCCAGCCAAAATGGAAAAAGTGAATGACTTCATTGTATCGGACGAGGAAGATGTTGACTGAATGGTCGATAAGCAACTGACTGCTACACTGATGTTTCTATGCAGTAAGTGTGTGGATTTTGTGTGTTAGACAATTTTTTTCATCCTAGTTTGTACTGTTAAGTCGATTTTCAGTTTTGATGAGGTGATTCAATCTGGATTTGTTGTTTTTGATAATAGGGCTATGGTTAATTATTTAGATATGATTAACTACAAATTATGCCATATGCTCCTTCATTGAAAATTTTCTACATTATTCTTAGTCTTTTCTTTAGCCGGCCTCACCTAGTGGGCCAACTCCACCTAGTTGGATAAATGCTTGTTGTTCTTGGTATTCTCAGCCTTTTCTTTTGGCTTGCTAGGCTTTGTTTATGGTCATGGAAAACTACTTAAGAGTATTACCTTTTCAGTATCGAAATAGGATTTTATACATAAGTTTCCTCTTGTTCATGACGCACATACTAGTGTAGGCATTGACAAGAAACATTTTAATTGGGATCACACAATGAACGTGATATTAGAGTGCTACCTTAGCCTTAGTTAATAGTTAGTACAAACCAAACTAAAACCAACTACTTCTGTTTTATTACAACTCATAATAAATTATTCTCAAACATGGAGTAAGTCAGCTACTAAAAGTGCTTTACAAATTTCTTTTCTTTGAAGCTTTCCAGAGTCTCCTGAATGGTCACATCAAATGGAATAAATTCAATTCCCAATCCCTTTGCCTTTTCTTTGGAAACCTGATATGTTGCCATGAAAGGCTTATCGTCTTCACACCTGATAAAATATCTCATAAGAGAGAGAATGTGCTAATTCTTCTTATAAATATCTCATAAGAGAGAGAGGAAAGGTCAACAAATAAAATACCCATTTGTGTTTACCAAATGATGTGTCTGTCATGTCAGATAAATTATCAAATACGCATTCTTGGAGTTCTAGAAATGATTGAACTTACTTGTCTGCAATTTGTAATGTCGGGTATATATCGCGTAAAATCTTAACAACTTCTGAGAAGTGTGCCACTCTCTCGGCCAGAATATATCTTCCACTAGCTGAGCCAATCTCATATGCCTGAATATGAGCATCTGCAACATCTTTCACATTGATCCATGGATAACTGGCATTTGGAAATGTTTCTGAACCTGCATCAAACAAGTAGCAGAGTTTTTCTATAAAGCAACAATATAGTCCTTGAACATCAAAATAAGGGACACCATATATCTCTTTGCTCTCATGATATATTTTTTGAAGTACATGTATACAAAGATGAAAGGTAACACAATGTCAAATATAGTGTTCAAAACTTATTGTTCATCTTATACCTTGTCTGGTATCACACTGAAATGCCTTAAGACATATATGGTAAATTGGTAATACTTATTGTGCCTTGCTCATGCTAAGAAAATGATGGCGAAAAAATTCTAGCATCACAATAAGCGTGTCATCATTAAAATGCACACACTTTAAACACCAAGTTTAACTACAGATTGTAGTTATTATAATCCTTCTTTTTTTATATTGTCATCTTTTCCGTATTTCTAGCTTCCCATTTCATACCTCAACTCACTTGCGATGGAAGGAACAGTTGTATTTGGATGCATCTTGTAATTCAGATGCATATAAATTAGAGAACTGAATCTTTATAGAGCAGAAAAACTTCATCAGAAAAAAATTACCATTTATTAGGTTGAAAATTAAAGCAGCACTTGCATTAACCTCCTGTTGCAAGAGAGGCCCCACTGTCATTGATGGGTTAATGGCAACCATGTCAATGTTGTTTTCCTTTAGATACTTCATTGCAATTTCTTCTGCCAAAGTCTTTCCAAATGCATACCAACTCTGAGTAGAAATTAAAGAGCATCTTAACATAGCATACCTGACAAAATATTGGATTTGTGCATATTGGAACAAATACAGTTAAATGATGTTTTCATGTTGATTTAGAAAACATGTTATTCAATAAACAACTTGGGAACTAGCTAAACCAAAACTACATGTAGCTGCATTTGCTTATTTGAGTAAGTTTTAGAAAGAATAGCACAAACCTTTAGTTCCCTACAGATGTCTAGATTTGAAAACCATGTCTCATCAATGATTACATCGGGAGTTCGAGACCTTCCATTATGTAGAACAGCAGACATAGACGATGTTAAAATAACTCGCTTCACAGATGGCGATTTTACACAGGATTTAAGAACATTAAGAGTTCCCTTCACAGCTGGATCAATTAATTCAGCCTGAAATAAGGAAACAGTACCTTAAAGTGAATAAACAGAAAACTGATCTGTTTTGAATACACAAATTTTATACACCAAGTATACTGATGTCAGGATATGATATCCATACATGTGTGATATTAAGTATCCAAATTTGATACATAAAATGAACCTGTGGGTCTTGGACATTGGCAGCGGCAATAACAGGGCAAGCAGTATGAAAGACACCATGACAGCCCTCAATAGCAGAGTCAAAGGAACCTTCTTCCAACAGATCTGCCTTAAAAAGGTGCAACCTTTCATTTGCACCATCAAGATTAACCAAGTGCTCTATCTTTTTGAGATTGCCTGCACCAAATAAATCAATCACTTCATCATCAATAACCATTTCATTATGATTACTCATACAACATAATCTACATAATCATTTATCAATAGTTGGAAGGAGGGTGAGGACTAACATGGGTCACGTACAGTGGCCCGAACTGTGTAACCACGTTGAAGAAGAAACTTGACTAGCCATGAAGCTATATAACCAGAAGCACCTGTTACACACACCAACTTTCCTTCACATATGCTCATTCTCTCTTTCTTTCCTTCTTTATCTTCTTTGCTAATAATATATATGTATCCTCCAAGTTTTGGATTATATAAGTATTACTGTATAATAAATATCCTTAGGAACTGCTCTTCAACTATGATAATAGCAGTGACGCAAACATGAATTGATGGAGTTGGACATATTAGTTTGATTGAATTATTAAAATTGTCAAATGATTCAAAGACAAAGTTGACTTGACTTTATATAAATAAAGAATAAAGAAAGAGGAGGAGCTTCACTTAAGTACCTTCCCCACTTTTTCTTCTTTATTTTTTTGGTCTGTTTATATCATGTTCATGCCTATCAACTGCTGCATTCATGACAGGTTTTAGATTGTTTTTTATATGAGATGTTGGAATAGACATCTAAGTGGTAGAGAAAGATACTTGAAATTGATGGAATCCAATCCAATCAAACTAAAAATTCTGTGTTTTTTTATCAAAAAATAGCTGTTGAAAATAGGAGCTTGTTATGTTGTTGACAAACACCTACCTTCTTTATAAGATAATACATAGCCTTGTGTTCTGTTAAATTAGCTGATGTGGTGGGTAATAGTTAGATGGTTACAGCTTTAGTTATTGACAGTTACATCTTGAGCTATCATCAAAGTATATATAATCTTATTCCACTTAGTTAGATTTAATGAGATTTTCATTCATTACATTTTCACAGAATGCTTTATTCTCCTCCACATTATTTTTGATACAGCAACATGTATTTATTGTCAAGCGTGGAGTTTATAAAAACTGAAGCCACCAACTAAAAGTCGTTCACAATTTTTTTCTCTTTCAAGCTTTCCACCGTCTCCTTGAGGCTCACATCCAAAGGAATAAATTCAATTCCCAAGTCTTTCGCCTTTTCTTTGGAAACCTGATATGTTGGCATAAAAGGCTCATTGTCTGCACACCTGATAACATTATTGAGAAAGTGAAAATGCTATTAAACAAGTCTCATAAAAGAAAAGAGAAAGGAAACTTAGATATATATTGTATATATGGTGCACATCCACATACAATATTGTATGGAACATTAAGAGTTTGTTGATCTATTTCCATTGGATCTACTTTGATGCTCATTGTCACATCCTAATATCATTTAATTTAAACAGTTCTAGAAATGATTGAACTTACTTGTCTGCAATTTGTAAAGTCGGGTAAAGATTACGTAAAATCTTGACAACTTCAGAGATGTGTGTGACTCTCTCACACAGAATATATCTTCCACTAGCTGAAGGAATCTCATATGCCTGAATATGGGCTTCTGCAACATCTTTCACATTGATCCATGGTAAACTCGTATTTGGAAATGTTTCTGAACCTGCTGCATCAAGCAACATAGTTATATATATATATATACATGGATCAAAGTAATAACAACTACTGTAATTAAGAATTATGTTTCTTCAACATCAAAGTAAGGAAACCATACATGTATGTCTCTTTGCTTTTTTATGTACTACGTATATACAATAAACATCAAGTTTAAGTACATTTTGGCATGAGATGAACTCTTGTAATTCATATATGTAGATAAAATAGATAACAGAAGTTTATAGAGCATAAAATTTGACATGTACAAAAAGTTACCGTTTATTAGGTTGAAAATTGCAGCAGCACTTGAGTTAAGCTCTGGTTGCAAGAGAGGCCCCACCGTCATTGTTGGGTTAATAACAACCATGTCAATGCTGTTTTCCTTTACAAATTTCCAGGCAATATCCTCTGCCGATGTCTTTGCAAATGCATACCACTTCTGAAAAACACACACAAATTAAAAAAAAATCTAGAAATTTAAAGACTATGTTAACGTAGTATACATTGATTATTTGTAACAAATATGTGGTAACATTATTGATCACTAGCGTCTAGTGAATAAAAGGTTGAAGGTTTGAAGTATTGAGTTGTTCTCAGATAATTTAGCATAGTAATAGTATATGAATATTAATGTCATGTCCTTCATCAGACAACTACGCTGCTTATTGTATTTAGTATTTACCAATGTTAAGGTAAGACAAATGAATGATGCTTATTTATAAAACATGTTATTCAATAAAGTAGCTACACCAAAATTGCATGTTCAACTTGCATTAGCTTCTTCGAATAAATTCTACAAAAAAATAAAATAAAACTGGCACAAACCTTTGATTCCATACAAAAATCTGGATTTGAAAACCATGTCTCATCAACCTCTACTTCAGGACTGAGAGGCCTTCCATTGTATAAAGCCGCAGCCGTAGAAGATGTTAGAATGACTCGTTTCACAGATGGCGATTTTACACAGGACTTAAGAACATTAAGAGTTCCCTTAACTGCTGGGTCAATTACTTGAGCCTTAAATAAGCAAAACAACACCTAAAAGTGAATATACAGAATAGTGATCTGTTTTTAAAAGACTGACAAAACTAATCATTTTGTCTCTTGAGTCATATTAAGGCATCGAACTGCATTTAAAAAGTGTAGTATCCATATAACATACAAACACTTTATGATAGTCATTCTATATTTTTACTAGAAAATAGTATCTTCAATCTTAATAATACATTGTGTACATAAAAGTTCTAGAGTTACTTTATTTAATCACCTAGAATATATCCAACAACACTAGTGAGTAGTGAATATATGATGTCCAAAGGAATATGAAAGAACCTGTGGGTTATGGATAACGGCAGCAGGGGGAGGAACGGGTGAAGCAGTATGAAAAACAGCATCACAACCCTGTATAGCAGAGTCAAAGGAACCTTCTTGAAGAAGATCTGCCTTAAAAAGTTGCAACCTCTCTTTTGCACCATCAAGCTTAACCAAATGTTGTGTCTTTTTGGGATTGGCTGCACCAAATAAATAAATGACTCATCATAAGCAGTTATATATTGTTAGAGTTGAGAGGAAGAGAGAAAAGTATTAGTGAATGAAGTGACACTAACTTGGGTCACGAACAGTGGCTCTCACACTATAACCACGTTGAAGTAGAAACTTCACAATCCATGAAGCTATGTAACCAGAACCACCAGTCACACACACCAACTTGCTCATTCTTTTTTCTTTCTCCTCCTTTCCCCATAAGTTCTCTACCTCTATATCATTTTATATCATTAACATTATGTCTATTAATTATATAGTATAAACAACAGTGGAGAATCAACTTATACTAAAAATATTATTATTTAAATTACTTTTTTGAAGAGATATAATTAGATATGAACGGGCACTCAAAACTTCTTTCTGAAACCAAGAAGGTTAAAAATCAAAATTGGGAAGTTAAAGTGGAGCATATCTTTATAGAACTCTACAAATGTGGTAACACTTTTTCTAATATAGGATGAGCAACATTTTGGGCCTTGAACCATTGTTAAGAATAAAAACAAAACGTGTTAAGGGAAACCCCACTCAGTTATGGAAAAGTACAAATAACAAAACACATGGTTATCAAGTTATAAAGACCAAAAAAGTACAACAAGGTTTTATGCTAACAGAATATTTCCCAAAAGGACTAAGTGACAAACTTAAAACATATAGTGACGCATTGAAACTGAATTGGTTTGGGAGAAATTGTATTTCATAACAAACAAATATGGAAAAAAGAAAAAGTGACACGTGAATGCTAAATATGTAGATTCCGTATCACAGTTCATAACTTTGTAAATAAACACGTGAATGTAATTCATTATAAAATATTAAAAACGTAAAGGATCTCCCCTTGAAACGAAAAATCTCAAGATTCTGGATTCAATTTTCTCAAATAAAATATTGACTAAGTAAGAATGTAAGGATAAGAAAATAACAAATTCATAAAGTATATTAAGAGAGCGAAAATGTAGTAATAGTTATAAAAGTTTTATACATTGTCATCTCATTATTCATTTTTATTTATTATTGAATTTTGAAAACAATAGAAATGAATTGTAGATAATATAGTACATAATTACAAGTGTGATTATCTTTATTTTTTAAGGAGCTTTTTT
This sequence comes from Lupinus albus, assembly GCA_009771035.1. Classification (NCBI taxonomy): domain Eukaryota; kingdom Viridiplantae; phylum Streptophyta; class Magnoliopsida; order Fabales; family Fabaceae; genus Lupinus; species Lupinus albus. The sequence goes on from CM019999.1 coordinate 544,551, forward strand.
TTTCGGAATTCAAAACAACACTTCTTTGTAATAAATGAATAAAAAACAATTTGTTTCCCTTGTTCAAATTTGGCAAGTAATTTGAATAAAAAAAATTGCCAACTAAATTAATTTCAATTTTGTGTTACAGAAATTAAGCCTGACAGGATATTTAATTTTTTTCTCCTTGACCATGTTTTCAACAGAATGATGTTCGACTAGATTTGCCAGAAATCATTTTCACAACGAATTTGTTTAAAAGTTAAAATAAAGTTGGAAATGAATAATTAACGACGGTTTAGCTAGGAAGAAATATACAATAAACCAATAAATTATTGGGATTGTAACTCAGAAACTGACTTCAACGAGTAATATATATATATATGTACTTTTGTAGATAATCATTTCCAAGGAATTGATGAGATGTGTTCATTTCATGTAGTGTATGGAAATATTTTGTTGTGGAGAAAAGGTCATTTAGATGAACTTTGTGACTTGAAAGTTGAAACTAATATTCTGTAGTCATTGGTGATACACATTTTTTGTTTGAACATGTATTAATTTCTGATTTTCGGTCAGGATATTCTAAGTATTTAGTGCATTAAATAAAAAAAGGTTTAGTTTTTTACGAAGAAAAAATAAATAATATTTAAAAAATATCTAAACAAAACTAAATCTTTCCATAATACAATTTTTCATTTTAAATTATATTTGAACAATGTTGAAGAATCAGCTCAAATATTTTTTTATGTTTTACCTCATGGATAAGAAACTAATTCATTTTAAAATGTATGTTTATCCATTCCAACAAGTATCACTCATATAAATCAATTTATTAAACTTTTCATAAAATTGACATAAATAAAATGATATCAATGAAGCCCGCAAATAAATAGGCATAAATATCACTACCTCCTTGGACTTTGAATCTTGGACCAAGGGCTAGCCTATCACAACTGTGCCTCATATGTCTTTTGACTTTTAACCATTACTCTTTAAGCAAAAATTCTTGAAACCTATAACATTTATATTTTTTTTACAAATAATTATGATCATCTATTTTATTCCTAATTAATATTTAAATTTTATCTTCTTACAAGCTTATTAACCATTACTCTTTAACTTTTTTTTTTGTTTTTTTTTGCAAATAATTACGATAGGCTTGATAAACTGAGAATGTGGAGCATTTAGTAATTAACACTTAATTACTTATATCCTTCTCAATCAATTATAGATTTTGATGATGATTTTATAAATATATCAACATTCATTAACCTACGATTGTTGTTGCTATTGTTCTAAGTTTAATTGTTGTAATTTCCTTTTAGTTTATTAGTAATTTAACAATATATTTAAGAGATAATTAGGAAGAAAAAATAGTTTATAATAACTATTTTTTTTACCAGCTTTATAATGACTAGTTGCCCAAGAAACATAAGGTTTATAGATGCTTTATGCATTTTTGTGCCAATATAAAATAAAAAATGTGAAAAGGTTTGTATAAGAGGAAGGTGAATCTTCTGAAAATATTAGTTTGAGAATCAGTATCCATTCCTTTCAAAACGTTTCCTTTTTTTTTTGTCTATAGTTAAGTTTATATATGATTGCGTTCTAGGTTTATTATAAATTTTTAAGAAAAAAATTCATTATACCTACTAAACTTTATATCTTTTATAAATTGGGCATGAAATATTTGTCTTACTAATTGTCCTTTAAATTTTATTTATTTATGAAACTAGTATATGCTTAAAAACAAATGAAATTGATACTATCAAATTAATAGTATAACACATTCATGCATGTTTGTTAAAGCCGATAGCCAAAAAAAACTGTTATCAAAATACAAAAATTCGTTGAGAATAATATGATATGAAAATTTTAGAGTTAAAAATGCAATATAATAATATTGATATATAAAAATAAAATTAGATAATAATAATATCGAAATCCATAGTAAAACACAACGTGTAGGTCAAGATTTTTCATTCTTGGTAATTTAATTTGTATTGATATATTTCATGAACAATTAAAGTATAAGAAGTAAATTAAGAGGAACAAATTAATTAGTTTAAATTAATTACTTGTAAAAGCCACAAAAAATTTGGGATTTTATTGACTTCTCTCTAAATTTTATTGATAGGTAAGTGTGCAGGTCTGTCAAAATTTTATTATTTTATTATTAATTATTTTAGTAACAAATTAAGTTTGAAAGGGAATTTTTTTTATATTAAGTCAACAACTTATATTCTTGTACTAAAGTGCCATCAACAATGCTTTAATTAACCTGAATACATTAACAAGGTTCATCATAATTGGTATATTACCCTGTTTCTTTAAGTGTGGTGTTAAAGATTTGATGTCTATTTTACTTATGGAAAAAACTGTGTAGATGTAGACAAAACTCACTTTAATAATCTTTAATGCAACATCCAAAGTACACACAACAAATTGTATCAGATGAATTACTTCATCCATTCCAAAACTTGATTTTTTGGGGTCTTATTCCATCTATCTTAATGTCTTATAAACTCAAAATAAATTATAATCATTTTTCAATCTACCATCATTTAGTTAAGTATCCTTTCTCAACTAATTTAACAACCCCACTTAATTTATTTTTCATTTTTTCTTTACCTTTCAACGTTTTATTAGAATTGATGTGAATTTATGGTTTAAAATCAGTAGTTATAGAAATATATGAAAATTTAATATGAATATTTAGTTAAATTATAACCAATTTTACATCATTTAGTGAATACTTAAATCGTAGACATAATAAACTTAAATATCAAAAGTTTTGGAACAGAAGAATAACATAATATTAAATATATTTTCAGTATAAAGAATTATAAATAATCAATTTATTCAATTACATTTTAAAAAAACCAACCCTTAATTATAATTCAATCATAAACTTAAGAGGAAATTATGCATGATATCCACGTGGTTTATGAAGATGAAACGTGCACCTCTAGTCTTAAACAATAACGCCTATCTTCTTATATCTTGCATATAGTTGTTTTTCCTCTTATTTTATGTGTAATTGTATACTCTTTTACAAAATTAATCAACACATTATTTTTTTGTTAATTACGCGTGTCACTTAAAAGTTGACGACTAATAAGTTAAGCGATCTCTATGATATATGTCACCGTCATTTATGGGAATATTTTAAGTTGCTTTATTAAGAGATATACAATTTATCTTTATATTTTGGTACATTATAAAATAAACAAAAAAAAATGTAGCATGTGAGTGAACACATGTTAATGGAGGTCTTAAAGGTTTGGAAATATTGAATCACTAGTCATAGGTTACATGTCAACCAAAAAGGTTATTAGGGTAAATTGATCCTGCACATATATCAAATAAGTAATATTTAAGGGGAGAAATGTCATTTTAAAATACTTTTGTATATTTAATAATATATTTCAAGGAATGAATATTCGAGGTCGAGTGAATAATACAATGAACATGTTTCATGATCATTAATTACCGAACACATTCCCCATTAAAAATTGAGAGATTGTATTCAACCGTATTTGAAAGTTTTAGTAGTTGGATTGGAAAGATTTTAATTGATGAGTAGTTGAAATTAAATTTGGAAAAGAATAGAATAAAATAAAAATAATTAAATGACATGAGAAGTAACGCCCCCAGTAATGGGTAGCTGCTAGGTTCAGTAGATAAAAAGAAAAGAAAAGAAAAAGAGAGTGAAACATCTAACTACTCAGCCACCTTAATAAAACAAACAAACAAACCTTGAAAAGCATAACAATGTCGTCGATCGCGTTCTCTTTCAATCCTGCTTCTTCTTCTTCTTCATCTTCCATTTCTTCTTCTTCTTCCAAATCCAAACTTTCCCTTTCATCTTTACCCTCTTCCATCCGTTTCCAATTCACTCTTACTCCTTCTCCCATTTCATTAACCCGTACACGGGATCACCCTTTCATTATCCACTCTGGCGGCGGAGGCGGTGACCATGGATCTTTCGGCGGTGGCGGCGGAAACGGAGGCGGAGATAACGAGGGAGACGACGGGGAAAAGAATGAGGCGATATTGGTGATAGCGAAGGCAGGGAGGTCGTTGGAGAGCCTGCCGGGAGACTTGGCGGCGGCTGTAAAAGAAGGGAAGATTCCGGCAGTGGTGGTGACTCGGTTTTTGGAAATGGAGAAGTCAGCGATATTGAGATGGTTGCTTCAGTTTGGAGGGTTTAAGGAGCGTCTTCTCGCTGATGATCTATTTCTCGCTAAACTTGCTATGGAGTGTGGTGTTGGTGTCCTCGCCAAGGTTCTTTTTATATCATTTCATAATAATAATAATAATATAACCTTTCTCATTTACTCTTAAATCATTACCAATGTATAATAATATCAACACTACTAATATAGACACGAGAGTAATGAATTAGAAGGGGGTTTGTTCAATCACGATAGTCAAAAGGAGGCTATAGGGAAAATATTAACAAGGATTAGATGTCAATTATTTGCATACATTTAATTGTTGTTATTTGGTGGCCTTTTGAGGCTGTGCTATCATAGTAGGGGACCACTGAGTCAGAAGATATGGGGGTTACCTGCAAATAAGTTTTACCTTGGATGGGAACTTCATTTGCCATGCTCTTTGTGTCTTAGACCCAAAACCCCACATCACTTATGACAACCATCATAGTACCCACCTAGAAGCAATGATCAAAAGTTTTTGGGTCCAAAACCTAGTCAGGATCAAGCACCAACCTTTTTATTTTTATTATCATCTAATTACAACCATGCTCACCATGAGACGTAAATGTATGCAATTGATGTGTAATTAGCATTTTTCACGGTTACAAAATTGCTAATTTTGTTCCATTTGTCTATAATATTTATATTGACAACCTGCTATCACTTGTGTTTCTTCCCTACCCAGACTGCTGCTGAGTATGACCGCAGGAGAGAAAAGTTTTTTGATGAGCTGGAGATTGTTTTCGCTGATGTGGTATGAAATCAATATTCTCAATATCTCGTGAAATTAGTTCAATCTGCATGGTTTTCCTTTCACCATTGTACAATGATGATATAAACATCATAAAGATTCAATTAAGTTTTATGTTGAATGTCTGACACAACCTTCACCTTTTATATGGACTTAAGACCGACTATGTATAGCATCAAGTACATTTATGCAGGCCTATAACATGTAGCGATTTTAATCTCAATGACATAACATCCCTTTTACATATACTGTTGGTAGGTCATGGCCATACTTGCAGATTTCATGCTGGTTTATCTTCCTGCACCTACTGTATCTCTTAAACCACCACTTGCAGTCAATGCAGGGCATATAGCCAAGTTTTTCCACAACTGCCCAGACAACGCATTCCAGGTCATTATTTCTCCCATAGACTAATGTGGTTTTGATTCAATACTTTCTCAAATTTCCTAACTAAGTGCTAATACTAGTACCAATGATATTCTTACTTTCCTTCCACAGATTGCTCTCTCAGGAACATCATATTCCTTATTACAGAGAATTGGTGCAATTGTGGTACGTACAATTTCAAAACTACGATCTTATTATACATCGCAAGTTTAAATCATTTTCTTCCATTTTGTTTTTAGTTTCCTGTAACTAATTGTTCTATATAACATGGTTACATTGCACAGCGCAATGGATCTAAGCTTTTCGCTGTTGGAGCTGCTTCATCACTGGTTAGTTCTTATCCTCCTTGGCACTTTTTATGCTCGTTTTCTGGTTTACAATCTTGATTTTGAAATTTTATTGTTGTGTTTTTACATTTCTTGACCTTTTTCTTCTCCTTAACCTTTTTACTGACAATTCTGGATGTTTATTCACTTAACATCACACAAAAGTTGAGCAGGCTCATGATTTGGCTATTAAGTTGATTGACTTGCACCTCTTCTAGCAAACCCATTTTTCACCCCATTGACTGTTTTGGGTGGGAGTGATTTGTCATGATATATTATTGACTATTATGATCAAATGCTTTATTATATGTTCTTTAAACACAGATTTGAATTTGTCGTTCTACTTTTTATTATTATTACAATTGACCTACTTGTTTTAAATAGAAGTTAAAGACCTAAAATGCATGTCAAGGATCCATGTCATATCTTATAACCTTTCCTTTTAAATCCTAATGAATAATCAGTCCAAATGTTCTTTGTCTTCACTGTTTTAATTTAAAGTGAAACAAAAGTGGGTTCAGACACTGCTGACACATACTGCATTTGTGTATTCATTCAGGTTGGGACAGCTGTGACAAATGCCTTAATTAATGCAAAGAAGGCTGTTAATAAGTCTTCTGCTGGGGAAATTGAAAATGTTCCCATATTGTCTACCAGTGCTGCCTATGGTGTTTATATGGCTGTTTCTAGCAACCTCAGGTAACATCGATGATATGATTAGTGATGAAGATTATTTGAATATTAGTTTAAAATCTAAAAATGCTTCAAGCAAGTGGCCATCCTCTCTAACTTCCTCTTGCCTTTGTTTTATATATCTGGGTTTTGCACTAAATATGACACCTTTAAATGGTGAATGTAACACATAGGAAAGTTATTTCATTGGTAAGATCTTCTTACATAAAGACTTTAGAAAGTTTTCCACTGATAATCATTGTGAAGGAAAATATTCTGTTTAAGTATTTCAGTCTCACATCGGTAGAGTAGATTAAGTAAAGAACAACCACCCTGTGAGCTAACTTATAGAATGGTGTTAGACGAAGTTATTCTATTAAGTATTTAAGCCTATATTGATGTTGGGCCCTCCACAGTTGTCCAGTCCAGCAAACTTCACGCTTAAGATGTTTAGTGCAGGATGTGAAGGAGTGTTAAGTGTTGAATGAGTAAAGAACCGTTTATAATAACTAGGGCAATACTCTCCTTACAAGGGCTGTAATGTGAATGCTTACCCACCCAAGCATCATTACACCATTTTCATCAGTTGCATTATGATTGCCCTATTTGAAAATGTTTATTTAATGAGATAAACCGTATTTAACAAGACAACAAAAGTTACAAGAAAAGTGAAAACATAGATTATGGAATGCAGATGGTTTTTGCACATTTTTATGATGTTTATTGCATAACTTTATATCATTCAAGGTTTATGAACCTCTTGTATCTTTTGTTATATTAAGTATGTTATGATGATTGCTGTCCATCGTAATTAAAAATGTTCTAGCCTATTGGTGTCACCAATATTTGGGTACATAGAATGTTGTCTTCAAACTTTTACTAAGGATATGATTTTGCTAATAGGTATCAAGTTCTTGCTGGAGTTATTGAACAGAGGCTTTTGGAACCTATGCTGCACCAGCACAAGCTTATACTCAGTGCAATGTGTTTTGCTGTTAGGACTGGCAATACCTATTTGGGTTCATTATTGTAAGAAATTTCACATCTTTATAGTTTTCTGATGAAAAACAGACCAAGTTGGTCCCTGAAATTTTCCACAGAATATACTTTTGGTTCCTGGAAAATGAAAAGCTCAAATTAGTCCTTAAATTTTTTGAATTACAATGGAAGTAGCCCTTTCTAGCACAAATTACAGGGATACTTTAATGGACTAAATTGACATTCATTTGAGATTTCTGAGAACCAATTTGAGATTTTTTGTATTTTTCTAGGACCAAAATTGTCTTTGTAAAATTTCATGGACCAATTTGGTTAATTGCAAAAGTAGTTTTGCTTGTTGCTAAGGGACTTACGATTTGCAATTTTGCCTTGACAGGTGGGTGGATTATGCCCGTTGGATTGGGGTCCAGTAGAGTCAAGAGTACAAGACTTTTGCATAACTTTTCTTGATTGAATATCCATTTGCTTCACAAAACAATTTATTTACTTGATAGGGTTGATTGTAGGATTAGCCCATTAGTTTTTCCTTGTTGTTGAATGTTGAGTACTCTGCCTATTTTTTTCCCACAACTTTCCTCATTCAAATAATGTTAAGAGGATGTGAACATAATTTCAAACTCAATTGAAGTTTGCAGCAGATTGAATGACATTAAAGAAACAAGTTATGTTTCCTACCACCATAACATATTCAATTAATTCCAAAACTATGTACTACTTCGTATGTTAAACTGATTAAAAATAGAATAAATTTTATAGTGTTGGTATAGACTTCATAAGCATACATAACCTAACTTATTCTTTGAGATTATAAGCTTAAAAAATATTAATCTTCACAGAGAATAAATTTGACTTTTTTCTTCTTGATTTACAAGTTAATTATAAATTAAGCTTGCTACTCCAATAATAATAAGTTTAGTTTAGAAATGTGATGTAATTATTGACAAAGGTATGATACTTTTGGGCTAGGCTTAGTTAACGGGCCTAAGCCTAAAAAGTGGAAAAAGAATTGAGAGATGTTTTGTGATCGGAAGCATTAAACTAATTTTCCCTTTGTTACACCCAAAACCCTAACTCACCATGGATGCCCTATTAGCAACTTACAAAGACGAAGAAGAAGACGACCAACTATTCGATGCTCCACCTCCCACCACCACTGCTCCCGACGCCGCCACTGTTACCGTCACCGGTTCGATGGACGTACATCCCCAACCACAAATTGATGTTAAATTAGAGCCTGATCCCTCCGATGACCCCTCCGATGACGCTTCCGAATGCTCCGACCAGCCAAATAAATCTCCTAAACTCTCTCCTGGTAACGAAGATGAAGAGCCACTTACGAAAAAGCAGAAGAATCTTTCATCTCTAACTGCAAAAGATGAATCTCCATCTACGCCTACATTATTGCCTGACGCCGTTAACAACAATATTGGTTCCGTCATTGCTTCCGCCACAACGCCGTTAATTGTAACGAATTTGAAGAAGTCGAAGAAGAAGAACAATAACGTGTGGGCGACGAAATCAAAGAAAGGGAAGAAGAAGAGTAAGATCATCAATAACAACAAAAACAATAACAACCACGCCAATGGCGAAGACAAGGTGCTGATAACACCGGTCCCCAGGTTCCCGGACAAGAACGACGACACGGCCGAGATGAATGTCTGTTTATCAAAGGTTTACAAAGCAGAAAAGGTGGAATTGAGCGATGATAGAATGGGTGCAGGGAGCACCAAGGGTTATAGAATGGTTAGGGCAACGAGAGGGGTTGTGGAAGGGGCATGGTATTTTGAGATCAAGATTGTGAAATTGGGGCAAACGGGTCACACACGTTTGGGTTGGTCCACTGAGAGGGGTGATTTGCAGGCACCGGTTGGGTTCGACGGGAATAGTTTCGGGTATAGGGATATTGATGGGAGTAAGATACATAAAGCTTTGAGAGAGAAATATGGTGAGGAAGGGTATAAGGAAGATGATGTTATTGGCTTTTATATCAATTTGCCTGATGGAGAGAAATATGCACCAAAAGCACCACATTTGGTTTGGTATAAAGGCCAGAGATATGTTTGTGGTCAAGATTCTAAGGAAGATCCAGCAACTGTAGTGCCTGGTTAGTACTTTTTTTATATTTTATTTTTGGCCTTTTACTACTTGAGTTTACTTACTATATTTAGTTCTTATGATTTTACTATTCTGCTTTTTGAACTAGGAAAGTTCAATTTTTAGCTGGCACATGAACTCCCTCCATTGGAAGTTTAACGATAGGATTGATAGATTTGCTTTATGCTGAACATTGTTTAACTTAAGTTACTTGATTTGATTGATGCAAAGGAGTTCGGGAGAGGGTGACTTCACAATCAATTTTGTAGCACGGGCTAGCTTGGTAGTTGGTTGTGATGAAATCAGCTATTTGTCTAAACTTTGAAGTATATGAAAATAAACACGTAATAAGTCTAACCATAATATAAACCCTAAGTCTTACATCCAAAGTGATGCAGAGGACGTGAGTATTACTGGATATACATACCTTGTGATTTGTGAAGAGACCATAATCATAGCCATATGGCTGAGTAGAAGCTGACGAGTCCACGCTGTGTGAAGATCAGCATAGACTTTCTCCAAATGACTAATTTATTGCCCCTTAGGATGAAATGGTTAGAAGTGGCCAAGAATGCCGAACAGTAATTTATATGTTTGCATTTTGGCTGGTGGTTAGAATTGTTAGGTAATTTGACTGTTCAACACAATCTGTGAAAGATTGTAATTTGATCCTGATTTGATTCTATGGACAGTCCTACTCACTCCTACTACATCTGTGTGTGTGTTTGTTATATACCACTTTGAATTCCTCAACTTGAATATTCAGTGATTGGAAGTTGAGGGTGCTTGTCTTTGACTGCTTGGGAACCGAGATAGGAAATCAAATTTTATAAGAGCTCACTGCTTGTGCTGTCTTAGAAATGAAAATTTTGTGGACATTTGAATAATTATTTCCATTGCATAACATATGTGGAATTCCCCTTGTATATAATATAAATGTCGAATTTCCCTTGCTGCAAAGTTCTGTATTAGGTATCCAATTCATGAATATTCATCTGGTTTCAAATATTGTATTCTCTGTGCAGGAAGTGAGATATCTTTCTTTAAAAATGGTGTGTGCCAAGGTGTAGCTTTCAAGGATCTTTATGGTGGTTGTTATTACCCTGCTGCTTCAATGTATACTCTCCCCAATGAGCCAAACTGCACAGTCAAGTTCAACTTCGGCCCTGACTTTGAATTTTTTCCTGAGGATTTCAATGAACGGCCGATTCCCAAGCCAATGATTGAAGTTCCTTATCATGGTTTTGACAATCAAGTTGAAAATGGAGAGTCTACTGACAAGAAATCCTCCAAAGAGTGATGTAGGTTGCTTTTATTATGTAGTATATGTGCTGCACAGATGGATGAGTTAATGTTTGGCTGTAATTCTAGTTGTTTAATTTGACTCAAATAACTAAAGTAGTGTTGGGAGCTTGTGAAAGAGAGAATTGTCCATGTTAAATACATAAATTTTATGGATCCAGTCAGATAAGATGTAGTTTCTTTGGTGTTGTCCATATTTTTACCATAGATTCCAGTATGACCATGCAGTATGCATCAATTGTATATTGCATCAATAAATAATCTCGGACTTTGTGTGGTGCCAAATACAGCCGTAATATCTTTTCACCAAGAATCAAAAGCTAATTATATTTTTTAAGACCATTGAAATAAATTTTGTATATGTGTATATATATAAGTTGCTATTGTTATCACAGAACAACACAAATACAAAACCTGCATTTGCAGCAGTAATTATTCCAGTTTTAAGATTATAAAAATAAAGAAAAAGAAGTAATCCAAGGACAGTGACCCGTTGTTCATGTTTGAAACATTTCCTCTATACAAAACAAATACAACATTTATATGTTAACCAGATGAAAACAACAAATATGAAAACCAAGCACAAATTATAATTTTGTTTGTGGCTCTTTCTAGTTTAGTGGAGAATTAAGACCCTCTTGAGAAGAGAGTGAACGAAGGGGTTGATGCCTTTGTGAAGGGAAAGATGGCACCATCCTGAAAGAAGGTCTCTTTTCAAGCTGCTGTATGGTTCTCTTTGCATAAAGTGACTTAAATAGTGGGGATGCTCTCTCCTTGAACTTGAGAATGGTAAAGAACAGAATTCTGTAAAATATGAGAATGATTAATAGTGCTGCTAGGTCCCACCACTTGGAATGGTCTAATTCAATGCCTAACATGTGTGTGATCACATATTCTCCACTCAATTTTGGGTCACCGGGTATCAAAGGTTCAAACTCAAGTCCAAGCAAATCATTCTTGTAGGAACCCTGAACACAGTCAAAAGGTTGAATTAAAACCCTTCCATATCTTAAGTTCAATCATTTCTTATGAATATGTAATAATATGCTATGGTCATTTAGATATGTAGTATGTTATGAGCATTGCCATAAACATAGATTTTATATTAGTGTTGTATGTTTAAACAAATGTGAGAGGCGATTCAGATATGACTGACATGAAGAAAAGTTACCTGGATTGCCCATGCGCCATAACTGATATATGAAATCGGGTAGCGCCAAACTGGTTTCGGAAGATCAGACAGCAACCTGAAGAATCCAGAGGTCATCATCATGATTCCCTGCATGAACAACCAATGATATAAAATTAGCCTATGTGCTCATTTATAATTTTCGTTTTTCTTTGAAGGGTGTAGTTTTTTTGTTCTTACAATTAATCCAGCCCCTGTAATTATTCCCATTAGGAAATTTGGAACAAGTGAAGCCACAACCATCATGAGGCTTTCAATTACTGAGATGCAGCTTAAGATGTTGAGAGTAAAAAACACAAAGTGAATGAATCCTGGCCTGAATTTCACCATGTTATAAGTAATGGTGCTACTAGTAAGAGCAATAGCAATCAAGAATGGGAAAGAGGATAGAAAGTTGGCTAATATATATGCTGCAACTCCATAATATCCATTAAGCCTTTCTCTATAAAAGACCTGTTTCATAAAGAAAAACATGCCATGCCTCAATAATCTAAACCATTCAAACACAAATCATGAAAAGTTTATCATCTCAAATCAGATAATTGTGTCATACCTTCATTTCTTCAATGAATGATGGAAAACCTCCAATTGACATGAATGTCATGAATCCTGATATAAATGCACCACAGGCACCACGAGCCAGAATTGAAGTGTAGCCATAGCCAATGTCAAAATAAATAGTTCCAACGCATATAGATACAATGATGTAGATTATGATCCTCAACCAATAGTAACCAACATCTCTACACATGTTGACCATTGATCTTTTTGTCAAGGTTGATAGTTGCTTCCACCAACTAGCTTGACTTCCATTCTGTGCCTCACTTTCAAGTCCTTCCTGTATTCATACATCTATCACTTCACTATTGAGATACATTGAATTAATAAAAAGAGTTTAGCTAATTGTAGAAATGCATACCTTGGTAGATAGTTCTAGAATCTTGGATTTTGCCCTTTTGGCATAAGTTGAACGTCTATATCTCTCAACCAGCATTGCCTTAATCTCTGCTGTAGCCAAATTCATGAAAGGATCTGATGAATTTGGAACATCCTAATAAGAGAAGTAAAAAAGTATTACTCCTTAAGTTGTTCATACCAACATAAAAATTTGAGTTTATGGTGCTGTTTTCTGATAAAGACAAAACATGTAATAATATAAATGCTATTGTAGAACAACATTTCTCTTATTAATCAAGTAAGGGCAGAATAATAGGAAGTACAATATACATACAGGAATTCTCTGAGATCCCTTCAGTGTAGCTGTTACAATATCGAAATCAGAATTGATACACCTTAGGAAGTGATCAGAAGGATTTCTTTTACGTGGACAAGGAAAACCAGCTTCAGCAAAAAACTGCAACAGAAATTACAAACAAAATTAGGCACACTGAAGACTAGTTTCTAACCTTAAATGGTAAATTATTTTAACAATGACCATATTTATTTATCAAACATGAAAAAAGAACAACTATACCAAAGGGAACAAGAAATTTTGTTCCTATAAGAATAAATGTGTAACCATATATAGAATAGAAAATATGGTTATAAATACCTCAACTGCAGATTTAGCTTCTCCAAAATAAACAGTTTCACCACCAGAAAGCAAGAAGAGGTCATCAAAGAGTGCAAAGACTTCACTGCTAGGCTGATGAATAGAAGAGATAACAGTCCTTCCATCAGAAGCAACATTTCTAAGAGTTTGAACAACAAAAAATGCTGAAGCACTATCAAGACCACTAGTTGGTTCATCAAGAAACAATAAGCTAGGCCTTGTAAGTATCTCAAGTGCAATGCTAACCCTTTTCTTCTCACCACCACTTATCCCTCTCAAATGCCAATTACCAATTAATCTATCAGCACAATCTTGGAGACCCATTTCTATGATTGTTCCATCTACTATGCTCTCAACTTCTTCTTTGGTCATTGTTGTTGGAAGACGGAGATTAGCTGAATAAGATATTGTTTCCTTCACTGTTAGAGTTCCTAGCAGCACATCCTCTTGTGTTACGTATGCCTCAAGTTAACATGAACAAAACATCAAACCTCTTAGATTTTCAGACTATTCCTTTGATTATAAAGACAGTTATATATAAGCATGTATTACTATTACTTACAACAAAACCATAGCCCAGGCTTTGCTTCTTTCCATTGAGAAGAACATTTCCAGTCATCACCACATTTTTTGAGAGTCTACCTGTCATAACATCGACACATTTAAATATTCAGAAAATATTATAAGAATATGACTCATAAATCATGTACAAAAGTTCATCAAATGTTCCGTATAAAGCTGAATGTTTGGGAAATGATGAAGCATTTACTTCATAATGAACTTAAACAGCATATTTTTTCTAAGTAGCTATTGACACTCAAAATTGTTCATTCATATTTCCCATTAATAGATTATATTTTCAATTTTCTAGTTTACAAAATTGAATTTGGTCAATAAAAATATGAATAAATATTTAAGAAGGTTAATAACATAACCCTTTTTCTTCTGCTGATTACATTTGTGATTGTGAGTGCAAATATGAGACTGAAGCCAAAATCCAATTACCATCAGAATTGAAGTGCATTTTTTGCATGTGTGATGGGTGATAGTTACAATTTCATCTATTTACAGTTATAACATCATTTCATATCTACGTGTTTGGACCAATATATAATATAGCCAAACTAAGAGTTGCAACATTTATTAAACAAACGTGTTATTTGTATATGAAGAGTTTGATATTATACTTATATTTTATAAATACACATATCCGTAGAATACATAGTGTTCAAGTTTTGATGTGAAGAATACATTTTCCCATAGTCCGTACTAGTTAGGTTATGCAATTCAAGACGAGATCTATTTCAATCTTACTGTTCCAACAACCAAAATTCAAGGCATGACTTTATTGCAGAGAGGACACATAATTGTCCCTTATCCATGTCAATTAGGAATTAATAAATACGTATATATATATATATGTATACTCAAATAACTACCACCGACATGTTTTGTTACCTATATTATTATATATATGTGAAAGAAAGTAAGTTGAACACATAAAATAAAAAAGATGAAGAAAGGAAAACCAAAAAATATGGATGGGTTTTGTTGGTAAGTTATAATTTAGATTTAGAGTTGATCCCATGGAACATGGATGATCCATACGAATTAGGATCCTCTCGTAATTGTATTGTAATCAAAAGGATGCATGCATCATTGAATATTGTATTTTACATTAATGGAGAGGATCCTAACCCGGTCGATAACAACATCATACCCCACCCACCATCTATCTACCAAACAATTTAAACATTGGCCCTTTCACTCTCCACTTGGCTATACACTATTGGTTTGAAACAAAGAAATTAAATAATCAAAGGTTTTAAATGGAATTTGGGATAATGCATAAATATTAAATTTAGATGATACAAATGATCTATATAAATGATTAAGTATTTAAGTAACAATAGTGAAATTAACAAATGAATTAGAAAGAATTTTGAAGTGAAGAATTTGTGTAGCAGGAGAGAGTGAGTAGATATATATAGAAGAAAGGAATGATTTTGTTTGAAAAAACATGTTAGGAAGTTGGCATACATAATAGCAGTGATTATAGTAAACCTGCTAGTGAATCAAGAAGGGTGGATTTTCCAGAGCCAGAAGGACCCATAATAGCAGTGATTCTACCAGGCTCAGCATAACCATTTATCCCATTAAGCAATCTCTTTGTTGCTCCCTTCCCAAAATTTGGTATAATCACTCTTAGATCTTCCCATACCAAGTAGCTTCCCCTATTATTAAGCCCACCATATATCACCTCTTTCTTTCTACTACTGCTTTCTTCTATTTCCATCTTTATTTACCTCCTAGACAACTCAAAATGACTAACACAAAAAAACTTCAAACAATGAAGAGAGAGGATGCAATAGTTAATGAATGGGTTCAGTTTGAAACAGATTGGAACCTTATGGGTGGCTAGTAACGGAAATTAATGTGAGGGTCTCATATTCAATGTTCTCCATTTTTCATATTCAATGTTTTTATAATATCTAATTTATGATATTTAAAAAATCAAGAAAAGTGACAACCTTTATTAATAGCTATTATCTACAATGTAGTTAAAAATGTCTTATAAATTTAACCAAATAACTGCAATTTCAGTAAAATCAAACTTAAGTAATTATCTCACGTTTTCAGAACTACATAAAAAAGTGGTCCATTTTATCATAAACTGGTCCTTCGTGTTTTAGCATAAGTAGTAACAAATAATATTTAGGTAATGATTAGTTGATGACTATGGTTGATATAGTGTAATATTTATGGTATGTCAGTGTAAATGTTTATTCATAGTTAATATATCACTCATCATTTATTTCTAGGAGTCAATGATGAGTAAACATGAATCATAAATAATACAATGAAAATATATAAAACTCATATTATATGATTGTATACTTTTTTTTCAAGTAAGTGTTGATGTTATGATTGGGTTGACATCTATATTTAATGGAATTTATGCACATCTACATCCCTATTCAATTGTAACATGTTTTATACTTGATGTGTCTTTCTTTTTCTACCTTTTTGTTATAAAGGAGGGTTATTGCTTTGGCTTGTGTGTGTATAGGTTAAAATATAGGTGAAGTGACTTAAATGGAATTCATTACCGAGTATATTAAATATTTTGCTGCCCTCTACATTGTTGTATATTTTTGGTGAGCAAAAAACTTAGACATGAAACTCTTCCTTCTTTTTTCTTTTTTCAGTGAATCTCTTTCCATTTTTAGTTTCCTACTAAATACTAATTTTAGTGAGGATTGATGATAAGATTACATGTAGTTATATTAGGAAAAAAGTAATATTGGATTCAAGTCAAATACATGCATTTGTCACAAGTCAAGGATTGAATAACTGCATCCCCTTTTGGCCATAGCAGAAATAAGTTGAACCATATCAATGAACAATTAATTATGCACAATGGATGGATCAGTAGTCACAGACAAGATTAAAAAAAACACTGACAAAAGGCTTTTGAAGTTTCTCATTTTAAATTGTGTAACTGGCAACATCAAAATTAATAACCTAAGATTGAAGCTTTATATAGTGATACAGAATATTTTAATATTCAACATGAGGGAGCTCCTGAAATAATTCAACAAATGCAGCAGAACACTCATCAAAGCCAGTGTAAAACACCCAAGTAAAATTTCTACTAATATTTTAATAAAGTACATTCAGCATCACACCAAATATTTCTCCAACAAACGGATCATGACTCTTGTGGTGCCTCAAATCTTGTTGGGGTGTCAATTCCCATCATACAGCAAAGGCCCGATATCAAAATTATTAGCAAAACTATCCCCTGGATCATATAACAAAAAGTAATCTTATCAGAAAACCATAAATGTTATGAGACATGTGGCACTATTTCCACAAAAACCGATATACAAACCCAATATCACAAAATAGTGATCAAGATAAGAAATGCAACAGGATAGCTCTATCCTATTTTGTTGGCTCATCAAACACTAGATTGCAACAAGATACCTGTCTCTTATTTTGTCCACCATACCAGCCATGAGATCAACAAGATCCCCATTTAAGATCAATTTTCCATCAAATATTTGGTTTATTGAAGCCTAGTCATCAAAATAGGTCCCATGAGATCTATGCTGAGTGCTGACGGTTGGAATCAAATGAAAGGGTTGGAGGACCTTTTTGATTCATTAAGGGGCGTAACTTTGTTTGGTCAATCACCAAAGGAAGGGGGAGCCATTATGGCAAGACCCACGAAACTCAACTCTTTTGCGTAGTCTGGGAGCTAGCTGCGGGAAAAGTGTCCCTCACCTGACCACATTATCAAATATAGCAGCAGACGGGTGGGCCAGGACTGACCTCTTCTCAAGTTCCAAATTTTAACTTTACTCTCTACACTAATGAAACTTAAAAGCCATACAATAAGAAAGGATAATCCTAGCACAAAAGCAAAGATACCAGATAGGCAGATCTTAGAAGAAACTAAAGAAGTACGAGCAAGTCAGGGAAGAAACCTGAATATTAAATATGCAAATGCTACAAGTACTATAGCGTTATTTACCAAATACAAATACTATACTGTTATTTACTAAATTTTGAACCCTTAGATCGAAAGACAACATTTCTACAAGGAAAGATGCCACATTACAATGGGTAGAAGTTTTAACATAAACCAAAATCAACAATGGCATAGTTTCGAGGAAAACAATTTTTTAAAGAAACAAATTAGCACGATCTCCAAGTTAGGACGCTGAAAATGCTGAAATAAATTAAAGGCTTTGCAACTAAAGGGGATGATATTGTATACTTGTATTGTTAGAAATGAAGGCACTGAATAAGGAACTTATTAACCTGAGCATGTCCAAGCGATTGCGTTACTGCAGAACTTATTGACCAACAAGGAAGAAGAAATATCGAAGAAAATGGAAAATGAAAAAAAGAAACATAACACTAATTGCAACTTGATCATAAGCAAGTCTTCTCTTGATTACAAGACTAGCATGTTCACAGAAAATGCAAGCCAATCTATAAGAAGCCCCAAGTCATCAAACTACTGCACATCTAAAAGTGGACAGAGAAGCTTACCACTAAAAGGCCCTCCAAAAGAGATGATTTGATCTGGCAGACAGAATCACAAACTGTGGAATTGGTGGACACATTGTCTGCTGTACTTTCTTCTAGAAACCTCTGCAGATCCCTGTAAGAAGGATACTGAGTTGATCTGGAGGGATCTGACACATAAAGAACTGCGTACTTTGCCCCAGATTCCTCCACAGAGGTGATAAGCTCAGATAAAACTCCACCTACAAATATGCATCAAACACAAGCAATTAGCAGATAGTAAAATCAAATCTATCATGCCCATAACTTTTCGAAGTAGATGTACCTTCAGATTGTGTTTTGTCAATAATACTCAAAGGTTGTGAGCCTCCATTGCAGAACACAACCAAGTCTGTTTTCCCTCCATGACTCTCTTCAGCCCTCTTCGTCAAATAGTCCTATCAAGTTATAATGGACAACAAAGAACGTCAGGTCATCGTTACAGCAACCAAAATTCCATATTGGATCATGTCACATGATTTTGTTGATTACTTGAACTGAGTGAAAAGCTGCATTCTCAACATGACTTTGATAATCCATGGAGCAAGATCCAATGAAAGCAACATTTCTAATTCCTAAACCATCTCCACAGGCATCAGTAAATCCTGAAACCAATAAATTTTCTAAACTCTCATCATGTGATGCAGAAACATATGGAAAAGCTAAGGAAGTGTTGGATCTGGTGAAGGAGACCTGCCATGACAATGGAACAGTGGCAAAGTCAACTTTGAAAAATTAATCCTTTCAGCAGTCATAGACCATATTTACTCTACATGAAAACTCGATAGATTGTATGCCACAATTTTCTCACCTTAAGCAGGTCTAAAAGAGCTGAGTCGGCACGATTGTTCATGCTTAAATCTGCAGATTGTAACTGCAAGGGGAAATGTAACTTAGTTTATTGCTGCTGCACTTGTTTTCAGGAATCAGTACGAAAGTTGCAACTTTGAACTATCTATATGAATGCTAGAAATATATTACCTCTCTGCCAACAAATAAAAGTGCCAAATCCAGAGGCTCCTGAAATTTATTTCCTTTGCACTACCCAAAACAAAACAAAAAATTATTACACAAAAGGAAATGAAAAGTAAAAAACCACATGATAAAAGAAGTAAACAACTTCAGAGCAAAAGTAGTATAAATGACAGGAATAAAAGCTGAAGAAGAAAGGGAAGTGCAGAATAGTAATAATACCAGAAAATTTGACCAGCCTGCTTCAGATAACACAGACTTTGCTAGATCTTTTGGAGAAATGGTCTGATAATTTACAGATTCCTTCAATCCATAGTCTGAATCCCTGTAATGGTCCATTAAGATTAAATGAGATTATTACAACACTCAAGAAAAGTGCACAACACCATTCATATTACACGAAGCATCCATGGTTTCAACAATATTGCCACTCAATACAATAGGATTGAAATGATAATATCATGTATTTTTCCAATAATTCACTTTTCACATATTCAGCTTATGTGCTTCTTTCATATTGGACAACTCTGAACCTAAAAGTCCAAAGCTTTGAAGCCCTAAATTGAAGAGTAAAATGATAGTAGAAAGGTATATTGAATAATCAAGAAAATGTAACAGAAGCTAGATATAAAGAAAACAGATAAAAAGAGAATGGAAAAGAAGAATACAGATTGTAATGAGAAGACCAAAGGAAAGCAGGGACAGTTGAAGCGAATAAGCCATTTGGGATAAAAGCAACCACAAAAAACAAACCAACCATCGTCATCTTCATCATCATCATCATCATCTCAATAATACAATCCTGAATTCATTCAAATCATCATCATCATCATCATCGTAAATAAAATTAGTATATAGAGATTCGATCGGAGAGAAATATATAGAGAGAACGCAGAAAAATAAAATCAAAAACCTGGAATGGGATTCAACCTCCACTTTCAATCCTGATCCTCAAATCTTATGATCAAACTTGTAACCCAGGAAACACTATTTTTTCTTTTATAAATAAGTTTAAAATAAATTTAGGAATTTATTAAAATAAATTTATTGATTTAACTTAATACAAAATACACAAGTAATTACAGTTAAATTTGTGCATATTTAATATATAAAATGTTGATTTTTCTGTTCAAATTTAAAATAAAAAATATTGATTTTTCTGTACCAATAAGTGTTTGACAATAAATAAATAGTAACATTTTATTTTATAAAAATAATAAATTAATTCTACATGTCTATATATAATTTTATGTAATTAAAATTTATATATTATATATAAAATAATTTATAGTAACAAATGTTGAATTATATTATTATTTATTGTCGTAATTATATTCCTTATTTTTTTCAAATATTTCTTCTTTCCATTTGCTCTTAATCCAAAAAACATGTATCTCATAGTTTTGTTTGGTTCCATTTTTTGTCGTTATTCAAACTTGGCATAAATGTTGGGTAGGTTTGGAAAGGAGGTTTGGTTTGGTTACTAAGAGAAGAGCGTCCTAAAAGTTAACGACCCTCACTCCCAAATCAGAAACAAATACTAAACAACAACCTTTTACTCATCGTAACGGGGATCAGATGTTCCAAAATAAGTATATCCTCATATACTTAGCCAATCAGTTTTCTTCAAATAATATAAAAATAATATTTTACAATTTTATAATTTTTATTTTTGATAAATTGTCGCTTTTCATTGGACAGGTACATAAATTGGGGTAAAGGTGATCCCATTCCTCACATCATTCATTCACAAATCAGAAACAAATACTAAACAACAACAACAATTGAAAAATCGTCACTTTGAATTGAAAAATCATGTTTTTGGCTAAACCCATTTTCCGAAAACACCTAATACCCTCTTCCACCCTTTCACTATTCCATCATACATTTAGTTCTTCTTCTGCAGCTGCAATTCAAGCTCAGAAGACTATCCATGAAGGACCCAGAAATGATTGGACTCGTGATGAAGTCAAATCAATTTACGATTCTCCCATTCTCGATCTTCTCTTTCATGGGGTAACTCTGCATTTCCCTTTCTTCCAAAATTTCATTCTTTTTTACTTATTAGGATAACCCATCAACAAAAGTATACATCTTTTTATTGGAAAATATGAAATGTATGTGATTTATGTGTCAGGCTCAAGTTCATAGACATGCTCATAACTTCAGAGAAGTGCAGCAGTGTACTCTGATGTCAATTAAAACCGGAGGGTGCAGTGAAGATTGTTCATATTGTCCTCAATCCTCAAGGTATGATACTGGTCTCAAAGCTCAACGACTTTCCAACAAGGACGCTGTTCTCCAGGCTGCAAAAAAGGTAATCTTTTTATTTATTTATTTATCAATTCAACCATGTATGGGCACTCTCTCTGTACTCTCATATATTTATCTGTAAAAATCTTAAGTTTCCATATATTTATCGACAAGTGTTAAAAATATTCATTTTGAATTGTTAAGTAAGTGTTGAAGTTCTACATTGGTTGAGTGTAAGTGTAATGACATGAGATTTATAATGACTTCGGAGTATTAGCTAGTGTTTTAGGTGGGTTTATGCCCAATTTTTGTAAGGAGAATGGTAAAAGGTACCCTGGTTTAGGATTAAAAAAAAGGTCAAATTTGAATAGGGAAATGATATAATTGAAGTGTTGGGCACAAGAGATGTGCTTTAAATGTGAAAGTCTCACATCTGTTAATTATTTGAGTGGTGAATCATTTATAATGAATTGGGCAACTTCTCCCATATAATCTAGCTTTTAGGGAGGAGTTAGACCTCGTTATTTGTTATAAGAATATTGCCATGTGCTGCTAGGTTTTTTTATTTTCTTGAATAACATGGACTCATGGAGAATATTCTTTCCTATATAGGCAAAAGAGGCTGGGAGCACTCGCTTTTGTATGGGTGCTGCGTGGAGGGACACAGTAGGAAGAAAGACCAACTTCAACCAGATCCTTGATTATGTAAAAGAAATAAGGTAAAAAAATTGAAGTGAAAGACATAAGGTTTTTATTTCAACATCATTTTTCAGAATTATCAAATTCTATGGAAAGGAACCATTCTGTCTAAGAAGTTGAGTTTTCTCTGTCCGAAGTTTGGTGGTGACTGAAAAATGTTAAAAGTTTGATTTATCTCATTTCAAGTGAAACACACTTTAGTTCCTTGGTGACATGGGCTCTCTACTTTACTCTAGGGGTATGGGGATGGAGGTGTGTTGCACCCTTGGCATGCTGGAGAAACAGCAGGCTGTTGACCTAAAGAATGCAGGTCTCACGGCCTACAATCACAATCTTGACACTTCAAGGGAATACTATCCAAACATCATCACGACAAGGACTTATGATGAGCGCCTACAAACCCTTGAGTTCGTTCGTGATGCAGGGATTAATGTTTGTTCTGGTAATCATATTAACTTGAAATACCGTGAAACTTATTTGTAATTTGCTATGAATGTGATATAGACTTTAGAATATCCACCTGCATGAAGCTCATCCATTGTAATAATAATAAATTATTCATTTTTCACACCAAGATCATAATATGTAGGTCTTATTCATTATGAACTCTCTTTCCTCTGTTTTTCTTGCCTCTGGAGTGAAAAGTATAAAGTTCTTGGTTTGACATTTGCCTGACTTAGCTACTTCGGCTTCATATAAATTGTTTGACTGGACAGTTTAAAGTTCCAAACTCCGAAGCAATTGCTCTCATGGATAATAGCAGTTCAATGAGTTTTTTCAGAATTTGTATAAGTCGATGACTATAAATTTGTTATATCTATTTTACACACTATCCATCCTATATGCATATCAGATCTCTCTAAGTGGCTTAAGGTTTTGTGTTACTGGAGCGGACCTTAGTTTGGTTACTTTGGTAACATTATTACTTTATGTAAGCAGCATAAAGATTACCAATAATTATTTGAAGGCTCTATGCTATGACATCACCACTTATCAAATCTACTTTTGGCTTGTTTTTCTATTCAAAACAAGCCTGAATCACTATGCAATGAGTTTATTGTTTCCTCCATGGTAATCTGACCTAATGATATCTGCATCTTGCTTACAGGAGGAATTATAGGGCTTGGAGAAGCAGAGGATGACCGAGTAGGTTTGTTACACACTCTGTCAACCCTCCCCACCCATCCAGAGAGTGTTCCTATTAATGCACTTATCGCTGTAAAGGGAACCCCTCTAGAGGACCAAAAGGTAAATTTATTTAATTGATCAAATTGTTAAACTAAAATAATAGTGGAAAAATGCTGGTCATTCTTTGGTAGGTGTTGGTCATATTGTGGATGGTGTTTAATTTCTAATTGTGTTTAATAGTTGTTGATAGCAGGACAAAAGGGTGTAAATATGAAATTGAGTTGTGAAATTAGCCTTTCCAGATATAACTTTTAAGATACAACACCTTTCAGGATTGAGAAGATAGTAGCTTAGAGCATAAGATTTTATCAATGGAGTCCATTGTAAAATTTATGAATGTTAAGGTGACAAGTAGTTATATGACAGATTACAGTTATCAGCCAGTAACATTTTCTTGTAGTGTGGTTTAAATCGTAATGATGTAAAACTTTTCAACATCTTAACTGCTTGTTTTTAAGCATGTTTGGATTGATGGGATCATCTCAAACCTATCAACATCTGTGTCTTCAAAATAAGTTGACACAAATTACTGTCACATTTTTTTGAGTTGTCTATATACCTGAAAAGATTTGACATGTTTGTGCTCTATTTTCAGCCTGTTGAAATATGGGAGATGATTCGCATGATAGCCACAGCGCGTATCATAATGCCAAAAGCAATGGTGAGGTTATCAGCAGGTAGAGTTCGTTTCTCAATGCCTGAGCAGGCATTGTGCTTTCTTGCAGGCGCAAATTCTATCTTCACTGGTGAAAAGCTTCTCACTACTGCTAACAATGATTTTGATGCTGATCAACTCATGTTTAAAGTTCTTGGTCTGCTCCCAAAAGCTCCAAGCTTTAATGAAGATCAAACTAGTGAGGCAGAGGATTTTAAGGAAGCTGCTTCTTCTAGTTGAGTTAGTTAATGATTTCAGCTAGTGTTTGTGTTCCTTTAACTTCTGTAACTGCTTATTATAGCATGTCAACTGGACCCTGTTTTACTCTTCTCCATTTTGATAATTTAAAATGCAGTGGATATTACTGAATTTTCCCAATCTCAATTCGAAGACATAAATGGCAACAATTTAGCACTTGTTGACAATATTTATTTCCCAATAACTTAGCTTGTTCAAGCTTAAAATGTAGCAGTGGTACTAAAAAACACTTTTACTTGGTTTTCTCTATTTCATCATTCTATAACGCCAAGTATGTACCAAGTTAAATCAGAAAAGGGGACAAAATGTATGTTTAATCACTTATAACAATTGGATTCAAACACTATCCAGGATCAATTAATAATATCAATTATTTTACAAAGTTTTCTAAATTAGAGTATTAGTTTTAATATAGATTTATTTTACAAGCTTAAAATGTAGTCTTAAATTATGTTATGAACACCTTCAACTGTTTAACAATAGTCTTAGACCTAGGCCTATTTAGGTAAATTTTACCCGGACTTGTGTACAGCCATAGTGATACTCAAATAGGATAGTAGATAAGAAAAGCTAAAAAAATAAGATTGGTGACAAAAAATAGAGGACAAAAGCCCCACAAGAGAGTGCTGATGTTTTTTCTTCTGGTAACATGGAGGTAACTCTCTTGATATAGTGACATGTAAGAACAAATTTGATGTCCTTTTGGCTTTGTTTGAGACAACTAGCTTACCAACTACTTGAAAGCTTTTAAGCTAGTTGAAACCGATTGTAAGTTATAAAGCTCCCCCATCAAATACAAGCTACTGTAATTAAGCAGAATGTGTGCTTCAATGGAACAAGTATTCTTCTAAGCATATCACTGTCTTATTCTCACTTTGAACAATAACACATTCTAGACCAAATTTATAGACAAAAGTAAGCAGAAAGATATGACATGCTGCTCCACAAATACAACTCCACAATAAATAACCAATTTTCCATAGCAATCAGAAGTTCTCTCCAAAGAGTGAATGAATCATAAATTTATCATAATCTCCGGTGAACAAAATTTTCTACAATTACATAAAAGGTTATGCAGTACCAGATGAACAAATTTCAAGAAATTATTGAGGAGAAAGCCAATATTCCATACAAATATCGCCATACAGAGAAAAATGCTGATAGTATTAACGTTTGACCCATTGGTAACTTTTCCTTGCTTTGGCCTTTCCTGGCTTTTTCCTTTCTACCACTCTTGCGTCCCTTGTCAGGAAACCAGCTGGTCAAGATTCAACAGAAGTTAGTTTGGTAAATCATCATAATTCAGCACATATACAAACCAGTCAAAAGTAAAAGTGAGGTAGCATTTCATAGATGTCAGAAGATGATAGATCATATTTGGTGTATTCTCTAAACAGAACAAGACAAAAGACAGAACATTCTGGTTCCATCCCTTTTATCGGAACCAGAGAGAACAGAACAATAGAACATCTTGTTTTGTCATGTTTCCTTCCGTTCTGTCTGTGCACAGTGCACCAAACGTCATTTGTGTAACATGTTCTCATAAATCCCAACTTGAGAAGTTTGACATGAGAGAATGATAAATCAAGAGATGTTTTTTTTTTTTAAAAAAAAAAAGAGCAGCATGATGAATCAAGGGGGAAAAGGTATAAAAGCTTATACCATTTCTAAGCGCGGGACGCAAGTCTGGTTCCCAGCTTTGCAAAGCTTTGCTGATCCCCAATCTTATTGCTCCAACTTGACCTTTGCAAGAAACATGCTTAATAAGTACATACAATATAAAGTGAAAGAGAGATGAAAACAATTAAAAAATTGAACTTTGAGAAGTTACCAGTTATTAAATTTACATTCATCGGTGTAAGATTGTCATTGGAATTTGAATAGAATAATAGGACTTATTAGGAGCTTTCTCATGGTTCAAGCATTTTAATTGTCAAAATTTAAATTTCAGCTGTCATCAGCTAAAGGGCCAAATTTAATGGGGTAATACATTTGGCCCTAAATAAACCAAAAAGAAAAAAAGAAGACAAAGGAAATAAAAAATAACAAGAATATAGTGTTGAATACTTCTCAAATTAGTAAAGGATGCAGCATTATGAAAAGAAGAAATTGCTGTTCATAAACTTTTCTTCTTTCAATCTTGCATTGACAGAGATATTTTCACTGATATCAAAGTAAGCTCATGCTTCATGAATGATATTGCAAAGGCCAATTACAACATGGCTAAAATAGTATAAGTTTTGTTCAACTTTTGCTTTTAGTTCTTGAGAATTGTTTTGAAAACACAACTTTAAAAGATTCAAAAACAAAAATGGTTAAAAGATGTGTTTGGACTTTGGATCATTTATTTCTAAAACAAGTTTTAAAAGCAGCAAAACAGAGAGCATGTTTGGCTTGCTTTTACCATCTAGAATGTAAACAATAAACCATCTGGCCATCTCTTCCCCTGCTTTGCCACTAGCCAATAACTCTAACCCACCTCGTTTTCTACTCTGCTTTTCTTCTTCATTGAAGAAGAACACACTCCACAAGATGCTAAACTCTATGTTGACCTCATCTAATCCCACTCTATATGCTAATCTTTGACCTATAAATGGGTCCTTTTACATTTCTCTAATATTTAAAAAGGCAGGATAATGAATGTTGACTATGTGGGCAAATTTCTCTATCAAATAATAAAATACACATTTGCTCATGTCAAAACAATATCCTTAAGTGTCAGACATGCTTGCAATATATACTGTGGCATGCATGAAATATGGTTCAGGAGTGGCATGCAGCTATGCCTTGTATGCTACAGGCAGAGAAGACACTACAAACTTAAGGTAGCATTTTCATAACCATAAAATTATACATGTAAGCATTCTTAAGAATACAGAAACAATATTATCATATAATGAAAGAAACTGAGGGCAATTGTGAAAATTCAAATATAAAAACAAACTAAAAGTCATTAACCTCACCTGAAACACCACCTCCTTTCACAGTACATTTGACATCCCAAAGCCCCAAAGTCTTTGTCTCAGAGAAAGGCCGAAGCAGAGTAGCACGATGTTCAAGCATTGGGAAATAGACATCAAACTCTTTATCATTAACTACAAATTTACCATCACCAGGCTGAACCCAGACACGCGCTACACTACATTTTCTTCTACCTGTTCCGTAAGCACGTCCTTTATCATCTACTTGTCTCACTCTTGCTTTTGCAGCTTCCTCTTGCTTTAGACGTTCCAGTTCAGCTCTACTGGATTTGCTAGTATTCTTCTCATAGCGCAAGTCTTCTATTACAGAAAGAGGGGGCAATCCATCAACCCCTTCAAAGTCTTTCAATGCAATCAAACTGTCAAGCATTTCATCCGTGATTCCAGAAGAAGCAATCAAATCACCAAAAGCGCGATTTGGGCCTGTAACCGCAATAGGAAAGTGGCATCACTGACCTTGATAAATGTCTAAACCCCAAAATAAACAAAAAAATAACTGTCATTACATGTGCATTATAATGTTACAAATTCTGGTTATATAGATATCAGTGGCGACTTCAATACCATCCTGTGTATACTCATGGAACTTAAGACCAACATAAGAAGCATTAGAGTTCAAGTTTCTGTTCATTATATGCTTAGGCTTAGCCTTCTTAAAACAGTATTAAAAACTATAATATATGTTACATGGTCATTTAGGGCAAGACATACTCAACATGCCATAAAAAAATAACTATAGATATCAGTGTTATAGGATTATTTGACAAAGTTATGGCATCAATTATAATTCAGTTTAATATGACAACACAAAACCATTTAACTAATGATTTCACAAACCATCAAACACTAATTCCCACTCATTAATTGGTCAAACAAATGATTGATTAGAAGTACAGCCGTGGTTAAACATAAATAAAAAATTGTAATAGGAAATGTCTGCTACATACCTAGGCATTATATTATGTCATAAACCAATTGTTCACAAAAGTCATTAAGTTCTAAGGTCGCATAGTAATCAACTTAATTAAAGGCTCATTCAATAAGGGTTTTTTCATACACATCGATCCAGTGAGCAAACACAAAACCTCATGCTTAAGTTAGAGGCTCAAGCCCCTTCTGCTTGGACCATAACAAACATTATTATTCAATAAATGGTTATTACATTTGAACTTATGAACTTCCCTTAGGTTCTTTTTGGTTCATTTCAGAAGCTTCAGTAATAAGCCGAATCAAAATAAGGTAAAAAGAGCTTACAAGCAGTCATAAGCTCTTACAAATAAATGCTTAAGTGCTTATATGATAAGATAAGCCCCAAATAAGCTTTGTATAAGCTCTTTCTAAATGCCCCTAAATGCTTTACAACGCATTGTTACCCAATACACAGTTTGAGTAGATGTATGCAGTTCATATGGATATGTAGTTCATCACCTTTTTTCATTATGAGACTTTCTTTAAGATGAACCCAGTAAGCCATATGAATTTGGTAGTGGTACACAATACTTTGGTGAACTAGAGAATCCGATAACATTAGTTAAACATAACAACCATCTAATATAATAGGAACTATAGTGTCATACACAGAAAAAAAGGTTTTTTAAAGGGTAACCTTTGAGTATGGCAGTGAGCTCTTTTTCTTCCTTCTGAAGCATATCAACCTCCTCCTCCCTTCTTCCACTCTCTTCCACATAGGTGGCATTGAACCCTTCATCCACCACTTCCTCTTGAAAATTAAACACATCATCACCTTTGTCATCTTTCATGCTCCAAGGTGTAAGCTTCTCTGATCCAATCCCAATATGCCCACCTAAAGAATCACTCTTCTCTTCACTTTCCTTATCAATTCCCTTAAATATAGCATCCTCATCTTCATTATCAATACCCTGCTTCTCTTGCAACCACAGATGCTCCTCCTTCTTATCTTCTACCGCCGGGGCAGCATCGGCGCTGTTGTCTTCGGCGAAGAAAGCATCAAACTTTTCTTCGGTCTCACGAAAATCTCTCCAGATATTAGGAGAAAACCGGTCGTCGTTGTTATTTCCATTGTCATTGGTGGAGAAGAATTTGGGGAATGTGGTGAAACATGGATTGGTGGGTGAAATGGCGAAACGGGGATTGGGGGGGAGAGAGAAGAAGCGACGGAAATGAGAGGGTTTGGGAATTAAACGAGAAAGCATGATGAAAAGTGTGTATTTGTGATCGATAAAGTTTAAAATTTCTCGTTCATTAGTTGTGAAACGGAATAGATATCCACCGGAGTTTGAGGGTGGAGAAGAAGAAGAATTTCAGATGAATATAAGAGGGTTTATTAGGTTTAGAGAGGCCAATGCTATGCTATGCTATGCTGTGCTGGTCTAGTCATAAATGTTACTAGATTAATTTAATTAATCATTTTAGTATCATGCTTACAAATATGGGCCTTAATTTATAATATTGAATTGGATGATGAATGGCTTATGAAGACACCTTCTTCTGTGGAAATACTACTTTATGTTGATACCAAATTTAAAGAAATAATATCACACAACTAGGATGGCAAAACAATTATATTGTATCTTAAGATAGTAGAATACAACCATCTATATAAAATAAGAAAAACACTCGGAAGTTGTATTTGTGACACTATGGGAAAGCTTGGAGATTGCCTCTATTTGCAGATGAAGTTCTTCCCTCGTTTGTAAACTTCCTATTCATTCCTTCAGTTTATGCATTTTCTGTCTAACAATTCCGTGTCTCTCAGTTTATGCATTTTCTGTCATAAATGTGCACAACATATGTTGATGAATTTAGTTACTACTACTTCCATGCTTATAAGCGACCATATCATCAAATCTCCCTATAAAGTTTGATTTAATAAAAAATAAAATAACAGTTAAGTCGGGTAGCATTTTAATAAAGCTTGTTTAGTGTGAGTTTAATCTGTATGCCATGAAAATGTAATGTTTTTTTATATATTATTGATATAGTATTCATTATTCACCATGGGTGTATTTTATTTTTATTTAAGATTAAATGACTATTCACTGTATAAAAACTTGTATGATGTGAATTTTAAAAACCTATTTTTTTCTAAATGATATTTTGATAAATTTGATATTTCCATATCCTCCATCATACTCGCCCTTTCCTTAAATAAAGAAGAAAACATGCTGACCATGGATCACAGGCTTCTTCAAATGAGTGTTACATTATCTTATGTGAGATTCTGAATATCTCCTATCCAATTCGCAGTTGACTTGAATTTCACCAAAAATAAGGTTTTCTGAGAGTTCTAATAGGCCTCACTTCTTTTGGCTGCTTTTTTCCTTTTCTGACATGGCCCTTATTCTTTTTGCTCAGTGGAATCTAAAGCTTGGCCATGTCTATTGGCTAACAATTATTCCTTTCCATGCATCATTATAATTATTGCATGAATTTATTGTTTAGACAGCACTGCTTTTGACAGTGTAAAAATCACAATATTACATGCAACAGAAGTGGCTTAATTGGTAATTACAAGGAATGCATGGAACCTAACAGTACATGCTAATTCCTTTCCACAGAAAATAAACCAGATTATGGATACTTGCAACATTAATAACTGGCTAACTCAATATCCAGATAATCAAGATGCAAAGTATTAGGTTCTAAGACACTTGGGTCTGACCAAAAAGGAGCAGAGCAGAGTACAAGTATATATAACTTCTAATAAAGAAAATACAGGAAGCAGGGCATAAGCAGTTGGCAAGATAGTAACCAACAGTACAACATCTAGCTTAGCAGCAAACAAGATTTGCATAACAAGTCAAAATCTATTAACCTGTCAAGAATTTTTTACTCTTTTCACAATAATTACAATATCAGTTGATCATGAAATTTGAATTGAATTTAGGATTACATGAAGACAATGATAAGGTGGAAGGAGACCCTGACATACCCATATTCCTCCTCCTTCAGCCTCAGATTGGAGGATCATCAATAGTATCATATTTACTCCTTAGGCTTTGTTTGAGAGTTATGAGGGAAAGGGAAGGAGAGCAATCAAGCAAGGGTAAGGAGGGGGAGGAAGGGAAGGAGAAAAGAAAGCAAATCAATCAAAACCTCTCTCTTGTTTGGGAGTGTGAAATTTAGATGGGACGAGATTAAAGTAATAGTAATGCAAAAATATTGTTATACTCTTCCATTAAGAATCTAATTAACAATGAGAAATAGACAAAAAAATTAATTATAAAATTTTACAAAAGACATTTAGATACTTTGACGTGTTTGTCTCCACAAAAACCCCAAATTGGGAAAACCATGAAAATGAGAATTTGGAGGGTTTTAAAGGGTTCCAAAAAACCTCCAAAACCTCTCCCTCTCTTTCCCCCAACTCCCAAACAAGGGGAACTATGTTCAAAGTCATCCCCTCCCTTCCCTTCTCATCCAAAACACTGCATGTGGTTTACTTGAAACAAATATGCTAAGAAATTTCCTTTCATCATGACGATAAGGGAACATATTTATTTCCTTTCTGCAATCATATCCACTTTAATTGGATGCAAAAAGTTGTATATATGATTCATATAAAGCTAGGCACCATAAACTATGACCATTTCTGCAGCAGATATATACATGTACAGAATAATTTCCTGAGCTACTCTTACCAATCAGGTGAGAAGAAAATCAGAACTGTATAACAAAAAAAGAAATATATTTGTTCTCTACCTTGCCTTTATTCTATTTATCAGAGATTCTATTGACTTTTGGATTCTAGTTCCTTCTGATTGTATTGCTGACTGAGATGCCTCATGTAAATGCTGAATTCCACGACCCAAACTGGCAATTGATGGGGCTGAAGGGAGAGATTCAACAGCACACTCGATCCCATCACCCCACCATAGCAATCCTGTGCAAGTTCCAACGCTGGCTGCAAGTGTAGCATAAGGCAAGACCCCAACAGACCGTATCTTTCGCTTTCTCATTATTTCATAGAACGCTGTTCTCGTAACTGAAAAACTGGTTTTTTCAGCAGAGGCTATAATGCTGTGAGCAACAGCTCGGATCTTCTCAGCAGATACAGCTGCCTTCATGGCACTGGAAGTTTTGACTCCAGAAGCTGCAACTCCAGGAGCCACAGCTTTAGATGGGCCAAGTGCAAAAGCAAGTGCTCTGTGTGCCTGGCTGAAAATGATTTTGATTGAAGCTGGAACTTTGAAAGTAGCCAACTTTATCAGAGTTGATGCAGGGACTACTTTGGTCAGCGATGAAGCTCCTAAAACTGCTGTTGCTCCAGCCCCTACCGCCACAACTGCATTATCTGTTAATGAACGCTTCCTGTCATTATGATTTAAAATAACCCCTTTACCTTCGGAATCTGTGATTAGTTGTCCAACCAGCCCATTGACTACACCAGGAAGAGGAGTATTCCAGTGTTTCCTTAGACCAGCTATGGCACTAGCATCTACTACAGCCACAGTTGTCTTAAACTTATCGGTCTGGCTACGAATCGCATGCGCAAAGAGCACGTGAGCCTTGTCATCAACCGGAAGCTCTGAGAACTCAAACTTATCTGACTTCGGAACCCCTTTCCTGTTAATCGGTTGTAATGCACTATTAGTAAGAGCTACCCTAAGCCCCTCAACTGCAATCCGGAACGTATAGACCTCAGAAACAGTTTCAGAATCAAGAACCTCCCCTCTGTTCACACTCAAAAGCATCTTCTGTGCATTCGCAAGCGCCTTCCCTATTGATGGAAGATCGCTAAATATATCATGCAAGTCCTCCAATAATGGATAAATAGACTTGGCAAAAGCCGGTGTCTCATAACTAGTCCCCTCCCGAGTCTCCCCCTCCGAAACAGAGCTTGTGTTATTGATACCAAGCAATTTTGGATCCATATAGACAGATAGAGCTTTCACCATCTGAGCCCGAACATCGCTGTTAACAGAAAACCTTTTCAAATTCATTGGTGCCAAAGAAGCAGCAACTTGCTGCTGAGGAACCAAACTACTAACAAGGCTTTGGAAATTGTTTCCTCCACCAGAACTATCAACATTATTATTATTAACCAAACAACTCTTCCCTAACGATGACTCAACCACTATAAACTCTGATCCTACATCATCGGCCGCTTTCTTCGCGGAAATCAAATGGCCATGAAAACTAGTCCCAAAAATTTCCCTGAGCACAAAATTGGCTGCATCATTCTCATACATATCCCTACCAATCTTATAAAGAAAACATCTTTTTACAACCTGAAATGAGGATGTGGGAATTGGAGTGTGTTGTTCCTCAGATTGAATCTGAGAGAAAGGGGAAAGAGGCGATTGTACCAAAACGACGTCGGGTTGAAGAGCAGTGATGAGGGAGTGAACATCAGAGGCAGATGTTTGAGACAAATTGAGAGCGGAGAGAATATAAATAACGGAATGGGTTTGAGAATCGCGAATTGCGAAAACGAATTGCTTAGTGTGTTCAGAGATGGGAAGTTTGTTTACCAATTGGTTCGATATTTTGAGGTCTTCGTCTTCATCGCTGGTTCTGAATGGCCATAGCTTATAGAGGTTCCAAAATAACGTCATAGCCATTGAATTCAACTTCAATTTCAATGGAGGAAGAGAGTTACTGTGTATGAGGAAGAAGAATAATATAATAATATAATAATATAATAATATAGAGTTTGTTTGATAACTTTGAATGAAGATCATGAAATTTCAGCTCTGCACATCACTGTATACGAACCAAGAGGGCAATTTTACCCTTCACCTCTTAACTCATTTTACTTAAATACCCCTATATATTTGATGTGTAATGTAAACATTTAAATTCACTAATATTCGATAAATTAGGGTGGTTTGCTTTCACTACTTTTTATTTTCATTTTGAATTAAATAGGGAAAAAGATGGTGCAAAAAAGTATTAGTGTTGAATAATTGTACATAATATTATAGTCTCATGTGTCAAATAGTGTACACGATATTAAATCTAACATTTATAAATAAACCAATTTGAGTACTTTTGTACATAAAAAGAATCAATAACAAAACTATTATAGGTCAATTATATGAGACAACTAATTTTGAGAATTTGATATTTTTATCCTAATTATATTTTATGGTTACTTAGGTATTATTTCCAGAATTGTAAGTCTAGTAACATTCTCTAATTTTACTTTTGTATGCTGCTTTCCTTTTATATTAAGAAAAAAACGACTTTACATACTAACATGTATGAAACAATAATAAGATTAAAAAAAGTATAATTCTTTTATAAATATTTAGCAATTGAAAATTATACAATGAATCCCAAACAATAGAAATATGAAGAGGCTAATATATATTAAACGAAAATGTATAAGATGAGGCCAAAATTGAATTAGGAAAATATGGAAAGTTATCATTAATAGAATGGGCCGGCTTTTGAATATCCATAGAAGGAACAGAATATTGAAAATGCAAAATAAAAATGAAAAAAAGGTTACAACAACTTTCTCAGGGTTTATGCACACGCTCTTCTCCATCATCATCGTATATATATACACACCTTTCACCTTTTAACTTCCAATCATACTAATATAGATTCCAGAGAGAGAGAGTTTCTAATGTACACAACAAAAAACACTCTTCTTGTTCTTTTGTTTCTTGTTCCAAACTGAGAAACAAAAAGTTTTTTCTTTCTTTTCACTCTCAACAAACAAATCCATTATCAAAATTTAATCTTTTTATTTTCCATTATGGATACTATTCATGAAGCCACCAACGTAGTCATCACAAGAATCAACAACCTTGCTGAACCTGAAAATGCTTCCAAGATCATTGGTTACATTCTTGTCAACTTTCATGACATTGAACTCATTCGTTTAGCTTCAAGTCCTGATCATGTTCTTCATTCCCTTGTTCTTAGGCTCAAAACCCTCATGGGACTTTCCTCTTCTGCACTTTCTTCTCCAAACCCTATACATGTACCAATGCCAAGGCCTCGTCTCATTTCTGCAAACCCGTTTTCCCGTTTCACTGGCAACCACCCTTCACTCCCTAGCTTCACAAACAACCCCATTATTCCAAAGTTTGGTTCTTTTGTTTCACCTGATCATGGGTCTATCTCAAAATCTCGTCTTTCGCCTCGTGTGATTATGGGTGGTGAACGTGACTTTAATGAGCAACAAATGCGTGACTACTTTTCATTCTTGAAGGACGTGGATTTGGTGGATCCAAAACAACTTGAATTGAGTCATGGAGATGGTGATGCTCATTTTCACCGGAATTACTCCACTGGTGATGTGTGCGTTGGTTCTGAACAAATTGGGTTTAAGCCATGCTTTTACTTTGCTGAAGGGTTTTGCAGGAATGGCAGGAATTGCAAGTTTCTTCATGGTGATTTAAATAATTCAGTGGGTCCCTCTGTTGGTTCAGCAACTAGGTTTGAGGGGTTGGAACAAGGTGAGGAGTTTATGAGGCTCGATGCTGCACAGCAACAAAGATTAATGGTTATGGCTGCAACAGCTTCACTATCCTCACATGATAAGTACATTCACTTTTTGATGCAGCGACAAAATGATTCCCAGAGGTTGGTTATCTATCTATAGAATATAATCTATAGAAAAGCTCTCTTCTTTTTCATTTATGTATTGAAAAGTTGGTACTTATTTAAAAAAAATCTGCTATGAAGTGATATTTTGTTCCCTGGTTGGCCTTGTGATGCATTTCAGAGCTGAATTTTACAAGTTTGGCAGGTGCAGTTCAGAAAGGAATGAGTTTCTAGCTATGTTGGCAGCTGGTAAACAGAACCCTTCTTCGAGACAAATTTATTTAACCTTTCCTTCTGAAAGCACATTTAAGGATCAAGATGTTTCAGAATATTTCAGGTAAAACTTGATTTTGTTCAAATGGTAGTGGTTTAGTGACATGGTACATCAGCAAAAACAATGCAGTACTGTGAAATATGTGAGAAACTATTGAAGTCCATTATCAGATACTACCTTTAATTATTCCAAATCCATCTAAAAACTAGAAAATGCGGCTGATTTGCCATTTCTTCGAGCATGCCTTTCAAGGTTTTTGCATGTAGTCCTTTGTGTTGTGCGGTCATGGTCGGAAGCCTCAGTGAGCATAGATTTTTTATTGCCTCTGATATTCGTCCTGACTCCTAACAAGAGCAGTGCTTGTGCCTTTTTATCTCTTTGATTGATTTGAGTTTGCCTGGTGGTTAGAGGCTGCTTCCCTGGCCCTAGGGCAACCTAGCTTCACCATCTTAAACTATGTATTCAATAATCATTAGTTTTGAGGTTACCACATAAAGTTAAGAATTTCATGATCCTTCCTGAAAATTTTATATGTACGGCTTGAATTTGTGTATAGAGCACATCTACCTTAACTGTGGTTGTTCATAAGTGGTAGAGAAGGACAAAATTAGGGTTGGATTCATAGTAATTGGCTAATTGCACCCTGAGAAGGTTGCATTTGAAAGATAGTGAAATATTGTTTTATCAAATGTAGTTTCTCTTTAATTGTTGTGTTGTCATGTTCATGTATGCTATCAAGAAGTAAATTAAACAAAATTCTGATCTCTAATTGACCATTGTTTGTTCTATAACTTAATATATACTTGGAGGACAGTTGTTTCTATGTTTATTTTGTCTTGTCATATTCACACAAACACACACATGCATACATTTGTGTCGAAATCGAAGGGTTTTATTGAACAAGCTACTTTGCTCTTTTGAAGCACATTTGGACCTGTGCAAGATGTGAGGATTCCTTATCAGCAAAAGCGAATGTTTGGGTTTGTTACATTTGTCCATCCAGAGACAGTGAGACTCATATTGTCTAAAGGAAATCCTCATTTTATCTGCGATTCACGCGTACTTGTCAAGCCCTACAAGGAGAAGGGAAGGGTCCTCGACAAGTATGTGGGCGTCCTCTCTCTTTTTGGTTTTTATCTTCTCATTCCTACACTTGTAATATTGTGACCGTTGTATGCAGGAGACAACAGCAGTTAGAGAAAGAAGATTTTTC
Organism: Lupinus albus; assembly: GCA_009771035.1. Classification (NCBI taxonomy): domain Eukaryota; kingdom Viridiplantae; phylum Streptophyta; class Magnoliopsida; order Fabales; family Fabaceae; genus Lupinus; species Lupinus albus. Next base: position 582,081 of record CM019999.1, read on the forward strand.
ACAATGTTTGATCCCCTGTGTTCACGAGTCTTGTGACGCTAAAATACTTAGCGATTTCCATCTTGGTAATCAAAATTTTGTCCTCTTCATATGAGCGGGAGCATGGTTAAAATAAGCTGCTTAAGCATTTGTTGTCCTTCTTATGAAGCTCTTATGATTCCTGGAAATGTTTGTGTGCACTTAGATACTCGCATAGAATTTCATTATGTTTTAGCTTTGTTGAATATGTTCTCTACAGGAGCAAGAATGTTCTATGATCCACATGAGATCTCATCGAGAAAACTGATGAATCTGCACCTTCCAGACTTCGGGAATAATCTCATACGCCGTGGTGCTTCTATACCCTTACCACATATTCATGGTCATGTTAGCAATCTAGGTCTTTCTTCTCATAATGTTAATGGAGATATCACAGGTTAGTCAATCGGAAATAGCCAAGATAAATTTCCATTGAAACAACTTAGACACATTGTTAATAATATATATGAATTTTGTTGCAGGCTTCGGTGGCAACCTGGTCTCTTCCATTTCTTTAGAGCCACAACAAGAAGTTGATATTGCTGGCCTTCATGATAAGGACAACGAGAATGGAAAGGAAAACACATATGCAGAAATAGGAGACAATCATTATAAGTATGGTACTTTACTCTCTTTAATGCCTTATTCCTAATTCATAATATGTTGTATTTCAAGTTTGTGATGTTTATTATTTTTATGTTGTTGTGATGAAGTGTGGAGTCTGTCCTTCCTGATAGCCTTTCTGCTTCACCAACAAAAGCAACTGGAGATAATCTTTCTGACTTCTCCACATTCTCATCAAGCTTGTCATCATCTTTAGACAAACTAGAACTGCACAACACTTTCAGCGACATGGCTTCTCATTAATTTTCTTTATAATCTAATAAAAATTGAAGTGGCCATCACTAGAGATAACATTAATAAGGGTGAGATTATTTTTCCTTTCCATTTTTGTTTCAATTTTCTTCACAAATAATAATCATCTTACAACTTGCTTCTGATCTACTAATTAGTACCTCATTAAATATTTTCTTTTGTTTTTGCAGATGTATAGCTGAATACACCCAAGTTATTATCATAACAATTTCCTAGACTAGATTCAAAGCAGAATCACCATCAATAATCAATACATACTGGCCAACTCCAAGCTATATATATATATATATATCGCATAATATTACTTTTGAGTATTTATCTTTCTTACCTGGACAATTGGTTAAGATAAATAGATAATGCCATTATGTTATCTTATCTTATTCTACTCATTTTTTTATCCTATACCTAAGTTAGAAAATGACTACAATATTACAGTATAGTTATTCTTCTCACACTTACACCTGAATACTAATGTTATTATATTACCATGGCTATCATATTATTTGATATGTACCAAGCAATGATAAAAGTTTATCGTGTCTATTCTATCAGGCTCTTTATCATATTGTGGGTTCAAGTCTATCGGTCTGTTAGGATGCATATGCTACATGCATCACTTTACTTCCATCAACTCCTATCATTTTTTTATCCTATCTTGATCACCAAACAGGCCTTGCATTTTTTAAAAGAGAGCAAACCTCTATTACATGCAATGTAGTTTACTTAGTGGAGTTCAAAATATTCTTTTTGATGTAGGGGTATGGTTGACTTAGATTATCTTGCCTGATGGAAGGTATATAAGCCTATTTAAACAAATAGTAAATTACTCTTATATGTTGAGCCATTTGTAGCATAAGTTAAAAAAATAAACTGGAAATTTAATTTTAAAGTATTTAAGTCATTACCATGTTGTCTTGTCTTCCATTAGACCATTGCATAGTTAAAATTTTAAAATGGTCCAGATTTTTTATATTTTTAAAATAACACTCCTCTCACATTCTTAGTATTGGATTCTCCGGTATTGGAGATGAATCTTTTCCGTCTGCTTGCAAATGGGGGTCACTACTTTCACTATCAACTCTTATGATGTTGGTTTCTAACACAACATTTCTACTATAATTTGAATAAGGTAATTAGATATGTTTACTCACTAAATCATTGATTACAATAAAAATGTCATGATAGACTATCATGTCTTTTTTATTCCAACCACTAGACAATTCCTTCAAGTGAGCCAACCACTAGACTATCATGGCCATTAGCTTTTGTTTTTTAAAAAACAGTAAACTATATATTCATCCTATCATATGATTCACATATCCACACCATACTCATGTTTTTGTTAAATGCACACAAATACCAAAGAACTAAATCACCCTATCTACAATTTTGTTCATACTAAGTTATTTACAAATAATACATTAAAACAACTTCAAATGACTTAATAATTATTCTTTTCTAATTTAATATTTACTTCTATTTTTTTAAATAAATCAATCGAAAAATACTACCACTCGTGTGCATGCACAGGTATCCTACTATTATACTTAGAGTTAAGTGTTTGAACTAACTCGTTTTAATAACTCTATTTAAGAAAAAGATTTGGATTAGTGCTATGCATAAACTAAAAAAGAAGCTAGGTTTAAAATTTTAAAAGAATTAGGCAGGCTTATTTACTATTACACACGTATATATAGCATCAATAATCTTTGGGAGGAATACAATGCAATGATTATCATAAACAAGTGTTGTTATGTGCTCGATCTCACCTAATTTTTATTAGATGGGTCAGTATGAGTATGAATTGAATAACTAAATCTATGTATGTTGGGTAGTATACATAGATAATTAGTGAACATAAAACATTGTGAAATATTTTCCCTCCAAAATTAATGAGAGAGACCAATTGCAAAATGAGGACCACAATCAAAATTCAATGACCATAAAATATTTAAACCTATAAATAATTTGGTTGCATTATTTAAATTTGCAAAAATAGTATGCTGCAAAATTTTCCTAGAAAATACTATGAAATGTGTGAAAATTAATCCCACAAATGGTTATTTCCCTAATCCCGCACCTGCACTGAAGTCCCAACAAGGGTCTTCTACCTTATAGAAATATAAAAATAATGAGAAAAAATAAAAAAGAAGGGAACATTCCTCCCCTTGTTAAAGATGAAGAGGAACCAAAAACATGATCATGAACAATGTTTGTTAAAATTTGATACTTGGGCTGTTTGGTAGGGTAAAACAAACCAAAATGTCTTTCTGTTTCAGCAGGCCCTTTCTTATCTTCATCAAACATAGCAAACAAATAAGTTTCTAAGGGCTGATTAGGCCTTCTTGGAGTTCCATTTTTCACATGTTTGACCAAATTGCCATAATATGTATTTGCATTATCAACTGTTGCACCTATACCACCATCTGAAGGCCATCCACTTTCTGATATAACTACTTCTAAATTAGGAGCACCAACCTTTTCAAGAGCTGCATAAAGAGAATCTAATGATGCATCAAATATATTTTGGTACTCATATTGGCCATCCTTCACTACTGTCCCTGGTGAGGTGAATAATGCATAATCAAGGCTTATATGTTTAGGATCACCTATATAGCTAAAATAAGTGTACAAATTGGCAAGAAGGGGTGCTTCATTTTTCACAAGAAAACTTAAGATTGGAGTCATATATGCTGTTGAAGCTGTACCAAATGCTCCTGATGATGGAGGGTAGGAGGTAATCAACAATCCCAATTGTATAGCTGTTGAAACCTTTATTTGGCTTTCAAGGTTGGCAGATTCAAGTGCATTATATATATTCTGCATGGCAGGTGCAACAAATTGTGCTGCTTCATCATGATGCATTATTTCATTCCCAACAATAATATATCGAAATTTGACATCATTTGCATAGGTTTGTATATTGTTTTGGACCCATTCAGTTGCTGCTGCTGCATTGGTAGCAAAAGATTGAATGACTTGGTTAGGAACACCAACTGAAAGTTCTATGTTTGATCCTCTCAAGGCTTGAATGGTTGGTAGATCAGGGTCATATATTCTCATTCTCTCAATTCCATTTGCTTTGAAAAGACCTATTACTTCTTCTGCAGATGGTAAGTTATCAGCTACTCTTCCATAACAAACTCCTATGGATTGTGCAGCTTCATGACACATGCAAAATAAATAAGAATTTATGTCTTAAAACAATATTTCCTAGTTTAGTTTGAATAAACATACAGTAATACCTAAACTATACACCTTACTTATATTTATATGATGAGGAACATTTATTCCAATTTTATATAAACATATCATAGAATATATCCAACATATGTAGAAAGTGAAAAAATTGATAAGAAAAAAAAGTTTACCTGTTGTGTCCAAACCTGTAAATACAAGAAGTATTAGCAAGAAAGTCAACATTATTATATAGGTGGTTAAGCAATGGAAAGTGTATTATTATAGTGATTGAAGAGATAACAAAGAAGAGAAAGAGATGAAAAGTTTTGTTGAGGGGTTTTTGGTTTTGCCTTAAACAACTCATGCGTTTAAATATTGAACAGTCAGAGGCAGTGCTATGTTATCATTGGTCTTCTGCACAAACATTAATAGTGAAATATATAATCACTAAAGTCTCAATATTTTAAAACATTGTTATTTAACCTGAAAAGGAGAAAACTAATTAAGCGTATAGAGTGAAGGAGATCAACAGATATCTGGGAAATACTATCCACTGATCATTTAAACATAAACAAGTAACAAATGATACTCTATATATTTTACAAACTTAAAAATATAACTAAGATTCTGTAAGAAAAAACCCACATAAATATTAAGATTTGGACTACAAATATCAATTAATAAGAAAATTTTAAAATTATGAAGGTCATCAAGAAAGTACTTAACAATCCAAAATTGTTACTAATTACATGACTTTAATGCTCACGTAAAGTTTAAAATAAGAGACTAATATTTATATTCATGTTTTTGTATTTGTGTATATTAATTCAATGATAATTAATATATGAATTGTTGTTGACGTGCTAAAAATATAAATTATTAAACTATTGCATTATTATACATAATTCTTAATAAAAATTATTAGTCTTCAACTATCGATGAAATGAACTCTTGCTAAAAAATCCCATGTACAGTATAACTAGTGGTCACGTGTTTTTTATATCATGTTAAAATATTTGTTATTACCATAATAATTCAAAAAGAATACATCGTTTTAGCAATTAATGAAGATATTGAAACACTTTTAAGTAATAAAAAAATGTAGTATAAACCTTCACACTCTCAATTTACATGGAAGGTTATACATGAATATAGGATCTTGGCGGGATCAGCAGGATTGAAATACTAGATAGCAATAATGCAATATCCGTGAATTGCATGTAATAAAAATAATAATTATAAATTATATATATATATACAATTTTTTTTGTTTTGAATACATATATGTGCTTTTCATTTCATATGCATATTTAGCATGTGATGCAGGACTATATTAATTTGACCCATCAAAATATCTCATTATAATTTTATTTCCTTCTGAAAATGTTTGGATTTGTTTTCTATTTATATTTCTTGATTCGCTTCAAGAATAGTCCATTATTGCATGAATGAGTATTGGACTATACTTTTGTTTTATCTTGAAACACAATAAATTATTACCTTGTTCAATATCAATGGATTCGATAAGAATAAGAGTCCATTAGTAGTGAAGATTTGGTTTAGACCATTATTTACAAAACCATATAATAACTTCTCCTTATAACACATGTCTATTAAAATGTATATCATATCACTGTTAATATTAGACTTTATTGCTTTACTTTCTATTAAATAAACCACATTTAATTTAAATTTTAAATATATAAAACAATAACATCGTAATTGATTACACATAGTATGATCATAAATGCTATTAACAATATGCAAACTATAATGCATGTTTCTTAAGTGATTGAACTAATAAAATAATAGAAAATTGTGTAAATTAGAAGAGTAAGGGATAAATCATGAGACTTATTAAAAAAACTTACTACAATTTGAGTTTGAAAAAATATTAATTTATAAAATTTAAAGAGCACTAACATTTCACTTTTAACATATCTACCATTAAGGTAAAAAATAAGAATATTAAATTAAAAAATTACCCAAGATGAACCTCTAACCTAAAACTTGGGCGAAAGCACTTTAGTATACTTGTCCATTGCTTCGCCTCGTTTTGTTGAAGTTATATAACATTATAACGTAGACAACTATATCTTATCATAGGAAGGTAATTAAATTCATCAACAACACCTCCACAAACTATAAGAATTAAAAAGAAAAATTCAAAAAGAGTTTTGTTGCTATAATTGGTTCAAATCTTGTAGATGGAAAATATTATTTGATAGAGGTAACTTGGTCATATAGTAAATGTTTATTGATTAATTGCCTTTTAAATAGTATTGCTATTCCTCAACCACTTCCAAGATTAATTAAAACATAACCTTTAACTTTATACAATATCCAAGAGTCTAATTTTACTTAAACTACCAAATCTATCCCCTTTCGTTTTAATTATTAGTTTATTAATGGTTATTATTATACTAGTATAGTATTTATTTAGTATTTGCTGAGTATAGAAATATTTTTGTTGCGTTGGTTTTGAATGATTGGGGAAAGGCATAGAAGAAGCATGGTGTTGAAAATGTTCCAAATGAATCAAGACCGTTGATCATGATGATCGTGGCGTTGTTGCTATTAGCATCGTCGCAGAATAACAACGACGAAAATAACTGTTATTCATCTCTCTCTCGATCAAAATGGAACCTTCATCGAATCAAAACGTAAACGATCCTTTCACCTTCAACACTTCTTCTTCTTCCGTTTCACGAAACCTTTCGAGGCCCAAATTCGTGAAACTACGTAAGCCTAACAATGCTCCATCTTTCAATTTCAATTCATTAAATGGAAATTCCGCATTTCTCCTTCCCGATTCGGTTTCTTCTAATCCCGATTTCATCAATATTGCAAATGTAAGCGACGGTTTCAACGCTGCTTCCAAGTTTCCACGAGATATGATAACCAACTTGAAGATTGAAACCAAAGGAAACGTTGAATCTCAGAACCTCCATAATGAGTTGAAACAGAAATTGCAGATTGGGAGTGGAATTGATAACTCGGTTATCTCACAAATGAAGAACCTCAATGTTAATGAATCTTTGGGTAATGCTCATACTCGTACTATTAGTAAGGATAATGTTTATGATGCTATCAATTTTGGAAAAGTAACTGATTCTATCTTGTTGAAGAAAATGGATAATTTAAACATAGTTAACTCCGTTGAGTCTAATTTATGCAATCCTTCAAGTGGTGCTGCCTCAGAAGAACTCAAGGAAGATGTTGGAATGCCCCAATCTGCTCCATCTTCGTTTTCATCGTCTTCTCTGTTGTTTGGAACTGTTGGCAGTGGCGGTGGTGTTAGTAGTATTAAGAGAGAAGAATTTGTATTTACCGGGAAACAAGATAATCCAGGAGGGTCATCTTTTATTGAGTTTAAAACTCCGGTGCCAGCGAATACTAATAATCTGTTTGGAGGTGTTCATGACAAATTGCTATTTACTCCTTCAAGGAAGGAACAGAGTAGCAACAAGAGAATGAATAAAGGGAGAGCGAAACTGAAGCTTCATACTACTTCGGCTTTACCGTGGCACGAACAAGGTTTTGTTTTGAAGGAAAGTGCCCCCCAAGAAGATCCACAGGGCTCTTTGGAGGCCTATTCACCAATGGGCATGTCTCCATATCAGGAAAAGCTACCTGAAAATCAAATCTGGAGGGAAAATTCTCTGACATCAAATGATTCATTTAGTGTTGATGACAACTCTATACCTAATGATTCAGTTGGAATGACTTGTGAGGATCTTGTGATGGCAACAGAGTGCTTGAATGTAAATGCGGGTGGTGTTCCATGCGGAGAAACTAAGGAGGAAACTCATGAGGGTAATAGAGGTGAAAATATCTGCTTTGAAGACTCAAAGTATGAGTCTTTTTCTGGGGTTGAAACTGAAAGCTTTTATTCTGCTAATGATGATGGGGACGTAACAAGTAATACAGCTGATACATCAGCAGAAAGTGAAGCCCGTCATAATCATAGCATATTGCGTCTTGGTTCTGGTTTGAGTTCAAGTGATGTAAGTGGGTCTGCCTTCACATTTGCTGCTTCTTCTTCGGCTGAAGCTCAATCATCTAGCCCGAAACGCCATCAAAAAAAGAAATTTTTTGTAAATGTTAGTCATGATACTTTCAACTACACTCCAAACATAAAGGTTCCTTACTCATCATCAACTGTGGCGTTATCTCCATTTTCTGGAATTTCATCTATGATCACACCAGGGCATAGTTTGATAGCCAGTGTGTCTTCTCCTCAACCCAGAACAGGGGATTCTGGAGTGAATAAAGATCAAGGGATAAAGGAGGCTTCTGGTTCTATTTCCGCTGCAAAAATTGCTGGGCAGGAAGCCTGTGAAAAGTGGCGGCTCCGGTGAGTATCTATATGATAGTCCTGTTATATATTTGCAGTCACTTACTCTAGTTTTGTTCTGCTGTGTTACAAGGCCTGGCCTTTTGCAATTACTTCTAATCTGTGTAATGAAATAGAGTACAGTTTTATATGTTTATTGTGAACACGCTCAAATGGGATTTGCACAATAAAATAACTTTAGCATTGTTCATTAGTTTTTGGCATAACGCTTTATCCACATTTCAATTGTTATTGCTTAATCACAATACTGAAACTGCTTCTTACTTTATATCAGAGGAAACCAAGCTTATAAAAACGGGGATCTGTCTATGGCTGAGAGTTATTACAAACAAGGAATTAGTTGTGTATCTAAAGAAGACGCGTCTCAGGACTGTCTTAGGTCTGTGGTGCTATGCTATAGTAACCTTGCTGCCACACACATGTCTCTTGGTAGGATGAGGGATGCACTAGAAGATTGTATGATGGCTGCTGAAATAGATCCCAATTTTTTCAGGGTACAACTTAGAGCTGCAAAGTAAGTTTCTATTTTTGCTTCTATTTTTTCTGTGCATGGTGATTTAAGTTGTATGAATTTTAACTTCGACGTGGGACAACTGAAATCTTAGGATATAATAGATCAAAGTATGGGTTTTCTTGGGTAGGAAATAAGTGTGTATCAGGGGTTTTGAAGGTAAGGGTGGGTGTGCGAGCACTCTTAGATAGGTGACTGTTTGAGTGCTATGAACTTTACCCATATGACTGATGATTCACATAGAGAGCGGATTTGAAGAGAGAACCTTTATCTCTGGTCTGCCTTATGCTTGAGAATATTTATTTTACGGAGATACATGTGTTATTTATTGTTTTAAGTCTGTCCAAATAGAATAATTATGTAATTATTGTAGATTGCATGATTATTATTAGGAGAGATCCCAAATGCTTTGCCTTATATTTAGGCATTTACCTCTACAGAAGTAGTCATTTCCCCAAGTATATAATGTAACAACATTCTCTACAGAGAATTATAAAAAATAATGTTCAGGGTGGTTTCTCTCGAGTAGTTATAATATGGAAACATGTAATTGTCTAGCATCGTGGAAGCTCACACATTCATGCATGGAAGTACATTGTATGTGTCAACATGCATCGTTTTAAGTAGAGATTGAATACTGTATCCCTGAAGTCCTTTTATTTCATTCTTGTTTAAGTTGTTACCTTGCTCTGGGGGAAGTCGGAGGTGCATCACAATATTTTAAAAGGTGCTTGCAATCAGGAAGTGATGTTTGTGTAGATCGGAAAATTGTTGTGGAGGCCTCCGATGGCTTACAAAAGGCACAGGTTTGATTATTCATAATTACTTTTTAGTAGATAACTTAATATAATGTGCATCTCTATGATTTATAATTATGTTTAATTAATGGGAGAGAGATTATGTTTAATATAATGTGAAACCCTCTGATTTATCTATAACAGTCGACTAATTGATGTATGATTGTATCTGTTAATTTTGCATATCCTTCTTCATTCTCTTTGATATCAATTTTTGAAATTGATATGGTGTGAAGGTCTGTCCCCCTCTTCATGAACTGATTAGTATTTTTTATGGATGGCAGAAAGTATCAGATTTAATCAACCATTCTGCTGAGATTTTGCGAACAAGAACATCCTCTGATGCAGAGAGGGCACTGGAATATATTAGTGAGGCATTGATGATAAGTTCATACTCTGAAAAATTGCTTGAAATGAAAGCAGAGGTTCTTTTAATGGTCAGTGTCTAGTTCTTATTATATGCTGGAATTTCACTAAAGCCAAGATTATGTCAAAAGTCATCATAAGGTTATTTGTGCAGTAATTTATACCGATTGAGTTTGTGTTGGTTAACTTTTGCTTCAAATAGAAGCTGTGTAGATACGAGGAGGTGATTCAGATGTGTGGTGATACCCTTGGTTCCGCTGAGAAGAATTCTTATCCAGTCAATGCAGGCAGTCAAGTCACTGATCCCGATAATTCAGAATTCTCAAAAAGCTTCCACTTCAGACTATGGCGGTGCTCAATGATGCTTAAAGCCTACTTTTACCAAGGAAAGCTTGAAGAAGGTCTTTCTTTTCTAGAGCAACAAGAGGAAAAGGTGTCTTTGATAAACAAGTAAGTATTACGAATCTGATTCATTCAGCCTAATCTGCTCCCTCCTCAAGGGAGGACGAAAAAAGGAAAATAAAAATGAATATTTTTCCAGCGACAATGGTCCTTTTCCTAATCAGCTTTGATATTGTCCCTGCAGGAATGGAAGCAAGGTTTTTGACTCACTCATACCACTAGCTGTCACTGTACGTGAGCTCTTGCGTCATAAGGTTAGCTTATAATGTGTTTCATCGTATCTTTCTGATGATTATTCATGATATATATTAGCTCCATTTGATTAACAGTGTTTGAATTTGCAAAGGAATGAGACTTTTGAGAAGGAGAGTAGAATGGGATTTACCAACTTCTGATTGTTCTGTTAGGCTCCATGTGTGTTTATTTATATTAATAAACTGAGGATTAGTACAAGTATAGTACAACTTGTATAAGCCCATTCCAGTGCACATTGCAGACGCTAAGACAATGTTATACTCTAGTTTCCTTTTACTTCTTTATGCTTCTCTGCTTTTCTTCTCTAACAACTTTTCTGCCATCAATTGACAGAACAAAACAATATTGTGGCACATGGATGTTGCATTTTAAGATTTTCTTATTAGGTTTATTGATTCTCTCTTTTTCCTGCAACATGAAAATTGATTTTGTCTATGATTGATGTAAATGAATCGAACGTAGACTGCAGGAAATGAAGCATTTCAGGCAGGAAGGCATGCAGAAGCTGTTGAACATTACACATCTGCTTTATCATTTAATGTGGAGTCTCGTCCATTTGCAGCTATCTGTTATTGTAATCGTGCTGCTGCATATAAAGCATCGGGTCAAATAACTGATGCTATTGCAGATTGTAGTCTGGCTATAGCTCTTGATGGAAATTATTTGAAGGTTTCTCTCTTCAACTAAAACAGTTCTTTTTTATTTTTTTATGTTACAGTTGATTCACATGGGGAGAACCTGACCTAGGATAAATTCCCTATGGTCATATTGTAGCACACAAGAGAAATTGGAAGAGAAAGAATGTGTGAACTAATCAATAGATCGAATACACAGCCGATATAGAGCTTAATTCACGTTAACAACTAGGAGAAAACTTATGTTAATGAAAACCCAAGGTATCCTTTTTACAGCTATTATGTTTATACCCCTTTTATAGCTTCAAAATACAAACTAAAAATAATTCTAATGCTTAGAGTAGATCCAATCAGCCATCTAAACTGACTTAAATGGAAAGTAAAGAAAAACAAATATAAAATATTGCTGTTACACTACCCAAGATAATGGGAAAAGGTTTTATTGTTGTTTTTTCTTTGGTTTATGTGTGAAGAGATGAAGAAATTGTTGAGAGAAGAGAAACTGAAACTGTAACTAACTTTTGAGTTAGTTATTCTATTATTCTGAATTGTACAAATGAAGAGCTACTCATCTCGATTTATAGATGATGACTGGCTTCTTAGGCAAGCTAGAACAATCTAACTAAAACAGTAGACTAAGCTACTTTAATACAATATCAGAAGGATATTCTAATATTATGATAGATATCTTCCCACCACTAATCTTTATGTTAGAAATAAGGGAAAGGAAGTGGGGTTATGACCCAATTGAGCAAGAGTGAGCTGGTAGAGATAAAGAGGGATAAGGGTAATGATGGGAGCACATAGAAGGAAAAATAGGGAAGAGTTGAGTAAAAGCATGGGATGAGAGAGGTCCCTCAAAGAACCTCAGCTTTCTATATTTTCTGTTTCTGGTGCATACAATTTTACTAGAACAATGGCCTGCTAGGCTGCTAGATTGATTTCATTTTGATGCTTGATATAGTTCTTGTAGGTTTTTTATTGACTGATTCAATTTTGTTTTGGTACAAAAGCATCTTTTTAAACCTTGACAAATAATTGTTTAAGGAAGTTGTATCCGTGGAAAAAATAATTTGTTCGTCATATATAGAAACTAGAAATAATATGTAGCCTAGTTTGATGGGCATTAACCATACTCAAATTGATAGCAGATCCTGCAAACTTTGATGCTTTTTATAAATTCAAGTTTCTCCTATTCTTCCTTCCCATTTTATCCGTATTAGTTTTTGCACTTGCAATTATATTTAGTTTTATATGCTACTAACAAATTGTTTTATTTGGGAATTGTATTGCACATTTTCTCATATGATTATGTAATAGAAAATGTTTTCGTACTCTTGCAGGCGCTTTCTAGACGTGCAACCCTATATGAGATGATCAGAGATTATGACCAAGCAGCCCGTGATCTTAGGAGACTTGTCTCTCTTCTCAGTAAGGGGGAGGAGGATAATAGCAATCAGCTTGGAATGTCTGATAGATCAATTAATTATACTAATGATCTGAAACAAAATCGTATTCGGCTTTCTGAAATAGAGGATGAAGCCAGAAAGGAGGTCCCTCTTTATATGTATCCCATTTTGTAAGCTCTGTACTAGTAATTAACATTTTTTAATCATAACTTATCATCTATACCAGTACCACTACCATGTTTCTTTCCTGCCCTGCCCTCGGGTACCTTGCTTAGTTGTCAAACAATTATTGCTTGTTACATTAGGTGGATTTCAAAACATAACGAAAATAAGCAATCAATAGATGTTTCATAACTTAACAAGGTATTAGTACTCAGGAAAATCATGGTGGACTCCTAAAGATTTATTTTGATGCTGTGCTATTTTGTAACTATCATGCGTCCGAGTTATGTTTCAAGTGAGAGAAAGAAAGCATCATGTTAAAACCTACTGGTTGCTAATTTAGGAAAATAATATTCTTCATTAAGGCAATATGCTTATTGACATTATGATGTCAGGGGAGTTGAACCATCTGTTTCAGCATCTGAAATTAAGAAGGCCTATCGGAAAGCTGCACTTAGACATCATCCGGACAAGGTTGCTTATTAGCCATTTGGTTTGATGCTCGTATACTAAATGCTCTTCTAACATTTCTAACATTTAACTTTATTCTTTAGGCTGGACAATCTTTGACAAGAAGTGATAATGGAGATGATCCTATATGGAAGATTATTGCTGAAGAAGTACATAGAGATGCTGATAGGCTTTTCAAAATAATTGGGGAGGCGTATGCTGTCTTGTCAGACCCTGCGAAGGTATTTTATGTATTTTCATATTGAAAGATGCTATATGGTATAAAACAAATTTCATAACAACATAGTTGGGTTACAAAACATGCAATGTGAACATGGATATTAAAACAAGAACTTTTAAAATGCATGGGTTGTTCTGTACTGTTCACATGTTTTCTTTATCCGTGCACCATTTTTGCGAAAAAATAGTCCGTTCCATTTATCATTTTCCTTTCAAAATAAATTTTTGCTGAGAATCTTGCTCTAAATGTTTTAACTGAGATATTGGTTTTTGGAACCCAATGCGTCCTTCGATTCATGTAGCCAATCCCACATGGTGAGACACAGATTTGTTATTGTTGACATTATGTTATATGAGAAGCATATTTTTCTTGCAATTAAGGCAAGTAACAGCTGTAATGACTTTCGCTCAGTTGGTTATAACTTGCACATAGGAATTAGAAAAATTGCTTGGTTGAGTTGGAAACCAATTTTTTACCGTTCTAAACTTGTAGGAAATCGGGAACTAGTTCATTGTTTAACTGGTCATTTGTTCTAAACCAAAGCTTTGGGTATATCATGTTGTGTAATCATTTGGCCATGACAACATTTCTGCAGCGGACACGATATGATGCAGATGAAGAAATAAGGAATTCCCACAGGAGACGTCATGGACCAATGGCTAGAAATAACGTGGATACCCAGTCTGGCCCATTTGGACCAAGTGGCAGGAGACAAGGGAGCCAGATTTGGAGATCATATAGTAATACAACTTCTCGTGGTTCAGAACCTGGCCGGTCAGGTTGGAAATGAGAAGATCTGTGCAGAAATGTTAATCCAGCTATTATCGGGGTGCAATTTGTTTCATTAATTTGTTTCATTGAATGAGGCCTAGTTAGGTCGTGTTTATCGGATTCATTTGGCCTGCCAAATTTCTACATTTTGGGGCTGTACACAAATATGTGATTGATGACAGCACAGTTGGAGAAGCTAGGCAGATCAATGTTTCCTGTTGCTTTTGGGGATAGAAATTTTGTCTGGGAGATTGAGAACTTCTGTGAACATTTTTCTTAAGCAAGGACTTCGTGTTTATAACCAAGTGCATGAAAGGAAAGCTTGAAATTTTGGCTTAAAGTTGATAATTGATTGAGGTTTGCTTTTTAGATGTATAGTCAAAATTAAAATGTACTACCACGACAGAGATTGTAATTAACAAGACACCAGTAGCAGTTGTGCCTGTTCAGAGGAAGAGTGCATTTCACATTGGTAAACAGTCACATTAAAATATCTGTTCCACTTATTAGTTGAAAGTGAGCCAACGTTTCTGGTAAATATATTGAGGCTAGTTCATATTGGTACAATGATTGTACCACTATCTGTTCCACTTGTGGTGTATTTTTTTGTACCACACATTCTGCTACACGATAGTGATATACACTGTGAGATATTAAATGTTGTACCATATATACTACTTTATAATGTCCTAAAAATATTGTAAATATTTTTTGGGTGGTTCTCTTAAGGCCATCTCATTTTTCATTTCCAACCACTTCTTTCTGAAACATGTCTTCAAAAGTATTCTCAAAATAGATTCTAAAAACATGTTTCTGTTGAGTGTTGAGGGAATGTGGTAATGTCAAAAGAATCGCCATATTCTTCTGGTATTGTTAGGCAGAGTGAGTAGGGTTGGTTTAGTCATGTTCTTTTTTATATCACCATATTCTTCTGGTGTTGTTTTATTATAACAATATTCTTTTAACCTAGTACAAAATCTTAGGGATGCACCAAGGCCTCATTGGTAACTTAAAGTTTCACTATAAATCAAATACAAAATAAGCATACAACAAATGACACAAATATACAAGAACCAAACCTTGTCCCACTAATGAGGTTGGCTAAATGGATCAATGAGCTCCATTTGTCCTACAGAAAACATGGCCATATAACATGGTGCTGAAGTGTGTATAGGGATATTTTATTTTAATAAAGTAGAGAACTTAAATTGAACATGCTATGACCAAGACCATAGCACATGCAGATGGTAGATTTGTATTCTGAGTCCAACTGTAGTACTATACCCTTAGTTGATTGGAGCATATATGAAAAAAGCTTGGCAGATCACTTTGTGTGCATAAAAAAATTGGAGTTTGTGGCTGGAACAAAGGATGTCTACTTATTGCAGCTACATTTATAGGTTTTAGGATTGGAAATGAGGTGAACTGAATCAAAAACTCTTCAGACATTGTTAAGGAGAAACAAAAACTCTGCAATATCTAAAGCAAAAGGGCTCACCCTTTGCAGATATAAAGACCTACCCGACTAACATCCACCCTTGGTAAACACAGACCATAAAACTTTTCAATAATCACACATAATCTACAATTTTTTATTAGAGTAACAGTTTAGTGCCAACCTCAAGATTTTAAGAAATAAGAAATGTAGCAATTCATAGAGAAGAAGAAATCAGAAAAATATTATTGAATATGAATGAATGTGTTACAAGAGAAAAGTAAAAGCACTGCAATATTTAACTAACATAACTACCTTGCTTGGTGAACAAGCTAAACAACTAACTTAACTGTCAAAAATATCTAGTCTAGCCGGAAAAATAACAACCTACTAACTACTATTAATGGGAAAACAATGGAAATAAGCATAAACACATCAATCCTACAATGCTTGAACACTACTTATATGAGCCAGGGTCACGAGCCAAAGGCATGGAATCTCGGTCAGAACTGTTGGCCAAGTGCTAATGTCATACGGTCATGTGTGCCATATTCCCTCAGTCACGATGCAAGAGTTGATGCAGAAATCCTCAGCCACGCAACTAAGGTGTTTCGGTCAGAAGGCCATGAATGTCTCGGTCATATGAGCCAATTTTATACGGTTACGAAACTTACACAGTCAGAATGAATATTACTTTGGCATATGGGTATAGAATCATGGATATCTCCAACATCAAAATCTCTTAACAGAGTGCACAAATTTAATGCTATTGTGGCTTAACTTTTCATAAGTAGCAGTAACAACTCAAACCCCAACAAAATGGCATGAGGAGCAAAGAGTTTGGAGAATGGCTGAAACGCTTAGGATTCCAGAAGTTTCAGGATCATCAAGAATGTTCTTGATTGCTATAGGAACAACATGAATTAAGCTACCAACTTCCTTAGATAAAATCCTCCTAAGCATGTCCAAATTCCATTCCATAATACCCAAAAAAAAATGATTACGAAAATACAAAGATTATTATAAAGCCTCGTAAAATAATGGTTGAAAAAATCATGATATTTTACAATGCTGACATGGTTGAAAATAAGTCAGTTAATAAGTGACTAGTAAGTCAGTCGGTTAGTGTGCAAATAATTCAGTAAGTAAGTAAGTCAATCAGTTAGTAAGTCCATAAGTAAGTCAATTAGTAAGTTATTCAATAAGTCAGTAAGTCATTTTTAAGTATGTAAGTAATTAAGTCATACAATAAATGAGCTAGTAAGTCAGTCAGAAAATAACTTAGTCAGTTAGTAAATCAGTCAATAAGTCTGTCATTCAGTAAGTAAGTACATCAATAAGTTAGTTAGAAGTCAGTCAGTAAGTCATTAAGTAAGTCAATCAGTAAGTTAGTCAGTATGTAAGTCAGTCAATAAGTGAGCTGGTAAGTCAGTAACGTAATAATTAAGTCAGTCAAAAAGTGAGCTAGTAAGTGAGTCAGTTTGTGAGCAAATAATTCAGCTAGTTAGTAAGTAAGTAACTCCATAAGTAAGTCAATTAGTAAGTGAAGAAGTCACTTAGTAAGTTATTCAGTAAGTCAGTAAGTCATTCTTTAAGTATGTCAGTAAGTCAGTCATACAGTAAGTGAGCTAGTAAGTCAGTCATAAAATAATTTAGTCAGTCAGTAAATAAGTCAATAAGTCTATCATTCAGTAAGTAATTACATCAATAAGTTAGTTAGTAAGTCAGTGATTAAGTTATTCAGTAAGGCAGTAAGTTAGTGAGTCAATCAGTAAGACAATAAATAAGTCAATGAGTCACTAAGTAAGTTAGTCACTAAGTAAGTCGGTTATTAAGTCAGTCAATAAGTGATCTAGTAAGTCAGTCAGTTAGTGAGCAAATAATCCAGTTCGTAAGTAAGTCAGTCAATAAGCTCATAAGTAAGTCAGTTAGTAAGTAAAAAATTCAGTTACTAAGTTATTCAGTAAGTCAGTAAGTCATTCTTTAAGTATGTCTGTAAGTCAGTCATACAGTAAGTGAGCTAGTAAGTGATTCATAAAATAACTTTGTTAGTCAATAAATCAATCAATAAGGCTGTAATTCATTAATATCTTCATACCTACTGTCTTTATCTAATACTAATAATTAAGTAATTTTTGTATATTTTTTAAATTCAAATTTCACTAATATAATTAAGTAGATCGAGTTATGGTTTGATAGATTAGGTATACTCCTTAATAATCTTTATCCTAAATTATTTATTGAAATAATCTGATCCAAATTCTTATTATAACTAGTTTAAATGTTTAATTACATATATACAAATTATAAGTTGATTATTAATGATGGATTATATTTAAATTATTTGTGAATTATTGTCGACAATAATATTAATAAGATTGACCAATTATATAATACTATTAATATTTAGATACGTGAACATCATGCGGATTTCACCTTTATGAAAAAACTTTTTCCATACAAAAACTATGATGGAATCTCTAAGACATTAAAAATCTTCTAGTTTATTTTTTGAGTTAGAATTGTGTTAGATGTAAAGTTTATCTTTGATTATTTATCAATATAAAGATAAAGGGTTATTTATATCCTTTGAATCTTTAACATATTTTCAAATATTCACTTGAAATAAATCTAATCTAATCTTTACCACTTCAAAATAAATCAACAATTACTTGAAACAATATTCCCTATAAACAGTAATCTCACTTCATTTCATTCCTCCCTCAACCCAACTTAATTAGTGTGTTATTCATGGCGTATAGGTATGTAGTGAGTAGAAAAGATGAGCAACAAGAACGTTCAAAAGCTATATTTGGAGATTATTTCAATTTTCATGTCTCTAATATGCTTTGTTTAGCAACGGATAAATCAATTATAAGATCATCATTATGTCAGAGTTTTATATACATAAATCCTGAGACCTTAATTCAAGAGTGTCAAAATATCATTAGAAACTTCTCATCCGACCCATTATTTTCCAATCTATGTCTCAATGATGATCTAGTAATAGCTGCACTCATGTCTACCATTCAAGAAATGTATAGGTCTGACCTTAGTAGTTCTCTTAATTTTGATGGTAATTTGAACCTTTCACCAAAGGAGTTTAACCTAATATTGGTAACTTTGTGCATGATTCTGCACAAGATACAACATATTGTCACAAAATACCTCGTTCTATGTGTGAGATTCAAGGATGCTTGAAAAAATCTAAGGTTGTGGAACTTCTGAACCATGATGAGTGTCAAATTTGCATTCAAGAGTTCAACAATGATGAGGTAGAAGACTGCATGACAATGCCATGCAATCATGTGTTTCATGGAGGATGTATACTAAATTGGTTGCAAATCAATCCTTCTTGTCCTTCATGTAGATATGCATTGCATCTCATTTATCTTTATGATACTAGGTTGATTAACTTACGGAGATAGTTTCTTTATTTACTTCCTCAATTCACTTTTCAAACTAGTTTATGAGAAGTGATCCATATTAGATTTTTCTAGAATTGATGACTATAATGTGGAGTAATTTTTTTAGAAACTAGTTTCTGTCATTCATGTACAAGTCGAAAAGCAACTACGATGACACGTACAATCCACTAAGCCTACGGCTTCATGTGTGTGTAAGTTTTGAGAAAATAAGATATAAATTAAACACAAGTTGATGGGTTCAAAATACAACATCAAACAAAAATACTATTCAGCTCTTCCTTTCAGCACATACATAATTTATCTAAGACTAATAGTAGTGTTATTTGAAACACTCAAATTTAATAGTTATTTTATAATAAAAAATAAACTATTTAATATTTTATCAAAAACAGTTTAACTTCTTTAACAAAATCCATTTGTCTTTTCCCAGTTTGAGATGTGTCATATATCATTTTAAGGTCAATTTTGCCTCGGTCATGAGTAGTATTGGAGAATTCAAAACTGCGGAACTTTTTTTATTAACTTTTAATATTTTATTTAAAGGTAATTTTAAATTAGGTTTATTAGATGTTTCTTTGGGTCACATTTAAGACAAAATATCAACTAATATTTAGTAGAGAAAAACTTGGATGAAAATGTATCCAACACCTCATATTAGAGACATGTATATTTATGTTTTTTGGTATTATCATTTAGAACTACAGTTTAATTAGAATTAAATATTTAATGTGTTGTCAATTTTATTAATTATCTCTACATTGGTATGTTTCCCAACAAGTCTTTCTCTATTTAATAATGGTAAAAAAAATGACTTTTGACAATCCTAACAATGACCAAAATAGTAAGATAAAGAACAAATTATATTGTGTTTATTAGGAAGGTTATATTCCTACTAAATCTTATTATATAATTTATAGTGATATTTTATTTATTAATGATTCAATTATAATATAAATTTTTACTTTATATTAGGTAATGATTGTTGAGGCCTGAACTAAGTTTCATAAAAGCCTACTTGCTATATTTGCCTGAGCTAATAGTTGCATTTGGTGTGATAAGTAAATTAGAATTTTTGGATGAAAATGGATGGTCCAACTCATTGAGTCAAATTAAAGACATAACTCAGGAAAGATTTATATACGATTTATATAATCTATAACTCGTTTATATTATATTTTTAAAATATCCGATCATAATTAAATATTAATGGGAATAATGCAATGATATTCTATAAAACTTATATATTGTTATTATATACATATTTACAAAAATAAACTTACAAGTAAATAAATAAAAAAACAACTTGCAACTTATGGATCCTATATCCAGGTCAGGGTATAAGAGCTCATCAAAAACAAAATGTCTGAACACAGTAAACAATGAAACAGTATACTTCTGCTTCTCTCACCTTTCTTTTCTTTTTCTTGATGAGGTTCTACGATGTAACAGGAATATGTCTAAAAAGTAAAAACCGATCTTGATGAATATTCATTACATATGGACAAAACACTTGCAGACAAAGAAAACAAAGAAAAACAGTACAATAGAAAATAAAAAACTGAAGATTTTAATGTACACATCTATACTTAATATTTTTTCTTGCTTTCTGAATTGAACTATGTTTTACTTCATAGATCTCCAAGCTGATATTGAAAACAATGACCTATCCTGCCAACAAATTAGTACACAGCCATTTTGCTCCCTCATTCTATATCCCTCACAATCACACCTTTGTAGGAACCTACTTGCTTGCAACTTACCAAAATAGCTTAAAGGCACATTACCAAACCCAACTAATTCAAATCTCTGGAACCACTTATCCAGCTTTTCATGTCTTTCCTTTCTTTCACTCCCCTCACAAGCAATAATGTTCTTGATTTCCTCTCCAAAAAGCATCTTCTCCACCCTTAATCTCTCCAATGATGCTCTTGACACTGTGGATTCCAAGCAATCAAACAATGCTGCATAAGTATATAGTGATTCTAGCAGCCTCTCCATCAGAGTCGAACCATTATGATTCGAGTCTTGTTCCATTACAACTATGACCTTTGGTGATAATCCCCTTAAAGCATTAAGAAACTTCTCCATATTCATTGAATTTGAAGTAGTTAAAGACAATGGTGATGAAGTTGAGTCAGGACTAGGGGTATAACTATTAACCATATCTTTCTCAACCAAATCACCCAATGTGCTTTGGTTCATAGGCAGAACTCTTTGCAGGTGAATTCTGTTGGCGCTGTTTAACAAAAGAGGAGATTTTCTCTGCATGGCTTCATTGTCCAAGGCTAGACAGGAATGTAATTGGAGAATAGAACTTATTGCTAGTGCTTCACCAGTTTTTACACGAAGTTTATCGAAATCAAGATTTTCTAATTTGCTGACTATAGGATTGAATTGGAATGGTATATCCAACTTTTCTGCTTCTTCAATCAGCTTATGAGCTATCTGATCCAGAATCTCTTTCTTCTGATGAACACTAGTAATTCTCAAATGAGGAGGGCCTTCGGGGCGAGCACTCAAAACTTGGAACAGAGCAATCCACTGAGAAGGTTCAGCAGTATTGAGATCAATTATATGAATCATTTTCTCCCCTTCCATTGCTTCAACTATAGCTTGATTTGTCAAAACAAATGCTAACTTCAAGAAAGGGAAAAGCTCATGGAACAACTTCTGAACAAGAATTTCCTCAGAAATCATTGTCATCCTAGTTGAATTGAGTGCTTTATGGATCCCAGGCCACGACTTAAGTATTCGATCCGCGAGTGCTTCAGTGAAATATGCTGCAATCCGCTGCATAGTATCTCCATCAGGAGATGCAAGCAGGGAAATTTGCTCAAATATTGTATTTGCATTTTCAAGGTTACCATTAGCAACATGCTTTCCACATGTGAGCAACAAATGGATCAAACATAAACCCCTTTCCTCAGATTTCGCATCTCTAAGCAAGGATTGTGGAGATTCTAAGCTAGGTGAAAATGACATCATAGAGAAGAATGGCCCCTTCTTGCAACAAAAATCTCATGTAACAACAATAACAACAATCTTAGGAACAAGGAAACAATGAAAGGATGATGATTGTCAACAGTAGCAAAGATATCTTATAAAATGACAGAAAAATTATTAAATTAAAACGTAATGCTCATTTAGATAAAAAATTTACCTTTTCAACAAAAGGGGCCGGCTTGAAGAACCCAATGAACAAGGAATGGTGAAGAAAACACAAATTTAAATTACAGCATTGAGAAAAATCAGGAAGAGTTTGTTGTTAACTGTTGCAGATTCCCTAAGCAAACAGAGAAGTAGATAGGATTTTATTATAAGAATCTGGGTAAATGAAATTAACAATTTTGTTCAAAAGCTCAAGTTTTTCAACAAAAAGGGTCCAAGAATTGAGTACAAATTTAAGGATAAAAACAGACATGGAAGGAGTTCCAATAAGAAGAGGGAACCCTAATAAAACCAAACCAATATAACAAAAAAGACGTTAAACCATAATTGGGTTTTGAAATTGAAGGATAATCCACATGAAGCCCCCAAAAATTCCAAAACTTGCCTCTTGGAACACTTCGAAAAAGAAAATGCAAACAAAAACAAAACTGTAACGGTTGCTACTTGCAAGTATGTTTTTATAAGAATGTGAATTGCAATGTTTGGACACTTTGAAGATAGTGTTCATGAACAATGTGTGAAGGATCCTTTTGTCTTTATTGTACGGACTTTGTGAGAACGTGAGCCTTACAAATCTCTCTAGCTCTAGAACTATTAAAGTAATATAAACACTCACTTTTGTCTTCATTTGTTTTTGTCTTTAGTGATTTATTTTGTCTTTGACCATAGGTGGGTAGGGAATCAGGGTTTGTCCAAAGAGTTTAAAATATTCCAAAACCTCACAAATCCAAACATGATAAAGACAAACATTGCCCTCAGTTTTGCTTCTGTGAAGTGAGAATACCAAGGCCTAAACATGCTTGCAATTTCTAATTACTAGTGTTTTATTCACAGGTGTTTCGTTTAGCATGTTAATAAGATTCTTACAGGTTAAGGCTTAACTTAATATTACTCTACACCATATTGCTAACATTCAATCTAATTTATTCAATTATATAAAATATAAAAAAGGCATGAAAATGGAGAGAACAAAAAGACATCAAAGAAAGTGGGATGCAGTTTGGATAATTACATAAGGCTATAAAAAAGTTGGATATATATAATATAAGTTAAGTTGTGTGTCATAAGAATAGTGGTATATGATTACTGTAGGTTCTATTAAATTTTGAAGCAAATCTTGTAAATGAAAGACTCAATGTGAAAACTATACCCAAGACATATATCACATTCAACTTACTACGCAAGAATTTGTTAAGACTTTGAGATGGAGATGCATCTGCATCCAAGACTCTTAAGTTTCCTAAGATTTTGCCTCAACATTATTTTTATGGCTAAACTTATATTTCATAACACTTAGTCCACATTGTTAAGACTTTCATATGATTAATGTAATATCATAAGAAAATGTAAATAAAATATTTTGAATATAAATATGTGATGCATGTATCATAGTTTTCAAGAGTCCACTTAAGACTATAGATAAAAATGCTCTGATACTCATTCTTATATGTATTATTTTGGGTTTATTCAAAATATCTTATCGTACATGAACAGAATAGTAAAAAAAATTATAATTAGAAAAGACTTATAAAATTATTATCTTAATAATTTGGTTTAAGGTGTGGTGTTTTATTTATGATTCTTCAACTTCTCATACTATAGTAACAACAGGAATCTCTGATAGTTGAGGCTCTTTAGTCATAGTTTATCCAACAATTGTGATTATCTAAAATCTCTGTTTTATTATTAATTTTATAAGAAAAGTTAACTTCAGAATTCATTTACTTTTGTTTGCAATCAACAAGGGAAAAAGTAATTTTTATATTAAAAACTAAAAAATATACTTTTTTGTTTTGTTAAAATAAATATATCAGTTTTTATTACAAAATTTACTTTTTGAGGTTGCTTAATTATTACCGTAACAAAATCAAATTACAAAAAATAAACAGAGGAAATGTTAATCCAACAATCTCTTATGGTATAAATAAGTCATAAGCTAAATTCTTATTAACTTTATCCTTACTTCTAAACTCTTATGGATGAAGATTACTTGTTCTAAATTATATCCCACCTAATAATATGTCATTAAAAAATATTTATTTTTATGTGTCATTCTCTTCTTATGCAACATTGTAGCAACTTAGAACATGTGATCTTCTCGTTTTGTTTTATATCCAGAAACAATGGTTATATGTCTGGTATTATATTCTTCTATTATGACAAACAGGCCAAAAGTTGATTCAACAATTATCTCTGCTTCTGGATTCTTATGTTGGCACTTACGAAAGCCTCACATCCCATTTTTCTCGAAATTGCCAATATCAAATAACATGTGACCGCACCTGCTTGCTGTTCACATTTCTGTAAATCTGTAATCAAGTACTTGTATCGGGTTTCCATTATTAGAAACTTACTCAAATTTTTAGTAGGAGAGGGATGACTAAGAAATTTATTGATCAATATTTTACCTTCATACCAATTCCAGACACAGTAGTTGTTGATGTTTAGAGGGTAGTGGTTTCAAATTCCAAAAACAATATAGATAAAGATGTATATATCTCCTTCTTTGGGCCACATGAACAGAGTGTGAATCACCCTTTTAATAATTGTTGTTGTTCTCTACCATTAAGTTTATTTTACTCATCATTGCTGATGATTAAAAACTAAAATTAAATAAATTTGTATAAGGAAGTGGTATATTTTAAAAAAAAATACTTTCTTTTAAAAAACCCAAAGATTTTTGACAAAATAAATAATAGTTTATAGTTTTTTTATTTTCTATAATGAACGCATTAGTTTTTATTTTAATATTCTATATTTAGTATTAAGAAAACTAGTATAAAAATTAAGACTATGCAAAACTCTAATTAGCAAACCAAACGCATCTTTCCAACCTTTCAGATGTAGAAAGCAACGTGAGCAGTACTTTGTCATAAATATTCAGTATATATTTTTTGGATAAAAACATATACTGGCCAAAATCAGAGTAACTCTTTGGGCCATGTCACTAAATACAATAATGGCCCTTCCTGAAATTCCAACTAGCGGTTTGAAGGTCAAATTTTCCAAAATGGTTGTATAAAATAAATAATTATGTCTCTAGTTTGCTTACGCAGGCAAAAATGTTTTTTTTTTCACCAGCTAATGTTTATACAACTTAAGATGGTAAAATAATAGCCAAAGGAAACTACTAAATATAAGAAATTTAAAGAGATACGATAATTCTTCAAATATTAAACTACATATTTAGTTTAATATGTTGTCTTAGAAGAAAATTTGAAAGTAATAATATTGTTCACCAAGAACCAACATAATAAAAATAAAATCATATCATGTTATTATTCAAGAATATCATCTTGATTTCTTAACCAATAAATGAGATAAATCTAGAATATGAAGAAATATGAACAAAACTTGTGCAGGATAATAATGTTCAGGAATACAATCTTAGCTTATTGACTAAAGAATATGATAAAATATGATAATTTTATACTAAAACATCAAGAGAATAATATGATGAAATATAAGTAATTTTTTTATTAAGAATAACAAAAAAAAATGATAAAATATGAACATATTTGCCTAAAAAAATTAAGAAGAATAAGAGAAATAAAAAATATGAATGGGGTAAAATAGAATTATAAAGAAGAAAAACAACAATAATAATAATGATTTAAGCGAGAAGGAGGAGAGGGATGAAGGTGAACTTGCGGGAGGAAAGTAAGCTTCTAAATCTCTTAGGCTTCATTTGGTTGATGAAAGAAAATGGAAGGAGAGAATATATGAAGAAAGAGTATGAGTAGAGATGAAGTGGTGAGAAATTGAGTGAATTTTAGAGTTGTTTGGTTGAAGATAAATGGAAAAGAAAGAAGAGAGAAAGAAATATGATATTTATTGTAGAGCCAATAATACCAATATTATATTTGGTTTTTCATTTTTGTAGGATTGTTATTACTTTATAAAAGTAAGGGTGTAATTGTAATTTCATATTTCCAACTCACCTTCCCCACTTTCTTTGGTGATTTGAGGAGGATGGAGATCCTCTGTCCCGGGACTGTGTCACATTGCCTGTCCCAGCCAATAACAAGTCGCCATCTCAATTAAATTTACATATTAATTTAAATTTTATTTAAAGAAAATTAATGGTGTTAATACTTTTCACCTTCCTCTACACATATGACAACTTGTTATTGGCTGGGACAGGCAATAGGACACAGTCCCGGGACAGAGTATCTTCGTCCATGTGAGGAGAAGAAAATTTAGGTGGGACCCACTATACTTTCTTCTCTCTTCTATATTTCTCTTGTCAACCAAAGAAAAGACAAAGAGAAACTCTCTCCTAACTCTTTCCTCTCATCTTCTTTCTTCTTAAAATCATCCCAACCAAATGAAGGCTTAAATCCTCTTTTGAGGCAAGAGCAACAACATAGCATAAATCAGCTCTCCCACATAAAACATGTTCAATGAAGAAGAAAGGAAAGTGATCTTGGATTTTGAATGATTCACTTATTTCATTATTACCCTTTCTTACCTTTGGTTTCTTCTCCTCCATCGATGACTTCTCTGGTGTCATTCTATCGAATTTGGGACTTCTGTGATGATGAAGAATTTCGAGGAAGATTTGATGAAGGAGATAATTACTTTTCATATCTCATGTTATAAATTAAGGTGAAAGAAAATAATGTGTATTTTATTCGATAAATAAAATTGAATGAATTTGAATAATTGAATTACAAAATAAATACAATAAATTTAACTATATCTAACTCTTAACTAACTAAACCATTTTAATATGTTTTAAATTTTTAATCATGAAATTAAATTTAAAATGGTTGATTGTTGTACAAGGTAAATGAGTTTAAATTAACTTAGTTCAATAGAATATTTAACTAAAATACAAAAAAATATTTTAACATAATTACTTATGAATTTATTAATGGTATCCTTTTAACTCTTAATACTTATACATTTAACTAGTTTTGTAGGATGTAATGTCCATAAAGATGAAAATAAAAGTTACCCATACATCTATGCATCATAATCTAATAAATGTTAGAATGATATTTCTTGAATAGTAATTGGGGAACTTTGGATCAATACCGTAATGTCATTTTCGAATGGGTCTAAGGTTGGGTCCCATGAGTGGACATATTAGCTACCCGGTCTTATTTAGGAGTATCTTCATGTTCTTGTTTTATATTATCTTCCACCTCATCAACCTTGTCTTTTTTGAAAGCCTACGATTTTATTTAAGAAAGTGTCCACGTAGGGGCAATTTAGCAATAGAGAGTGTTAATAATCCACTCATTATTTGAATTTCATGAAAAGACAAAATATTAATATACCTTGTGATTTATTTCTTATGATACATGTGGTTTAAAATTTTTATTGTCGACACATCATTATTATTCATATTAAACCCTTTGAATACTATTTGATAGGATTTTGCTTCCTTTAGAAAATATATGAACTAAAACATTTTCTAGAAAAAATATCGCACTCATTTTCCTTTATTGATTTAATTGATCTTATTCCAAATGTGAAGTTGGAGTGAATTTTTATTAAGAAATTTCTAGAACTCAATCATTGTCTAAATATCAGCTCAATAATATAAACCTTATGCTAAAAAGTATAAAACACAACCAGGGTAGGATAAGTCTCAAGTATATGGCTACAACTTCTTTTTTCCATTTAATTTTTGGTACATTTACATCATGTAATTGCTATCAAGTAAAATATGAAATATGTAATTAATATAATATAAAGATTTGTAGACAATTATTATATTATTTACCATTTTTTTAAAGAGACAATTATAATGCTGAATATGTAAAATTATTAGATAACTAATTTGTTTAAGTAAAACACAATGGCATGGTAAAAAAAAAAAGTATATAAACGAGGAAGAAAGAAGTCTACACACTCACTAGTCACTAAACCCAACTCTAATACCATAGGAAATATAAAAAAAAAAAAGGAATAATTTGTGGATTCATAATAAATGATTTTTTTATATAATCATTATTGTATTATTTATTATTAATGTATTGATATTTAACAACTCTTTAATGAAATTGATACAAATAAATAGTAATATGATACCCAAAAAAATTGAGTAGACAAATATTAAACTAACGTATAAACTATAAAGCACAATATGGAAATAAGAAGTTACTATTTTTCTGGTAATAACATGGTATACATTGGAATTAAATAAAATAGGGGATATGGAGTAAGTCATTTTCCACTTACTCTTAGAAGGAGTAAATCATTTTCCACTTACTCTTGGAGTAAGTGGATCCCTCCTCAAGAAAATAACAGTGTAATGATAATTGAATGGTGAATCAAAAGAGTTACTAATAATGAATAATTTCAGTAATTTGAATTTGATAACGAGTTAGTGGAAATGTGACGTCTACGTCATCTTCTTCTTCTTCCGCCTTAAATAATTTTGGAGTCTTCCTCTTATCACTACTCATCACTTATTTGTATTTGTTTTTATCACATTGTTTCGAGTTTCAGAAAGCAATCATGAATAAGCTTCTTCGATCCACACTCAGAACACAGGCACTTATTATTTCATACTAATTCTAAATCGTGTTTTTTCCTCATGTTTTTCTATTTCCTTTATTACGTTCTTCAAAACCTACTTTCTCCAGTGACTGTTGATCATTCTTCTCTGTTTATATCTTCCCTTTGATCGTTGTTATTTTTATTGTTTGTTTAATCACTACGGTTTTAATACGCTTTATTGTCTCTAGTATTTGTTCAACTTGGCGGATCTTGATTCTCTAAACTTTTATTTTGGGAGAAAAATGAATACTCATCGTATGTAAAATTAAATTTACAATTCCTTATACGTTTTTCGATTTACTCAGCGATAGTTTCTAATTTCCATGTGTTTGAATTTGATGACGACTCGTTAAATAAGATAGGTAGTGTGTAGTGTTTTAGTGCACACAATGATATTGATGTAACAGTGGTGTTGATCGTGAGGATATATGAAGTGAAAATAATGCACTATCCTATTCATTTATAAATTATAATCTAACTAACTCCAACTTGAGATAGAAAATATATGTTCCATCTTCTGAGTAAATATGAATTTGCATCGGTTGTTAACTTGTTACATTTCATAAAATTGAGTTTGTATTATTATCTCTCCATTCTGGATAAGAATCAACTTCGTAGTTTATGAAGGTTGTCAAATATGTCCACTGTTTGTTTGCATTCTTGTACGGCATGATTCTCTCATTTACAGCTCTGAATACATCGTCCATCACAAAGAGACTCTTGTAATAATAATGTAAAATGTGACTAACTGCATATTGTTTTTGCTTTTCAGGTAACTATGTTGTATTCTATATGATTAGTTATATGTTAATATACTGTTATGAATTAATGTTTATAAATAAATGGTTCTAACAGTTACTCAAAGCTTCCACTTATATTATGAGGCTTATTTTGCTGTTTACAGGCTGCTGCAGTTTTCAGAAATTCTCAGGAAAATCTTCTTCAGGTCCCATTATGTACCAGATCATATAATGCAGAATCTTCTTTGGAAAAAGACATTTCAACAGCTGATTTGAAAACTAGTGAAAGGTGCATGACTCTTCTATGTTTACCACTTTCATTGTGTGTGCTTTTACATATTGATCATAGCTCTATCTTGAATGTATCTAAATTGGTAAAATGCCTTTAAAATTACATCCATTTCTTTCTATAATGAAACATGATGCTGAACATTGTCACTCTTTATTTATATTGAGATTTGAAATGTAAGCTAATTGTGTTTATGCAGAGGTGTAAAACCCAAATGCCCCTTTATTGATACATTCACGAGTATGGTCTAATGCATAACCTAATGCCTTTTTCTTCTCTTTAGATTCCTAATTGAGTATTTTACAGTTATAACAATTACAAGTCAAAAGAAAATTGGTTTGAGAGTCCATGATTGAGATTTTTTGTTTCAGTTTAAAGCTTGCAATGTGTACGTCTACTAAAATACTTCGATTGTCTCAGGTTCAGGAGCCATGGTATGCTTGCCCCTTTCACAGCTGGGTGGCAGACTACAGATCTGAATCCTTTGGTTATAGACAAGTCAGAGGTGAACTTCCTTGCTATGTTTCTTTAATTAAGGCAATTGAATCTATTGAGTTAAATGAAGGTTTACATTGTTTTCATTTTAAACATAAATTGGTTTTCAACTGTGTACTTTACCTGACTAATGATGCCAGGGGAGCTATGTATATGACATTAATGGGAGGAAATACCTTGACTCACTTGCTGGTCTATGGTGCACTGCTTTAGGTATTTATAATAATTACTTTGTACTTTTTGTCTTCCTTTCTAAGGTTTGGAATCTCTTTTATGTCTTATTGTTTCTTAATGATATATTCCTTATGATTCATGTTGACATGTCACACTCCATCTTAAGTAGAAATGATGGCAAGTTTTACTCATTTGTTGATATTTTAGTATGACGGTGTGCCTTGATGCAACAGTAGGGTTGCCTCTTGGTGACCAAGAGATCACCAAATCATGAAACATGCTCTCCCCTTGTGGGGGTATGTTGCGTACGTATACCCTCTCTAGACCAAATTGGGTGGGAGCCTTGTGCACCGGACCTCCCTTTTTTATTGATATTCTAGTATGCTTTCTCTTCAACCATCCACAAAAACATGCCTAAGTTTCTCAGGGATCCATCTCTCCTACCTCTATTTCGTATGCAACATTTTTCCTGGTCATGGATAGTGCATATTTTTTTGGTGGATTTGGATATGGTTTGTGGTTGAATTTTGTGATGTTCTAGTTTCTTGCTTAAAATCATGAAATAAAATTGGAAAATGACTTAGTTTCTGAATCTGGATGTATTTTAGTTAGATTCATGTTAGAAAATGACTGAAAGTTTGCGTTCATGTTCATATGGTCGTATTTGATTGATTTCTGTAAATTAGTGTGTGATCATCTTCATAATTGAGTGCATCCATTCTACAAACAAGTGTCCAATGTGCAAGCCTAGATACACAAAATTTCCCAAATAATAACTATTTCCATTAGTACCAGAGCAGTACCATCCTTAGTAAACTGATCCCGTCACTGCTTTTACTTCTGATCTCCCAAACAATTCCTTTTCATTCTCCTTCTCCCAGCCCTCATGGTCTCTTCCCATGTCACTCTCCTTCCCATCAGATTATAGCCAGGGCCACAGGGATCTCGATATTCCATCCTACCTACCTGTAGATGTCATGCACCTTTGCAGCCAATATTCTTGCATGTTTTTGCTCTCTGTCACTGATGTCATCTCTGGGTTATACTCTTTCTTTGTCTCTAGTTTTTATCAGGAGAATGGTTTATTCTGAAAATTGATCATGTACAGAGTGCCAATTTTTTGTCAGGAAAGTTGAATTCCTGGTAAATTGAAGAAAAATATATGAATGTAAAATTTTATTGTCTATGATCTGGTATTTTATTGAGGTACTCTTTTAATCATGCAGTATATTCACATCTAGAAGTTATAAATGATTCAAACTATTTAAATATATTTTTTGTGTGTGCATGTAAATGGTTTACTATGAAAATCAAGTATATTACATTTTCAGGAGGAAATGAGCCACGCCTTGTTGAAGCTGCCATTACACAATTAAAGAAGTTGCCATTTTACCATTCCTTCTGGAACCGGACCACCAAACCTTCTTTGGTATTCATATCATTCTCCTATAGCTAACCTTAAGCATCATCTATGCTTGTTTAATTTTCTTGTTTCATATTATGTAATACTATTTTTGGTGCCTTTCACTCTACAAGATCGATTAAGTGTCGTTTATGATGTACACAATATACACTTAAATATCAAACAGTCGTTTTCCCTTTTGATATACAATTTATTTTTAACATGCAGGATCTAGCCAAGGATCTGCTGAAAACTTTCACAGCCAGAAAAATGGCAAAAGTTTTTTTTGTTAATAGTGGATCAGAAGCCAATGATAGTCAGGTTTGTTTGATCAAATATCCATTTTTATTTGTTAGTCTCATATTTCTTCCGTAGATTTTCATTCAATTGCAAGTTAGATATTTTGGGATGTGTATAGTTTTTCTTTTTTTTCTCACAAAACAAAATTTTTGTATCATGACATGGACTACATATAATGCATGTAACAGGAACAATTCCCAGTGGGCAAATCTAGGACCAATTAAGTACCTGCATTACTAAGAAACAAAATAAAATATATCTTCAATGCTCAATGTGTTCTCTAAATAAAATTAGATCTGTCTTTATAAAGGTTTAAACAAAGATATAAACATCCAAAAGTGATGATGAATAGATGTCATATCAACATATTGTTTAAGTATTTCTTCTAAGCAGAATAATAAGAACATAAAATAGCTATATTTCACATTTGTATGTTATGTTTCAGGTGAAACTTGTATGGTATTATAACAATGCACTTGGACGACCAAATAAGAAGAAGTTTATAGCACGTGCTAAATCGTACGTGTGGCATCCACACCTCTGCTGTTTTCTTTGTTTTACCTAAAAAGTGTGCATAGCAGCTTATGTATTTTTGCTTTCTGATAGGTACCATGGTTCAACTTTGATAGCAGCTAGTCTTTCCGGGTACATTGGACTCGATAATTTTTTCCAGATAAGCTTTATGTTATTTACAGAGAGGATCTTAATTCAATTAACTGAACATTATGTATTTCAGCCTTCCAGCTTTACATCAAAAGTTTGATCTGCCTGCTCCATTTGTCTTGCACACTGACTGCCCACATTACTGGCGGTATCATCTTCCAGGTTGTTACTTGGATCTACATGTCTCTGATAATATTTTACAAAATTATTTTAAGGCATAAATCTTAAACATGGTTATGAACATCTCAGGCGAGACAGAGGAAGAGTTTTCAACAAGATTAGCCAACAATTTGGAGGAGCTGATTCTGAAAGAGGGACCGGATACAGTACTATATGTTCACACACTTGGAAATTGTTTTTAGATAGTGGAACATTGGCTTCCTCACTTTTTGACATGGTTTTTTATTGCAGATTGCTGCATTTATTGCTGAACCCGTGATGGGGGCAGGTGGTGTGATAACTCCACCTTCAACTTACTTCGAGAAGGTATTTTTTTCATCTCCATCATCAATTCTTCAAATATGTTTTCATGTGTCCAACCTGGGCGCATAAGGGCCAGCTTCTTTGTCTTTTGCACTAATAATGAATGCACGAATTATGTAAATTATCTATGAATATCTGATAGAGGACCTCATAATGTTGTAGCCTGAGGAATCCTGTATGCTCTCACTATCATCATGATCTTATGGGAGATGAGAACCCTTGGCACGATAAAGTATGGGAAATTACAGGAGTTCTTTGCTACCAAATTTATAGTTTACATTAAAATCTTAAGCAGGGGAGGTTAATCTACGCTCATTAACAGATATGTGAACATTGTTAACTCTTCAAGTAATGAATTGTTCCTAAACGAGAAATTTATTTTTTTGAGAATTTTTTAATGCTCTTGTTAGACCTTTTAAATATTCCACAACCTTTCCATTTGTGAACATTGTTATGTTTGTTTACTTTAAACCTTTCATATTTTCAAATTTTTCTGGTTTTTATGAAACTCATGAAGGTCAAATAGGCAAATCAAATGCATATCCTTAAACTTCCCAAAAAATCCAGCTTGCAAACTGATTCCGCGTGTCATTTGTCACTCTCCCTCCACCCACTAAAACTCCTTAAGAATTTTGAAGAAAAGGAAAACAATTTTTTCCCCAATGCGTCTAATTCTTGTGCAGATCCAAGCCGTTGTTAAGAAGTATGACATTCTGTTTATTGCGGATGAGGTACTTCCTTAACTCTTCAAAATTGATTATGTTAGAGGTGCTTCCTCAATGCATTTAATTATTCTTAGTGTGTGCGTATGTTTCTTTTGAAGGTAATCTGTGCCTTTGGAAGGCTTGGGACAATGTATGGATGTGACAAGTACAACATCAAGCCAGACCTTGTCTCTGTAGCTAAGGTAAACCATAAACATGGAGCAGCTCTAACTACAGATTCACTTTTTTATATCTTACAAGTGTGTTCCTTTTCCCTAATTTTTTTGTTTGACTTCTAGGCACTTTCTTCTGGATATTTGCCAATTGGAGCAGTTCTTGTGAGCCCAGAAGTTTCAGAAGTTATACACTCACAAAGCAGCAAACTTGGTATGGTGTTTCATTGAATTCATCATTCATCACCTCATCTTTTAGCTTGTTATTTCTGACTAGTGTTTGATTACTTTAGGTTCATTTTCCCATGGGTTTACTTATTCTGGACATCCCGTATCCTGTGCCGTTGCAATTGAAACTCTCAAGATTTACAAGTGTGTTCCTTTGTATCTAGCTTTTTTTAAAACTAACATAATGCTTATTCTATCTGCCATGTTTTGGCTATAAAGTATGATATTATGACGACCTCTCATTTCCACAGGGAAAGAAATATTTTGGACACCGTGAGGAAAATTTCCCCAAAGTTCCAAGATGGCATAAAAGCATTTTCCGACTCTCCTATCATCGGAGAGGTATCTATTATTTTATTGTTAATTTTAAGTTCGTAGCTGTAATAAATGCATGGCGGTAACATCTATGGGTCTGCAGATACGAGGAACCGGCTTGATTCTGGGGACTGAGTTTACAGACAACAAGTCACCAAATGATCCATTCCCTCCTGAATGGGGCAAGTTCATTATTTTTTACCCATCATTTTTGCCCGTTCAATATATTTGACAGAACATAACTACTCTATCTTGTTTGGCTATCCCTTAATAAATATTATGCTATCCACGAGACATGTCACCATTAAGTGGGTTGCCTCCTTTTCAAGTATGATAAAAATGTTGTTAGTTTATACGATGGATTGGATGGTCTACATCTTGCCACCAACTGTACTTTCCCCCTATTTTAACAATGATATATCACTTCACGCTGGTAGATGAATTAGACAAGTATAAGTATATTTATGTGGATATTGGCATATTTTTCATAGTTGTGACATTGATGTATATTACAGGGATAGGCGCCTATTTTGGAGCACAATGCGAGAAGCATGGGATGTTAGTTCGCGTGGCTGGAGATAACATCATGATGTGTCCACCATTTATTATTTCCCCAGAAGAAATTGATGAGGTAACTTAGAAAATAGGGAGATTATTTTGGTTTTAATTTTGTCTAAAAGCTTTACACTGTCATCCAATCACACGCTATTAAAAACATTTCACTTACAGTAACTTTCTTAAAAGTCACAGATATGGTAAAGTAAAAAATTAATCAAAGCCAAATGATTAAGACTTAGAGGTGAAAGTTTTGTCAACGAATATGATTTATGATAAAAAATTATGACGTCGTTCGATCCATGCAGCCGATACCACATAATTAGATTTAAGGACCGAGAAAGAAAACATCATCTATTTAATATTTTCATGTTTTTAGAAAACTTTATCTATAAGTATCATTAATTTTCATTTGGACCCCTCCTCAATAATAATGAATAAATAAATGGCATACCCCTTCATGAACAAAATAATCACTTCTTAAAAGCAATTAGATAATTTTTCTTAAAAGCAATTTTGATGTAATGAACAATGTTTGGATCCAGAAGTTAAATAGTCATAATTGAGGTCTGATGTGAAACTGAATTTGGTTTTGCTAAACATGTCAAAAAAATTGAAACTTAGATTTGAGACACCATTGCTTAGAGTTCTCAAATGGATTTTAGTTCCCTTCAAAATTCACAAATCTAATTTCTATTTGTTTGACATCCGTATGTGAATGATATGTAGCAAAGGACCAAGTTTTATATCTACTCTTTATCATTGTTATTCACTATACATTAGACGATTGTGTCTTACTCTTTATCACTGATATCCACTTTTTTTCTGTTTCTCAGTTAATCAGCATTTATGGGAAGGCACTAAAAGCTACAGAAGAGAGGGTGAAGGAGCTCAAGTCCTCAAGTCTCAGCAGAAGTAGTAACTGAACCCAATCATAATAACGAAGTCTACTACTACCTTTTGAAACCAATGATAATAATGAAGTCTACTACCTTTGTATGTATGAAGGGGAATTACATGCATCACAAATGATTTCTGCCTTTTCATTATTGTTGGTAAATAATTCGACTAGTTGCGTTCTAAATTATACTCACAATATAAACTGTATGCAACTTAATAAATTATCTATATATATATATATATATATATATATATATATATATATATATATATAAAAGTATGTTTTGGTATGTGTTGCCACTAATAAATTATCTATATCACATGTCTCACTCTCGGTTCCGGGCCAATCAAAATTTTACTTTTTGTTACATTTTATTTTTAATTTTTTTATATTATTCATGTAATAACATTCTGATTGGTTTAATACACAAAGTGGGACAAATGATCTGACGAATGTTTTACTTTAACCGTATTTGCCATATCCTCTGGTTTGCTTGCATACAATATGCCAGTGTTTACTGTATTGTTTTCTGCATGTCAAATTCATCTTAGAATATTCTAATACTAAATACACCACGACAAATTTTAACATGATCCGATGAATCAAAATTGGGTAAACTAATTCAAGGCAAGCACTAATGGTGGAGGATGTCAATGTAGAAATAGAGGTGATAAAGCAATGCATCCACATGTGAATTCAATCAATATATTCAATTATACATTAAAAAAATGAAATTAAGCGGGTGGAATTATTTTTTTGTTAATAATAATGAATGGTTAAATCCCTTCAATTTTTTTTATTTCAATCCATTAGGTCAATCAAATTAATAAGTGGATAATATCAGATCCATTTACATGAAGATTAAACTTATTACTTGCTCATTTTATAAATGATTTTTAATGTGTTCATCAATACGTGTTTAAGATACTAACAGAAAACAAATTTCCTAGGAAAAAACTAAATACGCTACATTTCAAAATATTATGTCACTTCCTCATGTACTTTTTTTTTATTGTTTTAAACATGTATCATGAGGCAAAATACATTTAAAATTAGTTTATTTACGCAATTGTATTATATATATACAAATAGGATAATTTAATTAACAAAATGTTAATTTGTTGCAAGGCCATTGTTCAAGAAAGAGAAAAGGTACTATGTTCCTTAAATGTTATTGTTTAATGTTATACATTTGAC
Organism: Lupinus albus; assembly: GCA_009771035.1. Classification (NCBI taxonomy): domain Eukaryota; kingdom Viridiplantae; phylum Streptophyta; class Magnoliopsida; order Fabales; family Fabaceae; genus Lupinus; species Lupinus albus. The sequence goes on from CM019999.1 coordinate 619,674, forward strand.
TAAAAATAATTAAATGATTTAATTAACTTGTTATATTTTAACAAAATACTCGTATTTAATTTTTATTTATTTCTCATAATTAAGATAGAGATAAATAAGAAGGGAAAAAATATAATAAATATAAATATAATTGAAAAAGAATGTACAATTAAACCTTATATTTCTAAAATATAAACCTATTTGAAACAAAATGAAAATGGGAAACTCAACAACAACAAACAATGGAATAATTTTAAATTGGAGATTGATGTTTTTTGCATGTGAGATTTAGTTTTATTAAAGTTATTTAAATTTTTAGGCTAGTGATGTAAGACCGTCTAAATCTACAAAACAATCAAAAGATTAATAATTCAATTTATATGAACAATAATTATTATGAGAGGTAATTCCCGTTAATTACATGTTAAACCCAAAAAAAAATAGTAAAAATAAAGAAGGTGAGGTATGATTATTGTTTATGTAATGAATGATGTTATGCATGTGGTATTTATTCATTCTTTTAAAAGAAAAAGAAAAGACAACAATCGTCATGTTTGGCTGTTTGCACGCACAGAGAGGGCGGTTTGGTCGGTTGTCTTTGGCCGCCACCCACTTTTATGCTAATACTAACAAACCCCATTTCTACTTTCTTTTTATATTTTATGTTCTCAAACACACGTATTAAATTCATACAATTTTATAAATATAGAATTACACATAATATTTATTCATTTCATAAAGTATCATATAAGTAAAACATTTTTTTACCAGAAAATGATGATACATATTATTATTAAATATAAGGAATATATCAAAATTAATTGTTGAATAAAGATAGTTGATAATGAGATTTATGCTTACTGACTTGTAACTAATTTTGATAAATTATTCTTTTTATTTTACAATACAATGATTCCATACCATAATTGTCATCTTGTGAATCTATCTCAATGTCACTAAGGTAAAGATGTTGATCCAACATTTCGAAAGAGATTAGTTACTTAACTAAAATGTAAAGTAATACCCTTATCAGTACAAACAAATTATTTCCACTTATATATAAAAAGTAATTCAATAAGCTTTTTTTAAAAATAATTTCTTTTATAAGCTCTTCTAATAAACTTACTATGTAAGTTATTTTCACAAACTTAAATTAGATTTGTATAAACTTCTTTCCATATAATTTTTGTGATGAATAATGATAAGTAGAAAATGGGGAAATAATGTAAAACAAGGGTATTAATTGGGTGTTAAGGACCCCACCAGCATTTTTCTAAAAAGTGGTAGTAGATAGATAGAAACACATAGCAACACGCCTTTTTCACTTATATACACACCACCGTTTCCTCTTCCTCTCTCTCTCTCTCTCTCTCTCTCTCTCTCTCTCTCTCTCTCTCTCTCTCTCTTATTTTCTATTTTTTTCCCATAACACAGAACCACAAGTGAACATTTTCTCCAACCAAAATAAACCCATTCAACTTTTCTCAGGTAAGAATTCTCTCTCTCTCTCTCTCTCTCTCTCTCTCTCTCTCCCTTTTCCATATTTATATATAAATAAGTTTGTTTCTCTCTCTTATCTTCATGCTCAATTTGACTAAGCTGCTTTAATTTGGAGCTTTCTCTCTTCCAATTTTTTTAACGTAGCTGCTTCTCTCGTTTTTGTTTTTATTTTCTCAAGTTTTCTTTGATCTTCTAAGACTTGATGATTCGTATTCCCTGGGATCAGAATCTGTTATGTGAACACGATTCACTCTAATTCACTGATTCGCAACTAGTTCTGTATCATCTGGTCATTCTTTATTTATTATCAGTATTAATCGATTAGTAGTTTCATTTTCAAACTATTTCAATTCATAGTTCAATTTGATTATTTTCATTATTATTTTGTAGCTAAGATATTAAAATATTTACCCCTAATTTGATCATCTACTAATGGTTTTTCATCGTGATCTTGATCGTGATCATGATCTGGAGATCCATCGCTGTTATTATAAATATAAAGTATCACGGGCTTGTTTTGCGTTAAAACGTTTCCGCATAAATTATTCACTACTTTTCTTTTAGGCGTTAGGTGCTGATTTTATTGTTATTAATTATAAATAAATTCTATACTCTCATTTTCAAACCCCTCAGATCTCATTTAATTACATTTATTTGACAATTTAACAAAATGAAAGAAAAGTTGATATAATTGGATACAAATTTAATGTAATTTGACTCAACTACATTAAATAGAAAAGAATATTAAATAAATGTTTAGTTGAAAATATAGAATAAATTTATTAAGAAAAACATGGAAAAAATTCACCAAAGGAAATGGAAGTGACGGAGTAGTGTATTAAAGTATAAATAAAGTAAGCCAAAAAAGAAAGCAAAAGACAATTTGTTTGTGCTTAACAAAGAAGACTAGAGGGTATAAAAGTAATTTAATATAAAACAAAAGAGAATAAACATTAGTGTGTGTTTTGAAAGTCATAGCTATGGCAGAATATTACTGTGTGTTGACAATTTCTGATTCTTATGTACCCCGACGTGTTCCCGTGAAACACGGATCTCACCTTAATTTACTTCTTCTTTTTGAAAAAAGGAAGATTCCATTTCAAGGGAATTGAATTTCAAAATTCTATGAAAAAGATCAAACGAATTCTATCTTATTAAATAATATTAGTTTTTAAAAACTAGTTTATATCTACTTCAAAATGCATATAACCAATACCATACCATTATTTTCACCCGTTACATATTTTTCGTATAAACCTCATCCAAAGTTGCATGTTCTTACATAATTGAAATAATAAATCTATATCAACATATAAAGAGAATAATTAATTATCTAAAAAGATTTTCATTTTTTATCAATTGTTTTTAACTTTAAATTTACTCTTTAAATAATTAAATAAAGAGAATGAATTCACCCCATATCTTAACCATCAATTATAAAAAATTTAATGGTTTAGATCTACCCACTAATTCAAATAATTGGATTTTGATTATTATGTGCATGTGGAGTAATTGCATATCCGCTTTTAACTAAATACAAACAAGACAATCTATAGCAATAGGTTTATTCATTTCTATGCATTGGATTGTTGGCCTGTTGGGTCCCATGCCGCGTGTATCCGACTTTCCAGATGCAAAATTTGATATCATCAAGGGAAAATAAATTTGTAGACTTCAATTTTGGAGATCAATTTTTTTTTAGAAAAGTAGGAAAAAAGAAAGAAAAAAGAATACTTGGGTGAGTAGGACATGTCCATTTTTTAAAAGTGTCTTATGTGTATGATCAAGCTGTAACACAGCATTTTGGGACCCACATACTCTGTTCAACCACATGACATCTTCACAATACCAGGTAGCCAGATCAAATGTCATATAAGTGTTATTAACTTATTAAGATCTCTAAATTAACTACATTATCATTGTCTTTGATACAAAATTATTTTTAATTAAAAGCTAATGCAACAACCATGGGATTACATTATAATTTGAAGTACCTCTACTTCAGCAACAACCATGCATACCCAACCAACTACATGTGCAACTCTCATATTTATCTTATCTTTTGAAACAGTCAATAAGAGGAAGCAAACATGGAAGATGAGACACACGTTGTTTCAGAAGTTGTGGTGACAAAGGTTGCTGAGGAGAAGGATCATAAAGATTGTAGCATTAAGGTATGTTGTCATGTTGCATTCGGTATTTTAAGTTTTTTACTGTTAAAGTAGTGAGTCAAAAGTTGTGACAGATGTTTCTTTCTTTGTTAAACTGCTGGCTAGAAATGAGCTGGACCGAGAAGATTTTGCTTAATTAGGCCAAAATATTTAATAATTCTGAGTTTGGCCTCCATGTCAAGACAACTTTTTTGGGGTACCCAACCTAAGCCTACTTAAATACGTGCATACATACATTATATAAATACCTTCTTATCGCATAGGTTAAAAAGCTAAAAGTTTTTACTTTTTAACCAAATATATATTTTAACAAAATTATTTATTCTATATAAATAGATATATAATATTAATATATAAGTAGTAAAATACGTAGATATAAGAAATTCATAATTATATAAATATGTACTTACAATTGCAAAGGGAATTAATAGTTTGACAATATAATTTTGTTCTACCCTATTTTACATTTACTTAAACCTTAGCTCATTGGAGATCTTCATCCAAGTTTAAATTATTGTTCCCTAGACTAAGTAAAATAAGCATATACCCGACAGAAAGCTAGATCTGTCACACAGTAATCCAATAAACAAAATACACAACCATCTCACCACTTTTAGTAGTGAAGATTGAGACAAAAGGATTGCTCAATTACATCTGAAGTCATCATTTATGTATGCTTGATTAAGTATCAGGGTTGCTAGACTTTTTGTTGCCAAAAATTATTAGTATTTGTTGTTCTGAACAAAGAAAAATGTGAATTTGCCTACCATGTAAGCAGAGACAATGTTTGACATGTTTTTTTGGAAAAGGTTAATTTAGGTTTTTTTGTTATAATATCAGGGTTTTGAAATATTGTTTTTTTGGTTTAAATGTAAACTCCCTTTGTAAATCCGAAAGTAGGCTTGTTTACCAAACCATGTTTTATTATATTTTGAGTAACAATGTGTCCACTCAGTCCTTTAAAAAAATTGTGTCCTCTCAGATTGGAGCCTGTTACTCTTGGTAGGTGATTTAGATGAAGTAGCTTACTGTATGCTAAAATGCTTATATGTTGCATTACTTAATACTCATGCATTGGTCCTAATAAGCGAATATTGCAAACTACTATAATGTTTGGTGTACATTGTCGTTTATGTTCATCTTTTTCATGATTTATTGTAGGGAACAAATGGAGACTTGCCACAAGTTACAAGCGAAGTAAAGAAAGAAGAGGAAGAGAATGCCTTGGATGGAGAATTCATTAAAGTTGAAAAAGAAGAGAATGTCATAGATGAAAAGTCCAATATAACTGAAAGAAGCTCGGATCCTCCACGCAGAGAATTTGTAGAAGCACAAGAGAAGATACAGGAACTTGAGGTTGAATTGAAAAGACTAACGGAATCTTTGAAGACCACTGAACATGAAAATGCTCAGCTGAAGCGAGAGATATCGGTTACAAAAGAGAAAGTAGATGAAAGTGGAAAGAAGTATGAAGAGCTGGAACTGAGTCACAATAAATTACAAGAGCAGATTATTGAAGCTGAGAGTAAATACAATCTGCAGCTCAGAACTCTTGAAGAGGCACTGCAAGATCATGAAGCTAAGCAGAAAGAGCTTCTTCACGTGAAGGAAGCATTTGATGGTGTGAGCCTTGAGCTTGAAAGCTCCAGAAAGAAGATGGAGGAATTGCAGCAAGAGGTGCAACTTTCTGCGGATGAGGCACGCAAGTATGAGGAGCTGCATAAGCAAAGTGGCTCACATGCTGAATCAGAGGGAAAGAAGGCCTTAGAATATGAGAGACTACTTGAAGAAGTCAAATTGAGTGCAAAAGGAATGGAAGATGAGATAGAATCCTTGAAGAAAGAATTGAAGGGAGCATATGATAACATCGCTGAAACTGAAAAGCATGAAGAAACACTTAAGGCAACCGCAGCAGAACTCTCTACCATCCAGCAGGAGTTATCACTCTCAAAATCACAGCTATCAGAAACGGAGACAAGATTGTCTTCAAGGGACTCTTTAGTAGATGAGTTGACTGAGGAGTTAAACCTGAGAAAGACTTCAGAAACCCAGCTAAAGGAAGACTTGTCAGCACTTCAAAATCTGTTCGTCTCAACAAAGGAAGAGCTGCAAGAAAAGATTTCTGAGTTGGGAAGCGCAAAGTTGAAGTTGCAGGAGGAAGGACAGCTGAGGGAATCGGCAGAAGCTGCATTCAAGACTCGGGAAGCACAGGTTCTGGCTGTACAGGAGGAACTGAGTCAACTTAAGGCAGAAAACATAGATCTCAATGCCACTGTCGAAGATCTAGCCAGTAATGTGAAGCAGTTTAAGGAGTTGTCTGATGATTTAAAGGAAAAGCTGACGCTTTCAGACGAACGCTTTCAAAAAACCGATTCTCTTCTATCTCAAGCACTTTCAAATAAAGCTGAGCTTGAACAGAAGGTGGAGTCTTTGGAACATCTCCATAATGAATTTGGAGCTGCAGCTGATACTGCTAGTCAAAGGAATCTTGAGCTTGAGAAAGATATTCAGGCTTCAAATGCAGCTGCAGAGGAGGCAAAATCACAACTAAGAGAGCTGGAGACACGCTTCATAGAGGCGGAGCAGAAGAATGTGGAGCTTGAGCAACAAATAAATTTAGTACAACTTAAAACCAGTGATGCCGAGAGAGAAGTGGCCGAATTCTCTGAGAAAATTTCTCATCTCAATGCTAAATTGACAGAAGCTGAGGAAGAAAAGAATATCCTTCAAAGCCAACTGCGGGAGTACACTGAAAAGGTAACTCAACTTGAATCTGACTTGAATCAATCATATTTGCGGAGTTCACAATTGGAGGAGGAGCTGAAGATCGTCAATGACAAATGTGCCGAACACGAAGACCGAGCCAGTATGAACCATCAGCGTAGCCGAGAATTGGAAGATTTATTCCAAAGCTCTCATTCCAAATTACAAGATACTGATAAAAAGGTAAGTGAGTTGGAGTTGTTACTTGAAGCAGAAAAATACAGAATTCAGGAACTCGAACAACAAATAAACACATTAGAAAAGAGATGTACTGATTCTGAAGCAGATGCCAATACAAACCTTTACAAGGTATCTGATCTGACATCAGAACTTGAGGCATTTCAAGCACGAGCGTCGAGCCTTGAAATTGCACTTCAGGAAGCTGATGAAAGAGAAAAGAAGTTAGAATATTCTTTGAATGCAGTGACAGATGATAAGAAAAGGTTAGAAGATGTTTCAAACAGTTTGACTGAAAAAAATTCTGAAGCAGAAAACCTGTTGGAAATTGTGAGGGATGAATTAAATCTTACACAAGATAAGCTGCAAAGCACTGAAAATGATCTCAAGGCTTCTCAACTGAGAGAGAGTGAGGCAATGGAGAGACTTAAAGTGTCAGAAGAAAATATAGTTATACGAGGTAGAGATATAGAGGAGACTGTTGCAAGAAATTCAGAACTTCAATTGTTACATGAGTCTCTGTCTAGAGATTCTGAACAGAAACTCCAAGAAGCTATAGAAAAATTCAACAACAAGGAGTCTGAGATTCAATCTCTTCTTGATAAAATTAAGATTCTTGAGGGACAGGTGGCAGAAGCTGAGGAACAATCGAACTCTTTCAATAATGAATTTGAAAAGAGTTTGAGCAAACGTGCTTCTTTGGAAAGTGAAAATGATGATTTGAGAAGACAAATTATTGAAGCTGAGAACAAGAGTTCTCAGTCTTCCTCCGAAAATGAGTTATTGGCTGGAACCAACAGTCAACTGAAAACCAAGATTGATGAACTTCAGGAGTTACTAAATTCTGCTCTATCAGAGAAGGAATCCACTGTCCAAGAACTTGTTTCTCAGAAGAACACATTAGCTGAATTGAATGATCTACAATCGAAGTACTCTGAAATTCATGGCGCAAATGAAGCTCGCATCCTGGAAGTAGAATCCCAATTACAAGAAGCATTGCAGAGGTATACTGAGAAGGAATCAGAAACCAAAGAATTGAATGAGAAGCTGAATGCACTAGAAGGCAAAATAAAGTTTTATGAAGAGCAGGCACAAGAAGCTGTTGCGATTTCTGAAACTCATAAAACTGATCTGGAGGAGAGTCTCCTAAAATTAAAGCATCTTGAAACAGTTGTTGAGGAATTTCACATCAAGTCACTCAACCATGACAAAGAAACCGCAGGACTGAATGTGGAAAATTCAAAGCTTAATCAGGAAATAGCGGCATATGAATCCAAGTTAAGTGATTTACAGTCAAAGCTCTCTGAAGCTCTTCTTGAGAAGGATGGTACAGATCAAGAGATACTCACCTCAAAGAATGTAATTGAAGAATTGTTGGCAAAGCATAACGCAGAAGTGCAGACACTAAAGTCAGAGGTACTAATGTTCCTTTATCTTTCCTTCCTTCTTTCATTGCAAAATGTAAAATAATTTTCTGAAGTGATTGTTTTGTATAAAATATGATAAATAGAGATATGATCTCTGAATGAAATGATGTCAACTTGCAGATATCTACAGTACTAGATGAGAAGAACTTGCTCAACGAGACAAATCAGAATTTAAAGAAGGAACTTCAGTCCGTGATATTTGACCTTGAAGAGAAGTTGAAAGAAAAAGAGAAAGATGAAGAAGCTCTCAAATCTGAGGTTGAAAAACTCAAACTTGATATTGCTGACAAATCTGAATTGAGAAGCCGTGTGAAGGAAATTGAAGAGCAGCTGATAAAAGCTGAAACTAGGCTAAATGAAGAGGTACTGCTAAAGTTTCTATTTGCGAATAAGTGCAAAATTCAAAAGAAAAGTGTTCTTCAGAAGACAATTGTCAACTATGAACTCGAAGAAACTGTGCTAATGAATCAGATGTTTTGCAGGTTGGAAGTGTTCAAGCTGCTGCTTCTCAAAGAGAAGTAGAATTAAGCTCAAAATTGGATGATTATGCACAGAAAGTCCATGATAGAAATGCACTGAATGAGAAGGTCGAAGAGCTGGAGAAAGAGTTACAACTAGCACAGGCTGCTTTTGCTAGCCAGGTATGCCCATGTTGTTGTTATCGCATTAAGCAAGACATGTATGAATTTAAAAAGTGAGATATTGATGCTGAAATCTGATATTAGATTAAGTAATTATTCCTTGTAGGTTTAAATTTTGTATTATTTGCTATCATGTCTTAAAAATCTCACAATTTTCCGAGATTGTTGCGAAAATATAAGTAATTTGTGTTGTACTGATATCATTTTCTTCAAAAAAATATAAAAACTAAGCAGAAAGCAGCAGAATCTCAAAAATTGGAACTAGAAGCATCGCTGAAGAATTCTCTTGAAGAGCTTGAGACTAAGACCAAGGAAATCTCTCTTCTACAAAAACAAGTAATAGACTTAGAGCAGAAATTGCAACTGACTGGTGATAAAGTCTCATTTAAGGTAGTTCTCTTCCTATCACAAGTGCCCAAGCATGTTTTATTTGTATGTGCAACTTTGTGCCCTAGCAGTATATTTCATTGTTATCTTAAAATGAGAAAAGCCAGATTGGCATCCATCTCCGATTAGCAAGTAACATAAATGAATATGATCAAAACTCTTCTAAGCATTATTTTTCTTATTTTAATTAACATTGACTTAAGTGTTATGGTCTTGATTTGGAAGTAGCTATATGCCTATACCATGGTCTTATATAATTAAAATGCCAAATATGACTATTGTGTTGATGCTTTGAAAGGATCATGCTTTCTGTGGAAAAACAATTATGATTGGAGAAAATTTAGACCGGTTAAACTAGCTTTTTTACCTGCTAGAGTACCATTTTATCTAACATTTAGGTCCATGATTATTGATTTAGTCTAGTAACTTGTTAGCAAAATCTCATGTTTCTATTTCCTAATGATGTTCCAGGGTGAGGAGGGTGTTGATCAGAAAGATGGTTCTGAGGTCAAGTCCAGGGATATTGGATCAAGCATTTCTACTCCATCAAAAAGGAGGAGCAAGAAAAAGTTAGAAGCAACAACTACTCAAGCATCATCTTCATCCGGGACTCATGTTCAAACTGAACAGGTTTCACCTGTTATAAATTTCAAGTTCATCTTTGGAGTTGCTCTTGTTTCCATAATCTTTGGCATAATTCTGGGGAAGCGATACTAGTAGCATACTCAGCTGAATGTCCTTTTGGTTTTGTTTTTTTAGTCAACTTGTTTATTTTTACCTTTCTCATCAACTATATATACCATATTGAAAGCTTTCTTTTCATGCTTTAATCTCAAGCTCCAGTCTTAAGGTTGGTCAAGGAACTTGTTTTCATTTCTGTCCCTTGCCTGTGTGTAAAAGAAAAAAAGATAATGATTCATGTGTTATTTTAAGTTTGGATTCTATTAATCTGCATTATGAGAGTTTTATTTTTATTATGGAGTACATTTTTATATTTTGATGTTTTGAGAGGAGGAATTTGGGTAGCAAGATAACCAGTACCTAACCTCTCTAGTAGATTGAGAAATGACTATCCAAGATTTTTGAAATGTCTTTAATGACCTTAAAGCATGAGACTTTGGTGCTGGGTTCCTTTCTGGGCGTAGATGGAGGACCCAGCATTGTGAACTTTCAATTAGAAGGAGCAAAAGTTTTGCAATACTTTGTTGTGTTTGCTGGGTTATCAACATCCTAGTGGAGTTTGAGTATGACATCGTACCTGTTCCTATTTGCTCATATCTTCAATTTTTTATCATTATATGTAGACATTATTGGTGATGTGCAGCTTCTCCTTCCTTGTGAGTGACTCACTCTGTGGTACGAGATAGATATATATATATATATAATTCAATATTCTTTTTTTACACAATCACAATCTTTGATAGCAAGGACACATAATGTGAGCATGTGAGTTTATCCCGACTAACTAATTAACTACCTTTATTATGTCTAGCTATACTTGAAGTTAACTAATACGTGTGATTATTTTCATCCTTACTTTTATTGTTTTGGGTAGCACGTGATGAATTAGGACAATAATTTGTCTAGGATTGCGACCATCCTCATAACCTAGAGGTACGTGCAATTTTTTGACTCGAGCCATTTTGGTTTAGAAAATAAGGGTCTTTCTTTGGATGGCCAGGCCACGAGTGATTTATTGATTTACTATACAATTACAAGTGTCACGTGGATACTACCACAAAGATGATATTCCAAAAGAGAAAGGTAAATCGACGTGAGAAAGTTTCTTTTCAAGAATGTTCATTTGTACACGAAAGAAACTATGAGGTGAAGAACACGGGTCATTTTATCTTACTTTTATATATTGTCAATAGTCAATACCCAAAGTTAAATTATAGAGGATAAAACCAGTCTTCGATGTTACCTAGTAGCATTACGCCAAAAGAACAGGAGAAAGTAAAAAGCCATCATGCATATAATATAATAATAATCAAAGGGTCATTATCACTTTGAACATTATAATAGTGGGAGGATAGTTAATAAAACAAGACATCTCATTGTCTTCTTATCCTACACCTACGATAAAGCACAAAGTTTGATGAGTTGGATTTAATTTTATTTTGGCACACCCATCCAAATATGATGCAATTTTGAAACGAAACAAACTTGTTGAATTAATTAATATGTTACCTCTAATGATCATATTCAATAGTGGCATAGAATAATAAACTGCTTAATTTCCCGAAATAAAACGAAGCTAAAGACATATCCCAAACAAAAACGGAAGACCCAAAGAAGATAAGACCTAAAACTACTTTTTATATTTCTGGGCTACAAAGTCATCAACCTTTCTGTCTGTTTTTATTATTATCTCTCATAAAATCTGATCCTGAAAAGTGATTTTTCTCTCGAATCTCTTTCTCTTCTGACAATCTGCCCAAACTTTCTTTGTCTTTCCCTCTCAGTTTTGTCCCTTTTCCCTCAAAAGTTTCCTCCAAACCTTTCGATTCTCTCTTAAAACGTTTTCTTGCTCCTCATTCCTCATCGGTCATGCTCCAAAGCTTGGTCCCTCGTCACTCTCTCACTTCAAACCCTAACCTTCTTTGTTCCATGTCGACCAAGCGCGCCAACCGCGACGACGCTGATTCCCCCGGCGAAGGACCATCCTTCAAGAGACAGAACTCCGCACGCAATTTCCCCGGCGATAAGACGGTGGAGTCTGGCGACGGACACGAGGATGAACAAACATTCGAACCAGAACCTCAATCCCATGGTGAATCAACTGGTCTCAAACTCTTAGGGCTTTTACTCCAATGTGCTGAGTGCGTCGCCATGGATAACCTTGACTTCGCCAACGACCTCTTACCGGAGATCGCAGAGCTCTCATCGCCGTATGGTACTTCGCCGGAGCGTGTCGGAGCTTACTTCGCTCAGGCGCTGCAAGCACGCGTTGTGAGTTCTTGCCTCGGAACCTACACGCCACTCTCGACCAAATCGGTAATCCTAACTCAATCGCAGCGAATCTTCAACGCCTTCCAATCCTACAACTCGGTTTCACCGTTAGTGAAGTTCTCTCACTTCACCGCGAACCAAGCCATATTCCAAGCCTTAGAAGGCGAAGATTGCGTCCACATCATCGATCTCGATATCATGCAGGGACTTCAATGGCCAGGATTGTTCCACATCCTCGCGTCGCGTTCCAAGAAGATCCGCTCCATGAGGATCACCGGTTTCGGATCCTCATCGGAGCTGTTAGAATCCACAGGGAGAAGACTCGCCGATTTCGCGAGTTCACTCGGTTTACCCTTCGAGTTTCAGCCAGTTGAGGGTAAAATCGGAAGCGTAACGGAACTGAGTCAACTCGGCGTGAGGCCTCACGAGGCAACCGTGGTTCACTGGATGCACCATTGCCTTTACGATATAACAGGGAGTGATTTAGGAACGTTGAGATTGCTGACTCAGCTGAGGCCAAAACTGATCACAACCGTTGAACAAGATCTGAGCCACGCTGGGAGCTTCCTCGCGCGGTTCGTAGAGGCTTTGCATTATTACAGCGCGTTGTTCGACGCGCTTGGGGATGGATTGGGTGCGGACAGCATAGAGAGGCATACGGTGGAGCATCAGTTACTGGGATGTGAGATTAGAAACATCGTGGCGGTTGGTGGACCGAAGAGGAGTGGGGAAGTTAAGGTTGGGAGGTGGGGAGAGGAATTGAGACGGGTCGGGTTTCGACCCGTTTCTCTTAGGGGTAACCCGGCTTCACAAGCAAGTTTGTTGCTTGGGATGTTCCCTTGGAGAGGGTATACCCTTGTGGAGGAAAATGGTTCACTTAAGCTTGGGTGGAAGGATTTGTCTCTGTTGACTGCCTCTGCTTGGCAACCGTCAGATTTGATTACTTATACTGATTGAAATCATAGCCACAGGATTGGTGTGATGGTGTTGGGAAGGAAGTGATGATTTCGTCAGAGAAGTGAATCTTAAAATTATTTATTATTAAGTGAATTAAAGAAATGAGAAATCATAATGATTGCCAAGCTTGTGATTTTTTAATTTCATTATTGTTTAATTGGTTGGGTCCTATTATGTGGGAAACCAAACTAGGAGGAGCATGGGGATGGGGATTAGGTTTGTCTAGTGTATAGTATATTAATATCAGTAATCATTATGTATGAAATGCAAATGATGGATGGATATGAAACATGCATGAGTCCTTTTTGTTTATGACGTTCTTGGATTAAATAATGATGAATAACAACAAATCATGTCTCATCCATGTCACACTGGAAAATACTGTAGTAAAATAGTAGTTGTGGCCATTTACTCTAACCCCAGACAAAATTCAATGTAAGAGGTGGACCTAACCTAACTCTTCACGGATCTCTTCTGTTCCTTTCTATATCAAATTGAAGAGGAACATAACATCAAGCCAAAAAATTAGGAATGAAACGTCACGTGTTTTCTTTCTAATTATGTGATGCATTTCGCAAATATTAATTAATTTACCAATGTTCAAACTTCAAAGTGTGTTCAACTCTATTAAAATTGTATAAGTAATATGAATCACAATATTCCCAAGACAAATTGATCCAAATCCATAGGGTAATATGCACACGGTAGTCATGCACTGTACATACACACCATAAAACTCATCATACCCTTCGGCACAACCAAGAGTACAACTATTTAGGAAAGGTACAACTATTTAATATTACCGGAATCAAATAAAAAAATGTGTATAGAAAATGTTTGTTAATACAATGAAAAAAATTATATTTAGCTTTTCAAAGACACAACTTTTTCTACTCTCCTAAAACACCTGATTAGAAAATACAGGCCTGCAGCTAACGAGACAGTTTGGTCTCCTCTGTTCATTTTTATCCAACTTTGTCTTAAGTTGTAGGTTTCGTTTTGGACATTTTGTATTACCTTTATCCAGACTTTAATTAAACACCAAATACTGTAATTTTTCCAACATGTTCAGCCCATTCATAACAGTTCCAAAATTCAGAATGTGTGTCTGGCTTCATTATCACACTTGGTAATAAACCAACATTCCTAGATTTGTTGTTATTGTTATTCTCTCTCCTCAAACACACAACTTATTTTGATGAAATAAGAACAAGCCTTGTTTTTGAAATAATAATTCGCAAGGCCCACCATGAGTGAGGAACTGGGGTTTATGGAGTAAGAATGAGATGCACTTTCGAACAAGTTTAGGGTCAATGGGTTTGTGAAGGAGGAAATATAAATGACCAAGGGGCGTATTTAATTAATTAAAATAAGGTAAAGTCTGCTTCTTCAACATTCATTGACAATTTGAAACATCATTAAGGGCAACAAGTTCCAGCTAGGCAGAACTTGATAAAAAAAACTTCCAAAAAACCTGCCTAATTATTACAGATAAAATAAATTACTTAATTATTTAATTCACTTCACATACATTCCAAAATAAATAGGTATTGACTAACTTGCAATTGACACAGTTGAACAGTACTAAAAGTTTAATATGTTGTAGTAAGTAGGAGTCAAGTTTTGAAGCCATGGACTATTTAACTGAGCCCAAAAGCTATCTTGGGTCCAATCTGTGGTCATCATTGGTAACTGAAGCTCAGGTAGCATTTCGTTTCCTAAGGGCAATTGTAGTGATGTAATACAAGTCTTTTTGTTTTCTTGCACTGGCATTGATACCATTTCTTCAGCTTCTTTCTTAAGTACATGTTGGAAATAGGGTAAGGGCATAGTTTGGTCTTCCATTTGGCTATTAAAGGACATGGTGTCCGTAGAGGAAGGAGGGGAACCAACCAATTGCTTAGTCTCTTCCTCTAATGCTGCCCTTTGCTCCAGCACTTTCAAAGAAGTTGCCTTTCTATATATCTTGCACAACACTATTTCCTGTTTACATACATGTAATACTGTTATTAAAAGTAGTACTTTATTAAATGCTAAACACATATATTATACTAAGTTCCAAGTACATGAACTTTTCCTGTGAATCTAACAACAGGTTCATAAAAGACCAACATATAGAAACTAACTATCACTATCTATCTACCTTCATGGAAACTTCCCTTCTTCTAACGAAAATTCTTAGGTGGTCCTATTTAGCCTACTTAAATATCAAAAGAATTAACTATAAAAAATGTTATACTGTCACAAGGGGATGAATCTAAAACTAGGCTCACATTCATAGTTAACATGTATGATTATGGTCATAACATATAATATCATAGTAGCTTAAAAACAGAACAAAACATAAATTGTTGTATATGATATATGTACCTTTGGTAATTTGCAATTGTCTGGTAAACGGTACTCATTCATGACCCAATCAGTCTTGTAACCCCGTGGAGCTCTTCCTTCATAAAAAACCAGTGTCTTCCTTAACCCAATGATGCGTTTAGGATCAGATAAAGTGACAATTTTCCGGTCCGAACCGGTTGCTTTCCAGAACCCTTTCTTAGTGGTGCGGTTAGGCCTTCCTCCACTACCATGCTTTTTGTCCCTTGGCACAAAGAAGTACCATTCTCTTTCCCCCATCTTTGACAAATCTATAATTTATCATGGAACTTATATTATTATAATCTTAATTCAATGTCATAATGTTTATGAGCATAAGTTACATAGCATGTTACACGTAACACATGTTGCATAAAACATATATAGATTGAGAGGCAGAGTAGAAAATTGATTACCGGGCAAGTCCCATGGTTCATGGTGATAGATGTTGAGGAAACCAATGACATCATAACGAAATTTCTTGCCAACAACCATGTTCTTAAGATAAAA
The DNA here is from genome assembly GCA_009771035.1 of Lupinus albus. Classification (NCBI taxonomy): domain Eukaryota; kingdom Viridiplantae; phylum Streptophyta; class Magnoliopsida; order Fabales; family Fabaceae; genus Lupinus; species Lupinus albus. The sequence continues at coordinate 635,505 of CM019999.1, forward strand.
ATCAACGAGTTCTTCTTCTGTGGGGTGAAATCTGAAGCCTGGAAGTGTAATTTCCCCACTCATGTTAATGTCTTCCATCAATGTTTCACTAAGTACTAGTCTTTAGGTAGATAGTGCAAATGCACAAGTTGATGAGGTTATTTTTATTGGGGAGAAAGACAAAGTTAGTTGCTACTTATGTGATCGAATGAATATGAGATGAATGGTATTTGTAACTTTAATTTATGGGATGGATGGTTTGATAATTGATGCCTATACGAACATAATTTGTGTTATGACTTGGTCATGGATGTAGACTGTTAGAGAACCACCAAAGTTCTGTAAAGAATCTTCTTAGAAAATTGACTTGTGACTGCATATTATATGAGATTTGTGTGATAGGACCCTAAGTTTAAAGGAACAATGATCATCCTATTAATAGAGAGACAACCACATATAATTTTTTATTTTTAATAATAAAAATATAATTTCATTATAATTAAAATGATAAATATATCATTAAAAGTTTTGTTTTCCTTTATGAAAGAGTTACCTCTCCATTAATCCTAACTCAGTGTAGAGACCCACCCACGCGGCTTCACCAAAAAGTCTGCAATACTAAAGTGAGGTGTAGGGACAAATAAGAGAGAGGGACACATCATGAGAAATTATTTGGTGGAAAATTGTGTGGAAATTGCTTTTGTTTTCAAACTAGCATATGCCCCCTACATGCACAACCTATGGAGTATTTTGGTACTACCAATCATATTTTTTCACCCTTTAGATAAGGAGTTAATTTAATATAATTGTCTCTTTTAATAAGTGTCGTTCACAGAAATTAAACTCTTGACCTTTTGGTTATCCTATGATTTAGCATTCAGCCTTACACAATTATACTACTACATTGTTCATATATATTTTACAAATTAAAAAAAATCCTTCGAAAGGATCATTCTTTTATTTAAGATGGTTAAAATAAGTTTTGTTTAATTATTTGTCTTATTTTTCTTGTATACAAAATTTAATAGGATTATAACAACAAAATATATATATATAGCTACACTTTAAAATAAGGACCATGCAAACTAAATTTATACTAATGAATTGTGTCGAAATGAAATAAAGAAAGTATTCACCGATTCAGTGAGTTGGTGTTCAAGCCCAACCTTAATTGTGGAGCCAAGCAAAAAAGAAAAATATAATGATAAGTATATTCTTTTATTTACATTTGTAATTTTATCTTTAATAATAAGAGTAAAAATATTTTTTTTTCCCTAAAAGACAGGATCTATACTCATGATATGTGATTGAACTTATGGTGAGTCATATTGTTTTATTCTTTTTTTGGTGAGAAAGAATGTCATATTGGTCATTTGTTGGAAAAAATGTTGAAACACATCCCGCTGAGAAAAGTAATGTGTATGATCACCTCTATATAGTAAAATTAAAATAAATTTGTGCTAAAAATTAAATAGAACTATGTTTAATTAATTAAGGAAAATTGTGATATTATGATGATGCAAAGTCATGTGTACGGATAAGTGTGTCTAAAATTCCTCTAAATTATTGGTGAAGTCAATTTGTCTTTGTTGCCTAAGTCTTTGAATTAAAGGGAACAATAGCATAAACAAAGTGCAAACTAATGATTTTCCCCCAGAAACATATATGGTTGTGAATTCAAATGCATGTACGCGTTTGCAACATTATTTTCATATATTGTAGTAATAAGTTTAAAACCCCACAAACTTTGACTTGGAAGTCTTCTGTGAAGACCTCAAGTAAAGTCTTTCTATTTCAAGTAAATGATGATAAGCTTCATTGATTCTAATACCACAACTATATCTTGAACTTATATGGTAATCATAGCTTTTACCAGATCAAAGTCTTTAGAAATTTTTATGTTGTAAAAACATATATCAAAAGCAACTTCCTAAGCTCTTTCCTCGAATTTTCTTCATTCTTCCGCTGAAAGTTTTGTTTTTCTTTTTTGAGAAATAAACAATTTTTAAATTTATCATATGCAAGGCTATCCCGGGGATCATTGAATTATAATTAAAAATTCATAAGAAGGTCATGTATGAAATATCTTTAATATAGACTTTAGAATGATGGAAGACTTTAGAATGATGGAAGATACATAATACATAATAAAAACGATGAACAATACTATCATAATATATAGTCAAGATCTTTCATGTCAAATTATCAAGAAGAAATATAGAATTAGAATTTGAGCGAAAACATACCTTAATACATTCATATTGAATATGGAAAATAAACTTTATGTCATCATTCCTAGTGTATCTATTTCTTCATGTCCTTTGTCTTGTTTGTAAATGCATGTCATAGTAGAACATGTAGGTTTGTTGGTCTTCCAATTGTAGATCACCTTTAACCTTAGTTTCTCATCTAATGGGATGAAGAGTATAACGATTTTGTTGTTTTGTTGTGTGACATTTTGTGTCATGATGTGGTCTTCAATTGGGGACCATAACCCTTTATTTATAAAAAGTGCATACCCTTCCACGAAGGGTGATACCACTTGATTTTCTTATTTCCGCCCATCATAAAATAGAAATAAGATATTAGATATTTACACAATAATTTGCATGATAATTATGTTTATAACCATAAACTTTACTTAAAGTAGATCACTTTAATTTGACTACTTATGATAATAACCCTAAACACATTTAAACATTATGTGTGACCCAAAATTTTCAATTAAATTTATCCTATTTTAGTCGATCACAACACTTTGATAGTGCTTGAATTGGTAAAAAAATGTGAAACAGCATAATTACAAATGGTAAGCTTTTTACAAACTTCTGATTAATTTGTATGAATTATTTCACTGCCACATAGTCCCAAATTTAATTGATGCCTTTGGAGCTAATTTGTTATTTTAACTATAAAATAGTTCAGGGACTTCTACCGTAATGAATGAAAGCAAGTAAATCTATAGTTACATACTTGTGGCGGTATTTTCTCAATTCTATCAAATACTTGTAGTTTTAGAGCATGATTTTAATTAAGCATATAACTAAATTACCATTAGAAGTAGTTGACGAAAGCATGAGCGATGGCCATTAAAAGTAGTTAACGAAAACATATTATTGGACAAATTGCTAATATTACTTATTTTCATCTTAAAATGCTTTAGGCCTACATATACTTATTGTGAAATTGTCTCTTATGTTTAGAGAAGCTCAAACTTCTCCGTTAATTAGTAGATCAGAAGCTCTTATATATAATAGAGTTACGCTATTTGAACACTTTTAATGTAAATTTTAAACCATCATATCATTTAAAATTTGCATATAGTATAGTTATACTCAATAACAATTGGGTTAGATATAATGTCGACCCATTCAAATATTACATCTAAAGTTTAGCACAAAAAAAAAACATTTATCCACTATAATAATACGACCTTACAATTATTTAGGTATAAGGGAATGAAAATCATCTGTCTCATTTTTTGTGTCTCAATAGTATTTCAATCTAATTAAAAAGTTATGAATAATTAAAAGAAAAATTATAGAAATAGAGAATAATTTTGTTATATTACTTGATGTAATGTAATTAGTTTGTGACATGAATACGAAAAGTTTTTGGGATATTTGATAATTGTTTGGTATAAGTTACTTAAGTTTTTGGATATTTGATCTTTGGTACATGCTTAAAGGGCTTAGCAGCTTGGCGCAAAATGTTGACCCTTGTTTCCTGACCTAGCTGTGAAGAAAACGATCAAACATGTAAGACACGTAAGTCCAAAGGAACAAATGGCCTATAATCAAAACTTCACTGTTACCATGTCTACACCAAACAATAAACATACATGGGCCACAAGCTCAATCCTCTTTTATGTGGTTTGAAAGTTATATCACATGGCCATGCACCATATCAGCGTAACACACTTCAAACAACACCATATGCTCTTGTCTAATGTTGTAACTATATATATATATATATATATATATATATCATCAACTAGTGATCATATTCAACACAAATAAACCTCAAGCAGCATTTTCTCCCACAGTTTTATCCACACCCTCTCATTAATTCTTTTCAACTATGATAAGCGTGAAAAGGCTTATAGCAATGGCAAGAAAGTGGCAGAAAATGGCAGCAGGAAAGCGCAAAACAATTTCTTACAAAGTGGATCATGGTATGCATTCTTCAGAAGTAAACAAGGGCCACTTTGTTGTATACAGCATGGATCATAAGAGATTTGTGGTTCCACTCAAGTTTCTTAGCACCATTGTCTTTAGGGAACTTCTCAAATGGTCGGAGGAAGAGTTTGGATTACCATCCAATGGACCTATTATGTTACCTTGTGATAGTGTATTCTTGGAATATGTAATCTCTTTAGTTCAAGAACACATTCCTCTAGATGTAGAGAAGGCTTTGATTACTTCAATGGTTGTATGTCACAATGAGGCATCTTCTTCTTATGGTCTAAGTCAAAGCCATGAACAAACAATTATCTATGGCTTTTAAATTGATTTTGATTTTTTATGCTTCTATGTGCAAATACAATATATTGTAGTACATATAGCTTGTGCCTTAAAACCAATTTTGTAATTATATGAGATTAGAAGGAAAATAAATTTGTTTATCTATTGGTGTTGTCATTCAAAATGAGCATGTCCCTAGCACTCATAATTTGAGACAAAATAAATATCTATAGCATAATAACATTTGAGACTTCCTATAACCAAAAACGTTGTGACTTTAACTTCTTTAATTTTCTTCAAAGTACTGCTTTGGGAATAATTTATGAGAAGGAAGTATAAGTAATATATGAAGAAGGTACTTGCTGGATCATATGCTGTCTATAAAATAATTGCATGAGATACAAGTGTTAATCTTTTTCTGAGCACGTATATTCAGTTATGTTTACAAATAAAACATTATCATTTATATTGCTCTGCAAAGGCAAATGATATTTTGGTGACAAGAAAAATCGAAGGGAAAATGCTTTGAACAAACATAATTGAAATATTCTATCAAAAACTTGGAAGAGTACTCGAGCTAAATGGATTATCATGATTATTACATTATACATTTTATTTAATCAAGGCATGTCTCCACCTTATTATCAACCAAAATAAAGAAAATACAATGGATAATATATATTCTTTATTTATGTTAGGTTTGTTGTTTAATGTGGAAGGTTATTAGAGGTAGGGTATTAATTAGAACTGAGCTTCATAAGAGACATATAGTTATGGTGGAAAATTAGAAGTGTGTTTTGTGTCTATTACATGATGAGTATATTGACCATTTGTTCTTAGTTTGCCCTTTTGTCACCATTCTTAATTTTCTTCCTTTGCAAAATGAAGAAAGGAAAAACTTTGTGGAGGATGAAGAATGATATTATATTTAGAGGGGATATTTTTTGTAACAGTCATGCTATGTTTATTGTTACTGTGACATATACCTTATTATCGGTATATGTATTATTGGGACAAGTGGATGTAAATCTGAGTCTATATGTACAATGATTTGATGAAGGCAGGGCTTTTGCACTATGTTTGTCCAGAGATCATCAAATACATCAAGTTATATGTTTCCGTGAAAAGTGCCCTACATTTTAGTTTCAAATAACATAGCACGATAATTATAAATGAATGGAGTGAGTAAGTACTGTGTAATCCAAGTGTGTCAGCTCTGAAGTGGTGTTCCATTCCTGGTGGGAATCATTTTTATACCACTCAATAAAAATGAAATTTATTTCCTCATTTATTGAGTTGGAGAGATGTTTGGTAAGTGGTATAGTTCAATGTTTCCACCAGTAGTTTAATGGAATGGCTCACATTTATTTAATTTATACACTTATTGGGTTGGTGAGATGTTTGGTCTACTCTCCAATATGCATGAATTGTCTTGCCTTCATGATTTCCACCACTAGTTTAATGAAATGGCTTTTATCTTTAATCACACCCAATATCTATTTATATCATCAACTATGGCTGTCATTTTCAGAAAACCAAGGTGATCCATAAAGAAGATGAGTGACAATGTTAGGAGTTCTACATTGAGTAAAATTGCAAACTCAATGTGTATTAAGTCATGAGGCTCTCTCATCTAATAAACTACTCTTTTGGTTTAGACTCTACTCATGTATTTAAGTCCTAATAGTCGGGATATTAGTGCAGTAAATCAGAGTGAAACTACAGTGCTAAGTACTAAAGAAGAAGAGTGTAATTATAGTGACTTCCATGATATATAAGTATATAATTGCCTAGGTTCCTCTCTTGAATTTGTTCCCTCTACCCATTAATATGAAATCAGAAGTAGCTTTGCTGCAATACTCAGATGCAAGCTTGAAACCTCCACTCTCCCCTCTCTTCATACACAATGATCCATCATCCAATATTGAAGATCATCCTTCTCTCTCAAATCTCAATATTACTCAGCAGCAGGAGCAGGTTCAACAATTTCTCAAAGATGATTGGCTTCCTATAACTGAGTCCAGAAATGGGAATGCTTACTATGCAGCCTTTCATATTCTCAATTCTAACATTGGATTTCAACTTCTCATGCTCCCTCCTGCCTTCCTTACTCTTGGTTGGTACGTAACCTTTTTATATTTACAAAGCAAATTATTTCTTTCAAGAAATTCACAAGGGCCTCACTATATAGTTTATAGATATTGACATAATATAAATTAAATGCTGAATATATATATATATATATAGTACATGATGAATGAGTTTTAGGGCATGGGCTAGCGTGTGTTTGCTATCAGCATTTGTGTGGCAGCTATATACAATATTTCTGCTTGTTAAACTTCATGAATCTGTTCCTGGAATTCGTCACAGCAGATACCTCTTCCTCGCCATCACTGCCTTTGGTATGTATATAACTATATACGAACATATATACCTTTGATTTTTGATACACGCTTGGACATTAAAAAGGAGAAGTTTACAATATTTAACTTTTATTATGGCTTTATCAGGAAAAAGGTTAGGGAAGGTGGCAACATTATTCCCAGTGATTTACCTTTCAGGAGGCACCTGTGTGATGCTTATTATCACTGGTGGTGGAACAATGAAGCTTTTGTTCAATACACTCTGTGAGAACAAGTTTAACGCCCACTCACTAAGCGGTGCTCAGTGGTTTTTGGTGTTTACATGTGTGGCCATTCTCATTGCTCAGTTACCTAACCTCAACTCTATGGCTGCTATCTCTTTCATTGGTGCTGTCACCGCCATATCTTATTGCACCCTCTTTTGGACACTTTCTGTTAAGAAGGGTAAGGCCTCTGGTTTATCCTACACTACATCTTTGTCCAAAGATCATTCTGCTGTGGCTAAGATCACTGATATTCTCAATGCCATTGGAACCATTGTGTTAGCTTTCAGAGGTCACAATGTTTTGCTTGAGATACAAGTAAGGCACTAGTGTATATGGTGTACTGAATTCATTTTCATGATTCATTGATATATCTATGTTTTACTTACATTAGCTAATGATATACCAGTTAATAAGTTACACAGTTATTTGAGGTAAGAGCTAATAATTTATTAATTAGTTTACAACGTTTTACCCTTTTATGGATTTTGGTTATGCAGGGGACCCTGCCTTCAAATCTCAAAGAAACATCCAAGGAAACAATGCGTAGAGGAGTGACAATTTCATATATACTAATTGCAATGTGCATATTTCCCCTTGCAATTATAGGATTCTGGGCTTATGGAAATCAGATACATGGAGGGTTGTTAACTGCATTCCCACTATTCCATAGGCATCAAATAACTAAATTCTCAATGGGTGCAATCTATGTTTTGATAATAATACACTGTTTGAGTAGCTACCAAGTCTATGCCATGCTTGTTTTTGACAACCTTGAAATAAAATACACTAGCATCAAGAATAAGAGATGCCCAAGATTGATGAGAACATGCTTCCGTGTATTGTTTGGAGGATTGACATTATTTATAGCTGTCACATTCCCATTCTTGCCAAGCCTTTCAACATTGCTTGGAGGAATGACCCTTGTGCCTATCACATATGCATATCCTTGTTTTATGTGGTTAGCCATCAACAAACCTTGTGCAAAGGGTGTTGTATGGTGGTTCAACTTCGCACTCGGTTGTTTAGGATTACTTCTCGCCGCTCTTTTGGTGGTTGCTGCTGTTAGGACTCTAGCTATCACAGGCTTAAAAGCTAACTTCTTCAAACCATAAAAATAGCAATTCTCATGCAACTAGTGCCTACTAGATTGTGTTATTGATTTTGGGTGTAAGCTTCCGTTAATTTTATACTTAGAGAAAACCAATTTAGAATATGGTACTATAAGGTTCAGTTGATTATTCATCTATGCTAGGTGAAATAGACAACAAAATTTCAAGTTAAGATCTCCACCCCAAAATTTAAGGTTGTTTTAACACATTAATATTATTGGACAGGTGTACTATAACCTTATTGTTAGTATAATAAGGTTTCAAGTCGCTAGGATTTGGATCCTCTCACTTCACCAATTGGACAGGAAAAAGGAATTCAGTGGAACTGAAAATAGATTGCTTAATGGTATCTTGTGCATCTTACTGATTACAAGGTAAAGAAAATATGGAACTCATTGCAAGTATATATTAACAACATTCTGATACTATCATATGGAATTGTCAGTCTATTAATTGTAATTAGTATTAATCTATTTCCGAGCGACAGTAACATCTTTCATACTGACAGGGATCCTCTCCAGTATTGGCTTCTCAAGTACTTGTTGCTTATTTCTAATAACAAATCATGCATCTAGCATTTCTCAACTTTTTAATGATACAGTTAGTTTAAAATATATCCATTAAAGGATATGCATAGAGCTGAATGAGATTTGCATTTCAAATTTATCAATTTCTAATCCACATAGACTTATCAGTAACAACTTACGTTTCTGTTAAGAATTAACGAATTTTGTGAGAGATGGACCAAGAGTCTAGAACTTCAAGAAGGAAAAAGGATATGAAACTGAACACAATTTCCATATAAAATAAATGAGGTTTCTAGTTCCAAATAAAATCCACATAGCTACAAGACAATATAAAGAAGTTGGCTCTGGATAGCTTTAATTGTAGACACATGAATCGGTCAAATTAATAGGTTTTCCAAGTTGTTTGCCATGCAAAGTAACAGAACATGTGATTCTTCGATAGAATTTAGAATTGACTAATCTTCCTAAGATGTAAGCTCTTGATCTGACTACAAAAGTAAGGTTTAGGGGCAATGTAACACTGTCCATGTGCTCCTTATTAGCATTGCCAAGAACTGACACCCCACCATAGAGTGGAACCTGATATCCCAACACCATTACCTCTAACTTCCTCCGACTCTTCCTTGACTGATAGAACTTTTGCATCTATTGATTTACAAAAGTCAATACATAAATTAAATTCAGATTGCAAAGGAAGGAGTTTTTAATTATGTAATTCTATAGTTGCATCTATAATTCTATACGTTCCATGTTCCATCCCAAATTGTTTATGACTCAATGTATTTGATTGGTCAAAAATAATAACTTTTTTTGAATTACTCATTTTAAAAATTCATGTGATATAATTATTTTTGACCAATGAAGTATAATAGGTAAGGGATTGAGTGCAAATATTGTAGTACATCACATGGTTGAAGCTGGAATATTTCAGGGATAAGTAGAGACTCGTTTAAAGTGGACATTGCATATGGTAGAACAGTGAGGTTGGTGTAAAGAGAGTGGTAATGTCTGTGGGAAATGATTTTATATGACCTTATGGGTATGGACTAACACGAAATGAAAGTGTGATGGCTATATTTAAAACTTGTGTGAAACCCACGTGACTAGCATTGCCTAAGAAACAGTGTGAAAGAAAGTTCATCAAAAGAATCATTCCCTTTATATAAAAAAATCGTACAAATTAATAGGTAGGTCCCCACAAATATTGATAGTGGTAGAGAGAGAAAGGAGAAAAAGTGTTGTTGGAACAAGATGCAAAGAAAGAGGAGCAATCACATTGAATTTGGACTATGCAAAACTCAAAAGAAATATTGATTATTATATAATTGAAATATTGGAGGGTTACCTGTCCAGAGGCTAGTCTGAGCTGGTAATAGCTAAGGAGAAGAGGGGTGGAAGTGACGTGGACTCCGAAGAAAGTGCCTCGGTTTTTATACAAAATCCTGACCGTTGAATTCAAAGACATCATATCTGTGGGTACCCCGCTACCATCATTCCCTGATTGTACATTCAGCTTCTCGAACACTATATTCTGTTCTCATTTGTTTAACACCATTCAATTTCATTTCATAACAGAAAAAGCGAGAATCAGAATCAGGCCCCACATATATTAAATCCCAAAATCATATATAATAATCTTAACCAAACCAAAAGGTTTTACTTTCTCGATTCAAAGTTATCGGTACAGGTTGAGATTTGAAATTGATTCTATTGATTTAAAATTATATTATAGGTGGCATGTCCAATGTTAAGAGTGAATTGAGATGAAATAATTCTCAGAAATTTGTCAAAGATATTTAAAGAGTTGATTTAATTTAAGGTTAGGCAAAACGATTGCTAAATAATTAAATGAAATAAAATTTTGGTATATTTTGAATAATACATCTCATTATTTTTCATAATTAATCCCCAGAATCATTTCATATCTGAACAATTATAACTAAGGATTTCAAATACTACTAGAGGGCAGTTATGGAATTACGCCAATTGAATGAACCCCTATTCTCTGGTCCCTAGCCCAGTAGCCCTACCCTAATGAACCAGCTGAAAAGTGAAAACGCAGAGAAAGGGAAAGAATCCAACGGCAATATTAAGGGACACACGCATATTAATAAAATTAATACTATACTATACGTTAATAAATTTGACTAAGGCAACACGTTAAGGTGCCGAAATAAAAAATATAAAGTTGTTGAAAAGTGTTACACAGATCATTAAAATTATAAACATTAGAAATATTGTATTTTATCAATAAAAGAGTACATTTGTATTTAAATTTTAGAAAAAATGTATTTAGTAATATTAACAAGTACTCAATGCCCAAGAATACAGAATTAAAATATTTACTAAAATTGTATATTCAATTAGCGCATTAGAAATTCTCTTAATTACATTATTTATACCTATTTTTTGTTCACTAAAGTGTGCAATGTTAGGACACTAGTTAAGACTCAAGATGTTAGTTCAGTAAAAGTTTTGGATATAACAGAATGCAATGAAATGGAAAATAATGAAATAAAGTCTGGGAAGAATAGTTCCATTTGATATGGTTAATAAAATTCCGAAATATATTTATATATTTTCCCATCGAAATAGAGCAAATATATGTGTGTATATATATATATATATAAGAATAAGGTAAGGAAGTGAATGATGATAGTTACCTTAACAAAGACATGAGGGTTGTAACTCTTACTTGCACCCCAAAGAATGAAAGAGAAGAGAGTGAAAAGCAGGAGGAAAAGCAAGAAGAAGCAAAAATACAAACGAATGTTATGAGCATAGTGTTGAACGACGTCGTCATCATCATCCTCATCTTCATTATGATGATGATTTGAAGGAGGGTGAGGGTGAGGTTGAGGGTGGAGTAGCTTGTTCCAAGGAGCAGAGGAAGGGTTTTTAAGAGAAGCGGAGAAACGAGAAGTAGAAGACTCACGAGAGTGGTGAATAGGAGAAGAGAGATAGTAATGGTGGTTTGGAGAAGCAGCGGGGCTTGAACCATAAGACATTTTTTCAATGTCGTGGTTTGAAGGACTTTGTACATAGTATAATGGACGCCGTTGTGGTGAACGTGGCGGCGATTGCTCCATGCTTGTTACTTCCGATTCTGATTTCCTGTGCATTCTTCCACCTCCCATTTTCTTCTCTTCTCTTCTCTTTCTATCTTATCAATCACACTCTCTCTTTCTCTACGCGCATACACGTTACAAAAGAAAAGGAAACCTTTATCACCCTTTTTCGACTACATATACAACCCAAGCTTTTAAACATAATAAATACAAATATATTTCTGCATTCACAACATAATTTATTATTGAATAAATATACAGGAGGCACTTTTTGATTACAGACTATGAGAATTTATGTAATAATACACTAGCATAAAAAGGAAAGTTAAGACCATCCATACCTATATTCTTCTTTTTTATTCATCGAGGAATGTTAAGATGTCACTTGTTAATATAATAAAAAAATACTATTTAAGAAAAATTAACATTTCATCCAATTTAAACTAATGACTTACTTTTTTGAAATTATTTTTCTTGTTTTTGTATTCTTTAAATAATATATTTAGAAACTTATTAAGACATGTGTCTTGTGAGTAGGCGAAATATGTGGTAATTGGTGGTGGCAGAAGGGTACCATTAATGTGGATAATACTTTCTTTCTATGTTTGAATTATTATACTAGAAGTAGACTCTTGCATGCTTCGTGGGTCTGACCTTTTGTTTTGTTCAAACGGCTTATTGCTTAAGCTACTTTATTCCCTTGCCCGATTGTTTTCTGCCACAGATTCTTCTAATGAATAATTTCAATGCATTTTTCATCTTAATATTCTTTCTATTCAGTTTTTAATAGAATTTATTGGAGGGAGTTTCAAAGGATAGTAATGCTGAATCATTTTTCTATTTCAGCCTACAGTGGTGTAAATCTTCCTATTACTAAATAATAATAATAATATTAAAGTGTATTTAATATTTTGAGGATAGAGAGAATATTTAATCATTTCTTTCTTTAGTAATCAAGGGGTAAACCGGAGACCACGTTAATAGGAATGTTTTTAATATTATAACTCTTATAAGAATGAAATTTTCTATCATTAACACATGGATACATATTTAGGAGTAAAAAATAAAGTAAAAAAATTATAATGACTAAATGTACTATCTTCCATTGCCTTTCCCATTAAAAGTTGTCTTATTTGAAAGAGGAATTATAATAAGAAGTAATAATGACAAAATGGGCATCATGTTTATTTAGCCCATGCATACAACAAAAGAAATGCTTGAGATTAAAACTTGGTTTTTTTTTTTTTTTGTAACTAGTTGAAAGTAGGGAATTAGAGATGCAAGCTAATAAAAAAAACTAAATTGTAATTATTACTCAACATATAACTTTAAAAAATAAATGGACAAAATTATATTGTATTTTTAAAAAAATCAAATGTTAATGATTCGATTGCGACACTTATTATGAGAGACGTCTACACACTTCGAAAGGAATTAATTTATTATACTAAACTATTATTGAAATAAGAGAGATGCTGGGCTATACTATTAAGCTGAAACTCCTTAACAAGCTCATGACCAGCATTATCCAAATCAGCTCATTAGTTGGACAGTTTTAGGTGAGAAGCTGGCTTAGTTACCAACACATAACTTCAACCCTTTGAGCAAAATGCGGCAAAAGGAAAGAAAATCCATAGACCGACCCCGTCGTCTCCACCCCGTAGGAAGTACGAGATAATCTACTTCTCTCATCTTCATTTTATCATTCCATCTAATTCGACGGCCCAAATCATTTCACTTTTGGACCTCATTCTTTCGTTTTATAGCCCAAAACAATTTAAGGCGAGGTGCTGAGCCCAAAATCTCTCTACGATCTTACTCTTTAGAATGTGAGATAGATGAACAAGTTATGGAAATTGGAAAGTCAATTGTAAAAAAATAAAATAATTTTTTTGACATTTTTTGTTTGCTCCACCGTCAATTAAGGTGGACAATCCATGGATTTGAATGTGATAACTGTTGACAAATGAAATAAATAATAAATTGAAGTGTCATTTGTCAATGTTGAACCAATTGTAACAGATTATTCTCCCATGTGACTCATTTGAAAAATAACTAATGATGATATCGTTTACACAAACCAATCTCAAAAGTTATATATTCATAAGAACAATAAAGAAATTAACAGTTAGCATTCTTTTCATTTTTATATTTTCTGTAAATATAACACATGCAATAATATTCAACTCCACCGTATTGGATATGAACAGTCAATAATGATATATTATGCATTCACATTCATATGTATATTTTGTGAATTGTGATTTCCATGGTCACATGGACCTTCAATATTTTATTCCCTATACCAGCATATACATAGAATGTCCCACATGAGACAGAGCAATAATCATTGTTTCCGCGTACACTTATTTTTGGCTTTTGTTTTATTAAAAGTGTGGAAGGTGAAGCTTATGGTTTGTTTGGGACGCTATTAAAAAATAAAGATGTCATTCATGAAAAAGTAAGTGAAGAAAAATGAAAATGCCGTGTGATGCGTCATTATTTGCGGCTAAAATACACACTGTCATTTATCTCTAACTAAATAATAAGATACAGTCAACTAAATGAGTATAATTATTATTATAAAAATATAATAATTACATTTTTAAAATGTTCTGAATCTAACCATAAAAATTATACAGAAAAAGATTGTATTATAATACTTTCATTTGCTTTGAGTCACAGCATTCTCACTTCCCACCGCTTTCCAAAAAGGCAACAACCAAACCAATTTCATTTACTTTCTTTTCTCACTTTCCCCTTCCTTGTTTCTTACGTTCTATAATTTTGTATTAATTATTATATAATCAAAACTACTCTTTTATTTTCTCATTCACTATATTTATTTATATTAAAGTTACCTACAAAGCTTGCAACATATAAATTCAAGTGCGTGCCTTTCGTTTCTCTAACTCTTAACTCTCTCCACACTTTCCCTGTTTCATTTCTTAGTCAAACATACACCAAATCATTTCATTTCTTGCTTTGCCTCTCTTTAACAGTTTAACATGAAGAAGCTCCTTCTTAGTTTGTGTTCAATATTATTACTTGTCTTCAGCATTGTTCATGTTGCTGCTGAAGACCCTTATAGATTCTTTGATTGGAACGTTACCTATGGAGACATTTATCCCCTCGGAGTTAAACAACAGGTTTATATATATATAATATAATTCACTTCTTACGTTCATGTATACATACATATATACACGTACATGTTCAAGGCTTAGTTGATATGTTGCAATTTTCAGGGTATTCTTATTAATGGACAATTTCCTGGACCAGAAATCTATTCTGTTACCAATGACAATTTGATCATTAATGTACACAATAGCCTACCAGAACCGTTTCTTATATCATGGTGCATGACTACTCTCCCTTTCTCTGTCTTTATGTTTATTATCTTTCAAAATCTTCATTGTGCTAATAAGGAATAGTGGTATGTCTAGTTCAAATAGATCATCACAGCAAATTATAGTGGTAATTAAGCTCATGTGTCAAGAATCAAATTTGCGTCACCTATTCCTTCAAAATTAGCTTCATCTATTGGCTATTGTAACACTTTTATTGCATAGATCAAATCACATTAACTAGAAAGGTTAAAAAGATTGTTCACTGCAACAAGTCATGAATAACGGCCTCACTTCTTCAATTGGAAAAGTTGAACACTTTCAATTTGTTTTCTTTCCGATACCAATAGAAATGACAAAATTGTATAAAATGACTTTATTTTAGTTCGCTGCACTTGATTATACCTCTTTGCTGTCGGGACACGTTTTTTTGCATGAAAATGATTTTATTACTACACCATAAATCCAATGCAACTTCAGAAACATGTATGACTAAATGTATTATTATATATATTTTGAAGGTTTGACTAAATGTATTATAACTGTAATTCTTCTGGTTATTAGTTCTCTGTAGTAATTATACATTTACCTTTTCATTGTTGTTGAGAAGAAAATAGTTGTAAAATAAAGTGGATGGAGGAATGAAGAATGAGTGATTATATAGACAAATTTTGTAGTTAATATATCAAGAATAGTATTCAAGACATCTTTGGCAAACATCTTTTGTCTACTTACAGTGGGATAAGAATAAATGGATCGCAACAAAGTAACTTCCTTGTAATATCTTTCTGGCTGTCACTGATATGGACTAAAGAGATGGCCCTTACCTTTGTATTCAATTCACACACAATGACCGACAGGGAAAACAAAACAAACAAAACATGGGTTTAATAAATGTTGCTCTCACCCATCACTTCTTGCCCTTTAAGTCATTTCACGGAACAATCCCACCTAACTTCAAGCCCAACTACCCATAACACAATTGTGTCTACTTACTACTTAGTAGTAAAAATTGTCACAAGTGTGGCACAACTTTGCTTTGGACTGGTCACTATCAATGGGTTGTTACTTGTTGCTTGTTACACTCTCCTTAGCTTGAACAAAAAGAACAATAATGTCTTACATTCAATAGGAACTTTATGAGACTTATCAAAAATTAATTGAGTTGTAATCCTTAGTTTGTTGATTTTTTATATGCAACAGGAATGGTGTTCAGCAAAGGAGAAATTCTTATGAAGATGGAGTTTATGGAACTACATGTCCCATCCCTCCTGGGAAGAATTTCACATACAAACTTCAAGTGAAGGATCAAATTGGAAGCTTCTTTTATTTCCCATCTCTTGCTTTCCATAAGGCAGCTGGTGGCTATGGTGCAATCAAAGTCCTTAGTAGGCCTAGGATCCCAGTTCCATTCCCTGATCCAGCTAATGATTATTCCCTTCTAATTGGAGATTGGTACCATATCAATCACACGGTAATCAAACATAGACTTAACACAATTGTGCTTTATTAAGTCTTTAGTAGTTTTATTTGTTATGTCTCCCTATTTTCTGTGTTCACATTTTATTATTATATGAATTCAGAAATTGAAGTCTATTCTAGATTTTGGGCATAGACTTCCATTCCCTCAAGGTGTTTTGATCAATGGTCGTGCAAATGGTACATCATTCACAGTTGAACAAGGTATCCTTATTTTTATTCATGCATGTATTATAAATGTGTTTTTTTCCTCATAAGATTAATTATTGACTCATGAATGATTTTGTCAATATACAAAGGGAAAACATACAGGCTTAGGATATCAAATGTTGGGCTTCAGAACACACTAAACTTTAGGATAGAAGGGCATGACTTGAAATTGGTGGAAGTTGAGGGAACTCACACTGTACAAACCACTTATTCCTCAATTGATGTTCATGTGGGACAATCTTATTCAGTGTTGATCACAGCTGATCAAGCACCCAAGGATTACTACATTGTTGCTTCCACTCGTTTCACTGACAATGTTATTACAAGTACAGCTTCCCTTCACTATAGTAACTCTCAACAACCTATTTCTGGACCAATTCCTAGTGGTCCAACAACTCAGATTGATTGGTCTATTAAACAAGCTCGTTCAATCAGGTATTTGATTTGTTCATCAAAGATCAAATGATAATGACCAATTACTTTATAACATTGTTCAACAATTAACATATTATAACTTTTTTCAGGACAAACTTGACAGCAAGTGGGCCAAGGCCAAATCCACAAGGATCCTACCACTATGGTCTTGTGAACATAACTAAGACATTCAAGTTAGAGAGCTCAGCAGCACAAGTAAATGGGAAACAAAGATATGCAATCAACAGTGTATCTTTTATTCCATCTGATGACACTCCTCTGAAGCTAGCAGATTACTTCAAGATTGGTGGTGTGTTCCAAGTTGGAAGCATCCCAGATACCCCTTCTAGGAAACCTATGTATCTTGATACCTCAGTCATGAGTGCTGATTTCCGAGCCTTTGTTGAAATTGTGTTTCAAAACCATGAAGACATAGTTCAAAGCTACCACATTGATGGATATTCATTTTGGGTTGTAGGGTAAAGACTTCATTTTTTTCCCAATCAATCTTTAATATCTTTACTTTATAACATATCATTGGAATTATTTAAAGATGACATTTTTATACAGTATGGATGGTGGTGTATGGAGTCCTGAAAGTCGTAATCAGTATAACCTCAGAGATGCAGTTTCAAGGTGTACAACACAGGTTAGTTTTTTGTATTAATTCCTTACTTTCTAAATGTAGCAAAAACTTATTAATAATCAATCATCAATGTGTTTCAGGTATATCCCAAGTCATGGACTACGATTTATGTAGCACTAGACAATGTGGGTATGTGGAATGTGAGAACTGAATTTTGGGCACGACAATATCTAGGACAACAATTTTATCTACGAGTATATTCACCAGTTGAATCTATTAGGGATGAATATCCAATTCCAAATAATGCACTTCTATGTGGCAAAGCTGCTGGAAGAACAACCAGACCACTATGATCATCAAAACTGGATACACTCTCAATCATCCACCCATTCTTCAACATTGTCTTATGTACAATAAATTACCCCCTATTGATTCATTTTTTCTTTCAACTGTATGTTTCTTCTCAATGTATTAGCATATAATTATATTTCTTTAACAGATTGAAATGATGAAAATTAGTTCAATCTGCATGTAAACTAACATGCATATATTATGGATATGCAACAACAATAAAATTTGAAGTGTTATAGTGTGTTCCAAACGATAGTTCCTAATAATGTCTTTGAGACAAACACAACTCAATTTTTAATATGTACCATTGTTTAAACACATTGTTCCTAACAATCATCTACTTTATTCACAACGTATTGTTGTGGTTCAGCTTTTGTAAGCTTTCATGATTTAGTTATCATGTTTTTTATAGTTTTTTTCTTTGTTTGGGTAGTCAAATCTTAAACAACACATAAAATGGATCAGATTGAGTAGATATTAGATTTTTTTTCCTCTCCTACAAAGGTATTTATTTTTTCCAATTGGATCTGCCAATGAGTTTCGATTTATTGACACTTTTTGTGAATAAAATATTTGTAGCACAGGCTAAAATAAAAGCAGAGCATCCTTCATGAAATAAAAAAATGATGCATTAAAAAAACAAGCAATATTTGAGCAAATCAAATACCACCTAAATTAACTATATTGACTATTGAGTTACTTGGTTCACTTTTATTTAACTTTTTAGGAATATAAATCTTTTATGCTTATTAATATTAATATTGTATTACTTATTTTCCTATTAATGAAAAACAATCACCGCCTTAAAAATATATCTTTCATTAAAAATCTAATCATTGTACTTCTTAGTAATATAATTATTAACTATAACATCTGTGCATTTTATATACACTCATTATATCATTTAATATTCATTCTTATTTTTTTAAGTGCCAATAATAATTAAACATGAATAGATGGTCCAGTAACATTGTATAATACGTATATGTTTGTGTATGTATTTTTTCTATTTTTTATTTGGGTAAAAAGATAGTGATTTACATCATTGAAGACAGAATTTTCATTCACTTCCAATCACTTAATTAAAACATTCATCAAATTCCAATCCCCTCCTATGTATATCCCTTGTAATCATTGTTAAAATCTTTAAACTCGTGTCTGGGGATGAAAAGGTAAGTAGAAGTTTATGGAAATAAGAAACAAAATGGAGTGACATGATGCAATTGCCATTTATCTAACACGCATTTAAGCATTTGTGGTCCATATAACATTTTAGCCGTTGGTTTATTGATAGATAAGAGAAAATAGAATTGAATTATTAAAGACCTGAAATCTTGTAAAGTGGATATATTGCAATACCTCAAGAGTCAATATCTCAACTTAATCCTCCGGTTATAGCAAGGAATATAAACGAAAGGGAGAATAAGATAAGTATGGATTGTGATAAACGAAGTCTCCAACTAGTTCCGTTCCAGCTAATAACATTGTGTTACGTTCAAAATTTACATTACTTTTTACTAAAAAAATATCTATTATTATGATTTTTCATTTATATTCTCTGATTTGTTGGAATTGAGATACCATTTTGGAACAAGTGATCCATATGATAAGATAAGTATGTAAATGAATACAGATAGATGAATATGAATATATAAATGAATCATGTGATTATAATCCAATATTAATGGATGAGATTTATTCGACTTTTCGATGACGATGAAAAACCAAGCTCACGATTGTCTGAATGAGATTGAGTGCATCTCAATTTTCCCCTCCCCTCCATCTCGTGATTCTGGATCAACCGTTTTTCATTCGAACCTGGCCCACACATTCCAATCACCGAATGCCACGTCAGAATTAAAAAGTGGGACCGGGTTACGGAAAGACAACCCCTGCAAACGGCGTCACTTTATCACTTTTGTTTTACTCATCATCACATCCACTCTGTCAGAGATAGAAAGAAACAGAATGTGTTTTTGTGTTGAGAAAGAACTAAACCTAACATAACACAGTGTTCTTCACTTTCCCATTTTATTCTTCTTTATCGGGTGGGTTGAAATGAGTGAGATCTGAGCGAAGTTAGTTAATTGAAAATGGGGAGTGTTTCTTCTGAAGATGGCTCTGACCAACACAGTGACCGTTGCGGAAGCTACACACTCAGTGCTGACGTCAGCGAATCTGAGAGTTCTACCAGTTTTTGCGGTGCTCGCCGTTTCGATACTGAAGCTGCCTCCTCCTCCGCCAATCTTTCCCCTCTTCCCGCCGTTGCTGCCAAAGATGTGGTGCTATGGAATCACAAGCCTAAAAAACGTGACCTAGATTTATCACGTACTTACTCTTTCTTTCTATTATTATATGTTATCTGAAACTGTTGTGTATTGTATTATTATTACGTGAGACTGAAACATGGTTTTAAATTACTGCAATTGTAAAATATTATGGAAACTATGGTTGTGTTGTCATGGTTACTGCTACAATGCAGTGTGCCATTGTTGACCGCAATTTAAAACCTGGTGTGAAATGTTGATGAATCTTGGGCTTTTGTTCAATTTGTTAGTGCTTTCCTCATTAGTTTAACAGCTTTTGGATTTTGCAGAAGTGGAAATGATGAAGGAGAGGTTCGCGAAGCTGCTTTTAGGGGAAGACATGTCCGGTGGAGGCAAAGGAGTCTGCACTGCGCTTGCAATCTCAAATGCAATAACCAATCTCTCTGGTTAGTTTTGTTAATTTGCATATAAAAATATTGTCTGTGTATAGATTGTAACTTTGGATTTAAGAAATTAAAAATGACAGCAACCGTGTTTGGTGAGCTATGGAGGTTAGAGCCCCTAGCAGCACAGAAAAAGGCTATGTGGCATAGGGAAATGGAATGGCTCTTATGCGTAAGCGATTCTATTGTGGAGCTTGTGCCAGCTGTGCAGCAGTTCCCTGGTGGTGGAACATATGAAGTCATGGCTATGCGTCCTCGCTCGGATTTGTTTATCAATCTACCAGCTTTGAAGAAGCTTGATGGAATGCTGCTTGGTATGCTTGATGGATTTGAGGATACACAGTTTTGGTATGTTGATAAGGGAATTATATTGGGTGATTCCAAGGATTGTGATGACTACAATGGTAGACCTTCAGTTAGGCAAGAGGAGAAATGGTGGCTTCCCTCAGCTAAGGTACCACCAAATGGCTTGTCTGAGAATGACCGGAAGAGGTTGCAGCAGTGCAGGGATTGCACCAACCAGATATTAAAGGCTGCCATGGCAATTAATAGCTCCGTTCTTGCAGAAATGGAAATTCCTCGTGCTTATATTGGATCCTTGCCCAAGGTAAAACTTGTTCTCACTCATTTGTGCTGCAAATACGAAATATCTCTGTATGCATTGGTTCTTAAATTTAGCACATTATACCGTTTGAAATTATGAACATGACACTACGAGTGGTCGACATACATTAATTCTAATTGATCTTTGAGTTGTGCTTATTTAAATTTTATCTTCTGAATATAGATAAGTAAAGAAATCGTGCCCTTGGATTTCTTCTACCAAAGTTTTATTCATGGTTTAAAACAAATAACAAAACTGGAATTCAATTACGTGTTACTATTTGTTTGTCAGGAATTGTTGAAAATATAGTATCATGTTTCTGAACTTATGTGCATTTGTGATGTTGTACAACTATGAATGCAGAATGGAAAAGCTTGTCTAGGGGATATAATCTATCGATACATAACTGCTGACCAGTTCTCGCCTGAATGTCTCCTTGATTGCCTGGATCTCTCGTCAGAGCACCACACTTTGGATGTAGCTAATAGAATTGAGGCTGCCGTGCATGTATGGAGGCTGAAGGACAGTAAGAAACATTCAAATTCAGTGAAAGCCAGACGCTCTTGGGGTGGAAAGGTGAAGGGCCTGGTTGCTAACAGTGAAAGGAACCATTTTCTTTCTCAACGAGCAGAGACCCTTCTGCAAAGCTTGAAACACCGGTTTCCAGGGCTCCCTCAAACTGCACTAGATATGGCCAAGATACAATATAATAAGGTACATTATCTTAATCTTTAGTTTGGAATTTGGATTTAACTCACTCTGTTCTGTCGATTTACGAAGCATAGCCACGACTTAAAATATATGCTAAACTATTTAATAGTTCTATCAAGGGAATGTTAACTTTTTAATTAGTGGGAGAACATACAAAATTCCCCAACATTAAGTACTCTATAGTTTCTATGTTAATACATGGTAGTGCTCTCCCGGTTTCTTCTCCAAATTGACTTCACAAATAGATACATTAACATTTATGATTTCTGTCAATATTTAATGGAAACCATGGGTACAAGTAACCATGACTCTGATATTATGGTAGTGATTTATTATTAATACAGCTACTGAGGACTGGCACTGGGTGAAGGGGGCTTATATTCAACTCAGTAAGCTTGTGTGAATTTTACTTTTCCTTGCAGGATGTAGGACAATCTATTCTGGAAAGCTATTCAAGGGTGATGGAGAGCTTGGCCTTTAACATAATAGCCAGGATTGATGATGTCCTTTATGTAGATGACACTGTAAAGCGATGTTCAGCTGCAGAATCTATCTCTCTCTTCAGCAGAGGAGGTTTTGGTGGTATGCCTATTCAGAAGCGAATGTCTCCAAGTCCATTCTCAATTCAACACACTCCATATGCCTCTCCATTCGCAACCCCATCTTTCTGTTCCTCCTCTCCCATTACTGGGAGCCCTTGCAGTCCTCAAATAACACCTACCGTGAAGTGGAATGGTCGAAAGGAGGCAACAGATTCTAAGCCCGGAAAGTTGGTCTCTGCTGATTTTGAGAGGGTATGGTCATTCACAGGAGACCTTAGTTCAAGAAGAGCTTCTGGTAATGCTCCAGAAAGAGACTAAGTTCTACAGTTAATATGACTTGCATTTCTAGCGGGTCATCAATCATATCTTGCTTTCTTAAAACGAATCTGGCTAAAGCCTTTGATCCCACTCCTTGTATATGAGGTTCTAATTTTTGTATATTCTTAGGCAGTATAAGTAGGATTTTATGTTGAAAGATTATGCCAATGAATCTTCTGATTAAAAGGTCTTCTCCCAAGTATAAATTACTAGAGGCCACCTAATATGCTTTTATAATTGGCATATGCTAAATATGAATCTGGACTTTATAACCGATTCAAGATCAGCATTAGTCTTGTACCTTGCCCTCCCTATTACCATGAAAATTTCAACTGAATTTAATCAGGTCAAAAGTTAGGATAATTTTCAGCACATTAATTGATATTGTTTTCAAAATACTATTACTATAATTAATTAGAAAGAGAAGTCATTAGTTTATTAAGTGAATAAAGAAAATCAGTAAGTCTCATAAACCAAGGATAACTTTAGAAGATTATATCTAATTATACTAACAATATTAATCATATAAGAAACTTACTTAATTCAATATTACCCAAAAATTATCTTATAAAAAGTAGAATTAGTGGGTTAGATGTGACGTTTGTTAAAGAAAACGATGTTCTAATATGGCAGCATTACGGGTTAGATGTGCTCCTTGAGCAGCATCATTAGAGCTTTTTATTTATGTAGATCCCTTTGTAAATAACTTCACAAGTAGGGTAGGCAATACTTTTGACCTCTGTAAATCAAGTTAGCACGTGCCAAGAACACCAAAGCATGAATAATTTGACATAAAGAATGTCGTCCTTTTTCTTGGAGGGCCATCCCTGTCTATGTAAATAACTTCATAAGTAGGGCAATCAATGTTTTGAACTCCATGATACAAGTTAGCATGTCTTCCAACAAGACCATAGCATGGATAACATGACTTAAAATAATGCCGTCCTTTTCTTTGACTTTTTCCACCCATTTTCATAAAACAAATTGTGAAAAAAAAAACATGTTTGATTCACTATTTTGACTTATAAATATTTCAGAAATTACTTTTAAAATTTTATAAAAACAATGTCCTGTCATTTTTATTTTTATTGCTTTCAAGTTTCACGTGGTAATACATATATCATTTCCCTCTCTTTACTATCGTTAAGGAAGATAAAAAAGTGGAGATGAAAGCTTGTACAATGGTTTGAGGTTACATGTATTTGAACTAGATATTAGACATAGAACTTTATAACTTTTAAAATTGTTAACATAAACTAAGGGTAAGTTAACAAATATACTTAAGAGTTCATATAATTAAATCATTTATTGTTAATACAATTGAAGTGTTGCATTTTATTAAATATTACATGTATAGACTACTAGACATAGATGTATGATTTTGTGCGTCATATTTTTCATCTTGTGTGTAAATTACAAGACATAAAACTTTATTGCATAAACTACTAAATTGACTAAGACTATATACCTTTGATGTCATTTGTGTGGAAGAATCATTACCAATTGAATTTGTGTTTTCAAGTCGTGTGTATATTGATAGTAAGTAAAGATTTCGACCCTAACATCTTTTATCAAATTATTTCAATCTCAATTGCCTATTTTCATCTCATCAAACCATAAACCATTTGGAAGATAACTTAAAATAATAGTTATTAGTTGAAAGGCTATATTATATCATTTTCTTATAGATATGACAACCCATTACTCTTTAATTGTTTGCGAATCGTTCGATATTTCTAAACCTAATTTTATGTTTAGCAGTAACCTTTTTTAAATTGAGGATAGAGAAAATGTAATACATGTAAAGATGAATTTGGACGAGTTTCAGCTAGTGAAGCAGAAACTGTATGAATTAGATTAACATTCGTACATATTGGGGTCACCCAATAAATAAAAACATTAGATAATTATTAGCTATCAGTTTAAGTAGCAATATAGAAACACTCCATCGATTACAATTTAATGTTTTTTAGTGTCTATAGCATAGTGCTTCCATAATTCATTGATAACTTGTATTTGTTTATTGTTATCATGCACTTTATTGAAAGTCCTTCCAAAATAGCTAAAGGAGAAAGATAGATCAAGTTTCAGAGTAGCAGACAATATTTATTTATGATTATGATCAAGTCAATAGTACCATTTTTGTATCACTAATTGAAACTTGATGAGGTAGTTGTGGGATCCATTTTTTAATATGGAAAATATGTTTTACAATACCTTCATATCTTTAATAATTAAATAAGTTACACACACATTATGGAATTAATAGATATTTTTATTTTCTCTTTGAAGAAATGGAACAAATTAAAGCAACGTAAGAAATAATCTTCTTTCTTAAAGCTATTGTTTAAGGATGATTATAAGAGAAATTTTCCATTGAAAAATAATGTTTTAACATTTTGAAAAGTACTAGAATTAGTTTTCCAAAAAAAAATGATTTTTCTTCATTTGCATTGTTCAAAAAAGTCATTAAAAAGGAGGAAGAAAAGAAGCATAAGTTCACAAGAATCAGAAGAAAAAGGTAGCATAATAAGAAGCAGAGAATGGAGACTATTATTCCTCCTTCTAGTTCAGGTTCAAGCACTTGCACCCTTCAGGTTATAGACGGTTCAAATATAATGAAGTTGAAAAGTGTCAAAGATGGTAAGCTCTATGTAAAGGAACTTCAACCTGCTCAAGCCACTAATCCTAATTCTCAGGTATGATTCTACCCTTTTCTATTTTTATATTTCATTTTTATAATCATCATCGCATATGAGTTGTGATAAAACATTATAATGTCTCATTCATGTAGCCACCCACCTTAAAATCTTAATTATATTGTTGTTGTATAATCATCCTCAATGGTTGATATTTAAGTTTAATTTTAGACAAGTGTAAAATTTATCCATTCTCCTTCTGAGTCAAAATCTCTGTAAATAAAAAACATAATAACCATACACAACCATAAGAATCTTAAGATAATTATATTTAAGATTTTAACGTCTCTTATACTTGATGTAGTATTGCCTTATTTACTTACATGTTACTTTTCTTTTATTCTTATCTTTGTTGGTTGGAATACTAGTTTTTTCTCCTTATTTGATCCTCATGCCAAGGAATAATGTTATTGTGACATTATTTTAAACAAAATATGCCTTATGATAAAGACTTGGATATATAGGAGTTTGTTTGGAGAATATTTTCATATGGTGAGACTATCTTGAAATTTTACCAAAGCAATGAGGTGGGTGAGTTGAACCTGAAAGTTATATATTGTTTTTGATACGGGGAAATATAAGAACAAGAAAACTACCTAGCTTTTAAAAAATGCATAAAGTATTCCCAACTCTCAACTTAGTAAATACATCCATAATGGAATTTAAATAGCAGTTAACATGACTTATCAGTAGTTGAATTTCACAACAAAGAAAAAAATGCATATTTCAGCTGATAAGAACTAAGAAGAATGTAGGCAATGAAACTTATCAGTAGACAAAGATTGAATGAGTACATGTTTCAAACCGAATGGCTATGTGCTTTTGACTTCTATTTCTGGCTTATGTTTTGGTTGTGTTCCCAATTTTGTATGTTTTTAATCTTTGGAATAAAATATTGGGTATCATATCATGTGTCCAAAGGAAAAAAAATTAATTTATCATCATTGTGATATCAGTATCCTCATAAGATCTGTTTCCATTCTAATGTCTGTGTTTTTTATTAAAATAAAAATATTATTTGTTTGTGGTTTAAGCTTTGTTTTTTAGTTTGAAAAAACTAGCACATCTCTTTGTGTATATTAGGCCTACAAGGTTTCACAGTCAGTGCTAAGAACAAGTGCTAAGAATGCTTCAGAATTGAGATGTTCAGAATTTAGCATCATTATTGAAGTAGCTTTCTCTTTGACCTTTAGTGGTCTCATAAGCATCCGGTCCTACCTAAGATTAAGTTGGACACTTGTTCCTACTCCTATTTATGAATATGATTACTTGGTCGGTTCTGCCATTCACGAATGGACAAAAACTTTAAACCATGCTTTAAAAATAATAATTAATAGAATATGCTTGAAAGTTATTATTTTTAAGGAAAGTGCTAGAAAGTTTTAAGATAGACTTTGTAACAAAAAGTCAATGTGCTATTAGTATAGTCAATGATAAATTACATGGCCCTAACTCCTAGCTGCATTCTGAAGTTAATGTTGTTGTGGGACAAGAACATGTGTTCTTTTAGTGGCATACATTGAGAAAAAGCAAATGTCTTATGTAACTATGTGGCAAACAAATAATAATGCAGCAATATGATTCTAAAATAAGATACCTTAGTCACAGGAAAAAACAAGTAGCAGATAAATGCAGCATAAATCAGGATTAAATGGAGTGTTTTGTGTGAGGAAGAGTTTTCATTTGGCATTATATTTGAAGCATTGATTGACAAATCTGTTGCCTTGTTCCACAGGTGGAAAAAGTGAAGAAGAGTGAATTTAAAGAGGTTCTGTCACACATTCTATCTGGTTGAGTTTGCTAATAGTCCAAGTTATGAAGCAGAAATAGCATCCATATTCTCTCACATTGCATCACCTGAAAAGTCACTTCGTCACTGTTGAGCAAGGGATCCCTCCTATTTCTGATTCTTGGGTACCCATTTGAATCAAATAATATTCACATGTTATAGACAAATACATATATCAGTGTTTTCACTTATTGCTATTCTCTGTTGGCTTATATATTCTTGGTAAAGGTTATTAACAACATTGTGGAACCAGCACTACTCTCTCAAGGTGGCTCTAGCTGGGATAATAAGTCCATTTTTGGAGGAATTTAAGAAAGTGAAACCACCTTTGATGGGAGTGGTGTTAACAGACTATTATCCAACAAGTTTGAATTAGACAAGGTTAATTTGTAGTTTCATTTCATTCATGATTCATTATAGTGTCTTTGTTTTTATTAACTCTCCTTAACTATATGAACTCAGCTTTAGAGAATTTGCTTAAAGATCGAAATGGAAAATTATCAAAGGAGTATCTACAAGTGGCGTTGGACACGCTGTCTCCATCTGCTGGTTTAGCTCCACTTGGTGCAATTGAAGCGGTATGTTGCCAATGCATGTAATATATTATAACCCAATGCATCTTTCATTTCACTTGTGTTTTGTTCAGTGAAATATGTATGTTTTCCAGTTGTAATATTGACATATAAAAAGATAAAATACTTTATTTTATTATATGCACACTTTATAATATAAACCATTCTTTATGCATAGTTTTATATATTGTATTACTTTAACATTTCAACCAAAAGCCTTAAATGATGAACCACATATGGATTTGATGACTTGAACATCAACTACATGATTATTACTTGAGATTGGTGTCTTGTCTTCTGTTCAAAATGTACCTTTCTCTTTATGCTCAGGAGTGTCATGAGGACCTTTGAAACAAACCCCTGCTAGCTTTGAGATATCATACTCCCCTTCAACCCCTCCTTTGGTAAGTTGATAGAAAATATATAATACATAATGCAAGCAAAGAAAGGGCCTAACATGAAAACCCAAAACCCATTCCATAGTTGTGGACCTCCATAGAGTAACGCTGGTGCTAAGCACCTTGCAGGGTTCAATCCAGCTCCACTATAACCAACACTTCCTGTGATTGTTGATGAAATGAGTACTGGGAGAGCAATGCATCCACCCACCACAATGTAAACCATTATTGGCCCTAATTCTTTGCTCCTTTTCTTGTCAAATGCTACAGTTACACCGATCAAACACATCAAGAATGTGCATGAAAACTCTAGTACAAAAGCGGTACTAGGGCTTATGCCAGATGTTCCACCATAGGCATTGATGGTGCACCCTGCTAACAAGTACTTTAGTGACATATCATGACTCATCACAGTCTTGAGTAAAAGAAACCCAATTGTTGTGCCAATGAACTGTGCAACAATGTAGACAATAGCACGAGATATTGTTAGCACTCCCTTGAGAGAAGCTATGAATGTGAAAGTAGGGTTTATAAAACCCCCAGATATAGGAGCCACTGCAATGAGGATAAAGAAGGTTACAAAAAATACAACTATTGGAACCAAAAGCACAGGTGCAGCCACATTTGAGTTCATGCAGCCAATGATGGAACCAACTAGTGCAAACGTAGCAAAGGTACTTCCTACCATTTCTGTAAGCCCTGCCCTCCACATCTGAAAGGAGAACTATATATAGTAAGTTTATATGATAATAATGTCTTGGACTCATTCATGTTTATGAACTTATGATAATTAACTAAAGCCTAGTTTATTCTAAAGCTCTAATTAAGGTGCATAATAGAGCCAAATTCTTATGTTATTTGATGAATAAAATTAAACATTGTACCTCTGCAGACCGAAATTCATGGGCGCCAATGAAAGCAAGGAATTTTAACCATAAGGAGTTCTCCTTTTTTGTCTCATAAGACAATGCCAGATCTTGATGAACTCCATTGTTCACAACCACATCCATGTCTTACCGAATAACAACAAAAATACAAGAAAATGTAATGTTAATAACTTACCGAATCTAGTAAAGCAACTTATTCTACCTATAATAATAAAATAAAGCAAGATATCAAAACAAAGAACTTTCTGAATATCTAGTTTCACGCATATGGTAAGAGTTAAGATATGTGGCCTATTTATGGTCACAACTATATTCGGTGGAAAGATTTAAACATGAAAACGACAAAAGAATCTACACAACTTTCAAACAAAAATATACCTGTATGTAGTTAAGCTATAATTTGTTTATTAATATTTGTCTTTTTCGTGTTATACCATTAATTAGACGCATTTGATTGAACCGTCTTTTATTCTTTTAATTCTTCATGAGGTATTATACTCGAGGCGTATCTATGTATATTATTTTTATAATTGCATATATATATATAGGTTTGATGTGTGTTATTACATCTTATTTTTCTATATTTTTCACACCATTTCCCTCTCTATTCTGACTCTTTTTTTTGGTATAAGCATATAGAAATGATCAAATGATATATTTAATATACACATTAGCACCATGCTTCATTAATTCTGCAATTACAACTGAACCAGTAATGTGTATTTGCAGTTCCAGAATAATATAAATAAAAAATAGTTCTACTAAAATATCATACCTAAACGGCCATATTTTGATTGAAAATAAAGAAATATATTGTCAGATTGAAATAGAACTGTAAAAATGGCATGTTCAGATTTTAATAGTTGGCAAAAGAAATTAAATTAGTTATATATATCAAATAACGTCATAATACTCTATCATGAATTATACAATAAATTAAAAGTGTATCGGATGAAAAAAAGGCTTCCCTTAAAATTGTAAGTTGAATATGAATATACAAGTGAGAAAAAAGGAACTAGGATGGCTCTTAAGTTTCATGCTTGGACACATTACATTATGCAAAAATAGATCAGTTTACTAATAACAACGTGAGGATTGATATCAACTCTCTTTAACTAATCAAGAGTGAATACACTCTTACTTTCTCACTATACATTTAAATTTACTTTAGGTGAATTTTATCCTTTGCATTTAGTTTTGAAATAATTTACACCAAAGTAGTATACATAAGTCTTGCATGTAGATCATCATCTTTTATTTGTTTGTGGCAGTTGATGAATATGAACATACAGTGGGACAAATAAAGAATCCTCTTGAATTTGGACCCTTTCCTTGTACTCCCTTACACTTGAAGATCACTTTAAGAAAGACCTTGCTTTGGTAGGTTTATGGAGACAGCATAATATCCCATGCAGGCCAAGAAAGGCCCAACCCAGAAAACCCAATGCCCATTCCACAACGGGCCTCCATAAAGCAATGCTGAGCCCAAACATCTTGCTGGGTTTAAGCCCACACCAGCATAGCCTGGTTGCCCAGTTACAGTTATTGACACAAATACTACCAGGCCCATGGCCCCTGCCACCACCAAACACACCACTGGCAACCCCAAATCCTTGGATTTTTTCTTATCAAATGCTAAAGTCATACCTATAAAGAGTACCACAAACGTGCATGAAAATTCTAATAACAAAGCTTCTTGGTGCTTTATGCCACTAATTGCACACCCTCCCAAAGAATATATTTGTACTAATTTTGGTTCCATCACAGTCTTAATAATGAAGAAACCAATTATTGAACCCATGCATTGTGCTAACATGTAAATGAGAGCACGAGAAAGAGTGAGAAGACCCTTTAGAGTGGCTATGAATGTGATGAGAGGGTTCATATGGCCACCAGATAGAGGAACTGTGACTATAAGGAATAAGAAGGTTATGATGAAGACTACAAAAGGAACAAGAAACTTAGGATCAACTTCATGTGAGTCCAAACATGCAATAATTGTAGTTGTTAAGGTAAACATTAGACATGCAGTTGCCACTAGTTCTGTCATAGCTGACTTCCAAGTCTGAAACAATTCAATTAAACAAGAGGGTTACTCAATTAGCTAGTAGTCATAAGAAAAAACAAAACATATGTGTGTGTATATATATCACCTACTATATATATATTATATAGTATAAAGACTAGTGTTAATTAAATTACCTCTATTCTGAAAAGTTCATGGGCACCAAAGAAGGTAATAAGTTTGGTGTCTAAAGACATCTTATGAACTAAGCACCTTGCCTCATAACCTTCAACACGCCTCGGAAACTGCTCAACTACT
Organism: Lupinus albus; assembly: GCA_009771035.1. NCBI lineage: Eukaryota > Viridiplantae > Streptophyta > Magnoliopsida > Fabales > Fabaceae > Lupinus > Lupinus albus. The sequence continues at coordinate 667,220 of CM019999.1, forward strand.
TGGGAATTATTAGGTGAATCCATGTGATCTCAAATTCAAGAAAAATGGGGTAAGGATTTCTATTTATCAACCGTTTTAATTTGTTGGAGAAAAGGATATATATATATATATATATTCTTTTATAATAAAGGATATATTCTTTTGTTTGAAACATTAAATATAATAATTTTTTAAAAAAGACATGATGGAAGAAAAGGGAGGGCATAATATGCATGGTGTTATTAGAAGGAGAGGAAAAGAGAGAGATGTGATAATAAGAGAGTAGATGAAGGAAGTAGTATATATGCAGAATGTGTGGAGGAAATGTGATGATAAAGGAATCCTAACTCTTTAATTGCATAAGTTTGATGGATATCAAAATTGTTGTTGCACAAGATAACTATATGCTTCTTAGATTCTGTGCAGCATCTCCATCTTAATATTACCCACGCCTTTGCCCCATTCTCCACTCGCTCCACTCATTTATATATTTTACATCTAGATTCCCACGGGTGATAATATATTTTGTATGTATTTATTTAAATAGTATAAATTAATTTATAAACTAAAAAATTATTAATGTTTACGTTATGAAAGATGATGTTTATGTATTTGAATGGTGAATTAGAGTTGATAACCTCACTTAAAAAATTTATAATCTAATACACTCTAAATTAGCTAGTAAGTATAAATTCTTTTATTTTATTAATCATTATTGCATTCTTTGAATCTTATTTTCACCATTGTGTCCAAAGCTAATAACAAAAATTAATTCATTTTGTGACGTAAAAAGAAACATCCAATATGCTAAGTACATCTTTTTGGATTAAATCCTAAAATTTGAATATATAAGGACAAAAAATAAACTACTAATAGTGATATATCAAAATCCAATATGTTTTAGGTTTTCTTACTACTCTCCAATTGTAAATAATAATCATCTTTTAGACGTTTTGCATCTTAGTAAATACTTCTCTATATGGAGTTGGTGATTCTATTGGTACTTGTTGGTGCAGCGGAAGCGATCGTCGCGCAACGTTGGTCACAAACAATCAAATAATGCATAGAATAAATAGAAGAGAAGAAACAGAGAATTTGGTAGCGGGGTTCGGCCAATTGTGCCTACGTCCTCGGGAGCGCTGAGCGGCTACCAAGATATTATTAGAGAATAAAGATTACAAATCCTATCACACTCATGGGCCCAACTGCCCATGGAGTGTTTTCTATCAGATGCTTATATATGGTGCACATTACAACAAGGGACATGAGTCCAATATACAACATTGATTACTCTACTTTATTCCAATATTATGCGATGTGGGACAAATCTAATAACATATTTCAAACATCCCAACAATAAATATATTGAAGATATCCTAGAATTTAGTTTATTCATCTACGTTATTAAAGTTCTATTTCTAGTATTTAAATTACATATTTGTTATGAAGTTATATTTTTATTAGTTATTTCGAATTAAACAATAAATGGTTATAAATTTATATCTATAAGGAACATTCCCTAAAATTAGGAAACCAGAAATAAACTTGATTGAAATTGTATTAATATTTAAATTAACCACTTTCCTAATGTTAATATTCGTGTAATTCAAGTATTTTTTAGGAATATAGTTAATTTTTGTTTTGACCTTCTAATTTATATTATGTATCTTAGTGTGATATCATAATTAGATGTATCATTGATTAGTACAAATATATCATGTTAGGTACATCTTTTAGGATTAAATCCTAAATTTTTAATATATAAGGATAAAAAATAAACAACTAGTGAATAGTGAAATATTAAAATCTTATATGTTTTAGGTTTTCTTACTATAATCCAAATGCAAATAATAACCATTTTTGAGACGTTTTGCATCTTAGTAAATATTTCTCGTGCGTCTATCGACACTAAATACATTGAAGATATCCTAGAATTTACTTTATTCATCTACGTTATTAAAGTTATATTTCTAGTATTTACAATACATATTTATATTAGTTATTTTCGAATTAAATGATAAATGTTTATAAATTTATATTTATAACGAGCATTCCTTAAAATTAGGAAATCAAAAATAACTTTGATTGAAATTGTATTAATATTTAAATTAACCATTTTCCTAATGTTACTATTCGTGTAATTTGAGTTTTTTTTAGGAATATAATTAATTTTTGTTTTGTCCTTCTCATTTATATTATGTATCTTAGTGTGATATCATAATTAGTTGTACATCTTTTTGGATTAAATCCTAAAATTTTAATATATAATGACAAAAAATAAATAACTAATAGTGAACTATCACAATCCAATATGTTTTAAGTTTTCTTACTACACTCCAATTGCAAATAATAACCATCTTTGAGATGTTTTGCATCTTAGTAAATACTTCTCTGTATGGAGAACAAGCTAGAATTTAGTTTATTCATCTAGTATTTAGAATACATTTTTGTTATGAAGTTATATATATTTTTATTAATTATTTTCTTATACTTATTTTAAAATTTATATCTATCTTCATAAATGCTATTTATTCAAACCTGTTATAATAGCGCTAGAAATTTGGTTCACATTTTTTGCATTCGAATTTGGTGATAGAGACACTTCTCAATCCAACAACCTTATGAGCTGTCCTTCCACTTCTTGGGTTCTTCAAGTCACTTCTACCACATCAAATTGCCATCATTTTTTACTCAATTTCTATTTCAACAAACTAAAAACAATCATTTTTATCCTTCTTGTCCTAACAAGACCAAGCTGGACAATTACTATAGCATTCTTACTACAATACATATGCAAAGTAATATTTCATTATATGAATGGAAGAAAACAAATTAAAACACATCATGAGTTATAGTAAATAATTGAGGTGGTTAATGCACATTTTGTTTATTACATCTTCTAGATAGATACATATGTTAATAACTAGAGAGACTACTGTATTGAAACATATCTTCTGTTACACAATGTGTTATGAGTTTGATTTATGTATTCCCCAATCGTATCCCCGTGTAATAAATATCATTGATGAAGCTTAACTGGTTTAGTTGGTCAACCAACTCTTTTTTCATGTAACAGTATGAGTTTGCAACCCGCGTACCATCACTTGCATTATGTTATGTAACAGAACATAAACTGCTAAATTACTAATATGTTATGGTTGTTGAATGGATCATTTTCAAGTCATTTTTTTACACTTTTCAAATGCTGATCTCAGTTAACCATACACACTGTCTTTAATGGAAATATCAATTAGCAAGTAATGACTTAATAACCAAGAAATATGCTAGAACATCAAGGAAAATATTTAGATTTTATATAAAGTTCGTTTGGGGACTCAATTTCATGTCCACTCGGACTTTTCAACTAATGGAAAATAATGACACACACTACACATCGAACACAGCTAGCTAGGGTCAGCAACAATGAGTAGAGTGTGAATATTATTAGGATAACATTTTTGGACTCAACAACAATGCACCTGATATAGAAATTAAGTAGGAATTAGGTGGGGTTTTACCAAACTTCAACTAGAAGTTCAGCACATGAAATAGTTATAACAAAAACTGAATTCCAATACCCTATTTTTATAAAGTGTTTTCAACTATAAACTACCTTACCTTAAACATAAATATTTAGTTTTCCTTCATCCCAACATTACACAGAACTTAGCTTCCACCAAGGAACCCGGTAAGCGTTAATACAAAATGTACTCTAACAAGGGTAACCAACCATATAGCCCGATTAAGTTAAGTTGCACCAAAGCAGATCTTCAATCACACCACTCCAGAGGGGAGACGAAGAACAAGTTGTCCACCGAAAACACTGCAATGAAATAAGTATAGTAAGGACAAGTATCATGGTGGATAGATCTTGAGACACTCTACAAAAGGCTGCCAAAAATGCGGGAGAAAAGGGAAAGGACTAATATGGCATTAAAATAACCTCTTGACATAATAGTAACAGAAATCAGCTAAGATGAAGGTCTGGACAATTTCTGAGATAAGAACCATTGGTGGCCACAAACCATACCCCAAGGCAACCAACAAATGTCCACGGGTATCTAACACCTGTTGCAAGAATTAGTAGGTGGGAGACCCGCAGTTAGAAAATCTAATAATCTAGGTCACTAAAAGCAACTTGCTAAGAACAGCAACAGTCATGTAGCACATTGACAATCAAAATGGATGCAACTTAATTTAGAAGGTCAGAAGTCAGAACACGCAACATTTTACAGGTAAAACACATGCTGCTGCAACAGACCAGCAAGAGTAAAGATGGGTTAGTACTTAGTTCTAGGACTGAAAATGAAAGAGAAACTCTAATTTATAAAATAAATGTTCAAATTTTACTCCTTCATCAACAAGGTAATCATTCCAAAACAAGTGCCACAAAACAAGTGATGACTGATGACCAAAGATGCAAATGAATAAAAAAGATGATTAATGCAATTATGCTTCACAAGTTTTCATCAACATACCTGAAGAACCCAATGAGCACAGCTCAAGAATCTTGCGACGCCCAAAGCAAATACATAATGAGCTGTGAATGGCTCAACAATCTGAAAGTATAAAATGAAGCAAGTTGAGAAGGAAATCAATAGAATTGAATATCATACTTGATTTAAAAGTCAGATGGGGATTATGAAGTAAGAAAATATACTTTGGTGTTCTGCATGACCCGTAGTTGGGGTAGTACTGAAACTGCTTCTAGATATACACAAAAAGCCCAGGAAATCCTGTTAAATAGAAGATGAGAAGTTGATGGATGTATAAGCAACGCTAACACACCACAGGGTATCACCTGCGTTGAAATCAAAGTAGAGTACATCATCAAGCTGACTCTGATAGATGGTAAATGCAGAACTTAACAAAAATAAATGACATACTGACAGTGTTTCATTATGAATTTAAGAAATAGGTTAAATAAAGTCAAATTTCCACTTCCATCATAAAATAAAAATAATGGTTTGCCTACAGGTCTTAGTAAAATGTCTCCCTTTATAAAAAATACAAGAAATAGATGGTGTTGGGCTTCTAATGTAGTAAATAGTAATGTTACAATGAAATGATAAGAGGAGCCTACCACATAGTATATTGCAAAGTTGTCCTTCTCCTCCATGTAACTAGCCTTCAGTTTAAAACGAATCATGTACATAACCCAGAGTGTAGTTACAAAAGTAGCAAAATCAAGTAGGGTGTGTATATCATATTCCATGACAAAACTACAATACAGCCTAACAGCTAGAAAGATAGCTGTTAATTCTTGGGATTTGAGTGATAATCCTGCACATCACTTAAAACCATTAGCAAAAAATAAAACAAAATAGAAACTTACATGTCTCTTCTCTATCCAACCACAAATGTGAAGACAATGATTATGCAAGAACAAAATAATAGCATATATGACCCAACCAGCTCATTCAAAACCTGTCATGCTAAAATTAGATTGGCAAAAAAAAGAAGAAGTATAAAGGATAATCACAATCTTCACAAAATTTAAGCCTTTGTTAAGGAAATCTCTACAAGCCAACATAATTACTCCAAAAAAAAACGATCTTTAGCCTAACCCATAATTTTTTTTAAAGAACTGAAAAGGAGAAAAAGTTAATCTACCCAATTAACAAAAACTAAGGAAGGTAAAACAATTACAAGATAGAAAATTTAATTTAAAAAATAGAAACTTGTGCAGTGGAAATTGATAAAATGGAATGTGGGTATACCGGCACAGGTTTTCTCCTTGATGAGCTTATAAATGAGGACAGAAATACCGATTGAGTGGACAGCCTCAGCAGCAACAAAGAGGTTGTCATGATCGTGAACAATGAAACGGAGAAGAACGAGAGCCGCCATGGCTGAAACGACGGCGAGAAAAGCCTTCACCTTTGGTGGTTGTTTCCTAACCCATGTCGTGATTGTATGGATCGGCGTTCTCCCAGGCCTCATCTTATTGTTACTTTAGAATCTCTATTCTTCAAATACTAATGTTGGAGACTGCAATCATCGCTCAATCTGATTCGCATTGATTAAGAAACAGTAAATTACGATACTTCAGTCATATAAACAACATCTTTAGTTAAAAATTATGTTTCAGAATATAAAGTTGATTCGTTAGATTTAGTAATAGGATTCAGTTTCATAATTTCATTTATCAAATTATTTATGCTATTCTACCAACAAGAATTATTTAGATATCATCTTGATAAACTTTTATCACACAACATATCCGATATTCATTAATTAGATTTAATAATTTAGTTTAATTTAGTTTGATTCATTAATTAGATTTAAATAAAAGCTAGTTACCTCGTCCATGTCGTCCATGGTATGGGCTAGAGAGGCCCAATAAGGAGTGAACCTGGAAAGTGTTAAAGTAGGGTTACGGTTTCAGAGTCTGTTATACCCAGAAAGCCTCCACAATCCAACGATGACTGATACTGAAGCAAATTCGAAAATGCAAAGCGAGAAGAAGACTAAAAAACGAAACCAGAAATTCGACGCCAAGCCCCAAAAACATTCCAAACTTCAAAGAGTCGATTCTTCTTCTTCTTCAATCAAACTTCAAGACCTAGAATCTCCATGGAAGAATCTTCAATTGATACGCATCATCCAAGACAAACGCTTTGATCCTCAGAGGTCAGTTACATAGTTACTGTCTCTTCCTTTTTCTTCTTCTTTTATATTTTTCATCAATTAGAAACAGATACTGACACATTTTTATTCTCTAATGAGTTTGTGTTAGTGCAGTAAGGTCATTTCAGCTTTCAGTTTTGTGCATTCGACATTGCATGAGGATAGTGATCAGAGCTCTGAAACTGTTAAACTACCTAGACTACTGTGTTTCCTCAATGATTGGATCCAGTCACTGTTGTTCCCGCCAAAAAATGCCAACATACCCCAGCTTGAGGGAATCCATGCGTATATGGATCTTCGATGTTGGGATATATTCAACTTCTGTTTGCAGGAATCCTTGAAGTTTCGTGTAACTTTGAGCATGTCGCAGAATCTCTTAAAACCTTTCCAATTGATTGCTAAAAATGCTTTTTCACTATTAGATGATTCGTCTATAGGTTCAGGGGGATTTTCTCTATCTGATGAAAGGTATAAACTTTATGACACTGCACTTGATTGTCTTTCATTGGTATTCTCATCCCATGGTGGGGTATCTAATGAAGATTTGATGTCATGGATTGACACAGCAAAGCCAGGGCTTGAACTTGTATTGAAGATTTATAGCATGAAACTTGATGGCAGCAATTTGGGTACTTTTGCACTACGCTTTCTGTGGTTGGTGCTTCAGCCATTCTCAAATTTTTTAAATGTGCATCCAGCTAGGAAAGGTAGTGCGTTTCGTGACTTTGTGCATGAACTTTTGGAGCCACTCTTGCATTTGTCGGGTGAGTTGACTCTTCGGGTTAATGGAAGTAATTCCATTTTGACGGGGAGGTTGATGAAGGTGGTGGAGGAAGTTCTTTCTCACGGACTGTTTCATCCGGTGCTTATTGGTGAATTTCTAAGTTTGCATGGTTCAGAAAAATATGTTGCTTCATGTGATAATAAACCAAATGAATCAAAAGCAACTATTCAGAGTTATCCTAAACATTTATTTGATGTACTGAACAAAATAATAGCCATAAAGAATGCTACGGCAATGGCTAGCATGGGTTTGTTATTTCACTTGTTTGTTAATTCAGCTAGAATGTTCAAGGGAACTTCAGTGGTGTATGTAGAGAACAAGACAATGGAAAATATGAACAGTGCAAGGCAGCCGGTGCCAGGAGAAAATAGTAGCTCAAATAATATTTCTACGGACATCCAAAAGTCACTCCTTAATATTTTTGTACTGATGATGGAGCCTCTTTTGCTCAAGATTAATGCCTATCTCCAACCTAAAGTAGATGCCAAACACCAATTGCTGGATCTTTGTGGGATACTCAAATCAATCGGTGGTTTGCTTTCTAGTTTTATGCAAGAGAAGGTGTATTTGAGAACAGAGGACACATCTGGAGGAGCTTGTCTCAATTTCTTGAAGAAAGTATTTAATGCACTGATAACTAGTTCCACTAGTGTACTCTGCTTGTCCAACTATGATATATCTAACGGGACGGAGATGGAAATATTTATATTATCAACTAATGAAATACTAGTTGGTATGGGACATCTTTTGGAAATTGAATATGAGGTTATTGGAGAAGATTTGGTCAAGTTATGGCTGATTATATTGTCATACTCTGCCATCAACTGTGATTCGGTGAATGGCTCTGATCAATGCTCATTATCTTCCACTATACCGGCCCTGGGGTGCCAAATAATTAATCTCTATGGTCAACTTCGTCAGGTTACTTTCATAATTCAGATTACAGTCCAACTATATTAGTGTGTTTTCCCCTTTGACTGTAAAGGGCCTTATGTTTATTAGGATTTGCTTGTGTTCTTTCCTCTTGGTGATTTTTAATATGGAAAAGGAACTACTTCAGTTCATTTATTTTACTTTGTGTGTTTGTCATTTTATGGATGGTGGTTTGGCAGAGGGTTGGGGATTGGAGGGTTTGAATGGGAAATATCTTTAGAGGGAAATGTTATATTCATGGCTTTATTCAGCTTATGTTGTGTTTTCTTTACCTCTCACTCTGTCTTTACATATTTGAAATCATGTAGGTGAAAATTGCTATTTTGGCATTGTGCAAAGCAATAAGGCTTATTGTGTCTCATGAGGGCAATTCTGAAGATGGTTCTTCCAGGCTATTGACATTTCTGTCTAGTGAAGTTTATTCTGAATCAGTTGAAAGGCTGTTATCTTCACAGAAGTTCATCTATGTCATTTATAAGGCCATTGAATCTATTCCAGAAGGGCAAGTGAGTGATTGTATTAGACAGATGACAGATGATATATCAGAATCTGTTAGGTGGATGAAAGACTTCTCCCCTTTGGTTGATGGCAAAAAAATTAGAAAATTTAATCTGCAAATGGAACTCCTGGGTAGAGGGCTGTGTAGACTATATTGTTTAGTGCTTGATTCAGTCACTATCACCGAAGGCAACAGCAATCTTCTTGGAGTTGCTGTAAAAGATCTAATGACATTTATGCGTCCCTACTTGAGTACTCTAGTTGGACAACAGGCAGATAGTCTCTACAAGTTCCTTTCTTCTGTCATGGGTGAAACTGATGATATGGATGTTGGAAAGAGAAAAGTTTTGAAGAAATTTGGCAGGTCTAGTCAATGGGTTGTTGTCTTCTTTTTTCAGTTGTTTATGTCCTGCCGAAGCTTACTTAGGCAAGCAATCAGTCTTATGCCTCCAGGTTTATCTAAGAAAGTGTCTGCGGAGGTGGGGGATTACACAACATATTCTGCCTTTGAGTTAATGGAGACGATTGATGACATTGACATTGTCTATTTTTCTTGGGTTGTTCAACCTTCTGTTTCCCTTCTTGTTGTTATGCAATTTATTTCAGACTTATATCTTAAGTATGACTCGGATGATTGTTGTCCTTTGATCTATATATTTCAATCTATGGTTCTTCAGAGGCTTGTTGACTTGAATAAGCAGATTGTGTGCTTCAAGTATTTTCAAAAAAAGCGTTATAGATCACGCATCAAAGCACTGAAGGAAGAGGCGGCCGGACTTACTAATTTTATGATGGATAACTTAGCATGTTTATATGAATCCCCAATCTTTGTTTCTGATGATGTATTTTGTGAAGATGTAACTTCGCTGGCTCCTCAAACCAATGGATGGAATGAAGGTGTTTATGTTGCAAACAAAAAATCATTGCCAACAGCCATTTGGTCAATTCTTTGCAAAAATTTTGATATTTGGGGAAATCATGCTTCCAAGAAGCAGTTGAAGAAATTCTTCTCTCAATTGCTTCATACTTCCCTTTGCCGTGCAACAAGAAATTCTCAACAACTAGGTGTGCGAGAAATCGATGAGTGCAAGCTGCTCAAGAGAGTCAGTTTGCCACAAATGTTGTCACAACTTCTAAGTGATTCAGTTCTGTATGAACAAAAAGTAAGATGCTTCAGTTATAAACTAATGATTTTTCTCATACTCACACTTGATCACAAGCAAACCAGTAAATAACTGCATATTAATCTCAGCTAGTGTTCGTTTCACTTTACTTCTGCTTTCTGTTCACTTCTTTATTTTGTTTCTTGCTTAATGTTTAGCGTGATACTATGAGTGAGAGACAATTAAATATCTTGATACTCATTCCATACTATTGTTTTAGTTTGCTCACAGGAATCTGGCCTCAATATTTTGCGGTGCTTTAGAGAAATCTGTATTTCCATTATTCAGCAATATTGCGTGTAATGATCTCAATCTTCAGTCATCACCTGATTGGCCCATATTTTTTAGCGTCATTGACAAGTCAGCAGATATCAGTAGAAAAGAAAAGCCATACGCTCTTACAGACAAAAGTTTTACCGTTGCCCACTGTTTGCTTAATCTATTATGTTGGACACCAGATATAAATACCAAATCTTTTTCACATCATGTGACTTGTATTTTCAACCTTGAACGGTACACTCATCTCTCTTTTGAATGCTACCTTATTGTATTTTTCTGTGCATATTTGTAGATGAATGAAGAAATTGTGTTATAGAAAATGGGAAAAAGGTTCAACTAGGGCTGAGGGTAATATATCCTCCAAACCATACAAACTGAGGAGGAACAAAGTGTGAAAGAGCTAAGTTTTTGGGTGTGTACGAATTCGGTTAATATCATAAATGGAAATTCCCAAGTGCCATCCATATACAATACACGTGTCAGATAAAATGAAAGGCCTTTCATATTGATCAGTTGCTCCTTTTCAAATAGCTTTTTTATACAAAATATTTAACTGTTTTTTAATAATTTTAATTTGGCAATAAAAAGACAAAGTTAGTTTTTCCTCATGCAAGGAAACCTCTAATGTATTTATCTCCAAGTGCAATAAAATTAATTTGATGACTTAAAACCACCTCTCTTTGCTCTGAAACTTTCAAATTCACAGATATATTCCTTTCTGAAGAGGAAAAAATCCTAATAACTTGATATCTATAAAAAATCAGTTAGCTGTGAATCCTGTGATAAGGGTGTCTCAGACACATTCCTTAGTAGTTTGCTTCAAGGATTTCTCTGGTGCATGATTTGTTAAACGCTTAAATAATTAATGCTCAGTTTTCATGTTTTTTAAACTTTGCAGGCTTCTTGTCAGTGCCTTACTATGTTTCCAGAGCACAGGATACCAGGATTCTTGTTGTGAGTATTTGAGATTATTTGTCTCTTGCCGGAAGGCCTTAAGATATATAATAATGGGATATTGTGAGAAGACAGATGCGATGCAATCCTCACCAAACTCAATAATTTCTGAAAGTTCATTTCCTGCTTTATGGATTTCAAAGTCTATATCTGTGACTGTTGGGATTAAAGAAACATTCTCAACAGAAAATTCTATTATGTTCAAATCTCTGATGTTTGCCTTAATGGACCATACATCATATGTCTTACTGGGGATAGGAAAATATCAACTTATTCATGTATTTTCCATTAGTAAAGAAGGTGAGGAACCTTGTGAAGAGAGCTCCAATTATACAATTAGCCATGAAGAGAATCATTTGCTTCCATCTCCTCAGTACGTAGATTCCTGCAAGATTGAGGCATTGAAATGTTTAACCTTTATGGCGGAGAATTTGAAGGAGCAGATGCAAGGCTTGCTTGTTTCTCTAAAGGATGTCCATTCTTTTGTCAATGTGGGATCTGATCTACCTTCTGAAAGCATTAATGGACTGTCTTCTGCAGTTTCTTGCTTAAGTGGATTTTTGTGGGGCCTCACATCTGTCAAAGGCCAAACAGATGCAGAAGGTAGTGATCATAAAGAAGTGTTGATTTGGAAAAATGAACAAGCCTCTGAAGTAAATAGTTATATTTTTCCTCTTATGGAGCTTGTTGATTTTGTTGTAAACAAATTACTTGTCAAGAGCAATCAACTCTCAAGTGATAATGTATCCAAAAGTGCCATTGATCTTGAAAGAATGTCTAACATAGAAAGTAAGAACTCTATTGCCAGTGTTTTGGCTAGTGCTGATTCCCCAGAGCATCAGGATCTGAATAAGCCTTTGTTGAGAAGCTTGCTAAAAGGTGATCATCCTGAAGTGGCTTTCTTGCTTAGGCAATTATTAGTTGCTTCCTCAGCTCTTTTAAGGCTAAATTTGCAGAAAGATGAATCTTCCTTGCTTTCAAGTTTTGTACCTACTTTAATTGAAATTTCTCAAGTCTTATTACTACAATTCACAGAGATGGTTGACGTCCCACAACAATCAGTTTTTCTTTTGTTAGATGGTGTTCTGAGCTATCTAAGAGAGTTAGCTAGTTATTTTCCTTTAACTGATCCTACCTCATCTATGAAAGTGTATGCAAAATTGGTACAGATTCACATGAGGGCAATAGGCAAGACCATACTATTACAAGGAAAAAGGGCAACACTGACCTTTCATGAAAGACAGTCAAGTACCAAAACACTTCATAAGGGATCATTTGAAGCTAACTCTTCTAGCAAATTGTACTGCTTTTACTTGGATGAATTTAAAACTAGGCTGCGGATGTCATTCAAAGCGTATATAGAGAGGCCATCAGAGTTGCATATCTTGTCTACCATACATGCTATCGAGAGAGCCCTAGTGGGAGTAAAAGAAGGATGTACTATGATCTATGACATAGAAACGAGTAAAGATGGTGGTGAAATTTCATCCCTTGTTGCAGCTGGCATTGATTGCTTTGACATGATTCTTGAATTTGTCTCAGGTAATCAGAATACCTACTGAGGGCACCTACTCTGGCTATCTTCAAAATAACTTTTCATTTTATTGTTTATTCAAATAACATTTCTTTAGTACCCTTAGAGTCATACGTTTTACTACTGTATTTTGATTTACTTAAGAAAACTTGTAATATATTATCCAATCGAGTATATAAGTAATTTTTTTGCTCAAAAAATAACTCTTGTGCATTTTAAAATACGAAGGTTATTCATGGATAACATTAATTATTGGTCACATGTTGATGGAGATCTAGAATTAGGAATTTAAAATATGATTTGCCGAGGGCATAGTATGTTGGGCAGTGAGTTTATACAAACACAAACACAATTATTATTCATTATGTCATTTCCTTTATGAATTTACTTGATTTGTTATTTTACCCTGAATGTTGAGGTGATATATTATCTACATGAAATTTCTTTTTGGTAATTGTAACATCACCTCTTCTACCTTTAATATTATGTTGGCTACATTTCTATAATGAATAATCCGCATTGACTACATTCTATAATATATCTACATTTGATTGACAACCCCACCCGGTGAGATAAAGGCTTGGTTGTTGTTGGTTACATTTGATTGATTGCTAGTGCTACTATTCTAGCAGTATATTGCATGTTTTATTGATGCAAAATAAACGGAAAGCATGTATCTCTATCATCATTATGCTGACATTTTTATTTTATTTTAAGGTTGGAAAGGCCTGAAGCTGATTAAAAGACACTGTCAGAGTTCAGTATCTTCTCTTTTCAACATTATTATGCATTTAAAGAACCCACTTATTTTTTATGGGAACAAGACTTCTGGAGCAGTTGCCAGTAATCCAGATCCTGGGTCAACCATTCTTATGTGTGTTGAAGTACTAGTTACAGTTTCAAGGAAACATGCTCTGTTTCCAATGGATGTCTGGCATGTAGGTTACTTGTTACATGTCCCTGAAGTAATCTTTCAGAATTTCCACCAGCTTAAAATTTCTAAAGATTCTGATCTATCAAGTATGTTGACAATTTCGGAAGAGAAAATTTCTAATCCAGTAGAGGCAGTGAACTTATGTCATGTAGATCATCGCTTCTCAATTGACCTATTTGTTGCATGTTGTCAACTATTGTGTACCACTATTAGACATCGCCCAAGGTATTTTAATTTATTTATCTTTTAAGTCACTGACCGAAGTAAAACTGACATATTATTGAATTGATAAAAGATGGCAAATTTGCAATGGATTAACTGTTAATACATTTCAATTACTTAATATCACCTTTGTGCTCTGCTGCCTTTTTACTGTTAATATCATGTTTGTGCTCTGCTGCCTTTTTACTGTTAATATCATCTTTGTGATCTGCTGCCTTTTTACTGTTAATTTATTTATCTTTTAGTCACTGTAACCGAAGTATAACTCACATTTCAATTACTTAGTATGTTACTATGATGCATAATCACTTATAACCATTATGCTTGTTTTACAATCTTTTAGTGAGTGTAAGCAGTGTGTAGCCCATCTTCAAGCTTCCGTTGCTGTTCTACTTAATTGCTTGGAGACATTGGTGGATAATGAATTAACAGGGAATAAAGGTTGCTTTTCATGGGAAGTAAAAGAGGGTGTTAAATGTGCTTCTTTTCTCAGAAGAATTTATGAAGAGGTATGTGACATCCTTACTAGTGTGTCTATACCTACAGAACTTTAAGACATAATTAGCATGTATGGATTCCCCCTTGAAGTATTACCTCAATCCTGCCTTTTCAAAGTTAATATTAATTTTATGCAATGATTCCTTATATATTATCTTTCACACTGTTGATATTAATGTTGACAAAGGACAGGTGTCACAGATTTTATGCATAATTTTGTATACTTCGATATGCTTCTGCTTATTTTATTACTTAAGTTTGAAATGATTACAAGTGCCTAGCCCTAAGTTGGTCATGACATGAGAGGGCTAGTTAAAATTTCGATGAAATTAAACAAAAAAAATTGTTGAAGAAAAAGCACTAAATCTTTTTTATTTCAAATATTGGATACCTTATCCCTTTTGTATTTGTGTTCATGATGCAGATAAAACAGCAAAAGGTTATATTTGGCCGGCAATGTTCTCTGTTTTTATGTAACTACATATGGGTTTATTCAGGACATGGTCCCAAAAGAAGTGGTATCACAAGGTTGTATATCACTTTTGTCCCATACCTATTTATTTTATCTGTTAGTTTACCAGTTGCAAGATTACCCTTTCCGTCACATAATAGATTTCTGTTTTCTTTTGTGACTTTCGTTGAACCTTGTATCTCAAAATGCTTTAAAGCGCCTAGACTGGCCCGTATATATTAAGTCTCCCTTTCCGATTATTATGAAATTCGTAAAAACAATTAGGACGTGTCAAAAGAGATGAAATTTGATATGGCGGGTGTGAAATGTGCTGATTTTCCTTTCATCAATGGTGGGAACTTATTTAGATAAATTTAGCCGGTGCTCATAACCATGATAGCTAATACTAGTTATTGCATCATTATTTGCAGAGAAATAGATGAAGCTCTAAGACCAGGTGTCTATGCTTTAATAGATGCTTGCTCAGTGGATGATCTTCAATATCTTCATACTGTTTTTGGAGGTAAGTAATCTTGACTCAATCCGATTTTAGAAAAAAGTATTATAGGAAGAATCTGATTTCAATTTATTTTTGTAGAGGGACCTTGCAGAAATACCCTAGCAAGTCTTCAACATGATTACAAACTCAATTTCAAGTATGAAGGAAAAGTGTGACTTGGAAATCTGTTTGGTGGTAAATTTTTGTACCATATAATTTGGTTCCCACATAGAATCCTTTCTAGTCAGATTGATGATGTCCACTATGTCACAATGATATTCATGGAAGGCTAGTGTTCTTGTGGGGAGCTTTATGTATTGTCTTTGACTGAGTATCCCTACAAGCATACTCGAGAGACTATCATTGAGTGGGGAACATTATTTTTGTTAGGAAACCATATTTTTAACACCTCCCATTTGTAGTGGAATATTTTTTGTTGTAGTATACCTGCGAGTTAGGGTAGGGTTTGAAAGAAAGAAACCTTAAACTAAGGAACTGCACTTGTCATTGACATTACCTACTCTTAAGTAGTATTTCTTATTGCCCATTATTTGTCTGATACTCAGCATATCATATATTTTTCTTACAATTATAGTCACGAGATATCTCCAAACCTTAGACTACATGGTGTATAATTTATTGGTTAATTAATCCTGAACTTGTGTCGATATACATATGCAATCATTCTAGTGACAACATTAGCAATTGAATGTATATGAATATACTAAGGCTTGCTTTTCATTCATGGGAAAGAACCCCACTATTATAATTATTGGCTTGCTTTTCCTATATAAAGTGGTGGATTTGGAATATGAATAGTATTGACATTTTGTTGTTGTAAATAAGATACAAAGCTGGCTTTGTTTATATTTGATTGTGATTTGTGAATGATCAAATTGCAATTTCACAATATTAAAAGTTCCAAAGGCTTCCTTAAGTCACATCTTATGCCAGTTGCAGTAGTGGGCCCACAATTTAGTGTATTTGTTATGATAATATCGTCATTCACACTGAAAATTAGATGATAATTAATAGAGTTAAACGTGCAAATACCAAAAATATTGTGTGGTGGATGGTACTTTTGTAAATGTTGAATTTACTCTTTATCTGTGCAATAAAATATCATAAAAGAGCCTTGACTTAATCTCTTGTTTTATAAACTTATCAAGTTTTTTTTAGTCCTTATTCCACTGCACTGCACCAATGGAAAACTACTATTATGGTAAACCCAGAGGTAGTGATCCTCATACTTCAAATGTTGTTGTGATCTTGATGGTGACCTTGATTCTTCTATGTATACCATGGTTGTTCTCAAGTGAACCAGAGGAAGAGGAAGTGATGGACTTATCCCCATTTGTAGCACCAATACTGATAGTAGTGATTCTGCTTTTGGTGACATTTTTGGGAAGTTCAAGATGAAGGTTTATGCCCAGCCACCATGTGGATGTAATCATGCTTGCTACTGTTATACTTGATGATGAAAATGAATGGTACGTAGTGTTCTACCATATATAAAATATTTCATGGTATATATTAATAAGATGAGCATATTCCATTCCTTCATACAAAAACCATAAATATTGAATGATTCCATGTTACAAATGTATCACCATATGACAGCAATTAAAATTTTATTTATTTATTTTATTCTTATTGGTCAAGTTGCATTGTAATTTAAGCATGCCATATTTTTATAAGATTGATATTTTTGCTTCTTTTGATTGATTTAGTGTTTTGTGGCAATTCTGTACATTTAAATGAAAGAAGAAATAATATAAAATGGTATGCTTCTAGGTACACTAGAGTTGGGAGTAATAAAATCTACTGTAATTGTAGATATTTTTATATACAATGGGGTTTATTAGATAAAGATAATGGCCACAGTATGGTATTCTATTGTAAAACCACAAACAAGTTATTAACTGTGAAAACTTAACCCAAGACTAAGGACTTTTCTTTGATGGGAGAGAAGGTGAATACTAGCTCTAATATTATGCTAAATATTTATCTAAAAACCAATCCACAATGAGAAGAATAGTTTAACGAGTATTTAAACCACACCCAAGACAATATCGCATAGAACATGGGACTTGCTTCCTGTCGCATATTATACTCATTCATTTTTAATAAGAAAAAATGAAATAAATAAAAATATACAGTACGCTTTTTTGTGTCTGCAATTGGTAGATAAGGTTGTTATTGTTCTAGGTCTTAATCTCTTGTTATTAGACTTGTGCAATTTTTTTGGTCTGGATGATGTTCACTGCCACTGCAACAAGGAGAACACAACAATATTCACAGTCAACTTTATGTCATAAAAAACAGCAGTATTCACCTGGATCACAACGACCACGTTGAGTTTAAGGACAATGACAGGCATATACACTTTCCTGCACTGCCTTAAATAAGCATAATTTTCATTCCTTGATTAGGATTGAGCTACCTCGTTTATGCACACATTTTTCTAAATTTTCATTCCATCATCTAAATAAACGTATAAGATATGAGTTTGAGAGTCATATGTGAGTAACATTTTTCACGCAACACACAACCCTTCCAAGACACTTAAGTCTTGGCTAAAAAAATAAATAAATTACTTATAAAGGGCGTGTTTGATTAGCTGCCATTAGTACTAATTTGTACAACAAAATAGGAATATAACAATTAAACGTGCTTTCCCCCCCACAATGAAAAGTCAATGATTAAATTAGGCAGGAACAGAGAACAGAGACTTATACCACCAGATAGTTGCAGGAGAGGTACAATGAAAAGCTTCGAAGTGGCTTCAAAAGGAATAAGCTCATGTGTACTATCTCACTCATCGGACTTTCTGCTCCAAACTATGCTACTTGATGAGCTATCCTGAACACTATGAGATGATGAACATCTACCTAACGAACTCCCTTCTGTGCAGCTGTTTTCCTTCCTTGACACCTTGCTGGATTTTCTTTGTTCGGGAGATAAATCCTGTAAAATACGACATGCAAACAACACATGAATCCAACACCTCTTCGAACATGGTTAATTGTTACAAGATTTCCTTGAAAAAACAACACTAACCTGATCTGCAAAAGAACCAGGGGTCTTTAATTCAAGGTCGGTAGTGACTTCATTGGAAGCTTGACTTTTTTCAGCCCTGCTCTCCCTGGGTGATTTGTGTTTGGAGTCCAGTTTGCTTGATACCTGGGACTGACTACTTTGATGAACTGGTGGCACTATGTACTGGGTGGATTGTTGTTCAACAACACTGTTCGGGGCTATATAAGGAACATAAGTTGAACAGGGATTGAGGAAGACTGGAGGATTTTGATTAGCGAAGTGGGGGTAAAACTGCATGGGAATCGGACCAGGAGGAACTGGCATTGGCATTGGATACGGATATGATGGTGGAGCCATCATAACTGAATGATCCATTGCAGTCCATGGAAACACAGTCCTGCGTCGCTGCTGGTACTGATTATTCAAGTTATCTATATCCGATTTAAGAGAAGCCTTCTCCTCTCTGAGATCATTTTTCTCCTGAGTCAACTGAAAATCAAACATATAAATTTATTTTCCTTATTATATTTCAGGTCCGAAAATCATCAACGAGATTCATCTAACCAAAAAGAGAATATATTACTTCACGAGATTCTTCATTTAGTGCAGTATATTCGTCCTTGAGCTTGCTAACTTGAGAAGTAAGGTCATTCAGCAATTGAATTGTATCACTTAAAATGGTTGCTTTGTCATTTTTGGGCCTATCAGGGTCTGCATTACAAAGCCATCACATACACGGAGTGACTTAAGAGAAGTGTTGTCTTATAAGTTCATGGATCAAATGAAAACTATGGGGCTAAACTCTAAGGAAACAACAGACAACAATATCTTATACACAAAATTATCAGCATATTCACATAAAGTAACCTCTGAAAAATATAATTAATTTTCAAAAATTGAGAAAGTGAAATTTAGTAACCTAAAACGTTGCCCAGTTCTTCAAACTGTTCATTGAGTCGATCCCTCCTCAACTTTTCTCGGCCAGCCTTTTGAGTCTTTCTTGCAGCTGTATAATCCATTGCTTCAAATTCAGATGTTTGACTGCAATAAAAAAGGACCAAAACAAGAGGATAATTAGATCATTGACTTCAACTTTTGGAGAAACAGAAAAACACAAATGATCAAAATACACTAAGTAATTTACTTGAAGCAGACACTTTTATCATTTTCAAAGGCCATTTGAAATTGTTAGAATTCTGACCTATGTGATTTACATACAACACCAAGTTAAGGAATATGAATTTTACTGCAATGAGAAATAGTCATACACTTGAATGAAATAAATTGAACTATCGTGGATAATAGGAGATAAAGCTTAATTTTTGAAACGGAGAAGATAACCAAAATCAGCAAGGGGCTAGGATAGAGCTAAAAGAGCAAAACCCATGTCAAATAAAGGATAAAAATGGTGAATTTGAGGGAAAGAAGATTATAGGCTGAATTCGGGTTGAAAAATGATGAGGAGAAATTCAGAGAAAATATTATATGTGCTTTGCTTTACACTTCTTCTCTCACCGGAAAGTGAAGCGATCCTTAAATGCGTTGTCGTTTTAGTCCATTTGGATTGCGAATGATGCATCCACATAGGTCATACTTCGTATTTCCTAATTAATTTGTTTATTTTTAATAAAATACTCTCATTTAATATTTATATATTTATCATAATTAATAAATTTAATTTTAAAAGATAACAAATACACAATGTAAATAAAAATATAAATTTTAAGTAAGGATAAATTAGATCAAAACAGAATTATGATGAATAATTATTGATTTACTTTATAATACACAGTGTAAATGCATGTTTCATGTATATTTAACCAAAAATTAAAAGGGATGAAATTTATTTAATCTAAATAAAAAAACATATTTCACGTTTTAGCCATTAATTATAGAAAATTTAATAGATTGAATAAATGAATAGACCTCAACTATTAAATTTCTCTAAAATAGACAAATAATATATTGAATAATGATGATGTATAACTTTTATATAAAGTTTGCACCAAAAAGTAACTTTTTATATGAAAGTGGAGTAAGGAGTGAGTTGAAAAGTTGAAATGAATCACATTTTATTCTATAGTGAATCGCATGGCAAGTAATCCTCTCTATCAATGAAAAGACAAATGATCACTTTTATACTATACATAGAGTTAAAATTGTCATTATATTTTATCTTAAAGATAAAAGTGTCAAATCAAATTTCATTTTTCTCTTGATTTGAGTGTATTTGACACTCAGGATCCTACAATCCTATGTATCGTTCCCATGAATTAAAAGCTATTTTATCACTTGAGTTTGGTATTGATATAGGAAAGTTGCCACGTATAAAGGACCAATGAAAATCGATAAAGCTGACACGTAATTGAATTAGTAGTTGCCACATTACGACATAGTTTTACCTAGAACTACAACATTTCAGCTATAATACTTTTACCTAGAAGCTTCAGCGTTGAAATTTGTACACGTTTCATTTCCAATCCATGGCTTCCTTCAATCACTTCTGGTTTCTCTCTTTCGCTCTTCTCCTTCTCGCTTCCCCTCTCCTTCAAGGTCTGCCATCTCTTTTTCCTAGATCTAGATCCCTTTTCCATGCATCTTATGCTTTCTCTCATCTTCGATTCATTAATTTTTATTTTTATTTTTAAAATATGATTTGGAACTGTTAAATTTGAATTATTGCCATTCTGACCATATGTTTTGATTCATTATATGATGATGTCACTGCATTACCCCATCTGAAGTTAGTATCGGTGTAAAAATCATTTTTTTTAATGTTTTTTCTTCTTCTTTTGAGTCGGGGTATTAGGAACCCAATTCGTGGAAAACATTCTGTCTCATTTGAATAAATCCAGTGTTGATTTTTTTACTAAGATTTAAAATTGAATTCCTTTTTCTGGGTAGTTTCGAATACTAAGTTAGGATCACCTAAAATGCTGACAGAATGGCATGCAATTGAATGAATGTTATACTTATCACGTTTTGTTCACCTCACTCATAATTTCATGTTATAAATATATTGTTGTTAAACTAGCATCTTTTGTGGCTGGAAACTTAATGCATCTTGTATTTGATTCTCTCTGATATTTCTTATTTCAATCTTCTCTTATTGGATCTTGCTATGTATCACTAACTTGAATAAGAATGTGTTCTTGTATTTTTTGCATGCATGACTATGATTAAATGTGTTTCTTTCTACTTGCTAGTTGCTAGGTGCCACACAGAGTCAGATGAAACTGTGCAGGCAACTGAAGAAGCAAGTGATATCGGCATTGTTGGTGACGATGCCGAAGATTTTGGTGATGAGAGCTTCCCTACTGCTCCAGGGATCGATACAATCTGTGTATTTCCAAAAAATAGTGCAAGATGTAAGACTCGTTCTGTCTGGTGTACAAAGATGTGGTTCTCTTTAGGTTTATTTTCATTGTGG
Source organism: Lupinus albus (assembly GCA_009771035.1). NCBI lineage: Eukaryota > Viridiplantae > Streptophyta > Magnoliopsida > Fabales > Fabaceae > Lupinus > Lupinus albus. The sequence goes on from CM019999.1 coordinate 689,047, forward strand.
GTTAACTTTATTTGCTCATCTGTTGCAGTGGTAACAGCTGGAGAGGAGACAGAGCTGCTTGTTGGTGTAAAAAATAACGGTAATTCGTTCAAATTTGATACACATTGGTGCATTTAGCATCACAGTCTGGGTTTCAGGTTTCTTAACTGTTTTGATTGTCATTGTTTAGTAATTATGTTTTTCATCCATATATTATAATACTCATTTGAACATCAACACCTCTTCATTTTTGTGATTCTATTGCATTATTTTCTTATGGGTGTGAGGGTGTCTAGGTTCCCTGTTGTAGGGGAGCCCAGAAACTAATAGAGAAACAAGCATTAGCTGATTTAATTCATTGTATGGGACTGGAAACAGGGGAGTCAAGCTTGAAAGTTATTGCAATTAAGGCTAGTGTTCACCTTGGTTATGATCATCGTCTGCTTGTCCAGAATCTCACCACCCAGGTATTAATTGGTTACTGAACTCCTAGTTAGACTTAGCTTTTTGTTTGTGTTCAAGAATTATGCTCCCCGTATTACTTTCAGTTATTGTTTTGTGGGTCTTTCTCGGGTGCCCCTTCCAATCAAAATGAGACATGTGTGTTCATTTATCATTTTATCTGATAAAGTATCTTATAAAGTTAAACCGCCTAATAATATTCTGCAACTGCCAAATTACCAAGGTATCAGTACCCTTTAAAAACAAAAGGGACGAAGGAATTTTTCTTATTGTGCTTGTTATCCTTTAATCGACCTAAAATTTATGTATGATGAACTTCAACAATTTAAAATCGAAGTGGATAATATGTTAATTAGTTATTCTAAAAATGAGTATTTCAAATAGTTCTGAAATCTGAAAATAGGTTGGTTACTAAATTCATACAGTTCATGTTATTTGGTTGCACTGAAGTTTAAAGACAACTCTTGTTGAAGACGCACGGAAGTCTATGTTTTTTAATACTGGATTTATTGATCTTCACATGCCATGGATTGTTTTATTCACCATCCATAAGGAATGGTTTTTCACCTTTCAGCATACTTTTATATGAATTTCATGGTCCTAATACCCCCTGCTGTCGTGTAAATAAGGTGCCTGAGAACGTATTTATGATAATTTCCTATGTATTTCATCCAGAATCCCTGTTCCCCATAAGATATTGTAGCCCATTATTTTTGTTAGGTTAATTGTTGTCCATTCGTCTAAAGTACTTCACTAGACAAGTACATTTGGGAACATTGAATACCATGAACCAAATAATATGTTATTGCACATGCTGTGCTACTTTGTCCTAAGAGATTAAGGGTTCTGAGCCATTTTGGGAAGTGGTTTGCATAAATAATTTAATTGTGAGGTTTTTATTTTAACTGCAGGTTTTCAACAATGGTAAAGTTCCAGCCTCAGCACAGGCTACTTTCCCATATTTATTTGCTGTCAGCAAGTTCTTGCAGGTATACCCATTATTTTTAAGTTTTGCCTTTAATATTCCAACATGTAACTTCACAAAGTACTTAAGTGCCCCCTACGCCTAATGATTTTTCTACTATGTAGCCTGGAAATTTTGATCTTGTGGGCACCATTGTGTATGAGATAGATCAGAATCCATACCAGAGTACTTTCTATAATGGCACAATTGAAGTTGTTGAGGCTGGTACTTTCCTCAGCATAGAATCCGTTTTTCTTGTTACACTTGGAATTGCCCTCCTCGCACTCCTAGGGATATGGATTCACGGTCAAATCCAAAACCTATCAAAGGTACTGCGATCTTTTCTGTTTTAATTTTTATGTTTTTTAATAGTCTGCTATCAGAGAGTTACCTAATTGTCATTTGATATAATGGTACTGCCTCATGAACTTCTTCCTTTTACTAGTTTCTGATTTGTACTTGGATTTCATATTTATTTTATCTGTCATGACTCATGAGGTCCAAAATCATAAACAGGCATGTGTATTTATTTTATTCCTCAATAAGCTGTGCACTTCTAGATTAAATTATATTGTTTGATTACTCCTAATAATCTCATATCTTCACATCAATATTTGTGCAGAAAACAAAAAGAGCTCCTAAAGTTGAAGTCGGGACTAGGAGTACAGATGCGTCCTTGGACGAGTGGCTCCAGGTCGGTACCTAACTACCTATGTTTTACTATTCTTTCCACACTTGTGGCAAGAAATTCGTATCAGTGTGATATGAGTCTTGACTGAACAAGTAAAGTTATAACTTTTTCTTTGTACTGTATTTTGGCACCCAGGGAACTGCATATACTCAGTCTCAGGTAAACAAATCAAAGAAGAAGAAGTAGATAAACAAATGGTCTAATGTTCCACCACACCAGACTCTACCATGGAATGGAATACACACTCCTGTAATTCAGGCTAGGTTGGAGAGTTTAAGAGAGCACGAGGAAATAGCTTGTCTTTCTGTTGTAGCTTAAAAGAACTTTTACGGTTTTCTTTTTTCTGAGATGAAGTTGAGCTTTTCTATGAAAAACTAACAGGGATCTGAGTTAGGAAGGAAACGACTTTTGACTTTTGAGAACTGGAAGATGTTTTATTAGATAATGTTCAGTTTATCAATATTTTCGTGTTGATTATACGCCTATTCAGAATTTTGGTTCATGATCCATGTCTTCTTGGCTTTAGATTGTAGCCATCTGATATAGTCTTTCCTAAGCATGTTCTGCTATGAGATTGGACAAAGTTTTTGGGTTGTCTGACACAACTTTCATCATTTATTTGGGCTTAGGATTGACTATTCCTCTTCCAGACCAATAAATTGATTTATAATATGACATTATGATGTCATTCAATTGATGTAATTGACCTCAGTTAGAATGACAAAGATTAGGTAAGACATCACATATTCTTTTACATTTTTCTTTATTGTGAGTTTATTTTTATAAGTGATGGAAGAATAACTTAATAGAGTAATAGTATTGAAAGAGAAGCTAGATATGTCAGATGTGAGATACTTCACTTAATAACCTGAAGAGGTTATGTTTCTTGATTCAGAATCCATGCCACAGATTATGACAATATATGTTCCTGGTGATGTGTATTCTATATTTACCCATGTCATAATAAAAATAAAAGTGTGCAAAAAATTAGATAAGAATATATAATTGAACAGTAAAAATTGTGCAGGTATAATGATGTGATTTTAACTATACAAGCTTAGGTTATGTGACTACCATTTTCCTTGTACTAGGTTATTGTTAAAGATTCTTTTTGTATCCAAACTCTTGAAGAAGCTAAGGATGTGAAAGTCATACTAAATGGATTGTTTAAACATAGAAGGAATCAATACAAGTGATGATTGTTCAGCTGAAAGTTTGGAATACTATCATCATTAATACACTTCTTTTTAGTTTCATGGTATGGTAACATAGCAAAATTGGACTACAACTATATTTTGGGTTTTAATCACAGGTTATATCTTGTCTAACACAGTGAAAAACAGATGAGAACTGTTTTTTTAATTGAGATACAAGCTTCTGTTGCTTAATGTAAATTAATGCTTCATAAATTTCTTAGCAAGTGATGCTAATTAATTACATGAAATAATTGGGAGAGTAGATAGATGCTTGTTAAACCATTTAGCTTGTGCTCATATTTAATACTTGTTGGTCATGTTAGTTAGACAGTAGACACTAACATACTGTAGCCATTTAATTTACATGCTGGTATAGGCAAGTGGTGTATTCAACGAAAATGACTGTTAACTAAAATACTGTTGCAGCAATTAGCAAAATATCAACTTTACTTCCATAATTAATACACCTCTCATTCATTTTGACGTACAAATTCAATTTAAACATACATACATGTAACCTTAAGAAATACATTTTACTGCAATCAATAAAGTCTGGAAGTTGAAGGTGAGATATGCATATTATAACTCTACCAATAAGGTATTCTTAACATAGTCTTTATGATCTCCTATTAACTTGTTAAATCTGATGTATGTGGTTCATGTCAACCGTTAGTAAAACTTCATGTGAACACATTCAACCGAGTAGTGATAGTAACGTAACATTTCCAACATTGTTTATGTTAATATGATGAACATGAAAATCTCAGTAATGGGTTTTGATATAAAGCATTTATTGTAGCCACATTAAGTTGGTGGAAACAGATATAATTCACGTAAAGATACATTTATCTCTGCGGTTGGGGGCTAGCGCATTCAATGAAAGATAATGTAATTTGCACTTGTGGATGCTGGCACACCTTAATGTTTTATTTTCTTTTGAGGATCCTAGTCACAAATAATAGTCCCTTTTGCACCATGTGAAGTTCTTAATTTCAGTGTCGGTGTGCCTTCAAATTTCATATCTAAGATTGTTATATATATTAGGCTTATGAATCATAATAAGTACTCACCAGAGAAGCTTAACAGCTTCTTAGTTTAAACTCTGTAATTGCATTCCCTATGAAGATTCTTACACAGCAACAAGAAGCACTTGTGTGCTTTTGGTTGTGTTTGTTTATTGTGATACTAGGTTTTTGTCATGGAGACCATAGTACAACAGTTAAGGTAGTTGGATTTGGAGAATGCACAGACTGCAAAGAGAACAATATTAAGACTAGCCAGGTTTTTTCAGGTACCTTGTCTCATACTAGTACATCCATATTCTCTTTTTTAACCACTTGGAGTGTATCAGTACTCAGTACAGGTAGATGGCCACATTATGTGTCCAAATTTGTGATGTGTAGATTTTTACTATGTAAAACATGGGAGATATACAAAATCATGTGAGTTTTAATTACATACCTGCTTCTCCTACCTAAGTGGACATATGAATTTCATATGCACGTTTTCTTTTACCCATTTAGAGGTTTATTTCAATAGAACATGTAGAGTATTAGTCTATTATGCATGGTTAATATAATATTGTAAATTTTTTGTGCATTAATGTTGTGTAGGGCTGCGTGTAAGTATAGAGTGCAAGGCAGAAAATGGACACTTCAAAACAAGAGGTAATGGTGAACTAGATAAGAATGGGAACTTCAAAGTGTCCCTTCCTCATGACATTGTAAAAGATGGTGAAGTGAAAGAAGAATGCTATGCTCAGCTACATAGTGCATCAAATGCACCTTGCCCTGCTCACCATGGCCTAGACCAGTCCAAAATTATCATTCATTCAAAAGATGGTGACAAACACACCCTTGGTACTGTTGGTAAACTCAAATTTGCATCAGTAACATGCAGTTCAGCTTTCTTTTGGCCTTTCTTCAATCATCCTTTCTTGCCTAAGCTTCCCCACCTTCCACATTTCCCTTTCCCTCCTAAAGTCTTCCCACCATTTCCTCCTAAAGTCTTTCCACCATTTCCTCCAAAGATTTTCCATAAGCACCCTCTCTTTCCTCCCCTGCCTATATATGAGAAACCACTTCCTCCACCAGTGCCAGTATATGAGAAACCTCTTCCTCCACCGGTGCCAGTATATGAGAAACCTCTTCCTCCACCAGTGCCGGTATATGAGAAACCTCTTCCTCCACCTGTGCCGGTATATGAGAAGCCTTTTCCTCCACCTGTGCCGGTATATGAAAAGCCTCTTCCTCCACCTGTGCCAATATATCATAAACCACTTCCTCCACCGGTGCCAATATACCATAAACCTCTTCCTCCACCGGTGCCAGTATATCATAAACCACTTCCTCCACCAGTACCAATATATCATAAACCACTTCCTCCACCGGTACCAATATATCATAAACCACTTCCTCCTCCAGTGCCAGTGTATCATAAACCACTTCCTCCTCCAGTGCCAGTGTATCATAAACCACTTCCTCCTCCAATGCCAGTGTATCATAAACCACTTCCTCCACCTATATATCATAAACCTCTTCCTCCACCAGTGCCAGTATATCATAAACCTCTCCCTCCACCTGTACCAATATATCATAAACCACTTCCTCCGCCGGTGCCAATATACGAGAAGCCTCTTCCTCCACCAGTGCCGATATATCATAAACCACTTCCTCCACCGGTGCCAGTGTATCATAATCCTCTCCCTCCACCTGTGACAGTATATCATAAACCTATCCCTCCATCTGTACCAATATATCATAAACCACTTCCTCCACCAGTGCCAATATACGAGAAACCTCTTCCTCCACCAGTACCAATATACGAGAAGCCTCTTCCTCCACCAGTGCCGGTATATGCAAAGCCTCTTCCTCCTCCAATTCCCATATTCAAGAAGCCATGTCCACCAAAGTTTGAGCATCCACTACTACCACCGGTACCAAACTTCAAGAAACCACTTCCCCCTACCATTCCTATTTACAAACCACCAAACTATAAACATCCACTTTTACCTCCAAAGTTTAAGCATCCACTTATACCACATATTCCAATTTACAAACCACCATTTTTCAAACCTTTTCCTCCTTTCCCAAAGTTGCCTCCATTCAAGAAGCTGCCATTTCCACCTCTTCCTAAGTTCCCCCCGAAGAGCTTTTTCCATCACCCCAAATTTGGAAAATGGTCTCCACTGCCTCCATTTTCTCCTCATTCGTAGGTTATATAGCACAACTAGTTCGCTTCTTGGTTAACAAAAGAAGCATGCATGTTTTATTATGTCTTCTTTTTTGCTTTTATCATCAAGGATTTGTGAAATGTAGTGTTGCAAATAAAGCCTTTTAAGGGATACAAAATGTGAACAGAAGAAGATCATAAGTGATTACAGAGAATAACAAAAATAAAGTGATATTATTTCAAAAAGTTTGAAGTTTGTTTATGTAATTGGTTGTGAGATCACATGACTTCTTTTTATTATTATTTATTGGGTCCATATTTTAAATAATTGTTTTCCAATGTAAAATAGTAAATTTGTTGTTCTTATGTTTTAACTATTTAATATTATTATAAATCTTTTAATATTTTAGAAACTCAATATTGTAGTTTTCAATATATATATTAATTAAATTTTATTTATATCATTTAATAATTTCTTAAACAACTTTTCCCCTTAATTGCAAACTTTAAAGCTTAAACTACTAATTTATGTGTGAACGTGAATGCATGAAATTACTTGCTCATTTGCCACCAATCATGTATGATTGCTTTAATGATGTTGGTCTTTTTCGGTTTTACTCCGATTAATTTAAGATCTCTAATTTTGAATCATAATATTCACTTACCAACAAATTGCTACTAAAATTACCATTATATGGCCTTGATGGTAAGTTAACTACTTCATCTAGTACAAATAACTCGCATTTGGTTAAGTTGCATGCTTTAAAGATTCTAAAAAGTTTAGTCACAAAATACTTGAGGTGTTACTCTTTATCAACAATGTGAAAGGAAACAGTTGTGGAGTTTTGAATTAGTGAATCAATAATATAAGTGCGAAGAGAGTTAACTGTGATGAAGGTTAAAGAATGGGGAATAAGAGATCAAAATGCAAAAAAAAAAATTAATTTAAAAACTATTGAAACTTGAAAGAAATTAGGGTTAAATTTCAAACAACCATAATCTGTAATTGTTTATTTTCCAAAACTCAAAAGAGAGTATTAAAGAATATCTATACACTTCAATGCATTTTTTGTTCCCAATTTTTTTCTTATGAAAAATATAATAGTTAGTAAATATGCAAGGATCTATGAGGTAATGATTCACATTTAAAAACTACTGAATAATAGAGACTCTACTAAAAAGAGCATGCTGGTGCCATTTATATAATCCCAAGAGTTAACATTTGATGCTAGTTGACCAAGTGACTTTTAAAATTATAACCTTGATTTTGACAAAATTAAACTATGGGATAAAGAAATTAATGACTTAAATTTTAAAATATATATTAATTTGAAGTTAATACAAACTAATAGCATATGATGAAATAAAAATGATTTTCTTTAATACGAGAGCCATACCTTTTTATTTTTTAAATGTGTATTTTTTGATATAACTAAGGGTATCCATTCCTCCCATGAATAATGATTTAATCTTAATTTGGAGTGTGTGACTACCTCTTACAATAAATGTCGTTCACATTTGTCACATCTGTAATTGCAGTGAACTCCACACTAATAGAACAAAACATTGTTGATATTTTTTTAAGGGAGGGGATGCACGAGTTTTTTAAAATTACTCCACATCTTAGCCACAAATTACTGGGAAATTCAATAGTAAATTATTGGATTTCTATAAAATAGATGAGTAAGATATTAAGTAAGTTTAAAATACATTTGATAAAAATATATTAATATAAAATTAGAATAAAGCATATATAAAATTTGCAACAAGCTGACGGTGCGTTTAAAACATAGCACAAGCTAACGGTGCGTTTTGACGACGTTGAACTGCTTAAGTATAGAAACATAAGAGTGTGAAAGAGAAATTTGAAAGCGCGAAGAATAGAAAAACGAAATGAAAGTCTTAAATTAAAAGCTGGTGTTTTGTTGAGCTTAGCTAGTTAGGGTTTTACACTTATTCCATTGAACCATGTCCGTCGATACTTCTCTCTGGTGGGACTCATTTTCTGTTCTCCTCTCCGACCTCGAAAATTCTCCTCTCTCTTCCGATCTTCCTTCCAATTTGGTACTCTCTCTCAACTCCTTCTCTCTATTTATTTCTCATTTTCTTCATTCTTTTCATTTTGTTGTCTTTATATATTAGGCCAATAAGTTGAAGGACAATCATTCTTGGTTCCTTCATACGCTTTCGCTATTCAACCCTCCCAATCAGAAATCTAACCAAGCTTTGAATTCCAACCAACTTGTAATCGGACAACATCAGATTACTGTTCAGCAGCACCTTAAAGATAAAGCGTTGCAGATTAGCTCCTACTTGGTCACTTTCTCTCGCCTTCTACTATAGTTACTATATCCTCATTGTAGTTCTATTCTATTTGTTTAGTTTTTTTTTTATGTTATTATGAAATGGAACTTTTAAGTTGCTTAGATGTTAGAAAAAAGTTTAACTATGGTTCGGCATTTGTAATTTCATAATTCATTATAGATTAGAACTTCAATTTAGTCTGCCGAAGATACTATGGCCACCAAGTAAGTTCGGAATGTTTAACATGACCACCACATTGGCTCTTCTAGGGACCTACTCGGTGCCCATGTGAATCATTCAGGGACTAAATTTACATTATGTGGTGGTCATCTTAACTTCCGGGGACTTATTTGATAACTATTTTCTTTGGAGGAGTAACTTGGTGGCCATTGTATATTTGGAGGATCAATATTATGTTTTATTCTTCATTATATGATTGGAAGGTCCCTAGAGTCAGCTCAATTGGTCTAGCCATGAGAGTTGCGCTCTCTCTTCCCCCGACCTTGAAAAAAATGTCTTCCTATAAAAAAAGTTATATGTTTGGAAGTGATGTTATCCTAGATTTGTTGTTTCTACTGAGTTGAGAGTGGTTAGATTTCCTTCCTTTGTGTTAAGGGGGAGTTACCTATTAATGTTAATCATCAAAGGAGTTCTGCTGATACCCTTACTATTTTTGTTTATTTCAGCTTCTAGATGAGGTTCAATCATACATACTTGTTGAAAGGTGTGTCAAAAATAACAATGCAGCTGCTGATCCTATGGTTCCAGAGTTTCTTCACATGGTTAGTAGCTCAATCCCCTGTTGTGTCCTCCATAGTTGTCTAAGAAATTAAGTTTACAGTTAGGGAATAGGGAAAAGAGAGAGAAGCACCTGTGAAGTGAAAATATTACTGACGTATGTGATGTGACAATATTTATGATGTGATCATTCACTTCATCATGGTAATCGAATACCAAGTTCATTCTGATGCAAAATTTGAATTTCAGGAACAAGTCATCAATTTATGCTATGTGGTAAACAATTGTTTTCTTCCAAAAACACTAATAATTTATTCATGATCAACCATTTGAATTGTTTTTAAAAATATTTTCATGATTAAAGCAACTATATTTTTGAAAAATATTTTAACTTAAAGTTTATAAAATTTATTTTGCGTAAATAATGACTTTATTCATGATCAAAATCTCTCCCTGAAACATGCATTTACAATCCTCCCTTTTGAAGATGATAACACCATAAAAGGTGGGACTTTCAAAGCAATATATATTTATAAGAAATGTTGGATTTCACATATATTTATCAAACCTTTCTGACTCTTCTGAATGCCTTTATTATCGATAATGTTTTTATGTTATTAATCACATTCTGCTTCTCTAGATTCTCTTCATTGCATATATGAGTGTCCGAAATATATTTGTATTTTAGTTGCTTCCAAACTTTATAAGGCCTGATTTGTGAATTGAAAGAAATAGATCACATGGAAAATTGTTAGATCAAAATGTGGGGTGGGATTGTGAATAGTATTCCCAATGGCACTTGCTTCTAGTTTCCTGTTTCTTATTTCTTTCCTTGTTGTGAAGATGTTAATTCAATATTACATGGAGCGACAGTGCTTGCTGAAGTGCATCAGGTGGATTCTAATGCGTGCTAGTAAGTCTATCATGTTGTTTTTATGACCGTTTAGTACTTGATCTCAAATGTTTGTGCTTGGAAGACTCGGCTGCCTGTGCGTGCGTGTGTGCATGCACATATTCAGTTTGTATAGGTTTAATAAACATTTCCATTTGCTGCTCGTTGACTCTTCTGATTGATATTGCTTTGGATTTTGACTTGTATTGCACTTGCAGTATATATTGGTCCTGTGTCTGAAGACAATACTGTAAAGGAGGTGGAGAAAAAGCTGTTTCATGATGGATTGGAAAGTAAATTAGTATTGTTCTTTGAGGACCTCTTGTCTTGTAGTTACCCGGAGAAAATGGTATGTTCAATTTCCACATACCACCCTTCTTTAGTTTTGAACTACTCTATAATATAGCACACAACTTAGATTTAATATTTTAACCTATGTATGTGGAGTATAACTAATAGCTGGCTGTCGATGTTTACCGTTGTATTCTTGCCATTCTATTTGATGACCTTTGGTTCATGTGTATGTCTCTATTGATGCTATAACAGCATATTACCTCTATGGAACATGTGAAACACTATATCTTGGAATAACATTCTTTTTAATGCGTTGGTGGGATTTTTCTTCGCCTTTGCTTGGTATCTGTTAGGACCAGTTCTGAGTGAATAGGTTCTAGGGATCTCAGGACCAACTGATTTGTGGTCCAAACAAAAGGCCCATAACCTGGAAGGTTTATGCTGGTCGTCAGGCCTTGGGGGGGGGGGGGGGGGGTAGTTTTTGCTGATCTTTGAGCTGTAAGCTTGGGTGAAGTCCAGTAATATCATATGATTTGCTCCCGTGTTATTTGATCCCCCCACCAATATCTTTATGATATGAATGTTCTGTGAACTAAAAACTTCATTTGTTAATGTGTGAACTGTGCATTGCTTGAAGGATGTTGATCTTTTTACTCTGTGGGCTGAGGAGACTCTAATTGAAGAGAACTTGGTTTTAGACATCCTTTTCCTGGCGTATTATGATTCAGTTTGTACTTGCAGTGGTGAAAAATGGAGAAAGTTTTGTTCTCTTTACAAGGTATATTAACAATACTTATGCTGGTACTTAATTTGCTTTGTGATATTTTCATAAACCTCATCCTTGTTCAAAATCATCATGGATTCAGGGGATCTTAGCTGGTGATTACAACTTGGGGAAGCTTGCAATTACTACAGAAGCACAACAGTTGTCATATCATGCTAAAGTTCAGCTGTTGCTTATTTTAATAGAAACCCTGAACTTGGAAAATCTTCTTCAAATGGTTCATGATGAAATACCTTACAGGTCAGCCCAGTCTTTGTTTGCATCATGATCAATACTTTTTTGGCAAGATATCATAATCAATACCTTGTAGCTGGGAGGAAGACACATTTTGAAACAGTACTGTTAAACCAATGAAGTGCTGTTTGGGTAGCCGTAATCCGAAACCCTCATCTACGATGCAATTACTATCTGAATCTTCAACTGAGTTTTTCCTTGGGTTTTCAGGAAAGGTGTGTCTAGTTTTTCCTTGACTGACGTCCAAGAGATGGATGCACTTGTTGCTACTTTTATAACTTTTGAAATGAATGAAGCCAGCCCTCTAGTTTTAGCATGGGCGGTATTTCTTTATCTACTCTTGACACTTCCAGAAAAAGACAAAAAAAATGAGCTAATGGTATGTGGTTAGGCTATATATGAAATTTCTGTTCACCATTTAAGCTTTTGCATGTGTATTATTAAGTTGACCCATTTTTTCTCTTTTCCCTGCTTTCAGGAGATTGATCACATCAGTTATGTTCGTCAAGCCTTTGAGGCTGGATCCTTACAATATTGTCTTGAAATTCTTCAGTGTGACATTTTGAAGGAGTATGATGTGCGTCATTTTACTTGGGTGGCATAAGTTGTTATAGTGGATGAATTTTGTTTAAGCTTGACTAATTTGTTGCGTTTTATTACAAAGCATTCAGCTTTCTGCTTGCCTAAATTGTGTTTATAGTAAGCAAACTAAGGGTGATATGTTTTAATATTCTATTCACAATATGTTCTAGTAGATTGTATATATTCTTAATTTTTTTTATGTTGTTTAAGTTATTGCACAGTAAATGAATTTTCCTCCTTCCATTCAGGGTCCACTGTCTGGTTATCGCAGTGTTTTAAGGACATTAATGTCTGCATTTATTGCGTCTTATGAGATCAATCTTCAGGTATATTTACAATCTGTACTTGTTTAACCTATGATATAAAGCACAAACACAAGGACATGCCAAAATCTTAAAGTTTTAGGATAATATAATTCATTAAGTTTTAGATTCATAATATGATATATATAAACATCAAGATTTATAATATCTTTATATATGTCACATTGTCACATGTGCCTCAATTTGCTACTTGGCAAGCCCTTCAAAACATGGAGTACCATTTATATTGACATTTTCTAAAAATTCTCCAAAGATCAACATCATTTTGCACTCCATTATCAGCATAACGTTGGCATGTTGGCCTGGTCACAGATGGAGATAGATGGCTAGATGAAGAGGGGGCCTCAATGAAAAATAGTGATTTGGTTTGGGTAAATGGTACTAAGTACTAATAACTGAGTAATTTTTTTTATAAGCAAATGTTAGTATTTGTAGTCAGTGAGACTCGGACCTTCAACCTCCTCATCACTTCATTCCTTAAACCCTCTACCCTAACCACCTTATGACTCCCTATAACTGTGTAATTCATCTTTGATAATGAGTAGTCTGTACTTGGACATGTTCATCATGTGGCTGACACAATCACAACACCAAAATTGTGTATTCATGTTTCATATGTTTAAGTAGAATATTTATGCCTTTGACATTTGATCTCCTCTGTCAAATGTACAGGTAGTAGACAGTAATGCTACTTTGATACTGGATATTCTGTGCAAGATTTATCGTGGAGAGGTTTGGATATCTAATCATTGCCCTTGAGTTCTTTCATTTCTTCAGTATCGTTATCTGCTAGTGACCATTTATTGATTGAAGGTTTGTGCTCGATAACTTTTAGGAATCCCTATGTACTCAGTTTTGGGACAAAGAAAGTTTCATTGATGGTCCAATTCGATCTCTTCTTTGCAACCTAGAGAGTGAGTTCCCTTTCAGGACAGTAGAATTTGTACAGCTCTTGTCATCCCTTTGTGAAGGCACTTGGCCTGCAGAGTGTGCGTAAGTAAATAATTCATGTTTTTCTTCTATCTTATATACTGGAATAACACTGCCACTGGTCTCTAAAACTCACAATTTTCTCTTCAATTGATCATAGCCTTTCTTATGAATGCATTTTTCTACAGGTATAACTTTTTAGATAGGTCTGTTGGTATATCATCCTTGTTTGAGATTACTAGCGATTCACAGATAGATGATGTCTCTCATAAAGTGGAGGCAAGACACGCAGTTCTAGTACCTGGGGTTGAAGGTTTGTTTATTCCTGCTGGCACTCGAGGGCATGTCTTGAAAGTTATTGGAGATAATACTGCCCTTGTACGATGGGAGGTAAATTGCCCTAATACTGTCATGATGCTTTAATTTAATTTTCAAAGCACTTCTTGTTGCCTTATTGGTGGTCTATACGCTGTAATCATAAATTTCCTTCGCAGCCATTTTTTCTTGATCTGGAATTGATGACTTAGAAATTACAATTTCTTTTTTTTGAATGTTAGTACTTATTCTAATTCTCCTTGCCATAGGATAGGCCTGGAATAGTAAATAATATGAAATTCTGCCAATCACATCTACTACAACTGGTTCTGAAAGCGTTCCTTTTAGAAATAGATCCATTTTTTTCTTCAGTACTGTGTGGTACTTAAATCAATTTACCAAAGCTTACTGATGCTGATTTTAAGTACTCTTTTAATCTACACCTGGTTTGAATTGTATTGCTTGTCAAACCCAAGCTAACAAAATGTTGAGATATTCTATATAAGTTCTTTGTTGATGGGTTTCCAATCTGATGCATTATTCTTCTATCTTTAGAGGTAACCCAATAAATGCTATTGTTTCAGTTTTCCTTTCTGAAGTGTTGCTGAGTTGGCAGTTATCACTAATTCTTTTTTTATGCACCTTATGGATTTTACTGTCATTTGAGTCTTGATGTTTTGGCTAAAGTTTTTAAGTTGGGATGTCTTATTGGGTGAGATAATGTGGATGATATACTTTGTGTGTGATTAAAATGCACATATATTGAATTTGGAGAGTATATTATTACATGGAGAGGACTTCAGATCTCATTAATATAATCTTAATCTCTCAACTCACACTGACAAAATATTTACTTTTCTAGTATGCACCATCTGGAGTGTTTGTGTTACTCTTACGTTTGGCCCAAGACTCATATTTGAAAAGCAAGGAGGATGTTGCTTTCACTCTTGATCTGCTTAGTAGATTGGTGTCCTTTAACACTGTAAGTTTATGGTTCCGTACCCTCTAAGCTTTGTAGTAAGTGTCTATCAATCAATTATTCATACAATATTAATGCATTCCACATGTTATTGGAACAGTGATTGGAACAGCCAGCCTGTCATTATGAACTTTTTTGTTTGTTTTTGGCCTATGGGGCCTCTTCCTTTGCGAGTTCATAATTTTCCAACATTTATCAAGACAATACAATTATAATTGGTTTATTTTGGCATGATGAGTATGGCTCTGTGATGTAAAACTATGTAAACCAGAATAGGAAAAGAGTGAGAACTGAGAGATTATCAGAAACTTTAACTTCCTATTGTGTTTTCTCAAATGATTACAATTGAGAGAAGAGTCTTTATAAGCTGCTGTAACAGTTGTCAGCTAACTAAGACTTGCCGCCTTTGCTCTGCTGTCAACAACCAGAGACTTGCTTACATGTAATTGATAACTAATCACCAGCCCTATCTCTCTAATATGTGTTCATTGTTTGGATATTCTATTTTTGCCGTGCCCTGTTATTGGAACCTGTTATGGCTTTTAGAGCCTGACTAAGCTAAGTGTGGACTCTGTAGGAACTTTAGGTTGCTTAGACCTCAAACTACTTTACAGCAAAAGGGGTGCTAAGCTCATGAGTTTCTTTTATTTTTCTGTATCATGATTGTGTCCCCATTTCTCTCACAGATTCTCTTACTATATATGCAGGCTGTATG
This sequence comes from Lupinus albus, assembly GCA_009771035.1. Classification (NCBI taxonomy): domain Eukaryota; kingdom Viridiplantae; phylum Streptophyta; class Magnoliopsida; order Fabales; family Fabaceae; genus Lupinus; species Lupinus albus. The sequence goes on from CM019999.1 coordinate 704,600, forward strand.
TTTTTCTGTGTTGGACATTAGTAACTCTTTTCAATTTCATGCTATTGGCTTGATGAATGAGCGGGTGGAAAACAGTGTCTGGTAAAGTTTTCAATTTAAATGGTTGTTCTATTGTGTGCATATCATCCTGGATTAATTTGATAGTATATTTATGTTTTTCTCTCGTTTGTTTGGTATCCGATAGTTTTTAAAAGGATTTATTTTCCGTGTCTTTACAGGGTGATTGAGATAATTTGCAATCTGATAAAAAACCTGCCTCAGAATTCTTGTGGTGCTGCACTTATGTCAATGGCTGTCAAGATTTTGGAGACTATGTTGATTTGGTAGTTGAACTTATATTGTGCTAATCAAGTATTTTATCTGTACTTTTATCACAGGTCTTAAAGTATGATACATGAAATTTGTGCTCCTTTCAAGGATTTGACTTATATCTGTATTTCAAGTCTCAAGAGTATAAAAAGATAAGGGTCCTTTTAGCCAGTGCAAACTAAAACAAACATATCTAAATGCAATAACTTCATCACTTTCCCATTAAACCTCCCCCCTCGAAAAATAATATTTTGATGGATATTTGATTGTCTGAGACCTTCTCCTTGTTGGCTTCTCTTCGTGGTTAGTTTTCATGTTTAAATACTTATATTAATGAAGCTATTGATTGAAGGCTCACTAGTTCTTTCTTTTCCTATCCAGTTCTCCATCTAATGTTACAGCAGTCACTCTAAATGCAAACCCATTTGATATCACTTTGCAGACATCTGCATTCAGTGTAGACAGTAGTGGTTTGTCAAGGTAAAACTCTTTTTTTAAATAGAGGCATTCTAAAGTAGCATGCATATACAAATAGAAAACCATGGCTTCACATTTTCTGTCACTTTTCTCATAGTCATGTAGTCTCATGGTGGCTTACAGCTTTCAGTTCATGTAATAGAATATTAAGTTAAGTCTCCCAACCATTCTGTCTTTTTTTCCAGCGGATCATGGTTGCTTTCTGGAAAACTGGCCAGGATGCTTTTGATCGACTGTGAGCAAAACAGTAACGACTTCCCCTTGGCAATATCAGGTCCAGATGATGCAATTTTGTATCCATTTTATTTGTATAATGATATTTTTTTCTTCTGAAATTTAAGTCTCTTGCATTCTTGTGCTTATCTGACTTGCTTCGAAAGTTGCTGTACACAGAAATTAGTCTTATGTTTGCGGACTTGGTCTACTATGGGTTTAATACTTGACCTAATTATTAGTGTATACGAAGAAAGTTTGGTATGCTTGTTGCATGTCCCTTTTGAGTAGTTTCTAAGTGTTTCTTTTTGAATTTTCCTCAATCATACAACAAATGGGGAAATTGAGAGAGATGTAAACCACAAACTCAAGCAAAGTTGATGAAATGACAGAGTGTTTCAGGTGTCATGCGATAGAAAGGTGCCACTAAAGCTTAAGTGAAAATTTTATCGTACCTGCAATGTCATATGATACTGAATGTTGGATAGTAAAATTTCAACAAAGAATAAACTCAATGTAGCAAAGATGAGAATGTTGTATTGGATACGTGGACATACTAGACAAGATATGATTAGGAACGAATGCATTAGGGAGAAAGTTGGGGTTGCTACTGTTGTATAAAAGATGGTAGAATCCTTTGGTGGTTTTGCATGTGTGGAGGAGACCGTTAGAAGATCGGAGTAGACCAAATGGAGCTTAGTCTAATTTCTAATGGCATATGGAGATCAAGAAAAACCGTAGGTGAAACGATTAGGGGATATTTAGAGATCAATTTTTTGACAATAGACATGATATATGATAGAGTTGACCCCATCTAGTGGGACTAAGACTTGGTTGTTGTTTCTAATTTTCATTGCAATAAGTAAAGTCACTAGAATTTTTGGTTTGACCGGATTTTGTGAAATTCTCTGCAATATTTCATCTACTTTCTTCACATTCTAATGTTCTGGTCCGAATCTTGCAGTTCTAGACTTCACTCTACAGCTTGTAGAATCCGGGGTCGAGAATGATGCTCTCCTGGCATTGATCATTTTCTCTTTGCAGTATATACTGGTCAATCACGAGTATTGGAAGTACAAGATAAAGCATATTAGATGGAAAATAACGTTGAAGGTATGTGCTGCTTCTGTTTGAAACTGTACAATTTTGCTATCCGCTTTAGTTAATCTCAGACTCTTAGTGGGATACTTCTGAGATTCTGTATGGATGTGGTAACCATAATTCCTTCTGTCAGTTTCTAGCTCGGTTTTTTAATATGAAAATGGTACACATGAAGCATTCCCAACAACCCTTATCGATGAGAAAAACTCAAAATATTGTTTGCTTATGTTTCATGATGATATATGCTGATAATTCTCCTGTGTTCTGGATACTGAATTGACCAATTAATAATCTCCTTTTCCGAGAAAAAACAGTTTTGTGGTTTCTTAATTATTTCATTACAATTAGTGATTTCTACTTTATATAATGCCTCTTATTCATTGACTTAGTCCAGATGGCTCCAGTAATTAGTTTTTACTTTCTAGTGGTCCTGTGTTGGCATATTTATTAATTATAAATGTCTTTGTTATTAAAAAAATTATATTTGATACTTTCTAGTGGATATTTGTAATTTTAGAAAATTTCATATGCCTTGTGAATATTTGATACAGCTTTTACTGCTGCAGTTTTTTTTTCAACTACCCTTGAAAGTCACATTCAAGACAATAAATTATGTGATTTAATTTTTTGTGGTCTCAAATCTTTTTCAAGTGCTTCCAATTTGTTGCTAGCACTGTGGGATATTGGGAGGAATAATTAGTGTAGATTTTACGGATAAGAATTAAGATTGTGCATTTATCGTTGATCTCTAACTTTGTGAACTCTTGCAGGTTCTTGAGTTGATGAAAAGATGCATCGCATCATTTCCTTACTATGGAAAATTGAGTGAGATCATACGCAATGTCTTGTTCTCCGATTCCTCCATTCACAACACACTCTTCCAAATTGCTTGCACTCCTGCACATTCATTGGAGGTGACATATATTGAAGCCTTTTCTGGTTTATTTATCATCCATTTGTTAATGTACTTTGCTTATTTCTACTTCTTATTGACAAGAACACTTTTTTCAACAGAAATTGCATGTAAGCCGTCTCTTTGATCCAATGGAAATTGAAGGGTTACAACTTGCTATAGGCGCTGTTTTAGATATTCTTTCAGTCATGCTGTCCAAACTTTCTAAGGTACAAAGAAAATCATAGTTTTTATGTTGAATGATACTTATAAAACTGGTTATCTAGTTGCACTTGCATATGATTAGAGAAAGCCATATGATGATAGTTAGTTGATGGAACATCCTTTCTCCATTTTAGAAGTGTTTAAGCAATATTGTCTTTTATTATCCATTACTTTTTCTTTCCGGATTATAGTTTATGATTCATGATATCTTTTTATATTCTGGAAATACTGAATATCATTCTTTGTTGTCCAGGATTCATATTCCAGCTTTCCTGTTTTTCTCCAGGCAGTGTTCTCAAGCACAGCCAAGCCAGTTCCTGTTGCCACTTCTGTCATATCCTTGATTTCATACTCCCGAGATTCTGTATGAACTCTATCTTGTCTCATAATGGAGTGTCATTACATTTTTTTAATTCTTTTAATATGCCTTTTTCTGTGAACTACATGGTTGCTATGAAGGTATTGAGTTTTCATTGAGCACTATCTGACACTTACCTCTAAAATTTTCTTTTTTCCCCACCAGTTAGAGGAAGTCTATGAGCATTTCATTGTACTCTACTTCATTAGTTCCACATTGTGTTTTTGTTGATAATGACATTAGATGCATAAGCAACTAATATCGACCACATCTGCTAGATTCACCCTAGTTTTCATGGTTACACGTGAATTATCAATGTTTCATCTCTTTTTTCTATTGCATCGCCTTATTTTTGTGTGGCTTGCTTGCTCACACATTTGCCTCATCAAATATATACTTCATGCATTTGATGGCATAATGAAGTGGGCCTACATACCTATGTTGATTGATTATTTTAAACTTACTTTACCACCCATTTAATTTGTACTTGATGATACCTGATTTTCTATTGCATTGCTTGACAACATACTAATGTTTTGTTGCTGTAGGCCATCCAACTTGGCGCTGTCAGATTTATTTCAACATTATTTGCCATAGCAGATTGTATTCAACCATTTTCATATGGAACCACATGCTTTGTTCCAGATAATGAGAAGGTTTTGGGGCCTTGGTTTCTGCTTCTTATATTCATTGTTTTTTAGTTTATAAGTTCGATTTGAGTGATAATTCTTTTATTTGATTTTAGATCATAGACTTGAGTCACTCTTTGAGCTACATATTGCGGGAGCAATCAGTATCAAATGAAGATCTCTTTGTCGCCACAATTGATATGTTTACTTCAGCGGCACATTATCAGGTTTGAATTATTTAAAGTAAATTAAAGAATTGTGTTTTTTACTTTGTGTTAATGTTAAAAGCTTACTTGAACTGATGCCATTTTGGTTGTCTGGTGCTGGCAACTAATTACTTTTTAAAATTAAAAAATTATTGGTACAAACTTTGTTTCTCTATCATCATGGGCAAATGTATTACCTACCCTTAGTAGTGTTTTTCAAAATTGTATCATCAATATTATAATTTTGGTGCAAGTTTGTTTTTTATCTATCACTTTCACTTTGGTAGTACATATCTTTGTCATCTGTTCAAAATGCTTTCATCAAAAGGAAATTGTGGACACTGGGACATGGTGTTTTTTTACCTTGCCATACTAACTACACTAGAACTCCATTTTTTACTGTGTTTTCATCTATAGATTTTTCATCGTGCTCAGATATGCTCAACTTCAAGCACCATTTTCTTATTTGACGTTCTGTTTTGCAGCCTGCTTTTATTGTTGCCATCTTTTCTCCAGAGTTCAATGAGGATCAGTTGAGTAATGGTGATGCAAAGCTTCAAAAAAATGAAACTTCCCTTGCCCCCTTGGTTTCAAAAAAATCAAATCTAGTAGATGCACTTGTGCACTATATTGAAAGGGCAGATGATCTGATCAAGAGGTATAATCTTTTGGAGAAATTTATTTCCCCTTTTGGGTTTTTTAATCTATTTTTCGCTTTTACTTCCATCCTTTTGCTTACTCTTTTTGCTGGTTAGCTTGCCAGGCGAGCATATTTAAATTTTAAAAGGTTACTCATGGTTCTTTCCTCTTTACCTCCAGCAACCCCCGTATACTGCTTAGTGTACTTAACTTCATGGTTGCAATATGGCAAGGGGCTTCTGATTATGCAAATATCTTGGAGTCTTTAAGAAGCTATGAGAAGTTCTGGAAGCACTTGGCCAATGCAATCTCGAATATTGCTAGCAGTGAAACTCCTCAGCTTAATAATCTGAAAGAAAAGGATGCTTTAAATGTGGCATACAGTTTCCATTGTCAATCTGCCATATTGGGAATCATGGCATATGAATTATTCTTGCAGAAAAAGTTGTTGCATGCTCAGTCACTTGTGAATGACGCTGCTGAGTCTAAAGACAAGGCCCAAAATGCCACAAAAACAAGCATTTCTAAAGCCACTGATTTTCATGATCTTAAGGGAATCTGGTCTTCATGGTTCAAGGATTCTGTTTTAGGGAAACTTGTAAAGTCATATACTTCTCGTGGACACAATAATGAGATATATTATAGGGCAAAGGTTAGCTTCATTTTGTGATCATTGTTGGTTAATAAGTACTACCGGTAGTCTACTGTGATTGAAATATGCATTGCATGTGCTTTGTCATGGTTTTCTTATGCTTTCAACATTCAATACCTAATCAATTTTCTAAATTTCTGATCTTACTGTTGAGTCGGTACATGGCCTTTTGAAAAATGCAAATGAAATGACAATTTTTTTTTCTTGTTTCAATGTTTATGTGATATTTTTAAGTCCAGCCTGTACTATATGTTTTCATGTGTAAATGCTTGTGAACTTTCAGGTTGCTACCAGTTTATTCTCTGTTCATGTGATGGAAAAGTTAGCAGTTAGCGACTCTGGAAGTTTATCCGTGTCATTAGTTCAGAAGATTCATGGAATTCTGACCAAGGTTGACATTTGATCTATTTCCTTCTATGAAATATACTATTCATGTTTACTGTGACAATTTTTGTAGGACATTAATCTGTATATTATGCAATTCTTTACGTATATGTTAGGTTTCGAAAATTGTATTTTTAATGTCAGAACTTCTGGTTTACATATTGGTTTGTGTTCAGTCAACTTTTGTCAATATTTTATAACGTTTACATACTGCAAATATGTTTCTTTTTTGCAGTTGAGCGTTCATCCTGCTTTCTCAGAATTGCGTTCTCAGTATTCACAGCGTGGTTACAGGTTACTAGACTTTATCCATGGATGCTACTTTTATGATCTATTCAAAAGAATCTCTATATTAATTATATTTTGCCTGTGACAGTGTTTGGAATGTCAGAGAACTATAATTTATTTTACTATGCTTATAATCATGCATTCTTTCTTCAAGGATAAATTAACATTTAGAATGCTATTCTGAGTCTTATCTTATTTCACTTTTTTCACCATCACCATGTCTCGAAGTAAAGGATCAAATATTGTCTTTGGATAGTGAGAATTAAGTAAAGACAATTTTGACGAAATCCTTGGCAATTTTTATTTTAGTTAAAAGTCACGCCTTTTCTTCCCACCATTCAATTCATGATTTGAATTTACTTTATCTGGCTATAAAGAAATGTATTTATTCTCTTGTTTTGTATGGCCATTATAATTTAGTTGTTTTTCATAATTTGTACAGTGAAGGAAAGGAACTAATGAAGTTGATACTGAGTGACCTCTATTATCATCTACAAGGAGAGGTTGAAGGGAGAAAAATTGGTAGTGGACCATTCAAAGAGTTATCTCAGTATCTTGTTGAATCAAGTTTTTTGGGAACCTATCAACACCAGTTGAATGAAGAATCTTTTTTGAAGAATGTGTATTTGTTTGATCTTATTCGCTTGCGAGCAGATTTGAAATTTGATGTGTGGGATTGTTCTGACTGGAGAGCATCCAAGGAGATTGCAGAAACCATGTTGTGTTTCCTGCAGGATGCAAACTCGGTTATGTTGCTTTCAAGTTCAAAGCTTTCTGCGTTGAAAGGATTGATAGCTGTGTTGACTGTCTACCACGATGATGTGAGAATTTAAAATTCTTTTTTCCTCATTGCAATTTTCTATCTGAATCATGAAGTTCTAGTTGTAAGCTACAAATGTTAAAATGTTCATGTGCTGGCAGCCTAGCACAACTGCTCAGGTGCTGAGCTGCTCCATATTATTGAAATGCTCAAACCTTGGTATTTTGCCATCAGCTGATGTTAGCTGTATGATCCCGTTAGAGTACTTATAATTGTTTGAGACCATTCTCACTCCTGTTCCAATAATGCTTTTGTTAATTTCCCTCCTTTTCAAAACTGGGGAATAGAAGAGGGATTTTGAACCCATTATTTCCCCTCCCCTTCTGAAGCAAACATGTGATTTTAATTAAACCCCTCCTCTCCTCATCCCTCCATTACCTTCCAACCAAACACACTTCCACTAATGTTCGCTGCTTTCCTTCAATCCAATGCAGTCCTGGTCACAGGTCACTTGGTGGCACTCATTTTCGGCAGCAACCACCATTTTCTGCTTTCTATCATGTTCAGTTTCTGTCTTTGTATGCATATTTTTACATGTGAGGCCACTGCAAGCAATATTTATCTACACCTGAGAGGTGCATCACTTACACTTTTGGCCGCTCAAGCTTGGTATCCAGACTTAGGTAGTTAGCTGCGACACATCATGTTAATATGTTATTGAGGGGGGGGGATATTAGCGTATAGAAATTTTACTAGTCTCAAACTCATCTAATACCGATGTGGCAACAACTGATGCAAGCTTTATGATTCATGTCGAGTAGTTAGTTACTGGTTAGACTGTTGTAGATCCTGTTATATAATCTAGTATATGTACAAATGTACGATAACATGGAGACTCTGTTAATTCACTTTCCAGCTTTGGTGATTTGTTTTCTCTGTAAAATTTTCATTTTTAATATGATCTTGCAGTCACTAGGGACGGCTACTACAGGAGAGAGGATTCCAGATGAACTCATATTCACTTGCATGGATAATACATGCCTATCTTTCCTTGCTACCATTGAAACATTATCACCTGTTCTTGATGCATCTGAGGATTTACTCAAATTTCTTGCATGTGAGGTAGAATTACTTCTCAAGTTGACAAGAGCTGTCTGCAAAATCTTCCCTATGAATGTGTCCCTACTTGTTTTGAAATGTGCAAGTTCAGGTCTTAAATTACTGAATGAACTTAAGGTGTTACCTTCTGAGGCTAATGTCATCATGAAGTTATTACTCACGTTGCTGCTTTCTGTACTACAGTCCAACTCCTTCAGTTCACATTCAGGTGAGGCAATAAATGAGAGTTCTGGTGAGAATTTGTCAAAAATTTCCAACACAATCTTAGGCTTACTACCCATTCTTTGCAACTGCATTGTGACTTCTGAGCATTCCATGCTGTCTCTGTCAATTATGGACTTGATACTGCGGAACTTCTTGACGCCCAGGACTTGGTTACCTATCCTGCAAAATCATCTCCAACTGCAGCTTGTTATGCTAAAACTCCAGGATAAAACTTCTCCTTCCATTCCAATAATATTGAAGTTTTTTGTGACCCTTGCACGGGTTAGAGGGGGTGCTGAGATGCTTTATTGTTCTGGCTTCTTGTCATCTCTGAGACTGCTATTTGCTGAATCTGGTGAAAGTTTCTCAAGATTTGGCAGTGAAAATCTGGGTAGCTTATATGAAAAGTTTGAAACGCCTCAAGATATATGGGGACACGGATTAGCTGTGGTTACATCTATGGTTCAATCCTTGGGAGACAGTTCTTATGGCACTGCTATTGTGGACAGCATGGTACCTTACTTCTTTTCAGAGAAAGCTCATCTTATTTTTTATTCCTTAAATGCCCTAGACCTTCCCTCTAATGATCATGATAAGAAAAGACCTCGGGCACAGAGGTCATTGATTTCTTTTGCTACTCTTAAGGAAACAGAACATACTTTGATGCTCATGTGTGAGCTAGGGAAACATTGGAATTCTTGGATTAAGGCAACAAAAAATGTAGACAGACAGCTCAGAGAGAAGTGTATACATCTTTTAGCCTTTATTAGCAGGGGAACACAGCGCCTGAGTGAATTGTCAAGCAAGAATGCCCCTCTTTTGTGTCCACCTACTGTTAAAGAGGATTTTGAAACTTGTTTAAAACCTTCACATGTCAATAGCAGAAATGGATGGTTTGCTCTTGCACCACTTGGATGTGTCTCAAAACCGAAGATCTCTTCTTTCTCAACTGCTTTATCTATCTATGGTCAAGCTTCTGAGAGTACCGAACCTGTTACACAAACGTGCTTTTCTGACAAGGTTGCTGTGCAGATATACAGAATTGCATTTCTTCTTTTGAAGTTTCTATGTTTACAAGCTGAGGGTGCTGCTAAAAGGGCTCAGGAGGTTGGGTTTGTTGATCTTACACATTTTCCTGAGCTTCCGATGCCAGAAATCTTGCATGGACTGCAGGTACAGTGAACTTCTCGTGAATGTACTGTTCTATTTTTATAGTACTGTTTTCATATATATACTTTTTTGGACTCCTAGAAGCAAATAATTGGGGTTCATTTGAGGCTTTGGGCTTATTATTCCTTGGGTGCAGGATCAAGCGATCTCTATTATTCGGGAGCTCTGTGAAGCTAACAAATCAAGGGTTTCTCCTGAAATACAGAATGTTTGCAGCTTATTGTTGCAAATACTTGAAATGGCCTTGTACTTGGAACTTTGTGTTTTACAAATCTGTGGCATAAGACCTGTATTAGGACGTGTGGAGGATTTTTCAAAGGAAGTCAAATCGTTATTTACTGGTAATACATCCTTCATGCTTCTGTTGCACCTTTGTTTAATTATATTCCCCTTTTGTTAAATATTTTTTGGATGCCTTGTGCAGCTTTGGAGGGCCATGCTTTTCTTAGAGCATCTTGTAAGTCTTTGAAACTGATGATTTCATGTGTCTATCCTGGATTGCTGCAAGCAGAGAGTTTCATATGAGATTTGCCATGGACCAAAGAGAACACCTATTATTAATTGTACAGAATTTCATTGTGCCAATTAGTCAGCTTTCCTCTCCACCCTGTAGCTAGCTAGATATTCCCCATGTTGATATAAATTTGGAGTTCCTTCTCACCATTCTTTTCTATCCTTAATAAATAGCAGTGTGTTTTTGGGGAAATACTTGCATGATTAATCCAAAAGGAAACCAATCAATATCATTCAATTTTAGTGTTTATTTATTTAATGGATCCTAAAAATAGGGGTGAGGCTATTCACATTCTTAACTAATTGAAGTGTCAATAATCCCACCCTGGCTCTAGATTTTAACTAGAGATTATAGTTTGAAAAATAATAAATAAATAAAAATAATAGTTTTTGCAATTCTAATCTTCATTCGGCTTGGTCCATGTTAATGAAAAAGTCCAACAGCATATCCGACTCCTTGGATCCGCACCGCTAACTTTAGTCAATCCCAAACTCAACCACCCCAAACAACATACCCAGCCACGTGTCATCATCCCAACAGATACTGAGCAATTATAAATATCCACTTTCATCACTCCCAAACCTCAACCAATCTCTGCAACAATGTCGAACCCTAAGGTCTTCTTCGATATGGCCATCGGCGGCACTCCCGTCGGTCGCATCGTCATGGAGCTATACGCCGATACCACCCCTCGCACCGCTGAGAACTTCCGTGCTCTCTGCACCGGCGAGAAGGGAGTCGGACGCAGTGGCAAGCCACTCCACTTCAAGGGATCATCCTTCCACCGTGTTATCCCTAACTTCATGTGCCAGGGAGGTGACTTCACTGCCGGAAACGGTACAGGAGGCGAATCAATCTACGGAGCCAAGTTCGAAGACGAGAACTTCATAAAGAAGCATACCGGTCCTGGAATATTGTCCATGGCGAATGCTGGACCAGGAACCAACGGATCTCAGTTTTTCATTTGCACAACGAAGACGGAGTGGCTTGACGGAAAGCACGTGGTGTTTGGTGAAGTGGTGGAAGGATTAAACGTGGTGAAAGAGATCGAGAAGGTTGGATCTAGCTCCGGCAAGACCTCGAGGCCAGTGACCATCGCCGATTGCGGTCAACTCTCTTAGATTTAGTGGCTCTGATATGTGTCGTCTTGTCTATTTCAGTTTGTCGTTTATGGTTTTCATGTTAGTTACTAAGTCGTCGTCGTCGTTTTTAGGATGGTGAAGTGAATGGATCATATCATCATACTGTTTATTTTTGGAGTATTGGTAGTATGTGCATGGTTTGTATCGGTGGTGGTGATAACTACACCTTCTCAATAAAATTACTGGTATTATTAACATCACATTTTTTACTATCATTTATGCTGCAATGGATATGATCCTCATACTATAGTAGCTCTTCAAATTAAAATGAAGAAATAGGTTCGGTTAAGATTAAAGTTATGTTTGATGTGATAGAAAAGTAACCCTCGTGTTTAATGGTTACGATAGAGCATCAGCATTATCTCATGAGTACATTTCTTATTTTAGAAAAGTAGGTTTTGATAGCATTTATTAAAAGTGTGGTTTGTCATAACATGAAAGATCTTTGATTGAGATGAGACGTGGTGAAGTGTGTGTATAGTAGGCGTGTCAAAATAATGTGATTCATGTGCATGGCCTTTTGGAAATATCTGCTATACGTGCCACCCTATCACCGCACATATCCTTTCACCACTTATCAATTATTATCTTATTCTATTTTTTGTTGCTTAGCCTCGGAATTCACAATTGTCTAATTATAGCAATACATATACACACACCATTTTTATAAGATATTGCATGTTTATATACATCTATATGTTGTGTGTATATATATTAAATACTTCATTTTTCAAGTAAAGTTGAAATGTTATACTCTTTAAAATTTTGACATGTCTTCTTTTGTTTGTAGAATACAAATGCACCTAACAATATATGAATTGTAATTTATCAGAATTGAGTTTTTCTTTAATAGGATGAACCATGAGTTGAATAAATCTTATCCTATATTGATATGTGAAGTTGAGTGGATAATTGAATAGAAATCACCAAGCGAATGAGTGAAAGTTGAGTGGATAATTGAATAGAAATCACCAAGCGAAACATCTGGGTGACTTCGGGAGAGGTTATAAAATCACCTTGTGCTCCAAAAACATCTCGATTGATATAATATAGTAATGAGCTTTAGGATTTGTCAAGACATGTACTCACCAACTGAAATAGGATGAAGATCTGCTGTCCCCATTGGTGTCCCCAATGGTGTACCAGACCAATCATAATCTGCCATCCAATTAGAGAAAAAATTATAAAATAAAAATCTAATATTTTATATTAAATAGTGCAATTCCATTGGGTAGGGACAGGGAGACAGAATATTTTGGGGACAGAGGATCCCATCCCCTGAGATAGGGCCTCCACAAAACTGAGAATAACGAGTTTGGCTCCCCTGAGATAGGTCAGTGAGCCCTCAGATTGCGACACGTGTAATTAAAAAAATGGAGGGCTCAGATTTAAATTTGTATTAGTTTATTTAAAAAAAAAAAATAAGTGTAATCGATTACCATATGGTGTAATCGATTACACCATTTAAAAATTTAAAATAAATGTAATCGATTACTATATGGTGTAATCGATTACACCAGTTAAAAATTTAAAATAAATGTAATCGATTACCATATGGTGTAATCGATTACACCAGTTAAAAATTTAAAATTGTATTTGTTATTTGATCTTCAACATCTATTTGTCATAAGTTAAGTAATTTAAGTGAGAAAATACTATTCACTAGTATATCAGTTAGTAATTTAAGTGAGGAAAACAAAAATAAAATTTGTCATTAGTTGGCCGACCATTAACCTTTTATATTATTTTCTTTCTCATTATTCTTATTATTTGATTGAATGAAAACTTAACTATATGAGAATAGTCCAAGTTATTATTATAAATGGTGATCTTTCCCAACCTATGGCTAAGGTTTTGATGATACTCACTAGCAAATCAAAAGTCAAAAAAGCTCAAATATATAGTTTAAGTCTTCCAGGTAAAACGATACTTGAACTTAAAATCTCTTAACTATACGATAAAGGCTGATCTTTGAAAAACTCATGCATGAAACTAAGATCATTTGCACTAAAGCACAAATATTCTGTACTGTGTAATCGATTACACAATACTGGTAATCGATTACACAATATTGGTAATCGATTACACAATACTGGTAATCGATTACCTGATGATAAACTAATCAGACATGTGCATTTTACATCATGTAATTGATTACACTATACTGGTAATCGATTACACTATACTGGTAATCGATTACACTATACTGGTAATCGATTACACTATACTGGTAATCGATTACCTGATGATAAACTAATCAGACATGTGCATTTTACATTATGTAATCGATTACACTATACTCGTAATCGATTACAACATATTAAAAGAATCAGATATGTGCATTTTTTACATTGTAATCGATTACACCATGTTTGGTAATCGATTACATAAAGCCGTTGAGTTTGTATTTTAAATTTTTAACTGGTGTAATCGATTACACCGTATAGTAATAGATTACTTCAGTACAGATGGGTAATATTTTCGATGATGTAAGATTAAATACTTGAATGTATCCTTGATGAGGTCAGAATAGGAATTTGGGTTGTATGGGTTTGCAGCAGTGAGGATTCTTGAGAGAAATTCATAGACTTATCTATACATTTTACACTTGAATGATCATACATCATTTGTACATTGGTAAAGTTACATTTTGAATGACAGATGCCACTTGTCACAATCTGGGCTGCTGGGTAGATCAATGGCATCCTCTCTCCTTAAAGAGAAATACATTTAATTGACATTGAAATTGAAATATTGTAGAAATCCCAGCAGTTATTGTTGGAAGTTTCTTTCCCTCTTCTCTTTTAACTACTCATTATTTTATTTTATTCATTTCATTTCATGTTGGAGATATCATTATAAGTACAAACACACTAACTAGTAACTAATATTGTAGGCACTGTTAAATTAGACAGGAACAACAAACACAATTCATCATTTGATAACACATGAAACATTATATTAGATGCTTGTAGATTAGTAATGCCAACTACATAAAAATGGGTTTTGCCAGTAGTGGAAGAAAAAGGAAAACAAATGCCAGGAACTCAATTTCTTATAAAGTGGGTGATGTTGAATGGACCAATAAGATTCCAGAGTGTCCAGTATATTACCCATCACAGAAGGAGTTTCATGATCCTTTCGCTTATCTACATAAGATTCTTCCAGAAGCATCAAGTTTTGGTATGCTATACCAGATTGTGTATATAACCTTTGCTTCTAAAAAAGTGTAACAAAATTCAGAAACTGATCATGTAACATGTTAGTTTCCTTAACAAATGTGTGGCCATTTTTTAGATGCATAGAAATATGAATGGTAAGAAAGTTTCATTTTAAGTATGTGTGATGATTAGCACAATGTTTGTCTTGGCAATTCAATATATATGTGACATGTAATTTCTGCTTTTCTGTTTCCTTCTTAATTAGAAGTGTTCCTTCTGTGTTCTTAGGGATATGCAAAATTGTTTCTCCTATAATTGCATCTATTCCTGCTGCTGTTGTCTTAACCAAAGAGAAGAAGGATTTCAAGTTTGAAACTAATGTACAACCCCTTCGGCTTTCTGAATGGAATGAGAAAGATAAGATCACCTTTATGAAAGGAAGGTAAAAGAATATTATGATCATGCTATGCTTTTGATTTGTCTAAAATAAAATGATCAATTGCTGTTTATTTTACTATTGTTGTTATCAGAAAATACACATATCAGGAATTTGAGGCTCTAGCAAACAAGGCCTTTCTTAGTCGATTTTACAGTTCTAGGAGTCTCTCTTCTTCATATATTGAAAAGGAGTTCTGGCACGAAATGGCACATGGCCATAAAGGTACAGTTGAGTATGGAGTCAATGTTGAAGGTAGTGCCTTTTCATGTGATCCCAAAGACAAGCTTGGAAGAAGCAAATGGAATTTGAAGGTTAGTCAATAATATATCAAATGCTATATGTGACAGTACCATTCTTCTTTGCTTGTATTTATTGTTTGGTTAATAAATTTAAGTATGGTTCCATTGGTATCAGAATTTCTCACGGCTGCCACAATCCACATTGCGCTTAGTTGACAAGGGAATTCCGGTAAGAATGTAAGTTTTGAAACATAAGTTCAATTTTATTTTATGTTTCCTAATTCCTATGTGATTATTATAGGGAATTACTGATCCTATGCTTTACATTGGGATGCTGTTCAGTATGTTTGCATGGCATGTAGAAGATCACTACTTATATAGGTATTTCTCAGAAGAAGTTAGTCTCCACCATTTTTTACGGTGCTCAATGACTTTATCTTAATAACATTGCTGTTTTATTTGCAGCATAAATTATCATCATTCAGGTGCAAATAAAATTTGGTATGGCATACCTGCCCATGAAGCCTCTCAATTTGAAGATATTGTCCTACATAATGTGTATTGCAAAAATATCTTATCAAAACATAGAGAGGATAAAGCTTTCCAACTACTAGCATATAAAACAACCATGTTCCCTCCAGATATCTTCCTACAACATGATGTGCCAGTTTACAAGGCTGTTCAGAATCCAGGAGAGTTTGTCATTACCTTTCCTAGAGCATATCATGCTGGATTTAGTCATGGTAATCTATCTACTTTCTCACATGTATGCACACGCAGATTTAGTCATGAGAGATCAATACAATAGAGACTGTTGTTTATTGTTTATCTGATTACTTTTGTTGATTCAGGTTTTAATTGTGGAGAAGCTGTAAACTTTGCTATTGGTGATTGGTTTCCACTAGGGGCTGAAGCTAGTAAGCGTTACGCGAATCTCAGAATGTTTCCTATTATTCCATATGAGGAACTTCTTTGTAAAGAGGCAATGCAACTTTACAAATTGTCAAAAGACAGAGGTTCTAAGAACTTGGCATCTAATCATGCTACAGTCCTGTCTTTTGTGCATCTTATACAATTTTATAAGAAGACTCTCTTGCAACTGAAAGGTTCAAAAGAGTGTTCAATTTCTTCAAGTACAATAGGGACCCTGATATGCTGCAACTGCCATAGAGATTGTTATGTAGGTTACATGCTGTGTGAGCACTGTTATTCCCATCCAATTTGTCTTTATCATGGTAAGAAATCAATTCATTGTATCTTCATTTGGAGAATTATTATTTCAATTGACATTCAGTTATGTCTAGTGAAGTTATTCACCATTGATATGCATTATATTACATGTTTATTTGAGCCATATTGATAAGTTTGAGATTCAGTTCTACATACCTTCATTTTGTTAGAATCATGGTTAACTTATTTATATATGTTTATTGGCTCATTGTTTATGTGATTCAGACATTGCATCAAGGAAGTGCACATGTGGTAGAGAATATATCGTTTTTAAGCGGGAAGACATGTTGGCAATGGAAGATGCTGCTACTAAGTTTGAAGAGGAAGGGGGGATGTTGCAGTTGTCGGGGTTTGAGCCTAGGTGCGCTTACACTTTATGTCTCACAACTTTATCAACTGAGTTGGTTGTTAGGGACCATTTGTATCATTTTATTGTTTGATTATTCTTTCATTTGAGGTACAATTGTCTTATTATTCTTTACTTTTGAAACTGAACCTGAAAACAGAAAAAAATTGGGCATGTAGATAAAAGTTCCAGAAGAACTATTACTTATTCAGGGTCAATTTCTAAACAGAAAACAAGAGAAGTGTCCAGCATCAATCTCAAAGTAGAAAAAAGAATTATGAAGTGTCACAGAAAAGAGAGGCCTCTAATAGTGATTGGAAATTGAAATATCCATGCTCCTGCACTATGTTTCAAGACCTTAAGATCACTAAGTTTCAGGCTCTTGTCATTCATTTTTCAATATTTTATGTTATTTTAGAATTTGTATCTTTAAACTATAGATTAGTTTAGCTTTTCTATTCTCTATAACACCTATTTCTTTTTTGCAATGTGTTATAGGAACAAACAATCTGTTTTATGCTCAAATATACTGTTATTAGTGTAAGAATTATATATTGTTTTTTTGTTATTTAACAATTTATCATCATCCACACTGTTTTAGTTGCAGTTTGCTGATTTGCCTAGAATAAGCTAACAATTCTAGTCATTTGAAGATAACAATGTGTTCAAGGGTTGAATACATGATAACATGAATACCGCAACCCCAAGTAAGCTTTATTTGTTGTAGTGTCAATCCTGTAAATCCTAGAATCCTGATATTAATCAGGATTTTACTTAATCACAAGTCACAACCTTTTTAAGCATTTACCAACAAATTTAATTAGTACTTTGTAGTATTGCATGACTTCATATTTGTTTGCTAACTTTTATGCCAACAAGACAACAACATCAACATGCATGCTGATTGATTTTTTCTGATGTCAAAACTCAAAGATTTGCTTTTCTTTTCTAAAATGCAAAAGGTATAAAATGAAGTTAAATAAAATTTGGATTATTTATAAAAATACAAAAGGTATAAAATGAGTTCCTTCTGATGTATTGTGTTTTTTCAAATAATTTACAAAATTCAAATAATCCTAATAAAGCCGTACTTAACGGGTATGGTACGTATGTTATACCGCATATGCAATAGAATCGGTCAAAATCGGTGAAAACCGGTCGGTTTGTACATTATATTTTTTTTTAAATTTCATCCCTAAAAAGTGAAATACACTGCCTCACATTTCAAATTTTCAATTCTTCCCCAATTCTTCAACTTCAAGGATTGATACTTATGTCATTTATTTGTATTTTGCGTTTGTCAAAGTGATAATTTTGGATTGATATATGTTTTGCACTTTAGACTTTAATTTTGTTAAAGACTTAATGTTGTTTGTTTATGTGAATTTGGAATAGATTATGAATATGAATTATAAATCTGAATACCTATTTATTTGAATTTTTTTGTTAATACGTTCATATATATATATATATATAAATGTCCGGTTGAACCAGGATGCAGTTTAGTTACTGAACCACCGGTTGAACCAGCATGCAGTTTAGTTAATGAACCACCGGTTGAACCAGCATGCAGTTTAGTTACTGAACCACCGGTTGAACCAGCATGCAGTTTAGTTACTGAACCACCAGTTGAACCATTATATCACTATACTAATATCCTAACCGGTTTGATAATCGGTACAGTTTTAATAACATTGGTAAAATTAGTCTCTCCTATTATAAATCTAAATTGGATCTTTATAAAATGACAAGAAAAATATATATACATCCATCCACAGTGTGTAAATATATTATCACTTATCCTCCATCATGTTTTATAATATATTAGACTCATAATCTAATTTTTATAAATAGAGAAAATGGTTGAAAACCCAAAACGAAATCTGAGGTAGTAAGTGAGAGGTAAATGAAGCTCCCACTTCCTCGAACGCTTACACCATTTTCTTCACATTCATCCCTTTTTCTTCACTCATTTCCAAATTTCGCTTCTTCTTCTCCAAAACCCAATGATGATGACCAAAACGACACTCGTTTTGTGTCACTCCTTTCCAGCATCCTTCGTGGAAACCAGAGTTGGAACCTCGCCTTCAACGATCCTTCAATTTCATCCACATTGAAGCCTCACCACGTCGAAATACTCTTGCTCCAAACCCTAGATGATGCCAAATTGGCATTAAGGTTCTTCAACTTTCTCGGTTTGCACAAAAATTTCAACCATTCAACCACCTCGTTTTCAATATTGGTTCATGCCCTTGTTCAACAAAGGCTTTTTTGGCCTGCAAATTCATTGTTGCAGACCCTTTTACTTCGTGGGTCGGACCCAAAATCGATTTTTCCAAACTTTTTGGATTCACATAGGCAATGTAAGTTTTCATCCACTTTGGGTTTTGATTTGTTGGTTCAGAGTTACCTACAAAATAAAAGAGTTTTTGATGCTGTGGTGATTTCAAGGCTCATGCTTGTGAATAAATTGTTACCTGAAGTTAGAACATTAAGTGCACTTTTGAATGGACTTTTGAGGATTAGAAAGTTTATAATGGTTTGGGAGTTGTTTGATGAGTCCGTGAATGCTGGTGTCCGACCCGATCCTTATACTTGTTCAGCTGTAGTGAGGAGCTTGTGTGAATTGAAAGATTTTTTTAGGGCTAGGGAAAAGATTCTATGGATGGAATCAAATAGGTTTGATGTAAGTATTGTTACTTATAATGTCTTAATCCATGGGTTATGCAAGGGTGACCGAGTTTGGGAAGCTGTTGATGTTAAAAGATCATTGAGTGAAAAGGGTCTTAAGGCAGATGTGGTTACGTATTGTACACTAGTGCTTGGTTTTTGTAGGGTGAAAGAATTGGATATTGCTGTTCAGCTTATGAATGAAATGGTCGAAATGGGGTTTGCTCCAACCGAGGCTGCTGTATCTGCATTAGTGGAAGGGTTAAGAAAGCAGGGAAAGATTGACGATGCTTATAATTTGGTGGTTAAGGTTGGAAGTTTGGGTTCTCTGCCGAATTTGTTTGTTTATAATGCATTAATCAATTCTTTGTGCAAAGGTGGATATTTGAATAGGGCGGAGTCACTTTATAGTAATATGTGTTCCATGAACTTGCGCCCCAATGATATTACTTATTCTATTTTGATTGATTCCTTTTGCAGAAGGGGGATGATGGATGTTGCAATATCTTATTTTGATAAAATGATAGCAGATGGAATAAGAGAAACTAAATATGCCTACAACTCTTTGATAAATGGCCAATGTAAGTTTGGGGATTTAAGTGCTGCCGAGTCTCTGTATACAGAGATGATCAATAAAGGGTTGGAGCCAACTGCTTCAACCTTTACATCATTGATTAGTGGATACTGCAAAGACTTACAACTACAAAAATCATTTCAACTATATAATGAAATGACTGTGAAAGGAATTATGCCAAATGTTTATACCTTCACCGCACTTATTTCTGGGCTTTGCAGCACAAATAATATGGATGAAGCATCCAAACTTTTTGATGAATTGGTGGAAAGGAAAATCATGCCAACAGAGGTAACATATAATATTATGATTGAAGGGTATTGTCGGAACAGTAGCATTGATAGGGCATTTGAAATGTTTGAAGACATGCTCCAAAAGGGACTTGTTCCAGACACATATACCTACAGACCTCTTATCAGTGGCCTATGTTCTACTGGTAGGGTTTCTGATGCTAGAGATTTTATTGATGGTCTCCACAAGCAGAACTTTAAGTTGAATGAGATGTGTTATAGTGCACTTCTACATGGTTATTGCCTGGAAGGGAGATTGGTGGAGGCACTAAGTGCTGCTTGTGAAATGATTCAAAGAGGAATCAACATGGATCTGGTTTGCCACGCTGTTCTTATTGACGGTGCTCTGAAGCAGCTAGACAGGAAGGTGTTATTTGGTCTCTTAAAAGAGATGCAAGATCAAGGACTGAGACCTGATAATGTAATATATACAAGTATGATTGACGCATTCAGTAAAGAAGGTTCTTTTCAGAAAGCTTCTGAGTGCTGGGATTTGATGGTCACTGAGGAATGCTTTCCTAATGTTGTGACTTATACTGCTTTGATGAACGGCTTATGCAAAGCAGGTGAAATGGACAGAGCAGGTCTTCTTTTTAAAAAAATGCTGACCGCTAATGTCCCTCCAAATTCAATCACATATGGCTGTTTTCTTGACCATCTTACCAAGGAGGGAAATATGGAAGCAGCTATAGGGCTTCACCATGCAATGCTTAAAGGGCTTTTAGCTAACACCGTAACATATAACGTTCTTATACGTGGTTTCTGCAAATTGGGTAGATTTCATGAAGCCACCGAAGTTCTTTCTGAAATGACTGAAAATGGTATTTTCCCAGACTGTATTACATATTCCACCTTAATTTACATGTACTGCAGAAGTGGCAACGTAGGAGCAGCACTTAAATTGTGGGATACCATGCTAAACAAAGGTCTTGAGCCGGATTTGGTTGCATATAACTTGCTAATATATGGTTGTTGTGTTAATGGAGAGCTCAACAAGGCATTTCAGTTGCGTGATGACATGCTGAGAAGAGGGGTGAAGCCAAGGCAAAATTTTCAAGTATTGCAAAATGGGCAATTTAGGAGCAGGAGTTAAATTGTGTAAACCATGCTAAACAAAGATTTAGATCTTAACTTGGTTGAATGTAACTTTCTGATCACCACAATGTATTTGAGGTGCATGATGAGCTTTGGCATTTTGCGGAGAGGAATAAAGCCAAGGCAAAAGATTTAGAATCTCTTGATGCAGAATTATTTTGAAAAGAAGTTAATGCCAGACGTTGTTGTCATATCCAAATCAGACAAGCCCTATAAAAGGTTATTATGTGCAAAGTTTATCACTTACTATCGGTTTCATTGTCTTGTGTGTATACTAATTATGTATTATCTTTATGTAGAGGAGAAGAAAAAGTTTACAGTGGTGAATAAGAGCACCAGGAGAACCAGAGAAGGAGCCCATCAAGACAAAAAGGAAATGAAAAGGATTGAATATTACAGAGAGGAAACACAAATACAGATGATTAAACTCCCCTTAAGAATTGTATGAAATTGTAAATTGTAATTTCAATTGAAACTAGTTGCAAGGATTATTTTGTATGTAGGAGATTCTTATGTTACCTTATTACTATCTTCAATTTACCCTGCAACTCGAAGATGTTGTAACATTCAAATGCAAGGCACTGATATTTTTTTCTCAAAAATCAAAGTATATTGCTTACGAATACGAGGCAATGAATATTTTTTTTTTACCAGATTATATTAGACTGAAGATTGTAAAGCATCATGAACAGTAATTTAGATTCTTTTCAGGCAATGTTAAATATTAGCAAAATTTCAATCTGCAACAATTAAGTGTGTTTATTGTTCAAAAGGAAAAGGTTTGCACGAGCATGCACCAGAGATAAGAAATGACTCTTGAGGAGGATGAGTGGATCACACGTTTTCTTCAGATAAAGTGATTTACCTATTTTTAACCTTTTTTTATTTTTCAGAATGCAATCTACCTTTTGTGCTATGAAGTTGGGAAGTAGCAACCAAAACTTCCTCATTTCAAGTGAGTGGATATTGAGATTAAACTAAAGCACAAGTAACATATTTTATGGCTGCGTCCCCAGTGTTAATTTTTATTAACACTTAACACTTCATATAAACTGAATTGCAAAGTTCAGTATAAACTATTTAGTCCACACATGATTTTATGGTTGTCAGCTAGGATCTTCAAAGAAAAGTCTTCATCATAATCATTATTGTTATGGTTAAGTTAAACATAAGATTAATTGCAAATCATTATGCAGAAAGAACATTGGAGATTTTCGCCTGAGGAGGCCTCTAATGTAGTAATGTCCAACACTTCAATCTGTCAATGTCATCCTTCATGAATACTCAGGTTCATGGTAAACAATAGCACATCTTGATTGGACAGAAAACTATAGTAGTTTTAGTCCACCTGTTACATCATTTACCACTTCAACAGGTCCTGCAAAAAAATAGCAGATAAGTTAAACTATACTTGGGAAAGAAATGCTAAATTGACAAGAGATGTTACTAGAGGAGTATTACCCATAATTGCCATCACTGTTCTGGAATCTGATAGACAGGAAACAAAGAAAACGTAAGCGTTATATGATAAGCATTAAATGTCAACAAACATTTATAACCATATCATATAGCATTTTTATGATAGAGAATTATGGCATCGTTCTATCCATGTAGCCAACCCGACCTAGTGGAATTATGGTTTTGTAAAGATTTATATACTAGACCTATAAAAGAAGAATACCGCGCAAATGATGAAAGAAAAGCAAATTTTCTTCATTTACAACTTCACTATATAAATTGAACTATTTTTTCTCCTTGATGCAACAAAGTTGCAGAGTCCAAAATGAACAGACTAAGCTTTTCTTTTCTTCAGAATGTATCTATGAACCATCAATTACGAGTACGGGTTCTGGTTCAATATAGATAACAAAAAAAGGACAATGAGATGGCCATCTTATTTTAGAAAGAGGAATACTATCTCTACTTTAAATTCTAGCTGTGCATATGATCCCTGTAGACACGCTTAATACGAGATCTAGACAAATATACTTCACATGGAGTGCAAGACAATAATTTTATGTTACTTTAGGCAGTAAATTAACAGACAAACAATGGTGAAAATTTAAATTATGTGAGAGATACTACAAATCAATCAGCTACAAATTAGATGTATTCCGAATACTCACTTGGTGCAATCTGTGTTCTCCCAGCATCGATGGTGATATGGGTGGGTAACTTCAGAGATTTAGCCCTTTCCTGACACATTAAATAACAATTTATTTAAAACAAAACCAACTTCTGAGAGAGTTACTATACATTAAAGAATTTGATATCGTAAAAATAGGTTAAAATGTGTAGTATTGGGCATTTGAGAGCAAAGTGAATCTAAATTTGTTAACATTGCTGCAAAGGAAAAAAGAAGATAACAAGCCAAAGCAGACAAATTGATTCATAGACAAAGATATACCAAACAATATATCAAATTAGTGTATATAAACTAAGTAGACAAAACAAAAATAGTTTAAACTACTTAATATTTTAAGAATATGTTTGGTTGTAACATAATAAACCTTTCGTGCTATTACATTTTGCAAAAACGAAAGAGATAATTGTGTACATCCTTAAAATTTTATTAAAACTTACAAGAAAGATTTAGCCAAAGTAAATGCCTTTTATGAATAACCTAAGACATAATAAAGTTGATATAACAAAGAGTGCTTCATTCACATGAGTTCAGAGTTTCAACGTGAAAAGGTCAACTTTTTGGGTGACAGTTTATGCTATGCACACATCCTGACCTTGGCCGTTCATTGTTTATAGCCCAAATTCCCAAGCCTCTCAGTTCTATCATTTTCACAACTCCAAAGTCAAAACAACTTCATTTGTATTTTTCAAGACATGTTTCTAAACTATAAACAAATCATATAATGTTCTCAAATAAGCTTTTAACCCTAACAAATTTACAGGACCTATTTATATATTCTAGTGATTTTGGGGTAATCAATATTGTTTGCTTCCTGAATTCCCTCAACTTCCTCTCCCTGCGCATTAATCATTTTCTAAATTTCAGGCATTTATATGATTAGCGTAAAAGATAGGCAATTTCATATGTTTCTCCCAGGACGAAACCAGGTTATCTAATCAAATTTAATTGTGTGGTCATAACTGTAATAAATAACTGACCAATGTATAGCAGGCAAGTATCCAATAATCGAGACCTTAAACTTATTAAACAAAAAATTAGCTAAAGTAGCACCATATTTCCCAATACAATACTCACTTGCAAAGCCAGCATATCTTCTTCAGATTCAATTTTGACAACAACCTTTGGCTGTGCGCACATCTCCCACCTGCACATTGAGTCCAAACTTCAGAATGATGATATACAATTCAAGATGACCTGCAAGTGAAACCGAGGTTGTTGCAGTACCTGTTCAAAGCCTTTGGTGCTCGATTGTGGAGCTTTTTATAGAGTCCCAAAGTTGCATGACTACAAAAGTAGACAATATTGATTGTGAACCCCAAAACAGTTAAAAAAAATGTCCATTGAAATGAAATGAAATAAGATAAAGAAACATGTTGTTATGGTTGAAAAGGAAAACAAATTAGAAGCAATAAATTAGTTATTGGGGATGATGGGATTGCTATGTTAGTGGTCTTGTACAAAATACAGCAACATATATTTTAGTGAACCTAATATCTTAGACTCTCACAATATTCAAAGTTTAAAACAGAGAATTTGAGCATGTTTGGTAAGAAAAGCTTATCGCTTAATTGTAGGTACCTGCATTGAGCAGCAATTTTTCCTTTACCCATCTTAAGATCATTCCTGACAACCAATATCTGCAATAAAAAAGGAACGATTTTGGAAATAACCCAGAAAAAATGAAGTAATGGGTTGGATGAAAAGGATGAATACCAACCATTTTAAAATCATCGAGAATTTGAGCGAGTTGTTCAATGGGGAGAGGGTCTTTGAGTTTGGATTTAGTATTGTTGTTCTTGTTATTGAATTTGTTGTCTTTAGGAAGAGACCTAAGTGAGGAAAGGAGAAAACGAGAAGGATAATGAGAACCGATGAAGTAACCGAAAGCAAGATAGCCAGCCCCAACTAGAACCAAACTCAACCATGTCAGTTCCATTCACAACTTACTAGGGTTTCACACTTCCCTCTTTTTCTTTTTTTATAAACACTAAATATTTAATTTCATCCCTAGTATTTATCAACTATATCAGTATTATATATTAATTATTTTTTAGCATAAATTTGTAATAATTGAATATTAATTTGAATTTTTATCTTTCAGAAACGGATTAATACATGCAAAAATTTATAAAATACCCCCTAACTATTTAAATCGAGTTTGGTTCTCTTAATAACAATGTAAGAGTTTTATACATTGTCAGCTTACTATCCACTATCGAGAACTAACATTATCTCATTCATGTCACACTCTAAGTCAACACATGAAAAAACTGGGTATGGGTCCTTAATCTAGACTCATTCACTTTAATATCCAAAGTCCAGGTTGAAGTTAAATGTAATTTTGAGCTAATAATGTAGTAATTTAATGTCCTCAAAGTCAAATGAATTTACTCTAAGTCAATAAGACACTGATTAAGTTATTGATAAATTGATAGACATGATCATAATTGTGGAGTCTCTCTTGGTTGGGGTATTACTAGATTGTTTGCTTTCGCTTTGGAGGTGACTCTGTAGACCATGTAATCTGTTAATAAGTTCTACATTTAAAACTATGTCCCTAAGTTTTATACAGTGCATATAAGAGTAATCTTCTCTTCATCCCATTCTGGCCACTTCTTAGAGTTGCTCAACCTGTAGGAGTTCCTCATCATGAAGAGGTAAGGAAACTCTTCACACTTTCTTCTTCATGAGACAGGTGAAGACTAACCCATTTCAATGCATAGTTAGTGAAGTAAGTGCAACCCTTCCCAACAAAATATCTTCTATAATAATATGAACCACAAAATGTACTCCAAACTGAAGTAATGGAGCCATATTATATAATTATGGATACTCGTCATTGCAAAGTAAGTTAAAGATTAGTTTAAACTTATGAAACTAAACATAACTAATAGATTAATATGTGTTCCTCTGATACATGGGAAAACAGCAGCATATATATGGCTAGAAACGAGAAGAAGGGAGTGTTTGAGCAGAGAGGAAATGAGTGAAGAGAGAAAGGGATTGGTGAGGTGCAAAGACTGGAACTTGATGACCAGCACCTCTAATGGTTACAAATGTAAGACCACCTTCATACTCTTCCATCCACCCTGCAACTTCACTCTTATGAAACCATGCTCTCCACCCTTTCTTTACTTTCAACCCCATCTTCTTTATGCTATATCTTGTTGATGTCACTGGTACCCTACCATCTGTGTCACCACTGCATGCATACATCAAAATTTACCAACATCATTAATTCATGATATAACTCAAATATAACATATAACTATATGAGTTCAATTACAAGCTGTTTTTGGAGTACCTGTATATCCATATGCGTAAGCCAGCATGTAAGAGCTTTTCAATAATTGGCAGGACTGTGTTTGGTGAGTCATTCCATTTCTGAATTACAGAGCTGCACAAAACATTGCAACTTGATCGAGTCATAAATTACAAATACTATTATATATGATGCATATGGAAAATAATATTTAACATTTTTATTACATGGAACATGCACTTGCTAGGAAGGTGAATTATTAGTAATATTGATACCTGCAAAGGGTATAGGGATATGACAAGTTGGTAATATTGGCATGTAGGGCCTTCTGGACATCCTTATCATTGAAATATTTGGCCACATAATCCTCTGTACAGGGATCGTATCCCGATGGTAGCGTATGCCACAGCTCCTAGAATTCAACACAAACACAAATATGTAGTTTACATCACAAATATTTATTATGCTCAATGTTATGTTCTTATTAATATATCATATATCACATCCTCTTTAATTGTCAGCTAAAATATGTGAGCATGTCTAAGTGGTCTTATAAAAATAGCAGGTGAGAATAATGTTCATGTCATTAAAATAAGTTTTTGTTCTTTACTGCAGTTATATTAACTTTATCAAAGATTCGGATGAATTGTAATTACTAGCACTTGGTTATGCATTTTCTAATACACTTTCAGCAGATTAGGAATGGCTTACATGTCGTGTGAGAAGATGAGGAGCAACAAGAAGTTTGGGTGAAACTGCTCTTTGATATTTATTGAGACAAATGGGTGAGTAAATGCTATATATGTCAATATCTGAGTAAGCTTGTAATAGCCCTGTAACATGCAAATCACAAGCCTCTGTTTGATTTTCTTCTCTAAAGTCACAATCATTGATTATCCCATAGTATACTTCATCTGAGATGATGGCATGGCTCCAAGCATAATCAATCATCCCATTGGTATCTGTAAGATCATTGATCACAGCATTTCCAATCTGAATTTTGGCCACAATAAGTTTATTTGTTAACCATTTATTTGCTATGTTTGTCAAAGGTAATGCATAAAATTCTTTCTCATATGGTGACTACAATATTAAAGATAATTTGATGATAGTCCAATATAGTTACCATGAATCCCTTGAAATTTATGTGAGTGCTCTTTTTGGTATGTCTGTTTCCTTCATAGATAAGTTCAGCAAGCTGTGGAACATAATGGCCTATAAGTCCAAACATACAAAAATGTACATTAGCACTTGTTTTCTTAATGATTTATTTTAACAAAAAAATGAAGTATTATAATGGGTTAAGTTAAAGTTAGAGATTAATATATAATGGTACCTGCATAGCTCTCTCCAGCAATATAAAAGTGATGGGATGTGAAGCTTGGGAACCTTTTGAACCAACCAATCAAAAAGGCATAGTTATCAATAGCAGAAACTCGATCCCCAAGTTCATGCAAATCTTTGGAGATGTTTGTGTAAGAAAAACCAACACCAACTGGTGACTCCAAGAATATGATATTTGCAACTATGGCACGGGAAAGTGAAGTTACACACATATATTAATTAGAGACCCCGAATTATAAATGAAATTAAAAATGAAAAGATAATGAAATTATGTAGAAAGTTTAATTACCTTTGTTCCAAGAGAATTCGTTAAGTGTGAGTCCTTCTTTGTCTTTAACAAGAAATGGACCAAGCTCTCGTGCAGCTCCATAGGCAATGGACGAGCAACCAGGTCCTAGTACACATTTTTTTTTTAATTATTATTATCATCACTCATTAATTGATAATCCAAAAAAGAATTAAAGTACTCTAGATTAATCTATTTAATTTGATTTACAGTGGAATCTACCTCAATCAAACATTACAAGTCAAATAAGGGTAGGTAGTCTTTTCCTATTGTTCCATTGTGTTTTATGTTACTTGTTCCTCTACAGGGGTGGGGTAATAATACATGCACATGTAAGAGAGAGAAAGGCACCAACAGAAATTTGTCCACAGTGAAAATGTTAGGTATCATTTGTTATCTTCTTCTAAAAAAGACTCGTGAATGCATAGGGTCCTTTCTCTTATGTCTTTACCTTGGACCACCCCTGTCTGTTAAAGTCAGTGAGTCCTATAGTGGACTAAACAATTTCAAAGCATTCAAACAAGAAAGCATTCTGATTTCTAACACTTAGGAAAAGATTCTTTTAAATATGTTTGAACAAACTGAGTATATGTACTAGTAATATGCTCAAATAGTAGTATAGTACTATTTAATATATATTCTTTATTTAGTTTTCCAAAGTGAGTATATGTACTAGCTTAACGTTATTCAAAATTGTAATTTAAGAATTGTGGGTGATGATTAACCTTAGGTTCATATGGACAAAATATTTAACATTCTGTCATAGAACAAGAAATAAAACAGATTAGAAGAATATTTTAGAAAAATGGTGTGTAACCTCAATTATATATTGTAGTAACTGAGTAGTAAATAGTAAGAATTCAACATTCTGCCATCAATCAAAGGTAAGAGCAGGGAATATTCCCACTCTATTTTATTTCTTTGAAATTGTGATGACAATCTCTATGGGCTTGACACCACATCTTCACCCAAAACCTTAAAGTATTAGATTTATGGGTCCATCCACTTATATGTTCTTAAACTCATCCACTATTCCATAATGTGGGACTTCTCCATTCACACTATATATATATATATATATTATCAGATTGTTACTGAATCTATGACCGGACAAAATGTACTTTGGGCACTGTGAACATTGGTAACAGTGACTGACTCAAAAAACTACACAACCACGCCATTTCTCCCACCCTCCTATTTTTATCCCCATTCTTATCTTTCCCAATCAAAACAAAAAACTTCATTTTTATCTCAAACTCTTTCTCCAAACCATTTGTTTTTTGGAAAAGTTTCAGCATAGATAATTGATATACAACACTAAAGGGCAAATAACCCAAAGTTATGGGGTGCTTTATGCACTTTCCCCCTTCTTTTAATTCATAAACAATATGAAAAAAAATGCTTAAACCACAATTAAATTTTTATAAAGAGATTTTTTTTTTGCTGAACTTCAGTATAGTAAATTTTCATGTATACAGGATTGCACTTAAATATAATATTGAAAGGGTGCAGAAAGATATGGAATATGAAAAATAGGATAAGAAAGAAATGAAAGAGTGGAAATTAAAGTGCATATATACCTCCATTAAGCCAAAGCACAAGAGGCTTATGTGAGGGTTGTTCTTGAGCTTCAAAGAACCAGTAGAACAATGCCTTCTCTTCATCTGGTCTTAGCTTCACATAACCAGCATAGTGTCTGAATTTCACCGCTGGCTGTCCCGGCAAGTTCTTCACTATGTCAGCCTCCTGTTGTTGTGCCTCCATGCCGGAATATTCTCTTATGGAGGCAACAGTGGAGACTGACATGGTAGTAATGATAAGGAGGCAGCATGAGAGTATGGTACAGAAAGTGGCCATTGTTGGATTTGAGATGAGCTAGTACTACAACTCTTTCATTAATAGTGGAGAGTGGGGGACTCATATATACATGTGCTCATATTGTAGAAAGTTAAAAAGATAATAATATCAAAGAGTGTAATAAAATAAAAAAAGTGACATTGTCATGTAGAATCTTTGTCCACAATCTATGTCCTGAGCCAATAAGAATCTTACTTTTTATTTTTTTTAAAATTTTATTTATTTATATAATAATATATCATTGTTTCAAGACAGGGAATGAGACACCGTTTGAGACATGTGATTCTCATATTCAACATTAAGATGTGTTAATGAATGTCCTCTCTCATGTTAACTACATCTAAAATGAGTCGAGTATAGCCCTTTGGGCTTTATCAACTACTTTATGAACGCATGCATTAGTACGTGGAAAGCATTGCTCCCCTATAGTAAGAAATATTAATGAGAACAATTATGCACTTGTACAGATGAGATCTGTCGCTGTATCTATGTTTATGATGATTTTGTCAAAATAAATTGACTTTTCGTTGTTATTGTTATTCATTTTTTTCCTCTCTCAAAACTAACTTTCATGCTGGTCCCTTCTTTTAATTTTATCTGTCACATATACTCCTCAGTCTTCCTTTTAATTTTGTGAATGGTTTTTTTGCTTTCTTCTTTTCTTGATCCTTCCTTAGTATTATTCACTTTATTGTATTTCTTCATTGCATTAACTCCTCATTTCTCTAACACTCCATTTTTTTGTAGTACGACCAAGTCTAAAAATAACATTAATTAATTTCTTTTTGCTTTTACTTGATTCCAAGTTTCTTTTCTCTAATACCATTAGAATTTGATTTACCTCTTCATTCTCGTGTTCTGTTTTGTCGTGGTTCCCATATAGGTGAAAACAGATATGTTTTCGTACACAAATTTTAAAGAAGAGGGCAATGTAGATATGCACATACAAATCATTTACTCTTGCCATGGTTGAAAGCAGATTACAAATCTTCGGTTACCCTTATAGCATGAAAGTGTGATATAAATTTATTTCTTGAATTCTCTACCAAGCAACAAATAATGAATACAAATACTTGATGTATAGAATGTGAACAATTCTCGGCATCCTGAAGTAGCTTAAATAGTTTGCATGATACATTTAAGGAAGAGTCTCATACATAAAGCTCATTCATACTACAAGAGTCTTAGTACTAATGTTATCTATTAAGTAAAGAGATCGATAGAGATAAGAACAACTGCTTACACATTAGCTTAAACCATTCCATTCGTCATAGAATTCTTTCACAAATTCCTCCATGAACTTATGCCTTCTCTCAGCCCTCCTCTGCCCGGCCTGAAATTGGTAGCTTGACTTCAAACTCCATGATAAACTTAATACATAGGCATATACTTATTGACAGACTTACTACGGAAATCTATGTCGTAAAGTATGCATAAGACGAATTTTGCAACTTGGAAAATTGGACAGTGAGATATTAGTCAAAAACTGAAGTAAAAAAAATCAAATGGAGACCTTGGTTTTCATCATATCTTTGACCTTGAGAAGCTTCTCATGAAAATGATTAATAGTAGTTTGCTGCTCTGAGTTCATGTATTGCTCCTTAGATAAATCAGACCGTGGTAGAATGGCAGGATCATGCAAGAGCCTCTTCCTACTCCCACCAAAGGTGAAACATCGTGCAATTCCTGACATTAAGGGACACAAAAGGGAAATTATACTTTAATATCCTAGTTAATATCCAGGCTTTAGAATTTAAGTGTAACATATATTTAAGTAAACTTTGAGCCCTCCACTGAAAAGCTGAAAGACAGTAAATTCCACGTACCTATAGCACCAATAGCATCAAGTCGATCAGCATCTTGCACAACTCCAAATTCTGGAAAACATTCAGTATTTCCATTTCCATTCACCTCCTCTTTGAAACCTGAATATTGGAAGCATCTTAAAATTTGTAATTTCAAATAAAAAAGCATCGGAAAAGCAAGTTACCAACTTGTACGAGGAATCCTATATCTGCTAATAATATTTTAAAGATATGTACAAAATGGTACGGAAAGCACAAGAACAATTATTATCAGGTCAAATGCACATGTTCCAGATATAATACAGAATACATCAACAAGGGTTTATTTGCTTGACCTGTTCTTGGAGCCTACTTTTCTTGAGTGAAGAAAAGACTTGATTGAAATATAAAATCAATCTTGTTTTTTCACCTAATAGCTTAAGCTTTTAAAACAGACAGTCTTTGAAAGTGCATGGCATCTGAACCTCCTTGACCAAGTAATCAGAAGTTCAATCATTGTCACCCTCATTCTTCTAAATTAAGTGGAACTTCAATACTTGTTAGACAGGTCAATCTAAGTTGCATGATATAGGCACGAGTACCAGCATCGATAATGATACAAGGTATTGCATAATTTCTAAAAACTAAGGCATGGGTATGACAGAATATAAAAACAAAACTTAAAAAGTAATCAAATCATTAAGTAATTGCAATCAAATAGTAAGAACAACAGTGTGAAGGATAAAAGGAAAAGTGTTCCACTGACTCACCCATTCCCTTTATAATCTTCAAAATCTTTGACTTGATATTCTCCTCAACTCCTTCTTCATTGAGAAAATTCTCAACAATTTTTTCCTCGGATGGATCCCTAGATGAAGAAGGAGTAACTCAAATGAGGAACAGTAAAGAAAAAAGAGTTAATAAAAATGTGAATGGGTGGAAGCACTATATCATGCAATTTTAAAATTGTTAGTTACCAAAATGTTAATCTCACCACTTTTTATATCGCAACAAAACGCTATTGATCCATGATCTACTTAGTAAGGGGCTTTTAACAAAGATAAAAAAATAGAATTAAAAAAATTGAAGTAAAAAATGATAAAAGCATAGATAGCATGAGTAACAAACCTGATGTATTTGTAATCAGCTAGAGATAAGTTAAGAAGAAAAAGAGTGAAATGATTAGTAAAGTAATAAGTATAGTATGAATGGAGAATATAAAATGAGAAATAGAAATGTGAATGAGAGTACCTATATCATGGAAAAGTGCAGCAAGTTCAACCTGAAAAATAAAGATAATATAAAAATGTAATAGTAAAAGTGTAAGAGTAGAAATTAGGAAGTTACGATATGCATAGAATCAAAATCTGAAGAGAGGCCTTCCTCAGAGGCAAGGGAGATAGCAAGATCACGAACTCTAAGAGCATGAGAAGCATCGTGAGAAGCATCCTGTGATTTCATTGCTTTCTCAACCATTTCCTCTGCTTTCCTAACCCTTTCTTCCCTCCTCCCAATCATAATTAACACCTTTTTTCCATTCATATTTTCCCTACTTATAATACCCATACTTATTACGAGTTTATCTATTATATTAGATATATTGACCAGCTAAACTATATTAAAAACAGCCTTGAGTCAAGCTTAATTGGATGGGTTTGGACTACTTGCCATAACCCTCTTAGAGCGGCCTGCCACAACCTTCAACTCCCTTATGAGGGTTTGGTCTATAACTTGATATACTAAATTGTACCCGAATTTTTTAGCCTAATCCAAATTAGCTTGAATACGATGTGGGCTAACCTGAATCTATTCGGATAGTCGCTTTGATATTTCTACTCATAGCACTTTATATTACAAAAAACAATTATGGATTGTGGTAAATATTCCCGCAAGATCTTTTATTGACTGTAATATTATTATTTATTTTTAGGAGAAAAGTAAATTGATATATAAATGAAGAAATAAATAATAATAAAAGAAATAAAGAAAAAAGGGGAAATTATGGAAGCATAAGATCCTGAAGAGAAGCCCTAATCTTAAAATCGAGAATCTGAGACCATGAGAGGCATCCTTCGGAGTTCAAAGGTGATTGCGACGAATCTACTCTTCAATGGAACAAGGATGAGCACCAATCATAATCGTGCATATAGCGTCATTCCTATGGTTATAGAACACTCTTCCAGAGGAGAAAGAGCTTATGATATCTTCTCTCGTCTTCTCAAAGAGCGCATCGTCTGCATCAATGGTCCCATCTCTGATGACACTGCACATGTTGTTGTTGCTCAGCTTCTCTTTCTTGAATCTGAAAACCCTTCCAAGCCTATTCATATCTACCTCAATTCCCCTGGTGGCGCCGTCACCGCTGGTATTCTTACTCACTCTCTACCCCATTTCCATTTATTCTTCTTTTAACTTTTTTCATTCTTTGCTTTTCTTCAAAATCTTATCTTTTATGTCTTCTCTCTCTCTCTCTCTCTCTCTCTTATCCGCTACCCGTTAAGGTTATGTTATTGTTTGGTATTTTTTTGTTAAAAATGTGATTTTTTTAGGAACCCGTTTTGAATGAATATCACAAAAACCCGCAAGATCTTTCTATGATGGATGCATTTGCAAGAAGCCCCGATTTTTATCATGTTTAAAACCTAATAAGCTCCTCATGTTCCAAATTATACGGATCTTATTAGGTCCAATTAATCCTTTGCTTCACATATAGTTTTACTCTAAATTCACTTCAGTCCCTTCAGCTCAAAGTATTCGTAACGGTGCTTATAATTTTCAACCTCTTTACTTCATGTTGCAAATCATAACAAATATCATATGACTTTTTGTTAGATTGAATTTCTATTTGCTCCATATAGTTTCACTCCAAATTCGCTTCACTCCCCACAACTTAGTATCCTCTCCTCTGTAAAGGTGCTTATAATTTTTAAACAATGTATATTAATCCTTATATATAATTTTCTAACAATTCCAAATGTTTCCTATCATGTTCCACACTTTTAATTAATCAATATTTTGATTCTTTCAAATAAGCTAAACACAGCTTATTTTATAAGCTATTGAAATAAGCTAAACAAAGCTTTTAGGTAAGTTGTAGGCTATTTTTAGTAAGTTGTTTTCATAAGCCTAAATCAGTTTGTTATAAGCTCTCCCAAACCCTCTATAAGTAGGGAACACTCCCAAATTGATGGAGAACATTTGGCATTATTTGATAACTATGGGAACTTTTTAAAATGACTTTAAACTATATGCTCCAAATTGAATCAGAAGTGAAACTGTAAGACAAAATCATGAATTTAACATCCCAATCATTATTATTTTAGTATGTATGGTATTCTGACGCTTGCGTTGGTGTTATGTGCAGGTCTTGCAATTTATGACACTATGCAGTACATTCGCTCTCCTATTAATACAATATGTTTGGGTCAAGCTGCGTCCATGGCTTCTCTACTATTGGCTGCGGGTGCCAAGGGTCAGAGGCGTGCTCTTCCAAATGCAACAATCATGATTCATCAGCCTTCGGGTGGTTATAGTGGCCAGGCAAAGGATATTGCAATTCATACGAAGCAGATTGTTCGGATTTGGGATTCTTTGAATGAATTGTACAAGAAGCATACAGGCCAACCAATTGACACTATTCAAAAGAATATGGATAGGGATTATTTTATGACTCCGGAAGAGGCAAAGGACTTTGGGATTATTGATGAGGTTATTGATCAGAGACCAACGGCATTGGTTTCTGATGCTGTTGCTAACGAAGGAAAAGATAAAGATTCACCTTAGAGCTGGAGGGTAAGATTTCGTTGAGGAATCCTTGCTGTATTTGAATGTCATGTCTGCCACCTTATGTATAAACTGCAATTGATATAACTTATCAATTAGACATGATCCTTTTCAGTTTCGGTTATTAGATTTGATCATTGCATTTCTTTCTTGTCCTCGTTAAGTTTTATTGGCCTTTTTTCCCTGTAAAAGATTTTGAACTTTAACTATCCTTATCTTGAAGTTGCTAATTATCCACAATAATATCAGGTGAATGTTTTGTTGAGGGCATCTAATTGTATATTTGACTGCTAATTTTATGTGTGTGAAAAGTAAAAGTTTGATATCTTAGTCTGTTGGTTTATTTCTGTTGTATCACCATTTCTTCATTTGAAAAATTAGCATCTTGATTATATCATATGAATAGGAACCATCACAAGAAATTGATTGATTATCATGATGATGGGCTCTGTTTTTGTGTCTCTTGATTGTGTTTTGAAAACGGGTCTTTAAATTTTAAGTCATGGCAAACAATATATGCAGTCATGACAAATTGCAGTGTGGACATTATTTTTTAGTTGCTCTGGCCACCCATTTCTTCTGAGTTATATGATCTGACCTGCATTAACTTGTTATGATTTGTAACTAACTTCTGAATTGGGGTCTCTAGGATTGCTTGTTGTGGTTCTGTTTGTAGTTTTGTGTAGATTAGGATATTTGACTAGGAGTTTAATCAAAGGTAAAGTTTCCCGCTGACTCATTATCTGATGCAAGTTCAGACAGAATATGTGGAGAACATGTCATTTATTTTGTTATTAATTTGGGGCTAATAATAAGAGGGGTATGGAGCAAGAGAAAGTAGAAATTCTAGGATTTTGAAGACTAGTCTTTGTGTTAGCATAATGGTGTACTAGGATGGATCAATGCCCTTCAAAGCATTTTGAATTTGAGATAGGAACACAGTTGAAATAATATTCCTTTACCTCCTACCTCCCATAGTACCATAACAGTGCTTGGGAGTAATACTTATATTGTGCTCAAGGACACGAACAAGTGCAAGTGATGGAAATTTGTTTGTTAGATGCATAATTCAATAGATTACTGAGTTAACAAAGTTAAAAATAGGGCCTTAAATTAGCGAGTTTGAATATTTACAAGCATTTGTGCTAAAGAGGCATGAAAGGGGTAGAGATCGATGTTTTGTGAATGAACATTATTATTATATATAATAGTGTTCTAATGTTTTTTAGATTAATGCTGTTGATGGTTGATTAAGGTAAAAGGTGACCAATTGTGCTAATCCAGATAAGTTTCTCAATTATTTAGATGAGGGGTGGAGAAAATTTAGAGGGAAGCTTATTTTTCAATTTACAAAATGAAAATGAAAATTGAATGCATAACTATATTAAATTATTATGTGCTTTATCTTGTTTTGGAGGCAACTATAGTATTATTAGGAACTTCATGAAAGGCATAATGCTTACAAAACATTGTTAGTCCTTACAAAAAGGACAACAAATTTTAGTTAAATTCTAAATAAATAATAGTTCACATATATGAGGAATCTTGTCTCTCAACTTTACTCCTGTCTAGCTAGCAAAAAGGGGCGAACCAGTGTATAGAGCATATGTATGGAGCCTTATCCCCACAACTGAAGACATTATTTCCAAGATTTGGACTCATGATCTTAAGTTGCAAGACAAGCAATCTTTAATATACTTGAATGCATTTTTTTTCAAAAAATAACTTATGGGATAGAAAATGTAATTTGGTTTTGTTTGATAAACTATAATATTTTGTCTCCTCCAATCTTCCTCCGGCTAATGATTGGATTACCTGACATAAGGGTTTATGAATCACTCACTATGT
Source organism: Lupinus albus (assembly GCA_009771035.1). Classification (NCBI taxonomy): domain Eukaryota; kingdom Viridiplantae; phylum Streptophyta; class Magnoliopsida; order Fabales; family Fabaceae; genus Lupinus; species Lupinus albus. The sequence continues at coordinate 742,236 of CM019999.1, forward strand.
AATACTAATCAAGTGCAGCTTTATTTCTTCTGCCAGTTCTTGGCTTATTGGCCAAGCCATCAAAGATTGGTTTTGCAATGCCTGTAGCTGAAAAGGCTAGCCAAATTGATGAGTTTTCATTTTTATCTTGATCTTGTAAACATGATGTGCTTGATGATTTCCTTACACTAGATTGTCCATCAAATCCAAAAGCACTCCCCAATCTTATTAGCAAAGGATTTATACTACTTGATTCTGAATCAGTTGTCAATACAGTTCTGCTACCTGATTTTTGTCTCAGGGCTAAACTCTTTGATTTTCTTGATGAAGAAAACCTGCCACTACTATTATTACTATTATTTTGTGGTGCCAACAACTTCTCTGGTGTATCATTCCATTCATTGGAATCATCATCTTCATTGGCTTCTACAATATCAGAGCTTTCTAGAATACTCTTAAAAATTTCACTGACTAAACTTGTAGATTTCTTGTGACAACTTGAAGTTTGGGTAGACATAGGCAAGCGTGAACTATATTCTGAGGAATTAGAAGCCCCTTTTCTACACATTGCCATTTCAAACACTGATATGGATTTCTTCATTCTTGGTTTGGTTTCATAGTAGTCTGAGCTCAGAAGTGTTGAGGGCTTCTGCACTGATGATTTCATTTTCTGGGACAAGAATGTTTCTAACAATTCACGGCATGCATCATCATGTAAGTTGTGGTCAGAGTTACCATGTCTGAAGAGACAACAACATTCATATTCATCAGTAATTAATATGCTAAGTAAAAAAAACGGCGCAATGTATGAGATTCCCACCTAAGATCTGGAGAGGATAGGTATGCACAGTTTTACTTTCGCAAGCGAATAACTATTTCAAGAATTTGAACTCATGACTTTGGGATTACAAAGCAAATAACATTACTTTTGCAAACTCACCCTCTAAATAATATGCGAAGTAAAGATCTTAGATGACTTTCTAAATAAAAATCAATTTTAATATTCAAAATACTGTTTTGAATATATGAATGTAAAGCTTAGCTTATGGTATTGACAATTTCTTAAGTCAATATATATATAAACATACCCGCTATCACTAGAACCATTTGATGAACGGGGAGGAGAGTGCCTTCCTGGTAGTGGAATGCGTAGAGTCTTAAGAGCAAACATCTGATGATCTGTAATAAGACTATTCATCTTTTTTATGTCTGCAACCTGCAATTTTCCATACCAAAAAATGTCTCATAAAATTATACTTTACTATATTTTTTAAAGATGGGCTAATAAGTATCCTAATAGCATTGTTTGATAAATACAAAATTATTTTTTTAACTTCGAAAATCCAAGTCAATACCTCTAGACCCGTTAAACACATTACTTTTCAATACAAGATTACTTTTTAATTTCCTTAAACTCTAAGAAAGGAATGAAACTTGGGTAATATATTTTATGGGATGAGAAATATTATCCATGCATTTGATTCATTGAGTTCTTCCTCATACCAATCTTTGTTTGCTTCTACAAGTTAATGCATCCAAAACATTGATAATAAAAAATAGAAAATCCGCACGTACTGAAACAAATAGAACAAATGCGTGAAGTTTGATACATATGTAACAGTTTCATTTCATCATTGAATTCCAAGACAACATTAAAAAAAAGATAAGGGTACCTCAAGACCATATTTGATTGCAATGCCAGCAAGAGTGTCCAATTTGGAAATAGTATGTTCGAAGTAGCCATGTGCAGAAGGTGGAGGAGATGACGAAGATGATGACGACGATGAAAAAGAAGGAGAAGACAGGATCATTGTTGAGCCACCATTGGGCACCATGTTTCCATCATAAATAGACATTTTTAAGTGATGGTGGTGATGATACCCATTGCCATTATGCTCTTCCCACCTACACATTTCCATCTCAAAATTGGAATCAGCAATGCAAAACCATTTGAGATTGAAATGGAAAATGTGGTTGGAGATGAAGAACAGAGCAAATAATGTTGCAAGTGCAGGGATTGAAGAAAGAGGAGAGGAATTTGAGAGTACTAGAATGTCTAATTCAATTATCTTATTTTAGTTTTCTCAATGTCTCTAGTCAATTCCCATCACCCATTTCCCGGAAAAACCAACAAACTTTTTCCTTTCACCTCAAATTGGAACAAAAATTAATCAAAGCCTTCAAATTTCAATACTATTATTGACACCAATGCCTTTTTGTACAAATTATAACAAAAAAGTTGAATTAGATAATGGTATTAAACCTATAAGGCTGTAACGATATTAAACCAGTAGAGGAAAACATATAGACTCTATCAACCAAAATAAAATAAAAAGTACATGTTATAACCAAAAATAGATAGTGACATGCAGTTTTGCTTTTTTTGGTGGTAAAACTTTCACTACAGTGAACATTTTTCGGGACATAATTTGACGTGGAATATAATCCTAATTTCACACATCTAATCATCAAGCCATTCCAGTGAAAGCAAAATTAGAAACAGTGGTGAATTTTATTTCACAAAAAGCTCCTTCTAATTGTACTTTTGGCTTTACCCAGCTAAAAGATATCCTAGTGGTTTATTATTTTGTAACCTGCTGGATTTACAACCTCGGATTTATATATTATTGATGATCAATCAAACAAGCATATTTTCAGGTTAAAAAGGTTCAGAAAGAAATGGTTGTGCAAATGAGAGGATATAAACTATAACATCTAGATGGTAACAAATAAATTGTATGCCGCAACCTTCGGAACTTAATGAAAATTTTCCTGTGACAGCTTTCTAATTTTGTAGTGTTGTGGAGCAGCTACTCATGGAATTAGAGGTACGTGCAAATCTTTAAGAACATTACACCACTATGTTCCTAATCAAGCTCTTCTGCATCTTCACCATCTTCTTCGCTTTCTTCTTCATCTTCGCTGCCTTCTGAATCTTCTTCTCCATCCTGAATATCTGGCATCTCATCATCACTTTTTCCTTTGCCATCAGGTTTTCCTAACAGGAAAGAGGAAGGGCCATCGTAATGCGAGTTAAAACAAGCTCAAAAGAGATGAAGATAAAGAGGTACGTGCAAAGCACAAGCATTTCATTCACTAAATACAGAGACAACTAGAGAATTAATAATGATAAGACATTCAGTGAGGAAGTAATGAATTAATAGGGGTGAAGATAAAATGAATTAACTTATTAGAGTTGTTGAGGATGCAAGGACTTATACAGACAAAGATGTGCAATTAAGATTGCAAAGGACTTCTAATCTCTACTGCCAGAAAGCTAACAAGTGTCAAACTTCAATTGTATTGTTCTCTATCAGCATCAACGTATGCTGTCTAATAAAGAATAAACATGTATTGGTGCTTAACATTTGAGATAAGAAATATATTAAACGCATAGCTCTAAATGAGTTTTCTTTAGAAGAAATTCACGAATATGCATGTGGAAATAGTTAATAGCCATCAGGCACTCTCGAACAATTTTTTTTAATGCTAAAAACCCGAGTCAAGTATAGGTCAAATGGCATATTCAATACACACATTTAATGAAATCAAACAGCAACCAACAATTCTGACAATAATATTTCATATAGATTCATTCGACAACCAAAAGAAGCAAATTTCTTTGAGGAAAACGTGTAAGATAGCGTACCATATTCACTGAAGAGGACTTCACCAGAACACAGTCCCTTCTCAACCTTGACTAGTTGAAGAGTCATCCTGGGACCAACCTCTTGAAGCTTGACAGCACTTTTTGTAGAAGCACGGTTAACTCTACCAATATCACTAGACAAAGTTACTGTTGCTGCTTCTTCATCTCCTTCACTTTCTGATCCATAGCCAGCCCTTACAAATTACAAGTGAAACAATAAAGAGAGGGAAATAAACATTAACAATAAAATACTTCCAACTGTTAATATAGATAACACTAATTTTAGTTAATTTCCAAACTACTTAGTCATATCTTATCTTAGTAGCTTTCAACAGGCATAGGCAAGATACTGAGTGCCAATTCAGAAAAGATTTCACTAAAACAAAAACCTTTAATAACAATCTGGTAAATTTATACGGACAACTACATTGAAGGTTAAGTCATGATCTCTAATAAGTAGTTGAGAACAGGAAATAAAAATAAATTATAAAAAAAAGTTTCTGGTAAGTGCAGCATGTAGCACCTGGGGGAAGAGAGGGTTGATCAAAAAAATTCTAAGATCGTAAGCAAATGTATCTTCCTTTCTAGAGCAACCTATCATTGAATAAACTGATGCAAATCCTTAAGGTAAAGCCAAGTTCTTTTTAAAGATGCCAAAAAATTATTCCAAAGAAAATTTGCAACTGAACAAGGCAACAAGAGATGAGGGTTTTAGGTAACAAAAAAGGAAAAGAGTGTTTTGTTGATCATGGGACTAGGAAGTGTCAGCTTATTTTTGTTGAATTAAAGGGCTTTAGGTAACAAAAGAGTAAAAGAGTCAGAGAATATATATATATAGGAATAAATCTTAAAGAAGTCATCAAGAATGCTCTAAAATATTCTAAGATACAACAACAATGGCATTGGGATATTTTCATATATTCTGACAAATGTAAATAAGCAAGTATCTTACTTCGTGACAAAATCACTGACATCCCGAAGATTTTTTAGATCAGGCACTTGACGGTTCTGCACAAGTTTTATGATTCTACGTGAAGCACCTACAGGTTGTAACCTTATGGAATAATGGCGAAAATCAATCAGCTTAGTGTCTTTGTTGTAGTTAAGCAACACAATCCTTTGGCAAGAGGAGAGTTTAACCTGAAACAATATGTTTTGAAATTAAAGATAAAATAATTGGATGTCAAGTATGTAATTGAATTGTGAGTGTGTGTGTGTGTAAAACATACAGTTTTGACATCAATTGTTGGGAATATATTCTGAAACATGTTAGTTGTAAGGCGTAGAGGTAGATCTCCACTGACAAATCCAGAAAGCACAATCTGCCAAGAAAACATAGAGACACCAATCATGGAAGAATCATATAAGTTAACTATGAATAGTTAGTGTATAATATGGCACATATAAGTATACATATTTAAGTGGAAAAATTGCAATGAAAGAAATAATTTACCAAAGCAGAATTTTGAAAAAGATCTTTAGGGCATCGAGGATGTGATTGAGAACGAGCAATATCAGCAGCCAAAGAATACTCATGTATCTTAAACGTAAGAGTTGGTCCTTGTGGGGTTGTGGCAACCCTCAAATAAGGTGAAGATGGAGTTTTAGATAATATGAAGAAATGTGTGACACCCATAGGTCCAGCAACATTCAGAAAGTCTTTAAGACTATTCCGTTTCTTTTCCTACAAAAACAAGGAGAGATGAAAAGGGAAGAACATACACAGTGCATTGTAATGAATAGAAGAAAGAAAGAAAGAAAAAGGAAAAACCTTGAGGTTGAGAGCAGTGTGAGGCAACATTAACTTTCTGAGATCCATTTGAAGTTGTTTGAGTGAAGAAGGTAATTTTCCTCTTGAAAAAACAATACTTTTTGGAATCTTCTTACCAGTTATAGGATCAACAGAAGCTTGTTGTATTGGTTGGTGCTTCTGCTTCTTTATAAAAACTCCACCCTTCTTCTTCCTCTGTTTCAGTTCAATTCAAATAAAATCAATCACACAAACAACAATAATAAACAATAAACAAAGTTCCATAAACTATTCATTCTTCTTACCATCGTTGCTTCTCTTCAAATTCCTTCTCTCTGATGCTGTCGGCTACAAAAAAACTTCAATCTCTCTAAATATTTTCTTTATATAAGGGAATGGGAAAGGGGTGGCTGAGGGGTAAATATGGAACATCAAGTAAAATATTACTTACACAAGAGATGAAAGGACGGTATTGCCCTTTACTGTTTTGTGTTATGTCGGCGAGTTACTCTTTCATTCATTCTGCTCTAAATTAGGTTACGCGATACTATCCTATAACCTATTACAATCCAACGCTGCTTATGGATTCATAATCATTTTATGTTTATTATAGATTAACACTAAGAAGTCCCAAAAGAGAAGCTTGGTTCTTAAAGTATATTTTGAGAATGATAAAATTTTGTGCATATAATTTCTTGGATCGAGTCATGCCTTTGCCCAACAAGCCTATATGTCTTAATATATGGTATTATGACTAGAGCACTCTTATGGGCTCGGACTAGTTTGACTATGAACCGGATAGTAAATCAGCTTGAGCCACTAGTAGGATCAGTTGTACAAACAAATCGATGAGACTCGGTCAGTTCTTGGTTGAACATGTGAGTGAGTTGGATTTAAAAAACTAAAAAATTGTGTCTTATTACCCTTCCATGATTACGATAAACTGGAATAATGAAATATGAAGGATATTAGATATGGATACATAGTAAATCATACATTGAAAATTTGATAACTAGATATTGGTAAATATGATGATACTTGATATTGGATACATCATAGATGGAAAATTTCACATTGTTCCTTTGGATAATTTCTTTCAAAATTATACACGGATACATGGATAATGATGCACTAAATATATCATAATGTCTTTAAATTTTTGATATTACATGCTTGATATTTTTTTATGCATAAGTTACACATGTGATGATGTGTTTTTTAATGATATAATGTTAGTTATTAATATTATTAGAAATTTATTACTGTGAGCCGAGTTAATCAATTTAACTGACTAATGACTCACCGATTTGACTAATGAGTCATTGACCTACTACCTTAATCGAGTTGATGATAAGTCAAGTTTAATAACACTGAATTAGAGAGGTTTTTAGGTTAGTTTGAAACAATACATAAAATACATTTTATTATAATTTTTTATTTGATAGTTGAAAATATACAATATTTAAATCATAAAATAAGAAAAAAATTGAATTATCCCAACAAACTTATAATATTCATGTAAAAGAATTCAAATGAAATTTTAATTAATAAAAAAATATGTGTACTTAAAATGTAATTATTATTTATATTGTCTAGATTATTCATATTATTATTATTGTGACATAAGTGATTGACAACATATAAATCTTTATAATCACTTGAGTACATAAATATTATATTTATATTTTTATATTAATATATAGTTAATTAATAAATTTAAAATTAGGGTTTTGTTTTCAACGGCCTGATTTTGACTAACAGGATTGGCACACGTAAAACCCTAAACCCCAAACCGCACATCAATTTATCGCATATAAATCAGTGATAGCAGCCGTAACCTCATTCTCTTCCTCGCTCCCCAAAACCCTAATCCCTCCTCTTTCCTTGATTCATTCCTCTCTCTCCGATGGCCAAGTCCAGCAAGAAATCCGCTTCCAAAGTTTGCTTCTTTTCTCTCATCTCTTCCAACCCTTTATGTTCTTTTTTCTTTATCCGATACGATAATAACATTGTTTTTGTTTTCATTGTTTTTTAGATTGATGCTGCTCCAGCTGCAGCAGTTCCACCTTCCAAGTCTGCCAAAAAGAGTATGTAGTTTTGTTTTTTTATGATGCATTTTTGTTGTTGGTAAAGTTATATATTCACTATTTCATTTGTTTTGTTTATTTGATTTTGTTGCAGGCAAGAGGCAGCCAGAAGATGAAATTGAGAAGCAGGTGAGTGCAAAGAAGCAGAAGGTAGAGGTGGTCGCCCAAAAGCAAAAGAAGGAAGCAAAGCTGCAAAAGGTTAAGAAGGAAAGTAGTTCAGATGATTCATCATCAGAATCTGAAGATGAGGTATTGGTTTTTGAGTCTAATGTGTGTAATCGTGGATTAAAATATCATGTCATTGAAATCATTGCCTTTTTATTTTCATTTATGGCTGACTTAATGTGTTACTCTTTTTTTGTGTGGTCAGAAACCTGCTGCAAAGGTTGTTGTTCCTTCAAAAAAGCAACCAGCTGCTGTGAAATCAAAGGTGCAGAAGAAGGAAAGTAGTTCTGATGATTCATCATCAGAATCTGAAGATGAGGTATTGGTTTTTTAGTTTAATGTGTGTAATCATGGATTAAAATATCATGTAATTGAAATCATTGCCCTTTTTATTTTTATCTATGGCTGACTTAATGTGTTACTCTTTTTTTTGGTGGTCAGAAACCTGCTGCAAAGGTTGTTGTTCCTTCAAAAAAGCAACCAGCTGCTGTGAAACCGAAGGTGCAGAAGAAGGAAAGTAGTTCTGATGATTCATCATCAGAATCTGAAGATGAGGTATTGGTTTTTTAGTTTAATGTGTGTAACCAAGGATTAGAATATCCTGTCATTGAAATCATTGCCCTTTTTCTTTTCATTTATGGCTGACACCATGTGTTACTCTTTTTTTTTGTGTTTTTTGTCAGAAACCTGCTGCAAAGGTTGTTGTTCCTTCAAAAAAGCAACCAGCTGTTGTGAAACCAAAGGTGCAGAAGAAGGAAAGTAGTTCTGATGATTCATCATCTGAATCTGAAGATGAGGTATTGGTTTTTTAGTTTAATGTGTGTAATCAAGGATTAAAATATCCTGTCATTGAAATCATTGCCCTTTTTCTTTTCATTTATGGCTGACATCATGTGTTACTATTTTTTTTTGTGCTTGGTCAGAAACCTGCTGCAAAGGTTGTTGTTCCTTCAAAAAAGCAACCAGCTGCTGAGAAACCAAAGGTGCAGACGAAGGAGAGTAGTTCTGATGATTCCTCTTCAGAATCAGAAGATGAGGTATTATATATATTTTATTAATTCAATGCATAGAAAACTTTTATAGTTATGAGATTGTACCTTTGTTCATGGTTTACACTATTTTGTTGGGCTCAGAAACCTGCTGCAAAGAAAGGCAAGCCAGCGCCCCCTTCTAGCTCTTCTGATGAATCATCTGATGAGGATGAAGTGAGTAAAAAACCTTTTTACAAAAGGGGATGTAGATACTGATGAACATTTCCTTTTTATGTTGAACTCTTTTCTGTTTTTTGGCATTGCTCTATATGATTTGTTCTTCCTTTTTAGGCTCCAAAGTCCAAGGTGGCTGCTGCTAAGAATGGTTCTGCTCCCACAAAGAAGAATGTGCAGTCTAGTGATAGCTCTGAGTCGTCTGAGTCTGATGACAGTTCTGATGAGGATAATGTATATATACCAGCCTATTGATATATTTAAAAGTTGATTATTTTGAATTTATGTTGATAATAATTAAGGATTTGATTTTTATAAACTCAGGCAACTAAACCTGCCAAGAAATTGCCTGCTGCTGCTGGTGGTAAGAAATTGCCTGCGAAGAAGGCTGAATCAGACTCAACCTCTGACAGTAGTTCAGATGAAGATGATGTAAGCTCCTTCTTTGTTTACACAGTTTGGGTTGGGTGTAGATGTCTCAAGGATAATCTTTTTGTTGTTTATGAACATTTTTCAATAACATGTTTTAAGCATATACTCGGATGTATATAGGATGCAAAGCCTACTGTAACTGCTGTGTCCAAGGCTGCTGCTCCAAAGAAAGAAGTTGACAGCTCTGATTCAGATGATAGCAGCTCCAATGAAGATGATGTAAGTCATTTTTTGTTAAAAAGTAGTTCTGATGAGAGCGATTCAGACGATGAAGAGTTTAATTAGTTCTATATTGCTTCCTTTAGTTCTCCGTTTTATAATTTAATTTTTTGTTGTCATTTCTTACTGAAAATGATGTGTTATCAATCTGATCATCTACAGGATTCATCTGATAGCGATGCTGATGATAAAAAGGTGTGTCCGATGTTGTTGGATTATTGATGTAGCTGATGTATTCTTTCTTTGTGCAAGGCTGCTTTACTATATAATTGATCAATGATCTTAATTAGGACCCTACCCCGCCTAGTGGGACAATGGTTTTGTTGTTTTTGTATTATTTTCAATTTGGGTTCATAATTTTTGGTGCAGAAGAATGCTAAAGCTTCTAATGGTATCAAGAAACCCGCACCTGTTGTGAAGGCAGTGAAAGTTGAGTCCAGTGATAGCTCATCAGATGATGAGGTAGTTTATAGCATTTATAATTGTGACATTGTTATTTTAGTTTATCTGAAACTTGTGCTAGTCTTCTTGCTGACATTTGATTGTCATGTTCCTATCACATCTTAATTTTTGATAGACACCTGGGTTTACAGTTTACTATATTATAATGGATACAATCTATATGCATTAATATTTAATATGATTTACTGCTTTATCATATGTTGATTATGGTGTTCAAAGATGATTTTGTGCTAATAACAGGAGAAGATGGATGTTGATGAAGATGATAGCTCTGATGAAAGTGACGAGAAGCCTCAAAAGAAAATTGTACAGTCTTGGTTTCTATTTTATGGCCAAATACTTATTGCATAAAATCTATAATTTGAAAACTATCAAGCTTTGTTCTAGTGATAGTTTAGATGTCCGGCTCCCTGAAGTCATTGAAATGCAACATTTTATGAAAAAACCTAGCATGCTGGATTCTTTCCAATTCACTGTTTATCTGCAGTATGTTAATTTCATTGCATATCTTTTCACTGCAGCCTGTAAAAGCCTCAAAAGAAAGCTCTGATGATAGTTCAGAGAGTTCAGAGGATGAAGAGGATGAAAATGACAAGAACCATTCCAAAACTCCCCAGAAAAGTGTAAGCATTAGTTTGTATTTGTGTACGGTTTCTTGCAAGTATATTAGATATCTCGTGGTTTCCTGGAATAATGAAATTCATTCATATCTGTGAAACAGGTTAAGGATGTGGAGATGGTTGATGCCTCATCTGGAAAGAAAGCTGTATTTTACTATCCTTTCCTGTTTCCTTTTCTAGACTGTTAAATGTCCAAAATTGTTGACTCGAGTTTATTGTGTGAAACCATTCCAGCCTAATACCCCGGCAACACCGAAAGCAGATAATGGTGGATCAAAGACACTATATGTAGGCAACCTGTCATATAGTGTGCAGCGGTCCGATGTGTATGTACTATCTCAATGCAAAACTTTTCAGCTATTTTTTTTTTTTTTTATAATTTGTATATTGTTCAGGGAATATTTCTTCCAAGAATGTGGAGAAGTCGTTGATGTTCGCCTCGCAGTAGATGAGGATGGGAATTTTAAAGGCTTTGGACATGTTGAATTTGCAACATCAGAGGCAGCCCAGAAGGTAAGTTTTTTCCCGTTCCTGGTCTAATCTATCAGAATCTGTTAAGTGGATCCAAAATTTATTTCAATATTTTGTCAAAATTAGCATTGATCAAATGTTTGCAATTTACCTTTGGAAGTGACATGGCGATTTATCTCTGTGCATTTGTATTGCATTGAAATCTTGTCAATTTGGGTTTCTGACTTTATTTTTACTTGTCCTTAGTTGTTGCATCTTTTTATTGTAATTTAGTTTATTAATCTTCTTAACATTGATTCTAATGTTGTCCGCTTAGTTCTTGTCCCTTTTCTCTCTAGCATTATTGATTATATTATATGTTATCTGTTAAAAGTATAGGTATAGCTCAGTTTCATTATTCAGCCCTTGTTTTGCTCAAAGATATGCTACATTGATGTGAGTATATTATAACTTTATTTGAGCTGCAAATTCATTTGCTTCTTGTGGTAATAGGCGCTTGAGTTGCGTGACCAAGAACTGTTGAATCGTCCTGTTCGGCTTGATTTAGCTCGTGAAAGGGGTGCATATACTCCCAACAGTGGGCCTAACAGCGGGTAATAACTGTGTTTAATTGTTTTTATTTTTTTCTGTGTCACATCTACTTATTTTTTCTTGATTGTAGTAACTGGAACAACTCATCCCAGACTGGTGGAAGAGGCCAGTCTCAGACATTATTTGTGAGGGGTTTTGATAGATCTCTTGGAGAAGATGAGGTAATTCTATCACATTTCTATTTATCAAAGAAAAATAAAATTTGCGTATCATATTTGTAGTTGTTTCAGAATGGACATTGCTTGTTAAGCTCAATCATTTGCTTGCTTAATTTGTGTTAGCGGTGAATAAAGGATCAGCTTTGTTCTTTTCAGTTAAAATCTAGTCTGGAGGAGCATTTTGGTACATGCGGGCAGATTACAAGGATATCTGTGCCAAAAGATTATGACTCTGGTGAAATTAAGGGGTATTTCTCTTTTCTGTTCATTCCATTCTTTCACCAGTTTGTTAGGATTTAATGTACTTTTGTAAGTCATCTCATTGTGCCAATTACCTGTGTTCCTTCTTGCCTTCTTCTCATTTGGTATGTTGTTGTTGGAATGTTTGACAGTATTTTTTATTACATCAAATTGACCTTTGTAAGATTTATAGGTTTGCTTACTTGGACTTCAAAGATGGTGAAAGCTTGAGCAAAGCTCTAGAACTGCACCAGTCTGAACTTGGAGGTTATCCATTATCAGTTGATGAAGCCAAACCTAGAGATAATCAAAGTTCTGGTGGTAGAGGTGCAGGTAGGAGTGGTGGCCGCTTTGGTGGTGGAAGGGGAGGTCGATTTGATGGAAGAGGCAGCGGTGGTCGATTCGGCGGTGGTGGAAGAAGTGGTGGTGGCCGATTTGGTGGCGGCGGTAGAAGTGGTGGTGGTCGATTTGGCGGTGGTCGTGGAGGACCAAGTAGACCAAGTTTTGCTGCAGAAGGTATAATAGGAGGATAATGTCTACCATTATATATATATATAATAATCATGATTAGAATATTTTGGTTTGGAAGGCGTTAAGGTGTATAATGTCTTTTTGGTATTTATTTGTTTGAACTCATTTCTGATTTGCTGATGATTTTCTTCAGGGAAGAAGACCACTTTCGCTGATGAGGATTAGAGTGTCTGGAATCTGAAGTTTACTATTTTATTATGTGCTTTTAATTTCAGTTTTTTGCTTCAATTTTGGTATTTGTTTGTATGAATTCGTAGAAACCAAATGTTTTTTGGGAAGATTTTGTGATTGAGACAATGTCTTATGGAATTGTAGTTGTGTTACTATTCAAAACATGTATGCAGTTTGTTAGGCAAAGGGATATTCAGAAATATATATTAATTATATATTTAATCTAAGTATCTTGCATCTGCTTCCAGGTGTTGGGATCAGCCACCACCACCACACACACACACACACACGAGGGGAAGAGAAAGAACCTTTGCTTCTGCACTCATAACACTTTCTTCTCCACAGAGCTCCTATTGCATATTCTTTCTCTGTCTAACCTCCTTTCCCACAAAACTAACACCTATCTTCTCAAAACTATAGTATATGATCTCAACACTAGCTTGACATGCATGATTCAGACTCTTCTAATGAACTAATTTTATGGGAGTTGAAGTATTTTTCAGTAGCATTGCTTATCACATATCAATGAATCAGTTATGCAATACAATCAACTGAAGATTAGTAACTTTTGGTTCATTATTTATTTCCCAGAACAAGAATTCGACACTTGGTTTCTTGGGTAAAACAGAAATCTACTTGAATCATTGTGAGTTGGTTACCCATATTTTAAAGGCCCAGTTTATGGAGTGCAGTTATAGGTGCATATAGTTCCGAAAGTGATGGAAGAAATGCATGTGAGGATAAGCATGCACATGTTAATGCTGGAGCTAACCTCAATAAGGGACAGTAAAAAGAGAGAATCACCATTTTTGACAAGAAAGGATAAGTTTAAGAACGAGTTTCTTAGAAGAATAGTTCCTTGGGAGAAGATAAACATTTCTTGGGACATATTTCCTTATCACATTAAGTAATTACTTACTATTCCTTTTTGTTCTGATATACTCTTTTTCTAAAGTTCATTGTGGATTTTAATATTGGATTTTTCCGTTCATAGTGAAGCATTATGAGCTCATATGAGTAGTTCAGTTTAAGGTATTATAATGAAATGTAGCTTAGCCTATATTTGATGTTCCCAATTTATTTGTTCATTAGTGATGTTTAATAATTCACTGTCTTTATATTTCTGACTTATTGGCCCATATTTGATCGGTCTTTTGTAAAAAAGGATACAGTAATATGTATAATGACCTTCAGTGATAATGAAATGGAAGTGGGATGTTACAAAATGTTACTTGTGTTTGTCAAAATTGGTTGTCTGTTCTACTTTGAATGTTTTTTTCTCTCATTCAACATAGCAAGTGATTTAACCTAATCAAACGTATTTAAAATTATTCCATGTTAACGAAGCATCCGTGTTAGAAAATTGATTGATGTCAATTTACATCACACGTTGTATCAGCTTTAAAATTAAATTATATATTAGCAGGTTAACTTCATGCACCAGATTCCTCGCATCTTATAATTTCTTTCCAGACTTTGATTAGTGGTAATACAATTGTTTAGTTGCAACAAGATTAAGAGTAAAGTACTACAAATGTGTTGATCAAAACTACCTTGTGGAGTTCAATTCAGAAAGACTCATTTCATTGAATTAGTTCAAGTAACTAGCAAGGACCCTAACAATAAGGGGCAGTTCTAGTCTGCAATAATAAAGTTAAGAAGCAGCATAACAGTACCCACAAAATGTAACATTAAACTCTTCAATTGATTTATGGAAACTAACACGGTATATCTAGATGGCACAACTTAGGTTGGATTTTGGATAATAAGATTACTGCAAAATTATCTTCTGCCACGCTTGATCCTCACCATTACACATAACCCTCCTTGCTTGCACTTGAGGTATTGATCAGTTGGAAATTATCAATTTTAGAAACTAAATGGCAATTCAATGCCTTTCTCTTCCTTCAAAACTGACACCATTATGAGATGCCTCCATCAGAAATTAATGGTGATAATTCAACAAAACTTGATGGTGCTTTTGATGCCTTTGCCTTTCGTTGATGTGACTTATTCAAAGATTGGTCAGACTGGGAGACAATCTTGGATACTGTAAACCCAGCAACTTCAAAAGTATTTGATCTATAGGGTATTAAACAATTGCGAGCAACAACATCAACTCCTTCGTAAGTCCAAACACCTAACACTGCATCTCCTTTAAGTCCAATAGCAAACCACCCAAGGCCAGCAGCAGCAATGTCTACAGAACTTGACTCCCAACTGTTCCCACTAACATTGAATTCCTTTCTCACCCATTTCCCAAGTTCTTGAACTCGTTTCACCCCCATTGGTGGCTGGAGGACAAACAAAGAAGAAAGAACAATTCAAAATTATATTTTATACAAGAGGAAACTGTAATGCTAAATCAAGCTGATGAATCAAAGAGCCACTTGTAACAGAGATCTGCATGCACTTTACCTAGATATAAAACAATTCGAAAAGAGCAACTTGTAATATGGTAATTGCATAATTAAATCCGACTAGTGTTTTATAAGTAATTTTCTGAAAGCAATTCAAGCAAATTTTCAAGGAAAACTACTACACAATCTGGAGGATGGCACTTCAAATAAAGAAAGAACTAATGGTGCAAGAGCAAAGTGAATACCTGCAACTGGCGGCCAAAATGGTCTTCAAACATTTTACAAGCATTTTCTACTTTACCCATATGTAGTGGAAGATAAGGAGATGCCCACACTGTGACATAAATAGTATCTGAGGACATTTCTTCTATATCCAATCTCATTAGACCAGCAATATGAATAGATTGACCAGCCTACCACAATTAATTGGTAAAAAATGAAATAAATAAGGTTTTATGAGACAATAGATAAAAATGAAAATTGTAGTGCAAACAAACATCAATATATTAACATTAAATTAAACAATATAACAAATAGCATTTCCGTGCACTAACCTTAATTCTGTATGTCCGAGGTTTCAACTCCTTGCTTATGTGAACAAGCTTTTGCTCTTCTCTCGTCAACCTAGTTGTGATCTGGTAAGGATGAAGAAGGCCAGGTGTATCAAATAGCTTTGCCTGAGTTGGAAGAACTCCCTCTACTCTAACAATGCCTAGTGTGGTGCCTGGCACAGGTGCTTCTGTTAGATGTGACATCTTTCCTCCAACATACTTTCCTAAAGAATTTATTAATGTACTCTTTCCTGCATTTTGTGCCCCAACTGCCCACACATTCCCTCTAGGCCCAGCCAATTCAACTATATCGTCAACAAGATTCTTCAATCCCCAATCCCTCAGCGAACTCACCATGTGTAAACTAGTAATCTTATTAATTCCATCCTCTCTTGCTCTTTGCCTAATCCAATGCTCAAATCTTGTTGGTGACAATGAGCTAGGAATTAAGTCAATCTTTGTCACCACAAGTACCACTCTCGGAACATTCCCTGACTTTCCCTGCTTCCATGCAGCAGAATTATCGTCGATTGTCTTAGATACCAACTTTGCAACCTTCCTTGGAAAAGACCCATCAAAATCCGCTGCATCCACAACCATAAGCACCACTGAGCGTGTCCCACTTGTTGATGCCAACTTCCTTCCTACCGTATGATCAAAGTCAAAATCTGGTAGCAAGTTTTCCACAGTCGGATCCTTCACCTGCCCATAGTGCCTCAACGAATGGCAACGTGCACATACCACTGGCTTCTCTGGTTTCCTGGTCAAGTTCACATCAGCAGCGTTGAGCTTTTCTGGTTCAACAACAAGTCCCATTTTAACAGAATTGGAGAACTCGGGCTCTTGCGCTCCATGTTCAAGATGGGCATGCAGTCTATAATTCGGGTCCTTTTCAGATGGTTTGATAAAATAACCAGGACGCTTAGGACTGGAGTCCTGCATGTAAACCCCACAACCAGGGCAGACAGAAAGAGACAAGGAAGTGCCTTCATCATAATTACCTTCACGGGAAAGGGGCAAATTTTGTTTCAGAAGTGAACCTCCAGGCTGTGAAGAGAAAGTCCTAAAGAAATTAATTGAGGGTTGTAGTGAGAATTTTGGAAAGCTTTGGAGATGAGGTTTTGAGTATGGTATTGAGATTGGCAAGAGAATTGATTGTGCATGGTTTCTGCACTCAGAAAGAAGTGATAAATAACGGAGTAGCTTAAACTTTGAAGGGGCGAGATTTCGAACGGAAAACATTTCTTTGAGTTCTTTACACTGAACCTTAAGGGTTTGAAGCTTCAAGCAGCATTAGACCGGGCTTTGAAATTATAAGCGACTTGTAACCTTCACTACAGGATCCAGGAAAGAAATCTAACAATTTTCTGAACACAACTTCTAGGTAGGATCATATGTTTCGTCTTTTCTTTAACACTTCAGCTGCAACATTAGAACAATTTAAACATATAAGCTATATAAATGTAGCCACAACAATACTATTCTTAAATTAAAATTCATCGATGTGATGTATTCATGCAATGGCATAGTCTTCTTTTGCCTGAAAAACCATTTTCCAAATAAATAAATGATACAATCACAATAGCATAACCAACTGAAAACAAAATACCCTCAAATACAAAATTACAAAAAGTAATATATGATGGTGAAGGTAAGGGTTTATGTACTTATACCCATTGGAAATTGATTTCTCGCATATGCTATTAAATTAACATTTTATCACATGAATAACTGATTAGAGAAGTACATATGCAGTAAAGGAATGAAAATTGGAATAGACATTTTATCAAACAGTTTGTAAGCAAGCAGCTTCCTATATTGAAGGTATGCGTCTGTTTCTATTATACTCTACTAATGACGAGGATTTTACTTATGACATTGGAATATTTGGGATTATGAGAATTATTCGGTGGAAACTCACCTGAATCGCCGCCGTCACTGGATTTGGATCACTACTTCATATACCTCTTTAAATAAACCAACATATTTATATTACGTTTTTTTATATTCAAGTTTTCATCAAAATAGTGTAACATATATTTTATATATAATATAATTAAATATTTTAGAGCATTCTTGATGATTTCAATGGCATTGGGATATTTATTAAATAAATCGATTTATTACATTTAATAAACTTTTAGATAGCTTAAAATTATCCATAAATAAATCAATTTATTCCTTTGTCCATAAAGAAGCTTTTTCAAGAAGTTTTACTTTCACCTATTTAAAAAAATTAATTCGACATAGATTAGTTTCTTAATATGGTAGCATGTGACTAATGAAAAATAGAGTTTATACATATTCTGATATTCCTGTTTTTTTTGTAGGATTGTAAATATATCCTTAAAATTATCCATAAATAAATCAATTTATTCCTTTGTCCATAAAGAAGCTTTTTCAAGAAGCTTTATTTAAAAAAATTAATTCGACATATTATAGGTAAGATAATAGATTAGTTTCTTAATATGGTAGCATGTGACTAATGAAAAATAGAGTTTATACATATTCTGATATTCCTGTTTTTTTTGTAGGATCATAAATATATCCTTAGGTAAGAAATTAATCATTTTTGAAGTGTAAAATTATCTCTATCGACAAAGGAATACTTAAGCCAATCCATTTTACAAATGAAAATGAAGTTGTTAATGTACATAATCAGATACATTATACATTTTATGATGCACACATACAATATTAAAGGATAATTAATATTAAGAATAATTAAAGGATTTCTAGCCTGAGATTATAATTTTTTTATTCCTAACCCATCTCCACGGAATTTTTATCCAAATTCAGGTCCAATTAAGTATACTCCGCGATAATGCTCAATGCTATTTTTTCCAATCTCATGATAATATTGTTATATTGTCAAATGAAATGTTGAAATAAAAAAAAGCGCCTTTGTTTAAAAAAAGAATGAGAGTATAAATATGAAAAGCAATTGCAAGTAGAGTAGGACAAATAAATTCTCTGCTCAATTCATCAAAATTTAAGAATTAATTGAACTTGTATATGGTCATATCACCCAGAGGAAGGAGAAAGTGCAATGAATGTGGCATTAATTCAACTTCATTGTTGCAAATGAAGCTGCAAGCTCCATGGCCTCATTCACTTGTGATGCTTCTGTACCCTGAAAATGGGCAGAGTGCATAAACAAGTTAAGAGCATAATTAATTAATTGATGCAAATGATATATGTAATAATGAGAATTGCTAAACAATTAGAGTCATGAGTCAAATACAAACCTGTCCGGTAGCAAGACCACCTTTTCCTTTACCACATTTCCCTTTAAGAGGCCCCAAAGCATTACTCAGCCACTCTGACACATCAAGCTTCCCTTCAACTCCTTTCTCTGGTACCCCAGCACAAACTACAGCCTTGTTTGTAGATTCATCAGTACTAAAAACCATTACAGATAGCCCCTGTTGTTAATGACCCAGTATCAGTATACATTACTGTTTCAATTTAAGAGACAATATAATTACAAATGACACAACAATTCATGGAGCAAATTCATGCACATGCTGATGCTGGCATTGAAACTCCAGAACCATATTATGCTTTTCACTTCAACACAGACTAAAACCATTTTAAACAATGCTGGAGGCCAAGAAAAGTAACCTTCTGCCCAATGACTTTTGTAACAGCTTCACGAACTGCAGCTACATCCAGACCAACATTCACATGAGATATGCAAAAAGGTATCTGCTCTGAAGCTGCAAGTTCAGCCTTCTCAATTGTGATCCTTACAGCTTCACGTTTGTTTGCTTCAGCTAGCTGCTTTTGTGCTATTCTCACTTTAGCCTACAACAAATAGGACAACGTTACAATATAGAACACCGTGCATGAGCATGTGGGAGGACAACAAAAAAACCAATAGTGGAACAGGAGAAAGCATATAATGCCTGCAAATACATTCCTAGTATATATTATACCTGAAGTTTGGCTATCTTATCCTTGATGCCAGATTTCTTGGCTGCAGAAATTGATAGTGTTTCCACGGTGCGGTTCAGATATGAAACTTTCTGTGACAGAACATAGAAAGTCAACAAATTACAGTTTTTGAAGTGGGGGAAGCTTATGCTGCATATCTGTGCCAAGAAATAAGTGGCAATAACAGACAAAGTGAAAAGGGAATAGAGACTACCAGGTAAAAGAGAGTATGCACTAACTTTAGACTACGTACGAGAATAAGGTTTGTGCATTCATGCTCAGCCCAAACTAGCCCATATACTATTCATTGGACTCATTTGGGTAAACAGCTTAAGTGCTTATTCAATAAGCTTTTTAAAATAAGCAAAATGGAGAAAAGATTATTTTCATAATCAAAACAGCTTATTTTCATAACCTTCTCCAATAATATTTTATTAAAATAAGTTAAAAAGGGCTTATAGAAAAGTCAAACGATTTTCAAAAGTTAATCTCATAAAAGCCACACAAAAATAAGCCCTCCAGAAGCTCTTCATGACGCCCATATTCTAACAGTGAAAAAAAGAACCAAGAAAAAATATCCTTTTTGGACTCCAAAGCCAAGAAAAAAGGACCATTCCGTACATAACAAATGTATACAGTGGTAGTTCCAATATTTTAGTAATTCAGCTGAGGTTCCATGCTCATGAGTATTTCCATAATTTTTGCTATAATGAATAAGCAATAGTCATGATCCATTAGGCAAACATATTAAATCCATATTTGGACTTCTATAAGCTCAATAGTTTGATTGATAATTATCCTTAATAATTACCAACTTCAATGCTTACTCTATCACTAAACTGGTTCCAGTTAAACAGCTAGTTCAGCCAGGTGTTGACTGGTTTTGACCATCTCCAGTCACCACATGTGAACCAAGGCCAGCCCTTTCAGGGTTCAACTTATCGAACTGGTTATGCCAACCATCATGGAGAAAAAACTTTCAATGCTAACATACAACAAAACCAATACACAACACCAACCTCTTCAAGCAAACTTCCTTCTAACTTATCCGCATCATCCACTTGCTGTTCAAACTCATCTGCCGCCTTCTTTGCATCATAAGCACGATCAGCCGTGACAGCAGTTATTCTGCGGATTCCTTTTGCAATTCCTTCCTCGGATAAAAGTGCAAACGCTTTAGCTTCTCCTGTGTTTAATACATGGGTACCTAGACCAAGTAAAAATAGAAATATCAGACAGAAACTCAGAAAGAAAGCTTCAAAGGAAGCATATGCTACAATACTTACCACCGCATAATTCTGCTGAAAAAGATAACCATTTCTCGTTATCAGGGTCAGCGACGAGATCCTCTACTTTTTGTCCAATTGACACGATTCTAACTGGATCAGGATAGACCTACATCAAAGCAAAATACTGAAGAACATGACCCAAAATGAGACAAGAAAGGATGGTGAAATAACACAACTTACTTCTCCAAAAACAGCTCGTAAACCATTAACACGCTTGGCTTCAGCAAGAGATGCCTCCTTCGCACTCACATCCAATTTAGCAATGATTTGGTCATTAACAATATCCTCAATTTTCTTCAATGTTTTAGCATCAACAGGCTTGCCTAATGATTTCAACATTATAAATAATAACTCTTTACATTCACTTAAATCTAACATTAAAAATGAACAAACCTTACCATGAGAAAAATCAAATCTCAGTTTTTCAGGAAGAACAATAGATCCTTTTTGGTCAACATGATCGCCAAGCTCTTTCTGTATTCATCATAGAAAATTTCAACAAACAAACACACCAATAAGTCAAAGGAAGTATACCATGAATGGTGTATTCAACGTACCCTAAGAGCAAAATTTAATATATGTGTGCAGGTATGGTTAGGAGCTATAAGTTTGCGCCTTTCATAATCAACCTGCAAAAGGGAAAAAAGGCAAATAAAGAAGGAACATAAAACATCAAAAATAATGAAATCTAACAAATAAATGAGGTATTTCACGTAAAATGGGAAGAGGTAAATAAAGAATTTGAAGTCAAGAAGAAAACTATAGAAGCATAAAAATTTACCTGACAAACAACTTTGTCACCAACAGAGATGCCAGTTCCATTAGAACCAATGTGTAGAACATAACCCCCATAAACTTGCACATTATGGACTCCAAACAACGTATGTGGACTCTTAAGTGATCCGGTATCAAAAATCTATAAAGTAAACAAGGGAAAGTATGTCATACTCATAACACAAATAGATTCAGTGGCGAAAATAATTGAATTACAGTCCCTAATACCATGTAATAGTCCTTTGCCCATATCGAGGTGTGTAGCCCATTTGCCTTTGACAAAATCCATTAAAATCTCGTATTTTATAATTCAACCCAACTTCTACTACCAATGTTTTAGTTATAGATATTGAATTAAAATGCCGTGTATCACCACTCACCAATATTCTCTTTAGTAAAGAGAATATTGTAATCTTGAGTATTATACAGATGATTTATTTCCCTTCATATTTGTTACATCAAGAAATTATGGCAGGAATAAACAATGAGGCAAATTATGTAAGGAATCTAATAATTAATTTTTATACATTAAATATTTCAAGCATTACAAATTTTCCTTTGAAAGAAATAGAAACTGAAGTGAGGAGAGAAGAGTAACCAAATCTTTGAGAGAATATCTATTTATAGAGATGTAAGCCAGCTGTAGCAGCTGGCTTTCTAACAAACAAACTTACAGTGTACTTAAGCCCACGACTAACACTGAATACAAGAGGACTCGGTCTAAGGACTAATTCCCACACCTAGTAGAGACTGGGGAGAGCAAATGTAAGCAGCATTACCCCCACAAGTAAAGAGACTCTTTCCAGAATTTGAACCTGGGACCTCCAAGTCACAAGACAACTAACTTATTGTTGTGTGGAGGCTCACCATATACGGTGTTCAGGTAATGATATTTTATATTAGAAATATTATGCACCTGTTACTAAAAACCTGTTGATCGTCTTCATAGGGAGGAGGAAGGTATTGAAAATATGCATAAGTAAAATTATCAGAAGAAAAATTATCAGAGTTTGTTCTATCAACTTGATTGTTGTAAGGGGCCACAAGCTATTTTTATCATTAAACAAATGAGTGTTAATCATAATCTTTAATTAAACCAAATAAAACATTCACACAAATAAACATTTGTATCACATGGGCTCATTACCTGACCACCTTGTTCAGCATAGAAGCTTGAAGATTCCAGAACTATACCAATGTCCCCATCAGTATTAACAGAATCAACAAACTCAGAACCAGAATATATTGCTTTTACCACACTTTCATGGTCCTATACAACGAAACAGTGAAGAATTAAAACCAAGGGAGGATATTTTAGCTAACTCTAAAATAATGTAAAGTCTAAAACAAATGCTGATCAGATAAGCACAAATTGACACCTCTTTCTAGCTAAGTCTCCTATCAGTTTGTTTTTTGTAAGAAAGGAAAAGGGTTTTGTTAGGACAGAAGAGTAAAATGGTCAAATGTTGGAAGTAAAAAGGGAATATAGAAACTGAAGAGGAAAGAAGAGAGAAACTGAAATTGTAATTGTATTGATTTGATATTTTTCTGATTACAACTGAATGAAGAAGCTTGACTTCTATTTATAGAATCTATTACAGCTGAGGTAGTTACTTAGGCAGTTACATGATTGTAACTGTCACTAACTGCTATTAGTCTAGAAGCTTCTAATTGAAACAGATTGGACAGCTAAGCATGTTACTAACAAAACTTATACATGAAGCTTAACAACTGGAATAATAAAAACTGCTTAGTCTAATAGAGCTGTAGTTAGAAAACAGTTAGGGCAGTTAGCCTGCTCATAGGGGAACATTTAGATAAATAGGGAGAAAGGGTAGAGTTAGGATACTTTGAGAATTGTTAGTTCCAGAAAACAGAAAAATTAGCTCGGTTATCAAGGGTTCCTTGTAGGAGAGTCTCAAACCTTTTGTTGTTCAGTTTTAGTTGCAATGATTCGGTAAAACTTATTCTTTGGCTTTCTCAGTTTCAATCAACTTCTTGCTTTTCTTTCAAGAGGTTCCTAAGGGCTTCAGAACAAGGGGTGTGTGCCAAAAAGCTTTACAGAAATGCCACTACTTTTAATTTACTTTGGAGCTGCCATCTATTAAAGTTGAGTGCTTGCATATTTTGAGAAAAACTGTGTCCTTAGACATATGGTTTGGGATAAAACTGTTTTTATGACCAGTTTTTCAGTCAAGGATAATCTTGGTAGGCATAAAGAGCAATTAGAGAACTCTACTTCATTAATATTTAATCAATATAAATGAAGGGGGATCAGAGAAGGCTATTTTATTATCATTCTGTCAACTATTTTACTCATTTGTAATTTATTCTTTACACCTGTGCTAAAATTTCTTCTTTTGTCTGTAAAAAGCTGATCTTGTTCCATTGTGTACTTCAATTTTAAATTGTCTTTATGGTAAAAAAAGAATAAAAGAAACTCACCTCCCAAGTATATTTGAAACTATCATCTGTTGGAGCAATGCCCCTTCTGTGTAATGCTGAAGTGGCATCAGCATCCATAACAATAACACCACCAGCTTCCTGCAAATATGTAACAAAATGAGGTTTGGAAAAACAATAAAGCAAGCATTAATGATAGTTATGGTTTTTCTTATCATTTTGTTTAATTAGTCTTTAAACACTAGATTTTTAATTTACTAAAATTAGAAGACACTTAGTCACAGAAAAGAGACATTCAAGCAAATAGAAAACCTTTGCTTGAGCATTTCTTGATCTCTCCCTTGCAGCTTCCATGGCACTATTAAAACCTTCAACATCAACAAGCAATTGTGCCTCTTCTGCCATCAACTGATAAATGGGAAAATGTTAGGAAAGGAAAACAGAATGCACAACAGAAAAACAAATCCACGACCATTTCCGTGAAGCAATGGACCGACCTGAGTAAGATCTAATGGGAACCCATATGTATCCCACAAGAGAAATGCTTCCTATAATCAAGAGTTAACTGTGAGAAATAGTCCACAGGCCTTACAAAAATAATTAATGAGAAAAACCATTCCAATTATACAGCAATCACACAAAAGGGAAACAACATCTGTAAGAAGCTTGTTTATAGAAAACAAAATAATCAAAGCTCCTGCCTCATGCAGTACCAGGAATGTGATTTGCCTGCTATTCTGTTACTAATGTGATGAAATGTTACACCAATACAGGGTGGCCCAGTGCATGAAGCTCCCACCTAGTGGGGTCCAGAGTGTAGATGTATGTTAGATTAACCCCAACAGGCGGGGAGGTTGTTTCCAAGATTTGAATATGTGGCCTCTTGGTCACTAAGCAGCAACCTAATCATTGCGTTGAGGCTCTACAATGCCATAACCCATGGCCGCAGAGGAAGAAACTTGCTAAAAATACCATCATTGTTTACAATGACAGAAATGTCAGATTAAACAGTTTTGTTAACAAAAATATACTCTCTTTTATGGAGGATGCCTTGACCTCCTGAATAACAGCACTTTCCTATCTTTTAAAAAATAAAGAATTGCCATCCAAAAAATGAATTTGTTAATACTGAGCAGGTAAGAATTAAGAGGTTACAAACATAAATCATCAATCTAGCCCGAGTGACAACAATGCAAATGCAGTATTTTAATTCTTGAAATGAAGAAAATATCATAACTTTGAGGAAAAATAAACATGACAAACAAATAGCAGAGATGAAAACTTTCAGAAATTTCTTTGTTCTTATAAACATTACATATTGTCTGCATATACTTGTAAGAGACCAATGTTGAGAACATGTACTCTGTAGCAATAGTGATGAAAACAAGAAAAACTGACTAATGAGTAAACCATGAAAAGAACAGATTCTACTTGCCTCCCCACTCAGTGTCTTTCGCTTAGCATCTTGAGCAGCCGTCTTAAATTTCTTAAATCTATCAATCCCCTGGAGAAAAAAATCAAGATTTCTTTTATTCTTGGTTGTATTATAAGAAAAATAAAAATCAGAAAACCTACGCAGGGAGCAATGACAAATCATCAACTTGACAAGAAACAAAATTAATCTGAGGGATGGCAGTCATGCAGACTGGTAAGTGATAACCCTTAAAGAAGACTACATACATATGATTATTCTCACCTTAAGTAAGGTTCTGCCAAAACTTTCCTCCTCCTCTTTAATTACTTTCACAATGTGTTCTTCCCGATCTTTTAGCTCAGGGAAAATACCATGCATGAGGTTAACCACAACACTGACAAGCCTGGATTCAGCAAAATTGAGCACAGAAAACACATTAGGAATCACTTATCAGATGCCTGAGTTTTTCTATAACAAATACATTAAATTTGAAGTAGGAGGTAAATAGAAGTTTTAGACATCCACTTGGCACTAGGAGCAAAAAGGCCTTAGATCCCTAAACAGATAAAGGTGGTTAACTATTTACACATACCCATTGAAAAAGCCCTCTTCAGCTTTTAGCACTTCACGTCCATAACGAACAGCTCGACGTAGTATGCGCCTCAGAACATACTCACGGCCCTCATTACCTTAAAAATACAAATAAATGACACAATTAAGGTGCAAAGTTCTCTTTCTATCATGCAAAAATCATAAAAGGTTAAAATCCCAATTTTTGAGAGATACGAGATGTTCATAAAAAGCTGATATGCAGCTTGTATTATAGAAAAGATAAACTCTTAGAGTCGAAAGCCTGAATAAAATGTGTTGCGGGGAATTTATCTTCTGAGGGCAGCACCAACAGAGTACAACCCTATTTTGAAGAATAGACCTTTCTCAAGACATGGAGGAAGACACAAAGCTTGTAATCTTTAAACAATAAACATTCAAGGAAAAATGACAGTGAAGATGTGAGGTTCACGATATCCTACCAGGACGAGACCCATCAGCAATGGCAAATGACAGAGTTCTGATGTGATCTGCAATAACCCTGTATGCCATGTCAACTTTATCTTCATCCTCTTCTCCAACTTTCCCAGAATAAGGCCTAGCACCAGTTGCCTGCAAGCAAGTTATAAAAAAATAAAACCATATATCAATAGAATCAGGAAGCACATCACAATCATGAATGTTAAACAATAATAATAATACAGTAAGTCATTATTTTTCATCATGAACAAATATGATTATCAACATGATTTACAAAAATAGACACATGGAAATATATGGCATGACTAGTGTAGTTTTTTGTATGTTAAATTGTTAACTACAAATATAGACCACTAATATCTCAGAAAGAACAGTAAGCACTCAAATATTCAACATTGGCCAGTAGAATTCACAATTCACTTAGTTAGATTGTCTTGAAGATCCAAAATGATACTTGCGTAGTCCAAAGGGATAAAAATATTAGAAGATGCAACTTACTGGAATACAAAAGTTCAAGTTTATCTAACTGGCATAGACAGTTTGTAATAAAGGATCACAAACAAAAAAAGAGAAGAGAAACAGACGAACCAACTGTTGTTCGACCTAAACATACTGTAGCCTTAACTACACGGGTGAAACAAATAAATACGATCGTTACAAGGAGACTCTGCACTACCCTCAACCCTAATCCCAATTAACATGAAATTCCTCATTTATTTAAATGTTTCAAATAAACTTGTAATAATATATTTAAAATTTTAAACATTTCACTAAACCTATTTATGCCAAAGGGTAATTGCTGGTCCATACAAATTTGATAATCATTTCTCCTCTCCCTACTCGACCATGAGCATAGAGATTCCCATTATAAAAGGGTGATGACTTATGAATGACACGGAAAAAAACAAGAAATGGAATTTTCAAATGTAGCACAATTCAGGACTAAAGACTTACTTTCCAAAAAAACATAAAGAAATATACTAAG
Source organism: Lupinus albus (assembly GCA_009771035.1). Lineage (NCBI taxonomy): Eukaryota > Viridiplantae > Streptophyta > Magnoliopsida > Fabales > Fabaceae > Lupinus > Lupinus albus. The sequence continues at coordinate 769,707 of CM019999.1, forward strand.
CTTCAATTGAATGCCCTTTATCAACATACCAGCCGAATAGCATCAAAGATAGGCAAGAAGACATCTGTGTCATAATTGCTCATTTTATTCTGAAGTATAGAGGTCAGTCTTTCAAAACCCATCCCAGTATCAACATGCTTTGAAGGTAGAGGTTTAAGTGAGCCATCAGCCTCCCTATTGAACTGTTATGAGTCAAACGAACAATGTGTGAAAAAAAGTAAACAGCAGTAATAATATCCAGTGAGCTATTCATCAAAAAGAATATTAGATATATATTTTATGGAGGTTAAGAGTTTGCTTCCTAGGGTGAGTTCTTCTGCCAAAATATCAAGTACATGAATAGGAACCAGAAAAGGGGCAGTAAGGACCTTTGCAAATTATTATACCTGAATAAAGACAAGGTTCCATATCTCAATGCAAGTAGGATCGTCATTATTAACCAATGATGCAGCATCGCGGTTACCAATTCTATCAAAATGTATTTCAGTGCAAGGACCACAAGGACCAGTATCACCCATCTCCCAGAAATTGTCCTATCCAAAGACACAAACCTGGTTAGATGTGAAGATCCGGATACAATTCACTGTGAACATTAAATATTTTCTACATGTATTAGGACTCTAATAATTAAAAACAATACAATTTGCTTCTTTAAAGAGATCTCAAAAAAAAGTGAGATGGTTCCAGCATTCAACATATAAGATTATGAGTAGCTTGAATTAAATCAACACTGAAATCTTGGTTATTAACCATTAATAACTGTTGGGAAGTAAGTCCCACATCGCCTACCTCATTGTCTCGGGAATGGTTTAAATATTTGTTGGACTACTCCTCTCATTGCCAATTGGTTTTGAGATGGAACCTTAACAATAACTATCAGCAAACATATTGTTATCATGGTAAACTATAAATATGGCATAGAATTGCAGAAGTAAAAAGCTAAGGTTGCATCTGTGGCTCTGGGCTTTCGTTATATGGAAACTGCAATGCCCATTAAGCACTAAAAGTAAGTTATTATTAGCTAATGGGAACAGCAAAAGCCTGTATGCTTAATAGAGTTCATCAAAGGTATATGTCGGGTCTAATTATATCAGTATAAAATGCAATCACATGTAAGACCAATAAAACCCGGGTATAAATAACCCACAGAAAAATCTTGCTGAACAGAAAATTTACAAAGTTAACAAAATATATACTATATATTAAATATATTTTACAAGTATTATCAAAATATTTCATTCTACATTTTTAAGATGAAAAAACATAGTGAAATCATACCTTACAGCCAAAAGGGAGCACACGTTCAGGAGGTAAAAACTCAAGCCAAACATCTCTAGCCTCATTATCAGGGGCAAGACCAGAACTGTCATCACCACCAAAATATGTGGCATAAATGCGATCTGTTGGTAATTTATAAACCTGCAGTCGATTAAAAAAATATTGGACAATGCAATCTTACAAGAGATATAGTCCTGCACTATACAAATTGAGGAATTGAATAGCAATCAATATCTCTATTTAGGGATATTGCACAACACCTTACAGAGAAGGTAAACACCCTAAGAAAAATAAGGGCTTCAACTGAAGCTGGCCTGTTCAAATTGAATTCAAAATTCTAATTAAATTATTCTTAAGGATGAGCTTAATTAAGTTATCCAAAACTAGAAGTGAACATAACATCCAGTTGATAGCTTATTTAGTAACACAGGAGAACAAACTTATATAGCTCCTGATGTAGCTTATGCTACTTGGTAGTTTACTGCTAGTTGGTGCTACATGGATATCATAGTCTAGCACAAAGCACTTTCAATGTGATCTATACAAGGGACTAGTAATTAATAAAGGAAGATAAGAAACTCCAGTTGACAAGCATACCTTGGTTAGAAGTTCCCATGCCCAGCTGATAGCTTCTTTTTTGAAGTAATCCCCAAACGACCAATTTCCCAGCATCTCAAAGAAGGTGTGGTGGTATGTATCTTTTCCCACGTCATCGAGATCATTGTGTTTACCACCTGCTCGAATACACTTTTGGCTATTGCAAGCACGGATGAGTTTGCTTAATTCAGTATTAGGATCCACAGTTCCCAAAAAGATTGGCTTGAATTGGTTCATGCCTGTCCAATCACAATGGACCATTAACATTTAAAATAAAAAAGGCACTATTATTAAAGCAAATCATCTACATACTAAGAATAACATATTTTATCATTTACTCAGTATTCAGCTTCACTTAGAAATGCCAATTAATCTATTGAATTATCCAATTAATCTATTGAATTATCGAATTTAAATGGTAAAAGTTAAACCCAAAACAATGGATGTAATGATAAAATTGAATTAATGAAGAATTAGTAATTGAAGAGAAAATGGAGTGGAAAGTGGGAGAACCAGCATTAGCGAAGAGAAGAGATGGGTCATTGTAAGGAACAACAGGACTAGATTTGTAGTATTTGTGAGCCTTATCTTGGAAGAAGTTGACGAAGGTGTTCCTCACGCGCTCGGCCTTCCACTCCATTGCGGCGGTGATGATATATCTGCGGTTAGATAGTGACGGCGGAAATGAGAACAAAGGAAAAATTAGTCTTTTCATTTCTTACACTAATTCATCCTTTCACTCTTTCATTGGGCCCCCTTTTTACTCAACTCCTCTTCCTCCGGCCCATTATATGTCATCTATGTTTTGTCACTTTTAATAGGATAATTATGGCCAATTAATTTTTTCTATCACATTTCCAAATAGTTAAACTCAATACACATAATTAAGCTAAATTCACATCATGGATAATCATATTTACTACCTAATCAGGGGTTTGGTTGGTTAAAGTTGAACATATATTATGTAAAACCAATGTTCCAACATGACACCAAGTAACTATTAAAATTTAAACAAGAAAATCATGGATGAATTGCCCAAGCACAAATATTCCTGATTGCCTCCAAGCCTCTTCATTAATCACTTATTTTCTTTATGTCTGCTTTAATTATTATTTTCTTGTCTAAATTGTAGCTAAATTACTATCGTACATTTCACTAAACTTAATTAATCATTTATTCAAGAAGTGTTTTTTCAATATATAAACAAATGAGTTTATAAGAGTATAAAGTAGTATATTCAGCTTTTTTCCCTATGTTATTCTTCTAAAATTAATATATAAAAAAAAGGTAATCTTGACGCAACAGAAAAATTGTTGTTTATTAATCGTAAGATCACAGGTTCAAATCTAAAAAACAATATCTCAACTTCTAGGATAAAGTTGTATACATCTACCCTCAAAGACCCCGCTAAAGTAGAAGCTATGTGCACTAGGCCGCCCTTATAAAAATGCATAAAGTCTTTGTAAGCCTTTCCAAGTTCCCTTTGTGAATTATGCTTTCTGTAAACTGTTTCTACAATGAGAAGGAGATAAGAAAAACTATTAGTACATTAAAAGATGATAAAAAATTATAGTCCAGGCCATTTTAAAAGGCTAGCTCCATCCTCACTCAAGTTCCAAGCTCCTTCAGCCATCTCATCATATAACTGCTTCCATCCCCAACTTGAGTACCCCACAAAAAACCAGTAATCACCACCAATTGCTTGATTTGCTGTCTTCAGTTCCTCAATTTTCTGAATTGTCAGTACCTGGTTAAGGAAGTAAATTCCAGGCAGGATTTCATGTAAAGAATTTCTGGAAGCTGTTCTAGTTAAGGATAGAAGTGGCATTCCAGATTTCGCAACTGGACCCCCGAAGGACAGAGGAGCCTTTTTCAATTTTTCAAAGCCTTTTTCAAATTCAGGCAGAAAAGACCATTCTATATTCTTGTTAATGATAAGACCTTGAAATCCAGTTATGTGATCAGCTGCCACAATGAGAATCATTGATCCGTCAAATGGCCGACTCCCTACAAGCTTTTCTGTAGCAATTAGCACTGAACCAATCACGACCTGAGGCAATGTTTCATGCAGTCCATTTGACACAACAGGTGAACTCATCAGGTTAGGTCTGACCATCTGCTCCAGCATCCTCTCATGACCTGGGGCTGCATGATATTTGTTGCGTGTGTGAAGTGATTCGTCATGGATATCAGGTTGCAAAGTATCATACAAGTTCTGATTCCTGGGTACTCTTACAGATCGCCATAGAACTGCTACTGGAGCCATGAAATAAAGTCAAGAACTTAGAATTTCACAGTTTTAATATTTGACAAAGCAAAAGTCAAAGAACTAAATGATGATATTCTGAAAGAAGCAGAAGGTAACAGCAAATACACTAGCTACAAGTCTATGACTCTGCTAGTGTAAGTTCCTCTCTGGATGGAGCCTAATACCAGTATAAAGCAGAGAGGAGGGATGTGGCAATGACCATAAGAAAGTGTGTGAACCAAGTTTGACACCAATATTATCTGATTTATAATACTCAATATTATCTGATCTAAACAAAAACATATATATAATATTCAATATGTCACAGTGAGTCACACATATATACAACATTCAGAAAAACACCTTTCTCTTTGATAAGATGATGAAAGTTACTTCCATGCTCAGCCATAAACTTCATAACATCAACCACTGCCATATCTCCTTCATATAGAAAAGGTTGCTTCTTTCCTGCTGGAAATAAAACCAGAGCAGGATAAACTTCCCTCTGCATTACAAGTAAACCGAACAAAATTAACCATGGACTATGAGCTATAATGTCCAAAACCTTCAACCACATAACTTTTCAAAATGGCAGGCCAGGCAATTTATTATTTCAAAATGTTATATAAGTTTCAAAATGTCAACTATCAAAAAACAGATCAGATTCACAAGATGTCTTCATGACATATTTGATATGTTCATAACAAGAATATAGAATTTTAAACAATGTGATAGTCTCTCTAGTCTTCACAGTCCAACTAAATCAATACCATCTCAAATTCTGTCATTCTAATTAATCCAGATTTCTCCGTTAATAAAAATACACCGAAATAAACGGGCAACAGTTTTAAACGAAAACTACTGCTACAAGACTTGGTAATTGAGAAAAGAAAACTTTCAAAAATGACATAATGTCTTTTAGCTTGTGCAAAACGTCCCAGTCGGAGTTGACTCCTTTCATCCGTATTCCAACTATTCTGCTGATGTAAAATTAGTCTGCTGACTGTGCTCACTAGATTTTCATTTTGGTATTTTGGACTGCATAAGATTATTGGATTTGCCTATTTCTATGTTATGCAGAAACGTATTGACAATTCACGTCCTTCGGTTGGCTCTAGGAATGGCAATGGGGTGGATTGGGGCAGGTTTGTACTTACCCAACCCCGAACCCGAGCACAGCGGGTTGAAATTAACGAAATCATCCCTGAACCCGAGGGCAAACCCGAAAATACAATGAGGATTGTGTGGCAATTCAAATAGGATTTCAACTTCTCAGTACACTAAAATTCAATAATTCAGCAGTACACTAAAATTGAAAACGCACAGTACACAAATTCTTATTGGTTGTGTTGCTAGTTGTATAATTCCTTCACTCCTTATTAAGCACAAAATTACACCTGCTACTACTATTCAATTTGCATTTACTCCTTCATAAGGAGTGAAGAGGAGTTGTTTTGGATGTTGCATTCAATTTGCAATTTGCAACTCGATACTCCTCAATAATTTCACACATATCAATCGGGGTAGGTTCGGGGTAGGGTATGACTTCTACCAAATCCAAACTCAAACCCGAAAACTAAACACGGTTAAAACCCGAACCCAATCACAGCGGGTTTAGCCAAGTCGGGTTGGGTTTCGATGGGTACCCACAAGTTCGATTTTTATTGTCATCCCTAGTTGGCTCAACAATAATGACAGGTGAGCAATATGTTGCTAAGTAAATACTAAATACTTTCCACTAGATAACTGATAATGTCTACAAAAGTGTGACAATAATAGATGATGAATACAAAAACAAGATAGGGGGGACAGCCAGAAAACGTAGTTCACAAGTACCTGGTGTACTGACTTCAGTATCAAATCACACTCATTCAACGTACAATCCAATAAGTAGATTAATGGAAGCTTCATGGTAACATAATCCAAGCTTTCTGTCATGCAACAATCATTTGTCGAACTATTAGAGACTATATCTAGCATTTTATTAGGAATTTCATCCGAAAATAACCTCAAATAACAGATACGATCCACCGAGATTCATGAAAAGATCAATGATTCAGAGTCTTATAGAGAAAATAACTATAAGTGCAATTTGGCACTGCATGATCAAGTAACAATAAATTTGGTAACTTTGACAGATGGTAGGGGTAACACGCACCAAAGAAACAGGAATAGTTAATTGCTAATATCTAAAATTACAGGCCAGAGAACAGTTCGCCAAAAGCAAAGCCACAAACCAATCCTCTACCCTAGTCAATCATTAGAACTGGGTAGAATGAGAGGTGACAGAGAAAGATATACACAATGTCTTACCATGTTCAGAAATACCTTTCACATTTCTAGATCCATTCTTTAACATATCCAAATAGCCCTTGATGGACCGATATACTTCACGAACAACCATTTCCATTCTCTGACAGAATGCACACCAACTATTGCTAAACAAGACCAAGACATCTTTATTCAATGCATCAGAAATGTTTTCTTTGCCGGACAGGTTGAAACCAATAACAAGTTCAGAGAAAGTATGAGTTGTGATTCGAGGTATAGAATCCACCTCATGAAAATCCAAATTAACAAAAGGAGGACGTGTAGCTTCCCTTTGGCCCAAAATAATATGGTCTGACCGCTGATATGGAAGCAGGATTCCATTAACAAACTTGGAAATAAAATCACCCAGTGAAGAAAAGTCAAAAAGATTCTCTTCAGGGTAAACATAATGTTGCTGCAACAATGGATCAACTATAACCAAAGATGGAAGCCTACAACCACCAGTTAACCTTTCAAGTAATTGGTAATTACCATCAGAATAGAAAAAGGAACCATTAAAACCAAGTAGTTGGGCCTTCTCTCCGCCGGAATTGTTTCCATCTGAAGAACCATTTGTTTCTGATTTAATAACTTTCGCAGTAGAAAGTTCATAATATGCGACTGATTCTCCAGCTTGCACAGGTTTTATCTCTTCACTTGTGACAGTGGAAGGTGTCTTCACTTCATTATGCTGATAAGGTAGCTCAGTCAAATTGGGATATTCCTCCTCAAGCTCTCCAGCATACGCATGTGGGTCGTCATCCAGTTTTACAGTATCTGTATGGATTTCTTGAGACTTTTCTGTTGAAATTTGATTTAACTGAACTTCTGACTGCAATTGTTGTGAATTAGCTGACTTGATGTCAATATCATCAGATAAAAGTTGGAAACCTAAATCCTTAGCAAGGGAGCTTAATTTTTTCTCCTTTTTCTGGAGAAGGTAACCCAAGATCTCCTTCAAAGAACTTGCTTGTAGATCTGAAGCTACACTATCCAAACGAACTTGTTTATCCCCATTTATAATCACGATGGAAGACATTTTCTCCTTTAGTTTATTTGTCTGAGCTGTCACAGGCAGATTTAACCTAGGATGATCAGATGTACTCTTCAATCCATGTTGATCTTGAATATGATAAACTTTCTCATTATTCTTCTTACCTGTTTGACCCACAACATGATAGTGCTGTGCCAACACTCGGAAAGCACCAAGTGCTTCCTTACTTTTCCCCCTAGTTTCTGATGAATTAGATGATCTATCAACAAATAGAAGTACCGATGGCTTATTTACTGGTAAAATGGGCTCTTGATCATATCCATTACCTTCCAGCTAAATGATAAAGAACAAAACAGTGTGAGTCCCAAAAATGGATGAGTTAATCTAAAGAAACATTGATACTGGCATATTGGTGGTGAATCATTCACCAGTTGAATAAAATCAAGTAATCCACGACAATACAGACAGAGATGGTCTTAGGGAAAGGATATGGGAACAACGAAATATAGCATCACAGCAAATAGCATGGAAAAATAACAGGGACAAGAAGCAAAAGTTAGAAAGGTTTCAAAATACCTCCTTGACATAATAATTGTCCATCTTCATAACATAGTTCAAGTCATCCTCTTCTTTAAGAATAGTCGAACAAGATGAACATCCAGCTATGTAGTGAACTGCAAACCATAAACCAGAATCACCAACACCTAGGGATGAAAGCATCGCCCTATCTGAAACTAGACCAAAACTATGCCGTTCTGGAGGCAGAAAGAAATCTCTCACAGTAGTCATGAATTTCAAGTAGAAAGAATGGAAGCGCTCAAATTCTTCAGATGAACAAGAAGAGGTAAATTCCCCATCATTTACTGAGGCAAAATCCCCAAGCCACGGAGCTTCGCAAAACCCTTTATTGATGTTGAGATCGGCCTTGCACATACTCCCCTCTGATCATTTATAAAAAGAAAAACAATGAAATGATGAATTAATTACTTGAGGTCAAAATATTCACATTGGCATGCACTTAAATAATACCAGACACCTTCTGGTTAATCTTCATCCTTGAATTTGAAAACGACATTATATCGTTTCCTCCACTAAAGCCCCCTACAAGGAGAAAATCGACTTTATGTTTTACCAGTAGCATCATCATCAATAATAACATGAACAACAACCAAGGCTCTGGTTGGCACAACTAAACTATCTGAAAGCTTATAAACTAGCTGAATACTGCTAGGAACTGAAAGTTGAAAGCTCATAAGCTAGCTGGTCCAGTTGGAATAGTTTGGTAACATTAGCTGACAGGCTAACAACATAAGCCCCCAATTTATAAGCTACAACTATTAGCTTATTATCATTCAGATGAGCTACTTGACTATCGTATACGCGAGCTAATAATATTGGCAAACACTAAGCCTTTTTTTCCCAATAGGTAGTGATGGTAGGGTCGACTGCATCGATCAAACAATGTCACAATGTCCTATCAATTATGCAATATTCATATTGTAGCTGAAAACAATATCATCTAGAGTCACTCACCTTGCATAGCGAAAGAACTCCGAGTTCCATTTTTATTAGTTTTTGGCAGCAACGTGGGTGTCCAACCACAAAAATCAACAAGAACAAGAGCCTTATCAGTTGAATGAAGGAACGTTGAGAAATCCTGATGAGTGTTGAGTGATTTAAGAGGGACCTCGTGAGGTGGAAGTGATATATAAGGAAAGAGAGAAGACAATATATTTTGAGGTTTGAGTCTTCCCTTATATTTATAAGAAATAGAGTGATGAAAATAAACAAGTGTTAAAAGATCAGTGGAAGCATCTATAGAATCAGCTAAGATCTTATCAGTGTTTCTATGCAATAACATGAGTTTCAGTGATTGGAATTGATGTTGATTATGAGGAATTAGGAGTGAGTGTGAGAGATCCTTCATAAGAGAACGGGACTCGCCAGACCCTGTGGAAATGAAATAAAATACAACAACAAGTGAGTGTTAATCTCGGTAGGTGAGGTCGGCTACATGAATCTAACGACGAACGGACGATAGTATAGTAATAAGTAATAAAAAAGGAGAAATGAAAAGATAAATAAAAGTACAGGGAAGGGTGAGGAGAAGGAGGATATGAGGATGGAGACGGATTTGAGAAGAGAAATTGTGTTTGGTGAGGATCTCCCATTCGCGGATGGATGATGATGATGATGATGATGATACAATAGTTATGGCAAATGATGCTACGAGTATCATACAAAGGAACTTCATTGTTTCTTTAATTTCTGCTCTGCAACAACACTCTCAATCCATTCTCTTTCTTTTCTTCTCCTTCTCTCTCTACTCTATGGTTATACTAAATTACACTCATACCCCTGACTTTTACTTAAATTATATAAATTATTTCTCACTTTTGTCTTTATATGATTTTACCTCATACATGAATCATAGGATGTGAGTATAATTTACTCTTATAATTATGGTTATGAGTATGAGTTGGATCGATTAGGATCAACATGGTCCTTAAAGAAAAAATATTCATTTATATTTTTGTATTCAAACAATATAAATAAAATTAATTATTGCATAAATATTAACATATAATAAATTTTCCAATATCCTTGTTACAAGACATCACTCGTTAGAGTTATCTTGTGAAACTATATAAATTATTGATACTAGATTTTATATAATTGTTATGCTATTACAAAATGTCATTTGTTTGTCGACTGCTTCTGCATTCGTTGTTGCTGCACCTAGATAGTGCTGAGACAAATTTGAGGAGTAGGAAATGAAGAAGCTTTTGTTGTTGGGGTTGAGTTGTGCTGATGAGAGAGGCCTTCAATGAGAAGGGTGCTTCAGATTCTGAACAATGAAGTTGCACCTCTTGTTGTGCCAAAAGTGAAGGCATGCCTCATTGTGAAATAAAGATTGATTCAAGTGTTGCTCAACTTCACTCATTTGATTGATTCTTTAATTCTTTTAGAGAATTTAATGTATTGTTGCTATTCTGTAATCTGAATGAATACTAGGAATTGCAATATATAATAGGCATTCAGATTGTGATTGATATATATAAAATCTAACAATGAACCTAATGAATAATAAAACCTTATTATAAAAATTATTGCTTTTATTGAAATTACTAATCAAGCCATGACACTAGCTATATCTGAAGGAGAATATGTTATTGTTGTTCATGTCAACTTCTTCTCTGTTTGCCATGTCCCAACCGAAATATTTTAGCTCCATTTGTTGCAATTCAAAATCCAAACCAATATGTTCCCAATCAATATCATATATTTCTTGAGCCAAATTATCAAGTGCTTCTGCATTTGTTGCTGCTGCATGTGTATCATCTATTTGTGGAGCCAAAATATTCATTGGTTCTGCATTTCTTGTTGCTGCATGTACTGTATCATCTATTTGTGGAGCCAAAATATTCATTGGTTCTGCATTTCTTGCTGCTGCATGTACTGTATCATCTATTTGTGGAGCCAAATTATTCAGTGATTCTGCATTTCTTGCTGCTGCATGTACTGTATCATATATTTGTGGAGCCAAAATATTAAGTGGTTCTACATTTGATGCTACTGCATGTGGCAATTCTTGTGGTACTATAGCAGCATGGTTGTGATTGTGATTAGGTTCCATCATCATGATCATGTTGTTGTGGTTGTCATGAATGCTCCTTCTTTTCTTTTCTGCAGCACTTTGACGTAGGAAATATTTCTGTGCATGGCTTGCTATTTGTGATGGTGTCTTTGATGGAAGAATATTTATTGATATGCTCTTCCATTTTCCTTTTCCATATACGTCCAGCCCATGAACAAATTGTCTATGCTCCTCTTCGGTCCATAATATTCTTTTATGTCTTTGAACCGGAGGAGCCGGTGGTGGTGGTGGCGGTGGCGGCATTGGCACCAACCCGGAGTGATATTGGTTAGGAAAATTCCCATATTTGCTAATAAATTTTCTTAGCTCAGTGAAGTAATCATTTTGCTTGAGTCTCAAGACTTTTAAGTCGTAGTTCCTCAACCATGTAGCCTCATTTTGTTGTTGCTGCTGCTGAGATTGGAACATCTTTCTAAGTTCAAAGCAAAGTGTTTCACAAAGAAGCAATGCACCCAATGGTTTAATTTATAGTGGAAAGGGTGGAGGGAAAGGGTAGAGGGAAATTTACATCTAAAACTAATGTGATAAGTATAACATTACTATATTATTACTAAGAGATAGATTACCTATTACTTTATTTGAATTTTGCTCCTTTCATAATTTGTGATTTACATTTTAACTTTATCTTTTCTTTTTTAATTTTATTTAGATTTCAACTACATATTCACAATTTTGTTAATTTTAATGTATTCTTCGGTGGCAAACAAATTTGGGAGGTATTATACTTTTTTCATACTTATTATTAAAAAATAATTGTATAAAATATATGTAACTTGTTATATATCACTTATATTGTTTAAATTTTACTTTATGAAATATATAAAAATAATTAAATACGGAGGAATTACGATTGATGATTTTCTTGGTTTGTTGTGAGACTTTTTTATAGTTACGAAGATATTTAGGAATTATTAAGATGACATAATACTCTTACTAGTGGAGAAGCAAATGATTGTATGTATTAAGTGATTAATATGCTATATCATTGAAATTCTGACCATGAAGTAAATAAGGAGGAAAGTTGTTTGAAAAATAATATTAAATGAAATAACAATTATATTTTTATTAATTAATTTGACATTGCAGTTTTACTTTTAAGAACTAACATGAGTCTCACTCATCATTGTTTGATGTTTACATAAAATTCATCATACTATGCACATTTTTTCTTCTTTATCAGATTTCAACTTCTATGAGGTTACTTCCCGCTTCTTTTTGCTTTTTTTCCTTAAATAGATATTTGAATTGTTGGTAGAAGAGATATGATAAGATATTTAAATTCTTCTTTCAAGATAAATATTAGACTAACTGAATTTTATATCAAAATATTATCATTCTAACTAAGAGATATACAGTACCCTAACTGAATCTCAAATCAAAATACTATATTAACAGATAGATATTAACGTAACTGAATTTCTTATCAAAATTACGCAAGTTGTTTTCCTTTTAGTTTTTTTAAGAGGATATTTGACTTGAATTTGTTTTCTTATCAATTTAATTTAATTTTTGCTATTTACTAATTGAATACTTATCATAAAAAATAATTCCCACGTACTCCCCAAATTAATAACATCCATTTATCCCCCCCTACATCTTTAAACTAATAACCTGGAACTACAAAAAATTAAAACTTGGGAATAGTAAATATAATGAATGTGCCCACAATACTGATAGTGTTGCAAACTTGCAATACTCCACTCAAAACAGCAAATAGTACACTGACACTATAGCATCTGAAGTTAATGTTAAGACATTCCAGAGATATTATATAAGTGTCCATCTATGTCTGGAATAAAGCCTTTATCCAACATTTCCAGTCTTACTATATCATAGGTAGTCCTATTTGGGATTAAACCCTTTTCCAACATCTCATTAAGAAGCCTGTTTGCATCCTCTAGCTTGCTTCTCTTACAAAATCCTTTGATTAACACATTATATGTAACCACATTACCCCGCTTCCCTTCTTTCTCCATTTGCCTCCTAACGTTCAATGCTGCCTTCAGATTTCCCTCCGAGCAATAGCCATCCATCAAAGTGTTATATGTTACATGATTAGGTTTCAGACCCATGTTTCGCATTTCATTTAGTAAACTTTCTGCCTTTCTTGATTCGCCATTTTTGCATTGTCCGTCTATTAAGATGTTGTATGTTACAGTATCAGCTTTCAACCCCTTGCTATCCAGATCATTGAGAAGCTCTTTGGCAGCTTTTATGTTCTGCTTTCTGCACAAGCCTGCAATTAAGCAATTATAGGTTGAAATATTTGGAAGAACCCCTTCATCTAGCATTGAACTACGTAGTGCAAAACCTTCGTCCATCATCCCCTCCTTGCAGTATGCATCAATCAGTGTATTGAATGTTATTGCAGTGGGAACCAACCCTTGATTAGTTATATCATCAAAAAGTTTTGTTGCTTCCTTCATCATCTTATTCTTGCAAAACCCATTAATAAGAGCATTATAAGTAACAATATTTGGCTTCAAACCTACGCTTGCCATCTTATCCCACAAAGCTATAGCCTCATCTAGCTTCCCATTATTACATAGGCCATTTATCAGTGAGTTATAGGAAACTAAATTAGGTTTCAATCCATGCCTCTGCATCTCTTCAAAAGCCTTCTTTGCAGCCAACACATTCTCATCCTTACAGAACCCATCAATGAGAGTGTTAAAGGTAATCTCATTCGGACAAATTTTATTCGCAAGCATTTCCTTCAAAATAGCATCAGCTTTGTACATTTTTCCAGCATTGCCCTTTTTGCAGTACCCATCAACAATAGTATTATAAGTAACTACATTTGGCGAAAATCCCCAGACCTTCATGTCTTCAATAACATCCTCTGCCTTATTCAACTTACCAGCTTTACAGAGACCATTAATGAAAGTATTTAATGTGATCAAATTAGGCTGAATCCTTCTCTTTATCATCTCCTTGTACACATACTCCATATTCCCGATTTCATTTTCCTTCACCAAAGCACTCAACAACGGATTGCACGAATTCAATGATAACCTGAACCCAGAATCCTGAGCTCGCCTAAATGCTTCTAAAGCAGACTGAACTTCTAAATTTCTTACATATTCTAGAACCAGCATATCAATAATTATAACACTTGCAGAAGGTCGACCACCACACGACAAAAACGAGTGAAAAACAGAAGAAGCTGTATGTTTTTCATTCCTCACAAAGCTATGCAAAAGAGACCTAACTTTGGAGTACCTTTTTGAATTGGTTAGAAAATGTAAAACTTTGCCAGTTGTTTCGAGATCATATGAAAGTCTGAGCTCTTTCTGTGACCATCGAAAGAACCTAAAAACAAGCTCTGAATCAACTCCGGCATTAAGCAATTGGTCAAGAAGTACTGCAGGTTTGACCGTTCTAAGGTGGGTTTTGAGGTCTGACCAGTGCCTTTTACTCAACAGCTCTGAAATGGCAGGTATACTTAATGACTGAAAGATTGGTCCTGTAAATGGACAAATTGGATAACAAAGTAATCTACTGATAGGGAAAATATATAGTTTATACCAAGGAGGAGGAATTATTAACATTAATTCAGTGGACAATAATAAATAACATTTTAGAATTTTACATTTTTTGACATTGATGGTAGAGGAAGTAAGAAGTTCCAAGAGTCAACAAATGGAGATTATAATATATATTTGCAATAGAGCTAATCATAGTGATAAATACAAGAAAACAAAAGGTGGGAACATGGGTAGTTTAGGATAATAGATTATGAAGAACTGATACAATTACAGACTAAAGAAGACAATAAAAGAATTTCATACATGAGAATATTGGACATGAAACACACATACAGAAATATATGAAGAGTTGAGAAAGAGAATAAAAGCCTCTGTTACATATTTACAAGTGAAAAGGACTTGGTCACCTTGCATAGATCCACTAAGTTTGTCTATGCTCATTGCTCGTACTATCCTTCCTTTCCTTGATATATCTGTTAATTATTGGGTTTGTCATTGATGAAATTAAATAAAAACTGCAAAGAATTGTGAGAGAGAATTTGTTTTGGCACTATAAGTGTTTGATAAAAAGCGTGAGAGAGAAGATGAGATTTGTGAATAATGAAAAGGAGGAGGTGAAGGAGACCTGAACTCAGCTAAGATGGACGTTGTTTGGTCTCCTGCCACTTCCCGGAGGATGGTTGAAACGCGATGGCTGTTGCAGTGGTCATGAAAATTCGAAATTGGTTTATCGATTATGCTATTAAATTAACAATTAGATCACATGACTAACTGATTAGAGAAGTACACATGCATATGTGAACATTGTGCGGCCCAAATACATAAAAAAAACTGATAATAAATAGCAAAGAAATTCTACCCACCCCCAATTTCTTTAGGTGATGAGAAGATTCTCCCAAATTATACATTCACCATCTCTTATAGCTTAAACAAATCAACACTCAATCTCTCAAAAAGAAAAGAAATCAAAGCATCATCAATTCAATAAAGGCAATCAAACAGGATTCCAAAAAATAGCACTAAATAAATATATTTAATACAATGAATCAACATAATCTCAAAAGGATGACACTAAAGATATGCAGATTAAGGATCATGATAAATTAAGTATAATTAGGCAACAATAATGATTAGCATTAAAGTGATAATCAACAATTATAATTAGAGCATCAAATAATGGTTTCAATAAGGAAACTAGAGATTGGGAGAGAAAACTAAGGCAATAAAGAGCGTTAAAACCATGATTGGAAATAGGTATATATCAATATAAAAAGAGAATAAGTAGATAGGCAATGGGGATCGGATATAGATTAGAAATTGAAGAGGTTCTCATGAACCTCAACCATTTCAAAAGGCAGTCAGAAACACACATAAAAATACCTACACTCATTTTTTCACCCCAATCCATATACCTACACCACATTAGACAGAGTTTTTGGCAATTAATAAATACATTACACCTCTCTATCTCTTCCATCTCTAATCTCCATCATCATCTCTATACCTATATACACACATACCATAGACCGACATAACCCCTTCTAGAAAAGCTTCTTACTTTTACCATTCGCCACACTCACGTTCCTAATCTCCAAAATCGGCAGTCCCAAATACACAACGCCTGCATTCATACATAAGCATATTCGATTGCCATAGATAACATACACTTTTTCACAAGTAACCAGAGTACAATAGAAGGGGTATCATACATCGGTCAGGGATCGCATAATACACACAAATTACATACACCCAATAGAGGAATCAAAAAAGGGAAATGACTCAGTCATCACAACAAGTAGAATAATCCAAATTCATTAATTCTAGCATCTCCGAAGACTAGGGAAAAGGTAAAAGCATACTCAAGTAAGTCATTTGTTCAAACAATTAAATAACAATGCATTTTTGTGCATCCTGAATACCAAACAGTCACACATATTCAATGGAATTAACCCTACTTATTTGATTTTTAACTATTGATCCAATGTCATATGCTTAGCACATGTATACGTGTTTTTACTGAGTTGTTCAGAAACAATTATGTCCAAATCAATTGATTCCATAGAGATGGATACTAACATTTGGCTAAAATAAAAATTAAAAGAAAATTTTCCTAGTGATACATGTATCAAATAATGCACTATCTTTATTCATTTGGTTCGAGTCGACTCTGACTTCCCTGAAAATTGGAAGAAGGTGAGCGACCAACATTGTCTCTAAACTATTAATTTCATATTTAAAATAAAAATTATCTTATTATTCAAGCGATTTTTAAATGGAAGTTTTATAGCAAGGTTATGGTTCGAGTCGACTCTGACTCCCTGAAAATTGGAAGAAGGTGAGCGACCAACACTGTCTCTAAACTATTAATTTCATATATCAAAAATGTTTTAAAATAAAAATTATCTTATTATTCAAGCGAGTTTTAAATGGAATTTTTATATAAAGATTATGTTTCGAGTCGACTCTGAATTTCCCGAAAATAGGAAGAAGGTGAGCGACCAATATTGTCTCTAAACTATTAATTTCATATACCAAAAATGTTTTAAATAAAAATTATCTTTTATTCAACGATTTTAATAAAAAATTTATAGTAAGGTTATGGTTCGAGTTGACTCTGACTTCCCTGAAAATTGGAAGAAGGTGAGCGGCCAACACCGTCTCTAAACTATTAATTCCATATACCAAAATTGTTTTAAATAAAAAAAATACTTATTACTTAAACGAATTTTAATGGAATTTTTATAGTAAGGTTATGGTTCGAGTTATAATGTCCACAAATCTATGTCATTTTCTATATATATATACATATATAAATGACTTTTTATGTGTATTTTAATGGCAAAAATGTAATTTTATTTTAAATAAAAATGATATAAGTGACAATGCATATTGTATTTCCTTTGTCTTTTCACATCACTTATCTCTCTAATGGAGAGGAATGTCACTCATATATGTATATATATATATATATGTGTGTGTGTCCATTTACTCCTTTGGTAAGCATTGTTATTGAAAAGCCTAATGAAATGCATCCTTTAAAGAGTGGCAAGATTATAGCTCGAGTTGTTTATAACTTCTCTGAAAATAGCAAGAATGTGTACGATCAATATCATCTCTAAACTATTAATTTCATATAAAAAATATTTTAAAAGAAAAATTATTTTATAACTCAAACGAATTTTAATAGAATTTTTATACTAAGGTTATGCTTCGATTTGTCTCTAACCTCTCTGAAAATGGGAAAAAGATGTACGACTAATACTGTTTCTAAACTATTAATTTCATATCAAATATGTTAAGGAATAATTATTTTATTACTCAAACAAATTTTAATGAAATTTTTATAATAAGGTTGTGATTCGAGTTATCTCTAACTTATCTGAAAATGAGAAGAATGTGTACGATCAATACCGTCTATAAGCTATTAATTTCATATCAAATATGTTAAAAGAATAATTATTTTATTACTCAAATGAATTTTAATGGAATTTTTATAGTAAGATTATAGTTCGAGTTATCTCTAACTTATCTGAAAATAAGAAGAATGTGTACGACCAATATCGTCTCTAAGCTATTAATTGCATATAAAAAATAATTAAAATATTGTCTCTAGGCATATCGAATGGACATTACTAAATCTACCATATGACTAATTGATTATGGAATTTGCATCCTAGTTTGTTTCAAAACATATTGAGCTAAAGTGTTAAAGACTTAAACATACAACTTTGTTTATGCATATTCTCAATAAGCCAAATTAATGCGATACAATTTGGATCAGTTTGGTTCTTCGAGTTGGATCCGATAACCAAACCGGGCCAACTAGTTTTTAAAAAATCAATCTAACTCAATCTAATTACATTCGTTTTGTTTTATATTGACTTTTGGTTTTACTTTTGGACCAGTCTGAATTTGAATACCTATTCATTTAAACATCACTTATTTTGAGAGACAATCATGCATTCCGAAAGGGAATAGTTATTTGCATATGAAAAATACATTTGGTTATACAAAAACATGTTAGTGATGTAATATTTAATAAATTCTATTAATGTTAAATGGAAATAGTGTAATATTTATACACCACTAGATCTACAAAATGACTAAAGAGTTGAAATATTTTTTGAAAAATGAATGATGATATATAGACATTATATAGAATTCATATACTATTGGTGTATGCCTTTTTTCTCAATTAAATATGCAATTGTATCGTAAAATTCAATAAGGAATTGAAACTTAAAAACTAATTAACATATTTGTTCCTTATTTTGGAGTTATAATATCCATTCTATAATAAAACCTTTTATTATTGGTAACAATTTTCCCCTTTTCCAAAGAACGAGAGAATATAAAGATTTTGACTTTGACATATATCTCTACTCATCATTAATAATTATTAGTATCATAACGACTTCTATCGGCACCTGTCTTTTTCGTGATACTATTAGTTCCTTAACATCATGTCACACCACTCCAATTTCATCACTACTAATATTCAATCGTCATCACTATTAATACTCAATCATCATCACTAATATCATTATAATCAATATTTTACTACTAACTTGTAATTTTCATTATTGTTGTCACTATACCATATGTTATTGTCTTAAACAAAGTTACATAATACATTAGAGTAAACCAAATTTTGTGTACATTATATGAGTACATATTTAATAAATATGAGTGTAATACATTTATATGGTTAATATAAATATTTATAGATAATCATTATATTATCCATGATTCACTTAAACGTTTTTTTGATAGATATAAGTGTAATATTCATACATATATCCATTTTATTTTAAAAATTATTGGGTTATAAAAAAGTGTAATAATTCGGATCGGGCGATAAGTACCCCGAGTTCTCTCCACAAACCCCATAGTTCTTCATGTGCACTGTACCCTACGATTTCATACTTCACCTTTTCAGTTGCCATTCCATTTCAACACAAAACAACTCTCTCTCTTCGCAATCTCGTGTGGTAACCTCTTTTTTTTTTTTTAATTATCATTTGATTGATTAATTTTCTCAAAATTAATTAATTAATAGACCTCATTGTTTACCCTAGTATCCGTAATTGTTTCTTATGACGCAGATCGGTGGTTGTAATTGAATAACATGGCTTCTTCAGAAACACCTTCTCCTTCTACACCTAATACTTCTGCTCCTACAGGTTCCTATTCTCTATACTATACCCTCTACACTCCTTATCTTTCGTACATTATTTTAATACTTCATCAATTATTTTACAGCTCCATTCTCTTACAACAACAACAACAACATGCCTCAAAATGTTATCAACACTTCTCACCACTCTTCTACATACTCGGTTAGTACTCTCTGTAACATTTTAATTAGCAGTTGCGGACCCAGATTTAAAACATCGAATAGCCTTGTAATGGTTATTGAATCTATATATTTGTGTATTAACAGTTTACTACTTTTGTAATGCAGGTTGTTCAGCATCCACTTCATGCTCCTTCGTTTTCATTCAATATTCCTCAAACTGGTCACGCCTTTTCTAGCAATCACCGTCCACAATCTAACATGGTAAGCCTCACACTTTTTCATTAACTTGCATACAGAGCATGTTGTGTGATTTAATACAAAGGAGGAGAATATATTTTGGGTGATTCCATAGGATAGAAGGAAGATTTATCAAAACCTTGTTTTAGCTGCTGGGAATTTTGGAACGATATATAGGACAGTTGAAATTTGAGTGCAATGCTTTACGCTGCACCATATATTACTTGGCCACTCCTCTCGTATGATAACGAGTTGAATGTGGTATTCTTCCTATTTGGCATTATTTTACTTTTGACCTACTCAAAAGTGCACACCCCCTGTGCTTTTTAAATTCTTGCACTGGACTAAGTGACCAAAGCTGCTCCTAGCATGGAAAGTGGATGTGCTTGAGTGATTTTATTTAATACACACAAAACTTTTGTGGGCATGATGAAAGGGTTCTGTTAGTATCATATAATTGGGACCATAATATTGTGTTTATTTGTGGGGAAAATGATCAACGATAGCTATTTCCTCCTAATTCTATTTTCTTATTGCAGAACATGTCAGATTCTGTTGCGCAGGATGTTAGTAAAGTTTCATCTAGTATTCCAAATTCTGTCCCCCCTCATTCATCTAATCCTACAATGCGTCCAGCTTATGACCCTAACTATCGGCCACCTACTTCATGGACGCCATCTTTCCCTATGCATCATGTAATCCCTGGAACTCCAGGAAACCCTGCTCCCCCTGGATTAATACCCGCTTCGGTAATATCCTCCAATGTATCTGCTCCATCCACAAGCTCAGATTCTTCCTCAGCTGCGGTTCCAAGACAGAATATGCCAAGTGCAGCCATTGCATCAGACCCTACTCTCCAACAGAAGGGCACACCCTATCCATCCATACCAGTCATGGCCGCTTCCCCTCAGGGACTTTGGTTACCACCTCCACAGATCAGTGGTGTACTTAGGCCACCTTTTCTTCCATATCCTGCTGCTTTTCCTGGCCCCTTTCCATTTCCAGCACGTGGTGTTACTCTCCCTGCCGTTCCAGTACCGGATTCTCAACCTCCTGGTGTTACTCCAATGAGTGCTACTGGCGTCACTTCTGCATCTCCTGCTTCAAGTCATCAGTTGAGGGGAACAACTGGTTTTCAGACAGAAGTAATTCCAGGGCATGCTGGTATGCATACTACAATATCACTGCTCCACTTTCATGTCTTAGCTGATTGACTTGCTTAGAAAATATAAATCAGTTTCCTTATGTTTATGGTTGTAGATTACAAGAAAATATTGAATGTGACACAGAATGAGGATCCTGCTAATGATCAATTAGATGCCTGGACAGCCCACAAGACCGAAACAGGAATTGTATACTATTATAATGCCTCAACAGGAGAATCAACTTATGATAAACCTGCTGGCTTTAAAGGGGAGGTACTGAGACTTAAAAGTTACAACTTACTCTGTTTGAAGATCTTATAATAGTAATATTCTTTTTATTTTTTTGATAAGAAAGTAAATATTATTAGAAAAGAAGGGATAAAAATAGAAGAGGATAAGAAATATTCCCAGACTAAAAAAGAAACAGAAACTATTTTTTGATATATATATGCGTGTTTGTGTGAATATCATAAAGTAATATTCTCTAATATAATTTTCATTTGTATATAATATTTGAATATTTTGGATAATTGTTATTGGACCCTAACTGATGGGGAAAAAAACTGAGATGCTCAATATGGGTACCCTCTAAAACTATAACCACAGAAAATGATTTGTATGCCTATTTTTACTATCCAATTCCACTACTTTCTTAAACAAGTCAGTTATGATCTCTACTTATTTTTAATTGAATTGAATTTTAGTTTATATTGGATGTCTATTGCAGCCTCACCAAGTTGCTGTACAGCCGACTCCGGTTTCAATGTAAGTTCATGGCTTGTCTTCTAGTCACAAAAAAATGTTCTTATCTCTGTTAGATATTGTTATTTGTTTCTCGTTGGGTCTGAAAAGTCTTTGTTATGCAGAAACCACTGACAATCTTACCTCCTTATGTTATGCCATGTTTTCCTGTAATAGGGTGAACTTGCCTGGTACTGATTGGGTATTGGTCTCCACTAGTGATGGGAAAAAATATTACTACAACAATCGAACCAAGGTATGATTCACTAATGAATCTTTTATTTTTTTAAATAAGCGATCATAAAGAAAGCAAAAGAAAAGAATCGGAAAACAGAAATAATTTAATTTGTTTGGTTGAAGAAGTGTGTAAAACTCTGAAGGTTGCTTTTTGCCACTGCACTTGTTTTGGTGTACAATCGGAATATGGTATTGTGTTAGCAGTGCTTCTTGGTGTATGTGGGATTTGCATGTTGCATATTTAACTTCGTTTCATAGAGAAAATCCTTATAGAGCCTCCACTAAATAGCTGAAGATTTTAAGAGAGTTGGTCTCTGCAATAACTAATGGTTATAAGTATGATCCATACCACCTCCTTCCTCCATACTAAGTTAAATTTCTCCACAAGGCAAAGTGGACCTCTGCATTGGCCACTCTTCACGCTCAAAGGAACTTTACGTGCAGGACGTGCTAGAGATATAAAAACCACTCACATGGGTCTCTGTGAACAGTAGCTACTGGTATTGAGTATGGGTTCACTCAGTATATTTTGATAAAGTTGGAAATTTCAAAGCCCCTTTCAAGTTAATACATGGTTTGGACATCAGTTGCCAATAGAATTATATTAACAAATTATTTGTCACGGACTCACAATCCGTATGCTTCACAGTTCCTTCCCTTGACTTGTGTGCAATGTCTAAATCAAGTTCTAAAACGGCATGACAGTTATGTAAGATAGGTATCTTTTTGAGGATTTTTTATGAGCACTGAGCGTGCCCTACCTTGGAGTTGGCTTTTGTGGGGTTTGTTTTGAAGGTGTGTATAACCAAGGAGGCTAATTTTATTGTTGTTATACTATTGACACATAATGTGCTTTTTTGGTTAACTTTCCTAAATAGGAAATATATTCATAAAAAATTCTTACATTTTATTAAATATATGTGATCTGTTCATACGTTTATTTAAATCGTGATGACATTTCTCTGTTATTTCATTTGTTTATTTCCTGGCCTTTTGTTTTGTCTTAGACAAGTTGCTGGCAAATCCCAAATGAGGTAGCTGAATTGAAAAAGAAACAAGATGGTGATGTTACAAAAGATCATTTAATGTCAGTTCCAAATACTAATGTATTGTCTGATAAAGGGCCTGGAATGGTTACTCTGAATGCTCCTGCTATTAATACTGGTGGTCGTGATGCTGCAGTTCTTAAACCCTCTAGTATGCAGAGCTCGTCGTCAGCACTAGACTTGATCAAGAAGAAGTTGCAGGACTCAGGAACACCTGTTGCTTCCTCTTCCATTCCTAATTCATCTGTAGGATCTGAATCAAATGGTTCAAAAGCAACCGAGTCTACAGCTAAAGGCCTTCAAATTGATAATAACAAAGATAAGCAAAAAGATACTAATGGTGATGCTAATGTCTCTGACACATCCTCAGATTCAGAAGATGAAGATAGTGGGCCTTCAAAGGAGGAGTGCATACTTCAGTTTAAGGTATATTTGCGCTTTTCTTGAGATGATAAAGTTGCTTTTCCATTTATCCTTTGCTATTTTGTTTGTTAGGAGGGAACCTTATCCTCCTGCAACGGTCTCATTTTGTATTTTCAACCGCCGAGAATTATTTTCTGAAATATACCTGTGAATTTTGCCTTTGCTTATTTTGTTTGTTTTTCTTCCACCCTTGTCTTTATTTTTTGGATGATACTCTTTGTTAAATGCTATTTGATGCCGTTGTAAGTGGTTATACCATTTTTTAACTTCTAATTACCAAAAAAAGTTTACTTTAGATTGTTAAATTGCTGCATATTTGAACTAAAGGGCTCTGTTTACATGCGCCTTAGAGCATATGTTAAGAATTCAAAAAGGAATTTTTAAATGAAAAGTACAATATTTTAGTGACTTGAAAGTCTAAAATGCATTTAGTACTTTCTTTTTTAAGTAGATAAGATGTGCATTAAATGTTATTATTAATCCTTAATGTGTCCTAGGGCTCATGTTAACCAGACCCTTAACTTAATTACAGTACCGTTAAATCAAAATCTGAGATATGTAGACGGATTTGAGAGCATGTGATATCAGAAACCTTGCAACAAAATCCTTGAACGTGTTCAAATATTCCTTAGATATTATCTTTGATTTTATTGTGTTTTTTGTGCCTATGAATTTTTCAGAAAATGCTTAAGGAGCGTGGAGTGGCACCATTCTCAAAGTGGGACAAAGAACTACCAAAGATAGTATTTGATCCACGTTTTAAGGTCCACTGACAACTCTCTTTTTTAGAAGTGAAAGCTCTTTTAAGTTGATGTATCTAGCTTTATAGTTTAGACTTTAGTTTTTCTGCTAATTTTTTGTTTCTGATACAGGCTATACCAAGTTATTCTGCTAGGAGGTCCTTGTTTGAGCATTACGTTAAAACCCGTGCAGAAGAAGAACGCAAAGAAAAACGTGCTGCACAAAAGGCTGCAGTTGAGGGATTTAAGAAGTTACTGGATGAAGCCTCGGAGGTTACTGCCTCAATTTATGCTCGTTATTGTGCTTCTGTCAAATCTATCTACCTTCAATTTGTGGAACTATTGAATGCTTAAAGATCATTTGATTTTCAGGATATTAATCACAACACTGATTATCATATTTTCCGTGAGAAATGGGGAGATGATCCACGGTTTAAGGCATTGGACCGCAAGGAACGGGAGCACTTATTGAGTGAAAGGTGCCACTTTGTATTTTAGTTGGCTATTCTATTTAGCTTTCACTGTTAGTATTAGTTGCATGTGAGTTCTCATATAGCAGCTTCCATTCCATCGTATTACTCATTTCTTCTTCAGTTTCTCACTTGCCATTTGATGTTTTTTCTGGAGGTTTTATGGCTGGGAATCTTCTGTTCCATATGTGGCATGTGTAACATGAAAATTTGACATTCCATTTTCTTCTTTCATTCCTTGAGTTTCCTGGATTGCTTATCATGTACGTTGGACATACAAAATATAGAAGACCAACATTTATTTGGTTAAAATTCTCTTAACTCTTAATAGACATATTTCTGAATTGAATCATGATTGTAATGTTTCCTTCAGTGGCGAACAAATTTTGGAGCTATTGTATCAACCTGAGGAGAGATGGATTTATGTATAATGCAGCCACCGTTTTGATACAGCATCATGTGACACATTCGAGTTTTGTTTGTTACAAGAATGCTTTCTATAGTTTCCAGGGTTAATAGTGTTAAGGGGAGAGAAACATTAAGGTCATCCATGTTTCAGCTTAAATTGGTAGAGTGGGTGGGAAATAATTTGGTTGAAAATTTGATGTGCAATATTTGCTTGGGTCGTTGATACAGAAAAAAATTACATTTGTTTAAGAATGAGATGCATTTTTATTTCATTTTCCATTATAGCATCTGCAAATCATCTAGGAGTGAAATCACAATTTTGCTTTTGTTACACTAACACCCTCTTCATATTCCTTCTCTTCTTTTGTAGCCCATTTCTTTTTAACAAAACTGCATAAAGGTAAAGTAATAGAGACATGTTTGTTGAATGTGGGTGTTTACAATTTTATATTTTGACAGCATCAGCACAAACCGACCCCACCTTGTGGGATAAAGGATTGGTTGTAGTTTAACAGCATCAACACATTTGTTGCATGCAACAACTTGTCCAATAATGGATGCCTCCTTTTTAATTATTAATTCAAATTTAGCATCAGACTCAGCTAAGTTCTTTACCTTTGTGTGTATAGATATTGCTATGGTTTGGATCCTCATTCGCATAATATTGAACTTTTTCCTAGACAGAAATGATTTCTAATGATAATCCTTGAATGCAACATGAGTCAGCAGGTAGTAGGCTAATGACAGACTCCCGGATTCACTGTGGGTGTGTCCTTATGTCCTCTGAACTCTTTGGATTTGCATGGTAAATGTTTTTTCTATGTCAATGTGATTTTTTTAGAATGCTTGTTGATGGAGTTCCTGTTTATGTTTCAGAGTGCTTCCTTTGAAGAAAGCTGCTGAAGAAAAGGCCCAAGCAATGCGCGAAGCTGCTACTTCAAGTTTTAAGTCATTGATTAAAGAGAGAGGAGATATAACTTTTAACTCCCGTTGGTCCAGGGTATGTGCACATTATGATTTATGTTCTTCAGATGAAAAAATATGCCTTAAGTTCTGTCACATAAATAATATGCTTGGTCTATCATCTATGACCAGAATCATTAGTCAAAGTCATAGGCTTAAGACTCTTGCGTTGATTGATGCCTCTTGAAACAAACAAAAAAGGAATGGAAGAAAAGACATGAATCATGGTTAACTTCTGGGCTCAAGAATAAGAGGAAACTTATTTAGACACCACCAAACAAGGTTTTTATGCTATTCATTGGGATCCATTAAAAAAAATGATAAATTGAAACAATTGAAATTCCTTGGAAATTGAATGCACTGATGCAATTACTAATTCATGATCAGGCATGTCATGTTCAAAACTTCATTCTCCATTCAACAAGAAAATTATATCTTATGATAGCCTTCCCAGTCAGTATACGTAAAGTATTTTGAAGCTGATATTCCTTTATTTTTTGGCATAATTCTTGGAGAAACTGAAGCTATAGCATGTGACACTTAAGGCAATTTTTTATACATGTTTGATGTAGAATGAACTTGTGCAGCTTTAGCTTGTCTCACTCCGGGTTATTGTTTAACTTACATGTGGTAGATTTTAGGTATTAGTGTTTTAAGACACTTTTAATTATAGTCGTTGGTTGATGCAGGTTAAAGAAAGTTTAAGGGATGACCCAAGATATAAATCTGTGAGGCATGAGGACAGGGAGATTTTGTTCAATGAGTATATATCTGAATTAAAAGCTGCTGAACATGCAGCAGAACGAGAAACCAGAGCCAAAAGAGAGGAGCAGGTAAATTGGTTGGTTAATATGTGACATTTGTAACACCTCAGATTAACAAAAGTTGCTGAACAGAAGTGGGAAAACTAGCATCCATTTATTCTAATCAGACACAGGAACACCTGTTTTCTTCCTAGTGTAATAAAGATGTTGAACTACTTAGCATATACACTTTTTACCTGAGTAGATGCTTAGGTTTAGAGTGACTATGATGGTCTTCCGAGTGTCTGTTTATGATGAATTTTCTTATTTATAGTGGTTGGCATTATTTCAGTCGCTCGTTATTTTATTTGAATGTCAATGTTCTTCTGGCAGCTCATGCTTAAGAATTTATGGTAACACATTGATCATCAAACAGAATCAAACACTTGAAATTGACTTGTAGGAGAAGCTGAGAGAGAGAGAGCGGGAGCTGCGCAAAAGGAAGGAAAGAGAAGAACATGAAATGGAAAGAGTGCGGCTAAAAATTCGAAGAAAGGAGGCAGTGGCTTCTTTTCAAGCTTTACTTGTGGAAACGATCAAAGACCCTCTGGTATAACTTTCATTATTTATGTGCTACTGTTGCTTTTATTATTTTCTTGTTTTGGTAGATTAGCTAAAGTTGGAGTCTTTATTTTCAAAATATGAAAGTATTAGAATATATTTTTAGCATCTCTAATTTTTTTATATAATTCATTTGTGTTTCTTGAGTATTGATATTTTGACTGTCCCATCTTGAAAATAAATGAATTGCTTCCAGTCAGAGATATTAAGAGGGTTAAATTTAAAATTTTAAGTAAAAAGTTAGATGGATGCAAATGAGTTTCTTAGACACTTTAAGGTTCAAATGTACTAAGACTGCTGGCTGGTAATTTGCTTCATTTTACTGGGAACTAGCTTTTAATAATATGATAAATTTCATGTGCTATTTTCTTTCTTCAAAGAAAAACTAATGTCATTTATGCTACTCTTGTTCTTAGGCATCATGGACAGAATCAAAGTCTAAATTAGAAAAGGATCCTCAAGGACGTGCTACCAATCCTGAACTTGGTCCAGCTGACATGGAAAAGCTCTTTCGAGATCATATAAAGATGCTTCAGGAAGTAAGTAACAACAATATCTGACGCCAGTGGTTTTCAATGTCTCTGTCTTTTTGTGTGTTTGTTACTGAGTGCCATTTGTTTATGAAGATTATACAGTATTGGCATTTTTGTCTAACATATGTTTTACTATGACATTTTTGTGATTTTGGCAGCGCCGTGTGAACGATTTTAGAGCACTATTAGCTGAAGTGCTGACTGTTGAAGCTGCATCCAGGGAGAGTGAGGATGGGAAAACAGTCCTTAATTCCTGGTCTACTGCTAAACGTGTTTTAAAATCTGATCCAAGGTATAATAAGGTTCCAAGAGAAGAAAGGGAAACCTTGTGGCACCGGTATGCAGAGGATGTGCTGCGGCGGCAGAAGTCATCTCATGATCCAAGGGAAGAAAAACATACTGATTCTAAAGGTAGAGATACTAAAGCTAGAAACCCTCATGAATCTGTATAACTTCCATTAGAAGGATTTGCCAGAGACAAAGATTATTAACTTTAGATATTAGAACAGAATTATATGACATTGAATGAAGGCCAAGGTATAAGTGCTATGTTTACTGTATCACTCCAATATACCTTAGATCATTCTTTCTGGTCACATCATTTCACTTGTGTATCATTAATGTCAGAGTTATATGACAGTGCTCATCCTTTTCAATTTCCCCTTCCAGTATGGTTTAGGAGATCATTACATTTCACTTGTCTTTGCTGATTTTCAGATTCACAAATCTTAAAAACATACAAATCTTTATTCTTTCCATAAGAGAAATAGATGAAACTAACTATGTGTGGGAACTTAAGAAAAATGAATTGGTGAGGATTTATTTCCCCTCAATCCATCATCCTCATAAGTAAAACAAATATTATTATTGTACATAATGTGTTATCTTCTATTCCTTTCGTTTTAGATTCATTCTCATTTGAAAATTGAAAGTGGATATTAACTAACATCAATCAGGGAACAATCTACGTATTTTCAAACTAGTTGTTAGCTACAAAATCGATTCTCATCTGAAATGCCGTTTAAGAAACAACAGCTCTTATGAGCCTTCACAAACATCTCTTCTATTCCTACTTTCATTCCTTCAATTATCAATCCATCACCCATTATAAATTTATACATAAAAAACCCAAGCACAAATATGTCGAAAACAATGCATACATATCATTTTCTACTCCTTAAAATATTAATATTCAGTATAACTTTAAATCATGTTGCTTCATTTTTTAATTATATTATATATTTAAATATAACAATGTTTCCATGCCTACAGTGTTTCTTGTTATTCAATTTAGTTAAACCACAGGCATATAAGAATATTTAAGCTGTATTTTTTAATGATTATAACATCTATGCACTGTCAGTATAAATGTTTATACATAATAATTACATTATTCACAATTTATTTGAATTACTTTTTTGAATAGTCAACAATGATTAAATATAGATGGTGAATGATACAATAACATGTATAAGAAAACATACATTTTTTTCTATTTTTAAATTTTGTAAGTCAGATGAAAAATGCCAAAAATGAGGTGCAGCAGGTAGATGGTATCCTCCATGAGCAGAACAACCCCAGCTTAAGGATTGAAGTAACTTGAACCACCGATGTTGAGTGCAATTATTAGTGATATGGCAGTAACCACAGCAAACCAAAACAATGCAGACCCTGCGGTTACAACTTTTATTTATTTTTTAACGTGAACACAACACAATCTTTAATGACTATAAACCTTTACATAATACATCATATTATATATATAAGGAAATGATTATATAAAAAAATTAAAATGATTGTCCACTACACAAGCCTCCCTCACGGGGGTATGGGAAGAGTATATGTACATAACCTTATCTCGTATACGAAGATATTGTTTCCAGGATTTAAACTCATGACTCACTTTGGTTACAAGACAAACAATCTTACCATTGCGTTGAGATTCATCCTCAAAATAAAAGACTGTAACAGTAAAAAAAGGGAAAGGAAATAGAAAAAGAGCCATTATAAAAGAAAACAGTGTACCTTCAGAGTTATTAGGAGTAGAAGGAATTGACTCATCATTGGCAACAGGAGATTTTGATAGCTTAGAGCCTGTATTTGAACTATTATCCAAATTTTTGGTAGACCCAGTTTCATATTTTACTATTCCTTGGAATTCTTCACTAACAACCAATGCTGCCAATATATCCATAATTGACTTATTATTTAGGTGCATATTCTCTCCTTCATTCTTCTTATCAGTGGCATGTGCTTCTTCTGAATCAGACAACTTATCATCTGAAGCATCAACATCAATGGCATCCTCGTCATTTTCGTCATCCTCATCATCCTCCACGTATGCTTTATATGTTAGCCGTAGTAATACCTCCCCAGCAGAATCCTTTCTTAAAATTCCCCAACCTCCTTGTAGAACCACCATCCTGTCAGCTGGTACAGTGTCTTCAAGAGATCCCAAATCAACCTGAAAATTTTATCAAATAAAAAACACAGACACGCATAAATAACAAATAATTTTTTTTCATACAACTTCTCTCTATCCAACACATGAATTCTATATGGCAAATGAAGATTCAATACAATCTTAAATAACAAATAAAATTGCTAGTTTTTAAATCAATTTAGATTACATTGTACTACACATGTTGGACTTTGCTAATCTCATTTTCACTGAATGTTGTAAAGTTATGGCACCCTGGCATATTTGTGCAGTATTTTCACTGAATGTTGAAGCATATGCTAAGCACTTCTTAGTTTAAACAAATATTCAGGAAACAGTATGAACTGTAGAGAAGAATAGATGGTAAAAGTATCAAGATCTCAGAGAAAATCCAAATCCAATAGCTAACAGAATCTATGTGTAGACCATGAAAGAAGTATAAAACTATTAAGTGGAGCAATGGGAAACAACAGGTAACAAAACAATATATGGTATGGCACATAATACATACCTCTCCTGTACCTATAGAAAAATCTGCAAATCCAAGGGAGTCCTTAACCTGGACAAGTAACTTCTGCTTTTTAGGGTTTGCAACAAGCATATGAAAATCCTGTAGAGTTAGAACACACAAATAAAGTTAAAGATGAAAAATATAGAAATCACACGAGCATAAAACAAATATTAAACAGGATATCCAAAAAAAATACTTGATTCCAAATTGGCATTCCAGGATGCCCAATGACAGTAGTTTGGCTGTTCTTTTTGCTGCTTATAATTTGATCTCCAAGACTAAGAATAACATAAGGATCTGTCTTGCCTGGAAAAACAATAAAAAAAATGATTATGGTAGATGGTATAGCAAGTATATGTCACACTATATTTCAAAACAATTTTTGTTGTTGAAACAAGAACCGATCAGAAAAGAAACAACATATAGAATAATATGAAACACACATCTGAAATCCACTTATATAGTTATATAGACACATTCTGATGTGTGTCCATATAATAATATATATTTTACTAAATACTAAAAAATCAGAACAGTTCAATACATAAGCTGACTTTATCCCTTTATATCAAATAGATTAAGAGAACAATTGCTGGACAGATTGAAAATCAAAATCCATTCACGGGAAAGTAAAGGTCCAATCAAGGCTGAATATTCCAAAAAAAATGCAACAAACACTTAAAAGCACATACAAGAAAATAGAGTTTTACCATAGAAGAGATAAGGAAGCTTTCGAGCATCCACAACGGTAACAGATAGTTCGCCAACAGAATTTTTTTTCCCATCTTGCATCTCTCCAGATTTAACATTGTTAGCAACAGGACCAACTGTTTCTCCCATTTGGAAATCCAAATCAATTTTATGTGGGTATACAAATTCTCTGGGTAAATCTTCAGTAAGAAGTTTAGTCAAAAACCTGCACGAGAGAAGACAAAATATTGCATTAAAATTAGTAAGAAACAACAACCAAGCCTTAGTCCCAATTGGTGTGGTAACCACACAATAATGTTCTATTTCATAAATCGTGTCCATTAGTAACAAGAGAAAAAAACAGAATGTATTCACAGACAAGCTTGAGATAATAAATCCATAAAGATGATGGAAGTTTGCAAAGGATTAAACTTTATGACATGGACATTATTTTTTAGAATGAAAAAATACAACTATAAGAAAGAAAGTATAGCTTCACAGGCATCAAATGCAAGGAACTTATAACATAAAAGAGATCAAAGTAACTTACATTGAGAGTACTGGAATTGCTGGTCATGCCCAACAATGCACAAAAAAGAAAAGACATTGTCAGGAACATTATGTCAGATAAAAAACAAAAATATTAATCATTTAGCTTCCTTGTAATTATCTTCCTTTCACTCTAACATAGTCCTTGAAAGTGGGATTGCTCCAACCGTAAATAAAATCTAAACTTATCACTGAAAACAACACTTCATGTTATTATGCTTTATTCCACCAAATAAAATGAACTTATAAGCATACTAAAATTGCAATAGTAGTCCTCTAGGGTTTCTTTCCTCTTGTTTTTTTAGTTGAACTATTTGTGGATATATTGAGATCAACCTAAGGGTAATATAACTTCTTATGTCGACGAAAGAATGACGTACTCATTAAATTGAATACACGAAATGGAGACAATTCAAACTTGATGTTTGGAAGAGAAACAAAAGCCCATGAAGCAGATCCCACCCAAGGTTCTGTTGGTATTAATCGCATTTTTACCCAAACTTCACAATCAATGTCAAAATTGTGAACAACAACAGGCACCTCAATTGGCATAATGCCAAATTTTAGAGAAAGCATTAATAGCATGCGAGCACCACCAGTATACCTGAGGCCTATCTGATACCTAGACAAAACAAAGGAAAATTAAATATGTAATAGGCAATATCAAGTTGTTGAAATACGAAATGGTACAAAGAAAAGATAACATAATAACAAAAACCTAAAAATGTATTTATATCCTTGGATCTCATGAAGATAATTTTGTAAGTATAATTAAGGGGAAAATGCTCCAAACTCGTTCATACTACATAAGATATGATCCCAAAAATTATCAAAACCGCATTTCAATAAGTGATCAACTTCAGTATTTATTAGGCAGCAAAATATTTAGGTCAGAGGCCTTGTCAAAAACCTACATCAAACATTAGATAACAACTGATATTCTATGCATAATAAGCATATAAACATATATAAGGTAATGAATATAGAACTCAACGCATATACTTAACGTATCACTTACGGACATTCCGATAAGTAAATGTCATTCGTTAAGATTGAAAAGTTAGCTTTGACATATGATAACTTCCATGTAACTTGTACTCCAACCATGTCATGAATTTCATTTCTTTACAAAACCTTTCATAATATTAACTGAATGTCCATTTGATGAGTATTGATCTAATATACATCAAAATCCACAGCTAGGAAACTGAATTTGTTGCCATCAATAGTTACTGATATGCAATGTAATAAATCAAATGAGAAGCAAAACTTACTGCAAATCGTTCACACTGCGAGAAGTCTTGCGTTCTACATTCCTAACAGACAATGGTTCATCCCCCAACGAGTATTGCTTAACCTCGACCCTCTGCACATAATCAGGTTTCTCCAAGTCATCAATAGTAGGCTGAAGAAGCCCAATAATCCAGTTCTCAATTCCACCTCTATAAACCTTCCATAACTTCCCGAGCACCATGTTAACCCATTCAACTGATTCCTTTCTCTGCAAATCCTTTTCCAAAAACCAAGAGGAGCTTGTTGGCACCCGCGGCAACACAACGCGCAAGCTATCTTCATCACTAACTTTGTTCCTTTTCCTTGAAGTCCACAATTTATCAAACACAACGCCGACAAAGAAAAAGAACACAAACAAACCATTCACGTCTCGGTTAATAGGAGGCGATGGAATTGGGTGAATCACCCCTAATTGTGTTCTTAACTTATCTACAATAGGATCTTCTTGAAAACTGGTAAACTTTGAAGATTGAACCTGCTTTGACTCTTGAGAGTGAGACACACCACGATCACTATCCTCTTCAATTTCATTAGAAACCTGTTTAAAAACGAAACTTTCAGCACCCCCTCTAGTTGAATTTGCGAATTCCGCATTCCAATTTACATTGGAAGTACTACAAGTGGCGACAGCACAGAAGCGAAGGCTCAATCTTCTTCGGAATTTTGGATACCCGGAATGAACAATGGAGCGTTTTCTTCTTCTTTTTCTGGACAAAGGGGATGCAACAAAGTTGTTAACTTCATTGGTGCAAAGACAAAGAGAAAGGAAAATGTGTGAGAATTGGAAATTCACAGAAGGTGGTTGAAGAATCATGGGGAAGTAGTAGGAAAAGAAGTTTGAAAAGGGGTGTGAGAAATAGTAGTAGCATGCTTAAAATATGAAAATTCAAATAAATGGGAATTGAAATCATACTATAGAAGCATAAGCCATAAATGTAACGTGGAATGGAAAATCACCAAAATTGAGGAAGAGATGATTGGAGAAAAGGAAATAGAAAATTGCAATGAGAAAGAGGAATGGGGAATTGAACTGAGGAATGTAAACTTCAAATCATAAACTGTGATACATTGGGACTGTAAAAATATTTTGCATTTTCAATGCATATATTATTTTCCTCATGATTCATAAGGTAATGATGATATTATGTTGTTGTTTTGCCACTTTATGTACACCGCCCACCGTGGTCGGAGGAGGTGGACCACAGTTTTTGTTCCCCTTTTGACCCTGTTTTCAAGTTTTTCTATTTCCTCATTTGACTTTTTTTTGTTTCTAATGATTCTGAGTATGTGAAACGTGATTAATTAAAAGATAGATTATGTCATGAGTTTAACATTGGTGTAAAAAATTTTACATAGTAGATGATGTACCTACAGTGTAAAAATTATTCGATTGTTTTCTCTTTATGTTATTTGCCTTATAGAGATAGATTTACAACAAATATTCAATCATAACAAAGACCTACTAATTTAGTAATATTTTCAACATACACTTCATGCTAATATTCAAATCACTTGACTTTTTATTTTGGACAATTTTCCAAGACTAAATTTTGAAAATGACATATAATGGTTTCTTCTCTTTTATGGTCGGAGCTAAGTGATATTAGAAATGAAAGGTCTGTGGTCAATCTTCACAAAGAAATGACATAACAAATTTGTTTATTTCTTCCTTTTCTATGGTGGGTGACTCAAGAGTTCTCAAAAGCAATGGAAATAATGAAGAGACTTGAACATACTTTTAAATGTTTAAGCTCAAATGGTATCACTTTATATTTTTAGCCTAACCAACTGAAATGACTTTAAATCATTACATATTCATGTTTTCTCTTTATGTGTTCATTATTTGTTAAAGATGGATTCAAAATCTTTCAAAATAAGGGTAAGTGTAAAGTGAAATTGTATGCATAGATAAAAGTGTATACATTGAAGTTCCTCAGAACGATAGATGATAAAATAAGTTTGGTATTCTTTTTACACTTGTTCATTTTAATTAAAGAAAATTTAGACAAACAATTTGTTGCTCCAAAACATATTTATAATTATAAAGACTTTGACAAGATAAGTTACTTTCAACATTTTATAGGTGAAAAATACTAATCGGTTTAACTAACATTATAAAATAGGTTTAAAATTTTAAATACAGTTTTAATCTCTCACTATTTTGATTTTGGTCCAAAAGTTTAGTTGAGTCCTTAAATTTTTAAAGTTCATATGATTTGGTCTCTACTAAGGACCAAAATCAGAATAAAATGGGCACCAATTTCTGATATGATCAATTATTAAAATTTCAAAGACTAAAACAATAATTACTAAAGGGCAGAGACTTGTATAACCGATGCTATACTTTCAACTTTAAAGGACTAAAACTATACTTTACACTAAAATCTATTTTCGCCATTCAAAATGTATATGCCTTTCAAATTTGTCATTGTTTTAACTTGTGTACAATTCAAAAAATGAGTGATTGAAAATAAGTTTATGTTAGTCATTATATTAAAAAATGCCACGGGTCATAAAAAAACACATAGGGTACAAAGCATGTATATATGCAGGTGCAAAGGTCTTCATGTATGGAAATCAGGTAAGGCAATGCATGGCTGCAGATGCATTATACTTGCAAGTTGCAAACAAGAATTTCTAGAAATAAGCATTTCAATCTCAACTAGCTAAATCATCATCAGGTTAAGCTCACATAATCCATAAAGGATAATGAAAATTCCAAAACAGTATCAGCAACTAAATCAATCAGAAGCCAGACATATCCAACAACGCAAAAGCACAACGATAAGTTCAGAAACAAGATGCAATAAAATCCCACCATAAGAGATGAACCAAAATTCAAAATCAGTCTACTGGTTGATCAACTTCTGCATAAGCAGTTTCAAGGTGTGCTTGCTCAGCTTCCTGCACCTCCTTCTCAGTTTTCCTGCCCTTCTTTGATTTGTAGTACACACTCATAAAGGTTCCAACGGCTCCATACTTCTTCCTGCATTGTTCATACAGACCAGCATCAAACATCCTCCAGAAATTCTTCTCAGACAGCTCAGAAACAGCATACTGTGGCTGAAAACCATGATTCTCGATCATCCAGCTCTCCAATTTCTGCACTGCTCCTGCACCGTCAAATACCTCACCCCTCAGAACAGGACCTGGTGCATAGTAAACTCCGACATCTGTGTACATTTGAGCAGTTTGTGTGTCTCCCTGCCTGCGCTGTAGTTCGAAGCCTGGCTCTGGGTAAATCATAGGTTTGACAGGCAGCTTGAATAGTTTGTGAGGGCAAAGCCAAATGGGATATACCTGATGTGTTGACAATCAACAACAAAAGAAACAAAATAGATGAATGCACCGACCGAATAATATAAGCAAACTAAATTCCCTAGTTAATAATAAAATATAACATTTGAAATCATTATTACCAAAGACAATTTATAACAGCAGTATCTTGGCTAACTCACTACTTGAAAATTTCCTAAAGGTAAAAGTCCTTCACGTGTTACAAATAAATAAAATGGTTGGAACCAAATAATTTAGAACGCAATAGACAAAGCAAATGGGCTTTGCTTGCAAAACGATGACACAAGAGCTCGGCTCCAAACTTAAGCTTCTTATGAGTGGAACTACAATTTTAAATGAATTCAACTTGAGAGAAACAGTCTGAAAAATAAAATTTATGCATAACATTACTAAGGTAGGGTAAGAGGGAAACTGTACCTCCATCTCGCGGTGAACCCATTCTAATGCATCTCCGACCTTGTACAGAGGAACAAGCATGTCCTGGATGACATGCATTTCATGGTAATAGTTTCTAATAGCCTCACCTTGAGTTGCCTTGAGCAGAGAAACCTTGGGTGGCATCAACCAGCCAAACAGAAACCTAAACCAACATTGATCACCAAATGGGAGAATAAGCTTTCCCTCCCAGTACAGACACCTTGTGTGTCTGTGATAATATTCTCTTGTAGGGATGTATTCTACAAACTTTCCTTTCTTCAGTGCCGTCTGCGCATGCTGATAGAACCAGGTTTTAAACCACCATCCTACGCTGTTGATCTTATTCCCCTTCTTCTTAGCCTCTTCTTTTGAAGCATATCTCCCAGTCATGCACACAGCTTCTGTTGGATTATAAATCATAGTTTCTACAAAGTCTGGAACCTTCTCATCATTATCCTGGTCTCCATCTCTTGGAGCAAAAGAGTCAATATACCCCTGTGCAAGTTCTTTCAGGTTACCAACAACAGGTTCATAAGTCACCTTCATATACTCCTTAATGGGTATAAGCTTGATCTCAGCAGCAACAAGAAGCCCAAGTGTTCCCTGAGACCATGGAATGGCATGAAATAGATCAGAGTAC
Source organism: Lupinus albus (assembly GCA_009771035.1). Lineage (NCBI taxonomy): Eukaryota > Viridiplantae > Streptophyta > Magnoliopsida > Fabales > Fabaceae > Lupinus > Lupinus albus. The sequence continues at coordinate 807,723 of CM019999.1, forward strand.
TCATTGTCCCTGGTAGCTCTAACAAGAGAACCATCTGCCAAAATAATTTCATAAGCCACAACAGTATCAGAGAACAAGCCATATTTGTGAGAGCTTCCTTCTATCCCGTAACCGTTAATAAGGCCACCAACAGTAAGATCATCAAGCTCTGCAACCACAGCAAGTGCTAGATTCATTGGGACAGTCACCCTGGTGATCTGCCCCATGTTGACTAGGGGTTCACATCTTGCAATCATTCTCTCTTTGTCGATCTCAAGTACATTCCTGAATGCAGATAAATCAACTTCGAAATGGCGAGCACGCTTATAGTCAACATTTCTCATCCCAACCGCGATCCATGGCTTACGAGCTGTGCAGACGAGACCATCTTTTGAGGGATTCCTCTGTTTGAGACGTTTGATAACCTTCTTCACATTCTCATCATGTTCCTTTTGGCGCGTTTTATAGGACTTCCACTCAGACCTTACATCCCCGAGGTATGTCAGAAAGTAAAGGGTGAAGGAAATGGGAAGGACCACAAAGATAACAATTATCCATCGAAAGTTCACAAAATAGTCCACCCAAATCTTCTTCCTCTTAGGGCGCAATGGAGCCTCAAGATCTGACATTGTTCCTCCCAAGATACTGCAATTAATAAAAAATAAAAACACCGATTCATTTGAAATTGCACAACCATAGCTCTCAAGTTCTGAACACTTTCAAATATTTGTATACACAAAAAAATAAAAAATAAATGAATAAAAAAATGTATATATCGTCATAACAGCAATGGTTTCATTACTAACAAATGATTTAACACAATCTCAAAGCCTAGAACTGAAATTTTAAAATAAATAAATAACTGGTGCAATTGAAACCGCGCCACTATAAACCTTAACAGTTTTAAAATATCTGGATACAGAAAAAATATAAAACAGAATGTAAATGTAAATGTTAACATTATTATCATGTAAGGAAAGATTATTAGAGATTAAATTAAGTAATTAACATAAAGAGATTTATGACAACTGTGAGCAGCGAGAACTATGATAATTACCGTAAAAATGATACGGAGAAAGATTAAGATGAAAAGAGAGGTGGTAGAGTGTATAGAAGAGAGTAAATAATAAAGAAAACGGAGAAAGAGTAAGTGAGATCTGAGATCTTAAGGTAAGGAAATTAAAATAGAATAAATGGGGAAAGATTTATTGAATGACATGCATAGCTTCAGAGAATCCAAACAGAGAGAGAGAAAGAGAGTGTGTACCTGAGGATGCAGTAAGTGATTATGGCTATGGCTATGAGTGTGGTTTTTAAATCACTCAACCCAATCTACCTTATTTATTTCCACTATCCAAATTTCACATTCCTATATTCTTTATCATATATATATATATATTTGTATATCCATTAATGGAGTTTAATAAAAGAAGATAAAAGATATATAGATTATAAACTTTTCAAACAAAATAATATAAATAAATGGTTGTTTATAAATCTTAACAATACGTTACTTTCCATTTTTAATAACTTCTATTACTCATGGTTTTTAATAACTCATAAAAAATAATCATAATAAATGTTATATATAAATTATCAAATATATATGGGTATATCAAAAAAGTTAAAGATTCGATTGCTGAGAGCGATAATTGTTGGAAGTGCAGTCACACACTCCAAAAAATGATTAATACCTTACTCATAGAGTAAAATCATAGTACAAAAAAATGGAGATCATAAACATATTTTACAATGTATATATAATAAGGATAATAGAAATATATGAAATTATTATTAGAGAAATATATATATAAACACACACCGACAAATAAGGGTCGTTATGAACACAAATAAACACAATTTGCACCTGCTCCATTAGTATGACAGGTGAAAACAGAGCATGTCATATTTTTAGAAATGTGATCATTAAATTAGAATAGGAAGGTTGAAATTAAAACAAAATGAAATAGAGAAGGAGTTAGCAAATTTACATGAAATGGAGAGTAGATTTGATCCCATAAATAATAAACAATCATTAATATGGAGAACAGATCAAAAGGGTGAGAATCCCAACGAGAAATGGGCCCACCTAATTGACAACCACGTTTGAATCACATGGAAAATGTCTCGTTCCATGTCAGTCCAAAACACCTAAATAGTGAGAAAAACTTATTGAAGAATACTTTAGGATCATATTAGGAAAATCTAATGTTTTTAGTTGTTTTTAATAATAAAAATGTAATTTTATTTTAATCAATCATTGAAATTTATATTTTTTTTTACTTTTTAAAGCACTTGTCTACCATTGATGAAGAATATCCTAATATGAATACAACATATCATAATCGTAAAAAATTGTATTTATGTTTTTTAGTTTTACCATTTATAATTAAATTTTAAATAAAATGTAATTTAAATACGTTGTCAAGACTTTTTTTTATTGTATTTATATACATTTGTCTCCACATAAGTTTTTTCTAATTACATGGTTTATAATTTTTGTTGGGTTTAAAGAACCAATGAGTAAGAAACAAATATCTTTCAAACTTTAATTTATAATTGTCTCTCCCAACAAGTATCGTTTTCTGAAATCGACCATTGATATTTTGGTATATCTTGAAATCCATTGTAGATTTACACCGCATTGTTGATGGTTCCTTAAATTTTGTGTGTACTAATTTGTATATAAAAATTCAAAAAACTCAAAATGCTTCTAAAAAAATCAAATAAGGAATAAATTAGTTATTTTTATCATTTTTACTTTTATGAACCATTTTAGTTCACATAAACAATATTTTCTTATTAGGTTGAATTTTTAATTTTTGGTAATCAATTTGGTACAATTAAAATTTATAACAGACTATTAACTTTTACTTCTTGAAAGTACCTCTACTCCTTTAAGTACACGTTTCTTAAGATGTTGTGATCATTTTTTAATATATTTTATATTTTTACATATCATTTTATATTTTTCCATTTTCATATTAAAACTTTTGAATCTTTTACTTTCCTTTTGTTATTTTATATTAGCAATTAATAAAAATATATTAGATTAGTATAAAAATAATATTCTAATATTTTTTAAGTAATAGTCAAATAAATTACCTTTATTGATATGTATAACTTAATTATGAGTATATTATAATAAGTAAAGGATATTTAGCAAATAAGCTTTATTTTTTATTAAATGGTGAAATTCGAAATTTTGTCTTTTATTTATTGTAATAAATTAGTATGGTGTAGCTAAACAGCTACCGGCAACACGAGTCTAGCTCCTCAGAGTAATTGAAGATATTGAAATGTGACACCAAAATACTTTTAAAGGTTTAAACCTTTATTTATTTTTGAATTATAAAATTACAAAAACTTACAAATATTATATTCCCCTCAAGGGTTTTTTAAATTATATCAATTATTCCAAATCTACACTGAGGTAATCACAACGATTCTCAAATATAACAAAATGGGATACGATGAGATAGAATGTAATAAAAATAAAGGCAGGGAGGACATATCAGCTACTTTTAATAATCAGAGTAAACTTTTTCGTTCCGAAATACACAAGACACCATCTATGGATTCTATGGGACATGCTTTCCTTTTTTTTAGTTTTGTTGAGTGTATTATCTATGACCATTACTATAAATATTATACATAATTAGTATATTATATACCATTTTCTTAAACATTTTATACTTGAGAGTCAATAATTACTGTATATAAATATTAAATGATGTTATGAGAATATAAAAAACTTTTATAACATTATTACATGCTTTTTCCCTCTTTTGTTTTTTCATGTTATGTGACGTTGGATTAGACTAAAGATGTATCAATGGGTGGAAGGTATCTTTAGATTATAAAAAAGATAAATATATTATTGTTAGGAGTATGTAAAAAAATTTCATTTACTTTCATATTTTATTAATCAAATATTGTTAAACATATTCAAATGGGAAGTATTCTTCTATGGGGTCTTGCATGGAGCATTCTTATATGGAAGCAAGAAGAAAGATGAATATTCTGGTACTAAAGGAAGAGGAATGAAAAGTCACAGAAAATAAAATGAGAAATATTTTTATTTTAAGTATAAGAGTGAGACTAATTTTTTAAATAACATGACAATATATAATTAGTCGCTGGAGACACTAAATTAAACAACCGATGCCATACATAAAAGAGTATGCTTATAAATGATTGAACTTGGTGAAGCATAAGCCACAGTACAGTGTACAGGCCTTTTCCTTTTCAAGACACTGACATAAACAGTGAATGCAAGTGCTCTACTTTAACATATAGTTGAGGGTAGTTAGGTGGTGCTCCAATAATGGGGTTAGGTATCTGCTAAATATAGTTATTACCATTAATTACAACCAATCATATAATTTCTGTTGCCGTTGGAACCTGCTTTCTAACGGCTTTTAGTTGTTTTTTAATTTCATTTATTACAAAAAAAAATTGAAACTTTTTTTTGAACAAAAGTACAGATAGTTATAATATATAAAGATCGTGTGTAAATATCAAAGTCATAGATCTATTTGAAACAATAGGAATGAAGATCATATGTCCCATATTTTATGTCTTATTGTGTTCCAAAAAATAAATTTTTTATGTTATTTGATAGAATTTGATAAATTTGGAACGGAAATACATGAACATTTGAGGACAGAAGATCTTGGTTCAAACAATGTTACTAGTCGCTGAGTAGGTGTGGGACAGTGGGAATGACGTCCTTTTATTTTTTTCATACCACTTTGGTTAAAATTAAAATGAGCTTTATTTATTTATTTATTATTAAAGCACCCCATACCCATAGCATATCAATGACATTAACTCTTATTAAATCGGTAATTAGGATAAAACTCTCTTCATCAAGGTAATAACTTCAGTATCTGAATCCTAAACTCAAGTTCATTTCACTTTATACACTTTTATTTATTTTATTCATCATATTATAAATCCTCAAGTAGGCATGATTGCTAAACTATTGATTCATTACTTTAAGTAAATTGATAGCTGTGAAGGCAAGGTGCAACTGTGGTTTTTATAAAATAAAATATATATTAATCAGAACACTTCATAGTTTAAAATGAGTAGTTTAACTATCGTTTGTAAGCAAATAACCACCTAATAAAATTCCATCATTATTTTTTAATGATAAAAGAATGTAATATCTATATCATATCCGTATAAAGATTTATAAAGAATTGCACATATCGTTCACCATTTGCATGTTTATATTAATGATGATAAAATATGAATGGTTAAGAATATATACAATATTTTTCCTAATGATAAAAAATCCTCATACCTCACATTTAGATGCTTTGATCTGAAAATTCACATGGAAGCACATTGTTAATAGATGAAATCCGTATAATATCCTACAACAACGGTGGGACATAATGTAGAGTAAAGACCATTGGTCAGTAGTGCACAATCTTCAAAAGTGACAACACTGTAGGGCCAAACTAATGACAGAACCATCTTTTTTCTTAGTAGAAGACTTATCATTACATTAAGGAAAATGAGCTCATATAAGCACCCCACAGCTTGCACTTAAAGGCTTCAAAAAGTATTATGTTAAAGGAATAAAGACTTGAAACTCTAAAATATAAATCATAGTTGCCAATCTATTGGACCGATCCCATTTAGCTCCAGAAGTTGGTTAGTGAGAGAAAAGTGCCTGCTCAAATTAAATAAAATAGGAGTAAGGATCCACATTTTCTTACAGAAAGGTCAAAGGAAAAATTATCACGTGATCTAAAGATCCGAGGATCATTGGAACAGAACATGAAAAAAAGCTGTGGATCACGTGACCCATTTGCACACTAATAATAGTAATGGTGGAGTGGAGTGAAGGCCCATGTGATATGGACACAATTTATATCCTAAAGCAGTTTGAACACAATAAAGTCTACATGAAAAACTTTGATAATGTATTCTAGACTTTATAGTGTCCAAATAAATATATTTTCACTTGCCACCTTCCTCTCTTTCCACTCACTCAACCAACAAACCAAGCAACCAAGTACATCCTTATTATTTAACATTTATAGCCTTCCATTTTATAAGATTTCAGGCTCCAAATAGACCTATTTCGTGACAAAAGGGATTTGTAAGCACCATGTAGATATAAGAGCAGAAGTGTGATGCAATATAAATGCCACACAAAAAGGTACACAGCCTCTGCTCAGTATTGTGTATACTTCTTCCAATTTAAAGCTCTTCATACTAACTGAGGCGTGCCCTAATTCGTTAAATAAACTTAAAACCTCAGCCATGAATGCGTGGTTAATATATTAGACTATACACAAAGCAAAACAGTGGGAAGTTGGAACATATTTTTTTAACTGCATACTCACCCTGACCAGATTATTAAATTATAATGCAAAACTAGATTACCTGCAGCCAAAGAAACCTCTATTTGCAGACAAACCAGAAGGATGTGCAGCTTGAAGAATGTGATGCTTTGTTGCATCAATTAACCTGTGTGATATGACACCCATGAAGAAGCTTGCCAACAAGTTTCACAGAATTTATCTTCCGGGGAAGAAAATAAAAGAAATTAATTTAGCTTAACAAAACCATTTCTGAAAAGCAGCTTGCAGCTGATAGAACTATACATGCAGAATAATGTGCTTGTTACCCATTGCTCACAAATAAAAGTATATTTTTATATTTTATTTTTTCAGATCAAGCTGACTTTGCTAGCCTAGGTCAGTAGATCCACTTTTAGTTTCCAAAGCTTGTTATAGTGTTATACAACAACAGTACCTTGATTTCTCCCGGGCAGAAACACAACTCCTTCCTTCTTCTGTGAGATTGTCTTGATAACAGTATCAGTAAATTGTTCCCAGCCCTTTTTTGCATGAGAATTCGCTTGATGCTTCCTAACTGAATTCAAAAAAGAAAAACTAGTTGCATAATACCAATTGAGTACAACTGTACAACTATAAAACAGAAAACATGGTGAAGGACAGTATCATAACCATGCACACAGTGAAATACAAACAGTATGGAATATGCAAAAAATCTAACCTGTGAGAACAGCGTTGAGCAAGAGAACTCCCTGAAATTATGTAGAAATAGTGAGTAGAAGTCATTCACTACGTTAATTTATCTGTACCAATAGCATACAGGACAGTACAACATCCCACTGCATTCAGGAGTCAGGACAGTAACACCAATATTTATAGCTCAGTCATTTGAAGAGACATATTACTTATATGAAAATGTGATATGAACAGCTAATTCAGACAATTTCTGAGAATGACTAATAGGTTTAAGCAAATTATACCTAATTTGTGAATAAAATTATCAAGTATTGAGATTGTAGTTCAATTATCAATTTCCCAACCCTGTATAGCAAAATCCCCCTTTTAAATTGTATTTGGGTTACCTGGCCAAGGATAACAACCTTGAGTGTACTAAAGGGAGTAGAATTAAGAGCATTGAAAATCTCAGTTTGGACAAATTTGGAAAGAGTAAGGGCATAGGGTTTTTGTAATTCTCCATTTAGAGCTTCCAACCACGTCTCTTCCACCATCAAAGAGAGAAGGTATAACAGTGATTGAACCATAATGAATACCGTAGGAATTGGAGGTTGACGGAGAGAGAGTTTGTTTGAATCGCTTGGAAGGTGGTTCACAAGAATCCGTTAGGGTAAATGTCTTACTCTTGTTGGGATGGATTCTCATGGAGAGTTCCCATGGTGTCTACCCAAAAACTAGTGATATTATTACTCCAAAGCAACCAAGGGTTAGGGTAGCTGAACCATAACAGTAGGAATAGCGAGGCTTGGTAAAAATAACAAAGCGTGTTTATATAGGACAGATATGGCCAAAAAATGTCCAAGTTAAAGTTAATGTAAAAATAAATAAGTAATTAATTACCAGATCACCCAATTCCTTTATATATGTGAATTTATATTTCATCTCAAGCACACATCATCAACATAATGTGGATAGCAGCACTTTATGAGGGATTCGACAAGAAACTTCATCTTTAGCTGCACAATATTATGGCTTGAATATCTGTTATAGCAAAAGGACTCAAAAAGTGATTTCTTAGCTAAACATTGCGCCTCTAATACCGAGATTCTTTGCAACAGTCCCAAAAAAATACAAGCACTAAATCATGTATTTATACATTATCACCGCATGACCCGTAACTCCAAACATATTTGTATGCATTGTAGCCAAACTAGCACGTGTTGAATGAAAACCAAACAACTTACTAACCGAAACCCAGAACAACTGATCTAATTCAACATAAAATGGTTTTGTTAAAAGTTACATACTTCAAAAAACAAATCTAAAATGTAAAGTATACAACAAATAAAGTTGACAAATGAACAATGACAAACACACCCACCATAATTGGGGTTCGAAGGAAGGAACATGGAGGAGATTTTAATGAAATAAAAAAGTTCATTTGAATATAACTCTTTCAAAGGGACAATCCAACAAAATATCTTTGAAAACTAAAAATGGTTATAATTAAAATAAGCGTACAAGCACCAAAAAGCAACCCTAAAGTAGCAAAAAAATATAAGAAACTTCTAGTTCAGTCTCTGAGCTGCTTCCTTGGCAATAAGCCTTTCCTTAGCCTTGGTCTTGGCTTGGGACTTGGAACCCATTATACCACCACCCCACTTCTTTCTGTACTCATCATACTTGTCATTGAAGTTGGCCTGAAAAGAAGTTAGGAAACCATCAAAACACACAATACAGGTTTGGACACAAACATTAACAACAAATAATTCAGAAAACATCAAATTCAAACCAACCTTAATAGCCTCTAGGACTCTGCTGAACTCCAATTTGTCTTCATTCTTAACAGTTGTCAAGCACAAAACAGATGCAGTTTTCTTGTGGACAACCTGTTGAAACGGACACAGAATAAAATATGGAATGAATGTGAGTGTTGTCAAGGAAACTCAATAAAGTCAGAATCAGACTTATCAAACAAAAAACTACCGTTCCCAAACGAGCCTTGCCCTTAACAATGCAGTATGGAATTTCCATCTTCCTGCACAATGCTGGGAGCCAGACAACCAATTCAATTGGGTCCACATCATGAGCAATCACAACCAGCTGTGCCTTATTCTGCAGGGAAAATGCAGATTAACAAGTAATTATAGTCAAAATCAATGGCAATTACCGAGGAAACTAGAACCAAAAGCATTAAAAAGAACGCAACCTGCTCAATAAGGTAGGTAACATGGTTGAGACCGTACTTCACAACAATTGGCTTCTTTGCTTCAACAGGTTTGCCATCAGCTTCTGCCTGAGCCCTTTTCAAAAGCCTCTCCTTCTTCTCTGCCTTGTCCTCAGGCCTGTACTTAAGAAGTATCTTGAAAAGGCTTGTTGCTGCAGAAGACATTATTAAATGCAATCAAAATAGTGACACAACTAACACAAATTAAAGAATAAAAATTGGTCAATAAATCATGGATAGACAGTGAAAGACATATAATACTAAGCCAGTAAGTAATTATGACACCAAGACGCAAAATAAAACCTACAATAACACAAAAAGTAGCCCAGAAGCAATTAGCATTGTCCAAAACATTTCTGCCAACAAAAATCATATAACTAATGTTTGTCAATAACTTCAAATCTTAACAGATCAGTACTACACCAAAATATGCCAGCTCCAATGAAAAAATAGTCCTTAGATTGGTTATTTTGAACAAATACAAAAAGTAAACATAAAAACCAATATAAACGAAAGTTTTACAAACAGGAATTGTCAGAGCTACAAAATAACGAAGTAAGCTTCTATATCTTAAGTTTATGGGCCCTAGAAATAGAATATACAACATTATTAACACGTGTTTCAATAAATCTACACCACCACCAGTCAAGCCTTTTTCCAGTGAGGAATACACAGCAATATCCTATCAATAATTGTTTCATAAAATTAATAAAAATCCATACCATTTTCTCGAAATAAAAACGTATGAGAACAGTGAAATGAACATAAAAAATGTTTATAAGAAGAATAAAATGAAAAGTGACCTAGGTTCTTGTCAAGAGTCTTGGTAAACTGGTTCAAAGCAGGTGGGACCTTCAACCTCTGTTTAAGGATCCTCTTCTTCCTCTGAATTTGAACAGTCTTTGGCCATTTCACAAATCGAGTCAAATCCCTCTTTGGAGGTAATGCCCCTCCGATTCCGAATTGCTTCGGACGCTTCTCGAAAAGCGGATTCGTAATCTTCTCCTGAAATCCATTTCATATTAATATTAAATATATAAAAAGATAAATGCAACAAAAAAACGATGAATCGTGAATATCTGATTCAATTGAGAATAAGTGTTACGTACAGGCTTCTTCTTAGAAGCTGCAACTGAAGCCTTTACACCTTTTTTGGGAGCCTATTACATCAAAATAAACGAAAACAGTTAGAAATATGGAACGTGAATATGAATTCGAGGAACGAAGAAGGTCTAGGTTTCTCACCATAGCTGCTGCAAGTGATGCAAAAACCCTAACTGCAATGCTCTTTATATATATCACTGAAGGATGGGCATGCAAATAACTGGGTCGGCCCAATTTGTGAATATAACATTTTTTAATATCACTAATATTACATTATACAATTACAAACTATAAGGACAAAAATTAAACTTGGTTAAATTAATTATTTTTAACCCTATGTTTTATGAAAAAATGAATAATAATTCACTTGGATTTAATTGACAAACTAATTAAGTGTGAATTAAAATATAACATGTTAGTTCCATTGTTGGAATTGTAGTTTTTTTTTAATTTCACTTCCTACAATACAATGTATTGTCGAAATTCTTTTTATATTATTTTGCTAAGATCTTAGTTACTTATCACCACAGAGTATGGAATCTATTTATGTAGTCACGGTTAAGTCCAAAACAAGTAAAAGTAAGAAAGTATTTTTGGTATTGAGTGATGATGTTACTATTAGGCAAACACAAATTATTTCACTTAGAAGATAAAATAAGTGAGTTCATGCTTCATCTTCTTAGGCACCACCAACATGTTTATCATTGGATGATGACTTGGATACATGAAGTGTGATCATAAGTATATTAAATTTGATAAGTATTTTTTCAGTAAGTATATCAATGCTTTATTGAAATTGTATAGCAGATAATACTCAAAATTGGTGACCTGAGAAGAAGACTATGAAATTGTCATAGATGATTTGATGGCAGTATGTAACATTTTTTATTATTACTGAGTATGTTCATATTCTGGCCTGAGAGTATGGTAAGAGTTTTGGGGTGAGTGGGTGATAGTAGACATATTAGAGAGCATTAGTTATTTTTCATTTATAATTCCCATGTTATTTTTCATACATCAATATTGTATATTTTCATGCTTGGAATTGTAAAGTACAATGAGCACCCACAGGAAACAACAATGCAAGTTTTATTGGGAATTTAATTTGGATGTTTTTCATATTAACACATTTTTACATAAATAATGTAAACTTAGGGAGTGAAAAACAAAATATAGTTGCCTTGACCTGGTGGCAACAAAAACCTTGGGAAGATTCTGTAGATTTTGTCAAGATCCAAGTGCAATAAACTTCTATACTAATGGAGTTCATAAAGAAGTGTGGTCCTGCTGTATATGGACTTCTCCATCATCATCATAATCATTACAGTCACTAACTTGAGATGAGTTTCAACTCATCGGTGCAATCTATTTGTAGATCCATTCGTTTGATCGAGCACCAGACTCATCCATGTCGATAAAAATGCTTACGGCCTGAAGCAAATAACAGAAGTTAGAAATAGTGCTCATATGCCATTTATAGATCTCTAACTAGAATCTTCAGTATTTCCTCTTTGCATAGTGTCACTTTCTTTATAGATCTTCTTACAATTTTTAGTCTCAATTTGGAAGTTATTTTCATTTTATTAAGCAGTCTTTGTTTTGTCTTCAACTTAAATTTGCATATTACATCCTAAATTGTAATTGAAGTGCATAGGAGATAACCAAAGTTCAGAATTCAAAGATAGAATAATCTTTACCTTTCCTATCCGAGGTCGTTCTTTCGATTTTGCAAGGCTGTTCCGAATATGTGAGACAGCTCCCCAACATTTTAATGTGTTTGCAACATCATCAAGCCTCAAAATGTACTCTTCTTCAGTCAATGGGAAGGATCTCTAATAGCAAAAAAATCAGTGGACACATTGAAATAAGAACTACATGGATAATCTCCACACATTCAATCAATGCCATAATTGGTACTAATATCAATTAACATGTACTTTCAAGCACATCCAAATGCATGGTTTAGGTACTCAAAAACTACTTCTATACTGAGCGCTATGATTCGTCAAATGGCACAGAATGAACATGTTTCCTATGCCGTATTCCACTCTCCCTTCCTTTCTAAGTTCACCCATGGCATAAGCTGTTTTAACCGAGTTAGACTGCATAGCTAGAAATTTTTGACAATACTCGACGGATTTTGTTAAGATTCAGATGTGATTATTGGATAACTGAAATGGTGGAGACCATCCATCCAAAGGTTATTAACAGTACCGACTAGTTTCGACAAAAACTCATTCTGACATCTTGATGTCCCACACATCCCACATTTCTCAATTGAACTGAATCTACTTAATCCTGTATTTTACACAAAGAAGCGACAAGATGTAGCGAAAGGGTTTTAGTACCTGTTCCATGTACTTCCACATGACATTCAAAGCAAGAAGATTTCTTCCCATGAATTCCTAGCAGAAATCATGTAATATAAAAATAAGAGAAGGCAGCATAACCAAAAAGAGAAGCCCAAAAACAGATAATACAGGCTCCTATTTCAGGTCCTGGACTGGAATTATAAGATCAAACCACGTCTCAAATGAGTCAGTTCAACAATTTATCCAATTTCAAAGAATCACACACACTCCAAAGAGATTGCTCCAAGGCCTTCATAGCAGGCATATGGTTAATAGCTAACAAGTGAACAATTTCATGAAACAAAAAATGTAGGATATAATGCAAACCTTCATCTCCTTACTATCCAAAATTTTCTCAAGCAAGAGCCTGTTAAAAAATAGGGGTAGGTATGCACTAATTAAGGTGAAAAAGGATGACAATGTGCGCTAGTGACTTGATCACCATTTGCAGATGTCAATGAACTAGAGCATGGAAGTTTCAATATTTCAAAGTAAACGGCCCATCAACAAGTGCAATCTGAATATTATTAACAAGAAATGTACCAACTTGAGATTGCTTTAATGTATACAGAATATCTATGATTGGAAATTATAGGCCAAATTTGTCGTGCGAAACTAAGGATAAGTTAATCATTCCACTTGTTGAAAAACTTACCTTTTTTATCAATTGAACATCATAAGACCTCCCATATTTTTTCCTGATAATAGTAGCAAGGTCAAATCCATTAAACTTGGAATCATCTATACCAACTATTTTCTCCAGACTGTCTCTGAGTGCTTCACTATTCACCTGAAGCATATTTCAAAACAAACAAAAACAGATTCAGAAGAATGCACAACAAAGGAAAAATAACCCTCATATATACTATTCTTGTTGGGACTGAGATCCTGGTTATAATCCACTTGAAAAAGAATTTCAACCATTATTTAAGCTATAAATATAAATCAGTCAAGATATAAACTTAAGGAAGGAATATGGACTTTGCTTAAATAAATATAAAGAAGATAGAATGAAACATATAAGAATGAACCAAAACAGTTGCTAAATTAATAATAGATGGAAAATGCCTACTATATTGTAATGGTTAAAAACAAGTATTTCATATCCATCCGGTTCATTAGTGTCAGGGTAATGCTGAGTTACTTTACAATGCAGGAAAAGGAAATTGAGAGGTTAACATACTCCTCCAATTTCATCTTTCTGAGATTTGTTGTTATCAATGTCATCCGAGTCATACGGATCCACACTGTCACTCGTTGTGCTGGAAAATATGGGTCTACAACTCCTGGCACTATGGTGACATTTATGAGCAATTTGGTATCCAACATTAAGGAAATCGAGTCCTCTAAACGGAGAATAAGGCCCCGGATATCCTGAAAATGGCACCTTGTTAACACCTGCTTTGTCAGGATGATCCTGAATTCTCATAGGCCAGCTACACTGATGGGTGGACATGATGTTCATTGTACCCTGCACTCACTGTCACTCCAAAAGCAATGAAACATTGTTAGCAACAGAAGAAACATAAATATTTATTATACATTTGGTGGACATGTCATACTGTCATAGTAGTGTAGAACAAAATGTATGAATTATATTATTCTATGTTCATGAAACTAAAAAGTGAAATATTTTTGTTCCACCGAAAGAGGTGGAACAAAAATGAACAAAACACCATCATTTTTGTCCACAGGTCATACACTAATCCTTGGCCTATGGCCACTATTTTCTCATTAAAAATGAATGAAAACCAAACATGTGCAAAATCTGATCAATAACTCTAATCTAGCCGTTATGAACAATAGTGAGTCCATATAGAATAATCAATGGCATGCATGCTAAATATTTCATTTTATATATGTTTCTATATATAACTATGGTACATGAAAAAAGAACATAGAAGAGAGAAAGTAAAGAAGTAAGTGTAAAAGATGAAGCAAACCTGGTAGTATGTATGTATGTATGACAGATAGAATCAGAGATCACAAGTAGGGTTAAACAAAGATTGAAAAATATATTTAGAATTAATAATATAATATTGATGTGTTGGTAGTGGTAATTGGTATAATGAAAAGAAAAGATAATAACAAGGAAGTGGGAGGGGAAGAAGAGGTATACCTATAATTGTGGACAGTAGAACTCAGCTTGTTAATTCTTATTATTGAATTAAGAGAATATAAGAGCCTTAAATTCTGACTCTAACTTTACGTGTTTGCTTTGTTCTCTTCCAACCACATACTGCCAACTTCACCAATCTTCTAACAGATCAACAACTTAACTATCTCCAAATTTTTATCCCAAAAACTCTATTTTTTTCATACATATATATATATATATAAATAAATAAAGGGAGGGGTCTACTATAGAAGATTCTAATCTTAACCACCATGATTATAAATTGAAGTTGTGATGAAAATAATAATATATGATTAGTAATAATAAATAAACAAGGTGATATTAGTATATAGTTGATATTTGTGAGGATATATTATATAAATAGTAGTGTTTGAAATCAAATTTATTTTTTATTTAAAAAATGAGTAATGTTTTTATTCTTTCACAATCTATATTTTGGAACTTAAAATCATTTATAACTTGTGAAATTTTAAAAAAAATAAACATGCTAATGATTTAAAAGAGGAAAATTGATACCAATTTTATATTTTTATTTAAAGTTACTACTATTTTTATTCCCTACATTTAATTTTTTAGAGGAAAAATAAAAATAAAAGAAAGATGATTTGAATATTCATCTTTATAATTTTAATTGAAAATGCTAAATAATAATAATATGTTATTAATAATATTAATTAAAGTAGATGATAGGAGTGAAATTGATACATTATAGGGTATTATTTAAATAGTATAATTGTTGGTAAAAGAAGATAGACAATTATTGTGTGGTTTTATGTGTTCCTCGTTATTATGGCTAATATGTTTAAGTCAGGTTTATTTAGAGAATTTAATGTTGAGTTTGTAACGGCTAATTTGATTGTTAATTAATGATGGGTGTTATCATATAAATAGGCAGAGTTGTAATGGTTTGTTTGATCGAAGAATAGAAAATGAGAAATAAGAAATTTTGTTTCATGTTCTTCCGCTATGTTACCGTTGGTTGATATTATTGTTCCATTTCCTTCTCTTACTTATTTAAACCCTATTCTCTTATTCTTTCTTTTCAATTTTGAGATTCAACTAGAGGTAACCTCTAATTCTCTTCTTCTTTCTTTTTGCTTTTTTCTCTTTTCTTTATAATTCTTATATTGTTTCCTTTTGCTTTGTTTCACTTGTGTTATGTGGAGAGCAAATGACTAACCTAGTCAGATTCTATATTTGGTATTGGATCTTGTTCTTCTAGACGGTGTCAAATGCAGTATATCCCCACCCCCTATTAATACTGATTTAGATTTCTTCATCAACTAGTTTACTAATAAGGACTTTTGATTGTATACAATTTTTAAACCTTATACAACGCCAGGTGAAAGAATTAAGGAAAACAGATGATGTTGGTAAGTCACCAATTGCCATTGCCTTGCAGCATGTATTTAATCTAAACAGATGTTGTATACATCTTCAACTTTTCACTAACACAAGTTGATGCATATATTAATATTTTTTGGCTTTCAACTTTTCACAACACAAGTTAAGTTGATGCATATATTAATATTTGTTTTCTTTCTTGCTTGCTTGCTTGCTTTCAACAGATGATGTTGGTAAGTCACCAATTGCCATTGCCTTGCTTTTTTGCTTGCTTGTTTGCTTTCTTTATTTCTTTCTTGCTTTCTTTATTTCTTTCTCGCTTTCTTTCTTGCTTGCTTTCTTGCTTTCTTTCTTGCTTTCTTGCTTTCTTGCTTGCCTTCTTGCCTTCTTGCCTTCTTGCTTGCTTTCTTGCCTTCTTGCCTTCTTGCCTTCTTGCCTTCTTGCCTTCTGTCTTGCTTGCTTTCTTGCTCTCTTGCTCTCTTGCCTTCTTGCCTTCTTTCTTGCTTGCTTTCTTGCTTTATTGCTTTCTTACTTTCTTGCCTTCTTGCTCAATTGCTCAATTGTTTGCTTGCCTTCTTGCCAGCCTTCTTGCCTTCTTGCCTTCTTGCTCAATTGCTCAATTGCTTGCTTGCCTTCTTGCCTTCTTGCCTTCTGTCTTGCTTGCTTTCTTGCCTTCTTGCTCAATTGCTTGCTTGTCTTCTTGCCTTCTTTCCTTCTTGCTTGCGTTCTTGCTTGCTTTCTTGCTTTCTTGCTTTCTTTCTTGCATTCTTTCTTGCTTTCTTGCATTCTTTCTTGCTTTCTTGCTTGCTTACTCAATTAATCATAGATTCTGAATAATGTTGTTGCTATTCATTTTCGCTTCTTTCTCTTTTCTTTATAATTGATATTTTGTTTTATAGAAGAAAAGGAGAGTTGAAGCATTCCATTGTGAATCCAGAGCAGCCTGGGGGACTAAAGACATACAAAGTTTTAAGGTTAGCCATGTATTTACTTAACCACTTTTCTCTTAGTTTTAAGTTGTTTGCTGCAGCTATATCAATAGTATAGTTTTTCTGTTGTGGTGAAGGAATTCATAACTTTAAATTAGCCTCTTAAAACTTAAAAAGATTTTGGAAACACCGAATCTCATGCTAACACCCCTCTTCAATAATATAAAAAAAACTCCTAGTAGTCTACCATTGGGCATAGCTGCTACAGTCCTTACAAGCTTACAAGAAAGGAAAAGGCGACCAAAAGGATCTTTACAAATCAGAATTACGGTTGAGCCTTGTCTTCAAGAAGCTAAGAAGGCGCTCAAAAACATGCACCTCTGGCTAAACTTCCTGAGACACAAAATTCATTTCTGGCACCACTCGGTGCGAAAAGGTGGTGGGAATGAATTCTGGAACACACCCACACGACCACTACGCCCGATACGCCTTGTCTCAAAAGAACCAACTAGCATGCGGTCTGCCTTAGGAACGAATCGACCTACACATGCCCCATGCTGACATCACCGAAGGTTCTAATAATGGACGAATCCCCTATTACGAGGGGCCGACAGTGCTGATGGAGGTGGATGTTAGGTACCGCTACTCGGGAAGGGCAACATGTCAGTGTCGAGTCTACTGACAGACTACACCGAGTAGTGACCTTTAGGTACCGCTACGCCTAAAGAACCAACTGAAGACGGATACACCTTCCCCTTCTAGGCGCTCAAGCAGCATGCACCTCTAGCTAAACTTCCTCAGACACAAAATTCATTTTTGGCACCACTCGGTGCAAAAAGGTGTCAGAAATGAATTTTGGAACACACCCACACGAACACTATGACATCGCCTTGTCTCAAAAGAACCAACCAGCGTGCGAATACGCCTTAGGAACGACTCGACCTACACAGACCCCATGCTGACTTCACTGAAGGTTCTAACAATGGACGAATACCACCCAATTACGAGGGGCCGACAGTGCCGATGGAGGTGGATGTTAGGTAGCGCTACTCGGGAAGGGCAACATGTTAGCGTCGAGTTCATTGACAGACTACCCCGAGTAGTGACCTTTAGGTAACGCTACGCCTAAAGAACCAATTGAAGACCACACGACCACATCGCCTTGTCTCAAAAGAACCAACCATCATGCGGTTTGCCTTAGGAATGACTCGACCTACACAAGCCCCATGCTGACATCACTAAAGGTTCTAATAATTGACGAATACCCCCAATTACGAGGGGCCGGCGGTACGAATACTACCCAATTACGAGGGGCCGACAGTGCCGATGGAGGTGGATGTTAAGTAGCGCTACTCGGGAAGGGCAACATGTTAGCGTCGAGTTCACTGACAGACTACCCCGAGTAGTGACCTTTAGGTAACGCTACGCCTAAAGAACCAATTGAAGACCACACGACCACTACGGCCGATACGCCTTGTCTCAAAAGAACCAACCATCATGCGGTTTGCCTTAGGAACGACTCGACCTACACAAGCCCCATGCTGACATCACTGAAGGTTCTAATAATTGATGAATACCCCCTATTATGAGGGGCCGACGGTGTCGATGAAGGTGGATGTTAGGTACCGTTACTCGGGAAGGGCAACATGTCAGCGTCGAGTCTACTGAAAGACTACCCCAAGTAGTGACCTTTCTACGCCTAAAGAACCAACTGAAGACCACACGACCATTACGACCGATACGCCTTGTCAAAAAAGAATCAACCAGCATGCGGTCTGCCTTAGGAATGTCTGCCTTAGGAATGACTCGGCCTACACAGGCCCCATGCTGACATCACCGAAGGTTCTAATAATGGACGAATACCCCCAAGTTGTGACCTTTAGGTACCGCTATACCTAAAGAACCAACTGAAGATTAATACACCTTCTCCTTCAAAGCATAAACGCCTTCACAACAAGAATGGCTTCACCCAAGTCTAACGTCACCAACACTCCGATCATAGATGGTTATAGTGGTTCCCCCACAACAAATATGAGGACAACAATGAAGAATATTTAGAGAATAACAATGGTGAAATTATGAGGAATGATGAGAAAAAGGAACAACAATATCCCTATTTATAGCAGAGGCTCGACCTACCCTAGTAGTTCATTCAACGCGCGAAACGAAAGGATGCGGAATAGAGTAGCGTCTCGTAATGTCACGTCCTTTCCCAGGCAGACACGACAATCGAGAGCACCCCTTAGTCTACCACGTGTCCCACGACATATGACATCATGATGCTTGGGAAATTCCACAAATTATCGTTCACCACAAAGGCGAACATAGCAGGCACCTTATTATCCCAACATCGTGATTTTGCATATTCACGTTAAGATTGTCATGTTCGCCCGTATCACTACCCAGTTCAGAATCAAGACGGATTTCCATAAGCTAACATGAGTCTCCTAGAGCTTGGGTCACATTCCCCTTGGCCGGTAGCCAATATCGTCCCCCTGAGAAGTCAACAACATCCCTAGCTGGCAGTGTTCAACACTCATCCCCCAAAGTGTGGACCACGTCCCCTTTGGCCGACAATTCAGTTCCACCACACGAGCGGCGATCACGTTCTCCTCTGACGGCGACCGATATTCCACTGACCATGTTGCGAATAACAACCCTCTCGGGCTAAAATTCTATTGCCCCCTAGGTAGGAACCATGTCCCTTTCGCTCGACACCAGTCCACGGGCTCGCGTCAATCGCACTTTGCACAGGGACGCCAGATCCTCGCAAGCGATGTGCCAAAGTGAAGGTCATCCGCCAAGGATCATTGCAAACATCTGAGTCTACTTGCATGCCCGATTATAGACTATACTAATAGACTAGGGGCAACTATTCTATCCCGGTTAGTCGGGCGTTGGTCGGAAGGACTTTCGAGGATCATCAGAACATTTGAGTCTACCAGCACCAGCGATTATAGACTATACTAATAGACTAGGGGCAACTATTCTATCCCGGTTAGTCGGGCGTTGGTCGGAAGGACTTTCGAGGATCATCAGAACATTTGAGTCTACCAGCACCAGCGAGTCCAAGCTTATTCTAGACATCTCACAGAAGACATATGAGGATACCATATTAGTGTTTGAAGAAGCATCTGAGTAATTTCTCAGATTTGTTAAGATTTTGCCAGCTTTTACCTTTTATATTTGTTTGTACTTTGGTATCATTATGAGTGGTATATAACATCAGTGTTAGGAATGATTATGCAAAAATAATTACTTTCTCAAAGTAGGAATTGTTCAAATTTTTTTGCTTCTAATCTTAAATATGTTTTATGTTTATCTTATCAGATTAGATCATTCATGACCTTCTGTCCACAATTTCTAGGCCTGACACTCTTGATCCAGCAGTCCAGCACTACTACGGGCTGGAAGATTGGATGGTAAAGTTGAATTTGGCCTTCCTGATTTGGAGATATTCAAGATTCATACTCCACTGGTAAATAAACATTTAAAACAAACTTGGCACTTTTTAACATATCTTTTATTATAAGGATTTTGGTATTTGGTTGTATGATTTCCCGTCAAACTTATTCTGGTTTTGAGCTTTATCTCATGACCCAAAGTCTATGCTGTTAAACATTGTGCTTCATTTTTGGATACTTCTAGACATTGATTTTCTGACCAATATATTTTTTATCATGTCCAGGAGCTGATATAAGAAGTATATGCACTGAAGCTGGTATGTATGCTATCGGTGAAGCTGGTATGTATGCTATCGGTGGCCGAAGGAAGACGGTAACAGAGAAAGACTTCCTCCATGCAGTAAATAAAGTCGACAAGGGATACCAGAAGTTGAGTGCAATTCCCATATTAGCATGTCTCCAAGTGATTTTCATTGAGGAATGTGGGAATATCTTACAGAGTTGTTGAAGGAATTGCCAAGTATGAGAAATTGCATAAAATTGTTTCCTCCAACCATGAACTTTGTATCTAAAAGTACCCCATGCCCATATCTTGTACTAGGTAACTATTGGTGGAACTTATCATAAACAAAGTTGTATCTAGCTTGTGTTATACATTCACCTTCAACTTCTGTTTATGATTTCTTAATTTTCCCATGTCTCTTACTTTAGGTCTCGTCTTACTATAACTATTGCTACCCAATTATTATGCTTTCAACTCAGGGACTTGTTGTCTAACAAGGTAGGGTAGAAACTTATAGGAATGGGATACTACTTTGGTTCCACCTTTTTTGGTAGAACCAATTAAAACATAACACTTTCAATTATTTATTAATACCAAAAGTGTCCTGACTATTTTTCCAATATTTACCTCTGTCACCTGGTTCATTTTGGAACTCATCTTAGCTCATATCACTTTGACCAATTTGTCACTCATCCCAAATTTGCCCCAAGTAACATGCATTTTCAGCAACTATAATTATAATAATTGTATTTGCATTGTTACTTTGTTTTTTTGGGTTGTAGGCTTGAATTCATATAAATATGGTGAAGGATGTTGTTGTAGACCATAATAGAAATTTGGGGCAAAACTCATATTCAAGCGCTACACTCAGGCATAACCAATTTTATTTATGAGAATAAAATATCTCATTCAACTACTAAAATCATGATATATGTTTTATTTAATTATTTATAGAGTAACTTGATGAATAGCACATGTCCCCAACTATGGTAAAGTTGGGAATGTCCAAATTATACTATATAAGAACACAATGAAAATCAAAGGTTTTTACAATTCAAGAAATACTGGTATACTATATTGGACAGTGAGAAAGATACTCAACAAAATCTTAGTAAGGGTCTAGAAGGAGCAGGATTAAACAACACTCTATGGCCTACCAACTTTGACAAATGACCATCCATTTCCTTGCATAATTTTTCCAGTTCTACAACTCTCCTTTGCATTTTCTCTAGGATGAAACTCTCTGTGTTGTTGTCTTCATTATACAAAAGTATTTGAGAAGGGTTCATTTTTGACCTCTCAGGTACAAACTCAGTTGTTGGTATTTTTGTTTTTTGAGAAATAAGAGCCTGCATTGCAATCCTTGGAGGTATTCTGGGACTCTTGGCCATATCTTTACTAACTTCAAAGCTGAGTTTACTATAATTCAGACATCTACACAATCTTGATCTTTCCTCAAATGTGCTCCTTGGATGAGACTACAATTCATTATGTTCCACAAATGAGAAAACTTTATATAATATAATCTTAGTAGTCAAATATGGTAGTAGGAGAAAATACTAGTAAATGCTGTCAGGATCATTATTATGAATGCCCTGAAGGTGTGAGAATTCCTAGACTAAGGGCACATGCTATGTTTGAGTTTAATAAACATTTCCCTTTCCCCTCAAGATAATGCATATGAAAAGCAAAGAAAAAGGGTGTGTGACATAGACATTCACCTCAAGATATATGTCAATGGCTCTATAGACCCCATCAAAGCATTCTCTTGCAGAGTCTGGCAAGCATTCTGCAACTCCAAGAAATTTAGAGATCTTAAGGTTATGGTCAGGAGATATTTCCCTCAAATACTTGTCAACTAATCTACCAACCCTTTTCACTTTCTGCAAAGACAATCCATCAAAACCACTCATATTAACAAATAGTCTAACCAATCTTATCACCAGATTAACATCATAATAAACTCCCATATCATGCCCTGATACTAGAAGATCATCCAATGTAGCTTGTTCAAGCATTCCTCCTATCATTTTCTCCAGTTCAGTTCTGCATTCTATACTCAATCCAAAGCCAGATACAATCCTTAGCACCCAGAAAAGCCCTCTACATGAAAAAATCTTTTTACCTACCAATATAACCCCATAAACAGCAGTATCTGCAAGTGCAGCATACTCACTGTTGTTTCTACCATTAACAGCTCTAGTTTGAGTAGTTGTTTTCAGATAATGCAACAAAAATCTTGTAAGGACTAAGTTGTTGTTATCAGTTTTGTATGCTCCAACACACTGAAAAAGCTTCCCAATGATATTTGGGGGTAGAGTGGTCAAATCATCAAACCACCATGCTTTGCTTGGCAAAGTTGAGTTGATTTTTTCTGGTGTAGTTTTTGTTGAAGAAGAGAATCTCTTAATAGAATTGCTATCTGGTGAAGAATATGACAATGACAATGATGATGAAGATGAGGAAGTGAAGAGGTTTGCATCTGAATTTTGAGCAATTTTTGCTAAGAGTGCATAAATGATCTTATCTAAGAGACCATAGCAATCTGCATAAGTATAAAGTAGCTCACAACTTATGAGACTTACAAGTATGTCATTCCATTTCCAATAATAGATTTCCTTAAGAAAAGTTTCTGTTTGTTGCAAGAGATTGTTGGTGAAGACCTCTTCACTCATTCCAACATAAATGGCACAGCAATGAAGGAGAGACACATTAGCTACAGTGATTGGAATTTTGCCTTTGTTGTAACAGAACCTTGAAACTATCTCAAACCCATAAGGGCCTCCAGGGAAATCATTCATTCTAATCTCCAACTTCTTTCTTCTCTTTTCATGTTTCAATATTTTCTTCACCTTTCCACAGTACTTTGTTATAATCTTCTGCCAAATAAATGAACTCAACTCACATGAGAAAACATGGTAAAAAATACTAAGAATCAATTGCAGAAAGAATCAATGAAGAATAGCATTCCATCCATCCCAAAAAACATTGTAAAAAATGCTAAGAATTTGAGAGGTAGAGAGTAATGAATACCTGGTTCACAAGGAATATCTGCTGACCATTAATGTTGATTTTCAAGTCACAAGACTTAGGCATAGCTACTAGTGCTTCAAATGAAAACAGATGAAGTTATGGTTTTTGTGACAATCTTTGTGAATATTGGAGAAAAATGCTTCCACATGCAATGATATACTATTATCAACCGACTAACTAGTATGGCCATGTTATATATGTTAATATTCTACATTAGGTGGATGCTTCATTTTATTTATTTATTATGCAGAGGGATGCTTCTTTCACCACACACAACCAATTAAATTATGAACATTTTGTACTTATTCTATACAAAATGGTTTGTTTATTCATGTATATGTTTTTTGAGCCGTGACTCTACAGTGTTAACTATTACTATGTTTTAGTTTTGGCTATCTTGTGACAGATCCCATGTATATGTCAAGTTTTGGTATTATTGTAAACGTGGAGGTACAAGAGCTAATAACCTATATGTGTCTACAAAGCCAAAAGACAAGTTGTTGTACATAATGATATAATATAAAGTTTGCATCAAATCATATAATTTATTGTTTATAAAAGTATGCATGTTGGTGGAAGGAATAGCAAAGTTTATGTGAGGATTTTGTTGATGCATCATACTGTCTAACCAAGTTAAGAAGTTTAAACCCAAAGCACATTTTTTAATACTTATTATTTCTGTCAGGTAGTAGAGTAATTATATGAGTGATTCACTTTCGGATCATATGAATATGGATTGAATTGATTCACTACAAGAATCTGATCAACCTATAAGGGGGGATAGAGCAAATCTATCATAGTTTAAATTCACTAAGTCCATGCTTGTGATATCATTTTATTATCACAGTAAAATAAATCTGAGTTAACATATTCTAAGAGTTTGATTTTCCAAAAAAATCATAATAATAAACTTATTATAATCAAAACATGCTTTGGAGAAATGTGGAAAAAGAACATTATTAGATAGTGTTGCACAAATCTTATACTGGATCAAAAAAAATATTTGATACTAGTAACTTTATTAATATAATCCTCTCGTTCTTTTGGTAAGGAACTAACCCATTTATCCGTGGATATCTCTCCCAATAAGTATCGCTATGAGGAATTGAACCCTTATTCCACTAGACTATCACTTTATTGGTATATGTCTGAATTTTTTAAGTATGAGTCTTGTATATAAAAAAGTTTGTTTAGAGAACTAATCTACCATGTTATAGATATTATCTCCTTCAATCTCGGTTTTTCACATTGATTCTCTAATACTTTTTTGCTCAGTCGCTACACTTTCATTATGTATATTTACACTGTAAAAACGTACTTTCACAGTGTGTATAGTTTACACTCAGAAATACACTTTCTTCAGAAATGAGATTAAATTAAAAACAGGGATTGAGAACAAAATATCCACTTAAACATGATTGGACGAATAAATTAGTAGAAAAAAGACAAGTCTTAACCTGATAGAGATCCTATGTCCCGAGACTCTCTCTCATTATCTATCACAGCTAATAATAAGTCACCACATGAAAGGTGAAAAGTATTAACACCATTAATTTTCTTTAAATAATATGTAAACTTATTGGCTGAGATAGACATATCCGTCTTTTAACTCACCCATGTGGTCTTGTAAGGGGAGAAAAAAAAACCGAAGTTTTCAGCAGATAAAACAAACGTACGAGCATGTAGTTGACTAGATTATGGGAGTGTAGTTTCAATGATAGATTTCAAAGTAGTCTCCTCCCTAATCAAAAAACACCAAAATTTGGAGAAATGCAAGCACATTCAATCCATCATCATCACTTCTGGTCTCTTACAAAACACTATTTTTCTCACCAAACTTATTCAACTTCAACCTCTTCCTATTTTCTCTCCATTTCTTTCCTTTCTTTTCAATATCATATCCCACACTCCCAACAACACTACTCGTCTCTTCAATAAAATCATTGCAACCTTTTCTACCAGCCCCCACCCACAAACAACCCTTCTATGTTATGCTACTATGCGACAAAACGGTGTCGTACCAGATCAACACACTTTCCCTTTGCTTCTCAAGATGTTCTCAAAATCCAAACTTCAAGATAGCCCATTTATGATTTTTGCTCAAATTGTTAGAATTGGGTTAGACACTGATCATTTTGTCAGTAATGCTTTGATTTCAGCTTTTTCGAATTCTGGGTTTATGCTAAGTGCACGCCAAGTGTTTGATCAATGTTCGTCGAAGGATTTTGTTGCTTGGACTGCATTAATCAACGGGTATGTTAAAAATGATTGTCCCAGTGAGGCACTTAAATGTTTTTTGAATATGAGATCGACGGGGACGAGAATAGATGCGGTCACCATTGTCAGCGTTCTTCGCGCTGCTGCAATGGTGGGTGATGCTTATTTCGGAAAGTGGGTTCATGGGTTTTACGTGTTAGCAGGAAGAGTGGAATTGGATTCCTATATTTGTAGCGCTCTTGTTGATATGTATTTCAAGTGTGGTCATTGTGACGATGCGTGGGAAGTGTTTGATGAAATGCCTTACAGAAATGTAGTTTCTTGGACTGCACTTATAGCTGGCTATGTGCAATGTAACAAGTTTCAAGATGCACAGCGCGTCTTCTGGGACATGATGTTAACCATTATTATGCCTAATGAATTTACAATAACAAGTGTTCTTAGCGCATGTGCTTACACTGGGGCGTTGGATCAAGGAAGGTTGGTTCATCAATACATAGAGCATAATAAGGTAAATCTGAATTCGGCGCTAGGGACTGCATTGGTAGATATGTATGCAAAATGTGGATGTATTAGTGAAGCAGTAAGGGTATTTGAAAACTTGCCGATTAAGGATGTGTACACTTGGACAGCAATGATTAATGGGTTGGCTGTGCACGGAGACACCTTAGGAGCATTAAATATCTTCTCATCCATGTTAAGGAACTGTATTCAACCTAATGAGATTACCTTCATTGGTGTTCTTAGTGCATGTTCTCATGGAGGTTTCGTCGAAGAGGGGAAAAGGTTATTTGAATCAATGAGCAATGTTTATCACTTGCAGCCAAACATGGACCATTATGGCTGCATGGTTGATCTACTCGGTCGAGCAGGGCATTTAAAAGATGCAAAGCAAATTATAGATAACATGCCAATGAAGCCTAGCCCTGGTGTATTGGGAGCTTTATTTGGTGCATGCATGATCCACAAAGCCTTTGAGATGGGTGAATGTATAGGGAACAATCTGATAAATCTGCAGCCAAACCACAGTGGTAGATATACACTTCTTGCAAACTTGTATTCCATGTGTCAAAACTGGGAAGCAGGTGCTAAGGTGAGGAAGCTGATGAAAGGAGTGAAAGTTGAAAAAACTCCAGCATATAGTTGGATAGAAGTGAATGGTTTAATTCATGAGTTTAAGGCTTTTGATCATTCACATAATGAATCATCTAGTGTTTATTCCATATTGGATAACTTAGTTTTGCAAATGAATCTAGCCGGTCACGTTTTGGATTGTGAAGATTTGAATATACTTGCTCCATCCAACACTGCTGAGGGTTGAGTTTACACTAATTTAACTTTGCAGCTCCTATTTTTTTTAAGCTATAATGAATAAATACTATTCTTTAACCAACGTAAGACTGAGTAAGTAGTTTAAGTTTAACCAAGGAAAGGTTGCTTCAATGCATTGAGAAAAGATACAAGGTTGGTCAACAAAGCAAATGTATGACTCAAATTATATTTTTAAATGGATAACAAATGTAACTATTCAAAATGTAAAATGTTTTTGACTCAAATTAGTGGATGACTAAATAAGTAATGTGAATAATTAGATTGTTGATGGTAAAAAAATGTATTTAAAAATGAGGAGGGATTCATTGACTACAAGAGTTACTCCACACCTTAGCCATCAATTCTAGGGAAATTCAATGATTTGAATTAGTTGGTAGATTTAAACCATTGGATTTCCCTAAAATTGATGTCTAAGATATGAAGTAAGTTTAAAAAGTCTACTTTTGGAGTAAGTGGATATCCACCCTTTAAAAATATATATTTTATAGCCAAAAGAAATTGTAGGATTATGATTATATTTTTTGGTTTTCTTAATCTCAATCTTAAGGATTGAAAATAAGAGTTAACAATCGAAGAATTAAGTTTATTACATCAAATAATTAAATGTTTAATTCTTAAATGTAAGAATATTTTATTTAACCTCTTATCCTCATATCTTAATGTTGAGGTTAGGAAAGACTTGTATTTTTTCCAAACAAATTGGATTATAACTATATATATATATTATTTATTTATTAAAATACCAACTATACTAACTCTATTGAATAAATCAGTAAAAACATTAATTAAGAGTCGAATGTTATTGGAATGCATTAAATTTTATATTGTCTTTATTGGGATATTCTCTACATTTCAAGATAGACTTATTTTTCTTGAGGATATTGTAACTGGTTTTCAAACAATGTATCTAATGATTGTATGCGATATTTGGGGTCTAAATATGAATAGTTGTTGTAAGGAAAAGAGGAAAAAATGTATTAAGAAATGATATAGAAGTTTTATATAATGTAATTATATCATTCGGTACTTAATATAGTATCTCAGCACAAATCTATCGATGTTTCTTACTTCACTTGAGAATGTTGATCAGAAAGATATGAAAAATTAAAAAACAAGGTGAGCACGTGCGTGGTATAGGGACAAAATTGTAAACTTGTAATTTCCATGTGATGCGAATCATGACTATCATCATCATCATCATGTTGATATGAATGAGATCTAAACATCGAAGTAGCGAGTTTAACCAAACACAAAGCACGGAGCAACAATGGCATCGTCATTCGTCAAACTCGATGATTCCCCAATGTTCCAGAAGCAGGTTTCCTTTACTTTCGTTCTCTTCCAATTTCATTTCTGGTTCACTCTCTCGCAATCCAATTAGCTACTACTTTTCTTCAGATTTGGTTTACTCACACAATATGTTATGCTTTGATTTTTATTTTTTGTTATGATAATAAGCGTTTTTCCATTCCCATTCAAATCTTCATAAATGCAGCTTTATAACAAGTTTTGAAGAGTTTCGATCTGTTTCATGGCGAGCCATAAGACAAAGATAGTTAGTTTTTCAATAAGGCTTTCTTTGTTTAGGTCTTTAGGATGGCGGCATTATAGTCTTCTTTTGCTCTTCTACTTTTGGAATTTTAATTTATCGCCCATTACAGTTCTTTGCTTCCACTGGAATCAAGGTGTTCTACGTTTTAGTTACACATGTCCTGTTTTTTCCTGCTTATGTTGTAAACCAATCATAGGAAAAAGCCATATGTTCTGTTTTATCGTGTTCTGACATGTCTAACAAAGGCTACCTACGAGTAAGGAAACGAGGATTGGTGTCAGTATGTGGTTCATCCTGCTGTTGTCACTTTTGTGGGACAAAGTTCTCTTCTTAGATGCTTTATGGTGCTCACCGAATGTTCTTGTTTCTTGAGGTGTCTTTGTCTTATTGTGCAATACTGCAATGTAATTGGCTGCCCTTTCTTTGTAAATATGTGCTCCTTGTCTTGTTTGATCATCGTTTCCATAAATTAGGTTCCTTACTATATACTTTTGTACTCATCTACTATTAATTCTTATAAATTTTTGTGTTTTTCCCAAGAAAAGTATCTGCGTGTGCGTGTGCATTTCCATGGATTTATGTTACCATTATTCTTGGATATGTAGCTCTTTTGGGAAATTAATAGTTATTTACCAGATGTAGGAAGATAGTTCCTCAGAATAATTTATTTGTTTTCCATGGGGCAGTTATTTTCTCTTGAAGAAGCAACTGACGAGTTAAAGGACCGGTGCCAGAAACTATTTAAAGGGTGTAAGAAGTTTATGTAAGTGTATGATGGTGTTCCTAATCCTACCTGTAGTTTGCTAATATGCATAAGAAGTTTATGTAAGTGTTTGAGTCAATCCTTTTAATTGTTATACATTGATGTTATGTCCTAAATTTTGAAGCTATATATTTGTATAGGAATATTTTTCTTGAATACAGAGGATAGTAGTATAGGGTTTCTTTTCTCCTTTGCTGATGGTTGGATGGATTTGTTTCTTTTGTGAGCCATGTTGACTTCTTGTTTTCTTTTCCTTATTCTTTTTAGGAGAATTTCTTATCCTACTGCCAACTGTACCTAATCCTTTATTTCTAATTATATTTTTCATAGTTTTATGTGATTTTTTTAAATTTTAATTTGGTTAATTAAATGCAAAAGTGATGTCAACGCTACCAAACATGGCCAAGAAGTATAATAGGTGAAATGTCAAATTATTAATGTTAGTTGAATTCAAGATTCAACTAAATGAAAAAGAAAGGCAAAAGAGCTACATCTTTAATAATAATGATTATTTGGCCTGGTAGTAGTAGTGGAAGATTATTGGGGAATGATTGTTTGGCTAAAATATGTAGCTTTAAAAGTAGTGGCATGGGTTTTGATTAAACATTTTATCAATCAAATTAGCTCATTAGACTAACTGTCTGAACCACAGCAGTGGTAAGTTATTAAATTATTTGTTCTGTATCTCCTCAGGACAGCTTTGGGGGAAGAATATAATGGGGAAATTTCCTTTGCTGATTCATTAGAAGCATTTGGCGGTGGCCAGGATGACCCTGTTAGCGTATCAATTGGAGGTTGTTGAGATTTCTTTTCATAAATTCTTTTTTACTTCCTCGTATGTACAAAAATAAACCTAAAAGGTGTTTCTTTTATACTTGTGAAACAACTATTTATTCATATAGTGTTAAATGTCTCGGTCACTTTGTTGTTTAATGATATTGTGATGATATATTAAGTGGGATACTTGATATCAAGAAGAAGGCACTGACCCATTATTAAGAGTAGAGTATATTTTGCTATCTAATAGTTTTTTTCCAGGGCCGGTCATATCTAAGTTTATTACCACACTGCGTGAGCTAGCTAGTTTTAAAGAGCTTCTCCGTTCACAGGTGAGTAGTCAAACCACATTGCTGCATTTTTTTATTGAGTTTCAATAGTGACTGTGATACTTGCTTACTCTAGCCTCTTCGCATGTTTTATCTTGAAGGCAACACTTTTTTTGTCTGTTTATTCAACTAGCTCAAATCATTTTAAGTAATAATCTTTTTCAGTTTGCTAATATCTATATTTGTGTGTATATATATATTGATTTCTCCCTTTCCATCAATTGAATGATATTAAGTTTGGCTGGATGATAAGTTGATTTAGTTTACCGAAGTACCAGTTGCTGATGGGGTTCAAAGATCTTGTAGAGATTGTGTAATTATTCCGTAAACTTATTATTCATGTAGCAGTAAAACGGCAATCATGTGGCTCATTCACTTTTTCTCCATGTTGCTTTGTAGTGCATCAGTTATGTCATGACAAAGCTGGCCTAAGTTTATGAAACAAAAAACCAAGTTCAGTAGTCCATTTTTTAAAACTCTTGGAAAATTAAATGGAACTTATACAACAGCTTCCTCGCTCCAAAAAATCCAAAGCAGCATGTTAATAATGACTAAACCTTTTTACCCAAAGAACAAAGGTTCTGGAGATTCCAACATTGTAACAAAATTGAACTCTAGTTGGGAATCCTTCCCTGTTTAAACTTTTCCTTGCATGAACATTAGCTGGCCGCATCAGATCCATTAACTATACTAAAAGAAAAGGAATAGAGAGAAAGAAAAATTATAGAGTAACAGTTGCATACTTAGTTATGGCTGACAATCTAGAAAGCCATCATCCTCATGTTTTATTGATATGGAATTTTTTGTTTCAATAATTACTTGACAGATTTCTTGTATAGGTAGAGCACGTGTTGATTGACCGGCTGATGGAGTTTATGACTGTTGATTTGCAAGATGCGAAGGTTTTTTTTCTTCTTTTTTGTTTCCAGGGTTAATATTCCCCTTGTATAAGTTATTTGTTGCGTACTTTTTTTAATATATATGCTGCATATGGTTGGCTAAATTTCTTTCACTTTTTTCCTGATTTCCATCCATTCTTGCGTGTCAGGATTCTCGCCGCCGTTTTGACAAAGCTGTGAATTCTTATGATCAGGTATTGAGAAAAGAATAATTCTATTTTCAAAGTTGACAATGTTTTTTTGACATCATCTGTATATGCAAATATAATCAATTATTTTGGTCAATCAAATTGGTGTTTATAATTCAATGTTTTAATTGTTCTTGTGATGTTTGTATATTCTTACAGTTAGTTCAGTGCTTGTGTGGTAAACTGTCTAAATGATAATTCTTTTCCTTTTTTGTTTCCTGAGTATTCTTTATGTGGTATCTAATTTGGGTATTCATCCTTTTTATTCTACTCCTTTTCTTTTCCTTGCCGTCATTTAGTTATTCTTCAGCTTTTAGATTCATCAGAAGAATTATACAGATGCTGTTAGTTCTTCCTTTGCTAAACTTGTCTTGCTTGTCATTCATAAGAATTTTAACTTTTAAGATACTTGACCAGGGGTTATGTGGGTTCTTATTTTTGCAATTATTTTATAAGCTTCTCTGTTTTATTTGTCTTTTGACTGAACTTGCAGTTGCTTATGGTAAATTATACTTTGATGAATGCTCTAGCTAACTCCAGTCGGGATAATCCTTGACCTTCGGAGATTAAACGTTTTTTAAAGTACATCAAACTGCTAGTTGTTTATTAAGAGTTCTCATGTAGGCATTGTGGTAAGGCTTGCTTAATTCCGTAGTGGTTTAAGTTGAGTGCTAATAAAATCATCTATCTTGTTTATAAAGGCAGTTCCATTTTTCTCTTGAATGCAATAATTTGCCTATGTGCCTGACTTCAACGTTGTAGATCATCCAATCATCTCATCTTTATTTGGACTGTATTTGAATTCAATTGCTCAATTTTCTATTAATTTGGTTTTTAACATTACTCATGTAACTATTTTTTCCAGTCACGAGAGAAGTTTGTGTCTTTGAAGAAAAATACGCCGGGAGACGTTGTCGCTGAATTAGAAGAGGTTTGCTTCATCAATTTGTCAATCATTAGTAATTTCTAAAAATTGACGCAGAGTTTACATTGATATCTAGTCTAAAATTTGTTTCATACTTTACTGCTTAATAAAAAAATCTATTTGTGTCTTTTGATTGGTGCATTAAATTGATTATTATTATCAATGAATGTTGAAGTGAGTAGTAGCTTATTTCTGGCTGAAGCTTTAGTTCTGTATTTAGGTATGAAAGGTTGATTAAGTTTCACAATTTTATTCTCTTCATTCTCTGTCCATTTTTTCTTTTTTGTTTGACTCCACCTTGGATAATTCATTTTGCCTTCTTGATGGGTGACTTGAGTTTTGAAGTGTATGACTCATATATCCAAATTTGTAACCAATCAGTATCCAAAAAGGATAAAATGCGCTGTGTAATATCTAAACTAAATGTAAATTTAGTGGACGGTATGGGCCCATTATGTATACCTGTATTTCCAGCAAGAACTATCTAATTGTTTAGAGCCTCCATGCAATAGAGGGTCTACTGTCATAGAGCAAGGCCTTTTAATCTATTTTATTACCTTGTTGATCTTGATTCATGGATGACTTACATATTTGTTCAGATTGCCATCTAATTCATCACGTTCTCCTCTATTATTATTATTGTTAAACAGCATACTATTCACGAATATTTGTGATTCAAATTTATTTAATCAATTATCTCACTATTCCGATCCCTGACAGGATCTACAAAATTCAAAGTCAGCATTTGAAAAAAGTCGCTTCAATCTAGTATGTCTTCTACAATTATGGACCTATTCTCTGTGTCATTTGCTGACATTTCCACTATTGTTTTTATTTATGAACCTGGTTATTGGGGTTTAAGGAGTGCAGGTGAACTCGCTCATGAATATTGAAGTGAAAAAGAAGTATGAGTTCTTGGAGTCTGTTAGTGCAATAATGGATGCTCATCTGAGATACTTTAAGTTGGTCTGTTAATTGATTGCTGATTCTTCATTAACATTTGTGAACTTGTGGTTTTTATTTCTCCCCCTTTTTTCTTAACAACTTATCTTATGCTTCAGGGTTATGACTTACTGAGCCAAATGGAGCCTTATATTCACCAGGTACGTGTTGTTTTCTTTCATATCACACTCGTATTTTTTGTGTTATATGCTTTTGAGTTTTGATTCTTATACGTGATTTGGGGCATGTTTTGATACAAGTTGATATCTCTTGTATCATATCTCAGTGTTTTGATTCTTACTAAGTTTTATCATATATTGATCAACTTTGAAGTAATCTCTTTAATATTTTATTCTGGTGACTTTAAATGATTCAAACCTAGAACGCTCTATGAAGACTTACACAGTTTTGTATTGCGTTACCATCCTGAGCTTAGGTTCTTACATATGCTCAACAATCTAAAGAAATGGCTAATATCGAGCAAGATAAGCTTGCAAAACGAATCCAGGAATACCGAACTCAGGCCGAGCTGGAAAATATACGAGCTTCTAGCAATACAGAACCCTTGCCAAATGCTGATAGCACCCATGTTGTAGGCTTGAACTCTTACAAAAGCTTTGAAGCAGGGATGCAACCTGCAACCAAAGGGGAAGTAAGTAATTGGCCTTTTCTGGTTAAGATGCAAAAGTTATTCTACATTTGTCCCCCCTCTCGTTGTCTTCCGCGTGGCTTGTAATTTTATTCCCCCTTGATTTTATAGGTTCAAACAGTTAAACAGGGCTATCTGTTGAAACGATCATCAAGCTCACGTGGAGATTGGAAGCGGAGGTTCTTTGTACTTGATAACCGAGGGAGTTTATATTATTACAGAGTGAAAGGAGGCAAACCCATGGTATTTATTTTTGTCTTATGTTTATTTTGACCTGTCAAGCAGTTTGCTTATGTCTTTTTGTTGTCTTTTTTATTTTTTCTAAATCTCTCCCCAGGGCTCTCAGTCATATCATTATACTCGTTCTGGTGAACAAAACAGTGGCATGTTTGGTAGATTCCGTTCAAGGCACAACAGGGCAGCATCACTAAATGAGGATATTTTGGGTTGTTGTGCAGTTGATCTGTGCACATCTACTATAAAGATGGATGCAGAGAATACAGATCTACGACTTTGCTTCCGTATAATCTCGCCCTCAAAGTCATATACACTGCAGGTGATGGATTGACATATTTCATATATTTGAATGAATCATAAAACAAACCTCTATATTAGAGCATGTCTTAAATCATCTTGGTGTGATACTGTGATCAAACATGCTTTCTTATCTTCCAATGACTTCTCATCGTTTGATAAAATTATTTTTATCATTTCCTGTAGTTATGGTTTACTTTTTTGTTAGCTGATTTGATACATTGGTTATATCAGGCTGAAAATGAAACTGATAGGATGGACTGGGTAAACAAAATAACTGGAGCCATCACAACGCTTTTTAATTCTCAGTTTCTTCAGGTTATCTATTTAACTATTCAATTTTTTCGAAGCATAACTTTATGGCACGATGTTCATATAAGATGCCATGTTAACACTGTTCCATTGTAATTTCTACAGCCTCATTATGGTAGATTACATTTTGAAAATAAAAACTCAGCAGGTGGTGCTTCCTTGACTAGCCAATCAGAGGACAGTAATAGATCTTTGATGGATGGCATATATTCCAAGGAAGTGGTTAGTGTCTCTAAGATTTTAAGGGGAATTCCTGGGAATGATAAATGTGCTGAATGCGGTGCTCCTGAACCAGAATGGGCATCTTTAAATCTTGGCATATTGCTGTGCATTGAATGCTCTGGGGTACATCGAAATCTTGGAGTTCATATCTCAAAGGTGCATGCTTTCATATATAAATGCAAACCATTTATTTTAATGAGTTTACAATGTGGAAATAAGAAAAATTTGTAACTCGAGTGAAATTTATATTGAAGTTCATCTTTAACATTGAAGCATCCAAAATTTGAGATGATAAATATTTTATTTCTTGATTTTATTCCCCTGGGATAGCTATATTGCACCATAGTGCTTACATATTTTTGCAGACTTTTCTTTCTTGCGTAAAGGGCTTTCACTTTAAGTTCAAGAACCATACTAGTTTTGGGAAATTATATGCACTTTTGTATGATTGTGTCTTTATAATTAAACTGACTCAATTTGAATAAATGATGTGATTTCTGATTTGGTATTAACAAAGTATTATCATTTTCAAAATGTAAACATTCGATCTTCCAACTGCAGGTGAGATCTATAACATTAGATGTCAAGGTTTGGGAACCTGCTGTTTTAGAGTTGTTTGATAACTTGGGTAATGCTTATTGTAATTCTATCTGGGAGGGCTTGCTTCTACTTGATGATGAAAGGTAAAGTTGTGATTTCAATTAAGCAATGTAACTAATGTGCTATATCTCACGTTTAATGATTTGAGTAGTTGAGCTTGAAATCCATTCCTATTGTAAACAATTATCTACAGAGTAGTTGAATCAAATGCACCTATGAAACCATGCTCCACAGATGCCTTCCAATACAAAGAAAAGTACATCCAAGCAAAGGTAAGCAGATTAAGTTCAATTTCACATTTAATACTGTAATTACCACTAATGATTACAAGGCAATAACTAAGGTAGCAACTTCCTAGATACATGAATGATATAATGTACATGAATCTACTACTATTACATGAACGTATTGCACTTGATTATACAAGAACCAAGGCATTAGCTACTTCCATTTGTCAGTAAATTAATTATTTCCATCACTTCACTTACTATCGTTTCTCTCTTCTTTCTCATTATTCTTGAAATCTAAAATATGTTATGTGTGCTGTATTTTCTGAGAAGGAGGACTCTGATTTCTTCACGATTTTTACTGTGATTTAATTATAACTGTAAATTTGTAACTGTGTCCATCTCCACTATCTTACTTTCTCAGCTTTCTTGAAATCTAAAATATGTTTTGTATTGCTGTATTTTCTGACAAGGAAGCCTCTGCTTTCTTCATAGTTTTTACTGTGGCTAAGTATCATTTTAAATTCGAAATTGTGTTTTTCTTGATCAGTATGTAGAGAAATCACTAATCATTAGAGAAGAGGATATACCCGGGAATCCTTCACTTTCCATAAGGATCTGGCAAGCAGTTCAGGCTATCAATGTAAAAGAAGTATATCGCCTTATAGTTACATCAAATTCAAATCTGATAAACATGTCATATGATGACGTGCTTCACCATGCTGATGGTGAAGATTTGAACTTAGGACCTATAAATGAGCATCAGCATGATCCTGAAGCCTGTCTGAGAGTTAAAGATACTAATGAGACCGAGAGGTGTTTTCGTGGCTGGTCATTATTACATCTGGCATGTCATTCTGGCAGTCCACTAATGGTTGAGTTGTTGCTCCAATTTGGTGCTGATGTAAACATGTGTGACTATCATGGAAGGACCCCATTGCACCATTGCATTTCCAGTGGGAAGAATCCATTGGCGAAGTTTCTACTGAGAAGGTAATACTTTTATTTTAATTTAGTCTTTTACCTAGTCTTCTGTGTTTGGTATAGTAAGCAAATGAAAACTCTCTCTCTATTGAAGTTGTGCTAGAAAGAATTTAGTGGAAAATCTGAACAGAATTTAAGACAACCTTAGTTATACATCAAACTGTAAGATCCTTGCTTATTAAAGGGAGGAAGCCCTTGATATCCCTGAATGGAATTCCAGAAAGCAGCTAGAAATAGAACTTCCATCTCATCAAAGACAGAGGCAGTAATCGTGCTTGAAATATTTAAGCCATTAAATGACATCACACAACTCAAGCACCCTATCTATCATACACGAGTTTTACCTCCTTAATTTGTTCCAACAAAGTGGGATTCTTATGACATGGTAATACTTTTACAAAGAAAGAGTCAGATATCATGATATCTGAGCATATCACACGCGCAAAAAAAAAATCAATACAGAAATGCTCTCATGTCCATGTACATGTCAATTAAGGAGACTTGTTAGACATTATATGGTGATTCTGAGTACCAGAGCAGCTCATAAAGACAGGAGTTCTGCACTATGCTCTAGTCAAACAGAAATATGTAGGGTTGCATACATCACACATCAGTATAAAATTTGCACCATATGTGGTACACAATACACTTATATCTGCCTAAAGTTTTGACTATGAGCTTTTATATTTTCCTTGGTTTATTTAGTACCGGAAGCAACAGGGAATATTTCCTATACTTTATTGAGATCTTATTATTCATCATTATCCCGAATAATACCACCCCTGCCCTTTATGGAGTCTCAGTGACCGGATTAGTCCATCAGTTTCTTTTTCATGTTTTATTTTGCATCGATTACATGTTATATACTTACATAAGTGCGTGTGTTAGGGAGACATGTATGGTGCTTTTTAACATCAATCTCAGTCTCTCACACACACTTTTCCAATAAAAGCATAAACTAACATGCCAATTTGGCAGGGGAGCTAAGCCATCAGTTAAAGATGCTGGTGGACTCACAGTACTTGAAAGAGCAATGGAGATGGGAGCAATATCTGACGAAGAGCTATTTATCAAGCTTGCTGAATGCCAGTAAAAATTGAACTGCCATATTTATTGTGATGAGAATGTTGATGTTGAGCTATTGTTTATGAGTTTTATATAGGATAGAAAGTTCACTGATTTTAGCATGCATGCCTATTTCATCAAAAGGAAGTTCATTAACTTTAATTTTGTCTGTTGTTTATAGAGAATGCTTCTATAGTAAAATTACAATACTATATAGTAAAAAGAAGATCTCGAGTGGTTTGAGAATTCTTTCTACCCTGTCAGCCCTTATTACATGATGAATTTTCATGTATAATACTCCATTGTATGAAATTATAATTTATTGAAAGATATATTGTTTTTTGTGAATATTATTCTACCATTTTCAGTTAGGTAAAAGAATCTTGGTACTTATTCGTTCCATATAGTCGCGTGCGCATATATACCAAAATGGCTGATAAAATAATATGTTAGTACTTACTCCCCCGGCCTTCTGGCTAAATAGTCCTTAATTAGGTATCCGAGTCTGTGTTTTATAATTTTCTCAATACTTGCCAGACAAGTTATACCTTTTTAGGTCGCATGGTTAACAGGCCAGGACATCTTCATTGCTTTTTGTTTAGTTGAATGGTAAAAATCAACACCTAAAGTCATTGTTTGTTGAAAGTGTCAAAACTTGCGTCTTAACAATCTGATATACGATTTAGGTTTTATGCACCCTATTGAGTAGATTTTCAAACAATCTCAAAGGTATTAATTAGAATAACATTTTGATATACAAACTTACACAACCATTACAAACACCTATCTACTATTAAACATGATCATTTAATCAATTTGAAATTCTTGGCAAACTAGCATCATCATCTATAGTAGTTCCTATGGCATGGTAAAAATATCAATACTCTGAAATCAATAGAGACACATTCAGTTAAAACCATTGTTACGTTAATTGCTTTCAATTTTAGGAAAATGTTATTATTTATACAACATAAGTTCCAAGTTTTCCTTCAGAAAGAAAACCAGGGAGCTGTAAGATCAAAGATTGTAAGTCCTGAGTTTATGCAGATAACTTGTAGCACCAAAACACTTCCAGCTACGACTTCCACGTAAAAATACAGACATCTCTTACACTGATGCACTTCGATTTGAGTACGACATCTGGATGGATTCAGCAATTTTCCCGCTACAATTGGTAATACATAAATCATTTATATTGAATCATACATTGGTTTGGTTCAGTTTCCTTACAGTATATGGTTTATATTAATTTGTTAATTGTGTGATTGCACACACAAATCCCATTGAAGCATGATTCCAGAACTTCAATAAAGAATGCAAGAAATGAGTCAAGTTGACTAAGAGCTTACCTATGTCTTATTAGGTAAAATACTTGCAAGATCCTCGTTGAGGGTAACAGGAAGTTGCGGCATTTGGCTCATAATGCCAGGCATCACTCTCATGCTGCATAAACTTAATTAGTAAACTTCACAAACTTTATAGACATCAAATCTGAAGATAACTGGAAATGTATATGCATTATATCAAAAGAAAACTTAAATAGAAGATTCACATACTCATTAAGAATGGTACTAATATTGTGCCTCGTGAGGTAGAAGAGGTCGATGTTATCCTGCAACTGTTGATCAAATAACATGACCATTATTGCAGGTATAGCAGTATAGGGATACGAAATAATACAATTACAACATGAGAACGCATAGAAAGAACTTATATAATAAACGAGAAAGGAGAACAAGAAATCCTCTTAAAATAAAACAAAATAAAAGGCAAAAAAAGGAATAAAGACATCAATGTAGCAAAGCTACCCAATCCCTCAACATATCTGTAACTGACACCCAAGGCCATTCGCTATACAACATATGAATAAGATGGTTCGAGCACACAGTTCTCTTACAGGTCACAGAATAAGATGAAGCGAATGGAGAATCTAGTTAACTACTGATATTGAGAAATCATGTTACACTCATCAGAATAATCAAAGAGCAAATTTGGGGATTCATGAAGTTGAAAGCACAACAGTAATTCCATTTATTTTATACAGAGTAATTCCACTCATTAAGAAGTTTAGCTAAGGCAACTACATAAAGAGAACTCAATCACTATCATATATGGCATTTCAAAACTTAAATCTTGTGACATGATAGATAACCTTTCAACGCCGTTTGCAAATGTCTTATCTTTATTATATTTCCAAAAACTTTATTTTTTCCTAAAATGCGAAGAATTAATCACAATAAAAAACCTTGGTAGGTGAAATGCTAACAACAACATGTGACGGGCTATATGGATTGAACGACGTCATAATGCTCTATCATAAATCAAGTTCATTGACAAATTATTGATCTCTAAATGTAGGTGAAATGCCACATACAAAGTAGTTAAGTACTAAACTAGTTGTTAAAAATGGTTTAAGATTTTCTATATTTGCAAAGGGCCTAAAATCATCAGCTGCATCAGAATTTATAAAATAGCACCAAAGAGTACGAAGGTTGAGGTATTCACCTTATAAGTAGATAAGTTAGCAGTGATTTGACTAAAAGCTTGAGCATTTTGCTCTATGAGTTGCTTCACAGGATCACAGACTCCTGATCAGAAACGAGGAAAAGAGTATTTGGTTAAATCAGGACATAGGTTCTGCCTTGAAGATCTGGACATATAGATTCTTAAACTGTCAGCCAAGAGCTCTAATTTTAGTTATTATAACTGAGCAGCAAAAGTAAGAAATAGTGGAGTTGTACGCAAGAGAAAATGATGGGAATATACATGATCGTATGTATAATATATCAATTTTAAAAAACTATATACTAACCATCATACAATATCCGTTGACTTTGATCCATATGGTGTGATATGTGAGAATATGCGCCCATGCTTGGTGGGAAAGCTGAAAGCGAATTTGTCATTGATGCTGACTCCACTGGCTTATCCTGAAGAAGCATGACTTTAGAATACTGGTTCTCCAATCAACATTAGATCCTAAAGTTATTAATTGATTCAATATATCAAAACAATAATCCCATTTATTGGATGAAACTTTATCATATCTTGTTATTAAAATAACTTGAGTTTTCTTTAAGTAACATAATTATTTATAGTTATTAAACACTTCTTAACTAATGCCCAAAGGGCACTAGTTACCAAGAGTCAGGGGAGGACCTTTTTGGTGACAGAGGGGAGCAACTTGTTAGTAGTTTCTGATTTATCTTAGTAGTGTGTTGTCTTTTATCCAATTGTACTGAGTGCTGAAATCTTTAAAAAACACAATTTGGTCAAACGCGACTTGGGACTCATGGTTTCTGGGGTAGGAAAAGTTACAATCTCCCACTAGACAACTAGTTCACATATCGAAAACTGAAAAACAATAAATCACGTAGCCGGTTCAACCTTTATATTATGTTATGATTTTATTTTGGCTCCCCCAACATTTTGTTCAAGCTCTGCCACTGGCAAGACCTAATAAAGGTTGAACAAAATGCTAAAATTAATTACAGGAAAACATTATTATCTAATCTATTATCGTAGTATCAGTGTCCTCCCTAACATCCCTCTAACTAAACTCAGGACAAACTCTAACACAGTACTCAAGACATGATATTCAGATGTTTAATATCTTCACAACCATATAGCATGTTTGTGTTCAACTAGGGATAAATATATGAATTTCAAAAACCTACTTTAAACATCAAGTAGAGAATCAGTGAAAGTTACTTAATATTAACTTGAAAACTCTTGGAGGGTGAGTTTGGCGCAACGGTAAGGTTTCTGTTTAGTGAACATGAGGTCACGTGTTCAAATCATGGAAACAATCTCTCCGCTTGCAGGGGCAAGGTTATGTACATCTACCCTCCCCATACCCCACTAAATGGGAGTCTCGTGCACTGAGTTGCAGTTTTTTATTAACTTGACAACTCTTCAACTCACACCAAATTAAAAGAAACACATACACCAGCTTTGGTCCCCAAGAGTCAGCTTAATGGGTAGAGCTGTGAGGCATTAACTGTGAGCGCCTCGGTTCAAACCCCAGCAGCTGCCCTCTCCCCTTCACCCTTAAAAAAAGAAGGAAAAAACTTTGCCTGTCAAAAATAGAGACATGTGTACTAGCTTCCTAAACTTCACATACCTTTCTGCTATTGACCTTCTTTCCCATGTTGTGTTCCTCTGCTTTCCTTCGCTTTCTCTGAAAAAGGGTTTAAACGGTATTTTAAGATTCCATAAACGAACATTAAGGTGTAATATAGATAGGTATACAAGTCAAATGCTTTATTCATTAAATCATTATGTCCATACAGCACTTAACTTTCTTTTTGTGGATTTTAATGCACCACCCAAATAATTTTTCACTTTTAAATGGTAAAAAGGGAAAGGGAAGTTAATGTGGTTTAATTGATTAAGATTTAAGCGTCTACTTCAAACATGAGATGAAATATAACCTTTAAACAGGGTTCTAAATTGTGATCTATAGCAATTGCAGCTCAAATATTGCAGCTGCAGTCACCACAAGCATATTCTAGCCCAATTACAAGTTCCATCAGATATATTTGCCTCGATTTTTTCAACAATTGCCTGAACGGCTACCATGACTACAACAAAAATCTAAAATCCTGCCTTTAAGCCCTTGATATCACCGTCAAATTCACTTAACCCAACACTTTTACTACACAGCTATGCAAAACTTGAGCCGTGTTGCAACAATGGCATACAAAACTAAGGCATAGGAGGGAGTAGGGAGCAGAAAATGAGACAAGTACATTTTGAATACCTTGTCAAGAGAAAATTCCACTATACATATTCAGCTTCAATTAATTGCAACATACTTAAGTGACTTTAATGCGAATTTAATATTTTCTTCTCCACCCTTGACATAAAAATATGAAGACTGAAGAAAGTATTGAAAGAAAAAATAGCTTACTGTC
Source organism: Lupinus albus (assembly GCA_009771035.1). Classification (NCBI taxonomy): domain Eukaryota; kingdom Viridiplantae; phylum Streptophyta; class Magnoliopsida; order Fabales; family Fabaceae; genus Lupinus; species Lupinus albus. Next base: position 850,942 of record CM019999.1, read on the forward strand.
ATCCACCTACACCTCAAAGCAACGTCACGAACAGTTTTATCAGGCAATGACGCAGCAATTTTGATATACCTCATGATGCTTGGCTCATCGGCATATCTAGTCATGAGACAGAAGAATTGAGAAAACAAGGATGGTCAAACATAAACTATAGGAAGAAGACAAGACAATATCAACACTAGCACATATAAATATATAGTACAACAGCAAAGAGAAAAGCATATGACCAATCAAATGTTAGCACTTAACAAAGAATACAATTCTTGGTAGCATATTAAGTACAAACTGAAGTTTCAAAGGAATAACACATTTGGAAACTAGGAAGTCAAAAAAATAAAAAATACAGCACATAGTCCATTCATACAAAGACAGACATCCTGATTGGCCTTATACTTCATGATTAACATTACAGACATATAGCATAACCAGGCCATGGATATAAATGGCGAAGACAATTGTTTCATCCCTAACAAAAAATCCAAAATTCCAATAATCAAAGACTCAAACTCCATAATCATTTCATAAGGAAGTAAATTGAAAACAAGTACACATGAATGAACTTGACACATACATGCCAAAATGAAAAATAAGGCTAAAGGTAAAATACTTACTGGACAAGGCCCTCCTCCAATTTGTACTGTTCCTCAACAGACCACTCAACAGCCAACCCGGTGTCATGCTTGAGCCCCGGGACTGAATCAAGCAGAAGAGAAGAAGAACCAGATGGATTAACAGGTTGACTTATGACAGGATTGGTGTTAATCATAGTTGAATTCCCAGAATATATCATCCCAGAGCTAATATTATTCAACCCAAAATAATTGCCCATAGGAACCATCTGTGAGAGGTGGTTACTCATAGTCATAGCACCAGACTGAAATGATATTGCATGCCTGTTCAAAGCTGAATCTATATCTTCACAGTGAAACCCTGTGTTTGACTCTGAAGACATCCTTATCCCACTTCCTAGTTGCATCTGAAGATTTTCCCAAATCACCATAACTCACAAGTAGGAGTCCCAACAACCATTTTTCAAAGAAATAAATAATACCAATTCACCAATTCAGAATATCCACCCAATCCAAAAATCAAAATCATTTAGGTTCCTCACAAAAGATAAACAAAACCCACCAGGAATTTATTTCCTCAGTTTAATTATATAAACCCGAGATTACACAACCAGAAATCCCACGATCAAGAACCACTAAAAATCCAGACTTTAGCTCAGAAATGGAGAAGCGAGAAAAATAGAGAGCAACCCAGAAGAAAAACGAAGCCTGAAAGTGAAACCCAAAGAAACATAAATCAGTTTATAGAAAAAGGAGAAAACTTGAGGTTCAGGAAGGGTCAATTATGGAGCTGCTACTGAAAACGACAAAAAGATTTAAAAACATTAAATTGAACGTGTCGAAATAGAAGAGGGAGAATGGTTAGAAAGAGAGAGAAAGTGATACCTTTTAGCAGCAGCAGCAGCAACAACATTAAATTGGTGTTGGTGAATTGGTGATGCTTTCTTTTATTAATTTTTCTTCCTTTTTGAATAACACAATGCTATAACTACTAGTTTAACACTACCATTTTGGCATTTCCTACTTTTCGCTATTCCAATAAAGAAAAGGAGTAACAAGTAACAACAACGAGGAGCAGAGATGATAGTGGATCTTCAAATTCAGCAACACTGTCAATCCTAATCATTGTGGACTCCACCTCCATTCCTCCAATTTTATTTTATTTTTCAATTTCGGTTCCTTGGAACTGTAGCAAGTAATTAATATTTAATCTCATTTTAAGTGGGTAAGTGATATTTTTTATCAATTTTCATTGAGGAATTATTATAAGATCAATGATTCCAAACACATTCAAGCGCTAATTTATAAACACTTGTAATTTAATGAAATAAAGCATTATTAATGATGTAGATATGTTTAGGATTATTGATCCTTAATTATTACATCAAAATTTATGGCACCTTAAGACCAGGAGAAGCTATGGACTAAAGCATGTGGAGAATCCAATGAAGGAAGAAGGAATCTTGTGTTGAAGTAGTTTTATTTAAAAACTATAAAAAAGTTTAAAAAATGAAAAAATTAGAAATCTCCTCATAATATATTCTCTAACCTTGGCTAGAAATATCACTTGGGGGGCATGCTTCTTTAGGAAATTTGCAACATTTGGTGATTAATGTAGCATCTTTTATTTTGGGTAGGGGAACAAAATAATCAGATCCCTATCAGCATCTTTACTATAATAAAGGTTATAGCATCATATTAATCTTTAACCTGTGCAGACCAACCAACCACTCATATCCAATTACCATCCTTGACTTGACAGTGATGTCAATGTTCATCTTGGCACCTCACCTTTTTGCACTGTCATTAGTCTTTGTGCAAGAACGAATTTGATCCCATCACAACTACTTTATAATTAACTGTATTTCAGTCAGAATAGTATCCTTTTGGAATGTATTCTTGTTCCATCTCATATAAAAATTACCTTTATGTTTGATGTTATATATAACCAATCTTAAGCTAAAATAAAGTGAAAATTATGTCAGGTAATCAAGAACCAACTTAATCTATAGTATGATGTTGGGTTTTTTTGTTAAACTTAAATTTTGGTTTGGGTTTACATAGTAGGGATAGTAATACATGATTCAATAGTGAATACTGGATATAGTTGTTCATATTAAATAAATATATTTTTTATATCTTCAGTCTTCTATTTTAAGCAGAGGAAAATTATGCACACAGCACAGATTCTTTTCAAGCACATCCTGTTTTCTTTTTTTGAGCTTCCTGCTTCAAAATTTATTTTAGTTTGCAATTGCACTTACCAAGTCATCATATGCTACTTTATAAAGCACATTCTTTATTCTAAACCCTATATATGTGTGTTATAGCTTAGTAAATTAAAAATGCTATAGCTTTGAATCTGTTCAAAAGTGCATTTATGAACAACTATATCCGCTCATGGCATATTGAAGGATGCACCAAAAACATAAGTGCATTGTAGTATTAATTAACCACTATCCGGAAAATGAAATAAAATAGAAAGCACACATCATAGAAAAGCAAAAAAGGACTATGCTGAGAATGTTTTGCAATGCTGAATCTTTAATGACTGTGTAAATGAATCCATTACCTCTAAACTACACATATATACTCACAAAACAAGAGGTCAAGAATCTAGTCCTTACAGCATGAGTTTCGTATTACCTAGTTATGCAATGCATGGAATCAATAATCAAGTCATGAAAAATCACAATGCATAGTTTTAACTACTAAAAAAATCACCAATCATATGCTCAGGTGTTCTTCCCTTGGAATGCTTTGAACAGTATCTGACCATCTACCAGGTGAATGATCACTACTATTAGATGAAACATGAGCTTCACCTCTTGCATCTCTTATCATCTTTAAAACTTCTCGCATTGTAGGCCTATTCTCCGGTACTAGTGAAACACAAGTCATTGCAATGTTCAAAAGAGCCTGAAGCTTCTCTTCTGATGCTTCATTCCCTGAGGCTGGGTCATCCCCTGACTCGGTCTCTTCTTCACGCACCGACCGAACCCACCTAGGTATGTCTGAACCGTGTGCCTGAACAAGGTCTTGAAAGGGTGTTTTTCCGGTCAAAAGCTCAAGGAGAAGGACACCGAAGCTGTATACATCGGCTGGTTGAGTGTGTGGCCTCTGAAAGCTACGGCATTCGGGCGCTCTATAGAATAAAGAAGTGGCACTAGGTTCATCCATTGAGTCAGGATTAAGGAACATAGTAAGACCATAATCAGTAAGACAGGACTCAAAGTCAGAACCAAGCAAGACATTGGAAGATTTCAGGTTTCCATGAATTAAGCCTGGGTTCGTCTGGTGGATATAGAGCATGCCGGTTGCAAGATCTTCTGCAATTTTAAGGCAGGATGTCCAGTGAAGAGGCTTTCCCCCACCGGTTGTTTTTGATCCTGCATTACAGTCATGGCAACATGTCTTCTGTCAATTGACATGAAGTAGCAATGTTGAAATGCAAAAAATTCTCTTTACACAACAATTGACATGACAAGAAAGTTATTAATTTCATCCTATAGCCTATTGATTAGCACACTGCAAATGTGGCATCCTTACAAGACTCATGTGTTTAATGCACGGATATTACCGGACGTTAAGTGCACCAGATAAAGTTTTGTCCTAAGGTTTGATGGGGACACAAAATATAACTTTTATGTTGTCTTATGGAGAAATTATCATCCAGTATAGAAACCAATTTTAAAGTCAAACAAGGGTTAAAAAGTTAGTGATACAAACAATTTGAATCACACCATGAAAATGTCACTTAATCCAAAAGGGAAGGAAGAAAAACAGTAAAACTCTTAAAATCAAGAATTTGATATTATTGTAGTTATAGGGTATTGTAACCTGACCATAAGCATTTGATATTATCTACATAAATCAATATGGTATGTTTTGCACGAACAAAATAAATTCACAAGGATTAAATATAAAAAATGAAACAGCACACAATCTGTAAAGAAAAAACACTACTTTAAAGCCAGCAGAAATACACGTGAGGATCTTTAATAGTGGAATGATCGATGACTTTCAATTCATTATTACGATTACACTATTACTGTTTTATTTCTACCAAAAAAATAAAGCCCCATTTCTTGATTTCTTAAATGCTCTGCAAAAGACCATACTATCTCATATCTTAAAGAAACAAACAAGGGGTTGTTCCTTTGAAATAAAGCAACTGGGACATATGCTTTTCCCACAAATAAAAACACCTTTAAATATTACATTATTGGTATTGCATTATCTTGAAAAGATCAATGCATTTCTTTCATATATCTAATATAAACTGCTTTTAAACAGTTGTGGCAACAGAATTCGTGTTAGATCACTGTTGAATTACATGGTAGTGCACCATAGCAAAAAACTCATTCAACTCTCTTTAATATATAAATGGGCTGAGTGTGACAACACTAACATGGGTCCCCCTCATAAATTAGTTGTCAATTTGAGAGCACACATATTTATAATGTCTGACATGGAAAGCAACACCTTTTTTACGTATTTAATTTAACAAAATCCGTGCGAGAGTGAAAGACTGAGTGCATATTAGTATTATGAATATATAATTGAACATTTAAGTTACATTTAAAATAAGAGAATGAGAAGAGGGAGATACATACCATGAATGAGAGAGAAGAGGCTTCCATTAGGGAAATAATCATAAACTAAAAGACGTTCTTCCTTAGCTTGAAAATAAGCCCTTAGTGGTACCAAATTAGGGTGTCTTAGCCTTCCAATTATCTCAATCTCTTTCTTAAACTCTTCCAACCCTGGATATGTAGCATCTTTCAACCTCTTCACCGTTACTATGAACCCTGACTCCATCACTGCCTTATAAGTACTTCCCATAATACCCCTCCCCAATGTCTCCGCTGATGCCTTCAGCAGATCCTCCAAGCTGTATCTCATTTCTCTATCCCCTGTTCCTAGGAACACCAACTTCCCTACACCCTCATTCTCCCATGTAAATACCCCTTCTTTCCCTTCATTATTACCATCTCTGCCACCACCACCACCATTACCATTTCCACCTCCTTCTTCTCTCTCTTCCACCTCTCCAATCCCATCACTGCTTCCTCTGCTATTCTTGCAAACCCACCACGACAAAACCACACATATTAATAACAACACAACCCCACCAACACTCCCTCCTATTACTTTTATCACTTTCTTACGGTTCCATCTTCTTTTACTTTTATGCCCTTCTGGTCTCATTGGATAACTCGGACTAATCGACGGTGGAGAAACACTACTGCTGCTATTGCATGCTCTTTCAATCTGTTCTCCGCAGAGTCTTGGGTTTCCATAAAAAGACGATTCATTGAACCGGACTAAACTAGGAGTCACCGGAATCTCGCCGGAAAGTTGGTTATCCGATACATTCAGGTACCTGAGTCCGGTTTGGTTGAAACCCGGGATTGTCCCTGTGAACAAGTTGTCTTGCAGGTAAAGGACATAGAGTCGCCGGAGTTTCAGCAGAGACGTCGGGATTTCGCCGGAGATTCTGTTACCTGATAAGACAATAACCTTGACGCGGTGGAGGTCGGTGACGGAGGCTGGGAACTCACCGGAGAAGTTGTTGTCGTTGAGGAACAGTGACTTGAGGTTGATTAAGCCAGAGAGGTTAGGGATTTGACCTGAGAGTGAGTTTCCTTTGAAACTGAGAACTCGAAGTTGATCCAAACGGTTTAAGATCTTTGAATCCAATGTACCAGTTAAGTTTGAGTGTTCTAGCACTAGCTTTCTGACCCTTCCGTTGAAGCAATCTTTGACTCCTAACCATTTACACACATCACTTCCTTCTTGCCATGGAAGTGTGTTTTGAACATCAATGGATGATTTCAGTGCTAGAAGTGCTTCAGAATCATCTTCTGATATAGCAGTTTCGGACAGAACACAGAGCAACAAGATGATAATAACAAACACACAGAAAATAGAGGATTTTCCCATATCTTCACTATTCAGACCTTGGAAATAATAGATGTATTAATCTAGGTTTCAATGAGATATTTGACTTGATTGGGATTCCATTTAGGAAAGAGTTAATGCATGATTGAGTAATGTGCACAAAATTAGCTGAAAACCGTTGAGAAAGATCTTTGATTTTTCTTACCAAACTTTAGTCTTCACTTCAGATCTACCATTATGCTTCTTCTTCTTCTTCACTAGTGCATAAGGCATGGAGAAAGGTTGAAACTTGAAACCAAAGTTGGTGAATAAAGGTGGGATTTTATTTCAGCTACTCACTTGACTCAAAACCATGAAAATGGAGACACGTTACTGTGGTGAATGTGGCTCAGCTTGGTTTCTCGAAACTCACACAATGCCAGAGCTATCACGAGCAACCATCACAGCACGCCACAAATAACCATACTTTGAGTCTCTCTATGATTTCTATATTCTTAAACTGCACCATTATACAAGAAAACAAAAAAGACATTTATATTTTTATAATTTCATTAAATCATGTTGTAGAATAAAATACAATAAACACCAATTTTATACTTACTTATTTACTTTCTTGGGTTGCTTGTAGTCATAGATTTTAGCGGTTTTATAACTTTGCTGTAGTAGGAATGTGAGATCCAATACTCTTCGTTACTTGGAACCATTACAAAGGCTAATGAATGGAATGGTGAAGAGTGAGACAAGCTATAAAAAAAGGTTTCCACTTTTTTCTTGTTCCAAAATGGGTCAAACGGAGTTGGATTTTTATCTGAAAATAACAATAGTTGTGGCAGTTAAACACATGCAAGTGCAGAAGATTCCAGCTAGCTACTAAACCACCTCTATAATCGAAGATCCATCTGTACAATAAATGGTCTCTGAAGTAATAATTCGAGAGAGAGAAAAAAAAATGTGTCTTTGTGTATTATGAGAAAGAAAGAAATGAAGGGCAGAAAAAGAACATGCCCCTTTTCTTCTACTCACCAAGGCAAAAGGTCCCTCTCTTCTCTCAGGAATTTGGTGAACTAATTGATGGCAAAAGCTAAGAGTAATAAATGGGATCACACAAAAAACTGAGGATGAAAATGAAGAAAAAAAGTGAAGGAAGAAAAACCTCGATCCGCCATGTGTTGCAATTAAATGGGCAGTGAATATGTCACACACAAAATAAAAAGTGCACTGGTGTTTGTTCAACTAGCCATTGATTCTTGCCAGCTGTGATATTGTTTTTTCCATTTTTGCACTTTGAGGGAAGATTTTTTTTCCTATTTTAAGACTACAATAAACCGTTCAACCTAATCAAATCTTATAATGATATCATAAATTACTATCAATAAGTGATGATGAATGGAATCATATCAAATTCAAGTTATATATATAAGAAAAGTTGATTAGATGAGGCTGTGTTGGTCCCTCTTTCCTTCTTTAATGCAAAGTTTGATTGGATGCATTATTGATTAGTATAAAATAAATTAACTTGTGTGTCTGAAATTTGACTGCAAAAGAAGTAGAGAGTGTGAAGTGCTTTGGTCATGGTTTTCTGCTGCCTGTGTCTGTGTTTAGTTGACTAGAGACAGTGGCCAAAAATATAGGCACCATTAAAGAAAACGTGCACTTCTATTTTGGCCGTGCTTGAAACTGAATTGTCGCAAAACATGATATGTCTGGTCTTGGTCTTCTATATCATAATCATAAAATACCATGTGTTTTACGACAGCCAAAGATGTTGAATTGCTTGGAGAGGCTTAGCATAGAACATTCGAACTTGGTAAAACTCTGATTTATCTCATTTAACCTTATTTAAATCATTTTAGATATAAACCATACAAAGGTGCAAATTAATCTAAATTCTAGTGAAACAATACGCAATTACGGTAAACTCTCCAACCCAAGCATTTAGATAGATTTAGATGCTAAGTAACATGATATTGTGAAGGGTTTGAATTTAATATATTAGACCATAATATATTTTTTGGGATAGATTCAAGTTATTGTGGAGGAATAATGGTTGATGAACGTTTGGTCTGAGCCAGTTAAGAGTTTTCTTGTTGAATTGCCACTGAAGCAGAGTAAATTGACACACTTTATTGTCTTTTAATTTAGCTCAACTATAAACTTGTCTCAGTTCACCCCACACACTAACACACCTGAATTTTTAATCAAACAACTGCAATGAGTATAAGTACTCCTTTTACAGATTACATGATTAAAAAACCAAAGACTAATACACAGAATGACAGAAGAAATAACTACATCTAAATAGAAATTTCTATAACTTGAGTTGTTGTTTCCTTTGGTTTTTCTGGTTGAAGCACTTGAGTTGTTGTTTCCTCTGGTTGATCTTCTGGAAGCACTTGCACTTTCTGAGTGAAGTGGTAATCCTTGTTGGCAGGGTCAGTGATTGTGACTTCATAGTCACCATGGAAAAGGGTCACCTCATGTGTCCCATTGTGGTTTGTAATCCCTGATACTTTTTTAGAACCCCACTCACGAAGCAATTTGTCCACAACATTCCCTCCAGGCAAGTTTTTGAAGTTTTTATCAACTAGGCAAATCTTATAGCAATCACCATTTGGTGACCATGCTGTCCACATTACAATGCCTTGCACCTTTGGATGAGAGTGTGCTTCTCTTAAAACCTGTTCAAAGTACTCTGCCTGCACAAATTGTATGTATTAGAAAACTGTAATCACATTAATATAATGCATGCATAATTAGCTAAGTAAATCTTGTTGAAGTATTAGTCAAGTGAGAAATTATTGCATTGTTCTAGAACAAGTGATCTCAACAAATAGCAATATGACACTACTTAGTTGAGACCACATAGTCTAGTCTTTCTCATCTTTGTGATACAATCTTAATTTAATGGATCCCAGATGCATGAATTCCATCAAGTGTAAAGTATGTATTGAAAAAAGTTAGTGCATAGCTAGCACTCCAATTTGTCTGGCTATAATTAACCAAGCTGCAAAGCTTTTCTCAGCATGTTGCATATGAAATAAGTTTCTTCATGCACTGGAAAATTAAGAGTTGCTTTGATGTTATTGAACTTTACCTGCTTCGGTTGGTTTGCAACATCTATTTCGGTAATCCAAATAGGTGACCCAGTGGAGGCAAGCATATCAATGGAAGATCTCATGTAAGGCAGGTTTGGAGCAAAACTGAAATGAGATTCAAGACCAATCCCAATTTTGACTCCCTTAGCCGTGGGGTAGCTTTGGATCTCTCTGAGCTTCTTAATGTAGTTTGCCGCATTTACTGAACCGTCTCTCTGGTCTTCGATCGTATTATATTCATTCAAGAATAAAGTGACTCTTGGATCAATTTTGTGAACCACACTGAAAACCTTGGATGAAAATTGTTGTCCAAGTTTACTTTCGAAGAATGAAAAGTGAAGGTTTTCATTAACAACATCCCATCCAATTAGTTTGTCCTTGTATCTTGTTACAACAGATTGAATCCTCTTTTGAACTGCTGAATTAAGTTGGTCTGAGGAGAGTGAAGGAACCCAACTAGGTTGGTACTTAGGATCATCCCAAAATACACAGTGGCCTCTAACAGCAATGTTGTGTTTCTGCGCGAACTGTAACATGGAATCAGCAACTGCATAGTTCTCCTTCCCTTGTACAGATTCGGTGCTATACCACTTCATTTCATTTGCAAATGTGGTAACTGTGAACCTAGAAGTGAACCAGTTTTGGTATGCAGTGTTCTGCAGGATGTTACTGTTTATGGCACTTCCAAATGGAAACCCTGACCTCTTCTGTTTAATAGATATGGTCGCATTTCCAACCGGACTCCCTTGTTTATAAGCTACTTTCAGTAATACTTTCCTCTTGCGTGCCTGCACCCAAATCATCACAATTATGTTTATTGTGCATTGCTTTCTATTTCTCTTTGCCATATATCATATTACAAACGTTATTTAAGAACCCCTCTATCTCATGAATTTTGTACAAGATGCATGTTTTGTATACAACACTGTAAATATTCCATTGTTATCTTTGAAATTCACATATGCAAAAAAGTAAGTGACAGTGGAGATAAATTTATACAGCATCAAAATATGATATTTAAAACTCAATGTTGTTGATATATGTCTGAACTTTGAAGTTAAGTAAAAAAAGAATCCATGCATAACACACCCTTTACCAAATAATATCATTTGGCAAGTTCCTAATAATTTCAGTGACAAATATTATGCCTTTCTACCCTTGCTATCATTATAACAAATGTTTACCTTCTCAATACTCTCAACATGATGAGACTTCCATTCCTCTTCTGTGAATGGTTGTAAGGACAAGTTGTCAACCCAAATATCCACAGATGTATCTTTGCTCTACACAGTTCAGCATATTCAAAGGTAAGAAAATCACTAACGAATAACTAACTTCCATTGACAAATAAAAATACAGGACAATTATCCAAAACCCAATAAAAGTACCTCAAAATAGAGCTCAGCTGGTCCTGATGTATCTGCTGTAAAACCACCCTTAATCATAGACCAGCAATTTGACTCAGCATAAGTGGCACCAGCAAGGGTATACCCTTTGTTTGTTTTGAGTGTTGCTTTTACTAGAACATTGCTCCCAGTCACTTGTAACCAACCTGCATAATATAATTCAATATACTATGAATAACAATGCAAATGCCTTATTTTTACCTTCATATATATACATATATATATATATGTGTGTGTGTATTTATACGTAATACATAATATAATAATAAAGGTAGATTGGAAGTGTTTGAAAATTGAGTAATAAAAGTATATACCAGATAGAGTATAATGCATCCCCTTTTGCAGGTTAATCTTTTGGGAAACAGTATCTGAAGATTGGTTCCTGTTATAGGCTACAACATATTTGTTGCCTGATGATTCTCTATGTTCTATTTTTGCATTTCCATATACAGTCCACCCTTCTAGTCCATTGTTCAGTTCTGGGTTTTTGATGAGTCCTCCATTATATTGAGGCTTCAGAGGTTGTTGCAAACACTGAGATTCAAAACATGAGCACCCACAATTAGAGAGTGAAATTTTCAGTAATATAGATTTGGAACACACTTGAAAATATGAAATGTTATATAGGGTGTCCTTACTTCACTTATGGCAGAGTAATCGTAGGGTACAGCTTTGACTTCAAAACCTGTGGTGGCACCTCAGATATTAGTTCTCTATATATTATGACTTTTATGTCATTCATCCACAAAATGGATGAAAGAGTAATGTATGTATATGAATAATAATAATAATAATAAGAGAATAAGTATATAGATAATTTATCTCATCCGGTTAGTAAAAGAATAACATATATATTGTTTTAGAAATATTTTTATATAAAATGATTAAGTGGTACACATGTCACGATTTTAGTGGTTGGACTATATAACTTATCTCAAGATGAGATATGTTATTCTCTAATAATAAATACCTAGAGTTTGATAATGTCATATACGAATATTACACTTAAAATAAATATTATATAATATAAATGATTAAATAGTAACATATTATTGTTGGCATTATACTATTGTGATTCTTACTCTCAGATATAATATATCATTTTTAAACATTAATGGAGTGATTTTAAAATAAAATAATAGATTATTTATCCATGCATTATATTTTTCGTCCAAAACATTATTATAAGGTAACCAATATAAATTGATTTGGTTGACTTTTAATGGTTGCAATATGTACGACGAAATCAATTTCGAAATTATGATTTGAAGGAACCCATTATTTATATGAATTACAAAACAAGATGTGCATGTAATAAAATGTTAACATAAAACACAAATGTTAAATTGAAAGAAAAGAATAATGTTTTAAAATTTCAACAACAAAACAAAATATAACGTTTTAACAGATAGAAACAGTATTCGAAAACAAAAATAAACAGATATTATTCATTTAATTATTATAGGATTTTCTATATATAAGTTCAAAAAATTTAAAAATATATAATTAAAACGTTAATAATATTTGATGATATTCCAGATATATGTCGTATTTTGATGTGTGCTTTAAATGGTTTATTTTTTAAAACTAATGTGTAAAATTATATAATTCAGAAAATAAATAATAATAAAAGGAACAAAATTACATAAATGATAGTAAAATTATCATTTAAATAATACATACATATTTCAGACAATTCATGATAGTAAAATTACATAAATGATAGTAAAATAAATAAATAATAAATAATACATACCTATTAAAGACAATATATGATAATAAAATCACATAATTCACTAAATAAATAATACATAAATATTAAGATTTATATAAAAGTTTTAAGGTTTATTGGGTTTATACATAATTCACAAAAATTTAATATTATATAACAAAGTTTTATACATAATTTTTTATTCATGTATAGATAAATGAACGTGTTATGGGGAATTATGAGGTTAAGTGGTGATAGAGAGAGAGGAAAATGAGAGTTGTGGAGTTTGGAGTTATGATGTGAAGAATTATGGTGTTTGTTGGAAGAGTAAAAATGAGGAGAGAGATAAAATTATGATAGGGTAAAATGGAAAATATAAAAATTGGGAAAAAATAAGCTAAAAAAAATAAATCAACCCATGATTTTGGAGCTTCTACTTTTGGTTTATTTTTTCAAAAATAAAAAACTGAGTTTATAAACTTCATTTGGTTGTCAAACCTACATAGTTTATTTTTCAAAAAATAAACATAAACTAAAAATTCTAAACTATATCAAACAACCCCTAAGTTTAGTAATTTTCATTTATTTATCTGTTATATTGTTTTTAATATTGATATTGGTTTTATATTGTATTTTATTTTAATATTTTTTAGCATTTGTTATTATGCAATATTAAAAATTATGGGTTGATTTATTTTTTACTTTATGTTTAACTATATATGAGGTTATTTGTTTATGTTGTTTTTTAATATTAATATTAGTTTTTATATTGTATTTTATTTTAATATATTTTTTAGCCTTTGTTATGCAATATTATAAAATTAAAGTAAAAATATATGATGATAAATATTAAAAAATAGTATAAAAACAACCAAAATAATTATAATATAAACAAATAAATTCGTATATTTTTTGTAATTTACTATGTAAAAAATAATTTTTCTACCTTACACAAACAAAAAAGATTAGTTTATATTCAATTTCCAGCTAAAGTACTCAAACATAAACAAAATATACTCTTAACAGTTTATAATCTAACGGTTTATAATCTCACAATTTATAAACTGAAACAAAAAACTTAATTTATACCGACGCTAAAAATAATTTGGAAATGTATAAAGTTTATAATAGTATAAGTAGGTGACTGGAGTATGTCAAATGACTAAAAATTATATATTAAATTTATATATATTTATTTATTTATTCATTAATTACTTAATATTAATTGGATATACTTATATTTAAACTATTTTCCCAATAATATATTGTAATATATTTTTTTCATAAAATCCAACGAATTATTATTTCCGTATATAGACAAATTCATAATTGTAGGTTTTGGCTACCATACCTTTGTAATAAAAAATAATTAGTGCAAAACTAATGTAAGCTTTAATTTAATGGATAGAAGCTGAAAGTATATTTGGGTATTTTAAATGTGATTGTAAAGCTACAAAATTTTCTTTTAAAAAATTGTAAGCTCCATTCAAATTTATCAGCCAAACGACTCTAACAATTTATCAATTTAATGGTAAATTCAATTTTATATATAAAATTGAATTTTAGATAGATAATCGGAAGTAAATTGAAAATATAAAATATTAGGGTATGAAATATGTCCAATAATTTGGAATATATGAAATTTATATATTGGTATAATATATATTATTTTGTATATAGAGAAGGATCACGTTTACTCATGATAGCATTTAATATATTTTGTGATTTTAACTTCTTCTTTTTTGTTTAATTTTAACCGTGCATCACACGAGATTTAGACTAATTATGCATAGAAAATATAAAAGTATGATCTAACATTGGTGCAAGTCGAAAAATTATAGACTTTGATATGGTGATTAGTGACACAAACGCATCTATTATATCAAAAGGTGTGTTACATTGGACAATGATCTGTTATCCCAAGTCATGTCTTCAAGTATGTCCCGCATTAATCAAAATATGATATGTCAATTAAAAAAGTTAAATATTTATAAATTTTTTATTTTTACTTCATTTTGATTGGTGCGGGACATGTTTGTGGAGAGTAGGACTCCTCTCAATTAATGGACATACAAGTGAGTTTTTTATGTGTATTATAAGGGTAAAGATGTAATCATCTTTTAAATAAAAAGGGCAAAAGTGACATTGCATTTTCCACTTTCTTTGATTTTTTTGGGTACTTGCCTATCCATTAATGGAGATGAGTCTTACTAGTTTGTGTATAATAGATCATTATGCATGTTACATGTATCATTACGTGTGATTCATAAAAAAACGTTTAATTGTTACAGTTTTAAGCATGAGACAATGAGACAGACCTGTGAAAAGAATAACACAAAGCAGAAAGAAGGAACTCATAATATGAGGCATAGCTCTCTTGATGTGTCTCTGTTGCAATTGGTATAGCTGAGATTCTGAATATCTAATTGAAGGAGAAGAAAATAGAACCAAATATATATATATATATATTTATAGGGTGGAGAGATATTGACAGGCCATGAATGAGATTTATATAATTCATAAGGTGGATCAAGCCATGTTTTTATAGGCAATGCCTATATGTATGCAATAAGTAGAGTGTCAAAATTATTAATAATCTATTACAAAATAGGATAATAATTAAATTCATCTATTTAAATAATGAATAGATTTAAATAGATCCATTATGTTTAATAGATATATGTGATTATATTCATTTGGATAAATATACAATCCATTTAAAAATATTATAATTCAAGATTAATAATATACACTACAAAAATAAATAAATAAATAAAGCAACACAATATATGAGCAACACAACAATAGCATTTTGAGTTACAAAAAATAATTTATTATTGTAAATAATTCATAATTTTTGGAGTTTAAAGTGAATTTAAGATATATATATATTTTTGTAGAATATTTATCACTTAGTAAATAATTTGCCGATTAATATGTCCCTATATTATTTTATTTCGTATATTATTTTACTTTTTTATTTTTATTCAAGTAATCATATTTATCATAAAATATGTTAATTATATTATCTTTCATATTTATTATTTTATTCATAACTACAACATTTATCTTATTTGTCATGCCCTAATTTTTAGTTGAGCATCGGTTACAATGTTTGGAGTCCCCACAGTATTTTTTGCGGTTAAAATATAGATAAATATCTTTTATATCATTTTTAAGAATATAATGTTCTTTTAATTTGAAACATGGATTCATGAGTCAATTATGGACTAAAGAATGTATTAGCATTCACCCATTTTAGACGGTATCCTTACTAAATAGCATGAATTGTATTATACTTTAAATTTTATTTGGTTACTTAATTAATAATTGAAGGAGACAACATTTATTTATTTTATTATTGTGTCTAAAATATTCGTCATACTGCTTCTATGTATTCCTATGTGTGATCGGAAATCAAGACTATGTAATTATTGGATAGAAAATTGGTTGTTGGTTGGACATGTTTTCACCACCCTTGTATAGATTTTATATTTTTATAATTTTCTATTTTTTGAAGATAAAATATTTATTTATCTTTTTTGTATTTATTACTTAATTTAAGAAAATATTCTTTTTTTGGTTACACAAAACATATTCTATGACACATTGTTTGTCTATAAAATAAAAAATGCTACTATTATTCTTAGAAAATAAAAACCATTAATAAATTGAAATTCATAGTTGTTTGTTATTAACATATATAATAATATAAATCACAGTTAATAACTTATATATCAGTTAATAACATATATAACAATTTATGGTATATGCTAATTCAAACTCAATACTATTAAAGTCAAAAGGGTAATTAATAACATATATAACAATTTAGTATGTAGTAACAACATTTTCTAAATTTCTAAAACCATCAACCAAACTTAAACAATTTCTTAAAAAAATTAAATGAGACCAAACCATGTTTTATGGTTTTCTTCAATTCAGTCTTACTAAATTCATGAGTTAAACTCAAACTACTTAGGCCTCTATATTTTAGTAAGAAAAATATTTATTATTAAACGGAATAGAACTAACGCATTGAGACCAATTCTAATATAGTAATATGTCTTGAGGGAAAAATTGACATCACTACTCACATGATCCTTATTTTATTTTTTGGGATTTGATATTTAAATTAAATATAATAATAGGTGTAATTAATATAGACTATTATAAAAAAGGAAAAAAATCACATTCCTATTAAATTATTATTTTTTGAAATTTTATTTATTGTTAAAAACATTTATTGCAATTTGTGGGCGGACAAAATTATTTATTATAATATAAATCATAAATTCATGCCCTTAGTTCTATCTGTATATATAATATTATGTTATATATAAAAAAACACTTTATGTTATGTGAACAAAAGTAAGGTCAGGTGCAAATCTTAATTCATTATATCTCTGGTCAAATAAAAATATTCATTATGGATAGCAATATCATGTTATATATTCATTATGTTATATATAACATTTCTTTACTGTTTAGTAAAAACTTTATTATGGATTTATTATTTTGGGAAGCAATATAACATTTCTTTAATATTTAGTAAAAACTTTATTATGGGAAGCAATATAACATTTCTTCACTATTTAGTGAAAGAAAATAAAGTATTTTCTAGTACCATAAGATAACGTGTATCATTAATTTCACTTATTATTTGACATGTGTCTTATTTTTATAATATATTTTAAAATGGAAAGTTATAGAACGAAGAGAAATAAGATACATGTAAACAATTACTAAATTTAAGGAGATAAGTTATTTCGTTATATCAATATTATTCTCTTAGTAAAATTCAATAAAACATATAATAAAAAGTTAATAAAGTTGTATTAAAGAATTGAAAATAAAGTTGTATCATGTGCTCTCCCAAAAAGTTAAAATAAATTATTAACATATTATTATTTAAAAAGGTTGGAGTAACTTCAAGAGACATCAATTTTCATACTAAAATCATATATTATCATATCAATCGTCGAACTATTCAACAATATCTCAAGATTATGTTTGGTTGGGGTGAAAATGAAGAAAAGAAACATAGAGAAATGAAAAGGGAGGAAAATAATCTTTTCAATTGTTTGGTTGCATCGAAAAGAATGAAGAACTAAAAAATGAATGATAAATTAATAAAGTATCTCTTCATATCAAAAGATAAATTATATTTTATAGCTACTAAAATATTGACATTTATCCTATTTTTTAGTTGTTTGAAGATTTTTGTAGGAAATGATTAAATAAGACATATATAATGATTTTAGTGGGTGTAGAAAATAATTTATCTCATTATACATAAACATATACTTTATTATATAAAGAATTATATATAATGATTATATTTATTAGGAGTGATTCAAGTGAAAGCATTTCTCATATAAATTTTGTGAGAAGATAAATATTGGTTATACAACTATAAGTTGGTGATTAAGATTAAAACTTGACTAATTATTACATAATAACTTAAAATTTTAATATTGACAAAACTAATAAAATCTAATCTTCAATATTAATTATTCTCGTTTATAAAAATAATAATTTCTATTTTAGCATATCCTAAGTGTGAAGTCTTTTTGTAAAAAAAAGTGTAAAGTCTTTGGTAAAAAGAAGTGTGAAGTCTTTAATCAACCCGCTCAATCACATTAATTTATATGTGATCGTTGGATATTTATTATGAGGATAGAATGCTTTAAAAATATTATAATGTTATTTGTTCTAAACCATGGGTCTCCATCGTGGTGTGTATCCATCTCTGTATCAAACTAATTAAAGTAGCTAAATTCCAATTAAATTAGCAGAATCACAATGAATTAATTTATGTACAAGATATTTAAATAATATAATAATACATAACTAAATAATATTTTAAAGCAAAATGTCTATATTTTATTACAGCTTAGACCCAGCCATTATCAGAAGAAAGGGAGGGAATAAAGGTGAGAGCTAGAGCTGTGAAAATGGGCGAGCCTGTGCGGGCCGGCCCGCCACAACTCGAAATTTTGTAGGGCTTGGGTATTATATTTGACACTTTTTAGTGAATCTGGGCTTTTTAACCCGGAGCGGCGAGCTATATTAAAACCGGGCTCGGTTTGGGCTTACCCTGGCAGGTTCGGGCTACCTGTTTTTTCCTTATTTTAAAACATTTTTTGGGACCTTTGGCTTGGTAATAAGCTTAAGATGAAAATTATTTTACAATATAACTTATACCAAAAAATAAATAATAGATGACAATTATTGTGTTATGAATTTTGAATAAAAAAACAGGGTAATGTCTATAATATAAATATTTATAAATTACAATAATGTTATCAAGTTAAGCATTATATTATTTTTCTTATTTTTCTTAATATCTTTTTAAGCACATTAGCAAAATAGTGTATCAAATTAAATGAGAACATTAAACCATATAGATTCAATTTTTCTTTTCTTAATTGTATATTTAATTAGATTTAACTTATACAACAAAAACATAATAAAGAAAATAACTTTTACAACGAACTAAAAGATAACTTAATTGTTTACCATAGAGAACTGCACACAACCAAATTTAACATAAAAGTTCACAATAAAAGTGTTTTTAAAGAGCATACAAAAGATATCCATACACAAAGTAAAAAAATATTATGATAGTGATTATACTTCGACACATTAAATTCATTCTGAATTTGAGTCTATACTATCATTACTATAAACCAAATTGATATTATTTTTTATTGTATCCATTTATTATATTGAAGTGAAATTACAAATTATATTCTGTTAGAGATTAAGAGTCTAATAGAAATAAGATATTTAATAAATGAGTTATATTATGAATCATATACGTAGACTTGACATCATGTCTTAACTCAGACACAGAGCATTATATCTATAAATTTGTTTGTATTGGGTATAACAATTGTGTTAAAAAGTTATGCATTAATATCAAATGATATATATATATATATTAAATATGTTAAATAATTTTTTTTTTAATATTATGCGGGTCGGCCCGCCACAACCCGTAACACGCTTAGGGCAGGTTTTGGCTACAATTTGATATGCATAAATTGTATCCGGACTTTTTAATTCGGTCCAATTTAGCCCGAACCAGATGCAGACTAGCCAAAACTCGTTCGGGTAGCCCGTTTTGACACATCTAGTGAGAGCACACTTCTTCTAATGATTAAATGTGGATACTCACATTTCAATTTACATTTTACATTTTTTGTAAGTAGAATATTTTATATATAAATTTATATTATTTAAAAAATAAATTGATAATAATATTAAATTTCATAGTATCTTGTTCTAGTTTATTTATATTTGAGTATTTAAACTTTATTAAATTAATATATAAAAGTACATAACTAAATAATACTTTAAAAGAAAAAAATTTGTATTTTTAGAGCTTATACCGAGAAACTAATCAGAAGACAGAGAAGAGAGGATAAGGGTTGGAGAATAATTTCCAATGATTAAATATGGATACTCACTTTTCACATTTCCTTTTTATACTTTTAATCAGTAAAATATTTTATTTATAAATTTATATTCTTGAAATGAATCAATTAATTAATTAACAAAAACAATAAATTTAATATTATTTTAATAATCTATTTATATTTTGAATCATTAATTAAAATTTAATACTTTACCATAATAATTTTGAAAATAATAAAAAATATAAACAAATACAATAATAGAAATATATTTTGGAATACAAAAAGAGTAAAATTAATATCTATATTTATATCTATACTATATATAAAGTCAAAACATGAAATAACTACCTCCATGGTGTAATTTTATTTTCCTATTTTTCCCTTACATTTTTTAATTTCTACAAAAAAAACCATATAATCCTAATTAACTACCATTAGCACATTAATCACCTCTCACATTAAATTGAATTATAATAAATACAATTTTAACATAAATTACTCTTAATACAAAACATTCTAATTCTATAAAATAAAATATATAAAAATTGAATACTTAATACAATAAAATATGAATGCGAGTCGGCAAACACGAAGTGTTTGTCGACACGCTAGTTATTAATAAAGCCAAAACCTAAATAACTATTCACAATAGTGTAATTATTGATTTTCTATTTTGCCCTCACTATATTCTAATTTCTACCAAAAAAAACCATAGAATCTAATGCAAATTATAATATATTCGACTGCAATTATAATATATCTAAGACAATTCATTTATTCATGTAGAACACACGTTACAAACGATAGGAAAACATGTTGACGGGCACGGCAATGCCGGTCAACACGCTAGTTACTTAATAAAGAGAAAACTTAAAATAATTTCCCATAACTTCCCATGGTATAATTTTTAAATACCTATTTTACCATTCATAATTTATAACTTAATATTTATGTACATTATTCCTTCATATATAAACTACTAAATGATAAAAAAATTATATTACAATATAACAGTTTTTACTACAGAGTGGAGATGATGTGAGCATTATTATAACAATTTTTATATGATGCAGTTTTTATATTTGAGAACATGACATATTGCAGTTTTTCTTATGAATAACTAAATTATGAATGATTGAGCATATAAAAGTGTAAAGTCTTTATGCACCAATGTTTTATTATATTCCTGATAAATACAATTGTATATGCATCACTTCATTAATATTGAACAACTACTCCAATTGAATATATGCAAATTACAATATGTAATACAATTTATTAAATTACACATTTATCGCAATATTTAGACTACACTTTACCAACGATAGGAAAACGAGTTGACAGACACGACAGTGCCTGTCAACACGCTAGTATTAAATAAAAGAGAAAGATAACTTACAATGTTGATCATGTTAGATATAGAGAGTGATACTAATTGTATATAAATATTTCTGGTGGCACCACTATTTTTGTATTCTCATCATCGTCATGGTTACTTCATCGAGGAATATGAAGTTGAACATCTTCAACCCTAACCCAATCCACTTGTTGTCTCTGATTTCCATTCCTTTGTTGTCGTCTTGGCCACCAAACCCAAAAAGAAGAATAAGCCTTAATCCTTCTCTTTAGTTGAGTTCATTGCAACTAGTAGGATACTCGTGCATACGTACGGGTAATAGTGTTTTTCGAATTATTTATTTTAAAAAAGAATCAAATTAAAAACATGGTAATTATTAAATCATTTGAAGTTATTTTTTTTGCATTATTTGTAAATTAGAGATATTGACAAATAGGATGGTGTATATAATTTCATATCAATAAAAAAAAGTTAGTATGAACAAAATTGTAGATTACAATATAAGATAAGTTATAATCCAATGATTCTTATTTTTATGTTTAAAACCATTTAAGTAAATTGCTATTTTAGTCGATCATTTCAAAAGATAACATTTGCATGCATTAAAAAAATCAGTAAGAGTTCCAATAAGTTCATGAACTAAATTTCAAAAAATGCATCTAAAAAATATAAGGACATGAACTATTTGTATGGTTATTAACTTTTGATAATATTCAACATAGTACAAAATAAGTATGACTAATCCAAATTTCTATTTGTAATGTTAATAAGTGAGGTGAGGTGCCTGAAAAATGACCTCATATAAATCACACTAGTGATGCAACAAAAATGGTTTTAAGGTAAGTGTTTACATCCAACTTTCAGACTTTAATATCAAAACTCATTCAGTCTTGATATGCTTTGGCACGTTCAAAGATGATAATTCAGAGGAACTATAAACAGGGCTTTGAGGGAGGTCCGAATCTAACTCAGCCCACAATCTCTTGCCTGAAGATATGTCTTCAAGGTGGTTTGGGTCATGCTCAGCAGTAAAAGACACAGTCTATTGACAAAAATAAGTAAAATAAGGTTACAAAGTGGATGCTATTGCAAAGTATGGTATTTGAAGTTAATAACATAAATTAAAAAATAACAATGACATTTGAAAAATAGAGAAAATAATTATTATGTGCTTCTTAAGTATAAGTAATTTACAAAAGTTGTAGAATAAACATATTAAAATCATACATTATCATACGAATCGTCGAACTATTTCAACAATATCTCAAGGTTATGTTTGGTTGGGGTGAAAATGAAGAAAAGAAACATAGAGAAATGAAAAAGGGAGGAAAATAATCTTCTCCATTGTTTGGTTGCATTGAAAAGAATGAAGAACTAAAAAAATGAATGAACCTATGCCATTATGTTTTCTCTCCAATATTGGAGGAAAACAATTAAAGAAAATTGGACGAGAATTGACTATCCTAAAGTGTGTCCCAAACTAATGACAATGAAAGAAAAATAAAAATAATAAAAAATATTTAATTTTTTAATCGACATACATATTTTTATTGGTTTAAGAAATGATTTGGGATATCCTTTGGATAACAGATCCTTATCCGAAAAATAGTGACAAACTTTCTCGTTGCTAGCTCCCTTTACATTTAAAAAAAATCATATTTTGTGTTAGTTAAATTTATAACTATCGATAATTTTCTAAAACTCTAAAGAAAACAAACTAACACATGTATGTTAATGTCATTATTAATAAACTAGACGTTAGTTTAATTGTGTAAAGTCTCGTTAAATTCATAGAAAAATTAAAATGTCAAATGTTCAACTCTTTATGCTTACTCATATTATGATGAGATACTCTTAATAGTAGACAAAAATGTAATTGTTAATAATAATTATATTATTTTTTCTTCATTTTCTTCAAATTTTCTATTGTACCAAACAACTAAAAAATCAGAAAATTTACACTAGAGGTGTAGTTTGACTATTTAATTACACATCTTGTGTAACCTTTTTGTTTATTACCAATATAATGCACTTTTTTAGAAATCGTGTTTCGTATGCATGACTTTTTGAGAAAGTCGTGATTGACATACACGATTTTGTTACTTTCTCAAAAACAAATTATATCATTTTTTGAAATCGTGTACCTTAAACAAGATTTTCATTGTACATTAGTCATAAATGTTCTCATTGGTCTAATGGTTATTTTTTACATGATAAGGTAGAGGTTCAAAGTTAAACACTCTTTATTTTAATGTACATCTACTTAAAGCATTATATACATATGATACTCAACATAAACAAAAAATAAATAATGAACATACAATAGAGCTCTTGTACCAATAATATGTATCAAAATTATAAAAATAAATAAATAATGAATAAATGTTGAACCTTAAACCTCTACCTTATCGTATAAAAATCGTGTTTAAGGTACACAACTTCAAAAACATTATAAAAAAATTAAAATAGTGGGGGTCGTGTTTGACATGGACGATTGCCCCATGGGAATCGCATTCCCTGTGCACGTTCGTCGAAAACTACACCAAACACGTAAATAAATATAAAGATACACCAAACGTGGGATAGTGCACACAAATTTTCCCTAAAAATCACTTGGTTTTCTTCCCTCAATTATTGATATATGCATTGATAATATATAATTTTTATTATAATTATATTATTTATCATTCATTTTTAATTATCATTGATTCTTATATAAAAGTAATACAAATAAACGATTAATTAGGAAAATATTTAGATTACGATTAGATTATGATGGATTAGATATTAAGTTAGATAGATAGAGTGTTGCTAACCGTATATAAATATTTGCGGCGGCGCCGCTGTTTGTGTATTTCCATCAAAACAGAGCGAAGAATCTTGTTGTTGTTCATCATATGGCTGCTACCGTTTCTGCTTGGTCCAAACCCGGTGCTTGGGCTCTCGATTCTGAGGAAAATGAATCTGAACTTCTTCAACCCCAATCCAATCAACCTGCTGTCTCTGATTTCCCTTCCCTCGCCGTCGCCGCTGCCACCAAACCCAAGAAGAAGAAGAAACCTCAGACCTTCTCTTTGGCTGAATTCACTGCCAAACCTGTTGAAGATCTTAATATCTTGTCTCTCCCCACCGCTCCTAGGCAACGAACTGCTGAGGAGCTTGAACTCGACCGCACTCGCCTTGGCGGTGGTTTCAGATCCTACGGCGACCGACCTGGAAGGAGTTCTGCTTCTGGCGGTGATGATGGTTCTAATTCTCGATGGGGCTCATCTAGGGTTTCTGATGAATCGAGGAGAAGTGGTTCGTTTGGGTCTAGGGATTTGAATCGTGATTCGGCTCCTTCAAGGGCTGATGAGATTGATAATTGGGCTTCTGTTAAGAAATCCATCGTTGGGAATGGGTTTGAGAGGAGAGAAAGGGATAGAGGAGGTTTTTTCGATTCTCAATCACGCGCTGATGAATCTGATAGCTGGGTTTCGAATAAGAGTGTTGTGGAGGGGCGGAGATTTGGTTCCAATGGTGGTGGGTTTGAACGAGAGAGGAAGGTAGGGTTTGGTTTCAGTGGTGCTGCGGATTCGGATAATTGGAATAAGAAAAAGGTTGAATCCAACATTGGAATTGGAAGTGGTAATGCTGGTGGTGGGTTTGAAAGAGAAAGAAAAGTAGGGTTTGGTACCAGCGGTGCAGCTGATTCGGATAACTGGAACAAGAAAAAGGTTGAATCCAACAGTGGAAGTGAAAGACCCGGGAGTGGTAGTGGTGGTGGTGGAAGGCCTAGACTTGTTTTGCAACCTAGGTCCATTTCGGCCACCAATCAAAGCAGCCCGGAGAATGGTTCTGGGAATGTGGCAAAGCCTAAGGGTCCAAATCCATTCGGAGAGGCGAAGCCAAGGGAGCAGGTTTTGGCGGAGAAAGGGCAAGATTGGAAGAAGATTGATGAACAGCTTGAGAGCGTGAAGATTAAGGAGACTGTCGAAAAAAGTGATGGTGGGTTTGGGAAGAAGGGCTCTGGTTCTGGCAATGGACATGCTACTCCGCCTGAAGATCGAACTGAGAAGAGTTGGAGGAAGGTTCTGCTTGCTGATCCTCGTCCAAAAAGGTTTGTTGTCAATTGTCGGCAATAACAGTATTGGATATATAACTAATTTAGTAATCCTATAACAGCTTTTGATAGACTTGTCAATGACAACAATTATCTTATATTTGTTATACTTTATAAAGTGAGCAATACATGAAATTGAAAATATAGAGCATTCTGGTTGCAGTGAGATGGGTGGAACCAAAGAGAGGAGAAAATATCCTCTTCCATCTTGTTTTTGTCTGCTTGCCAATTGTTACATGTGTACTGCACATCTTGATTGCCTTGGTTAGTTGCTTGATGCATGATTGTGTTTCCTGTATGCTAATTACAAGCTTGGAGATTAGGATGTTTTGAAATTTACAACTAGGTTCTTTAGGCTTCTTTTGAGTTTTGAAAATGGTAGAACTCTATCCTAGCTAATACCATAGGCGAAAGAAGAAAAGATGAATAACAGTTAATTCTCTCGTTTTGATGTGGTCATCAACATTGCTTTGCCATTTCCACATGATGTTTCACTTTTGCTTTGTCTTCTAATTTGGTTCCTCATGAGTTAAATTCAGCTCTTATGTGTACTATATCACTACTTTAACTAACGCCATTGAGGAAAAAATATGATTGTAGCTTGCCATGTGCGATGTCATTATTGCATTAATTGATTTGTACTTTTTTGCTAGTAGAATCCTTTCAGAATAACTTTTTCTATCTAAATGTATTTTATCAGTCTAATTTTGTTAACAGTCCCTTATGGGCTTCTCTTGTATTGTTGTAACCTTAGCTTTGGTTTCTGCTACATTTGATTTTGCAGCCTTGCCTTGGTTGTGGTAGGTTAGAACATTTCTTGGTTAATGATGAGCTTCTGTCATTTTTATATTCTTCATACCAATATATTTTTTTACTTTTTGTGCACACAATTATGCTATCATTCCTGTGATGGCAAGAATGTTAGTAAGAATTTTGTGTCATTTAGCCAGATTGATATTTGATTGTTGGGAAGATCTTAACTTTATATAAGTGCTAGAGTTTCTGTCAGTGACTAATTGTTTTGTCTGTTTAGGCCTAGTTTTAGAATGATTGAGCTGTTTACATTTGAATGCAGTGCGGAGAAAGTGGAGGATGAGCATGTTGAAGAACACTGAGGAGCTGTGAATTAGTTTTGTCCTGCAGATTGGTGAGAGTTGGAAATGAACATTTTGGATCAAACTTATTTATGTTTTTATTGGGAGACAGTGTACTGGAACAGTTAAAAGACAATTTTGGTAGGTATCTTAGTTTTTTTTATGGCTGTTTGTGTAGCCAAATGTGACCATAATTATCTCTTTATTTTCCACCCTTCTTAATCTGTTTACACACACTTCTATTTGTGGTGAACTGTTCTTTATTTTTAAAACCTTTGTTGTTTATGTTCAACTCCATAATATTAGTATGTACACCACGCTTATATTCTGATTCCCATCAATAGTTAAAGCACTCTGATTCTTCCTCATGGTCGCTTACTTTAATGGATGTCATGCTTATGTAACAAACAACTTCAAGATTGTGGGTCACATGTTCTCACTTTAAGATTTTCTTAGTCCAAGTTCAATTTTCTAAATAATTTTTGGCCAAGAATGCCTTTGATGATAGAAGTTCATTATAGGTGGCTAGGAAGGGCCTTGTTACCTTAAACATTTGTCCTATGGAACTGAATTAACAAAAATAAGTTGTTTTGTCCAAACTAAAACGGACATATATAATTTGATTTCGTTCAATTCATTAGTTTACAATAATAAAGAGAAGTTGGCATTTTTCTACTGAAAATCTTCCTGGATGATTTATCCCCTATTTAGGTCACAAAATGTATAAAGAAATAATTGCACGTATTCTGCGGTTGTCATCAGTTGCTCACTACTTCAGTTCATCATAATAGATCAATTGCCAACTAAGATAATGACATAAATATAAAAAAAGTTTAAAACCCATAGATATATGTATTTATAGTGACAAAGTTTTTTATATTATTACTGTATCATTTACCATTTATTTTTAATAATCATCATTGACTATTAAATAAAAGTAATATAATAAATGATGTATGATATACCGATGATATATAAATTTTTACGGTATTAGTACATAGATATTACATTCAACTTTTTTTACAACCTCCCTTCCTAAACAATTTCTCCATCACCGGATGTGATTTTTTTGGGGTCTTCTTAACTATGCAAGTTCTATCTCGATTTTTCTTTTTCCTGCATTGGTGTGAAATATTCAGGAATCGCAAACATTATAATCAATGTCACGGGTAGGTTATAAAAAATGTAAGAGGATTTGGTTAATTGCATGTTTTGCAAAATAAAAATAAGAAAATTGATTGAGCATGCATTATATCATTTACACTATTATTATTTTTTTGTAAACTGTAGTAAGTGAAATAAAAGCGAAAGTAAATAATAATGACAATGAAATTTTATTTAGCTTTGAACTCTATTGTTGATGTAACATGACACAATTCAAAACAAACATTTTATAAGTAAAAGCAGGTGAACTGCCACTCCTGGAAGAAATTAGGTAACAAGTGGACCCCTTTGATACTGAAAAAACACAAAATGTTGTTAAACCACCTTTCTGAATTGAATATTTGTTGAGGAAAAAAAGACAAAACTTCCATGCACCTACCCAACATTTAGAAAAAAAAGGGTACACTGACTCCTCAAGAGAAATAAAGAAAGAATCAAAAGAAGCAGGGCTCCTACCGACACCTGTTATATAAACAAGTACTACCACTTGGCCACAATGCAAAGCCATAACTCTCAGAAGTGTGGAACAAATATCAAAGATGTCAAAGCAAATTAGTCAGGTGGTGATGATGATACTTGTAATAAGTGCAATGGCAGAAAGGATTCAAAGCTTGAAATTGAATGCAGGGAATTGGGGTTCAAGTTTTGAAGTTGAAACCAAGAAGGAGACAGTGACAAACCTTCAATTCTACTTCCATGACACATTAAGTGGCAAAAACCCAAGTGCAGTTCAGGTGGCACAACCAATTGACAAAAACAGATCATTCTCCACCTTGTTTGGTGAAATCACAATGGCTGATGACCCATTAACCGAAACTCCCGACCCAAAATCAAAGTTGTTGGGTCGGGCACAGGGGTTATACGCGTCATCATGCCAACAAGAGTTGGGGTTGATGATGGTGTTGAGCTACTCCTTTATAGATGGTCCTTACAATGGGAGCTCCTTCACCATTTTGGGAAAGAACTCCGCTATGAATCCAGTCCGTGAGATGCCAATTGTGGGTGGCACTGGCCTCTTCCGTCTGGCTCGTGGCTACGCCATCGCTAAGACCAATTGGTTTGATCCTACAACCGGTGATGCTATTGTTGGCTACAACGTCACCCTCTTTCATTAAACTCATTTCGAAATAAAACTACAGTTTGCTCGAGCACTTACGTTTTTTTCCTAATATAAATTTAAATTTATGCAGCTTCCATATATAGTTCTGGTATCCCTGTAGTTCATGTCACCATTTGATCATAGATCTCATATGATCCATCAATAAAACAAACCTCTGTTACTAGCTTCTTTTTATTTAGTTTTTGTTTTCTCTTTTGTATTGTTATCATCTATTCACCTCTTGACACCATTTTCTTCTTATCATATCTTATATATAGTTTGTTTGATTCATGGATTAAACAAACCTCGATTACTTTTTCTTTCATTTTCGTTTGTTCTTAAACTCTTGGCTACAGATAAGAATAATTCCTTCCTCCTAGTCATGATGCCCGACTCAAAGGACAGTCTTCTTAGTCTTATATATACGTTCACTGACTCCATTTTAATGAATCGAGGGTAGCTACCAAAAGGTTTGACCAATTGACTTCTTCGACCTTAACTCAAGTAGGATAATAAGCCGACAGTCCACGTGGCATAGAAGTGGGCCTATGAGCTAAGGCTTCATTCACACTTTCATTGACCACTAAAATAAAGAGTATATAGGTAGAAGATTTGAAATGTCAATAATCACACCCTTAAACTAAAGATTAGCCTTGTCTATAGGTCAGGTTAGAGAGGAAGTCGACCTTGGGTTTATTACTACAACAAAATGCTTATTATTGAAGTCCTAAGATAATGGTCAGCTAGGCTCAGAACAATTTGTGTGAAAATAAGAGTTCCACCTACACCCAAATGCCCTTCTCCAGTAGTTCTTGTAATATACTTGCCAATGCCAAATAAAAGATAAAGGCCCACTTCAAGATCAATTACCATGCATAAACTGAGTTTGTTAATCATTGAAACTTTGTCGGGAGAGTATCAAATGACATTTTCCAATAATTTAAAGTAGCAGCTATGTTTAATTTGGATGGGAAGATAGACACATCAAAGCTACATGATTTACCAAGAAGCAAACTAAATGAGGGAATAATACTGAAAGGAAGATAAATGGCCATCGTAATGTGGGGAAGCAAAACTGACAACATTCTAAATCAGAACCAGAGAATTTACACAACAGTAAATATACATGCAGAAGACATGAATAAAAGAGATCCATACTTTACCCGGATTTCAGTAGCGCAATGTAACAAAATTACCACGACTATCTAACAGGGAAAACTATCACAAGATCAAATAAGAAACTTTTGGGTAAAGAAATCATAAAATGAAGATTACTATCAGTCTATCACTCTCATTTTTCATGGTTACCACTAAGAAGCCATATTTAAAGTAATTCCATATTACCGCTCAAGTACTATAGAAGGCTCATCATTGTCCAAGCTGCACTTGTTGAGGATATAGAACGAGCTTCTTTATTAAAGGGATGAGACCAATCAAAGCAATTTGAAGCTGTTCCGAACTATTTAATCGAATGCTGATTTGTCCTGCCCCTCGGTTGTTCAAATTGGCCCGTGCAACAAGGTTTGAATGTCGCCCGACTGGGATCTGTGATTGTACATTGCATCCAACAGCAAGATCTCCATGCCAATCCATTACAGAAAGCCCAAGTGTTGATAATGAGCGACCTAGAGGATAATCCTTATCTCTCAATTGGGCCTCCAAACTGCCACCATAAGCAACATCTCCACGCCCTGCCATTGCACCACCACTAAAAACGAGCTTGAATCGGTTACTAGCAACCAATTTGTCTTCAATCTTCAACCCAGCTGATAAGGCATCACCAAGGAGAGTAAATGAGAGACCAGCAGCTGTCTTATTTCTCCTAAAATTACTGAATCTTGTCTCACTCCGTAATGTATAAGCTAAGTCCTTTCCAACAGTCTGCATATCAAAGCCTAATGAAGTTGCTTTCCCTTCCCCATGCTTAACTGAACTGGCTATCTCCATTTGAACATTAGCATCTTTTTTATCCTTACTAACCTGTCCAGAGAAAGACAGAGGTATCTTATCTTTGACAACAAACAATCTTTCTACATTTAACCCTTCGTAACCCACATCATGATCCCATCCATGAGTTTCTAGGACAGGTCTGACAAGCCACTGATTTGAGGAATCAAGATAACGATACCGGTGAGTGGGATTATCTGCATCAAACGAAGAAGGCAAGGCCAAATCTGGCATCGGAACAGGAACAGAAGCCGCACCACTACTTTCTTCATCCATGTTATCACTATAGTCACTTGGCAGAGCTTTTGCTGTTTCTGCCATTTTCTTCATCATCTTCCGTCGCTTTTTCTCTTCCTTCAATTGTTTCATCATCAAAAGCTTTTCTCTGTACTCTAACTCATCAAAATATGCTTTCTTCTGAGCTTTAGACAGCTTTTGCACTTGGGCCTTTGTTAAAGGTTTAAATGGTGGCAAATCATCAACTTCAGTCTCATCATCAGAATCTGATGATTCATCAAGGTCATCATCAGGACTGTCATCATCACCAAACTGTTCATCTGGTAACTTTAATTGTGGTCTAGACTGGAGAAGGGATGACAACAAAAAAGGCAAGGGAGGTGGTCTTGATCGAGCTGCATAAGGCTTTCCAGGTGGACCATCTTGTAACTTAAGTAGAGCATTTGCTTCGGACAGAACTTTTGACGCAAAAGATAGAAGCAACAGATGAGGTTTCCATACCTGGCCATTTGGCAACACCCTTTGGCCAGCCCTATTCGTTCTGCAAGCGGAATGGTTCTCCACCAGTGATACAGGATTCATGAGACGCATGTCTCCAGCTGCTTGACGGATGGCTTGTTGCACAACGTGAGAACGTTGAGTGACAAACATGTCATAACTGGACGCAGTACCGTTAGGGCCATCAGGTGGAGCAGATGCGGCATGAGTCAGAACCACAATAGCATTGAACCATATGGATGGTCCAAATATATCTGTAATCGTGCGTAAAAGTGGCATATCACTAAAATCCCTGCTCTGCATATCTAACCTATCAAGATACAACACAATATCAGGTGGTGTTTTCTTAATAAAGCGCTTAACAGAGTGCAAGATCTTCTCATTGCTTCGCTGGTCTGACCAGGAGGGAAGAAGTCCTGGCGTATCAATGACCCGTACCTTAATGCCCTGTACAGTTCCCACAACATCCTGAACCTTGTTGGTTCCCATATGAAAGGCACTAGTATTAAACTTAACTTCATCAAAAATAGAATTGATGGTAGAACTTTTACCAACTCCTGTCTTTCCAAGAACCATGATCGTACAAGAGAAATCAAGTGGATCCTGACCTGCTGCTTCGAGCTGTTCAGCCATTGCACTTGCACGGTCAAAGCTAAAAGCACCAACACGGCCTCCATTCCTTCCTCTGAGTTGCTCGGCCAGTCCTAGCCTATACAAAACTTGAGCTACAACAACATTGTGGGGAGTCTGCCCAAGCCTATGAGCTAGCCGTAAAAACTTCACCCGGATCATCTGAAGTTTCTCACGAGTCTCATCACACTCGTCAGCATCCCCATTTGAAGAGTCCTCCACTTGTTGAGACTGTGTGTTAGAAACAGCACTATTCGCACGAGACTGCTGCACTACCCGAGATGCAGGTTCCAATAATGGAGCTGCATGGCCAAGGCCAGCTGGGCGAACAGGAGGGAAGATAGCACTAGAAGATTTATCAGGTGCAGATGGAAGCTGGGTTGCAGGCTGAATCTTCGGTTCTTTAGTCACTTGGGTGGTTTCCTTCATTACCACATGTTTTTCCTGTATCTTTTCCGGCTCCCCGACCACAGAAGAGTTAGCACGACCTCTGTGAATTTCTTCAGAAATATGAGACTGATTATCATTATTACTTCTGACTTTCAGATCAGCTGCACTTGTCTGAATAGATGGTATCTCATCAGCAGATTTTTCTGAAAAGGATGAGTTAATAGCATGTAGAATTACTTCCCTTTCCTCTACAGTTTCATGCAGATCAGGAGAAGTTCTTATTTCACGAATTGATTCCAGCTGCTCTGATTCTGATGCATTTTTATAATCATCATTTCCACAATCTAAGCGTTCAGTGATCTGACCGTTAGAAATGGTCATGTCTCCATTATTTCTGTCCTCTTTTCTGAAATCAGTGACAGGGGCCCCATCCTTAATATCACTAATCACTTCACCTTGATGTTCTAAACCCCCGTTACTGTCAGATGAAATGCCATGTACTTCCTCTGTCTTGTGATCTCTAAATTCAGGATCTGAGTCACCATCCTTTGAATCCTCCGCAACAGCACCTTGGTTTGACACCACCTCATGAGATTCGGATTTCAAATTAGTCTCTGTATCAACATAGTCCACTTTGTCTGTGTTTCCATTTTCCAAGACTACATCACCATTTTCTCTTGGAGTCATGAAGTCGGAATCATCAATTTCCACATTTTCACTCAACAAACCAAAGCTTCCATCCGTTGTGGCTCCTTTATCCTTAGCCACCACCCCTTCATCAGTACTTGAGCCAGATTCATCATTTCCACCACTCAAATCACTGCTATGGAAATTATCAACCTGCATACCGTTGGAATCACCAGAAAATATACCATCTCCAGAATCAACTTCATTCAGATGAACAATATCAAGCCCCTGACTATCCCTTCCCAGCTCCTGGTCAGCAATTACTTCAGTCTCTCCCTCTCCTTGTTTCTCAGATTCACCAGCAATTACTCCAATCTCTCCCTCTGATTGTTTCTCGGATTCACCCACAATTACTTCAGCCTCTCCCTCAGTTAGTTTCTCAGATTCACCAGCAATTACTTCAGAGATTGCCTCCTCAAAATCATCATTTTCAGGTGCGGCATCTAGAGTTTCATTAACTGAGGTTAAAGCCAATGCACTCCCGGTGTCAGAATCATCATGTTTATCAGAATCCAGCGTGGATCCTAGATCATGGAAATGCTCTTGTGGCTCCATTGCCTCCTCAAAAACCTCATCTCCTGCCAAATCCTTCAATTTGTCAGAATCTCCATCTCCATCAAAAGCATCATCAACCCTATAATCCATGACAAATCCTCAATGTCCCCGCAAAGCCCTGGATTCAGCAAAAACACCTATATAACCGACAAATTCACCGACAAAAATGAGAACATTAACAAAAAGTATTTCACAAATATAAAAAATAATCAATTAAAATCGATTTTGAATCTGAATTGAAACATTAGAAACAGAGAAAGAGACAATAAAAACAGATTAATCTGTGTGGTGGATAATAATATAGTATAGTAATAATAATGTAAAAGAAATGCGTGGTCAAAAGGAGATCCCCAATGTTAGGGTTTTACACAATCAAGTAAAATGTAACAAAGCATAAAATAATTTTTTTAAAAAGAAAAGAAAAGTAAATAATAGAAAGAAAAAAAATGCTAACCTGTGTTTGTTGGATGAGAGAGACAGGAAGATAAAGTGGAGTGAGTGAAAACAAAATAAATGAAATGAAATAGAAAATAAGAAATAGTTCACTTCTTCATATAATCATAATAAACGAGCTTTGTTTTTTGTTTGAAGTTATAGAGCAATAGCAGTAAGTGGAAAATGTAATGAATTAAGGATAAGAATGTCTGATCAAGTGGTAGAGATGAGTTAGATCGGACGGCGAAGAGTAGAGGAGTGCGTGGCATAGCTATCACCGTCAATTTTGCCAACTATATGGTGCTGACGTGGACCAATAAGGAATAAAAATATTTCGATCAAGGGGTGGGGAAGGCCTTGCATTTTCACGTGGGAAATAGTTGAAAGGGAGATTGAAACTTTGAGAACAAACAGTGGGCGCTTTCTATCGCTCACGGCACAAAATCTCATGTTTTCTTATCCATTTACTTATTTTTTACTTGAGTAATGATATCCGACTGAATTCCCTGTCCACTGGGAATAAAAAGAAAGATATATTTCACTTATAAATCAATAATTATTAAATGAATAAAATGATATTTTATGATATATGTTATATGATATGCAAGCTATAAAAATATATCTTTTTTAATTGTAACATAACTCTTAATTCAATAATCTAATTGGTGATTGGAAAATATTAACAAACTAATTAATGACCATATTATTTTTATCTATATCAGTAAAATTAGAAATATATATATATTATATTAAATTTAATAAACAATATAATAATTATTTTTATCTATATATCATGTTTTAGAAGTATAAACAAATATAACGTTTGTATATTTTGAATGTCCATACCAATATTTTGATAAAAGTTTAGTAATCCTCGACAGTATCATTAGTAGATTTCAATTGAAAATCAGCAGTTT
Organism: Lupinus albus; assembly: GCA_009771035.1. NCBI lineage: Eukaryota > Viridiplantae > Streptophyta > Magnoliopsida > Fabales > Fabaceae > Lupinus > Lupinus albus. The sequence continues at coordinate 886,160 of CM019999.1, forward strand.
TAAACAGATTTTGGCTGGTTTTACTGTTGAACTTAGTTAGTGATGTATATAAATCTGTAACAAATTTGATGCAGGAATAACAAGATAAGAAGGAAGAAAGCAGCTACGTGAATAAACATAAACACAGGCAGAAAAGGTTGGGCAACCATACAAGTGGACCAACCAAATACACATATCGATCATAACTCCTTATTACCAATAATTATGGCCAAGTTTCCCATGACATAAAACACGACAGGCTAATAGTTCATCCCTTACTAACATAATACAAAACCGAAAAACAAATTCAGTGAACAAAACCAAAGAATCAATCACATTTCTCAACTTTTGTCTAATTCAGCAAGTTTGTTCTAACTAACGATGCTTCATTACATTAAATCACATCAACAATGTCACCTTCTACGGGTAACTCCAGCTGCAACAATAAAAGGCAGAATTAAAGAAGAGGAAGAAGAACTTGGAGTTCTTCCTCTTCTTGTCCATTATTATAATCTGATTTGAAGAACTTTGATACTGAACATGGGTTCTCAAGCTTCCAAACAGGTTGAGAGACGAAAGGCACTTCATAAAGAGAAGAAAATTCTCTCTGATCTTGGATTCTCCTCAGGGGAAGACTACCCTGGTTCAGATTATCATCCTATAGATAGAAAAAATTGGATGTTTGGGCTAGACCCACAGAAACTTCATATAAACAAGATTGTTTGGCCAGGAACCCATGATTCTGCAACTGATAAGATTGGCATCCCATTCATTACTCGTCCTTTTGCACAATGCCAATCCTTATCCATATACAATCAACTTGTCATGGGCACACGCGTGTTCGATATTCGCGTGCAGAAAGATCGCCTCGTTTGCCATGGAATTCTCGTTACTTATAGTGTTGACATTGTCATCAAAGATGTCAAGAAGTTTTTATCAGAAACCGAGTCTGAGATTATCATCCTTGAGGTTAGGACTGAGTTTGGACATGAAGACCCTCCTGAATTTGACAAGTACCTAGATGAACAACTAGGTGAATACTTGATTCCACAGGATGACAAAGTTTTTGAGAAAACTATTGCAGAGGTGCTACCAAAGAGAGTTATATGCGTTTGGAAACCGAGGAAATCGCCGCAGCCAAAGGCAGGTAGCAATCTCTGGAGTGAAGGGTATTTGAAGGATAATTGGATCAACACAGATTTGCCATCAACAAAGTTTGATAGCAACTTGAAGCATCTGAGTGAGCAGCAACCTGTTACATCCAGGAAATACTTTTATAGGGTGGAGAACACGGTTACACCTGTGCCTGATAATCCTATTCTGTGTGTTAGGCCTGTAACTGAACGCATTCATGGATACAATAGGCTCTTCATTGCTGAGTGCTTCTCCAAAGGGTATGCAGATAGGCTTCAAGTTTTTTCTACTGATTTTATAGACCAGGATTTTGTTGATGCATGTGTTGGACTTACTCATGCTAGGATTGAGGGTAAGGCCTGATGTTGTTATGTTCATATCACTCTCAGTTATTGTTCTGCTATATATTTCCATTTTCCAATCAATTTTTGTTTTTCTTCTTGTGGTTTCTGTTTTATGCATCTTTCTCCCTGCATGGATCATGGTTGATGGGGTATATCCCACCCACTAAGTGAGAGTCTCGTATATTAGACCATTTTTTTGTTGTTTCCTTTTTCCCATGCATTCAATAGTTTTATGTTTCATAGTTAATACCATGTTTTGAAGCCATGAAGAATTAGGACAATAGAGGATATAGACTATGGACAACATCATAGGAAAATAGGCAATTTCAAGACAGAATGAATCAATACTTGGAGCATAAATACTATCTCCTACAAATTACAATCACATTTCAAGTTAACAAAGATAAGTAGATATTGATACACGAAAGTATAATTTAATCAAAAGAAGGTTTGAAATATTCTCACACATTCCATACTATATTTCTCTTGATAATAATAAAGTATATTCTACAGATCTATAGTTTTATTATGTGGAAAGGTCATTTATTATAATGAGATAGATCACCTTTAGTTTGTTTATAACATCCTAAGCATGCCACAGCAGTTTTTACTTGTTCATACTTCAGATTTTCAAACATAACTCACCTAAGTGGATCAAAATAAGATTCACTTAAATTTACTCTGCTTCCACATCATTGATCACATATTATTTTGTTTACATGCCATCCATGCATTCATAATTAGATGAAAATGATGTTTTAAATTTAAGAACTGTTATAACAGGTTTTTAATAACTTGACTTAGAATCGGATAACAAAGTAAATCATGCTATCCTAATTTATCCGTTTATCGATTTCATATGGTATCTGAAATCTGAACTTATTTTCCGTTTGTCGTCATTAACATAATTAGAATAAATAATTGAGTTTTGTTTGGCATCACAGTAAACATACCCAACATCAAAGATTAGAGTGATGTTAGCTGAATCCCCCAACAATCCTCCACATTATATAAAAACTTAGTAATCCCAATATCATATATAAAACATAATTATCAATGTGTCAACCTCGCTTTAGTATAAAGAAAAGAAAAATTTCCAGTTGCTTAAGCTAAGTAATTATTCTATAAATTGAAGGTTCAGTCATTTTTGGAAAAATGTTTATCTTTTGTTCATATCAATCAATCCCTGGCATTCAGGAAATTGGGTATATAGGAAGTAGGACCACATAACAAAATGGGTAAGCCTATCCTTTAGAACAGTGAGCTGATTCAGCACTAAACCACATCCAAATGAATAACCATCTCACAATATTGACAATGACAAGTGTATAACCTCATCCACATTTTACTTTTCACAAATATCAATCGTTTATTAATAAAGGCTTGTTGTATATTATATGTATTGAATGTTGATATATCTTCAATTTGAGACAAGTTACCACATTAGAGGACAGAAAAGTCTTACAAAAATAAGATTCAACCAATCAGAATCATCTGATAAAAAATTGTAGAGATACTAGTATATCTAAATTTGTAACTTCCTACTTTTACATCTTGAAGTGCATTATTTACTCCTCTGTTATTATTCTATTATATAAACACATACACAATCTATGTCTCCTTAACCCTCATCCACTTTCAATCCCCTTATTCTCACACGGTAAAATCAAATCCTCTAAGACTAAAAGGGCTTATTTTTCTCATACCACAAGTGAAAACAGAGGACTCTGTTTTTGTGCTACAAAGATGGCTTCTCATGCTTCCTATTATGAAGTACTAGGAATTTCAATGGGTGCAAGCTGCCATGAAATAAAGTATGCTTACAGAAAACTTGCAAGGACATGTCACCCAGATGTAGTGGCTATGAATCAGAAGGAAAACTCAGGTAACAAATTCATGAAGATTAATTCAGCTTATTCAACTTTATCTGACCCAGATAAGCGTGCTCAATATGATAGAGAAATATATGGACACAGAAGATTACCAAAAATAGTTTCTATGTCTGGAAGGAAATGGGAAACTGACCAATGTTGGTAGAGATCACTGAGTTAATATATAGAGTAATATTAAATTTAGTATCAACCATATTGTTTCCTCTTTTCTCCTTATATTTTCCTACTACTATTTTATTTTGTCACACTTCATTTTATAGTGTTTATGTCTCTGAAAATTGGAATTGATAAATTAGTTAATATTTTCTTTTTTCTTTTCCTCTAGTCAAGTACTAGTAATTAGAACATATATATGTTTGTCAAGCATGTACAGTATAAAGAAACAACGAGGCAACTACTGAATAATGTTTTTTTTATAGAGGTAGCACAATTTCATAATACAAAATGTGTTGCATCATTGTAAATGCTCTTACGAAGTTAAAAAAAAGCCATGTAATGAGTTATTTAAAATGAAACAAATTAGCTACCATTAGTCCAAATCTGATAAGAGTGAAGATCTTAAAAATAATTGGAAGTAGTCTAATAAAGTATTTTAAATTATAGTCGTGTTTCAGTTACATCATAGTTATTATAATTGTGCTCACAAGATTTTGGATGATGTTAAGAAGACTCGAAAACTAGAATATTGTATTCATTACAATGATGGTAGAATGTAATTTAAAGCAATGATCTATTACATGAAAAGCATAGACAAAGAAAATATATGCCTAAAGCCTAATATAACATTTTCACAATACAAAGTGAGGCTTAAATTTTAAAACCTAAAGAAAATGGGAGTGGTTGGAAGTTTCATTTGTTGCAATTTGCAAACGGTCCAACTAGTGTTGGTGGTGGGGAAAAGTTAGATATAATTAGATACATTTGAGGAAGGATGCATTTCCCTTTTTCAGAACTCATCCATTATAATTGAACATGACAATAAACCACACTCCCTCAAAGTGGAGATCAAGTTTGGGACCCAAATTTTTGACAATTTATTTTGGAGGGTCTGGTTTTGATATCCACTCTCATTTCGAACATTTTTCGTTACACAATTTATATTAAAAAATATGTTATTATTGGACCATTCAATTATTCTATCTCTCAAATTTTCTAAATATAATTTAGATTTTTAATTTTTTTTAATTACATCTATCAAGTTTCATTGTCATCTAACCATCTCAGTTTTTACAAGGAAATGATAAGATAGACAAAACTTTCATCGGTTACTTGATCTCCATTACTTATTGATCTTAATTACTTTATTTTGTATCTATTGGTGATTGTATTTTTATATTAATAATAATGGATGAAATAAGATTAATTATGAAGAGTTTAATGAAAAGTAAAAGTATAAGTTAAATAACATCATGGAGTTTTTTTATTCCCCCAAACAATAATTTAGCCTCTTTTTTGTCCATGAAAACGCTCAATATTTATATTATATCAATATAATCAATATATAAATGGAAAACTTCTGTAATTTTTTCATTTTTTCATCGATATTAACTTTAATTAACTAATTGAACAAAAAATTAAAAAGACAAACCAATAATACTACTCACACAATTTTCAAAAATTCCAATTCTACTACTAGTATTCCTAGTCAGATTATTAAGTGATATTGAAGAACACAAAAGGAGGTCATTAGTTTTATATTAGAAAACCAACTCCTGTAGTCAGATTGTTTAGAAATCTATAAACAAATAAATAAAAATTACAATATATTAAATAATGAATTAATTTAAAGAAATAAATTATCTTCTAGTACGAGAAAAATAAATGAACATTAGATAATGAAATTCCTTTTGAATTTGATCTCTAACAAACTTAAGTGATAAACATAATCTTTGAAAGACTCAAGTTGTTTGATTGGGTGCAATTTTTCGAAGAAGTTGAATGAAGTTATCCTCTTACTTAATCTTGAAAACAACGTTGACCAGTCCACTCAATAGATCCAACGGCCCACGTTCAATAGGGATGGATAAAAGATCCCTGAGCAGTTGATGAACCTCGAGAATTGTAATCGGACTTCGATAAAACCGGGAAAAGAGGCCCCACAAAGCCCAATATAGAAGTAAAAAATAAGTGATATTGTAAATCGGTTAAGGTGACGTGTGGCACCGTGTTTGTAAGTGGTGGATATAAAAGGAGAAGGCTCTACCATCATCAGATTCATTCTATTTCTGTTTGAAACCCTAATCTCGAAAATCAAACGGCGGTGAGAGAGAATGGGTTCTGAGAGAGTAACTGGGAAGGTGAAGTGGTTCAATGATACCAAGGGATTCGGATTCATTACCCCTGATGATGGTGGTGAAGAACTCTTCGTTCATCAATCTCACATTAAATCTGATGGATTTCGATCCCTCGCTGAAGGTGAATCTGTTGAGTTTTTAATTGATGCTGATTCTGATGGCCGATCTAAGGCTGTTGATGTCACCGGTCCTGATGGTGCTAATGTCCAGGGTAGCCGACGCGGTGGTGGCGGTGGAGGTAGCTATGGTGGTGGTGGCGGTGGAGGTAGCTATGGTGGTGGCGGTGGTTATGGCGGTGGTCGTGGTGGTGGAGGCTATGGTGGTCGTGGTGGAAGAGGAGGCGGTGGATATGGTGATGGAGGCTATGGAGGTGGTGGTGGTGGCGGCGGTGGAGGTTGTTATAGCTGTGGTGAGTCTGGTCACATTGCTAGGGAGTGTCCTCAAGGAGGTGGCGGTGGTGGAGGAAGGTACGGAGGTGGCGGTGGCGGTGGAAGGTATGGAAGCGGGGGTGGCGGTGGAGGTGGCGGCGGTGGCTGTTACAACTGTGGGGAATCTGGCCATTTCGCAAGAGATTGCACAACTTCTGGTGGTCGTTGAACTAATAACATAGTTCCTTGACCTTTACTTTTGTGAGGTGTCATTGGGAATGGGGTTATTTATGTTTTGTGGTTCATTTTAATTTCATATGCTTGGGTTTCAATTAGTTTTGGGTTCAAAGATTCTGGATCTATCTAGTTTGGACTTACTTTTTTTTTATTTTTTTGAGTAATTAGATGTTGGGGGATGGGTTTTATTATTTGTCTTCTTGAATGGGAGAGATTTTGTGAAATTATGCGATTATCACATGTATCCTCTCTGCTATGCTGTTTCAATAGACATTGAACAAAATTTTCTCTACCTCATGTTTGATATCATGAATTTTATTCATCCTTTATTTGCTTCTTAGTTGTTTTCTTTGTTTTGGTGATTGTTTCGTGTCAGTTGTGTTAGTGCTGTACTGTTTAGAACAGTGACCTCTGCGTTTGTTTTAAGCTATCAATTATTTTTATTCGGTATCTATGCCTACTCTCCTATATACGTTTCCTTATATGATTATTTTTGAATGGGTGAATCATAATCCCTTGCTGTCCTAAAAATAATCTATACTATAATTTTATGGAAAGCTATTAAGTCATTAATTTTTTACCCCTGTTATGATTTTTACACAAAAACCCCATACGTTTCTTTCTGTGATTATTTTTCTGGAAGATCCATCAATTAACCTTTTGAGTAAGCATACCGAACTCCAACTAATAAGATTTGTGCAATTTCATTCCTTTATAGATTGTCTTGCAAAATTTCTAAAATATCATTTTGATTGTTATATTTCCCTTCTCCAAAATCTATGACGCAGGAGATTTATGTTTGAGAGTTGATTATTCGTGTTGTTTTATCTTTGATAGACTAGTGGTCTAAATAGCTTTTATCACCCCTTATAGTAATTTTTCTAGAGGATGGATCCAGCTGATTCTTATGTTTAAGGAAGTGTTTTAAATCTGGTAGTGAATTTCTTAAAGTATGACTTGGGACAGGTAAGATTTTGTTATCAGCACTAAATTGTTGTCACTCAATATCTGTGGCTTATTTCTATTGATGCTTTTTTATAAGTTTAGGATTGTGATATTGTCAGATGTATCTAAGAATAGGGAAATATGTGGTATTGTTGTTAGACTTCCTTTGTCTCTAATATTCTGCTTCAAGAATCAATGTGTGTTCTAAACATCCCAACTCTATATTTTTAGTGTAGTTGTGGCGATATCAGGTTGAGGAGAAATGTCAAATCAGGCTTGACAAAAATTAGCTTTAATTCCACATTTTTAATATTACCTTTATCCTCTTCCTATTATTTATTTCATTATATCTTTCGTCTTCCTCTTACCATCTTACTTACCTTTTAATACTAACTCACGCTTCACTTTAGTTTGAAAAATAAAGAGAGAAGAAACAACACATCCGTGAGTGTAGCTAGGATCTTCGTATGTAAAAACAATGAAGATCTTTCTCTCTAAACTTGAGCCAAAATGTTTGATCATGTGTTTGAAACTTTGATTTGTTGTGTCTGTTACCTAAAATATGACGAAATAATCTTTGGGCTTAGCCTTGAATTGCTGTTACTTCTCGTCCTCTCTTTCCATTTCATACATTATTTGATGGTTGATGTGGTTATTATTTAAATAATGTAATATTTATGTATGTAAATATTTTTTATATTATTCTTGAGTGAAATTACAGTAAGAGTTTAGTTCCTTACTTGTAGGTGAAGGGATATTAGTAAGGAACATGGCTGTATATGAAATTGTTATGATACAATGTAGAAGTTTAGGAGAGTAAAAATTAGTCAAATTCAAATATGAGTTAATTCAAGTAATTTATTAAATAAGAAAAAGTCATTCTAAACAACATAATAAGGATGTAAATAATAAGTAATAAGATGGTAGATAAATTCAAAAAACTAAGAGTTAAATAAAATACTCTATTTATCTAAATATTATCTAAGTGTAATTAAGGTTTTGCTTGGCTACAACCACAACCCTCTTCTCATGCTGTAAATATAGGTATACAACAAAGCTCTAGATACTATGTTGAGTATCTCACTTTTGTATACCCAAACAATAAACTAGTATCTTCACACTCCATTGAATTGGATCCCACAGCCAAGTAGTGCTTAAGATGTGTGACTTCCTGAAAAGTTGTTGCACCTCATAATTTATTTATAAAAATATAAAAAAGCTGTTATTTTGCTCCTGTTATATATACAAAGAAAAGCTGATATGGTCTCAGATTTCGCATGAAAGGTCTTTTTACTTTAGACAAACATAGAATAAATGGCATTGTAACCTTTTATTCCTAAACAGTCAATATATTGCATTGTTACATATTCAAGTGTAATGTCAATTACTAGAGTTGTATATAGCAGCCTTATTGCTTGGAAATGTTGCCATGTACGTACATCTAACAGTAAAGCTCATTGTTTGCTTTTGTTCTTTATTTGTTTTGTCTGATTGCCCCTCTCCTTATTCCTTCTCCAACTCGGCTCTCAACTATTTCATGCTCTTTGAATCATTGAAAAAGTCTCGGAAACAAGGGGAAAAGGAGAAGATTCTCTGTAACCACATATATATATATATAATCCTCCTAACCTAGCTGAACGTTATACCTTTATTTCATCTCTAATCATTTTCAAGCATACACACCCATTGATTGTTGTTGATGAAATAGGCAAACCAGTTTCATTTTGCGTTTTAATTTCCCAAGGACATGAATTGCTTTTGCTTTCAATATTTAGTGATTACAATCTGACCAGTATATTTGTTTTCAACATTAACATGTATAATTATAAAACTAACCATGACAAATGCTCAATTATAGCAGAATTTATAGAGAGATCAGAAAAGGAATATGTTTTTATGGCATGGCCAATACATAATAAATGCATGATATGACTAAACTCTGATTTCTCATTAACTCTGAAAAAAACAACAACATGCATTAATCAAAGCTTTTTCAGGTGGAGGCATATCATCAATATCGAGCAAAAGCCTTGAGTGGCGTAGAAGGTAATGAGTTAGAATAATAATAAAGTTGTCAGTGGCCATGAGGGTGGTGGTGTGGGGACGGCGCGGTGGCGTTGAGCATTTGTGGGGCCAGTATAGGTGAGGGACACTGGTAACACTTTGTGAAGAGTCCAAATGTGTCAATTTGGTGTATGAAGTTAACCATGCTGGCCCACCCACCAAATCCAAACCCTACTATAAGGACCCAAACCACAATAAATATGTTGATAATAAACGATCCCACCCATCTTCCAACAAATTTGGGAGGTTGTTCCACTGCATTCTGCATCACATCACAACCGTTCAATAATTAGAGCACTGTTACAGATACTGCACAATAATAGTAGTATATTCTCTATATATGTTCACCCCTTTTTATGCATTTATCTTCATGAAGATAAAATAATGAAGGATGATAAGGAAGAAACCAGAAAATATCAAAAAATTATCAGTTTAGGAGAAACTCCCGGGTCTGGTCTAGTAGACTGTGACCATACGGTAACACAACTCACAATCAGAATAGAATAGTGTAGAAAATTACTATTAGAAATTTAGAATAATGAATGGAATAAATTCAAACACTACTGTCCAGTTGAGTCAAACTATTCCGACCATTAAGTTTCAGAGATGGGATGACCCACATGGCTTATTTAATTAAAATAGGAATTATTCTTTAATCTAATTCAAATGTGTTCAATTATTAATGTGTTTGGGTATATACTTATTTGTAGGGTGGGGAGCATAGCCTATTATTAAAAAGTGAAAGCTTATAGCCCGTGACTGTGAGCTAATAGGATATGAGTTACTGTCTTTTGACTCGATTCGTGTTGTTGACAGTACATTATTAAAGATAAAAAAGTTTTGCATTGACATGTGTGTTTTTTATACTGCTTTATTTAAAAGTGAGGTAAAAACTATATAAATTTTTTATGTGAAAATTAAATGTCATTTAACTGTTTTCTATAAGAAAAGTTATAATTATATACAAGTCTCTAAATTGTATATATGCATGCGAATTTAACAGGTAAATCTATTATGTAGGTTAACATTCGTGTTTACCATGATGAGTTATTTATGAATATGAAAATATTTAGATATATATATATATATATACCTGGCGGGCTGATGCAGATTTGAAGGTGAAGATGTGAGCAAGGGCAGGGATGATGTAAACAGTGAAACTGACAAGTAGAGATCCAACGGTTGAGTTAATGGGTCCAAAGAATGGGAATATGATAGCCAAGAACCATATTGGTATCACCACTGGTAATCTCACCAATGCACGCTTGCACAGGCTCTTGCACTCATGCATTCCTATTGCTTTCTCCCATACAAAGTATAATGGTGTGCATGCAAACCCAAATGTAATAAACTGCAATATTTCCAATCTTTAATCATTCAATAATATGATCCACATTATACATATATATTATAATATTGATAGAGGGATGATGAATGAATATTATTATTAATTACCTGGTGGATGAGCATTAAAATGACAGCCATGTCACGGAAGGGTGATTGAGGGAAGAGAGCAAAGGCGTTGGAGTGATTTAGAAGCATATCTCCAAATGCCCAATACACTGCTACTGCTGATGGAAGTGTCAGTGTCAGCACATATAGGGTTGCAAGCAAGTATATGGCCTTGAACTTCTGTGGCTTCCACATTGCGTGCATTATCTCCCTGTACATTTATTCCATATTTCATTTCATTCATTTAACACTAATGAGTACCATATCAATCTTTTTTTACTCATTTTAAAAAATAACTTGCCTGCCAGATTATTTTTATGCAATCAAAGTAACATCGTAGTATTTTTGTTTTTATCTTTAACTAAATCATATATAATGTATGTTTCATTTTTATAAGAAAAGACATTGGACTTTAGTTAAAATGAGTAGAGTCTGTAAAACTCACTTAAACAAACAAAACTATTGATGCAGTGCCTAATTTTTTCATATATGGGATGGGACTTGAACTCCTTGTTTAAGGGTAATATGAAATTATATAAATTATAAAGTATGTGCCATTTGGATCAACAAACCTTTTCATGAAAAGCTGTGATAAAGATGCCATTTTTTTCACTGGGGGTTAAAAGTGGAGAAATATGGGAAGGGGGAATATTTTGGCACCAGGTTTGGTTTTGCTGTTGAGTGAGAAGAGACCTGAAAGCTAAGGTGTAGCAATCACTGAATAAAGCTGGATATCTCAGCCCAGGGTCCTTCCCATGGTAAAAAAAAAAGCATTAAAGTATAGAAACCATTTTAGAGAAAGAACCTAGGCTTTCTACAACCTAAAAACAAATTCAAAGATTCCCAAGAAAAATGAGCACTTTTTTTTGCCTCCCACGCTTAGCAAGGGTATTTCGGGGAGGATGAAATGCATTGCCAACTTGTAATAAGAGAATATTTTATTTTTAGATACGTCTAATAATTAGTAATTCACTACCCTAACATTAATTAAGTTTTGGATTATCAAACAAAAAAGAAAAAAAGACTCTGGATGAGTTAATAAATGCATGTTCAGATTTATGTCTATAAAAGTTCGAGGTTGAGTAACTATCGAAATGACGTTAAGCCACAAATGTTGCATGGTTATTTCACTTTCCCATTTGATACTATCTTAATTAGACTCTAGCATGTTGTGATTTGTCCAAAGGCAAAACCAAGAAAAGTAGATATGTGAAAACGTAAAACACACGAATAATATATCTGAATGTCTTACACAGTAACAGCATGTCCCCCGAATGTGTAGAGAATGTTTGTGGCCCCTGTAAAATATAGAACCAACTTGGCTGGACCCGAATGCTTCACTCCCTCCACCTACATAACCATAATAACATTACTTCACCCTACCATTATAACAGTAAAAAAGTATATAATATTATATACATTTATAGCAATAATGCTCTTGTTGCATTATGGTTAATAATTAGTTATTTAGAATGAATACCTGGCCGTGGAGGAGAGAGGCAACGGTAAGGTACCAAGCAGTGTAAGTAGTCATGACAAGGCCCACAAAGGACCAGATTCTGTAGTTGTGAAAGGAAGGGATAAAGACAGTGGTGGCACAACATGCTCCAAAGATATAAGTCCAAGTCCTCTTGTCCAGATGGTCATTTATGTAATATATGTTGCTGAATAAAATTTAAAGTTTAAACAATCTTCATAATTTCATAACCCAATGAAGGAATTGCACTAGGTACATTATTATTAGAGATGCATGTGATGCGGATTCCTTGTTTTAATAACTTAGATTAAATAAAATAATGTTATAATAATAGAAAGGGTTTATGAGAAATGCAGAAAGAGTTAAAGGAAGGGTCAGAGGATTGAGATTGGGTTGGAGTAGGTACCTTGCACAAGCTATGAGTTGGATAACAGATCCAAACAGAAGAAATGTGCAGTTAAAAGCCAACCCCACGTTTCTCCAGTGCTTCCCAAGTAGTCCATCAAGAACCTCAAACCACTGCATATGCAAAATTACTTTGTATTGAAATTTAACAAACACTAGTAATTTCTTTAAAGTTAAATGAGGGTTTATATATATTGTATAGAGTTGAGTTGAACCTGAATGATATGGTCTCTGAAATTAACTTTTTCCCTCTCTTTCCTTGTTCTGTATTCAACATAGAGTATGCTAATGAGGTAAGCAGTCCAGCTACCAAGTAAACCATAGAAGAGTTGGAAAAGTATGCCAGAAACCATTCCTAGCTGGGAGAATGAGTATGGCAACGTAAGCAGAACTTGTGCCACCTACCATGTAAAGTACATAAACATATATGAATATAAAAAACAAATATAACTTCAAAATTGAAGAATGGAGCACATATATATTATAAATATGTATTGTTGGATGCTATATGGAAAAGAACAGGGAAATGAAATTTATATTGTGAAAACCAACCTGGTTGGAGGCACAACTAAACCAAGCATCATAAGCAGAACCACCATGCCATAAGAAGCTTGATAACCTTGTTTTTATATCCTTAGGCTTCCCTTCTTCAGCTTCCATTTCCACATAGTTCCCAACTATTACTGTTTCCGCTGGCTTATCATCTGATGACATTTTCTTTCTCTTTCTGATCTATTTTCCACTCTCCAAAGCTCAACTTCTATATATGGTGTTATGGTCCACTCTATGTGGTGACTACTTCTATATGGTGAAAGGTGAGTGATGAGTTTTAAGCTCTCAATATTGGTAGGTGTTAAAAGGGGTTTGAGATGGAAAACGAGGATGAGGAAGTGTTATAGAATGGTGGTATATATATACAGGATAGGACCCAAAAGGGTTATAGAGACTGTGTATGAAAGCTATTGTAGAGAGAAGAAGAAAGATGGATGGAGATCCGCATGTCCCCATTCATGTCTCATTTAGTGTACCAAGTCAATCATAAAATTTCATTCAAATAAAAATATAAATAACAAAATCAGAAATTAATATTTTAATATTATTTTATGAAGTTTGATTGGTTAGGGACATAAGGACATGAAAATCTTGGGACAGAAGATCTTTATCCAAGAAAAATTACATTTCCCAAAATATTGTTTTCCCTCCCCATTCATATTTTATCAAATAATATAAAAACATTATTTTCTCTTTCTATAATTTTTTAGTTAGATAACACTTAAGTTACTAACACAAAAATGAGGAGAAATAATCTTATTATCTAGAGAGGGGGGCGCTGGGAAGCTAGTAAATCAGCTTTTAGAAGAACTAAAACTAAAAAGCTTTCTGAGTGCTTTCACAAAATCCTTTGACTCTGGAGCCCATTTTACAATTATATATATTATTTATATTAATGAAGAGATAAGTAATATTATTACATTTAGTTTAATGATAAAAAAATTATTACAAGTGTAATGAAATGATTGAATTGTATTTTCATTTTTTCATTTTGTATTATTTTACACATCACTTCTCTTTCTATTAATGAAGAAAATTCATCCTCCTTTGGCAATTATAATTTACAACTTTTTCTATTTACTTGATGCTCATGTTAAGTAACTGTCAATCCAAGTTGAGTGGGCAAAAAATAAAATTTTCCAAATGTATATTACTACTCTCGTTGAGCATGATGTTAATGGTAGATATCCAAGATTCTGGCATGAATAATATTATAAAGTAATAAATTAATATATACTTGTAAACCAATTATTAATAAATAAAATATTATTTATATGATTTAATTTTTTTTATCGTATAAGAGGATTATTTTATTTCCGTTCTCCAAAACCGTAACTACATGTAATCTATATTGTATAGAATGAAACCATCCGGAAAGTGATATTTGGATTGGTTAGTTAATCACTTTCATTCACCTTCACCTCATTAAAGACATGTGTAGCATAATCACCCAATCATCTAATAAGCTATTTGAAATCTTATAAATCCAAAGTGCAAAAACTTAAAAGCTTAATTAAGTTAAAAGTGTTTAGTAAAATTACCTAATAAGCTAGTTAATTAATTTAAAATAATACAAAGTTTTGAGTTTGCAACTTAGTAACACATATATCTTCACCTTGTCAACACATACATATATCTTAAGCTTAATTCTCAGCTCACATATATTTATCCCTTTGGTATTAGAATGTGGAAAACAGAATGGGTCATATAGTTGAGGATCACATGTCCTAAAATGGTATCATCATCCACGTCTCGACCAATGATATTATGTCACATTATTTTAGAAGACCAATCATAAATATGTATTTTTTTAGTTAAACATTAATGTATATTTTTTAAATAACATGTCGCATTATCATTGGCGGGGACATGAATGAAAACACCATATTTTAAGATAGATGATCCCATCAGGCTAACACGGCACTTCAAACTTAAAAGTAAACATAGGAGGGGACAAAAAGGGGTGACAAATGAAATAAGGAAGGGAAGGAGTGAAGTAAATAATAACATAGTAGACCGAATGATTGCAGCCAAAGGGGCGTGGTCACTTTTCAAGTCGAAGAAAGCTGCTTTTATCACATGCCCAACTTCTTTCTAGACTCTAGGACCTCTTCCACCATATTCTATATGCTCAAACCCCAATTCAAACTCCTTATTCCACATGCAATTTATATATATATTTACTTACATTAATTTACATATACATAATAATATAATGGCATGGGGGATTGGACTAGGACAAATAAATGGACAAAACATTGGTAATTGTTACATTATGTGCCCTTGCCTTCCTGCACCTCTCTATTCATAATATTTATCATGATTTTCCTTGGTACCTTAATATTCTCTAGTGTCTCTTTCATACCAAAAATATTCTATGTATTTCATCTCAGTAAATAAAAAATAGAATACATTATACCAAAAATAGAATAGATTCTCTATGTTTTCCCCCTTCTTCCAAAACAAAAAATGATATAACAAGGAATTTCTTGTACTTTATGTTACAGTGTCACTCTTTCTTTTCACAAATAATACAACAAATAAAGCCAATGTTGCCACATTTCTGTCATGTATTTATTAATTAATTTTGAAGTTTTATAAGCTACACAGCAGGAATAGTACATCATATTTCATGCGTAGGCAAAAAGAGTAGCATGCACATATCAAAGTATATTTTCTCTTATAATAAAACAAATTATTTTTATATTTCACCTACACTATTAATCTTTTATCTCCATACACCTTTCTATAAATCCATCCAAAAATAAAAAAAGCTGTCATGTGGGTAAAAAATGGTTCATTTATTTCACCCATGTTTTCATTGTCTTGATTTCTGACAGTGGTCCAAATAGTACTGCGGGAAAAGTTACTATTACTACCTACCAACCTTCACATTTGTCATTGTTAAAATCTAATGAGTTGGCTAAAGAGCTCACTGATTATTCTCCTTCCACTCATGAAGATAAACCATAATGAGTTTGTCTTTTTTATGAATCAAGATAAGAAAATTATACTTACCTAGTGGTGCTGCTTATCATACTATGAGAGTGAAATTAAAATAAAAAAGGTAAGCATGACTTGATTGAAGGTCCAAAAAGCATATTTTTTAGGTGTGCAGTAAAACATATTGATGTAAAATGTTGGAAACTCACTCCTTTTTTAATCATACTTTCAATTATCTGGGACCAGAAACATTCTCTGTGACCTGTTGTATCTCCTTGACCACCTTCATTCTATTTCCAACCTTATAGTTTTTTCAAACCTTTCATTGATTAATGTCATCTCTTGATGGTATTTAAATTATGATACAGGGGAATGTATTTATTATGTTTCCACTGTTGAATCAACTAAATTTCTACTTGTCAGGTGAATTTGTGCTTAACGTGGGTATCTGCATAATTAGCACATTCACTGTGTTGTGCACGTTTTCTAGCATTGTCGATGCAAAATGATGTCTAAGATAAATTCCGTTTTCTGATTCAATTATGACTTATGAGTGTTCTCTAGTCTATTTCCAAGAATAGTATTATATTTAATTTTGTCATGACATATTTTGCTTCATGGCTACCCCAGCAAAGATATCATGCATTGAACTTTATGGCATTTGGGCCTTAATACTAAGGACTTTTTGAGACATTTTTCAAGAAGTTCCATTTGGATAAACCTCTTAAGAGACCCAATATCACCAACAAAGATGATTCGTGACTATGAAGAAAATTGCAGATCAAGACAGAAAATCTTGGAACAATCCAGTTTTGGCAAATCAAAAGTTTAGATTAAAAGAACTAATAATACATGGCAAATGTTTGCTAAACTTTGTTTATGGATCGTATTACAGTCCCTAATTGAGGTAGGGGTTGCATTGTCCAATTTCAATGATAATCTTTGATTGTATTATTTGTCGGATTAAACAAACAACTAAAAGAGTCTGGTATGCCTTCTAAAGTTGGTAGCATGCTATGCCGTTTATAGTGAACTTGGTATACATCATCAGAAGTCTAACCTATAAAGAGCAATGTTTCTTCAAAGTTATTGCTGAATTTGGTGAAAGGGCGTTGATGTTAACCACTCAGCTTGGTTGTATTGTTAATGCAGAACATGATCATACCATAATCATCTACCAAATCTAATCTCAACATTAAGCATGCAGTTTCAACCTTTACTGCTAAATTTAAAAACCATGAAATGTTGAAGCTATATTTTATCTTCTAATGCTTAAACATGAGAAAAATTGGGTGTACGGTTTACTTTCTTGATCATCTCTTCTAAACATGAGCAATGATTAAAACACCTTATAGAGGTCAATCCTTTTGGGCATCAATATCTCCTTTCTTGCTGTTGCTATGCAATTTTTGTGGATCATGCTGATGATCATAAAAATTTGACGTTAGCACTTTTGGCTTTTTGGTAAGCAAGACTAGGCATGGGAGATCAATATTGAACCATTAGCACTTGAATGGTGGCAAATCTTATTTACAAAAATGAATGTCTATGTTTGCATTGCAATATAATTAATTGCTTTGCTTTGGTATAAAATATCCACAAACATCATCATGATATCCCCATCTTTATTGCCTCCATGCTGCTGGGACCTCTTCTGTGACCAAAAGAATCCTATCATGCATAAAACTCAACTTTTGCTTCACTTTAATGCCTTCTTTTGCACTGTGACAATCGAACAAAATATTCAGCTTGCTACATTTGCCAGTTACTTTATCTTAGCAATATTCAGCCTAAGGGCAAGTCCTTCCATATTAGTATTCCCTTAATAAAGTTGTTCACTTTATGTCTGAATGGAAATGTATATGTTGACAACCAAATAGAGGTGCTGGCATGAAAACAAACATTTTCAAACACATAAAAGACCAGATACATTAGGATAATGGTACAATGCTAGCCTTATGTGATCTCCCTTTACTTTTACCCTTCAACATTATTAAGCTCAAGCTAATAAAAAGTTGAGATATCACCTAATCATGTTTAACAAAATTACACTCATCTCTCTTCACATATAGTTATCCTTATAATTATATTTTTTGAAAGAAGGTTATTGTAAGTATACTGAAACCTAGCTTTTAAAACAAAAGGGCTACCTAGTTTAATTAAATTAAATAATCTCCCAGGATTGTAATTTTCTTTCCAAAGAAACAAACAATACACAAATAGGAGTGCTCTTACCTCTTAGTCCATTATCCATTTGCTTTTTTTGCATCCTCCTTATTTGTGGTAAGCATGGATCATGAAACAACTCTTAGGCCCAAATTTTGTGATACAACTATCGACCCAAATCTGTATCTTAGGTCAATCAAAAGCAAATCCACTTTAACTGTGGAAGCCCAAAATATAAAAATCCAAGAAACCCCTGATAGTAAATGGTTTGGGAAAGTGGAGAGAGCAGTGTTGCCTACTTATCTTTATTGTGATGTTATTAGGGGCCAAATAGACTTATCTAATGTTACAAATGTTATTTGTGATGTTTTCATTATGCAAACAATAGTATATCCATCCTATCCAAACCTTCTAATGAAATAAGGACAATAGATTAGCCAAACATGCCTCTCCAGACCTTATTTTGTTGAGATTAAGCTTGCCTGTAGCATACAAATTTGTTATGTTTTTGTATCATGATGCTATCTATGCCTTTATGCTGTATATACCCTGAGATTCCGCTGTTCTTTTAAGCAAATTCTGTAATATCTTATTCTGTTACAGATTGCATGTTAACAACATGCCATCTGACATGGAATTGGGTCCAATACTGATTACTAAAAGTTATATTGTTCTACAGTTTTAGCTTCTGAGAGATGTAGAAGTAAGCCTGTAAAGGAAAAGATGGAATGATTGAGAATCCGGTATAGTGGAATCATGCTTCAGACTAGAATGTTCTGTTTTGTTAGTATTAGCACAAGTGTACAATTATCGGTTACTTAAGCAATAGGTTAGAAAACAAAAATAGAAAAGGGAACTCATTTTGGGGGTAAAAGGGTTATTACTTATTATGAGAGCAAGTAACATTGTAGAAGCCTGAAAAAAAATTACAAGCCATAAGCAAAAGAAACCAGGGAAAAGAAAAAGCATAGAAAAAGAAGAAACACCACTTAGGGTCACAAGAAAAGTAAAGCTCCCAATTACAAGCTCTTTGGTGTTCTCTGAATCAATCATTCTTCAAAGATTTTATCTTTGATTACCACTTTCTTCAAACAACTCAAGAATCGCATGGGTCGCGTCTTTCTCTTTCTCATTATTATCAGCTTTGTTGCATTCTCTTTTCTTTCAGGTAAACTTCACAAACTAGAAGAAAAAAACGCAAAAATTCAAGAAAATCATCAATTTGAAAGTGTATTATTTACTCTTATTCTATAAAGATTTGAACTTCACTGTAACATTCAGCCTGGTCGTTGCAGAGGTACAATCAACGTCGTTCAAGATCGTGAACAAGTGCCACCACACGATATGGCCGGGACTACTCTCTGGCGCCACCTCACCGCCGCTCCCCACCACCGGCTTCGCTCTTCGCAGTGGCAAGTCCAAGACCATCAAAATCCCCAAATCTTGGTCGGGTCGGCTATGGGCTCGGACCCTCTGCGGCCTAGGCTCCGATGGAATGTTCTCATGCGTTACCGCCGATTGCGGCTCCGGCAAAGTAGAGTGTGCCGGTGGCGGCGCCAAACCTCCTGCAACGCTGGCGGAGCTCACACTTAACGGCGCCGACGGGTTGGACTTCTACGACGTGAGTTTGGTTGACGGTTACAACCTTCCGATGCTAATCGTGGCGAAGGGAGGCACCAGGGGTGGGTGCAGCCCCACGGGGTGCTTGGTAGAGCTCAACGGCGCTTGCCCGAAGGACCTCAGGGTGGCGCGTGTGAATGGGACTAGAGAAAGTGTCGCATGCAGGAGCGCGTGTGAGGCTTTTGGTGACCCAAGGTATTGTTGCAGTGAAGCTTACTCAACGCCTGACACGTGTGGTCCTTCTGTTTACTCACAATTCTTTAAGTTTGCTTGCCCACGCGCATATAGCTACGCGTATGATGACAAGACTAGCACCTACACGTGTGCCTCCGCTAACTACTTGATCATATTTTGCCCCTTACCCTATACCAGGTACATTTACCTCTTTGACCTTATTGCTTAATAAGGTTAAATTCTCCTGATATTGTTGTTTAAACTTTAAAGTATAATGAATTTCTAGGCTAAAATTTTAAGATAATATATGATCAATGTATATTAAGGGCGTACATGTTTTTAGATTGTCATTCAAGGGGTAACAAAAATTACAAGTGTACAACCCTTTTCTAGAGTAAGGATACTCTCTATTAATATAATATATTAAAACATCTTTATTCTTTTATATATATTGAGATGACATTTTTATCATTTAAAATACAAGAATAACAAGTAATTGTCAATGGAGAGATCCTTTTTCCTTTTCTCAATGTAGAGTTACTCATCTTGCTTTAACTAATCCAATGTATGTAGTATATGTTAATAAAACCCTTCTTTTTATGTTTAGTTGTCCACTTCCGCATATAACTACTGCATGTTTTGTTGACTAAAAAGTTAAGGGGCCATCCATTGATTGGTTGAGGGAGCCTTTTTATGCGGAGTATGTTTGGAATGATGTTGAAATAAGATATGTGAAAGTAGATTAGTTTGTACATGACCAGCACCAAAATTACATGACTACATTTTCTTATCACTCCTTTTCATTAGCTCCATCTAGTAGTTATGGAAATATTAGTTACTTGCTAGTTGACCTTGTATGGATGTTATTTCTTCTCTATGAACTAGTATTTTTTTTGGTACCATTAAAGGTAATAAGATAAATCTGACCACACAAACAGATAAATGATGATAAGGATCACTGAATTAATGCGCCTGTGTGTTTTAGTGAGCTTTGCAAAGGTGTTTTATTATCTCTAAAGATGGAGTAAACTTGAATTCTCTTTAGTCTTTCCATGACACTTGTTAAATATTTTACATGTATCCACTAGTGGTGCTTGTCATAGTTGGTAATTGGTATTATTTTCTGTGGCCCACATTCCAAACTCCAAATAACATAATAGGACAGAAGTTTATGCGCAATGAAGATTTTAGATCTTTAAGATTTGTCATCTTCTAGATAGTGTAGTGCATCACATGTATAACATGGACTGCATTAATAGCATGTTCTGCATTAGATGAACTGTACCACTCCTTTTGAGTATAGTGGATAACATCTGTGCATGTATCTTCTGTGGAATTGTGCAGCCAAAAAGTGCTGGGAGCGCGGAAAGATGGCGCACCGCTTCCTCTCGTAAATAAAACTATGATGTATTTATGAAGGCGGCATTCAGGTGGTTCTTCGTCAACAGGTCTGATCCAAACACAAAGTGTAGCTTATGTTGCCTTTATTGCGGTGGCTATTTCCTATTCTTCCCTCCTTTGCATCCTTTATGATTTTCGTTTGCGTGACACTTCAGGCAGACAGTGAAACAAAAACTAGCTGGTTCTTAATTGTAGCCATGTGAGCTCTTCATGATGTCTCCCCTCCTCACTATTTTTTCTTTGAACTATCAAATGACTATGCTGATCATGCAGGACATGGAGGATATATCATATAGGAAAGGAACACTGTAAATATTTGTCCTTTTAGTGTTGACTCATTTCTCCCTTCTCTCCTTTAATATACTTCAGCACTTCAATAGAGTAGTATCTCTAGAGTCAGATTTTGCAAGTTATGAGAGGCATAAGAAAAATGACATTATGAAGTTTACAAGAGATAGTTTTATGATAATGAAGTAATGTTTGGTGCATAATTACTGCATTCAATATACTAGAAGGCATTTTGATAGTGCATGTACAAACTCTTGAAAAAAAAGGTATTGTTTCTTCTAATGCTGGGTTGATTAAACAACGGCACTCAATTACAACCACGGATACACAATATGGCAGTCCACATTAATATTTTCTTATCTATCAATTTAATATGCTTTGGGGAATAATATGGCAGTCACTTGAGCAATTCTTCGACTCACTTTGGAATGTCAATACTGAAGGAATAAGTCAAAGTCAAAGCTTCTTTGGATTCCAATATTGTAGTAAAAGGAAAAAAGAAGCACCGACCAGCAATCACATAACTGGAAATAGCTGGAAGTTAATTAAAGTTAGTTTAGTTAGGTTGTAACCAAGAGTTTACTAACTCACCCTACCTTATGTATTAGATGTACACACATATACTTCAGTTTATGCGTTTCTTAACTTTGTTCCCTTCCTCTGTTAAACATTTCTTTTTCTTTTTTTTGGTATTTTGAATTAATATTCTATTGTACTAATAATTAGTTTAAATTAACGTAACTTTTGTATAAAAGGCAATCATTGTATATTCATTTTCATGATAAAAATATGTGTGAAATAAATCAGTTAGTTAGAAGTTATACAAAATTAAGTCTCTTAAATTTTTTATATAATATGTTGGTTAATTTTATTGCCACACAATTCATTCAATTAATGAAATACATGTCCATTTCTTACTCTTTGATTTCTAATATCTTAATTTGTATGGAATTCTTAGGGCAATTGCTTGAGGATCAAGCAATTGTGAACCCAATTTAAATTAAAAGGATATAACACATTAGTGTACAAAAATAAATAAATACACACGCAGTTGAAAATTTTCGTTGATATCATAAATTGAAGATAATAATCAGTTGACAATTAAATGTGCTCAATTAAAATGCTTCATTGAAATTGTTTTGTGGATTGTGTCCCATCAGTTAAGGTAAAATTTACAAGCTTCCACCATGTTGCTCTTGATAAGATGCTTGAATCCATTAACATATAATGGAATAATGGATGCTTGTTTTAAAGTCCCTTTCGACATTAATATTCTTTGGAAAAAGTTAACTTTGTGTGTGATTAAATTGAAAACAAAGTGGGGGTTCTTTTTAACCCTTGAACGGAAAAACTTATAACCTTATTTTACTTATTTTTCTTTTTCTCACTTTATACCGTTGTATGAGAAAGGACGCTTAACTAACCTTTGCAATTGTATGATTTAGAAGTAATCAATTATGCAGATTGGTGTTTTGACGAGCCATGTTCATGATTAATGATTTGATTTGAAGTGCAAAAAACTTTATCATATGTTTGAGTGATCTCTCGTTTATGCTTGTTAACATCGACAGAAATTTATTATGTTGTACCTACCTAAGAAAAAAAAGTTAACAAATATCTAAAAACAGTTATAATTACAAGATAAAATGATATTATCTAACCTTATCTTAAATGGGTGTATATTTGTTATCCTAAAAATTGTATATGTGTCAAAAATTATTATTTATTGAAAAACTATATTTAGATTAAAAGTTTAATTATTAACTATTTTTCTGATTAATTATAATCAAATATAGTGTTAGAAAAAAATATGAACTTAGTTAAATAGGCTAAATATATGAGTAGTGATGTTGTTGGAGAAGTGTAAGGAGTCAAAATTTGCAGGATACAGTGGTCAGTGTGTGTAGCCTAAAAAGAAGAGAGATGGAAATGGTATCCAATGCTTTTACATAATTGCTATGCGCTACCATGTTCTGTTTGTCATGTACAAACCATCATTCACGATTAACAATAAAGGTTGTCTCATTTAATATTATATTATTACGTGCTACGCTATTATATAGAGTAACCGATATGTTATATGCTCTCCGTTTGGCTATGTTCAAATAATTACCTATTACCCTATACAAAACTTCACTTTATTTTCACAATGTTAATTTTAGTCTCGTGTTTCGTTAAGTAATACTTAGTTTTCTATTCAAACATGAGAGATTGTATTTCAATTATTTAATATTGTTCTAAAAACACTCTTGTACGTTTTCTGGCTACTCACAACACTCCACACTCCACACTCTTTCCCTCAGTATTCCATAATTATTGATTCACTATGGATCTCTTCCCCCACTCTTATTTCACACTCATTGCACTCCTACTCTTCACTCCCACTGGTAAAATAACACACTCTTACTTATTCTTATTAACCCTTAACACTCACTTCTTTTATTTTTTATGCAGGTGTTGTAGCTGCTACATTCACATTCGTTAACAGATGCGATTACACTGTCTGGCCTGGTATTCTCGCTAATGCCGGTAGCCCACCTCTCGACTCCACCGGCTTCGAGCTCCCCAAACTAACTTCCCGCACTTTCCAACCTCCCACCGGTTGGTCCGGTCGTTTCTGGGCTCGAACCAGTTGCAACTTCGACGGATCCGGTTCCGGCTCATGTCTCACCGGTGACTGCGGTTCTGGCCAACTAGAATGCAACGGCGCCGGAGCAGCCCCTCCAGTCACCCTCGCTGAGTTCACGCTTGGCACAATAGGTCAAGACTTCTACGATGTTAGCCTCGTCGATGGTTACAATCTTCCAATGATTGTTGAAGGGAGTGGTGGATCAGGTTCATGTGCTTCCACCGGGTGCACTTCGGATCTGAACCTGCAGTGTCCAGCGGAGTTGAAAGCAGAAGGTGGTGGAGCGTGTAAAAGCGCGTGTGAAGCGTTTGGTAGCCCGGAGTATTGTTGCAGTGGCGCGTATAGTTCACCGGGAACATGTAGACCCTCAATCTACTCAGAGATGTTTAAGACTGCATGTCCAAAATCGTATAGCTACGCATACGATGATGCTACGAGTACATTTACATGCAGCGGTGCTGATTATACCATTACCTTCTGTCCATCCTCTCCAAGGTCCAATTTTTAATGCTTATTATGCTATCTCCATAAATTATTCCATTTTTTGTGTTTGAGAAATTGATGAATAAGTCATTGTTTGTTTGTTTATTTATTTTTGCAGTCAGAAATCATCAAGAGACCCAAACCCAATGACCCCAACAACACCACAAGGGTCAGGGATAGGAACTGAAGGAACAGGGGTATACACGGGTAATGTGGGTACGGATCCGGGTATTGGGTATTCGGGTACAGGATCTGGAGATGCCATGCTGGCAGATGGGTCATATCTAGCTGGTTTGGCAATGGGAGATTCCTATAGGACTAGTACATTTTCTTCTTCATTGTTTTACTTTTCTAGCATTTTAATTATTCTCATCTTCATTTAGTTGTAGCACCTATCATCACTCTTGTGCCTTTTGGTTTGTTAAATTAAAAATGTAAATGGGTTTTAGATTTGCGGGTTGTAATGGATGGGTTCATGAATTTTGGCTTTTTCCCACTAAAGCTGCCAGATTCTTATTTTGATTGTACACCACCACCCACCTCAATGTTCTCCAAGAAAAAATATTATTATTCCATGTTTTATTCGTTAAAGTGATTGTTTTTATATAATCTTGGGAGTGTTTATCTCTCCCATGAAGCTTTTTGTGGTTCTATGATTGTTGGGGGACTAAGAAGCCAACATTTTTTTGCAATTTTGAGTTTGCTTTGTTGGTTTCACATGGATGATAATTATAATAATAATAATACATAGGTGGTTTGGCTTGGAATCTGGTTTCTCAGCACGATAAAAAGGGAGAAATTTTTGTCAACATAATGTAATGTTTAAAAACTGTTATGAGACTTGTGTAGCCTTGTAGAAAGGGAAAAATATAATTTTTTTGATAGAAGGGAAAAAGGATAAATTGAGGCCCGAGGAGTTAGTAGAATATTTGTTCAGATTAACAATAATGCCTTTTACAGTAGTGTTCGCCTAATGCAGGTGTGAATCCCCGATTTTTATATCCATTTAAGATAAAGAACTAGAGTAAAAGTCAATGAGGAGATCGTATCTTGTTGAAATTGTCTCAACTATCACTTTAAATTGGTGATGTAATTTATATAAGTTCTTCAACTTTTGTTCACCAATTTTCTTAAAGAAGGATTATTGTCGTCTAAGTGCTGCTGTTTAGGGTACCTAAATGTACAGTGTACTACTTTACAACTATTTTATTTCTTTTTGGATTTGGATTACGTCACTTAATGTAAAATTAGAACATTGGTTTGACTATATGACTAGGGTTGTATTTGTCTTTTTTCTTGTGACACTATTGTGCTTACAATCCTTGCATAGTTTTTCAATACAACTGCATAATTTTCATCTATTTTTCGCTTATTCACACTACAATTCTACAACTTAAGCAACAACAATTAGCCATTAACTATATTAGGTGTTTATTACAACAATTCTACAATGTGCATCTTTATAAAGTTTCTTGTTAATATCAATAATGTATTTCACGTTTTGTTTGCAGGGTGCCCCGAATATTAGCTAATATCAATAGAAAGTGTGTAAAGAATACCCAACCACAAAAACAGTGATAGTGCCTCCTCAGGATGTTCTTTGCACTGCCAACAAAGACATTATATTTTGGGTCATGTGTTAACAACATGAACTATGTTACTCTTAAAGAATAAACAAAACCTTCAACAACTTATAATGAAAGCCAAGAGCCAAATAGGCAACATCCATTTAGCCAATACATAATATTAAGCAAGACTAGTTGTATCAATTACACAGATTTCAACTGATTGATTATTTTGAAATTTAGTCCCTTCAATTTATTGAATACTAACTCTATGAAATCAGGGCGTCCTTTTTTTCATCAAATAGGTAGGTGGATAGGGACTAGGACCATTTTTGGTACGAGTTACAAAATTTTATGAAGCCATGGCCCAAATGCCATAAATGACCACCCATTACATTCGTCTACTGGCTTCTAATATAGGCATATAGCAATAATACCAGCTTGATCATCGATGCTTTAAATTTCTAGAACAATGGTACTAGAAAGTTGTTTGATGCACATCCCCTAGCCTCATGTTAGTAAATGAGGTGGAATCTGCTATAATCAAATGGTGAAAACCCACAATGGGTCCGGTCTAGGTTCATGTTTATTGACCCTTAAGTATTTGAGACTTGAGATTTTGAGATCGGTGTTGGATGAGTCTGAATGTGGATAATGAAATAAAAGGTATGAGCTTTGATATTTTAAATGTTTTGCCTAACATGAATGATTGCAAGTGCAGGATCAGGCAGAGATTTTCGCAGAGTGGTCCTGGTAAACTCAGATGCAATCATCACCTTGATGAACATTCAATATAGCCTCTTGATTCTATGGATAAAGCACAGTTGGATATGGATAAGATAGAGACATGGAAATCACACTTGCCAGTTTTCTATCGACCCATGGCTAATGAATATAGCATAATGGAATCACACAAAGATACATATGGTGGTGGGACCTGTCATATCTTCAATTTCTTGCTGTTTGGCCCTGCAATTATTTTTACTATTTTTATGAGTAATTCAAGGTTAAGCATTACAGATCAAGGTACTAAAGTAAAAAATTACAACCATGGATGGAATTGCCACTTTGGACCTAGACCGTAAACTAGTGACAAGAACTTTTCATTGAAGTAAAGTTGATGAAAAATCACCAGCATAACATCATATCAGTTCGCAGAATAAACTGCACCCTATTTTAAGTATTTTTACACCTACCCACAAAAAAAACCAGCACAACAATGAAAATTCTCTTCTTCACAAGCTGAATGAAAGGAATGCTTTAGAAATCTTAAGCATAAGAATGAAATTACAGACAAAGGGCTAACCTTTATTTAAAAAAAACAGAATCAACTATCCAATAGGATATCAATGAGCAAATAGTTCATCAACCCCAAGATGGTTGTAGTATCTAGTATGTCTCTATCTAACTCAATTGCCTAGTAGCTGCCTCTGAGGACTTGTTCGGTTTTCTGCTGATGTAAATCTTGCTGTAAACATTCTTGGTCCTGATATACAAGAGAATGTCTAAGACAAACCCAACAACACATGCTGCAGTCATGACTACAAAGACAAGTCTATAACAGTGACCTCCAACACAGGTGTTGCCTCCTCCGGGAATGGGAGTCGCTTCCCTATCATAGAGTATGCCAGCGAGCAGCCCGGAAAAGAGAAAAGAGCCAAGAGGAAGGTTGAGGATGAGAATGTTGTAAATGAGACCGTAATATTTGAGTCCAAATAACTCAGAAGCTGTTGGGACTGTAATGGCCAATCGGACTCCATAGCATAGGCCAACTATAACAGACCCAATGTACAGAGAACCAGGCATAGCCATGGCTAGGAGTATGTAACCGACAGCCATTAGAATCTGAGATGCTGCATTCCAAAGAGGTCTAGGAGTTGCAGCTTTCCTGTGAACAAAAAAACTTAGAATAAGAGCAACATAGATAGTTAATTTTGGACAAATAATATAAAGTCATTGATCAAACATGACATTATAACGCTCAATTATTACAATTAAACTCGGACTCTGATCAATCCTTTATGAAAAGGACCGACTCAAATATATATATATATTCTTTTATTACTTGAATGATTGATCATGCCCTTATAATGCTAGATTGAACAACTAATATTGTGTCATAAATAATATGGATTGACAAACATTTGTCACTGATTTTTTCTAATCGTTTTTTCCATTGTTTACTTTCATTATTGGAGCTT
The DNA here is from genome assembly GCA_009771035.1 of Lupinus albus. Taxonomy (NCBI): domain Eukaryota; kingdom Viridiplantae; phylum Streptophyta; class Magnoliopsida; order Fabales; family Fabaceae; genus Lupinus; species Lupinus albus. The sequence continues at coordinate 914,773 of CM019999.1, forward strand.
GTAGGAGTTTTCTGAGCCATCTATAATTTTTCCATCATGGAAGAAAATCTAACTTTCACTAGAACGCATTCATTTTTAAGAACTAAAAAAACAAAACGTAGTTATCTAGAAATGTGTGATCTAATGCTAGATGTTATAATGTTTGACATAAATAATGTTTATTAACAAAATATTTATCTTTAAATTTCTCCTAGTAATTTCATATATTCTTCGCTGTTCTTATAAGGGTTTCCTTCCCAAGAAAATTAACTTTCAACTGCATTTATCTCTAACCTTATCTAATGTGTGCCATAGAATGCAAAGTCTCTTTCACAAATAATACTAGTAAAAAATAAAAACCCATCACTATCGTCTTTCTATAGTGGATACAAAAGGTGACTTACTTGATGAAGTGCTCCGAAACCGAACCCGATATGATCCGTCCGAAAAATCCAAAGATACTAATCAATGAGACAAATAATGAAACATCGGTGTACCCGAGTGCCAACCCGATTTGACCCAAATTGTTCTGAACCGCCAAACCGGTACCAACTCCACACAGAAACGACACAAACAGGATCCAGAAATCCGCACTACTCAACGCCTCTAATATCGTGTGCTCCTCACCAACCTTCGCACGCGTCTTTATTTCCAGTTCCACCCCATCCACATTTTCATTTATGTTTTCTTCACTTTGAAGTAACGGTTCATTGACTTGCTGCTCTTCCATGTCAAGAACCGGTTCGAACCGTTTTTTGAAGAATGAATGAACCGGGATCCCCAATGGCAATGCCAACATGAGAAGCAAAACGACAGCGAACGCTGTTGAAACAAACGGAGTTGGATTTGGCAAGAATCCGAAAACTAACAAGTAAATAGCGATAACGACGGCAAGGCCGTTAAAGACGCCGAAGTATCTGGCTTCTTCATTCTCTTCAGAGGCGGTGGTGTACTTAACGGCGGGGACCTCTCGGAGGAAGAAGATACCGGCGAGAGAAACGGCGAAAGGAACAATAGCAAGCATGAGGAGAAAGGAAGCAGGGTCGTCAGAAAAGAGTGCAGAACATATGTTTGTGAAAATAGCAGTGCTCAATCCAACAAATCCTTTCAGAATTCCAGAAACTGGACCTCTATTTCTTCGAAAGTTACGTATGCAAGTGACCAAAACGGCAGTGTTCATCCACGTTGTGCTGTTTCCTCCCATGCACAGAAATACACACATCTACATTTATCAAATAGTAACTTAATAACACTCAGATCATAACAATGCATGCATCAAAATCATTGATGGAATTGATTCTATATATAGCACTTACCTGCCAGTACGGAAGAGGCTTAATTGTTTGGTTAACAACAAGCCACTGAACACCGTATCCGATTAGGCCTTCGACGGAACCAATTAGAAGCATGAGCCAAGTGGGGAATCGGTCGGAAGCGAGACCGGCGAGAAGGCCAAAGGCCTTGCCAACATCTTTGGCAACAGAGAGGTTGTTGAGTTCAACCTGAGTGAGGAACATGAGAGACTTGAGAGCATCGGAGTAGTTGGAAAAGGTGTAGTTGTTGCCGGAGATTGATTGAATCCAAACGGCGGCAACCAAACCCAGCCATTTGGTGGCGGTAGGGACGGAGGAGGGTAATATGGGAATGCCCATGAAAATAAGATGAATTGAATGAAGGAAGATTGTTATGGATGTAGCTTGAAATTAAGAGCAGCGGTGTAATAATATATATAGTGACATATTGGCACATTATTTTGTTTTGTTGAAGATGGACAACGGTTAAAATAATAGTTTGAGTAATTCAGTTACATTAATTTAAAGATAAAGAGAAGGGTGTGGAAGAAAAGAGGGTTCAACTGGGCAAGTGGAAGTGTTGTTTACTGTAGTTGGAGACGTGTGATATGGTGGTAATGCGTACACACTTCTCAACTTGATAGAGTAAGGATCCTTACTCAACTTGATAAATTTTAATATATTTTTTACCGTACAGCGTTTTCGATGTACTTTCCTTTGTAGGCCAAGGAAAGTAATATAAATAACATTTAAACATGGGACTTGAACCAAACACCATCCCCTCCTCATCACTTCAAGTCTACAACATATTAATGTCTTTAAATATATTCAAAACAAAATAAAATAGAAAAATATGTATATGTGTTATGCATGAGTTTTATATATTGTTATTGTATAATTTATCAATTTAATTTAATTTAATTTTTATTAACTCTTCATGAAAATAATATAAATAAGTATTGGATGAATTTTAAGTGTCTATAAAACTTTATATTGTATGGGTATACGCTTAAATAAAATAATATAATTCAGCAATATAAAAAGATATTGACCCGAAGGGTAGAGGAGTTAAGCGTGCTCTTCATTGTTTATTCTATTTTCTAAGTTGCTGACGTTGAAGGAAGCCTGATCTTACTCGTAAATCCTTTAAAAATATATACCCCATCTCAGCTCTTTTTCTATTAATTTTAGTTCAGAGTCGAGGTTGTATGCTTCTTTACTGGGATAAGGAAAATGTCTCAATGTGAACGAGAGTAAAGTTTTTAAAGAAATAAATTATTTCCCGATTAAAATTATGATATATGTCAAATTTAATTATTTTTATAAAATATTTTTAAATTTTAAAAAATATACTTGGAGAAGATAATTTATCTCCCACTACGTGGAAATATTTTATTCTCTATATAAATTTCATAATTTTCACTTATATATCTTATTTATCATACTTAATATTATTATTCACACTTTTAAATATTGATGTTATGCTTTCTGTTTTTTTACCTATTTAGATATTGTTATGATATTATTTGTTTTATTATTTTAATGATTATTTTAAAATAATCATTGTTGCTATTTAATGATTATTTTAACTCTTGTCTATAGTAAATTTCAAATTTTTATTAATATAAGAGTAAAATATATTGGTCTGAAATTATACAAACAGTTACTTTTTTATCATCTACTAACTCATCAATAATTATATATATATATATTATACTCTATGCACAATAAAAAAATAAGTGTGATTTTTTTAATAATGTAATTAAGTTAGTCAAAAAATAGTATAATGTGGAGGCAGGTCCAAATAATATAAGATTCGATGCTTCTTCATTATTTTTATTCGTTACATAGCATAACAATCATTCTAAGATTACATTGTGTAAAGTACTTTTATATTATATTGCAACGAACAATAAATAATGAAGACCAATAACTAATGAATTTATCTTCACAATATATCATATTTTGTTTAACTTAATTATTAATTTTTAAAATTATACTTATCTTTTTTACAGCGAGAGTAGATGTAATATATGTATATAAATTATGAGATTTGTATAGATGTAGAAAAATAAATAGTTATTTATATGATTTCACTTAAATTCAACTAGTAAATGAAACAAATGGTGAATTATATATTGATTGTATTTAAATTTTTACACTATTAATACATCACACAAGAAGATAAATATAAAATGCGCACCTCTCATAAAACAGCGGTCCACTAAATGAAGAAGTATTGCATCCTTAGGTGTTGCTTGGACAAGAACCCTGACCCCATGGCAAAAAATGAAACCATTTTTACTAGTGGCATGTTTTTAAATTGACACCTTTTAGTTAAAATAAAATAAGAAAAATACAAGTTAGTAAAAGTCTTCGAAATTATTACAAAAATATAAAATAAGAGGCATTGGAATTGACCCTAATGCGTTCATCAACGAATATTTTAGTATTCTTGTACAAATGAACAAGCCAACGAGTTAGTTCATTGGTAAAGTGGCATGATATTGACCCTAATGCGTTCATAAAAGAAAAAAAAAATTAATATCCTTATACAAATGAACAAGCCAATGAGATAGTTCATTGGCAAAGTGGCATGATATTGACCATAGTCACCTGAATTCAAAATCCGGCAAATACACTTTCCTTATCATTATTAAAAATTTGCTTATAGATAATAGTTGAACAAGTTAAATGTATTCAAATCATGGTGGGAATAAGTTATGCTGTAGATAGTCTTTTCTTAAGGTTTTGTCTGTTTTATATTTCAAAGCAATTATAGAGTGCACGAAATGAAAGAGGCAGAAGAATAGATAAGTTGTGTGTACTTGGAAAAGTAGAGAAGTAATAGATGTAATATGTTCATCATAGTAATAGATAAAAAAAGTTAATATTTGAGAAAAAATGAATAAACCGATAATGTATGAGTTTTATAAATTATTATTCTATCATTTATCATATATTTCTAATTATCATTGACTCTTCAAAAAAGTAATACAAATAAATGATTTAATGATATATTGATTATGTATAAATTTTTACACTAACAATAAATATATACTACACTCTTAATATTTATGCATTGGTTTCGTTTATTTATACCTTTATATTAATTTCGTTTAAAAAGTCAATCATATAAATTACAATAAGTTCTATAAAAAAAATTATATTGTGGACACATTAATATTAAATCCATAAAAAAGATAAACTAAATGTGGATTGAATCTTGAGTTCCATCTTTAGAGTCAACTTAAAATAAATAAAAAATTTGGTAAAGTGTATAAAAGGTTATTTTTACTTTTTTGGGAAATTGGTCCCATATAAAATTGCTTCTCATATGACTACATAGTAAGAATAAAATTATTTCAATTATATTCGCAATAATAATAGAATAATATATGTGAGTCAATAATCTTGAAGAAATGATCGTCAAATACAAATGTTTTTAATAATAAAATGATAAATAAATTCCAGAGTTGAAATGTGAATATATAATTTTGATATATAAAAAAAGATAAAGTTAATATTATTAGTAATGCACGCGTTAAGTATTATAGAAAAAGTAACTATCTCTTGGTGAAATTATGAAATTCTTTGGTGCTCATTTACATGAGAGGGGGTACTATGATATGTCCTTACCTCCTTTTGTTGGTACTACTGTTATATTTTCTCACCTATCTTTATCCTTTTAAAAAGTGTCCTTACTCGAATCTTTGAGTTTTGGACCTTAGCCCATTTAAAATCGTTTTATTTGATTTTAAAGCAAATAACTTAATAATTTTTATTTATTTGTGTTAGCGCGATTGAGCTTCCGCAACTTGGCACTGAGAACCTTTCAGGGATTGAAAGATACCTGGCATGGAAGATCACAACGTTTCGATTATTCTTTGATTGAATATAACTTCCCACTGATTACTATTTCTTGAAGCAATGCGTAGAGAGATCTCGTTTCTCATTCAACCGCGCTGTCTCCTTCTCTTCCTTCTCCTTGCAATCTTCCTCGTTTTCGCATTCTCTGCCTCTAAACTGGTTTGCCCCTTTTATTTAACCCTTTTTTTTATTATTATTATTATTTTATTGCTATTGCCACTGTGGATATGATTTCACTGATCTGAGTTTGTTTTTATTACAAAGAGTTTGGTTTGATTTTGTTTTCACTGATCTCAATCTTCAATTCCAAGTCTGTTTTGTGTCTTTTCTTCCTATACGAAGTAGTAATTATCATTTTATCTCACGATACTTTCAAAATGAGAGTTTATGTTAAATTTTGGTATGAGCCATGGTTTATGTCCAAAATATCTTTAATAGTTTATGTCTTTAATTTTTCTTTTATTGTCTTTAATTGTATAAGTCGATTCTTTAATTCCAAAAGCTGAAGCTGCTAAATGAAACACGTGAATTATATATCTGATATGCACTGTGTGGCTTGAAGCGTGGATAATACATAGATCCATCTTTGCTATGTTAAGTAACATGGCAACAGCTACAGATAGTTGAGGTGGGAGGCAATGTGTACTGAATATATGAAATCGATTGAAACTCGATATTGTTTGAGCGTGTATAGTAAGCAAATCATGTAGCTTAATTAGACATGGAAAAATAACTAGGTAATAATCAGTTTGCTGACTCAGCCAACTACTCTAACTAACTACAAACTTAGCTAACCAATTTTGAACCATATTCTAAGTTATAACTATGTTAATATAAATTCAAGTTCTATTTCGAGTTCGTCCATTCATGTATAACATATTACAAGTTTGACATTGGTCAATGGATTAAACGTTCAAACTTCCACCTGTAGTTTAACAGAAATAGTTCTGTGTACCTTTTCCATGTATCTCAGCTTAACAAAGTGAAGAGTTTGATGCAAGCTATTAAATCAGGGATAGACGTGTAATTGTTAGTTCCCATGGATATTCCCTTTCAGTACTAGTGAGGGGTGTCTGCAGGGTCCATGGTAAGGGATGCATTTGATGCTTATAAGAGGCTATGCATTACAGAGAGATGCGATAGATAGTGGTGATGTATGAGAAGGATACTAGATTGGGAGGGCATATGGTTATCAGGATGTGAAATAAATAGGGGAAGAATGGTATATTGACATGACAAGAATGGTAGGGAACTTTTTTGGTCTCAGTGTAACAAAAGAGCAAGAGTATTCTATATATTTGATTTCAATTTGAATCTTAAGAGTCATTTGATGAAATCAACCTGTCATGCTTAATGTTCAAACTTTATATTTTCCTGCCTACTCTAGCCATTCCCTGCTTATTGGAGTGTTTGTGTGATATGTTGGAGTTTAGAACTTCATCTCTGTTTGGAGAAAACTGAAGTTGTGTTTTGTAGCGTTAAGAGTTAAATTTGCGTCAGTGGTTGTGGTGATTTCTATCTACTGTAGGCTCATTGGTTAAGCTGTGTAAGCTCCATTGTGAATACAAATTGAAGCTCTTTCTTGTGTTATATTGTGTGTGTGCGCACCTGCATCGACTGTAAGAATAAAAATATATACAAAGCCTCTCTTCTGTATCATCTGATTGAAAATTGATTGTTAGATCATTTGTGAAATTTTTCCACTTATGATTTCCATCTTTATTTCTTGTTGGGTTCAGTTAATAATAAACCTTAACCTTTTCTGATGTAGGCTCTGGAGAAAATAGAAGAGGACCCTGAAATTACACACAGAGTATTCTTTGATGTTGATATCGATAAACAACATTTAGGTTGTTGAGCAACTATTTTTGAAATTTTACCAATTGCTATCATTTGGATCAATTCAAGTTACTAGGTTTTTTCATTAGAAAGAGGATACAGAAAGACAGAAGCCAACTATTTATGCTTAGATAGTATTAAAAAAAGTTTAAAAACATTCAATTCTTCTTCCTGTTTGCTATTAACAACCTGCAAAAACAATAATTTCTGCAGGTAGGATCGTGATTGGATTATATGGCCAAGTTGTACCAAAAACTGTAGGTAAGTTATTGATCCTCCATTTCAAGTTATTAGTCTGCAATTTAATTGCTTTTAATTGTGTGTCTAAGTTTCTATTTTGCATGAATCAAGAGCCAACATCTTTATAAGAAATATTCTATGGGGCATTCCCTTTTATTCACTATTTATACAGGGTCTAGACTTTCAGTATAGTCAAACCTAAATAGTCTTGATGAAGCTAGCCCATAGTTTATGCATTTTACATACAGTCATGCTTATCTTTTTTCATAACCTTGCAAGTTTTACTGATTGAATATTATCTGTGTGCAGAAAATTTTAGAGCTTTATGCACAGGTAATGGTAATCACTTTTTCATTTTGTTTTAACCTCTATTTGTCCTTGCACTGATAAGGAGTATTCCATGTTGAGTAGGGGAGAAAGGCAAGAGTGCCAGTGGCTTAAAACTTCACTACAAAGGCACACCACTTCATAGGATAATATCTGGTTTCGTGATTCAGGGTGGGGACATTGTTCATCATGATGGCAAGGGATCTGAGTCTATCTATGGTGCCACCTTTCCTGATGAGAATTTCAAGATAAAACATTCTCATGCTGGTGCATAACATCATTTGCCTGGATGAGTTCATTTTAAAAAATTGATGTTTTCTTCATTTAATTTACAATTTAGTTCATCCTTGGTTGCAGGCGTTGTCTCTATGGCGAATTCAGGACCTGATTCCAATGGTTCACAGTTTTTCATTACAACAGTAAAGGCCTATTGGTAAGTTTTTATGTCCTGCCAGTGGATAGTTTGAACAATTTCTTGACCAAGGCTAAGCTCTTGCGTGAACTTCAAATCTCTGAGTTATAAGAAGTTTTTGTGCAGTTATATTGAGTTCTCAAAGGTTGTGAACAATCTTTTCAAGCAGCCATTATATACTTTAGCCATTTAGTGTTTGATAATCTTGCATGTAGAAAGATACTGCTTTGAAAATTGTTTTCGAAAAAGCAAAATATATGCTCATTGTGCCATCATCACCATCACCAGCGATGATATCTATTTACATGCAAACATTCCAGGTTGGATGGAGACCATGTTGTCTTTGGGAAGGTTGTCCAAGGCATGGATATTGTGTTTGCAATTGAAGGGGGAGCTGGAACCTACAGTGGAAAACCCAGAAAGAAGGTAGTTATTGCTGACTCTGGAGAGATACCCAAGAGCCAGTGGGATGATGAACGTTGAACTTCCTCAGGACAGTGACGACCTTGATTTCTTGACTTAAAAATTGGTTTAGATAGAGACTGATTACCTTTATATAGAGTTGTAGCAACTTTTTTTTATTTTTTATAGTCTGTGTTCTTTCTTCTTTTGTGTACTGTATTTTTTTAAATGACTTTTGTGTGTATTTCACACACAACACAAAGCTGTTTGCTGTAGACAAAGGGGAAGAAATTAAAGACATTCATTCTCTTGTTTTGGTTGAATCTTCTGCATACAAATTTAATTTGCCGTGTTCGGCAATTTTGTTGTGAGTGTGGTATGTTCAATTCTATGTATGCCAGAATCCAGAAAGCAGAAAGAACATGCTAGTCCTGTTGGTAGGAATTCCCTAACCTCCTTTTTAAAATTTCTTAAACTCATTCTTCAGGGCTGGGGTTAATATTTTATGATGTGACTGCTATTTAAATATTAATAAGGAATCAGTTTTTGTATACAGATTTCATGATCCTGTGACAAAAATAAGAAATGATCATAATAAATTGAAGACAAGTCTCTGACAAGAATAGTGTTGGTAAGAAACATCTGCTTAAACTCCAACCAAGACATGCTCCATCTTCTGTCACGTCAAAGATCATTACAAAGGATCACATATGTAGGAGTGTTCTATCTAAGCTGGTCACCACCCCCAATTAACAACTTTGTAACCTATTTCAACACTGGCACACACAATACAGTTCGTATCCATGCTATAAGATTGAATGCACTCACTCATGTCACGAGGAACATAAAACAACTTCATTCAAAAAATTTGATGGATCGAGAATAGAAACCTAGAGAAAACTAGATTTAGAAATGACAACAACGCAAAGTGCCACACTGAGTTTTAGATTATGGCACTCTTCATTGAATTAAGGACTCTTTTTCCCTTTCTTCTTCTTCTTCTTCTCTGTCAAATATGAATATGAGAGAGGAACCCAACAAACCCAATTCTCTATACGACACTTCTTCATCACACCCTCTTCTCGCTAATCTCCCATACCCATCATCATCATTATCTTCACCAATCGAAGAAAATGCCTCAGACTCTGCCCCTTACCTACACATCTCTTACAATCACGGTCCTCGCTCCTTCAATGACCTTCCTTTCCTTTTCCTCTTCATCCTCTTCTCTCCACCTTTGCTTTCGGCATCTAAGCTGTCTTCCACCAGAATCCCAACTACTCCACTCTCTCTTCCTTCTCCTTCAACCCCAACACCTCCTCTTGTGTAAAACCTTCCATTTCAACATCATCTTCCAACTGGGTGGTGCTGCTTTCCCTCGATTTTTATTCGTCTTATTCTCCGCATATCATCAAGCATTTGACATGGACACTCGTTGCTACCTTCATTTTCAGCTTACCCATTTGCTGCTTCCTTCTTCTTTCACTCAAACATTACACCAAACACCTTGTCTACGCATCAATCCCATTCTTCATCATCATTCCAATCTTCCTCAATGTGTATTGGTTTGTTACCTGCACTGTAAGCTCCAATTGCAACCACGTGTTTCCTCCTGCGTATCGGATTTTGGTGCTGGTGTTCATCTTTTTTATAATTGGGATCATGGTGTGGATCTTGGTGGTGAATTGGCATTGGATTGAACTCACTGTGAGCATAATTGGGGTGGCTTCCAATGCGCTTTCGAGGAATTTGGGGTTGTTTGGGGTGTTATCTTGTTTGACAATTGGCTGGTTGTGTATTATGTGCCAATTGTATTGTTCATGGTGTTTGCAAGGTTAAATGGGAAGGTTGTGCCGAAGCATTTACATGGTGGTGAATATGATTGCGTTTGGAAGGAGGATAGTTGGGTGCCTGCTTATTTCGCATTGGCGATTCTCACTATGTTATGGTCTGCAACGGCTATGAAGGAAGCTCAAGTTTATGTTATTAGTGGGACTGTTGGTCATTGGTATTTCACCAAGGAGGATGAAACCCGTAGGTGGGGTATTATAACTTCTCTAAGGTGGACATCACTTCATCTTCTTTCTTTTTTTTTCCCATTCTTGTTCATCATTATTGTTGCTTATTATTTCCTTACTTGCTCTTGCTTATGATGTTTCACTCTAAGCATATATTAGATTGTGATTTTAGTGATGGACCACAAGGCTTTGGGCAGTGGGGACAAAGACTATACAAGTACAAATGTTTATGTGGGGGGGAAGGCAACAAAAAAATGCAAATATCTAACACTAGAAATGACTATCACGTGTGGAACATGATCAAAGTTGCTGTAAAAAAACAAAACCCTTATCATAGTAGGTTGGGTTGATTAGATGAATATGGCATCGTGTTATCTAAAAAACCAAGTATTCATGAATGTCATTTACTTTTCAATAGTCTCCTCTATACCTTTTATTAGTCCCCTTTTACCTCCAAGTATCTAACCATGTTACTGTTCAGCAATGTGAGCTTGTAATTTCTCAGGTATCTTGTAGCTTTTTGAACCAGTCAATAAGCCACTAGAGTCATTCAATGAACAAAAAATTGAAGGGTCCTTGTAGCTTTAATATGGAGATACTCGAAGTAGCTTTCGGAAAATGAAAAGCACTTCCAATATTTAGTCTACCAATTTTACCCTTCAAAATATTTAAAAATTACATTAGTTACTTCTAACTAAAAAACCGTATTAGTACTTTTTAGTCGTTTTTAAATTTTAGTTAGTTACAAAGCTAGTTTTTTCAAACAATTCTAGTTTAATAAGCTACCTACACAATTACAAGCTTTCAACTACCGTCAAAGCTACAAACTCACAGGTACAAGTTACTTTTGCCGAACAGAGCCTATGCATCCATAAAATAATCATTAGGCAATGCACTCAAATTTTAGGTGCCTTCCTACATATAACAAAAAAGCCTTAGTCCCATTAGGCTGGGTTGGCTATATGGATCAAATGATGTCATAATGCTCTATCATAAGTAATGTCTAGGTGCCGTCCTACATAGGTAGGGGGAAAATACTCTCAACGGTAGAAGCAAGTAATCATGCTCTTCTTCATGGTAGAACAATCATATCAAATTCCCGTGTTCTTCATGTTTATACAGCAATGCTACTGCATAAATTTTTACTCCAACGTTCAAATGTTTAGTTTGAGAGTGTTTTCTTTAATTTTATTCTTGAAATTATTAATTTGTTGCTTATGAAATTTCCATAGTGGAAGACTGTGAGTACTTGTGATGTTTCTTGTTGCTTCCAATTTTAATCATTCTCTCTAACTCCTTGGATGACAGATAGGGAAAAAACCCGAATATAATTCATATAATTGAATGATTGTTTCACATTTAGAAAGACATTAACTGTGAGACTTTGGCTGGCAGAAATGCTTTTGGTCCTTCTTCTGGCACAGTATGTTTATCAGGATTGCTTGTATCTGTTGTTCGAATGGTGCGATCTGCAGTTGATAATGCAAGACGAGAGGATGATACTGGGATAGTGAACCTTGTATTACGGTGCTGTGTTAATGCATTGCTTGCAGCATTTGATTTTCTTAATAAATTTACAATAAACTTTGCTGCAATAACTGGCGAAGCTTACTGCTCATCTGCAATGATGACATATGAACTTCTTAGACGTAATCTCCTCTCTGCTGTTTTTGTGGAGACCATCTCATCTCGCCTCCTGGCTGGAATTGTATTTGTCATCTCAGCAATATACACAATTGTGGTATGTTGTGTTAATCATTCTCTTTTTAATTCTTATGCCTTGCATTTGAGATTTGCTACTATGTGTTAGTTCTTAGTCTAGTGCAGACATAAATTCAAACAAGTCCTCTTGAAGCATGAAGCATGGGATAAGTGGATCTATGGTTGTAACCTGTGGCCTGTGGATGTTGATTATTGACCGTAACTTGCAATGAACTTTTGTCATTAACTTGTCTATATGTTCACGTGGCCGTCATGAGTTATAACTAATTTATGTGTCTATTCTCTCTTCCTTTTTTGTATTTGATTTGAGATGAGGAGGTTGCATGAGGATTTAAGTTGCCTAAAACTTCATTTCTTATAAAACTCCTGCCATATGATACCTTAAGAATCATATAAACCTCTTTTAAGCCTGGGGCATCTCTTGTTTGAATTTTTGGAAAAGAGTTGGTATTCTATTGGTTTCTTAAATTTTTGTTAGTTTGCTTTACTATTTTAATCATTTTCTGTCTCTTCTATGTATACTAGTCCTAATTATTTATGTCTAAGCAGGTCTGTGCTATATTAAATGGTGTGACTAATCCTTGGTCTGATTCATATTTTGTTGCTGCATTGGCTTGGTTGCTGCTGATATTAGTGCTGGGGTTCCTTGTGCATGTGCTAGATATTGTAATTGACACAATTTATGTCTGCTACGCGATAAACAGGGACAGAGGAGAGGTTTGTAAACAAGACGTGCATGAGGTTTATGTTAACTTACCCATTAGTAGAAATCTCAGACAACCCATTACTAGAAACACTCTAGGCGTGTAAATTATTCCCATGATTCAATTGTTTATGTGGACAGTATGTAGAATTGCCTATCAGCCTATTGTGCATACTTGTGAGTGTATTTCTATTTTGTTTTATAACAGAATGAGGGGGGATTAAGGAACCTTAAGAGCCGTCATTCAATAACAGAGGACACGGGAAATTTCACCATGAAAAAAATTCTAAGAAAGAAGGAAATTAGTGATATAACGTTGATTATGAAGCTTTATTGGATTGCTGCAAAACTTGTTTGGTGAATTTGTTCTCACTCAAGGCCCTTGTCACTGCGCCTTTAGTTCCTCAAGGGGGTAGTTTTCTGTGGAGAAAGGTGTTTTGCATTTCTGCTGCCAGTCTTACTTTTTGGTGCTTCTACTTTTGACTTTGGTTTTAATCCAATTCAACAGTACTTCTCCCTTCTGATAAAAGAGAAGTCACAAAAACTTAACTTTGTACCATCTTTTCATAAAAAAGATGACCATTTTTTATTTACTGAATAGCAGAACCCACTTTATTTACTCTAATTGCTTATGCTACTCTTTGCTTGGTAGGTTGGTAAAGGAATGTGATCAGTGATCATATAATCATAGCTTCAATATGTGCAGTGAGCAGTACTCAATAAAGAAAGTCTGCCCGTGCTTCCTTCCAATAGCATTTAACTTGTAGTGTACAATAACCTGTGAGTGGAGCTGCAAAGTTGTATGGAATTAGTTTTCCATGGTAATAATTAGTCAAAATTTAAGGAACCAAGCCTGGTGGTTTTAACAAGTGTCTCAACAGATGCTGATGGTAATATACATTGGGCCATTGTGTGTTATGTGCAAACTGCTTCAAGAATATGGCTTGCTATTGGTTTAGTGGGCCTTACATTATAGACCACTTCCACAGGAAGATTTGCTGAAACAAGCTAACCAATCTGGCTCTGCAATGAAATCCAAAATTGACTTAAAAAGACAGCAAATCTAAATGCTTCAATTTCTAGATTCATTTTGATCCAAATCTAAATGATTTTCTCTGTCTGATCTTGTTGTGTATTAGATCTAGACTCTACAGATAATTCTGAATAAGAATGTGCAAATAGCTAGCGTATACCATAATTATGGATGTATGCAAGCAGATATACATTTAATCAAATCAAAACAAGAACCAAGAAGATAAAGTTAGCCTAAATTATATGCTTTTCCTGTCAAATCACATAAAAGTGAGTACTTCCATGCAAAAGGTGTAATAACATAAAGTACTTGATTCAGGTAGCCTACCTCAATATAGGTAGAAATCATCCACAACCATCCTCTTCTAAACATCTTCTATTAATATTTATTTACTTCTTGTGTGTACATGGGTACGTATTTAGGATTTAGAAAAATAAACCTCTTTATGAGAAAACTAAATTTATCACCTCAAAAAATAATAACATACTTCTTTCTTGATAAAAGACTGATTTTTAAAAAATCTTAAATATGTATCTGAGTATACAATAACATCTTGGTTTGTGGTAGCCAGGAAAAAATGAATGATTGGGTTTCTCTCAAGTATTGGAAGGTCCAATAATAAAATATGAGGCCCAAATTAATTTCATCATTTACAATAATTTTTTGTCTAAAAATATTTTAAAATTTCTAAAGTTATATGTCACAATCTTATCTGGTAATGAACATCCCGTAATAGAGAAGGTTTGTGGGCCTAACCAGGAACTTATATAGTCAAGGAGAGGGCCATCCTATTGATGGAAATGTCTCCCCAGTCACCTGCATAACCCTCTGATGCTCTCATGGATTTTAGTGATTCTAATCTACATTTCCCATCCCTCCCATTAGCTAGAGCAATGCATTGATTTCTGAAAATATAACAGTAAGAAAAAATGCAGATGATACAGAATATAATATATGAATTAAACCCATAATTCGAGTCATTGCATGTATATGTAAGAATTTCTGCCACCACCTTGGTTACAGTGTTAACTGTATCTGCTTCTTTTTGTTAGACAAATGTGTGGGAAAACTCTAGTTCTTGGAGCCTGAAATCCCCAAGTTATAAGAACAAGAACAATATAAAAAACATATGATGACCAAGTTGGCAAGGGAACTGAACCGTAATTGGCGAGATGTACATAAACTGGTTTGTTATTACGAGATAAAGCTTAGTGTTTTTTCAACCATCTTGCTTAGCTTTCACGCAAAGACTATTTTGAGGAACAAAAAGTGTTTGGATGTGTGACTGTGTAATCCGATATGGGACCATCGTATAGTTATAGTTATACTGCAAATATAGTGTATGTATTTGTGTGGGTGAATGAGTGAAAATATAAAGCAGTGTAACACAAATACTGCACCAAGTAGCAATTGCCATTGATTATGAATGAGAGTTGAATAGTTGATCAAACAATCAAAAATGATTTCTTGGTACTTGCTCATCACTTCAACTAAGTTCTGTTCACTCATCATACTTTCAATTATTTATTCATACTCTTCATTAGTTAATTAGTATAGTTTTATAAAATAAAAATAGATTTTGTTGAAGTAAAAAAAATTATGATTAGTTATTATTTGGAATTTTAGATTGAAATTTTGGAATTCTATTAACATTTACAGAAAAATCATCATCTATTTTTTTACCCATAATATATATATATATATATATATATATCAAATTGTGATTTATGTTTAGGATATAACTCAAGTGAACTTTTTTTAAACGTTTTGATATCCTTCATTATGATAAGAGAGTTATCTAAATTCAAATGATAATTTGATACCCTTCATTTATTACATCATTTATTATTTAATTATACACCTTTTTTTTGTTACATCATTTTATCCAAAGCAAAATTATTCTCCATTTATTGGAGTTCCAAATGTTATAATATTCTTCATTTATTTTAATTTTTTATTGTTTTAGAAACATAATATTCACATTTTTTTCCTTGTCATCTTCTTCACCTCCTATTTCTCTTTCTAAATTTTGAGAAGTTCATGTGAATTACATAAAAATGTTTTAGTCAATATGTCAATTTTTACATTATAATGAGCTTCTAATTCATCAATAGTATTTTCCCAAAGCATGTACTATATATACCCTAGTAAAATATTGAACCTCGATACTAACTTTAAGAATACATTTTTATTAATTTTCTATTAATAATGGAGTAATACATAATTGAATAATAATGATGATATAAAAAAATTATTATACAAATAGTGATATTTATACAAAATTAAGGTCACCAATCCCTATTCTACAACTAGTAGAATATATGTCTATTGTTGGTGTAAAGATTTATATGCAGTCAATATATCATTTAATATCCATTTATATTAATTTTCTTGAAGATCTAGTTAATATGATTAAACATTAATAATGAATAATATTATGAGAATATATAAAACTCATACACTATACATTTTTTCAAGTAAATCTTCCCCCAAATAATGGTATTCATACAAATTTATTAACATATAACATTTGATATAAGATTAATAAGTTTTGAAGTGATATATTATTTGAGGGGAATATAAATTTTGTATTGGAAAATGATTTTTTTAACCTACGGAAAAGATAAACAATATATATTCATATAAAACCAACCTACAAATTATGTATAGCCTTTTTATAGGGTGGGAGGATTTATATTATAATTTTAGAGTAGAATATATCATTTCTATTAAAAAATATTGATATTAAATTTTCATTACTAAATTTTTCCTTTGTTTTTTTCTATTTCTTAATTGATGTCTTTAAAAGACTCATTAACATCACTATCTATGATTAAGATATTTATATTTTAACTTTATGATAAATGCTTATATTTAAATCCATTTAATATTGAATTCCAAGATATCTGAATTGCACTCATGTCATAGCTGATTTCAATGTTTTGAACTTTAGTTGAATATCCTATTATTATACCCTGAATAGAATTTTATATTTTCTTTTCTGTATAAACATTTGTCAGACTTCAGCAATAAGTGATTTAAACTTCAGTTAAAAATTATACTTTATGCGTGAGATTTCAATTTTTTCTTTTTACAAACACTAATCAAATCTTAACAACTAATGATTTAAACTTCAGTTCAATATTTTATTGGGTGAAATTTCATCCCCCCTATACAAACCTTTGTGAGGTTATTTGCCAAAAAAAGCTCAAAATGTATAAATGAGTATAAAATATTATGCATAACCTAGGACAAAAACGTAAATATGAAGAAAAACAATGGTATTTTCAATGCGCCCCTATCTATATATAAAAATCCAAATCCCCCATTCTTTCAATATTAAGAAGAAAAAGGTTAAGACCACTTTGGTTCAATTCTCCTCCTCACCTAACAACAATGGCGATGGCTTTCAAAATGGTACTGTTACACTACTTCAATATAACTATAAGTTTTATGTAACATGCTTTGTATATACATGTTAATGATTAATTCTGGGGTGGTTGTAGTATTATTATATATATTGTATTGTATAGTGTATGGTAATGATTAATGATTAATGATTAATGATTAATGATTAATGATTGGTTGTGAATTAATACTTTTAATATATAGGCTACTACTGGTATGTGGGTTACGGATGAGTGTAAGAATTCATTCATGGAGATGAAGTGGAAGAAGGTTCACAAATATGTTGTGTACAAGATCGATGAAAGGTCAAGACTTGTGACCGTTGATAAGGTGGGTGGTCCTGATGAGGGTTATGATGACCTTGCTGCTTCCTTACCCAATGATGATTGTAGATATGCTGTCTTCGACTTTGATTTTGTCACTGTTGATAATTGCCATAAGAGCAAGATCTTCTTCATTTATTGGTATGAATATGATCAATTGTTATCTCTAATCTCATCTCAATCATATTAGTAGTAATGAGTTACATTATTGTACTGTTAGGCACAATATTAATGATGATGAATAATTCTATGATTGAATATTGATTTTAAAAAGGAAGAGATTAGTAATGAGATATTAATTTTCAGGTCTCCAACAGCATCAAGGATAAGAGCAAAGATTCTATACGCAACATCAAAAGATGGGTTGAGAAGAGCTCTTGATGGAATCCACTATGAAGTTCAGGCCACTGATCCAACTGAGATGGGATTTGATATAATTCAAGACAGAGCAAAATAAAATGTTTTATTTTTTCAATCCTTAATTATTATTATCATGTGCTAAAGCTAATCACAATCTTACTATCTCTTATCAATTAATAATCAAATAACTCCAATCCAATGACTGTATCACATGTGCTCTTTTTTGTTTTTGGTTTTTATTTGGGGAGTTTAATTATATATGTTGCTTTTGGCTCCATTGTGATGTAAATGGCATGGGCATCTAATCTTGTATCTTTAGTTATGGATTTTATTGTATCTGATATATATCATTGTCTGGAGGGAGTATATGATAAGTTAAGGGCAAACAAACCTTTGGTTGTATACTTTCTTTTTTTAAATGATGGAAATTGTTGAAAACAATGGAACAGCTCAACTTTTCAGGAGGAAAGTTGATGTATTACCATATGTTGATTTAATTAATTAATGCTTTTTGCATTTCAACTCCTTATCTTTAACGATTTTAATATAGTAAATATGATAACTTGGGCTTAGTATTTAGTCCAATGGCATAAGGTAAAAAGTCTGCTAGATTGGCCAGACTTGAAAATGATTGTTCTAACCGTCTTTAACTAGTTTAAACTAGAATAACTCATAAGTGAACCAAACAGTTTACTTAATTTTCTTTTTTCTTTTTAAAATGTAACATACTCTAATATTTTGTTTTAGTCTGATCGAAAAAATATGAAAAAATATTACTTTAATATAAATATACATAATTATTAATTCTATAAAATTTTGCATTATATATAATTATATACTTATAAATAATTATTAATTATACATGACATCATTGAGTTATAGTTTAATCTCTTAAACATAATACATGACATCTTTCTATTTAATGTTGGACTAAGATTTTAGGACATTGCTCTATACCTGTTGAGGGTGCATCAGGACATTTTCTACCACCCTCATATCTTAACTTTCATAAAATATTACGCCCATGAGATTTTGAAGAAACCTCACAAGTCTCACATTGAAAGATTTTGAAAAAAATCTCATAAGTCCCACATTGGGGATGCAAGAGTTGTGACAAAATCTTATTCTATAAATAGAAGTATCCTCCCTTTATATTTTCTTGCACCAAGTTGAGTACGCTTATACTTAACTTTTTCTTTCTCCCTCATAATTTTCGCCGATGCATTTCCGGCAAATTTATCCCCCTTTCTTTTTGTGGCACTAAGAATTGACATGCAATCATATTGTGGGTAGTTCGGAAATTGACACTGGAAGTCAGATTGTGGGAATAGAATTGGCACCGGTAGCCATACTGTGGGAATTTCGAGAATTGGCACTGGTAGCCACTGTTTTATCCTGGGGACGGCGTGGTTGATAGTCTGCTTGCACATTTTGGGCAGTGTCACAAAACGTCTTAAAGAGAGCGACCTAATCGTGACTCAGCCAATAAGTATTATTTCGTGTCATTTAGAATTGTTGCAAGCTACCAACACAACAATTTTAAGACGTTTCCTACTGCAATGGAATTCATAATAATATTACTGATCTGAACAACTTCGACCTGAACAAACCATTTCGGTTTGATGAGACTAATTTCAAACGATGACAAACCAAGATGAAATTTTTCCTTACAGTGAAAAAAGGTTGCACAGGTTTTGGAAACTGATGTCTCGGTTTTGTTTGAACAAGCTGAAAAGAGGAAATAGATAAAATTGCTATTGATATAACTATCTGGAATGAAAATGATTACTTATGTAAGAATTTCATTTTGAATGGATTGTCTGATTATCTATATGATTACTAAAGCTCATACAAGTCTGTCAAATTAGTTTGGTATGCACTCCCAGAAAAAATATGATACTGAGGAAACTGGACTAAAAGGTATGATATTAGCCGCTACCTCAAGTATTAGATGACTGATGATAAATCAGTAGAATATCAATCCCACGAGATATAGAAAATTGCTCATGAGATCATTTTTGAGGGGATACCCCAGATGAACAATTTCAAGTGGCTGTCATTATTGACAAATTGTCACTTAGCTGGAAGGACTTTAAAAACGTCCCAAGGCACAAGACCAAAGAATTCTCTTTGGAATCTCTGATCACTTCTTCGCAGTGAAGAAGAGTCTCATAGACAAGATCAGACATATGAGGTGTTGTTTGTCTCATGAAGCCTATGGGCAATAACTTTAAGAATCAGAAACGAAATGAGAATAAGACTAAGAACAATAGTCGCAACAAGAATTGGAACCCTCAGAAGGTCCAATATGCTAAGCCACCCGCCAAGAATGACTACGGCAACCTGTTTATTTGCTTCAAATATGGGAAGCCAGGTCATATGCCACGTAACTGCAGAAACAAACCAATGAAACTTAATCCATAAGCTAACATGATTGATGAGCCATTTATGATAGTGTTATTTGAGGTTACTATGGTTGTAGAAACTAATGGGTGGTGGGTAGATATTGGTGCATCACGCCATGTCTGCTATGATCGTGTTATGTTCAAAACATATACGAATGCTGATAATAAGTAAGTGTTGTTGGGAGATTTTCACACCACTATTGTTGCAGGAACTGGTGATGTGGAGCTGGAGTTAAATATGGGAAGACTCTGATTCTCAAAGATGTCATGCACACTCCAGAGATGAGGAAGAGCTCAGTTACATGTATTCTTCTTAATAAGGTTGGTTTCACCTAAACTATAGGGGTAGACTTGTATACTCTTACTAAGAATAGGTTATTTGTAGGGAAATGGTACACCACTGATGGTATGCTTAAATTAAATGTTGATTTTCCATTAATAAAATTTCTAATTGCATTTACATGTTGTGTGATTTTAATATTTGTCTTTCTAGACTTTGTCATAATTATTAAACGTGGTATTTCGAATTTAAGTAACTTATGATTAATTCCTAAGTTATCTAAAAATGTTTTTTATTAATTAAATGACATTATTCATGAAACAACTGCACCATATTCACCTGAAATGAATGGTAAGACTGAAAGAAATAATAGAACTTTAACTTAATTAGTTATTGTTATTATCTTAAGTTTTGTTGCAACACCCTCTTGATGGGGTGAAATTTTATTGATTGTTTGCCAAGTGTTAAACAGTGTCCCAAAGGCTAAAAGCAAAATATTCTCATATGAAATCTTTAAGAATAGACAATCAAACTTGTCTTATTTGAGAACTTGGGGTTATCTAGCTTATGTTCAGATATCAGACCCCGAGAGAGTTAAACTCGCTAGTAGAGCCTATGAATGTGTATTCATTGAGTATGTTGTGAACAGTAAGACGTACAGGTTTTATGATCTTAACGCTAAAGTGATCATTGGGTCTAATGATGTTGACTTCAATGAAATAAAATTCCCTTTTAAATTGAGGAATAGTTGGGGCACATCAACTAGTCACACACCTGTGATTATAGATTGTGATGATGGGTTAGAAATAGAACCTAGAAGAAGTAAGAGAGTAAACACTGCTAGAGAGTATGGATCAAATTATATGGTCTGTACATTGGAAGATGATTCATCAACTATCCAATAATCTTTGACGTCCTTGGATGCAGATTTATGGCAAGAAGCCATAAATGATGAGATGGATTCTCTAGAGTCTAACAAGACTTGGCATTTGACTAACTTGTCACATGGTTGCAAACCGATTGGTTGTAAGTGGGTTTTGAAAAAGAAATTGAAACCTGATGGCACAGTGGATAAATACATGGCTCGCCTTGTAGCCAAAGGTTTCAGACAAAGAGAGAATATTGATTTCTTCGACACATTTTCATTTGTTACTAGAATAACATCAATTAGAGTACTAATATCGTTCGCAGCGATACATGATTTAATAGTACATCAAATGGATGTTAAAACCGTTTTTTTAAATGGTGATTTGGAAGAAGAAATCTACATGGAACAACCTGAAGGTTTTATAATCCATGGGCAAGAAAATAAGGTCTGCAAGTTAGATAAGTCATTGTATAGTCTTAAACAAGCAACTAAACAGTGACATGAAAAGTTTGATAACTTAATCATATCGAATAGGTTTAAGGTGAATGAAAGTGATAAATGCATTTATTACAAATCAGAAAATGACATTTACACTATCATATGTCTCTATGTAGACGACCTACTCATATTTGATTCCAACATTCATGTTGTGAATAATGTGAAATAAATGTTGTGTAATAACTTTGATATGAAAGACCTTGGAGAGGCAAATGTAATCCTTGGTATAAAGATTACTAGGTCAAAGGAAGGAATTTCTTTGGATCAATCGCATTATGTGGAAAAGATCATAAAGAAGTATAAATACTTTGACTGTAAACATGCTAGCACACCATATGACCCAAGTGTAAAACTTTTTAAGAACACTGGTGAAGGTGTAAGACAAACAGAGTATGCTAGCATCATTGACAGTCTTTGGTATGCCACTGATTGCACTAGACCCGACATTGCCTATGTTGTGGGACTATTGTGCAGGTTTACCAGTAGACCTAGTATAGAGCATTGGAATGCTATAGAAAGAGTAATGAGATACCTTAAGAAAACTATAAACCTTGGATTACATTACCAAAGGTTTCCAACTGTCCTAGAAGGTTACAACGATGCTGATTGGAACATTCTTTCAGATGATTCCAAAGCAACCAGTGGCTTTATATTTAGCATAGCTTGTGGAGCTATTTCTTGGAAGTCTAAGAAACATATTATTTTGGCTCAATCCACTATGGAAGCTAAGATGATAGCACTAGCAACAGCTAGTGAAGAAGCAAGCTGGCTTAGAAGCTTGCTAGCTGAGATTCCCATATGGGAAAGACCGATATCAGTTGTGTTGATCCATTGTGATAGTACCGCAGCTATTGCAAAGATTGAGAATCGTTTTTATAATTGTAAGAAACGACAAATATATTGTAAGCACAACACCATTAGAGAGTTTCTCTCTACATGAGCTGTTAGAATGGATCACGTACGCACTGAGAATAACTTAGCAGATCCTTTGACGAAAGGACTAGCTAGAGAGAAAGTTCATAATACTTCTAAGCTTATGGGACTATTTCCTTTAGAACGAAGATCATTCACGATGGTAACCTGACCTAACTGACTAGAGATCCCAAGAAGTAGGTTCAATGGGTAATAACAAGTCGTGAAGTGATATGAGAATGAACATGCTATGAAATTATGAGAAGCATGATTCCTGCAGTATATGTAAGGATGAGTTAAACTCTTAATGAGATCTATACTCCAATTGGAGTGGAGTACCTAGACTATATGAGTACTCTTGATAGACTCACCTATGTGAATGTGGAAGTGGGGGCCGCTTTCTACGAAATTTAGGGGCATAAATTTCTAGAGCGTTCACTAAACTGGGATAGATGTGCATGGCCTTTAACGCATATGCTTTATTGAATGCACATTTGAAAAGGTTGTGTATGGTTTGATGTCGGAGATAGAGTTCAAGACTACGAGTCACGCTAGTAAAATCTGGATCTTATTCACTATGCAAAGGTTGAAGTCGAATGACACCTTTGTTTATGCACAATCTTAATGAGACCACAGAAATTCCCGGAAATCGTTTTTTAATTTCAAGTGGGGGATTGTTGGAACTTGTTTTGTTGTGAAAATGAAAAAACTCAAAAGTCCCACATAGTGAGATTTTGAAGAAACCTCACAAGTCTCACATTGAAAGATTTTGAAAAAAATCTCATAAGTCCCACATTGGGGATGCAAGAGTTGTGACAAAATCTTATTCTATAAATAGAAGCATTCTCCCTTCATATTTTCTTGCACCAAGTTGAGTACGCTTTTACTTAACCTTTTCTTTCTCCCTCGTAATTTTCGCCGATGCATTTCTGGCAAACTTATCCTCCTTTCTTTCCGTGGCACTAAGAATTGGCACAGGCAGTCATATTGTGGGAATAGAATTGGCACCGGTAGCCATACTGTGGGAATTTCGAGAATTGGCACTGATAGCTATATTGTGGTGGTTGATAGTCTGCTTACACATTTTGGACAATGTCACGAAACGTCTTAAAGAGAGCGACCCGATACAACAATAAGTCAAAAGTTTTATATTTTTTCATTGTTTGTTTGCGTTTGTAGTGGCATGTTACTGTATTAACTTTTAATAAGTGTCTGCCTAATGATTTAAAACATCTCATTTAATAAGAGATAGTAATAAAATTAATCTAACGATAGGTACACAGAAGTGAGAGTAGACATTTCCTTAATAGTGTGCACTTCTTTTTGGTACAAAATAAATTAATTTACATAAAATCAAACAAGAAACAACTTACTATCATTGCCGCATTTTACAATTAGATATACATAATATACCTGTTTGGCCCAAGTCCATATAAATACTGAAATGCTTTAATGATTTTGTCATTCTAAAGATATGGTCCATAAAATATTTCTTATTCATAGGATTGGGCTCGGTTGGCAGGGCATAACTGAACATTTTCATTGGCAGTGTCATTTTCGTGCCACTGTGGTCCGTGGAAGAATCAACTTGAGCATGGAAACTTATCATCAAGTCTAATTATTTGTCCAACCCCACCTCAACTACTCTCTTCTTTAATCTTTATTCGCTAATTATTCTTCCTCAATAATTCTATTATCACATGTCCTTTCTAATCATTTTGTTTAGCAGAAAAAAATAAATTAAATGATTGATTTAATGTAATTGTGTTGGGTATCCCAAATGTGAATGAAAAATTCTCACATTGTGCAAAAGTAGATGAGTTGAAAAACATATAAGTGAATGAATTCATAGACCTATTGTCTTAAAGTCTTTCATCAAGATATGATGTCAAACTCATTTATATAATTTTTTTACTTAGCCCATGTAAGAATGTTATAGCATATTGATGAAAATCTCTCAAAAGTGATAGAGAGCCAATGAGTGAAGAAAGTGATGCAAGTAGATGGAGATGATATGGTTTCAAATCCATTTACATGTGTAGTTGAGTTTTATTTTAAAAATAAAGTTATTATAATTTATGTCTGTTGGGGAGTGTTGTTGACGATTGGCACTAGAGGGCGTCCATGCAACATGACAATTGACACCAGTATGAAAATTGTTTAAATAACAGATATATCTTTATCTATACTTGTCTCCCGAAACAAGAGTCCAATTCAATAAATCTCAATCATTCATTTATGTTAAATCTTATTTATTTCAGTGATGTATACATTTATGTCTTCAATTTCAGTATACATATGACTCATATTTGATTTATTTTAGTTTTCTACACACCACGAGAGCACCTTGTCCTAAATATAGAATGTTCTAACAATTATAATGTAATTCGTTAACTACATAGAAGTAGAACAGCATGTCTCATAAAATGTGTCCTAACATCATATCATGAATTTTTATTAGTTCGTTAACTTAAATACTTAATAAATAATAAGAGCTGAATTTTTTGCAAATGGAAATCATTACATAAATTTTTACAGATTTTGGAGGAGTGAACCATGAATATTGCTGTGTCTAACTCTGTCCCTACTGGTTCTTATGAGGTTTGCATTTGTTCTTCAGAAGCCAAATGCTGTGGTTTTGAAATTTATAGTATTGTTTTTGTTCTGCGTTTTGAGAATACAATCTGATGACTGTGATAAACGTGATTGATTGCTCTTAATTATGTATTATTGATAATATGGAATACTAGTGTATAAATGTCTACCATTGACAAGAAAGAAAAGTAATGCATAGTTTACTTGCTTTTTCAGTTGCTTGTTTCACTTATATTGAAGATACATCTACTTGTAGTTACCCTAATTATGACCAAATTTATCATCAATCATAGGAAATTCCAATTTATTGTTGTAGTATATATCATCTCCATACTCCAGTGTTGAGTGAGTGTTGCTTGCATGATTTACAAGTTAGAAGTTAGCTCCTTAATTAGAAGGTCTCATAAGTATTGTGCTATTTAGATGCTTAAATATAAGGTTCCTGTTTAGGCCTTCAGAATGTGACCTCGATGAATATAGTACTTCATGTTTAGGTGAAAACATATCTATTTGTCAATATGCAGGCATAAGATGCATCTTTGGCATTGATGGTGAATTGCTTTCTTCCTCATGTCTAGATCCCAAGTTTGAACTTCAAGTTTTCCATTTTTGTTGATTACATCTTTTGAAGGCATATATTCCAATCATGAAGAAAAAAGGTGCTAAACATGTATTTCATATGAGCCCCATTTTTTTATAGGTCACTATTTTTTATCACAATCTAAAAAGAATCACTATAGGAAACACTGTAATTCTTAGAAGGGTGTTTTGGTGAACCGGACTCAAGGCAACTGATTATGTAGCTGTTTGTTTGGTGTTTTAGAAAGCTAAAGTAAAAGTAAGCAGAATATTAAGTAACACTTTAAAGGTATTTTCTGGTATTGAAACTAGAAATAAATGAATATTTTAAAAGATAGTAAGTTTTGTTGGAAAAAAATATAGTATTTAGAATATTACTACTCCAATATCGATATATCATTCTTTAATTTATTTATTTATGTCTGCATACATGCATGGTTGAGATATATATTTTGTATAAAATATACCAAGTTGACTCAATATCGAAACTCGTCAAAGGGTATATATATATATATAACAAATCCAAGCAAACTCTGACAAGAAAACTTTACAGCTCATAGGATTGATTGAAAGTTAAAAGAAAAAATAAAAAGGAGGAATGATATGTAGGGAATAGGGATCACAGCAGTTTTAAGGCCGTGAATGACTGAAATCATGAGATGATACAATCACACCCTTCATCTCTGTGGCCCACTCAATATTGCTTCTTGTCCCCAACAGGATAATGGCCCTCTATGCCTATGTCTTTTGCCTTTAAATTCGGCAAACAAATTGTGAAATAAAAGTTTTTATTGGAATGAGATAGGATTAACAAAGTTCCCAGAGGTGATTTTCATTCATAAACAAAGTTAACATCCATCTTAATGTTTTAAATGCATTTTATAAAAATGAATAAATATCAGATGTCCTACTTTATGTAACTATTCAATTACAAAATGTTATTTTATTAAAAAAATTATAAAAATTTAAATTAATATTTTTCTATTATTTTATGAAATTTGATTGATTATAAATATAAAATCATAATTTTTTGGGACGGAAGATCTATATGTTATTGATAGATTGTGCAACCACTCATTTATCATTCCCTTTTATTTTCCTTGGCAACAATGATGAAAAAACTATTGGTTTGTATTTTATCATATGGAAAACCTACAAATTTTAAGTGAACAAGGACATCTTGTTTTAATGGACAAAACTACATACTCTCTCTTTTAAAACTAGTTAACATATATGTGGGGTAGCTGGTTAGCATTGGTAAATAATTTAAAAAGAAAAAATAATAGAAAAAAATTAAAATAAATTAGAGAATTTTTTTTAATATTATATATATATATGAAGTATTACATAATAATTTTTTGAAATATTAAATAAATTACATTGAATTTTTTTCCTTACATTATGCAACACTCATATTTCCGAATAGAAATATGTGGAGGATTAGTAGGCAAATAGCTTAATTTATGTGTCTGCAAAGTCTAAAGGTTTGAGTGTGTGTTGTAAAGATGGAGTAAAATTGAAGTAATTTATGACATGAGCTTAATTTATTAGATACTTTACCAAATGAATTTCCATTTGGTTACCCTGCTAACCCTGTCAAGACGATTTAAAACTTCCATGAGCAACCCTACTTTAATGATGAGAAGAGAAAATATTAGTAGGTGAAACACCAAATTGGCATGCATGTAAAAACATATGAATGAAGTATCTTCAATGAAAGAGAAGATAACTCATGACAGATCAATGATATATAGTTTCCTTGAATAAAAATCTCACATACTAGTTTTCAATATTTTCTTAGAGGAATTATTTTTAACATAAAAACTACTAAATGATATAACCATGTGTTAAATTCCGCATACCAAAAAATAATAATTCAAGCAACTCTAATAATTAATACAATGGTCTCAACTTAATGCTGATAACTTTAAATCATTGGTATTTAATTATTATTGTCTTTTAAATAATAAAAATATAAATGAATCATAAATAATATATTAATTATATATAAATTTATACATTGTAAATACATATAAATTATACTCATTTTAATATACCATAAACATGATATTTTATACACCCCAATATGTTTCCCATTTCATCAGTCATCACTTTGAACTCTCTTGGACATGTTGAGACTATACTTTATTAGTTTAATGATTCCTTATCCTTGGAATCCAAAATGTATCATTCTTTTCTGAGCATTGCAATTGATTTATTAATTGCATCATTTTTAAATTTATCAAATAAATCTCTTCATTCCGTCATACAATATATACCGTGGGTGTTGGACACACCCTTTAATGGATTATAGGCCAGTTAATGTAACAAACTTAAGTAAGATGGATTATAGAGTATAATTATATACCTAACTTATATGTATCAATAATTTATTAGTTTTATATATTGTCATTAAATTATTTATCATTCAATTTAATCATTATTGATTATTAAAAAAGTTAATACAAATAAATAGTAGATAATTTACTGATTGTGTCACACATTACACATATAATAATACCCCCAATTTAATATGATAAGTTAGTGATTTACTATTTGTAAGCTAAGAGCTTTTTAAATTATTTACTATAATCAAAGCTTGATTAATTAATTTTATCAACTATTTCCAAATTAATAAAGTATTAACTACATTATTTATCTTATACTTTCAACTTCTATTTTAACCCCTTAGCCAACTTTTTCAATCTACAACAGTAACTTTCCAATTAATCATATGAGAACCACATAATATTAGGATCCCTTTATCTGACTTTTCACGAATTTACAAGTTAACACAATAATTTTAAAAATATATGGTCATGAGAGTGAAATCAGACATATAAAAAAAATGAGAAAATGTGATTGATAAATGTATTTTAAACAATTATCATTTTATGTTATTAAGTGATTTTTATAAAATTATGTGTCTAACGGTATTAGGCTGAGTCAGCGAGGACAAATTGTGATGCCCATAAAGATACACATTCCCCAATACCAATTAAAGCACTAATTAAAAACATATAAAATTAATTAATAAGTATTATTCAGATATTTTTATATTAGGATTTTACATAAAAATGAAAAATCTCACAATGGTCGTGAGTGGACAGTATAACACAGCCTTCTGAGTCCCCCAGTCACACACTTCCTCACCACTCTCTCTGAAACTGAAATGGCTAAACTTGTATTTTCCTCCATCTTGTTCTTCTCCATTTTCTTCAACTCACTCTCCCAATTATTTTCTCTTTCTTCAGATCAACCTTCAAAAACATATATCTTTCGTATCGATTCTGAATCCAAACCCTCTATCTTCCCTACTCATTACAACTGGTACACTTCTGAGTTCACTGAAGAAACTCGCATCCTCCACCTATACGACACCGTTTTCCATGGCTTCTCTGCACACCTCACAGAACAACAACTTGCTTCTATACGCAACCATCCTTCTATACTCGCAGTCTTTGAGGACCGTCGCCGCAACCTGCACACCACTCGCTCTCCTCAGTTTCTCGGCCTTCGTAACCAGCGAGGTCTCTGGTCCGAATCTGACTACGGTTCTGACGTCATCATCGGAGTTTTTGACACCGGCGTCTGGCCTGAGAGACGTAGCTTCTCCGATACGAATCTCGGCCCCATTCCTCGCCGCTGGAAAGGTGCTTGTGAAACAGGAGTCAAATTTTCACCACGAAACTGCAACAAGAAGCTTATCGGTGCTAGATTCTTTTCTAAAGGTCATGAGGCAGGTGCGAGTTCTTCAGGTCCGATGAATCCTATCAACGAAACCGTTGAATTCCGATCCCCTCGTGACGCCGATGGCCATGGGACCCACACAGCATCCACCGCTGCTGGTCGCTATGCCTTTGAAGCAAGCATGTCTGGTTATGCTTCTGGAATCGCAAAGGGAGTTGCTCCTAAAGCGCGTTTAGCGGTTTACAAAGTGTGCTGGAAGAATTCAGGTTGCTTCGACTCTGATATCCTCGCCGCCTTCGACGCCGCTGTCAACGATGGCGTGGATGTGATTTCTATTTCAATCGGTGGAGGCGACGGCATTGCTTCTCCTTATTATCTAGACCCAATTGCAATCGGCTCATACGGTGCCGTTTCACGAGGGGTTTTTGTCTCTTGTTCTGGTGGGAATGATGGACCTAGCGGAATGTCAGTTACTAATTTGGCTCCTTGGTTAACAACCGTTGGAGCAGGAACCATTGATCGTGATTTCCCTTCACAAGTTATATTGGGTAACGGTAAAAAACTCTCTGGTGTTTCACTCTACTCTGGAGCAGCGTTAAAGGGTAAAATGTACGAATTAGTATACCCTGGGAAATCTGGAGCACTTGCTGATTCGCTCTGCATGGATAACTCCTTAGATCCAAAGATGGTGAGGGGCAAAATCGTAGTTTGCGATCGTGGTAGTAATCCTAGAGTTGCAAAGGGTTTGGTTGTGAAGAAAGCTGGTGGTGTTGGAATGATTCTAGCAAATGGAATTTCAAACGGTGAAGGTCTTGTCGGTGATGCTCATCTTCTTCCCGCATGTGCTGTTGGTGCAGACGAAGGTGATTTGATTAAAGCATACATCTCTTATTCCTCTTCTCATCGCAATGCTACTGCAACAGCAACAATCGATTTCAAAGGCACAATACTTGGAATCAAACCTGCACCGGTTCTTGCTTCTTTCTCTGCTAGAGGACCCAATGGTTTGAACCCTGAGATACTCAAACCGGATTTGATAGCACCGGGGGTTAACATCCTCGCTGCTTGGAGTGATGCTGTGGGTCCCACTGGTCTAGACTCTGATTCAAGAAGAACTGAATTCAACATTCTTTCTGGTACTTCCATGGCTTGTCCTCATGTCAGTGGCGCCGCTGCGTTGCTCAAATCTGCTCACCCGGATTGGAGCCCTGCCGCCGTAAGGTCCGCCATGATGACAACAGCCAACGTTTTTGACAACAGAAACCTTGTCGTGATTGATGAAGCCAGTGGGAATGGTTCAACTCCGTATGAGTTCGGAGCGGGTCATCTCAATTTGGGTCGTGCAATGGATCCGGGTTTGGTTTATGATATTACAAGCAATGATTATGTTAATTTTCTATGTGGTATTGGTTATGGGCCTCAGGTTATTCAGGTGATAACTAAAACAAAAGTTAGTTGTCCGGTGAGGAAACCGTCACCGGAGAATCTGAATTACCCGTCACTGGTTGCTATATTTCCGGTGACAGCAAAGGGGTTGTCGTCCAAGACATTTATAAGGACAGTCACAAATGTGGGGCCCGCGAACTCTGTTTACCGTTTGAAGGTGGAGTCGCAGGCGAAGGGGGTGACGGTGTCTGTGAGGCCGTCGCGGTTAGTGTTCTCGGAATCAGTTAAGAAAAGAAGTTTTATTGTGACGGTTAATGCTAATACCCGAACTCTTGAATTGGGTTCAAATGGGGCAGTATTCGGGTCACTTTCATGGAGTGATGGAAAACACGTGGTTCGGAGCCCCATTGTGGTTACTCAAATGGAACCGTTATAAAAGCTGAGGTCATGTTGTTTTGATCGATGCGACTAGTCTGTGGCACTTCTGTAACTTGACAACAGAGATTCTTCATATCTCATTTCTTTTTCCATTATATATTATTAATAACTTACCTAGGAGTGTGTGTAAGTGTAACCCCTTTTGTCAAAGTGACAAAGTTGGAGTTTTGCTTCTTTGCTTTGCTTGTATTTGTAGCCTTTTACTAGCCCATATATACTCTTTTATAAATTATAGCTTGTGGTTTGTATTTCAGTTTACACTGTTGTATCTTATTTGGACAATGCATGATTTTACAAAAATAGACCAAAAGAGCCCAATTTCTTTTATAGGCTGACTACATCAACTATACGCATCCCAACTGTTTTCTTTTTGCCTATTATTGTGATGTTTTATGTAAGATTTGTTGTTGCTTAAATTGTTTGCATATAAAACTCAATTTATATGATTTTTTTTTTGTAATAGGGGAAATAATATTTGAGGGATAAATAAATGGTAACGAATACAAATATAAAGATAAACTATATATTGTAATGAAACAACAAAGTAGTACTAAAGTAAGCTGGATTCACGATAGAAGGTGAAGGAGTAAAGTGTACTCGAACAATCATGCATGGAGCATGGTGATCATTTTTCTTTGTCTGTGCTTTCGGTATCACTGGCTACCAAACCCTGTAGACTTGGCTGGTTTCGAGTTTGAACAGGGAACATGAGAAGACAAGACAGAATGGGTTACCAATTCTTAATTGGATGTTTGAAAATTGAAATTGGTCACTCCCCCCTTTACTTAATTTTATGGACTTCCACAATTGGTATTATGCTATTTCTTTTTTTTATTGTCAATGTGATAATAGTTTTAACTTGTTTTTTCTATAGCAAGGCATGTATTATTAATAAGATATTCACAGGGTTCAATAAATAAAACTTTTAAATTGTAAAATGATGTAATATAATCAAAGTTTTGAAAATATATCCTAAAACATCAATTTATCAATTTGCTTTTTTATACTTAATTGTAATATCTATGTTATATCAGTATAAATATTTATATACAGTTAATATATCATCTAACATTTATTTGTATTACTTTTTTAGAGAGTAAATAATAATTGAAAATAAATATGAATGATAAAATGACAATATATCAATTCTTATATTGTTGGTGTATATATAATTTTATCTTTAATTATTTATAATTGGGGTTTGCTAATATGGGGAATGTGTATTTTCAGTTAGGTACATGTTAGCAAGGTGTACCAAAAGATTTGGACAAAATTACCCTTAAAGTTTTGTCTAACATGTTTTAGTAAACAGTGTAATCGATTACAGTATCCTGGTAATCAATTACACTATCCTGGTAATTGATTACATGAATAATGTAATCGATTACATAAGTGATGTAATCAATTACACTATCCTGGTAATCAATTACATGAATAATGTAATCGATTATATGAGTCATGTAATCGATTACACTATACTAGTAATCGATTACACTATACTAGTAATCGATTACAACATATTAAAAGCATCAGATATGTGCATTTTGTATACAAGCATCAGATATGTGCATTTTACACATTGTAATCGATTACACTATGTTTGGTAATCATTACATAAATCCGTTGAGTTTGTATTTGAAATTTTAAACTGGTGTAATCGATTACACCATATGGTAATCGATTACACTTATCAGAACAATCGATTACACTATGTGTGGGATAAAGTTAAATTACATAAGTACCTCTAGTTACTAAAACATGTTAGACAAAACTTTAAGGGTAATTTTGTCCAAATCTTTTGGTACACCTTGCTAACATGTACCTAACTGAAAATGCACATTCCTCATGTTAGCAAACCCCTTTATAATTAAGTAGACTTGTGTAAGTTTAGAGTCTTTAGATAAATTGTTTGGAATATTAATTTTCTTTATTAATCCCTTTCCCTGTGAATTTCATTGATTCTATGGCGTAGACCTAGAGACATGTGTCACTTCAAAAATATTAATGGTTTAGATTTTTAATCATTTTCAATTAAGTTTTATTTTTTAATCTTTAAAATTATCTGGACCTAATGATTTAGATTTTTAATCATTTTAAATTAAGTTTTATTTTTTAATCTTTGAAATTTTCTGAACCTCATAATCCATTACTGGAGTGTCCTGGAGATGATCCAGACCCCTTACAAATTGGGGACTCTATTTTAAAAACTTTTAAAATATAACATTTGTAGTTGTTAAGAAAAGGATAAATCTGTATAAAAATTATAATTAAATTAAAAATATTAAATCAACTTATAATATAATTAATAATTAATGACTTAAGTAGGATAAATATGAACATAAGGGAAGACAAATAATAACAATACTAAGATTTACATTCATGATCTTAATTGCCTATAACCTTAGTTGATGATTAAAATTTTGCAGCCTATTAAAGGCATGAGCATGGCTAAGATGGTGGTTCTCCATACTAAACGGAAGAAGTTGCACTCCATTTTTCAACAAATGCAAATAAAGGCTGGGAAAAACCTATGTATAATAATGTTATACAGTTCATCCATATTTTCTGTGTGTTTGTGACTCTTCCCAACATTGTCACGGTGCCAATGCTAATTCCCATTAGGCTTCCTTTGAAACTTATTCTCTGCAATATGGAAAATAAGAATGAAAATTTGCATAAAGAAGTAAACAATATTGTTTAATACTTTAGTGCTGCATATAAATGGTATGCGCATAAGGGTATTACATATTGTTTTAACTCACATCATACTCAAACAGGTTCACATATTGGTCCAGGCTACATAACTTGACCCTCAAACCCAAAAAAAGAGTGGCATGAACAATTTTATAACAGCAAAGAGCTTACTTTCCCATCAAATTTAATTTGGAAAGCATACTCAATGGAAGAGGGAAAAAAGGAAATTATGAGTGGATTACTAAACATTAAAAAGGAAATCTGAGGCAAAACATGAAGAATAGTGTCATGCCACATAAAGATTGGTATAATTTGATCCCTCCGTTGATGATATGAATTTTGGTATAATTTTAAAGTATAATATTCATGTATTATTGGGGTAAAAATTTATACACAGATGATATATTATTTATTAAGAATAAATTATACTTAAATATTAAATGATTGATAATGTAGTGTAAAAATGATTTTTTATATGTAAGATGGGTTTAGATTTTATGTGCCCAATTGTAAGGTGGAGCGATCCTAGTGAATAAAGAGTGTTTTTTATAGCTATAATTTGCCTTAAATACGCATAAATGCTAGACTGGGCCCATTTGGGATCAATCTATAGCAAGACCAGTAAAGCCTGCGAGAGAAATATGAAAACCTCTCTCTTTGGATCCAAAGGCCCATGTTTCTTCAACATTGCCAGTTTAGTTTGACAGGCTTATTAACTCTAATTGTAATCCTCAAGTTGGATTTGGAGAAGCTCCATTTGATTTTTCATGCATGCCATGCTGTTCATTCACATTGCTTTAGGGATCTTTCAATGTCACATCCACGTTTAACCGGTGATTGTAAAATGAAAGATATTATAGATATTGTGCTACCTGGTAGAAGCGATAAGACCATATTAAAGTTTATTATGTAATTTAATACTTAAAGATCTAATTTGTCTTAAATCACTAAATCAATATATGGTTTATAGGTGGTTGTTAAACTTAACTGAATATTATAATATATATTCTAAAGGTATAGTTAATACACAAAATCATTTAACTTTCGGGAGTTATAACAAATTAAAAGAAGTGAAAATTGGAGAAACTTGGAAAGCGAATCCAATAATTGTAGCTTACAGTTTAAAATGTCATTATCAGTTTTGAGATAAAGTTGGCGTGTCTTGGAAAGTCCGAAATTGTAGATAGTACCAATTAATTCATTTAAAAAAGTCATATACACAAAAATAAACTTGTGTGTATACCTGTCAAAACGGGCTACCCGGACGGGTTCGGGCTAGCCCGCTTTTGATTCGGGCTAAAACGGGTCGGACTAAAAAGCCCGGTTATATTTTATGTTGCTAAAAATGAGGCCCAAACCCACCCAAAGCGGGCTGCGGGCTGCGGCGGGCCGGCCGGATTATTTTATTATTTACACCAATGCAAAAAACTGATGCTTTTAATATGTTGTAATCGATTACGAGTATATTGTAATCGATTATAACATATTAAAAGCATTATTTTTTGCTGTTTTTTAAACATTGTAATCGATTACTAGTATTGTGTAATCGATTACACTGTTTAAAAAAGCAGCAAAACTGATGATTTTAATGTGTTGTAATCGATTACGAGTATATTGTAATCGATTACATCATGTAAAATGCACAGGTCTGATTAGTTTATCAGCATGTAATCGATTACCAGGGTTGTGTAATCGATTACACTGTTTAAAAAACAGCAAAAACTAATGTTTTTCATATGTTGTAATCGATTACGAGTATATCGTAATCGATTTCATCATGTAAAATGCACAGGTAAGAAAAGCCAAATGAGTAGACAATGGTCCGAACCCGAACGGGTAAGCCCGAATTTATTGTGGCCCGGCCGGGCCGGGCTAAAAAGTCCTGTTTAACTAAAATACTCAAACTTTAGTACCTAAACCCTATACATTTTCGGGCCTTGGCGGGCCGGCCCGCTATACCCGGCCCATTGTGACAGGTCTACTTGTGTGTACGCACTAAAAAAAATAATAATGTTTGATTTAATATTTCTTCTTACTTTGTGTATATAGTTTAAACTTTGAAGGACCAAAACCCAAAACTTGCCATATTTCGAAGGACCAAACTTAACCATCAACTACCAATTCTCGATTACCTGTAACCAATTAATATTAACAAATAATCGGAAGTAAATATTTACTACGTTTGTTTGTTTCTTGTTTGGATGGTAGCAAAAGGACCAGAAAGAGTAGGGATATAAAAATGAGAATACTAAATAACTATTTCAATTACATAAATCTTGAACTGATAATTATTATATAGGTATTATTATTATTATCATTATAAATTGCAATATAGAGAAAGGGAAAAGATAATTGAGTGAGAGCAATGATGATGAGGTAACCCCAATTAAGCAAACTGCTTTCTAACAATATGGTATGGTGGATCATCCACACACTTTCATATCATTTCCCTTCTCCAACCCTTTTATGTTATGGTGGATCATCCACACACTTACTCTTGGATCCACTTACTTCAAAAGTAAGTGGAAAAGACATATTCCTCATCTTAGCCGTCCAATCTTGGAACATTCAATGACTTAGAAGTACTCACCAATTCAAACCATTGGATTTCCCAAGAATGAATGATCATGATGTGATGTGTAGTAGGTTTTTTCCACTTACTTTTGGAGTAAGTAGATCTCTCCTATTTTAAAAAAATATTAATAATTAAAATTAAGTCAAAATCTCGATTCTTAAAATTTTGTTTATATCATATACAAATATTTATATTCAATATTGGACCATCTAATACTAAATTATCATCCACACCCATTGTCAATTTGTCATAGTTTGGTACGGTGAGGCCCAGCTAAGGCCCGACTGAATTAATGACATTAATTTTTTAATAATTGTATTTCACATTTAATTACTATGTTCCCTCTATATCTTCTAATGCTGAAGGTAATGTACATACTATATAGTAAATTAAAGGGAAATGAAGAATATGTGATAAAAAAAAGAGGAGTACTAGATAATAATAATAATTAAAAAATAAAGTATAAATATATATTGAGTTTGTAAGTTAATATGGAAAACATAAAAAGATATAAAATAGAGGGAATGATACTCTCAAATATTTATTTACACACGTTATTGACTATTATTCGATATACCATATTTTTTTAATGAATAATACCATACTTTTTTTCTGAGTATCATTCACAAAGTACAATCTTATAATTAGATTCCAATATCACACTTCCTTTATACTTTTATATTATCGTAAAGTAAAATAAACATATCATATATAAATATGAATGAAATATAAATAAATGCAATATCATTTCAGTGCTGTATTTCAAATTGAAAAATAGTAAAATTCATCAATTAAAGAGTTCCTGTAGCAAGAATGTATAAGACCTAATGAGTAATAACATTCTTAATAAAGAATAATAGTGAAGAACATTAATAAAGGCATTTTAGGAAATGATAAGTAAGGAAAGTTGGTCAGAAATTAATTTTCCAAGTATGACTAAGAAACCAGTGAATAGATATAGGTGAGGGCAAGTGATGCATGAGCTTTTAATATCAAAAATCATGGAGGGAAGGGTTGAGATGTTCCTTTCAGTCTCTGACAAGTGGTATGGCTTGGCAACTAGCAACTTGTTCATTGCATCACAAACTTGGAAAGTGTCTATTGTTGAAGAAAGGGAAAAGGTTACTTCTAGTATTTATTGTGAATATATAGTCATCCAAATTGTCCAACTGACCCCAACATAGTAGAAAAAAATAGAGGCACAACCAACTCTGTAGGTAGACTTGTACAAGTATTAAGTTTGAGGATGTCGGTCCTTGGTTAGGACATAGGAGTTATGACTATAGGTATACCAAGACTTGGACTTGGCTCAAGGGTAGTGTTCTTTAAAATTAATCTCATTTAATTAGGATCCAAAAATATTTGGAATGATATATATTAATAGACAATAAATCTTTTCATCTTTAACTAAATTACACCTATCATTCTTTTACTTTAAAACATGCATTACCCTGGATGTTCTTTGTGTTGGTGTAAAAAAAATAAAAGGATATAATGTATAATTTATTAAATCTTATGTGTGTTAGTGTATTTATTCTAAATTTGGATGCTATACATACACAATTAAATTATAGAATGGAAGAAGTATGAAATTAACAAGTAAAATGTATCCTACAAAATTTCAGAATAAACATATCAACATAAATATAGCAATTTAAGTCATAAAGTTGTTTTACTTGTATAGTTGTATTCCTAATGGTGAGAAAATTAACTACACTTAAAAAATGTTTTTTGTGAACATTATGGTAATGGTTAAGGATCATTTATTGCTTTCCAACTATCTCAACTAACACAACAATCTGTCCATCATCATTGAAAATAAATAATTAATGTATGCAATTTTTTTTGTTACAAAAAAAATGCAATCTTCTTGGCAGATTACATTCTTGCTTTCTCTTTTCTTTCCCATGTATAAAAAAAAACCCTCCTTCTACTCATTCTCTCTCCTTCCTAAGTGTTTAACTGTATAGTCATCCATCTTAATGAATATATGAGCTAAACTAAAGGTGAGACTTAAAGATCTAAAAACTGAAAGAAAAAAGTGGCTCATAACATGATGCAAATAAACAAACTTTCTAGTTTAGTAGATCTATTAAAGGTTTATCTTATTGATATCAACTTAATAACGGAGAGGATCATAACCACACATTAACCTTGATTATGATAATTTTAAAGTCACCATTTTGGCTTTGTATTGCTAAAATCATGCGGGAAAGTGTAGGTTACGTTCAAAGATCGTCTATAGAGTCATTGGAATATTGCCACATAAATATAGTGAAGATGACTAATTATTGTCGTTTAGCAATTATTGCATACAATAAATTAAACGTAGGTAAAATAATGAAGGGATTGACGTAATTTATATATAATCCATAATCAAGCTTTGATCAATTCCAATTTTCTCCAACATGTCCTAGAAAATAAGCAAGTCAAGACAAAAACAAGAGCAACTTTTAAACCACCACTACTACTACTACTACATTTAAATAAGATAATAACTAAAACAAAGATAAGTTCCAATGTAATTATATTTTTAAGAACTGATTACATCAACCTATCTACGTGTGTTCCATCATAATTTAGTAAAGATAAGAATCATCGTTTAAATCAATCAATTAGCTTATGACTTTTCCTTAAAACCAAGATTATAGAAAGAGATTGTTGAAAATATAGTAAGACATGCAGAAAATAAAGAAATTAAGTAAAGTGGAGTTGATTTGAGGCATATATTTGAATAGGGTAAGAGAGGGACCCAGAGGTGATTGACGGTGGTTGAAAGAGGACCCACCGCCGCAGCACCGCACATGTACCTACGTGGACTGCTACCAACTACTGCCCCCAAAAAATATTAAACGAAGAAGTAGGTAGGGTTTCAGGGCATAGTCACATGTCAATTATTTTTGTATATATCCTTTGTTTTCATGTCTTGCGAGTTGTAACTAAAAACCACAAAGTGAAAATGAAAAAAAAAAACAAAAATAGTTAAGTCCTTCGTTTGAGAGAACCTCATGTATCCTGATTTCAAGGAAGAGACAATTACTATAAAAAAACAAAGAAAATAATAATATGATAAGACATTTGTATCATTTATATATAATATAATAATATTTTTGTAAAAAATATACAAGTAAAATCAAGTATTTGTCATCTTACTTTGCTATACCCATATCTCTCGAATCCAAAATTATTTACAACTTTGCTCTATGCCTAACCCACTTTCATGAAGGAAGAGATAGATTCCTAACTCCCACTTTAATCTCGTTCCTGTTTTTAATCACGAAAGGAAGGTGGCACTACTTTTTGTTAGTGGTACCAACCATTAGGCAATTCAAGGAACAACCCTCCAATTTTGCCAAATCCATTTTCACATGACAAGTGCATGTTCATTTTTGTGAAAGTTTTCATTTGCTTAAGACTAAGCATATCATTTTAGTCCTACATAAAAATATTCAAGTACATTACTTTAAGACATACAACTAAATTATAGCCGCAAACCATAGAAGTCACGCCGGTTACGGGCCAACATATACTTAATACAAATCTCTTGTTACTAAATTGATAAGCACATGGGTTAAGTGACGACATTTTTAGGTACTCCGAAAATAATTAGTTTCTTATCAAAAAAGAAAAAAAAAATGGGAATATCCTTATTTATACCAAAAAAATAATTTCAATATTTATCTATTATTTAGGGACAAAATTGATTATTATTGACTAAATTAATGTCAACTTTGCTGAAATGTCAAATTGATGTCATTTTCTAAGATTTATGGAGTTAGTTAAGGGATTATGAAGTATGGAGATTATGTGATCCATATTTATGCACACGCAAAAGTATATCTAGAAGAGGGTGTGGATAAAAGTAGTTCTACCAAACAATGGGCAGTGCAAGTCATATTTGTCAATTATTTAGTAATATCGAAGGTCATCTTGATGGGGAGAGGATCTAGATATGAAGCCAAAGGACCCACTACTCGTGCATGTGATGTTGGTGGAGGTTGAGATAAAGAGATTATTTTTAGTTCATAACTTCTTATCTATAAATTAGTTTCTTAATATATTCATTTTGTATGTAGTGACTAATGTTCTTTTATTAATTAGGTGAGTGAATAAAATATTAAACAAGGATAAACATCAAAACTAACAATTAATGCACTCTGAAAAAATTCTTTAAAATGAATATATAAATAGGAATATAATTGTAATACATGACATTTTTCTTGTGCGTAGTAGAATGATATTTAGAGTTATTATTACGCGGTAATATAAGTTGATATGTGTCACTTTTCTTATTGGGTATGTGAACGTTTAGACTCATGAGACAATAAGTAATAAATTAAGGTGTTTGTATAACTTAATATAAAAAATTATAATCATATGAGTATTTAACATGTTTTTCTTATATCTTGTTTTTAATTTTAGTTAACCACTCTTTGGAGTTATTCCAATTATCATATTATTAAGATAAGATAAGATGTGGAATTTTGAAATCGGCATGGATCTATAATCTTAATACCCTTTCTCTAACTTCACCCTTCTTTGTATTTTAAAGAATAAATATATATTTTACTCTCTTATGTTTTTTTGATCTTACATGCTTGGTCCCTCAAGAAAAACTCAAAATGATTCACAATGATTTCAAATATGGGTAGTCCCTATCAGATATTGTAATATGTTAAAAAGATTAATTTGATAAACATTTGGAATTTTTGGAGATTATTTTGAGTTTTCCAATTTTTAAGAATAAAATTGATAAGATCAAAAAATATGAGAGATTAAAATGGATATTTATTCTATTTTAAATTGCTAATATTTTAAAATTCTTATCCAAACGCATGCTATGTGTTTGATTTTCTTCTATGACAAATCAAATATACTTATAGAGCAGCAGTCATTTGTCACTAATGTGTGAAAAACATTGGAGTTGGGTAAAATGGAATTATTATTTTATTGTCTCAAACCATCTCCCTATTAATAATAATGAAACAAGATATAAAAAGAATAATAAATTTTTTTTTTTTTAATTTATATGAAATTTTTTATTTGTGTAAGATATGATTTAAGATGTTGGATACTTATTTGCGAAACTGTAACAAATAGGTTCCGAATCATTTTAGCAGCGTCTAATAGGGATAAAATTCAAGACAAGTTATATTATCATAAATTTTCTATTGATTTTTGATGCTCTTGACTTTAGCACCTGTGAGGATACCCACGGCCGAATACACCAAAGTATAAGACTAATAAATCTCACAACTAAAATATTGAAGTTAGAAAGCAAATTAGTAGTAGTGATCAGGATCTGTAAGGTAATTCAATTAAGCAAAGCAGAGAAGATTAGTTATGACTCAGAATCTAGGATGTGATAATGCAGATAAATTATTGAACCTTGTACAGTAAAATACAAATAAAAGAGGTGTCATTACCAATTCACATATAATGGAAATTTCTAAAATTGTAAACTAATACTTGAAGTACAACATCCATATCATGACATCTTATAATTCCAGATTCGTGAATAAAGAAAATTAACAGGGAAAAATGAATCAAGTAGTAGATTGAGGTAACAATAAATTAAAATGGAGACAAATTTGGACAAATAGTGTGTTCAACTGTACTACTTCTATAGCATATGCATCAGTAACCAATGTTTATACAAATTAGAGAAGACAATAAGTTAAGAGAGATATTTCCAAACTAGTAAATTTCATTCTCTCCAAACACTAGATATATATATATATATATATATATATATATATATATATTCATTTCATTTTCAGTCTTCTGTAATCCCAAACATCAGTTTTCAAGCCCAAGAAATCATAAGCAGTACTAGTACTATTTCTCTTCCCACTACTAGTGGTGTTGCCAATGTCACTACCATCCCCACAGCTATAATCATTGCTATTCTGCATACCCAAATTGCAACCAAAGTAAAGGCTTCTATCCATATTCTTGAATGGTTGATCAGGCTCATTCATACGGGGAGGACTAATTGTTAGCTCAAGATTCAAGTCAGGGCAACGTTCTAACAAAGTTCCTCTGCCATCTTTATTATTACTCACAACCTCAAACATGCTTGACTTACTAGTAATACTAGGATCTTGTTCTTGTTTAACAACAGCAACAGAAGCTGATGAAGCAAAAGATATTGTGTTGGTTGCTGCAACAGATGTTTGAACTTCATGATCTTGAACACGATTCTCAGCATCATTAAGATGCCTGTGAGTTGCAGGGTCAATTCCTCTGCTCATAAGCTTTCTCCTTATATGAGTGTTCCAGTAATTCTTTATTTCATTGTCTGTTCTTCCTGGCAATCTTGCTGCTATCAAAGACCACCTAAAAGAACATTTTTTTAATCACATATTAGTCAAAACTCAAAACCCATTTCAATAAATATTGATCTTAACGATCTCCTTCCAAAAAAAACGAGCCCATATAAATAAAAACACTATTACTCAAGTTTTTTGGATCCCAATATTGAGCTTACTTGTTACCAAGGAGACTATGGAGTTTGATGATGAGTTCATCTTCTTCTTCAGTGAAGTTGCCACGTTTAAGGTCAGGACGAAGGTAGTTGATCCACCGGAGACGGCAACTCTTGCCGCATCGGAGAAGACCAGCTGCTTTGGGGAGAGAACGCCAACTTCCTTCACCATGAGCACGAATATAAGATATGAGTCTATCATCTTCTTCTTTAGTCCATGCACCTTTGTTTGTGTGTGCTTTCTCACAACAAGGAGACCTTCCCATATTAACTACTAATTATCAACACACAACTCAAAACTCCACCACTTCAGAGTTTCATTATTTATGTGTCAATCCTATATAATATATGATATATGATATGGTATTGTATGCTTGGATTGGAATATGGAAATTGGAAGGTAGAGTTGTAGTGTCATTTTTATAGGCTTTTTTTGACTCAAAGGATAGACATATATATATAAGAGAGAGGAGGAAGACCCTAATTGCCTTCTAGATGTGAGTTGGTGAGATAGGTTAAAGTGAGTGGCTGTTGGATCTCTCCACTGGACAACTATATTTGGTCCCAAATATTTGTTAGAACAATGATATTGAATCAAAAATAGAAAAAATAAATATTATTCAATTTTTAATTGATGTAAAATATCTTCATTAGTCCATCATATAATTTTGGAATCAAATATTGCTCTATGATAATACATTTATTATTATTATATTGAGAATTTGAACAGCTATTTAATATTATATTTTAAGATAATGAAAATGAAATTTTTGTTTTAAAAATTTATGTTTTAAGTTTTTGATAAAGGTTAGTTTTGTTTTTTCAATATCATGTTCTTTAAACAATATATTTACCACATTTTTATAATCTTATTATAATACTATATTTACATCAATGAGTTAAAAGGGGACATTAACTATGGGTACCCTTCAGGTTGGTATAAAGTAGAAAATATTAAAGTATGG
This sequence comes from Lupinus albus, assembly GCA_009771035.1. Classification (NCBI taxonomy): domain Eukaryota; kingdom Viridiplantae; phylum Streptophyta; class Magnoliopsida; order Fabales; family Fabaceae; genus Lupinus; species Lupinus albus. The sequence goes on from CM019999.1 coordinate 959,073, forward strand.
GCAAGGCAAGACAAGATGTGATATCTTGCTCCTTTTAGAAAAAGAGAAACATAGTGTATATCTAAGACGCCTTGCCCCAATATAGTAAATAAATAAAAACTTGAAGTTGTCCATTAATCTTGTGCTAATAAAAAAATTCAGTTCTCAATTCTTTTTTCAATAATCGTTGCATAAAATGTCAAGCTGTAATTAGGTAAAGTGTACGGCACCTCTGTATGACTGTATCTAATGGCTTCCAATTAGAAAAGGGTAGAAATTCACTTACTTCAAGAGTAAGTGGAAAAAATATACTTCACATCATGATCATTTATTATTGTAAAATCTAATGATTTGAATTGGTGAGTACATCTAAATCATTAGATTTTCTAAGATCGAATGACTAGAATGTGGAGTATGTCTTTTTCACTTACTCTTGAAGTAGGTGAATCCATCCCCATTAAAAAATTGGTTATTTCATTTACACTAACATGTGATCAATGGAATCAAATTAAAGTTGTAGAGTTTTGTTATTGTGAAAGTTGACTGAAATATAGAACCTAACATTTTTTTAATTTATATTTTATTAATATCTTGAATGTCACAACTTCATCTCACTCTAACCTTTTTTGTATATAAAGTGTTACATATCGACTTTCTTGTTATAATCAAATTAAACAGTTATACCAAACTCTAGTAACTTTCTCAATCTTCAATGTGGTAGTTTAGTTCTCTGTCCACAATTTTCCTCATTTATTTGAGCACCAATTATTCTTATTAATTGCTTAAATCACAAGCATGGTTCTAAAATACTCTGATAAAAGTTGGACAAATATCTAACTTAACATGTTTTCTCTAGTTTTATGTTTTCTTGTTCCATGAAATCACCACCAAATCTATAATTATATGTGGATAATCTACCCAATTCAAATAGAATGCCTTAGACATAAGAGTCCCACATGGGTTTAGTTTTCAATGAACTAGAAAATTATCTACTTCAGTAAGTTAATTGTAATGGGCAATTCCTTGAAAGAAATTGAACAGTAGTTAGGTTACAAGTGTGCCAAAGCAGAGATATAGTAATGGTAGTTGTGGTTCTTCATTCTAAGGGTGCATTAGGATGCATGTGAGATAGAGAGACAAGTTTCTAGAAGAGTTGAAAGTTGGGTTTAAGGAATGATTATGAAATAAGAGAAGGGGATATCAAAAGTTAAATGAGTTGGTTGTGGTGCAAGTTTAGGAAAGGTAGCAAGGGAAAAGGGTTGGTATAGGGGGAGTTTCATTAACCTTTTAGTTGTCACCTTCCCCCAATTGAATAATATTATACTAGTTATCTACCACCATGTATAAATTATGATATATTCATTCTCTATGAATATCAAGTGGATGGTAAGAGTTAATGTGATGGGTACAAGTTGCTTTCAAGGGTGAAAGATTGGGTCCAGTTGGGTAATTATTTTGGAGTATTTCACCAACCTTTTTCACTCCTTTTCTGACTGTACTTGCAATTCTAGTCCAAATCATCCATCGGTTACATGCTCAACACTATCACTCCCTACTACCTACTATCTAATTTAATTGTGCTAGGAATCAAATATGTGATACAAAGAAATAAGTAAAGTGATGAACATATACATGAATAATATATCTATGAACCTAATAAATTAGTTTTTAAATTAATATGTGATGTTTGATCTACTTATTTATTGGCTTATTATTGAAGTTCTGATGGTGATTTGCTCTTGGAAACAATTAAATTTTGCAATAATTTCTCCTACCTATTTGTTTTTAAAGAAAATGAACAACTCAACTAAGATCAAGAGCATGCAATTAACATGTATTAATTGGGTGAGGCAACAACACTACCTAACTCTAGAGTCTAGCCATAGGGTATCCAAAAAGATGCAATGTGGCTATAATGCTAGTTACCAAATAATAAAATGATGGATGAAATGCATAAATGCACACATCAATGTATGAAGCATCAACCATGGTCGCAATATGTTGGGTATGCAATTATTAAAAGAGATCATCCTATAATGGCCTCCTTAGCTAACCCAAAAGCAGAGTCACATGGGAAATTCTTAAAATTTGAAAATATATATATTAAAATTAAAAGGAAAAGGGAATAACAAGAACCAGGAAGAGAACACAGCGTACCATTTAAATCTACATAATTGTTTGTGTATGGTGACAGCCAGCACAGCAAACACGACTATGTCATGTGCTTAGGTACTCGTGGGAGGTTTACCTACCTCTTAGGTTGTCTTCCACATGCTGTTCTTCCTGAACATTAATCTTTTCTATTTGGTGGATAAAATTTAAAACCCATTATTCATTGCTCAAAAAATGTCTTTTTTTAACACTAATGACAGACACCAATTGCTGATACAGATTATCTATCTCAGACCATGCCTCGAGTTGATATTAACGTCATGCTTTTCTTTCCTTTTTAAATAGGATAGCATGTTCTACAGCCTGAGGATTATAATATATGAGGTGCTAGAGTCAGAGGGAAGTCATCTGAATCTTCGTAAAGTAACATTCAGAGGATAGGATAAGTCATCTAACTCGATTAGTAATTGCCATATCAAGCACTTTATCTGATCCTAGTCCAGCAAAATCTATCTTCTGAATGTTAAAATTATTAAAAATATGAGCTAGAACCCCACTTCCAAATTGCTGTATTTGTGTTAAACTTGCAGAGCTAAAGCACCACCTTCTATATATTCAGCACATGCATAGCTCTCACATTTACTGAATGTTAAAATTATTGGTTATCCTATGTTTAGATATACAGTGCATTACAACTGTGCTAATAGCCTAATACACAATTACACAAGATTCACATCAAACCTGTATGATTTTTACCATATGATTAGGTGATTAAAACTACTCTCATTTTGTAGTTTGAACACCAACTCTCTTCCAATACCTAACAGAAGTGTATATGATGTCGTGTGTTTGAAGAAAATATGCACATTATTGGTGGCATAAATGGTGTACAATTATTAAAGATCCAATATTTAATATTTTGTGATCAAAGCTTGCCTTAGAGTTCTCTCATCTCGTGGAGTACGTATTAATTTAGAGCATGTCACAGATGAGGTAAAGGCATGGAGGAGTTACTTGTCCAGATTGTGTTCACAGGTTTTCATAATTCTGGTTTACCTGCACGTGACATGTATACAATTAGTCTATTTGCATGTCTATCCTCCTTGTCAAATTCTTCAGAGAACAAAAACATGTCACTGGGGGTATAAAATGTTAATTTAAATATTATAATGTTGCTATTGAATGGAGTATTCAGTTGTGTATTTAGTCTATTCAAATAATCAGAATAACTGTAGCATTACTCCTATTGGTACAAAGAAAACAGATATTGAAACTGCGAAACTGATCCCAATATTTCTCATTATAGGTCACACATATGTCATATTTGAGTGAGATTAACAAAGCCGAGTCTACTTCCCTCTTTTGCGAACTTAGTACAGGTAACTGAAGATCACCACCACCACAGCAGTAACTACAACTCCGACAGCACCATGCACCAGTACAGTTGAGTCCTTAGGACTTAGGAGAAGCTGCCTTTGAGGGCACAGAGACTAGCTCTGAGTTTCTTATGTGATTCAGCATAATCTCTAAAAAAAAATTATCCTCATCCTGCCTGAGGGCCAGTTTGGAAGTAAGAGCAGCAGACAGATTCAAGTAATGGGAAAATACATCAATACACTCAGAATATTGCTACAAATAGCTAACCTTTACTTTTTCTTCAATGGATTTGGAGAAAAACCAAAACTTCCCATGGATGTCTTAGGTAAGCTAGTCTACATAAAAGTAAGTGCTAATAGATGCAATATGTTTGGTTTACTGTATAGACTTCATTAGTTGTGTATTTGGCAACACACAAACAGGCTTCATGGCATAGTAAGGAGACTTATGAAATACTAATGAAACACATTAAATTGGCAGGACAATGGACTAAATAAAACAAATGGGGACAACGTAATGGCCGTTTGAATTAAGCAATCCCGTTACCATTGCATACAATGATATGGGATTGCAAAACTCAGGAGCATCCAATAAAGCCTTGCCTGTTGGAAGTTTAAGCAGCCCCGCAGAATCTTCTTTTGAAAGTTCCCTGATATCAACAATGATATTTAGCTTCTAAATATAATTAAGATCAGCCCATATTTGGAGACAAAACTGAAGCTCTACAAATGTCCTAGTAGGAAGGCTAAAATAAGCAGCAGTATTGCACAAAGCTAAAGTCCTACACAAAGTATGAGTTGTCAAACTTCAGGGGATCCTCTGTCCAAGGGCCATCAAACCCTGATCTCTCTGGATGTGATATTCCCTTGTATCACCAAAGAAAACAGCCATAACCACAACAAGTAATAAAAAGATATACGCAAAAGGGCAATTACCAGCAAATGTCCCCCAGGCATTGCAACAATGTCCTTGTTAGACAGGCCCATTCTATAAAAGATATCACACAGATGTGGCACACATACCAACAGCATTCACATTTATGTTTTCATGTAAGATTCTTAACCTAGTTCATTTTAAATTGTGAGGTTTAAAAGTAAACAGAACACCTTCACAGCTCTAGTAAGATATTTACCTTGTTTGGCATCAGGAAGTCGCCCTTCTTTGGGAGATATTTTTTAACCCCACAAGAGATAAAGTAACATGAACTAACAAGATTCTGATATTGTCACAACAAACAATATATTAATATGGCACAACATACCCTTCTTCCGGGAACTTAGTCAATTGTGGGACCCCTAGTAACCTCAACTACAACAACACATGCAAGCTGGAAACACAAGGAGAGAAAACAATTTTAATTCAGATTCACATAATCTATGTAGCATTTGGTGATTCTATTCTACATTTATGAATGCATATGGTCGCGCAGCCGAAAATCTATGTTTCTATAAAATATGGACTTAATGTGCATTGGACTTCATCAGTTCGTGATATACAAGAAAATCCAGTAAAATGTCTTGATTCTGATGGAAATCAATTCTTAAGTTAGTTTTATAGTATGCAAGAAAACCTAATGTATTCAACCTCCTTGTAGAAATCTTAGGAGCTAAGGTTACATGCATGTAAAACACTAGTTATAAGAGAACTGGATCTCAACCAGGTAGATGCTTAAGCTGGTGAAATTTGAAACACACACCATTAACTAACACAGGAGCTTGAGCTTCAACTATATCTTGTTCTTTTCTTAACTATTAACCTTCAGGTGCACTTCTGCACTTGATCCGATGTTTAATAATAAAGCTATCCAGAAATCACTTCTTTTTGGGGATCTTTTTCCCTTTTGTGTCCAGCAGGAAAGGTGTGCAGGTCGTATGAAACTATCCAATAGTGTCATTTAATTAATTGAAAGAAAATTGGGTGGCCCAATGCATGAGGCTCCTGCCAGTGGGTCTGGGGAGGGTAGATGTACGTAGTCTTACCCTCTCAAGCAAAGATACAAAATTTATCTTTAGATTTGAAAACCCATCTACATACAGGTTACAAGGCAATCAACCTTATCAAAATTTGAAAGAAAGTTGGACGATACAAAAATTTGTTAAAGAGAAAAGTTGCCATCATAATCTTTGGATAGTACAGATTCGTATGCTCTAGATGACAAAGTAACTATCCAAATAAATAGTACAAAAAATGAGAATCTGCAAAAGACTGAACATGTTAAGTTTTCTCCCTAACATGGTTCATCGTAGAAAAGTTACCTATCCAAATTTAATGCATAGTCCTTGACAGATTGGTTAAAAACCTAAAAAAATATGAACTCATGAATTAAAAGAATTGCCAAGGCAGGCAAGTCTTTTTTGTTTCTGGGTAGAGAGAGGAATTTATGACACTAGAGATAGACAAGTACGAGTACAAAAAAGTCACCTTCAAAGAGAACCGGAAAAACGGACAAAACAACCCAGACTAGCTGATTAACTGACCAAAGCTAGACAATCTCTCTCCAACTGTATTCTTCTGTGGTCGAGGGTTGAAGTTATCAGTGTCAACCTTATGGTGCATAGGGTTCTATCTTCATACACTTTTGAGCACTTAAGTCTGTCCATTTAAGTTTCATTCAAGCACCCAACACTGAAACATGGTAAAAAATAGAAACAATGAACGAATAACAGCTTAACAATCTAGAGAAAAGCCTAAGCATAGCAACCATATAAGTATTGAGAATCGTAAATAATGTATAAACAGAAGAATTTGAGTTGCAAGTGGCAGAAAAAGGAACCATGAAATAAACATGAGATAAATGATCCAATTGTACACTCTCCAAACAAGATTGAAATCTCATTGATTCCATGTTACCGTTTCCATCTAATGAAATTCAATACAAAATTAGGGATTCACTATAGATTTTTACAATAACTGAATGAAGACAAATATGATCACCTGGTAAAGGTCTGCATATGTAATCCTGGGATGTTTTCCCTTCACTTCCTCTGTTACATAAGAAAATAATAGAAATCTCGGAAAGACGAGGAGAGTGACGTATATGCAGTGAATGATTATAATTTTGGCAATAAAACTGTAAGAGGTAAAGAAATTGAAATTGGAAGATGAGCATTGAAAATGTCAATCAGACCTATTAAGTCTTGTGGTGACTATAATTGTCGAATAACAGAAGTATTTGCAGATACAAGCATGGAGGAGCAACACAACTAACCAATAAAGTTGTGTTGATTGATTCATTGGTTATTTATTGTGTTAAAACTGAACTTTGTTATTTACGATTTCGAACCAGAACCAAGAACACGAGCTGAATATATTAATCATTGACATAGTAATGAAAGCATCTCAGTTCATTCTCTAAATTTTATAGTTTGAATAGTTAATCATCAAAGAATATTTAACTACCTAGGGCTAAGATAGATAGATAGATAGCACAGAAATGAATAGATATTTAACCTTGAATTGTTTGATTGATTGAAGAATGAAAGAGATGGGGATAAAATGATGTATAAGATACATAGACGGCAAGCGAAGCATGATATGAGCGCAGTTTCTGTTGGCGGTGAGTAAGCGGAGATGGCGGCGAGCCTTGTCGATCTCCTTTAGCTACTCTCAGTCAACAACCACCGCCGGCAAAGCCACTCTCATTTTTTATTGAACAACAAATGCAACTTCTCAACTTCATGAAAATATAAGCTTATCTATGATTTCTATGTATTTATACTTATTTTATTATTAGATAAACACTTTGTATTTGTCTACCCGTATTCTTATTTTATTATATTAAGTATTAAATTTTTATATATTTTATTTTATAAATTATAATATTTTTATATTGAGAGTATTTTATGTTAAAAAATTGTATTTATTATAATATTCATTTTAATTTAAGGTAAGATATGTGATTAATGTGCTAAGGATAGTTACTAGAGGTGTCAAAATGGGCTATCCGGATGGGTTCGGGTTAAACCGGGTCAGACTAAAAAGTCCAGATACAATTTATGTATATCAAAATGTAGCCCAAGCCCGCCCTATGTGGGTTGCGGGTTGTAGCGGGCCAGCCCGCATAATATTAAAAAAAATTATTTAAATTTTAACATATTTAATATATATATATCATTTGATATTAATGCATAAATGTTTTAACACAATTGTTATACTCAATGTAACCAAACTTATAGATATAATGCTATGTGTTTGAGCTAAGACATGATGTTAAGTCTATGGATATGATTCATAACATAACTAAAATGTGTCAAATTTAATACTCAAACCCTACAAAAATTCGGGTTGTGGCGGACCAGCCCGCACGGGCCCGCACATTTTGACACCTCTAATAGTTACTTAGGATTATATGATTTTTTTGTATAAATTAAAAAATATAAAGAAAAATAGGAAAATAAAAATTACATCATGATGATAATTATATTATGTTTCCCACACAATGTGAAAAGTATATTATGGATCCACCACTAGTCAAACACAATGCAAAATAAGATATATATATTCATATAGATATATAGAATAAATGAGAAAAGTTTCCAACACAATGCAAAATAAGTAATAAAGGCACCGTAGACATAAATCTCCACACTTTTTAAAGATATTTGCATATTAGACAAAATCAAGTAACGTGATAATGTTATTATATATTATACTCATTAAATAAACATTTTAATTGACACTAAAAATTATTCAATCTTTACCAAATATATCATATAGAAAATTATATTAATTTCATTATACCACATCAAATTATTGGGTAAAGGATAATTTGTTTAATCTCATCCAACATCTCACATATATGGCATAGATAAAGGATGAAGTAAAATATCAACTACAATCACCACGATATTAGTTTACATATGTTATGATAGTAAAGCAATACTACAAATAAAACATGTATAATTAAGCATTGTTATCCATAGGAAAATTAGGCACGATTTTTGTGTCTAATATGATATTTGATTTCTCAAGTAAATTATTTTTCGTGCAATATACAATTCTCCGACCGGCTCTCCATCAATTATGGATCCACCACTAGTCTTTCCACTTTAATAAGGGAAAGCAACCCATATATTACCATAACACCCATAAATAACATATGTACAAGGAGTGTTAAAGAGTGATTAATTTGCATGTTAGACTATGATAATCATAGAGGTATATGTATGAATTTTGTAAATGTTATTGGATAATTAGCTTATGAGTGTCATTAACAAGAGTTTGGCTAGTACCTACTGCGATTGCAACACGTGGCAAAAAAATAAATCAACGGTTATGATTTTAAATAAAAAATGAATAAATCTTTTAATTAAAATTTTTTTTCTAAATCCCTAAACCTCTTTCTCATTATCTCATTCAATGTTATTAAAACCGTACCGGTTATCAAACCGGTTAGGGTACTGGTATAGTGGTACAGTGGTTCAGTAATTAAACCGCATGCCGGTTAAACCGGACATACTTGCTTATATATATATATATGTAAACCTATAACAAAAAATTTCAAATAAGTAGATATTCATATTTATAATCCATATTCATAATTTACTTCAAATTCACACAAACAAACAACATTAAGTCTTTAATAAAATCAAAGTCTAAAGTACAAAACATATATTTATCCAAAATTATCACTTAACAAACGCAAAATACAAATAAATGACCCAAGTATCAATCATTGAAGTTGAAGAATTGGTGAAGAATTGAAAATTTGAAATTTAAAAAAAATAATAATAATAATGTACAAACCAACCGGTTTACCGGTTTTCACCGGTTTTGACCGGGTTTCAACCGGTTTTGACCGGTTATATTGCATATGCGGTATAACATACGTACCGTACCGGTTAGGGGTCCGGTTCACCGGTTTTCCGGTTGAACCGGCCGGTACGGCACGGTTTTCAAAACTATGATCTCATTTATCCTCTCCCTTTTTCAATGTAACTCTCCATCTTTATCCCATCTCTCTTCTCCCCTCCCTAGTAAAATCTCTCTTGTCCCAACCTACCATGTCTACCCATTCAATTGGTATGATGAAACTCACTCCACTAAGTTGCTGCTGGTTCGAGACAGACAAATTACAGTCTTATGTTCTAATAATTTCATATCTCTTCCTTGAATTTATTTGATTTCACTTCAATTCCCAAAGCCTAGTCACCTCACTCATGAAGGGAAGAGAATGACGAAGGGAATAAAATATACTTGCATGGTGGGTGTTTAAGATATGACTTTAAAGGATTTGTAGAGAATGAGAAGAGAAATGAGAAATATTTTCCATGGAGAAGAGAGATTTTACCATGGAGAGGAGAAGAGAGATGGGATAAAGATGAAGAGTTACATTGAAAAAGGGAGAAGAAAAATGAGATAATGAGAAAGAGGTTTAGGGATTTAGAATTTTTTTAATTAAAAAATTTATTCATTTTTATTTAAAATCATAACCGTTAATTTATTTTTTTGCCACGTGTCGCAATCGCAGTAGGTACTGGCATCTCCAGTAATAGAGAGGAGCCATACTCCATTAACAATGTTGCGAAACCCAGTCCCAATATTAAATTGGAAGAGATCCCATTTTAAGTTTAACTAGATTAAACGGTTAAACCATTCGGTCAAACCAATTAATTTTATATATAATTGATAAATTTTTTTCTCTATAAATATATAATTATATATTAATGCAAAAAATTTACAATTAATATTTATGTATAAATATATTAAACTAACACATCTCCATCTTTTTTATTCGATCAAGGTAAAACAAAACACTATACTAATGTTCCATTTTTTAATTTTAAGTGAACCGTTCGATTCACTTCTTGCGATATTCCAATTTAACCATGTTTAATATGGTAGAACTGAAATTTATCCGATTCAAAGTGATCTAACCAATTATTTGATTAGAATGCAAATGAGAGTCGTTTTCAAGTCCGATTAGCAATTAGATGAATCAAAACGCTCTTCCCTGTTAGTCATTAATTTTTTTGGGGTACAATGGTCATTAAAATTTAGATAATATTGAAGTGGTCATTAAAATTTAGATAATATTGAAGAATGAGAAATTTGAAACAAAGAGAAAACATATCAATCAATACCTAAGTAAACCTAACCAAATCTGAAAATAATATTACCAAATAAATAATAGATTAGAATAGATTGGATAGTCATTACATTATTTGTGTGAGGGCAATTAGTTAATCCTTGGAAAAATTACATATAAAATCCCTTCTCTTCTTCCACAACTCTTTTATTCTCCCTTTCCTCTTCGTTAGGGTTTTCATTCCACCTGTAATAACCACAACACTATTTCTCTTTCTTCCTTCTCGCTCTCTATTCCACTCCACTTCTACCTCACTCACCATTCTCTTCACCTCTATAGTGCGATTCCTTCAGGGTTTGGAATTCGGTTATTTTCGAATTTCTAGGGTTTCGGTGCGATAAATGATTAGATTGATTGCAATTGTGAATTACCGCTCGGTGGCGACCGAGTTCATGAATTAAGCGGTGGGTTTGGTTTTGTATGGAAACTCGTAGTCGGAAGCGGGCGGAGGCTTCCTCACCTGCCCCTTCATCTTCTTCTCCTCGTCCCACTACTCGTTCTACCAAACGCCCTCGTCTCTCTTCTTCCACCGCAACCGCCGCCACAACCACCACTGCAATCACAACAACTCCGTCTCGTTCGGTCAACACTCGTTCCCGCGCATCCAAGACCAAGGAACCCTTGCCGCCTAAAAACCCTCCGCTTATGGACCCCACCAATGAATCCTCCGGCTCGCGTGGTCGACGTGGCAAGAACAAGAACACCGTTGGGGACAATTCCGACAAGGGAAAAGAGAAAGAGCACGATGTGAGGATAAGGGAAGCGGAGAGGGGGAATGCTTTGAAAATGGAAAGTAGTGGCATAGGGGATGGCGATGATAACGACAGCGAGGGCGGCGTTGGCCATCAGAATCTGACGTCAGCGAGCAGTGCTCTTCAAGGGCTTCTTCGTAAACTCGGTGCTGGTTTTGATGATCTGCTTCCTTCGTCTGCCATGGGTTCTGCCTCGCATCAGAGTGCGAGGTTGAAGAAGATCCTTGCTGGATTGCGTGCTCATGGAGAAGAAGGTCGCCAGGTTGAGGCATTGACTCAGCTCTGTGAAATGCTTTCGATAGCGTCAGAGGAATCACTTAGTACTTTCTCAGTTGATTCATTTGTTCCGATACTAGTTGGGTTGTTGAATCATGAGAGCAATCCTGATATCATGCTCCTTGCTGCTAGGGCGCTGACCCATTTATGTGATGTGCTACCTTCATCGTGTGCTGCGGTCGTGCATTATGGTGCAGTGTCAATTTTCTGCGCGAGACTGCTTACAATCGAGTATATGGACTTAGCTGAACAGGTTGGTCACTTTCTCATCACTGATATGATTGGTGAAATGATTTTTGAAACTTGGAACAGATATAAGGCGTTTCATGTTTAGTTCTGATTGTGCATATTGATTTTAGGACTGTTTAATACGAGGTTCCCAAGTCTTTGTTATTTTCTATTGCCAGTTTATGTATTTGCTTTGTCATTGATCTGGTTCGTTGGGTTGTTGACATGAACAGTCTCTTCAAGCTCTAAAGAAGATATCTCAGGAGCACCCAACCGCCTGCTTACGAGCTGGGGCTCTTATGGCTGTGCTTTCTTATTTGGATTTCTTCTCAACTGGAGTTCAGGTAAGTGGCCATTGAAAAACCTAAGTACACTTTGGGGAAGATTATTGTTTTGGACAATAAGATACTTTCAGTGAACAAGCCTATACTGAAAAATTTCTATATTTCAGAGGGTAGCATTGTCTACTGCTGCAAATATGTGCAAGAAGCTTCCCTCAGATGCAGCTGATTTTGTGATGGAAGCGGTTCCTCTTTTGACAAACCTCCTTCAATACCATGATGCGAAGGTAAGGTTATATTTTGTTGTTAAACTTGTCATACCCCTAGGGACATTATTAATTTTATACCTTCACCACATGCAATTTTTGGTAGGTATTGGAGCATGCTTCTGTTTGTTTGACTCGAATAGCTGAAGCATTTGCATCATCTCCAGACAAATTAGACAAATTGTGCAATCATGGACTAGTAACACAAGCAGCCTCCCTCATTTCTACCAGCAGCTCTGGCGGTGGACAGGCTTCTCTCAGCACATCAACATATACTGTAAGTGCAATTTTTGCTTTTAAGTTGGATGCATTCTGTCTGTGGTCATTTGTCATTGACTTAATATGTGTTCACAGGGTCTAATCCGGCTTCTTTCAATTTGCGCAAGTGGGTCTCCACTTGGAGCTAAGAGTCAGCTTCTCCTTGGAATTAGTGGCATTCTTAAAGATATCCTCTCTGGTTCTGGAGTTTCTTCCAGTGCCTCTGTTTCTCCTGCATTGAGTAGGCCACCAGATCAGGTCTTGTGCACTTGTGAATTCTTTTTCTTCTGGTCATTTATGCCTAGTTGGTCTCTGTACAGCCTTATTTGACAGATTTTGGCTTTAAATTCATCATTTAGACCAACTTGATTTTTTCAGCTCACTTATCTTTGTGAAAGGATGAAAGTATTCTAACTCTCTATTATAACATACAGATATTTGAGATTGTGAACCTGGCAAATGAGCTTCTACCTCCATTGCCAAAAGAAACAATTTCCCTTCCAGTCAGCTTGAACTTGTTTGTGAAAGGGCCCATTGTAAAAAAGTCCTCTGCTGGCAGTTCTGGGAAAGAAGAGACAAATGGAAATGTTCCTGAGATATCAGCTCGTGAGAAGCTATTAAATGATCAGCCTGAGTTACTTCAACAATTTGAGATGGATCTCCTCCCAGTTTTAATACAGGTTGACACTTGTACCGATCAAATGTTTAAATTTTGCTTCATAACTTCTTGTTAATTAAAAAATTGGTTCTGTTCCTCGATATTCCTCCTCTTCTGTGATTATTGTTAGTGCTAACATTTGCTTTTGAAACAGATATATGGTTCAAGTGTCAATGGCCCTGTTCGGCACAAATGTCTGTCTGTCATCGGAAAATTGATGTATTTCAGCACTGCAGAGATGATCCAGACTTTATCGAGTGTAACCAATATATCAAGGTACCTAGAAGTTTATTTGAGTTGTTTATTAGAATAGAGTACAGTGTAATAGGAAGTTAGAAAGTTAGTTAGTTTTGTGTAAGAGTTAGTTAGAGGTTAGATAAGCTTGCACAGCAAGCTATCTCTTGTATGCCTCTATAAATATATTTATCCCTATCTCTTGTAACTAACTTCCATCAATAAGATTTCAGAGAATTAATTTATCTTTCACACTCTCCCTGTTTCTCTATCTTCTCTCCCTCTATTCTCTTTTCTCTTACAGTGTTGCTTGATATTCTCACTGCTTTTATTGAGTTAGGAAGCTTATGCATTGCTACTTTTATTCATATAGTTTCTTAGCTGGTGTCTTAGCATGGAAAGATCCACATGTTTTAGTTCCGGCTTTGCAAATTGCTGAAATTCTTATGGAAAAGCTTCCTGGGACATTCAGTAAGATGTTTATCAGAGAGGGTGTTGTCCATGCGGTGGACCAGCTTATTTTGGCTGGAAGCCCAACTAGTGTCTCTACCCAAGCATCTTCTGCTGGGAAAGACAATGATTCTGTATCTGGACTATCATCTCGTTCTAGGCGTTATCGGCGACGCAGCGGTAACAACAATACTGATGGAAATCATTTGGATAATCCGAAGAATCCAGTTTCGGTAAATATTGGTTCACCACCGAGCTCTGCGGATATTTCAACAACAAATTCCAATATCCGGTCATCTGTTAGCACAGCTGCTAGAGCTTTTAAAGATAAACACTTCCCTTCTGATCCTGGGGCTATTGACGTGGGTGTTACCGATGATCTTTTGCATCTGAAAAATCTTTGCATGAAGTTAAATGCTAGTGTTGATCACCAAAGGACGAATGGGAAGGGGAAATCTAAAACTTCTGCATTTGGTCTGGAAGAGAATTCTGCGAACAAAGAAGAGTATTTAATTGTGGTGTTATCTGACATGCTGAAGGAACTTGGCAAAGGAGATGGCGTATCCACATTTGAATTTATTGGAAGTGGTGTCGTTGCAGCTTTGCTGAATTATTTTTCTTGTGGGTATTTCTCTGAAGATCGAATATCAGAAACCAACTTGCCCAAGCTTCGCCAACAAGCACTTACAAGGTTCAAGTCATTTATAACTGTTGCACTACCTGCCAGTATTGGCGATCAGGTTATGGCTCCTATGTCTGTCCTAGTCCAGAAGCTTCAAAATGCCTTATCATCTTTGGAACGTTTCCCTGTTGTGCTGAGCCATTCAGCTAGATCATCTAGTGGAAGCACACGACTCTCCTCTGGACTAAGTGCATTATCACACCCCTTCAAGTTGCGTCTCTGTCGAGCCCAGGATGAAAAGTCACTCCGGGACTATTCATCCAATGTTGTACTGATTGATCCATTAGCAAGTTTAGCAGCCATTGAGGAGTTTCTTTGGCCTCGTATCCAGCAAAGTGAATCGGCCCAAAAGTCAACTGTACCCGTGGGGAATTCTGAACCTGGGACAACTGCTGGAACTGGTATTTTATCTCATTCCACCTCTACTCCTTCAACTACTCGTCGTCAATCTACTAGATCCAGAGCATCTGTTAATATAGGTGATACACCTAAAAAAGAAATTACTCAAGATAAGAGCACAAACTCATCTAAGGGCAAGGGAAAAGCTGTATTAAAGCCTGCACAAGAAGAGGTAAGAGGGCCTCAAACCAGGAATGCTGCACGTAGAAAAGCAGCTCTTGACAAAGATGCTCAAATGAAGACCGTAAATAGCGACTCTACTTCTGAGGTATGCTTCGAAGTCATAGGCATGAGTGTGTAATTCTACCGTGTTACCTTTTCTTCACAATTAGCTTATGACTCTTAACTATCTATTCTTTGTTGGGTAGTTTTTAGCCTTTACTCCTCCCTTTGTTTTTTCCCTTCTTCATATGGTCATTAATTTGTATGATTTTGTTTTGACTTAGAAAAGTAAAGTATAAAGGAAAGATTTGTTATAGTGCCATTTTAATAAACATGAAGTTGCTATTTTGCTTTGTGCACAGCAGGCTTGAAAAGGCATCTGAAATTTCTCTGCTGATATCTGTAGCTTTGGACACTCTAGGTTTTGTTGTTGTTAGATTGTGAAATGACTTATCTCTGCCATTTAGTTTATAAATTTGAACTATTTAGTCTTTGTTGCATAGTTCTTTTGCTCTTCCTTTTATTCCTTTCTTCATCTGCCCATTAATTTCTATGGTTTTTTTTGACTTAGAAAGTAAAATGCAAAGGAAAGATTCATAATAGTGACATTTTAATAAACCTAAAGATGCTGTATTGCGTTGCGCATTGCAGGCTTGGAAAGATGACTGAAATTTCTATTCTGATATCTGTGGCTTTTGACACTCTTGATTTTGTCGTTGTTAGTTGCTGAAATGACTTATTCCGCTGTTTAGTTTTTTAGCTTGCTAATGATGATAATTACTTGATTAAATTATATTCACCACTTACCCATTAAATCACTTAGCCCAAGTGCTCTTCTGATATTTTGTTGAGCAGTTGTTTTTTTCCTTTCTGCCACTCATTTATCTATGTTGTTCTGAAGCAACATACTGGTAACTGACATATTTGGGTTGCAGTAAAAATGGACACTTTAAATATGCGGACCCCCTTCCTCTCACACAAAATGCACACTTTAAGATTATTTGCGACTTTGTGTAGGACTACTTAAAATAATTTACTGTAGTATTTTTAACATTGAACTTGGTCAAATTATGAGATTTGAAGTGTGATACTCTTGGTACGGAATATTTCAGATTCATTTTTGGCTGGGGTTACCTATTTCAGATTGAGGTTTTATGACAGTTATTACATGGTAAATGTTGTTTCATTACACTTTTGTTGAAAGTTGGTAGGGTATTCACTGGTGTGATAATGTGGTATGCGGTGGATATGACCTAACTTGGGTACCAAGCACATTTTGTTTTTGCTTTGAATTAATTTTTTTACTTGGTTGATGTTTCCTGAGACAGTGTAAAAAATTTTGTGGCTATTTTCTGTTAAATGTTTTCTATCTAGTGACATTTCCATTTTTTGTGCTAGGATGAAGATTTGGAAATATCTCCTGTTGAGATTGATGAGGCATTGATGATTGATGATGATGATGATGATATATCTGATGATGAAGATGATGATCATGAAGATGTATGTTATCTAATGTTTCTTCATTTTCTTTGGTTAAAGTTTTCTCACTTAACAGTATATCATTTAAATAGTTATTGTGCCGTTGTCTTCATTGCTTTCCTGACATACCATTTTATCCTTTTTCATGTTTAACGTGACTTTTGATATGTTTTATATACACATCTTAGCAACAATCATTTTTTATGTTTAACCAAGATTGAACACTATCAAGTTAAGCTGCATTGTTTCTTAAAAAAATGTGCTTGTTCAAAATTTACGATGCAGATGTTGAGGGATGTTTCTCTCCCCGTTTGCTTGCCTGACAAAGTACATGATGTGAAATTGAGTGACTCTGCTGAGGATTGCGCTGTTGCTCCTGCAACAAGTGATGCCCAGACTAATGCAGCCTCAGGTTCTAGTAGCAAAGTTGTTACAACCAGGGGGTCAGACACTGCTGAGTTTAGGAATGGGTATTCTTTTAGCTCAAGGGGTGCATTGTCCTTCGCTGCTGCTGCTATGGCTGGACTTGGGTCTGTTAATAGCAGAGGTATCAGGGGTGGCAGGGATAGGCATGGGCGTCCATTGTTTGGTGCTTCTAATGATCCCCCAAAGTTGATCTTCATTGCTGGTGGGAAGCAGCTTAATAGGCATTTGACTATATATCAGGCAATTCAGAGACAGTTTGTTGTAGATGAAGATGACGAGGAGAGGTTTGCTGGCAGTTCATTGGTATCTAGTGACGGAACTAGGTCGTGGGGAGATATTTATACACTAACTTATCAGAGGGCTGAGAACCAAATGGACAGGGCTTCTACTGGTGGTTCAAGCTTAATTATTTCAAAATCTGGAAAATCTGGGTCTGCATCAAATTCTAGTTCTGAGGCCAAGCTGCATCAATCTTCTGTTCTTGATAGCATCTTGCAGGGAGAATTGCCCTGTGAGCTGGAGAAGTCTAATCCTACATACAACATATTGGCACTATTGCGTATGCTCGAGTGTTTGAACCAGCTAGCACCCCGTTTAAGGGTCCAAGCGGTTACTGATAGCTTTGCTATGGGAAAATCTTTGGATTTAGATGAGCTAGCTGTCACCAGTGGTGCTATTGTTCCTCCAGAGGAATTCATCAGCAGCAAACTTACTCCAAAATTATCTAGGCAAATACAAGATGCCCTAGCATTATGCTGTGGGAGTCTTCCCCCATGGTGTTACCAGTTAACTAAAGCATGCCCTTTTTTGTTCCCTTTTGAGACCCGGCGACAGTACTTCTATTCTACTGCCTTCGGGTTATCTCGTGCTCTACATCGGCTGCAGCAGCAACAAGGTGCAGATGGTCATGGATCAACAAATGAAAGAGAGGTTAGGGTTGGGAGATTACAGCGCCAGAAAGTCCGCGTTTCTCGAAATCGTATTTTGGATTCTGCTGCTAAAGTAATGGAGATGTATTCTAGCCAAAAGGCTGTACTTGAAGTAGAATACTTTGGTGAAGTTGGCACCGGCCTCGGTCCCACCCTTGAGTTTTATACACTTTTAAGTCACGACTTGCAAAAGGTTGGACTGCAAATATGGAGATCAGATTCTTATGAGAACTTTCAAATGGAAATTGATGGTAATAAAAAGAAAAGTAAAAGCATTGAACGCTCTTTTGCCGGAGACACAGAACTTGTTCAGTCTCGTTTTGGATTGTTTCCTCGACCTTGGCCTGCAAATTCCGATGCGTCTGAGGGTAGCCAGTTTTATAAAGTGATCGAATATTTCCGGTTGATAGGCCGTGTAGTTGCTAAAGCTCTTCAAGATGGACGCTTACTGGATTTGCCATTGTCGGTGTCATTTTATAAGCTCGTTCTTGGTCAAGTAAGTTGTTAATAAAGCTGATGGGTTAACCATTTTCATATGTATAGTTGATTTGATTGCCAAATTTATTTTAGTCTTACATTTATCCTTTAATTTATTGCAGGAGCTTGATTTGCATGACATTCTTGTTATTGATGCTGGGCTTGGTAAAACTTTGCAAGAGTTGAATGCCCTTTTTTGCCGGAAAAATTATTTAGAATCTGCTGGTAGCTATACTGATAAGATTGCTGATTTACATTTTCGTGGAGCCCCAATTGAAGATCTCTGCTTGGATTTCACACTTCCGGGTTATCCAGAATACATTTTGAAACCGGGAGATGAAATTGTATGCACCTACACTCTGATTCTTTCTTTTTTTCTTTTGTGATTCTTATTCTGTTTGTAATTATGAAAATTTCTTTGAACTTCCTGTTATAAATGTTCAGGTTAACATCAATAATTTGGAGGAGTACATATCCATGGTGGTTGATGCAACTGTCAAGACTGGAATCATGCGTCAAATAGAAGCATTTAGAGCAGGATTCAATCAGGTTAAATGCTGATTATAATTAAGTCATTTAACTTCTGTTTACCTTGTTTGGTGATGCCGAAAGTTTTTTAATCTAAAATGGAATCAATGTTTTTAAATAAATTAAAAAACTGTGATTAGTTGGCTATGGCATTCTTGTCTTTGCTAATTTATTTTTGTGTGTTCTATTATTCTCTTCCAGTCCCTTGTAATTGTCTGGAAATAAATTATATTGAAAATTAAACTCAACTGGGTTTCAATTTGAAAGTATTTAGCATTTTAAAGTTTACCTGGTGCACGTCATCTGAGATTTCTGAGGGGACAGATGCTATTCAAAGTGCATTTTTTTGTTATATCTTGATCTTAGTTACAGATATTTATTGCCTCAATCTCATTTTGGATATATGAGTTGATAAATTATGCAACATTCATTTACACTCTTTTGTTTGTGTTGAGTTGTTGACTACCAATTTCCATTCACCCCCTTTCCACTGTGCATTAAGAGAGGAGGTAGAAAACAATCGTACCCCCTTCCGCCCAACAAGAAATATTGTGTAGTTGAATGTCAATTTTTGATACATTCTGAAGGGGTGTTGTTTGTGAATTGAGGGGATGAACATGGTGTTTTGCTAGACTCTATTTTATGTTGAGGAGATGAGCAGAATAATAGTCGGAAATGCTTGTTAGCTATTTAATTATCCAATTTCAGAAACTAAAGGTCTGTCACTTTCACTTGGTCAATTTAGGTTTTTGACATTTCAAGTCTACAAATTTTTACTCCCCAAGAACTGGACTATTTGCTTTGTGGTCGTAGAGAGTTGTGGAAGGTATGTTTTAAACCCAAATTTATTATATGCTTATAACAAATTTTGAATTCGCACCATGGGCATTATAACAATCATGTTTATTTGTATTTTCTGCAGGTTGAGACACTAGCCGATCATTTAAAGTTTGATCATGGGTACACTGCCAAGAGCCCTGCTATAGTTAATGTACGATTCTTTTCCTGTCACGAGGACAATTGAGTAATGTGGAAAGTTCAGGGCTGTTATGCTTGATTGCTCAACCTGTTTTTTTGTTATTTTCAGTTACTTGAAATAATGGGAGAGTTCACACCAGAACAGCAGCGTGCCTTCTGTCAATTTGTTACTGGTGCTCCTAGGTTGCCACCTGGTGGACTGGCTGTTCTAAATCCAAAACTAACAATCGTGAGGAAGGTATTCAGAACATAATTTTTCACGTGCTATCTGTGTTTCATAGTTCATTTTCGCACGTTGGTGTAATTTTTTATTGCATATCTTGAATGCTGTTTTTTTTATTGGGTGAGGGATGAACCGTACATGCTTCTTTAGGTTTGGTGATTGCCTATGTTATTGCTGCTTATTTTTAAGAGGAGAGATCCATTGACTCCAAGAGTAAGTTTTTTAAACTTACTCCACATCTTAGCCATTAATTCTATGGAAATCTACTGGTTTGAATTAGTTGGTAGATCTAAACCATTGGATTTCCCTAAAATTGATGGCTAAGATGTGGAGTAGGTTTAAAAAACTTACTCTTGGAGTAAGTGGATCTCCACCCTATTTTTAATAAAGATATTATCTCTTAAAAAACTATTTCTTAAGTTACATGACATCTCTTGGTCGTCTGCCTATCAGAATAGAAGCAACATTGATGTGCAAAAGATTTATTTGATTCAAGTGAAATAAAAGAAATGAAGACGTTTTGGTTTTCTTTGTTGCATCCCAGTTTCCTAGTTATTTGTGTATGTTATGTCTTTAAAATTTAAAAGGTGAAAAGTCCAATATTAATGTAATTACATGTCTGGGTACAGCTTTCGTCAACTGCAGCTAATGTTTCATCTAATGGGAATGGACCTTCTGAATCAGCTGATGATGACTTGCCAAGTGTGATGACATGTGCTAATTACCTGAAGCTTCCTCCTTACTCTACAAAGGTAACATAGTTACAGTATTGTTGATCATATGATCATGCAGGTCTTCTGGTACTGATCTTGATATACACCATAATGCAGGAAATTATGTACAAGAAGCTACTCTATGCAATCAGTGAAGGCCAGGGATCCTTTGATTTATCATGAGTTTCTGGAACTAACCAACCCGACCCTGTATGTTAATATGACGAATCTGGCAGGGGTCTACTCTCGATGTTCAATTATTTTTTGGTTGCATGTACTTTCCTTCTTGCTTCTCAAATAATTGCCACATTTGGGGCTTCATTAAAGGTTGTGGCACAGTTCCGGTGAGTTTCAGTGAGATGGGATGTCGTTATTGGGTCTTGTGTTATATGACTAGAGAGTAGTTGTATTCTCTGTGCTGCACACCACTTTGCACAATTTGATGATGCAGCAATGTAACTTTCTTTTCATTTTCTTCAATTTTCTGATCAGCTAATGTGGGTGCTTCCATTAATGGCAGTTGGAATTGGATCGCCACATTTTCAAGGTGTAAAGGAATTTGCGGATCTCCTTCTACAATTAGAATCTGTAAATAAAAATTAGGAATATCGAGTTTTTTCCTCAATATTTTTTATATCATGTTCGTAGGTTATGACAGCTATTATACAAGTATGGGGAATGTTCAAAGAATAGAAATAATTTGAGATACTATGATATTTATTAATTAAATTCCTGTTAGATAAGTCAAGTTGTGGTAAAATTTTCAATGGCAGAAATAGATATTTGAATTAATTTTGTGTAGTTTGGTATTGCTGTTTATCCTAAAATGAGTCCCTTGTGCATGAATAGATTTGTATACAAGAGTTTTTTGATCAGATAAAACGATAATATCATATTCATCTAAACGTTAGTAGAGTATGTACTGAACTATTAACGAATTGTTGGTTGGCGTGGTATATGGTTGTTTTTCTGTAACCAAAGATTTAATTTTGAGTTTTATTATGTGTGAAAAAAACACTGTTAGTAGAGCTATGAAACTTGAACATGATTGTTTCTTGAGAAATACTAACAACCGGAAATGTTACTTAAGACAATAGTGTGATTTCTATTTTTCCCCCACTTCAACAAATTAATGTGTTTCGAATACATTTTGGATCCGATTCATCAGTTTAACCGTAACCTTTCAAACACTTTTTTTCCTAAACCCCGAACATCTCTACCTCTCATCCAACATTGGACTTGTAAAGATTTTGATATACAAGCAGCTATTATAATATTATTATATTCAATTAAGAAAGTTAAAATCTGAATGTAAGTCACTGCAGACTAGAGTTTTGGAGAAATTTTCATCCATGTGTTCCACTATCTTATTATGCGGGCCAGTTCTATTATGCGAACTGCAGATTAGTTCGCATTGAAACGAACTGCATATCTACCGTTGGATGGAATTTTTGGGTGACCTGTTACCTGCCAATGACCCGTGCGAAGTCGGTTTGGGGGAATGTGACTTCTTCTCTGAAGTCGGTTTGGTGGAGTGTGGCTTCTTCTATGAAGCCGGGTTGGAGAAATACGACTTCTTGTATGAAGTCGGTTTTGGGAGTGATGACAACACATTGAAGTCGGTTTGGGGAGTAGTAACAATCCACTGAAGTCGGTCCAGACAAAACCGACTTCCTAACTCCGTAAAATATAT
Organism: Lupinus albus; assembly: GCA_009771035.1. Lineage (NCBI taxonomy): Eukaryota > Viridiplantae > Streptophyta > Magnoliopsida > Fabales > Fabaceae > Lupinus > Lupinus albus. The sequence continues at coordinate 981,720 of CM019999.1, forward strand.
ATCCAAATATAATAATCAACAACTACAACTACTCATTTATAAACTAAGTTAGAAGAAGGTGATACATATACAAAACAGTGCAGAGACTTTAGATGGAAGAAGTAATGAACATGAATCATGAAATACCAGAGATATGAAATTTGATATATTATTTAGTTTTTGTTAATCATGTTTTTAATATTGAATGTATGTTTTTTATATTAATTTTAGACTATAGATGAAATTGATGTTAGTGAAGATGGAAATATTAAGGAAGGAGAGGAGTTTGATTTTGAAGAAATTGATTTTGGATCATTAAACGAAGATGAAGTAAAGAAATATAGGTTTGTAAACAATGATATTGCATATAATTTTTATAAGATGTATGGTTTGAAGAAAGAATTTGGCATTAGAAAATATCATATCCGTCGGGACAAGGATGGTGAAATTTTATGGCAATCATTTTTTTGTGATAGAGAGGGATTTAGAGATAAGAAAAATGAATTAGTTCGAAAAATGATACAAGAAAAGAAACGAGATGTGGTTGTTTAGCAAGAATGAAAATTCATATTGACAAGGAGAAATGTGATTGGTATGAGAGTTATTTTGTTGATGATCATAATCATCAATAGGTTGGCGAACATTATGGTGAGATGATAGTCTCAAACCGAAGTATGACAGAAATAGATGTCACACAGATGAACACAATGAGAGAAGTTGGTATTGGAACATGCAAAATTTTTGGTTCATTCGCTGGTCAATCTGGTGGATATCGGTATATTGGATTCTCTAAGAAAGATATGTATAATCAAATTCAGAGACAAAGAAGAATAGGAAATGGTGACGCAGAATCATCATTACAATACTTGGAGGAACAATCAAAATCAGATTATGCAATGTATTGGAGACATACTGTAGATGAAGAATGTAAGTTGCAACAATTATTTTGGGCGGATGGATGCCGCATTTTTGACTACTCAATTTTTGGAGATGTTCTAGCTTTTGATGCAACCTATGGTCGAAACAAGTACAAGTTTCCGGTGGTCATTTCTGGTGTGAACCATCACAAGCAAACAACAGTCTTCCAGAAAGTTATGTATGCTGATGTTGAGATTGATGATTTTAATATGATGTGGGAGGAACTTATTGCTAAGCATGCACTTCATAATAATGTTTGGGCATCTCATATATTTGATTGCAAAAGTATGTGGACTAGGTCATACATTCGAGAAAAGTTTTATGCTGGTTTGCATACGACATCACGTTGCGAGGGATTACATTCACAAATGGGGAGGTATATAGAATTTGGGTATAATGTTACTGAAATTTTACATCACTTTCAACGATGTCTAAGTTACATGAGGAACAATGGTGGAAGATTTTAAATCTTTGTATGGTGATGAGTTGTTACAAACTCTTTATCATAATTTAGAGGGTCATGCTGCTTCAATATATACTAGAGTTGTTTTCAAAGAATTCCGTGAAATTTATTGGAAGCTGCAAAATTAAGGATAATTTCTTCCCAACAAACCTCAAGTCATGTCATATACAAGATTGGGAAGCATTATAATCCGAACAAGAAATGACATGTATCACATTATGATAATGGTAGTAATGTGGACATTAAATGCTCGTGTAAACGAATGGAATCTTTTGGGATGCCATGCAGTAATAGTGTTTTTGTGTTATTAATTTTGGACATATCACAATTGCCATCTTGTTTGGTTCTTGAAAGGTGGACAAAGAAAGCAAAAAATATTGAAGGTGTTAATTTTCAACAATGCGAGTTAAGCAGAGAATCGGTTAAAACCAGTAGATATGGAACTTTGAGTGATGCTTGTAGGGTGTTATGTAACCTTACTTGCGAAACGGATGAAGACTTTTCAGAGATGCAAGAAAAAGTTTATAACGAATGTAGTATACACCAATCAAAACAACACTCTAGTTCGATGGAAAATGTTGGACAATATCACTGTAGATCAAGTAAGAGACCCAATTCGAGTGCGTACTAAAGGGAGAGTAGCGGAGATTACCTCAAGGCCGAAGCGAGGTAATCAATGTGGTATATGTCGAGAAATTGGCCACAATAGGGCTAGTTGTCCAAATGTTGTTGGTAGTTGTAGTCGTACTTTTGATAATGATTTCGATGAAGAACAATTGTAGTACTTTCTAACGTATAATTTTATGTAATATTTTTTCTCTTTTTTTGTCATGGCATAAAAATTATAATTTAAAAATCATTTGGTAAATGAATTGGAATCCCCAATTAATTTTTCTTTACTCTTCATTCGTTGATAATGATTTAGGTAACCAAAAAAAAGTCTGATAAACTTCCAACATAACAAGCTTACATAACAAAACATGATTTTCAAAAAAAACATAACATAACATGGATGATAACAAGACTTTCCAAAAAACCAAAAATAATGGATGATAGTCGTCTTCAGATGAAGGGTAGTTTTGACCACATCAACGTAGATTGAGTCTTTACTTCTTTCTTCATCTTGTTCATGTTGTGCATAACCAATTTCATAGCTGTCTTCATCCTTACCGTTTCATCGTGTAACTTCAATAAAAGAAATCATTAGTTTGAGGTTGTTACTAATACAATTAAATTAAAATTATTCATTTATTTATACATCCTCAATAACCGTGGACATGAACGAATCCTCCATCTCGAGCCATTGAATAACCCATGTGGCAGAATTCCGACTACGATAAATTAGAAAATGTCATATTGTAATACAATTATAGATAAAAATTATTCAATTGTAAAATTCATTACCTATTCCATAAGTTAGGAATTCCTTCTCCATTTTTTATTTCCCAAGAAGACAAATTCTTAGGGAAATATTTAATTTCCATCTCGTAATGTGGTTGATTAAGAACTCTGTCGAAGATGCTAGCCTAAAAAAGGTAAATATTAAATAAATAATTATGTACAACTAAACAACTGCAAATTAAATGACAAAACAAATAAAAATATTCCAAACCATTTTTAGCATATCTGAATGACGTCCTTGTTTGAATGTTTTCATATCTCATGTGTCAAGTTTGTAAATGACATAATCATCAATGTCCACTACTGTTAAATACCAGTGAACATTGTCTTCAACCATCGGCACATAGATCTTTTACCATAAATTAGAAAATGTTAAAATTATAGATCTTTTACAAAAAATTAACAAATGACATATAACTTAGTGAAATGAGAATATAAAATTATCACATATTTTAGCTCATGGGAGGGAGGCATCAAGAAATTACTTTAAGATGTAATGATATCTTCTTCACATTTTCCAAGAAGGACTTCAACCTAAAAAAATGTTTTAATCAATATAATTATTTTAATCAATTTATTTAATTTAATTAATATAGTGTTTGTTCAAAATTACTTACCGAAAATGTTGGTGGTAGATACCAAGTTGTTATTGCAGAATCATCATGTCTTTGTATATGTGTTCGTAATTTGGCTAGGAGTATGAAAATCTATTACAATATAAATTTTGTAAGTTTATAAGTAAAATTTGTAAATTTGTAAATATGTAAGTTTATAAGTATATGTGTTCATAAATTATTTTTAAATGGTTTGAAATTTACTTTATCATTGATGTCTCTCCCGGTAGCAAGGGAAAGAAATTCACGTCAAGTCCCAGTTTCATCACCAATCATGAATAAATCATCACTACTCAAATAAAATAAAATGTAAGTTAATAACAAATAAGCGTAAAATGAATATATATATATATATATATATATATAATTGCTTACTTTAGATCAAGTTGTTCATTGAAAATATAGGCAGATATACGAGATTCTTCCCAAGTCAGATCCATAATAGGAGAAGGTCTAAAACATGATTTCACATCCTACAAAAGAAGTAATAAAATTATAAATTTGTAAAAACTTTCATTAATTTTAAAAAACATTAAATTAATACCTTTGGGATAGTGTGACATCGGGGTTTGGATGCTTGAGTCATAATTTTCTTACAATATCTTTTCACGGTAGGGGAAATAGAAGTTGAGCCCCTACCCTTTTTAATTGGTTTTTGGGCTGACGGCGGTATATTAAATAATCTTTTGCCTGGTTTCGGTAATTCATTACCCTCGTTCATGACAGATTTACCCTACAAGAATAAATAATTAATGATTGTATAATTATGAACTTGTAAGTTGTTATAATTGTTGTAAATAAATATTACTTTGTTAGTCCTTTGATATGAACTTCTTGATGAAGTTGTAATTCTCTTATCCATATCATCAGATATAGTGACAATTTTATCTGCGGGAGTTAAATTCAATTTCTTCGTATGTAATTTTTCAGTTTTAAGATAATTTACTTCTTTCTTCAGTTTTACAACATCTTCCTCTAAGCTTTCTACACGTTCGATCAGCAGCTGCAATAAACAAATTATTATTTCAAAAGTAATAATGACATCAATATAATAGCCCAACACACTTGGTGAAAATCTATACTTTCAAATGTCACTGGAGTGGGTTTGAATCTCACTCCTTGACTTTTTTTAAATTTTGCCTTATTAACATTATGTCACAACTAATATGTCAATATTAATAATTACATCAATAGAACAACCCATCACATTTGGTAAAAATCATGTCTTCCTAAGCTAATTGGAGTGGGTTCGAATTGGCTTTTTAATTTTGCTTAATTAACTATTATTTGCATATTAATACATAAATAACTATTAACATGAAAATATCTCAGTAAAAATCATATCTTCCTAACATAAATAACAATAACTATAACATGAAAATATCCTAGAATATTTGGTAAAAATCATATCTTCCTAATGATGATTTATACGAATTTGCATATTTATCACATACAAAAATTTATACGAATTTTATCACATACAACAATTTATCGACAATATAAATACCTCTATTAATGATGATTGATTTTTTCGACTATAACATTGTTGGAGAAGAAAGAGTCATTAGTTAATTTGTCATGTTCCTGAAAAATTCAACAAGTCAATGACTATATATTACATACAAAATTATTAAAGAACATTTAAAAAAAAAACTTACACTATTATTATCATCTTCACCACCAGCCATGAATTCAACAGTTCAGAAAATTTTAAATGCAAGGTTTAAGTAGATGGATGAAATTGAATGCTTTGTCCATTAAATACAAATCTTACTACACTTTATTACCCTATAGCAATAAATACATTAGCCAAAAAATGAGCACCAGTTTGAAGATGAAAATTAAATGATGGAAGATGAATCTAGTTGGGTTGTCGGTTTGAGAGTTACCTGGATTAGTAGAGAAGTCGGGTTGGCGGGTACATGGAATAGTAGGGAAGTCGGTTTGTGGGATACCATAATCTTCACTGAAGTCGGGTTGGCCCAACCACACTTCCAAAGAGAAGTCGTTTGGGCCACCATAACTTCAGCACTATTCAAGCCACTTGTCAGCATGGCAGACACGCAAGGCAGCTTTGCAGAGAGTTTCAGCGTGGCAAACACGAAAGCCAGGATACTTGTCAGCGTGGCAGGACAGTTTAGGACACTTGGCAAATGCAGGATTCCAATACACTTCAATGCTTTGCAAAGTGCATGAATTTTGATTGGATGTCTCGTAGGTGTGTGCAGAATATAATTCATTCCTACCAATTCAAACTATCTATTTATACTAACTACATAAACCAAAACTTACACAAACAATCACTTACAATACAACTTTCACTTCTCTGTTATAATTTTCTATCCAGCAAATTCTTCATTTCAACGATGGCTGAATCACTACTTAGACTACAAGATCAACACAGATCATCTGTCATCAATTATTTGGTTATTTTAGTATCTTTAACTGTTAATTTATAGTATATCCAACATTTAAATATTTCGTTATTCTATCAACTTACTTATCATCAATTATCTTTTCATCAATTATTATTATTTTTATACTTCTCATCAATTACTATTTTTGCAGATAAGCTTTGTAAATTTAATACTTTTCATAACTAGAAACGTATGATTATGTATTAAAATAAAATACATGAATTTTGTCATTGTGTAAATTTTATACTTCTCATAATAATAAAATACATGAATTTTGTGATATATGTCATATCCAGATAGTTATTTTATCTCATTATGTATTATGGATGAATTATTTCATTAAAGTAACAGATTAGTTCTATTATTTAAAAATTCAGTGGTAATTAGTTTTATTATTTTATTTTATACTTTTCTTATTTATTAATTCACTACTAATTACTTACTTTTTTTTTAGTGGAACCATCTAAAGATGTTATACGAATGAGACATGTCAATATGTTTGATGAGGAACCATTACTAAATGATATATTACAACTCACTGGGAAACATTGACCCATCTTTAATTACTGCTCTTGTTGAAATATGGAGAGCAGAGACACACACTTTCTATCTACCACATGGTGAATGCACCATAACATTAGAAGATGTGTCACTCAAATTAGGAGTGAATGTGAATGACCTACCAATAGTTGGGCCTACATATTTTGATTGGAATGAAATATGTGAAGAAGTATTGGGAAAAGTTCCTGGAGACGAACAAGACATGAGGGGATGCGAGTTAAAACTAACTTGGTTGTTTGATAACTTTGAAACACTACCCCTTGCTCTACACAGTTGCAGAAAGAGCAATTTTGTAGGACACGAATATTATACATGATAGGCGGTGAGTTGTTACCCGACAAATCAAATAATAGGGTACATTTAATGTACTTACCTTTACTAAGAGATCTAACAAGAGTTCACCGATATAGTTAGGGTTCGGCTTTTTAAGCAAACTTGTATAGGGAAATGTGTCGGGCAACAAAGCCTAATGCAAAAGCCATGGGTGGGTGTTTGACACTTCTACAGTCATGGGGATGATATCGCCTACCTTTTTTGGCACCGATAGTTGATCGTCTACCCACATATCCATTTGCTTCAAGGTAATATAAATTATTTACTATACATTACATATTATTGATCTGTTTTTTACTTCTAAGATTAATAAATTAATTATTTTTTTTAGGTGGGGTCAAAGAAATCTAAACTACCGAGGAATTCCACGTGGAGTGTAAGGCCCCGAAAAGTACTTCAATAATCTTGCTCGAAAATGGGTAAATTTTTTTTTTTTTGAATAAAGGAGCCATAAAAATTTATGTCCTTATCTTCGTTTCATTTTCGGAACATCACTTAAGTAACATACAATGCGGAAAATCACAACCATTACTTAACGGTAATTAGAAAAACTCAATATGACTTTGAATCATATTTCATTAGAAAATGTTGGTATAGGTACAAGGCGGAATCCTAATCGTCGCCCAAATAAAAACTACTACAAAATAAATTCCCTACACAGGTACACTAATCAAAAGTACCAGGGCCTGTGTAGGTATAACAGATTCCCTCAATCCTCCATGCCCCCTCCTGGGACATCGAAAAGTGGTAACTCTGAATCCCGATCGAACGATCCATCTGAACAAACGCAGATATAAGACAAAAAGAAAGAAGATAGGGAGTAAAACATCTAATGAAAAACTTATCATTGACGTCGTGGAATTACACAGAATAATACACCAAGACAACACATGAGTACATATATATCATGTGATTATACAAGCACATGAAAACAATGAATGAAATATAAAACTCGAGGATTTAGAAACAATATCGAAGAATATCATGTATGCAATGCGATGCATGAGTCCACCATCCTTACTCCTTTATCCTCCCAATAACTATTCGGAAATAACCGAGAGTACAAGTCCCATAACAAGCCGATTTGAACGCAACAAAATATTCCTCGCAAGGATATATGATCGATCTGTTCCAAAGAACTGTCCATTTCAGGACGGTGTCGTATCAAACACTTTCTGGGCATCCCTCTCATCGATCCTGATTGCAAAGAGGGGTTGTCAGAGATCATCTAGTTTGCGCTGTGAGAACTGTCCGATCCAACAGAATACCTCATCCAGGAATACAAGAGACTTGTCTCACCTAGACTCACCCTCAAGACTTTGCTGACGAATCACCGCTATCGCCGTCCCTCTCAACATCTCGGGGCTCGTTCGTCTCCCGTAAATTTCCTCTCCACTACTTCATTATTCATAATGAGTATGCACACTAACCGATGTTAGTCAATTAAATCTTTTAATCATTCTTTTAATTGATCGGCCCAACCTAAGACATCTCCCAAAGGAATGCTTCTAGTGGGTCCCGATCTTAACACATATAACAAAAAGAGAGAATAATTTCGGCACCACTACGAACCATCGCTAAATTATCCTGGACGGCTCCTCTAGCCAAGCCTCTTACGGTCAAATAATCTCGCTGCGTGGGCATAATATCACACCCTCGGCCTCGCCTTTAACAAAGCAATTCCTTACTTTTATTACTTTCAAGAATTTCATATAGTTGTTTACCTTTACAAATTCTTGATGGCAAACATGCCATTGGGCTCTCGTATATATAAGAGTTATCATTCCGACAACTTAAAATGAAGTCATGTCTGTATGGAGCCCGCTCGCTCAAGCGAGAGCTGTCTTGCTCAAGCGAGATGCTTCCATTTTTGAGGCATTTGTGGCTTAAGCGAGAGTTGTCTTGCTTAAGCGAGAAAACAATTAGTTCTCTTGGTGCCTATTTTAGCTCAAGCGAGAGCTGTCTCGCCTCGAGCTAAAACACTCGTTTTCTCTATACACTTCTCGCTCAATCGAAAGTTGTCTCGGTCAAGCGAGAAGAACCTAAATATCATTTTAATTACTTTTCTCAAGGAAAATATTTCTCATTTATATCAAATGTTTTTAAACCTTGAATTTTAAAATTATCACATACATATCATTCCCATAATAATCATTCAAACATTATAATTCAAGAGTAAACATGATATTTGCATATATAAACATAACATAAATCGGTATAAGAAATATTGCTGTACTTAATCCAAACAAACATGCAATTGATTAAGTACAAGCTTTCTTAATACCCAGGGCAACTCTAAACTTGTGAGGGAGTTTGGAGGTCCTGATGCAAATTCGGACACCACTGTGTCACGATGTTTTCTCCCTCACCTGAGTGTGTCGGGTCGTTAGGTTCTCTGTTTGTAGGTGAGCTTACTTGATCCGTCCTCATCTCGAAATCTTTATTATGCCAAAATAACGTTAATTAGTTAAATGACGATAATTATTATACTTACGAAATAACTTTTTAAGTGAAGATAAAACTTCCGATTTAAAATGAATTTAATTGCGTTCGTCCATCCAATTCAAGATTGAATATCCTTGAATCATCATTTGTCATCGAAAGTCTTACAATCAAATAATACTTTTTAAAGTAAAATTTTCAATAAAACTTATACCGAAATTATGTCGTAATCCGTGGATATACACCAGGCTAGTTCCCAGGAAAGAGAGGTGGGTCATAAAGACACCCTTAAATACCAAATCTTTCCTTAGACAGAACCTTTCTAGACATGTATTCCCACTTCATTTATGTCGTAATCCGTGGATATACACTAGGCTAGTTCCCAGGAAAGAGAGGTGGGTCATAAAGACACCCTTAAATACCAAGTCTTTCCTTAGACAGAACATTTCTAGACATGTATTCCCACTTCATTTATGTCGTAATCCGTGGATATACATCAGGCTAGTTCACAGGAAAGAGAGGTGGGTCATAAAGACACCCTTAAATACCAAGTCTTTCCTTAGACAGAACCTTTCTATACATGTATTCCCACTTCATTTATGTCGAAATTCGTGGATATACATCAGACTAGTTCCCAGGAAAGAGAGGTGGGTCATAAAGACACCCTTAAATACCAAGTCTTTCCTTAGACAGAACCTTTATAGACATGTATTCCCACTTCATTGTATTTTTCCGATAATTCATAAATCTTATTTTTTGTAAGTAAAACATTTTTACTAAAACTAACCTTTTTACTTTTTTAAGTAAATCTTACTATTTTAAAGTAAGTTCACTTAACTAATATTCAACATTTTTAAATCATTTTACCATCTAAGACTTCATAACACTTTAAGTTTATAAATTCAAGAGTTTTAGGTAACTCTCATTATTTCAAGTATACTACTAAAACAAATTTTCATGAACATCTTAACACCTCCTAATTTTTTAGGAAAAAACCTCAAGGGTTAGTAAGTGTTATTTTCATAGTCATGAAAAAGAATGGCTCTTAATTTAATATTTTACATTTAAACATCTTTTAGTTATTCTTGCCACTTTAAAGTAAGTCAACTAAAATAAATACAACAATTTCTATGAACATCTTAACACCTCCTAATATTTTAGGAAAAACCTCAAGGATTAGTAAGTGTTATTTTCATGGTCATGAAAATAAATCATAATGTAAGACTTTCTACTACTTTAATATCTAAAACTTCATAACACTTTAAGTTTATGAAGTCAAGACTTTAATAAATCATCTTTTATCCCAAATCATTATTTTAACTTGGGAATCAAAGAGTAAAATATGTAAACCACTTTTAAAACATAATACTATCTAAAAAATGAAATATTTTTAACAACTTATCAACATCATAAACTTTCAAGAATAAAATACAAACTTTTTCTTAAACACATTAAAGGTTCCTTTGATGTTAAAATCATCACCTTTAAACATATTCAAATACTAACAATAATTTCTAATATTTTCAAATAAATAACTCATCTAACCTTGTCCAAAGATATAGTTTTTCCATTTAAGAACAATGAAGAAATTTCAAGATTTACAAAAGTCAAAAACTACATAAAGGTTCATATGATTTTATTATCATCCCCTTTAGTTATGCTTTCATAAAATACTTAAAGAACAAATATAAACTCTACTTTATGAACAAAATAATAAAAGCCCATAACTTTCTATGAAGTATGAGAAGAAGATGAAGAAGATAAAATAAAAGACTACCTTAGTTTGTATAAGGAATTTAGTGTAAAAATGAGAGGATGAGGTGAAGTATTTATAGGAGAGCCTCACCCTCATCAAATCATAAAATTTAATGCAAAGTAAGTAGTTTTAGACTAGCATAGGTGATGTGTCTAATGGTGGTGGAGTGAGAGGATTTGTTGAGTGTTTTAGGGGTTTTTGGAAGCTTTTGCATTACTTGTGTAACAAGTAAGTGGCTCATGAAATGATGACTTCCAACTTTATTGATATGTTGTAATTTCCCAATAAATGTTGTGTCCGAACATCTTCGGATAATTTCGTCCGAAAATATACAATCTCCCGATTTTGGTTTACGGTTAGAACTTCGAAACACAGAATTTGGAGTGAAAATATTTAGAAATGCGTTCTGAATGAACTTGATGTCTATCTTGACTCGAAATAATATTTCGAAGCCAATGGTGCAATCGGAATTCGATTCCGAGTTACGGAACTCAAAAACACGTTATTGGGCCGAATTCGGGCTATTTGGGCCCGACGACAATTCAAAAATATTTCGTCACAGAAAATTACGAAAATTTACCATAAAATAGGAAATCACAAAACAAGACTAATATTCAACTATGGCTTAACCTAAATCCACACTGATTAATTTCTACAATTAATCGTTGATAAAATAAATAATTAATAAAAACTCATAAAAATTTATAATTCCAAATCAGAAAATTCGTGGTGTTACATGGAGACTTAACTGGATATAGGTCAAGCTTGGATCGTATGAATGTCAACGATGTAATAATTTTATTATTCAAATCTTGCTTAATTAAATTAACACAACGTGTCAATTTCCTAACATTATTTTTTTTTTCACTTATTAGTTTCAATGGCTTCCATATGAGAATTATGTCGACAATCTACCACGTGAAGTTCTAGAAGATAAGAATATATGGAGTGCTTGCACATCATTCTGTTTCTCCATTGTCGAATGACATCAAACAGATCGAGTAAGACTACAATTTAGATTACTGCAAGATTTGCCACAACCACCGCATAATCTAGATGCCCTACACAGAGTTGACAAACGGGGTAATCTAGATACAAACTGGGCAACCAGACATGCGGAGTGGATTGACTATTGGAGTTATCGGAAGTATCAAGTCCAACAAGGTCCTCAAATCCAATATCCAATCCACACACAACAATATATAATGTGGTATAAAAGAAATACTAGATTATTTTTATCTTCAGAAACACAATTAAGAGACCTCCGATAAATAAATTATCAACAAAATCAACCTCTCACATACCAACAACCCACATACCAACAGTCAACATACCAACCACCCACATACCAACAAAATCAACCAACCCTATACAATAGAAATCAACAACACTCATACTATACAAATCAACCACCACAATACTATACAAATCAACCTCCCATACCTCAAACATCAATGTTCCAACCTACTATGTACCCGTCTACTATGTTATACAATCCTTTGTATCAATCAACAGTGTCTGCCTCGTTTAACATTCAACTAGGAAGAATGTCTTTTCACGAACCGTCACAACACCATCGCATTGACGACATGATGCCTAACCGCCACTCATTTCCTACCGATCATAGTGACTTTATGAATAACTTAATCGGTACACCTGACTCGACGAATCAACTTTTTAATGATATAGGCTACAACTTCAACCAAAATGGTGCTGGTCCAAGTTCTTTTATGGTTGACACTAATATTTTTCCAACGGGGCAGATAGATACAGTTCCAGACCCGCCAAATGCTGAACTTCGAAGGACAAAACGTATTAGGCAACCACGTAGGTGTGGAACGGGAGGTCATTTAGGAAATCATTAGATTTTTTAAGATTTTGTAATTTAAATTATGTTGAAATATATTAATTTATTATGAATTACTTCATTTTATTTTTTTATAATGAAATTGTGCAAAAAAATTGGGATAATACACGGAGAAAAAAAAAATGGGTTAAACTGGGCTGCATAGATGTATCCATGGCCCAAACTGACTTCAATAGAGAAGAAACACTGGGCCAAACTGACTTCTGTTGAGAAGTTACTCAGGCCCAAACCGACTTCTCAACAGAAAAATACATTGGCCCAAACCGACTTCTTCAAAAAATACACTGACCCAAACCGACTTCTTCAGAGATGTTACTCAGGCCCAAACTGACTTCAGTCAAACACAATCCCGGTACCCAGTCACATATCCAATGGCTTAGATGAATTAAAAAAAATCATACGGCTAAAATAACAGTTCGCATTAAAACGAACTAACTTGCAGTTAGCAGGTTAATCACGGCCTATTATGCGGAAGCATTAGAGGAGAATATCATTTTTTGTTGAGTTTTTTAGAGAAGATGTAGGGTAGTTTTACAGCAGGAATACTTTTTGGATCTTTTAATCAAATTTATTACATTATGCACAGATTTAGTACATCATGCAATGAATTGATGGGAATAGGAAACAAAATTGAATTCTTGTTTACCAACATTTTTAATTTAAATGTATCATAGAAAGTTGCTAAATACAGACATTGATTTGTGAAAGATGCCCATATTTGCACTGATGAAAGTTACAGCAATCAAATCATGAACTCAGGTTTCATTCTTTCTACATAATGACCTCATTCATTGTTTAGAGACACCAGTGCCACATAACACTTGGATAGCTAGTTCCTTCACCACACCTGGGCAACCATCCTCACCATTTTTTAACAACATTGTTTTCTCCACTGGAACTGAACATGCTTCTTTTCCCAAGCATAGCTGCTCAAAATCACACCAAACTTCATATTAGCACAAAATAGAAACAAGTGTATGTATACATGGTTCATTGCTAATGCTGGCTATACCTGCTCAACAATCTGCTTGGTGTTAGGTGCATTACATTTTCCCAAAGTAAAGGCTCCACATACACCTGAAGGATCACCATAGCTTGCAAACTCAACAGCCACAATGGTTTTGTGGTTTGGACACTTGAGGAATGCTTCTGGTATCAGTTTATCCACAACAGGTGTGAGTTTCATGCCCTTACTTGCCCATGACTTCACATTTGGTGGGTCATTCTCTCTTATGATACTGCATATTGTGTCTCTATTCACTCTTTGGATAACAATCTTTTCTGGGTTTGCTTCCTCCTCCTCCAATATAACAAGAAAGTTGTCTTTTTCTTTGAGGAAAGCTCTTGGTATGTGGTAGCTAATTACAGGTAACAAGTTCATGTCAAAAGATGTGATATAACATCAACTTTATTACCATTTATCATTTAGTTAAGCCAAGTCTCACATCAACTTTATTACACCTTTCAAAAGATGTGATATAATATCATTTTTCATAATAATTTACTTACTCGGATTGAGTAGGCTCTCCAAGGGGAGAGAGGTAACTCATCCAATGTCGACCAATGCTTAGACCATTGACCCAAATCATTCCTTTCCCCATACTATGCATCTTGATGGCAACAGGATCCCTTCCCTCTGGTGTTTGGAATGTTGTCTGTAAAGTAAATGCACAATCATAAGGATTTCATATGTGAAGTAATTCATTCATAAATATTAAATATATGTAAGGTTGTATGACTAATGTAATCAATAAACCAATATCTGAAAGAAATATCTTCTAACATGTCAACAACCAATTGTCTAGGCATTTGTTTCGAAATTTGGAGTCAATATTAAAATAGTTTAGAGTCAATATTGCATGAACATGATGATGCCTATTAGGCACATACCAATAAAATAGTAAAATACTTCATAATCCATAGTTTAATTAAATAAGCATTACCTTGTACCAGGAAAGAGCCTGTCCTTTTCCCTTGACATCCTTCCATTGTACTTTCTTTGATCCTTCCTCAGTGAAAATTCTATTCTTCTCTCCTTGGAGACCAACCTGCAAATTGACACCAACTCAGTTATATAATAATCTTACTCTTGTTCAATGTTGCTTTTATTCTATGCTATTTCTCATGTTTCTTTTTCTTAAAAGAAGTATTTCAATAACAGGTTAATACCTCATAACCCCAAGCATTACGAGTCAGATCAATTACTCCTTTTTCACTAAGGATGGTTATAGATTTTGGTCCAGCATACCTGTGTTCCATGTATGCTCCACTGTCCTGTATATTGAAAGGGGCAGAAAAAATGTTAAATTTTGTTGCTTAAAACTTACAAGTGCAGACAGAAGGAAAAAAGTTGAGTTAAGCCTCTAACTGGAAGTCCCACTGTGGCAGCCAACATTGATATCTGGTTAACTCCAACCTTGAAATTTACACTTTTATGGAATTCAAAAGTTTTCTCCTCATGGCTACCATGTCCAGATCCTTAAAACCATCAAGACAAGTTGCAAAAACATTAGCAGCCAACTTCTCACAGAAAATATAATAATAGCACTTAGGGGCGTTTGACAGGATTTATAAAGAGCTTATTTGAGTTTATCTTATTATATGAACACTTAAGCATCTACGAAAAAGCTTACAATATTCCTGTAAGTTCTTTTTAGCTTATACCAATAAACTTGCTAAAGAAGTTTATGAAATAAGCTAATAAAAAGCATATAGGAAGGTTTGATAAGCTATCATGTGATCACTTATTGAATAGACATTTAATTAAGCAATTTACTCAAGCGCAACCTTAATCAATATTATATAAATTTATGTATGCTTACCTATGTATTCTCCATTTACAAAGACAAGCATTGAATGGCCAAGACTCATAATACGCAGAACGGGGGATACCTCATTCTTCTTTGGCAAGTCTTCTGGACCCAATTCGACACTACAGTAAACATATTTCACAAAGTCTGGGACATAAGTTGCAGAATAAGGGATAAAGGGAAAAAAAACTAAGAATAAAATATAAACTCACCTCGTGGTGTACCATGCATAGTCAGTGGTGTCTTTAAGCAAGGAATAAAGTTCTGCAGGTGTTTTATCTTTGGCTGGCAATTCTTTGGTAGTTGCAATGGTTTCAGAAAATGTCTCCCACTTAAGGTTGTCGTTTGCAACCTTTGACTTCTTGTAGAGTCTTTTATTATGCTGTGAAACAATCTAGTTGTGGAGGCAATGCAAAATAGTTAGTTACACAAGAATGTGAATTTTCTAGTTGTTAATGTAAAGGGGTAGTATACAGTTACATTTTGAGTGTTGAAGACCACAGTCTTGCAATCAGGGAGGATGCTAATGGAACGTGGTGGCAAATAATAGTCTGCACCTCTGAATTTTAATGTCGCTGACGTATTGGTATTGTTGTTAGTGAGGAAAGCAGCACATATATCACTTTCACGTTTCTCATACACAATAATCTGCACAATTAAAACTTGCACCTTAGCCTACATATATCACATAATCGCTTCTTTTCTAACGGTGTTATTCTTGTGTCAGATGCTTACCTCATTAAATTGGTTCACTTTTGTGACAGTAGATTGACCTGTGAGCAAAGCCTTCTTGCTTAGGCTGAGAGCCTTGTGCACATCCCTTAAGTGACTCCATTTTGGTTCTCTCTGAAGACCAAATTCATCAAGAGGAGCTTCATCATAATAGCGGGTTGTGGAAAAGGCTGAACTTGTTCTACCAAAATTTGTTCCACCATGGTACTACAAGAGTTTCAGATTAAGTTGAGTAAGAGAAACTATGCTTATTTATGCCCATCAGTTTCTCAAAAGTAAGTTTGCGTTGGATGATAAAGCTATTACCATATAGTAGTTAGCCAAAGCTCCATTCTTAGAGAAGAAGCGAGCAATTGAAAAGGCAATGTCTTCGACAGATCTTTGTGAAGGTGGATCTCCAAATACTCTGTATCTGTAATGACAAAATACCAACTAATGCTCTTAGCGCTCGATAGATGCCAAAATATGATCTGTTTAATAATCAGATGTCTCACTATGTTGCCTTAATGTGAATCCATGAGTCAAAGGTAGTCATGTGTGGTTTAGTTTATCAATAGAAAACGACAAGACAGAAAAGTAAAACACTTTGGTGGAATCAAAGAGAAGAGCACAAATCGTGTTCTGCCCTATTCCATCTTATTTTGTTTCTGAACCAAAAGCTACCTAAGCCTCAAATTGTTCCATAAGCATAAACATGGTTGAAGGAGTATACTTACTGAACTGTCCAGTTTTCAGTCCATATGGAAGGCTTGTATGGTTTGTTTGGGCCTACGAAGGTATCACCACAGTGCCTTCCATTGCATGCATTGATCTGCTCAATGAAGTATACATTGTCAATTCACAGTTGATAACAATATTTCTATTATTCTTACACCTAAGATTCCACACCCCCTAACATTGGTTTACAAAGATAAAGGTATTGATTGGTTATCAAACTAGTCACGTGTTCTCAGCTTATCAGTAACATAATACACCTTTACACTCGTTAAGTTATTGGTTAATAATGTGTATTGGTTATTGAACTACTTGTGCCTTCTTAGGTTATCAGTCACATGCTACTGATTCAATAACTAATAAATGTTGTAACTAATAATAATGTGTGAAATATGCAAAATCTTACTCATACAAGAAACATTTTCCATACACAATATCTCAGTAAAGAAAAACTGTGGCTAGACAATTTCATGAACTCACTACTGGGTCAGGAGCATCTGTCTGCTTGCACATAATCCATGGAACTCCAGTATCCATCGAAACTGCCAATTTTGCGGCCCATTGTACATAATTAGGTCCTTCCTCGTCATAAGCAAGTTGGATATGGTTGTACTCATTCTCAATCTGCACTTAGTAAATAAAATGTGAGGAGATGACATGTTTATAACTTTGAAAAGTGAGCAAAAAATTAAGTAGAGTTAGGAGAAGGATTATGTAGAAGATTAAAACCTGTGCCAAGATGATAGGGCCTCCTTGTGGAGCGAAGAGGTTCGCCTCTTTCACCCTTCCTATTATGGCTGATACGTATTTTTTCATGTGTTTCTTCAAATTAGAAAGTATTTCAGTAATCATAAATAGCCTCAATTTCCAGAAACCAGAAACTAGCAAGTTATATATATGGAGAACAGAACATAAGTGATTACCTTAAAGGGTTCATTGTTAGAGCGAAATATAATATTTGGGACCTCTCTTAGCCAATATGGAAGTCCTCTGAAGATGATCATTGCCAAAGAGTGAGAAAGAGAATAAATAAAAGTAATAAGTACAGAGGTAATAAAATATAGATCACATCACAGCAACATCTCCCTTATTAGGCCGTGATTATAGTTTGTATTAGGCTGCAACGACAGAGTTGTTGCAACAGCGATCACAATACAACCATAACTATAATTTAAAACTTATAACTAAAGCTGCATAAAGAACACATGTATAGGTTGGTGGTTTTTATACAAAATTGGTAGAAAAAGGATTGATGTAATCTAATTTTTGTAAAATCTGTTGCATGTTTGTAAATGAGAAGAGAACAAAGCTACAACATACCCGTGATTCCATTCAGCTTGGATGAAAGGACCAACCCTGAGGGTTACATACATTCCATTCGCTTGAACAAGCTTAATGAATTTTACTAAATCATATTGGCCTTCAAAGTTGAACTATATATACAATGACACAAACCAAGCCAAAGATTGAGACATTAATTAACCTTGTAATTAGTGCATATAATGACTTAGTTTGCATGGTGTAGGTAGCATTTTTACCTTGCCTTTCTCAGGCTCGTGAGCATTCCAAAACACGTAAGTTTGGATCACATTTAAACCTCCCTTTCTTGCCTTGTCAAGAAGCTCTGGCCACATCTGAAACACTCCCCCATTCACACACATTACACAAACATTAGCTAAATGTTTCAAATTGGGAATTGATCACTTAATGCAGACAATATTTAAATTTCGGTGATCACCGCAACCGATTGCGGCATGGCCTCGAATCACAGCAATGCAGACATATTAGACCTCATCGGGATCACATGGAATTCCAAAACAATTTTTCAATAAAAAAAATGCATAGAAGGTCAAAATCCACATCATAATAATCATAATGCCCACAATGATAGTAGCAACAATTGCATGCACAATTTAAAACTATTAGTCTAATATTAATTTTAGCTAAGTTGACAAAAATGCTCATTTAGGAAAATTTTGATTTGTACAACTTTTCCCAATGCATGTATATGTTTCTAATTTATCATGTTTGTGATGTGATGGGATGAGAAAGATTATTTATAAAAAAAGTATACATTTGTACATATAACAAAACCCTCTATTAATATCATTATATTATAGGTATGATGTTAGTTGTTACTTGATGAAGAAGGTACCTCTGGAGTGCTTCTTGTGTAATGGATGGAACCAGAGAAGAGAAGCTCATGTTTTCCATTGATAATGAGTGACCTCCCATCATAAGTCACTGTCTTATTTATATTATTATGAATCTTTTTGACATTATTATTATTATTTTGTTGAACAATATCCTGGGCAATGACATTGGCGAATGAAAGAATGATGAAAATGACAAAAAATCTGAGAAGTAACATTGTAACTAGACAAAGAATGAAATGTGGTTAAGGGAGAGGATGATCCTTCATTACAGAAGAAGATGGTTCCATTAAAGATTAACACTAATGAGAGGTTAATTAGTTTACTAGTTTATGTTTAACAAGGGCTTAGAGTAAACCACGGAATTTACTGTTATGAATCATTGGTCCTACCTTCATTTTTCTGTTCTTCGGTTACTATTTTTAGCTGGCCTCATATAACATTTTATTGTAACGTTTTGATTAATTTTGACAATCTAAACAAAACTTTACCTCATTATCACAACTCCACATGCTATTCTCCTTTTAATCTGAAACCACTATTTATTATATAAGTTCTAAATCCAAATTATTTTGCAAGTGGGTTCTCATTAATTAGATAAAAAATAAACATTAAAAATTATCCTAAATTATCTAGAAAACAAGGTAAGAATCCCCCAACAAAAACAAAATGATAAAATACTACTTTTTAGTACTTAAATCCAAACATTTTTTTTATAAATTGGATTTCATTAAATACAAACATAATATTATTGTTATTTTGCTTCACTATCATTGTTGCGAGACAATACATGAGATAAGGTATGAAATAACAGATATTTATTGATGAAAATATAGTTTGTTTAGAAATAAATTAATTTTTGTCCCAATTTTCCAATCCTAAGATTGTTAGGACTGAAAAAGATTACATAAAAGAAAGACTCTAGTAGTAATATATCATCAACTAAATCCTTTTAGTCACAAAAAAAGGATTTAGTCATTTCATAAATGCTATAGTAAATTGTAATCTTCTCACTATATACCCTTTCATTTTTGGGTTACCAACTAATGTTATTGGGATTGGGCCTACTGTTTATACCTGTCCATGTTCTTAATTAGGTCATGTGTGCAACTATTTTAACACTTAATAGAATTAGTAAAGATCATATGTGACAAGACGACTATGTCTAACAAGGGAATGTGGTAGTGATAATTTGATAATCCATTATAAAAATTACACTACTTTCAAATATAAACCAAAATTTGAATAGAACTCATTTGGTTGTGGACTTTTGATTCAAAGAGGTCTAAGCGTATTTGAAAAAAATAAATAAAATATGTTTATGTAAGATTAAGGAGTAATAGTGCAAAAGTAGTTGGGTTGATCATCATCATGTTGATGTACCGTTCACTTTAATTACTCATAAATAAGAGCTAAGAGGTGATCTCTTAAAGCCATAGACACAATCCAATCTATATCCAACTATACAATATTGCTTCCTCATGAAGGAAAGTTGTGGTCCATTCTTTTAGTAGTTGTGAATTGTGACATAAATTGCATCGCTTTCTTTCACATCCATCATCTTCACTCTTGTCACTATCTTCCATGTGCCTTTTATACAATATGTATTTTCCATCCTTTTCATCTTCCTCACTTTCACAACTTTTAATGTGTAATTAAGCATTGGAGGCATAACAAATATGCATTTAAAAATTATGGTCACAATTGTATAAACAGCTCCAAAATTTGTACTCACTTACTTTATAACTTCTATTCCCCTTGTTCGGGTTCAAACTTCTTAATACTAGTAATCTTATGACCTTAATTTTTGTTGTTAACTTAAGCTCTTCCATGTATATGTTTATATTATTCTAATAAATTAGTTTAATGGGTACAAGTTATATATAAAATTAAAGATCGAAGGAAACTGTTCACTTCCCTTTGTCAGAAGTAGCACTACAATCGCTATTATATTCAATGGCTTAAGGACTTGCTAGTTATCAAGTACATTGAAATTTGACTTCAGAGTTTTATTTAAATTATTATCCATCACAATCATACTGCATCAGGTGTCTATATTGCTCCATGTAATTATCTGTTCACTAAAAATGTATGTATTAATAAGTACATTTAGATAGAACATAGATAGGTGCATTATTTTCTCTTTTAATAAATGTTTAATGCAATATATAAAGCTTATATTAGAAGGTAAACAAACTTTTTTAAATTAACTTAATAATATATAATTTATTTTGTCATTAATATTGTTGCATCTTGTATCTATTAAAGTTATTATCATACTTCATCCATTTTAACTTTTCCATATTATTTCAGATAGAATAGGTTGATGTTTTAGAAACTCAATAAATTTTTATAATCTATTTTCCACCTATATTATTATTATTACTCAACTTTTTCACTCATATCTCTCCATTTCTTTTTAATTTAATTGTCAATGTAGATTATATTGGGTTATTTTAACTTAATCGTATCAAAATTCAATATCGTTATCAAACTAGGTTCACTCTTAATCTAGTTAATCCTATAATTTATTCCCATGATCTGATCATTCAACCCACTTTTTCATCATAAGTATCATGCAAAAATTGGTAGGAGAATCTTTCCAAAAAAAATGGTGGGAGAAGAATTGAAATTGGATTTTTGAAAATCAACTCAGCCTTATAGATTCTCATAAATGTACTATAGTGTGTAAAATGTATAAATTAATGGTCCCCTCCTTATCTTTTGAGATAATTCACACTTGAGTTAAATATAAAAACATAAATGATGAATTATTGCATTGATAATAGATAAAGTTTTTACCATATTAATGTATACACATTGATTTTATGATTTAATTAGGATGAACAATGATTGATTTTACGTTTTTTTTCTTTATTAAGTGTTTTTTTTAAAATTAAGTAAACGTTAATTTAGTGATTAAAATCTTAATAATAGAGATATTTGATAGTAAAAAAAGCTACATTTTTTCAAACAACAAAACATAAAAAAGAAATAAAATTGATTTTGAAAATAAAGTATAGCTGGCAAGAGCTGGAAGTATAACACAGAGGCAGTACCCTCAAAATTGAATTTTCCCCATTTCTCTAAAACCCCTTTTCCCTTCTTGTCCTTTCTCTTCCATTTGTTATTCAATATCCCCTCAAAGATCAAAACTTTAACAACATCATTGCCACATGAATCATTATTAGGGTTCATCACACATCCCAAGAATCCACCAAAAAAGCTGAAGAAAGAAACAAGATAAACTGTAGTAAAGGAAGGGCAATGAGTGCCTCTAGGTTCATTAAGTGTGTCACTGTTGGTGATGGCGCTGTTGGAAAAACTTGTATGCTTATCTCCTACACCAGCAACACTTTCCCTACGGTGAGCTTTCATCCTTTTTCATTAAGAAATGTTGAATTTTTTGTGCACTTCAAGTTCTATGTTGAGTTAGTTGTTGTTTTTCTTCCAAAATAATAAATGGGGTTATTGTAATTTATGCTTTTTTTGTTCCTATAATTTTCTTGGATTTCATGTAATTTGTTTGGTGGCAAAAGGCAATGTTATGATTGAGTCTTTCATGTTGACTTTGATTCTTAGATGCTGTGTTTCTATCTGATTTGACTGTGGAGGTTAAGTTCGATGCTTTGCTGAAATTGCTATCTTGCAAACAATTTGTGTTATGCTGTTTGACTTGCAATTGACTGGTAGATGTGAAGGACTTTGGGATGTTGTACTAGTAATTTTGACATCTTGTGTTTCTTTGTGATCTATTCCATTGTCAACAGGACTATGTTCCAACCGTCTTTGACAATTTCAGTGCAAATGTGGTTGTGGATGGGAGTACCGTGAATCTGGGTTTGTGGGATACTGCTGGTAAGTTTAGTTTCCTGGTTATGTCTCATTCTTCTAGTATTTTAGGAGTATCTTGTATCATTGTTGATATTTTCGACTTATGTTACAGGCCAAGAAGATTACAATAGACTAAGACCTTTAAGCTATCGTGGAGCAGATGTATTCCTTCTTGCATTCTCTCTCATAAGTCGGGCTAGCTATGAAAATATTGCTAAAAAAGTAAGGCTGGTATTGTTTTTCTTATTTCTATTTTGTCCGTTCTCTACTTTGGACTAATTTTTTGTCCCTTTCCAGTGGATTCCTGAATTGAGGCATTATGCTCCAGGTGTTCCAATTATTCTTGTTGGAACAAAACTTGGTTAGATTCTTGTTCCTTCTTTACCTTCTCCAACTATGTTTACACTGTTGATGTGCTCCTTACGTGGCAGATAAATCTTAGTAGAATAGTAGTTATGTGATATTGTGAAGTTTTACTCACACTACGTATATATCACTGTTTTAAAGCTGGGGTAGTTACAAATTTATTGAACCTGGCCTCTAATTAGATGTCTTTACCTAAATTGTAGAATCTGAACCTACTATTATAACTTCCCTGAATGGCTTATTATTCAGTAGATATTGAGAGAAGGAAGTTCCTTGTTGTCCTACCTCAGTTATGACTTTGAGAAAATCTTGCATCCACACAAACCTAATTGACAACTCATTAAAAGGTCGGTCCCACTAAACTAACCCAGCTTTTGTCTACTCTTCTCATTCACATTGTTACTTTCTTTGCGCTATGCCTCATCCACTCTCTACGTGGGGCATCACCATAATCACCAACCTGGCCATCTCAATTTCCAATCTCTCTTGCTCTCTTTCCCGTATATCAGTTCTCTCTGATGGCACTGTTTCAGTATGCCCACCATTACGAATGACGATTTCACAAGATGAAATTGAAGCCCCCACAACCCAAACCAATAGGGCTTCCTCATCTCACTCAGCTTCCCCAACTAGTGTGTTCCTCCTCCACCGAAGCTCTAGATTCGCCTCAACCTTCCCACCTTATCCATTCTCTGTCGGGAGTCCAAGACCCACTTGTGGCACCCCTCATGGGATCTGATCGTCACGATCGACCCAAGCCTTCGATACTGTGTGTTGCCTCTTTCATGAAGCACTGCTCCCCGTCTCATTCTATCAGCATTGCTATATCTTGTCTTCCTCAAACATAGTCACGTCTTCCTGTTGAGATTCAATGTTGTTGTATTCTTCCAGGAAGCAGAGCTTATTTTAGACTCTAGTGGCCTGGCAACCTGTATGGGCTTCTATGAGAGCAAAGAGGATTGGATACTGTTCAGAGGTCACGAATGCGAGTGGTGTGGAGAAGGGCGGTGGTGGGGTAAGGTGAAGAGGAAATAGGGTGGGTGATTGGGAGTGGTGCTACACAGGGAAAGGGTGGAGGAGATGAGAGAAAGATATGATGGGGATGGACACTGGTGATGAGAAACAAGAGAACAGAAAGAAAGCTGAATTGCTTTAGTGGGATCTGTCATTTAATGAGTTGCCAATTGATTAGTGGGTATGTCAAAATGTGATGTGTTAGGTAGTGTTTATCTAAGTTATTCTCCATGACTTCAACCAAAAATTGCTTCAGATAAAACTAACTATTTCATGAAACTATCTTCTGAAGTTCTCATATAAGACATTGAAGAGCCTTGTTTATTTTTCATCTGTTCGATTTTTACCTATTGTAAAACTAAAGACCAAGTTTTACTGTCTGTTTCCAAAGCTGCATGAAAGGATACTGATAAAGCTTGAGAAGTCTAGACTTATGGTGTGTTTGTGTATTAGGAAGTTTAAGATGACATCAAAGTGCAAGTACTTAATACATGAGTAATTGCCTTGGTGGGGCCAGTATAAGTCCTTGTCTCATGGCTCAGCAGAATTTTCATATCTAGTACTTTATAACAAAATTAGGGTTTCTGTTGTGAAAATTTTCGGTCGATAGTTTTCACCTGGTTGCTTTTGGAGCGTATTTCCCCTTACTACATATAGGCTGAATTTGATGGTGTGCATTTGATAGTCTCGATGCAAAGCTAGCATGATCAGTTTTCTTGGGCATTTAATGATAACCAACTATGTGTCTTTATAGATCTTCGGGATGATAAACAGTTCTTTCAAGACCATCCTGGTGCAGTGCCTATCACCACAGCGCAGGTAGGTACTTCTTGTTGCTACTGCTTTCTTTATTTTTACAATTAATTGCTTCCTTTGTCATTTAACCTTTATTTTTCTGGGTTTCTTTCATTTCTGAAGGGTGAGGAACTGAGAAAACTTATTGGCGCTCCAGTTTACATTGAATGCAGTTCAAAAACACAGCAGGTACATATATGTTATTTGTGTCAATGCATCTTTTAAATTTTTGGAGGTGAAAGAATATCATGACCTCATTGATTACCTGTGGATGCAGAATGTGAAAGCTGTTTTTGATGCTGCCATCAAAGTAGTTCTCCAGCCCCCAAAGCAGAAGAAAAAGAAGAGAAAGGGGCAAAAGGCCTGCTCCATATTGTGATATTCTGTTCTTCATATTATAGTTCACGGAGGATGACATGACTGTAGCCACTTTCTGGTAGTCTTCGCCATTCTATATCTTATACTATTTCCAACCTAGAGGAAGGAATTGCTGAGTCCAACTGACAACATTAAGGTTCACTCATAAGCATCAAGCTATTTGTTTCTGCCTCTTGGATCTGTACAGTCATAATTTGAATGCATTCGTTGTGCACAACTATTTCGTTTTTCTGGAATGTTTTTAGCTGTTGTATTGACACTATTAAATGACCATATCCATCTATGGACATGTGTTCTATTCATGTTGTAATCTAATCTAAGAAGTGCTTGCTTATGTGGCTTTGGATGTGAACTAATCATATGTAATATATATTAGCCTGCTTAACAGACTAAATATAGTTGGTTTGATTAAAGTTCAAGGGTTCCCTCTTTCATTTGTTCCCTATTTTTTCAAGTTACTATGCTGTGATATATTAAGATGTGAACTTTGAAAACCATGAACTTTTGTAGTACATGTTATGGCAGTTGCATCAACTAAACGAGGTGAGGTTGACTATATGAATTGAACAACGTTATAATGCTTTGTTATAAATTATATTCTCTTAGAAATCATTGGTCTTTAAATTTGTCATCATCTCTAAATGTTATGGCAGTTGCAGCTTGGAATAAATAAAGGCAAAATTTAAAATGGAAAGTCATCTGTGGAATAACGGGAAAAATACTATGAAGCTGTCAACAAGGTTGTGCATGCACTGGAATAAATAATGTTTTGAAGGATTCTCAAAACGAAAACCAAATTCACCTGTCATCTCTCATGACTTTATGAGATGCTAAATGAATGGATTATATGAGGTGTGGGTTTCTTTTCTTCTTTTTGGATGTGGGTGGCTGTTATTATGCTTCCAATACTTTGGTATATCTTGTAGCACTGCTTTTTGGCATCGGTGCATTTCATAAAAAGAAGATATGACCACATGGATAATCATGTTGAAACTTGAAAGTGGCTTTGAAAACACAGTAGTCATAAAATCACTTAGGGAAATCCTGATTAACTGAATTGAGAGATAGCAGACAAAGTTTGAGCAATCTTAAATACAAAATAATAAGGCAAGAATATTTCACATTCCCATTTCTTAAATATTTTTAAATGTTAACACAAGTTCAGTTATTCAAATGTTCATAATATTATCTTTGGCTGGTTGGTTCAAGTAATACATCACCGATCTCTCTTAAGTAAGGTTGTCTCTTTTCAAGAGTTACACTTCCCTAGGATATCCTTGGAGTTAGGAATTGATTATCACCTTAACCTACCCTACATACATTCTCATTTCTAAAAGCTGATAGATTCTTGTGATCTTATCTTCCCTTTCTTGAGGAATATATACCTTGGCCACTTCCATCTCTCAGAAAAGACAAATGCAGTCTTGATTCTGTTCCATCTCTCTTCTCCAAAGCCACTTGTTTGCTCCATTATATATGGCTGCAACCTGAATTCTTCCTTATAACATTCCTGTGCTGTTCTTAATTATTTTTCCTTCCATCCATAGTTCCTCTTCTAGGATCCTAGAATAACGTGAATGGCGTCCAAGAGAATACTGAAGGAGCTCAAGGATTTGCAGAGGGATCCACCAACTTCATGCAGTGCAGGTAAATAGGTTTAATGAAACTTGAATTAGGTTATTTGTTAATAACTAACATTTTTATATTGTTGTTATGGTGGATTTCTTCAGGCCCTGTGAGTGAGGATATGTTCCATTGGCAAGCAACCATCATTGGTCCAAATGACAGTCCATATGCTGGAGGTGTTTTCCTTGTTACTATCCATTTCCCTCCTGATTATCCCTTCAAACCTCCCAAGGTATTAGACCAAAAACTCATTACATTTTGAATTGCTATATATGAAGCTTGAACATCTGTTATATATATATGTGTGTGTGTGTGTAGTCAATTCATCCATGTACTCCACCTATGTTGTTGTCCATCACCAAACAAAACTATTTTACAATTAGATTCTAGTCTTGCGACTTGGAGGTTAGGTTCAAAACTTGTAAATAAACTTTCAGCCTGTAGGCTAAGGCTATGTATATGTACCATCCCCAAATTCCTTAATGTGAGAGTTGTGCAATGGGCTAATTTATAGTGAAGTGATGAATGTGATTGATGTTAAAAAATTGTTTGGCAGGTTGCATTCAGGACCAAGGTATTCCATCCCAATATAAATAGTAATGGTAATATTTGTCTTGACATACTCAAAGAACAATGGAGTCCTGCTCTCACCATATCCAAGGTCATGTTTTGTATCCTTGCATGTTGGTGCCATATGTTTCTTTTTGTTGTATATAAATGCTGATTGTTAAAAATCATGATGCAGGTGCTGCTCTCTATTTGTTCATTGCTGACGGATCCAAATCCTGATGACCCTCTTGTGCCTGAAATTGCTCATATGTGTAAGACAGATAAATTCAAGTATGAGTCCACTGCTAGAAGCTGGACCCAGAAGTATGCCATGGGATAAGAATCTTGGCCTCTTGCTTCCTCCAATACTTTTGGAGCTGTCTTTTTTGCTCTTCAAATCTTCCCTCTTCAACTATGCCATGAGATAAGAATCTTGGCATGCATATGAGAAAATTGTTCTCAAATGTTTACCTTTGTACTTGGACAATGCTATCTTAAGAATAAATGAATATTACTCTGATTTTTAGTTTTCTGTATTCAGCACATGAACTAAGTATCAACAAGGCTCAATCATTGTGTACTTTCCTAGTTCAAGAATTCCAAAAAGTGTATCATTCTACATATTACTTACTGTGATTGGTTGAAAAAATAGCATTTAAGTTTAAAGTGTAATAGCTAAGTGTTTTTCTAACCAAACACATGAAGTGACACATGGAAGCACATCTTATATCTCAAAAAATATACCATTTGTCACTATACCTCTCAACCTTGTTCTGACAAGGTTCTATACCTTTTGCTTGCATTTTCTTGAAATTGTGGTTAACTAATTTGAATCATATGATTATGATCTTTGGACAAAGGGGCCTAAAATTTTGAGTAATATCTACAATATTTTATACTTGAACTTTTGCTTTAAACTTTAATTTCGCATAGTTACAAGTATTAAACAAATCATAAAGCTAAGGTTAATGATCATAAAAAAAGAAAGTAGCACAGTATAGTTAATTACTCTGTAGTTGTGGAACCAGAGATGTCATTAAAGATGTCAGCTTTTGCTAAAGTATATCAAAACAAAAACTACTATCTGTAATAGTAATCATCTTAACCTTACCCAACAACATAAGTCTTTGTCTGCTACATTGATCAAACATTAGGCAAGTTTTCTATAAGAACAGTTTAACACATAACAGACTTGCATTAATTGTTTTTAAATTGATGCATCTGACTTGAAATAAGGTGTTTTTTAGTGACTGTGAATTTAATCAAATAGTGAAGAACCATATTAAGCAATAAGCTATTCAGCATTATTAGTAGTAGTTTGTATTACCACATACACACAAAAAGAGAATTCAAAATTAGTTATGTCATTTCATGGCACCATCTAATGTATTATATTTCTAATGGTATTATATGGTTGGCGTTATTATTAGAAGAATATATAGGGTATACCCCATCAATATTCTTCTACCAAATAATTCTATTGCTTGGTTCCAAAGATGCAGTTCAGTAGGCCACATCACCTTTCTCATTTGTGATGGTACATAGCTTCTAAATCCTGTGGGGAACCCTTACGATTGTGAGACTTAAACTGCTCTAGATTTTTCTTTTCCTTCATCTTTTATAAATTAAGTTAACAAAGGAAAGGGATGGAAAAATAGTCATAATTTTCATTACAAAAAGTTGTTGGGGAATAGATTAAGAAGATTTACATATATTCTTAACTATTTATTACCTTTAAAATTAAAATGCTTAAACTATTGGGATGCTTTTGTTTTCTAAATTTATTATGAAGCGGATATAACAAATCGAAAAGAACAAGAACTAGAAAAAAATGAAACTCTAGCTACAACTAACCATACCAAACCATCCCATTTTTCTGTGGCAGATAAGGTATAACATTATCATTCTTATTGAAAACACTTCGAATTTGTGGACCTAGGAATGAATCTGGTTTTTGACGTGTTCAACCTTAATGTCATTGCCAAATTTCAATTTCATTTAGTCAAGCAACCAATAAATTAATAAACTAAGTAACATGTTATATGTAATAATTTCATTTATCACATTAACTATTCAACTCTTCAACTGCAATGACTGCATGCAAAATGAAATTAAAAGTGTTTATAATAATTGTTTGAACCGATGTAATTATCACTGTATCCCCTACAAAAATGAAATAGAAGTCACATTAGAATTAATAAACTAATTCACTTGTTTTAATCTCATTTACTTGTGTTGATCTAATGATGTAAGATGTATTGTATTTACGAGATCAAAGATTGGATTCTAAAAGTGAGTTTATTTTACTTAAACCTAACCTTAAGCAACATAAGTCAACGATTGTAAACAGTGGAAGCAATGTTAGTGATGAACCCGGAATGAGCGGTGTAAAACATGGATGGTGTTTCATATGACCTGATATCAAGGGTTTCCCGCGAAAAACGTTCGGTTAGTGTAACACACTCAAAAAAACAATATTATTAGGTGCAATAAAAACAAACAACAACTACTCTTTCTCCTTACCCTTCCTTCTTAATCTTTTTAACATCTCTTCATAATTCTCTTCTCTTCAATTCTTATATTACCACAATTAATATAATATTTTCCGAGTCATGTTTAGATATTTAGTTGAGAAGTAGGTGCATGGTAGTATGGGTGGTGCAATTTGACGCTAAATCTAGCATTCTACCTATTAAAAGTAACAACGTTGTTCTCAAACCATGCCTGTTTTCAAATACCAGCATGCATCTTTCTTTGTCACATGATTTTGTTTTATTCTACTTTTTTCATTACCATCATGTTTCTTTAATCACAATATATTATTATTATTATTTAACTTCAAAGGTATCGTGGGTTTATACCTTTCTTTACATCCAAAATGGGTCATTTGATGATATTTAATCCTTCTTTTCTCTATCTTACACACCCTATTTTGCAGACAATGAGATTGATATGGTTCATGTGAAGCAGAAGCAAGTAAATCTAGAGTTGTTTTAAGATTAAGGTGATTGATATAAAGAGAAAAGGCAATGACACTTGAGAGGAGATTTGTTTTGGTTGGGATTAGAATTGATAGTTACAGCAGACATATTCTCAACTGGGCTATTTTCAAAGTTGCTGAACCTGGTGACTATGTTATTGCTGTCAATGTAGTTAAAAATCCTGGTAACTAACCAAGTTACTCTATATATCTTACCTTATGTTTTTTTTAACCTTTGTTAAACAAAGTTACTTTGATGAAGATTATGTTCCCAAAAACAAGAGTCTGATAGCTGAATATTTAGAGGTTTATGAAGGCCTATGTGATGTTAAGAAGGTACATAAACATTTCTACACCTTTTGTTCATGGAATTGATAAATGTTATGCAATCTTTTATTTGGCCTGATTGGATTTCAGGTAGGTCTCATTGGTCAAGTCTTCACAGGAAGCTCTTTTAGAAGCATTCTTGTTAGAGAAGCAAAGAATCATGCTGCTATGGCTCTAGTGGTAGGGTATGTGTGGAGTTAACATATCTTTACTTGTTTTGCTTTTTCTGATGAAAGTTTCTAAACAGAGAAAGTATCATATGGGTTTTATGTTTTCAAGATATTGAATGCTTGTATTTATATTCTTTTTCAAATATTGAATGTTTGTATTTGTAAGAGAATATAACAAATCTCTTTATGGATAGTCTTAAAGACTGAAATGGATGTTTTCACTTGCAGGGGTAGAACTTCCACAGCCAAATATTGCTCCAAAAGACTGCCACCAAACACTAATGTTCTGGCCATCCAAGATTCAAGGATTGTCTTCAGGAGGTGCACCAATAACCAATTACCAGGTTTGGTATCTGTGAAACCGAGTCTTAATTGGATGTTTGGAAGAGTTTATAGATAGCTTATTTTGACTTATGAGAACAAGTTATCAAAATAGACCTAAGAAAATAACTTATGATATCCCTCTAAGCTCTTCATACTTAGATCAATAGCTTATGAAAATAAGTTTTTTTTAGCTTTTATTTAAGCAAAATCTTATTGAATAAGCTCATAAGTAATTCACTGAAAGGCGCAATAGAAATTTAAATTTCCAATGACAAAAGAAACTAGAATAAGGTTTGTTTCCGTTTATCATAGGTGGTCTTTTGCTGGATCCAAGACCAAGTTTAAGAAGCATAGGAAACCTCAGCGACAGAGTAAAGCAGTCCGAATCAGATGATTGTGAGGTGGAGAGTGAGAAACCAAGAAGCCAAAATAGAATTGAATTGAAGGAGGAAGCATCTAACAGATTAGAGAGGCGAAAGCTAAGGTCATCATCTATGTTTTCTGGTG
The DNA here is from genome assembly GCA_009771035.1 of Lupinus albus. Classification (NCBI taxonomy): domain Eukaryota; kingdom Viridiplantae; phylum Streptophyta; class Magnoliopsida; order Fabales; family Fabaceae; genus Lupinus; species Lupinus albus. Next base: position 1,013,750 of record CM019999.1, read on the forward strand.
ATCCTTCTGAGCAGAAGCTTGGTTGGCCTCTGCTCCGAAGAGCGAAATCAGAAATATCTTCAACCCATCATCATGTAAGGGACATGTCAGTAGTGCAATGGGTTATGAGCTTACCAGATCGTTCACCAAAGAAAAGTCCTCACTCTTGTTCTTCCATTGAGGAAAATCCATCACAAAGAGGCATCAGTGACAAGGATGATGAGAGTTCTAAAAATTATTCAGCTACATATTTTATTGAAGTACCAAAAGGACTAGAGGGAAAGTTAAGTGTAAATTCACTCCATTGCAAGTGGTTCAGCCTTGAGCTTCTTAAGTCCTGCACTGCCCACTTCTCTTCAGGTTTTGGACCACTACTGCTTACACTGAATTTACTATTATGATCCTTTTGTGTTCATAAATTGTTGCATAAGCTTGTATTGTATGTTTTCATTTCTGAACATAAATAAATGTAACCTTGTATTAAATTATAGAAAACTTGATTGGGAAAGGAGGTAGCAATCGTGTGTACAAAGGAGTTCTCCCTGATGGGAAACTAATAGCAGTCAAAGTTTTGAAGTCAACAAAAGAAGCCTTGAAAGATTTTGCCCTTGAGGTGGAAATAATATCCTCATTGAAGCACAAAAACATCACTTCTCTACTTGGTATTTGCATTGAGGACAATGCCTTGATATCTGTTTATGATTATTTCCCCAAAGGCAGCTTAGAGGAAAATCTACATGGTAAAGTTGCAGTGTGATTTAACTTCTTACCTATCATGTAATTTGTTGGAATATGGAATTTATTTTGACATCAATTTATAAATGGATGTAGGAAATAAGAACAAGGATGAATCCATCATGTCATGGGAAGTGAGGTTTAATGTAGCTGTTGGGATTGCTGAAGCCCTGGATTACCTACACATGGAAACTTTGAAGCCTGTTATACATAGAGATATCAAGTCTTCAAACATTCTTCTTTCCCATGAGTTAGAACCACAAGTAATCAAAAGTTTTGGAACTATTTGATCAAAAAAGAACACTACTATGCAAATTGATACAATTAGCATCCAAAAGAAGTTAACATTATGCATAAAACTCATTATGTGACTCATGATTATTCTTATGCTGCAGTTATCTGATTTCGGACTTGCACTATGGGGACCAACATCTTCATCCTTTCTAACACAAGAAGATGTTGTAGGAACATTTGGTTATATTGCTCCTGAATACTTCATGTATGGAAAAGTCAGCGACAAGATAGATGTATATGCCTTTGGTGTGGTGCTGCTTGAACTAATATCAGGACGGGAACCAATCAGTTCAGAACCTTGCAAAGGACAGAAGAACTTGGTCATGTGGGTAAGATCTAACCCCATTTAGAATGAGTTTTTTTACTTCTGTTAATGATATAGAACATAGACCTATTGATTATTATAAACACTTCATTTTCAGGCAAAACCAATAATGGAGAGTGGGAATGTTAAAGGCTTATTGGATCCAAATTTAGAAGGGAAGATTGATGAAGCTCAAATGCAAAGAATGGTTCTGGCTGCATCTCTATGCATTACACGTGCTGCTAGGCTCCGTCCTAAACTGAACCAGGTAATAAATACTCAAGAGTTACGTTATGTGTATATCAATGTTACTGGAACAGATACACATGGAACTTTTCTTGATGGAAATCACATTGCAGGATATATTTTAAGAACTTGCTTCTAAAGTGTATCACTTTCATTGTATACAGATACTAAAAATCTTAAAAGGAGATGAGAAAGTGGAATATTTCTTCAACTCCTTGGAAAATGATTATGAGCATTCAGAAAATCAAGAAAGCATTGATGATGAAGTCTATCCAAATTCAAGTGCAGAGTTACACTTGAGCTTGGCATTACTTGGTGTTGACGATGACACTATATCATATAGCAGTACAGATCACAGCAATAGTGAACACTCGAAAGAACAATGGAGCAGATCATCAAGTTTTTTTCAATTCTAACACCTATTGCTATATATTATTAGTTTATGTGTGTACATTGTATGGCTGCATTAAAATAAAGGACAAAAAAACATAGAAATATAGAGTGTGTTGCACCCTTTAATGAGGTGGTTTGTATATTTCTTTTAAAGTTTCCTTACCAATAAAATTAATGGTTTTGCTTGGGGTGATGTGTATGGAAGTGTTTGATGTATTATTATTGGTGCAAATAACTTAATGTGAGTTATATAATCATATAATTATTACTTTTTAATGTGCAACTAGAGTTTGATAAGATGGGTAAATAATATCCTTTTAATAGCATAGTTGACATGAAATGTAATCATCATAATGTGAACTTGTTGTCTGAGTGAGAGTACTATAAATTAAAACCAATTATTGTTTCAGAGTGGAATCGTGTGATAGTGATTATAAAGAGACCCAAAAGAACAATTCCTGTCGTCGAATCTCTCACCCTAATCGTTTCTCTTCCTCCATTTTCATTTCCCCTTTATTTCTTCCTTAATTCCCTTATCTTATTACATTATTAGGGTTTCCGTTTCATCCTCAATTTCATTCATCCGTGCCAAATTTGTACTTCAATTGAATCCAATCCCCACTTCCTTACGCTTTTCATCGTATCAACGTCTTCCAATTACTTTAACTATCTGAAATATCTATCTCTGTTTGGTATTCTACTTCATTCTTCTAATGTTCCTTATGCTTCTCGCACTACCTATTGATTCTTGATCAATTTCGTTTCTGATGCATTCATTGTTTTTTAATTCTCCCCAATTGCAATTCTAACTTTGAAATCACGTATTTTTGTTAACTAGGTCTGGAATCTTAGAACTCATTTCGGGTTCAGAATTCCCTTGTAATGGAAGACGGCGAGCTTGATTTCTTGAACCAGAAAGTGTTTTCAAGTCCAAACATGGCTAATATTCCTAGCAGCGGTTCAATGGACAGTTTCTTTGAGGAACTCCTCAATGACAACGTGCATGCTTGCAGTCACACTCACACTTGCAACCCTCCTGGCCCTGATTTTTTGCATACCCACACTTGTTACCATGTTCATACCAAAATTGTCCCTGCCCCGGGTGAAGAACAGGTTGCCACTGATGATACTGCTGAGTCTGCTGAAAATAAATCGAAAAAGCGTCCTGTGGGTAATCGCGAAGCAGTTCGCAAATACCGCGAGAAGAAGAAAGCCCGCACAGCATCTCTCGAGGAAGAGGTTGTGAAATTAAGAGCTTTGAATCAGCATTTGATGAAGAAGCTGCAAGGTCAGGCTGCTTTAGAGAGAGAGGTTGCAAGGCTGAAGTGCTTGCTAGTTGACATACGGGGAAGGATTGAAGGAGAAATTAGAACTTTTCCTTATCAGAAACCAGTTAATTCTGATCCGCCAATCATGAACATTCCGGGTTCTTATGTAATGAACCCTTGTAACATGCAGTGTGATGACCAAGTGTATTGCCTTCATCCGGGAGCAGAAGGGAAGGTGACAGAAGGGGTATCACTAAATGGGGAAGAATTTAATGGTTGTGAATTTGAGAATCTCCTGTGTGAGTTTGGGCTCAAGGATCTTCATGCTCATGGAGTTGGACAGACATTGCCTAATGCTTGTTCTTCTGCATCAAATAAAAGAAAAGGTAATAACCGATTACAATTCTCGGGTGGAATGTTTGAGTTGGTACTTGAGCTTCATTCATTTTTTGTTATTGTGATCAAGTGCTATTTGCTTGTCTCATTTTAGTTTTAGCTTTGAGTGGGAGTATTGGAGATTAGCATAGATTGCTTTGTAGTGTGACCTGCTGCGTGATTTTTGTTTGGGTTATAAATAGTAGGGATTAGGAAGATCAGCATTCCTATGGTCACACACTCGGACACTCACTTGTTTGTTGTTGTTGCATTATACATAAATGCTAAAATTCTTAGTTGTTCTTATGCTCTAGTGCTGCAATTTGTTTGCAGTTTATATAGCATGATCTTTAACCTGTAATTTGTTTCTGACCGCTGGTACTAATATTACAGAGTTCTTGTAATTTTGTAAGACAACTTGGTGGCTGATGATTTGAGTCAGCAAATATTGTCATACTATGGCAAAATATTCTCCAAGGTGGTTTAGGCAACTAAAATTAAAAGATTCAAAGTGCAAACAATTGTATTGAGCATTCTTATAACTGTAAATGAGAGATATGAGACTAAATTTTCTATTAAAATATTTGGTGATGTATTTTTATGATTTCTAATCAATTAGTATTGAGTCTGGTTTGATGACTTCAGGGCATTAACCTTGCATATTATCTCCTTATCTTTAGCAATGATCTAATGACTTTTTATTTCAGGGGGATCTCGTGCAGCAACAGCTGGTTGAAGAACCAATAAAATATTGGTTTTCATTGTTGCCATGGTAATACCTCCTTCCAATAATTCACTACCTGTTGCAGCAGCTATCCATCAGGGCTTCTTTCAAATTATCTTCTCTTTTGGGCCCACTGCTGCATTATTGGATGTTCAAATGGCTGTTCTGCTATGGAAGATGAGTCCTAGATCGATGTTTTAAAGGCATGATCAGTAGCCAGCATAGCTAAAGGCTGCGACAGATTTAGTGCTTTTCTATGCAATTAAATTGCCTGATTTATTTTATTATGCATGGACAAGTTAAACTGACATCGTAAATGTTTCTCTGTTGATTCAATATTAAATGTGCTATTTATTTAAGTTGTTATTTGCATTGTTTAATGAGGGGGTGTTTAAGTTACAATTCATATTTTCTAAGCTCGACAAATTTTGTTGTTGATGGATCACAGAACTTGAGGAACATACGGGTATGTTTCATATTTCAGTACTTTACCCTTGTGAGTGAACCAATTAATTGGCTTGTATGGTTGTTGACTTGCCGCCATTGTTCTTTTTAATTTTAATTTATTTGAATAACATGAGAGGCTTACTCTGTCTAGCATTTTCCTGGACATGGGTTGTCTTCCACAAGTTACAAGAAAAGGCACTTGTTTTGTATTTGAGAACACAGGTGGTTGTTTCGATTGCAATGGAACATGCTACCTTTAGAGTGAGATATGAAGGATGGGAAAAGCTTATATGCATGGATGACAATGGGTACCCGGATCCGCGGGTACCCGCTAATAATACCTGCAACGGGTCAGGTCTAGGTCTATGTTTTGGACCCATGGGTAATACCACAATTTTAAGACTTGATGTTAGAAGAGTCTGGATCCGGGTAATGAGGTACCCAGACTCGTGAGTACCCGGACCCGTTATCCCTTCCTAAATATGTATATATGTATCGCAACATAAAATATTATGTTAATTTATATTGTAATACAATATTAGTCCACAATTATAATATCATATTAATTTATAAATGTGATAGTTATGTTGTTAAATTGTATTGTTGAGTAATGATGTTATGTTGTTAATTCATATGTATGATGTAATGCTATGTTAGTTGAAAAGTTCTTACGATTTTTTCATACTAAGTTTTAAGTTGTTTTAATGTTTGTTCGAGTAAAATGAGTTGTGTTTAATAGTCAAACTAAGTTGTTTTACTTGCAATTATTTTTAATATTTTTGAATTTATGGGTACTCATGGATCCACTGGGTACCCAATGACCCATTGGTAGTATATTCAGCGGGTATTAGCACGGGTCTGGATCAAAAAATGAAGCAACGGGTAGGGTCCATCCAGACCCATTTACATCCCTACTTATATGCCTGTCTCCTCTTCAGAAAACAAGTTTTGATTTCTGTAATTAAAAAGCGTCTTGATGATCCTACTTTGAGTGTGGAGTGATTAATAAAACTTTGCATAAATATATATCTTTTATACTTAGAGTGCTGTTATTCACGATAACCATTGTGAAGATGTTATCACAGCTTAAGATTAAGCAATGCAATATCCACTTCTGTGTTCTAAAACATGTAGAAATACACAAATTGATACTCCAATTTTAATGGCATGGATTCTTTTATACATGTGCTGCTGGTATAGGAAATTGGGACAGAGGATGTCCACTCAAATCTTTTTGTAAGTACAAATAGTTGTAAATACACAAAAGGTCTAACAAAAGTAATATGGCATTTAAAACTACTAGCTAAAGCTAGAAACAGTAAACAAATCTGATCACTCTATCATAGTAGATCAGATCAAAAAAAGCCTATTTTGTAGTATTTTACTCTTTTTATCCTTTAGGGTTAAATTAAAGTTTCAATGCTAGCTTTCTTTGGCATTGTGCAGACAGGGCAAGCCTTAAGTAAAGCATCACAAACTTTGCATGAACAAAGGTGCCTGCATGGGAGGAACAAAAAGCACGACCTCCCAGAATTACAGCTTTTGCAAACCATCATCTCCCTCGTTATATGTTCCATCTCAACTCCTATTCTATTATTTTCCCCTACTATTCCTTCTTCTTTCTCTCTTCTCATTTCGTTACACCATGATTCTGCATCATCTGCCATAATCATATTCGTGTTATAGGATGCTTTTTCTTTTTCTTTCATCTCCTCCAATGTTTTGTACAGAGATAATGTCATTGCTTCGTTTTCCTGAACCATCTTTTGCCACCCTTCATTCTCTGCTTCTAGTCTTTTTATAAAATCTTCCAATTCCACCTTTTTTCTTGTAGCCTTTGCAATCTCTTCATCTTTTTGCTTCAGGAGTTTAAACGAATCAGATTCCACTCTATTCAGTAATGCTGATATTTGTTGCTTCCCTTGTTCTTGTACCATAAATCTTAATTTCTCGTTCTGCCCCATAAAGTAAAGTAATAATCAAAATGGACATTCTTGAAGACAAGAATTATAGTTTAGCATGAAAAAACCAAAAATAAGGAACATAACCCTATATTTAAGAATCCTAACCTGTAATCTGATGTACTGATGAATATCTTCAAACTGAAAAAGAGAGGTAGGAGGATTCAAAGGTATTGAATCATGAAAAATAAGATTTTGATCAACAAGGTTGTTATGGGTCTCATTACATGGCTGTTGTAAACGTTGTTGCAATTGTTGTAGCTGCTGCTGCTGCTGCTGATGATGTATCTGTTGGTGATTGAAACATGAATCTGTGAGGCCAGATGCATAAAAACCATTGTCAGAAAATGGATAAGACTCACCATTGGTGTGGTAAAACTGAGCTTGAATGGCCATAAGGATCTTCAAACCCTCAAAAGAAATAAGAATTTAGTTGAAAGTTGAATAGTGAAACGTAGAGAGAGGGATATATAACGTTAGAATTAAGATGATATCATAATAATAGTTCTTTCTTTGACATGGCTCTCAGCGGGTGTTATTATTTTGAGAGGTATTGCAGCTGTTTCTGTTTTGTGGTGATTGATATAATGATATATAATATAATGGATGGTGTGAAATAATAAAATAATAATGAATGTCTCTATATATGTGCTTATTAAATTGCTTCTTGAAAAAGTTGGAAAGAAACTTCACCATAAGAATATATTAATGGATTGAAGAGAAAAAAGTAACTGAAAAACTTGGAGGAGGGAAGGCTATAAAGGCGTATAGGACGCAGTAGAGCATGCAGATTTTGTGACTAAACTATCTGGTCAGAGATTTGAGAGGAGTTATTGAATGAATGAATGAATGAATGAATGAATGGGATGGTAATAAATTGAATGAATTCAAAATTCATTTTACAAGTCACTAAGACCATGTGAATTGGTTGAAAATATAATAATAAAGCTTTCAAAGAGTAGTAGTCACTAGTCACACAGATTTTGTCAGTTTCATTATTTCAAAAGGAAATGGGTTGAATTGAAAGCATTCTTTATTGCCCAAAAAAGGAGCGTATGGTTCTCATTTTTTTTGTTTACTTGTACACGAAATCCTAGTTGTCATTTGTTATTGTCTTCTTTATATCTATGGTTTTCTTTCAGATTTTTCTAAACAATGTTAAACGTGAGTTATTATCGTTACTTTATATTTTGATAAGAACGAGTAGCTTCTCCATTATAATGATGCTGGTAAGAGTTATTATTTTTAAAAGGTAAAAATATATTTCTTTATAATTAAAATCACAAAAATATGTCCATTCATATTTGTTTCTATATGTGATAACGGATCCTTGCTCATTTGATAATAATATCCTCCTTTAACAATTCATGTATAGTTAATCATGTTAAGAATTTACCAAATTATTGTCCTTTATTTTCAAAACAAAATGTCCTGTTATTATGAATTCAACTATCATATATAGGGATTTATTTATGGGTAAGTGATTTTGCAAGCACAATTCTAGAATGGTTGAAAGCGTGTATCAAGGTGAAAAAAGCAAAAGGCAAAAGAACACGTAATCCCCAGCATTATCTTGGGAGATGGGGCCAATAAGAGTTTGACAGCTAAAGAGATATGTTTTTTTGAGTGCAATACATGATTTAGAACATAAATAGGTTGAATAAACGTGGTTTAGTTGATCCTAAATTATGAATATAATAATATAGTACTAGAGGTCCGTCCAAATATGATAATCTCTATAACTTAACTTGGACTGTACATTGAAATTTTACTTAATATTCTAGAAATACTACAAAATAGGCTGTTATGATATAGTTATCAGATTTGTTTTACTGTTTCTAGGCTTAGCTACTAGTTTTAAATGACTTATTATAATCTTTTGTTATTTACATATATATTAGATAAGATGTGGAATAGAATATTTAAACTAAAAAAATGAAAAAGAAAAAGACAAAGCATTGTGAAGATAGCTAACGATGGTGATGGTACTGAGTGCCACCTCAACTTGTCGATCACATTCACACTTCCTTTAACCCTTCTTCCGATTCTGCCTCCTCCCTTCTCCGTCGCCACCATCGTATCGTTCTTTTTTCTAACTTATCTCTTATTCTATCTCTTTACAATCTCTCCCCTAAATTACTTAATCTCGTCGAATTTCTGGCATTTTAGGATTAAGCATAGTTTCTTCATCTGTGAAGTGGATTTTCAGTTACGTGTCATCTAGATTGGGAGAAAGGTTTCGGATTTGGCATATATTTGAGATTTGAATTTTACTAAATTGTTTTCAAAAGTAAATGTTAGCTTATATTTATCAGAAACTGCGATTTTGAATGTTAACTTATTGGATTAAAGATTGTGGAGAGGACAGCAATTAAATCCATGATACAAATTCAAAATTTATGGCACGCTCCCGTTTTACTTGGTCCTATTTCAGATAATGAACTGATAAATTTCTTTATCAGATGTGGACATGTGGTGCTATCAGATAATCATGTTTCCTTTTCTGATATATATATATATATATATATATATATATGTATATGTATATGTGTGTGTTGATAGGTAGATGATTGTCAACTTCTTAATGCATGTTCTTTTTAAGGTTGTATGTGAATGAGATAGAAGTGCCTGTGAGATGTGTATTTGTTGAATTGGATTTCTTAATGGAAACTATGTGTGCAGGTGAATATCGTATACTAGTTAGTCAAGTTTTATAATAGAAAGAAGCTTCAATGGCCAAGAAACCTGGACCACGACCCAGTAAATTATCTGTGTACCTTTACATTCCTAATATCATAGGTGGGTATTTAATTCATGATTATGCTGGATGCTATTTTCTTTTATTCCCTGATGTTTACTTACGTAATGTAGAAACCATGTTGTTTTAGGGCTTATATTGTTGATAAGAATAAGAATTATGGGACATAACTTGGATAAAAGGACAGAGTAAATCAGAAAAAGTCTCCTGGTCATATTTGTCTCATTTGGTCTTTAGTAAACGTGAGTCCTTCACAATGGAACAGTGAAATGTAGGTGTATGATGGTTATTTAGGCTGCAGTCTTCTTGCTCTCTATATGTATATTTTTTAGAATAGTCAGAACCTAGTACTCTCCTTTAGGACTGTTTATTGGATTGTACCACGTGTTTGCAACTGATGTTTTAAACAAAAGGATGCTACCCAAGGGTAATAGTATAAAATTGTTTAAATTTGGAGTTTTCAAGAGATTTCACTCAAATGTAAGTTCCCTCACTTGTAATTCTCCATGAGTACACTGTATTAACTGGTGTGTGATGATGCAGGATACATTCGGGTTCTTTTAAACTGTACTGCCTTCTACCTATGTTTTTCAAACAAAATATTGTTCTCTATTCTCTATTTTTTCAGGTAGGACACAATTTTATGAGTTTTTTTCCTAGTTTTTAACTTTCTCTTCTTTGATGCTAATGGGATGGGAGCATAATTTGACCAAATTTCTGTTGCCAGCTTTGTTTGTGATGCTGTGGATGGCTGGGCTGCTCGCAAATTCAATCAAGGTATAAACTTTCTTGTAGAGGTCATAGTATCATCTTATCTGTCCGAGAATCTACTTAGATATTTATTTGAGAAGCATATACCATTTGAATTTGTGGTCCATGTATAAGCCGAGTCTTAGTGCTAACTTCCAAGGTTTAGAATGATTTGTTTCACCCACATGAATGCATTCTGTTGACCTTTTGACATTTACGTCTCTGATAAGATAGGGTTAACAGGTGTTAAATAAGAAAATAGAGGGCTAATATGATTCGCATGCTAACAAGTATTGGCTCAACTAATATAATCAAACAGCGTTGAATGTTGATAAACAGGTCCTGGGTTTGAATCTCGTTGGAGGTATATTTCATTGGTAGGCCATGTATAAGTGCCATTGTATGCTCTCATTGAAGCTTATGCCTTGACCTTGAAAGTTGGAATGGGGCAACCTTCTCTCTCCATAAACTTTTATTACAGAAAGAAAGTAATTATTCTATATAATAAACAAATATAATAACCTATTTTTTTTGGTTACGTTAATTTCTTGATTCAGTGTCAACCTTTGGAGCTGTTCTGGACATGGTAACAGACAGGTCATCCTCTATCCTCTCTCTCTGCATGCAAGCCAAAGAAATGTTTTAACTGATGCCTGCTATAACTCTATTTGATTCTTTTGTGCTTTGAATTGACGTGGCTTCCTTAATACCAGAATTAGCACCGCTTGCCTACTTGTAGTTCTTTCGCAAGTGTACAGGTAAGAATTTTCTCCTCTAAATCTGTTCATTATTTGCTTTAATTATAAGCATGCACCTGACTTTTGAGTTTGAACTTGTGTAAAGGCCTGGCCTGATTTTCTTGTCATTACTGGCCTTAGATATTGCCAGCCACTGGCTACAAATGTACAGGTAATATATGTAAGCTTTGTTTTTTCCTCCTCTAACTCTAATTCTGTGGTTCTTCAGTTACTTGGTGTGGTTTTGAAGAAATTATTTTGTTGTTTTTTTTACTTTAAATGTAGCACTTTCTTGCTGGGAAAGGCTAGTCATAAAGATGTAAAAGACAGCACCAACTGGCTTTTCAAGGCATATTATGGAAATAGGATGTTTATGGCTTACTGCTGTGTCTCATGTGAGGTAATTGTAATTGATCTTTTGTGAAAAAACCTTTAATAAATATAATGTTCTTTTGTTCATATCCTTTATATTCTACAGGTTCTTTACTTAATCCTGTTTTATCTTGCGGGGAATCAAACAGAGAAATTGGTAGATGTAAGTGGCTAAGCGCTTTCTTTGTTTCAGCTATTAGATTATTTAATGATATCTAGAAGGTTTCTCCAGATCATCTTATTTTCTCAGTTGTTTAATTACAGATTCTAACAATTAATTTGCAAAAGATGTCAATAATTTCCTTCCTCATTGCTACAAGTGTATTTGGATGGGCAATCAAGCAAGTTATAAATATAATTCAGGTTCGTACATAATTTACTTATGCAAGATATTTTAGATGATGGGGTGCTGTACACAATTAGCTTTTGACCACCACCCCCTCTTCAAAATGGGAAAAAACAGCATCATGCCTCCAAAGAAAATACCATGGCTCTAAATTTGTGGATATTTTTTTGTTTTTATTTGGAATATTCATCCTATCGGTATCTAAGTAACAGAAGATTTGAATCTTTAAAAACACAGATTTTCTTCTTGGTTTAACTACCATATGTCAACGATTTTAATTATTTACAAGTCATTACAAAACCTTTGGAACTGTAGTCTATCGAATACACTATTAGGAAGTATTATGTCGCCAATGGTGACATTGGTTCAATCTGTAGAACCTTTGAATTCGTATCTAGGATTGAGAGTTAGGCAGTTTAATTGCCAATTATTCATCAAATTCAGAATCTAGCAAGTTATGTTGTTATTCGGTGAACTCTTGCCTAATTTTTATTACATTATCTCTTTAGCGCGTTCGTAACATTATATAACGACTTAATAGTTGATTTGAATAGTTTTGTTCTTTAGCTGCTAGCCATATAAAGTGTTGAAATTAAATAATTAATTATTTTACTTTGCTCCGGCACAACGGTAAGGCTGTTTACCTTGTGACCTGGAGGTCATGAGTTCAAATTCTAGAAACAACCTTTTCGCTTGCAATGGTATGGCTATGTATGTCTGCCCTCTCCTGACCGCACTAGGTGGGAGCCTTGTGCCATGTGCCACCTTTTTTCTACTTTGCTCCAACTAAATGTGTAGATACTATGCCTTTGTTTTATTTAGTTATTCATTGATTTAAGTCTTGCATTTTGATCTTTCCTACACCCTTGTCGTTTTAGATGAAGACAGCAGCAGATGTGTGTGTGCTTCATGACATTGACAAGAAACACAAGCAGTGATGTGTCTTCCATGACCATGAATCTCTTGCCTTCTGATTTTAGTATCAAGTTTTGAGCTCTAACAGTAATACTAATACAAAATCAGTAGCCTGGATGGCAATTGAGTTTAAATTGTTCAGTCTTCTACAATTTTTGATGAAAGAAATACAACACTGCGGAGTTAAAGAACCTAGCTGTCCATGTTGTAATCAAATTCCTGTAGCATGATGTTCATTGTTTTTTTGTTCAATTTGATTTCTGAAATCCCATTTTAAGTGCATGTTATCTGCTCCAGAGGAATATGGCTAAACCATTTGTAACCTTGTGATAGCATGGAACTCGTTTTTGGATAAAGTGAATAAAAGGTCTATATTTCAATTTCCTATTACAACGTGATATGGGGTTCTTAGGTGTTGTAACAAAACTGAACCCTTCATACTAAGCGTCATTTCAAACTCAAGTACCATACAAGGTTAATGTTTAACCTCTAAGTCTAAGAGTGGCAATAGATAAGAGGTTAGTCATACACTTCAAAAATGATTAATTTTTTACTCAAGCTATCCTCAGTTGAAGACATTATTTCTACAATGTACCCATCTTAAAGACACTAATTAAAGGTGGCTCCAACTCGAGCTTTACAAGAAAACCCCATGAAGGAGTGACATGATGCAATAATGTTTCTACTACTTATGACACTTGTATATGACTTGATAAAACAAAATTATGGGCTCATCCAATTACAGACTATTGGTAAGGTAAAATCATTTGGAAATCCAATAACAAAAGAGCTACGTAGTGTTCTAAGCAGCAGAATAATTGAATCCTATGGAGTTATATATACATTCAAAAGCATAATAAAATAATTGCCAATAATAAATATCACAAGTTGCATGGAAGATGGACTTGTTCCAAATAATCAAATTTCTCTTTGATCACCCTACTATTGATGTTCATGATAAAGGTTCCTGCTGATTTAAAGATGTATTAATACAGGCTAAACCCAAAAAACTGGCTAATGAGGATGGCAAATCCGAGGGCTATTGCGACAAGAGAAGAAGCCCAAGTGAGTTTCTCAGTTATTCTAGGTACTCTTTCCTTTAGTGCCTGGCTACATGAACCTATAAATACTGTATAGCTCCCCATTGCAAATACAGTTCCAAATAAGAACATGATGAGAAATGCAGCACCAGCCAATCTAGAAGGTAAAGCAAGGGCAGGCAACACCATCATCAATGCGTCCGGTTGCAGTCCATGAACTATTCCTGTGGCAAAAGTAGCAAAACCAATCTTCTTCTTTCCTACTGTAGGATTATTAAGTGATTCATAGACACTTGCATCACATTCGCCATTTTCTAAGGCAACACATGGGGTAGGCACTTCTGAAGCTTCCTTAATTCCCATAGCACCAATTACTAGCAGGGTAAGTCCGACCACTCTGGTGCCCCAAGTTCTGATGATTTCAATGTGAAGCCGATCCTTTAGGAGCAAAAATATTAAGCCAAAGATAAGCTGACCGGCATCATGGCCACAACCCCAAAGGGCTCCAACAGCAGCACTCTCCATTCGGGTACGGCCAATTGACAATGGAGCCAAAGCTGCAAGGTGGTCAGGCCCTGATAGTGTGTGCAAACAACCAGCAAAGAAACCAGTCCAAGCACTACTTAGTAGCTCATTCCGGATCAGGTTTCCACCGACTGCAGCAGCAGCAGGCCCACCTGTCTTGGCAGCAGTAGAAAAGGATGCAAAAGCTGCTGGTGCAAAAGCTGGTTGGGTCAAAAGCATAACACAACCAGCAAGTATTACAAATGCCCGAGCTGTTATTCCCTGATGAAAAAAATAAAAAAGGATGATTTTTTAAGCTATATTTAAACACTTGCATGTTTAAGCGTGTAATCAAACACAAAATTGCAACATAAATGAGTCTGTACAAACCCCAGTGATAAAAATTATAAAAAAACATAACAAATAGTAATAATAATAACCCACAATGTCAACTTGCCTACTTCATCAGAGTAATCTTCCAGTGAAACTTTTCCATGTATTTGAATATCTATTCATGGTCGAGGCTACTATACAACAGCCCATGTTTTAGTGTAGGCATACACCAGCCGAATTGACCTGTTCTTAAAGGTCTTCTATTCATAAACCTGTCCTTGATCTCTGCATTTTTCGTGCCCTGCAGTGTGTTTCTACACGCAAGATTATGTAGTGAAGGAAGATTCCAGTAGACCTGTGGATCTAGGTCGTCATGGTAAGTGGGCATATAAGCCTCTTCTTCAGTTCTGTTTGGGGCAATGTTATTTGCACTGTGATAGTCCATGTTTGAGTGTTTCTGTGGAGAATTTCATCAAAAAAGTCGTGGGCATGGTTCAGGTTGTTGGATTGAGCAGAGACAAGAGATATTTAGCCAAGTTCAAAGTTTCAATGGAAGTGGCTACAATGCTTTACAAGTTACATCCACAACTCTACTATGAAATGTGTTTTGCTCAACAAATTACATTCTAAACTTCCATTCCGCACTTTCGGATCAGGATCCTCCAGTACTGGAATATGAGGTAAAGAAGGAGTTAGGTAATTTTTAACATTATTTTATTCAAAAACATAATTCATAAGAAACATGAATCTTAAGTTTCAGCACAAGAATCTTCAGCATTCAGTACAAATTAGCTGAAAGGATCAGGTCAGATGACAACAGATTTGTGCATACATTAAAATCCTAAAACTTTTGGTAACTTTCCAACTAACAAGCTATTATAGAAATAAAAAAAGTAACTTTATCTCGTCACAATAATATTTTACGAAAAGTAAGTAACGAATGAAGCATATTCATTTATATTTTCTACACCGGCATAATACTGACAAGTTAAAATCATACATATTCCATATAGAGAGGAATGACAATAGAAGATGCTCTAATCCCAATTCAAATCAACACAAACAAGGATATTCCTGAAGATACGGAACATCATCAACTTCAAAATATGTAAACGTGACCAAATGCAGAAAACACAATATCCCAGCAATTATAAGAGCAAAAATGATATACCTTTGGTTTATTGAGATCATGGGTAGTGATGTGATTAATGAATTGAGGTTTGGGTATGGAGGTGTCAGACAAAAGGGGTGACGATAAATGATTGGGTGACACCGATGAAGAAAAAGAGGAAATTGGAGAAGGGTTTTCATGGTGGGAAGAAATAGAGGTGACCCACCTGGAATGGGAACGAAATGAGTGGAAAAAATTGAATCTTGAAGAGTGAAATGGATGGGTATGGGTGTGGAAAATGAAGGGTTTGAGATTAGTGTGAAGAGAAGGGAGAGAAGAAGAAGAAGATAGAAGCCTATCCATGACCTATAACTGCAGAAAAAGAAGAAGAGGTAGAGAAAGGAATGAAAAGGAAGAGCAGAAAATGGAGACAAAAACTTTCTTATATTGGAATTGGATAAAATCAAGAGTTCCGCACCGAATGGAAAGTTCAACAAACACATTATTAATCATTTTTTAATAATAATTTAGTCTACTTATGTTTTAAAATTGTTTGAAGTTCAATCATGATTTTTCCTCTTTAGATATCCAAATTTAAAATTTGGCACAACATCATTATCATAAAATGTTAGATTGATTTTAGAAATAGAAATTGGAAAAAGCAATAAAGGGATAAAAACAAAAGAGTGAGGGGATTGGATGAGGAGATGTCTGGTTGTATTTAGTTTCAGCTAAAATTCTGATCCAATCATCCTTTTTCATATTCACACTTCTTCTTTCATCTCTTTCTATCACTTCATTCATTCATTCATTCATTCATTCAATTCACTTTCAATATCCATGGAAGTTATTCTCTGTACCAACCATCTCAGACACACCTCTTCCTTCTCTTTCTCCTTCTCCACTTCTTTCCCTCCCACCCAGTTCCTTGGTTCTTCTACCCACACTCTCAGGCCCAAGCCCAAGCCCAAGCCCAAGCCCCTTCGTTCTCCTAACAGCAGCAACAACAACTTCCACCACCTCTTCCGTTTCCATTCCCCGCGCTTTCTCTTCAAGCCCTCCTCCTTCCATTCTCACCCAACCATTATTCTCTTCATCGTTGTTACTATATCTGCAGTTTCATTCATTCACTACACTCTCACCAACAAAAACAAAAACAATAACAATTCAACTCAGGTACCTCATCTTACCCTTTTCTCTCTTTCTGTCTTCTGTTTATTTACTTAACATTTTTTTCCACTACCACAGCTACGTCCACACCCTCATTTTGCGTTATCACCACAATTTCAAACGGATAATTCACTCACTGAACAACAAGATGAGATAAAGGACCTTCCTTTTTTGAATTCATCATCATCATCATCATCTTCTTCTGCTGCTGTTTCTGTTGCATCTGTTAATGATGATGATTCCAATGTATTCACAGTTACTGATACTTTTTTGCCACTGCCTTTCAAATCCACTTCACTCTCTGACCCGGACTTGCCTTTCACTCTTATTCAATTTGAGGAGAATGCTGCTGCTGCTGCTGCTGCTTCTTCTGTTACCCAAAACGATGCGCTCGATGAAGAACACAGTGAAGAGAAAATTGAACTTGGTTCCATCAGCAATGGTTTTCTTTTTGGCGAATCGGTTAGGGAAGATCTGTACATGTTTTATGAGGCTAATAAGAAGCCTGCAAATGGAACCATCTCATCACCTGGTAGTTGGAAACCGTTATCTCCTAATGCTTCTTTTGTCAATGGAAATGGGTTTCCCTCAGAAATTGGAAATGTCACTCTAAAAGGTGAAAATGCACCTATCATCTTATTTCATCTATGTATAGGGGGTATTTAGAACACCTTATAGAGAGTTTATCTTATCATACAAACACGTAAGAAGGTGTTTGGAAGAGCTTATGGAAATAGCTCATGAACTTCCTATAAGCACTTTTCAACGTATTTCAATAAGCTCACCAGACAAGCTTATGGAATAAGCTAAAAAGAGCTTATAGAAATAGCATTAGCTCTCATGTGATAAGTATTTATTGAATAAATGCAAAATTAAGTTGTTTACCAAAATAGGATGGTAATCAATCAAATCTTTATCCAATATCATGATGAGCAATCAAAACCGAGGCATCATGTTTATGTAACCCATTTTTTGTTGCTCCAGAGCATGTTGAAGGAGTGGTTCCGAATTCCAATTATATAGGAGGCTACCCTGCACAAGGTGGAAGTAATAACTCGAGGAATGGCAGCAGATATCTGAGAAACAGGGAAAGAAACTATCTGGATCATAACACTAACAATGTTTTGCCTCAGAATGGCCATTCAATCAGGGTGCAAGCTCATCAGAAAAATGATCGAACCAAGGTGTATGATGATCAGAAAAATGACATTTCAGAGTATCTAAGCAAATATAATAATTTGCTAAAAGTTGGGAGGTAATCTTATGTCCTGATCTACCTCCAATGAACAGTACAAAATGTAAACCTGTTATCATGGTCATGATTGTCCATTCTGACCTACTTTTGCTATTTCTTTTATGCTTGAAGACTTTATCCTGAAGTGCATTAGTTTTGTTAGGTTACGTGAATGCGTAGAATTGCTTAAAGATACAGAGAAAAAGGGTTTATTAGATATGACTAAGGTACACACATCTATCTGGATGCTGCTCGAAGCTTTGTTCTTCAATTTTGAGTTTATCTTACATACCATATTTACTGGCCATAGGTTTATCATGCAAAGTTTTTCAACACTTGCAAGAGACAAAAGGCAGTTAAAGAAGCTTTTGATTACATTAGGCTTATCCCAAATCCAACATTGAGTACATTTAATATGCTCATGTCAGTGTGTACAAGCTCCCAAGACTCAGAGCGTAAGTTTATTTTTCGTCATAACTTCACTCTAGTACCTGGTCACCCTACAAAATGTTCTGTCATCTTTTCAGTTCATAACATTCATATTATATCTTCAGGGGCTTTCCAAGTTTTGCAGCTTCTTAAAGAGGCCCGACTAGAACCTGATTGCCAACTTTATACCACTTTGATATCAACTTGTGCTAAGAGTGGAAAAGTTGATCAAATGTTTGAAGTACAATATCTTCCTTATTGGATTTGTCAATTAATTCACCACATCATGAGATTATTATGTGTTATACATCTTTTTCTAAATTCCATATCTTGTAAAAATGTTAACCTGTGCATTTAGGTGTTTCACAAGATGGTTAATTCTGGAGTGGAACCTAACATTCTTACCTATGGGGCTCTTATTGATGGCTGTGCTAGAGTTGGGCAAGTAGCTAAGGCATTTGGTGTTTATGGGATAATGAGGTCCAAGGTACAAAAAATTTCACATGTTTTTTCTAGAAATTACACTGTCAGCGGTATTGGTTGACTTGCTCCCAAAATTCTTAATTGTGCATGATGATGTGATATTTGTATGCAGTAGAACGTGAAGCCAGATCGTGTTGTATTCAATGCACTTATTGCCGCATGTGCCCAGTCAGGAGCAGTGGATCGTGCTTTTGATGTGTTGGCAGAAATGGCAGCAGAAATACAGCCAATTGACCCAGATCACATAACTTTTGGTGCTTTGATGAAAGCATGTTCAAAAGCTGGCCAGGTGTGGTTTCTTTCTTCCTCGATTTCCCCAAAATTCTTATTATCATGCTTGACTTAAAAAATATTTAATTTAACAATGAGGAGGCATTTATACAGGTTGAACGAGCACAAGATGTGTATAAGATGATACAAAAATATAACGTAAAGGGATCTCCAGAACTTTACACTATTGCCATTAATTCTTGCAGCCAATCGGGAGATTGGGAATTGGCACAAAGTGTATACATTGACATGACCCAGAAAGGGGTGCTCCCTGATGAGGTATTTTGTTTTTGGTGATTTTGAAATGTACAGTTTTTTGTGGATTTTAAAACATAATAATGCCTCATTAATTTTTTATTATTGCATGTATAGTTCTTTCCTTTATCTGCCATTAATTGCTTACAGAAGTTATTGACTCACTTCACACAGATGCTTCTGAGTGCACTAATCGATGTTGCTGGGCATGCTAAAAAGCTGGATGCTGCATTTGAAGTCCTACAAGAAGCCCATAAAGGAGGAATACACGTTGGAATAATGTCATATAGCTCATTGATGGGTGCATGTAGCAATGTATGTTTGTCCAGACTTGGTTTAGTGATAACTACTTTATGAGCTTGAAATATTTATTTTAAAATAAGAGTATGATATTGTAGATTACAAAATACATTAAAATTGAAAACAGCCAAGATTAATTCCAAATTATATTCTCAGGTTGTTTCAAGGATGCATTCTTTTTTTCATTTATAAATTTTCCCTTTTACCTCAATCACTCTAGCTATCTGCTATTGAGGTCCCCCACCCTTCTTTTTTCTTTTTTCTTCCACCGTTGTTTTTGGTTAACATGGTGGTAGGCTTGAAATAAAAAGATCACTAATGAGTCTGGTCTTACCCATAGCAATCACAGAAATTGGGTATTGGATTTTGCAGAGTAAAATCAGGGGGTGCAATGAATGATAGTAGAGTGGATTTGAAAAAATAAAACAGTTAATAATATGATATATTTTTTCTCCTAGTGGTTAGGCATTAATTCAGGAACCTTAATTCTGTTAAATGCCTGGTATTAGGTTTTCTACTTGGGGATTTAATATATGTATTTGGTTCACCATGCCTTCCCAAAAAAGTAAATTTGGGTAATAGATTTTGTGGAGTTAAATCAGGGGCTGCGAGGAAGGGTATTAGAGTGGATTTTGAAAAACTAAAACAGATAATAATATGTTTTTTCCTTCTTTTAAGTAGTCAGGCATTCATTTAGGAACTTAATTCTGTTAAATGTCTGTTATTAGGTTTTCTACTTGGGGATGTATTATATGTATTTGGTTCACCATCCCTGCCCGAAAAAGTATTGGTTTCACTATAATTATTACATTTTTCTGGCATTCTAGATATTGTTTTTTATATGTTTCCCTTTCAGTGCAGGATTGTTTGGTATGTAAGGATTTTGTGTTCTTGTTGGCGACCCTGAATCTAGAAACTAAATTAAAAATAATGAATCTAAACTTCTTAAATCCGAGAACCCTAAAGAAAAATAGTTAGATAAATTTATATAGTCAATGAAGTACTGTGACCTAAGATACCTAAGCCATTCTTGTATGTCTCTATTTCCTTTTTTTTCTCAATTCTTTTGCTGATTGCATTGAATTCACGAACCTGAAAACTATTTAACTACTAATGGCAAATATTTGTTCCAGACAAGAAATTGGCAGAAAGCATTGGAGCTGTACGATTATATTAAGTCTCTTAAATTGGTGCCAACAGTTTCAACAGTAAATGCTTTGCTCACTGCACTTTGTAAGTTTGAGTTTTTTTGTCCTGCTTTGATTCTTGATCTTTATGCTTGAGCTCGAAATGATTGATTTAGGGTGCTGTTCAATAGCTATGAGAAGTAGTTACTATGAAAAGGAACTGCAAATTTGCAGGAAGTACCAGCCTTTTGAATTTGGGAACGTTTTAATCGGCTTAGTTGACAGATGCTAAGAGAAATTTAATTGAGAGAAATCAAATCAAATAAGATGGAGATAAAGAGACCAAATATACACACAACATGGCCTAGCAGATATAGCTGAATTTTCGACAATTTCCACTTAATTATTCTTACATAAGTTATTGCTCGACTTTTAGGACTAGTCTAAGTTCGAAAACCAACTAGTCAAAAAATGAAGGAAGGTTTTGTCACTAAATTTACACAAATACAGAACCTATAACAAATCACTAATTAAACAACAAATTAAAGAAAAGTTAACAAAACTAAGGCCCATAGACACAACTACTACAATGACAACCAAGCCTTAGTCTTACTAGGTGGGTTGGCTACATGTATCAAATGACACCATAATGCTCTATTATAAATCATATTCATTGATAAAGCATTGATCTTTAAATCCTTCCTAATTGTTTTGCCTATGGTTTTTCTTGCCCCCCTATGCCTCTAGAAATTGGACTAATCTCCATTTGATCTCTCTCCATACTGGGTTTCTAACGATCTCATCCACATATGTCCAAACCACCTAAGGCATGATTCTACCATCTTTTTCTACAATAGGAGCTACTCGAACATTCTCCCTAATGTATTCATTCCTAATTCTATATTCTCTATTGTGTTCAGTCATCCAAATCAACATTTTCATCTTTGCTACATTGACTTTATTCTCTTGTTGACATTTTACCGTTCAACAATAAGTCTTATATAACATTTTAGCTCTTAACTAATAGAATTTTCTTGTGAAATTGGTAATGTTTCTCAACCCCTTTATATAATTCCTTTTATACAGTTAACTAAACTTCTAACTATCAAAACTAACTTTGAACAAACCTGCAACTAAATTCAATAACTTGCCACTTGAAGCTATAAAACCTAAATTCGGCACATAACATCATCTTGAGTAGTTAAGATCTAATAAGGATAAGTGGCAACTAAGGTAAATGATAAAATTACTTGACATTGGTTTAGGGTTTCTTTTCCTAAATCATCTCTTGTTGAAAACATAGGGGACAACCCTCTAGTCCCCTGCCTTAGTTTTACCTGAAATATGGTTGCGTCCAACTTCAATTTCAATTTAATTGCTGCCAAAGTTGTTTTTCCCCTGATCTGTTTGTTTGCATTCATTAAGTATAGCTGTTTAATTGAAAAATGGACTTTAAGACATTGTTAGAGCTTTATATAGGTGATGGAGATCAATTTCAGAGGGCTTTGGAGATTTTATCTGAAATGAAAGGGTTAGGATTGCGCCCAAACAGTATCACGTACTCATTACTTATAGTGGCAAGCGAGAAGTAAGTCATCTATAAGAAGATTTTGTTGTCTGGTTAATGATTTACTGTAGGTTCTTTCTCAACCAATTTCCCCTGGTTTTGTAGAAATGATGATATGGAAGCAGCTCAAATGCTCCTTTCTCAAGCCAAAAAGGATGGTGCTTCCCCTAATCTCGTCATGTGTCGATGCTTGATTGGTAATTCATTGGGTTTTGTTAGTTTTTAATTCTTGCACTATATCACTTCAGGTCAATCAAATATTTCTTTCATACTGCTTTGGAAAAGTGGTATACGTTTACTTTTAAGGTCATAAAATTAGAATTTGACTTGTACTATGAGTCATTTAAGTCTTTGTTTTGGGGAGTAGGCATTTGAAGCTTTATTATGATGAAAATACTATTGTCTCATCCATTGATGATTACAAATACATTGAAAATTGTGCATTTATTATTTTACTCCAGTGTATTCTGTCTAAAAAATTTGTTTTCCTATTTATAAGGTAATGCCATATATGAGTATTTCTATAAAATCCATTTCAAATAAGGAATGCTGAAAATTGAAATCACGATGAACTCTAATTCCTCCTCCAAAATTACAAAGTAACACACACCAACTTAGTTCTTTATTTTCTGGGGAATTCAAGAAATAGCCCATGGCCTTTGGTTATTTTGAGGCCCTAAGCTATTCATATATTAAGACCCAAGAGTCCCATGGCTTGTAAATCCTGATAGTACTTTGATGTGTTGGAAGGAATGTGCCGGCGAAGATTTGAGAAGGCTTGCTTTGTTGGTGAACCAGTTTTATCTTTTGATTCTGGACGGCCACAAGTGGATAGTAAATGGTAAGGCATCATTCTTTGTTAACACTGATACAGGGGCTATTAATTGTTTATTATATATAGACATTTATTTTTACAATTATGCTGCAGAATGCTACTTTTTTGTCGTGAAACTGTTACAAGCATATACCATTTTGTTTGAAGTGATCCATATTTATTGTCATGGCCATTAATTTACTCATGTTTCTCCTCTAGACAATTTTCTTTGTGGAAGTTTCATATGCTGCTTTCTACTCTTAGGACATCACTGGCCTTAATGGTGTATCGTGAAACAATTGGAGCTGGTGAGAAGCCTACTAGTGAAATATTGTCACAAATGCTGGGATGCTTGCAATTCCCCTGCGAAGAATCTATTAAAAACAGACTCGTTGAGAATCTGGGAGTAAGTGCTGAAACCTCAGAAAACTCAAATATCTGTTCATTAATGGATGGATTTGGTGAATATGATTCTCGTGCTTTGTCAATACTTGAGGTCAGTATTGAGTAGAAACTAATTCTATTAGATCCTTGGGTCTTAGTTTATCTAAGGGAACCTGGATCATCATATGTTATCTAATAATTATGTAGGAAGCTGCGTCCTATGGAGTTGTTCCATCTGTATCATTTAAAGTGAGCCCTATTGTGGTGGATGCTAAAGAAATGCATCCTTTCATTGCTGAGGTGAGCTTGCCTAAGTCTTACTATTCCTACAATGATGATTTCTGTTACATAAAAGGTTTGTTTGCATTTTAATTATAATATATATATGCATATGTGTATTTGAATAAGTTAATTTACGTGGGGGAGAGATAGAACTTTATGTGGGATCAGTTAATTCTCTTGTGGTAGGAATTATAATCCCTGTATATGTATTTGAAGGAATTAGGACAGGTACAAATAACATATGCAAGCCCAGGCCATATTCAAATGCACATATGCTTGTTATGCATTAACAAAAAAGTTTAAATTGTCGACCCCAGGAAAACAGTTTTCAAAATCATTTTGCATATGATGAGCACAAGGATAAATAAATGGAAATATGTTAGTGCTTAAACATTTTAACCCTTTCATTTCTCTGAGATTTTCTACTATTTTTTGTGTGGGTGCCTGCAACATCCTTATAGGTACAAATCTTTAGTTGCTTGTGGTGTTCCTCTCCAATAAAAACATGTGAAAAACATGTCATGTCCAACAACTATTACACATGTTATGTTTTCTCCCCAAAAACGAAACAAGCTCCCAAAGAATTGTACCTAAGTTTTGTTCTGTATACTATGATGTACCTGTGTAGTCGACTCATAGTTAGGGAGAAATAGGAAGAATAATGACAAAGACAAAAGAGTGGCTAGTGTATAAAAAATGAAGAAAATGAAGTCAAGAGAGTAATTGACATTAATGATCATGGGCCAAATAAGGTGCTAGTGCTGGCAGGTAATTAATTAGTTACACAGAAAGGTGGGATTGAGGAGTGGGAAAGAGAGAAGGTGTTCCTCCCTCCATAGCAGAATGAGTCTGAAGAGTGAGTTATAAGGCTGTGGGTAGGAAGGACAGGGGGAGGATAAGAAGTCAGGTCTCAAGAGGTTAAGATGTAAGCCTTTCCTAAGGCTGGTTAGTCATTTCTCTGGGGTGAGGTTTATTGCAGTGTTCATATTTTTTGTTCTCAATTTTATTTACATTTCAAATAATTCTGCAGAATATCCTTCTGCTGTAAGCAGCAGAGATCCATTTTATGTTGTTAATATTTTACACCTCTATTCAATATCTATTATATTGTAAGTTTATAGGCACACCTGATATGTTGATGCACATGTACTTTATAAGGGAATGTTAACAAGTTCCCTATGTGCATTGTTTAAGGAAGAGAAAGAGGAAATATTGTCTTAAAAAATGATGTTTTCACACTTCCGAAGTGTCAGACTTAATTTTCCAAGACTAGTTTTTTTCTTGTGTTCTTTAAACAACGCCCTTAGGGCACTTGTTAAAAAAAACCCTACTTTATTTTTGGATATTAATATGCAAATTTGCTCCAAAGTTTAACTAATGGTTCTAATAGCCTCTTGTTTCTTCCATTTTATTTTACTGTTTTAGTCTCTTTCATATATCATATACGTCATACTTACACAACATATACACGTAAACAAATACATTTGCAAATTTGGACATGAAAACACTTGTGTAGAAGATAGACATTTATGCTGCTGTTATTTTGAAATCCATATCACTAAAATTCAAGGAAATATTACCAGGTATACCTCCTAAGTGTTTTGAAAGGTCTCAAGAATAGACTAGCAGCAGGTATCATCATCATCTATTTTAATATCAGTGCTGCATTATTGCTTGTATGCACTTTTCAATAATTAATTTTTCTTCATCTAAAGATTATCTCCGCTTATCTTTTTCTTTTTATTTATAATAATTGTGTGAGATCTATTTTTAAAATTTTGAAACTTGAGTTAGTTGGCCAAAATATGAAATTTGAATAAGTTGAAGAATTTCTATATGATACCTTCACTTTTATTTTGACTAATGATTCTGAAAACGAGAGAAGTTATGAAGTGTAAGTCGATGTTGTCGTTTTATGAAGGGAATACTATCCCTTTATGACATGTTACACGGGAAGGAACAGCTGACTTACAATAGGGAAGAAATCTGTTGTCCCAAACTTTTGCCCCTCCATGTGCCAAAATAAATTTAAATCAAAACAGAAAAGATTTTAAGTCTTTGACCAATAACCACACTTTGGCACATGCAGTGGCACAAAGTCTGGGACAACAAATTTGCTACCCTAACAATAATATGCTTTGTTTTATTTACTTGAGTGTCATTATCTCCTGTAGCACCATAATAATCATACATAAGATAGTTAGTGTCCCGTCCACCCTCCCTTTCTTAGTTTTGCCATTTCTTTGCTTCTATCTTATGATTTCGCTAATAATGTGGGGGCTTTTTTCTAGTAATCTGCAAGAAACAATGTGAGCAAAACCTTTATGGTGGAATTATTGGTAGAATTGACTGTTTTAATGAAAAGGAACTCGTTTTTCCTTGTTTACAATTCCTAGGCCTGATCACTCATTTTAATGTCCTTTACGAAGTATCATTATTCAAAAAGACATTTAATTGGTAGAAGGCATCCATTATTTATTTTTTCAATAGGGGATGATTTGGGTTTGCAACCTGCAGTTTTCCTTTCAACATATTATTTGATATTTTGTTTTTATTTTTTTAAGAAACTTTGTTTAAATAAACTTGATTAATCAAAAGATTTAATTCCCATATTTAAAAGTTCCCTAACCCAACATAAGGCATGCATTGGTAAATATTGTTTGAATATAGCTTACTGAGTAACTGCTTTGCCCACTGTTCCTCGTGAAAATCATTTTCGCAGGTGCAAGATTACCCAATACAATCATCTTATTGCCTATAGAGAAAACAGGCGTTTTGCTTCCCAAGGGGAAAAAGATTATTAACCTTTCAGGAAGGTGGGAATATCATATCACAAATGCATCAGTTTTTAACTTTCTTTCATTCATATTGATGCCTCTAATATCTGCAACATTACATTTGTTCAAGCATACAATATGTTGAGTTAGCGAACTTTGCTGAGCTAGAAGATCCCACTATTTGTTTAAATGCATGAAGTGTGTACAATTTTTATGTTGCCAAGTGAAATATGGAAATGCGACTATTATTTTATTTACTTATTGTGTTTGGTGACATAGAGAGTGAGCTTCGACACACCAGTAAGGTTGTTTGTCTTATGACATGGAGAGAATGAGTTCATAAAATATCCATGAGTTCATGCACTGGACTATCCTTTTACTGTATTTGGTGACATGCCTGCATGTTAGTAACAAATTGAATGTCTTCATTGAATATCTTGAGATATTTTATGGTCAAAGTCAGTGGTCTAATGGCATGAGCAAATGAAATTTCAAGTTTCTTCTTAATAGGTTTTCTTGTTTGAACTTATCCAGCTTTTAATATATTATTTTGTCCTGCATAAAGCGTCTAAATAATTTGTTCAAGACTTTTATATGACAAATATGCTTGACTTTGGCTTCAGAGTTGGCCAAGCAGTTGGAGCGTTATTGAGGAGGCTTCAGATTCCTTACAAGGGTAATGAATCATCTGGGAAGCTCAGAATTAATGGTCTAGCTCTGAAAATATGGTTCCAACCAAAACTTGCATCTCCATTCAGCGGAAAGCCAGGTGACTGGAGCTCATCCCAATCGCGATTAGGCAAAAGTATTAGCCACCAGCAGCGGAACATTCGAACTGGCAATCTATCTTTGGATTAAGTGTACCTGTATATTTATTCCCAGCAGAAGACAAGCATCTTCTTTTTGCCTAATACTACCTTTCCTGCCACTGCTTCAAAGAACTATTTTTAATGTTTTTCAATAGAAGTTGAAAGCTCCTTCATCCTAATGGTATAATAGAAGAGGTGATTTAATTCAAGCAAGCAGATAATGCCTTCTTGAGTACCTAGGCCACAGAATGAGGGAACATGTATGACATCTCGGCAAGTTCATGTATGATGGCACAGTTCTCGGTCTTTTGCGAATACCTGCAGCTATGTCATGGCCTTTACAATGCGGATTATATAAATCTATTATGATAGAGATGCTGATATTTGATGTATATGTTTACAGCTACTTGTAATTTTTTTTTCACTAGGTGTAAATTACAAATAAGCAAATTGAAAAAATACCCGATCACTTTGATCTTATGTAATTTCTTCCACTATATTCTATCATTCAATTCTAGAATGATTTGGTCCTTTATATATTATGTGCTTTAGCCATCATTACTACTACCATTTTGTACCTGAAGACTTTATTGTTGCATTGTATTTATAGCATCAAAGCACATAATGGAAAGGCAGAAGGATGAGACTCCAACTCCTAGATGAGTTAAGACTCAAGAGGGTCTCACTTAACTGAAGACTCACATGGCTATTTTATCCTTCCAGCTCAGTTTCTTTGTACTAATCCTACTCTTTTCACACTCCACTGTTCCAATAATTCTATGCCGTACGTTGAAAAAGAAAAGCACTTATCCATAGTTCATGTGGGTTGGTCTCCCTAAATATTTAAACAAACAAATGCTAATGTTAACTTCTCATACAGACCGTACAATATGCCTTTTCTCCATGTTGCTGTTAATATTACTCCCTCCTTACTTAACATCTGTCCTTAGGACATAAATGTGACCCATTAATATATCTAACTAGCATGATTTTTCCTTTCCATCTTTGGTTCAGTAGCAAAACCCATATTTAAGTACATGTTCCTATGTGTCCAAAAGTATATTCAATTATTAAAAACTGAAAAGTATATATTGCTTTCCAGAATTATGGTGATCAGAGAATCAGCATTGTAAAACAGTGAAGGAACAATATCTACATGGTGCAATGTATAATGGTCATAGTGAGTGACAATCATGTAAAGATTTGTGGCAAGTGGATCATCAAAATGGTGTCAGTGACAGTCTGTCAAAACAGTTGCTCAACAGTATTAGAGCTTGGTCCTTGTGGACCTTACTCATATAAACTAACATAGCTTGGATTTCATCATATTATTATAAAATGTAAAATTATTTACAAAGCTTCAACTCTTTGTTGAAACCACTACTCTATCATCTAAGGCATTACACTGTCACTTAGTGTGCAGACTCATAAAAGATTACAGACAAATTGATATAAATGAAATATATTACATACATTCTTTGCCCATCTTTTCCCATGAAGTTTGAAGAGTGATAATTTTAAGTTGTTCATTGATTTTCAGACAAGTTTTTTTTGAAATGCATGTAGAGATAAAAGATAACAAGTCAGAGATAAAAAAAAAAGATGTAATTTATTGTAAGAGAAATTTTTAAATTTGAGTTGCTTAAATATCATTTCAGCTACTTACATTACTTTACCCTTGCACTAAAAAAAATCACAAATGAAGAGTGAATATATGCTACACTTTGATTATCTAGCACATGAAACTTCTATATACTAAATAGAAACAAATTTTGGTGATGAGAGCCTTAATAAGTTGTGAAACTATAATAATAGGCATTAACTGAAATGAGAAGTGAGATTAACAAAATGATGAATGGGACATGGAATCATAAGATTGCCCATTCTGTACTCAAAACCAAACTCTTCCTCAGCTTTACTCAACAAGTCTTGGAACAGTGGCTGCTTCAAGTAAGATATAGGGACCACAAATCTTTGTATACTCATCTTCATCTCTCACATACACTGCAAAATGACCTTTTGGGATATGAAAAATGTTTGAACCACTTTGGCCTGAAAATTGATATCCTTAAAATTTGCTTTGCATGGTGAACCATCTCTGGAAGTAGCCAAATACCCATTTTCAACTTTATTATTGTGATTGTCAAAACTCAAAAACAACACATGCTCATGCTGTATCAAATTCTGAACCACAAGACATATATATGTATATAGGTAACCAAATGAAAATAATATTATAACATGAATAAGATATGGTGTTTATTATTATTCTTGATGATAAAATTTGAGCATGTTTGTACATTGGTCTTGGTGGCATTATAGAATTTAGTGCTATCACATTACCAATTTGGCATTCCCTAAGCTGGCAGGTCCTCATGTCATATTATCATTAGTCAGATGAATGTTTATCTTACATAGTTCTAGTCATTGTAAGGTTGTTGCTTAGTGACCATGAGGTCACATATTTAAATTCTGGAAACAATATCTCGCTTGCGGGGTAGGGTCCGCCTTTAGAATTCGACCTTGTCCTTTCTTCACTTAAACTGCACTTGACTGTTACACTAAATGAAGGCATGCATACCATAAAATGTGGATGCTGAAAAACATGCATTGCATTTTTGTAAAACATTAACATAACCAACCCTTTACCAGGTGATGTTTTCTTCACATGTATAACAGAATAACAATTATTGTAGTATGGCTAGATATGAAATTCAGCTGCAACTAATAATGTATTGGATTGGATTAGTATTGGGTTTTGGATCCTCTAAACTGATGTCGTCTCTTAAGTGAGTAAGAGTCTATATTTTAAATCATTTACTAAGTTAAGAATATGATATACTTTATCAAATCATGAGTGAATATATGCTTAAATTTTAATACCTAACATTAATTAATCACAATCATAAGTAAAGTTAACCCTTAAAATTGTACTTATTAATTAACATGAGGGGCTACTCCCAAACCTAAATTTTGTAAGCAATTGGTATTTAACTAAACAATAAATATATCAATTTGCTTGAGTTCAACTGCCAAGAATTTATATACAAATTTTGGAGAAAGTACAAAATGAATTGAAGAGACCAGCTTTTGATGCATATATATACATAACTTGGTAAATAAAAATAACCAATGTCCAATGGGACATTTTGTTGAAACTATTTAAATGTTTTGAACTATCAATGAAGAGAAGAAGTTAGACTAATGAAGTAATCTTCAGTGCATGGAATTGTGAGACCTCCCATTGGATGATTGAATCCAAATTCTTCTTCAGCCCAGTCCAGCAAATCTTTGAACAAAGGGTAACTTAAGTAAGATATTGGAATCACAAACCTCTTATGGTTCTCTCCAACATACACTGCCAAGTGGCCTTTTGGAACACCAGCAATGGCTGAAGCCATTCTGATTCTTTGTGAAAGTGTTCTCTGAAGTTTCTGTGTGGCATGAGCTATCCTGTTACCAGTCTTCATTATGGACAAAACTGGATAATGAAGTATAAAGTTATGAAAAAAGAGAAAATCTTAAATGGATGAGGTGAAGACTTGTGTTTGAATTGCTATCTTTAGATACTAAATATATATATAGGGGGGGGGGGGGGGGGGGGGGGGGGGGAATACTATATCCACTAGCTAAATTGTTTGATCAGTATGAAGAATGTTTAGAAACATATCAGGTGATGGAGTAGGGGTAGGTTCACATGACCATGCCTAATGTCATAACATGAGGGACCACTTCTTTTAGGAGGCTAAAGAAAAGAGAGGTGGTAGTTAAAAGTTATACTATACCTATTGGTTAATATTGCTTCTTTCTTTGAACTAATAATGTAATGTACTTTTTTATGCTAGGCATGTTCATGTCATAAAATGCCAAACATGAATTGGAAAAATGTTGCATTCGACTTGCTATTCAAAGGAGCTTTGAATGTAGACTGATGCTCTTTACAGGTATTTACATGTCATCACTTGACACCCTATGTCGTTATAATAGACATGCCTATGTTTATTTGTTCATATAATGATTGTGTCAATTGTGTTCAATGACCCAAAGCAGAAAGGTAGCAGTTTTTATCTTATTTTTACTTTCCTCTTCAAGTGTAAACTATAGAGAAGATTAATAACTTCATTAAAGGCAACCACACTCATTTATCTAAACATGTATGGTGGCAAATGGATTACATGCTTTGCTAAGTTAGTAAATCTTCACTTCAATCTATATATCCTACTCATCCTCCATTGAAGCCATAGTGCAGTCCAATAATACAGTCAATGTCTGCAATAGAAAAATGAAAACCAAAAGCAGTGTCCATGTGATAGCATCCAAGGTGCTTTTAGCATAGCATGTGAAATACTCCCAAGCTATTGGATCACTGGACCCGAATTTTGAAGGCTCAATTACCTTTTTGTTATAATAATAATGGTAACATCCCCTGCCACTACCTTACCATGTAAAGAAAACTAACAAATTGTAGAACAGTTACCACCCCGGATTAGGCAAGATTTCTTACTTGCTGACTTTTATACTCAAACTTACTTTCGAGAAAAAAATTCCCCTTTTAGCTTCTACTTAGTTCCATTAATAACCACGTCAAAAAGAATAACTCATACTATATAGGTTAACTCAATTTTTTAAACCTTTTCTAATAGATTTTAGTTGTGCTGTGGGACCAATGTTGGGACTGGGATCGCAGATGTAAAAAAATAGTTTCCTGCTGAGTGCTCACAAAGATGTAAAAATAGTTCACTAATTTCAACTACTTCAGATCTTACATATAAGAATGCATGGCTAGATGAAAAACTTATCTACATAAATTCTGCTGTTAAAGATTTGGAGTTAGTAGATTAATAGATATTTTATACTACTATCCCTCAATTATATTGTGAAAGCTATTCGAAATCTCATGCACTTAGACCATGGATTACAGAACACTACATCAAAATACAATTTTTCTCTCAATGCAGAGAATCACCAGAATGCATTTGTATTAGAGATTTGAGAAAGGAATACACTGAACACACTGGAATGACAATTCTCAGTATAATGTAATTAAATTAAGAAAGTTTGGCAACTAATATGTAAAACAGGAATGGACACTATAATTGTTTTTGGTGAAGTGACTATAAACTTGTGATATCATAGTATAGCTATGT
Source organism: Lupinus albus (assembly GCA_009771035.1). Lineage (NCBI taxonomy): Eukaryota > Viridiplantae > Streptophyta > Magnoliopsida > Fabales > Fabaceae > Lupinus > Lupinus albus. The sequence continues at coordinate 1,046,390 of CM019999.1, forward strand.
ATCTCTTCCTTTTCCTAATAGAAGTGGACTAACAATGGCATCATATGTTTTCTTATCAGGGACTACACCTTTAAGGATCATGCAGTCATGCAATGCAATCACTTCCTCAGGATGGCATTTCTTGATGAAATGGGTAACAAGTATAGTGTATGTTATAAAATCAGGGCGAATACCCTGCATAATCATCATCTTCATTAGTTCCTTAGCTTCTTCATCACACCCATATTTGCATACAAGGTTTATCAATATGTTATACGTCACTCTGTTTGCAGAAATGCCCAACCTCTTCATTTCCCTAGTCAAATTAATAACTTCACCAACCTGTCCATTGACGCAATATCCACTAATTAAGGTGTTAAAGGTTATGGCATCAAACAATTTTCTCTCTAGTAATTCTTCTACCAGAAGTTTTGCAACATCCGTTGAAGCCATTTTACATAGTCCATTGACGACAGAATTGTAAATTGTCAAGTTTGGCTTCTCACCCATCTTTATCATCCCATCATAAATTCGAAGTGCATTTTCTGTGTTACCAAGCTTGCAGTACCCATCAATCACAGTTCCATATGTATAAACATCAGGAACTAGACCACGTGTAATCATGATGCACAGAAGTTGCTTAGCTACTGCTAAATTTTTGCTTTTGCATATATAGTTGAGGAGTATGTTGAGGGAAAAGGAATCCTCTATCACATTATGTTTTAAAATATGGTTGTGAAGCTTAAGAGCTTCAGTCACATATCCATTTCTGCATAGCCCTTCGGTGAGGATTGCATAAGAGTGCTGATCAGGGTATATATGCTTATCAACCATGTCAGATAACAGCCAAGATGCTTCCTCAATACCTCCATCATGATAAAGCCAATATAAAATTGAATTGTACGCAACAGTATTAGGAACCAATCCTCTTTCTACCATTTCATCACACACCCTGAGTGCCTCCTCCAAACTTCCCCACCTAGCATATCCATCCATTAAAGTAGCATATGTTCTAACATTTGGCTTAAAACCACCCTTGACCATTTCATGAAGCAATTTTTCTGCAAGTACTAATCTCCCATTCTTGCAGAATCCATTGATGATACAATTGTAAGTAACAGAATTGGGCCCAACAAAATTCCCAGTCATTAAAGTCATTTTCTTCATAAGCTTCAAGGCAAGATCCAAATCGCCGATCTTGCATGCCCCATCTATGATCATGTTGAAAGATACAACATTAGCGAAAATTTCAGCCTTTAACATCCTATAAAACACTGAAATAGCTTCTACCAGTCTGCATTCCTTACAAAGGGCATATATGACCAAATTATAAGTATTCACATTTTTTATGTAACCAAAAGAACTCATTCCTTTATACAACTTCCAGAACCTATCAATGTCATTCAATTCCAATAGGTGATTTAGGAGGTTATTCCAAGCATGAACTGTAACCCAACATCCCTGGGTTCTTAGTTTCCAGATCACATCATAAGCAGCTTCAGTGGCCCCAGCTTGAGTACAAGCCCTCACCAATGCATCAAAAACTGCAGTACTCGAGCTACATCTTTCATAGGTCTCAATCAAAGCCTCCAACAACTCCAAAGGAGGAGTACCATCTTCACTAATCAAGTTTTGCATAAGAAACAAAGCATCATCGAATCTCCTTGACTTCACTAGCACATGAACTAACGTGCAACCAGAATCTAAGGAGTGTGGGAACAAATGTGCTACCCGATTGTAAAAGTCTAAAGCTAACTGGGGTGAGTTTTGGAACTCGCGAACAACACGGTTGACCAAAGAATTTGTAAGCTTCGGGGATAGTTGATCCAACACATTCCATCTCTTATGTTTAAGATTGACACAAATAGCTTTGAATAAAATATCTTCAGCACTTGGGTTTGAGAAGAGCTTACCAGCATGAAAAGCACGGGTGAAAAGGTAACAACTTTTGGATGAGAACAAGCGAAAAAACATAGAAGAACCAGAATCAGTTCGTCAAACAGCCGAATCCTCTGTACACTGAAAAGAAAGCTTGTTAGGAAATTGTTAAAGTAAATAGTGTCTAATATCAACTTCGACAAAAATGAAGGCATTGATTGAGCAAATTTCCATGTCATCATCCCATAAGAAATGGAAACTATGGACCAGAATTGTGCATGACAGGTTATAAAATAAATGTATTTCAGCTAAAAATAATAAATTTTGAGGCAAAATTGATGCAGAAAGGAATAATACCTTGACAAAGCTCCGTTATGAGGGCATTACTTGAAGGCCAAAGAAGTTAGGTTTAGGATATAGATTAGAACTATTATATAGTGACAGTGTTATGGAAATTACGGTGTATAAGGCCGAATTATTCAGTTATAGCATATTTTGGTAGACACACCGTGTAAACTCCAGCAGCTGATGGCAGTTCTCCGGTGGAACCCTCAATTTCTGGAGACACCACCACCACCACCACTACCTGAGGCTTTTCTGAATATGTGTTAGGGTTTTAGAGAATTTGGAAATAGATAGGGTTTTACACATAAAATTGGCACGTTGGATTATATGTACCAGTTTGAGAAGAATAAAACCCTCAATTTCATCGTGGTTCGGTTTTGCAAAGTTCACCGAACCGAATTGTATTTGAATGTGGTGAACCAATAAAAAAGAACCGGTTCTGTTGAACTGGTTTTTAAGCAGCATTTTTAAACCGGATGGGACAAAGCAACTATGAAATGTGGTTATGAAAAACTGGCATGGTTGGGTTTGGTTTCTACTGATATTTTAGATATCATTCTTCTCATCGGAGAATTTAGTATTTGGTTTGAATGAAGATCTGTTGTCCCAGATGATGTCTCTCACCAATCAAAATGTATGATTTAGTTAGAGAAAAAAAGTTATAAAAAACATAAAGTAATATTTTATATTATTTAGTGTAATCCTACTAGATTGAGACATAGAAACGGGATTGTTTTGGGTTTGGTTTAGCAGTTTTGTATTTCTTTTTGTTCAAATAAGTTGATCACTCTTTCTTCAACTCACACACTTAATTTTACAAACTCAATAATTGCTTAGCAGTTAACTATGTTAAAGCAAACATAAACTTCTCTAACTGTTATTTCAATTGAAGTTTCTCGTGCCGTTTATTATTTGGTAGTAGTAATCACCATAACGGAGCAGATTAAGTAGCAGACATAGTTGATAAGCTTCAAATTTCCATGCTGTGTTTTTTGCATTTCAAAGTGACCCTGGCCCTGATTTGTCTTAATCACTTTACAATTGCACATGCATATGCAAGGTAGAAAGGAACAATTTTCCATGAATTATTTGTTTCAACTCTCAATTGTTTTGTAGCCAACAATTTCTAAGCCTTATCTTATATGCTTCTGGTATATGGTTTTAGTTACCTGTTCAATATGAATCAAACATAATGTCTTAAGTGTGTCTACAACACTACTATTAATTTGTTAGGATAAGCATTAGATTTTTGACAATACAGATTTTTCTAGTTGATGGGGACATCCAACCTCACATAGTTTCTTCAACTTTGAATAAAATACATCCTAGACAACACCATGTGATCCCTCACACCCATGTCTCTCATTTGACCCCATTTAGATAGCTCTGTTCATCAATAATTTATGTACCATATGGTTTTCCAAAGCCTTCTCTTTATCTATATATATTGTCATGGTTGCAGTCACAAACAAGTCAAGTCCTCTGCATTTTAATTTGAAACATCAAATACTAGGTGCACAAGTCTGTTCAAAACTTCAAATCATTCTTTTGATCTGCAATGGGTTTCCGTTTGCCTGGTCTTCAAAGGCGCACACATGTTCCAAAGGGTTACCTTGCAGTTTATGTAGGAGAAAACCAAAAGAAACGGTTTGTGATTCCTATATCATACTTGAATGAACCAGTAATTCAAGACCTGCTGAGTCAAGCAGAACAAGAATTTGGATTTGATCATCCAATGGGTGGCCTTACAATTCCTTGTCAAGAAGATGTCTTTCTTGATATCACTTCTCGCTTGCATAAGCCATAAGAGAAGATTGAAATTTAGATAGTCAATGACATTCTAATTTTTTTTCAATTCAAGTCCTAGTGTAACTTGTGTAATTTTTTTTCATCTTTCTTTCTTCTCCTTCTCAGTGAATTGGAAAGATGTAATCCTTGACAGAAACTATCAACACAGATTATTGCAACTTTACCACTATGATTTAGTTCCATTTCTTTTATAACTTCCTCATTACCCTTTATTTCAAGTTGCTAGGTAGATAGTAGTCTCTGCATGAAAATAGTTCTAGTACCATATAACTAAAGCAATTAAAAAGTAATTCATTGTAGTCTTTTCAATACATTCTGTCAAGAAACAGTTGCATCGAAATGATCTTGAACTCATGAATCCAAAGAACCAATGCTTTTATCTTGCTTCCCGTTTTAGATAAAAGAAGCTGTGACCATATATAAGAAGCATAAATTTAAACTTGTGTTTCAAAAAAGAAGCATACACAAGAAATCTAAACAATGGGTTTTAGGTACATAAATCTAATGTTTATGCTATAAGATATCATCCCAAAATATTGACCTTGGATAATAGAACTATTGTTGGCTAATCATTGAATATGTGCATATACTCCTCTTTCCACAAAGAAGGGCAATATCTTTTGTCACTGTTGTGACATTTGGAGCAATATCTTAGCAGTGATAATCCATGTATTGCTGCCCATTAAAAACTAATAATCCATGTGAAGGTGCTGCTTGATTAGGAAAATAAAATAATAGCTCAAGAAATGGGTGCAATGATGATAAAAAGGAAGGAGCACCAAATTAACTAAAGATAAATTTACTCTATGGTGCTGAAAAAAGGAATTCAATGAGCCACATATTATAGAAAAATCTAGCAACAAGTGGCACTATAAAGCTGTTTCATGTCAAATGTGCAGTGTTCCTTATTAGGCTCAAGGACATATGATTGAACTATTGAAGTACAAACCATTTCCCTAGTGAAGGACTTTTGGAAAGGGCTATGGTTGGGTCTACTTAGAGACCATGGATCACATGATATTGTCTTACAGAACTCTTTCAGGGATAAGGAAATTAAATGGGAGTGGATGCAGACTCCCCCCCTCTGAAAGGTTACCTACTTGGAATAATTCAAAGACATTTGCATATGAAAAACTTAATGTTTGATCATGCATTGGTTGTGGTATAGCTACTCCAATAATAGACATACTTGAGACATCTCATATGATGCTGATATGTATCGCCCAACGATTAATATCAGTAACAGTATAAAATTTATAAATCTTGAGCAGGATCCTATTGATAGCTCATAAACATAATGTTTGGAAGCAAGAAGGGAACCAACATTGAATACATGCTCCCAAGCCACCATGAAGCACATTTTGTATGTACACCAGATTACAAGCAACACCCCTGAAATATGGCCAATACGAACCACTTTTTTATGCTGTTGTCACAAATATGTGGTCTTCTCTTGCCTCTAAGTCCATTATTTAACAGCTAGAAGGTAGGTTTCATTTTCTATTGATCAGATTCCAAGAAATAATAGTTTACCAACATGAAGAACCTATGTGATATGTCTTGAGCATGTCTCAAACATTACAAGTAGGCCATAGACTAACCAATTGTTATCTTATTTAAGTTAGTATGAACTTTCAAATCTCGAAGTAACCTTGATAAGGACCTTGAAGACAATACCATGTGATCTCTTGTCTCTCATTAGACCCATCAATTAACCCCTCAAGTCCTCAACCATTCATTTCAGTAGAGAATTATTTCCACAAAAACTAGGACTCAGTATATCTATATATACACTCATCTCATATGGCATTCTCAAGCAAACTAAGTCAGGTGCAATAAGAATCCAAATATTTATTTCCTACACATTCCCTTAAGTTCATTGTATTGTTCTTGTTGAGTAGCAACAGATAACAATGGGATTTCGCTTACCTGGTATTAGAAGGACTTCATTCCAAGCAGCTTCAAAGGCTGTGGAAGTCCCAAAAGGGTGCATTGCTGTCTACGTTGGAGAGAAAATGAAGCGTTTTATTATTTCAATTTCGTACTTGAGTCAACCTTCATTTCAAGAATTACTAAGCCAAGTTGAAGAAGAATTTGGATATGATCATCGAATGGGCGGTCTCACAATTCCTTGCAATGAGGATGCTTTCTTAGACCTTGTTTCTCAGTTAAATGGGCTATAAAGCATACTGAAGGAAACTGATATAGATTAGTTGAGGCAAATTGAAATTGTACAGCAGAAAGTTTCATTTTTTTCTTTTTGTTCATCTTTTGTAACTGGAAAATGCTTTGCTTTGCTTTTAAAGCAGTTATGAATAGAGATATTATAGTTTTTTGGTCAAAATTGAATGATGATTATGAGCTAAATGGACAAAATCTAGTATTATGTCAAAATATAAATTTTCTTATTGTGTTTGAAGTCATAGATCCAACATAAATGTACAGCAACTTGGAATAAATGCTGCTCATGCTATGTTGCAATGAAGACTATAGACTAATATATTCAACATCTCAATTATATTGAATTCAGGTTGATTTCACACTATTTAACTCACTTGGAGACTATAACCGATCAGTAATCTCAGCTTGTGAGCACAACTCATGCATAAGCTGCTCTCTGGTTGCAATTATATATCATAATTATTAATCAACCCGATTATATTATTTTGAGTTTTCACAATAGAGTCTTGGAGGAGTGTGTTTCCCTCTTCTTGCCTCACCTTTGGAATGCAATCTTTAATCCTGTGCAAAATTCAATCACTAATAGATTTTTTTGAAATTCGGTTCGTATGATTGAAATTTACAACAGGCGAGATGAGTTTTCATCCTATCTATTCGATGTCTTAATTCGTTCTTTTATGCATCGCCATTGTGGGAGATGGCAAGCGAAGATTGAGAGTGTATCAGGAAACAAAGATCTTTACTTGAGAACTTTCAGTTAGCCAAATAGTCATTCTCCATGCACATAATCCTATATTGGAATTGAATCCAAATAAACGACTGAATTGTGTATAATTGGTTGAATTACGACTGAATTGTGTATAATTGGTTGAATTATAGGTGCTGAGGAAGAGGTTTTATGATATAGTTGTGATAAAACTGAGGTATTAATGCAGACACCAACTAATTGGTGAGTTTGGTTCTTATCTTTTTCTCTTTTGTATCTGCCTTCACAATTGCAAGGCTAACACATAGGATCAATCAAGAAGGTAAAACTCCATGTGTTCTATAAAATTTATTATTACCTAAGAGGACATTCCAAACTAGTTTAATAGAGGGTCATAATTCTAGTTCTAGTAGGTAACTATTTTACCATGCAGACCAAATCACCAAACAATTAGCACTAGTACAAGGTATAGCTAAGTTCATCTGATAATGGAAAATCATATGATTACAACTCTTCCTTTATACGGTGTCTTTGAAACACTGGGAGACAATATTATAAGAAATGGTTAATGATCATTTTAAAAATTACATGTTTTTCATTTCTTGACATCTAAAAACAGCTGATTATTTTCTTAAACACACTGTTGCCAGAAACTGGTACATGTAATGCGCGTCATAAAATATTCACAGCAACGCTTTTTATCAACCAAACAGTGTCCGCTACCTCATGAATGGATGGGGAGGCTCTTTGGTGCCAAACTGATTTTGAGCCTCTATATTATTTTTTGTATTATTTAAGCAACACCATAATGGCATTAACAATCCATTATCTGAATATGATAAAGTTGGACAGTGATCAATCTCTTGATACATGTTGTCTTGTTCCCTCCTATCAGAAGGTCTATGATCTATAAGTTATCCACTTCCATATAATTCAAAGGCACATATTAGTTACCAGCTTATATCAGCATTGATCCCTACCTTACCAAAATGAACAAAACAAATGACATTGTCTACATTATAAAGCATGTCTACACAAATAAGGAGTATTCATTAAAGAATTGATGAACAAACATTAGGTTCAAATTCATAATGCCTAATGTTACTGCAAGTGGCTGATCCAATTGCCACTCCTTTGAAAAGGTGGGGTATTCACTTTTGGACAACATGTTAATACTTGACAGTTAACAGACAACACCATGTGATTTCTCATATGTATGCTCCTCATCCTTTAACAATGATTTCTCTAGGAATTGAGTTTCAAGAGATCCTTAAAAGGTATAAATAAACACCCTCTTGCCCTAACAAGGAACACAAGTCACTTGAATACTTAAGCATCTCAATTTAGACACTTTCTTCACAGACTTGAGAGCTTTACCTTGTTCTTCTTCCTGCAAACAAATAAAAAAATGGGTTTCCGTTTACCTGCTATTCTAAGGACATCATTCAGCACTAACCAAGAAAATTCAAAATGCGTAGAAGTCCGAAAGGGATACCTTGCAGTATATGTTGGAGAGAAATATAAGCGGTTTGTGATCCCAATATCATACTTGAACCAACCTTCATTCCAAAACTTGTTGAGCCAAGTTGAGCAAGAGTTTGGATATGATCATCCAATGGGTGGTCTCACAATTCCTTGCACTGAAGATGTCTTCCAAAATATAATATCTGGCTTGAGTGGATTATAAATCTCACATTTTAGGTGACTAACATAAGTAGACATTTTGTACAATTGGATCTTCTAAACTTGTAAACAGATGACTATTTGAAATGACAAATTCACAAACTGAGCAATGGCAATGTATTCAGTTACCCAAGTAGCTTATATTTGTTTTCTGTTTTACTTGCAAATTACAATAGTCACTTCTCTCTATAATTATGAACTTATCAAGAATGAGTAAGGCTTGTTGCTGTAAGAACATTATTTCAAAGCAGCAGCAGAACATGTGATTCCTAGTCAGGGTAGAGCTAAAGTATTTTTCCTTGAACCAAAGAGAAAGATAAGTTCATTAGAATGAAGTTAAAATAACTAAAACACAGAGCACACGGAAATAAACTTTGGGGGAACATTATTTCATAAGCGAAATGTATTAGAAATAGCACAAGGGGTGCTAACCCAATACAAGGAAGATCAATAGGTAATGGCAGCACAGTCTGATCAAACTGAATGAGATAAGCTGATTTAACAGATTACATTCCAGAAGACTCCAACTCCACTTATCCATTCTGTTCCTCTTGCAAGAGTGATTCTGTAAGAAAACAAGCAAGTCTCTAAATCACTCATTTTCTCTCTCAAACAGCTCCCTGCGGCAATTGATATCCCACACCCATATATCATTAATCCAAGAACCACAGTAAGATATAAAGGCCCTTCAATTCGAAGCTAGAGCAAAAAGTCTAGGGAAAACCTCCTTCAATCTTTTATTACCCATCCAAGTATCCAACCAAAACAGAAATTGAGAACCATCACTAATGATCAAAGCTGTATTTATCAGATTTTTTAGTGCTACTTACTTTGAAAGTCAGGACCAAAGATTGCAAGCCACTCTTTCTGTTGAAGCCTACAGAAGAGCATGCATTATGGATATAATTTGATGCTTGAAGGATTTATCAAATAGACGGAAGAAGAATTATATCATCAAGTGATGGTCTCACCAAAATTCAGCATTTACCTTTATGCCTTGGTTTCTATTAAGACCTGCCATTCTAAATTGTTATACTAATATTTTTGCATAATACCTATAAACATGTTCATTTTCATTGGCAATTTTGATATCAATATGAGAATTAAGTTTGGGGTCCCTGTTAATGCATGCTAGCTGGGGGAAAATCTTAATAAAACTCATTTTCTCACCCCTTTGATTGAAGTGTAAATGAAAAAGGGGTGTACCAATAATTGATCCCACCTTACAACAGAGTCTCAGTCTCCAATTAAATAATATGTTCCATTGTACCAATGAAAGTTAAAAACTGTGTAGGTCCTGATGGAGACTATGATGAGAAGGAATTTCCGTGCTCTTCGCAAGGACTTGTGGTGCAAGTTGTTGTGATAAAGAATGCCATTCATTTTGACATTATAGTATGCAAACAGCAACTTTAAATCCTTAAAGATTTTACTGTGTAGATCAGATTATTAGATTGGAACTTTCAAGATTGGAGATAAGAGAAGACAATATTTGTTGTGACCTTATCATAATTTCAGTGGTACAGGGAAGACATGAAAAAATGTTCACATCCAAGTCAACATTTTTACTGATTACTAACTTCAGTAAAATTGTTTCTTGCTGTAGAGTGGTTGTGCATAGATTTGCTGTACCCTCCATGTAACAAAAGTAGATCAACAGGTACATTTGTTATACTCTCTATCACTCTATGCAAAACAAAGCTTTAAAGGGTTGTGTTGAATTGTACATTGTTACTTCAAAATAATAGAAAATTTAAATTTTGAACTTTGTTCATTTTCTCAATTGCTCTGACTAGATGATGACACAGTTCATAGTTCAAATCCAAGGTGATATTTACTGAGGTCTTAAAAGCACTTTGGAAACTTTGTAGAGCCTAACAAGGTATAAATCCATTATTAGGTTTATAAATATATGATTCTTAGATTTCTTAAGTACTGGTAATAAATGTCGACCTAAAACAATGCTTGATACTGCCCCAAAAATAGTTCTTGACTCTTTTCGGCCCTTAGAAAAATACTGAGATCTGCCTTGGCTGTGCGAATCATGTTTTCTGTTCTGCTTTGGGATATATTATAACAATCTAGTCTCATTTTTATTATGGCCAGCGACCCTGCTCTTGATAAAACAGAATCAGGTATAAAGTATGGGGAGAAGTGAACATTTTGATTAATAAAGAGAAATCCTTGAGTAGGTGAATTCAATATCATTACACAAAAAATAGAGGACATGATCATTCTGATGGTCTATAATAATCAATTGTACAAAATTTGACCACTAATCTATGTTAGTCATCTACGTTATGAAATTTATAGCCCATTCATTTGATGTTGGAAAACTTCTTCAGTGCAAGGAATTGTGAGACCGCCCATTGGATGATCATATCCAAACTCTTGCTCAGCTTGACTCAGTAAGTCTTGGAATGAAGGTTTGTTCAAGTATGATATTGGGATGACAAACCGTTTATGCTTCTCTCCAACATACACTGCAAGATACCCCTTTGGCACTTCCACGCATTTTGAAGATGTTTGGCTACCACTGAATGATGCCCTTCGAATAGCAGGTAAACGGAAACCCATATTTTTTGTTTGTTTGAAGGAAGAACAAAGCAAAGTTTTCAAATCTGAGAAGAAAGTGTATAAGTTTTAATGCTTCAAGATGTAAATGTCTTATGTTGCTTGTGAAGACAAGAGGGGTGTTTATTTATAGATTTTATGGATCTTTAGAAACTCAATTCCTAGAGAAATAATTGATGAAGGGGTTAAAGGATCACATGGTGTTGTCTATAGAGGACTCTATCAAGTACTAACAACTTGTATAAGAGTGCATACCCCACCTTCTCAAAGGAATGGCCAAAACAGCAAACACTTGTAATAAAATGAGACATACTCAAATGAAACCTAATGTTTGTTCATGGTTCATGCATTCTTTAATTTCTGCTATGTATTTTTGTAAACATACTTTAGACATATCACATGTTTCTTCACATTGACAATGCTGCTGATATACATCTACCAATGAATATCAAAGTGACAGTATCAAATTTGTAAATCTTGACTAGGACCTGATTGATAGCTCTTAAACATAGTGTTTGGAGGCAATAAGAGAAGCCAAAATTGACTACATGATAATGAGCTACCATGAACACATTTTTTAGGTATACCAGATTTCAAGCAACGCCCCGTGAATTATGACCAATATGAACCACATCACATTTTCTATTTGGCCCCCCTTCCCCACCAATTATATGCCATTGTCTCCCAATAAGTCCCATGACTCCACCTATCAATTAACTAGCCAATGGCTTCTTACATATCCTTTCATCTATATATATTCATGGCTGCAACCAGTTAAGAACAACACAGACCCTGAAGCAATCAAATTCAGAAACTTGTATCACAAGTCTTTTCTCAACAAACATAACAATGGGTTTTCATTTCCCAAGTATCAGAAGGGCATCATTTACTTCAAACCAAGCATCTACAAAAGTTGTGAATGTGCCAAAGGGCTATATAGCAGTATATGTTGGAGAGAACACAAAGCGATTCGTGATCCCAATATCATACTTGAACCAACCGTCATTTCAAGATTTACTTGATCAAGCTGAGGAAGAATTTGGATATGACCATCCAATGGGTGGCCTAACAATTCCTTGTAGAGAAGATGTGTTTTTGGATATTACTTCAGAATTCAATAACTTCTAATCCCATCCAACATAAAGCCTCGTTAGACTTACATTACTTGACACAATTTTTGTAACACATTCTTACCTGAAAATATTGTCTTTCTTTTTTATTATCCTACATGGTTACAATATATGAAAGAGAAATTTAGCAACAATACCATATATTGTTTTTTTTTTCATTTTCCATCAAATCTCAATCTATTCTGTAGACCAAATGCATTGCGTTTCATTTAGAATCTTCAGAAGATAAAATGAAAATTTCTTTGCATGGTCCTAAAAGAAGGAAAATAAAATATAAACACTAAATTAGTTTCACTGATCATGCTATACTGCAAAACCAGGAAAAAAGGTGCAAATAACTATTATGATTTAATAATGATGATTATATGATAGGACAACGTAGTAAATTCTGTACCCAAAAAAAACGTAGTTATTTCTGTAGTAAAAGTAAACGTGGTTATTTGATAAGAATTTAGGGGAAGGCTTTTACCTACGTAATAATTTTGTTGGTACTACCAAGAGTATGTACTCATCTTTTGGTAATGACTAATCCCTTTCGGGTACGTGAGTGTCCTCTCCAATAAGTGTAGTTCCCAGGAATCGAACCCTTCACCTATTGGTTTTACCATACCTAATTACCTTGATCCACTTGAGTGAGACTTTGTGAGCCATTAGTATATGGTGGCCACTGAAATATGGCAGATATATGTTACGTGAGATGAAGTTTCATTCATAAATGAAAGAAAAACATCAACCCAAATAAAACTACGAAATCGAAATAGATAATAAGTGATCTACTTATTTACCCACACTTTTATAAAAGGGTTAATTTGGTTCTAGGCTATTCACTTATATAAGGAGTTCCCATTTTCTTTTGGTGTGGGCTTGGATTATTTCAAGAATTAAGCTAACCCAAATATTGCTGTTTGCTTATTACTAATATGATAATTGTTTGAGGATTTATACTGAACTTAAATTTATGAGTTGTGAACTATTTTTAACCGGTTTGAATTGTTGTCTCCTATACAAATTAGCTGTAAATTTTAAGGATGGATAAGTGGAATTGTATTTGACATTTTGCACAATAATTTTTCCTTGGTGAAAGCCTTTTTGAATTTTCTGCTGTTCCTTAAATCTTGGAAGAACAGATGTTCCTTACCATGAAGAGTGAAGAGTTCTATCTGTTTGACTTCAAGACTAGGTAGCATATACTGGTTTTTGGTCAATAAGTGCCATATCACTTAATATTATTGCATTGTTCTAGACCTATAAACAAATAACATGCTTAATTCGACTTAAGTGATCACATTAATTCTTTGTATCTATGGCAGAAAATATTATTGCACCAAATTTGCTTTAAGGCTAATTGCTTCTCATATATGGTAATTGTGAATAACTAGTTTCTCATAGGGAAAGATCAGACAAAATAAAAATGAAAAGTTACACAATGTTAAACTATCTCTGTTGTACAAAATTGAGTTGATCATTGTATATATACAAGTCAATCTTCTACTTTAAGATCTATGCAAGTGGGAGGTGATATCTAGGAAGATATCTTCGCTACAAGGGATTGTAAGGCCACCCATTGGATGATCATATCCAAATTCTTCCTCGGCTTGATTAAGTAAAACTTGAAATAAAGGTTGGTTCAAGTATGATATTGGGATCACAAACCGCTTCACTTTCTCCCCAATGTACACTGCTATGTAGCCCTTTGGAACATCAACAACTTTTGAAGATGCTTGGTTTCCAGTATATGAAGCCCTTCTAATGCTTGCTAAACGAAAACCCATTGTCGTGTTTGTTGAGAAGAAACTTCTAAATGAGATAGATATTTTGGAATTTTGAATGCTTCTGGATGTGAGTGATTTGAGTTGGTCCTAAATGGTTGCGGCCATGAATATATATAGATGAAAGGATATGTAAGAAACCATTGGCTACATGAATGATTGGTGGCCTCATGGGACCTATTGGTAGACAAGGACATATAAGAGGTGACATGGTATTGTCTTAGAGAACTCACTTTCTCAAATCTAAAGGACCAAAATGGTATAGTACTTAAAACAGACATGTATAAGCAGGAAAATCTAATTGGATCAAGTTCAGATATACTTGATTATAATGGTGGAGACAGCTTCATAAAAATGTGGTTCATATATTAACCATATTTCACGAGGTGTTGCTTGTAATCTGGTGTACATACAAAATGTGGTTTATCAAGTTTTCCATGTTGGTTCTCTTATTTCCTCCAACCACTGTGTTTAAAAGCTATTAGTCAGGTCCTGCTCAACATTTTCGGATTAGATACTGTGATATTAGCTGGTAGATAGTGCATATCAGAAACATGTGATATGTCTAAAGCATGTCTCTCATTGGGATAGCTCTAGCACTATCAATTCATGAACACAAGCATTAAGTTACAGATGCAAATGTCTTTGAATTGTTTCAAGTGGGTAATCTGTGAGCCATTATTTCAGAAGGTGAGGTATGCATGCATTCCCATTTATAAGACAATACCATGTGACTCATTGTCTATAAGTGGACCCCATGACAGCCCTCTTCAAAAGGACATATACTTGCATCATTTTGTACAACCCAAGCAACTTCCAAGGGAGTTGAAGTACCAAAAGGACATCTTGCAATCTATGTTGGAGAACGAATGAGTCGGTTCGTGATTCCTATATCATACTTGAGTCATGCTTCATTTCAAGAATTACTAAGTCAAGCTAAAGAAGAATTTGAATATGATCACCCAACAGGTGGTCTAATAATTCCATGCAAAGAGGATGAGTAGGGATCCGGTGAGCGTAGAGATACACAACTTTACCCCCACCTAGACAGTACCCACTTGAAAAATATGTAATGTCAAAACATAATGCTTATCTTAACAGATTAATAGCTGAGTCTGGTACATAGTTCTCATATCTTGCATGTAAATATAAAAATATAAAGTGGTTGAGACTTGAGAGCAATCAGGGCAACCTTGAAATGCAAAGCACATCATGGAAAAGAGAAGCTTATGAACTACGTATACAACTAACTAATATACCCAACTATAGTGATTACTAATTCACTACAAAATGAAAGGCATATAATACACTGAGAGAGAGAACCTTCAATAAAAACAACAATGGGAGCGTTTTATGTTTGTGGTAACATAGAAAACTGTCAAGGAATTATTGAGTTTGTAAAAGAATGTTCAACAGTTGAGTTTGTGGTAAAATTGTGTACTGTACAGTGGTTATATAGATTCCTTGCATCTTCCCCCATTACAAAAGTAGTTCAAGTAGTACATCCATTTTTTTGCTCAAAGTAGTGCATCCCAAAATTTGATTTCCATGTGTCTATATGTTTGGATATGTTATCTTTCTTTTTTGGTCCTAGGAAAATTACTCTGGCTCTTCCCTGGCTAACAAACTTATCAAAACTTCAAAACTAACCAAGTCAGGTGTTTCTCACAGCAAGAAGCCTAGCTCATATAAGGTAAATTCATAATTTAAGAAAGAAATGATTATTGTAATTTGTAGGTAATATAAAAAGAAAACAAACATAAGCTACTTGGGTAATTGAATTCATTGTCATTGCTCAAAATTTGTGAATTTGTCATTCAAATAGTAATCCTTTTACAAGCTGAGAAGATGTCAATTGTACAAAATGCCTATACTAATCTGTCAGATTCCTACAATGCTAAATTTACAAGCAAGAAGTTATGTTTTGGAAGACATCTTCACTGCAAGGAATTGTGAGACCACCCATTGGATGATCATACCCAAACTCTTCCTCCGCTTGACTCAACAAGTCTTGGAATGAAGGTTGGTTCAGGTATGATATTGGGATCACAAACCGCTTCTGTTTCTCTCCAACATACACTGCAAGATACCCCTTCGAGACTGCTACACCTTTTGAAGATGCTTGGCTGGCAATGAATGATGCCCTTCGAATTGCAGGTAAACGGAAACCCATTTTTCGTGTTTGTTTGCAGAAAGAAGAACAAGGTGAAGCTCTAAAATTTGAGAAGAAAGTGTCTAAATTGTAATGCTTCAGGTTGCAAATGCGTTCTGTTGCTTGTGAGGACAAGAGAGTGTTTATTTATAGACTTTTAGGGTCTCTTTAAAATCAATTCCTAAAGAAATGATTGTTAAAGGATGGGGGCATACAGATGAGATATCACATGGTCTTGTCTTTTAGGCCTCTATCAAGTATTAACAAGTTGTATAAGAGTGCATACCCCACCTTCTCAAAGGAATGGCAAATAGAGCAGCCACTTGCATTAACATTAGGCATACTCAATTGAAACCTAATGTTTGTTCATGTATTCTTTAATAAATACTCCTTATTTTATAGACATGCTTTAGACAATGTCATATGTTTTGTTCAATTTATAAGTTGGTAACTAGTATCTGATTGATGAATTATATGGCAATGGATAGCTACAGATCACAAATGATCACATGGCATTCTTTACAGTGTCTAAAAGGATATAACAATTGATCAGGCTTAGCTACGAAGTTGAATGGGAGTACATAGCATACCCCACCTTCTGAGATGATTAACCACTTGAAACTGTTTGAAGACACCTGCATAGGTGAAACCTATTCATGCATTGTGCTTCAGACAAGCTTTAGACATCTCACATATTTTCTTCAGATTGACAACGCTCATCAAATACATCGGCCAGCTAATATCAGAGTGACAAAATGAGAAGTTTGTAAGCCTTGGGCAAGATCTGATACATGGCTCTGAAACATAGTATTATGTAGAGAATAAACATTGTCTATAAGTAGACCCCATCATAGCCCTCCTCAAAAATCATTAACTGAGGAATTGATCTGCAATGGCCCTTAGCAAATAACAACTATATATATTAACATATACACTAACTATCGGGTTATCAATCAACATTGCATCCAGAAGTATCAGAACTCAAATATTTCTTTCATAAACAAGTCCTTGGAGATTAATATATCATTTTTTGTGTGGAGCAACAAAGAAAACAATGGATTTCCGCATACCAAGTATTAGATGGGAATCATATCCTGCAACCCAAGCATTAAGCAAGTTCCAAAGGGGGTTGATGTCCCAAAAGAATATCTTGCAGTCTATGTTAGGACAAATCTTCATTGCCAAAAGAATAAATCATTAATCATAAATCAAAGTTTTGATGTTTCTTATTCATATACCCTTTGTCCACTTCCAATAGAATGATACAAGGAGAAAAATAAAGTGGAATATATTCACAATAAAAGTAAGTGCCTTCTGTACAAATGCCTCCTCTAATCTATTTGTGTCCATTAGCATGTTACATACTATTCAATCAAGAAGTGAGGCTTAGGAACTCATCCTTCCACCATGGAATTGCTAAATCACCGGTTCGACGATCATATCCAAAGTGCTCTTTAGCTTGACATAGTGATTCTTGCAATGAAAATTTGTTCAAGAGTGATACAGGAATCGACTGCTTCTGTGCGTATCCTCGTCTTTCCACCAAAATGGGCAACATCTTATATTACTGTTGTGACATTTGGGCAATAGCTTAACAGTGATAGTCCATGCCTTGCTGCCCAAGAAACAACTAATAATCCATGTGATGGTCCTGCTTGATTAGGAAAATAGAAGAATTGCTTAAGAAATTTGGATGATTTTACAGTGCTGGTAGAAATGAAGCAGTGCCAAATTAATTGAAAGATAATCATGGATATTTGAAAAAAGCTAAAAGTCTTGTCATAACCTTTGTGAAGAAAGGATTTCACTAAATAGGATTACATATGAATTAGGAGGATGTGCACAGATTAAAGATAGCCAACTGTAGTTGTATTATCCTATGCAATATTTTCCCCCTTTCCTAGTTATTTTTGCTTGTGAAACTTGCATTAAGAACTTGTGATTCCAACTTTATAAATATTTTGGCATGATAATTTATAGCATAACTATTTGATTTATGGACCCAGACCCCAATGCTTAGCTTTGAGGTAACTTATGCTTTTTTATTCTTTTGTGCAAACATTTTAAGCCTATACAATCTTCAATCTTGTATTGTATGGTCACAGCTTCTTTTATCTTAAAAGAAAAGCAAGAGAAAAGCATTGGTTATTTGACTTCATGTGCCCAAGATCATAATAATGCAACTGTTCCTTTACATATGCAGTACTATAAAGACTGCCATAAATTACTTAGTGTTCTATTATATGGTCATAGACACCATAATGGTTTTGATTCATACTTAAAATTTAAAATACCACGTAATATGTAAACATCTGCCGTACAACTGTGCAGAAAAGGGTTTAATTATATGAATCTACATCTGTTAAAAAAAATTGGTTTTGATAATGAATCTAAATATTGAAATTATAAAAAAGATTGGTCACCATGTTTTAGACAAGAGCAATATAAAGAAAGAAGCACTAAAATGACATTCAGATCATCATCAACAAAAACCAGGTTCAAGTACTAGTAAAAATATGATGTTGCAACTTGCAAGTAAAAACACAGGAACCCCTCAAGAGGTCACTAACAAAGTTTATGTTAGCCTTCCAAAGAAAATAGATTATCATCCACCTAACAGTTTAAAATAATGGGTAATGAGAAAGCATATAAAAGAAATGGAACTGAACTATAGTGAGAAAATTGTAATTATCAGTGTTTATAAGTTTCTAACTTTCTGTATAGGGTACATCTTTCCAATTCTCTGTGGAGGACAAGAATGAAAGATGAAGAAATTTACAAGTTTAGACTAGTTTACAAAATTGAAAATTTTAAAATCTCATTGGCTATCTATTTCAATCTTCTCCTTTAGGACTTGTGCAAGCGAGAAGTGATATCAAGGAAGACATCTTCTCTACAAGGGATTGTAAGGCCACCCATTGGATGATCAAATCCAAATTCTTGTTCTGCTTGACTCAACAGTTCTTGAATTGACGGTTGGTTCAAGTATGATATAGGAATCACAAACCGCTTCTTTTGGTTTTCTCCTACATAAACTGCAAGATAACCCTTTGGAACATGTGTGCGCCTTTGAAGACCAGGCAAACGGAAACCCATTGCAGTGTTCAAGAATGATTCAAAATTTTAATAGACTTTTTATTTGTATCTACTAGTATTTGATGCTTCAAGTTAAAGTATGAAGGACTTGATTGTTTGTGACTGCAACCAATAGTCCATGGCTACCTTAATATATATGGGTAAAGAAAAGGCTTTGGAAAACCCTTTGGTATACATGATTGATGGAGACTTATCCAAATGGGGTCTATTGAGAGACATGGGCGTGAAGGATCACATGGTATTGTCTAGGGATGCCTATTTTTCAAAGTTGAAGAAATTATTTGTGGCTGAACGCTCCACTTTTTTTACTCTTAAGAGCAAGATGCTATGAACTTGAAAATTCAAACCACAGAAACTGTACTTGTCGACATCTAATGTTTGTCTAAACATTATAGTATCTGGCTGAAAAATTGAGTTCAAGACAAGCTTGAGACATCTCATTTATCATGTAGTAGTACTACTTTGTCATTAGGAAACTGATAGCATGTGTACCTAAAGCATTTAGATAAGATAAGGCAAATAAACTGTTGAAACTAGGCACTTAATATTGGACAAGAACTAATTATCAGAAATGTATTGGTTGGAAGTGTGAGTCTAACCAAATAAGATTGCTTTGTAAAGAGAAATAGTACACGCATCTCAAGTTAGTGGAACTCTATTTTGATCTATGACTATGGCCCATTTATATCTTCTTTGTCAAGAAATTATAGACACTCATGTTGAATTCTATCTATTGCCATTAAAAAACTCTTCAATTATTTTCTCTTTCTCCCCTTCAAGTCTTTGAAATTGACCAAAGATTTTGCTATCTACTACTGTTTCTTGATGGGCCACCAATAGATTGTGTCCTTAGAATTTCAGTCTTTTACAAGTTACAACAAATAAGCAAATGAACAAGTTTTTGCCAAATAGTTAGAGTACATACAATGTGAACTTTTGAATTGAAATGCTTATAAGTTATATCTAGCATTATTGCTAATCCCTTTGCCCAATTTCATCTACCACTGATACTTCCATGCACTTACTTTCATCTATAAATACACAGCATGTCCTAAGCCTCCTTCATCACATTCAGTTGTGAACAGAAATAACCTCCTTTTAGTTATAGACATTATCAACTTCTTGTTCATATTCCTCTTTACTAATTATAATATTATACAGTTTAAAACTAAAATATGATGGATTACTTTGAATATGGATAAATGATGAGTTTGACGCAAATATAAGGCTGTTGTGATTTATCTATTTGTTCAAATCCTGAAAATAGTCTCTCCACCTTTACGAGCTCGAAGTTGATTTTTTTTTTTCCTCTCTCATTTTTTTTATGATTTTCTGATTTTTTTTTATAATTTAAATTTAATCAACCAGCCCTTAACTGGCCCAATTGGAACTCATATTCTTTCAGTAGGGAACTCTGGATTGGGCCAGCTAAATGGTTTAGGATCAGAGAGCAAACGACATCGTAAAGGGCATAAACAATGGCAGACCCACGAACCCTAAAATGAGTTCCTCAGATTCAACCTTCGATTTATGGGACGAAGTAGTAAATTGATATGAGCAACTACTCATGTTGGAAAAATCTGGGTCCAGATCAGCCTCAATCCCAGCGAACTAAAATGGGCAAATCCGATAACAAGGATAGAAAGGTACCCTTTGATTCCATTCAAATTTGGATAATATCCCATTTTCCAAATCACCGAACCAAATAGTTCCCCCAAGCCATACTCTTTTTAGAGGTTATAAAGTTTGCAGCTTTATTCCGTTTAGGGTTTCAAAATGGAAGTTTTGAATTTGAACTATCATTCAGATAACCTCAAAATCACTGTACAAAACGCCAAATATGATCTTTAAATGTCATAAAACATGAAAACAAGTTCCATTATTTTTATTGATTGTATAACTGTAACCATTTCTGGGTTTTGTGTAGAACTTGGGTAAGAAACTCAAAGATGTAGAAATAAGCATTCCAATAGTTTATGGGAACATCGCATTCTGGCTTGGCAAAAAGGCTAGTGAGTAAGTATCCCACATTGCCACCTATTGCATGTTTAATGCATTGCTTAAAAATTCTTCTTTCTTTAACAAAAACAAAACTTAAAACGAAAAGCAAGTAACCATGTTTATGTTATACAAGGTATCACTCGCATAAATGGACTGTATATGTCCGTGGATCTACAAATGAGGAACTTGGGCCGTTCATAAAGCGTGCTGTTTTTCAGTTGCATTCTAGTTTCAATAATCCGACGCGGGTTGTAAACTCACCGCCGTTTGAGTTGTCAGAGTCAGGATGGGGTGAATTTGAAATTGCCATCACAATTTATTTTCAGAGTGATATTTATGATAAGCCTTTGAACTTGTGAGTTGCTGATTACTGCATTTGATTTAGTAGCTGCTTCCGAAAGGTTGTGTTGGGTCTTTTGATGATATGATTAAGTTCTATGCTTGAAAATACTGTCAAGGGTAGACAAGTTTTCAACTAAGTTTTTGGGATCTATCTACACCTATGGACATGTGCTTATGCTTATGCTTCTGGAATATGCATTTTGGTGTCTTGCTAAATTTAGTTGGATAGTACAATTTGGATCGGATGCTTCATTTTATTTAATAATAAGCTTGGGTGAGTGTAAACTAATACAATATCGTGCTAAGTTTTGCTAAAGTAGATCAAGTTATATGGCTCAAGTGCTTCGTTATGTTATAGAATGATAACATGCAATGTCAGTACAACTGGTATTCACTGCTATTAATCATGCAGATTTTGCAGACTATTTTGTTTTGAATGTCAAAATAATTTCTGAAACTTGTATTTTATTGAAGTGCAATATATATACAGATATCATCACTTGAAGTTGTATCCCGAAGATGAAAACAGCTCCATGTCCACAAAGAAGCCAGTTGTTGTGGAATGTTATGATGAGATAGTTTTCCCTGATCCATCCGAGGCTTTCTTAGCTCGTGTGCAAAGTCATCCAGCTGTGAACTTTCCAAGATTGCCTGCTGGGCTTACCTTGCCTCCTCCCAGTATGTTACTTAATTGTTACTGCTGTTATGTGCACCTTCTTTTTTGTTTCATGCTTGATTTGATTGATTGTTCATACCATATAAATGCAGTACCTCTTGAGGATGCAAGTAAAAGGAGGAAAGGTGACACCAAAGATCATTCCTTATGCCAATGGTTCATGAATTTCTCAGAAGCAGATGAGCTCTTACAGCTTGCGGCAGCTCGTCAGCAGGTACATTTGACATAATGCATTATATCATATATCAAGTATATAATCTCTGTACCAATAAGATGTTGGTCTAGTGGTGTAAGGCCCCGCTAGATCCCCATTATGACCAAAAGGTCAAGGGTTTGAATCCTGGGAGCGACACTTGTTGGGAGGGGCAGTCACGAACCCCGAAAAGGATTAGTTCCTTACCCAAAAAGGTGAGGGGATACCCTTGGTAGTACCCAAAAAATATATAATATTTGTGGATGCCTTGATGGTACATTTATATGAAATTTGGATGAACCATTGACAGCACGTACTTAATTACATCCTTACAAAGAGCAAACTCTATCATACACAGACACCTTTCCGCTGTTTCTAATTATCACCCTAGCATATAGTGATATAGATTATAGATGCACCCGTTAGTCGATATGTAGAGAAATGTGATAGATCAAGTTTCATGACTTAAATGTGAGGATTTTTTTATCAAAAGTAAAATATCTAAGGATTAATGCATTTTTTTCCTTCCTCATATTTTCTTTACTCTTATGAACATTTACTCACGACTCTGCAGTCCAGTCTACTGTTCTATGCTTTGAAGTGCATGTGTTTATATGATGTTTATTGCCTATTTTTTGTGATTAGTTGAACTCAGAGGTGTTATGCTTTTAAATTATCAGAACATAATGGACAAACTTTTTTAAATAATATTATTGGCTATACTGACCTGTGCATGTATGGGGTCCTTGTTGTGCAATTAAATAATTTGATATAACTTTTAAAGCTGGAGGGGTGATGTATATGCTGATTAAGATTATTCTAGTTTTCTTTAGTAGTTATCATGTTGCATCACTCTTGTTGTTCTTCATCATTAAAGGATTTAATCCTGGCATCTACTACCATCAATACATTGTGACTTCTCTAGGTTCTAATACTTTTGTATGTGGGACATGAATGTTTAAAATGCATAATTGTATACCATAATGCAACTTTTGAATGATAACTAAGACTTAATAATTATATAATGCTAATGTTTTCCATGACTCACTTTTAAATTTTGTGATCACTCAATATAGATGAAGTTATTTTCACTTCTCCAAATCATTGACCATTGTCAGTATGCTAAAGTATGCATAGCAATCCTTTCCCTTATTTTTCATGATAAGCTGGTTGATTACCTGAGTTAGTGGTACTTATATATATGCCAAATCATGGAAGTGATAGATGACAATGAGGAGATGATAGAGTAGTGGTAAAAACTTTGTGATAACTGTTTTATATGCGACCTGACAGTTATTTTGCCCTTTAAATGGCTTAGGTTCAAGCTCATATTGGTAAACTCAAACGACAGATAAGTTTGATAGATGGGCAGCATCAACAGTTTAAATCTTCTTCTGACCAGTACATGTACAATTATGATCTTTGAAGTTTTGTTTTCTAACTAGCCAGTCTGCAGAAGAATCATCTTTCACATCAGCTATTCCGGATTATAATTTCATTTCAATTTTGTCTTATAATTGTTTAACATTAGTTTGACCAATAAACCTTAGCAGCTAATGTGTATGGTTTAGTCCTAAAGATTTAAAAATGTATTCTTTCCTTTTTGGGGTTTATTATACACATTCAATATAGCTATGTAGTTCATTTAGTACTTGAAATAATATCTTTTAGCAGACTTGGTACCCATACAGCTAGCTATCTTTGGTGTGAAAGGCGTTTCAATATAAAATATAATCCATAATATTTCACTTTTGTATCTTAGCATAAGTGATGTGTAGCCTACTTACGTTTGCAGTAAAAACTAACAGAAAATGATAAAGTTAATTCAGGAAAATCTACAATGTTACAAATTACTTGTGAAATGGAGAACTTTATTGAACAACTAGGCTTCTAATGAGTGGAGAATACTTTGGTTTAGACCGAAAATAAATAACTTCTGAAAGGCATAACACTTCAAACTTCAAACTTCAAACTTCAAAGGGAACCCCACTTTAAAATAGTTCTTGTATCCATCTTAAACATGTATCTAATATTATTACACATGAACTTTTGGGTGCTTCTAGGTATATATTCTAACATTTTATTTTTAATTTTTTTATAATGTAAAACCATTAGATATATGTGAGCATCTTATATATTATTTATAGATAATTCATACTAACTTTTAAATTATTATTTCTCCCTTTTAATCTTAGTTTTTTGTATTACTATTAATATCTTAAATTTATATCTCATATATCATAATCATAAGACTGTTAGCAAGTGGATTTTTGGGGTGAAGGGTAACATGGCCTTCATGTGCTAACTTAAGGGTTAAGTCCACATCAACTTAAAAGAATATCCTTTGGTTGATTTGCTCCTCAGAGTGAGAAGGGTGGGTCTCTCAAGTCCCTCCCTTATTTAAATCCATCTCCTTCTCCAATTAATCTCATTCACAGAACATGAAGACTCTATTCAAGGAAGGTCACATCCATTTATCTTGTTCCCTATGTGTCTTAGAATGTATGTAATATATCAATTCCATAAATTCTGTTCACTTTCTTCTTGCCCCATATAATAACAAGAATAATATAATCACTATGGTTTTATCATATATTTAGTGATTTACTGAATTTTGTCTTGTATATGGGTGGATTTGTATTATAAATAAAAATTTATCCATCAATCCATTTATCAAATCACACTTAAAATTAAAATTTTATCCACATTCACCATTTCAAACTTAACAATCCATCTATTCATCCAACTCACTCATTCATATCCAATTCATTTGAATTATTATTATTTTCAACAATTACTTTTAAAAGAAAGCATTTGTTTTTAAAAATCACCTTTTTATCACAAATGTCACTCTTTGGTTACTCCTATCCTTTTTCTTTTTATTCTTGTAGTGGAACATTCTTTGTTTTTTATATATTAGATATAATTAATGGGTGAGAATCCATGTATTATTAAAATTATATATTAAATGGTATTTATTTAAATTTGTTACCATACTCTTATTATAGTTATGTGAGTGAAGGTAATGAATGAAGATGAAAGGATGGTTGGAGTAGATAGTGGTGCACATTGGATGTAATTTGTGTCTTATTATAGTTATGCTATCTAGTGGTGGTGGTTTAAGGCAGGGCCACATGGGGAAGCATAGACTTATTTCTGCTATAGCAAACACTGAAGTGGATAATCCAATTATAATGAAATATACAGCTATAATTACAAAGAAATGAACCCATCAATCACGTTGTTGATTATAACCTCTCCTGTTTCTTATTCAAATCCCCTAGACATATAGAATAATATAACTACGTTCTGATCTCTAGCATTGATGAAAAGGAAACCGGATTATTAACAATATGAAATATGGCCACGAAAAAAACCAAATTACTTCAACTCTTTGCATTTGAAATTGAAAGGCATAGTAAAAAGATACTGCGGTCAAAACCTGGAAAAGATGTATAACACTGTGACATACACATGGGTTTCTGCCAAAATGGTTTTATTTGCACTGAGTCTAATGTCTGTTTCATGTGTCAGTCCACGCTTCACAGATCACAAGTCCAACAATCACAAAAGCCAAAGTGAGATAATTAAAGACATCATTAATGAACATGATTCTAAGCAAGCAGACTAATCTCCTTATTTTTTATTACTTTGTGTGTCATTTTTTTTCATTAGTCAGTAGAAACAAGTATTGTGTTCAAAGTACCAAAACAAAACTAAAATTGAAAGAATACCACGTTATCCAATATTTCAGTCAACTTCAACAGAAAATAAGACAGCTTTTCAAAGACTTTATGACGAGGCTCTGTCCTTCTAAGACTTTTAAGCCTGATCCAAAGTGCCCGAATAATAGAATTAAATGGTATCTCGGTCTCAGCCTAATCATAATTAACCCATTACATGTAAAATGTTTCCGACTTAAATGAGATTAATATATCTGGCAGGAAAGAAAATGAATTGGGTGATAATGAATGACAAAGTTAAAAAGAGAGAGACAATGGAGGGTGTAATCTTGAGATATAGGGGTCCATATTGTGATGAAGAGGACTAGCCAGAGGGTATGGCTCCCACAATGCTCATTCCACAAATACACAAACCCCAAAACACCCACCCACATTCCACATGACCCTTCTCCCTGGCTCTTCATAAATACCCCATCATCACTCCCTCTCTAACCATTACCACTACCCTCTACTTCTTCACTCTCTTATCAATCAACTTAATTTGTTCCAAACCACTTCCCTCTCTCACTAAAACTAAGAACTAAATGGCCATTAGAAAATCAAACAAGCTTCACCAAAATGCACTAGTTTTGAAACAAATCCTCAAGAGGTGTTCAAGCTTAGGAAAGAAACATGGTTATGATGATTATGGTCTCCCTCTTGATGTCCCAAAAGGCCACTTTGCTGTTTATGTTGGTGAAAATAGAAGTAGGTATATTGTTCCTATCTCATTATTGGCTCACCCTGAGTTCCAATCTCTCCTTAGACAAGCTGAAGAAGAATTTGGCTTTGATCATGATATGGGTATCACTATTCCTTGTGAAGAAGTTGTTTTCAGATCTCTAACTTCATCAATGATCAGATGAAATCAAATGAAGGACAACGTTTATGCTTGTGCTTGAAGATGCATGATGACCCAAGATGAAGCTGCACCTATATTGCTTCTCTTTTTTTAACATCACTCTTCATCACACCCATTTCAGTGTTCTCATCATTATTCTTCATCATCATCTACTACTCTCTTTTTTATATCTATCTCACTCTTTTCTTCTTCTGTTTCTCTAACTTTGTAAGTTGTAACCATGAGCATTTCATGGGGTGAAATTTGTATAAAGGTTTGAGGTTTTCCTCACAGTGGTTCTATATTATACCATGTGAGAGTAAGTTAGTTATGTCAAAATTGTTAATGAAAAAGCAAGGGGGTTAATGTTCTCTTCTACTTTCTTGTCACTATTACTTCTTCTCTCTAATTTTCCTTCATTCCACTTATCTCTCTTTTTTCTTCTTTTTGAAATATAAAACAAATCTCTTTATAAAATAACAATGATATCAATTTTGTTGGTTTTGAAATGAAGGATATTACATAAATTAAGGGTAAACTTAGAATATTACAGTGATACCTCTAGAGAGGTAATGTAATTACATTAACCTGCTATCATTACCCTCACCATCACCGCTTTAGGCTTCATTTGTTAGAGTGAAATAAGAATAGAAAGAGAATGAGAGGTGAGAAGTTGATGAAAAATTGAGTTTTTCTCTCCTTTGGTTTAGGGGAGAGTTTGAAGAGATGGAAAGAAAAAAAATGAGTGGGGCTATGAAATATGTTTCTCCTGCCAAACGAAAAGAAAATGAGAGGAGAGACAAAAAAAATAAAAATTAATTATTATTATCATTTTTTTAATTAACAAGAATGTTTTTATTGATTCAGGATATAAATTTAAACATAATTTTAGACGACAAATCCTAGTTAACGGAAGAGTGAAGAAGAAGCGCTCACATTTTTATATTCTTTTTCTATACAACCAAACAACACTAAAATTCAATTTATTTCTAGTATTTTTCTCACTTTTCATTCTCTAATTAATAAACTTTATAAAGTTTACTGTAATTTTCCCTAGACATAAATAAGCAAAGCATGCATAGTTTGTCAGAAGAGAACGTGCAGTACTAAAGGGGTACGGAACATCTTGGTACGATTGGGTTTAACTTTTCAATTATCTTGGTTACAAAATTGATGGATGCCCCACATTGTAACATGAAGCAAAATCAGATGATAATGTAAATTAGTTTGAAAACACTTACAAGCTCTGATCACTTCTCAGAAACTCAGGTGTTAAATGTTGTTGGTTGATATCTTCTGATCATTTTACCAAACTTCATTTGAATATTCTGTTTTTGTTTAGACATATCTGGTGGTTACAACTAAAAATAATGCATACCCAACTCTGTCACCATTTCTATTCACTTAATGATACATTAATATCTTAAAATTAAAATAATATCAATGTGGTGTCATCATTAGGAGTACTAGGGTGGGCATGACACTTTTATTTATAGTTAAGTTAAAAGCTAAATATTTTAATTCTGTATGGTACCTTGCTTTAGTATAACAGAATACTTAATAATTGAATAAATTATGGGATCCAAACTTCCTCTCCTTTTTCCTTCAATACCGGATCTGGAAGGACTGAAAAATATGGCATCCAAAGAAATAGGTTGCATTAAAAGTGTGTGGGTTTTATACATTATTAATGTATTATTTATTTTTATTATCATCGACTCTATAATCTTTACATTTTTTTCAATTAAAAATTGGTCCCAAAATGGACACCAGGTGAAAGGGATGGGAGTTAGAGTGTTTGAGGGTAGCAAGAGTTTGCAAATCATTATTAAGTATTAATTAAAGGGTAACCAAGTTGCATAGAAACAAACTGAATTGATAGCAACTAATTTTCCTATTGCATGAGGACCAGCGTGCCTTGGGTTTGATGGTCCTGTCTGTATTATTAATAATGTCTCTCTCTATTTCTCTTTTCAGCCACAACAAAAGAACTTCTCTCACTCACAAACTTTTCTTAATCTTATAACTGTCTCACCAACTCACCAACTCACCAACTCCCTTAGCTAACTAACCCCTTAATGAATATATATCTTCTCCTATGATTCCCAAAACCCAATATTTTATTTTCCTATTCACACAAAATATATTCACCTATTTCTTTATTGCACTCACACACTCCTCAAGCATACATTAAGGGTTGATTTTATGGACCAACAATAGATTCAATCAAATTAAAAAAGCAAATAGTTCAAAAAATGCCAGTTGTGATGACTAACTGTATTTTCCTTTTATGTGGCAAGAGGTGAATGTTATTGCAAAGCTAGCCCTATGGGCCTATGTCTTTATTTATTTCAACCTTGTAATATCTATTTGTTTCTATCTCCAATAATACATTTGTACTTGCCCCTATGCTTTATTGTCGCATTGTGTAATTTGTATATACATCAAATTCTCATCAGAATTATGAGTACTCAGGAAGTTATAGTTGTTTTTTTACACTGGGTGAGATTTGGGATCTCTTTAGAATTTTGTCCCTGAGTGCACCACCCATGTTCTCACCTATTTCCTGGAAAGTGCCCATCTTGAACTTTAATTTTACATCGTACTATTTTATATCCCATTCTTTAGATTCACAATAATGATGTATGATCTTAAATGTTCTTAATTTGAATATATTAATTTTGTCAAGTGAATATAGCATTTATCTAATATAGGTCAATACTTTATGATAATATGAACAAAGAATTCCTTCCAATTACATGATACGCATTCTATATATATATATATATAGCATAGATAGGTCAAAAAAACAGTTGGTGTTATATAGCATTATAGCTAGAGGATCTATATGACTTGTTGGTTATAAATAGAAACAAATAATATTCATCAAGTAATGAATTTTGAAATAACCATAACATCTTTTAGTGTGTGGAGTCTATTCACTTTTGAGCCTTGGAAAGTGAGAAAAGGTTACTTTATTGCTTTTAATAGTATATGTATATGAAGGGGAAGAAGTTCTTCAAATCTCAGAAGTCATTTTAGTATTTAATGGTATTAAGGAAGGACACATGAATATGTGGAAGAGGATGGAATGTGGGGTAGGGAATAGGGATAGCATGTTGGGTTGGCAAGACAATTTGGAATAGGTACGGTGAAGTGCCAATAGTGAGGTACTATATTTTCAATCTTGTTTAGAACCTCATTTCATCTTTAATGCAAGTCGCAAAAGTGAACATTCAAAGAATGACTCGGAACAAGAAAGCAAGCACTTTTGCATAAGTCTTGAGTGAAGAGGTAATAAGGAATTAGTTATTTTCTAATAAAAGGTTAGATCAACTAAAAAGGTAACTCTCATGAGATGCAAGGCAGTACTACATAACATTAATTATTCATACAACAACAATCAAACATTTATTATATTATCAAACAACACAAAACATTCATTCTTAATTTTTTTAATCATTTGCTTATATTTTTTTGTCTCTAATATTTAATATTTAGACTAGCTTCCATTGATATATTCTTCTTATAGGATTTCTACTGGTCTCCTCCAAACATGACAAAATCACCTAAGACGCGATAATGCACTCATTTTTAATTATATCTTGTCTGGTGTCCCCATTTTAATAAACACAACATTCTCATATATTACACAAAGTATATTTTCTTGTTGACATTTTATAAGTTAACATTCACTCGCATATAATATTGTCGGTGTTATAATCTTGTGGTAAAACTTTCTCCAAAGTTTCAATGATATTTTTTCTATCGCAAATGACATTTGAGTACTATTTCATCAAACTCGCTTGTATAATTAACCAACATACCTAAATATAGTAACTTGTGGTATCTTTAATATTTATCTCTATAATAAAGTTTGTTCATATGTTGTTAAACTTATTCTCTACCAACTTCAACTTGTACGATAAAAATATAATTTGAATCATCCTAATAGTTTATCATCAATAAAGAAATAAGGTAAAATTAAATTAAAGGGCGATAGAAATGACAAACATTAATATAGGCCACGTCTAACATGTGTACTACTGTTTAGTACACATAGATGCGAACTTACTTCATAGCCATTGATTGCATCTTAGCCGTAAAATTGATGACCTGCTATTTTTTAGTGGAGAAGTCGGTAAGGGCTTGGGAGACTTATAACAACATAAAAGTAGGTTTGGGCTAGAGGAACTTTAGTCCAACAGAAGTCGTGTTTGGGTAAGCTAACATCATGTCTCTTGGAAGTCGGTTTGGCCATTACCGACTTCCATACGTGATACGGCACAACCCAAGGGAAACAAATGGAAAACCAATTAAACTGTACAAAAGCTCAACCTTTAAAAACTTTAAACCTAGAACCACTTCTGCCAATAACCAAATAGGATCTCTATCATTTCATTTAAAATTAAAATTACATTTAGCATCTACAAGCATGCCATAGAAAGTGACTATTGCAGGTTCTAAGCACCGTAATGTTTTCGAAGATAATCATAAAGATAAGAAATTCAAGTCAATCATACTTTTATCAACTAGATAATGTTTCATTCAAGTATGAAAGAGAATAATTTGTGCAGTGAACTAGTCTGTTCAGTAACCGGCATTACAAAAATGGAAAATCACCTGTATTCAATATGTTTACAACTTCAATGAAGTCAGTATGACTTTTGGAGAAGTCGGTATGGCTTTTGGAGACTTCCATGAAGAAGTCGGTATGGCTATGGGAGACTTCCATGAAGAAGTCGGTTTACTCCAAAAACGACTTCACTTCTGAAGTTCCACCTCCCCAAACCGACTTCATGCAAGTCACTTCCGGTACCAGATCAACTCAGATTTTCATCCAACGACCAAAATGTATTTCGTTTGAATTCGAACTAACTAGCAATTCGCGACATAGAACTGGCCATTAATACATTAGGGAAGGGGCAAAATTGTGTTGTTGTTAATTGTTATAGCAAATGTACCTGGTCCCGGTGGGGTTGGGTGTCTAATTGTGAGTTTGTAACTATAGAATGTGTAGTGTAAATCTCTAAGATCGTGGACCCCAGCATATGACTTGGTGGGGATGAGGAGCACGTGAACGGTCACAACCACCAAAGCAAATTACTTCTTTACCCCTCATTTTCAAACAAGAAAATTCAAATATTTTCTCAACTTTTTCATGTACCAAAGAAAAAAAAGAATGTACCAAAAACTTTTTTCCTTTTCAAAAGTAATAATAAGTTTAAAAGGAGATATGCATGAATAGACTAATGTAATATATTGTCAGATACCGTATTATCCTAAGTTCTTCATAACTTTATCTCAGGCTAAGTTCAAAATTAAAGACCTTTTATTCTTCTTCCCGCTTTCAGAATGTATATAAATTAAGCCTATATTAGTAATAAATAAACTTATTTAAGGAATACAAGATAAAAAAATCACTTTGGAAAACTAAAAACAACTCTTAGCCATTGTATTAGAACATCGATTTAAAAAAATCAAATTATCTTCAATAAATAATACTCTTACAACAATCGCTAAGATTGAAAATGTGGGGTCCTTTCAGGCATTAGCTGTTTAGCATGCGGAAGATGATAGCATGAGAAAATATGATCCTAATGAAACTGACCTAATTAAAACACCATAATTCAAAGTCTCGTAGTGGGGCCTTTCTTTTCTCTTTATGTGGCCTTACCTTACCATTGATTTTCTGATTAGAACAGATTCATAATCTTGGAGGTCTCTTTCAAACTAAACCTGTGATTCTTGGCTTAAGCATCATTATCCATTTTGAGTCATGTCCACCTGATATAAGCTAGTCTAATCTAATCAAAACTGTCATGTACATCAATAAAGTGGCATAAACCATTTCCTTATATTGGATAAAAAAAGGGACATGCTTTACATCAAATCAAGGTGAATCGAGTAAAAGTGTGATTTGAGATTTTGATTCAAAGTTAGCTCATGCTGTGTGCTTCATAACTCACATCATCAACTCAATTGCCCTCTATTTTGGTAGGCCCAACTTTTCTGGACATCTTGCATAATGCATATGTAGTACATTTAATGTAAGGATCCTTGTTATACTTCTTAAACAATCTAAAATACAAAATGTGCATTGCAAATTGTAATACTTGGATTTTCAAAATCTTAAATGCACAACTTTTTAATACATATTTTTAAATTTAATCTTTTTAATAAGTGTCTTCAGGACATTCATTTACATTTCCCTTAATAAAATTAATTGTCGGTAGGTTTTATAAAAGTCATCTACTATTACTAGGAGTTTATTACTGTATAACAAACTGAGGTAATGTGATTGTTTCTTTCATAGAGATCGTCAATATCGACTTGTGGGTTCATCCCATTTACAACAAATTATTTCTGTATAGAGTCTATTACTACTTTAAAGGAACATACAATAGTATTATTTATAAGCTGCTTGTTCAAACAGTCCATATAATAACCATTATGCAGTTTAGTATAACTATGTTTTCAATGAACTGAAAGTAATTTATCCAATAAAGATTGTTTGGCTTATTTCAATTTCATTAGATGTGTCTTTAATTATCAAATCATCCTACAATTTTTAAGGATGAGACTGTTAAAAATATTAGGGTACCATAACAGTAGTAGTTAATACCTGTAAGTTTGCAAACTTAATTATATGTATGGAGTAAATTCAAATGCAGCTTAAATTAGGAGTTAAATATTATAATAAATGGATAGTGTAATGTTTTTTACTTTTTTGACTGTATATATCAGGTGATATTCATGTATATTAATTTTAGTTGAAAGAATTTATAGTTAACACATGATGACATGAATGATAGATAATGTTATAAAAAACTTTTAAATAGTCTTATGTAAATTAAACTCTTGAATTAATTTATGGTACCGAAATACTAGTAGTTTGATATCTAAAAGTTAGCAAAGCTTTTATATATGTTGAGTAAATCCAAAGGTTGGTTTGAACGTTGAAGTAACCAAATTTACCTCGAAAACAATACGTCTTAGATGCACTACATATATTTTTAAAACGTGAGGGGCATTATGTCAGAAAACAAAGAACTAAAATTATATTAAAAATATAATAATATCTTAACTCAACCATAAGTGGAAAACAAGAGGTTAAAATAAGTATATTTTGACTGTAAATTAAATGTTTAATCTTTTAAAAGATAGTAGACTTCTTCTCAATCTAGTAAAAATATAGTTTTATTAGTTTTAAACTCTTTATCCTTAGCCCTCATAACTGAGATTAAGAAAACTCGAAAAAATAAAGAGTTCAATATTTCTAAGAATATTGAACTTGAATTCTCAATGCTAATTTATTTATCACCAAACAATGAAATTATGAACAATTTTCCGATATACTTTTTACATTACAGTACACCGTAAGATCCATCCCTGTAACTATTTAAAACAGAGGACGGAAAAATTAACTATTTCCAAAAAATGAATGAAAAAAAAATCAAAGCATGAATTTTGATCATGGCTTTACTGAACTATTTTCCTAACACAAGGTGACTAATAATAAATAATAATTAGGAAGAAATTAAAATGAACGGTCAATAGATAAGCTCTTCTCGAAGCAACGGCCAAGATTCTCTATTTACGTGGCAGCTTTTATGGAAATCTTCAATAGTGTTGAAACATTTGGGTTGCGCCATAACACGAAGTAGTTCTCTGAAATAATCCTGATCGCAGGGTATGGTAAGTGGGCCATGGTTACAGAAACCATATTCTTCTTCAACTTCATTCAATAGCTTTACAAATATAGGGTGGTTCAAGTAGGTGGCGCGTATAATAAACCTGCTCATGGTAGGACCCACACACACTGCTATGTAACCTGCCGGAACATCCGATGGTGTTCGAGTGGCGGTGACGCGCGCTTTGTTTCGCCACTGGAAAAGCATTTGCCTCATTCGGACAATGCGGCGGATTTTACTGCTGTTTCCGGTTGACAGCGACATTTTTTTCCTCCTTGATTTAAGGTTTCAGTTTCGGTTGTGTTTGAAATTTGTTATGTGTGAAAGAGTGGTATATATGGTTCGGTGTTGGTAAAATGGCACTGGAGTTTGAGATAATTACGAGATTGTGCCTGTTGCCTCAATCGTAGTCAAACCCATGTGATGATGAAAAAAGTGTCATGTGGGCTTAACTTATTAGCCCATTTGTTTTCTTTTTTTCTTAATTATTTACTTATCGTGCATTGTAATGCAATGTACTAGGTCTCACTTTTGCTTTTAGAAAGCTAAATTAAAGGGATTGTCATCTTTTTATCCTTTACATTTTTAATTATTATCTTCCAAATCTTTTTTAAGAAAGCACCATAAAATTTTGTTACTTTTCTTTTTTTGGGTGGCTTGATTGGTTTGGAATTACTATGTCAGAGGAAGCAAAGAGATGTTAGTGTGTCTGTGTATTTTATAACAGCATCATTTGATGACAAGAGTATTCTTTTTCTTAAGTTTTCTAATCTGTTTTCATTTGTAATAATGCTTCAAAATAAAAAAAAATGGGGTCCCTATTGTAAAAAATGGTTTAAGGCATGGGAGTTCGGATCCACCTAGTGCATCAATTATAAGAAGTGAGACTTAAGGTTACTATATGAGTATTTCTAGCAGCATTGACATGAAATATTGTTCATCAAACTAATTTTGTTTTGGAGTTAAAATAAGAACAATTAATGTATCTTAAGTAACTAAACAAGCTCACATTACATGTGCTGGTCAGAATTAATTATTATATGTTTCCCTACATCTAGCATTGCATTGAGATCATGTAATTCAAAACCTGATATTTGTCTTGGAACTGCATAAGATCCAAACTACATGATAAAAGTTCTGTATCAAATCTTGTAGTTTTGATTATCCTGCTAATTAGACAAATTTGCACATAGTATTCAATTACAAATCAAGGACAAGGGAATAACGATGGGGTGCATGCGAATCATTATGATTAGATGAAATTATGATTAGATTCCAAAGTGGGATAGTGGGAGTGAACTATAGCATAATATATACCTTCTCCAACTAACAAATGCTATACTAAATAACTATTCATAGAACTTAAAACGAAAACAAAAATGGTAGGATATGTTTAAAGAAGGCATGAAATAAATAATGAGACCATGAAGTAAAATAAACAAAAAAACTTTGAAGCGTCAAACATTTAACTGCACTTAGTCTTTTAATGTTTAATTTTCTTAATGTCATGATTTTCTTGTCTCCCAGTATCATTTTAACAAAGTAATACTGATTAGAATATAGACAAGTTTGAAGATTTTGGAATATATGCTGGGCCCTGCGTAACAATAATCGTGAAAAACGAAAGTAAGTTCTGCAGTTAGTCGATTCATTTGGAAGTTACTGTGCAATTTTATTGATGCTTCAGGATAGTTTTCCTTGATGCCTTGCTTTGGTTGAATCTTAATACATTAAGACTTCAAAATGTTGAAGAATGATTTAGCAAATATACATATTTTCTTTCCACTCGTTACTTTATTTATTCAAATAAGCTACTCATGAAGGGAAATATTCATTGCACAACTTGTGAGGACTGAAGAAATTTAAGATTCAGTGGGAATTTATCTGTGTCCACGAATTCCCATCCAAAGTAGTGGCCAGAAGCACAGCACTAATCAATTCTACTTTCTGCATCAACTCACCAACCAAATTACTTTCTAGTACATATCAGCTGTGTTAAAAACCACATCAACTCATCAACCAAATTACTTTCTGCATCAAACGTTTATAAAACCCCAATACAAATGAAATGTTTGATGTAGAGAAGCAATAATTTGAAGTTAAATATAATATTTGATGAAGCTTATATTTTCACTCAATTGTGACCTGGTCTTTGGTTCAAGAAATAAACTTTTCGCTTGCTAGATTAAAATTTCATACATCTATTCTCCTCAGGCTTTACTGGGCTGTCATTTTTAATAGAAATAAATTAATCTAAACAATCACAAGGCTAAGGATCTATACTTGTAAAATTCCAGTTTCAACCCAAGAACAGGATTAGCGTGATATGCAAATGAAATATTTAATCATAGTGGAAGCAATACTCTTACAAATATAGTTTTATTGATAACCCCGCTTTTACTTTTTAGTAGAGCACAAGTCACTGTTAGAGCAAAGCATTGCGTACTTTTTAGAGCAATATATCATGGAAAACAAATACTTCAACATATAAGATTACTCAATTTTTATCTTGTTTTGCATAAATCAGAAGAGTATGCATCAGAAGTGTAATAATGCATAACAATTAAATTCGTAATTAACTACAGTTAAATCACAGCATAATTCAGTGATAATATTTTCCAAGCTTGGCTAAAAACAAAGCAGGTACCTTGCAAAGTTGCAATATCAATTTGAAACTCAAGAACAAGCTATTTATTAAAACAAGTCAAAAGCATGATAACTGTACTTTCTTTCCATAGTGCACTAACTCAAATGCTGTAAGATTATCCAAAACTTTAACAGAAAGCTTCAAAAAAAGGGAGAAAGCATGATATAGTTCGTTGTCATCAATTATTTCCATATCCTAATCCATCCATCGAAAAGGAGCCATTGGGGTATCATTGCTTGCTTTCAGTGGTGAGCCTTCGCTTCAGCTTTCTTATGTGACTTGGCTTTTGCCTGAAATTAGAACAAATGTGAAAAGAGAATCAAACATCAATAACTGCACACCAAAAAAGCCAACAGGAGTTCTACAAAGTGCATAAGAATCATAAGACGCAGGTTTCAAAGTAAAGCATCATAAACTTCCTACATAATCTAGAAAGTGACAAAAATGGAAAAAAAAATGGGAGGACATTGACACTTCAAATATTGCAATAGTCAGCAAAAATGTAACACATGGCACAACGCAATACATATAATTGGATTAAATATAACTTATATGTGAAAATTGAGATCAGATCTGAACCTTTGAGTATAACTCTCAGACTAAGATGCAGGGACGAGCATACAAGTAATGGATACAACACAGGTATCACATGAGGGATTCAACATTTCCATAAAAATTAGAATATGGGTATGACAGGATACAGCATAATACATGAAAAGTTATATATATATATATTATCTTATAAAACATCAAAAAACATAAAACAATCATTGTATCATAAATTAAAGGTACCATTCAGGTCATTCCATGACTAGTAGAGGAAAGGATGAGATACTTTTTTATTTTTTAAGCATCAGTTATTACACATACAAACTATGAGGAGTATCCTGTACTGTGTCTGTAGCCAATTTAGCTGTAGCGAATGGAAGAACTGGATCAGTTTTGGAAATACAGGATGGCTCTAAAAATAAACCATTAATCCATTGGTGATCCATTAAAGAAACTAATAAATCCAATCTAGCCATGACCTATTTAGTAAATCACTACTCAGCCCATCTATTTACCACTTTTCGTGGATGGATATCCAATTCCTCCATTTTAAATTAAGTCATTTTTACAGTTTAGATTTGATTTAGTTATTTGTTTTCTCAATGCATCACCAAGCAAGGTCCATCTAAGATAGAGATCTCTACACTACTAAAATTGAACATTTAAGACAGAGAACTATAATTAATAAAACATTTGATACCCTATCAATGTCACCAGGCAAAAACACAAAGGGAAATTATAGCAACGTTTATTTTCATCAAGGCGAAAGCAAAGGGTTCTGAGCACTTTTATTTAAATTAAATAAAGGGAGAGACTATATAGGCAGGAAAAAGGAACTTGGCTTAGATTAATCATTTCTCAAGTTTGCCAGAGAATTGAGCTCAATCACTGGTCTCAGAGGAATGATTCACAAGATATGATGGCAAAGCAGAGGAGTGTCATCATTCATGATGGCAAACCAGAAACATTAAGAAGTAGTGTTCAGATCCACAGCTATTCTGCTATACTATTTGTAGTGTTCACACTTTGAAGTAAATGTGCTTCCTAAGTCCTAACTCAATACATAAATGTTTTCCTGCCATCATGGGACTACATAAGCAACGAACCTATCAAAGCAACACAATTCAAGCTGAAGTTTTAATTCATCAAACCAATAATGATAAATATGCAATGTCTACTCTAAATTAAAATCCTTTTTACATTAGCTATGTTGCTTTGAATGAAACTAAATTAAAAAACGGCAAAGACTAAAGTCTACCATCAATCTGGTTGGTGACTTAGTAGGAAAATCCCAGTAATGAAATCACAACAGATAATCGTATGATCATTACGAAAAAATAGTGATAAATTCATAAATATATAATGTGACAGAACAGGAATTGAGATAAAGGGGGTGATTTGTTAAGATCGGTTAGAAGAAAGCAAATAAAATTAGATGAGTGGAGTAGATTGGGAAAACATTAAAACCCTAGAAAACGGTGAAGTACATGAGAAGCACGTTATGAAAGAGAATTGAAGAAAAAACCTTGAGGATCTTGAGTTTAAGGGTTCCGTAGACAAGACCGAATGAGAAAGCAGAAGCTCGAGCAACCTTGAGAATAAAAGAGAAAAATGAATGTAGAACGGTGAAACAGAGGGACAATAGAAATAAAGGGAAACGTACCAAAGCGAGGGTGGTGGTGCCAGAATAAGGTCCTGCTGGTGGTGCCATTGGATCAGAATTGACAATAATGGTTCACCCACTCTCGTCTCTTGCTCTTTTAAACACCTCAACCAATATTTGTTATCTTGTTGAGGAAATTAAAAAATAGTAAAATGTCAGAAGTGGGATTTGAACCCACGCTCTCTCACGAGAACCAGAACTTGAGTCTGGCGCCTTAGACCACTCGGCCATCCTGACACTTGTGCCTCTTTTGTTCATTCCATTAAACTAACACCACATATGTGGCAAGAGAATATAATTAAATGTTTTAATTAAAATTTGATTATGTTGTCATAATATCATTGGGTGAATCCTGTCACCTTTATTTTGAGACCGTGCTTACCCAAGTTTTATTCTCTTCCCGACACCTCACTCCTCGTATCTCTCTTGCCTTGTAAACCTTAATCCCTAATCAAACGAAACAAATTCAATTCTATATCCAACAATGTTTCACGATCAAGTAATGGACGAGGCAAATCTTGTTCAACTTCTGAGATTAGCTTGGATCGCTGCTACGTTGCCTATACTATTCGCTTCTATCCCCATTCCCATTTTCACATGTCTTCGTCGAACGTTATTGGGGTTTGCCAGAAGGGGAAAGATCATGCACTCTTCTTCCCAAGTAAGTAAACATCAAATTTATAATCTTTTACTCAAACGAATTAATGGGGTGTACCAAATTTGGAACCTTTCAAATCATACCTTATTGA
Source organism: Lupinus albus (assembly GCA_009771035.1). Classification (NCBI taxonomy): domain Eukaryota; kingdom Viridiplantae; phylum Streptophyta; class Magnoliopsida; order Fabales; family Fabaceae; genus Lupinus; species Lupinus albus. Next base: position 1,086,769 of record CM019999.1, read on the forward strand.
ATTGTAGAAATTCACTATTCCTCAAAGGTTCTTCTTGCACTTCTATGTTGTGGCTTCTATATGGACAACGTTTCTACTTGTTACAACTTGGGCGTATGCGTATAAAACTGTGCCACTTGTTACAGAACCATTTGCTTATTCTACTCTCACTAGTTACTTGACTGGAGGATCATCTTTAAGAAACATTTCTGTTAAAAAGAGATATGCTGTTTGGGAAGCTGTTTTTTTGCTTTTGCTTATGGAAGTTCAAGTTCTTAGGCGACTTTATGAAACTATTTATGTTTTTAACTATAGTCCCTCTGCTCGCATGCATATCATTGGTTATCTCACTGGATTCTTGTAAGTTTCTACACCATCCCTTTAAACTCACTTTCACTTACATTAGCTTTTTCTGTTGGAAATTGTTTTGGCTATGCTGAATTCTTAATGTGTGTAAACTCATATTTCTGCCTTGTGGTTTAATCTTATTAAGTACCTTGGTAAAAATCCCTTAATCGCCGTTTGATTAAACTGAACTTTTATCCAGATTATTAATTTAGTTATTATGATTTCTGATATGAATGAACTGCTATCAATATTTTCTATCCCATTAGATGCATATAGTTATGACATGGATTGATATATGTATTAGTTGCTTCTCTGTTATACTTGTTTGGCTACATCATTGTGCATTCCTTGCTTCAAGCCCTCTGACTTTTATTAGAATTGGCATGTTGAAGTTCTTGGAATAAGAATGATGATTTCTATATATAAAAAAATCTGTAATTTTAGCACAAAACAACAACATGCACATTTTAACATTTATTTGCTTATTATGGTCAGTTACTCACTTAAATTCATTTTGCCGTGTCTCATCAACTTGCTAAAATCCTTTCTGATAGGATTTGTTGGTTATATTTGACAATTTGAACCATTAAATGTATCATCTCATATCACTCACTATGTTTGAGGCACATGACTTAAAAGTTTAAACTGTAATATGTATGTGATCTACCTTAATATGCTGAACTCAAAATCAGAAACATAAGGAAAACAATAAAGGGACATTGGGTGAAAACAATTAGAGCAAAGTGGAAGATTGCAATTGAGAATAGCTAATTCCATCTGCTTTCTTTGTTGTGAACTAAATGTTGATTTTCGTATATGTGACTAGTCCATCTTGACTTGGAGTTCTACTTTTTGTCGTTGATATGAAATCTAATGCTAATTTGAAGCTCCCTGGCTACTTGAAGTGGTGAAGGGACATATCTGTGTTCTTTGATGGCACACAATAGACAATACTATATAAATATTGGTTGTTGCATTTCCTCCACTTGTCTATGTTAGCAATAACTGGTTGTACTCAAGCAAACACCAAAATGAAGATGATTGATTCGTTGTTTTTTTAAGCCAGTTTCTATATAGCAGCACCATTGTCACTGTGTAGTGATTGTGCATTAGAGGTGTTTCACTTCCAAGTAAATCTAGTGACTGAATTCATTGTCAAAGGCAAGAATCAGATGCCAGGGACAGAGTTAGAATTCTGGCAAGTTGTGCATCCTCTCTTCAACCTTGCGTGGAAACATTGGATTGGTGCAGCTATTTTTTCGTGGGGTTGGATTCATCAGTACAGATGCCATAAAATTCTTGTACGCATCATCTACTTGATTGACATCTAAATATTTGTTTTTGTGAAACATGAATATCAATTGATTCGTCCATGTCTTCAAGGCTTCTAGTTGCTATATTTTTTTATCCTCACTGCTTTAAGTCGCTAGCTATTTTTTTTTTACTGAGATTATAGTACTGATGTTAACATTGGATTATAGTACTGATGTTATGACTTTGGATCCATAAATTATTATGCAGATGATGATTTTTGTTATTTTCTTTGCATGGAACCTAAAATGTAATTTTAGTAGTGAAGAGGAAAAGGTTACCGTAACATATGTGCAATTTAGTGTCATGAGGGTGTCTGAATTTATAATTTTGGCAGGGTTCACTAAGAGATTCAAGACATGAAGATGAATATGTAATTCCTGGTGGTGATTGGTTTGAACTTGTTTCCTCTCCACATTATCTCTCTGAAATTGTAACTCTCTTTCTCACTGTGATATTATTTATACTGTTGTGACTTATAATGAAGAAGCCTAATATTTGATAATGATGAAGGTTATATATGCCAGTTTTGTGGTCGCTACTGGAGGAACCAATCTAACAATCTGGCTAACTTTTGTTTTTGTGGTAATATTTCATTTGTGGAATTAACAAGGTTTTAATGTTTTAAACAAACCATTCATTGATTCTGATTGCTTTTTGCATATTTCTTTTTATTGGGTGTAGGTGGCAAATCTGTTATTTGCAGCTGTGGAAACACATAGCTGGTATCATCAAAAATTTGAAGATTATCCAACTAGTCGGTCTGCTATAATTCCATTTATTCTTTGAGATTATCAGGCTGTGTAATTATCACGATAATAATAGAGGGCAGTAAAGAACTTAATTTCTCAACTTGTGCTTGTTTAGATCAAAGTTATTTTGCTAAGATAAGATTATAATTAAAATGCTGACTAACATTGGTCTAGTGGTATTAGGGTTCATTAAATCGATAGAAATCATATTGGCCAAATGTGAAAGGTTCGTGTAATATGATCGACACTTGTTTGGGAGGGCACGAATCTCTGAAATAGATCAGTTAAATCATCAGTGAGGGGACACATTCAGTTATACAAAGAAAATAATTAAAATGCCTAACAATTTTTTTTGGCCTAATATCATTTTTTACTCTGAAAACCCAAAGATTCTGAGTGAGTCTGAAAATTCTAGAAAATATGTGAGAAATTTAAAGTGTTTGCTTAGTACCTCAAATCGATTAAGGAAGCGTTATTCTGCTGTGTCATTTGAGTAAATATTTGGATGATTGTAATTTGCACAATAATATATATATAAAAATCAATTTAGATAAACCATAACTGGATATGCCATTTGGCTTCAAGTTATTAGCCATCTCATGTGTAATAGTAATTTAAGGATATGATCGGGTGTCTTCGAATATGTTGTGTTGAGGTTGTCTCCAAGTTTTTCTCTTCATATAGTTAGATAAAATTTATCACAAAAACTGTACTCATAAATTATAAAAGGATTTGTTGCAGCTCTAATTACACCTGATCCCAATACTATGACCAAGCCCAATGAAACTAGTTGTTCCATGGCATGCCCAAATTGAGATTCCTAAGATGAAAAGCATCCTTATAAAGAAAGGGCACCTTAGAAGTTAGAATATTAAGAAAAAACAAGTTGAACACATAGTAGAATACGACCTCCCATGAGGCCATGATTGGCATCTTCTACCTATTATACACTCTTCCTCTTTGGCTATATGTAAATGGGAGAAAAACTTATATATATATACATACAATCAATAAATTATTGATTTTTTCAATCATAATTAGAATTTAATCCTAAACAATTAATTTGGACAGCATAAAAGTAGTAAGAAAATTTGTCTTTAGATATGTGTTAGCTACACCTCCATACAAGTCTTTCTTTCCACATAAATGTCACTATTTTACTTCATTACATGTTTAGATGTGTTAGCCACATCTATATACAAGTCTTTATTTTCCACATAAATGTCGCTACTTTGCTCAACTACAAACAGGTCAAACACATCAATGTAAAATAAAATTAAGTACTCATCCCCTTGTTTAAAAATTCATACTCATTTCTCATGCTTATTTAAGTAAAAATGTATGTATGTAAATAGGGACGATTTGTGTATGTATAAAAAAGGGATCAACAATTTATGTAATTTCACTAAAACTCAGATAATGTTAATGTAGTTTATTCTTTAAACTAAACAATTGCTATTAGTTTGTGGGCATGCGCAATAAAACTCAACCAACTTGCTTCAAAAAGTATTAACAACAATAATAATACTCCAGCAAAGCATCAACTATGACAGAGCTTGATGGTTTGAAAGAGCTACATGGGCTTCCTCAACATTAATCAAGCACAAGCAAAACATTAACAATACCATGCTATACTGAGAACGTCATGACACAAATGACAGGAATAACTAACTACATCGAAGCTTACTTCATTTTCTCAATGACTTGAAATGACAGTTCAGATCACATCGTTCATGGTGCTCTTCTCTTGGTGAGAAGGTCGATTATACTACAACTCAAAATATAAAACCGAGAGGAGTCTGACTCATAATGCAGGCCCTTACCAAAAACCAAAAAGAAAAGAACCACTAAGAATATAAAATACAATGTAAACAAATCATTACATGCACCAGTTTCAGCAGTTCAAGGAAAAAAATTAAAGCATTAAATCCCATAATACATTTCAAAATAAGGAAAAAAGAAGTTTAAGCAGCTTTATTAAGCAAAGAAGGATTACTTATACAAATAAACAACACCAAATGGCTGGTGAAGCAATCGCTTTAACATAAGTACTTGTTAAGGCCTGCAAGTGCTGTCGAACCATTACTAATCTCATAACTAAAAATTTACCCTCTTAATAAGAAGGCTGAAACAGATCGGTTCTCAAAAAATTTCAATGCCCTCCTTCCTTACTCAGCTCTAGACTGGCCAGCACGAGAAGACAGGATAATACCAACAATGAGACCATACAGGGCTAGAGCTTCAGCAAAGATGAGGATCAGAATCATTCCCACAAAAAGTTTTGGCTGCTGCGCATTGGCTCTGCAGAAGGAGAAAATTAATTACTCCACGGAAGAACTTTAATAATAACTCCGTCCCATGAAGATAGGAAAATTTCTACTAAAATTAGTAAAAAAATTTAGCATCTTCCTGGGATGGAGGGAGTAGGAATTATTGCAAGTTTCAAAAGGTAAATCCCTGTCTCTAATTCACAACAACACACGCAGGATAGGAAGGTTAAAATACAGGTTCCATCAAGCATCATGACTTGTTTTTCATGGTTAAACAGGCTAGGAACATGTTAATTACTAACGGTTCGGCAGTGTAAATAAGTAAACTACTCATGGACCTATATGCTCAGTGATAGAAAAGAATTCCTATCACGATGAGTGGTCTGTAGTCAATAGAGCACTTTGGCGGAATAGTGGGGCCGGGCCATGACTTGTTTTTCAGTTACGGTAATGTTTTCGGGGTCAAACACTCTATGCTGCAATCGAGATTGATTACTATGGCTGAGTGTCAGTGTGAAATTTTTTAACAGACTCTAAAATCAGTGCAAATAAGAGAAAAAAGTTTTCTAAAAACAAGTTTGAAAATATGAATCATATGAATAGTTTAACAATAGATAAAATAGTAAGGCGGAAGAATTATTATACCTAACACCAGCATCGCCAACAATACCAATAGCCATACCAGCAGAGAGGCCAGCAAGCCCACAGGCAAGACCAGAGGAGAGATGTGCATAACCATCAAAGAGATAGTAAGACTTGGCCTTAGGATTAATGCCAGTACTGATAATAACAGCAATAATAAGGCCATAAATACCCAACACTCCAGCCATAACAACAGGGACAATCGATTTCATCACGAGTTCAGGTCTCATCACACCCATTGAAGCCACGCCCACGCCACTCTTTGCGGTTCCATAGGCAGCTCCCATACCTTCCATCAATATAAACAAAAGTCTTAGCAAGATATAAACCTCAATAGATCAAAGGGGCTAGCTAATATAGAAGATCACAAATTTTTATACAACTTAAGACAACTAAATGGTTCTTCTATTAATCACTTTCATAACAACTAATGCCAACTACAAACGATAATTGACTATTTAACCATGGATTATTTTCATTAAATCTCACATGCTCATAAACAAAACCTAGACTATAATTTGTAGTTAGCTAATTAAATGTACAAAAACGATATATCTATAAAAGTAAAAACAATTTACTAAATTCATCGATTTTCAAAAGGATCGAAATGCAAGTTGAACCAGTAACAATTGGAAACGTTATCAGCTAAAATTGAACAAACGTTTAAGATGTTAGTGAATGATTTTACGCACAGATCATAAAATTTTGCTTAAAATTGGAAATAATGTATAAATAAGGTGAAAAGAGGAATATAGATCTAATTAAGATGAATTGAGAAAAAGAGGGATTGAATTACAGGAGAAGACAAGGGCAGCTGCGGCTCCAAGGAAGCCAAAAAACGGAGCCGTTTCATCACCGCTGAAGGGAGCCATTAATGGTGTTGGATCTGCAACGACGTCGTTTAGATCTGAAATCTCAGATATTCCGATTCCAACCACAGAAATAGGGTTCAATTTTCGATATCTGTTGTCGAACGTGGATGCAACTCTTCAATTTATATTAACTTCATAATTAATTTACACGTGTCAGATTCCCCTGCTGGTCCCGGCAAAATAACCCGAACTCTGGTTAACTGGGCTAACTCCAGTGTTGGGCTTTTATTTTACATTGATGTGTTTGACTTTTTCAAAAGGTAAGAAAATTGAGCAAAATAGTTTAACAAAGAAAGACATGAATGAAAATGCATCTAACACCTGTTTGTACTTGAGCAAAGTAGCGACATTTATGTGGAAAATAAAGACAGATGTGGCTAACACATATCTAAACATGTAATTAAGTAAAATAGTGATATTTATGTAGAAAGAAAGACTTGTAAGGAGGTGTAGCTAACACGTATCTAAACACTTTTTTTTTTAATATTTTCCAAATTAATTGTTTAGGATTAAATTATAATTATGATTAAAAATAATAATGTGTTATCACTAATTTATTGATTGTATCTAGAATAAATTAGACTGACATTCTCTCTGAGTTTTAGTGAAATTATACAAATCACTTCTCAATATATGAGAATAAAATATCTTCTCTACTATGAGATAATTTATCTCTTAAATTCACTCATTGATTTACATGTGTCTTATTTATTCTTTGTATAATATTTTTAAATGAAAACTTCTAGATAAGAGATAAACGTGATAAATGTCAAACAATGAGCAGATTTAAGGAGGCTATATTCGGGTGTAAGAATATAATTTATCATCTTCATATATTATATCGAACCAAAAATAATAAAGATATACTCTTATACTATTTAGATTTATCTCTAAAATATATCATATTTTATTTAATTTAATTATATTTATTACTTTTGTTTTTGTTTAAAAGATTAAAGTTAAACTCATTTAAATGGAGTGAAAATAACAATTATCATATCTTAACAATGGAATATTTTAACCATGCCAAAAAAATGGAATGAACAACGTCAATCTCGTATTTTAACGATAATCGCATGGAGAAAATAAAAAAAATTGTTAAGAATATACTCTATGCAGAGGAAGACATTAATTTTAAGAATTAGGTAGAAGTATTGAAATTTGAAAGAAGGAAAATAAAACAGGTGGATAAAAAAGGTTATCAAATTTTGTGGCCGAAGCCTACTCATTTGTTCGTATATTTTAATGTTTTAAATTATTCATATTATTATAAATTTCAGAAACTTAATAGATGTTAATGTTTTCTTTTCCAAATATACTCATGTGTATTACTCATTTTTCACCCAATTTTTTTAATTCAATTTTCACTATAAAGTAATGAAATTATTTTGATCAAAATATATTTAGCTTTTATAATATTTATTATTTTCTCAAAACTGTACGGACGACTCTGTATCAAAAGTTTTAGAAATCAACATTAAATGTTAATAGTAAAAATGTAATATTATAACCGTGCGGAAAAAATGGAATGAACAACGGCAACCTCATATTTTTTTTAGCAATTATCGCATGGAGAAAAGAAAAAGAGAGAGAAATATTTGTTAAGAATATACTTATTGGTCTTTGACTCTATGCAATGGAAGATATTAATTTTAACTTTTAAGAATTAAGTAGATGTATTGAAACTTGAAAGAGTGAAAATAAAATATGTGGATGAAAGATTCTCAAATTTGGTGGTCGAAACCTACTCATTTATTCGTGTCTTTTAAAATATGGTAAACTGTTAAATTTAATCTTGAAATTAATTTACTTAAAAATGTAACCAATATTTCTTTCACATTCTTGAAGAATTCTCTTAAAATACATATATATTAGTTCATTATTTTACAGTGGGTTCTGCTATATCACATTTTTATGTCAACTTCTGTATTCATATTTTATTTATTTATAAAGGTTAAGAGTTGTTTATACAAACATTGATTGCATAAGAAAAATGTGGCCTCCATAATTATATAAATAATAATAGTGAGAAAAGTTCATTTTACTTTGGAAAAATATAATATTTTAATTTATAGGGAACATTTTTATTTTCTATGGAAATGAGAGGAAGAACATGAATTTGATATCGAGTATTCAAATAATACTATGAATTAAGCTTTCGAAAAGATATAGAATTTATAAAATTATAGTAATAGTGAAGTTAATAAACTACTCTTTTCACTTTTTTATAAGACTATTTAGATATTTTGGTTTTGATATTTTTATAGAATAATTATAAATATCTATACGTACCAAAAATAATAATTGTAAATACCTACTTTTCTTCTTTAAAAATTTCCATGTGTATTAGTTTGGTCCGAAAAAATTAGAAAACTCAAAATGGTTATAAAAAATATTAAATGTCAATCAAATTAGATATTTTTAGTACTCTTTGTAATATATGATAGAGACTAGTTTAACCATAAAAATGACAAATTTAACCAATTTGTTATTTTTTAAGACGAGGTTTTCAATTTTTAAAAAACTAAACAGATATATATGAAAATTTTGAAGAATGAAAATAATATTTACTCAAAAATAAATACTCCTACATTAATCAATTAGAAAGAATAAATAGTTAATACAAACAAAAGCAAAATAAGTTAATAACATTAACAAATGATAATTATAAAAACTACATATAATAATAATCACTTTTCTTAATCAATATAAAATTATTCAAAACACATATATTATTCCATTGTTGTTAATTCCCATTCCAACTTCAGACTAAAACTTGTTTGAAGACATATATATAAATGTTTTTTTGGTATTATCAAATGTTTATTATTTTACCTTTTGATAAGGAACTAATCACTTTTAGGATGTGTATTTGTCTTTTATAATAAGTGTCGCTCACAAAAATTAAATCATTGATTTTTTGGTCGTTTTAGGAATCTATTAGGACCTTAGACTAATGTCCTTTTACTTGTCTTTCACGAGTTTGAACATTGGAAATTGCAGCTGCGAATCAATTGTTTCCAGTCACTCTACCGCGATCCTGTAATGACCTGTAGTAGCCTACCTATCATGAACAGGCAACAGCCAGCCGTAACAAACATTTGAGTGACGTGTCTTTATGGAATCCATTTAGAGCAATCCTTCACCCCAACCAAACTTCCAACTGGTTAAGGATAATTACGCATATCAGTAGGGAATCACGATAAAAATATAAGAGAATGCTTAGGATTGGATCCCTGAGTATAACAAAAGCCACGACCCAACTGAATGAATGAATTATCTGTGATTAATTATATACAATTGAAAAAACGCGAGAATTTGAATATAATAATATTAAATAGAGTATCCCAAATCATATTTTAATTAAAAAATAATTCCGTATTGAATCCCAACTAGGCCCTCTCCCTATATAAATGGAGTTATCCTTCCAACCAATTCTCGCTCAGTTCCAACTAGGCACCACCCTTCTCTTATTTTAAGCCAACCTTATATTTTTGCGGTATTTCATCCTTATCTTTCTACTTGACTTGACCCTATCTCTCCTGAATTTTCTCCCTTCCGTTGTTATTATATCCATCATTGAACCATTCCCATCATCTTGATAACAAATAAACAAATCTTGTTCTTCTGAGGGGTAGTTGTGGGGATTAGAGAGTGTTGTAAAGAGAAGGTCTCAGAGTTCTCCGTTTTCGATAGATCTCTCACTGTCTTCTTTTGAGGGGGTAGCCGGGGCTACGGCCTCGGCTTTAGAAAAAGCCCCTATCCATCACAACCTCACTTTTTCAATCATTCTTTTTCTTTTTCCATAACCCTAACCTCTTCCTATAATAATAACCCTCTCTTTTGTCCTTTTCTGACTTTCATTCTTTTTTATACGTAACTGAAGATATGCCTGCCTTGGCTTGTTGCGTTGATCCTGCTGCACTTTTTCCTCCCGGTTACGCTCTTGCCGCCGGTGGCATCTCTATTCCGCCGCCGGTTACATTTTCCGACGACTGGTCACCTTCTCTCTCAGCCTCACTTTACAAGGTTGATGGTTGGGGCGCTCCTTACTTCGCTGTCAACTCCTCCTCCGGTAACATCACCGTCCGGCCACATGGTTCCGATACCATGCCACACCAGGAGATTGATTTGATCAAAATCGTGAAGAAAGCTTCGGATCCGAAATCTTTAGGCGGACTCGGGTTACCGCTTCCTCTCATTGTTCGGTTCCCTGATGTACTCAAAAACCGAGTCGAGTGTCTTCAATCTGCATTTAACTATGCAATTGAATCACGAGGTTATGAATCTCATTACCAAGGTGTTTACCCTGTGAAGTGCAACCAGGACCGGTTCGTTGTTGAGGATATAGTTTCATTCGGGTCATCTTTCCGGTTCGGGTTAGAAGCCGGATCCAAACCGGAACTCCTCCTCGCTATGAATTCCTTGTGCAAGGGAAGCGCAGAAGCGTTTCTGGTTTGCAATGGTTTCAAAGACAGTGAGTATATTACTCTTGCTCTTCTTGCGAGAAAGCTAGCCTTGAATACTGTTATTGTTCTTGAACAAGAGGAAGAGCTTGATTTGGTGATTGAGATAAGTAATAAGCTTTGCATTCGTCCTGTGATTGGTCTTCGTGCCAAGCTCAGAACAAAGCATGGTGGCCATTTTGGGTCCACTTCTGGTGAGAAAGGGAAATTTGGTTTAACGACTACTCAGATTTTGAAGGTTGTGAAAAAGCTTGAACAAGTTGGCATGCTTGATTGTCTCCAATTGCTGCATTTCCACATTGGTTCTCAGATTCCTTCCACAACATTGCTCGCTGATGGTGTAGGCGAGGCTGCCCAGATTTACTGTGAATTGGTTCGTCTTGGTGCACAAATGGGAGTTATTGATATTGGTGGTGGTTTGGGCATTGACTATGATGGTTCTAAATCAGTTGAGTCTGATATTTCAGTTGGTTATACTCTTGAAGAGTATGCTGCTGCTGTTGTTGATGCTGTGCTGCGTGTTTGCGATAGCAAATTGATTAAGCACCCTGTGATATGTAGCGAGAGTGGCAGGGCTATTGTTTCTCACCATTCGGTGTTGATTTTTGAGGCCATGGCTGCAAGTGTGTGTGCAGCTCCTGCTTTATCAACCCTCGGGTTGCAGTATTTGGTTGATGGGTTATCAGAGGAAGCACGCGCTGATTATCACAACTTATTTGCTGCAACAATGAGGGCAGATTATGAAACATGTTTGCTATCCATTGATCAATTCAAGCAAAGATGTGTTGAACAGTTCAAGCAAGGAACTTTAGGAATGAAACAGCTTGCTGCGGTTGATGGTTTGTGTGATCTTATTGGTAACGCAATCGGGGAAAATGACCCAGTTAGAACATACCATGTGAATCTTTCGGTTTTCACATCAATTCCTGATTTCTGGGGGATTGAGCAGATGTTTCCAATTGTCCCTATTCATCGTCTGGATGAGAAGCCAACAGTGAGGGGAATTTTGTCTGATTTGACTTGTGACAGTGACGGGAAGGTAGACAAGTTCATAGGTGGCGAATCAAGCTTGCCGCTGCATGAATTGGAAGGAGGCCATTGTAGTGGCCGGTATTATTTGGGAATGTTCTTGGGTGGGGCATATCAGGAGGCGCTTGGTGGTGTCCACAACCTGTTTGGTGGTCCAAGTGTTGTTCGGGTGTTACAGAGCGATGGCCCTCATGGTATTGCTGTGTCACATGCAGCACCTGGACCTTCCTGTGGAGATGTCCTCCGAGTGGTGCAGTACGAGCCAGAGCTCATGTTTGAGACTCTCAAGCACCGGGCCGAAAAGTTTGGCAACGATGATGGCAACAGTGTAGCGGCATTGGCGACTTACCTCGCCAGCTCATTCAACAACATGCCTTATCTGGCTGCATCATCATGTGACATGAATGCGTTGAATAATCGTAGTAGTAATAATAATAATAATGGCTTTTACTACTGTTCCAGTGATGATGATTACAATGCTGCTATAGCTGATTCTGCTTGTGGTGTTGGAGAAGAGGAGCGGTGGTCTTTTTGCAGTGCTTGAGAGTTATGAATATGGTCTCTTTTAGCATTCCCTTGTAGTTGTTGGTCGTCTCTGGAACTTTATTCTATTTCTTATCAATTGTTTTTACTACTTTAGTTTTCAATTTCAGCATCCTCATCCATGTGTTAATATCTGTCTATCCTAGACTCTCTTGTTCTATTGTAACCAAATTTAATTGTTCCCTTCAATTTTGTACTTAGAATAAAAAGTTCACGTTAGTGAATCTTTGATTTTTAGTCGTTGCAGCCAAATGAATCATTCTGTTTTCGATGATATTTTTTTTCTCTTCTTGTTATAAAGTAAATGTTCCTGTAGGATTAAAGATTTATGTTAACTTCACACTTCAGAAAAAGGAATCTGTGAAGTTTCCCGCTTCTCCATCTGCATGGATATGTAACCAGTAAAATCTTTTTTTCATAGGTTAAATAATAATGTATTTAATATATCACAGAATAATGAACATAATTTCTTAGAGGGATTTTTTTATTGATTATAATAAATATAAAATTCAGTTTTAATATTTAGTCTTTTATTATAAAAAAAAATCTTATTTGTTGACTCTAAACAAAATGTTGTATTTTTGAAGTAATTTATTATTCATCATTCCGAAATAGAGTAGAATATCATTTTGTTTTGCTCATATTGTTGGTTTTAGGATCTAGATCTATTATTCATTATTTCATTAAATGGAAACTATTGTTGGTGGCTATTCTCCTAATAAGAGTCAAAATATGATTCTTATGTGTTGTTTAACAACCAACTAAATCTTTTGAATATCAATTAGCATTATGCTCATGCCTACTAAGAGACCAATGTGGTGGTATATCATATCAGTCTTATGTTTCATTCCATGTGTATCCGAGTGGTCTCATGGAGAAATTTAATGCTTATTTGTTGTTTTAAGAATTTAATTGTTGAATGAGAAGTTAAGTTGGTCGCTACCAAGTCCTTCAACGCAAGTAAAGTTTTATAAGATGAAGAATAGTAGAATGTTTTAAGACTATTTTTCTGCATGGAAATTATTAAATTTTGTCTTTTCTTAGTATCATGCGTTTTATTAATTATTAAAGTGTATTAAATACGAGTTTAATATATTTGCCTTGTTGATGCAAAACAATTGAATAGTTCAACAACTAGGATATGTTTAAGTTGATAAAGTAGTTGGAAAAGGTGACATGAAAAAAACACTATTTTAGAAATATAAAAATAGTACACTATATTCAGAAGTCAATTTGACCCTGATCAACTTCTGTATGTCACTTTAAAGAAAGAATGTCATGTCCATATGATCTAACCTTACATCTATCTAGCCAACAATGGATTTTGAAGGAGAAAGCAGAAATACATAATTATTTTTTATCTAAATTCAAGTAGATTGTGACATATGAGTATATATATTATTATATTGTACTTTGTGGGTATGTAGTTTTATAACATGCACTCAGATGAGTTGTTAATTGTGTTCCTACTCAAAACTGAATAATCATATTGTGCTATTTGAAAAATATAAAAAAATAAAGAAGAATAAAATTGATTGAGGTGGTGGGTAATAAATATGGTTATATTCTCAATTCATGATTTAGGTTGTGACATATTTGAAGTTTGTTTTAGGTAGGGACTGGGGAGACCCAATACCTTTCGTAATTGGGCTGTGTAGTGTCATTGTATGATAATGTGGTATATCTGTGGTCTTGATTAGATGCGAATCAGATTATTTATTGAATAAAATATGCGGTGTTGGTTCCGCAATTAGAGACACCCAAGTCTATTGAGTATTCACCCATATCTTTAGTTAATTTAATTGCTAGCGTTCGTTCCTATCACATAATATTGATGGACATAGTTCAATGGTCTCAATTCCTATTCAAATTTTATGTGTAGTATAATAAAATACTTAATTAAAAATAACAATTCTAAAAATATAAAATAATATTTTTATATTATTTTTAGAAAATTGCTCAATTAAAAATACGAGAATGTAATAATTTTGGGACACATTATTATTTTGTAAAAATAATGATAACCAATGAATAAATATCAATAGTTCTCCCATTTGTATCATAGTCTCTAACTTCATCTATTCATCTTTTAATATTCTCAATATTTAGAGATTCAATTATATCCGTTTTCCTATGATATACTTGTTTAATTCATTATACTATTTATGTTTTATTTTTCTCTTAATTATGGGAGTTAAATGATGATATTTTAATCAAATTATATTAATAAGATATCATTTATACATTTAATAATCTATGCATATATTCCGAAACATCAAAATATATATTTATATGACCTGACATTGACTCTTTCATTTATTGCATAAAATTAATTGTTTATTTATAAAATAATAAAATATTAATTGTTTTTAAATTAATTTTTATCTTAATTGTCTTATTACCATAAGTTAATGTGAGTAAAGAATATTAATGATACTTTAGTCAAAATACAACATTTATAATAATATTTAACATTCTCAATGATTTTAAATGTCAATTAAAATAGAATAAAGTATTTACTAATATACAATCAATCACAATTATGTTGAATTGTTTTTTAGCATTTGCAATACATGAGTTTTTGTCGCAAAGCGTGGAACAATGTGAGAAAAGTAGTTGCCAATAATAATAAATTATTGAAACAAATATAGTAAAGGTATATTAATGAGTTAAGTTTTGGAAGAGATATAATGAAATAGAAAGACTTCACGATTATGAAATATACTTCTAAAATAACTTTAGAGTTTTTAATTTTTTATTTATTCCCCTCTAAAATCAATTTACAGTCACACCCTAAAACTTTAAATGTGATTTTTTACTAGAGTTGTGTTGAGTGTTGACATTCCCTTCAAGACGGAAAGACAATGTTTATTTCATTTTTTATATTCTTTAAATCACAGTCATGATAAGTTGTATTGATTTTTAGCCTATACAATGTATGAGTTTTTATCACAAGTGTAGAATAACGTGAGAAAATATATTTATGAATAACCTAAAATTATTGAAACCATAACACAAGGACTTATAAGGTCGAGGAAAATATTTATTTATTTATCAATTTTACCCACAGCCGAATAATTACATGGAGAAAACTAATTATGGAGTAAAATGGGAAGGGCACTCAAGAGATAATATTTAGAGTTGTGATGCATATAGTGTGTAAGCCCAAGCTCTAGTAACCATACAATTTTCTAAGAAAGTCACCAACAAAACTATGGAGGAGGAGAAAGTGTTTTTCGTACCACTAATAATATTTATTACATTTTGGGTAAAAAACTAATCTTTTTTGGATGTATGACTGACTCTTCCAACAAGTGTCACTCAGAGGAATGAATCATTAATCTTTTGGTCATTCATGAGATCTAGCCGAACCTTACATTATTAGATGGTAATAGCGAAATATGAGAGATTGAGTGTCTTTGTGAATTATGCATATTTCTAGGTACTAGATATAGGAAATAAACAAATGTAGGGTGATTTAATTTCAAATGGTAAGTAAATAAGACCAAACAAAATGCATTAAAGATTAATATGGAATTTTTTTGTCAAGGACAAAAATATTGATGAAAGAATGAGAAAAATATTTTCACAAATTTTTTAATTTCAATCGTAATTCTTTGCCTTATGATAAGTTAATCATTAACAATGAAGATTATATGCTTTATCATAAAATTATAGATTTGGAAATGAAAAGAAACTTTAGAAATGATAGGAAAAAACAGTTTGATATTAATTCATTAAATGATATTAGTGTCTTTCTTTTCAAAGAATGAAATAATATATTCCCCTACTAAATACTCATATTCATAAGAAAGTGACACATCTCATATATTTTCTTATGAATATAATAATTTAACATGAAGATATTTCATTATTCTTCAAAGAAAATATCACTTTTAAAAGAAATCCAAAACATAAAGTTATAATAACAATATCAATCTTAAAGAAGCTAGAGGAGAAGTGGAGTTATGAACATAATTAAGATGTAAGATAATTTCAGAACGTGATAAAAAATTAGTCAGAAGTTTGGGCTAGAAGTGCAGATCTCTTTCACACTGTTAGTGTCCTAAATTATTAATCTATAGAATACGAACTTATATTTTAGTGTATGACCAACTTTGATTTATTATTTATTCGTGACAGCACTAAATGTTGCTTTATAGGACGCATCAGCTATTGCAGAATGTTTATTATTCGAAAATTGCAACTTATTAGCTTTAAGCCCTTAACATTTACTTTAGCATAGAATACCATAAAGGAATGTGGAATGAACGGTTAATTTTCTAATTCAAATTATACCCTATCCTCCACCAAAGCAGTGCCTGAATATTCTCAATGATAATTATTCTTCTATCATCTATGTGCTTTTAGTACTATCGGTAACAAAATATTACTCTAATATCGTATTTCCACGTGATGTTGGAGATCTTTTCTCCTTGGAATAAGAGATAGTCCTATTTTTTGTTTCTCAAATTATTAATGTTGTATTCTGTTTTATCGATAAGAAACACGCCCAGTCCTTTTGTCAACGTAATTATAATGCACAATCTAAGTTATATATAAAGGTTCTTGCGTAGCGTGTGCCACTCTAAAATTCATGTTCTTTATGTCCTAAGCAATGTTAATAGTTCAAGTAGTATTATCTAATTTAATTACGTTCAAATCAATGTTCAATTATTGAGCCACCCATATTCCAGAAATCTAAAGATCAATCTTCAATTGTTAAGTAAAGGGAATAACGGCACCGCAGAAGTTTCTAAGAGAATGAGGAAAAACATGTTTCCCTTGATTAAGAAAAGAAAGCTTTATCCTTATCACTGATAATAATATTTTTAACTTAAAATATTGTATTCCTTAACTGTGTAATATTATTTAGGCTAAAATATAGCCAACATTCATGCGCTAGGCTCATAAACATACATTAGATTAAATTTAAAGACTAAATCTCAACTATTGTATTACACTAATAATGTAGAAGTACTTTTTGAACCAAACGTGTATCTTTTAAAATCATTAAAACCATTGTAGTATGTAACTGCTTCCCTTGACAGAATATTACTGCCTGTCAATGTAATATTTACACAGATGCCAGTTGGTTTGTGTAGCTCACACTAACACTTTTGCTTATATGTTATGTCAGTTATGATCATAAAGAAAATCCTTCACAGGGAGTGGCTTAGTGTAATATCCAAGAGTATATAAGAACTTTTCCATAATCAGTGAGAATGATAAAGAGTCTAAGGGTCTACTTGCAATTTGAGTTTTAGACAGGACTGAAGGGAAAGTAAAGACTTCGGAGTCATCTCATCATAAGTGTATTTCATGACTCTCGAGTCTTCCTTTTCCCTCCATTCCCTGACCAAAACTTAACTCGCAAGCATACTCTAAAGTTTTCATTTTTCCTGCAAGCAAGAGCAACTCAACATGCCCTTGTCCCAAAAGAAGCAAAAAATCAGTTTGTTAAATGATATTGGAGCACGCCATTCAAACCCTCACTATCTTGGAGATGGTTCATCAGGGTAAGGACATACAAGAGAATCAATGGTCGTTTGTACATGATGAAGTCACTGTTCCAGCACGTTTGATCCAATGTTCCACTCGTGTATGTTAGGCCTGAATGCCTGATTGCCTTTGCACTATTATTAGTGAAGAAAAACTCTTTTTAACTTCAATCTTACAGTTTATGATTATCCTTGTTAGTTAGTGCAATATAAAGGAATAAAAGTGTTATCTACATCCCTTTAATTTGATTGTCAGTATGTTATGTAGATGGTCAGCTTTATAGAGCAGCACACAGTATTAAATTTGATATGTTCTAACTCTGCCTTAGCTTGTTACAGGAATTGCCCAACACCAATGGAGCCTGGCTTAGGAATGGTGCATCATGGCTTAGGAGTGATGCAGCAATGCTTAGGCAGGGTGCAGTCTGACTTGGACATGGTGCAGAATGACTCAGGCATGGAGCAGCTTGACCTGGCAGACTCGGTCAGAATGAAAGGCAGGATGCATCAGACTTGGCACAGAGGCAGGCTCCTCGGTCAGAAACTTGCATTGGCTTGGCGCAGGCCTAGGCGTCTCGGTCAAGCTTGGCCCAGGCCTAGGCGTCTCAGTCAGAAATGCATCAAAAGCACACCCTTCGGTCAAGACATGACTCACGTTGGCAATATTAATCAATCCACGTGTTGGCTTGGCAAACTTAGTCAAATTAGGCCTAGTTTAGGGACATGTGCTGAATTAATTGTATGTGGCTTGTTATGGGTTAGTTTGGTTGGCTTGAATTAGTTAAGTTAGTTGGAGTTTGTTGCTTGGATTTTGCTATTTATAGCAATGACTCTCTTTGTATTGAAAATCAATGAATGAAGTATTTTTCTCAAGATTTCTTGCCACTTACTTCTTTAATCTTTCATTGCTGCAAATTGTGAAAAGTGATATAGCATGGCATCATCTTTTCTAAGACACAGAGCCACTAAATTGATTCATTGTTCTATTGTGACTAGTGAAGAAGCAAGGATAGAAGACCTTTATAAGAAGCTCCAAGTCCAACAGGTAGTAGATCATGCTGCTAAATTCATTCCATGGATCATCTAGAAGGACCATAACTCTGAACCAAGTGGTAGGTTTTTTCACCTTTTTAATGGGTCTTTTTCATACAATTGCTGAAATTCAAGCATTTTAGTAGCTGATAATACATATTCAAGTACACAACTCCTAACTCATAGCAAATGGTTTAATAAGTTGTGAAGATGCATGTAACCATGAACAAAAATAGTCTGCAAGACCAAATAACATTACACAAGTTTTAGACAAATTAGTCTTCCATTTAACACTCCTCCAACACCTTCTATTATTGCATGGTGTTGATGCCTATATCATATTCATTACTAACATCTTAGTAGGAGTAGCCTTTGACGAACAACTCCTTCTTTGCTTCATCAGATTCACCCTCACCAGTGTACTTTCCAAGTTGAGCCAGTGAGTTGGACTTGGCACGGAAAAGGAGTGCATCTTGTGCTGCCTTCACGTTCTCAGGAAGGCCTCCCCATGTCTTCAATGTAGTGTTCTGGAGAGCTCGAGCGTACGAGAACGACACGTGCCATGGGTTAGGGGATTGGTTCATGGCATTCAAGTTGAGGGTTGCTTCAACCTCAGATTGTCCACCAGATAAGAACTGCACAACATAACATAGGTCAGTACATGAACATTGTATCAGTGAGTAAGAGGGATGCTTTTGGAATATAAAGAATAATGCATTCGATGTTGTCACTTACCATAATTCCAGGGACAGCAGAGGGAACTCTCCTGTGAAGGAGTTTGAGGGTGTAGTCAGCAACCTTCTGAGGAGATGCTCTTTCCTTGGACTCAGCTCCAGGAGTAACCATGCTAGGCTTCAGGAGAATACCCTCAAATAGAACATTGTTCTCAGCAAGGTAGAAGAAAACTTCAGCCCAGACCTTTTGGGCGACTTCGAAAGTCCTTTCAATATTATGTTCACCATCAAGCAAGATCTCTGGCTCCACAATTGGAACCAACCCATTGTCCTAGAAAACAATCAAATGAGAAAACAATAAAAAGCGCACATTCAGAAAACGGTAGAAACATAATGGTCGTCTTCCTAGATGTAAATAAACTATCCTAGCTCAACATACTTATATAACTAACAAAAAAGGTGTTACTTATATGAGTTGAATGGTTATCTCACCTGAGAAATTGCAGCGTAACGAGCCAGACCCCAGGCTGCCTCCTTAACTGCCAGAGCAGAGGGACCATTGGGGATGCTCACAACAGTACGCCTAACATATGGATTCAGATAAATTTAGTATTATGATGTAAAAATGAACATCAATTTCAGATTTTTATGCAATACATGGGGAATCTAGATACACACTCACCATTTGGCGAAGCGGGCACCTTGCTGGTAGTATGCAGCTGTTCGAGATGCAAGACCGTCCAGACCTTGGCACCATGACTCATCATTGGAACCAACCAGGGGCACCAAACCCTATTGTTCTCGCCACATTAACCACTTGTTAACATATATGATGCCATAAATACTGCTTAACTCCTCTACCATCAATCATCAAGTCTCTCCATTAAAATAGTACTAATCAAGAAAATAATCCACTCTAACATAAGTCATTTCAGTGCGTGTGATAAATTCTTAGGTGCTCCGAAAGCTAGAGATTTTCTTACATCTGTTTTGAGGGCTATTAGTGTCCCTACTTTAACTACATTCTTAATGTAGTTAATGTTTCACAAATCTCTTGCTCTACAAGGTACACTATAATGCTTATAATAACATCAAAATGTTATAATTTCCTATATGTTACATATAGCGATTGTTTATGTAAGGGCATGAAACATCTTCCTATATTATTCATATCAGAATTGTTGCTTATTCTTTTCAATATTGGTTAAGGCGCTGCAGAATCTAAAATTGTATACAAGAGAGTTTAATTCAGGGTGGCCTACCTTGTCAACTTTAATACCAGGGACAATGTTCTGCTCAACAAGTACATCAACAATCTTCTTGCCATCAACTGTGGATTGGTAGAGAGTTTCTTCAAAGAGAATGGCACCAGAGATGTACTGACCAAGACCTGGAGCTGACACAAGGAGGGTACGGTATGCTTGGCGATTAGCTTCGGTGTTCTCTAATCCAATCGAAGCCAAACGCTTCCCAGCGGTTGCATTAGACTCATCCATCGCCAAAATACCGCGCCCTGGTGAGGCAACTGTTTTCTGTATACATACACACCAAAAGATTATAGTGAAACACTGCAGTACTTCAAATCATCACTGTTTGCCTAGTTGGTATACATGGACAATTAGAACTAAAGTTCATTAATAGAGTAAGTTTTAGCTAACAAAACTAGCTTTGAGAAATTCAACGTGCGAATCTGACATCTGGCATGCATGATTGAATAATTAAGTTAAGTTATGAGAAATTCTTAGTATTTGAGGCATTGTTAAACAACATACCGCAGTCTTAACCAGCTCATCAGCATAGGAACCAGCTCTGATGGTAAGGGTTGATGGGTTGGTGGAGTTGCATCTTGCAACAGAAACAGCAGAAACTTGGCGCAGGTTTTGGCCCTTAACCCACTCAGACTTGTCAAGAACCAGTGATGATTTCAGCAGAGTTGCAGATGCAGAGGCCATTGTTCAATGCAAGTTCTGCACAATCTTATCCTCTACAGAAACCTATGTATAAGCTTCTTTACCACACATGCATTATGTTATCTATGTATTTATAATTATTAAGTGATGTCTTATTTGGGGCTGTTGTGAGCCAACCAATCCACACTTAACACCTGGATGATAATTTCTGTTTATTTGGAGTTGTGAATTAAGTGGTTGAAATGGATGGTGTTTTTCTAACCTTGTAAAAATGACTCATAAAAATGAAAATATGATGGAGATATTATTATTTTTCCTTTGTGGGACTGTAGAGACAAATGTGTAACATGCATCAAGAAGGGTACACGTTAGAGATGTTTGTATAGTAGGGAAAACAAGTATGAGGTTATAATTTGGCTTGGTGATGAACTCATTTGTCTGCTTCTGAATGATTTATGGTCCTAATTTAATCAGAGGATGCTTTAAGATTGGGGTCTCCATAATCATGTAATATCATTGTGCTGCTTTTGGTTGCACTTCCTCTTGATATTGAGAAGATATTAACACCTTCCATCTGCCACATACATACTACTTTCCTGCTTCCACTTGTTTAAACTTTGGAGAAAAATTTATTCAAATAATATAAAAAAGTATAACTTATTTCGTGTTTTTAGAATTTTTATTTTTAATTAAATGATATTTTTTCATTGAATCAAGACAGAAGCAGAACATTGATATGTATGAAATAACTTATTTAACACAATTATCAAAATATTGAATAATGTTGAACACATATTTATTAGGATATACAAAAGACATTGATAGGGAAAGTACAAAGAACTTTCATATACTTGATTACCTTTTCAGCATTTATTCAAAAAGTAGAAAACACATATTTATTCAAAAAGTATAAATAAAACGATATAGTTTTCAGAATTTGATTACATTTTTATTAGTGGTGGTACATCTATAGGGAAAATACAGGAAACTTTTTCTCAAAGTGTGCATTAAGGGCTCAAATTTGAATTTGACGTACTGAGCAAGGGACTTGATTGCTATTGTCTGACTTTGGTATAGATGATATATAAAAGACATTTGTGATTTTAGTTTTTTTGTTTTCCAACAAAACTTTGGGTAAATTGGTGTATTTGGTAAAATAGATGGCGCTGAAAAGATATTTAGAAAACACTTTTAATGGAAAAAAGTGATTTCCAGAAACTGAAATTTTCAAGTTTTTTAAAGAAGTTTCCAAATTATTTTGAAATCAGACTCCTTTGATCTCTCACCATTTAATTACCAAAGAAATATCGCCTAATGAATAGACTCCTTTTAGACAATCATACACAAACCATCCGAGAATATAGTTTTTTATGAAATAATCTTAATTTTGCAGTTACCTCAAAAGGTTGCATAATGACTGTTTGAATCCCACATGCATAATGAATGTTTGCATGGAACGGAAGCTAACATTGTGGGATTCAAAGAAACCCATCGGAAAGCGAGTTGGTGGTGTCGTAGGCTCATAGGCTCATTGCAGCCGCAAGTTACACCAACTCGCTGTCCCTCAAAGAAAAGAAAAGCCTTTGACAAAGCGTCTTGGCAGCTAACAGAACCAATAAAGAAGAGAAGAAACATAGGAATTATCTTCCTGAGTTCTAGAGTGAATGAATGAAAGAAAGAAGAGAGGTGGATAGTAATTATATTCCCAACAAGAAAAGATAGAATTGCACTCATCATACCACAAATTTGCAAGAGACGGCAAAGGCACATTAGCATGAACAGCTTATCCACCCCTTTTGCCAATCCATTAAGAAGAAAAATTGTTACAACAAAACCCTATGTAATTTTCATGTCTGCATTCGAAAACACGTCTACACTTGGGATGGTGATGCAATTTTATTCATGTAAATAATTGTTAAATATACATTTGAAGTACTAGTAATTGTTCCAGACCCAAATAATAAATTAGCCCCCAGAAAGCAAAATGGCCAATGTTTGAAACTCAAGTTATGTTGGACAGAAATTACAACCATCAAGCTTCACTTGGGTCGCCTATATAGAATGTCATCGAGTGTCTCTTTCACATAGTTACCCACTCGGCTCAAGTTTCTGACAACACCAGATGCAACTAGGCTTGCATTTCTTTGAAACCTGCATATTAAGGAGTTAGTAATTTCAGACTACATCAGTAACATTTGTGTTTCTAGTACAAGAGTTCAATCATCTATGAAGAAAATATATGCTTGCCTGTTAAGGAATTCTTCTGGTGTAGTAGTACTGGGAGGTTTGTATCTTCGTGGTTGAGGAGTTGCATGTTCGTGCTCTGGCAGAGCGACAACCAAGAGTTAAAAGGCATGTTAAGAAAGAAGTATGACTATACAAATAAATAAAGAAGAAACATAATCCACCACAAAATATAATCCCCATCACAATAACAGCCTCAACTAACCAAACAATTAATCAGAAAACATCACACATCAACATTTTTAATATAAAATAATGGTTTGGTATGGAAATTTTCATTGCTTAAATGCAAAAATGATTATACACATTATAGAAGAAAGAATTGTGATATACAGATTGTGCTCCAAGTGATACCTTCATGATGATATCACTTGCCTCATTGCAAGTGTAGAGAAGTCCCACTGGTAAAATTGGCAGATTAATTCAAAAGCAAGAGTTGTGGAAAATATTTGATAATTATTATCAATTTACCGATTAACAAAAAATATCCCCAAGTAAGAGGATTCCTTCAAAAGATGGCATCACTAATGTTCACAAGAGAAAAGGCTCACATCAATTTTGTTTTACATATAATTTAGATGCTTCAGGATTTCTTGCTACTATATATAAGCTGTTTAGCACAAAAAATAACAGGCAGCAACTTGAGAATGTTTGAAACACACACAACAGCTAAGATGTCCCAATGCTTCAACTTTAGTCAATCTCGAATTGTGATGCAAAGCCACTAACCTCAAAAAATGCGATAGTGGGTGACCATTTTACCAAAGATAACAAATGTAGTAAAAATAATTTGCTAATCATTAATACTCAAGATTTATAATTTACAGGCACAATTATCATTAACTAGAAGCATAGCTGATAGTAATCATTTAGTAATAACAACATTTTGAGGAGATAAAGTGAGGGTAAATTAGTACGAAAAAAGAGAGATACAAAAATGTGAGAAAAACGTATTTCTAGAAATCTCATGAAAATAGTGACCACAACAAGGAAATGCTCTGCATGCAAAGAAAGTCACCAACAGAGAGCACAACGCTCGCGATGGCAGGTTAGTGCCGATATCGAACATAATGATTACAGAGACTACTTCTATGGCTTTGCATGAATAAAATTCCAGCTTAAAATATCTTAAGTTTTTGTAAGAATTATGACAGAGACACGGACCAAAAAGAAACACAAAGCAATTATCAACAAGTCCAAGAACTGAAAGAATTATCCAATGTGCCAAGGTTTTAAAATCTACCATTGTTCTTTTTATAAGAAGAGTGATTCAAAACGAAGGAAATAACCTAGGAGCTTTAAATAGAAGAAAAACCAAGAAATTTAATACCTTCAGTTTTATGAGCATGAGCAGGAACATGACCAACAGGCGAAGTTGATTGTTTCTCCTCCAACACCACCTGAAAGGTGTGTTAATAATAAGAAGCTAAAACCACAACAACCACATTTTCTTGGAAGACAACTGAGCAGTTTAGTCGCACCAAGTCCCTCCCACACCCACACTCATTTTTTTAAATCTTTAATGGCGTAACAAATATATTGTTTGGTCCGTATCATAAATTGATGTTTGTTCCATGGTATATACAACTCTAAATTACACAAAATATATCCCGAGAAATACAAGGAGAAGGGGAAATATAGTTTGCATGTACATAAACTAAGAGAGAAAGCAGGTTGTGATATAAAAACCTCAAGACCGACACAAAAGGGCAATTTGGCTGTTTTATCCTTTGAGTCAGCTGAAGAATCTTTGTTGTCTAAGTATACAGAGTAACCAATACAGGCATACTTGAAATTTGTAAGCGTGCGGCCCTCTTTTGAAGCTTCCAGCTCAGTTTCTCCCACAACATAAGGAGGTACTGCTTAAATGCATAAGAACATGAAAATCAAAAGTCTAAAAAATACTTGGTAAAAAAAATTCAATGCTTAAGGCTATTATACTCCTTTAATATTCCTTTGTAGAGTGTGGACTCAGGAGTATATACAGAAAATTCAAAAGAAAACAACCTAGATATTAAAACTGATGTATTTCAATCCCATTAAAATACTTGTATGAACAAATCTCACAATCCAATTGATTTTTCAATTAATTCTAAACCAAAGCACTATATATTATAAAGGATAAATGGTTTCTGTGACCATCACTGACACGAATTAATAGCTAAACAACACCCAAACATTAACTATGAAAGTGAGAAAATGGGATAAAGCATTCCTTCAGATTAGTTAAAAAGAAATGACCTTAGCTTACAAAACGCAATTAAAAAAAATAGGATCCTGGAAGTACTGCAAATAATAACACATCCTTAGCTCAAAAAACAATATAACATATTAAAATAATAACAAAGATTAAAACTTTCGCTCAGAGTTTCATTTCAAACATAATTCGATTTTAACGAAAAAATAAACAGAGGCGAAGAGAGATACCTTGAGGGAGCGTTCTGGAGAAACCAACGCATGTTGGGTTTTTAGATTTGGCTTTATGAACAGATGAATAATATGCGCAACCCTTACATGATTTTCCCTTGGATCCTCCTCTGTTGGAATTAGGGTTTGTGTTTGTGTTTGGATTTTGAGGTTCACAACCTCCACCACCTGATTCTGCTTCGTCTTTTGGTAAATCCATCAAATTATTGTCAAACAATCAACTTGTTTCTCTTCTTCTTATGTTTTCATATATCTTTGCTTAAACGACACCATCAAATGTGTTTTAGGTCTCAATCTTGGATCTGATCCACAATGAAAAATTACCCATAAACTGTCATGGGCTTTTATATTCATAAATAAAATAATAAATACACTCCATCCCCTTTCACTTTTATTTACTACGGAGGCTTTTCTCACTGGCTCGTAAATACTTAGATAATTAAGGTTATCCTATTACCTTTTACTACAGATACTTCTTGTCGTATTCTTATTTTATTATATTAAATATTTGATTTTTATATATTTTATTTAATATTATTAGAATGTTTTTGTACTTTATGTTAAAAATTTAATTATTATAATTCATTTAAGGTGAGATATGTGGTTAATGTGCTAATGGTAGTTACTGATGATTATATGTGTTTTTTGTAGAAATTAAAAAATGTAATGGCAAAATAGGAAAATAAAAATTACATCTTAATGGTAGTTATTTCATGTTTTGGTTTTATATATAGTATAGATATATTCATTCTATGACATTTCTTGACATATAGTTTTCTAGTAATTTATCTTAAATTATATGAGCCATAAAATCTCAACAATTGATATTTTAAAATGAACCAAATGTAGATTATATGTGTGGCATGTGATTGGACAAAATTGTTTTTAATTTCTAGCTGATTTCAATGTAAATTATTAGACATTAATTCATAAAACTATTCAAGGTTTCAGCATATCATAAACATAAAAAAATTGTAATATAATGTGACATTTAGATAATTTCATGCTTTAAATCTAATTTTTTTTAGTAATTAGTAAAATAGATAAAAATGTACACTAAACTTTTAAACTCGTACAATGCCTCATTCAATATCACAAATAATTATTTTTGTGGTATGTTATTACAGATGAGTTGATTGAAGTGAAATCCTTTAAGAGTCATAAATGGAACAATTCAAGCGATAACTAGGAACAACAACAAGTTGAAGAGCCCTTGGAGCAGTAAGACCAAAGACATCATTCATATCAAGGTCACTATGTTTCATTCCATTTGGTAACTCCCAATTAAAACAATGAAGCAAATGAGCCACACTCATCTCAACAGCATATAGACCAAGTTGCATTCCTGGGCATGATCTTCGACCTGACCCAAACGGAATGAACTCAAAATCACTTCCTTTGAAATCTGGCATTCCATCATTCAAGAACCTTGAAGGCTTGAATGTAACAGGGTCATCCCACGCGCTTTTGTCACGACCAATGGCCCACGCCTTTATCCACACACGTGATCCTTTTGGGATGGAGTAACCGGGTTACTACACTGTCCTCTGTTGTCTCGTGAAGAAGGAGAGGAATTGGTGGGTAGGGGTGGCAAAACGGCCCGGCCCGCCTTTGGCCCGTCAAAATATGGGTTGGGTTGGCCCGACCTTTATTGCTAAAAGGGCTCAAAATTTCAGTCCGACCCATATTTGGCAAGGCTGGCAGGCCAGCAGGCTGACCCGTTTTTTTTTTCTTTTAAAAAACACATTTAAATTACAGTGATCAACCACGTATGAGATATGTAACTTTTTAAACAAAAAAGTGATAAATGTAATTAAGTTAAACAAAATATGATATATGATATAAATTAAACACCGATATGTAATCGTTTTATATGTTTATGATATTTCAAATTTATTATTCATTTATAAAATTGAAAGTGAGAAGGTAGTATTACCAACCTCTCCTTCTTTAAGAAAAACCATAAGCTCATCAAAAAAGTGATAAATGTAATTAAGTTAAACAAAAAAGTGATAAATGTAATTAAGTTAAACAAAATATGATATATGATATAAATTAAACACCGATATGTAATCGTTTTCTATGTTTATGATATTTCAAATTTATTATTCATTTATAAAATTGAAAGTGAGAAGGTAGTATTACCAACCTCTCCTTCTTTAAGAAAAACCATAAGCTCATCAACCATATTCATCTTGTTATTCCTCTTTGCCATGTGTTCATCAATGATCTTATCAATAAAAACATCAAGTGCTTTTCTTGCATTGGTCATTCTTTTGTTAAACTCTCGTGCATGAAGCCAACCCAACCATGGAATAAAATCTGCAGTGTTGAAAGCTCCAAACAACTTAGAAAATTCTTGCAAAACTCCCATGAATTCCCCTTGCCCTTCTTTCAAGCTGGACCCAAATGCTGCCATTCCTAGTGTTGGAACTTGTGTAGTTTGATGCCATTAGTGTGGACCTTAGAATGTGAAATTGAAAAACTCACAAGTCCCATATTGGAAGTTTTTGTAAAAACCTCAAAAGTCCACATTGAAAGATTTTGAAAAAATCTTACAAGTCCCATATTGGATGATGCAAGAATAGTGACAAAATCTCGTTCTATAAATAGAGGCCTCCTCCTTCAACTCCATGAGTGTTGGTATTGACGAAAGAAAGATGTGTAACAGTGTAAGGGTGGAAGCATTTATAGATAAATGTTTTTGTAGGATTGGAGAGAGATTTGCTAACAAAATACATTGCCATTATATGCTTCAAATTTGATATAAGTATTTTTTATCTTTACTTTTAAAACTTCTTTTTTCAACTAGTTACTAGTCAATTTGTTTCTAAAAACATTACAGATATTAACTTAGTCATTCAATGAAAATTAGTATCATATCAGTCATTAAATAATTAAATACATCACTACGTTTTAGACACTATGCACATGGCAGTGTGGCACCATCATATTAAGATTTAAGACTACTCAAAAAATAATATTTGAATGACAAAGCTATAATATAAAAAGAGATCGTAAAAGTAATACACACAAATTGGTTATATATATTTGATTTAATTGATGCATAATTCAAACTATTATTGGTAGAGTGGGCAAGAAAAAAAAAATCATTTGACTATTAATTCTTTTTATGACAAAATATTATTAGTCACGTTAAATATATTTTTGTAGATATTAGTAAATAGATTTTAAAATTTGAAGACATTAAATACTTGTATGATTTTATTAGTAATAGGATGATTTTTAGGTCAATTTTATCATTTTTAATGTAATGTTAGGAAAAAAATTAATTCATGAGAATTTTTTTAATGTTTTAATACTTAAATACTTAAACACTATTAGTCTAAATGGGAAGGTGGTTGAAGGATCCAAAGGCCAAATGGGATATAGAATTGATATTTAAATTCGAAAATATTTGCCATCTGTATCTGATTCAATCAATAACAAAACAATTTTGATCCGATTTCATTTGTCAATGGATGCTATCAGAAAACAAGCCTCCAAGCTTCGAGAACAGGTCGCTCGTCAACAACAGGTTCTCTCTCTCTTCTTTCAAATTCTTTATTCAAATTCTATGATCAATTCTATATAAACTTGTAATTATCGTTAATCATCAATATGAAACCGTAACTGTTGGATCTGATCGAATTTCGCATTTGCATTGCGTGAATCAATTAAGAAAACCTTTAAAACAAACTTGAATTTTCTAAGATGCTATCTTAACTATATGTTTTCAAATCCTTTGTCGAAATCTAAATAACTGAGCCTTGTTTATTTCTGTACCGTTAATTGAGATGGTTAAGCTTTAATTCATTTATTGTTCTAGTTTTTTCCCACTGTTTTCTATAGTGTTCCTTAGTTTTTCTAGCTTCATATATTAATTAAGGAGTTAATTAAAATTATGAACTATTGCTATTTAGGCTGTTCTGAAACAGTTTGGTGGTGGAGTATATGGAGGTTCAGATAATGTGGTTATCGATGAGGTAGAACTTCATCTATATCAGAAACTTGAGAAACTTTACACATCAACACGTGCTGCAAAGGTTAGTTCGTTCATCTACACAAATCCTTTATTTTCACCCAAAGTTACATGATACATAGTACTGCTACTGGTTTGTACCGGTTTGTTATTTTTTATGTTATTATTAGAAGACTTCCCTTATCACAAACCCAGTGCACTAAATTTAGTACGCGTTACATATGGTAAATGATTGAACTATGTAACTATTTCACTTCAATTTATCCCCCCCCCCCCCCCCCCCCCCCCCCCCCCCCCCGTCCCTCCTAATGGGATCTTTGTGTTTTCAGCATTATCAAAGGGATATTGTCCGTGGTGTTGAAGGTTATATTGTTACCGGGTCCAAGCAAGTTGAAATTGGTAGGTAATGTTGGTGAATGAAGCTTTTGTAAAAGTTCTTTGCGCTGAGATTGCAGAAAATATTAGGTTTGAATTCCTGTATATATTATTTTACAGGAACAAAGTTGTCAGAAGATAGCAGGAAATATGGTGCAGAAAATACATGTACCAGTGGCAATACATTGTCTAGAGCTGCACTAAGTTTTGCGCAGGCACGTGCTCAAATGGAGAAGGAGCGTGGAAACTCACTAAAAGCTCTGGGTACACAGGTATGGATATGTGTCAATAGGTATGTTGTGTTGTATGTGTGTATGCATGTGTGGTTGGGTGTGGAGTATTATATATGAGTAATGAGTTCATTGACCTCTCCTATCAAATATGAACGAGTTTCTCATATTAAAATCTACTAAATCAAATGAAAATGAATTTGTAGAACATGTATGTCCCGATCTTGAATTGAATTCAAGCCACCCTCATATAATCACATATCATGTTCATCTAATTGAATTCAAGCCACCCTCATATAATCACATATCATGTTCATCTAATCACTCTGTTTATGATGATTTATATTGTTGATTTATCCAGTCCGTGCTTGATATGTCAGCATAATAATTCTGTGACTGAAGTCTTGCTCAATGCTGATTAGGTTGCAGAGCCCTTAAGAGCGATGGTGGTGGGAGCTCCATTGGAGGATGCTCGGCATCTAGCCCAACGTTATGACCGAATGCGACAGGAAGCTGAAGCCCTGGTATTCTACAATTTATCTTTCAGTTGGTTTTTTAAAACTTGTTTGCGTTCCTTTTTCATTTTTGTGCCTTTGTTTTAGCTCTAACTTCACATTTGTTTTGGTACATGCCTGTTTAATAATAATTTTATTTTCCTACAAGCAACGCTATACAGTTAGATAAATAAAGTATGACATAATTCAGCCAGAATTTTCCGATATTTAAGGGCTGTTGTTGGATAACTCAGCATTGAGGAATATTTGTATATCCAAGAGTTAAAAGCAACACCAACTCGTTCTTGCAAGAGTAGTGGTTGTCTCTTATTTTCCTTTTCCTATTTTGACTTGTAATTACTTGATCTTTTTTAACCTAGGCAGGGTACTGAAGTTTCCAAACGTCAGGCGAAAGTAAGAGAAACACCTGGCAATGCTGATAATGCTATGAAATTAGAAGCAGCTGAAGCAAAGCTGCAAGACCTGAAGAAAAATATGGGTGTATTAGGGAAAGAAGC
Source organism: Lupinus albus (assembly GCA_009771035.1). NCBI lineage: Eukaryota > Viridiplantae > Streptophyta > Magnoliopsida > Fabales > Fabaceae > Lupinus > Lupinus albus. The sequence continues at coordinate 1,118,368 of CM019999.1, forward strand.
GGCTGCAGCATTGGCTGCTGTCGAAGCACAACAACAAAGCTTAACCCTTCAGCGCCTTATAGCTACGGTATTGTAGTTTTGTCTTATCATTCTGCAATTCTTTAATTTAATGGAATATTGGATCCGAGTTATAATTCCATGCTCTATTTCTGACTATGAAGGTTGAAGTGGAGCGTGCCTATCATCAGGCAGTCCTCCAGATACTTGATCAGCTTGAGGGTGAGGTAAGCAACCACATCAGGTGGTCATTTTACCATTCTATCCACGATATAGAATTCCAATATGCCATCTGACAGATAGGTGGTTTCCTTTTGTTATAATATATGTCTATTTAATGATAGATGATGTCAGAACGACAGCGAATTGAAGCCCCTCCTACTCCTAGTGTTGATAACAGCATGCCACCACCCCCGCCATATGAAGAAGTGAATGGTGTCTATGCTTCTCAGTCACATAATGGATCAACAGATAACATGGGTTACTTCTTAGGAGAGGTTAGTACGAGACTGGTTCTTGTACAAAGGGCTACACTTACAGATATTATATGCTGAAAAACATTTGACGACATTCTCCAATTTTAATGTTTACTCTTGCAGGTTTTATTTCCATACTCTGCTGTATCTGAAGTGGAGCTGAATCTATCAGTGGGTGATTATGTTGTCGTCCGAAAGGTTCACAATTTGGTGAATATTATTATATATCTAGTTTTCTTCCAATCAAATGACCCTGACTTTGTGTTACATCCCGTAAACTCTCTCTGGTTGGGGAGGGTGCTCTCATTTGGATTTCTTTGTATTTTCAACCATTATTTTTCATACAGTAACAAATTAATATATTTTTCAAAACTGATACAGGATCAACTAGTTGAAATGGTTTTATAATATTATTTTGTAGTAGTGGGGCTCCTTCCCTATAGCTTAAGCTTCAGACAGAATTAATAGCCTAATATGAAGTCAGAATCTGCTTGATTAAGTTATGACTGATTCAAAATTGGTTGATTGTTTGGTCACCTGTTTATGAATCATGAAGTGGCTCGTGTTGCCCAACTCAGGCAGTTTTAGTTCACGTGCTAGTGCCAAGCTTAAGAGGGTGTTTGGTTAAGATTACTTTTGTTGTCCCAAAACGATAATTAGATTTTTGAACCATGTGATTATCTGATAATCAGATTAATTTATAATCTGAAACAAACACATCCTTAATGTGGTTTGTTGTGGTTTTAACAGGTGACAAACAAGGGATGGGCCGAGGGTGAATGCAAAGGGAAAGCAGGTTGGTTTCCATTTAGTTACATTGAAAGAAGGGAACGGGTTCTTGCAAGCAAGGTCGTTGAGGCGTTTTGATTTTTTCTCTGCTGGGTTTGTTTCCTAACTTGGGTTTTGTACTTACGGTAAAAATTGATTTGTGATATACATGCCAAACTTTTCCCTTGTGAATTGTAATTGTCAATTATATTAAATGTTAATGAAGATCTTTGTTATGTATTATTTAATTTCCCTCCACTCGTTTTCTGCATAATTTGTTAGGCGATTTCGGCCAACTTTGATTGCGACTTGGAGTTTGTGCAGTCGAAAGCATGTCCAGAGGGGATAAGAAACGATGAATATATGCTACTACTTAGATTATTTTAGAAAATGCCTTTTTAATTGAAAAAATCAGCTATGGTGTTTGCATGCTTGTTTGTTCGATTTTTTTTACTAAAAATGTTTATATGGAGAAAAAATGAGATTCAGTTTTAGAGGTAAGTCTATCAAATTATGCCAAAAATGCTTATATAAGCAATTTTATAATTGTATGTTTAGAAAATCTGGTCATTTGGGTAAAACTTGGAAAAGTCGCCGCCGTTTGTAATTATAAATAATAAGATATATTGAAGGAATGAAGGGAGAGCAAATCAAACCTCTGACCAGTATGAAAAAAATCAGAGGTTACACTCATTACTCCCCTTCACATCTTTTGCATTCAATAATAATTGTTTTACGCAGTATTAAGTTATTTTATCGGGAGAATGTGATAATGAATTTTTATTTAATACTTGCATTATGTGATAGTGGGAGGATTTTAAGAGGGATGATAACATTTCTCATTCACTATTTTTTTTCATTTATAAAATTTATTTGCATAAAAAAAGTGTTCATCTTTTCAAAAACAAAGTTTGTTAATCATGTTTTTAAAATATAAATTAAATTGTGTGATTAGAAAAGTTTTATTTTGATTTCACGGTGAGTAAAGCAATTACCTCATTCAACGACAGAATTTTGGAGGACTCGTGATGATTTGAATAATTTCCTGTATAATTTTTTCATCCACCGCTTTATTCCAATTTGAACCGTGTATATGATTAACAAACATAATATTAGACTGTACCTTTCCAATTACAACACACAATAGACTAACACAGACGCCAAAATATTGGTTACAAGCATGTAAATTGGGTTTTCGTTGCTATCCATACTTGGAAAGGCAAGAAAGCTAATTACTAGAAAAAAGGGATTGACCAACTTTATTGAGGTTAATTTCTTACAAATTCTACAGCACATTTAACTAACACAACTTACACTAGTTATTTTTGGCGGTTGGCAGAGAAATAAGCAAAGATGACGGAGACTATGATGACCAGTATGATAATCTGCATGGATACTTTAAATCAGTTTTCGTTTAAGAAACGTAGGATCAGGTTATGTTAAAAAAAAAGCAAAAACTTACCATGGTTGAGCCATTTTCATTATTTAGTATGTAAGATTTCCTGCTTAAATCAATGAAAGGTTTGTTAGTTAGCAAATGGTAGAAATTTATTTTTTGAAGCTACTTAGATATGTATATACCTTTTACTAAGGAGACCAGATTTTCTGCAGGTTTTCTGTATAGCTTCCAGCCTAGTCAATGTTTTTGTTGCATTAGGATCATTTTTGCCAACCTACATTGGAAAAGACTGAATCTTTTTAGTTGGTAAAGCTCAGTGTTAAAAGGATTCCCTTGATACTGAAAACAGCTTTGCAACAAAATTTGCATTTTTAAAATTAAGGATACTCAAAAACCATCCTTTACTTTAGGGCTAGGAGTGAAGAATGAGAAATAAGAGTTATGTACTGTTTTTATGGGAAAATGATTAAACGCACCCAACCAGGAAAATTTTATATGTGTGTGTGTAAAGTCATTGATAGACAAAAAGCCAGAAGACAGTTTTAATCATCATAAGCTTTGAGAAAATTGTGATGAATGCTTCATACCTTGGACTCTAACATACAAGCAAAATCAAAGAAAGCACCGTAGACATCAGCCATAGTCTTTGTTCGGTCAATCACTTTGGCAGTTAGACCTATAAACCATAACCAACATGAAGAGATAGCTAGTTTAACAATATGAAGAAAAGGTAAACACTTGGTAACAATAGGTAAAGAACACCAACAGCAACATGTTGCCCTTTTTAATTTTCAGAGAAAAACAATCTCGTGAAATGAAATGGGAGGAAAGGAAACACTACAAATGCCTAAACTGCCATCTAAGTTATACTATTACCAGTTCACTTCTGCTGGTCAAAAGAAAAATTATCAGTTCACTTCAAAACTAGGGCTATCCATTAAAAAATTGCAGCTCCTATATTCTTCCAAACTCAAAATATAGGCCACTCTTTCCAAGTTACAAAGCATCTAATCTCACATTATAATTACTTATCAACATTGTTACCGGAATCATACAATTTGGTTCACCTAGAGCGTTAAAGTAGTAGTTTTTTTACTGCAAAGAATATCAAGACCAGGGATTGCACCTCATTCAATTCAGAATCCACAATGCACAATTTAGACAATAATTGTTAGTTGAAATGCTATAATATAGCAAATCCTTGTAGATACAACAAACCCTTACACTAAACTAGTTTGCGATACCATTGGTAGTTTTTACTCCAATTTACCGGTTAGCACACATCTAGAAACATAAATTCCATAACAAATGTACTCCAAGATGTTAGTTTTAAGAAGATTGATTTTGCATACGGCAACATGTGATTTTAGCTTCACGTTTAGGTTGCTTAAACTCGAAATTGAAATGATATTAGTATTAAAATATTTGTTAACTTACCACGCCTCATTTTAACCACTCCTCTGAAGACTTCAATGTTGTTGTAGCATAATGCAAGTGTTCCAATTGCCATTATCTGTCACAGTAAATGTAAAATAAGCATTGAAGTTACCAGCAAAAGAAGAAAGAACATATTTATTTGTATCTACATAATTGTTAAACATAAAATGCATACCATCTGGAAATAAAAATGTAGAAACTAAGAAATAAATAAACTGTCTAAATGTATGAAGAAGAATCAGATTCTTATAACACCAAAACCAAGAAAATCCTCAGTGAAAGTACTATAACTTGTTCAACCTAAATGGGAGGTCAACGCCTACAACCAATGCAGCTTCTAATTCTAGAACATTTGCAACTTAAAAGAAAAGAAACCCACATTCACTAAACTAAATCAGCAAGGGTATATAGCTATACACCCTGTAATCTAGAAATTAATCAGTCATAGAAGATCTATTACATACATTGTACATGAAAGTTAGAGATTACAATTAAATCAAGTATTATTCTCCAAGATCTATCTTTAGATTTTTTGGAAAACACTTGCTGCATATAAGGAATTGTAGTATCGCACTACTTTCATATTTTGTTTGAACTAGAAGAGGGAGATGCTATTTATTGAGCTCTACTAAAGCATAGCATGATATCCAAGCAAGCAATAAATCAGGTATAGAAGATGCTGATAATGTTACATCATAGCAAGACAAGAGTATAAATGGTTATATAACAGTTAAAATTAGTAACTAAGCAATAAAAGAGCACCTGGGGAATGGCACAAAAGCGAAATATAGCCGAGTCTCGTAAAGCAGACATGTATTTTAAGCAGTCTTCAGCATGGATCAGGGCATTAGTGACCATGTCATTTAAGCATTGCACTGCCGTGATAGAGTTCTCTTCATATTTCATATCCTGAAATGTAAAATTTAAGGTGGAATATGAAAGAAGAAAATTCTATACATGCACATTCGGACGAAGAAGAAACATATTCTTCATGTGCATATGTGATAATTGTACGCGGAAGGCCATTTTCCCCATCATACTATTCAGTCATAAGAAATCCATCTGATAATCATTAAATGAGGGAGAAAAGGTGCGATAATTTGGAGAGCCAAACCTCAAGTTTATTAACATATTTACTCCAGATCTGTCGAGGCCAAAACATGCGTGACTTGGGTATCTCGTTGATATCTTCTAGATAATCTCGAATAATATTTGTTTTCTGCAATCTCAAAAGGTTCTCAACTGAAATGCGAGAAAATAATTGTGATCATACAGTTTTTCTATACATTTCTATCATGATACCTGAAGAAACAAGCCCATTGAATTGGAAAGAGAATCTGGAGCCAGATCTTCTAAACCAGAGGAGTGGAAAAGTTTTGATAAACCTAGCCCTACAAGTCCAGCCACATAGTGACAATATTCATCATAGTCGTCAATTGTTTCTACCTGCAAGTTAGAGACAAATCTGTTGGAGTAAATCAAGATGATCTTTCAATGGTTGAAGCAGGAACCCCAGTGCAGTGTAGTGCTGTGAAAATAAAAATTTAGGACAGATGCACTGATAATAGTAAAACATCAAGTTGTCAAGAAAACTCTGCAAAGAAGTAAACACTATTTGGCTATCAGTTTTCTAGATCTTCATTATATTTCCCTTCCCATAAACTTGATCAGATACTTTGAAGCACCAAAAACACTAAAAATGAACAGTAAAAACCAACAACTGCCTTTTTTAAATATATACACACAAAAATAGACTACCAGAGAGCCACATCATTGAAATGAATAAAAACCTTTCTATAATGTCCTTATTCACTGTAATTAAGCTAATACAAGTATGAAAATGTGAAGAATATAAAAAAAAACAGAAGACATGTATGACAAACCTCCTTGCAAATAAATTTGGCCATTCCAGCACCCATCCTTTTGGTAATATCCTCAATTGCTTCCTGGTAGCTGCAAAAGGAATTGACCAATATTTAAAAGTTAATTGTGGAATGCTTGTCAATATCTATTATCAGACACAGATGAACCTACAAGAAGCTAATAAAAGCAGTGGATCTACATTCCATATAGCACAACTCGTATGCTCCAGCCTAGTGATGAAAAATACCTTTAACTTGAAAAATATTAAACAGGCAAATTAAAGGCGAGATCATCTCCAGGCCTTTAAATATTTTACAAGTAACCATACCGAAGATCAAGTGGCCTAGTACTAGGAACAGACAGAACCATTTATTTTTGTAACAGCTGGTGAAAAAATACAAAATACAAAGACCCATATAATCTATAAAACACGCAAAGAATTGACATTTTTTATCAATCATGAAGACTAGCACCATGACTTTGATTCCCTACACACCTACAGCAGGCCAGAACAGTTCTGTACTCAAATCTTGATATTCCACAGGGAAAAGAAAAGAAAACAAAATGAAGCTCACAAATGATGTTTCGTAAGCTGACTTCTAAATGAAATTAGTAGCAAGCCTTTACAATAAAAACTAAATACCCACTTCCCTTGGGTAATTAACAATAATGAGCAGAGAATTGGGAATAAAACCCGGAATGCTGCTTGTGATTAGACCAAGGATTGAAATAACCAGAAAGAACTGGAAATCATATACCATAGAATATTGAACATCATTTTATGTAAATGTGAAAAGATAAGAACTAACGTCTTTTCAAGCTCCAGAAAGGCAGTTGAAACATGATGAAACTGGTCCATTAGAACTTTGTAGTCCTTTGTGCCACCTTGTTACATGAAGAAAGAAATTGGCATGTAGATCAGTATCGAATTTGAGCATGTGTACCATAAAACCATTTTCCTGAAGGTCGACGATGATAAGTAAAATATGCAGTCCAAAATCCAATCCAACAAGTTAGATATCGTTAAATTGAACAATTACAATTGAAGAAAACAAGGTTGGAAAAGGGTTGATAAAATTATATTGGATTTTATCCTACTTGGCAGTAATTTTTTAAAAATAGAAAGGAACCACAAACAGAAGAAAAAAAGGACAAACTTACATGGAAAGTGCCAATCACGATCATATATGTGGCGATAAAAGTCTATCAGTATCGGTACCTTGACATCTGTAGCTATGCTGGTATCGTCCTCTGTCAAAAGAAAAAAGGAGGTATGACAATATGGTTATACGGTGTGTTTGAGACTTTTAGTAAACAACTTAACTAAGTGTTTATTCGACTGTTCTGAAATAAAGTGAAAAAAGCTTATTTTCATAAGCATGTTGAAATAAGCTAACAATGGGTATAGAAAGGTGAAAAGCTAATTTCGTAAGTTATTTTTATAACCTTATTTTCATAAGCCCAAATAATCTCTTTATAAGCTCTTCCAAACTCCCCTAATGTAATCTTAATTCCTAAAGAATGGAAACTCTTTTTATGGAATGGATTGATGTTCACACACACTCATATATATATATATATATATATATGTGTGTGCGTGTAAATACATACACAAATACACATATGTGTATATTATATTAGATTTCCGTATAGCATGATATCATATTACAAGGTTTGCATAATAATTTGCTAATGGTTTCTGAATCAATGCTCAAATAAACAACACTCAATCTTTGAATAGACAAAATTTTCCAAATCCCGTGATGATGATCACTGCCTATACATAAATAGATTAAATAAATAAATATAGAATGAATAAGTGATATTTAATATATGAAAACAAACCAACGGTATCAAGTGCTCGAAGAACCAAATAAAATATGCAAACCTGCAAATTAGAGATGAATTGGATTAGATTAGAAAGGAGTTACATAACAAATAAAATTCAGAAACCAAAACCAGATTCGAGTTACAAAAAAACTCAATTAAGAAAGCAAAAGCAGATTAAGTGAATCGAAATAGAAGTAACTAACAAACTCACAGCATTACGAAGATCTGGACCGAGTTGGCGGATAACGAGTGCGAAGCTTCTAGAAACCTTGTGGAGCATGGTATAGCAGAATCCCCAGTGCGGTTCCGAAGGGATCTGCTTCTCGATGTTCCTGGCCGCCATTTTCAGCTTAAGCAACGGGTAAAAATCATCTGGATGTCTCAGAATCGCACCTAAACTCGCCATTTTCACACTTGCAATCGATAATTCAAAGCTCCGGAGTTTGTTTCGATTTTGCGTCACAATAACAATTCTAATTATAATCTCTTTCACACACTTGTTGTTATAATGAATGGATCTTAGTTAGCCACATTGATGCTTCAGTTTGGGTTGGTTTGGTTTGTGATTTTGGATCCCGAATATACTTGCGCTTCAAATTACAAAAATCAATGGTTGCATCCGTACCAAACAAGTCTATTATGTTGATTGTTCATTGTTGAGTTTGGATTGGGGTAATTTCGGAAATGGAAACAACCAAGTGTATATAATAATTGAGAATTACTTCGGTCGATTCCAAACACGTGTAATTTTTCATTTTTTTACATTTTCAAACGTTCTCAACTTTTTGACCTAGTTTAATCAACACATGTAGCTCATAAAGGTTTGGAGAAATCACAAGATTATATGGACACTTAAAAATATATTTGCAAATTATTTAATAATGAGTTTCTCATGAGTTTCCTACTTTGGCAAGAAAATGGAAAGAGATGAAAATTTTGGTGAAATATCAAAAATGTCCTTCAACTTTTTATTTTATCTAACTTTTAGTTTTAAATACTACCAATATAAATAAGTCTCTTTAGATATAAAAAAATATCAACTAAAAGTGTTAATTGAAATTACAATAAAATATATAATTTAAAATTATAACATTCATTTTTAATTAATAATAAAACAACATTCTTCTTTCTATTTTCTTTATCTTATGAACATTTTTATCATTTGAACCATAAGATTCATCTTTTCTTATTTTCTATCCAATCAAACAAAAGAATAAAAGAAGAAAATACAATTTTCTATTTATTTTATATATTTCTTCTCTTATATTAAACATCACAATTTTTTTTTTCTCATTTCTCTTTCTCTCTTTTTATTTTCTGTTGTCGACCAAATAAAGCATAAGTAAAATTCCTATGATAACTTATAAGGAAAGACGTCCCAAAAAAACATTGAAGGGTTATGTAGGCCCGAAAATATACCTCTTATGATTGAAAGATGGATGAGGCAAAATGACATACACATTATGTGAGCAAATAAAGTCATTTCTGAATAGTATAAATAGAATATTATATTTTGAGTAAAAACATTTCTCTATTTAACTCTTCACATCTTTACCTTTCTTTTTACATATATTGACTTGAGTGAAAGACTCCCTTATAAATATATGTCCAATCAAACATGAATTTACATATCATATCTACATTTAGATCAAGATCGCAATTTTTTTTTATGATGTGACAATTTTACATTTGAGATATAATATAATAATGTTTTTATCGTTAATGTAAATGCAAAACACCCTTATTACTTCATCCCTTATAAGAGCACACATGCATGTTTATGTTATGGGGAAGCTTATATTTGTTGGATTATAATTAGGGCATATAGAATAATAGAATGGACAAAAAATCCTTCCGAAATTCAGGGACATCACATGGGGTATAAAACAAACGTCATTATTGAATGGGGACAGAAATAGTAGTTATAGTCCATAGGAGAATACCGTCAACTACTAATTTAGTCCTTTCTTCACACTCAATCCTCGTGTCACTAATTACAAACCACTCGCTCTCTTCGCCTCTCTTTCATTCACTAAATGGCACTAAATCTCACTCTATCTCCTTCTCCCCTTTCAACATTCCCAAACCATCACTTACGTCGTCGTTTCCTTCTACAGAACGCTACTCTTACTCCAAATCTATGTCTCACACCCTCGAAACACCGTTTAGTAACTTCACGCGTAGCAGGAGGACATGAACTCACAACTGAATCTGATAACAATAACCGAATCGACATAGATGAAAACACGGGAAAGGAGAGTGAAAAGAAGGAACTAAGTGAACAAAGTATATGGAATCAAATGAAGGAAATTGTAATGTTTACTGGACCAGCAACTGGGCTTTGGATATGCGGACCGTTAATGAGTCTCATTGATACTGCAGTTATTGGTCAAGGAAGCTCTATTCAACTTGCTGCTTTAGGTATTATTCGAGGGATCCAGTTACTTTTTAAACTTAATTCACGTCTTATTCCTCAGTTCTAAAGAAAATTAATAGTTTGAATTAATAAGTAGATCTAAACCATTGGATTTTCCTAGAATTGATAACTAAAATGTGGAGTAAGTTTAAAAAACTTACTTTTGGATTAAATTAAATGTATATCTCATCTTATCATTTAATGAATTTAATTAATTTAGTAGCTATACACGTGAGATAAGATTTTAGTATTTTACATTATTATGATTTAATAAGGGACAATTTCATTTCAATTGAGCAGGTCCTGCTACGGTTGTTTGTGATTACATGAGCTACGTTTTCATGTTTCTATCCGTTGCTACTTCCAATATGGTTGCTACTGCCATTGCTAAGCAGGTTACGTCATTTATTTATGTTACCGAACCATTGGATCAGATGATTTTTGCCTAAAAACCGATCCAAACATAACGTCAACACCCCTGCCCCTGATTAATAAATTACCAGAAGAAAATATTGGATACTTTTTAAATTTCCAAAATATTCGATGGATATTTACCTTTTTATTTAATACTTTTTTATTTAGTGTTAAGAGGATTTTGTAAGAGTTGATAGGCAAAGTAATGTGGCCTTTTATGTATATGTGTTCTTGCATAAAGTGTTGTACAAGGCACACAAGAACTATGATCAAGGCTATATGCTCTTTCAAGTATAATTTGATATTAGAGTCTTCTTGATGTTTGTATCTTCACCTTCAGTGTTGTTGTATTTCACTATATGGTGGCTTTATCAGTTATTATTTGGTTGTACTAGATCTACCTGCTTGACTATGTTTATCAGAACGTGTAAGTAAGCTTCTAGGTATTACTGTTATGTATCATAACCTATGATTTTGTGGATGCGGCACTACTAGAACTTACAATGTTTTTCATGAGTTCGTATGTTCGTGTAGGATAGAGAAGAGGTGCAGCATCACATATCTGTCTTGCTTTTTGTTGGGTTAGCATGTGGCATTGTGATGCTTTTGTTCACAAGGTTATATGGTGCAACAATACTCACGGGTATTGGAAATGGAGTGCTTTAGCCATTCGTGCTCTTCAATACATTTTGGATAACAAGAACTTGCTTATGCAGGGAAGGTGGCAGAGCCAATCCCATGACTCATGAGTTTGCTAATTTTGCCTTTTTCAGCTTTCGCTGGGGCAAAGAATGTACATGTTGTACCTGCAGCTAATACATATGTTCAGGTTTTTCCCCGTGCTTATATATCCTTTAATTTAAATGATATTTCAATTCCTTTTTTATAAATTGAAGAAATCATAGAACATTTCAAGGAGGAAAGAAATTAATTTCCGTTTTATTTTCTTGTAAGTTGCAATAGTAAATAAAAGTCTACAACATTTTTTTAAATGAGGACACACATTTGAAGCAAATAAGGTTCTGTTTTTGTTTATAATTTTCTTTTGTTTTGAAAATGATCAATCAAAGATATCATTTTCTGCTTGACTATTGCACTGAATATTTTTGTTGTTGTTAGATTCGAGGCTTGGCATGGCCTGCTTTACTTATCGGATGGGTTGCTCAAAGTGCAAGGTGCAAATTCTCATGTCAAATTTGAGATACTATTCTTGAGTCTTGACATTCTATTTCACCACTTTCACGTACAGCTGAATTGTTATTCAATTTGGTGATAGGGTTTCTCTTAATATTTACTTAGAAACATGTCTAAAACTTTATTTGCTTTAACATTTCTGAGATAGCAAGACACCTGTATCAATCATGCTTGCTGTATGTTGATGATATCTCATTATTTCTTATATTTAAATAAGAATATCAAGTTTTCCTCTCTCCGGCTTTATTTAAATTTTTCTTTAAGCTGTTTGAGCAATCTTTTTAAAACTGGTCTAACCCTCAGCTTAGTTTAATGTTATAATAACACACTAATATCGGGTAAACCTTTGCTTTGTATGATTTTAACAATATGGTAAACATTGGCTTCTTACATTGAACCGATCTTTGTATTTACATTCTCTTTTGAAGTCTTGGCATGAAAGATTCCTGGGGTCCCTTGAAGGCTTTGGCTGCTGCCAGTGTTATAAATCTAATCGGCGATATATTTCTATGCATCTACTTAGGATATGGTATTGCAGGAGCTGCATGGGCTACCATGGCATCACAAGTATGCACAACATCTTATAATCATAATACATTAATTATATTATATGGCTCCACATATTTTCCAAATCAGTATGTACTGTTTTTTCTTATTTACGTTTCCAGGTTGTTGCTGCTTATATGATGATTCAGAATCTAAACAATAAGGGATATAATGCATATGCCTTCTCCGTTCCTTCAGGGAAGGAATTTTTGACGATACTTGCTCTTGCCGCTCCTGTATTTTTGACGATGATGTCAAAGGTGCATCAAGTGTTTCATTATATTTGTGGCTCTTCATCTAGAGTAGTATAACCTGTTAATGCAACTGAAAGTTCTGATGTCCAGGTGGCTTTCTACTCACTACTAATATACTTTGCTACATCAATGGGCACGCTTCCAATGGCTGCTCACCAAGTTAGTTTTAATCATGTCTAATTTTTGTGACTCTATACTCCTTTGCTTTATATCTGGAATTTCCAGAAAACCAAAACCACAGCCAGTAACATTGATAGCTCAAATTTTATTTCAGGTAATGGTTCAAATCTACACTACATGTACAGTATGGGGTGAACCTCTCTCCCAAACTGCTCAATCATTTATGCCTGGGTTGATGTATGGAGTAAATCGGAATTTGGCAAAGGTTGGAGTTCATCACTCACAAATGACAAAACTTGCTCTGATTTCCAAATTTCTCTCACCTCTCCTCATATATATGGGTTTCATTTCAGATCTGTTTTTTTACTCAATTGATATTCATGTTATGTTATACACTATAAAGAAGAGGTCGTTCATTTTGGATGGGAGGGGTAGTCTTATAAAATGATATTCTTTTCTCTTAATATTTTGTTTTGATATTTATGTGCCCAGACTTTTTGTAATATCAACAGGCCCGATTGCTTCTAAGGTCTCTTGTAATTATTGGAGGTATTCTTGGATTGTTGTTAGGGATTGTTGGAACATCTGTTCCTTGGCTATTCCCCTACATTTTTACATCTGATCAGATGGTCACCCAAGAGGTCATTCCTTTCTTTTTTAAACTTTAGCTTTGATATTTTAACCATCTCCTCTATCTATATTCCTGACATGATATACAAATTGAAATGCAGAGATTTTTATGCTTCAAATGTAGTTTTGGAATTTACTTAACTGTTGTATTTGTGGCCATGTAGATGCATAGGGTGCTTATTCCATACTTTGTAGCGCTAGCTGTGACACCCCCTACTCTCAGCCTGGAGGGAACATTGCTGGTATGTTCATGTTAGAACATTAGGATTGTTAGTGTTTTCGGAATTTTCTTATGTAAGCTACTTAGTTATATTGTTGGGTTGGGCTGCACTAGGTGTACTATACCAGTAATTCACCTGGTTTTTAAGCATAGATTGGAGTGTCATATAGTTATTCTAAAGCTTATGCCGTAAAATGTAGATTCATTCATGGTTTTATATCTTACCATGCCCCATCCTGAAATAGCCTTTTGGGCTTGGGATAAAAAATACATTTACCATGTATAGTTATTAACTTAATTATGAAGAATGGGAGCAACAATGATCAAACTCTTCACCACTTCATCATCTAGACTCTACTCTCTACATAATGTCAAATATCAACTTCCTAAAAGCTTAAATGTTATCACTCATGAATGCGTTATTATATAGCTAATAACTGTTAATGTAAGGTTGCAACTTATTGCATATGGCTTATACAGGCTGGACGGGAACTAAGATTTATAAGTTTGTCAACGAGTGCATGCTTTTGCCTGGGTGCACTAACATTATTGGTAACAACTTTTTCCCAATCTCATTGTATATAGTAATATTGCTAGACTCATTTTATGGTAACACAATTCACCTTGATGCCCAGATCGTTAGTAGTAGATATGGTTTGCAAGGGTGTTGGTTTACCCTCGCTGGATTTCAGTGGGTAAGACTCTGATGATCTATATAACTTGTATAAAGTCCAACTATTATTTCTTCAAATGTTCTGACTTGCAATTATGTTATGATCATTAGGCTCGGTTTTCAATGGCCCTTCTGCGCCTTCTCTCTCCCAATGGCATTTTATACTCTGAAGATTTAGGCCGGTATGAGCTGTAGAAGTTAAGCACTGCCTAGTTTAGGAACTTCATTTCTATGTATTTTTCACCACTGATGAGTGATGACACATTACAAGATAGAAGCTGTTGCTTGCAAATCTTTTAGATGTTTTACAAAATAGCCTAAGTTTAAGGGCAAACTTACAATTAGATTATTTTATTTGTCATTTACACGATGCAGTGGAGGCAACCTACTGCTGGGGGTGTAGGGAATTGAATCCACCACCTTGAACTTACATAACGACTCCTCAAGAGATACTTGTATTGTTGTTAGCAATTTAGTTCATTCTATGAAGTGCCCTTTCCAAACAAAATTTGATACTATCAAAGGTATCATCCCCTCATCGTAAGGGACTAATCCCTTTCAGGTTATCTGATTGCTCTTCCTGAGAATCAAATCGTTGATCTTTGGTATTTCTGGGATCTAACGAAGCCTTACACTATTAGATCAACGTCTTATTTCCAATTAAGTCAACTAATATTCTCTCTTCTTATGTGATGTGGAATCATGATACCAAGATACATCCTCACAATTAGCTATGTATTATTCAATTAAACTTTGCATATTTATAAAACTAAACCAGATGTAGTCCTATAAAATGGTATTTATTATTATCAAAATTACTTGAAAACAGTAAAGTATTAAATAGTGTTTATATGCTAAATGTTTGTACTTTTGTTTAATATTTTAAAGGATAATTGTAAGGCACACTATAACAAATATCATTTTTTTTCTTCCCTTTCATTTCATCAAACAAAAATGGCACATAAAGTCCCATCATTATGCCTACCTCGTTCTCTTCGGACCTCCCCACCAAAACCGAGTGTAGTTATTAGTTGTGGTATTGAGAAGGGGGTTTCTCAACCCCACAACTACTCACTACATTCAGTTCCTAACCCGGCTACGTCAATAGAGTTCATCAATTCACTGATACAGTCGAAGAATGAGGCAAAAATGAAGAGATAGTGAGAGGTGATGAGAATAAGGAGTTAGCAAAGCAGAGTATATAGAGTCAGATAAGGAAATTGTTGCGTTTACTGGACCAGCAACCAGACTTTGGATTTATAGGCCACTGATGAGACTCATAAATACTGCAATTGTTGGTCAGGGAAGAACTGCAAAATCTAAGGACTGCCTAATTTTGGGGCTCGAAATCATAATTATAGCTATAGTTCATGACACACTACAAAGATAGAAGAATTTGGTTATCTGTTGCTCTCAGAATAGTGTTATTAAATAGCCATATATTTCAATTCAAGAGACAGCTTACATTAAATCTATTTATTGATCCACGCAAGTTAATTAGTGGCTTAATTTTCCTCCGTGTATTCTAATATTGTCAGGATTGCTAGTAAAACAAAGACAGAATGCATGGAGTTGAAGCAAGAGATGTTAAAAGCATGTAAATTTTAAGTAAGACAATATAGTGAAGAAGATTTCAAATTAACTAATAATAGCAAGATACAACATGTCTATCCCAATAGAATCAGCCACGTTGGTGCTTCATGAAACCAAACTCTTCCTGATTTTGCTATGTTCTGTAGCTTTGGTACATGAACTTTTCATAATTTTACATCCTTGATTTAAAATGAACTGACTTTTTCACTTCCCAATAAAATGTCTACCACCTTGAACATTGGATTCCATGCTTGTAAAAGACTATAGTTTCATTATTAGGCCAAGCACCAAGGAAAAACCTCACAAAATTGAAAAAGATGTTTATGATCTGCTTTTCATTATTTCATATTCTTGAATGTTGAACCTCGCCGTGAAGATGTGGGAGCTGGTCTCTTACTCTGCAGTTTCAAAAGAAAATATATGGGTAATTTGGGGAACATAGCAAAGTACCATAATCAGTTATTCATTTGAAAGTGTTTACCAGTCTGGCTTTTTGTTTTTTCAGAATGAGGTTACGAACAAATTTCTTCTTTTCTTCAGCCTTCAATCTGGTGAGACTAGGCCTATATATAATCACAGTTCGACCAATTTGACCAACAGCCACTGAACCTGTTGATTCTTCTAACAGCTTCACCACATCATCTAACTCACCAGGGCAGCTACGATGTATTTTAATCTGCAAATGACAGAAAATGAACTTAACCATATGAGGTTTAATATACCCACACCTACTCTGTGCTACAGCTACACTCAATAAACTCACATTTTAAGCAGCACCAAATCCAAGATAAAACGAGATGACACCTGCTCTAAATATACTTTTCCAATTATTTTATATATAAATCCATATCAATGTACGACTTAGTCTATTAAGTGAAAGAGTCTCATGTCTTAAAGTAACCCATTGAGTTTGTTATATATAGGCAACATGAGACTTGTAACATTGTTGTCAAGGGTCAACATCCACGATAACTATAGCTCTACACATTGAGTTTGTTATATAAAGTCAACATGAGACTTCTAGTCGTCCTTATAAGGATCGACATCCATGACAGCTATCACTCTATTGACGATGACCCGATAATAGCGTTTCTTAAATCGCACATATTTTAAGAACAAAAGTAAAATATCATAAGCATTTAGGATAGAGAAATGAAGTGAAATAATACCTTGAGAAGCTCATTACGTTCAAGGGTCTCAATGAAAGAAGTGGCAACACTAGAGGTAACACCAGACTTTCCCACAAGCTGAGTCTTGAGCTTCTCCCCCAAACTGTTCGCATAAGATCCAAGTTCTTTCCTTTCTTTCACAGTGAGACTCGGCACCTCCAACTTCAACATTACCTCTCTTTTTCTCTCCAATGGAGATGAAGTTGAATCTGATTCCAAACCCTTTTGGGTATCCTCAAAATTGCTCCTTTCTGTTTCCAATTCACCAAGTTCTTCAATTGAATCGTCTTCAATATCGTCCTCATCCGAATTTTCCACTGAATTTTCTCCAACAGAAGCAGCAGGGGATAATGTGTGGGGAACAGAAAGGGAAGAAGAAGAGAAAGAGGTGGAGAAAGTAGTAGCAGGAAGGGATGAGAGAGAAGTGAAGAAGGGTTTGGGGAGGCGCGTGGAGAGGACATTGGGAGAAGAAATAAGAAGGGGTTTGAGGAAAGAAACGAAGGAAGAAGAAGAAGAAGAAGAAGAGAGTGAAGGTTGAGGACGAAGAAGAAAATGGAGTAGATGAGAGGATGCCGCCATTTCTGTGCTTTTGGATTATCACAATTCTTTGGTTTCTGGATATTATCGTTGGCCTTTTGGATTAACCAATACTGACAAGTTAAGATAGAATTTCGAAAATGTAATTTCAAAGAGGGTGTTTGGTCTAGTGGTATGATTCTCGCTTCGGGTGCGAGAGGTCGTGAGTTCGATTCTCGCAACACCCCTATTTTTTTTCCTTCATATTTTTCATTCTTTACGAACCATAAGGTTGAGACATATTTCATACATAAAAAACTTATTCTTATAGTTAATGACATTAAACTAATGGTGACTGAAAAAAAACTAAGGGGAGATGTTGGAAAAAAGTTATATGTTTCAACTATATTAATTAATTATTGGTATTTTTTGTGAGTGTGAGATAATATTTCTCAACCTCCTTGAGATTAGAGCTGTATATGATTAATATGATATTTTATTTTATTTTGTAAGAGCAGCCACCTCATGCAGGCTAGGGCTAAACACTGGTTCTTCATGAAAGCTGTAATAAGATAAAATTTCTATCTTCAGAATCGGAATTTTGTTTGATTTCTTTATGGAACTTTGACTTTAATTCTTACCATTATAGAGCTAGTCAAAGTATTAGACATGGACAGAGTGGAAGCTATGCACAATAGCTTCATCTCCGTTTTGTTTGATATCATTAAAAAATGTTATCCATCCAAGGTTTTTGAGGACAAACAATCTCAGTTTTCCAAATGACCATCTTCAAAACATGCTTTTTGCTATCTATCATTGTTATTGATACAAAAGGGAAAGAAACATTTTTGACCCATAGCATAGAGCATGCATTAAAGCTTGCAACCTTTGACTTGTAGGACATACCATGATGCTAGAAATCTCACATATTAGTGTCCAAATATTTGAAATAGTGCAGCAAGAAGAGAATGGGAACATAACCAGAAACAGAAACTAAAATTGACAAAAGGAGGTAATATTCATAAGATAATTCCCAGTACAAGCTACACAAGCCTAGAAACAAACACATCCTATCACTTTTTAAACAGAGAAAAGATTGTACCAAACCCTTACCCTACCCACCAAAAGGTACTTTTCAATCAGCTTATGCCTATCCACAAGAAAGGTGGACCCCACCACCTAACCTCATTGGCCCACTGACCAGGTGGCAAAGGTCCACCATACTATTTGTGAAATAGAACACATTTTGACACAGAACACAATACTTAACCCAAAGTAATGAAAATGGTAGCAAAACCTTATACAACCAATGCTACCAGAAACTTAACATAAACATCTAAACCAAACTAAAAATGATGGAATAACAAGAAATGAAACCAAGTTGTTCCAAAAGCATAGAAGCATAGTCACGTCACTCTACCACTTTAAACTCAAATTTATCGAGGCTTGAAAAGCCTCAACCTCCCAATTGTACTTTGTTCTCCACCTTTTGTTAAACCATCCCGAGGTGGGTTAAAGCAAAGAGGTAAAACTCCCTCAGACTCACAGGGAAATTGCATACTTTCGAAGTGCCTTTTTAATGCCTCTTTTCCCTACATATATTCAAATTCGTCACACACAAAATCTCAGTGGATACAAATTACAAGGAAAGAACAAAAGCAAACGCAGTAGATTTTTGTTGAAAATTTAAGCCTAAGCCAAATAAATATATATCTTGCTCATTCCTAAAAAGTAACAAAAATCAGCATTGCGATTGACCCGTAACAAAGATTGAGACATGGAATGAGACATGTGATATTTGTCCTCACAACACAACAATGGCAAAGTTGATGAAAAGTAATGATTAGGTGTATGGTATGTGGGCATACCTGGAGGCGTGCTGCAACCACATCACGTATCTTGTGGGATTGAAACAAATCCCATTTCATGTTAGAGGCTGTCATGTTAAACCTCCAAGCCCCCTTGTGGCTTGTGAAATTCACAAAGGCGTAACCCTTGTTCAACCCGCTTCTGCGCATAGTGCAAACATACAAATATCAAAATCAAATCACCAAAACAAAGATCTTACATAGCCACCCCAAAAAGCTGGGATTTGTAGCATACTTGAAATCTATGGGGAGATACACAAAATCAAAGGCCAAGATTATGTGATCTTCTCCAATTCCATCACTTCCTTCATCATCTTCAGCTCTCTTGTTTTCCAGCATGCACTGTTTTTCCAAGTAATCAACCAGCAAGTCTCGACTAAAAAGTCACATAAATAAAAGTAATCATATTCTTAGCTCAGTTTTGACAATAACACTACTTATAAAACAACAATAATTGGTAAAACACTTCATGTTTTGGTGTAAGTAGTGTCACGAAAAAAATATTGTAAGGTAACATTTTGATGTATGTGCATATTTAATGAGAAAGGGACACTGCAACATTAGGCATTGAGAGACATACGTGTATTTATTAGGAACATTTTTTATCATCACCGTGGTATCTTCACCATCAACCTTCACCGGTGTAATAGAACAATAATATCGGTTCTTGATTGGAAAAGCCCTGGAATACTTGTTTTCACCACGCCCACAAATTTGTCTGTTCTTTGAAACCCAACATTTGTTATATTCAGCAACTTCTTTATCCTTCTTGTCCCTCAACCCACGACGACAAAGGTTGATTCCCTTCAAGGCACGCCCTTTTCGACAAGAAGCTTCTTTACTCACCTGCTTCTGAATATGAGCTTCTTCGATTATGGTAGGTTGAACTGTTTGGGTGGTGGTGCTAAGTTGCTTTGTCATTATGTTAGTATCAACATCATGACAAGTGTTGGGGAATGGAACCAACCGTGTAAGAACAAGCTTAGGGTGATAGAGTAGTCGGTGAGAAGAGAAATGTAAATGAAAGTGTTGGGGGATGGTGGTAAAAGCAAAGCCAGGTAAAGTGAAGGGTTTGTGTTCAGATGGAACGAATTTTGGAGCATCCGGGTTTAAAGACGCCATAGAAATGCTTCAACTTAACTTAGCACCGGTAAGAAATGGCAAGGTCAAGTAGAAATGGATTATGGATGTTAATCTGAACCTCTCAAGGCTTAGGCATTTGCACACATCGCTCATCATTATATGCATTTTCCAATGGCACAGGCCACAGCAAAATAATAATAAACATAATTCACGTCCAATCATAAAACTGAGTTATCATCATCTTTTTCCTTAGTAGATGGATAATTACAAAGTAAAATATAGAATTGATGTGAAATAGCTTTAAAAAGCTCAAGAGTAAGTGGATTAATATATGTGTTACAATAAAATTACAATTACCTCTATGTTATTTTTAATTTCGTTTCTTATATTTTTATTAAAAACATTAAGACCTACACGAAGACAATAAATGAAAACTTTGTTAGACCAACAGTTGTTATTAGTGGACAGAGAGAATAAAATAATTTATATATACATTTAGTAGAAATTTATATACATTTATTATTCAATTAAATTATTGAATAATCAATGAAAACTTTGTTATGAATATTTGATGACGCAGGAGTGCAATGCATACATTATTCTCTAGAAAAATATATAATTATCACTCACACCAATTAAATTTTAGTTCTTTTTTTATTTAGTAGTCTTTTCACCTTATAACTGTTTTATTTTATTCCTCCTATTCAATGTATGTCTTTCCAATTAAATAAACCTAGCAATGTTTTTCAAGTAAGACATACTTAATAGTTCATTCTCCTTTATGTTAACCATATCCTAGTCAATTATTTGTAATGGTACAACTTGTTGACTCATCAGCGACTAAGAAGACGTCAATTTACTTTGTACAACTCAAACAGAACAAAATTATCTCAATTATAGTTTCACAACTCATATATTTACTTTATACAGTATTCAATAGTAGTTTAAATGTCGTAACATTAAATAGTGATGATATATATATAATTAACTATAGATAAATATTATATGATAGATGTATCAACTTTCAGCTTATCTTTAGTTCGAGTGAAAACGCATGGAAAGAAACGAGAGAGAAAATAGGAAAATTAGAATTTTCTCTCATTTTATTGATAAAAGTAAAGATAAGGAAAAAATGTGTGAGGTTCATATAAAACTTTTTCCCGTTATAGGAAAAAAATTCATTTTGAAAAATATACTTTTGAGTAGGTATTCTATCAATACTTTTTTATTATGCTTCATCGTATTTATTTTCCTTCAAATTAAATAACTAAAAATTAAATTTATTTTTTATTATATTTCTCAGTCAATTTTCATTTCTTCTATTTTCTGTTGTATAATTAAAATAACACAATATTGGTTTTCAATACAAATAACTGGGATAGGGACAAAAGGAGACAAGGTGGGTGTGGAGAATGAGAAAGCAGAGTACGGTAGAGAAACTTTGGTTGGCCCAATAAGTGAAATGAAGATAAATTAGGACTGTGTGGATAATCATTACGTAAATGTATGCTGCAATTAATGCATGGATTTGATAAGCTGTCGCTTTTCATCGCAGAAGATTTTAATGAACAATTACGAAGCCAAATCCATGTTTCGACGGCAACCGAATGTTTCTCTTTCATCTTACAAGTAGTGTGTAGTTTATAGGTCCTAGGGGTGAACAGAGAAAATAAAGAACCAACATAATCACCATCAGATGCGTCATCGCGAAGGAGATGGAGCCGATGGGACTTGGGAAGGTGTATCACAGCTACGTCACATTGCACCAGAAGGCCTCCACCTTTCACACAATACATAAACTTGTAATCCTAATCAAATTGAAGATATCAAATCAAACTTAAACGGCCCGAGAGACAATATGTTTTTTAAATACCTGTAAATAACATTTTTCTTATGCTCATATTCTATACTAGTGTTTCAAATTAGAAAGTCATTTTTTTTGCATTGCAAACATCCCAATGACGGAAAATAAATTATGTATAATAGAAAGATGGCAAGAAGGTGGCTATTACCATTTTCTATGATTCATTTTCAATTCCTCCCAAAGGATATAAAACCCTAAATGGGTTGTGATTTACATCTATTGTTGACGCAGTGGCAGTTGTAGAGTAGTGACAGTTGATGAAGAAGAAGATGGATGAGTTGAAGTGAGTAATATACAAAGTTGTCATTCTATCATTTTTTCCCATTTAAATGTCGAGTATCAATTTTTTTAATAGATCAATGATAATTTATAATAAAAATGATTGAATCCCAAAACTAAAAAGTGGCCATCAAACATCGGACAAATATCGTATGTCCTAATTACTATCTCAGACAAATTAAAATTTTACTTTTTATTACTTTTTTATTTTATTCATATAGCAGCATTGTGATTGGCTTAGTACACGGAACATGACAGAAAGTGAGACGGGTAATCTTGTACTCAAATATCACCCACGTTTTATTAGAAAAACGTCTTCATTCTCAATAAGATTTTTAAGGAATCCTCCCAAGAAAACTTACTACTACAATGCCAATTAGCTACACAGCTTGTGCAACCTCTCATTGTATAGAAAAGGTGTGTGGAATATAACATTGTTGCAAAGTTGAGATGGTCTCCTACCTTGTCACCTTGACCAAACAGGTTGTGGTGTAACAAGGGCACACACAGTCACAATGTATTTACTTGATCACCCTTTATTGCCAACAATGCAGCTCCATATGCAGCCTCTGTTTGATTTGCACGAATCACAGGCAAACCAAGAACCCTCTCTCGTATCTTTGTCCATTTCTCATTTTTGGCTCCACCACCAGCTGTGAATACTTCATCCACCTCCGTTGCTCCTAGCTCCTTTAACAACCCATATGCCTTAGCCTAAGATATCATATACAAGACTACTTACCCCACTTGTTTCTCAGTGAAACCGTGAAAGTATAAAAGCAAAAAAGAGAATTTTGATATGATTATTTACCTCTATGCGTGCAATGGATTCCAAAATCCCATGTAAGTACTCAACATCACTTTCTGGACGTGGAACCAGCCTGCCCAAATATTAAGAATCAAATTCTGCTTTCTCACAACTCAACCCAAAATGAACCAATCGTTTAAGAAATTATCCATGATGTTGAACTTAAGCATTCCTTCCTCCTTACCAAAACTTTGCTCATTCACCCAGAATACTGACTAAGGGACCCACAAGATGCCAATTAAATCAGCTATTTTGCTAAATGAAATTAAATGCAAATTTATGAACTATTTAAGCAGTGCCCTCTAAGTCCAATGAATGGAATAGCATAATATGTGATCAGTATCACTAAACATAATATGTGATCAGTATCACTAAACATAATATGTGATCAGTATCACTAAACATAATATGTGATCAGTATCACTAAGGACAGTACATTTCAACAATGACAAAAGCTACAGTACTGCAACTATAATCATATTGCTTTTTCTAAGAAACAGGTCCTGTTTTGGTGACCAACCTTAATCGCTAGCTATTGACCCTTCTCAGTATAATTTGTAAGTTTAATGAAATGGTGGCAATAAAATAGTCTTTTAGAAGAAAAAAAAATTCCCAGGTCTGGAAGTCTATAAATTTGACTGGATTTCAATGTATTTGTAAACCGTTAATTGTTTGGAAAACTAGAATTTAAGTGTATGATAAACAAGACTGTAATCAAGCTATATTAAAATAAACTCCAAAATAGTGTTCCAACATAGAGCAGAAAGTACCTTGGAGCCAAATTTGGATCAGCTACTGGGAATCTTTCACCGACTTTTGGCAGAGGATAGTAGTCTAGAAGAGAGACTTCTGAGGGATTGATCTGTTCACTCAGCTTATCTAATTGGTCATCTGTGAATAGCTGTCTAAGAACAGCACCACCAGTGTTTGAAGCACCGCCAACAAGCCACTTATCATCAAGGCGATGACTATACACCCCAAACCGAGAATCCTCAATTCTTGTATTGCTCAACAGTTTAATAGCAAGTGTTGAACCCAATGAAGTAACCTGTTCAAGAAGGGTTTAGTGAGAAACACACTAACAAGAAGCTAATGTGACTTTAGTTGCATTAGCCTGGATAATGAACAGGATCAAGGAATGTCTAACCAATGGTTTAGCAGCAAAACTTAAATCAAAATCATAATAAGTAATGGCACAATATTTTCCATACTCCAAGCTACAAATTCTTTAAACTGAATATAAAATGTGGAAGAAAAAACCTTTTTATTTAACTTTCCATGGATATAAGTTGTCTATTACGAGATATGATATAATATGATTAGTTAATCATTAAAAACAATGATCACAGTAAAAGAAAGCTTACAGCTTTCCCAGGTTGTGTGGCACGAGCTGCAAGAAATGCAGCTATACTGTCAGTGGTTCCGGTGCATACAATGCAATCCCTTTGAAAACCTGAATGCGCACAATACATAAGATTTTAAACTTCATAACAGCAAAGGTTTAAACCAGGATATTATAGAAACTCTGATACCATTATAAAACAATGGAATATATTACCCTGAAGGGTTCCTACTTCCTAGGTATGGAATATGGATTCTAAGTAGAATTGTAATTGATACAAAGAAAACAGACCAAATTTATTTCTGATTTCCTCCTTTAAAGAAGCAATTGGAGTTCCTGGAGCAACAACTGAAGGTAAAAGATGAGAATATGGTTGACAGACTAGCCATGACGGATATGAGTCCACTTCAGGATCATAGCCAACCTGCAAAACATATATCAATGGTTCACTTTTCCAACAAGGAAATTTCAACACAGACATAAACATCCTGGCTGTGGTGAATCATTAGATGCTAAAATATTGAATGAAACCTTCAGAGCATTATTATAATCTGAAACTCCAAGCTTTCCATGAAGAAGCCACAAAAGCCAATCTGCTTGGTGCAACAACAAAGCAGATTTTTGGTTTGAACCAGCATTGTTCCACCACGAGATGAGCTTACACAGAGTGGATGACCCACTGCAAACTGTATGGTTTGGAGGAGCAATAGATTTTACCATTGGTAGTGCATCAGGACAACTCTCATTGTAGAGAAAAGGCCTCGATAACGGTTCTCCTGTGTCACTGCAATACCATATTCATAGTCCTACTCCTACTTCAGAATTTACATAAAATCTTAAGTTATTCTTAATGAACATAAAATATAAATCATAAAATTTTTGATCATCTATTCACCTATGAACAATGAGAGTAGTTGCAGAAGTGCCATCAATAGAAATAGACACGATGTGTTTGCGAAGTTCAAGTGGGATGTCCTGCAGCAGCAGAAACAGAGTCTCCTTCCATGATTGTACCCAGTCATATGACTCTCCACTCTTTCTAGACAAGAGACACAGAAATCTTAGTATTGCACATTGTTATAAAACTTGGCAGAGCCCAAGGGGATGAAAATAATTGAGAGCCAATCTTATTGAATAGTCTGAATATCGTAAATTGAGGAAAAGTGATTACAATGCATTCTAGCTAGCCCCTAGGCTGTTCAAAATAAATCAAATATACCAAACCATCAATCAAACTGAAAAAATCACTTTATTCAAACTGGTTCTAAAATTGAACCATTTTAAAACTATTTGGTTCAAGTTTAAAACCGATATTAGAACCGGTTCATGCTTAAACCGATTTTAAAACAGTTCAATTCAAATTGGTTTTGATTTAGGTTTAAACCTAGTTAATGCATTCTGGATTAAGAACCAGTTTTGAACCTTACCAAAAACCAGTTTTTGAGCCTTAACTGGTTTTAAAACCATATCTAAACTTGATTCATTTCCAAATCGGTTTTAAATCGGATTATGAACCAATTTATTAAGCAATTAAATTCAGTACAGAGAAACCAAACCATAAACAAGTCCAACTAAAAGTTACAACCTCTAACCCATATTTTTCTACTATATCTAATACACATGACATGAATATGGAACTTCAATTGTAATATCACCCCATGCTAAGAGTAAGTACATGGATCAAACAATACCATAATGTACTGCCATAAATCATGTCTAATAGATCAAACATTTACATCTAAATCTAAATCCTTACCAAAGCCAAGAATTATAAAAGAGCATAAAGGAATGAACTAAAATGATACCGAGTAAAGCGGATACTCTTTCTTAGCCTCAGCCTGAATTTTCCCACCCACATCAATGATGGCAAACCTTGCACCAGATGTACCAAAGTCTAACCCAAGATAGAGCCTTTCACCAGTTCCAACAACACCCATCCCTGCCTTCTTATTATTCCCGAGAGACATTGATATTGTCATTGGTTTTCTTGCATTGTTACATGACCCGTTTCCTTACAACATAGATTCAAACTTCAAACATTTTAAAGTATGTATGAGGCATCAAATAAAAACATATATTAACAACTAAAAATTATAAACAGTTGCTTATGCTGCAAGGTTTGTACCAATTTTTTGGGAAGATAAAGTGGTGCTTGCTGGATGCGTTAGTGAAACAGTGCTTACCAAAACCATTTTCCTCTCTTTTTGCTTCTTAGCTTTTGCTGTCCATTTCCCACAGATAAGGAATTCGAGGTGGAACAATTATCAAACAATGGTTCGAAAGTCACTCCATGCAACAAGAAATTTACGTGGGCTTCTGGAGGCCCATGTTCTCTACAAGGAATTTACAATGCATAACAAAATGAGCCCATTTCGCCATTTTTCATATACCACCATGAAGTATGGACACTGATTTTTTTTCTCTCTCTAGTATTTTGAATGAAATAATTATGACAATAAAATAGAGAAATATAAGAAAACATTATACATGTTTGAAGAAAATTATACCGAAAATGAGACCGGGATTCATTTTTTAAACAAAATACTCTACTTATTCTCCACTAACCAAATTACTCCACTCAATATCTCAATACTAATGACAGTTACATACTCTTTGATGTCACATAATTGTCCAACATAAAGTGTTCAAAAAAACTTTTCAGGTAAGCTAAAACTCTAGTGCAAATATTAAAACATAAAAAGGAACAAAGGGATCTCAAAGAGTGTCCAATAAAGATGAAAATCAGGATTGGAATTTGGACATAGCTGTCCAAACTTTCATAGTGTCCCCATTTGCACGTGAGCCAGAGTCACTCTCAATTAGTTGGGGGTTCAAAGTGAAGAAAACAAGTAGTTAGCTTCTCACAATCGAAAGTATTACCAAAAAGAGGACCACTAGAGAATAAAAATGTTGCTATGTGCATGTGCCATAAAGTTAATAGCATCACACAAGGTCGAATAAAACTTAAAAACAATTCCTTTGAATGGTGATCTTTGTTTGTACTCTTCCATTATTGGATGTATGAAGAATGAAAAAAGAAGAGAAAGGGAAAACACTAACGGGTGGCCATTGGGCCAACCTCCATCACATGTGCCAGACCACGAGTTCAAATATCAGCAAAATAAGTTTCATAGGAATATCACATAACTTTTAGGAATGGCAACGGGCCGCGGCGGGGTCGGGTTTGTGCTTACCAACCCCGAACCCGAAATTCAAAACCTGAACCCGAATTAAGCGAGGTTAGAAATAATAATATCATCCCCGAAAAAACCCGATCCAAAACATATATTTATATATATACCCGGAAAAACCCGAACCAAAACATATATTTATATTTATATATATATATATGGGAGAAATTTATATATATATATAATTTTATAATTTTATATATATTAATCGGGTTCGGGGTAGAGTATTAACAATATCAAAACCGAACCCGAAATTTGAACTCGGGTAAAACCCGAACCCAATCACATCGGGTTTTCCCCGTTAAATTCGGGTTGGGTTCGGGCAGGTACACGCGGTTTCGGTTTTCATTGTCATCCCTAAAATTCTTTTGGTAACATGAGAGTTAGTTTATATTGGTGCCATGTGGGACGGTGTTAATATTGTGAGAAATGATATGTATATGGAGGACTTCAGATGCCAATTATTGACATAATTCATGTTTTAAATCACTCTAAAAATTCATTACCTTATGAGGTGCATGTGTGTAAGATTATATATGAGTAATAGGAATTAAAATTGCTATTTTTTCGTTTATATCTAAACTCTTGAAAAGGAAGCAAAATTAAGTTACCCTTACCCTTATCCGGTAAGTTATATAACAAAAATTATCATCTTACCCAAAATTAGTATTAAAAAAACACAAAACTTAATTTTACTCAAACTTAGTTTCTCAACATTAGCCTCAAGGACAAAATCCCAATCAATATTTATGTAGTTAAGAGAATATAACATTAAGAATTAAAATTAATGTAATGCTATATCGTCTTAACATTTTAGTGTATTGAATGGAAAAAAGGTGTCGCATGCAAATCGTAATAAGACTAATTTTTCTGTACAATTTTCATGTGTCACTTTCTTGTACCACCAATCATGTTTTGTCACTTTAAAAGTATTAACCCTTTTACAAATGATGATGGAGATGACCTATCATTTTTTATTGAATTACCAAAATATGATTGGTGGTACAGGAAAGTGACATAAGAAACTGGTACAGAAGAATTGGACTCATCACTTTCATGTGTCACTTTCTCGTACCACCAATTATGTTTTGTCACTTCAACGGTGTTAATCCTTTTACAACTGATGATGAATATGACCTATAATTTTAATTGAATTGTCAAAATATGATTAGTGATACGTGAAAGTGACATAGGAAAGTGGTAAAGAAGAATTCTACTCATAGTAAGTCTAATTCTTCTGTACCACTTTCATGTGTTACTTTCCTATACTACCAATCATGTTTTGTCGCTTCAATAGTGTTAATCCTTTTACAAATAATAATGAAGATGACCTATCATTTTTATTGAATTGTCAAAATATGATTAGTGATACAAGAAAGTGACATAGGAGAGTTGTACATAAGAATTCTACTCCATCATAATGAAGTTCTTTAACTCACTAAATAATTTGCTTAATTTAAAATATAGACTAATTTGGTTATTAAAATTATTTGTTTGACCTAATTAGGCATCTTTGAAATTTTGTATGAAGAGGTAATTTGATAACTTGGAAAAATCATCAAAGAGTTCTTAGAAATAATTTTAGTGAGATAAATTAGTGTTTTAGTTTTTTCATGGTCCAATTTAACTCTTTATAATTTAAATTAAATTATGTGAATTCTTTCAATGATAAAATTGTAATATGGAATGCATTTTTAAGAAATATTTGGTGACTTATTTGGCATCAAATTGTTCTATGGATAAAATTTTGAAGTATTTTTTTTTTAGACTTTACATTCTCGAGGACATAAATTTGGTCAACTTTTAAAAATTAGAGCAAGTCTTTATTCCAATAATAATAATTAAAATTTTGTTCATTGACTAGATAAATATGTAAGACATTATACAATCCTGTCATAAAAGAAAAACTTATAAAGTATAAACAAATTGTTTATATTCAGTCATTTTTAATAGTACTTCAAAATAAGGAATCTCTCTCGACCTAACTAACATTGTATTATTGCTAATAATAACTCAATTATACATATCTTAAAAAAATAAAACTTTGCATTACATTATATGGACATTAACTATACTTTGGGTCCACAGATAATCCTGCCATATCTTAACTCACACTCAAGCCTATATTTGGCAATCAATTTATTATTCTAATGAATTTACAAATATGTCTAATTTAATTGATTCCATCCAAAACATTTTTCGATTTGTGTACATGGAGGCCACTACTGGTATTCCCGCTCAGTCCAGACTTTTATTTTTCGAAACCTCTGTCTCCTACCCTCCGCCACGTCGGCATTTAAATTAAGATTAAACAAAATTTTAAATTTAAATAAACATCTCTTATTAAAAATAAATCACAATTAAGAAAATAATAATAAATTCAAACGGATCATCTCCTACATTCTCTCACCAGTATTCCATCTTCGTCTTCACCCACTCACTCACTTTCTCTCTCTCTGTTCTTCCACGACATTTTCGTAGAGAAAACGAAACACTGTCTCTTTGCAATAATATCTTAACGAGTCAAAGGAGACTAAAAATATTAGAGAACTAGTTGTTCTTCTCTTTTCTTTCATTCCCATGTGAACCTTCTGACACATTCTTTTCTTCCCTCTTTACTTCATTTTTAATTTTATTATTGGTTCACAAAAACCGACTCACCAACTCGGCGAGTTTACTCAATGGCCTCGTTGTCAAGAGCAAGAAGCAGCTCGCCATTTTCGAACTACAAATCTTCCACTCCTTACTCTTCTGCTTCTTCTTCTTCTTCCTTCATGAACGGACGGTTACTTCCTCGCGCCTCTTCCTCTTCTTCGTCTTCGTTTATCAACTCGGGTGGCCGATCCGTCACACTTGCTCGCGGTCGTGCTCGCAGCGAATCAAACTACTCCGATTACGGTGATAGTACTTCACCGTTGGAGTTCGGGATGGAGGAGGTGATTGCGGAGCCTCTCGAGTCATCGATTTCTCAGGATAGCATTTCGGTCACGATTCGGTTCAGACCTTTGAGGTAATGCTTAGATCTAAGGTTATGCTATCAGATCCATTTCGAGATAAATTGAATCTTTCAATTTGTTGCCACTGTGTTGTTTAAGATCAATTATGACTTAGTAGTTTGGTTTGGTTGCAGTGATAGGGAGTACCAGAGAGGGGATGAGATCGCGTGGTATGCGGACGGTGATAAGATTGTGAGAAACGATTATAGTCCAGCTACTGCTTATGCATACGGTAATTTCCTTCAGTTTTTTGGTCTCCCGTGATTTTGTGGTGAATTGATTGAGTGAAATTAGGTTGACTATAGATTTGGTGATAACTTAGCATTTGGCATAGAAGTTGTGGATATTGATGCTACAATTTCGATTTAATTTGTGGCAGATAGAGTGTTTGGACCACATACGAATACCGAAGAGGTCTATGAAGTAGCAGCAAAACCTGTAGTGAAGGCTGCCATGGAAGGAGTCAATGGTATGGAATGTTACTTTCTGGATTCTAGGCTAAACCAGAATGAAATTGTGATGTTCTAGCAGTTTCCAATTTGGTACTAGCTATCGGGTCAATACATTGCTTTGCTTTAATAAAACCTACTTTAATTTCAACTTATGTATATAGTTGAATGAATAGACTGAAATGGTTAATATATACTACTGGTTTAGTGTTGAAGTGGCTGATCATGTCAGCTGAGTTGGTAGATAACTTGATCTAAACATTGCAGGAACTGTGTTTGCCTATGGTGTGACAAGTAGTGGTAAGACACATACTATGCATGTAAGTGTCACTTTTAAAATTAGTTCATTTATTTTATCACTCCCATTTGGATTCTTTTGTCGCAAGTAAGATTCTTGTGTTTTTATGCCTTCATCATTTCCCAACTTGTTGGCCCAATTCACCACTGCCAATTCACTTGGCAACAAAACTATCTCAAACTTGTAAGAATATGTAAAGTAGGTTGCCAAATTAATATCTATATAAATTCGTGATCCATCACATATTTGAGGAATTATTAGGGGATCCAATACCAATAGTTCTAAATGCATCATCAAGATTCATTATCCATTTTTTGTAATTTGTAAGTTAAAAGATATATGTGGATACTAGATGTTATCTGTGGGTAATGCATCAAGGACAGGAACCAGGAACCAGGAACCAGGAACCAAGACCTTAGATAGCTAATTAGTTGTTTAATGTGTGTATATATATGTATGTGTGATCAATGATATTCTGTTAACTAATTAATACATGTGATTAATATCATATTTATACATCATTAACTAAGTGTATAAAATAAAGATGAAGATTCTCTCCACTTCTTTCTCTATATTTCGTGTCACCTCATTTGATGATCACCATTTTATGACATGGATAAATTATTTAAGGACTATGCTTCTCTATAGTAGATTTGAACTAAAAAATAATGTGAGAATATATAGATTGTTATACTTGTTGTTACTTGGTAGTTTAAAAGGGAAAATATATTTGCACACCAAATTTTACATGTTACATTGCTATGATCAATATTACAATGATACTCTTTGATCATTATACTATATATGGTGCATTAAGTAGTGATTAGCATAAATTATGTAGTAATGTAATGAGTGGTGCAAATGTTTAGTTGCAAGCATTAGGTTTCTATTATACCAAAGGTAGCATAAAGGACTAGAAGGAGACCAAGATGCGGAACATGGAAAATTTGAAATAACTAGAGTAAGCTAGTTAACCAAGGGTTACTTAGACAATAACTAGAGCTAGAAAGTTAAATATAGCTAGTTAGTTAACTAGAGATAATTAAATCTTAAATCATTGTTAAGTTAGTTAAGAATAACTGAGTTAGTCATAGTTAGTTAACCCTAGTTAGTTTCATGATTACATGGATGGTTAGAACTTAGAAGTAACTCTAGTTAAGTATAGCTATAGTATATGTGATTAATCTGATCAATGGAATGATAGTATTTGTGATTAAATAAAGTGACTGCGGTATAGTATCATGATGTCATCATAGTAGTTTTGCTGATGAATTTGATGGATAAGTATTAGGCTTGGATTTTAGAGTGATCATGTACTATTAAGGTTAAATTTCTAAATTATATACATTTGAGTAAGGTTAATTAAGACTTGAGTTATGGTTTCTTAAATGAAAATAGTAGTTTTGACTTTAGACAATAGGCTTGAATATATGTCAGATGACAATCATAGACTTAGCTTAATTATGGAATTATATTTTATTTTGTAATGGTCATGAAACATAAGTTTTATTAGATATCTAGATGGAGGATAAGGATGATATGGCTTTGCATGGATTGGTTGAATATCTTCCAGGAGATAAGGAATGAAGAATTGCAAGAGCTTAGGACTAAGAAACATATGAGCTGAGTAAGGATGGAATAAGATTTTGGTATTAGTAGTGCACAATGGATGTTAGACTGTTCCCCATGCCATTTTTATTGTTTGTTTCACATCCCTTTCTACGTTGAAACTGTGTATCTTAGTGGTATGTTATTTTAAATTGATATGTTCTTAAGTTGTGTTGATTTGTTTTTCAACAATGATATGCAGGGAGACCAAGATTCTCCTGGTGTCATTCAATTGGCTATAAAAGATGTTTTCAGCATTATCCAAGATGTGAGTTTTCATGCAAATTTATTAAATGTTGGTTGTCATTGTTATATGTTGGTTATTTAAATGGCAACGTCGTGCTTTTTTTTCTTTCCATTATAACATTATAGTATTTTGCTTTGAAGTACTGACATTGTCTTTGTACCTCTCTGTATCTGTTATTAACACATGCAAAACACCCTCTCTCTCTCTATTGGCCATCTACTTGTCTTGCATACATCTATCTCTATTATTTTTGGCCCCTTTTAAGCAGTACTTATGCACTGTTTAACTATTCATACTTTACAAGGACACTTGAGCTTTATGTCTTGTTTGGTAAATACTTAGCCCGTTCTCTTCTTGATTAAAAAACATCATTGTAACATCTTGGAAATTGGAATGACTAACTACTTTTGCTGCAGACTCCAGGAAGAGAGTTCTTACTCAGAGTCTCATATCTAGAAATATACAATGAGGTAAATACATATATATCATTTTTTCACATCATCTGTGTTCTGAACTTGGTTTGGTACATAATTCATACTTATTTTGTAAGTCTTTCTGTCTTACCTCAGCTATATTTTCTAAGCATCTACCACTTTGCCGTGATGATTGTCACATTGCACATAATATTGTCTGATTTTTTTTTCTTGTAAAATTTCTGTTTTTAATGGAGATGTTTTTGTGGTTTCTGCTTGGCACCAGGTGATAAATGACTTGCTTGACCCAACTGGTCAAAATTTGCGTGTTAGAGAGGATGCTCAGGTATCTTATAATCTTGCTTATTCTCATGTCAATTATAATTAAAATCTTATTTTTATACTGTGGTTTCGTTCTTTCTTTTCGTTGTTTTCATGATGCTCTTTCTTAATCTGCCCCCCCCCCCCCCCCCCCCCCCCCCCCCCCCCCCAATTTACTACATTGTTTTTGGATTGTGGGGTAGCATGTCTGTGTGAACTTTAAACTAAAAACTGTTTCAGTGTCTGATTATTGATAGCAACTGCTTTTTGTTTACTTGTGATGTTTGATTCTTTTTTTTTTCCTCCACATTCCTCTTTACCCCACATACATAGTTTTATAGTAGTAATGTTGTTTATTTTTAGTTTTTTCCACTTCAGTAAATTAAATTCATCTTGTGTTTTTAAATAAAATATTTATTTCTGTCTTGAAATTTAATTTCTGTTTTAAAATTTCTCGTAGGAAAAATCAGCGATAACATTTGTTACCGGAAGAGTATATAGACAACTATTGTAAATTTTGAACTCTTCAGACAATTTTATTGTTTTCTTAAGACTATGTTGGTTTGCATTTCAGGGTACTTATGTGGAGGGTATGAAGGAAGAAGTTGTTTTATCTCCGGGACATGCACTTTCCTTTATTGCTGCTGGAGAAGGTTTATGCTGACAATGATAGTCATATTTTCCCCAATTGTTGTGTAATGTAGCATTCTTGACTAATTATTAATTCAGGAACTTATTAATATGTATGTCTATCGATGGCAGAGCATCGTCATGTTGGATCAAACAATTTTAATCTCTTCAGCAGCCGAAGTCACACCATTTTCACACTTGTAAGCATTATCGGTATAGTTGTACTAAAATTTGGTTCAGATCACCTTTTTTACACTAGCTCCAATTGTAAAAGGAAATACCTTTACATCACAGCCTGAGGTGTTAAAATTTTTAAGTGGCCAAGTTTCATGCATGCATGCATGTGCTCACGGGGGTTGGCTGTACTTGCCTTTTCTACATGCTGGTCAATTATTTTCAAATGTTTATCATTTCTCAGTCAATGTGTTTTGGCTTTATGTCCTGGACCATGTGAAGCCAACACCTGTTTTACATCTAATTTTTATTGTTATCTAATACATTTGCAGATGATTGAAAGCAGTGCCCATGGCGATGATTATGATGGAGTGATATTCTCTCAGCTTGTAAGTGAAAAATGTTTATAATTTTTTAGACATTACCATATATTATTGGTATTTAATATTAATTACTGACTATCTGTTGACTATTTCATTCTTTTTTGCTCGTTTTCTTCCACCAGAACTTGATCGATCTGGCTGGATCTGAAAGCTCAAAAACTGAAACAACTGGATTAAGAAGGAAAGAAGGATCTTACATAAACAAAAGTCTTCTAACTCTTGGAACTGTAGGTGTCTTACATGTCCTATATTTTTTTGGCTATGGAGAAGTTTTGTTATGAATTTTTTTTGGGGACCTGGGATCACCAGTTGGATAATTTGCATTTATATGTTTAAAATGATACAGAACCTGTCTCATGCATTCTTGATTTTATGGTTTCAATATGAAGGTTATAGGAAAATTGAGTGAGGGGAAATCATCTCATGTTCCATACCGAGACTCAAAGCTTACACGCCTCCTGCAGACTTCACTCAGTGGGCATGGCCATGTTTCTGTGAGTTTGGGATTCAGTAAATAAATTGTTTAACTATATTTTGGTTTCTATTTATCTTGTATAATTGCTGAGTAATGTCATCATTCTAATTCATTGTGGCACTTGAATACGGCTATGGAACTTTTAGTATCTTTCCTTTTGCTTTCTTACCATTCATTCATACATTGGTGGAGCAATCTATTTTACAATGTCTACACCAGCACCACATTAACATTAAATTTATTATGGAAATTTCAGCTTATATGCACAGTAACTCCAGCATCCAGTAATATGGAGGAAACTCATAATACATTGAAGTTTGCTAGCAGAGCAAAGAGAGTAGAAATATATGCTTCATGTAATAAGGTTCGCTCTAAAATTATTAATTAGCCACATGATTGTATGTCTATTAGCATCATCCGTGCACTTAAGGAGGTTCCTGATTCACGTGAATTATTTTTTGGTATAACCAAGGGTATCCCCTCACCCTATGAGTAAGAAACTAATCTCTTTCGGGGTGCATGACTGTCCTTCCCAACAAGTATCGCTCGTAGGAATCAAACCTTTAACCTTTTGGTCTATCCGGGGATCCAGTGTGGCCTTACACTAGTAGACCAACGCCTTGTTGGTTACTCTTGAATTATTTGTTAAATCAGATTATTGAATTATTTGGTCTAATCTCTTGAATTATTTGTTAAAGCAGATTATTGATGAAAAGTCTCTAATTAAGAAATACCAGAGGGAAATTTCAGCCCTCAAACAAGAACTTGATCATCTTAAGAAGGGGATGCTAGTTGGTGTCAGCCATGAGGAGATCATGAGCTTAAAGCAAAAGGTTTTTAGCTTCCCCTGAACTGTATTTCATATTTTTAATTTCATTTTTGCTCAAGTTTTTGTAATTGTGTAATGAGATCTGCTTCTCATTCTATACTGTTACATGAGTAGTTGGAAGAAGGTCAAGTGAAAATGCGATCAAGATTGGAAGAAGAGGAGGATGCGAAGGTTGCTCTTATGAGTAGGATCCAGAGGCTAACCAAGCTTATTCTGGTTTCTTCAAAGAATGCAATTCCTGGATATCTAACTGATGCTCCCAGCCACCAGCGAAGTCACTCTGTTGGTGAGGATGATGTGAGTTCCTATTCAATTTTTGAGGAGTGTGTTCTGCTGTCTTTTAATTTCCATTATTCATTCTTCAAGTGCATGTACTATGAAATCCTGATTATAATCTGCTGCAACATTGTTAGCATATTTACTTTATTTCTTATTCTAAATATCCAAACCCAAAGCCAACAAGTTTTATGCTGCTCACTGCTAGGCTCCTTTTAAGTTCTGCTTAGAAGTGAGTTGGTTTCTTCTTTCCTTGAGTTAGTTCTTAAATCTGGGTTTTTGTGAGCAGTCTAATGAAGAGGTATGTGATATAAACCATTCCTCGGCCTCCCCCGAATAGCTTTAGCTTTTAGGTTCAGTTGTTTCTTGAATGCTTAACTATGTAATCAAATATTTAAGCATTTACCAGAAAAGTATCATCCATCCGAATGAAGCGTTATTTATGTGATTATCTTTTTCTTTAACATGTTAAACACTGTAAGCCTACCCTTTTTCGTCTCAGAAATATGATGCCTTCCGAGATGGGTCTCTTTTTATTGAAAGTGGGAGTCAAAAAGATGTTTCCACATTGTCATCTGATCTGTCTCTTGACGTTAGACATAGAAGATCATCAAGTAGAAGGAATGATGAACTCTCCCCAACTAGCAGTATTATTACCAAATCAACACAAACTGGTGAACTGATCAGCAGAACAAGGCGACCAGTGGTAGATTCAAGTTCTCCCTCTCCCTCAACAATATATGTCTGTTTATTTATTTGCATAATTTGCATATTAAATGCCTCAATTTTGAGAGCTTCTGACAGTTCTGTTAAAATTAATGCTTAGAGAATTTAATTTTATTCATGGGATTCTTTGCGACTCATTTTATAATTTATTGCTTTTGTACGATTATATCTAAATACTGATAGTGATAATCTCCACTAATAGCCAACATAAAGCATCCCCAAAAAAATAAAATAGTTTTTCATTTGTCATTCCAGAATTACATTTCCTTTGTACTGAAGTTACTCAAATCTCTTAAACACAGTATTGTAGGAGGCAATTGCTACCTGGTCAAAATTGTATTGTATATTGTAGTTTCATAATTTTTTATTTGTTTATAAAAAGTTGTAACCGCCATAGTTAGTTTCATACAAAATTCTAGTTTCATACTTAAAGGGGTTGCCTACTACCTACCTTATTAAAATTCCATTTTTGTCTCCTTATTGAAATTAGGGAGGGATTACAATGTCTGATCAGATGGATCTTCTTGTAGAGCAAGTCAAAATGCTTGCAGAAGATATTGCTTTCAGTTCTAGCACTCTGAAGCGCTTGATGGAACAGTCTGTAAATGATAATGAAAGCTCCAAAACTCAGGTATTCTGCCTTGTTTTCAAACTATTGAACTGTCTAAACTTTTTAAATTTTACATAAACCAGTTAGAATAATGCATGCATATGCAAGACAACATATTGATATCATCCGTCTCCTGCATGGCAGTAATTATTGCTTTCAAATACTTCTAATTGTTTTTATGGTATGTGAAATTGAGCTTCTTTCTGTCATCTTGCAATTTCCATTTTTACTGAGGGGAGAGGGTAGGGTGTTTTCTTGTGAGTTGTGAATAATTTTAGCTGAGAGGCAAAGGGGATTGTTCATGGAGTAGATTTTGAGGGAAGGGGAATAATGAACAATAATATCTCATAAATTTTGAAAGTAAGAATGATATTGAATTATGCATTATCATTTGCATGTCTAGATATAATTCAGATACACTATTTCACATAGGCTTAAATAAGTTTTTGATCCCCATAAATATGTAATTTTTTTGTTTTAGTCCTTGTTCAAACTTTATTTGTATTTTTAGTCACGAAAAATACCAGTAACTGGTTTTAGTGCATCGTATCCTCATAGTGAAAGCAGTTAATATCATAACAAAAAATACACTTTCTAATTCTCATTGAAATGCCATGTTTTGCTGATTGGAATTCTTGTTAGAAGTCCTTTATAAAGGAAACATGCATGATTTATTATTACAGATTGAGAATTTGGAACAAGACATCCAAGAAAAAAGAAAGCAAATGAGGGTTTTAGAACAAAGAATAAGTGAGTGTGGTGAATCTTCAATCACTAACTCATCACTGCTTGAAATGCAGCAGGTGGCTATTTCAATACAAGTTCTTTTACATTCTTATGGTTTTGGAAATTTCATGTTTATGTAAACGCTAAGCTCAATTGTAATTTTCTTTTTCTTTTTGGGTTTGACATAACAGACAGTTGCAAGGTTAATGTCTCAGTGCAATGAACAGGCGTTTGAGCTGGAAGTAAGTTTTATTTTAGCTAAATTAGAGTGTTTCTTGATCTTTCTCCATCAATTTATTTCCAAAATCCACTTCTTTTTTTCAACTTATATTTTGTCATTGTTTTTGCATTTTTTATTCTCAATGGAATATGGGTTTGTGAATTGTGCTAGTTTTACTGATTATTCACTTATAATAACTACATATATTTTAAAATACATTTATAGATAAAATCTGCGGACAACCGTGTCCTTCAAGAACAGTTAAATA
This sequence comes from Lupinus albus, assembly GCA_009771035.1. Lineage (NCBI taxonomy): Eukaryota > Viridiplantae > Streptophyta > Magnoliopsida > Fabales > Fabaceae > Lupinus > Lupinus albus. The sequence continues at coordinate 1,157,967 of CM019999.1, forward strand.
ATAAGGTATGTATTTATCTTTTCGTCTGTTTGCTTCCCCGCTGACAAAGTTGGTGGTGCTTCAAATAAAGCTTATAGTTATGATATTATCTTATGTTGAAACCCTTCCTCATTGTTTTGTATTTTGTTGATAGTGTTCTGAAAACAGAGAATTGCATGAAAAAGTGAAGCTGCTAGAGCAGCAACTAGAAACAGTTTCAAGTGGTACCTCATTAGTGCTTGATGATCATCGTCCATATGGTGAACATGTTGATGAGTTGAAAAGGAAAATACAATCCCAGGTAATAAGAATTTATTGCTTTTGAAGTAGCACAACTCAGAGGATCATGTGCTTTTTAATATTGTACGCTTGGTTTTCCTTGGTTAATGTTACCTTGTTTCTCAATATACTCCCTCTGCCTTAAGTCTGCTGATTATTGCTCATGAATAGGATTACTATTTATTTAAGGATTCTACATGACCTAAATTTTTTCAGGTGCTACTGTCAGCAGTAGTTATTCATGTTGTCCAGTTTACAGTTCTGATTTGATTAAATTACTAACTGACAATTTTTTTCCTTTTCAGGAGATTGAAAATGAAAACCTGAAGCTAGAGCAAGTTCAGTTATCAGAAGAGAATAGTGGATTGCATGTGCAGAACCAGAAACTCTCTGAAGAAGCTTCTTATGCCAAAGAACTGGCCTCTGCCGCTGCTATGGAACTGAAGAATTTAGCTGGGGAAGTAACTAAACTTTCATTACAGAATGCAAAATTGGAAAAAGAATTGATGGCTGCTCGAGACCTGGTCAACACTCGAAGTACTGTCATACAAACAGTTAATGGTGTTAACCGCAAGTATGATTTAAGATCTGGGAGGAAGGGGGGAACTTCTTGCCATGCTAATGAAATTTCTGGAGCTGGTCTAGATGAGTTTGAGTCATGGAGTCAGGCTGATGGTCTGAGAATAGAACTTCAGGCTAGGAAACAACGAGAGGAAGCTCTTGAGGCTGCATTAGCTGAAAAGGAATTTGTGGAAGAGGAATACAGGAAAAAGGTTGAAGAGGCCAAGAAAAGAGAAGCCGCCTTGGAGAATGATTTAGCAGGCATGTGGGTTCTTGTTGCCAAGTTAAAGAAAGAAGTGGGCGCTGTCCCAGAAGTGCACATTGATAAGAAAAATGTTGATGGGGAGGCAAATACGGATGGTTTGAAAAGTAATGGCGTCGGAAGTAATACTGTCCCGAAGGAGCAGATTTTGGATGTATCAAAATCAGACAATGAAGTTCCTAAGGAAGAACCCTTGGTTGCTCGTCTTAAGGTATTTCCCATTCTATAAGTAAAAACAAAACCTATTCTACTATTTTCTTGGTGAGCTTCCACGCAACGTAAGGTTGCTTGCCTTATGACTTGGAGGTCATGGGTTTAAACCATGGAAATAGACTCTTCGTTTGTGTGGGTAAGATTGCTTACATTTGTCTGCCACAGACCCTACTAGGTGGAAGCCTCGTGCATTGGACCGTTAATTAGATATGACATGGCAGGCCATTACTTCGATGTTGCAGCACAATCTCACAACTTAGGGTTAAACAAAAAACTCTTATGTACTACTTTTTATGTGTACTTTATGATTTCAGGCACGCATACAAGAGATGAAGGAAAAAGAGCTCAAGCACCTAGGCAATGGAGATGCTAATTCACATGTTTGTAAAGTATGTTTTGAATCATCAACTGCAGCAATTCTTCTTCCATGTCGTCATTTTTGTTGTAAGTCTTTTCCTAAATTGTCTGATTATTTTCATGCCTCAAATTTGTGGCAATTTTCCTTTAGATTTTCATGTTTTTCTCTTCTGATACAACATCTTGTTTGCTTTTGCAGTGTGTAAAGCTTGTTCACTTGCTTGTTCTGAATGTCCAGTATGCCGGACAAATATTGCAGATAGACTTTTTACTTTTACATCTTGACCCTTCCAATGTAGGTCTTTTGCAATTTTTTCATGGATTAAATATGTTGTTGGTCTTACATTTATGGTTGACCGCTAATTTTAGTTCATGTTTTTTTAAAGTATTTAGTCATCCATTTTGTGTTGGTGTCATAACTTCAGATTGAAAATGTTAACATGGAGGAACTAAATACATAAAGAAAATCACAGGGACTAAATGTAGGGATAAAAAATGCTTATTTTTAGTCCTTATGTTTTTCTTTTTTAAGTGCTTACTTCCTTCACCTTAGCATTTTCCATTAAGTTAATGGCGGTGACAAAAATAAACACAAACTCGGACTAAATACTTCAAAGAAAATGGACGAAGACCAGTGTGATTCATAAATGTAGGAACAAAAGCCTAGTTAATTTTTTTTCTTTTCAAATACTTACCAGCCATATTCAAATACCGTACTACAAGTACAAAATCTTAACACATTTTCAACTTTTGCTGTGGAAATATTTGCAGGCCTCTATCTCGAAGTTAAATATATCCACGCTGTAACGGGTTCAATTCTTTTATTAGTTGGCTGGTAATGTAAAACTATTTAAAAGTTATATCATTATCTTCGTTCTTTTACTCGACCCCTGGAAACTGTATAATATGGGGGGGTGGCAAAAACCGAAGTAAAAAGGAAAGGATGTAAACAGCACTGCGGAACTACACATGCACAATGCGTGTTTGTATTATGTAATGCAGCAGATTTTTGTTGTATATCCCGATTTCTCTTGCAGAGTTAAACAGTGAGATACCTCCTTCACTTGTCATATCCTGATTTTGTCTGCATTTTTCCTTATTTTAACTGGTATATTTCTAATACTTTCAATTGACTGTGGTGCATGAAAACAGTCGAGTTCTTTACTTTTGTCTAATCTAATAGGTGGCAGAGCTAAGCTTGTAATCTGGGATAAGTTGGTGTCTTATCTAAAAAAATTGGGGTGCAAAACTTTGGTGACTCTTATAAAGTGATTTATTGACATTCTTTGATTTTGCACTGCAATGAGCATTTGGAGCCCATCCCATGGCACGTATTAGTCACAGATCAATAAGTATTAATACCGAAATAAAAAAACAAATTTCTTGCTCGAAGGTTTATCATAACAAGGAATATTTACAAACTGCAGTACTCATCTCATTAGGTGGCACTCACGGGAACAATGTTAAAAGATGAAATTTTTCTTGGGTCTGAAAGATGAATGATGATCGACTATAGGGACTTTTTGTAGGATTTCTAAAATAGACTGAAATATAGTTCAAATTGTGTCAATTAAGACGCTTCCTCGCTGTCCAGAACAATGCAGAGATCATTTCATGGCACAAGCTTGTCTTCTCAAGGATGAACGTTTAATTAATTAAAATCTTCAGAATTTTCTTTAATAAATTTTATGTGTTTCATAACCCCTCACATAAAAATTAACCCCCACCCCACACCTTTTTTCATATTTCCAAAACGACCCCACTCTTCCAAAACTTCTCTCAGTTGTCTAGTTTAGAAAAATAGTAAGAAACCTATTCAGGGAAATCTCCATGATCCAAAAGTTGCCTTTTTTTATTAAGGTTTATCTTATATGCCCCCTTTAAGACAAATAGTTGTGGATGTCTCCCACAATTTAATCAAGAGACTTGCTAAACGGATTAAATCGGAAGCCGGTTAAGCAGATTATTTTCATACTGATAAGTGAGAGTTATGATGATATGATTCTTTGTTCAAGTTGAAGAACTTTCCATCACTACACAAACATTAAACATTGTCGGGGCATTATTTAAAGACACGCTTTTATACGATGGTCCATAGGCCCCACGGAACTTTATACTTATTTATTATTGAATGGGTTAGCTATGATATGTAGTGATCATATTCACCTCTAATTCTCCATCACTGTCAAACAAAACCATTTTCCAACCACTTTTTTAGAAGTGTCAAGAACTTTCCATTACCAATCAAATTTTCACGGATTCATCATATATTGATAATTTAATATCAAATGAGTTTAATTACATTTCAATAGTGAAGATGTGGTTCAAACCATTGGTCATGAACCATACAAAAGTTTCTCATACAACAAGAAAATTTAAACAGTTTTTCTCATATAATGCTAAAAAGTATCAGCTGAATTGCAGATTAAGAAAGAAGAGTACTACCAACAGGTGAAATTCTTCTTAATTGAAATACAATTTTTTTTACAAATCAGGAAAATAAGAGCCCCAAACCTTGCCTTGGATGAGAAGAGAGAAAAAAAGATTGCAAAAAATGCAGAGAACTAAGAAGCATTGATAAATTGTAAAGTTGCAGCGAAGAAAAAAAGAGGATGATAACTTCCAAATAAAAAGTTGATCAACGAGAGCGTTTACTCTTTTTGATCAAAGGAGGAGTAACTGAAGGGAGTGTGTAGCCATTATAGTATCCTTCAACAGCTTGGGCTTTTGGTAGTTCCTTAACTCCAACTAAATAATCAATCTGTGGAACATTCCAAGTGCTGAGTTGAGAGGATCTAACTTGAGATTGTGGTGAACACGATGCAAATGGAAAAGAACACATGTTTTCTTGAAAAAGATCTTGGTCTTGAAACTTTATGTGGTACTCATAATCCTAAAAAAAACCAAACCCCCATTTAAGTTTATCCATATCTCTTAAAAGTTAAAGTCAAATTTAGCTAGTATTATTATAAAACCTTATAGAAAAAACCATTAGGTGCATCAAGAAGGTCTTCCATGCAGTAACCAGGTATGGTCTCTGTCAAATACTCAGAAATACTGCTTGTTGAAACTGAACCCGTGTCACTTGACATGTTTGCTTTAGAACAAGAGTTTCTTAATTCGATTTCAGTGGCAGTACCATTGGAGCATAGCAATGTTGGGTTTGAGGAGCAACCTGCACCAACCTTCACACCTGTCAGAAGAAACCTGTTATGTTTCTGGGTATTTTCATTGGCTCTATGAATAGGAAGGTCACATTCTGTGCAAAATATTGCTCTATCTTCTCGGCAAAAGATATATGCACGCCTCTCCTGTGACAAAAAAATAATATCACTATTCCTATTCAATCGTTCTAGATAGATACTTCGAGAAATGAAGAGTATTTTTATGTATTTTAAATCATTTATAAGTTATAACAATTAAGAGTAGGTGGGAATAGAAGAGAGAAGAACATACTTGGCAGATATCACAAAGGGGTGTGTATTTGGAGGTTGGTTTGTGAAGAGAGAAGCGTTTGTGTTTGCTTGCAAGCTTGTTGGCATGGTGGATGGTATAATCACAGGCATAGCAGAGAGAAGCTTCATCTGCAGAACAGAACACAGAGGCTTCCTCCTTCTCACAAACATCACACTGGATCTTCATGATCTTTTATCTTTCTATGCTTTGTGTCTTCTCTTTTGAGTTTTTGGTTATTCAATGTTATATGAGATTGGTTATGAAGGCAACAGGGATGAGGACAAGAGAATTATGGGATCTTGGGCATGATGCATGGTCCATGAGAACAGCTAAGCTAAGCTAAGCTGAGGAGTATTATTAACTATGTTTTCAGACTTTGAGAAAACTATGGATGGAATTCTATTTCTATATATTTTTTACTACGAAATGTATCTTCACACGTAAGTTTAAAGAATTAATTATTTTCGAAGTGTGTAGCTGCCCCTCTCGATAAGTATCATTCCCAGAATCGAATACTTAAACCTTTTAGTTTTTCTAAAAATTTAGTGAGACTTTATACTACTAGACCAAAACTCTATTCGATTTTTGGTAAAGAGGGTGATTTAGCAAGTTGGATATTTGGGCTATATAATATTATTGGGTATTATTCTATAGCAAAAGCTTTCACTCTCAGTCTGTGTTTGTCTGAACTTTGGTAGTTGTAGGCAGCATGGCATGCATTAATCAGCTACCTTTATTGATTCAATCAAACACTCCACTTTTTGAAGGAACCTTCCTTCTTATAGTCTCTCAATCTTGTATATACTCATTAAGATAATAATTAGAAAACAAAAATAAAATATCCTCATACACCATAAAATATTTAGAAAAACATCAAAGTTCATATTATAATTAGTTTAGTCGGGTTGAGGAGTGTTGAAAGTATATGAGTTAAGAAATCCAAAAATACTTTAAACTTTTACTTCATTTAAAATTGTCATTTTTAAAATTTTAAAATTTGATTAGTTAATAATCATGGTGGTTTGGAAAGGATACTCCTTAGCATTCCCCGAATTTTATATAAGAATGACTCATACCCACTTTTATAGGGAGAGCAAACATATGCCTTATTTAGCATGTGAGAATGCAAAACAAAGAGACCATTTTGATCACCAAGCTAACATTGCCAGAGAGGTACCAATACCAATGTCTGGCTTAAAATGTTCAGTTCCTTAATTTTAAAATACCTAATTTTCAATCATATTATCAGAAAGAACTCACGTTTTTCTTTCTCATATTGTAACATTCTAAACCATCAATTATAGTGATAGTGATGCACCATACCTCACATAAACGACCTTTTTCAATGTAAAGAAAGCAGCTTTTGTTAAAATATCAGTTATGACTTATGAGTGTAAGGCTATATAAGGTATACTTTGGAAAGTGCATCCAAAATATTGTTACATGTTTGAATTTTTTGTCTCAATATTTGTTAATTATTTTCACAAGCCTAGATTCAATTCACAGCTTTAACGAGGGAGTTATGTTTAGTAAGAGAATGACTTGCATGAATATATATATATATATATATATATATATAATCAACTAATAAAATATTTATAATACATTAAAATTTAATTATGAACGATAACACAAAAAATATAAATATATTTATCTAAAAACATAATATATTATATAGCATATTTTGTTTCTTATCCTTGACCATGTAATAATTGACTAAATAAATTGGAAAGTGGAAGCAGGAAAGGTTGAAACTAATTATAGTAGTTGGCCACAGTAAACGACAGAAAACACCTTTTCAGGCCGGATACGAATGATCTAGTTTCAGAATCTTTAGAACAAAATATCCTAAAAGATATGATTGTTTGCTTAAAAGGGTAACTAATGATAAGAAAGGAACGTTGTACTTTAATCATGACCAATTTAAATTAATTTCTGACCAAAATAAATAAATAAAACATGGATGAGGTTCTGCGTGGCAATTTAAATAAACTTTTGAAATCCGACCTATTTAATTATATCGTACGATTCTAAGTATTTTAAATGGATTATTTACTATTTTTCAAATGTTTGTAATAAAATAATAATTTTTTTTTGATATTATCAAGAATATTTCCTCACTTTTTAAGGTAATAAACTAATCTTTTTTGGAGTGCATGACTGTATTTTCCAATAAGGGTCACTCACATGGATCGAACTATTCGAAAGTTAATTATTTTTTGTGATAAAGGATTAAAAAAATCAAATGGAGAAGGTTGTTAAAATTCAATAAGTGGAAAAAATGTAAGATGGAAAACTGTTCTCTTTCTCTATAATAAGTGAACAATGAATTGTAAGTCATTTTGGCAAAGTTTTTTAAGAAGAGTGCATCTATGATATATTAGATGAGGACTTCAATGCTCAAACTATGGTTCTCTAATATGTTAGTAGTATAGTATGTGCACAGTAAACTGTGTAGTGCAACCTTTTTGCCTAATGCCGACCTTAAAATTAATTAAGCTGAAGGTGGTTTTCACAAGTTGGGAATGTAATCATGGACTTCAAGCTAAGGGCACCATCCTCACATCATATATAAGACTTCAATTTTAAGATTTCTAGGATTATGGCACATCATCATTATGATTACCAAAATTCAACTTAAGACTCTTAAAACTTAAGTTCTTAAAACTATAATATAGTTAATACACTTTTATAAAATAAAGTAGTTAGGTATAAATATGTAATATGTGGACAATGAATACATGATAAGACTTTACTTGATACTCATAAACATATTGCATATAAGAATCAAGTCTTTAAGCCAGAAGTCTATATAAGAGTCTCATAAACATGCTCTAAAACTATTACTGCTGAATTTGGAAGATTACTAATTTTTAATAATTACATGATTAAAGATAATTAGTTTATGATGTCTTTGCCTTAAAGTCCACTTTCCTCTCCATCCTTGCAAAAATATTCTAGTTGTTCTAGTTATAACTTAAAATCACTTATTTCACTATTTAGGTATCAATACGGAACATGATCATACCAATCCAAGTTTATCTATCAATGATTTGTCAATATTGCTCATTTGATTCTTGTCTAGAATTAATATATTATGATAAAAGTAGCTTAGCAAATAAAGTATAGTTTGATGCTTTACTTAGTCTTAAAAAAAAGGATGCAACTAGATGCTGAACAAAACATCACAAATATTATATTACTTAAAATGGCATTATCATCCGAAAGAAGCTTAGAGCCTTAAACTTAGTTGTTTTAATATTGATAACTTTAATTTGTGGATTGTTAAAGGATGGATTAATGGGTTCTTGAAAAGATTTTTTGATAAATGTACCACATATAAAATTGATTGAAGTAACCAAGTTATATAGTGACTCTGATTGAAAACTTGTAAACGACCCATTTGGGCTCGAACCGTGTTCTCCACGTATCTAAATTTTAGATTTAATTATTACTCAGTACCATTATGTATAATTAATTACTGATGCCCTAGAGATTTGTAGTTTGATTTTATTCTCCTTTTCGCTTGCCCTTTTATTATGTCAAGGATTAGGATTCTCTATTGCAGTATTTCTTGGTCCTCTCAAACCCAAAAAATTGACCAGACTTTATTCATGGAGAGGAATCCACACAACAATTGTAGCATAAATTACACAGGGTTCTATGAAATATATGATCTACTAACTAATCAGGTACATCATACAAGTGTGACTTCAGAAAAAGCTAGGCTAAGAATTTTCCATGAATGAGCAAAAGAGGGCGCAGTAGTTTAACAGAAACTTGTTCTATGATAACCAATAACCAAAGTACATGGCCTACCGTTCCCTAAGCAAAGAAACGGGCCTCTACTTCAATAATATTTGATTTGATGGATTAAATGTAAAAAATTGGAATGAGAAGCAGAAAAACAAAAGTGAGATGTACATGAAGTAGTTACTAACGATCCACAAACAAAACGCAAACACCAGACAGGTAGTAATGTATCACCGGAGAGCTAAACAGCACCTGAATTACTTAAATTTGAAACACAAAGAGAATTTCAAAAAATGGAAAATATGATAGTACAATAATAATCTAAGAAGAAGCCTTGGTCTCCTCAGCAGCCGTCTCAAAAGTTTCCCCTGGAACAAGCTCTGGGACATCATCATCATCATCATTCTCCTCAGGCGCAATGGTTGCACCAACACCTGCTTCAGGAGCCTGCTTCTGGAACTGCTCTGCCAGCTTCTTCAGGTTTTCCAAGTTATCTGGTCCTGCATTTTTATTATCAAGATAGGTCTAAGTTGGGAGGAATCATTACAAATTAGATAATATTCAAGGCACATACCTAATTGGTGAATAATGCTGGGGAGTATATCTTGCAACTCTGCAAAACCATAATTGAAGAACAATATGTCAAACAGAGTTCTTAAATTGCACGAAACCTTGACTTAGACCCACAATATAACAAAATTGAAGATATTCAAATGTAATAGATATTATATAAAGGTCCTGATATCCTTAAAAGGCACTCGAGCCTAACACCTACCACACACTAATGCACCCCAAGTTAACATTAACAAAATATTTCACACAACATACAATTAAGATGGCAATACTCATTAGAGCAAACAGCACAAACTCAACTTGGTAATAAGGCATTCCATTAGAAACATGAAATCAGAAATCATGACTCACTCTTTGTTTGTGGGGATCCACTAACCACCCAAGTATTAGCAGCAATGGATGCTTGAACTGAACAAAAAAAGATACCACTCTCAGTAAACTTGAGATATTGAAGCAAAAGAAATAATCATAACATAAAAATACAAGTATTTGAATAATATAGAATGATACTACCTTTAGGGTTGAGAAACTGGATAACAACATCGTCCTTAAAGATGTTGACTTCCTCAATTGCAGGAATAGCGTTCACCCCTATCCTTTTGAGGGTACTCTGAAGCCTTTTGTCATCTGTAGTTGTTGTCTTGTGGACGGCCTTCTTCTTTCTAAACAAAGAAAAGGAAAAAACATAAACAGACTTTTCAACACAAATGCCTTTATTCATTTTAAACAAACAAATGTAAAGAGCAGAACCAATGTTTAATCACAGAAAGACAATCTCCCAACACCCAATGACACATGCCTTATTGGCTTACTTATCAATGCAATGAGAAGAAAAAAGTATCTTGAACTCTACTTCATAGAAATAGACATTGCTTCAAAACTTGACTTTCATTAGAATGGAAAGAGGTCAGTTTCGCATATACCTTCTCACTGTACCCTTTCCACCTGTTCGAACTGAACCGGCCATCTTAATCAACTTTTCCCGATTCATCTGAGTAAAGGCATAGAGAAACAAAATACATGTCAGAGAAGTTTAGAGTTGATGATTCTAATATAAAACCAACCAACTAGATTTTATATATATGTTAAGCCAGCAATCCAAATTTGAAGAGAGTGTCTATTGTCAAGCTATGAAAGCATTTTTTTAACACTAGTTGACTTAGACTTATTACACATTTAACCAAATCATGTCATGAAGAGGCGTGTCCAAGTTAAATTAAGCAAATTTCAGCCAGTGTGTATTCATTCAGTTACTCCAAAACAATTCTCCGAAAACTTAAATAAAAACATGTCTCCAATATTTTTAAGGAGTCCGTCTGAACATCACAAAAACAAAGCTAAGCACCGAAAAAAAACACAAAATTATTTAAAATAATAGAGATATAAATACAAAATGGATCTTAAAAGCCTCCTCAGTTCAGGACTCCAATATTTATCCGCATGTATTATACTCAGAAGAACGAAAGTATAGTTTTTGGTCATCCTCGGAGGAAATTTTAACACAGGTAACAGAAAATAACATATGCAATAATAGTACAGACAAACACTCAATTGAACCACGAACCCAAAAGCTAATCAAATCGTTAACTCCCATACTGAAAACAACATTCCCAAAACCCAATAATAAATCTATCTTCAAACAATTCACCAACTAATACATGATTCTAATAAAATAGAAACCCAAAAACCAAATTGATCTACGAAAATAGGGGCAATATCGGAAAAGGAACAAATTGAAATCATGAAACAGAGTGAAAATGTAAAAATGGGAAGGTCGGAAATGAGAAGTGAAATGAAAAAGGTAAAGAGAAAGACAGTACCTTATTGATGTTAGATTAAGGTCAGTGGCTTAGAAGTAAGAAGGGGTAACCTGAGACCGGTGAAGTAGAAGATAAGGAGTTTGTTTTATATCACCGCATGCAAAAACCCTAGTCTTTTTTATCCCCCTCTCTCTTCATTATAATAAAAATTAAAAAACAAACAAATCCATCTCTGTTGGGCCTGATGGATGACCCAATAACAAAAGCCCAGTTTGGGTTGGTGACATTGAAGCTGAAACAACTCCAAGGTAATGATGTTAAAGTCGAACCTATGTTTCCACCCTTACTTTCCAGAATCAAGTTTCAACATGTGGAAAAATTAGCATATAATTATAATCATTAATTTCAATATAGTTCTTAATTATCGTTCATTATATATCAATAACTTAATATTTAATAAATTTATTTTAAATTAATGGTGGAAATGTGATTATAATTAATAATTATAGATCATGTAATAAATTCCTATATTAGGAAACAATTCCTTCCCCACTTTTTTTTATCTGCTCACAACGATGAGGGGATGACAAGGAAACTTATTTTCTTTCTAAAATGTGAATAATGTATCTCATGATATAAGAAGATAAGTTATCTCTTCTAACTACTAAAATCATGATATGTGTATCATTTAATCATTGTCTATAAAAATATTCCTAAAACTAAATAAAACAATATACATGTTATTCTTTTATTTGCTTGAGAAAATAAGATATTTTATTCTCTAAGTGAATGTTTTGAAAAGGAAGAATAATTATTGAAAGTGTAGTGGAAACCGAGTGCTACCTATTTAGTAACCAATTTTTTTTCCATACTTCATATAGAGTTTTGTTTTTTTTTTCTAAAAACCTGAACTGTTGAGATGCAAGAATAAATTTCAGTAATTTAATTATTAAAAGTGCCCTTAAACAGAAGCAAAATTTATCCCGTATATTGCCATTAATATATGATCCTTTCCCTTTTTGTACCTTGATTCTCTATCTTATTATTATTTTTTTGTTATGGGTTCTACACTTCTACTATTGTAGGTTTTACTTCATTCTAGAATTTATTCAGTGCTATAATGACAGCTTTGCCATGGTGTAAATAAATATTTTAGAACTCATGTGGAATGTTAATATATATATTTATTGGTTTATACCCATTAATAAGAGTAGTACTACTCTTGAGGAGGGCAAAAAAGGTTTTAATTTGTAAAGAAGTTCATGTCGAGGACCCGTGGCGAAGAAGAAATAATGAAGGGTTCTTTAAAGTGTGAAGATTGTGGGAACCAAGCAAAGAAGGATTGTGCATACTCAAGGTGCAGAACTTGCTGCAAGAACAAAGACTTTGAATGCCAAACCCATCTCAGGAGTACTTGGATTCCTGTTGATAGAAGGCGTCAGAGAGTATCATCTACTACTCCTACTCCTAATCCAAACCACCTTCATGGAGGATCAGATGACCCTAAAAGGTACAAGCATAACTCATATTCAGGTACATGTATTTATCCTTTATAAGAAAAGATCCATCATCTATATCTATAATCTATAATACAGCCCTAACAGGTCCGTTTTCCTCTAATTGTTTTCTATCACTCTATTATTATGGATTCTAATATCTGAAAAACAACATTATAATCATAAAAAGGATATCTGAATAGGGAAGCCTAGTGTGCAAGCAATGCTCCCACATGATATCGTCTATAAAAGATAAATGCATATAGCCTTTACTCGTGAGTGAATGAGCTTTTCTGGATTTGAATCCTTGACACTCTATATGTGTGTGTGTCAGGTTTAGAGGAGTTCAAATTTCCAGCTTCAATGAGTTCCATGGCAGTATTCAACTGCGTTCGAGTGCAGTCTATGGATGATACAGTGAAGGAAATTGCATATCAAACATCTATTAACATCGGAGGACGTGTATTTAGTGGTCTTCTTTATGATCAAGGCCCTGATCAACAAAGTTTCAATGGTGCTAGAGGACAAAGATCTACAAACTCTCTTCATCAGCAACATAATAATCTCAATCTTGTTAGTTCTGAAATCCATGATGGTGCAACTATGGCTCAACCATCAGCAGCAGCAGCCACTGCTTATCATCAACCTTTTTTTCCTCCACCTCATGTGTTTCCCTTTTCAGATTCCTTCAAGCCTGGTTTGCCATGATTTTCACACCCAAAGCCTTAATATAACATGAGAAAGGCATTTAGATCCATGTGGGAAAAGAATAGAAAGGAATATATAGGCATTGGTGACAAAATACTAATTACTAATTCAGCTAGTTAGTGCCTTTCTTAAAGAACATTATACATTTGTTGCCTATAACAATTTAGCAAGCTAGTGTCCTACTATGAGTAAGGATTCTCTCCATTAATGGAGAGGCAAGTACCACAAAAATATAAAAAAAAAGTAATATGATAAGACATTTTTATCCTTTTGTATATAATGGAATAACAATTTTGCCATTAAAACTTGTCTCTCCATTAACGGGGAGGATCCTTACTCTCCTACTATATACCCCTTACTCTCCTACTATATACCCCTTACTCTCCTACTATATACCCTTACAAGTAGGTTTTGTAGTTTTGTCTGCTTGTTTTCTTGTGATTTGCTTTTTAGAGCTTTAGTTAATCTTAATGTTGAACGTTCCTACTTTAGTCTCTTTTGTCGTCATTCTATTATACCTTGACAACATCTGCAGTTTCAATTTATAATTCTATATTACTGCAACTATATGCTACTGATTTTAATTGGTTGATTAATTTAAATATAAATTGATAATTATATTAATGAATTATAATTATACTATATGCTACTGATGTTTATGAGTTATGACATATAAAAGTAACAGCAAATATTGTCCCAATTTTATTGCAACAAATTAAAAGTTTTTATATACTACCATCTTAATATTATATGAATAGAATTTTTATAAGTGTCATATAGGAATAACTATAGTATCATCTTAATATTATATGAATAAGCATACATGATAACATAACAAATGGAGATAATCCGTTATTTGTGAAGCTAAGGATTTTTCAAAGTGGTGCACTTTTGTTTGTTTCAATAACAATGAAGGCAAAACCTAGAATGTCTTTTTCCCCTACTTTCATTAATTGAACATTAAAAATTGAGATTATTTTAGTCTGAGGATTACTTTTTAATTTTTATATATACATACACATCTAAAAATGCATCACATAATCAAAGGAACAACAAATATTGTCACGTGTTTTATATGCATAAAATATTATTCTTTTTATTTATTTATCAAAAACCACAATGTTGTGCTTATCCGAGAAATGGAATATTTTTAAAGAAAAATAATTCTATTGAATTATGAAGAAAAAAACTTGAGAACAATCCTCTCAAATAGAAATAAAAGGGAGATGCTATGAAAAAATGTATATATCTGTAAAACATCTTATTTTTTATATGACCATTCTAATGTATCATTGATGTGTATTTGTGAAACCTCTCATATTTTATATAAATTTACACACATCGGTGCATGAACACACATGCACACAGATTCTCGACAAAAAAATATATACGTACATATGCTGATAAAACAATATACACGTACATATACAAAGGAATCTCAATCAAGGAGTTGGATGAATCATTTTGTAACCCTAAATAATGAACAATATGAATCATGATACATTTATTATGAATGTTGTACGAAAGATATTATGAAAGGTCGGCCATACTGTGGAATTTAGTTTTAAGCTAAGTTAGCTTTTGCTGTAAAGTAGATAAACCAAGTGCGCTCAAACTTTTTATAGAAAAGAGGCATTCAGTTTAATGAGGAATATTTCCTTCATTTATATATGTACATGAGAGTTGAGATATAGAAATACATTGAGCGAGAACAATGTGTTATTATGATAAATGATAATAATTAATTTGGATCTTATTAGAACGGTCAAAATTAAAATATGCACACACATAATTATCATATGACAAATAAATAATTTTTAATCCTAATCATCCATGATTGGTGGTAAGATTCAGATTTATTAAGATTCAGAATAATACATATGGCGTATGCACTCTATACACCCATATATACATATACATGCATACAGGCTTTAACTTAACCAATCACAAAATGTTAAAGTCTGCATGATTCTCTCACAAAAACAGGTTTTTGGTACTACTAAAGATATCTATTCATTCTATGAGTAACGAATTAATCTTTTTTAGAATGTATGATTGTCTCTCCCAATAAGTATCGCTCCGAACGATTCAAAGTCCAATTTTTTGTGGTAATGGGTTAAAAAATCAAATGGGGGACGTTGTTAAAATTCAATACGTGGAAAAAATGTAGGATATTGGAAAACTGTTCTCTTTCTCTAAAGTAGTTGGATGACGATCTGCTGTCTCAAAGTCTGTCCCTATTTCCTATCCAAGTCAATTATAAATTGTCACATAAATAAAATGAAAATAAAAAATAACATATTTATCTTATTTTCTGAAATGTGATTAACTTGATACAGTTTTGGGGACAGGTGATCTCATTCCAAGTAGCTTAGCAATGAATTCAGTACAGTGTGTGCATAGTAAACTATGTAGTTCAACTTTTTTGCCTTATGCCGACCTTCAAATTAATTAAGCTAAAGATGGTTTCACAAGTTGGGAATGTAATCATGGACTTCAAGCTAAGTGCACCATACCGACACCATATATAAGGCTTTAATTTTAAGATTTCTAGAATTATGATGATTACCAAAATTCAACTTAACACTCTTATGACTTAAGTTCTTAAAACTATTATATAATTAATATACTTTTAAAAAATAAAGTAGTTAAGTATAAATATGTTATGTGTCAAGAGGGAAAATGCAAATATGATAATACTTTACTTGATACTCATAAACACGTTGTATATAAGACTTAAGTCTTTAAGCCAAAAGTCTACATAAGAGTCTCATAAGATTAGGGGTGAACATGCTCTAAAACTACCACGGTTGAATTTGGAAGATTACTACTTTTCTATGATTACTTAATTAAAGATAATTAGTTTATGATGTCTTTGCCTTAAAATCCACTTTCCTCTCCATCCTCCCAAATATTTAGCTGTTGTAGTTTTAACTTAAAATCATTTGATTTACCATTTAAGTCTCAATACGAAACATGATCATACCAATCCAAATTTATATATCTATAATTTGTCCATAACTGGTTGTCATGGGAATGCACACACACAACATATTGCTCATTTGATTCTTGTCTTGAATTAATGTATTATGATAAAAGTAGCTTAGCAAATAAAGTATAGCTTGATGCTTTACTTAGTCTTAAAAAAGGGATGCAACTAGATGCTGAACTAACCATCACAAATACTATATTACGTAAAATGTCATTATCATGGGAAAGAAGCTTAGAGCCTTAAACTTGGTTGCTTTAAAATTGATAACATTACTTTGTGGATTGTTAAAGGAAAATGGGTTATTGAAAAGATTGTTTGATAAATGCACCACATATAAAATTGATTAAAGTGGCCAAGTTTTACAGTGAAGTCTAATTGGAAACTTGTAAACGACCCATTTGGGCTACGAACCGTTTTCTCCATGTATCTTAATTTTAGCTTTAATTATTACTCAGGTACCATTATGTATAATTAACTACTGAGCACAATTGGCAAAAGCAACAAATCATTCTGAGCACTTGCTGTCTAACAGAGTAACACAATCTTTGAAACTCATTATTTGTCACTTCATCTATCACTTTGTTTAACAAATGTATTATATATGGATATAGTAAGTAACCACTAACAGACTAAGAATTTGTCTTCTTAATTTTCATCAATCCAACATGTCATTACAAATAAATGGAACATTGATTTCTCATATTTAATATATCTAATTTTATGAATCAAAATAGATATACCATTTTTTTGTTCTGCTTCAACTCTAGCTCATAAAAAAGGGTACATTATTTAAATTTCTTGGTACTTTATTATTTTCGCACTGTTATCGCAAATTATATTATTGAGTTTGCTACAGTTACTCCGTCTTTGGAAGACTGATAGCTTTTGATAATTTTGCATAATATTGACAATATCACATGTTGGTAACTGATCCATCTAAATAAAGAATAGGATGGAACTACAGATTATATAGTGATTAAGAAAACGAGGATGCATTCAGATATGAGATGGCCCATTTTTTCAAAATTCATTTAAGAAATAACTAACCACCAAAGTACAAGGCCTATGCAAACACCAGACAGGTAGTAATGTATCACCCGAGAACTAAACAGCATCTGAAATACTTAAATTTGAAACACAATGAGAATTTGAAAAAATAGAAAATATGATAGCACAATAATAATCTAAGAAGAAGCCTTGGTCTCCTCTGCAGCAGTCTCAAAAGTTTCCCCTGGAACAAGCTCTGGGACATCATCATCATCATCATTCTCCTCAGGCGCAGTGGTTGCACCAGCACCTGCTTCAGGAGCCTGCTTCTGGAACTGCTCTGCCAACTTCTTCAGGTTTTCCAAGTTATCTGGTCCTGCATTTTTATTATCAAGATATGTCTAAGTTGGGAGGAATCATTACAAACAGATACAAATTGAGATAATATTCAAGGCAGATACCTAATTGGTGAATAATGCTGGGGAGTATATCTTGCAACTCTGCAAAGCCAAAATTTCAGAACAACATGTCAAAAAGAGTTCTTAAATTTGCACGAAACCTTGACTTAGCCCCACAATATAACAGAATTGAAGATATTCAAATGTAATACACATTATACAAAGGTCCTGATATCCTTAAAAGGCACTCGAGCCTAACACCTACCACACAAATACTAATGCACCCCAAGTTAACATTAACATGATATTTTACACAGTATACAATTAAGTTGGAAATACTCATTATAGAGTAAATAGCACAAGCTCAACTTGGTAATAAGGCATTCCATAATAACGAAATATGAAATCTGAAATAGTGACTTACTCTTGGTCTGTGGGGACCCACTAACCACCCAAGTATTAGCAGCAATGGATGCTTGAACTGAACAAAAAAAGAGAATGATAAGTATTGAATAATATAGAATGATATAGTAATCATAATATACAAATACAAGTATTGAATAATATAGAATGACACTACCTTTAGGGTTGAGAAACTGGATAACAACATCGTCCTTAAAGATGTTGACTTCCTCAATTGCCGGGATAGCGTTAACCCCTATTCTTTTGAGGGTGCTCTGGAGCCTTTTGTCATCTGTAGTTGTTGTCTTGTGGACTGCCTTCTTCTTTCTAAACAAAGAAAAGGAAAAACATAAACAGAGTTTTCAACTCAAATGCCTTGTTCATTTTAAACAAACAAATGTAAAGAGCAGAACCAATGTTTAATCACAATGCATAATAGTTTTTTATAACAGAAAGACGATCTCCCAACACTCAATGACGCATGCCTCATTGGCTTACTTATCAATGCATTGAGAATAAAAAAGTATCTTGGACTCTACTTTATAGATATTGAAATTGCTTCGAAACCTGATTTTCATTATACCTTCTCACGGTACCCTTTCCACCTGTTCGAACTGAACCGGCCATCTTAATCAACTTTTCCCGATTCATCTGAGTAAAGGCATAAAGAAACAAAATACATGTCAGAGAAATTTAAAGTTGATGCTTCTAATATAAAACCAACCAACTAGATTTTATATATATGTTAAGCCAGCAATCCAAATTTGAAGAGAGTGTCTATTGTCAAGCTATGAAAGCATTTTTTTAACACTAGTTGACTTAGACTTATTACACATTTAACCAAATCATGTCATGAAGAGGCGTGTCCAAGTTAAATTAAGCAAATTTCAGCCAGTGTGTATTCATTCAGTTACTCCAAAACAATTCTCCAAAAACTTAAATAAAAACATGTCTCCAATATTTTTAAGGAGTCCGTCTGAACATCACAAAAACAACGCTAAGCACTGAGAACAAACACAAAAGTATTTAAAATAATAGAGATATAAATACAAAATGGATCTTAAAAGCCTCCTCAGTTCAGGTCTCCAATATTTATCCGCATGTATTATATTATACTCAGAAGAACGAAAGTATAGTTTTTGTTCATCCTCGGAGGAAATTTTGACACAAGTAACTGAAAATAACATATGCAATAATAATACAGATTAAGACTCAATTGAACCACGAACCCAAAAGCTAATCAAATCGTTAACTCCCATACTGAAAACAACATTCCCAAAACCCAACAATAAATCTATCTTCAGACAATTCACCAACAAATGCATGATTCTAATAAAATAGAAACCCAAAAGCCAAATTGATCTAGGAAAATAGGGGCAATATCGGAAAATGTAAAAATGGGAAGGTCGGAAATGAGAAGTGAAATGAAAAAGGTAAAGAGAAAGACAGTACCTTATTGATGTTAGATTAAGGTCAGTGGCTTAGAAGTAAGAAGGGGTAACCTGAGACCGGTGAAGTAGAAGATAAGGAGTTTGTTTTATATCACCGCATGCAAAAACCCTAGTCTTTTTTATCCCCCTCTCTCTTCATTATAATAAAAATTAAAAAACAAACAAATCCATCTCTGTTGGGCCTGATGGATGACCCAATAACTAAAGCCCATTATTTGGCCTGGACTCATTTGGGCTTAAATAAAGGAGTTGGGTTGGTGACATTGCTGCTGAACAACTCAAGGTAATGGTGGTAATAGTGTAATACTAATGCTGGACTAATATTATTTGAGAAATTTTCATTTAACTAATTACACCAACCTTACCTTACACAAGCTTTATGTAACTTAAAGTTGATATTGTTGCACTCACTTCCTCTAAAAGATGATATTTAAAGTACTCACCTAATCTTCTACTATAACTTTTAAAGTTCATGCAAGGAATGCCACAAGTAATTAATTCATACACTTAAAACATGGTGTGTGGCCTTATTAAAAATAAACCCATTTTCAAACTTAAAATCATACTCTCACACACATAAATACAAACTTAGGGATGCCAATAAATACTTGAATATGCGGGTATCCACCAATAACGCTCACAACGGGTTGGATCTAGATTCGTGTTTTTGAACTTGTTTTAGTGGATGACTTGAGAAGTGTACAAGTTGACGCCCTTAACAAACAGGCAGAGCATATATTCACATTTCTTAAGTTTTCCTGAACGATCCTCCCCTTGAAATGGTTGAACATAATCTTATTCTACATGCATGAAGAAAATTTGAAAAAGTGAAGATTGGTTTATTCACAACTGGTGAGACCAAAACGTTTCCAAGTTAAGTAAAAGCTTAATTAACTTTTTGTAAAATATGATAAAGTATAAGTAGCAATTTATTCACACCCAAAATATGAGAATAGTATTGGAGGGTCCAGTACAGGTTGGGATGACAACATGTGTCCTTTCATAGTTTTTAATGATATAGATTGCAAATTATTTTTAATTAAAAAATAATTTTTAATCTTTAAAGCAGTCTGAGCTCCACACTCTATACTGGACCTTCCAGTATTGGAGAGGACTCAGCCCAAGCTATAGGGAAAATGTGGGATGATAGTTTTATCTTTTTATATACATGAAATAATATTTTTTTCATTAACTAAAAGAAAACGAAAAACTCTATTCTTTAAAAGGATTCCTATTCTTTACTTTGAATAAGAGTCCCGGGGATGATTATTCACTTTTCCAAAATAAAATAAGTAAATATCAAAATGTAAATTTAAGTGGCAGACAGTTTTAATTCTCAAAGCATAACTTCTATTATTGACTGGATCAATATATGGGACTATAGGCCTAAACACCTTTCTTCTAAGTTACTAAAGAGAAAATTGCATGTTTACATTTAACAAAATTCCCAACAACAAAAAAAACTCTGTTCATAGCAGATTCAAAACAATTAAAAAATTTAAGGAAAAAACAACACTAGTAATTAAAGTGGTGACTGATACAAGTGGTGTTCTAACTTTCTTAATTATGTGAACAAATATTGCTATATACTTCTTCCTTTAAAAAAAGGCTTCTTTTTGCATGGAGGTGTTTTAACTACTAATCTTAAAAGGTTTATGTAAATAATATGGATACCAACAATGAAAAATAATGACATACAAATTTAGTATTACTTTACGCTTGGCACTTACATATTCGAAATTAGTATCTTTTATGTCTTTAAGATAATATTTTAGTTCAAATTAAAAATCTATATTTAGTATATTTATTTTTCAGAACCTTTCTATTTTGAATAAAATAAATATCGTATATGTTCATTGAAAAAGCTTGTGCACTACTTTTTGTATGCTTTTGTGTGGTAATTTTAGACTTGCCTCGTTTATAATGATGGAAAGTAGCATCCCTAAAATGTGAATCAAGTTCACCCGTGGCAGTTGAACACCACAAACCAATATAATTAATTATGACATTCAACATTGATATTCTCACTTTTTTTTTCATTTTCTAGTTATTTTATAATCATTTATAAAAAATTTCTTCAAGGATGGTCAATAATTGTAAAATATGTGTGAAGATAACTTTGCAAACAACGATGTGATATGAATATGATGAGTATTATCCTATCACATAACACTTCACCACTAATGTTAGCCTGTTAGGGATAAATATAAGTGAGAAATTATTATGTGGTCCTAGATATCAATTATATTTTTTTATTAATTTGGAATAAACTTATTTGATTTGAAATTATTAATGTAAAATCAGTAGGGATTTGATTTCAATAACTATTATGGACCATATAACAATTTCATGATGAAATAATTTGGAATAAAACTTATTTGCATGATTGTATATTTTGTAAAGGATAAGTAGGGTTTCCTTAAAGTTACATTGCTTGTAAAGTGAGTAAATAAATATGTACTTATTTTTAAGTTAATAGGTTAAGATAAAGATACCCTTCATAAACAATGAGTTAGCCCTATAGTTAAAATCCTGTAAAAGGGTAAATGTCAATGTTAAACCCTTAGGATCAATATTAACCGTAGGGTGAAAACATTACCATTAGTTGTAAACTTGTCATTCAACTTTTTACTTGCGTTGTATTCAAATTTTCACCTTAGAAGGAAATTTTCCTCTCCATTAAGATCTATCCACAATATTCGTACGTGAAAAATGAGAGATTTACCTCATGTTCGATATGTTCTTTCATATGGTGTAATACAATGTAGATTCATTTACTTATATATATATATATACATGTAATATGCAGTTTCAATCGTTCCATGCAGTAGTTTTGGGCTCTGTACATTGGGATATAGAAGAAATACAAGTAATACTAATTCAAGAATATCTGCTAAATGATAATAATTACTCACAAAATTTCACAACCTGGAAAACCCATTCAATTTGTTGACAACAATGCAAAACTGAAACCTATCTTACACTCCAATAGCTAATACTTAATTATACACATCTTATTTGTTGAGCAAGGCTATTTGCACAGTTTCTTCTGTGTATTAACTTATTTGAAAAGTGGTGAAATTTATCTATAGATTTATTAGGTTGTGAGCAATAGAGTGGGGAGGATTTGTGAGCATATGAACAACTTCTCTCATTGTAGGCCTTGTGGGTCCCATTTCTTTAACACACATCATAGCTATATTGAACATATGGATTACACTTGTCAAAGGGTAATGAATGATCCTGGGGTCCACCACTGCTAACACTGATGCTGTATCTGACGGCTGACAGAGTTCTGATGTTGTTTTCTTGATCCATCCAACGATGTCTATTCCATCTCCAAACTCACTCACTGGCTTTCTTCCTACTATCAGCTCCAACATCACTATGCCGAAACTATACACATCGCTTTTCTCGTCTACTTTCAGTGTGTAATCAAACTCTGATTAATCATTCAACACCCCATTAGAAACTAAGCATTGAACAAGACCAATTTCTAAGACATAACCAAGCCATGCACACACAAAATATTGATTTATCTATGGAGTTTGAAATTAAATATAATCCAACTATTTCTCTATCTTTTTTTGTTGAGGAATCATATATATACGTAAATCAAAATTATTTCATATTACTTATATGGAAAAAAATCAATTAGACATAAACAATGATACATGAATAATTGAATGAAAATGTAAAAACTCTTCCCGATGAACTCTATCCAATTCTTAGGTTGGTCTCATGCAAATAAATGTATGAGAAGTTTCAACTGAAAATAAGAAAAAGAAGGAAAACTCACCTGGAGCAATGTAGCCATAGGAGCCAACGGTAAAGGACTTGGACTGAGAAGCTCCATGATCATGCAAGAACTTGGCAAGTCCAAAATCAGCAACATGTGCCTCAAAGTCTCCATCCAACAATATATTATTGGATTTAACATCTCTATGAATAATGAGAGGTGAACAATCATGGTGCAAATAACACAATCCCTTAGCTGCTTCAACAGCAATCCTATACCTCATTTCCCACGTCAAATGCCCTCCTTTTGAACCATGCAGCCACTCCTCCAAACTCCCATTAGCCATATACTCATACAATAATAAATTTGTGTCCTTATTGGAGACATACCCTAGAAGCTTCATTATGTTCCTATGCCTTATCTTCCCAAGTGTTTCAATCTCCGCTTTGAATCCATAATCGTTGCTTCCACTTCCTTGACTCACCAAACGCTTTATTGCCACGTCAGTTCCGTTTGCCATGGACCCGCGGTACACGATCCCTGCTTCTCCTTTCCCTATTATGTTCTCTTCCTTCAAGCATTCAACTACCTCTTCCGCTTCAAAATCAAGCTTTTGAAACGCCGTTAAATTCCAAGACATTGAATTTCGAATCTTTCTCTTCCTCATCGTGTATACTGTTACGAAAACAAGTAACACCGTCGTGGCAAGAGTAATCACAATGATAATGTTCTTAGTTGATTTAGAACTATGGCTATTATGAACGTTGTCGTTTAAGTACACCAACGAAGGGCAAGAGAGTTGATGAGCTGAACATAGGTTAGGGTTTCCAAAAAATGAACTATTGTCGAAGGCCAGAAATTGACCACCAGAGGGAATTCTACCTATGAAGTTGTTGTTGGAGAGATCTAGGGTTGTGAGACTCGTCATGAATCGAATTTCATCGGGAATTGGACCCGATATATCATTTACTGATAGATTCAAAATGCTTAAGTCTATAAGATTCTGAATCCCTTTCGGAACCTCTCCAACTAACATGTTCCGGCTAAGATCAACCGCGGTTAACGAAACACAACGAGTCATTTCAATTGGGATTGGCCCGGTGAGGTTGTTGCCACTCACGTTGATCTTCGTCAACACTGGTAACTCAAACACTTCCCCTGGGATTTCACCAATGAACTGATTCGTGTTTAGCGATAGAGTCTGCACGCTTTTGAGGTTCTTCAACGTTGGAGGAATTTTCCCAGTGAACAAATTGTTGGAGAGTGTGAGGATCCAGAGAGAATCGCCAGAAATGTCGGAAGGTAGTTCACCGTTAAAACGGTTATTGTCGAACTCCATGATGTTGACATAAGGTAGTTTGAAGATCCCTGCAGGAACTGGTCCGTTGAGGAAGTTATTGGAAACTCGAATCTTGAGCAAAGACTTACAGTTCCCAATTTCTTCAGGAATAGGACCATGGAAGAAATTGTTAGTGAAGATAAATGTTTTTAGCCTTCCTCCTTTACACAAATCCTTGGGAATCAAACCGGTGAGGTGATTCCTCGTGACATCAAAGTACTTAAACTTTCCATTCTGACCAAGGTTTGAGGGAAGCACATAAGAGAAGTTGTTGTCCCAAATCTGAAACGTTTCCAGGTTCGGAAGTTCTCCAACGAATTCAGGAATTGAGCCGCAAAGCTTGTTCTGGAAGAAACTTATAAGAGTGAGGTTTTTGAGCTGAGAGAAAGTTTCCGGTATCTCTCCGATGAAGTCGTTGATGGAGAGATCCAGCGACATGAGGCTGATCATGGAAGAGAGCTCCGTCGGAATAGCACCTCTGAGATTGTTCATTTGCAAGAACAAAGTGTGTAAATTCGTCAACGCTCCCAAACTCGATGGAATCTCACCGCTCAAGTTGCAGCTAGCTAAATCAAGAAGCTGCAAATTTTGAATGAAACCAAGCTCTTCAGGGATTCCACCTTCATATGCATTGTTATAACCTAAATAAAGCTCCTTCAGCGTCTTCAACATACCCAAACTCTTTGGTATCTTACCAGTTAAGCAGTTCGCAGTTAAGCTTAAATACTCCAAGCTCTGAAACTCGGAGTAACTCTCTGGTATCTCCCCTGAGAAATAGTTACCACCGAGGTGAAGAAACTTGAGTTTCTTCAGTTTAACCATTTCCTCAGGTAAAGGTCCTGTGAAGTTGTTATCATAAGCATCAAGGGCCTCAAGCTGAGGCATTGAAAGAGTGACTTCACCAGGAAAGTGACCTAAGAAGACGTTGTGAGAGATGTTGAGGAGTCTGAGTGAAGTGAGGTTAGCAAGCTCTTTTGGTAGCTCACCAGTGAGATTATCCTGAGAGATGGTTAGATTCACAAGCTTGTCCAAAAGTCCAATCTCTGAAGGAATAGAACCATAGAGGGGAATGAAGGATATATTAAGTGAAATGACTCTGAGATTTTGGTCACATTTAACACCTGAGAATGAACAGTGTGCAGAAATAGAGATAGAATACTTCCAGTCTTGAAGTGCGTCACCTTTGGAATCTCTTCCCTTCATGGATTCTTTCACCTTCAGAAGCACATCCATGTCGCTAAATGATGAAGAACATGCAGTTAGCCAAATGAGGATAACAGAAAACAGGATATAACATTCAACACGAATACTCATATCTCTTTCTGTTGCTTTATTTTGATGTGGGTTTCTCTCCTCTCATGTATCTTAGGTATTCATTTGGACGTGCTTAATTTGGAATTGACACCATGCACTCTTACATATAAATATACCATTATACATTATACTATGTTAATTATAAAATTACATATGCATCATGGTATCAAAGTGGCATACGCCAGTGAAATACTATTTCTATTTCTATGGAATCAAGAAAATGCCGTTGAAAGTGGACGCCAAAAGGGAGAAAATAGTGTGTTTTAGTTTTTTAATGTGCCTACATTTATCCTTTATATTTTAATTATTATTGTAGAAAGTCTTAGTGCTTATATATTAAGTTTGTTAAACATGAAGTGCATAATTCATTACCAAAGAGGACATTATTCTTAAAATGCATATAAAAATCAAATCATAATAACATTTATTATTTTACCCTTCAAATTACACTGAAAAATATAATTGTCTTATCTATTCTGACTCCAGCAAATTGGTACCAATACAATTTTCTATGTTGATTCCAATGCTGGTGGTCCAACAAGACCCAACAAGACACTAGTTAGGATGAGAAGTTATTTGCTTAATATTTTTTTTTGTTTTAAAATATATATGTAATAATTAATGTATGTAAAGTTATTTTTTTACAATGGTAGTGAGATGTTTGAACTTATGATAGCATCATGTAAACTACCAAAACCCTTCACTACTAGCTTAATCTTTGTGGTCTACATGAATGTACTTTTAACAACTTTTCAACTAAAAATTGATAGGCAGTAGTGAGTACATTAATATTACTATCTGCAATTTTGCA
The DNA here is from genome assembly GCA_009771035.1 of Lupinus albus. Taxonomy (NCBI): domain Eukaryota; kingdom Viridiplantae; phylum Streptophyta; class Magnoliopsida; order Fabales; family Fabaceae; genus Lupinus; species Lupinus albus. The sequence continues at coordinate 1,184,797 of CM019999.1, forward strand.
CTATTAATTTGATGGCCTATAATGTAAAAATACCTTACCACTTGTTGTTAAGTCCACTCGTGGACTTGAACTTAGCTTTTTTATAACAAAAATTCAATCTCTTTATTAAAGGAGGATTAAGCTTTTCCATGAGCCTGAATTTGGAATTAAACAAAAGTGATTTTACGTGGATGACTTGCTAAAATGCTTTTGGTATATTAATGGGTGGGATAATGACAGAACCGTAATTCTATTATTGTTCATGAAAAGGCAAATGCTCAAAGCATCTATTCTCTGTTTATAAAAAATTTCAACGACTATCCACCACCAGATATTGCAGAATCGTATTCTATATGTGATTAAAGTATATATATATATATATATTATGTTTTGACATAATTTTAAAATAAATTACTTTTATAAATGTATGGCAAGTGGTTCCATCCCTAAAATTCTTCGGTTAAATAAGGAGAATATGTTGAATCTCATTTATTTCTTAAATAAAAGTTGTCCACTAAAATTAAACAAATTTGTATGTATGTATGATAAAGCTAGCTAGTTAGAGACTATTGGTAAGAAATTTGGGAAATTTTGAAATAACGAAGTTAAGTAAGAAAAATGTTTTCTTTAATAGTATTGTGGGTGATAATTTTTAGTAGTCCATTAAATTTTGGATAATTTTTTTGAAATATAAAATAATTAAAAATAAATAAAAGATAGAAACAAATTAATTTATAATAAAAAAATGTTAAAAATCATTGTACCGACATGGGCCCTTGCCTTATGTGGATAGTTTTGGAGTAAAAGATTATGAGCCACAATAAATGGAGGCCTAGCGCATGCTTCTAAAAATTGTTGGTCAAATATTGCATTTTGTCAAAGCCTACAATGATTGCGAGTTAGAGACATCGTTAGTCTCCATAAGATTATTCTGTTATTGACACTTTCGTTTTCTTCTGTATAAGTGATACAGTGGGGAGAGAGATTTACTTGAATACATATCCATGTAAAGAATATCAATAAAATATTAATAATACATAAAGAAATTAATTATAATTAAAATTTAGTCATAAATAATAATACAAAAAACATAAATAAATTTGTCTATAAATATAACGTGTGGTATGTGATTGAGTAATAATATGCGCTATGTTGACATGGTGGAAACGTGTAAAGTGTGGATCATGTTCATTCCCAAAGTTGAGCACTATAAACCACTGATATAGCATCCACTGATACCAAGTTGCTTAGATTTACTGCTTACTTGGGATAGAATATTCGATGTGAATAGATCGTGCATTATATATAGTCAGCTATGTTTTCTGTATTAATAATAAGCATGTCTCATGACTAATGTGGAAACACCTCTAAAGTTAGCATGCAACATGTTCCTTCTGCCAGTTCAACACTGTACTCTATATAGCACTGGTTAATAGCTTAGAACGAGAGTAGTACTAAATAGTTACAGAAAAACTTACATTTTTCATGTTACTACCAAATTTTATGAGGCATTGAGTCATCTTAAGAACAACAATATGATAATGGTCAAACTAATGTGCTTGTGCCACAGATAAGTATTTTTGTATTGAAAATGATGTTTAATATATTTACAAGTTTTGATAAGAACTTCTGAATTTGGTTTTCCAATGTTGGCATTCACATTTTATATTTCTTAACCAGTGTTTTTGGGACACTCTTTAACACAATCATTTTTTATTTTTCTTTCATTTCATTAAGCACATAAACAGCCTCTTCCGAATCCCTTTCACATTCTCTTAAGCAAGTGATTATTATGATTGGTCCCATGAACAATTTTCAACAGTGTCACAAACAATATATTGATTTCAAATTACGGTTAGCACAAAATTCTGATAACCGTGAAAATCTAGATTTCACTTCAGTTTTTATTTGGAAAAACTAGATTTGACTTCGGCATTTGGAAAAATACATTAATCCTATTCTTTGACAATAGTCTTGCATCTCTCCTTGTTATTACAAAATAAGTTTAGTTATTGAATATTACATTATTGGCCCATGTGTTTTTTGTGCATAATTTAAGGTAATATTGTGCAACAGCCCCATCCATTGCACCAGCTTTCGATGAGTAATGATAACTGGTCCTTAAATAATCTTCTATTAATCATCACATACCAAAAAATGGAATAAACATACTGTGTAATACTTATGACTCAGAAACAAAAAGAGATTTCAAATAAGGTTCAACTGATTTAACCCATCAAATGATTTAGTTAGATTAGATAACGTAATATATAATTAATTATATTTACAATTATATAATTATTGAATTGGATAAAGAGGGTTACAACTTACAAATAACGTTAATAGATCTAAACGTATAAGAGCTCTTAATCTAAAATCAAGCTGGTATAAAGCCAAATAAAAATAAACAATGAAAACAGCCAATTACATCATTAAGTTTGTAATAAGAGCCGTAACAAAAGAAAACAAAAGAATAAGAGCCGTAACAAAAACAAGTACGTTAGAAATCAGAGACTAACCCCATACCTTGACGCTTAAATTTTTCTACTTAGTTTCATGTTAGGCAGTGCAACAAAATTAAAGATTAAAAGAACTCAAAGTCTGGGAAGACTTTAGTAATTTTATTCCTTGTTAATGTTAAACACCACTCAATGTTAATTGTCACGCTATGTTGAAGATTGTAAAAGAACTTAAAGTCTGGGAAAACGGGTACAACGCCATCATCCATTAACAAACATGTTTGCATCCAAATATCCACTTAAGTCTGGGAAACAAAGCTTAAAGCGTTGAATAATTAATTAGAATGTATAAAAAGCTACAAAGTACATTAACATGGAAAAGCAAAATTTTACCTTACAAATATCAAGCAAACAGACAGGGGTTATACAAAAATGTTGGCAGTCACCATATACATTAGCTGGTAACTGAACATCTATTCCCACTTCAGCTCTCGTTTTTCTTCTTTTTCCCTTTCTTTTTGCTAGGCTGTTCCGGGGATTCTTCCGGTTCTGCATGCTTTTTCCTCTTTTTCTTCTTTTCTCCTGCATCCAAATTGTCCCCGTTCTGTAACTCAGCATTGTCAGTAGAATCCTTCTTCTTTTTCTTCTTTTCCTTCTTCACAGCTACTGGTTCAGGTTCCTCCCCATCAGCTTGTAAAGTTGCATCCTCTTCTATTTTTTCCTCCCCCTTTTTCTTCTTTTCTTTCTTTTCTTTCTTTTCTTTCTTTTCTTCCTTCTCTTCCTTCTTATCAGTGATAGAAGGCACTGGTGTGTCCTCATCCATTGCAGAATTAGTCAATTGCCCAATAACTGAATCAGCTGAAGGATTATATGTCTGCAAAGGAAAGGACCAGCTAGTCAGTGCAGAGAGAAAATTACATGGATATCAAAACAGAAACAAAATAGACATGACCATACCTTAGCTGGAGTAATCAGTCCACCACTTCCCTTCTTTCTATCCTTGTCATATGATTCTATCAAGGGCTTCCCTTTGGCAGAACCAGCAAAACGACCTAATTCTTTTCCTTCAAGGCTCCTCAAACGTGCTTCAAGCTACATAGAAACTTGTGTGAGGAGGGCATGACAGTAAAAAATCATGGCGGAAAGCTCAAACAAGGTAAAACAAGTACCTTGAGTCTGTTCTCCAATCCCATAGAGTTATCTTGGGGTTCTCCGAGAGCATCACACCTGATAGCCAATGCTGCCTTGGCAGCAAGTGAACGAGAAATCTTCCCCTTGAGCTTAGGAGCTGCTTGGCCAATTAAAGATGCATGGTAAATAAGTCCGTACTTGGGAGTAGCATGCTTAGTCTTCAGTGCCCTAAAGAGAGCCTTCTCAGCACCAAGAATCTGCACAGTACTACCAGGCTGCTTTGCAAGATTCATTAAGCTACCTCCATGGGCAATGAGGCGAGCACCAACAAGCTCCCCAACCAGGGCAGTCAAATTGGGTGCAATGGTGTTCATCCTACTTTTTAAATAATCAAAGAGCTGTGCTCTGTATTCAGAAAGAGACAAGACCTGGTCGCAGAGTTCCCTAATATTTGCCAAATCAAGCTCACCAATTTCAGTTCCCATGGAAATTACAGATGCCTCCTTTAGTTCTGCCTCAACCTCCTCTGGCAAAATCTGTAATATTTTGGACGATGAAATTTTTTATAAATTTTTTAAATCACAGTAGTGCATTTAAAGTATCAAACATGTAAAACCTATTAGCATTTGCCTAAAAAACATTATAGATGCAGAAAACATAATTCATCATGGTTAACAAAGCTAACATATGTACAGAGCATAAGTAGATAAAAAAATTGTTAAATTTATCTAGAACTAGAATATTTATTAATGAACAAGATATGCAATGCAAAAAATGTAAAATTATTTGTACAGTAAGTTACAAACGAATGTAATTCAACCTCAGAGAAATCAAGCGCTGCTGCATTAATGCGATCACCCATCAACTTGACTGCTTTTGCATAATGGATGTTGTCCTGTATTATTTTAGTAAGCTCTGGAAAATGCCAACCATACCATTCTCGAACCCTCATGGCATATGTATTCAACTCTTTATCAAGATCATCAAGTAAACCAATAGCCTGGACAATCATGGTATCCACCTATAAAAGCAGCCAAAAAAGTCAGAAAATAATTATCGAAACAAGTCAGAAAAATGAGAGAATAATCATACCAAAATTTGAATCTTTAGACTTTCCACTAAAACGTTTTAAGGATTGCTCATAACTAGAAGAGCACAAATTGATAGGTCACTTATTAGCAGCCAAAATATGGTACTCAAAAATGGAAAATGGCATGCAACCAATGTAATCCAGATAATTCATCAGGAATGTGCATACAACAGTTGATCGTGATGATAAGATGGTGCAAGTCATGGATAAGACAAGTTGTCTACTCTTCTAAAGTATGTCTTTTAGGAGTAGATGTGTACAACATTTAAAAGAGGATCATTGATGCATTCTAAATTATTCTAGCAATGTTACATGCCTTACATGTTTGTTAAAAAACAATTTGCATAACTTATTTCGAATAACATCAGATTTTAACTTTTATCAATCAATAACTAGACCTGGGAATAATTCTTTCAAGGCAGAGTTATTAAAATATGGACATCAAACACTGGCATATCTTCCAAGATGGTAACATGAGCACCTATCCGCCATTAATGAGACTAAATTAATAAATAGAGGGGTATGATATGAGCATTAACACGTGAAAAATTCAACAGGTGATGTGCACATTGTATTAAAAATATATCACGGCAAAAGAAGGTGATAAACAGTAACTCCATAATCATCATATCTTCAGAGTCCACAGAAAACACACCTTATCTGCACTAAATTTGAGCTTGTATCTGGATAAGCTATGGGATAAACCCAAGCTCATTGGGGCCATATCTTGTACAGCTAGACCAGATATGAGTTCCGTTAAATGATTTCTAACACCTCTCATCAACTCCATCACGGAATTGTTATGAAGACAATCAATTTTCTGTAGATTTAAATGAAAACATTTTAGCTAAAAAAGATGAGTGAAACCTAAAGAAGCATCATAAGTTTATATGGAGAACTAAGGTAGTATACCAGTTTCTCCTTAATCAAATTCCCAAGCTTGGAATCAGCCACAGCTAGTGTTTCATTTTCACAATGAACACGCAAGAACTTGCGTAGACCCTTGCTAGCTTTCCCCTCAATCAGCAAAGTAGCTGCCTCTAGAGCTTCAGAAGTGTTCTCAAACTTCGAGAAAGCTTTCAACTTGACAACCTAGTTTGACACCAGTTAGGGACTAGATATTAGAAACTTGAATATCAATATAGCATATGCGCACATAAAAAGGAGTGCACCGGCACGCGCAAAATTAAGATTGGAGTGTAGAGAATATAGTGAATACCTGTCTAGCAGAATCTACACTGGAAAAATCCTTCCATAAGTCCTACATAAGAGTAAGAGAATCGGATCAATGTTAGACAGAAAATGGAAAAATGAAACACAGTAAACATAAACTATTACAAGTTCAATTTCAAGCAAATCAAATCACGGAATATCTGATAAAAATAAAACATTTCTTACTTGAAATGTTAATAAAATGTGATAACTAACTATGTAACTATACCTCGACTTTGGAAAGCTTGCCTTCATTCAGAACCTTAAAAAGGGCAAACCCTGCGGGTGTCTCAAACAGCACAAGCATTTTTATAACTTCCTATAAAACAGATCACCATGTTAAAAAACTTCAAAAAATGATGACAAACTAAAATACAATAAACTCTACCTAACATTCAAGTTTACAGATATAAAAAAACATGAATTAAAGGATAACAAAGAGTTTAAAGCTTTAAGATCTAGAAGAATAAACCTTATGTTGAGACTAGAATTGCGGAAAGAGACAAAAAAGAAGAGGAAAAAAATGAGTTAGAGAGTTGAGGTGGGAGCAACAAGAACCTGGGTTTCGAAGGTTGATGACAAGTAGGGTTTAAGAAATCACACGAAAGGGGCGGCATAAATATGTAGACATGATTTTGTATTATTAACGGCCCATTTTTGCCATATCGACCGCACAATGGGCCGGGCCCAATAATATTCATTAATGTGTATGATCAACATTAGTTTATTATCCAAAAAAAGTTAATATTGCTTAATGAACTTGATGGTCTTGATCCTAATTTATTGATTTAATGTTTATGGAGATTCATCTTTCTTTTTTTTGCGAGTGGAAGTTATGAAGGAGAAGGGGTGGTAAGGGGTGAATAAGTCATTGTTGTTGTAAAACAAAACCAATGTTCAAATGCTAGTAGCTTAGCATCAAGCAAGCACCGTCCATCAAAGTAGTATAATGTTTGATAACTTTGTCATCCATAGAAATTTGTGAAGATATTAATCCTCTAAACAAATTTATCACCTATAAATTTATTATGATGATAAATTTGTGAAGATACATTATTCTGCTAAGTTATTCATTATATTAACAAATATTTGATTTTCTTCTTTACAATTAGTTGGGGTAAGTGGTTTCCATTATTTATAACATTTTAAACTCATTTACATTTTTCTAGCAACATTTCATATATATTAACAGCATAAATTGTATTAAACATAAATATTATATTTTCATTCGAGTGGTGAAGTGAGAGTGGAATTTTCATGTGAACTCTTCAATTCACTTTACAGATTGAAATAACTGGTGCCGTTTTTTAAAAAGAAAATACTAGATTTCAATGCATTATGACTATGAATATTATTAGCCTAATTGTAAAATCTAACATTAGACCCAGCTTCAAATAAAAAGAGCTACACTATCGTGTTCTGAAATGTAATGTACAAACTGAAATCTCATGGCACATTTTACATGACTTAAATTAAAAAATATAAATTATGTCAACCAGAGACGGATTCGGGTGTGAAACCCTAGTCAGTTCCTCCCTTGTGGAATCTAATTCTGTTCTAAAGATTTTATTTTTGTTTATATTTTCTGATTGGTTAGTATTGCTACAATGTACAGGCCCACTATATAAACATTTCAGCCCATCAAGCCTACAATTAATAAGATTTTTAAGACGAACCCAATAAATAAGCAAATCAACAAAAGTGTGTTAAGACTAAGATTCAAAATTATGCCAATTATTGGAATATTAGAGGTCATTATTCTTCCACGAATAAAGATACAACAGAAGCAAGTGTGAAATAATCTTCCTCTAATTTAACTTATTTTATATAAAAACTGAAGACCATACGAAAATGAGAATGAAAACAGCAATAGTAGTAGTAGTAGTAATAATAATTATAAAGGTAAAAGAGATGCATGGCAATGTCCTAGCTTGCTTGCACTGGTATTTGGTGATAGATAATAGAAATATAGAATTGACATTGGATGTATAGTTCAACTTAGTAGGCGCTTTCGAATCTGCAAGGAAAGTAGTAACTATTAGTCTTGGCCAACAACAAATAAGGTTGATGTAAGAGTGTAAGATAATGAACATGCCTCGGGTAGTTTCTGTCTGAAGATAACATCTAGTCTCGCGTCAAGGGTGTTTTCCAACACAATCTTCCCATCCTGTGATGCTAACACTACCCCTCCAGAGCTTCATTTTAAACAATAACACAAGATCATGCATGGTACTAGTAATTATTATATGAAAGAGTTGATGGGAGATAGTACCAAAAAGGTTCAATGGAATCGGTGGAGTTGTTTTTAGGTGGTGAAGGGAGGAAAACACGATTATCAAGTATAATTGTAGGGCCTTGAACATTGGCTTTCTCTGAATATTCTTTTTTGGCCTCTTCTAGCACTGATTCTATTAGCTTACGATCTCCCTCTCTGCACCGTAATATCACTGATGGTTCCCTCATCCGAATTAAACCCTACAATTATGAACAATACCTGAACAATTATGAGTTTAATCTTGTAGAAGGATAAATGGGTTTACTTGGCTTCAAATACCTGAACAATTATGTCTTTGATGAGTTTCTTATATGCTTTCTTATCATTAGAGACACGTAAAAGCGCTTTTTTAGCATCATCTTTCATAGAATTCACCATTTCATCTTGTGCTTGAAGTACTTTTAATCGGGCTGCATTCAGCTGCATTGAGTATTCACTGCTCATGCATATATGCAATTCCAATGCACATTACATCATAAATTAATTATTCAATTAAACAAATTTGGTATAAAGGATTTCATAGTATATATTTCAAATGGCAAATTAATTAAAATTGGAATAAAGTCCTATGAAAATGAAAGAACTCACATTTTTTTACGAACGTCAACTTGTTTGGCTTTTCGCTCGTACTCTTGTCTGATCTTTCTCTTTTCTGCTTCAAGTAATTGTAGTTTCTCAATATTGAATTCCTATAACAAAAGAGCAATAGTTAATCAAACTTCAAAAGGATAATATCACTATTCTAATGATATTACAATAATACTACAAAATGTAGCATTCATGTTGATAACAATTGAGTTATATCTTATGCAAAAATGTTATATAAATATATATATATATATGAAGAAACCAACCTCTTCGGCAGCAACAGATATTTCATTAGCTTTCTCCTCTGCCTCTTGGCGGATGAACCTAATCATCTGTTGGATCTGTTTCGATACATCTGCGTCCTTCATATTTCCTTTTTCTTCTGACAAAAACCTACAAAGATATGTAAATATAGAACCTAAGTACTTATTCTATTGATAATTTCTCCAAAAGGGATGAATAGAAAAGAAATGGTGTGTATATATATATATATATCTTTCTATCTTACAATAAAATTGTCTTCTCCAAACCAAGTTGCTGGAATTGAAGTGTGCCTGTTCTGATTACCTAAGATAATTGCAAGATTTATTTATACATGCATGCAGCTATTTTTTAGTTTAATATATGTTAGAATAATAAATAATGATATTGAAATTTTTTAACGACAGAGAAAATAACAAAGCTAACAATTAGCCTTCATCCGTTGATTTAGTCAGCTTACAATGGCATTGAAATCGGTCTGTTAAAGGACTGGTTCTTGAAAAAATTATCCTATTTTTGGAAGATGTTGAACAAGCAAAACAAGGACAAAATTGATTAAAGAAATAAGTTATTTGTCTTTAACTCAACCTCCTTGTTTCAAAAATTATCTTAATATTTCTTGTCCAAAAATTAGAGTAGGCTTAACAGTTTAATGAATCATGCCTTCAATAATTCGACTCTTTTCTCTAGTGGCTTTTGCTGTCAAAGCCAAACTACCTAGCCCAATTGTGATTATAAGTAGAATGCTAGCGAGAATTTGAAGGAGAGAAACGTTATTTGTGAGTTGTGACAGAGTATATTGAACTACATGAATTGAATATTTTCTTCACCAGGAAACAAGACCAAGGGGGAAAGTTTGTATATAACTTCAGAGTTTGTATATAACTCTTTTTTTATCTATTATTTGATTCCTCAATTTCTTTTCCTCATTCTAGTTCTCAAATTTGTTTATGCTCTCATGTTAGTTAGTCTTTCTGTGTGTCAGTTGTATAATACCAACAATTTTCGGTGACATGTAAGTTACTTTCCTAACATAAAACTCATCATTTTAATAAGTAATTTCACATGCTTGTCAAGGTTGTTGAAGAATGAAGAATAAAAAATAAACCACACAAACAAGTCTTACATACAAGAAGGCAATATATAGCACAACTTGTGAATAATGTTATCCAACATATGAATAATGGGCATGTGCCTATTACTTAGTTTAGTTGTTAGTTTGTTAGATAGCTAGTTAGTTGGTTAATCCATGTATCTGTAAATATTTTAGTTCCTTCTTGTATTCAAACTATTCAATTCATAATTCAATAAAAGAATAGCATTCTTTTTATCTCTTTCTTTTTTATCTCTTTCTTTTTATCTCTTTCCTTTTCATCTTTCTTTGCAATAAAAAATGGGACAGGTGAGAGATACCTCTTAAGATTAGAGGAGAAATAGGAACTTTAAAAAGCTGTTCTTTTTCTCAGCTCAGGAATTGAACCCATTTGGATTTCCATCCCTACTAAAAAGACTACCCACTTGTCTTCTATTTACATTGTGACACGTACAAAATTCCATATTTATATATGCAAAAGTGTAACTTTATTGATGACCAATGACATCAAAATCTTTTAACTCTGCTCTCTTTCTTCAGATAGAGAAGTGAAATATTTCAATTTCTACTAGCTTTTATGCAATCCAGCATGTTAATTTAGACATCAAAACAAAGACATTAAATGATGTCTCCTTGGATTGTGATGGATGCTTTAAAATGGGTATGGATCCTCTCCACGGGTTGTGGCAAAACAAAATTCAAAGGTCAGGATTTTAAATGAAAATAAATTGAAAAATTAATAATAATAAAATGTAAATTCTCCATTTTTCTTTCATCTTTCTCTCTATCATCACTTTCCCATCAAATTCCACTGTTACCGATTTTTTTCATAGCCTTTCTTTATTCTTTTAACTTGTTTTTTCATAGCCGCTGTTTGTATCGGTATTGTTATAAGATGGAAATATACAATAGATCCCTATGCCAAATTTAAATTGAATGATGAAATGCTTTGTGTAAGGAAACAAAGAAAGTGCAAGAGCAACAACCACTTCAACAAAGATAAGATGAAAGTCTATCAATTGAAAAAATTACAAACAGAAAATAGGAGAAATAGAGAAGTCTAAGAAAACAGGGAGACAAGTAGCTGCTTATGGGAAAGTGGTGAGAGAGGGGAAGATGAAAGACAAATAGAAGAATTTACATTTTATTATTATTATTTTTCAATTTATTTCCATTGACATTTGAATTTTGTTTTGTCACATGTCTTGATCTCATGAAGGGGACTCTCCATTAATGGAGATGATCCATGAGTTTTATCTACATATAACATATTTAGAAAATTAAGAAATAATCATCCAAGTGTGATTGGATATTACCTAACATTGATATAAAATGATGATAAATGACTAGTCTATTATATTGAAGAACATCATAGTTTGAGTATTATATTGAATTTGTTATGGTATGAAACTCTTAACATCAATGTGTAAGGCCTAATACCCACTGTGTCTCTCATTCTATTGGCACTAACCCAACCATAGCCATTTTTCTTTTGGTAACTTTATATATTTATGAGTATTCTAGAATACCTTATTCCAACCATGTAACTCTTTTCATGGTTCAATTCTGAATGAAATGCATCAATTATTAGGACTCAAGCACATAAGGAGAATGTGACACTTAACACAATCATATGAAAGCCTTCTCCAAAGAGGGATTTGTATCGATTGAGTTAGTTTTAATGCAGAGTGATCCTGTACCATCATATGTTCATGTCTCTCATTTCCATGGGTTTGTTCATATTTCATAATCTGAACTGTATAGATCTTGCTAACTTCAATTCGGAGGAGGACCACTCCAAATATGTAACTTAGTAGTTTCTGGTTATCAGTTTCAATATTTCTGAAAAATTGTCTTTGCAACTTTGCTAAAAAATACAAAAACACCCTGCTCTGTAGCAATTTTGAAATAAAATCACTTGAACGAACCAAATGCTGCTATCACTAACACATCTCCAATGATGTTTACTGAGTTAGTGTTAATTTCATTACATATCTCTATGATGAATACCATGTTTTCACTTCAAATTAATAAATCACGATTAAAAATGAACTCTTCTACTAAATAAACTAGAATTAGGACAGCCGTTTATTAAAACATGTGAACAATTTAAAAATGGCTGGCCAATTTGCATAAATAAATATCTTAAGCTATTTCTCCTAACATGCATTGAAACCCACACAAAAAAAGGCATAGTGTGAGAGATTTCATCATTCTAGTCCCCACTATAGACATGTTGGACCTATATACACGTATATAATGGTATAAACTCCATACATACTTTTTCTTCATAAATCAGAAATACCAAATTACACCGATTTTCTTCACTTTTTGATTATTAAATGTAATGTTGTTTCATCTGTGTTCTTTTGTATTTTCTTAGGAGAAAATTAAGAAATATAATCATGTGGTCTCAATCTCACCTTTCTTTTTATATATTCTTGGTCATCAATCAAATGATGGAAACAGGCTTAGTGTCATGATGCTTTTGTACTTAGCCTAATATTGCATGTGTGGGAATCTTATTGGTTATATTTTTACTTAAAAACAAAGAATCAGTGCCAATAATTTTTCTCCAGATTTACACTAAAGTCTATATGCTTCTAGAAGGGAATCAATAAACAAATCAAATACATATCTAACTTGTTTTATTTTTCACCTTAGTGCTTTGCTCTCTCTCTTTTTAAGAATGGTTCCACATGCTTGAAGCACCGGTAGATTCTCAAGAATCTTTTTAAATTGGTTGAGAAATTGTTTTGTAAGCATTTTCTGTCTTAGTTTTCAATCCTTTAAACTTCCTTTCAGCAATGTTGTTTCCATAAGGGTTGATACATATATGAGACTCAAAAAAAAAATATGGGCTCTAAATTTGCAACAATATTTTCTCAATAAGTGTTGAGATTGCATGTTATGCAACTTGTTCAATATAACTATTGTTTTGGAGACCATGTATAATTTTAACAACTAAGTTTGGACAAATGATTGATTTATAAATTTTAAAGAGCATCTTTCTTATCATATACTTACATAAAATGTAATTCTAATCATTGTCTGAAGATTTACAAAAATAAACAAATTAATAAAATAAAACATAAATAACCAAACTATTTAATTAAATATATTTTAATTTAAAATGGATTCCTCATCACTCCCTTACTTGGATGGTTGCACTTGTTAATCCAACATGCATTCAATGACATAATATATTATACCGTAGAGCATCAAACAAGGAGGGATGAGAATCACCTGTCCCAAACGGTGTCTCATTCTCTGTCCCAAACCAATGACTTGTTATCATATTAATAAAATAATTTTTTTAAAAACAAAACATAACATTCTTAATGGTCCGGGATAGAGATTACGACACCATTTGAGACGGATGATCTCTATACAACAAAGACATAAAGCATTCTCTTTTGCACTGTCCATTCTCTTCATTTTCTTTTTATATATTGGAAATTATTCTTTCCATTTGAGTTCACACACTTAAGAGGGGAAGGGATATAAGTTCTTAATTAAAGAAAGATAAGATATATGTACCCAAAAATACATCTGGTGATGATTTTATTCTTTATTACTCATTAAACCACAAATAATTTCAAGCCACAGATTATAATTCATGTTATTTTTTAAAGTTTATAATTATTCTCTCAAATATGTTGTCAACCCTCCATTGAAAGTCTTGTTTATTATATTCACACAAATATATGCTAATCCAGCAGTACTCATCAATGGGTCCCTAATGTATATCTTAAGCTTCTACCTCTGCAACTTTATGGATTATGGAACAGAGGAAAAAAAACAAGTGAGACATCTGTGACTTCCTGTTTAACCTATATCAATATTCAATTAGCTAAGCCCCACTGAAAAAGTTATCTATTTTTAACTTTTCCCTTGATATACTAATTACTTAGTGGAATTTCTCCTTTATACTATTGTGGATAAATGAGATTTATTTATTTCTTTCATTGAATTGTTTAGCCCGTGTGCTCATGAATAATAGCCTTACATGATTATATTGGTACAAAAGTTTTTGTCCTTAAGATGTTACTATTCCACTTTAATATCAAGTCTCATCAGGTCATACCTTCCTGCATTACATGATTATATCACTTTATACTATTTTATTATTAGGAGTGTACTAGTGTTGCTCAATCTTATTACTTGCATAAACTCTGATTGACAAATTAAGGTTACGTTAGTAACTTACATTGCAATACATCTACTATCACACATCAATCCACCAGAATTCGTGTACAATTTGGTTTTTTCAACAAATTATGTAGTGAAGAGGACATAACTTATTTGTTGTAATTAATATAGAAAATTGTATAAAAATGTGATTGATGTGGCTGCAATTGCAGTCAGGATGGTATTGCAAAAACTCCAAACACTCCAATATTATAATCACAATTATTATCGTAAAGCAAATTTAAAACACTAATGAAGTAATGTAGGACAAATACTTTCATCATATCTCCAACAATGATTTAAAATAAAATCATATACTTATAAATTTTTAATACATCCTAAATTTTAAAGATTGGGTTGAGACCATTTGTCTCATTATATGTAATAATTTCTCTTCTTAATGGACTTAATGCGCCTAACAGCATTTAATTGTTTAGCATTTTTTATTTTAATTTTATTATTTTGGGAATTTTAACGAAAGGAGAGATGACAGTCTGGATTTCAAGATGGTACAAACAATCTGCTTGCTTCTTGTAATTATGTATGTAGTCCTAGTCCCACAAAGATTTGATGTCTCATACCGTGTCTCAAACCATCTTTTAGACAAATAAAAATATGTTATGTCAATTAAAAATTGATTTTTTTATTTATTTTTACTACAATGTTATTGGTTCGAAACATGGTTTAAAATGAAATTTTAACCTATTCTTATCCATCCTTGTCATGCAAGCTCATCCAATGGCTTATTTGTCACTTCATCGCACAAGCTTCGTGATGCTTCTATTGTCTATTGCGAATTTTAATGAGAGGGTTCACAACAATGAACGATCTTTAATGTTTAACTACTCTTTAAAAGGAGATTATTTAAATAGAGCAGATTGTGTAGGAGAAGTATTAGATGGTCCAAGATTAATACTCAATTACATTTTTATTATTGATTTAAAATAAACTCATTTAATTTCAAATTATTAATATATCATCAATAGTTAGAATTTAGTTGATACCATTGGTCCTAAACCATCTAATAATTTCTCAAGCAAGTAACCATTATTTTTTAAATATCTTGGTATGTGATGAAATCATTGACAACCCTCAAATCAGAAGATGCTTTCGATCCTTTTTTTAGGATGGAAAAAAATGCTTACGTGAAATAATAATGTGCTATGGTGCACTGACAACTTTCACTCAAACCTATAACATTTGCTTTCGATCGCTTTTTGTTGTCACTTTCTGTTTTGGTTGATCATTTTATGTATGTATTATTGTTGAAATGACTTTGCATTTCCTTAGAGAAACAGAAACGAAGGTGAAAAAAACGTAGAGCTGAAATGTCTAATCTGAAAGGCATAAGCTAAAGAGAGTGGCTATGGCTAAGAGTAAATAATGATCCTGACTTGGAGTCAGACAATACAGCAGGCAC
The DNA here is from genome assembly GCA_009771035.1 of Lupinus albus. Classification (NCBI taxonomy): domain Eukaryota; kingdom Viridiplantae; phylum Streptophyta; class Magnoliopsida; order Fabales; family Fabaceae; genus Lupinus; species Lupinus albus. Next base: position 1,200,496 of record CM019999.1, read on the forward strand.
ACACTACCGGAACATGTTTGTGTTTGTTTGATTTAAGGGAATTCCTTAATAGTAACCACTACTATGATTATTAGGAGAAAAAGCAACCGTGGGCACAATGGCCTACTCTCTTCTGCACTTGTCCTTTTCTTATGCTGCTCATTTCGGACCGTTCCTTAAATTAAGATACGTATACCTCGAGAATTCTCCATGCATGACGCCTATACTATGGACACAATACATAATTACAACTACTGTTTTTGAAATATTAAATCCGTATTCTAAGATTTGGCAGCTCTTATATTTGTTGCTGATATCATTAGTATATCTTATGTGAAAAATATATTCATTGGATATGATAGGTTAGGAAATGGTAGGATAAGATAGGATATGATGTGATGTGATAGGATAAAATAGGATATGATATGATAGGATATTGGCTGAGTTTTATACATTGTCACCACATTATTCATCATTAATATGAGACATTGTTCATTCACTTGTCCTTCCGATTAACAAGAACTTAACCCGTCAAACGAGCATTAAAATCCACTACTCAGAGACCATCATGGCCCTCGAAAGACATTAGTTTACTCACCCTTCAGCGGCAATTAACATGAATCCCTCAAAGTGTGGGTCATGTTCCCTTTGGCTTATGGCCAATAGTCCTCTAGAGGAGTCAACAAAATCCCCCTTTGGCGGTGGTTAACACACATCCCCCAAGGCACGGACAACGTCCCCCTTGGTCAACGATACCAGTTCCACCCCACATGCGGCGATTGCATTCCCCTCTGAAGGCGATCGATATTCCACTGGCCAAGTTTTGAACAACGGCCCCCTTTGGCCGACATCTTGTTACCCCTCCTAGAATGGGAACCATGTCCCTTTTGCTCGACACTCGTGTCTGGACTCGCACAAAAGCCATTACACAAAGTGGCTAAGTCCCTCAGGTCACCAGCGGCACGCCGAGTATAGCAAGTCACCAGAACAATACTAAGCCGAGCAAATGAAATTGAGAGGTCGACATTAATATAGCAGCAATACAGAAGAAGTAGAAGAAATGTTATTTTATTAATCAACCAATTATTACAAGTCTGACAAGTGTTCCACCACAGCCAACCGGACATCTATGTTGGTCGAGATGATCTTCAAGGACGATAAAAAACACTACTTAAGTATAATAGCATGCTCGACTGCCGAACATCCTACTATATTAGGGGCAACTATTCTACCCTCGTCAATTTGGTCTATAAATTAAATAAATAAAAATTGAAAGAACTATCACTACATATTCCAAAAATATAACCAAATATTTTTATATGAAATAAATTATTCCAAAAAATAATTAATTTTAGCCAAGATCTTTGAAAATCATTTTCTATTTTTCAATTTCATGAGATAAAAATACATCTTAACCACTCTATTTATTAACTGAGTTGTACTTTGTCCAGGTTCACGTTCATTGAATGCAGGTTTCATCCATCTACTAAACACATTTCAGCAAATTATAACAAAACATAAAACAATATTCTACTAAAAAGGGAGAATTACAAGCATAAGTGGCCAATATATTATTATTATTATAATATATAGCATGAAGGGTGGTGACAACCATAATAGGGTACAGAACCAGAAACTAACAACCTTACCCTCTATATCATACACACATTATTCCTTATCACTATCTGGTAGTGATTACAACTTCTCAACATACTCAAACCTAATAGAAAATCAACAATATCTCTCTTCTCAAAATAACTCGGTTTTTAAAACGTCTGTGCTCAACAACTTTCAGATTTATAACATAGAGTCCCACTGTCTTGTGCAATAAACCTCAAAATTTGTTGCAAATACAAGAAAAACTTATTGCTTTTCTAATAATTCAGAACACTACCCCAATAGATTTCACATTTCAGTACTGCAACATTTCCGAAGAAGCAATAATGGGTTGGTGCATATAGGCCATGTTCATTGGGTTAAAGAAGTTATCACTTGGCTCAATATTGAAGTTCCCTGATGCAGCTGGAGCTCCAAAAACACCAGTTCTCGCATTCAAGAAGTCAATAATCTCATTCAAGGACTCCAACCTATGACTTAGTTCTCCAACCTGAGCCCTCAGAACTGAGTTTTCAGCCTCAACACTCAAGTACTGTTGTGTTGTGATGTTGAGAGTTTTGAGTATCTGATGATTCTCCTTCCTGAGTTGATCCACTTGTGAAACCAGATCATCCAAGTGCTTCTGTTTCCTCATTCGAGATCTCCTTGCTGATTCACGGTTTGATAACATCCTCTTCCTTTTCCTCTGATCCATCAAAGACACAAGGTTCTCCTCTGAACCTGAGTTCTGAAGCAGTGATGACCCTGACGATGTTCCACTTGAAGAAGCCATTTATGATGATAGATAGATTAATAAAACAAAAGAGATTACAACAAGAAATAAAAACAAATTGATACCTTAAAATTGGCACAGGACCCAGACACTAAACACAAACTTAGAAAACAAAGATTATTGCTGATAATTAATAATAGTAGTAGTAATAATAATTATTGAAGATGATATTAATGTTAAAGTGAGAGGGGGTTAGAAATCATGAAACGTAGTAGAGCCAGTAAAGGAAAGCAACTGAGAAAGATTGAACAAGATGGGTCCTGCGCCTAACAGTAGAATTGATCATACACCCGGAAAAGAAGATTTCACTGAGAATCTGATACATGAATATCAAACATCAACAAGAAGATATTGGACATTTAAGATGACACTTCTAATTCACTACTACTTTTTGATAAAATATATGTGGCGACTTTCTGTTACAACAGAGTCAAATTATCTGACCCAACATAGAAAAGTTTCAACTTTGTTGTTGAAAACATAGAACTCAAAAGGTTTGCAATATGGGGTTGTGGATGTTATGTTGAGTGAAGTCCAAAAAATGAAGAATTAATGAGAAGGGAGGGGTAGGAAGATGTGAAGGGTATTTGATATTGGGACTCAAGAGAACATGGGGAAGAAAAGGTTGGAACAGAACAAGAGTTCTCACGGACTATAAGAAAGAGAAGCAAATATCTTATAGAAAATGTGATAGGAGAGAAAGAGAAAGTGGAAGAGGACTCTATGTCCTTCCATCTATATTAACTTTATTTTTTAATAATAAAAGTATTATTTTATTATATATAAAATGATAAAAAATATTTTACTATTGAAGAATATTATTCCTCCCACTATGTTTTAGATAAGAATATTATTTGATCATATTTAAAACAATAATTGTATAATTTCATGTTGGATTTTTTTTGATGAAATTATCACACGTGTAATTGAGAGGATGGTGTTTGAGTCATGGGATTTATAGATCTTAAAAAGCCAACAAGTTGGTTAGAGAAATTAAGTATGTTATAAGAAGCAAAGTAAAGTGTTCTCTATTTTACTTTGAGAAATAATTAAGGGAAAATAAATATTTGGAGCCAATAAAGAGGTGAGATTCTGTGGAGAGTATATCCCATAACCCAATGCGCAGTAAAAGGTGACTTTAATAATTTACATTTTTTTGGGTTTAAAAACAACTTAAAATTTAGATCCTTAATTTTTTTTAATAGACACATGCTATTATCATCTCTATCTAATTTTTAAAAGGATTGGTTTAAAAAAAGTAGCTTATTTTGAAGAAATTCCCAATTCTAATATATATATACATACATTGTTAATGTAAAGATTTATCCATAGTAAATACATTATCCATTAATATTAATAAAACAAGAATAATGGATGATGCAATAATGATGTATAAATATATAGGTGCATACATTTTTTCTCTCTTACTTTTTCCTCTCCTCTCATTTCTTGCATTGGTAACTACTTATCACCCTAGCCATGAACCAAGGTCATAAATTTGAGTGATGGTGAGAAGAATCTAGCGGTGATGTAAGTAAAGAACGGAGGAGAAGAGACAACACAAGGGTCCAGATACAGCTGGGAAGCAACAATCACAGCAAAATCATCATCAACCCTTTTTAAAATACTTCCAAAACTATCATCACCACCTCACTCTTACTGTCCTCTCACCATATTAGTTGGGTTATAAGTAATTTGCTCCATCATTTTCACTTCTCCCCCACCTATCACAAAGCTACACACCTTTATCATATGATTAATAAAATGACAAATATATAATTTATATCCTAACAGTTTTTATATTATCATTAAATATAGCTATATTGATATAACATATAAAATGTGTAATCAATCACAAGTAATGACATATATACTTTGTAGAATATAAAATGTTCTTCCAATCCATATATGAGTCTGTTTGGTTACTATATATGTTTCCTTTGGAACATTTGCAGTTTTTTTTGGTTAAAGATGAATTAAATGTTTATATTTAAATTTTAAATATTTTTTAATCAGACATTTTAGAATTTCCAAATGGCCAAGTCTTTCTAGCAGAGCCCAAGTAAATAACAAGGCTTCAGAGAAAGTGAGAAACATCCAGTGGTGATTATAGAAGCCCATTTGAGTTGCATTTTCCGCTTCTTCTCTTTAAGCCCAAGGGGAAAGTTTCACACTTTGAATTTGGGGAATGTTCAACATGGGCAATAGGATATAGACTTTAGGGTATAAATAAGCTACTTTATTTTTAATGTTATCGGAGTCTGACTAAAGAATCGATTATATCAATAAACAAATAGTTAAATTTTCACATAAATCGATTAGGTATATTGATCAAGTAGTCATGACCTATGATTGAAAATTAGCTTTACTAGGATGCTCTTGTGGGTTGAACAAATAAAAAGATCCCACCAAAATTTGCATGGAGGAGGTGATAGTGACAGAACATAAATGAACATGAAGCACAACAGAATGAAACAGTTGAAATAGACTTCACATTTGATAAATATGGACCACACTGTTATTTGGGGTCTTCATGAATCCTCAATCCCAAATTTGGCCAAAGATAATGCATAGTTGCTTTCACCCTTTTCAAGCAGTGACAATAATGTTTGGCCTTCTAAGCACTTCTAAAAAGAGATTCTTCATATTTTTTAATGATGGGTCATGTCACAGTTGGTGGATTAGTAATCAATAATTAGTGTCGTAAGATTTAAGTAATTGTATATATAAATATATTAGCTTCTGCTTACCACAAAGGTCACGCGGTTACTCATATTCAATCATGTGGGGTCATGGAGACGGTAACATGTTACATGTTACATGTTACATGTTCATGAATGAAATTTCTGTTCTACCCCTCCTACAAAATATCTTTAATGGAAGTGATCTTTTACATGCACTAATGTAGGCCTCATCTTGAAGAATTCTATACTAGAGAGTCAGACACAAATGATAATACGTGGCGTTTAAAATTTTTTAATGATACAAAATTTAAATTATTTTCAATTAAAATATTCTTTTTAATTTTCAAATGAATCTGAGTCTCGTATTTCAATACTTTAGAACCCCTCAACTTAGAAGCTGATTTTTATTTTAAGATTGCAGGGGACTGAGATTTTGAACATAGAACTACTCCAAAAAATTACTTTCTCTGCTTGTTTTTTAATTATTATTTACATTTGTGCCACTCATGGGGAATATTAAGAAAGACACTAACACAAATAACGTGTTTAGATTTTATTTTATAATTTATGATTTTTAATTAACTAAAATCGTGGTTTGATATTTTTTACTAAAGCAAAATAATACGTTGTTTGGTATCCAAAGTTAAGACTCTATTAGGTACAATTTATAAAGTTAAAAACTAGTCAAAAGTTGGGAAAAAATAGGAGTTGAAAGTTTATAGTGTAATATGGCTAATAAAAGTGGAAGTGTATAAAGTTAAATTATCTGATATTTAAAGCTAACTTAACCATAATTTCACGTTACAGCATAAAGGTGTTTTTAATTTATAGATCGAATTGCGTGATATGTGGCGTAAATGTTATAATAACCGATGACAAAGTAAAGAGGCTGAGTTAGAGTATTTGATGGGAGAAAGTCTAAGATGGATAATTTGAATCAAGTAATCACGGTTTATAATATATCAAGAGTATTCTGTGAGATATATTTGATTAATAAAACATAATCTTTTTATTTAGGTTCATTTTATTTGAATTTATTTATTATTGTTGTTTACATTGTTACTTATTATTTGATTGTTATTATGTTAAAATTTTATAACAATTTAAATTATATGGGTTTACTCATATTTGAGTTTTACCAATCTTTTACCATTCATAAACTTATGTATGGTAGCGATTTCACCTTTCGTTTTGTATATATTGATTTTTCCCCTACCGATGACCATATTGATACTACCTTATCTTCAAGAAATGAATTATATCAACACTAACTTCTTCTTATCATTTATCATTGATGATCATTTCAATTATGATTAAATCACCGAGTTCTCTTCCTATCGACGATTATTCTGGTGTACTTTTTTTTCTTCCATTAACGAATTATGTTAGTAGTGTTTTCTTTTCCTATTGACGATTAGTAAAACATCTATTGATTATGTCTATTAATTTTTTTGTTTAAAAGTGAATTATAATAATATATGAATGATGGATAATAGGTTAATAATATAAAAAATCTCACAATGTCAATATATGAATATAAAATTAATTTATTAATGATTTAAAATTAAAATAATTTGATCCAATCAATGATTAAGATGATATAATTAAGACTATTGATTCAATGACATGCGATAATGAGTAATTGGATGGGCAACATCTCCATCTTTTGCAAGAGAGGTGCATGCATAAATAATTAAATACCATCGATTGGTGTTCTTTAAAGCGATTTAGAATGAAAAAGACGTTAATCAATGACAAGAATGAAGGAAGAAAAAGAGAGGTTACAAGTTGTGTTTGGCTGTCACCATAATATTAATTTTTATGACCAAGAGATCTCAACTTTGTTGAATTATTGTCAATATTTTTACTCCATTTTTCTTCCCATTATAGCTTAAGTTACGTTTTCAAACCTTTTCCCACTCATAGTTAAAGTTTGTTTGGTTGGTTTGTGCTACATTTATGCTCCTCCTTAATTTTATCAAGTTGAAGTTTTTATTGATTTAGTTAGCCATTTAATTAGTTTCTTAATTAGCATATCTCAATATTTAATTGTAATAATGAGTTGGGTTAACAACTACATGAAAATGGATGATTTTGAGCACTTTTGACAAAAACTTTACAATAAAACATATTTTGTAAAGATAAATAGATGAAAATAAGTAAAGTCTCGTTTGACCAAGTTTAATTGAATTTATTAGATCGGGTCTAATTTCACAAAATTTTAAACGAATTAATAAATTTATTTGAATCGGGAATGAATTACTAATATCCATAAATATATCTGGGAAAGTAAATGTGTGATTAGGGCATATTGAGTGAGTGAGGATCAAGAATAAAGTTTTTATTTTTTATCAAAGGCAGAAGATGTTATAATATGTTACTTCACTATTTGTTTTGGAACAGCAATCCATTTATCTCATGTTTTAGTTATCAATTTTAGAGAAATTCAATAATTTAAATTTATTTATTAATTTAAATCATTGAATTATCTATTCACTAATTCAAACTATTAAATTTACTTAAAATTGATAGTTAAAATGTAGAGTGAAATATTTGTTTGATATTACTTTATCTTTCTCATATTAGATATGACTTACTCTTGAGTGAGAGTAGTGGTTGTAGGTGACCGAATTATTGAATATTCATTATTGGACAAACCTTCCGCCGGCAATTCCATTCTCTCATTCCACCGCCACGTGTCAGTGACACATTCCCACACTCTCTATATGTCCTTGACTTTAACCGAATTTTGATGACATAATTGATTACTTCCGAGTAAATATATTATTCATTCTCATCGATAATCAACTACATTCTTCTTTTTTGCTCCAGCTAGCTCCACACGCCACTCCACTACACGCGCCACTCTCTTTCTTTCTTCCTCAACTCTTCATTAGGGTTTCGTGAATCCATTTATCACCGTTGCGTTTCATCTTATAATATTCTTCACTATGTCAGGCCCTCTCGATCGTTTCGCTAGACCCTGTCAGTTTCTTCTCTTCTTTTATTCAATTTCAATTTTCATGCCTCTAGGGTTTCTTATTTGTTACTATTTCTTTTTACGGAATCTGAAACTTACTAATTTTGCCTTTCTTAAACTTTAGATCAACACCATTTCACTAATAAGCTAACAACTTCAATTGTGGGGTTTAGGTTTATGTTATGGGTTTCGATTATACTCTTAACAGTTTAGGTTTTTAACCAGTTAATAACTACTGCTTCTCCCCAAAATTTGATTTTTGATGAAATTGATTGGTTATTTCACTTGGAAATATATAATGCTTTAACTTTCTGAGCCAAGAGTATTTCTTCACCTAGTTTTAACAATTTTTTTAAGAGTTGGTTCATGATTTACCTAGCTTTTGGATCCTCTTGTTTATCATTTTAAATTTTAAAGTTAGTTGAGTGTTCTTTTTTTATTTTTGTCAGGCTTTGAGGGGTTTTACGGCAGTGATGAGAAAAAGGAAAGGAGATCCGATTTTGAGAACTCTGAGGATGAAAGGAGGACAAAGATTGGTTCTTTAAAAAAGAAAGCTCTTAATGCATCTTCCAAATTCAAGCATTCTCTAAAGAAGAAGAGTAGCCGGAGGAAAAGCGACGGCCGTGTTAGCTCTGTTTCCATTGAGGATGTTCGGGATGTCGAGGAACTGCAGGCTGTTGATGCATTTCGTCAATCGTTGATTATGGATGAATTGCTTCCAGAAAAACATGATGATTACCATATGATGTTAAGGTAATCTGCTCTAACCTTAAATTACTTTTAAGATCTGTGCTCAACTAATGGTCTTGTGTATTTATTTTCTTAATTTATATGCATTTGACAGATTTCTGAAAGCAAGAAAGTTTGATATTGAAAAGGCAAAGCATATGTGGGCTGATATGCTACAATGGAGGAAGGAGTTTGGTGCCGACACTATTTTGGAGGTAAATGCAGATAGTCTTTAGATTTATTCACTTAGGTTCTGAACATTTCAATTTGTGTGATGAGATTAACCGTTGTGGTGGTTGATTGCTTCCCTCCTGCATCCTTTGTGCATAACATTTCAACTTTTGAACAGGATTTTGAGTTCAAAGAGATAGATGAAGTTTTAAAGCATTATCCGCAAGGCTATCATGGTGTTGATAAGGAGGGCAGACCTGTTTACATTGAAAGACTTGGAAAAGTAGATACAAACAAACTGATGCATGTTACAACTATGGATAGATATGTAAAGTACCACGTACAGGAGTTTGAGAAAACTTTTGCGGTAAAGTTTCCTGCTTGCGCAATAGCTGCCAAACGGCACATAGACTCAAGCACCACAATCTTAGATGTTCAAGGCGTGGTATGTTGCTATTAATTATTCCTCATTGTATTGCCTGTGAATTTATTTAACAGAAAATTCTTATGTCAACTTTTAGGGCCTTAAGAACTTTTCAAAGTCTGCACGGGAACTACTCATGCGTATACAGAAGATTGATGGTGACAATTACCCTGAGGTGTTCAATCTCAGTTTCTTTTTAATTTTGTTATGTTCCTTATTTTGATTTCATCAGTTATAGAAAAGTTAAAGATACCATATACTATGGTCTCAATTATTAGTGATTTGTTTTTTCTTTTATTAATCATACAGACACTGTGCCAAATGTTTCTCATAAATGGTGGCCCGGGATTTAGATTGCTTTGGAACACTGTCAAGTCTTTTCTTGATCCAAAAACAGCTTCAAAGATTCATGTATGTAATAATGTACTCTAGCTGTTTAACAGTCTAAGGATCTTTTCATGATATTTTAAGGCTGCTGACGTTGTTTGGTGCTTCTTTGGAAATATTATGTAGTTTCTCGGAACCAAGTACCAAAGCAAATTGCTCGAAATAGTTGATGCCAGGTACCTAATGGGCTTTTTTCTTAAATCTTTCTATTTTATGTATGATAGAAGCCTTTTTATTGATCTATGTATTCCACTGCCTATTTGCATCCTTTAGAATGCTTAATAATATTTTCTTGTGTACTTAATGAAGTGAGTTGCCAGAATTTTTGGGAGGTACCTGCACTTGTGCGGATCATGGAGGTTGTCTCAGATCTGATAAAGGGCCATGGAAAAACCCTGAAATATTGAAGGTCATACACTGTCCTTACTTGCTTTTTGATAGGTTAAACAGGTTTTTTACAATAACAATTTTGCAATATGCTAACAACTAATTGCTTGCGGACTCTGTGCAGATGATTCTGAGTGGTGAAGCACGGCGCCCAAGGCAGGTAGTAAAAGTTCTAAACAGTGACGGAAAGGTTATTGCCTATGCCAAACCACGATACCCGATGGTAGTTATTTGTGTGAATGATTTTTAATGCCTAAAATGATATTGCCTATGCCCCTTTTTCGTGTAGCTCCATTGATTCTATTACTTATTTTTTGCAGGTAAAAGGCAGTGATACATCCACAACTGAATCAGGGTCCGAAGCTGAAGATATAGCTTCTCCAAAAGCGGTGCATAATTACTCGCACCTTAGGTTGACTCCTGTTCGTGAGGAAGTAAGTGTTAACCTTTTGATCTGTTTACTCATTGTTTTCATTAAGTTGCAGAAGTTTCAATTGATTGATCGTAGGTCTTTTGTGAAACCCTCCTCTTCATAAAATGAATGGCAGCAGATTTTTCTTTGGTCATCGTTATTCTGTGAGTTTAATGTGTATTCATTTAAGTGGACAACAAATGTTCACAATATTTATGGATACCATGAGGATGATCAAAATGTAGCACTTGTCAATACGCCTTTTTGTACAATTTGCCATGGTCTATCCGAAACGCAAACATTTTTAACATCGTGTTCTCCTTGTCAGGCTAAGGTAGTTGGAAAGTCAAGCTATGCTGCTAGTGGCAACCTATCTGGGTATGATGAATATGTTCCAATGGTGGACAAAGCTGTTGATGCTGTTTGGAAGAAGCAAGCTTCACTCCAGAGGTCTCATACTTCAAAAGGTTAACAACTTTAACCTAGCATTTATAGTAGATATACCCTTATGAGTTTTCTCATGGTGCCTGTTCACCTAAAAGTAATAGCATACATGTAAAAATAATTCTGTACATTTAAATGTTGTACTTTCTGTTGTATGTCTCACTAGAAACCCATTTCTTTTTTAGGGTAATGGCACTCGTCCCCTAATCTTTGTAGGACATTTTGTTGCTGTAAACATATTTAATGTTAGGAGATTCGGTCTATTATAGTGCTGTGTATTATTTCATGAATTCCAGACTAATCAATGTATGATTGATATCAAATGATATTTTAATTAGCTGTATAGGGCAGTTAATGTCCTTGTTGGCAGTCAGTTAACTAGGCACATCTCATACCATAAATAGCATTGCAATCTCCTCAAACCTATTTTTTTCGACCAACTTTTAAAACAAGATAGTGGATTTCGATTTATGGAAATGGCCTATTACACCCAGTGTATTGATTAATTTTTTGTTGGTTAGAGACACAAACCATTCCGGGGCCTCCATGCATGTTTGAGCTGTTGGAAGAATTGCTCCTTGACATATTATTTGTGTTTTGTTAACGCTTTAAGCGCCAAAGGGCTTTTATGTGACCGGTTTGTTAGGGTTACAAATAAGTACTCAAATACTGGCTGTGTTCCTAAAAACTTAACTTATGGGAGGCCTGGTACTTTGCTTGGTTTCTTGGTTTTTATTGTCTGATGTAATTTGTTCCGGAAAAACTAAATTGAAATTTCAATTTCAGGAATACCTCCCCTTCTTGACACTCCAAAAATTCCAGATGGGATTCGAGCTCGGATCTGGGTAGCCCTGACTGTCTTCGTTTTGACTCTATTTACTCTCTTCCGTTCATTCACAAGCCGTGTGACCAAGACGCCTCCCGCCATATCATCTAATGATTGCCCGGGCCCTTCCGAGTCAACTTCTGATGCAACAAACAAGGAAGATGGCCATCCTCCTTTACCAACTCCAGCACATACTGAGGCGGATCTCCTTTCCTCCATGATGAAAAGGTTAAATGAGCTTGAAGAGAAGGTTGACACACTCCAATCTAAGCCATCTGAGATGCCTAATGAGAAAGCAGAATTGCTAAATGCTGCTGTCTGCCGAGTGGATGCTTTGGAGGCAGAGTTAATTGCAACTAAAAAGGTAGGATGATATAGTTTTGTTTTTGATAATTTTTTAAAGAAAATGCAGTCATGAGGGTGCTTTATTTTTGTTTGTGATTAGGCTTATATTTTAAATTAATACTAATATTTTTTGCAGAAGTTTTTATTTTTGTAAATTTTCATTTCTTTAGTTTCATTATGGTGAATTGCTTGTTGCAGTTGCCCTTTACTTCTCTTAATGCATGATGTCCTTTTTTCTCTCTATTTATGTTTGTGTGCATTTCCAAAATGTGAGAGTATGGCATGGAAGATGTACTGAATACTTTTCTCATTGTTTCCTTACATGGGTAATACTCTTACCTTTGCTGTTTCTGGATTGTGCACAGGCTCTCTATGAAGCCTTAATGAGGCAAGAAGAGCTGCTTGCTTATATTGATAGGCAAGAAGAAGCTAAATTTCGGGTTAGTTGTTTCACACATCTCTCGATAACTGTTTGTTCAAGCTTTTGAGCAGCATTTTTCAAATTTCTGATAGTTCCATTTCCTTCATTTTGCTTATTGTTAACAGAAGAAGAAGAAGTTGTTTTGCTGGTAGACTCTTGAGGAGGTGGGTGATTTGCAATTCACAGCGTTGACCTTGCACGTGATGTAAACTCTGAACATTGTTTTTTTAATTACTCAGTAAACCTAATGGAGAATTGTTTCAAATATTTGTATAGCCAAAATGGCTGCTTTGCAGACTTAAATACAACATGCTTTGTTGTTTTTGTTGTGGCTATTTATTTATCGTGTTTGGTATGATTGCCTTTATTTAGGGGATTGTTGAGAGGAACAAAGCGGAAAACTGAAAAGAGACAACCTTTAATTGAATTTATTCTTGCAAATTTGTTTTGGAGATGGGGTTGATCTGATCATTTCAAAGTAGAACATAGGTAAAGCTCTAAGTCACGCATGCAATACTTTGTGAATGTCTCCAAGCTAGCGTCTAATAATGTCTCCAAATAATGAAAGGGTTTTAGGGGAAAACTGTATCATATGTGAATGAATATGATACTCCCAAATTTTCATTCTGTGACTTGGTGGTTTTGACATATGTTTGAGGAGGTTGATAGAAATCCATGTAAGTAGAATATTTCAAATGAAGATTCCTCTAATTCTTAGAGGAGGAAGACCAAGAAAAACCATTGAGGAAATTATATACTTTGTTAATCTGTATGATAAAATATTATGACATCCATGTATGTCACCCAATGGAATAAAGACTTGAGTATTTTTCTCATTGCTTGTTATACACATAATCAATCAATTGAAGTTTTTTCCAGAAGTATTAGCATACACCCGATTATTTTAATTTGTAAGAGTTACTCGTAAAGCAAGCTGATCTGATTTTTGGTAAACAAAACCACTCCTATTATACACAAGTTTTATTTATTAAATACAGATCTGTCAAGAAATAATAATACAGAAGTTTTTAATAGAGAGAATATTGATTAAACTAGCTAGCTAGCTGAATGCAATAGCATCCAATGGGGCTGATGATTGAGAAACGCCACCAACTTCACAACTGTTACTAATGTTAAATATTTGTGAATATACACAATCACTTTACCAGTGGAAGCCGAACTGCAATCACAAAACCAAACGTAAGAAAAAACACCCTCACCCAGTTGAAATATATTTGGAAATAATGCATGACGAGTAACGTATCAGTGTCAAAGTTCGAATGACATACCAGCTTCTTCTTCTTATTTTTCATGTCAATGTAGGCTTGGAGCTCCACTTGTTTAGCAAGGGCATAATCAAGTGCCTAAAGCAATAAAGGAGCCAAAAATAAATCACAAATATGATGTTGTAACTTGTTATCATCATATGTTGAAATTAAAGAATGTTCTTATCTTATGGTCCCATAATTAATGTGTTTTAAGTCGCAGGACTAAAATCACACTTCTTTTTTATTAAATGAGGGACAAAAAACTGATTAAATTTAAATACAGACTAAACAAAACACTATCATATTTTTGGAATCAGAAACATATTTAAGCTTTAATACCTTTTTGGATGAAGCCAACTCCTGCTCCAGAGTGGTAACTCTGCTTAGAGCATTATTGAGTAGTTCTTCCTTTTCAAGTGGCATGAGTGGTCTCATGTTGAGGACATTAACCTTCTCTTCTAGTTCAGCCATGCGCTTCATCATAGCCGTGTGATCATCAATGGAAATGGTAGGTGTTGCATTCATCATAGTGGCACTATAATATACTGCTGACTCACAATACAGTCTGACTGCAGCGATGTTCTTAGGCATGTTCTTTGTCAGGCGCACCATGGTCACAATTCCCATTACAACCGCCATGATTCCACCAAGAAATGGTTTTCTAAACCCAACAGAAGCCTTGCGAGGGCTCTCCCGGAAATAATGTGCGGCTTAAGCAAAATTTAAAAGTTAACAAGAAGGTCAGAGGCCTGAAAGCCACATTAATGTGTATGTATTGGTATTTGATTTTTAGTGTGCAAAAAAAATGGTGATTTATGATTAAACTACCTTTAGAACGTGCAAGTTGACCATTTTGTAGTGCTTTGTTGGAAGTTGTATTGACCGGCTTGTCAACCACTGCGACAAACTGATATGCATTACATTCTTTTGTGACCTGCAATATATATAGTCATCAAACAATAACTCTTATATTTGTTAGTTCCACACTTATAAATGTTAGTAGCTACATAGAAAGAAAAACTAGATAAATTGACTGCATCATTATGTGTATAGGATGGGAGCAACAACTGATTGAGGCCAAGGAAACTTACTTTTGGAAAATCAGAGGGTTCTGGATGCTCCACATTGCGTGCCTCCTTCAGTTCCTCGATATTATATAAAGAAGAAAGAGTATCAAGTTATTAAACTTTCAGGCAAATAAGGATAATGGGAAGAAAGTTTCAGAACTGAACTTTTTACTTGGAATTGTAAACAAGTAGGTAACTAACTACCTTGTGATACACTATTTCATCTTCAAGGATTGGTTTCTCCTCAATTGTGGATAACTTTTTCCTCTTACATTTTCCCTCACCATTTTGGACCATCTAATTCATCCAAAAGAAAATACTTCATTAATTTTCTTTAATAGTTATAGAAACTAAAATGAAATTGATCCTTTTGCAGCAAACTACCTTCAAGATATCTGGATCATTCCACGGTCCCTTGTCAGAATACATACAACCACCTTTATCTGCACAGGTGCAAGTACCTCCCAAGAATTCTGGAAGTTCACTGGTAAATAAGAAATACAAGCAATGTGTTATGTAAGGTGTTAAGGATTAACGTCATTCACTTATTCAATGGAATACTTGAAGATAAGAATAATCAGAATCCATGACTTATGGTTGTGAACCACTTTGTAGGACAACAAATGTTGTTCCGAAATACTAACGTATTGAAATAACATACTTATTAATCAAGAACTTGGCCAGGAAGAGTTAGCATTACTCAATCTAAGCTATTACATGTCTTTGGTACCCTAGGTTTCCATGGATATGAGAATGAGGGAAAATATTTCAATGTGAAAGGGAAAAAAATGTTAACCTGGCGCATCAATGATTTCAAGCAACTTGCTCTCGTATTTGTTACCTAGAACCTGTTCAATAAACCATTAGTTGTTCATGCTCCTACTTAACTGAATTTGACATTGCTTCAAAGTGATGTGTATATTGAAAATGCATACATGGATTTTCGCCATGGTCTTGGGATCAAGGAATGACTTTATAGTGTTCCACAACAACCTAAATCCAGAACCAGCATTGATGATGAACATACGGTTCAGGGACTGTGAAAAGGAAAACTCAATTAGACTAAATTCAGAAAACGGCATTCAAGCTATGGATGTAACACTCAAGACAACTAACAAGCCTATATAGCTATACTAGTACCTCAGGATAGTTGTCACCGTCAATTCTCTGAATCCTTTGAAGAAGATCCCTTGCAGCTTTGTTCATACTTTTAAGACCCTAACCAACCATGCTAGTCAATAATTGTATTATATGGAACATATCTTTTACATATGATATTAGATAGTATAATTGAAAATGGAAAGCAACCCTTTAAGTTTATGGTGACTACAACTTGATTAAGGTGTCATAATAGTTCTTTTGTCTTGTTCCTTATATGTGGAAAGAGGTGTTAGACATACCACTCCTTGCACATCCAAGATAGTTGTGCTTTGGTCAATGTGTTTCTTTGCTGCAATTGAACATGCAGGTAACTTAACAGTGAAGGTCTTCTCAAACTCTCTTACATGGTACTTAAGATAGCGGTCCATAGTTGTTACTTGCAACAGCTTGTTAGGGTCAACCTGTCCCAACTTTTCGATGTAAATAGGTCGTCCATCCTTATCAACTCCATGATTCCCTTGAGGATAGTATTTTAGAACTTCATCTATCTCTTCAAATTCAAAATCCTTAACAAAACAAACAGAATTTTCAGTTACCCAGGTAACATATATCATTAGTATTTTTTCCTTTATCCATATTAGTACCTCCATGATGGTGTCAGCACCAAACTCCCTCCTCCACCGAAGCATATCTGCCCACATTTGTTTAGATTTCTCAATGTCAAACTTTCTTGCTCTCAAGAATCTGAATAATCGGACACAGTATATATCGAGAGCGCAATTAGAACTATGAAATTATGGCATTAAATGAATATACTCATACTACAGCTATTGCTTATAAGTAAATAAATAAATGGACAAGAAACCATGTCATAAGAGCTACCTTAGCATCATATGATGATCATCATGTTCTGAGGATAAGAGTTCCTCGAAGATGAGACGTTGGCGAAAAGCATCAACAGCTTGCAACTCTTCTGCATCAAGGTCATCCTCAAAAGCAATACACATAACCCTGTTATGCCTTCGCCCCTTCTTTGTGAAGGAACTCTTGAACTTAAAAGATGCACTGATTGCTACCTTCTTTAAAGACCCAAGCCTCGTCTTCTTTTCATCCTCTGTATATTCAATTTCAAGACCTGTTTTAGCAGAATGAAAATTTTGTAGTCAGTGCAAATTCTTAGAAAAGAAGGTAGCAGATAGAAATAAAGAAATCCACACACTAGACATCATCACCTAGCTGCTTTTGTTTCTGTTAACATGTATATACAATATGTTTGTTCAATAGTGCAATTACAATACTAAATAGGATTCATAACTACATAAGAGTTAGCACCTTTAACCGGTCGAATATCTATGGCAGGAACAGACATAGTATCACACATGATTAATTGAATCCTGTGAACTTATTCAAATGATCAATGAGTGGTGAAAAGATAGAAGAGAATCAACAAGTCAAATATAACAAATGTCCACAATTGTAAGCTCACGTGCGCCTACACCTGTATTTTATCCATAAAAAACATGTTAGAAGCTAGAAAAAACCCAACATATTCATCAATTAAACAAATCAACCTTGTTCACATATATTTAGCATGCATGTAGGAAATAATAATAAATTGAATACAGTCATAATATCATATACTTAAATGATAAAGTGCTCTTCAAGCAGCTACAAATAAATAAAATGGAATACTCTATGGAGGCTAAAAAAGTTCATAAACCAACATCAAGGAGAAGAAAGAACGAATGTTATTAAAAGATGATGATACCTTGTTGCAGGAATGTAATGTAGTGGTTGCAAAAATCAAGAGAAAACGAGAATTTATGAACCGAATATATCTCTGAGAAATGAGGTATAATAGGAGAAGAGAGAGGTTGGTGCAACTCATTTTTAGAGTTTTCTGTTTTATTTGTTTATTACTAAGTACTAACATTGATAGGGTCTACTCCTTTTCAGCTTCTTCTGTTGATAATATATTAACAATACGTTAGATCTCAGAAACACACAAAAAAAAAACGATTAAGGTTCGATTCGAGCGACACTTGTTACCCCGAAAGGGATTATCCATAAGGTAAGGTGAGGGTAGTAACAAAAAAAAGCTTATTGCCTAAATGCATGCTGCTCCATTCTTTCACCATTTCTTCTCTCTACTAACCACTATATACCTAACCTAACTAACAAATCATCCATACTTTCTATGTTGTTTATTGTTATGTTATTTTAGGAAGGGATGTCTTTTAACGTTGTTTAGTTTGTTCTAGATTTTATTTATAGTGTTGAATCTTTTCAAAAAGTAATTTTTTGTATAATTTTATTAGTTAAGTTGTGATTGATAATTTTACCCACAATTTTCTCTAACCTTAATTTATTATTAGTGTTACTATTTACATTCAATATATATAACAAACGCTTGGAGACTTGTTCAATAATATTCTTTCTAAGGATTCTTGAAGATGACATATATTTTTAATCATTTATTGTTGAGAAATACATTGGTTTGAATTGGTGAGTATATCTAAATTATTGAATTTTCAAAGATTGAATGGCTAAGATGAGGGGTAAGTTTTTTCCACTTACTTTTAGATCTCTCCCCTAAAATTATGAGTTTGGCTCCTCTCCTGTAATGGAGAGGTCAGTGAGCCCTCAGATTGCGACACGTGTAATAAAAAAAATGGACGGCTGAGATTTAAAATTGTATTACGTGTAATCGATTACCATATAATGTAATCGATTACACCAGTTAAATAGTGTAATATAATTTTAAATCTTAGCCGTCCATTTTTTTATTACACGTGTCGCAATCTGGGGGCTCACTAGCCTCTCCATTACGAGAGGAGCCAGACCCTAAAATTATTGACATAAATTAGATATTCAAGCTTCATTTTAGGTCTTTCTTCTAGTTAGGTGCTCTGATATTTTAGTTAGTTTTCTTGCATCACTCTAAGTGGAATATATAAAGTGAATAATATGTTAAGGTAAGGAATACATGAAATTTGTATTAATAATCAAAGTTACTTTTCAAAATACCCTCTTCAACTCTAAGCTTCTGGTAATATTTTCTTCATTCTGATTTATCACAACCATCATTTACAGATGCAGTTGCTCTAAATTCCTTTCAACTATGTAACCTGTAGAAGAAATGCAATGAATCTCACACAAAGTAAGTTTCAAACATATCATAGGGCCTCATGCTATAGTCGTTGTAAGAGTTCTTCTTCTAATAATAATACAATAATAGCAACAAAAACAAGTGTTGGACCTATTATAACCTCAGCAATTATATCTATTAACATCCATTTATTAGTTCTTTATCAGGGAAATCACAAGGTTGGGAGATTCCAACTTTTCACCCTTCACCAACATCTGGATAAGCTTATCTTTAAGCCTGAGGTATAGTTCATCCATGATACCTTCCCCAAAACGAGCCTTCAAAAGAGTTTCTGTAATAGCTCTGAAGTTTTTGGCTATGAACTCGCATCTCATATTTTCATCAAGATCATCCTCATTTATGTTTGCATCCCAACCCACTATAATAGATTCCAATCTCTGAATAGTGAACGATCCTTCTTCCTCAATAACTGCTTTAGCTTCCTCTGCTGTAGGGCCATACATTGGCATATTAAAGGATTCCAATTTTACCTCTTCAATCAAATTCTGCATTGTATATCCATGTTAACATTTTATAGTTCAAAATAGTTTAATTTAATTTCTAGTGAGAAATGAGGTAATGGCAGCATTAGCTACATTATTATCTAATTGACCATAGCAAACCAAAAAAAGGGTGGTCCATTGCACGAAACTCTCTCTGACGATAGCAAAACAAATGTTCTAAAATCTAAATGCAGAAATTTTTTAGAACTAATAGTTTGAATTAGGTGTGCAAAATTTAGGTGAATCAAAAGTATATTGATTACATTTATTTACCTCTACTACCATGTCATTTAGAACCATGCCAAGTAGCCCAATGACAGTTCTTATTTGAGGAATGTCCTCTCTTCCAACAAATGTGAGAAACATAACACCACCAGGCACTAGTTCCTCTGAACGTGATTTCAGAAACAGTTTGAAGTCATGTTGGAATTGCCTAAGGTATGCTTTGTGCGTTGCTGGAGGAATTGTGCTTGTCACATAAATGTTGTCTTTGTTAAGTGTTTCTGCTCCATTAGTCAACTCCTTTGGTGGCTGTTTCAAAAATTAGCAACAAAATTGAGATGTTCCTCACAATAATTGACTTGCAATGCTTCTTCAAGCAAGAATAAATCATTATATGACACACCATAAAATAAATAGATAAGCATATTTCTTCTGTACTTGACTTATGGTTTTAATTACAATTTTGTATCCATAATTGCAGCCACAATATTACGGTTTTAGAGTCTCCACATTGCATGACATCCATAATCACAACACTATTTTCGCACACTTTTTTCCGCAATTACAATAGCTGCGACTACAATTTAAAACTACTCATCTAACCTGTAATAGAAATATTGATATAACAATATCATATTGATTGGCTGAAATATGAGTTTGGTGTATATTTTACCTGAGAAAGCCAGTGTAGACTATAAGAGGAATGAACAAAATGTATGGAGTTATTGGGAAAGAGCCTCTTATAGAATGTCCCTGGAGTTGCATTAATGAAACATGGACCAAACCCAGGTCCCTTATTTTCCTCTAAAGCATCATAGAACTGAGCTAGTGATTTGAAAATGGTATTGAAATCATTGGAAGGTAAATCATTCAAATAAAATTGGAAAACAGGTGCACTTAGATTCAAATTGAAGCTAGTGGTCTCAACAATTTCAATGATATCATTTACAACCATAAGTGCATTTGGTCCTGAAGCACAACCTAGATCAGCCACTTTCAAACACTTAGGAAGCATGTTACAATAAAGCTTCCTCACACTTTCTTCTAGTATTGGTTTCCCTTTTAATACTCCACTTCTTTGATGGGAAGAGTTCTTTGCATAGCTTGTATCTCCCACACCATCGTTCATGTGAAGAACTTGTTCTGTTCTTACAATTGATGGAAGTGCTGCACCATTTGTTGCCATTGATGAATGTGTAGATTGTCTTAGTTTATGCAATATCAATACACTAAATATTTGCCTCTTATATAAAGAATAGGTCAAAAGTGTGATGGTAAAGAATGAGACTGAGAATCAATTATTTTCTTGAGTTTTAATGATAATGTAATATAAATTTGAATAAAAAATATATAAATGTCAATATATGTTATTTTTTTATTAATATTATATATTATTTCCCTCTCGGATGGTAAGGAGTATCACTGATTGTAACAAGTTTGCATAATTTGTTTTAAATTTCTTAAACTTAATTTATGAAAAGGTTGAATTTTTTGTTTGCCTTTTTGACTTACCTACCTGCCGTGGAGAGACTTCTATGCTAAAATCTTGAATTTAAAAAAGATGGGAGAAAGGTTCACCTTCTAGAATTTAGACCTTTGAACATTAAATATTCTAACATAACTTATTAAAACAGTGGGATATTATAGACCAAATTAACACTGATGATGTATTAATAAACGAAGAAAAAGATTATAAAATAAAATAAAAAGTCAATAGAGTTTGAGTACAGTTATTATAATACGATTAGTTGTCATCATCTTCACATTTTCTTAATTAAACATAATATTTATTTAGGATCATTTTCATAATTAAACATAATATTTATTTAGGATCTAGCTTCTCTAGAGTACAAGTCTAAAGTGGAAATTTATAATCCACGATTATGATTGTACCAATTCTATAATTTGTCATATATGTGTAAATATATTATCATAATCACAGTCATTGATTTTTCAATCAACACATACACTTTAAAAAGTAATAAAAAATCAGTTTGGAACGAGTCTTGCTTAGATATTTATAAAGATGTTTATTTTTTAGATGGTGAAAGGGTAGAAATTGCCCACCCTGTTTTTCAAAGCAACACGAATTTCTTTATCTAAAGGGTATGACATCATGAACCTCAAAATCATTTTGAAAATCAAAAGCATTCTATACTAAACATTGCTATTAAGTATGCATGCTTTTTTAGGAGCAAAAAACTAACTTCCATTAGTCACTCCTGGGTGATTTGAAGGTCAGAAATCTTCCCTTACTAGAGAAGAGATTTTATTTTTAATAACAAAATTATAATTTCAGTATAATTAAAATGATAAATGTGTTAGAACATTTATAATATGTTTATTTTATTTTATCTTGGAATCACTTGTTTGTTTCTTTAGAGTATCCGAGTGTACACTTACTTGATTTTGAAGTATAACATAAAATATAATATAATATATTATATTAACATGACATTTGTCCAAAGAATATAGGTTGTGGGGTCACTTTTTTCTGTTTGGATTTATAAAAAAATTAAAACATATTTCAGTGCTGCAGCTTGAATGAAAAAGCTTCAGTTAGAATGTACTTATATTCAAAGGGGACACTGAGTTAGGTATCCAGTTATGTTAAACCAAATGGAACAAATCAAAGGGAAGGTTTGGAATTTAATTAGATTCCAGTAGCTTTAAAGATGTTGAGAATCCAATGACAACTTTATAGATTCGGGCATAAACTAGTGGGATGGAAGGCGCATGCATGACTAGGATTTTCAGTTGTATCATTTTTAAATATTATTAACTCTTTAAAAAAAGTAAGTATTAGAAATGAATGTTGATGATACAATGTATGTGAATTTTTAAACTGACAGTGTATAAATATTATCCTACAAAAAAATATTTGCATATGAGTATATGCTTTTCCCTAAAGTTTGTACAAGTATGATTATTGCGATAAAATTGTAGAACAAGTTGACTCACTACAAATTTGTGGGGTGTTCCAGAAACAAAATGGGTTATTAAATTATAAATCTCTTACTGGTAAAGGTCACACCAATGGGAAAATGATCAAAGGAACCAACACAGATCTCATACTTGTTTTTCTGTTATAGCATGATAAAAATAAAATAGTGTAATTTCCTTATTTGAATATTTAAATTATTATTTGTACCTGATATACACTCTTGTCAGTAGTATACTAGTATTGTTTCAAAAATATAAAGTTTCTACAATGGGAAGTTCCCTTAGTATTATTGTAACAAGTATTCTATCAAATATATAGGGAATCAGATTCACACAAACCTAGTTGTCTGATATATTTCCCAAGTTGAACTCTTATTCTCAACACTATTCACAACCGATCCATGCATTTTTGTTTAACACTTTATGCACTTGTTTCTACATATTCTTTCATTAGAAAATAAATGAAAAAGAAGCAATTACAGTTTAGTACTATACAAATGATGAGTAATACTAAAGTTAGAAGGCAACCAAAGGTTTTAAACTAGTGTCTAAAACTATAATTAAACTGCATGGTGGTGATAATTATAATCACATTTTCCTTCAATTTTCTGTCATCCTAACTAGAATCATAATATCCCAACTTTCAAATTAAAGAGTAATCTTCTTCTTCTTCTTCTTCTTCTTCTTCTTCTTGTTCTTCTCTAAGGAGCCTTTGTTGCCTGATAATGAAGGCTTCTACTGTGCGGCGAAACTCGTCATTGCTCATGTGATCCTTCGGACTTGAAATCTCAACCACTTCTTCTGGATCAGCACGTTGAACTCTCTTCCTTATGTGTTCAGTTTCGCACCGGTGCAGGACATTGTATTGATTCTCTTTATCACTCTGAACATGCCTTAAAATCTCTGTCTTGCACCTTCTATAACCCTTCACCTTCATACCAATAATTGATTCCCCTGTTCTCATTTTTTGATTTTTTCCATACTCGCTATTCCCTGCATCAATTCTCTCATATTCTGATTCTGTTATTGGATAAGTTCTTCGGTTTTTTGGGTATTTTTCTATGTCTCCATTGATTCTCCTATTCCTTATGATATTCTTTGTTTTTTTACTCTGTATGTTATCATCCGTTGTGAAACTCTGTTTTCCATACTCGCTATTCCCTATGTTCTGTTTTTCTAAGAACTTGTGTTCTCCTTGAGTTTTCTCATTCTTGGTGTTGTTATGAATAATCTCCTCAAAATTATAAGGTTCAATATTGTTCTTCTTAGAATCATGATTTGAAAAGTGACCAGACTGAGCGAACAACGTGATGATTATGGCATTTCCAATCAGAAAAATGAAGCAATGACTATTCATGAAGACTAAGAAGTCCCTAAAATACTCACTGGAGTTCTTAAGTGCAACTGGAAGATGCAGAGGAAGAAACCTTGAAATGAAAATCAGAACAACACAAACCTCAACAAAACGCAACAAGCTTGTAATTTTTCGAATCTTGTGTTGTTTAAGCATCACGTTGGCTTTCTCTGCTTGGATATCAGTGAAATGGAATAAATTCATTCCTGGTTTTTTGTTGATAAAAAAACAAACTTGGGTGGGTATTTCACTTGAAGTTACTAAAATGAGGAGAAGGTATAGTGGATAGTGCAGTAGTTTCTGCACTTGGGAACATGGAAAGAGAGTGAGTGAAGCTTATAATAACTCTGTTTGGAGAGAGAGAACAAAGTGTGTATTTTTGTTGGGTATGAAATTGTTATACATCTTGCTTCACCTCTTCAGATTAGGGTGATAGTGCTCTTATTTATAGACTAGAATACAATCCTTTTATCTGCACAAAAAATATACCTTTTTTTGTCTCACAATGTTCCATTACCACTTTGGTTAGGATAGCATAACAATAATAAGAATATTATGTCCAAGTGTAGCATCATCACTCCTGAGTCATTCTCCACTGTAAAAATGTAAATACATCTATTTCATAACTACCTTTTCTTCTTCTTAACATCATTCCTATTGAGGAGTTGAAAAAAGAAGTAGAATATTAAAAATATAAATTTATTACTTTTCTTGTGTTAAATACTTAGCTATTTAATAAAATTATAAGTAGTATTATTATATGCATCATCATTCCATTGTTGCACAAGTTTGCTTAAGTCTCTTACAAGTTACAACAACATGGGTCCCTTAATCATGCAGACTGGGATATAATATCCAGATTTACATGTTACCTGATATGATATGCAATGTGTTTAATTATCTAATCTTTCTAATTTAGGAGTTTCATGCTTTTTTCAAATATGATTTAGCATGAGCTTTTTGTTCCTTTTTCAAAATATGAAATATAAAGAAAAAAATTGCTTTCATTGAGAGTTGAACTCAAGACCTCCCGCTTACTAAACGGGTGCTCTAACCAACTGAGCTATGAAAGCTATTTGTTCAGAAAATAATAAATTATGGTAACTAAATCTCTTACATAGACATTCCCTTTGTTGCACTCTTCAATGACTTCATATTTCTTGCAATACATGTTTAATTTTCTGCTTCAGAAATGGAAATTGTACAACAACGTTCTATGGTTCGGTTTTACCAATAAACTTTTCATTCCATTAAGTAGGTTATATATAAACCCAAAAGTATGCACAATTTTTTTTTTGGCTGTAAAATATATATTCTAAGATATTCAGTTATTATGTTGATATATTTTGTTCCATGTATATTAAATTAAAAAATTTGAGTTTTCATGTCAGATGTTGAAGTTTTGTCATGTGTATTGTGTATAACAAAACTTTATTGGGAGAAGTTAAAATTCACTTCCAATCTTTAAGTGTGAAAAAAATTAATCTCTAGCTAAGAGAAAAATATGAATCTTCTATCCGGGCCAGATAGAAAGACAATTCAAAGGCTTGGGCTTTTGTAAAAGCCTACACTGGGCCTGTTTGAAACGACGTAGTTTGGGGGTTTTGTTTGTCTGATAAAAGTGTATAGGGTTTCTTCCTCTCTCTATATGCTGCTGTCACATACTTGCGCCTCTGCCTGAAACTATTCCCTCCATATTCTTCTCTCAGAACTAATCTCATGGTGCGTAACACTTTTTCATTATTCAAAGTTTTCTTCTTTTTTCATACTCGTTACTCATTTCTCTATATGCTTATTCATTGCAGGCACCTAAGAAGGAAAAGGCTCCTCCACCTTCCTCCAAGCCAGCAAAATCTGGCGGTGGAAAGCAGAAGAAGAAGGTCCTCATACCCCTTTCTTTTCTTTTTCCCAAAGTTTATTTATTTTCTTAAATTAATCATCATTTGGCATGTTGGGTACTCATGGGGTTGTGGCCTAGTTAGATTTGTTTTATGGTCTATAATGAATGATAAAACATGGTTTTGTGTGTGTTTGATTAAAGTAATGTGAGATATGAGTGTGTGATGTTTAAGTGTGAAATTTATGTTTTAACAGAAGTGGAGCAAGGGAAAGCAAAAGGAGAAGGTGAACAACATGGTTCTGTTTGATCAGGCCTCTTATGACAAGCTACTCTCTGAAGCACCCAAGTTCAAGCTTATCACTCCTTCCATCCTTTCTGACCGTTTGAGGGTACCTCTTCTGCCATTGCCTATTTGTTGGTTGTGATATAGGAGCCTTGTCCTATATCACAAGTGTGTGTTAGTTTTTGAATCATGTTATGTCTTATGATATGATATTCTGTTTATAATGTCATTGTATTTGTGTTGTGTTGAGTCATTACAAGCTTTACGGCATAGGATTAGTCAAACTGCATTTACTGTTTATGTTTTGTGTGTTACATGCTTGTTGAGTGATGTAGACCTTTTTATAGCTTTCTCTGGATATAGGTTTATACTTGTGTTGTTTGGTTGTATTGTTTTAGGTGTCTAGCCTGGTTACGTTTTTAGACTTGTGATAACCTTTTTGGCCATCTGTGGTTGTATCTTATAAGGTGCAACTGGTAGAAAAATCAATTGATTGTATCCTCTTGCATCGTTGATCTGTTAATTATTCTGCTGCTAAGCATGGATAAATTTTAAGTTATGAACAACTGCTTATCTAGCTAGAATTATGGGGTGCCCTCTTGTCTAGGGACACAGTACTTATACTTGTGGTTTTGAATCCTGATTTCTTATTTGCACTTGCTGTATCAAATACTTCTCTTACACTTAGGTTTCTGCTATACCTATACCATATATGTTTTTGTTATGCATTTTAAATAGCTTAAAAATGTCTGCATTTACTCCACTTGTGATAGATATTTCATGATCAATGTCCGTGTATATACAAACCTTGTGATTCTAACGTTAAAAGTTGTCATTTAGAAAAAAGGGTCAAAATGGGTAATTTTTACATAAGCTCAACAATCTCTTGTTGCAGTCTAACAATTCCACTTGCAATACTGAAAGCCAGCTTTTTCCCAATGCATTCAAGAACGATTTGATTGTTAATTACTATGAGTAATGTTCTATCCAGAATTAAATCACCATTTACACACACTTTACAGATTAACGGGTCTCTTGCAAGGAAGGCTATCAGAGACTTGATGGCTAGAGGTTCAATCAGGATGGTTTCTGCTCACTCAAGTCAGCAAATATACACTAGGGCGACAAATACCTAGGTTAAGTAGTACAGGCCATAGCATATGGATTTTCGGGTGTATTACTATGTTCCTTTCAGTTTGAGATGCATGTCACACAATACTGTATCAGTTATCGACTGTTGCTGAATCTGTAGGTTGAGATCCTTTTTTATGTTTTGATAACATGTTTGACTATTTGGCTTTCCTTTGTTATCGATTTTACAAATTTTGGCAATCATCTTAATCTGACCAAATTTGGTTTCCATTATATGACTAAGATATACACAAGTACCAAAATAATATATGTTGTATTGTCAATGATGGCATTCTATCAAGAGAAAACATACATGGACTTCAGTCAGTGGTTTGCAGCCATATAGGGAGAGAATACTTGTCTTTAAGGAATAATGGAAAAGAGAGGGCCTTAGAAAACTTCAAGGGATTTTAGATGGTGCTCATATGAACTAGAAGCTGAAGTTGTCACTGGTTCAACTAGAGTCTTTGTTATCTTCTATATCTAGCTCAAGAAGAAAACCCAAGTGTCATGTGATTCTGACCAACCATAACATAAATGAATTTGATTGTAACACGATCTAACAATGTTGTAGATGAGAGTATCACATACTTGTACATGAATGTAGTGTAACTTAGATTTTGATAATAATTATATATTATCCTCAACTACAATAATTCCATATAACTGCCATATGCAGCTTTTCCTATAATTATTATATAATTCAACTCAATGTCAATCTATATATAATAAGCGACCAACATGGTACAAGATGTCACTAAATCCTTAAGAATTGGCATAAATTCGATGTTTAGGAGGGATACTTGTTGAGGGCATTTACTAATCTAGGGATTAATTTTTTTCCATATTAGAGGGTGTCCCCTTCAAACTATATAAGGACAAATCACAAAAAATTGAGGTATTAAGAAGTTCAGATATACAAAATAATTTGACTAATCATTGATTTACCTTACGACAAAAGCAAGAGTTTAATTTGGTTAATAATCTTAATTATTTTCTCCTACGTATACATGTAAATAATTTTTATGCTCAAATTTAAATCTTTATGTTTCTTTGCATATTATGTCCTGCCAAGCTGTAACTAGAGTTAGATCAAGTGTTGAACCCACATGATCAATAAGATGGGTGGTTGAACAATGATGAATATCTATTATTGCCTCAATTATAAGTGAAGGACTCAAATTTCACTTTCTAAATGCAATGAACGATGTGATGTTTTTGTTCTTGTTAAGAGGACAATCAAATCAAATAAGCATTTTCCTTATGCTATCTTTCTACATTATACAAAGACAGCACTGCAAAATCTGTAATACATCATCACCGTCAGAATTCAAACTCGTGCTACATAAAATTATTTGGAAATGATATTTCAGCACCTTCCACAAAATCTCACTCAACCAGGGAAAAATCCACCACTTTGATTGGACCTGATCCTTAATTTGTTGGTGGAACCTTTTTTTTTTTATCACTGTGAGAAGAATTGGAAAAAAATATGTTTTTTTTAATTAAAAGTGCTATAGTACAGATAAAGAAGAAAGGAATAGTCATTCGTTACAGTAAGAAAGTGCTAGAATGGGGCCCAAAACATGATGAAATGTTCAAGTCAATCACCAAAGATAAATATATTATTGTATTAGTTTCACTTTGGAATAAAGTAGAATAATATGTTATAGACTCAAATTCTTTGTTATTACTTCCATTGTACCAACAATAAATATTGACAGAAGAAGAGATATAATTGTCAGCAGAAACTACCAGAGCAGTGTCAATGCCCCTGGCCGTACAATAAAG
Organism: Lupinus albus; assembly: GCA_009771035.1. NCBI lineage: Eukaryota > Viridiplantae > Streptophyta > Magnoliopsida > Fabales > Fabaceae > Lupinus > Lupinus albus. Next base: position 1,229,725 of record CM019999.1, read on the forward strand.
GTACAATGCATCATCCTAAGGAAATATCAGCCAAACATGATTACATAATAATTTTTGAAAAAAGAATGAAAAAACATAAGTAATTAAAAAAGGAGTATGAGCTGTAGAGATATGCATTGGAGACATTACACTAACTTATTTGTGATTATGTCTTAAGATCAATCTAGATAAGTTAGGAATCAATTATATTTGTGAAGATAAGATGAGATTCCTACATTCTCCTAAGCCATATATATATTGATGAATAGGCAAGGGAGAAAAGCAACTGAATTGCACATATTCAACCTCAAAATGGAAACCTCTCCATTGAACCTCAAATCCCATAATAACCATGCACGTTCTAATAGCTTGCCCTCTAAGCCACACCCTATCATTCTACAATGCAATGAATACTTAGCCAGATTAGAGGGTGCTTCTTCTGATGCCATCTCCTCTTTATTGCTTACCCATAAACTTAATGGCCTTCAGGATTTGCACAACTGTGTTGAAAAATTGGTTCAACTACCCCTAACACAAGAAGCACTTATCCATCAAAGCCAAGAGAAATGGGTGGAAGAGCTTTTGGATGGGTCCTTAAGGCTCCTAGATACATGTTCAGCAACCAAAGATGCACTAATACACACAAAAGAGTGCACACGTGAACTACAATCAATTATAAGAAGAAGAAGAAAGGGAGGAGAAAGGGAACTCATAATAGAGGTTAAAATGTTCTTAAACTCCAGGAAAGTGATGAGGAAGGCCATTTTCAAAGCCTTGGAAAATTTGAAGGGTAGTTATGCAAATAAAAGCAGCTTCTCTATCAGCAACAAAGATTATCAAACCGTGACCTCAGTTAGCTTGTTGAAAGAAGTTGAAGTGACCACTTTTTCCATATTTGAGTCTTTGTTGAATTTTATCTCAGGCTCAGCACATTCAAAACGAATTAGCTGGTCTTTGGTATCAAAGATTATGCAAAGCAAAAGGGTACCCTATCCACAAGGAGTTAATGAGAATGAGTTTGCAAATGTGGATGCTGCATTGCAATTTTTGGCTATTAAAATGATAAGCAATTCAAATGAAATTGATGACTTGCAAAACAAGTTAGCAAGGTTAGGGTCCTGCATACAAGATCTTGAAGAAGGACTCGAGTTACTGTTTAGGCTTTTAATTAAAATCAGAGTTGCACTTCTCAATATCCTCAATCACTAGTTGAACAAACTAGGGCAACAAAGTTTTGTAATATATTAGCATCATGCATGTGTAACAGGGGGATACCTGTTATTTTGATGATAAAATTAAGGGGATACTTTAGTTCCTTCTCTTTTTATTTTTGATTTTTGATATGGTCTCTTATCTTACAAATTGTCTCTCAATATGGTCATCTGTCATAGCTCTGTTATCCAACTATCCTATCTATGGTACATGCATTCATGTGATTCCCATGTCAATTTTTGAGGGACTAATTGGGATGTTTGGGGTAATGTTATGACATTTACAAAAACAAAATATCATTGTCTCCCTTAATTTGTTTGATATATATGGAGCATATGCATGTCAAATATTGCCAACTTATACAAATCAAGAGTCAAGACCTTAGAACTTGCAAATATCACCTCCTAGCACTCTTTTTGAAGGATTCACATTTCTCAAGCCACCTCTTCTTTGTCATCATCATCATCATCTTCATAGGCCAAAAACTCAACGGATTCAGGATTTGCATTACTGCATTGATAAGTTGCTGCAATTTGTCAATTACTCAACAATCATTAGCACTAGAATGCAGTGGCACATGGTTGATTAACTACTAGAAGCGTCTCCGAAGCTATTCGATATCTGCAGTGTAGCTAAAGATTTGCTACTGCAATCAAAGGAGTGCATGTGTGAACTTGAGTCAGTTATTTGAAGGAGGAGAGGTTCTGGAGCACACATTAGAAGGTGGAAAATACTTGGGGCATGTAGGAAGATTATGAAGAAGGCAATTGGAAAGGCCTTGGGAATTTTATCAGGTTTAAGAAATGAGCTCATCGTTATTTCCTTAAACAAAGTTAATGAGATTTTGTCCATGCTTAGCATCTTAAAATAAGTACTAGTAGTTACTGGGAGCTCATTAAAACCTATGTTGTTTATCACTGGCCTAAAGGGATTAGAAAAGCGGAGCCAATGATCGGTACCTAGTTACATGGTTCTCCCATTTAGTCTTATAATAATAATATAAAAACTGACGAATCACGTAAAACCAGGTACCGCGCACCGAAATTGGTAGTGCGTACCATGTAACTATGGGTCAATATTCAATAATCTCCAAATTGATGCAGCTTAATAGAGTGGAATGTGGCTCTCAAGACAACTAACTAGAGCCAGAATTTCCCTTCTCAAAATCATCAATCACCAGTAAAAGAAAAAGAAAAATACACAATACCTATGAACACTCAAATCCAATTCCCCCCAAGTGTCTTACGTTTGTACAAAAATACAATTGAACCATGTTCTTTAACTGAATATATATTATCCGAGGATCAAATTATACTCACTTTATTATCTGTCTCATTTTTCATTTCGACTTCCTTTTATTATTACATTTTTTTGCATAACTCCAGCTTTAAAATATGTCAAATGAAAGATAGTAAAATACAACTTATGTCCATTTGAACATTCATTATTTTATATCCCATTTCCTGAAAGAGGACCTAATAAAAACATATGCAACATGTTTTCTGATATGAAACAAATATGTGACTTGACCAAAAGAGAAAGGCCTTAAGGAATAATTAATGACCTTCAATAGAGAAAAATAATAAATTTTTCATGTGCATGTGCATGTTGCATACTCACCTCATTGTATTGCATACTTCCCTTCCTAGCCATACCTATTCAGCAGATTCAGTATGGTGTTAGCACCATGTTTGTGGTCTATATACAGAATTACAGACCTTATACTTTTTTATGTTTCATTTCTTAAGTTGAAGATTCTTCTTGTCCTTAGTTGAGAGGACAAGTTTGCATACTGAGCACAGTTTAAAAATAGAAAGTTCCTTCACCTCCAGACAAAAGATCCTAATACAATGCATGCAACACAAAGTTTGAATTTTTATATCATTAACCTGCAAAGATACCATTATTTTTTCAAGAACCATGTGGTTCCAAAGTTAAAATTTTTTTGGGAAGCCTGGTGAGTAGGGAACATAAGTAATCAATAAAAAGTAGATTTGAGATTCAAATCATGATGATATAATTGCTTACCCATTATGGGGACATCTAACCAAAAAAATTGTTCTGCCTGTCTCCTTCAATTCATTTGCTATATATGGCAGCAAATGTGGAACACCAAAACTCAAAGTTGAAAGCAAATTGTGAATATCATCTCCTACTTGTATAAACCTTCTATTCTCTTATCTGACAAAAAACAAATGGAAGCAAACACAAAGAACTCTCTGCACATTCGCTGCAACAGTTTACCATCTGCACCTCACCCTCTTGTATCACAATTCCAGGAGCATTTGCTGAGATTTAAGGATTCTGAAGCCTCCACCACTTCATTTTCATCATCCTCCATAAGCCACAAACTAAGTGGCTTGCAGGGTTTACATGAGTATGCTGATAAGTTGCTCCAATTGCCAACCATTCAACAGGACTTGGCACTAGAATTCAGTGACAAATGGATTGATGGTCTATTAGACGGGTCTCTTAGGCTTATTGATATTTGTGGTACAGCTCAAGATTGCCTCTTGAAATCAAAGGAAAGCATGTATGAGATTCAATCAGCTCTTCGAAGGAAGGGTGCTAACAACGGATTCATGGTCGAGGGTGGAAAATACTTGGCATCTAGGAAGAATATGAAGAAGGTGATTCAAAAGGCCTTAGGAAACTTGAAAGGAATAAAATTTGAGTCCAACAAAGACAAGGAGGTTTTCTCAGTGTTTAGCATCTTAAAAGAAGCAGAAGCTATCACTGTGAGGTCCATAGAATCTTTGTTGTTGTTTTTATCTGACCCAAAGGGTCAATCAAATCAGAGCAAATGGTCAAGAATCTCCAAGTTGATGCAGCCAGAAAGAGTGACTTGTGACTCTCAAGAAACATACTCAAATGAATTTGTAAATGTTGATGCAGCTTTGAAATCTCTCATCAGTCAAAAAACTTATGAGAATTTTGACAACCATATGGAAGATTTGGAGATTTGCATTGAGGATCTAGAAGTAACAGTTGAGAATCTGTCAAGGCAACTCATTAGAACTAGAGTTTCCCTTCTAAACATCCTCAGCCACTAGTTAGATGGGAAAATGTACATATTTAGTGCAGCCCAGAATCAAATTTTGATACATAAATTTGATTAAACTTTGTTTCAGTCACAAATATAATATTACATAAAAGTTCAAATTGTAGCTAATTTATCTGTCTTTCTTTTCTCCTTTTCCTTTCACATATCTTTCTGTTCTCTTTATCTTTCTTTCTAGTTTTTAAGAAAATGATCGCGTGTCAGGTTTAGAGTTCGGTAAAAAAAATGTCTTTCTATCAAATTTAGGAGCATTTTTGTTTTGTTTTCTCATATTGTTATCACATGCTTAAACATATCTTGAAAGAAAAGAAAAGGTAAAAATAAGGAAAATGTTAGTGTAATCATCTTTGAACTTTGATCAAGATTCTCTGCAGAATAACATTTTGTAATCATCCTTAATCAAATCATAGTTACTCCAACATCAGTGTCTCTTTTTTTTCTGTACCACTTCCATGTTAATCTGATCACTTGATGAAATTTGTTTCCACTTTTCTGTGAAAATAAAATAAAACAATGAAGAGAGGACTGAAACATAATAATTTGAAATCATTTAAATCAATTATTGAGCATACATTATATTCAAAGTTCAATCATAAAACTGCCATTTGGTTAATGATAGTATCAAAGCTTAATGCCACCACATTTTCTCAATTTCATACGCCAAGGATGGCCTAAAAAAGATGCCTATGTTACTATAGTGAGGACAAGTGAATTACTATATAATCTTGGTGTCTCATTATTAAACTTGAACCTAACATGCATTTATATTAATATTGAAACCTCTTAATCACCAAGCACACATGAGATTCAAAATTAATTGGACTAGATATCATAGCTGTCAATCTGAAAACTACAACTTGGTTGATGAAGATGCCTATCCTCCACTATTGAGGACAAGAGAATCAGAATGAAGCAAAGTTTAAATTAATGTGGGAGACATTGCTCTTACATTTCTGTCATTATGGTTAGATCCAAGTTTAAATTAATGAAAGTGTTCTGTTTTATAAGATCATATTTGATTTCCTTGAAAAAGCAATTGTAATGAAGCAAGCATTAATATTAAAATGATTATCATGCAAGTGAGGGAGAAATGTATGAGTTGGGGAGCTTCCTTGTGGGAAACACAGACCTAACATTTCTGATTTTCTGTGATTTATTTATAGATCCAGAGTTATATTAACTATAACTCACTGAGATTTTTCAGAAGGTGATTCCTAGTGTTCCTTATTCCCATTGGACACATCTATAAAGTCAACTTTACACTTGTGCAACTATGAGAGATAAAGTATAGCTATGATTTTTGCAATTGGTGTTGTTCCATTTAACAATGACCCAAGCCTTTGTTTAAGCCATCAGACTACACGAGTGGTGATATAACCAAAATAATTGTTGCCAACCTAGTGTTGCATATTAATAAGAAGATAACATGTGGAAGACAATGCACTAACATTATCAACCCATGTTTAGATCCATATCTCAATTAGTTAGCACAATCATTAATTAAGAATAAAACTATCACCATTTCAAGAATAAAATACTAATCATTGAAATGGTGAAAGTTTTATTCTTTGATTATTCCCACTTTCGTGAAAGATACTTGAAATATAGTTAAGGTAATTTTTAATGGATATGTACTCAAGTTATTGTCATGAAGTAATCAAGTCAAATCAGGAAATCATCAAAGCTCAATAATGATACTGCAACCAAAAAAAGAGTGAAAAGTTTCAATCTGTTATAACTATATATTTACACCATGATTTCATGTATAACTACAAAAAGTTGATGCATCCTATAAACTTAACTAGTGATTGATAATGTTAAGAAGGGCAACTCTGATTTTAATCATGCGCCTAAACATAAACTCAAGCCCTTCTTCAAAGTCTTGAATGCGAGACTCAAGTTTCTCCAAATGGTTTAGCAGATTAGTGACATTATCTGAAGATGATTTGCTTGTTATGTGAAGTACAAAGGAATGCAATGCTGCATCCACATGTGAGAATTCACTCTCCTCCACTACTTGTGAGCACCCTATTCTTTTGGTGTGGATTAACTTTGAAACTAAAGACCAGTTTCCTGCTTTTGATTGTGTTGATCCACAAATAAAATTCATCATTGACTCAAATATGGATAGAGTGACAACTTCAACATCTTTCAACAAACCAACCAAGGCCATGGTTTGTTGGTCTTTGATGTTAGAAGAAAAATTTCCCTTTTTGGAAATAGGCTTCAAGTTCACCAAGGCTTTGGATATGGCCTTTTTAACCACCTTCCTAGAAGTCAAGAACTTTTTAGCCTCAACAATGATTCCCTCCTCTGCTCCCTTTCTTCTTCTCATAATTGATTGAAGTTCACGCATACACTCTTTTGTATGAAGTAGAGAATCTTTGGCAGTTGTGCACACATCTAGTAACCTCAAAGATCCATCCAATATCTCATCAACCCAATTTTCTTGAGGCTCATGGAGAAATGCTTTCTGAGTGAGGGGAAGTTGGACAAGTTTTTCAACACATTCATGCAAATCTTGCAAGCCAACTAGTTTATGGGTAAGCAATGAAGATGAAGATGAGGTTTCATGGGAAGACTTTAACCTCTCCAAGTGTTCATTGCATTGAAGAAAGAGAGGGTGTGGTGTAGAGGGCAAGCTGTTTGACCGAACATGGAAATTTGATTTTGTGTTCAAAGGAGAGGCTGCCATTTTTCCTTTAAGAAAAGAGAAGACTTAGTATTGAACAGAAGAATTGAGTTATGGTTCTGCTTTCCTTCCAATGCTATCTGCTCAATATATATTATGAGGTGTTGGTGACACAACACAAGGAATCTTATCTTAAACAAACATTAACTAAGGATTGTGCTAACTAATTGAGATATGGATCTAAACATAAGGTGATAATGTTAGTGCAATGTCTCCCACATGCTATCTTCTCATTAATATGCAACACTAGGTTGGCAACAATTATTTTGGTTATATCACCTCTGGTGTAGTTTGATGGCTTAAACAAAGGCTTGGGTCATTGTTTAATGGCACAACACCAATTGCAAAAATCATAGCTATACTTTATCTCTCTTAGTTGCACAAGTGTATAGTTGACTTTATAGATGTGTCCAATGGGAATAAGGAACACTAGGAATCACCTTCTGAAAAATCTCAGTGAGTTATAGTTAATATAACTCTGGATCTATAAATAAATCACAGAAAATCAGAAATGTTAGAGCAATGTCTCCTATGAGAGATGCTCTCCAACTCAATGTATCTTTTATGTTTTTTTTCTTAGATGTATGATAATCTTACATTACAACATTTGTATTATAATACCCAATCCCCACGAGTGGTGTGGTGTTGATGCCACATGCTGTTTCTTCGTTTGCAATTGATATAAGGGGAAAATTTACATTTGGCATTAAATCTTGTGACTCACATGTAACTGCATCACTTAGGGCATAAATAACTCGAGGTTCCTTAAGTAGGGTATAGTTGTTACTTTTTTGTTTTAATATTTTTATTTAGCATATAACTTTTAAACAAAAATGACAAGAATCATAGTCATGATGATATTTACTGTTGGCAATCTTATAATTTAGTGTTCTTCCTATTTTGTAGGTATAGACACTATGGCACATTGGCACCATGCATTAGTTAAAAGCCACAATATCAAAGATGCACTAGTTTCCCATGTTTTGCTTTCAGTGTGATGGCTGGTTGTCATTTAAAGCTGGGAACAAGGCCACCATATAATTACAAAATGTACCTTACTAAACCTGAGGATGATAAATCAAATATAACATGACAATGAACCGGTTGGGGCTGGGTTAGGATATGTGCATTGCCAACTTGTTATGAATCATGGGTCTAAGTTACAATGAAACTCAGCTTAAATAGCTGCTAGTGTTCAAATTGTCACTGTCCTGAAACTAATATCTGCTTTATGTTGTTCTTTTGCAGAGTCCAATGTTCAAATTTTATGATCCCAAGACACCCATCTTCAAATCTCCGAGTTTCCTACCACCAACAAAGATTGAAAAATGCCAGGTGTGTATGACTATGTTCATCTATTTATCTTAAAAGTTGGCTTCAAACTTCATTAGATGTCTTGCTTATCATCATGTTTTGAGTTGCTTTTGTATATTGTGGATGCAATAATCTTCCATTAATGTTTCCTTAGCAATTTCCTATGCATTTGAGGCACTTTATCAGTTTTAGTTGTTCATACTCTCTTGCCAATTCCTATGCTTTATATGTAGGCTGTTCAAGAAGCAGATAAACCAGATGATGGATTTTACATTCCATCAGGAATCACCATCATAATGGAGAAGGCAACAAGGATGGCACTGTCATATAAATGATGCATAATACTTGGCTTCATGGGCTGGTTGGTTTCCAAGAGTAATGGGAAGAGGCATTCCCAGGAAAACTCCCACTTTGGGAACACAAGGGTAGCAGCTGCAACACTAAGGCCAACTGAGAAAGCTGCTACACCCTTTTTTGCTATATATGTAAAATAGAAGCTCTCCCTCTATGTGTAAAATTGGAATGAATAAAACATGAAATCAAGATGCACAAAAGTAAATAAAATGAAAAGCTGAGTATGAACTCTCAAGCTTCTTTCTACCTGTATCATTGGAGCATTACTATTACTATTTACTAATGATACTGAAGCTGCCAGTGCTTCTTAACAACCTATACTCAGATAGATAATTGTTTGACTCATGCAAATTTAAGGGCAAAATACTTCCGATGTTGCTCAAATCACGTAAGGCATGATTCTATAGTCCTCTCTACAATAGGAATTACCTCAACTTTCTTCTTAGTGCATTCCTTCTTAATTATATCTTATCTAGTATCCACTCATACAACTCATTTTTTTTACATTCAATGTGTTGTATAATTGCTCAAATATACTTAAATCTAATAATTTGTGATATGTATGAACTCGAATTTTTACCTTTACAACCGAAAATTAAGCTTCATAACATTTTTCTAGTAAAGGAAAATCACTTGGCATTTTCAAAGTTCTAATAAACTTTTTGTTTAACTTGACTCCCACATGGAGATAATTATATTCTTCAATGATTCACTGTCAGCCTTGTGCTCTCTAAGGGATGCATGCACTGCTTACATTTTGATTCAATTAATCCAAACCTGGGGAGAACAAGGTAGTAAGATAAACAACATGTTCAAGATGATAGTAGCATATGTGATGATCATTTCTCACATCTCTGTTATGACTTCTTCAAGTACCGTGTAAGCAGCAGCCTTATCCCATGTATTCCTCTCAAACTAACCCCATAGATCTCCCAAGTCCCACCATACACTTCACCAATGGCAAACCAATTTCAAAATCCCTTCATATTCCAAACTACTACAGGTCCCTTTTTCATAAGCTCAGAGGGATTCAAACAGTTCATAGCCTTTCCCATCATTGCCATAGCAGCAATACTTGGAAACTGTTTCTTTTGGAACTTCTCCGGAGTGTTTGAAGACTTTGGTTTACGAAGTTCTGCTAATCCATGCCTCTTGTGGGGAGATACATCATGATTACAACTCCACCTCCGGATCCAGGGATGTGAACGCATAATTTCTGCAGTTTTGTTCTCTTTAGTTGGAGAGGACTTGCCACTTGTTAATACTGTTGCACATAGGTCTGGCACCATCTGCACTCCGGCATGATATGCCACTTTCGGTTCCAAGCTAGTTTTGTTGCCTTTCATTTTGCTGAAAATATTGTTTGCTTTTTCATGCGAAGAAGTTTCTTCAATTGTTGCATTCTTGGTACCATGAACAGAACTTGGCGGGCATAACTTTAGTCGTTTGACCCATCTGCAACTAGGATCTGGTCCCAAAGAACTATTTCCAGATTTTGACCTTGCATGCTCATCTGCGCGAGAAAGGAGGTACTCCACATAGAGACTGTGGGTTCTTGATGTGCTGGTCTCCCTGTCAACCAAAGTACTAGCCAAAGTGAGAACCTCATGAGGTTCTTGGTTTATATCTGGAAGTGCTACATAAGCTAACTTTCTTTTGTTATCCTCTCCAACTGAAGTAATTACAACTTGAGACGTGGGCGAGTTTTGACTATCCTCGGAGCACTACAAAATTCAAAATTTGATAAATATTACCTCATTAACATCTCAAAGTTCAAAATAGTATCAGATTTCATCATGCACAATAATATAGTGCTGCTATTATAAACAATGGGCCATGTTAACTAGTTCCCTAAGCACCCTGCTTAAGGAATTTAAGCATAGACAAAAATGCAATAATATGATTGCTACAAGAAAAACTCTCAGATGTGATGTGATGTAGTTATTAAGTTTAAGAGCTAATTACAAATTTGCATAAAAGTCTGTATTCAAGTCTAGACATGAAGAAATCACTGCCGTTCATATTAGCTACTCCCAGATCTCTCAGGTTGCTGTAGAACATTATTTGTAATCAACATGAGTGTATAGGTTAAAGAAATTCTTATGTTCCACAAAAGCCCCACTAGTCAAAAACCATGTTACAATGTAAATCATCTAGGATAAAGATCCTCTAAAGTAAATTTGTCTCTAAACTAAGCAAGAACTAATTTATCTACCCTTGATGTCAGGAAGAACATACATATACATGTCTCAACCCACTAAATGATCCTACAAGGGTAAATGCACCCTTGTTCACATTAGAGGTAAACTCACTTTAGGTGAGCTTTGTCACACATTTAACCGCTTAATCAAGAAGATGATAAAAAATTAAATGGCATGGTATCAATAAGATCAAGCACTAGACGCATTACCTTATAGCTTGATTGATATATTTCATGCTGTCCAGGTGTGGATGGAGGCATCGAGGTTTTTCCTTTGTCATGTCCATTTGTAACTTTGTCAGAAGCTGGTTTTACAAAGGCATTCCATAATGATGATGAAACAGCAAGGTTGTTCTGTTCGACATCATACTGGGAGTTCATCAACGGAGGAAACGACGAAATATCTTTAGACAATAATTGATACCTTCTTACTAAAGTTTCTGTTCTAGGAGGAGCATGTGCAGATGTTGATAGTAAGTGACTCCTAGTTCTGTAGAGAGAAATTTTGTCATCTCCAGAGCTGGCTTCAATTTCAAATTTTCCATCTTTCCCATGGGGAACACCATCGCATTCTCTCTTCATAGAAAAGATTCCATTAGTCTTCTTTCTGAAGATAGAAAATGATTTTGGATACAAGCTTGTTTTCTTTGATTTTCCAGGGTCCACCTCATTGCTGTAGGTAACCCTGGTACCCTTATCTGCTTCTCCAGTTGCTCCAGTATGCACAGAACCATCTTTAGCAACCTCTGACCCACCATCACGCTTCTTGGCATCACTGTCTTCTTTGATTTCTTTCACCTCACAACCATTCAATAAACGATTTCGAGCCGTGTGTGTCCAATGAGACATAAAAACCGACTGGTAACCATGCATTACTTGAGCATCCACCCTCACACCCTCATGACATGCATGTGTAATATCATTAGGCATAATGACTAATTCACTTTCTCCACCAGAGAAACTTAGTTGATTAATAGAAGAGTTCAAAAACCTGGATTTTGAGATAAACAAATTAGCCTTCATCTAAAAAACCTAACATGCAGGTACAGAAAAATGAATAAAACTAAACCATAAACATCCAACACTTTACACAGAGAAAGTTTAATCCTACTCCTACTTCATAGAGAAATCAGTGGACAAACCTGGAATGTATATCAGTAAATGTAAGTTTCGGTGTGAAATTGAAATCATTTCATTGCAATTTGATTCATCAAAATGGAGTATAAGAAATTTATAGGAATTCAAAAAACAACAAAGTCGAAAATAAGAAAATCATCTAAAAAAAGAGATTCATTCGAAGATACCTTCAAAATTCAGAAATGCAGAAGAGCAAAAGTGCGAAGCAGTGAGGAGCATAGAAACGAAGAGGAAGAAGTATAAGAAGGGGAAGTGAGGTTGTAAATTTGTAAATGAAATCAACGGCTCTGATATTCCGTTATAGGTGGGTCCCACGCGCAATTAATTGATCTTTCGGGTTGATATTTTTGTAGTGTAACTAGCTTGTCTGGGGAGGAAAAAACTCATCTCTACGAGATAAATTATGATTTTTACATTGCTTCAAGGTAACAATGTCATATTATTATATTTTAGAAGATGATAAGATCATATTAATTATATTATTTTATTGTTTTTTGATGTACTTCTCTTCATTATTAGAGATGATTCACATCAGTTCTAGAAAAGGATACATTTTTTTCTATATTTTTTCCCACTTTTCTTGTATGTTTCGAATTATGCGGCGTGGCCACTTTAAAAGCCCATCGAATAAAATAATCAGATTTGATTTGGTTTCTGATTTTAAAGGAAAAATATCTGCAAAAGTGGTTCAACTAGCAAGAACATTCAACTTTGCCTATCATGTTACATGTCCTGAGACAAATTTTTGCAGATATTTGTTTTTTGGTGAAAGTATGCAGATTTTTGTATGGAGATATTTTTTATTTTATAAAGATGTGTTGAAGAAATATTAGTGTGTCACAATAACAGAGTTGCGAGAATACATAGGAAAATAGTCACATTTCTATTTATAGTAGTCTCTTTTTTTTGTTAGTTATTAAATTTGGTTTGATACATGGATGACTCCATTTCTCTATTATGAGTAGTTATTGAATTCAGTTTGATGAGAAACTTGGGAACCATTTTAAATTCAAATCAAATAAAGTATACATCTGAATTGATATATTGTATAACAATATGATAGAATGTTTCAAAAAATCAATCGTTGCTTGGAATAATCAAGGTGAGTAATTAGGTAAATTAAATATTAACAAAAAATTATATTGGTAAAATAATGGGAAAAATCAACTTTTGAATAGTCAGAAGCTCAATACAAATTACTAGTGTATTCATGGTCTCCTTTGTAGTTGTAGCAATATAATTTGGATTCGGGTAATTATTGTCAACCAGAAAACTATTACAATAAATTGAAAAAATTCAATTTTTTCTAAAGTTTCAAACATTTTTTAATGTCAGGACTGGATAAGTTAAATGTGTGGATTGAGTCCACACTTTTAATTTTATTTTTTCCTTATCAAATACTTAGATTATTAAATTATATTTTGTTTTCATTTGGATCAATCTAACCCATTTATTATTAAGGCTTGATCATCCATTTGGGTCAAGTCAATCTTAATAAGCCCAAGCTAAATGGGTGTTAGACTCATTGTTTAATTTGATCAATTTAGTTCATGAATCAAATTAACTAAATTTAAACTGAAAATTGAGTTCGTTAAATAAACGATTCGAACTCGATAATGATACAGTTTGAGTCATTATATTCATGAGTTATCTCGATATATATAATTTTTTATGTTTATTGTTATTATGTATAACTCTATTTCTGTGTTTAATTTTATTATATATATAACAAGGTCATACATATATATATATATATGGTATATTTTAAAAATGAATTAATTATTTGAGTTGTTCAAATAAACCAATTTGAGTTGAACTGAACAGTTCTTAAACTTTAACCGAATCGAATTTGAACTAAAAAATCAAACTCGAATCGAGTTTTGAACTAAGCAAATCCTTATCAACTTGAAATGAGTGGAGCTTTGGTTCGATTCGTTTCAACTTGTTTCTTTAATTATCTATGACTATGAGTGAGCAAAAGTAACTTTAGGGTGAATCCAAAAACAAACCTATTGAGAAAATTATTTTGCAACTCATTCCATGTATAGATTTAATATTAACATGAATAATGTATGAGGACAATTTTTCAAATGAACAAATAGTATAGATGTCATATATGAAGTCTGAACTATAAGAGCGCAAATTAAAAACATATTTTAAAAGGATAGGCAATAATAAATAAAATGTGGTAAAAATTCATCATTTATCTATATTATTTATTTTTAAAAACTAAAAAATAATTATTTCAAAAAAAAAAAAAGCTAATATATTTTTTTTTAATTGTTGAATGATAAAAAGCATGATAGCATGCAAATGACATGGTATACCCCTAAAGAACGCTAACCTCCTCATCACAGACGAATCATATTCCACACGACACACGAGAGATCTACCGTTCAATCACAAAATATATATAATACAACACAAACGACATTAAAAAAAAGAGACGTAGAAGAGAAAAAAAAAACGAATAAACCCAAATTCGCATCATCTTCTAGATCTGCTATCTCTTCGTTTCTTCCATATCCTTTCAATTTCATTATCAATCCTTCTTCTTCTTCTTAATCTCCAAAGTGGAATCCGTCTTCACAGGTCAGCTTTTATTCTTCGCTCTTATTCCATTCTCTTACTATTTTTCTATTCTTTTTCTCTTTCGTTTCTCCATAATCTTAGGGTTTTCCGATTCTGCTAATAAAACAATTTCAATGTTAGATCTGGATTTCGACCTCATATAAGATCGTGAATTCGACACCTGATTCGTTTGTTTTTTTGTTTTTCTTATAGTTTTTATTAGGAATCGAAGTAAACAATGTGAAGTTTCGTTCGAAAATGAGGGTTTTCAACTTAATAGATGTCGGTTTAATTATAAAAGTTAATACACGTGTTTATATTTTGATTAAATGTGGATTAGTGGTTTTGATACGATTCGGCACGTGGTTATATTATACAGTAGATGTGTGAATGAATTGCTTGTTTTTTGAAGGTTGTGAATTGAATGGAAGGAACTGGAGGTAGCAGTGCCTCAGCTGCTGCACCCGTGAACCAATGGTTGCTGGAATTTTCGAGGCGATTTCAGTATTATCTTGATAAATCAACCCCACACTCTACGTATAGATGGATTGGGACTGTTGTTATTGCCTCAATCTATGTTTTGAGGGTTTTTTATATACAGGGATTTTACATTGTGTCTTATGGTCTTGGAATCTACTTGCTGAACTTGTTGATTGGGTTTCTGTCACCTTTGGTTGATCCTGAGCTGGAGCCTTCTGATGGGCCTACGCTGCCAACTAAAGGTTCTGATGAGTTCAAACCATTCATTCGCCGGCTTCCCGAGTTCAAATTTTGGTAATTTATGAATTTTGTTTTATGCCTAATGCATTACCATAATTGCTGCGAAGTCTTCCTTTGTCATTTTAAGTTCCTTTTCTTTTTTTTCTAGAAAAATCTGATTAAACTTGTAATTCATGTTTAATTTGCTGCTTCAATGCCTGTTGTCTAGGCACTTACCTTTTTTCGTGATTTGACTTGTAGTAACTTGTCTATGGTAATCTGTCATACAGTGTATGACTCTGGTTTCTGAATTCCAGCTGGTAGTATAAGTTTGCACACCTAAGATGTAATAGCCATCTAGTAAGTTTCCCAATTTTTCATTTACTTTTCAAGAAAGCATTTGATTGATCATTGGAAAATAACTCCTACCTTCAGAAAGATGGAAATGTTAACTTGCTATTTCTTGCTCCCAGCTGCCATAGCCTGTCACTTCAGCTAATTGTTATTGGCTTCTGGCTTCCGGAGCCTGTTGTCATTGCACATAGCAAAAGATGTTAAGATGTTTACTAGGAAATGCATCTTTTTATTTTCTAATTTAAAGTTCCTTAAAATATAAGCCTCATTGTGACAATATTTTCCTGAAACATAAACATCCCTGATCACATTATTTGGCCTTAATTGTCTGCACATAAGAAGCACAGACGCTTCACAGTGGTCGCTGGGTTGTATCCATATCAAACACATATATGATCTGACACTCCTGCCTATACCTTTACAATGTTTTGTATCTACCTTTTGGATGTAGATCGGAATATCACAATGATTACCTAAAAGTTAGCATTTTATTTTGTTTATAATCGCCCTTGCTAACTTTTGTAACATTAGTTTTTTTTTTTTTACTTTAAGATTCAAGCTTTCATGTTAATCTTATTATTAATTTTATATCTTGTATCATGGTTGCGATAATATATGAAATATACCATCTCCCCATATTCTTGACGTGTTGTGTCCAACTGTCCATGTCCCGTGTTGTTTCCTTGCTTCCTTTTCCCTGGCAAATTTCATGTTCTCACCAAACCATCGTTTTAAGAATGCAAGTCACTAAAATTTATGGCCAAATTTCATTGTTAATTTTGTTGTTACTGTTGGTGCAGGTATTCTTTCACGAAGGCCTTGTGCATAGCATTTGTGATGACTTTCTTTTCTGTATTTGATGTTCCTGTCTTCTGGCCCATATTACTCTGTTACTGGGTTGTTCTATTTGTCCTTACAATGAGGCGCCAAATTGCACACATGGTCAAATACAGATATATTCCATTCAACCTTGGAAAGCAGGTTTTCTTCTGCTTAAACTGCTTTTCATCACTCACCTTGTACACCTGTTGTTTGTACACAAAGTACATCAGAAACAAGATTTGCTTTATTTTGTGTCATTTTAAATACAGGAAAGATAATACTATTTTTTAAATATATTTTACAGAAGTATGGTGGCAAGAGATCTTCTGCTGGTAGCAGTGGCACTCGTGCAGACTGAAACATAGCTGTTCCATGATTTGAAGAATGCAGATTTCAAAGTTAGGTTTTGTGAGCATTCAGGGTAGTATGTAGTCAAAAGTATTATGAATGCCTTTATTCTGTTAAAGAAAATATTATTGTGTCCACTGGTTATATGATACTGGAAGACTTGCTAATGTTGGCAGTGAACTTTATGATCATATACACCATTATTTGTTTCAGCTTTAGATTTTCTTGCAAATGTATTCTTGTATCGTGATGCTGTAAACTCTCCCCCCTAGTATTTTCTTGGATAATCCGAGGGCAAACTTTTACCAGTTTTTTCATTTTTTTCAGAAAATCTTACTGTTAACAATGAGATTGAGTGTTAAAATTTTCCCCCGTGTGTGATTTTTGTCTAAGAAGTAAATGTGCATTGAAGTTCAATATATGTTGAGTTTAATGGATGCGGACTGAAGGTGTATATTTTTTTACACTATTTTGAGCTACCATTGATGTGTATTATTTTTAAATTGACATAATGCATAATTGTAAATGTTATATAAGTTCATCAGAGAATTTATAAGGGAAGAGACTAAAATAAATATATTTTATTGTGAACTTGGCTAATGGAATTAGCGGTTCATCTTTGCTATGAATGCAGCATTGTGAAGTTACACTTTTTGGTCGAGAAGATTGATTGCTGATGCACAAGTCTTAAGCATAAATCTACAAGGAATCAATGGTGAATATTGATCAATAAGGAATCGATGTCAATATTATCATTGGATTTGCTTTTCAGAAGATTGTTGCTTAAACTTATCTCATAATATTACAATTCAAATGTGGGAAATTTGATGAAAATTGTTCATGTTTCTGAAAACAAATATATTAGTTGAATCCAAATATGTTTCCACATAGTATTTCTTCTTCCTCGACGAAAAAGATTCGAGTTTCTATGCCCTTCTTATTCTTGACCTGCAATGAGTTAGTAGTTAAATTGAGTTTTTTAAAACAAAAGTTGATATTTTGCCTTTGTAAACTATGATCTATGATGTATGACTTTTTCTTCCAACATAGATGAAAAGGGGTTGGATCTTTGAAATTGTGGAGCACTTGGACTCCAATTCCACCATCTTCACCCCAACCTCAATCACCCTATATCACTATTACTCCTAACATGGGTTGCGAAATAGACCCTCCATACATAATAAGCTAGTTTTATACTTCAAATTTAGACAATGACGATAGAATTAACACCATTCAACCCGATTTTGTATCAAGTTATTCGGGTCAGCCCATTCATGAGAGAGTGGGATGAATCTATATCTATATAGTTGTAATGTCCATTAACCCAACCCTTTTAATTATAGTGGGCCTTAAAACATCGTCCAATACCCTAAGCAAGGTAGACACTCTTATACTATTCGTTTTGCTCTCCCAAAAACATAAACATAAACATAAACCCTAAAAACCCATAAACCTGAAAGGTTGAAGGGTGGAACCAATCTGTGTGAGAAATGGGTAAAGCGAAGGGGAAGCATCGTTTGGACAAATACTATCACTTAGCGAAGGAACATGGTTACAGATCCAGAGCTTCATGGAAGCTTGTTCAACTCAATTCCAAGTTCCGCTTCCTCGAATCCGCTCACGCCGTCCTCGATCTCTGCGCCGCCCCCGGCGGTTGGATGCAGGTCGCCGTCCAACGTGTCCCCGTCGATCACCTTGTCATCGGCGTTGATCTCGCTCCAATCGCTCCTATCCGCGGCGCCGTCGCAATACAAGAAGATATCACTCGCACTGAGTGTAAGGCCAAAATTAAGAAGCTGATGAACCAGCATGGTTGCAATGCGTTCGATGTCATATTGCATGATGGTTCGCCCAATATTGGTGGTGCGTGGGCTCAGGAAGCTACGAGCCAGAACGCTCTTGTTATTGATGCTGTTAAGTTAGCTACTCAGTTCTTAGCCCCCAAGGGCATTTTCGTCACTAAGGTATCTCATATTATCAAAACCAACTTGTTTTTCTTCATGTGTTTAGGCATGAGTAGTAAATGATTTTAGGCATATGTGTTTAGGCATATTATGTTCTGAATAATAGTGATATTGTTGTATAGCTCTTTTTTTTTAAATAAATTTGAAGCTATTTTTATCTGGTTACAATTATAAAATTGCATTTTGCATTCTCTGCCTCTCTTATGTAGTATTTTTTAGAACCTGAATTATATAGGATCTCAAAAGCTAAATTATAGCCTTTTCTAGCTTCTGATTTTTATTAAAACCCTAACTAAAGACACATGTAAATGCTAGAGCTGGCTTCTTTTAATACAAAAAATCACTTGCTTTGTTAGAAAGTTTAAAAAGCTTGCCAGAATGTTTCTGATTTGTTTTGTATTGTGATAGGTTTTCAGGTCGCAAGATTACAGTTCTGTAGTCTATTGTTTAAAGCAGGTAATAATTACCTTTTTGTTTATCAACTCTATCTCTGTTTTTATGTGGGTTGTTCGAAGTCACTATGAATGGGTGAAAATTGCTGGAATTTTTGCATTGCAGCTGTTTGAGAAGGTTGAGGTGGATAAGCCAGCAGCTAGTCGTTCTGAATCTGCAGAAATATATGTTTTGGGCCTGAAGTACAAGGCCCCTGCAAAGATCGATCCACGACTTCTTGATTTCAAACATCTCTTTCAGGGATCAACAGAGCCCCAGTCAAAGGTAATTAATAATTTTTTTGGGGATGTTGAGTTTGGGATTATCTTTTTTACCTGATTATATTAATGTATTACTCTTTTGATATGGTATTCTCGTTTGGTGAATCATTGACACAGGTTGTGGATGTACTTGGAGATAATAAACAGAAGAGACACCGTGATGGGTAACTACTGCTTATTTATTTGTTTTGGTCTTACTTGCAATCTGTATTTGTATATTGTGGGATTGTAGCATATTCTTTCAAGGGGTTCTGATCATCGTTATCATCATTTTAAAACGAAGGGTCATAGTTTCAATGAGTGGGGAAATTAATATGCTAGCTACATCGTTATTAATTTCCCATTAAAAACTAAATTTGAAGGTTGCCAATGATTTCTTAGAAATAGAAAACATTAATGCTGTGGGAAGTTGGTGCTTCAACTATTTGAGCTGATTTATTGCTATTGTTCCACTTAACATTGTAGTTATGAGGAATGAGCAAATATATACAAATTATACTTGCTTACCCTTTTCTTATGGTGTTATACTTCAAATATGTGTTATTCATTATTCTAAACCACTTCATGTCTACAGCTACGAAGATGGAAACACGACTTTAAGGAAGATGTCTTCAGCTTCAAATTTCATTTTGTCTGATTCTCCTCTGGAGATCCTTGGTTCAGTCACGTCCATAACCTTTACTGATCCAGCTGATTTACCAATCAAGGATAACGTGTTAACAACTGAAGAGGTATTTTTATGTATATTATGTGAATCTGCATTTTGAAATAATCACTGGTAATTTGAACAATGATCAACATTGTTAATTAAAATGCTTTGAATGTCTCTGTGTGGCAGGTAAAATCCCTCTGTGATGATTTGAGGGTTTTGGGTAAGCAGGACTTCAAGCATCTTCTAAAGTGCGTGGTTTGAATTTTTCTCCATGTGGTTATGGCATTTTTTCAAAAGCTCAATACTCAACATCTTTCTTTTCTTTGTGTGGGTGATTGGTGTTGTTTCTGTTGCTTAAATATAGGTGGCGAATTCACATTAGAAAAGCTCTTTCTCCTACTCAAAAACCTGATCCTACTGCTAAAACTGAGACTGAAGATGAGCCTAAGGTGGATGAAGACGATAGAATACTCAATGAAATGGAGGAGCTGACAAATGCAATGGACCGCAATAAGAAGCGTGCAAAGAAGCTTCTTGCGAAAAGAAGAGCTAAGGTTGCAATCTTCACTGCTACTAAATAAGTTGGGATTAGATGCATACTTGAATGAGTTTTCAATTCTATGCAACAATGTCAATGTATTTTTTCTGGCTAGAGGCTTTGTAAATTATACACATTGTTTGGTCCAATAAATGTTTTCAGGGCATGCCTAGGATTGAAAACTTCTCCATATAATCCTTTATGTATCATTCTAAGCAGGGTTATGTTTTTGTTCCTTTCTTAAGTGGATGACTTCAGCTGATTCCTTTCTGTAACCATTTGAACTTTATAGGACAAGGCTCGAAAAGCGACAGGGATGCAAATGGATGCTGTAGAAGATGGTTATGTTGATCATGAGTTGTTTTCTCTTTCCGCTATCAAGGTTTGCTTTCTTCATGTTGATCATGAGTCTTTAGGTTTGCTATCAAGGTTTGCTATCTTCATTTTGGTCCTTTTGTAATTGGGAGGTTTAGGATATAATCTTGTAAGACTAATCAACTTTGTAGCACTCCCTTAGCGAGTATATTATCTCGTTAATGCCAAATTGGACCAGTAACCGAACATAAGTTTTGGAATAAGTTAAATGTTATTTGTCATCTTAGCAAATTTTGTAAGAGGGTCTCTCTCTCTCTCTCTGATAAGTCTAGAAATTTCATCAGAAGAGAAGAGAATTGCAAGAAAAAAGGTTAAGTCATTCTCACAAAGAATAAAAGAAAAAAAGAAAAAAAAACTAAATGTGAAGGAGGATATCTCTTACCTTTTAGATTGAGTATTTTCTTTCTGAAAGGTGCATTTGTTGTTGACTTGTGTAACTATGGGTTCATGTTATACACTTACATGATGTATCATCTTTTAGTTGTGGAGAACTTTTCAAATAGACATTCATCTTGTTTCTTGGCTGTTGTCATGGGTTTCAGGGTAAGAAGGATCTTGCAGCTGTTGATACCACTGAATATGAAGGCGATGAGGTGCAAGTGTATGACAGTGATAATGAAAATATCCATGAAGGATCAGAGCATTCATCCAGTGGCTTGGATGATTCTGATGAAGAACGTAAAAGGTGATTGGGTGGTTTTTAGTGAAGTTTCTGTTCCAAAATGTGATTAATTGAATTGTTGCTTATAAGTTGTATTGATTTCCTGCTAACGCACCCTGGTGTTAGATATGATGAACAAATGGATGAGTTTCTTGAAGGAGCTTATGAGCGGTTTGTGGTAAAAAAGGAAGGAACTGCAAAGCAGCGGAAGCGTGTTAAGAAGTCATATGATGCAGAGAAAGAACTTTTGGAGGTATGTAGCCTTTCTTTAAATAAAACAAATGTGGATAAACCATATACCTTCAATTGTGACTTCATTCTCTGCCTATTTGTCCCATTTGATTTTGGTATCATCTTCGATGTCTTTTTCCTCTGGTTTATACTCATGAGTCTACTATCAATCATCTTGGGTACATTTAGATGGAGGAGGGAAGGATTTAGGGCAATTATTATTCCTGTTTAAGAGCTTATATAAACGGAGATGAAGAAAATGAGGGATTCAGATGTGTGATTCCTTAGAGCGCTCCTTTCACTTTTTTGAACATATCACAATATCATGGTTCCCCCCAGTTTTGGAGGATTTCAAATAGAAATCTTAAAATCCATTGGAAGAAAACTATTCATTTAATCACAATTTTCTTCTTTTTTTACTGTTACTTTCCTTCAATTTCTTTCCTTTCCTTTCTTTTTCCTCCTGACATCCAAACTTACTCTCAGCGATATTTTTGTAACAACAACAATTGCGTTTAGTTATTTAGAACTATGAAAGGATGCATCTTTTTCTTGTGTGCAAAAAGAACATTTTTACATGTATAGATGATGGTTTTTTTGGCTGTGCAGGGTGGTGAGGATGATGGTATTGTTCAGCCCAAATATGATTCAGATGAAGATCAGGCTGTTCAAGAAGCAAATCCTTTAGTGGTGCCACTTAATGATGGTACAGGGCCCACCCAAGAGGAGATCACAAATAGGTGGTTTAGTCAGGATGTTTTTGCTGAAGCTGCAGAGGAAGGAGACTTTGAGAAACACGAGAGTGGAGATGAAATGGATATAGATGGGCACAAGGATAAGAAGTCAACAACAGCAACAACCAAGGAGAAGAAATCGATTCTGAAAAAAGCCAAAGAAAATAAAACAGAAGCTCCTGCAGCTGCGGTGATAGACAAACCCCAATCTCAAGCATCTAAGGCAAACGACGATTTTGAGATAGTTCCTGCACCTGGTACTGATTCTAGTGATGATTCATCGTCTGAATCAGAGGAGGATGATATTGAAACCAAAGCTGAGATATTGGCTTGTGCTAGGAAGATGCTGAGGAAAAAGCAACGGGAGCTGATACTTGATGATGCATATAACAAGTACATGTTTGATGATGAGGGATTGCCTAAGTGGTTTTTAGATGAGGAGAAGAGGCACCGCATACCGGTAAAGCCAGTTACGAAAGAAGAAATTGCTGCAATGAGAGCACAATTTAAAGAAATTGATGCTAGGCCTGCGAAGAAGGTGGCAGAGGCGAAAGCAAGAAAGAAACGTGTGGCGATGAGGAAGCTTGAGAAGGTGCGTAAGAAGGCGAACGCTATATCTGATCAGACAGAGATCTCTGATCGTTCGAAGAGCAAGCAAATAGAAAAACTGTATAAAAAGGCTACTACTACACAGAGGCCTAAAAAGGAATATGTGGTTGCAAAGAAAGGTGTACAAGTTAAGACTGGGAAGGGAAAAGTCCTTGTAGATCGGAGAATGAAGAAGGATGCCAGGACACGTGGAATGGGTAAGTCAGGAAAAGGGGGTCCCAAGACTAAGGGTAAGGGTGGCAAGGCTTCCAAGGGAAAAGTATCTTCAAAGGGTGGTTCAGCCAAAAAGGGAGGAAGAAAGGGGGGGAATAAATGAAGCCAATAAGTTCTCTCACTCATGGGTTTTCTCTTATTTGCCAGCCGCAACTTTGTTTGCTTCTTTTAATCTGCTGTGTAACAGACGTTATAAAAATGAACTGATAAACTGTTTTCTCTTTAATAATTTATAAATCTTAAATTTGTCTTATATATCTGTTGTTTGAACATGAACTTATTAGTTGATTTATAATGAAATATGTTATTGCAATTGCTTATTATCCATCATTTATTGTATTACTTTTTTTTTTTAAAGTATGAATTTATAGTGTATGATAGCTAATGTTATTACCTTCAGTATCCATCCCTGGCTCCCTCACTCGCTTGTTTGGTTGCAAAGAATAAAATATTATAAATATTTAAGATTAAAAAGGAAAACAAGATATGCAGTGGTACATATTTTTAAAACTACCAACATATATTCATCAATTAATTTTATTTTGAATATGGTTTTCATGAATTACTTAATTATTAATTATTGAATTTAATTAAAAAATAAACATGAACACAAAAATTGAGTTTTATCGTCCCAAATTTCTTGTATCGAGATTAAGAAATCCGAAAGTGAAAAAATATTATGATATTTATATTATGATGATGTAAGTTTTTTAGACATTCACATGTTATAACTAACATTAAGCCTTATGTAAGGGTAATATATTTTAGTGGTGCATAATATATTAAAAGTGTAAAAATAGTGCATAGGTTTGAAAATCATAAAAAATATAATAATTTTTAAACACTTTTAAAACTTCTTAACCTAAACCCTACGAGGGAGGAGGATAATAAAATTTTACAAGGTAAATACACAGTAGTCAATGGTTAACTTATATATTCAATAATTTATACTGTACTATTTATACAATTAAATTTAAATTTTGTATTTGTTGTTTTGGTGCGTGGTTGGTTTTAGTGATAGTACTTGTTGCATTGAAGAACCTGATTACCTTATACCCAGAATTGCAAAATCAATTTCATCAAAACTCAAAGGTTGCTGGATAAGGTTTGAGAATGGTGAAAAAAAGTAGAATTTTGGTGATTGGGGCAACGGGAAATCTGGGTTACCATTTAGCAGAACAAAGCCTCAAACTTTGCCATCCAACATTAGCTCTTGTTAGAGATTCTGCTTTCTCTGACCCCATTAAAGCCCACAAGCTTCATTCCCTTTCTCATTCTGGGGCTACCCTTCTCAAAGTTTGTTTCTTTATCTCTTATTTTCTATTCTTTCATTTTTTTTGGTTTGAAATGTTATTCTTATATGGTCAGGGTTCTCTGGAAGATGAAGCCAGCATTGTTGAGGCAGTGAAGTTAGTAGATGTGGTCATTTGTGCTGTTTCTGCTAAACAGACTCTTCATCAGAAGCTTCTTATCCAAGTTATCAAACAACTTGGCTCCATCAAGGTCATGCATACCATTTTGTTTTTTTAATCTACTACCATATAGTATATCAAAGAAAAAAGCATAATGTTCATACATTAAAAAAAAAAAAAGATAGCAGACACTAAAAATTTAGTGCTGCATTAAAAATTTGAAAGTTTTAAGAGTAAAGTAAAGTTGAAAGATAATCTTATTGGGAGCAAATTTATTAAAAGAAAGTATTGATAACTAGAAGCCAGTAATAAGATACGTGATTAACATTGAGAAATTTCAGGTCATAGTTGTGTAGAGTAAATTTTTTATCTAGCAAATGTCAGTGAGGTCAAGTGTTTTAAAAGAATTCCAAATGGAAAATTAAAGTTTCATATAGTAGGTTCAATAGACATTTTCTATTGATTATTATTTCTTGTCTTTTTGGTTAAGCTCAACTTGAGAACATATTAGAAATGGGTTTGATAAATGTACAATGAAATGTGCTTCTATGTCTCCAAATCCATGGAGGGCAATGCTAAATCACTTAACAGCCTAAACTTGTGCTTTCTTGAACCTATGAAACATGAAACCTTCAAGTCCTTAAAACACTCTTGCCTTTTCCTTTCATTAAGGTATATGTTTTTACTGTTCTCATTATACATGTGTGTGTTAGTATAACATCTGTTCCTTGCATTATTGAATTATAAATTGTGTTCAATAATCCGTTGTTCGTTGTGTGGGCTTCAGAGGTTCATCCCATCTGAATTTGGATCAGATCCTACCAGGGTTCAAGTATCTGAAGTTGTTGATGGCTATAATTTCTATGCACCCAAACTTGAAATTCGGCGACTTGTGGAGGCCGAAGGCATTTCATATACTTTCATCTCCTGCAATTTCTTTACGAGCATTTTGCTTCCTTCTCTTGTTCAACCAGGCTTAAAATCTCCTCCTAGGAATAAGATCACCATATTTGGTGCTGGGAATACAAAAGGTTTGCCTCATCAAGAGTTCAAGGCCTTTGTTATTCTTTTAGTGACATTCCTTAATTTGCTGCTTATTACTGATTGGTTTGTTTGCAGGGGTTTTCATTAAGGAAAGTGATGTTGCTGCCTTCACTATCAATGCAGTTGACGATCCCCGTACATTAAATAAAGTTTTGTACTTGAGACCCCCTGGAAATGTTTGTTCTATGAATGAGCTGGTTGAGATGTGGGAGACTAAAATTGGGAAGAAGCTTGAAAAATTGCATGTCTCAGAGGAAGCGTTGCTGAAGAAAATCAAAGGTACTATAGATTTTATGTACTGTATAAAACATTTCTAACACTTGAATTCAATTTACGTGTACCTCATGTTGCAGTTCCTGTCTCTAGGAGACATGAAAAATCATCTCATATAATAAGGTTCACTAACCGAGGGGTATGAGGTCTCTAGTTAAATATATATTCAAAAAAGAAAGTATAAGAGAAAGTTCTAATTGAAGACTACAACTTTTTTTTGCACTGCAGAGACTTCTTTCCCTGCCAACTTCGAGATACTATTTATATATTCTGCTTTCATAAAGGGAGATCACACATACTTTGATATCGAGTCTTCTTCTGGTGTGAATGGCACAGAACTGTATCCACAACTGAAATATACTACAGTTAGTGAATTCTTAGACACACTAGTTTAGGCTTTGTAGGATGAAAAAAAGTACTCTGGGCACTCACCCTGTAGTACATTTCCTGATTTTGCACAAGTTAGGAGTGTGTTACCATATTGAACAAATTAATAAAACTCATTTGTCGCCTGCTTGCTTTGCGATTACCTTGTCTTGAAATTCCGAAGCAGTGGTAGGCATTAGGCACAATATTTCAGCAATAAGCTCACATTTTATAAAGAAATATGCTGGGGGTGGCTATCTTAATATGCATGACTTGCTGCACTGGCCACCAAGCCTCACTTTTAAAGGAAATGGTATTACCTAATTCCTGTTTTCCTCAACCTGTATGTTATTAAGTAGTGTTTGAACTGGTTTGCCAATAAGAATTGCTATGCACTGATTCTCTATCTCTCA
This sequence comes from Lupinus albus, assembly GCA_009771035.1. NCBI lineage: Eukaryota > Viridiplantae > Streptophyta > Magnoliopsida > Fabales > Fabaceae > Lupinus > Lupinus albus. The sequence continues at coordinate 1,256,666 of CM019999.1, forward strand.
CCCACTTCAAGGTTTAACTTATGTGAGAATAAAGAATTTCCTGTTTAGTCTGGTTAAATTTGATGGCCTCTTTTCACTCCCTATTATTTAAGCCTGTGAATATGCAAAAAGCCATAATATAGTTTGGTACAACAAAAGGTCAAAGTATGACTAAAATGTCAAAAGTTCGATTCTTGTGAGCGATACTTGATGGGAGGGACAGCCACGCACCCCGAAAGGGATTAGTTCCTTACCTATAGGGTGAGGAGATGCAGTACCAAAAAAAAACAGCGAAGTTGTAAAACAAGGGTTTGGCCCTATATTTCTTAAAAATGAACTTGAGTCCAACCCAATGCAAAACTGAGCTGGGTCACCAGGCCATGAGCACATTATTCCAAAGACGAATGAGCCTGGTCCAGTTTATGTGGTGCTTTTTGAGTTTTACTAGTGTTGTTTTATGCTATCTACCTAGAAGGAATCTTTTCCAGGGTAGAGAGTGAGATTGCAGAAGAGAAGTGTTTGCATAAAGCTGAAATGGGGCCCATGAAAGGAAAAACCAATATCATCTCTCACAATCTACAGGAACAAAGAGAATCAAGAAGGAGGATGAGACAGGTCCACTGTTATATATGGCTTGAAAGTGAAGCAAACCTGAGGCTCTAGTAACTCCAAGATAAAATAACAAGATACCTCATGCTGCCCCTTCCAACTTAAGTGGTCCTAACTAACAATCAATGCAACCTAACACTGAAAAGTTCCTTTCATGCATATTAGGACATCAATCTATGCCGAATATAGTTATGTCTTTACATACTTTGTTAGGCATTTAACTTCTTAGAGAAGAGCACATCAAGAAGCTCCATAGTTCATGTTAAAGAAACCAGAGAAACTGGAAAATCATTGAAGAATGTTACTAAAAGATACCCCAAATCTGAGAAACAGATAAAGAATTCAATGAACAATAGTAACATCTTTTTTCTAGTTTGTGTGACTCTCCTGTGTCTATATAATTCTAGCATTTTATGTTTAACCACCCATGTCAGTTAAACTGTCCCTTAGGATTGAAATGAATCATAACTCGTTGGGTGTACTTGTGTGAGGGACAGAAAAATCATTCTAATTAATTGAGGAAGTTGAAATGTCTGTCTCTCCCTTAACATTTAGGGCTTTGTATTCATCACTCTGTGGCCTAATTATCTCTGTCTCAATCAAGAGACAATTATTCTGTCCCCAAAGGTTGCTTTTACATGGTCCACTATCAGTCTCATAGGCTATGTCTCTCTCAAGCATGTTCAATGTTGTCTTTCCATTTCATCCAACTAAATGGATAAGGTTTAGTTGAATCTTACAAGCTCTACCTAAACCTTTGCTTCTGCATTATCACATTATCAGTTACTTAGCTTTCTGCTTTTTCAGTAAATCATAGTTTCACAAACTTGCATTAAAGGTTATGCACACACTAGCAGCATGTGACCTTGCACAAAGACTGGTAAGATGGATTTTTTTTTGGTATCCCGTCACACTTTTGGGTAAGGAACTAATCCTTTTTATGAATCAAACCCTTGATCTTTTAGTCATCATGGAAATCTAGTAAGGTCTTATACCACTAGATCAACACCTTGTTAGTAGACAGGTAAGATGACATGTTAAGTTTATAGTGGATCACATCACACATAAATCATTTAAGTACGATGGATGAAAATATCACACATACATATGGTGGTTATATTTGGGTAAAATTTGATGATACATATCAAATTGTAATTGAGTAGATGGAATTGAAGATTATTTCAAGAGTAATTTATGATTTAAAAAAGTCTATCAAGATTAAAAGGAAAAGTTTGATAGATGATTCCAAAATTGTTCAATGGTAGTGAATGTTAGGCAATGGACAGTTAAGGAAATCAAAACTTACAATTATTATACTATTAAGAATGGACACAATCTTATCAAATGGGTAAGCCTTTATTGTTAAAATATATTGCAAAGCAAGATGACACCCTAAATTGTGGATTTATAATTATGTACTTGATTAAATTAAGGGTGAAAATATACCCTTACATTGTCACTTAAGTTAAATGCGAATAGTATTCATACAAGTTTGACAATAGATGGATTGGGAAAGTATTTACTATTATTATTAGTGTTTTAACCATTTTTTTAGTTAGTTAAATTTATTATTGTAGATTAATATTGATATAAATAATATATATAAATATAGACTGAAATTTTAAAAAATAATATAGAAAATGTATTATTAATGATAATAATAAATATAATTTTAGAAAGATGCTAATTAAAAATTTGATGTAAGATAAAGAATATAAATTCTTAATAAATGTAAAATATGATATGACAACATTACCTCATCTAACAGTTAATTATTATAGTATGGATAGATATAAAACATTTTTATTATTATTAAGTGTGACTTTTGCATCCGGCTTATGTAACTTTTTATTTTACCAAATATTAAGATTTTGGAGAGAACTAAAGATGAAAACAAAGAAAACAGTGGAAGGTTGTGATGTACATTGGGTTTTGGTCACATATTCTGCTAATCACTATCAACCTTTTTCCTTTTGGTTATGTTGTACTTAAAACGTCCAAAAGAAGGTGACTGAAGTTAAAAGGTACTAAAATGATCTTATTCATACTATGGAGTAGTATACAACCAAATTATGTTATGTACTTAAAAAGAAAAGGAATCTTGATAAGAAGCTTGTGGAATGAATGAGTTCATCCAACAAATGGTAATAATACAAGATCTCCTTTACATCTCCATCTTTAGATTGCTAGTGTCAACTAGACCTGCAAAATATAAAACAACAACTTAATTAGAGATGTTACATTCACAAGTAGTCTACTTTAACTACTTCCAAAGTGGTAAACAAATAACTATATATATGGCCTAAAATTAAGGTGATTGTGGAATGGCCTAATGGTGTAGAAGTTTTTGAAGCTTCATGCTTTTTCTACCCATTAACTTGTTAATCTCATAAGTGATTTTTGTCTGTATAACTGGATGTTTAATAGATCCTTTTGAAAAAAAATCTTCATTTTTGATCAAAAAGGTGTCAACAATCCTATGCAATTGTCAATATCTGTGGGGCTCTCATATCTATGAAAATCCACTATTCTTTGCATCTACTTTCTACTACTAAGATATCAGGTGAAGGAGAGAAAAAAAGTGATTTGACAAGTGATGAATTTGTAGCTACCTGTAAATGGTTGAGAAGGAAATGATGCTGTTCGTGCTTGATCAAAAGCCACATTATTATAAAGGTTTTGGAAATCTCCTTCCCAAGTTGAGGAAGGTAAAATTTGCTGCAGTGCACATGAAAAAAGATTAATTGGAGAAAACAGATCATTAGAACAATAACACATATATATACATAGGAGAAACCTACAGTGAAGCAAGATGATGAGTCGATAAACGTTTCGGGCAAAGATACAGGTGCGCTAGTAGTCCTGCGAAGCCCCAGATCTGAAGGATTTATTCCCATGTTGTTCATTAATCCATTGCAGCATGAAACAAGTTGTGCTGGATTGAAGTGAAAATATGCAGGGTTAGTAGTAGTTATGTCTGATTGCACCCCTATGTTCGGAAAACTTGAAGAACAAGCCGGGAATACCTGCGGGGATCAAATACAATATCAAACAAAATTGCTTATGTGAGTTTTAGCTAATTATGTTCATACTTATAGAATGTAATTGAGCTAAAGAACTTCTGGTAATTTCATTTCCCTTACCTCTTTGGCAAACAAATCATCAATGTTGAAGTCAAGCCTTGGGTTTACAGCAGCTAATTTCATTGACAAGAACTGCATGTCATGATAAATTAATATTAGAGTAAGTCATGAACAATTGTTCTTCAAATTCAAACCACATATACTTTTAGAGTAATACCCATCCACACATATTTACACACATTACTTCATGTTCAAATAATCTTTACCATTTTCTTGCAAATAGTCTTATCCTGTTTTCTGCACATATTTTATTTCACTTGAGAGATGCGTTCATAGGTATGTAGGGTAAGTGGCAAAATATGCAGAAAATAAAGTGAGCCAAATGTAATGAAATGATAGTTATATACACATGAAATATACCTAGAACTATGTAATTTCTAAATACTTGTCCAATGTACCAAGGGAAAAAACAATAGCCTAATTTCCTATAGACCAATTTGAAAGGCAAGGACTGAAGTGATTTAAAACTAACCTCAACTTGTCTTTGAAGTGACTGAACATAGTTAATGATTTCATCAAGCATTCCAGCTTTCCCTGTGATTTTGTTGCAACCTGGTACTAAATCTTGCAAATACTTCATCCTTTCGCTAATCTTTTCCCTTCTTACCTACACAAAAACAAAAGTATTTGCATTGAGTTCCCGGTGGTAAGGGTTGAACCTACAGAGAGAAATGCACTAAGAAGGTTTGTGAATTTTGTACTCACTCTTTCAGCTAAGCTATGACTATCAGTGGCTTGACCACGGCGTGCTCGGACATGAATGTAATCAGGCTTTGGATTTTGAACCTCAGACTCTTTCGAATTCTCCTTCGAACTTTCACCACACACTTCCTTGTTCTTCTTATTTGTGTTTGCCCTTGCCTTTGTATTCTTGTTAATGGATTCCTCTTCATCCCCACTTACTTTAATCTTCTTCTCTTTGTTATCACTTTCTGCTACAACCTAAACAAACATAAATCAACAATATTCATTGTTATCATTAGTTAGTTTATCCAACACAAACCAAACACCTACCTCTCAGGATCATATCCTAACATAAGCATCAAGGTAAGATAACATAAACCAATCACAAATATTATAGTTCTAATAGTTTATGCAGCCACATTGTAGTAAATGTAAGATAACTACTATGATAACTTAAAACCTAGTGTTGGACTCGACCCCGACCAGGAATCCTCCAACCACTAGGAGACTCATTGTTAGCATAGCATGAGAAGAGTTAAAGAGCCACAAATGAGACACCACATCTTGAACTAAAACATTAAGACATTTTTCACGAGTTTTTTCCACTTATAAAATATTTCACTCCTCTCACTGTATCCAATGTATACTTCACAGTTGAATAAACCAAAGTAAAATTAAATTAACATGCTATTAAATTTACACACCTTGGAATTCTGAGCCTTTTCAGGTTTCCTCTTCTTGAATGTTTCTTTCTTTTGCGTTGGTAAAGCCATGTCTCTGCTACAAGTCCTTGAAACAGAGGAATTGACTTCAAACCCAGATGAAGCAGGTGGCAATAAAGAAGACCCGAATCCCATGTCAAACACTCCCAATTCAGGTAACCCATTTTCAAAACCCGGGTCAGATTTCATTGATTGAGCCACCACGTCACCAAGCACTGAATCACCACAACCCATCATCATCATCATTAATCCCTGAGGTTGTTGTTGTTGTTGGTCTTCATGGTGTTGTTGTAGCCATTTCTTCCTTGCTCTTTGTATTTCAAACACTTTCATATCTGAACAGGTTCCACCTACATTCCCCGAAGTGTTGAGACAGTGCAACATGATGTTCTTATTGTTTGGCCACTCTGTTCTGATATGAAATAAAACAGAGTAAGTAATACTAATAGTTCTCTGTTTTGCTGCTAAAGTACGCAAGGTGGTTTCAAAAAGGAAATTGCTTTAGACGTAAACAAAGTAGGCCCTGTATCACAGACTTATATGTGTTGCTAAAGTGCGCTCGTTTATTATAGAAACTAGAAACCGAGAGTGAAAGAAAGAGAAGAGAAGAGAATGAGTGAAATATTGTGTAGTTGTTTGTTAAGGATAAAGTGGAGTTGAATGAGTGTATATATATAGCAGAAAAATATAATATATATTAAAATCAGAATGGGATTAGATTACCAGAAAATGTGAAGAAGTAAAAGTGGTCGGAATTATTAGGAGAGAGAAAGGATTGTGAATGAATTCATGTTGAGGTTGTGGGCTTTGGACCCCACTCATATGACTGCCACGTGGTCGTGTCCCAACACCTTCAAAACGATGCCGTTCTGATATTTATCGTGGGATAGGAATATGATTACTTTGGTTGAATGCTATCTTCTACTTTGATAATTTCTGGTTCTAATTATGATCTCTGGATAATAAGCTTTTTTTTTATATTTTTGGAGATATATAAATCATTCATTGGATTGGAGTGCAGAAATTCAATTTTTTTATTTCCAGGGAAGAGTTTGGATTTTGGACAATCCATTTCATAACCCAATTGTGACTCTTATGTATTATAACAAATATAACTTTTGTTAGTTGATTATATTTTTTCGATCTCTTATGTACTTTATGTATAGATATAAAATCTATATTTATAATTTCTACCTTTCCAGCATGTAATAAAAAAAGAAGCTTAGTTAATGTTTATAGTTTGAGATGGTGATTGGAGCTTGAGCATTGCATTTTTCAGGCCCCGTGAAGAACTGCGGGGAGGTGGGTCCAAGTTATGTTGCCACCCACGTGGGCAACGCCACGTGGTATTCTGTTGAGCTTTTGATCTGACATGTCATACGATGATATGTCATGTTGATTTGAATGGGAGAAATTACATGTTTATAGTTTCATATCAATTTGGTATAATAATGAGCATTGAGGTAATTAAGAAGTTAAAATTAGATTTTGGTGGTACTTGTTGTTACTGTGTGTTAGTACTTAGGACTAGGAAGTTGCGAGAGAGACGCGTGGCTCGTGGACACAATGCGTTGATATGAAGTCACAGAGTGAGAGTACTTTTGATGATTAGCATAAGATATTAAGATTCTCTTCTCCATAGAGGATTAATGTCTTGTGGTCACCCCTTTCTAAATTTAGTACTAATTCATATCTCCCTCATAATCATATTCTCATTTCACTTTAACCAATTAATGCCTCTCTCCTAATCAAATTTTGTACGTTCAAGGAATCCATTGATTGCCCACACGTCCAATAATCAATAAATATGCACGCCTTTCACTTAAAATGCCTTGATTTAGATATAGAACCACAAATTCTGTGTTTAATTTTTTAGAATCATCTTAGCAAGTGTGTTAGAAAATTAAAAATCAAAACTTTACTTTAGATATCACAAGGTTTAAACTGTTCATATGCTGAATATTTCAATACACAAATTCTAGTCTACCTTCCACCGTAATAATACTATTGAATTATGGGTAAGGGTCTATTTCCAACCGTTATGTGTGTTTGATTAATGAACATGAAAAGTCTAAATAGATCTGAAGTTACACTTGACGGAAAGGGATTGATGGTTTAACAAGGAAAACATGTTAAACTATGAAGATAATCCTAGATTAGGAATAGACCTCGTTCTAATTGCTGAATGAACAAATCCTATATTATTTTTTGTTAGTTGAGTGTCACTGTTTTTAGTCAAAAAGACAAACCAAACGGTCAAGAAAGTAATCTATAATAATGGGTTGTTGCAAAATATGTGAATCATAAGTGTTAGGGTGATGCTCTATGCCATTTGCATGCAGCTACTTGACACTAACACTAAAATTGTCTAAATCATACTTTGCTTGCAATTTGAAGGTTGAAGCAATATTGGAAGGTAAAAGTGAGCAAATATAATTTGAGATTTGTAGGATCAAGTCCAGAGAGGATGAAGGCAACTTCCATTATTATCACCTAATGGACCCTCTCATCTAGTCCCTCTCTCTTTCTCTCTCTCTATCTTTCTAACTTTATTTCTTCTTCTTCAAGTCACTATCTCAACCCCTTCTTCTATCTCTCTAGGTCCCCTTTCTCTTTCTCTCTGTACTAGTTGCATACACTTCAAATTGACCCTGTACCACAGCTAAAGGCAAATGGGCCCTGCTTTCTCCATCACATTTCCTTCATCACTTTCTTTGTGGTATACATCAATATAGAACCACTATGTCCCCCTCTTTGTTTTTCTACTGTGTCTTTCTTTTTAGTTTCTCAAGTGCTTTCCATCCTCAAGGAATTGAACCACCTTACACACACTATAATCAATATTCATATCGCTTTAAGTGATTAGGCATGTAGTTATATCAAATATTTAATATAAAAAAGAAAGTGTATCCAAATAAGTATAAAAAAATTTAGAATGTAGCCATGTAATAATACAAAAGTAAGTACATGAAAAACTTAAAATGCCACCAAATAAATTACTTGAAATGTCAACATGTTGAAATTATTAAACTAAGAAAGACTTGTTTTTTGAAGATAGATCTCATTTGAGAATCATGTTAGTGACACATACTTATGCCCAATAACCTAAAAGTTCTCCTGCTTTTCATAAATGTCAAATATAATGAGTAATAGCTAGAAAAATCATTTTGCTTAATTGCAATTTAGTGGCCATAAGCCCATAATGTCAACAAACTACTCAGCAGATGATGAAAATATCATTGCCCTAAGTTTGTATTGTATATATAAATATGACCCAACAAAATAATAACACCCAGCTGTAATAGCATTACACAGTTTGAGGTCTATAGCAGAAGTTGCTTTCCATATCCCTTTTATACAGTAAATGCAGAATCTCTTTTCGTTTTCTCCCCTTCAGAATTGTCCTACCTACTAAAATATTGGAAAATTAATTATTAAAAGTACTTGTTATCTTATCTAACTGATATTATTATTGGATATGTACCAAAATAATAATTGCAATGGGGGAGAGCAGCAGATCCGATGTAAGAAACTATTGATTGAGTTCTTGGAGACTCTGCTGCTATCTATGGCTCCATTAGTCCACTTGCTACTTGCAAATTATCAATATGCATGGGCTTACTTCTCTTCTTTAATTGGACAAACATGCTCAACGCCTTCACCAATTCCCCCTCCATAGCACTCATTAAATGGTCCTATTTTTTTGTCATAGTATCAAACGATGATACCAACAACGTGTTGGTCTAGCGGTGTGAAATCCTACTAGATCACGGATAAACTAAGACGTCAGATGCTCGATCAATGGGAACGACAATTATTATGAGGACAGTCACGTATCCCGAAAAGATTAGTTGTTGAGGGGGATAACCTTGGTTATACCAAAAAATATCCTGCAGCCATTTGATTGCACATTGCAGCTCAATGTTTACTACTTTATTTGTTGTAAGTGTTTCCAACTTGGCCTCTGAAATGGCTGGACAAAGAACCTTATAATAAAACTACTAATTTACTTTGCACTCTATCTGTCTTTGATAGTATCAAGTGATGGGAAATCAAAGGTTGACATTAATTCAATTAAATGTGATGGTAGTGGCACACAAACATGTGTGATGTAATAATCTAAGGTAAGTTATTTGAGAAGGAAAAGGTGTAAATGTAATTGGTAGGAAGACAAGAAGCGAGTTAATTAAAAACTTACATTGGTGTGATGGTAAAGTACATGGATCTGAATGGATTAACTTATTTGGGATGTGTGAATAGGGACTAGGCATGATCAATGTCCCTAGCTAGTACGAGCAACGAAAAAGATATATAGAGGGTATCTTCCTTTCTGATAGCTGACATATAAAGTGAAAGCAATGTATCAACCCTCGCTTGGAACCCAATTAATTCTTTTAATTTGATCCATTACACATGTGTTCACAAATATATATATATATATATATATATATATATATATATATATATTGTAACCCTGCTAAATTATTGAGATGTGAATATTCCTAGCTAGTGATAGATAATATAACAATTTGGGACATAAGGTTGGATACCGTTAATGTTCTTCCTCTTAATAAAATTTCTCCTAATTCCAACCTCTCTCGAGTCTCGAGCCCTATCATGGGGTCATTTAGAAACCTATTCATCAAGTTCATATAATGAGTATAGGTTTAACCAAAAAAAGATTGGTAAGACTAGATTTTGATTAAATAAGCATAGACTTATTTAGTAAAGTTGTTGTCAAATTCTTTACAAAATAAAAACATAGAGGGCTTGACCTCCACTGGAAGTATATTCGGCGGCATATATTATAAGAAAACTGGTCTTCCACATATCTCTCGCTTGGGCCAATCTACATTCGTGTTGGGTAAAGGGAGTGGCTCCTCTCTAGTAATGAAGAGACCAGTTAAGTTTTTTAGTATATGTTAAGGGGTAAAAATGTAATAATAATATAAATTGAATGGATAAAACTGTTCATGACTTTTGAGTTTTCTATATATTTTTAGGTAAATGATTTCTCCATTACCCGAGAGGAGCTTGTTTCGGGTAAAGGCTAATGTTCATATGAGTAACATTTATTAGGGAATTGAATATCCATATAATGCAAATGATAAGTTTTTTATCCTTAATTATAAAAAAAATGTTATATTTCAGACTACATAGCTAAATAAATAACCTTTTGAATAAGCGTGCGTTTCAAAAGCCAATTGGCTCACAATTGTTGCTGCTCATTACATTTGTCATTATCACTTGAATAATTGTTGTCATATAAGGATTAAAAAAGTTGTTTGCAATGTAGGTTTTAATCCTAAGTTTCAACACGATTTTATTTAACTACATATGAAAAGTTTATAGTTGAAAAATAGGTTTTAAGTTGAAATTGAGTCACATTGGCTTATTTTATTTTATTTTATTTTGATCTAGCTTTCTAGTAGAAATATTTGAGACTAAATCTTAATTTAAGATCAGAAAATAACATCTTTAATATTGGAGAGACATTGATGTTTTTGCTTATATATTTAAGGGTATAAATGTCATTTCATTATATATAAAAGATAAAAATATCATATTATTTATTAAATAAAAGTTATAAGAATAAAAATATCACATCATATTATTTATTAAATGAATGGTATAAAGATAAAAAGATACACCAATTCCAGTCTTAGCTCTTTCTTAAAAAAAATGTCCACAATGTATATGTCGAGGATGAGACAAACGATTACTTTTACATTTACATATATAGGGATAAAAATTTCATTTCATTATCTCAAAAATAAAAGTGTCAAATTATAATATATTTTTTTCTCTTATTTTATGTGTACTTGTCCAAGTTTCTATGCTTACATGTATTAATAAGCATACATTTAGAGAGGTTATAAATATATATTTTAGTTTAAAAAATGTCCTCATGGTGGTTCCAATTTTACACTTGTTATATTGCTTATTAGTACCAAATGAGAAGAGTTAATTTTGCACTTAAAAGAGTGAGAATACTTAAAAATGAAAAGTTGAGTCAATAATATCCATTGGAGTTATCAATGACAATATATGTCCAGATCCACATCATTCAAAGACACTGTACTAAATACCATTCCCAATTTCTCTACCAAAAGGCCAAGCAAGGAATGAAGCTGCTAGCATATAATTTTTTCTTTTGGATTTGGAAGAAAGACAGAAATAATAAGAAAAATTAATTGTGAGCCCCTCCTTTCTTTTTCTAAAAAAAATAAATTTTTATTTTGTTGTAGAAGAATAAAAAATTAGAAGCACAATTTTTTGTCCAATGATTGAAATTTAATGAAGTTATAAATTCAAGAGAAGAAACTATATTAGGGTTTAGATGTGCCACAATTTTCTAAAGAATTCTGGAAGTATGTAGTAAGCAAAAATAATTTCACTGGATAACATTTAAACGAGTTTCAGAATTGGATTGGTGAATTTGCCGATACTAACAAACCATTAAACTTAGTTCCGAATACATAATTATTTTTTAGTCTACTGTGCTTGCATTTTAACTGTAATGGTAATTAATTTGGTTTGTGAAGTTGTACGTTTGAAATATGAACAGTATTGGTGAAGGTGCAACGTGATATACCTGGCACAATGTCTGCTATGGGAGGCTGAACCAAACTGTAAAAAGGTCACTGGTATATGCAGTACATCTCTGTTCATATTCATAATCAATGCTACGTTCAACTCACAACTTCAGAACTAACTAACTATTCAAGGCATGATAGTGACAACATTTGACCAGCATCACACAATTTCAGCCCTTTTATTTGACTGCCTTTATATATATTTTATAGAGAATGAGTTATGGACAATAATAATATTACTCGTATATTCAAATCTTCAAAATAATCTTTTTATTTCTAAGATAAGTAACAGCACTGAATCAATAACCTTGTATTATTAGGACTATTCTAATTTCTAACTCAAACACCAGTAGTAAGATTTACTAGCAGCACCTAGCAAGAAAATAAAGTAAGATATTTAGGCCTAGGTCAAAGAGAAATACTTACATTAATATCTTCGGTTCTGTTTATATCTAGGTCTTGAGAAACAGCTTTATATCCCAATTTTTGTAAAAGAAAAAACAAAATTGTTTCCTTAATTAACAATAGCAATTCTCATATATAAACCTTCTTCAAGTTCATATATCTGGACTGATACATATTATATGTTATCCTATAACTTCAATATGAATAATGCTCCTAAAATGAGATACGCAGAAAGGAAAATCATATATAATATAACTTAAGAACGTAGCCGGAGAAAAATAAGGATATGTGAATGGAGAGTTAGTGACAATATCACATGAAGGTTTTGGAACAACCATTAAGAACATTGACATGTAAGGCCTAGGCACAAAACTAAATCGTATCATTCTATACCAACTACTCATTATAAATGTCTGTTTATGATTAAGGGTATGTTTGCGTGTTGGATTTTGAAGAAGAAGAGAAAATAGAAGACTTCAAAACCAACTCAGAAGTATATTTATGAAGCCTTCTACTTTTCTCTATTCTCTTCTAAAATCCAACTTGCAAATAGACCATAAGTAAACAAATTGCTGATAATTCTTAAGCATGTGTCTATTGAGGTCATTCTTTAATTAATTTCCTAAGTTACTTAATGCTGCTGTTAGATGGCAACCTCCTTCTCTTGGACCCCATCCTCAACAAATACACATGTAATGTTTTATTTGCCTTACAAGATAATTGTATCAACTAAGTAGCTTAAGTAAGAAGTTGATAGTCCTCAGAAGCAAGGATATAACACTGATCCAACATGTGGTCCATACTATAGCTGTTAAGCATTTCAGAGAAAGGATACCCTTCCCTTCAGTTATTATTAGATTATGACTACAAATCAATATCATTGCATATATTGGTCCATTTCAAATAGTTATTTTCTTTTCATGACATATTAATATCCCAATTATTTAAAGATTATTGTGGAGTTATGGTGCACAGGTCCCTCTAAGACACATCACTGAGGATGGAGAAAAGAAAACTTTTGAAATTTGTGTACTTTGGAGTAAAAGCTGGTGGGGGATGAATAAGTCTGATTATTAATGGAGAGGCAAGTGATTAAAAAACAAAGGAAAATATAACCTTCAATGACACATATATTCTTTTGATTACAATAAAATCACATTTTTCCATTAAAAACAAAAATAAAACATGCATTTGTCTTTCTATTAATGAAGATGATCCTAGCTGGTTAGGTGTAAAATTTAAAGGGTTGTTTGTATTTAATTAAGTATAACATAGGAATAAAGATAGATTAGGACCCTCTACAATCACACAAAAGAAAAAGTATATGAGGTGCAATTCCTAATATGGTAGCTAATACTTATTAGAACTGTATTTTTCATTTACACAACAAAACATTTTTAAGGACTATAGTAGTTGTGGAAATACACCAGATATTTTGAATATTAGCTGCTCATTTTGAAATGATAGTTAGAAAACACGATGGAATGGTAATTTGGTTAAAGGATACTAAAGATTTCTGAGTCAGAAGGCTTTATAAAATTTTGGAGTTTGAAATGATCCGTTTGGTAGAAAACTATGTAACCCATCCTTTCCGGTTCCCACTCCAAAACAAATTAAAATCTATAATACATTTGTACTCTAACAACTAGTGACAAGCCGACTAACTTGTAAGGCCAAGGCCCATTACCAGCCAAAAATGATTTGTCTCATGGAGCTATGGATCACACCCAAATGACCGACCTAACCGGAGGAAGGATGACACTGATAAGACATGGCTTACTCAAAATTTGCAAAACCGTATATCTTTACTACAGGGACTATCACAGCTTCTGAGCAACGTTGACAATCGATAGAGCTGAATACACTGTCTCAACATCGCAAACATGAACGATGCAAACACTCTCACAGGGTTGAACAGTAAGCCATACACACTGCCATGCGGCTTGGACAAACATAGTATACAAGTACAACAGTCTAGGAAGGCGACAAAATGGCCTACCCTGAATAAAGCATTGTATCAGCCAGAGCACAGACACGGTAGAACCTCCCGACATGGATAAAGTAGCTCAACCTGTCTAGGGCAGACTTGATCGACTTGCCATAATTAAGCATGTCATTTTAGAATATACCACACTCAACCTATCTATAAATAAAGGAGACCTCTCAAAAAAAATTATATTGAATAGTACACTCATCATATTGACCATTTTAGATAATGGGAAGTCAGATCAATATTTGAAATTCTTAACAAATGTGTTAAAAAATAAAAATGGTTAGAAATGAGGGAAATAAAGAAAATGTAAACTTCCCGCAATCTAATTCACCAAAGTTTTATCCAATAACCCAATTGCCTAAAGTCTTAAACATTTTCAACAAAGTAGTAATTTCAAGCATAATCCCACATAAAAAAAGACTAAGTTACTCTTATTGCAAGATTTAGATAGGGATCACGATTATTATTTTTAGAACAGGCTCAAAGAATGAAATGTAAGACCAGGGATTATATAAGGTCGTGGGTGAATAAGTAGTTAATGGACTGAAAAGCTTAAAGTAAAAGCCCATTTTAGATTGGTTTGGGATAGATCTCAGGTTCTGGGCGAAGATGGAAATGGAACCCATCATTAGTCCACTTATTATACCAAGTTGAACCAAGTCCTTGTACGGTTAGATACTGCCACAAACAATTGGTTTCTTTAAGGGTGCGCTAGCAATCATAGTATTTGTCATCAGATCCTCTTATCTTTTTAACTAGCTTTTTTTTATAGGTGTGTGGATACTTCTCTCGATGAATGTTGCTCCCAATATTATTTTAAAGTCTACGAATAGACCAATACGTTGTTGGTTTTTTATGTGTCATTTGTTACAACCTAAGAACTTATACACAAAATAACTATAATGTAGGATCAGCGTTCGACATTGCATTGAAGTGTCTATACCCGAATCAAATGGCATAAGCATGACCTAACTTTCATGTCATAGTCCCGGATGTTGTGGAAAAGAATTATATCTTTAGGAATTAATGTACACCGCAAATACATTATCAACAGGAGCACAATGCACAGCTTTTTATTGACACTCGCCTCTATTTATCTTACTACATTATAATTTCATGCCCAACTTGCCCATATAAAAAACACTCATGTCTTATTAAACGAGTTTCTATCCTTTCGACTAACTCGGAGACAAGTATTTCAAAAAACAAAGAGAAATACAACTTTTACTGTATGATGTTTCTAATTGGCTGGTTCCCAAAATTGGAACCTTTTATCTACTAATCATCAAAACCTCCATAAGGCATAAAGAACACTTTCTCTAATTTGCAAGTTCCGTAAGAAAATTCTCTTTGAAATATGTTATGTTTTGGCAAGAAAGAGATTTCAGGAACCAAGTGTGAGTGAACTTCTAAGGCTATAGAAAAGTCAGAGTTTCCCTTTCCTTTGTTACCCAATCCAACCCCAATGATATGGGACCTTTGATTCTTAGAGAGCAACGTAAACACCCACAATGCACATTATTCAGGACCACTCCACCCACCATAATCTATTCCATTAAAAGGAATGACTAATAATTCAGGAATGAAACTTTTCCAATATGGACAAAAGTTAGGTACAATTCCTTATGTACAAATGATGTTTGTAGTCTATTAACATGTGTCACATTTTAATAGGCTACAAGCACCATTTATACCTAAGGAATTGTACCTAAGTTTTTTCATTCCACAAAAGTAAAAGTGAGTCTAGATTACAAGATTCTGATTAGAGGGACTATGAAAACAATAATGGTGTGTTTGGTAGAATAGAGAAATGAAAGAAAGAGATTGAGATGAGAGAAATTGAGGAGAAATGAAGTCACTCTCTCGTTTGGTTGAGAGAGGAGTTTAAAGGGAGATAAAGAAAAAGCAGTGAAGCCTACCATATATATTTCTCTTTCCAAGTGAGGAGAAAATGAGAGGAGAATATGAACCAAGATCTGTTATCTCAAACTGTTTCTCAAATCATATCTCAAAACAATGATATTGAAATAAAAAAATAAAAAATAATGAATATTATAATTTTTGTAATTGATATTAATGTTTTCATTAATTCGGGACATGATTTAAAACATAATTTTGGAAGATAAATCATTGTTCAGGGAAGAGTGAGGAAGAAACACTCATTTCTTTCTCTTTTTTTTCCATACAACCAAACAACACTAAAATACACTCTATTTATCATATCTTTCTCATCTATTTCTCTCTTTTCACTTTCTCTCTCATATATTTCTCTCTTCTTATTTTCTTCCTCCAACCAAACGAAACCTTAAGAGTTGATGGATACTGTATTGGCATCAGTTTCACACCACACTGAATAAACCATCTCACTCTTTTTTTTTCAAATTAAAAAAACTGATATGTATATTAATCTTAACAACTACAATTCTATAATTCTCATTCCATTACAATGATATGTATAACTTTATTAACTATAAACCATAGAGAGAAATAGAATATGTATTTACTCAAGTGACAGACATATGGTCTTCAACATATCATGTAGTATGAGGACATTATTTTATTTTATCAGCACCCTCATTATTTTATTTATTTTGCATGACAAAAGAAATCAAACCTTTATATCATGAGTTTTGGGCATAATAAAGGTGAGAAACAAGCCAAGTGTGGCTCATAAGATGGAGGACATTATTTTTTGGGTGAGGATCCTCCACACCATTACAAGAGAAAGTAATATATCATAAAAAGAAAAAATAATATGATATGTTATTTTTATTTTTTAAATGCGATGTGATGACATTTATACTTTTAAAATTAAAAACAATAACTTATTTTTATAGTACTAGAAATTATTATTTTCCTTTTTTTTATATTGCACTCATTTTTTATTTTCCTATATAGGCTACAAAATGCCAAGGTCTTTGTTTAAAAGGTATAATGTTATATGTAGATAGAAAATGTGTACATAGGGAAAAATAACATCAACAAAAAATTGTGTTTGTCTATTTGTTTACCAAAAATGGTAAGTGTAATTTGATATATAATTTATTTCCACAAAAAGGAAGATTAATTAGCTTAAGTTTGTGTGCAAGGGGAAAATGGTTTTGATAGTTAAAATGCAAGGTTGATCTTAATGGGATAATGTGCATTGATTCCTAAAACTTGAACACATCACCACTATCAATACGGCATTAAGCTCAATGATTAGAATATAGGACAGGTTAAGGTTTGATTGGCAGAATGTGATTTAATGAACAAAATAAAACAAAGTGGAAGAGTGTATAGTACTATATATCAGGTTATCTTTGTCATTGACTAATGAAAATGATACTTCACTCTTGCTCCAATAAGCTGACACAAGATCCCTCAAATAACCAACCAGGGTAAAGATAAAATCAGTAGGCCCTGTATGAATCCTATCAAAGCATGCAGATACAAACAATGTGCTGTGCTGATACCACAGTACATGTTTCAGGTAGCCAGCTAGAAGCTTTTGGAAAGTTGCTCACAACAGAACAAAGATTCAAAACCCAATTCCAATTATCTGAGAAGTGAATATAATAAAAGTAACTTCTGCTGAGGCTCAGTAATTTTAAACCTTTTTCCTTTCTTGGCTGTTTATGCCACTACACTAGAGTACGTCAATGATCACTACTTTTTAAGATACTTGATCAACTCTTATCTCTGACGCCAAAGATTTGAGTATAGCTTGGATGGAATACCGAAAAGGCCATAAAGAAAAAAGTCTTATCCAATAGGGTAGTACTTGATGCACACTGCCATGAATTGCCATGTTTAAATTAGGTTCTTGTTCCCATCTTGGCTTACTTCATGCCATGCAGATAGATGAGTAAAAAACTTAGAGTTAATTCAAGTTATAGTGGAGATAAAGATTATAGACCCTTTACCAATACAAAAACAAATGGTATTGATAGTTTACACTTAATGGAAAATATATTCTGGTATTTATTTCATGTGGAAACACACTTAATTATATATTTTATGAACCCTGCCCATGTTGTACGTGCTTTGCTGCAAAGTGCTACAAAATCGGTTCAAGCTCAAAAAAATAATAAAGAAATAAAAAAAATTAAGGAGTTCGTTCTAAAAGTTGATAGTAATTACATATACAAAAAGAGGACATTATAAACCTTATAATAATATAATTTACAGTTTAATATATATAATATATATGTATTCTAAAGTTTTTTTACTTTTCTTTATCACTAGATCAACACTTTAAAACTCCATTTTTTATTTTTTAAAATTTGTTATGAATGAGAATCGAATTCACAACCTCATTTATTTCATTCCTTAACCCATTTTATCTTAACTATGAGAAGAACTTATCACCCCTTATTTAATTTTGTTAAGTGTTCTTAGATTAAGAAAAAAAGGTACGTTAATATTCATTGCGTAACACCTCAGTTGTAAGTTATACCATTAAAGTATATGTTGCAGTTAAAAGATCCCGCATAGCTGGTATAATACACAACGAATAATACGTAGCAATAACTTTTTCAAAGAACTCCTCAAATTTGCATTACAGTCCAGCAAGTGAATTGACCAATAAGAATATACCTGTATTATTCTTCTCTTTCTTCTTCATCCTATATTTTTTATTCTTTTGTTTTCATCCTCCTAAATTGCAGCATAACTGCACATATTTACGATTTTCTTTCTTATGGTCCTCCTTACTAAGTCATGCTTACTAAAACAATGTGAATGTCATTTTGATTCTAATGTGATTGTATATAAATTATTACTTGAATTACTTGGACCTGAGTTTTTAAAACCCCTAAGCATTAATAAGTTTCACAAAATTTATAATCATGAAGATTGAAAAATATAGGTTCATTATTATATATTTGTAATAATGAGAAAGAAAAGAAAACAGGACTGGGAGACAAGATTTGAAAGTTGGAACCAGATTCATATAAAACTGATTCCCCATAATCAAATCTTCTTGTCCTGCTTCATTCATGATTCCAAAGCAATTCAGATTCCCTTATTAGCTTCAACCCACTATCCTTAGCAATATTTAAGCAAATGCAACCACTACATATTCTAACACACAACCTATCCCTAGCTTCAACTAAGGCCTCATTGTTCTTTTCTCCTTATTATTAATTAATCTTTCTCTTCCTTTTCTTTCTATCTAGATAACTTATGGCTTCAAGTTCTCTGAGCAAACAAAAGCCTTCTGATTCCTCATGGACACCAAAACAAAACAAGTTATTTGAAAAAGCACTTGCAAAATATGATAAGGATACCCCTGATCGATGGCAGAATGTAGCAAAAGCAGTTGGTGGAAAATCACCAGATGAAGTTAAGAAGCACTATGAAATCCTCTTGGAGGATCTTAGGCACATAGAGTCTGGTCGTATTCCTATTCCCAACTACAAATCCTCAGTAACCACTACCAATGTTGATGAAGAAGAGAGGTAATGATGCTTACTAACACAACAACAATTCTATTTCCTTTCTATCTTTTTATCTTTCTGAATGATGCACATTGATATATCATTAACTTAATTATAATCCTTTTCATGCATCCATTATTCCATTCCTGGTCCTTCTTTAATATACTTTATATATGTGAAGTCAAATGTTACCTTTGACATACGTTTGAAGTTATTGTCCAACGTACAGATAAACATCATTAATAATCCTCACTGTAGGCTAATACAATATGGGAACTATGCAGGTTCAAAATTTCCCTTATCAGATCATAGTAAAATAGTACGTATTTATTGAGTTATTGATCAAGATTCTCTAACAATAATAATTCAATTTTTCATCAACTAGCGAATATTATGTCACATTATTGCAATAGCATCTCCAAATACTAAGGAGAATAATAACAAAACATCTGATCGTGACCTGGACCTAATGAAGTAATTATCATAAACTACGATTATGTTATTCAATTCTAGCTTAGCCTGCAAAGCAGAATAAAAACACAAGGACCTACATGAAAATTGTATTATTTGATCATAATCAAACGGATGAGTCTCTCTTTTTTGGATACCTCATGTTGTCACTATTTACTGTTGTTGATATAGACTTACGTATATACACATGATTTCATTATTTTATATATTTATATTATGTTGTTGACGCAGACTACTGAAGTATCTGAAGCTGGACTGATTTAAAGCATTGCCTATGTTATCAACATAAGCTATTAGCAGCATATATCTTCCATTCTGTGTCTCATCTTCTCTCTTTCTCTCTTCCCTTCTATGCCATTGTATTGTTGTTTTTATCATTTTAATGAATTATCCTATTATACATACAGTATCACGCTATTCTCTCCATCTCATTATTGTGATTTCATCCCTCTCTTTATATAGTATATGTACTCTAGTTTTTCTACTTATGATTATGTGAAAAGAAGACATGACCGATAAGTTTCTTGATAGTGTGTTACAACTTACATCTTAACCATTTTGTTAAAAATTATGAATGCTTATGCAGCAGATGCAAACAAAACCAAATAATTATGTGTCTAAGTATAAAAAGTGATTATAATATTGTGAAATTACAATTATTTGCCATTATAAAATTGATGCATATTACTCAAAGGCGATAAATACTTTGCCATTATAAAATTTTATCCGAATAATTTTTCTAAAAAAATAAAATAACTTCTCCCTATGATGATTACCACACGTTGTAGAAACTTCTCAAAATAATCTGAAATTTTTCTTGGGAATTTGGTTTTATCTAGAATAGAGAATTTTCATTTATTTGTAGATGTTGGGTTTCTTTAATATTTAATGTCTATCGATCTAACACTAAATTAAACGCATGTCATTCAAATTATATAAATTACTAATCTATTAGCTATAGAAACCATTCGCACTAACTACCTAACCCGTTGAAGAGATAAATGTAATATTTTAAAAAAAATGTGATAAGTATAATTAAATTAAACAAAATATATTATATTGTGGTGACAATGCAAGTCCATATATTATGAATTAACATCTCTTCATTATTTTTGATTTGTTACAATATATATAGTGTAAGAGTGATTTCAATAATATATCCTTAGAATTATTGATGCATTTTGTAATGAATTAAAGATAATGAAGAAATATTAACTCTTCTAATATTTGGATTTGTTTTCATAATATATCATATTTTGTTTTCCTTAACTACATTCATCATTCTTTTGTTTAAAAAATTATATTTGTTTCTCATGCATGAGTAGTTAGTCTAATGTATGTATATAAATATAAGTGATTTGTGTAAGTACAAAAAAGAGATTGATAATTGTGTAACTTCATTAAAACTCTTAACCTAATATTAAATATAAAAAATTATTAATATCATTATACTCAATTAATAAAAAACCTACATTTATGCATATTATAAACTTTAAATTTCAAGCTAAAGAAAATGGGCCTTTGAAAAATCCTAAACAAATGCCCTTAACTAAAGTACCATGGAAATAGGTGGACATTTGGAATATGAAATAAAGCCCAGCCCACCACTAAAGAAATTCATATAAGCTCAATATGAACACTTTATAATATCCATAACATTGTTATAATATCCCGTACGAATTGAGGCCATGGCAGAGCAATTTGGAAAAGTTGATTGGGAATTGGCGATGTCATTGTGAAATGAAAGTGGTGGAGTTGAATTGTCATGGTGGTCGAATCTCTAAAAAGACATGGCAAATAAGATGGAAAAAGTTTAGATCTTTGAAAGACTCGTGATAAAGACTAAAGTAGGAAAATAGGAAAGAATGAATAAGGTTCATATGTCTCAGTTTTTAAGTGGATTGAGATATACTTGAGACACCAAAAATAAGACAGATGATCTTCATTCAGAGAGAAATAAATTGGGTAAGAATTGATATGTTGCATTTTTATCACATGTACAAGTTTTATTGGTGGTGGGATAGAGAGTTGGACAGAAAATGTTGATTCCTAATTTCCTACACACAATGAGCTTGCTCAATATGAATAAAGATGATGTCAATAATTTTTTGTCCCATTTTTTTGAAGCCAGTTATATTACATTAAGTAATATAATCAAATTAATTTTTACTTTTAATTTTTTTAATTAATTAACACTTTTTGATTAGATTAGATTAAAATACAATCGTATAAGAACATGTGATTGCCTATTAAATATGTACTATAGTACTGTTACAGTACATTAAAAACGGGAAGGCCTCTATCTATGTAGAAACATTTAAAAGGAAGAAAGAAATAGGACCAATGGTGTTTTAAATCATTAATTAATGCCACACACGGAAACAAGACCAGCTAAGCACTTTGGTCAAACTAAACAACAAAGATCACATCTCCCTAATAACTGTCTTAAGTCAATCACATTTCAGCAAATAAGATATTATGACAGATTTTGGGACAGCAGATTCTCATTCAAACAAACAGTATATGGAAGAATTCACGTGCCAACTCAGATAATAATTAACATGGACACCGGAACATTGTTTATTTTTACCAAGCATGATTGACATTATCACTTTATGACCTTTTTTAGGACTAAATGTTGACGTATTATATTTGAGACCTTAAAATAGCGGGAGAGCACAATCAATTAATCAAGGTAGGAAGAAGCCTTACAGTAATTTATACTTAACACAAATTCAGCATTATCTTCAATTTGACAAAAACTTTACCATTCTGAGTTCTGACGTATACTTATAGACTAAAGGAAAATCATATATTACAAATTATGTCTCAGATCAATGCAACACTTATTATATCAATTTAAAAATTAAATATTTTTTTTTATTTTTTTAATATTATTGGTCCAGAATATAGTTTGGAACAATATATACGTGTCCGAAATCTACACCCACAAGGCATTTTAAAGTGACCAAGACAAACACTTGGTTTGGTATAGTGCATAAAGCGCTGCACTAGAAAGAAGTGAACAACATTTTATTTGAATAAAGTGATGCATGCAAAGGCTGAACTAGAATCTAGAATACACCTGATCCGAGAAATGCGTAGTAAGCGTTTTTGGAATAAGATGGTTGAATACTTTCTATATCACCTTCTTGCTTTTTCATTTACTTCATTCGACAAATATATTGAGGTGCTTAGTGAACTGCCAGTACTATTCATCTGGAGCTTTTCTTATCTGCACATGTGCAGCTTTTATCCATCAAAGAAGTTCCAAAGAGATTGTAACTCACTAACCATATCAAACAATTCCATGTGTTCTTTTTTATAATTAAGGATATATCCTTAACTTTAGTGGGTGAATTAAGATATTAATATATTTTTTTTGGTACTGACTACCATTAATAACTTTACCAATTTGATATTTTTGTTGGGTAATAAATTAATCTCTTTCGGGTGTGTGATTACCCTTCTTAACAAATGTCGCTCTCAAAAATCGAAATCTTAATCTTTTATTAATCTTAGATATCTAACAAGGTCTTGCTACTAGATTAAAGATGTTAATATTCTATAATTATTTATGGATGAAAATATTTGTCCTTACTAACTATTAAAAAGACAAATTCCCTTGGAGAAAACATCCCACTACTTTTTCAACTATGCATACTTTGTTTAAATGAACATATGCTGACTATATATCAGCACTGCTCTGCATAATAACGACACAAGAAAATGAGGGTTGAGACATGGACTCAAGTAACTGCGACACTGACACCACCAAACATCTATAAGCAAATACATATAGAAACGGAAAGTGAAGATAAAATGTCTAATTTGAGACAAGACAGTACCCTCTCTATGCAACAATATTGACAGGATAGTTTGCAATGCAATCTTCCCATGGACTGTTTGGTGAAGGCTTGACATTCCTGAGGGCCTTCCACACTGCACTGTTACACTTAAATCCACTCCCAAATGCAATCTGCCACACCATATTCCCCTTCTTCATCTTCCCCTTTGCTTCAATGTAAGCTAACTCATACCAAATTGAACTTGAGGAAGTGTTTCCAAACCTGTGCAGAGTCATCCTAGATGCCTCAATATGTTGTGGCTCAAGCTGCAGATTCTTCTCAAGCTCATCAATAACAGCTCTCCCACCAGCATGTATGCAGAAATGGTCAAAAGCAAGCTTGAAATCCGGTATATAAGGCTTCTTATAGGCATTAAATATCTTCCTAGCAACCAAATCTGAAAAGAACAAAAGTTGTTCACTTATTGGCAAAACAAGTGGACCTAAAGTTGTGATGTTAGTCTTAAGAGAATCACCAGCAATAGCCATGAGTTCCTTCGACAATGAAACACCGGTTTTCCCAGCATCATCTTGTTCCTGATAAACACACTTAAACGCCTTATCATCAGCACCTTTATGAGTCCTCACAACACAAAAAAGCTCATACTTGGATTTCCTCCTATCAGAGGCTTTGTTGGATAGCAAAACCGCAGCGCCACCAAGGCGAAACAAGCAATTAGGTATCAACATAGACTTCTTATTCCCAAAGTACCAATTCTGAGTAATGTTCTCAGTACTAACCATAACTGCATAGGTCTTCCTATAAACTTGAAGCATATCCTTAGCAAGGTCAATCGCTATAACACCAGCACTACAACCCATGCCCCCAAGATTATAGCTCCTTATATCACCCAACATCTTATACTTGTTCACAATCATAGCCGAAAGAGAAGGAGTCGGGTTAAACAAGCTACAATTCACAATAAGGATACCAATATCTTTGGGATTAACGTTAGTGTTGGCAAAAAGGTTATCAAGTGCACCATACATGACTTGTTCAGCTTCTTCTCTCGCCTTAGCCATTGTAGGTGTTGGTAGGATATGATGCATTGCATCAGGGACATAGGTCTCTTCGCCAAGTCCAGAACGTTCTAGAATTTTGCGCTGGAACTCGAGCGAGGATTCGTCGAAGTCGCCAGTGAGTCTAGAATGTTCGATGAACTGGTGAGATTGGACAATGAGATGAGAAGGTGGACGGTAACATGAAAAGTCAATGAGGTAAATGGCTCTGGGTCTGGTGAAGAAGTAAATAGTGAATCCAGAAACAAGTATAATGGAGAAGATAAGGATGATGGCGAGGTTGTACTTAAGTTGGAGCCAAATGGCATGAAAGTCCTCAAGGTTCATGTGAGTAACATGGATAATGATAAATAACATGATAGGGATCAAGGTAAGGGCAAAGAGATAGGTAATGAGGTAATGGTAGCCAAGTTTCACGTACTTGAAATTCACACTTTGGAGGAAATCTGGTAGCCTCCGTTTGTTATGGATTTGAACACCGTTGGAATCAGAACTCATGGTGAGAGAGAGAGAGAGAGAGAGTAATAATTAAGTGAGAAAATGAAAGGATGTGAAGAAGAAGGGTGTGAGGATCATGTATTTATATAGGAAGAGGAGGAGGAAGAGTGTTGGAAAAAGTGCATGTTGGGTGGTTGAAAGCCTCTGAATGAGGGAAAGAAATGCAAATATTTCATCACTTTGTAACTGACAATTACCCACAGCTTGGCTCACTTGTGTTTAGAATGTATATTCAAATAACATCACTTATCTCAAAAAAAATTTGTCTTTAGTAATATTATACTAAGTAATATAAAAATATTTTTTTAAAATTTCTATTTGATTAATTGGATTGGTACACATTGGGATACAAAAAATATAGGAGAATAATCTCCATTCCTTATGTTCTCTTCTATTCCATTTGGGTGTCTCTGCCATATATATTTATTTAATATATTCAGAGAGTTTTGTTTTATCTAATATATTGTTATAAAATATAAAATAATGAGGAGGTTTATTAATTTACCGAGTAGTGTGTTTTGGATTCTACCAATATGAGGGAGTGGAGTTCTTATTTCCGGATTAGGTAAGGTAATCATAATTTTAAATATTACCCAATATTAATTATGATATTCACTCTATTGCATATTTCACCATTAAGGTAAAAATAGAGATATCACATGTGAATCATCAAGTAAAAGCCAACTATCTATACTTTGTTTTGATTTTATCAAGGGGGCTTCAAAAGTATGTTTTTCCTCAAGTTGTCGTTTTTAATAGACAGCTAATTTAGAACGTTGATGAGGGGTTCAAAAGCCTGTTTTTCTCCAATTTCAATGTTATTGTTTCAGTGCAAAAAGACGTTTCTGAACATTGGTCAGGGCTTAAAACTTGTGTTTTCCCTCGCATTTCTATGTTGTCCTGTTTACCAAAAGCGGTTTGAAAACGTATGTGGGGTATCAAGTGTAAGTTTTCCAACAAAGATCCACATTATTTCTTCTATGCAATGTAACCGAGGCTTCAAAAACGTGTTTTCTCTCAAACTTTCATGCTATTGCTTATGCAAAAATGTGATTTTCCACAAAGTTCCATATTATCGCTCATACACAATTGGGTATTTGAAAATGTTGGCGGGGCTTCAAAAATGCATTTTACTTAAAGTTTCATATCATCAATTTTATCTTTCATTTCCTTCACACTAGATATGATGTTGTATTTCTAAATTAACAAACTAGTGTGTGGGAGTCGGATGAGAATCAATTGTCTCGTGATCCTGACCCTATTCTTGTTCCGTCCAATGAGGATTTGACATTTGTAAAACGATATATTTAATTTTGCATTCATAACTTTCAAAAGTTTTCTCTCACTTCTGTGCAAAAAGACGTTCATGTCTGCTTCTCTGCAGAAAGACGTTTCTGAACATTTGTCAGGGCTTAAAACTTGTGTTTTCCCTCGCATTTCTATGTTGTCATCTCTACCAAAAGTAGTTTGAGAACGTTTGTGGGGCATCAAGTATGTGTTTTCCAACAAAGATCCACATTAGTCGGTTATTGCTTCTATGCAATGTAACTGAGGTTTCAAAAACGCGTTTTCTCTCAAACTTCCATGTTATTGCCTATGCAAAAATATGATTTCCCTCAGTTCCATATTATCGCTGATACACAATTGGGCATTTGAAAACATTAGTGGGGCTTCAAAAATGCATTTTACTTAATTTTAAAGAAATAAGTAAAACTTTATCATTTTTAATGATAATGTTATACTTTAATTCTAAAGAGATAATAAGAATCACTAGTAAGGTGTAAATGTAAATTCTTAATAAGTATAACATAGGGATAAAAATACACACTCTAACTATTAAATCCCTTTATAATATTAATATTGATATAATTAATTGATTAATTCTAAATTATAGTTTATAGATTAAAAAAATGTATGTACTGACAATATATAAATTCTATATACCATTCATCATTCATATTGAATCATCATTGATTTTTCAAAAAGTAATCAAAATAAATAGTGAATGATATTATGACTATCCATAAATCTTTATATTGACGACCTATTATGAATATGGTAAAGTATTTATATTGAGCTTTTATGAATTTCTTTAGTGTTGGGCTGGGCTTTATTTCATATTCCAAATGTCCACCTATTTCCATGGTACTTTAGTTAAGGGCATTTTTTTAGGATTTTTAAAGGCCCAAATTCTTTAGGTTGAAATTTAAAGTTTATAATATGCATAAATGTAGGTTTAAATTTTAATATTAATTTATTAATTGAGTATAATGATATTAATCATTTTTTTATATTCAATATTAGAGTAAGAATTTTAGTTAAGATATAGAAAGTATCAAAAAAAAATTTCTACCTATACATTAAACTAATTACCTATGCATGAGAGGCATGTTTAATTTTTTAAACAAAAAATTGATGATGACTGTAGTTAAGAAAAACATATTATGAAGACAAATCTCAATATTCTAAGAGTTAATATCTCTTCATTATTTTTTATTCATTACAAAATATATCAATAATTCTAATGAGTTATTGTTTAAATCACATTTATACTATATATATTGTAACGAATCAAAAATATTGAAGAGATGTTGACTCATATAATATATGAACTAGTCTCCACAATATATCATATTTTACTTAATTACACTTATATTTGAAAACGTTTGTGGGGCTTCAAAAATGCATTTTACTTAAAGTTTCATATCATCAATTCTACCTTACTTAAAATGCAATTGAACTATATCAATTATATCGTTAGACTTTCATTTAAATTTAATTTTTGAATAAAAATGACTTAAATTTTAACAAAATATTGTCATAGAAGATCAAATTTACGACTCCTATGTTTGTTTATATTTCTAAAACATACCCTATTACTGCTACGATTTTGTTTGGGAGTGTGATTTTAAAGGGGAAGAGAATGAATGAGTTTAGATAAACTTCCCCTTATTTGGAAGTTGGATGAAGGTTTGGTATGTTTCTTAAACCCTCTAAAACCTCCATGTGTTTATTTTTATAGTTTTCACCCAATTTGAGGTTTTTTTTAGACAAAACATAAAATACCTAAAAACTATATAATTATATATTATTGTCAATTTCGCATTTTTAATTAAATTTTTAAATGATAAATAAAAAATATTTTAACATTATCATTAATTTACTCTCCTAGTCTAAATTTCATACTCCCAAATAAAGGAGAGAATTGCATTCTTTTCTCATATCCTTCTTAGCCCTTTGATCACTCTCATTCTCTTTCCCTCGTAACTCCCAAACATAACCTAAGTGAAACATTTTGTTTTGACAAATGATATAAATAAAAGTAGTTGTTGTCTTATTTGTTGATTTTTTAATATCAATATTAGTATAACATATATATATAATTTTATCGGTATGCAATTTAATTTAATTAAACCGCTACAACTCATATCAGTATTCTCACCAATTTAATAAATGGTACCGTATTAATAATACTATTTACTACACTATTCAAATAAGGAGGGTAATTAAGTTGAATTATTCTGAATTATTTAAGCTCATCTCATTGAATGGTTTATTGTTTAAATGGGTTAAGCCTCACTTCTATAAACATTATATTAAATGCTCTCACATGACTCGTCTATTCATTGGTTATCTAAGTTCCAGTCATTAAATGTTCAACTATTTAAGTAAGACAACCCCATCATAATATAAAATTGACATGAAGAGCGCATGGAGCTAGTTTATATATTAAATCCCTCATATTTATTACTCTATTTGTTGAAGCATATGCTTTTTTTATAACTCATTTTATAGTTTTTTAATAATGCTTACGAGTTATTTATTATTTATATCATATATGACTATCTTTGAATAACATATTTATTCCAGTATAAATAGTTTAAGCAAGTTTTGATAAAGAGAAAATAGTCAAACGTTAAATAATAAAACAAGGCAAGCTTGAGAGGCATTTTTTCTCGTAATTTGACCATGGATTTCAGGTTCTTAACTTGGGTAGGTTTATTCACACCTCTACTTAAAGCATCTACTATTTTTTTTATTGAGTTTGAGTACAATTATTGTTAACTCTCAAAATGTTAATAACTTTATGGATAATAAACTATAATAATGGAGTATATTCACATGTCTGATGCGTTTGGTATGGATTAAGTTTTTAGTTTTAGTTTATAGACATTGAGATTATAAAAGGTTAGATTAAAAACTATTAAGATTATAATCTGTTTATGTTTGAGTACCTTAGCTAAAAATTGAATATAAACTAATCTGTTTTGTTTGGCTAAGGTATAAAGATTGTTTTTTATATAGTAAATTACAGAAAAGGGTATGAGGTTATTTGTTTATGTTATGATTATTTTGGTTGTTTTTTACACTATTTTTTAAATATACATTTTTTAATATTTATCATCATATATTTTTACTTTAATTTTGTAATATTGCATAACAAAGGCTAAAAAAATATATTAAAATAAAATAAAATATAAAAACTAATATTAATATTAAAAAACAACATAAGATAAACATAAACAAATAACCTCATACATAGTTAAATATAAACTAAAAAATAAATTAACCCATGATTTTTAATATTGCATAATAACAAATGCTAAAAAATATTAAAATAAAATACAATATAAAAACCAATATCAATATTAAAAAAATATATCACATAAATAAATGGAAGTTACTAAACTTAAATTACATAATTCACAAAATAAATAATACATAAATATTAAGTTTTATGATAAAAGTTTTCGGGTTTATGCATAATTCACAAAATTTTAATATTATATAACAAAATTTTATACATAATTCTTTGTTGTGTATAAATAAAAGAAAATGTTATGAGAAATTACAGAGTTTGACGGTGATAAAGAGAGAAGAGAATGAGAATTATGGTGTTTGGTGGTGATGATGTGAATAGTTATGGTGTTTGGTAGAAGAGTAAAAAGAATGAGATAGATAAAGTTATGATAGGGTAAAATGGGAAATAGAAAAATTGGAAAAAATAAGCTAAAAAAATAAACTAATACATGATTTTGGAGCTTATACTTTTGACTTATTTTTTCAGGAAATAAAACTAATTTTATAAACTTCATTTGATTGTCAAACATAGATAATTTATATTTTCAGCTTATTCTTCAAAAAATAAACATAAACTACAAAATTTAAACCATATCAAGCAACCCCTAAGCGTGCGTTTGGTATGGATTAAGTTTTTATTTTCAGTTTAAAAACTATGAGATTATAAACTGTTAAGATTATAATATGTTTGTGTTTATGTACTTTAGCTGAAAATTGAATATAAACTAATCTGTTTTGTTTGGGTATAGTATAAAATTTGTTTTTACATAGGAAATTACATAAAATGGTATGAATTTATTTGTTTATGTTATGATTATTTTGATTGTTTTTATACTAATTTTTAAATATACATTTTTTAATATTTATCATCATATATATTTTTACTTTAATTTTGTAATATTACATAAAAATGCTAAAAAATATATTAAAATAAAATACAATATAAAAACTAATATTAATATTAAAAAACAACATAAGATCAACATAAACAAATAACCTCATACATAGTTAAACATAAACTAAAAAACTAAATCAACCCATGATTTTTTATATTGATTAATAACAAAGGCTAAAAAAATATTAAAATAAAATACAATATAAAAACCAATATCAATATTAAAACAATATAGCACATAAATAAATGGAAGTTACTAAATTTAAATTACATAATTCACAAAATAAGTAATACATAAATGTTGAGTTTTATACAAAAAATTTCGGGTTTATACATAATTCACAAAATTTTAATATTATATAACAAAAGTTTTATATGTAATTCTTTGTTCGTGTATAGATAAAGAAAATTGTTATGGAGAATTACGGGGTTGAGTGGTGATAGAGAGAAAAAAAATGAGAATTATGGAATTTGGTGGTAATGATGTGAAGAGTTATGATGTTTGATTGAAGAGTAAAAATGAAGAGAGAGATAAAGTTAAGATGTGGTAAAATGGGAAATAGAAAAATTGGGAAAAAATAAGCTAAAAAAATAAACCAAAAAAATGATTTTGGAACTTATACTTTTGGCTTATTTTTTCAGAAAAAAACAGAGTTTGTAAACTTCATTTAGTTGACAAACATACATACTCTATATTTTCAGCTTATTTTTTAAAAAATAAACTTAAACTACTAAAAATAAGTCATGCCAAACAAGTCATAAGTGCATGAAATGAAGCTATAGGAGGAATATAAGTTTAATTTTGACCAATCAAATACTATGAAGGATAAAAAGATAATGGACTTATTGAAGTAAATAATTTACTTCCAAAGGCTCATTTTTGTATTGAAAATACAAAGCTCAATCATCTAATGAAGAAGTAGTATCCATTTGTTCCTTCATTGGGTTTCCTGTTCCTAATGCAGTATTGTATTATAGAAGCTTGATTCATCATCGGATTTGCAGTATTATAGTCAACTTGGCATCATGCCAATGACATCCTGTAATTGAAATTTGAAAATCTAACTCAAAAGATTCAAACTACAGACAACGGAGTATGGATTTGCTTTTTATTGATAGGATTACCATTCCTATTATATGTGCATTAATCACGGTTCAATAATAAATCAATGTTTATCATTATAGCAACTTCATGATTTGTTATTCATGCATAATTCTCACACTTGAAAAACATCACATATAACATACTCTCGAGCCCTCGCTTATTACTTTACATTCAACAAAATCTTAAACTTAATAATCACACTAATTTATTTCTTTATCAAAAAAATAGGGTGTAAATTTATTCTAGTGTATGAGTCGGGTTGTGATTGTCTCGACACATGTACTTCACTAAACCTATTTTGAGAAAAAATGGTTAATGCATTTTAATTTCCAAATTACTATAAAAAGATTGACATTTATTATTAGCAGATGGGTGATTATTTCAATTAAACTAAACAATAATATATATTGAAAAAACTAAATCAAATCCCCAACAATAATACATATTATCGGTCTAAAGATGTATAGGTATTCATATATTACTTATCATGCATTTGAATTATTTCCCCCATAAAAAATTAATAATAATTAAACATAAATGATAAATGATGTACCAATATTACATAACACACTTTTACACAATATATACATATTTTTCTTCTTATATTATACCAGTGTATTGACAAACACTTTATGTCTGCCAACACACATTCTTATTTTATTATATTAAAATATTCAATTTTTATATATTTTATTTTATATAATTATAATATTTTTGTATTAAGAGTATTTTATGTTAAAAATATATTTATTATAATTCATTTAAGGTGAGATATGTGATTAATGTGCTAATGGTACTTAATTAGAATTATATGGTTTTTTTTTATAGAAATTAAAAAAGGTATAGGCAAAATTGGAAAATAGAAATTAAAAGTAATTATTTCAGTATAAATATAAATATCATTGCATAATCAAGTAAGAAGAACCTATTCAAATTCAAAATTGAAAATATTATGAAAACAATTACATGGTTTATTATTAGGGAGACAAAAGTAATGTGTATTCCTATTTTACCTTTTACCAAGGGCAGACAAAAGTAATGTGTATTCCTATTTTACCTTTTACAAAAAAAAAACTTGATTTAGTCTTAAAGTTTGTTTCATATTTCTTCATGTAATTCTTATGTGAGAAAAAGATCCATACACCATATTATTCACATTTCAAAATGTATAAATAGATATTACATTCGTCTTAAATATGAGGAAGAAGTTCAAATGGGCAGAGCAACGAAGCCTAGATACTTCCACATACTAATTTCACATGAACCTTTTGAAAAAATAAGTATAATTCGCTCAGGAAAAAAATTATATTATTAGACAGATTTAATTTTTGGGAATAGATGTGAGTGAATACATAATAACTAAAAAAAGATAAATGTACGTTTACAAATATACACAATCAGGTTTCTAATAAAAGAAAAAAATGTGTATATACTAGTATATTACACTCATTAATTTAATGGTAGTTAAGAGATTTTTACCAACATTATTCACCGTGTTTATTCATCTACACTTACTGGACAAAAACCAAAAAATAAACTTTAACCTACATGATGAACAAACTTCAAATAAAAGTAAACAATTTTTTAACACTAAATTTCTAACTATTATTTCATTCAATCGTTTATCAACAAAAGGATAGAACCAGAGGTCAAAAAACGAGAACCATAACCACAAGAACAAAGGACCATAACATACCACTCAAACCAAACCCAACAAGAACAAACCCTATCATAACTAAAAATAACAATAAACCACAACCTAGGGATACTACTTAACTCCTCCAGCCACCTTCAGAGTCTCCACCTCCCCTAGAGTAACGGGATCCGCCACCATATCCACGGTCACCACCACCTCCTCCATAGCCACCACCTCCACCTCCATAACCACCACCACCACCTCCATATCCTCCACCACCACCACTTCTATTGTACCCACCTCCTTCACGACGGCCACCACCATATCCACCACCACCGCCTCCACGACTGTATCCACCACCACCGCCTCCATATCCACCACCACCGCCTCCACGGTTATATCCGCCACCGCCTCCACCACCGCTACCGCGGGATTGAGCCTCGTTAACGGTTATATTACGGCCATCAAGATCCTGGCCGTTCAAGGCCTCGATCGCGTCCCTCATAGATTGCTCATTTGCAAAGGTAACGAATCCGAAACCCCTTGACCTTCCAGTTTCACGATCGTTTATAACCTAAACAAGAAAATAAAAGAATCGTATCAGATCTAAAACAAATTACATAAGAAACAGAAAGAAAACCGAATAGTAACCGATCGATCTTCGCCTTTAGAATAAGGCTGAAGAAAGAACGTACCTATTAGGGGTGAGTAATAAAAGAGAGAATCAAGTATGCAGAAGAGTAACAAGAAAGTATCATATAGATCAAGTAACGCAAACAGATCAGAGATCTTTCACAGATCAGAATGGGATAAAGAGAATCCAAATCATAATCGTGTGAGATCCGAAGCCTGCAGCAACAAACGGACCTTCGAATCAACGATTTCACCATAGGCAGAGAAAGCCTTCTCCAGTGCTTCGCTATCGGTGGTCCATGCTAGGCCACCAACGAAACAACGGTACTCAACGTCACCGGAAGCCATTAATATACCCAAAGAAATTGCAAGGAAATTGGGAAAAGAAAGCACGAAGAACCTTACCAGGCTACGTGGTTATTATATAGCAGCGTCAGGGTTATTAACCATGGTTAAACAACTTGGGTTCAACCAGGGTTAAAGTGGTTATGCTGCGTTAGTTACACGCGTCATCTATCTCTACGATCACGCTTTCAAATATCTCCTTCAGATATTTATTATAAATCATTTTTTTTTTCAAATCACCTATTTGATTTTGGCGATAAGAATGAGATAAGAAACAAGAATTCAAATTTAAATTTTACGAGTAGTTACTCTAGTCCAGTTCAAAAAATAGAGTTATACAGGAAAAGAATAATGCAAAAATAAAAAAAAAAACAGTTTTTTTTGGTAGTATTAACCGAAAGCAACAAATGATGCTTTAAATCAAAACTATTTTAAAAAAAAGGTGGGGATCACTTACTTTAAACTTACCCGATCAATTTTAGGGAAATTCAATGGTTTAAATTTATCCACTAATTTAAATTATTGAATTTTCCTAGAATTAATAGCTAAGATATGAAATTTTAGAGTTAATAAATTTCTTGTATTTACAAAAAGTACATTAAAATCACTATTGTTAAATTTAATACATATTGAAAATGGTGTAACAAGTTGGACGTGTGAAGTGGAAGAATAATGTGAGGGGTGGGGTCGAAGGTCACGTGAAAATGCTGGCGGTGCGGTGTAAAACGTGAGACCGGGTATCTCTAAAATATCTAATATCCCATTTCCACCAACTAAGAAATATCCCATATCAGCAAATACTTATCTATCCCTCGCCTTCTCACCAAATCTCATATCTAACCATATTTATAATTCTATATAGTTCTTAAGCAAGAGGGACACAGAAACATCTAATTAAATAAATTTCTAAATAAGAAATAATAATAACGGGCCCATATCTGTACATATTAATTGCTAAATAACCTATTTTATCAAAATCTGTTCCACAATTTCCGAACATCCAACATATTTTATAACATATTCCTGCTTGCCACTCTGAATATCCAACATTTTATTCCATCTCTTGAAAATTAAGAAAGTAGTCAAAGTCATTTTCTAGAATTTTAAGTAAACCTCTCTGAGGTGAATAATCTTTACGGTGTCCATTTAGATAAATAATTTGAAATTTTGTATATATGAAATAAAAACAAATTATAACCAGGGTAGAGATTCACTTACTCTTTTTGGAAAATCCAATGGTTTGAATTGATGAGTACATCTAAACCATTGGATTTTTCAAGAATGAATAACTAAGATGTTGAGTATATTTTTTCTACTTACTCTTAGAGTAATTGGATCTCTCCCACTATAACCAAACAAAAGTATTCGTTCGAAAAAAAATTGAAATCACCCCAGACAATAATTAAACCAATAAGTTAACGATAGATGGTTAATATTGTAGATATTGTTTGTATACCTAATCCCTCTAAACTCAATTTAGATTTTTTTTACACACCTAGTATTTCAAAGCTCAACACCAAATAAAGTATCTAAGTTGTATAATGAATTACAGATTTGCAAGCTTTTCATATCACCGTCGGAAAGTGAAATAATTAGGAAATGTGAAAGACAACAAATACATAGCAAATGATTAAATATTATCCATACCAAACGCTAAATAATCTATTCAAGTCTTCATAATAAAATTATAATACTAATCCCAAAGGATACCCCACCCCAACCTAACATATAAGCATCATTACACCATATAGGGAAAAAATATTGCTGTGGAAAAAAATGGTGGTTGAGTTTCTTTTTCATACTACCAAATATTATCTCCACCAGGTAACGAACTAATATGTTTCGGGATTCGTGACTGTTTATCTAAGAATTGTCACTATCAGGAATGAACATGTGGATCTAATAAGGTTTTATATCACTAGACTAACACAAATAAATATATTAATTTTACTACCTCAATTTCATTGGTCAGACAAGGAATTGTCATAAAATCATAACTTATGACACGCTTCGACCATGGAAATATGGAATGGGCAACTTTCTTCATCATTACTGTTTTGGAAAACAAGAAAAACGCTATTCCAGGTTTATAGTAATCCTTCCATAAAAAGGTATCTTCCATATAAAAAATCATCATACAGAAATTGAAATAATCTACAGTATTATTTGATCTTCGAGAAAAACAATGATGATAATAATTTTTAAACGAAAAGAAAGGCAATAGATTATTCTTTATTCAATTCCAAGACGGCATATTGGATTTTTCTTCATAAGTCCTAGATCCACCTGCACAAAAAATGACAAACACATGGCTTAGGATAGCATCACTTCATCAATTTAAGAAACATTTAACCATTGAAAATAACAACCAACCATTTAAGCATTTTACACTAGAAGGATCAAGAAACCATAGTGGTTATGTTTATTTGTTCAGCAAGTGTAAAGAAATTCTTAAATGAATGTGTTTAATATTTAAAGTTATATATTAATAATACCTTGTGTCCAAAGAGATCCCTGATGTTATCTATCCCATATAGTATCATCGTTGGCCTGTTTCCAGGTTCAAGAACAAGTTAGTATCAATTTCCATGAATATATATATATATATATATTGTACAAGGTCCTAGTTTCATTATATTTTGACTAGTAACCATAACACAATATTTTAGAATTTTGGCTATAAAGAATTCATTCAATTCATTTCCAGCAATTAAGAACAGAGTTCTCAAAATTTTCCTACCTTTCAAGGGAAAGACCCCATGCAATAACTTGGACATCTTGAGGAAGTCCCATTGGCTGCAACATTTCAGGTCTGAACATGCCAGAGTTTCCCACCTCTACCCATTTCTTAAAGCCTTCATGATAACTGATACAATACTTGATTAACATATTATGCCTGAGAATATCAAGATAAGGATAATAATTACAGAAAAACACACCTGAAAATCTCCATGCTAGGTTCAGTGTAAGGGTTATATGCTGGTTTGAACTTCAGCTTGGTCATGCCTAAACTCAATAATGAAATTACCTTTTTAGCTAATGATCAACAATAGATTAATATGCTGTTAATGCAATTTATCCTCAACACTTAAATCACACTTTTTCAGTATAAGAGAGCATTACCCATGCGTGAGAAGAAATCATGCAGTACTCCAATTAAGTCACAGAGAGTGAGTCCTCGGTCACACACAAGGCCTGAATCAAATTGCAAGGTCAGAATAACAAAATCAGGTAAGTTTCTTGACAGTTATATTCCATGTTTAAACCCCCTGTGAGTCAAACCAAAAGAAAAGCTGAATTACCACCTGCAAGCCTACATTAAAAATCCCATGCCCCCAATTATGATGTGAAGTAAATTCTTTTAGGGCTCGTTTGGTGGAAGGGTTAGGGAGACGAGATAGGATAGGTTGTCATAATCCTATTGCAATTCAGAGTATAGTGAGCCGGCAGGATAGGATGAGGTTATCTTATTGCCCTATCATATCTTGTTCAGCTAGTGTATTTTCTATCCCATGTGGAGAGCTGAGTTAGAAATGTATTTCCCCTCACACCTAAATACCATTGCCGCCAATACCTCCACCACCACATCAATGCCAGCGTTATCTGGCGGGCACTAAACACTTGACATGATAAGTAGTTACCTTGCTCATATCTTATCCTAGTCTCCATTCCATTCTTATCCTATTCTGGCAAACAAATGGGGCCTTAGTAAAGCCACTTTAAGAGATATGCTATCAAAGGTGTACCAAATTCAATTGCAAGATGAACAATTTGAAAGGAATTAAAACCCCATGCACTGAAACTCAGTGCTACCTCACATACCTTCTATCTGGTGGAACTCAGCAAGATGAGTTCGATCAACAGCTTCATTTCTGAATACACGGTCTATAGAGAAATATTTCTTTGGAGAAAAAGGTTTCTGCAAAGACATTTAAATGGGAAAAACAAAATGAATGACAGAAGCTATAATGCCAATCACGAACTTAGAAGGAGGGATGGGTAAAAAATAGAATACAGAAAAGAAGTAAAATAGCCTAATCCAGCTTAAATGCATAAATAACAAAACATAGAAAATTAAATCTAAAATAACAAGGAATAACGACAATAGTAGGAGGCCTGGATGTCACCGAACACCATGTAATCATATGCACCCACAAGAACATGATACCATTAAACTCAGACATAGATGCAAACCTTTGCCAACTGGTAAAGCATCCGGGAGGAAACAGCAGTTGTGTGGGTTCTCAGGAGGTTTTTATTTGCTTCCTCTCTTTTCCAGTCATATGCATATCTACCAAGGAACAAATCATGAGGTTTACTTGAGAAAATGTTCTGGACCTATCCTTCTATCAATAACTAACCTGTACTAAAAATGAATTGAGTGTTCTCAAGTTCATACCCCCTAGACCCATAACCACCAGATTCATGAACTTGCTTCACCCTCTGAACATAATCTTCTGGTAGTATGTTCGTCGTTGAAGGAGCTGCAGATTTATGTCTTACATGTGAGTGAATTTAAACATAGGAGATTAGACTAGCATTGGAAAAAAAGCAAGGCTTTACTAACTTTCCAAAAAGAAAGTGTCATGTGAATCACGAGCAGGGTGTTGTTGGGGCTGGAACAAGGCATCGAAGTTCCAGAAGCTGCCAATTAAAACGTTCAGATGTTAAGTTAAAGGTCAGAGCCAACATGTGCTGCTACTAGGCACTAGCTATGCACATGAAGAGTATAATATGTTGAATGTCAATACTTCTAAATTCTAGCATCTAAAGAGCACATCACATAAAAGTAATAATATTACTCATGATTCAGAAAATATAATTTCTTAAAAGTTACTTCAGTCATGATTTTTCTAATGCATTGTTTAGAAACACAACATTTTTCCTTTCAAGGTCTCAATTCACTGGAGCCTTCTTTACAACGAAGAGTTGATCAAATCCTGGTTTGTAACAAAACAAAATTAACTCAATCTGCCACCTTGTCTCCGCACCATTCAAAGGCCTAATGAAACAAATTAGAGAATACAGTCTTATATCTGAATGTTTGAAAAATAATCTTAAGCTGTATTTCTCTCTCTTGTTTGCAGATTGCTGAAAAGGAAAATTCTAATTAATCCACAAGCTAACTGAATACTCCGTCATGCTAAAACTCAAACTAGTGCACACTGGTTCACTACCCTATGATTTTGGCTCAATGAAATTATACTCTGTGCTGTAATTACAAGACCTACCATAGGAATTCATTTGATTCCGTTCTTCTAGGGCTTTGTTAATATTCCCAGGTACAAACACTCGAAAACTTTTGATTTTCACTTGCTTGCATGAAAGCATCATTAGAGAGTATAGAGCTTCTTTTTTCGGGTTAAAGTACAGAGCTTTTATTATTGAGGCTTGGACGGACTTCTTTCTCTTATTTCAATTATACTTTTTTAATCTACAACGCCCCTAAGTTTATTGTTTTTTATATTTTCCTCACACATTTCTTTCAAAAGATAGCTTCGACATGTTATACGTTTGATAGGATGGGATGGGAAAAGGAATACAGGTTTCAGATAGAGTATCAGCTGGTGTGGAAGAACAATTACCTACTCTCCACGAAATT
Source organism: Lupinus albus (assembly GCA_009771035.1). Classification (NCBI taxonomy): domain Eukaryota; kingdom Viridiplantae; phylum Streptophyta; class Magnoliopsida; order Fabales; family Fabaceae; genus Lupinus; species Lupinus albus. The sequence goes on from CM019999.1 coordinate 1,296,850, forward strand.
ATTTGTTGGCATCTCCTCAAACCTGCAGCACCAGATTAATATTACATAAATGATAAACAAGAAAGTTGAAACAACTATTTATCACAAAAGACACCAGGCTCCACATAACAAGATAGGACTCACCCCATGCAGAGGAAAATCTGTTTAAGTTGAGACCGTACCTGGAAATGGAGAAGTTTTAAGAAGCATATTCTAAAAGCTTAATTATCTAATATCATTATGAATGTTAGTAAAACTCCATATCAAACTGACAGAAAAACACAGAACATTTCAATTTTATGTTTTCTTGAATGGATATTATTGACACTGACAGTAATCAAAATCTTTATGGCTTCTTATGCTCATTTAATCTTAAATATCAAAGGGAGAATTACTATTTCATTAGGCATGAGGAAAGGAGGCAAACTGAAGGGGGATATCTCCTTACCTTCAGCAGCGGATGAAGATGACCACCCTCAAGAGGCTGACCTTTAGCGCTGTAATTGTACTCTTTGAACTCTAACTCTTTCCACTCACCACTGATGTAAAATAATAATATAATAAAATTAATATTCATACGATATGAGACAGATACACTAAAAATGCCAAACAAATAGAAGTTTGGATGCAATGGTTTTAACCGTCATTGACATTCAGTTTGAGCAAATAAAATACCTTTGAAAATTATCCCGAGTTAAATCAGTGACAACCTGCTTTCTTTTTGGCGCATAGTTGGGACCCTTTTTCACCGAGTAACCCTTCCATGTCCTATATCAAGAATAGTTTCAATAGTAAAAGAAAGGTTGTGTCATTCAAGGGACACTCAAATAATTCTTTAAACTCATTAGCACAACTATGTGAAATTATTATTACTGTGGAACAATAAGCTTCCGTGCTTTGAGTGCCTTGATATCATCTGAACCAATGACCTGCATTTGCAATGTGACATAATATCTAATGAGATATGCAAAGTTGACAGGGAAAACTGATAAAAAAACGATAAACAGCTGATGGAAAAAAAATAACACAAGAAGGCAAACGATAATACACTCAAACAGATAGAGGTGTACACGAAACTGTTTTCACATCACCTAAAACAAAACTTAAGTCCAGGTGCACCTCAAGCATGAATAGAAGAGAAAAATATCAAATTCCCCCATCCTGCTAAAATGAAAAAATGATCATTCCATTGTCTTAGAGACAGCATGAAAATTACCCACTACATTTCCCACTTTCTACAACTGTCTCATAATCACTCTGTATAAAACATTGCCATTCCCAAGTAATAATGCAAATTCATGAACTAGCCTATATGTACTCCAAATAAGCATGAGTGTTCTTAACTAAGCACCGACTAAAAGCATGACAGCTCACAGTGTCAAATGTTTATTTTCTGATTTAGGAAGGAATAGCTTCATAATTACACAGTGGAATATATATCTGCACAGTTTTCATCCTAATCCTAAAAAACAAAACATTTCATGGAGTACCTGTCCTTGTTGTATTTGAAGAAGCAAGTCTTTGACCTTGTCATCAACATGTTGGACCTGCAACAACAAATCCAAGTATTTAGTAAATGACAATCTCAAAATGTGAAGTTCAATATTTTAAATTGCACTCCACAACCGCGCAACTATGACGACAGCACTTAACCATAACCGTAATTTAAAACACTATGTGAAGTGAAGGAACAAAAAAGTACCTTTCTAGAGATAAGTTGTTTTCCCATATTGAGCCATTTGTTTTTAGCAGCTTGGGCACAAGCAATCTTGAAGAGTGAAGGACCAACCTTTTTTTGAAGTTCATCTTTAGGGATACCCTCTTCTGGTATTGCCAAAAACAACTGAACTTCTGGTGATCCTGCTTCCGCATATGTCTTCCCTTCATCGGTTAACACCCATGACTCTCTCTTAATGTCTTCAGCATCCACATATCTAAAACCATGAAGACTCTTTATCACATTCACTATCTCATTATGCTCAATCTTACGTTCTTCTGCGAATTCCCCTGAGTCCTTAATCTCATCATTCTGTTCCAAGTAACCCAGAATTGCTTCTTCTGCCATCCTCAATTCTTCTCTTTCGCCACACCCACCGTTACTAGGTTTCGCTCAACCACTCACACTCAATAGGGTATTCAAACGGGTCGGGTCGGGTTGATTCACCGGCCTGGTGTATTATTTTTTGAAAAATGGGCCGGGCCAGGCCCAATTATGAATTGTTAGGGTTAAGGGGTTGAAGGAAATGTAGGAGTGAGTGAGCAATGGCTTCCACGGTGTGTAAATCAGTAATGAGGGTAGCATCAAGGACCCTTGTAAATCATTCAAGAAGCTTCACTAATGAATCGTCAATTCCATTTTTGTTCTCTTCGCCTTCATCGTTAAACATAAATCGTGCTTTAAGGTACACACTTCCTCGTGAACCTTTTAATCATTTTCGTTTTTATTTATTTATTTATTACAGAAGAAGGGAAATTGAAGCAGTGTAATGTAATGAAGGATTTTGATTGCAACGGGAAGCGTTGAGTCGTTGATGCCTCTTCACAGTGCTATTGCAAATGCTAGACTCACTTCCAATATTGCCCTTGATTCCACTTGCTGGAGCATGCTATCTCAAGGTAGTTATGTGTGTGTATATGATTAGTGTTATGATTGTTTAATACAAAAAACAACAAAGCTAGGTTATTTTGGGTGCACAATAATGTTTATCTTCCAATGATTATGTCTTGTTTTGTTTTGTTACTGATGATGGTATCTGTTAAATATGCTGTTTATTAGTGATGAGAGGTGGTGAGATAAATAAGAATTAATTACTCGTTCTCCACATAAACAAGAACTTGATTTTGATACTAGTTTAACTTTGTTGGGTTGGCTACACTATAGGTGAAATACACATAAATTTATGATTGCCAAGTTTGTTATGAAAAATTAGAATAAATAGTTCTTAGTTTTTTGGTTATCCTACATTCCCAGTATTTTGTTGACATTTTAAATGAAGGTATCCAAGGTTCTATGTTATTTTACATACTGGTGTAAAAATACACATGAACCAAACACCTCTTTAATAGTACTATCAGTATCAGATGTGCATCTAGATATGGTAATCAACTTTGTCTTGTTTGTTATTTTTACATCTTTTTTCACTTTGTTGTTTAGGACTTGAAAAAACATTGTGACAGACCTGCTGGATCCATTGAAGCTGAAAGATAAAACGAATAAGAGAGAGTCCTAGTTTTTCTTTTCTCTCCCACCCTAGGTCGGAGAACAACTTCGAACCCTGAAATTTTGTGCTTTGTATTGTGAATCACCCTCAAATTTTTCCTTATTCTTGAATGGATTCGGAAGTTTAACTATAAAAGATGTGTAACTTGCTCTGGGGATGTTCATTTGATATGAATGAAATATGACATGATCATTGTAGTTATAAATTATAATGTTTCTGTGGTTAAATTTTAAACTTGAAGATATTAACATGTTCCTTTGATTATGCTTTTTTCTGCTAATTCCCTATTTGACTTCCCCTTGCTGATTATAATCCAAACTTTTGGTTGATGTGTCCTAGACTTTGCAGTTCCTCGGTGACAAGTACTGAAGGATTCACATATTGGGTTGCATTACAGTTACTCTTTAGCACTTGCCCATTTTCCCTTATGGCTGTCACATACTCACATGATTTGGATTCTCCTATTCCCTGGAGTAATCACAAACCAGTTTCAAAAGTATTTTTTGTTGTTTTAATAATGTAAACCTCCACAACATTCCTTGTATTGTAACCATCTCAATTTTGATGAATCATCATTTCGCACCCCCTCTTAGATTCTAGATTTTTTTAATGCTTTAGAAATTACTACCAGGGCATTGCTTAATATTTTCTAAGATTCTTGTATCTGTCTTTGTAATCTATCATTAAAAATATATTCTCTATACTTTTACCTCATTTTTATCACTTATTTCATCTTTTCACAAGTATCATCATATGTAATACTAAAACTGCAAACCCAAGAATAAATTGAACTATGTAAAAGTCATCACCTATCATGTTCATTTTTCTTGTATGTGATGTGCATAATGTAAAATTGGCATAATAGGTAGGACATTTGGTTTTTCTAAGTTTTCATTTTATTTTTGTTTTATTGAACGGACCATAAGGTCATATGAAAAATAACATAAATTCACTTACATGTTTTTGATGAAAAGCACTTAAGGTCATGTCTACATCAATATATGGAGAAATGATTTGGATAAGGAGTTTGAGAAGTAGAGATAAGGAAGAAGAAAGTAATAAATGTTTGGAGGGGAGGGGAAAGGAAATGGATATTTTTTTCTAAAAGGGAAATGGATATTTTTGTAAAGGGGGAATTTGGTTTTTTCTACTAAAAATGAATTATAATCTGATATGAATAAAGTATTGATGTAAACAATTTTGGTTTAAATTGCAAAATCAGTGAGATCAAATTAAATTGAAAAATGTGGTTTGGTTTAACTTCGTCGTTCGGTTCTTTTATAAATAATCACTTAAGACTACTTTGGTTCATAATTCCAAAAATTCAGGAATAACTCGAACTGAACCATATATTTAAAATATATATTTTTTCATTATTTTTTATAAGGTAAATGAGTAGTGAAAACATCATAGTAGCTTTTTCATTATTTTTATTATATCAGTTTCACTAACATGGAATTATTTTTATTATTTATTAATTTTTATTGTACTAATGATTTATTAAGTTTCTCAATATAACTTGCTTTTGTTTTTGTTTTTGTTATAAAATTATGCATATAAATTATGTTTTAAATTTTGGAGTATGAATGTCAATTTATTAGCTAAAATAATAGTTGAAAAAGACAAAAATACCTTGTGGGATATAATTTAAATGCTACTTTTTTGGGGGAACATTATGTGAAACCAAATCAAATCAATTCAATTCTTATACATTCAATGAAAACAAATCGTGTCTTTTTAATGGAGCCTCTACTCCAAAGTAGCGGCAAAAATTAAAATGAACGGATGACCTATGTTCAAGAGCATTGATATTACTAGATGGATGATCCATTTACGTTAATCATAATCTTGATTTTATAACCAAGTAAGTCAAGGCCCAAAATAAAGCTTATCATAAAAAAAATCACGTTTTAATCTTTCTAATCAAACAAACTCCAACTAATAATATAAAAATATTAATTTATTTATTATAATTTTTCTTCTTAATAAAGTATTACTTTTTAATTGGATAGGACACTAAATGTGTTAACCAATAAGACATTGATATAAGATCACACTACATTATCAGAAACACCAAAAATTAAAGAGTTCAATTTTTGTGGTATATATTTGTTAGGAGGGGTAGTCATATATCCTGAAACAGAATATTTCCTTACGCTAAAAGTAGAGGTGAGTAGAACCCGACTCGCTCATACGGTATGACCTGAATATGGTCGAATTTCATTGGGTCTAAGGTCAGGTTTAAGTTCAAAAATTATACTAAGTCAATATTTAAAAATATGTATGGATTAAGCGTGATTTGTCTCGACCTGTCTCATGGTCACTCACTCAATAAATCAATATATTGTTCGTCTAAATATAATATTTATACAATATAAAGATCTATATAAAATCATCACATTATCTAACCTTATTTAAAAAAATAATGATTATTAAATATAAATAATTATTAATAGGCCGAAAAAAATTATCTTCTTTATCTCTATTATAAATATAAATTATATATTTGTAAATACAACAGAATCCAAATTAAGCGTATACCTTGCAAGTATATCTATCTCTCTCATCTACACCACCATTGTTAACTAACTCATCATCACAGAGAGACCAGGTAAACTTTCTTCTTTATTTTATTTTTACAGAAGATAAAATATTAGAGCCAGAGGGACCCACTCCTATTAAATTAACAACATCCTCAAGTACCAAACAATAACCCGTGATATTTTTTTAAATCTGGGTTGTTCGCATGTTTTGTTATATTCCCCTTTGATCCTAAGATTAAACAAAACAACGTTGAAATCCGATTTGATTCCTCTGCGTCGCTGCGATACTCAGTGTGAGCCAAAAAGCCTTATTTTCTTTGCTATAATATTAATTAACCACACAATAATCAAAATTCGATTTTTCTTTTCTTTTCTTTTATTTTAGCTTTAAAATTTGTTGCATTTGCATCAATACATCATATTCGCGATGAGCTTGTATTGTTACCGTAACGTTAGTTGTGTCGTATCTCGCCGTACATTCTCTCAAAACTCAAAATCCATGAAGAGTAGATTCAATTGCTTTACAATTTTTCTTCTGTTGCTTTATAGTTTATTTCAATACATGCAGGTGGTTCTATTTCTTCGGCAAAACAATTGATTGAAATTTGAGTATGAATTGGATTATACTGTTTGTTTTTCTTAACTTTGTTTCATTCACTCTTCTAGTTTTAAGGTTTTTGGTTAGTGAAGGATTGTGTCCTTTATATATCTCTGTTCATGTTAGATTTTATCCTCTTCCCCTTTCTTGTGCTGATATATAAACACCTCCTTATGGTTTCCTTAAATTGATCCTCCATTATTTCCAGCTGTTCTTATGTAAATTTAGCTGAGTTGATTTTGTTGATGCAGCCGTTTGTGCTACCTGTTTAACTGAAAGTTCAGTGGATTAGTGTTGGCACAAGTCATTGGTCTAATTGAAATGAAAGAAGTTTGAGTCAGGAGCTCAGAAGAATTGAACTCTCTGGCGATGGAGAATTTGTATAAGGCTAATGGGCATGGGCCAATGGATAATGGATACGATGTTGTAGGGCAGTCTTACCAAACCTCCATAAAGAGGTCATTACCTTGGCTTGACATACGGGTGTTTTATGTAAGAGTTTGCAAGTGTGAGCTTGATGATTCCACTCCTGAGGTTCTTACACTGAACCATGTTCCTTTAAATCCTGACACCCTTCTCGAAGTTAATGGGGTTCGTTCTGGTATATACTCTGATGGGATGCCAGCCCTTCTCAAAAGAGACAGGGTGGATAGGAAATCTGAAGAAGTAACATTTGTAGGCACTGATAGCATAAGGATGAGTGGGAGTGTGAGGTTTGAGGTGTTCGATAAAGATCTCCTGTTGCTTTCCGGGGTTTTAGAACTATGTAATAGCAATGGTGTTGTTAGGCAATCAAGTTATAATGGACGAAGCTGGAGCATGAATTGTGAGTCAAATATAATTCCAGGCACAAGTTTCTTTAAGGGGAAGCATTTGATATTGCCAGGTGCACCTGTACCCACAGTTGAGGTCTACATTGCTGGGTCCTTCTCGGGTAATCCAATCATCTTAACAAAGACCCTGCAGCTTAGTTCTCAGAAAAAACATACAAGAAAGGGGGTATTGGATTCAATTCCAGAGCAAGAAGCAAGTGAAAATGGGAAATACACTTCTTCATCACCCACTTTGCAGGTAATTACTGCTTGTTCAGTTTGTGTTTTCTGTTAGCTTTTTAATTTTCCCCTCTTAAGTATGTTGGTTCATGACCAAGTTTACTTTAGGCTTGTTTTTCCTTTCTCTGACTTTGTTTTTACTGCCTCAATGCACTTTTAGAGTCACGTGAGATGTTTAACAGATAGTGGCATTTGCATATGATGTATGTCTGGACTTTGGAGCATAAAAGATGGAATATAATCAATACATACTAATATTGAAATTACGTGTAACTGAAAATAACATTTGGCTTGTGTCTCAGGTTTTATTTTTACCTTATTTAAAATTGTCTTGTTCACCTTAGATCACCATATCTGTACTGTTTTGAGGGGTAGCTTTCGTGAAAGGTATATCATTCATGCTGGGCTCTTCATTAATTTGGTATCTTCTTTAACACACGCAGTTAGTTAACTAATTAGCATCACTGCATGGCCACTGAATGATGAAAATTTCTTCCATTGGCATTTTGTGGAAAATTGATACCAAAGCCAACTTTAATCTAAATAGGTCCCTTTATTTCTAACTTCTAACAAATTAGAAACCATGATTCTTAATATTTATATGCCAATCCTGCAGGCCCCGGATTACCTTGGTCACAGACTGGAAGATGAGGATTATAACAGCATGTACTCTAGAACAGCATATGCAGATGGTGAAGATGGAGAACTTTCATGGTTTAATGCTGGTGTGAGGGTAGGTGTTGGTATCGGACTCAGTGTCTGTCTCGGAGTTGGCATTGGAGTTGGCCTGCTTGTCAAAACCTATCAAGGCACTGCTGGTCGCTTTAGAAGACACCTCTTCTAAATACTCTTTCTTTTTATCCATCTCCATCCAATGAAAATTAGTCTGCTCTTCGGGTCCATCTCATCTCCCTCTTCATCCAAAGCCAATAGTGCAGGGAAAGGTTTTTGTTTTGTTTTAGTTTTTTGTTTCTTGTATGTAGTATAGTTTATTTTTATTGCCATTTTCAACTAGTTGTGATCTCAAGTAAAATAGCAAGAAATTTTTTCTATTATTTGTCCTGCTTATTGATAATAATATGATCTGGTTAAAGAAAGAATGAGTTTACTTATGATTATTAGATACCTTCAATAAACTCAAAGGGTTATGATTTGTCTCAATTCACTTATGATTTCCCTTGCCTTGAGCAGCAAGCCAAGGCCTATGGCAGCAATCTGTGGAAAAAAGGTAGCATGGCATGGCTATCTACAATCCCCAAAAAAATGGAAAGGAAAAATAAGTAAGGAATTTTCCTTGTGACAATTTGAGATGGAAAAACTAAATAGTAAACTCATTTGTCTTTTATTTTTGTTGGCTAACTGTACAAGATTTGCCTCAGTTGACCTTTCTTCTTCACAGTAGAAGTTGCATAGTTAGCTTAATATTTCATTCATTTGAAAACATTCGACTTGGACCTTGAGTTGGGTGAGCTTCACGCAAAATAATCCATCCTCATCAAAATGACATGTTGGTCGGTTATGCAGATCGATCACTCAACCTAGTCTCCTAAACATTAGAGTGAGACTTTCACACTGCATGTGTCTACTCAACCTTGTTCTGCTGGAAAACATTTTTTTAAACAACAAATATGTATATCATATTCCCGGAATTAGTGCAAAGTGAAGAGGGGTAGAGAATCTGAAGCCAACATTGGTTGTAGAAGACGATGATGACTGTAGGGTTGTACTCATGATGGTCCAAATGGCAATCATTGTGGTGTGGTGTGGTGACTCCTCCAAGGGTCCAACTATGACAAAGGGGGAGACAAAATCGGTAAAACCACTAGCATTGATCTTCTGAAAAACATTACTTGGATGAATTTGAGATCAAAACCTAGGAAGGTTCTCAAAAAGACTTTGGCAGAGCAATGAAGGAATGAGTTAGATGTTAGCGATCCTATAAAACAGTGTATACCCACACAACTAATTCACTTAGCCAGCCTTCTCTTCATGACTGTTTGGTTAATGGTTGAACTCCGGCATTAATGGTTGTTTGGTAGATCGATAATCTTATCCCAAACTTTTTTTCAACGCAAAAAACATGATGAAACACGATCAATCATATCTTTTAGTAATTTACTTGCAATTTAAATGTTAAAAATCAAGTTTTTTTATGTTAATATGTAATGAGTAAATTCCAGCAATCAGTAGAAAAAAGAAAGGATAAAGAACTTGATTAAGCTAAGAATTTGTAGAAATGTAATTCGTATGAAAATAAATACTCTCAACTTCATATTGCATTTTTGGTTAAGTTCATGAGTTAAAATAGTTTCATGTGATAAGACCATTAGTAAAATGTTGAAGTTTGTGGACAACAGTGTTGCATGGACTTGTTTGCCAGGGGTCAAATCAAAGCTGGTATTTTCATTTTGACCTATAATTTCCTTAGCATCATTTCTCTTAAGGTACATGCTGATCACCAACCATATGTCCATAACTGCGGGACTACACCCTTGCATTCCAAAACCAACAAGCACAAGCCTCAGGCCCAGGTCTGAGTATCTGGCTTGTTAATTGTCCTAAAAGACAGTCGAATTCAATTTAACTTTATGAGCATTGAACTAGTTTGCAGATATGCACAATATTGACAAAAGGCTAACAACAAAAGAAGCAATAGAACAGATCTCTCATTGATCAGAAGGAAACCGAGGTTGGGCTGCACGACGGAACCAGGTATTGAATGCTGTTACCAAGTGAGGGCAATCATCAACATTTCGGGTTGAAAAGCTGAGGCACCGCGGCAACAATTCCTGAGAATCAGACATGGGCAGTGTGGATATAATTCGCAAGAATGTTTCTTCAAGCTCCAGATATAATGATTTGTTGCTGGGTGATACTGGTGAAACATTGTCTTTGCATACAAGCAAAACAGGAAGCCATTCTTCCACCAGCTTCCTTCGCACCTGGAGGAGCAAAAACAGACATGAAAAAACTAGCTTACTCATTTGACAAACTAGATCTGAATATCAGATTATCAGGCAGCATTGACTTTTTAAGGCTGATGAACCAACACACTAGCATTCAAATGGAAAAAGATTAAGACTTAAAATAATGTAATAGCATAACAAATTAGAAGGCTGAAATATTAGAAAATTCAGAAAGAACACCTGTGAAATGGCATGCAATTCACATAATTATAAATCAATCTCAAATGGGAACATGAAATTGGATTGTAAAACCTAATATCAATATGACAAAGGTGAAGGCTGAGGAGTGCATGGGCTTATTTAATGCCTTAAAGAGGATGGCGCCAAAAACACGTGTGCCTCACCTGTGAAAGGTAATACCAATAGAAAAATGAAAACATTTGAATATCTGACTATGATGCATTAATTCACCATAACGTTCATAATGATTAAATGTTATAACTCACAAAATTTAATCATAAACCAACAGTGTGATAACTGATTATTAACATTCTTGTTACTTTACACATGTAGCATCACAAATAGCAGGAGGGCAATTTTCAGATATTAATATTTTAATGTATAACAATTACTAATATGGTGAGCTCTGTCTCCTGATCCAAAAATGTATGCCTAAGGTGCCAAGGGCATGAACCACTTCAAAGGGCATGGCCTCACCTAACAATAGGTGCTGAAACCATTTTGCACCTACACGCCTTTAATTGCTTTGCTTTAATTGATCATGAAGGATTTTCTTCCTTCAGTCAGCATTATATTCCCTAATATGCACAACTTAGTGTCGACTTCCTCCTTGGAAAGAAGAGGGGGAATCAACGTTCCCAAATTTTCCTTAACTTAGACCAGAGCCTATTTGAGGTTCAAATGAACAAGACTGATATAACATTATGCAAAGGGAAAATAGACTACATGATGTTGTACGGCCTTTCCCACAGCTAAGCAAGTATTACTCATCTTCTATTTATAAAATTATTCAGTCTTTAAAAAATTAGTCAATTGTTTTCATGCATTAATCCCTACCATAGACACAAAACATTTTAGGAAGTAACCCAGAGCTACATTAAGAGAATAGAAGCAAGAAAAAGTCTACCCATCAAACACGTTCACAATTAATTCAAACAAAAACCCATACAAACATAATCAAGTAGATGGCATAATGCTTAACAGTTAAATTAGCTAGAGACCAAAGTTTTAAACTGCGATCAACACCCACAACCAAGGCCGCAATGTTGTGGTTTTAACTGTCTCTACAGTCTGCAACCACATGATGGCACAATTGCAGCATCATCAACCACATTTTCTGCGCGATGTAACCACGACTGCTATTCAAAACCTTGCTAGAGACATGGGATCCATTAAACACTCAATAGAGATCATCAGAAACTATATGGCTTTGTATAACTACCTGTCTAGAAGCCAAAATAGTGCCAACGCTAACAGCATTAGCAAGCTTGCAGGTACAGCGAAGCACGACAGCAGGAAGACCAGGCACAATATTCCTCCAAGCGCCATCGTGAAACGCCTTCTGCAAATCAACAGTAAAAGCCTCTTGCTCACTCCACTCCTTCACAGCTTCATCAGCCACCCTCAGCTCAATCATTCTCTCCACCAACCATAGAAGGTGCTTCCCATTCGTCGAAGCCTTATGCAGATTCAACCTCTGAATTGCCTCTGTTTCATTATGATCCCCTCTAAAAACAGGGCTAGAATAATCTTCTAGTGACTCCTTCACTGTCTTCAAGCTTGCCCTAAACGCCTTCTCCAACACTCTCTTCGCAGATTCTCTAGACGAAAAATCCCTCAGAATCTTCGCCACGAAAGCCTTCACAAACGCGGTGTTCTGGTAATTGTTCATTGCGGAAGAAATCAAACCTTCCAGCATCACTTCACATGAATATTCACCGACGGTGGAAACCCTAGCCAGAAGGTATTTAGATTCCTCTTCACTTAGGAAAGGGATCAAGTTTAACACTCTATTTTCTTCCTCTTCAGTCCAAGGCACTGCTTCTAGAAACCCTACGCAGGAACGAACGCAATCCTCAAAGAGGAGTTCTAGAGCGACGGGGAGTAGATCCAGCGCGGTGGATGCGCTATCGATCGTGGTGGCAAAATCGTTGGTGTAGAGAAGTTCTAGAACTGTGAGATGTGATTGAATGGAACCAGGAGTTGATTGAACTCCAAGATTCAGACGGAATAATTTATTGTCGTCGTCGGAGGCGGAGGAAGAGGAGTGTTCCCGCGGCGGGGGAGGGTTAACGTGGCGGATCCATCGGTCGGATAATAAGGCGGAGAAGTATTTGGAGCGGTGGAGGACATTGGAGTGGAGGTACACATGGAGGTCGGAGATTGAGACGGGGTCGACGGAGGAGACGGCGTCAATGAAAAGGCGGAGGATGACATCTGCTGTAGAAGCGTCGTTGAAAATAAGTTCGGCGGCGCCACCGGCGGTGGGAGAGGGAGGGTTACGGATAGGAGAGAGTATGTTGAGGGAAATGTCGGAGTTGGTGGAGGAATAGCGGAAAGCGGCGGTACGCGGCCTCTTCTTGGGAACGGTGGAGCTGTGATGCATTTGGATTGAATTGAATTGAAAGGAATGGGTTTTCTGTTGTTATGGAGCTTGGTTTAGAGATTTTTTCTTTTTTCTTTATTACTGATTCTATTTTTATTTTTCAGACTTTTTATGCGTAAAAAGAGGATTGGATAATTTCCACCTGTGGAAATTCTAGATACGTGGCATGCACTCATATAGGGTAATACTAATAATAAAACTACAAGCTCATAATAAGCCGGGATGCAAATAAATGATATGTTATTCCAAAATATGTGTCAAGCTAATAAAAATATGTTATACATTATTGTTTTTTATTATTATTTATTGTCATTAATTTAGATATGGTTTGAGAAATGTGCGACGACAAGATTCATTTTGGTCAGGTGAAGGTTGAGTGTTAATACAACTTTGCCTTTAACAACATGAAGTGTTTATTTCAAGCAGAGTGGATAAGGTTGAGGAAGATTGAATTAATCAAGATAACATGGACATGGCAGCTAAGTCAAATTATTAGTAATTATCCAAAACTACTATCGTAAATGGACGGTATCTCATTATTTTAATATGAGCTTAATATACATGTATTATTTAGTATATAATTTTTAATACTATTAGTATATTATCTATTACTCTAATGTATTAAACTTTTTTTTTACATATTCACTGTATTATATTAACCAATAAGACATTGGTATAGTGATATAAGGTTTCATTAGATTTCTAAGATGATCAAAAGGTCAGGTCAATTCATCGTAGCGACACTTGTTCGGAGGAACAATCATAACTCTAAAATTGACTAATTCATTACCAAAAAGAATTTACAAAATTGATTATATTATCTTCTTTAATATATATTATTTTCATTTAGTAGTTAATAGTAATTAATATATAAACAATATATTGACAATGTAGAATATTCCTACATTATTGATGGATATAAAATTTTCTCAATTAATGCATGAATAGAAAATTTTCTCAATCATTATTAGAGAAGTCCTTGATGAAATATTCTATTAGATATAATTGTAAGATATATTCTATTAGATATTGATAGTGGCTACTGGCTAGGAAGGGTTATATATATAGTCCATATAGAATGCTAAGATATATGCAAAAATTATTGGCTAGCATGGTTTATATATGAGCCCATATACTTTACTACAAGTGGGCAAAACAAAATATTTTTTCTTGGTAGTTGTGATATATTAGACTTGGATCCAATTTTTCATTTTTTTGTATTGATGATGAATGGAGTATTTGATACTATTTTAGACTTAAAAGAATGAATGGAATATTTGACACTATTTTAGACTTAAAAGGGTGAATGGAGTATTTGTTGGTTGATACTATTTTGGGGAAATTTTTTATGGAAAAATGCTTCTAAAAATTTCTTAGAGTATAATATATAAATAATATAAAGGAGAAATTCACTTACCTACTCCACATTTTAGCTATCCAATTTTGGAAAATCCAATAGTTTAGATTATTCATTAATTCAAACCATTGGATTTCCCAAGAATAAATAATTATGATATGGAGTAGATTTTTTTCACTTAGTGAATCCCTCCCCAATAATAAATTAGTATTTCTAGTAAAGTTTTGGTGCTAAAGTTTGAGATAGTTATAATTTTTAATAAATTAGTGATATTTGTTTTTATTTTGTGCTTAAAATATCTCTAAGATTAGACCTATTGTTTAAATGATAAACTAATTTTCTTTGGAGTTATATGAATAACCTTTTCAACAACTTTTATTATTAGAAATAGAATATCGATCTTTAATATTATACAATACCTTAAGGATTAGCTTTGCCAAACCACTTATATCAATACCTTAATAATCAATGATTTGATATTTTAAGCTAATAGGAAAACAAAATTTACCCAAATATACAAATAAGTCCCATTATTTTTAGAACCTGATTTAGTTTTTAATTATTATGACATATATTAAGAATCCAATTAATATGATTTCTAATCATTTATATCACTGTAATGATTATAATCATCACATTTCACTTATTATCTCACTTAATAACTATAAAAGAGTAGAGTTTTAGAAATGGCAATTAATATTGACTTAATTTTCACCAACACAAAGGAACAAATTTCTTCCCTGAAGAGACAACTAAAGAAATAATTTGAATTATTTTGAAAATAGAGGGAATGCAATTTCCCTGATAACATTGAATAACCCAGCGGGTGGTAGCCTATATTTCACGTTCTTTGAGCTGCCACTCTAATTCATTTGGAGGAGCCCCCACCCCATTAAATTACTTGCTCAATCTGCATAGCTACCTAGCTTCCGTGCAAATTAATTATACCATATTTTAGGATGAGCATAATCATTTGTCTCTTATTCGATCATAAATATTAGAATTGTTATTTCTTGAACATTAACTCAATCTAGACCTGAAGACAGTCCAACCTTAAATATTGACCGATTCAGCCTTTGAACTCGAACCATAATTTGACCTACAACCAATTAAATATAATGCTTATATCTTTTCGATAAAGTCTTCTCAATATTTTACTTATTGTTATAAATATGTAATTTGACAGATTAAATAATATATGTATATATTTTTAATCAGATACATAATGATAAATTAGAGAATCAATGATACTTTTAATAAAATAGTTCATTACTTTGTGTCCAATTGAAAATTGAATAGAAACACATGTTTGTCTCATACCCAACCATAAACATTGTCTGAGTCTAATTTTTGAACTCGAACCTACAATCAATTAGACCCGACCTTATTTAAACACGATCGAGCCAAACTAGATGAGCGGACATGATCAGGTTCTATTCACCCATACTTTATTTATTAATGATTGATTTATAAATAATATATATATATAAAAGTTTGTTGGATATGATCATTTGTACTAGGATTTAGCAGTAGGAAATAACTACATCTCTATTTTCTAAAAAAAAAAACCTATGTACTTATATTTTTGTATAGAAGCGTAAACTTGACAAGTCTGTATTTTTAGATGTTAGCCTTCCTTGTAGAACCCTTAAAAAAAACTTCGTTGTAGAAACTTTGAGTATGAACTAAATGTCATATTCCCATACTAATCATATACATTAGTTAGTAAATAAACCAAAACCAAAAATCACTTGTGTTTTAAGCCATTAAAAGTAACCATATATACTTAAGTAGTTCGTGAAATTAATCGCCAAGCATTGGAATGTTGCTTTTCTAAAGAAATCGTTCGGTGGTTATGATAATGGGTCATTATCTTCAATGTAGTAGTTCATTGGTACGAATTTGAAGTCGACAATATTAAAACATGGAATAAATATTATAAAGACATAGGCCTGTTAATACTTGCATGTCAAGTTAACCCTAGCTTTGTGTTATATTGTCTCATTTGTTTTTTACCTTAGCAATGCTGGGTTGCTATAGAGGTATAGATATTAGATAAAAAAAATATTTTTAATAAAAATAAATCGAGATGCCTGGATTATCTACACGTCCATTCTCTAAATAAACATTCAATAAACTAATGGTTGGTGGAATTGTAGGTAAAACTCAATTAACATCTTACAAGTGAGGACAAATTTTTTTTTAAACTTCTTATTAGCGTGTAGTAGTAGGTGGTTGGTTTAGGTGATTAATGTATACTCCACTTAAATAAAGGTCCGAGTTTGGGTATTGGCTACTAAAAAATCCATAGTATTATATTATAATGATATTTGAAGAGTATACTTCTTTTTTTGCTTTGATCTTAAAAATAAAACTGTATAACTAACAAAAATACAAATGTTATTTTATTTAATATTTTTTTAATGGAGATGAGTATGATTGGTTCCTAGAAGATTTCATAATTTATAAAAAGACATGGTAATCTTCTCCTGGTTGTGTTTGTGAAGGCTCCAACAGCAGTGGTGAGAGTGGCATTTAGGTAAATAACAGAGCCCTATGGACTAGGCCAAAGGAAGAAAGAAGACAACACCACTCTCGTCGCTTTCGTTTGTCTTTACAACATTTTTTTATTTCAATGCTTTCGCATCTATCATCAAACCCTCTAAACTAACATTCCGCACGCGCCTCCATCTTCCTCATTACAATGACGGCCTCCACCGGCGGCCATATACCGGAGATGGCAAACAAAACCTCATTTCTTGGCCTGAAGCTATTCATCTTAATAATCATATTGTTTTCTATAGCAGTGGTAATTGTGCTACTCTTCATCTTCCTCTGCTTTCGACGAATGCTACTCAAGAAGAAGAAAAGGTCCGGTACAATCCCTCTGGTCTCCGTCGAGGTCAAACACAAACCAACAGATCTCATCATTGAACAAAAACAAGTCGTTGAGATCGAAGATGTTGAGGCAAAGAAGAATGAGATATCGGAGCTAAAGGTTGAGATAGGGAAGAATAGTGAGGGAGAGAGCAGTGACGTGTCATGTGGGGGCCAAAGTGAAACGTCGTCGTTGTCGGTGGAGGATCCGAATATAGGGTGGGGGAAGTGGTATAGCATGAAAGAAGTTGAATTTGCAACGCGTGGGTTCGCACAAGAGAATGTGATTGGTGAAGGAGGTTATGGAATTGTGTACAGAGGAGTTTTGCAAGATGGTTATGTTGTCGCTGTTAAGAATCTTTTCAACAACAAGTATGTCATATATCATTAACTCTTTTTAAAGCTTTTTTCTTTCTAATTTTATACCTCAATTTCTCACTCATTTACCGTTTTCGCACTTTGTTCCATTTATTCTGTATGTCTAACAAAGTTCTTAGTATTTCTTAATCTCAAAAGTGATGTAATTTTTGTTGGCTCTTCCCGGATTTATATGACTGTCTCTACCAACAAGTGTTATAATCGAGAGCTCTTTATATTTTGGTCTTTCCGGAAGTAAGTCAACAGTGGGCATCTAGTTTGTTTTGAGAAAAGTGGTGGCTTTGTTTTTCTTCTTCTACTATGCTTTTTATCTGCTTTGACCTGGGGAATGCCATAATGTTACTTTTATCTAAACTTTAACTTTATGGATATTTTAGTAGTATTAGTCTTAATTGCTGTATTAACTTTGTCTTTGTATAAGCTATTTTTAGCTTGATCCCGATAGAACTAGTTTTGAAAAACTGAAAAAGCGCATTCCTTTGTCTTGATACAAGTAGCACTAACTAATACGTGTCATATAATATATGGGTTTCGGGATTTGTAACATTACTCTGTAAAGAAATTGCCATATTTTAGAGAACATAATTACTGATAAATATTGTTAGCTACTGCGTGTTAGTCCCAACAATAACTGCAGAATATAAGGAATGTAGGACATAATGGAATGCACATTGAACAATTTATATGCATCGATGCTTCAAAGTTACTGTAAGTTTTGTTTAACCGAATACTTGATATTTCCATAATCAATTTTGTCATGTCAACAATGTGCAAAATGGTTGTTTCACGGTTGCAACTTTGCAAATTTTAAGTCAACTTTCCTAAAATAATGAAAGTTATGCGATCCAACAATAGTTTGTTGTGTTATAGTAAACTGTCTTTCACCCCACCACCACCATCATTGCTATATAAAAAATTCATGTGTATTATTGTACCATGACTAGGGGTCAGGCTGAGAAGGAGTTTAAGGTGGAGGTTGAAGCCATTGGAAAAGTTAGGCATAAGAATTTGGTTCGCTTAGTAGGATATTGTGCAGATGGTGTTAGAAGGTAATTACTACACAAGTGTTGTTCTTTTGATTTAAGGTCTTTCCTATGATGAGAATCTTATTAATGGCACCTTTGCTGATCATTCAGGATGCTTGTTTATGAATATGTTGACAATGGAAATTTGGAGCAGTGGCTACACGGTGATGTAGGACCAATCAGCCCCTTGACTTGGGACATTCGAATGAGGATTGCCGTTAGCACTGCAAAAGGGTGTGTTTTATTCACTTTCCTGTCTGCCATGTTACTGAGATGTTTATATTTATTGAGTTTCCTGCCCCTACTAAGGATCACATTAATTTTATTTAAATTTATGATATATGCTTCTTAAGCATGATGTCTATGTGCAATGATATTTCTGTTGCTTAAGTTATCATACTTCATGGTTGGTTTCTTTCATGACAATAATGTTTCTAGATTATGAAACAGGCTAGCCTATTTGCACGAAGGTCTAGAACCCAAAGTTGTGCACCGAGATATAAAATCCAGCAATATTCTTTTAGACAAAAAATGGAATGCCAAGGTATCTGATTTTGGGCTTGCCAAGCTCTTAGGATCTGAGAAAACCCATGTGACTACGCGTGTAATGGGAACATTTGGGTAATTAGTTATTCTATAACTTCTATTCTTATATCATGGTGGATTATAATCATCAGTGTTATTTCTTACCACTGATTTTCTGCAGATACGTTTCACCTGAGTATGCAAGCACGGGTATGCTTAATGAGCGCAGTGATGTATATAGCTTTGGAGTTCTACTTATGGAGATAATTACAGGACGAAGCCCTATTGATTATTCTAAACCACCCGGAGAGGTGATTCTGTGTTTCGTCATGGTTTCCGTTAGTGCTTTCTATGAACACCATGGATTCTAATGTCTGCTTTTGTTTGATGTGTTTAGATGAATTTGGTTGATTGGTTTAAGGGAATGGTTGCAAGTCGTCGTGGTGATGAGCTAGTTGATCCTTTAATTGAGGTTCAGCCCTCTCCAAGATCTCTGAAGCGAGCTTTACTGGTTTGTCTGCGCTGTATAGATTTGGATGTCATTAAGCGACCAAAGATGGGACAAATTGTTCATATGCTTGAAGCAGACGATTTTCCCTTTCGTTCTGTAAGCCCTACACTTCAGCCACTCTCTCTTATAAAGACAGTACATTCCTGCTAAGCATAGTAATGCAATTATTAAATTTGAAACTAAATGCCACTTCAGCTTCTTTAAACGACTAACTTAAAATCTGTAACTTATTGAATAGGAGCATCGGACATTGAGAGAGAAAGATCTGGTGCCTTCTCATGCAAATATTTACAGTAAAGATCCATATCCATCAAAACATGCAGAACTTGCAGAAAAATCAAAATGGAGATGATTGTTTGTAATTAATATTGTTCATACCACTATGAAGATATCAATATTTTTGTTCCTGTGATTTTCAGTATGTTACAAACAACTCATGAGTCATTCAGCCGTTGTCCATATCATATAAGGTTGTATTGCATTTACATGGGAACTGGGAAGAGATGAGGACTGTAAATATTTTTGAATTTGACATGTCTTGTTACAGTCCAAATGTGGTATGTGTTGAATCGTGATACGGTCACATCATTCCGATTCAATGTCACACTCACATGGGGTGATGCAAGTGTGACAGTATCGCAGCCACATTACCTCTGCATACAATGTTATGCATGTTGACATATATTTCAACAATATTAGTAATACATATTCAGGGAACTTGTGTTTACTTCCTATTTGGCTGTGAGGATTAGGAGTCTCAGCTCTCAAATTTATTGAGAGGATATGGAAAATATGAATCTAGCACATGCTTGTCCCATAAGTGAAGTTCACAACAAAAAAAATCATGGAAAAGGTTGTTTCATTTTTGGTAACATTGAAGGAGCCTATATGCAATTATTCACAACCAATTCTATAACTTTCATTTATTTCCTCTTACTGAAAGCATGCATGCTACCAGGGAATAGATATGAATCTTCAATTCTGAGTTCTTTTTTAAGAAAGCAGTTAGGGCTGTTCATGTAATCCCAAACTGACATCAATGTCCCACTCTCTGACATCATCCATGTGCCTTTTATTTTTCAGACAAGTTAAGCCCTTCATTGTCATATACAGTTTTAGTTTGTCATCATTTCAAACAATACATTTTTTCCTTCTCATTTTTCATTATCTATCCTCGAAATTTTGGATCTGTACGTAGCTCTCTGAATTATTATTTTTGTTGTTTTTCAAGAAAAGGATACTCTTGTACGTATCATCTCAATCATGTTACTTGTTTATATAAATAAAATTAAAGGACGAAAAAAATAGGACTACGCAAAACAGTTCTAAACCAAACAACAGTGCTCTTATTATTCTACATGATGTTTTGAACATCATATTTGAAATAAAAATAAGAAACAAAAGATAAATACCAGTGGGCAAGATTGAAATAATGAACATTTTACAAATAATTGCAGTTTAAGGATCAATACCATGATGCCTATTTATAAATTATTGCATAAAGTTTATGGATACTTGAACACTAATCTTTTTGTTTGTGGGACGAAATCCGATCAGAGAAACATTTCATGGACAATTTTTATTAAAATTACGGTTTTAAAACTAGCTGGAAATAATTTTCGTCCAACAACTACGCTCCACAGTTTGTAGATGACTCTATATTTTAAGGATGGTGTGTTACAGGTTTGAAATTTGTAGCATGTATGAAAAATTCTTCTTTGGTAAAAACACTCTAGTAATATTTACCTCGTTTTAGTTTAGGAAGATGTTATTCCCACATCTTTAAGTATTCATGAGGTGTAGTTAGAAGAGGGATAGAAAAAACTGATTAGTGAGACCACATGAAAGGAACAAAAAGATGAAGTGTAAATGAGAGTATTGAAAACAAATATAAGAATATAAATATGAATTAGTTTTTGGTGATAAGGGGGGCACCTCAGGTTGATGAAACAAATATTATGGCAAAATCTTCAAAATTCATATTACATTTGCTACCAAAAAAACAGTATAATGACGAGCATGGATGTTTGGTCCAATAACCCCGAAGTGATTGAGGGACAAATAAATGGCAGTAAACTAAGGTCAAGCATTCAGTTTAGCAATTCTTTACACACATCTATCTATGTGCCTATTTTAACTCCAATAGAAAGAAATATTGAATTGAGTCATAAACATTTCATGACTCTGAGAACTAGCCACTAGCCACAATCTCATGGATGGCATCGCTGACAGCTTCATCATCGGATCTGACAGACAGTTTCATTGCAACATCCTTTGGACCGTCAAGTCCAAAAGACAGCCTCACAAGCACCTTCACATTCCCTATGAATACACCTGACATTAAGCATGTGTGTGACCTTGAATTGGGTGGAACAACTTCGGTGCCCTGCACATAGCCAACAAATAAAAATTATGAGAAAGCTAATATATTCCCAGAATATACCAGTGAATGGGTCAAAGATACTATATTCATTTGAGGAATTCTTGAGTGCCTCATGGAGTAACAGAAATGTATTCCCATGAGGATCAAATAATCTCTTCTTAACTTAGGTTATCTGCACATACAACAGCATTTAAATGCATCAAATGTATTTGCATCTGGGTATCTAACTCTCATCAGTTGGGCTTGATCTTTGTCGATGGAGAAACAGTCTCCTAACCCCCAAGCACCTAAGAATCTCTTTGATGTAAGGTTTATGCACGGTGAATGTGTATGTCTGCACATATCCATACGAAAGCATTCTGCCCAAACAACATCTTACATGCATAAAAGGACATCTGGTGGCTTGAGTTTGGCAATGTCATAAAGTTCAGCTTCAAGGTTCAAAGGATTTGTACCTTATAGTAATATTATATAAAGAGAAAACCAACTTTTAATAATTAATTATGCAAAATGACTATCTTCAACTCAGGAATGGACATAAAGGTGTTGATGATATATGGTATTGATGATGTGATAGGATAGAAAGACGGATATAAAGGTGTAAAAGATTATGTAAGAGAAAACAACATAGAAATATAAGGGTTGATAAATTATACATAAAAAACAAATCTGTAATCCTATCTTGATAGACAGCAACAACGGTCTTTTGGCAGAACTAACAAACCGAACATTATTACCTTAAATTGCAACAAAAATAATGCAAACAGCTCATAACCAGTTTTAATAAATGGGTTGCATGAGAAACATTTACCAAAGCAGCAACTGATACATTGGCTTACCTCACAAGGCTGCATTCCAAGCAGGTTGATGACTGTATTTACAGCTTCAACCAAGCTCTCCCTTGGGCCGAGACCATATTCATCCACTCGCTCAGAATCAGGGCCCATACTTTCCCATGCATTCCTGAAATTTGACACCCCCACTTTCAATATATAATCTGCTGCAACAACCTCCAGATCCTCAAGCTGGTATTCATCTTCAACACCATCATCATCTGCCTCGCCAGTGGTTGGGTCAACCTGGTTAATATCAAATTAATGAAGCTGAGATGAGATTTCCACAAAAACAATATAGGTTTTATTTAGAACAATTTCCTTTCCGGATAAGAACAAAATAAGCTTGGAGTTTGAAATATACACAGCACAATATTTATTGGGAATCTGGGACAAAGAACGACCACCAAGTTTCACAAGCATGATGAGGACAAGTACCTCCTTAACAATAAATTTCAGTGTGTTAGAAAATTTCCCAGCTGTTGGCAAGCCCTCGGGCTTCTCAAAAGCCACAAAAGTCTGTCCAGGCGAATCATAAGGAAGAGCTCTAAGAGGCTTGGCGAAAACCTCAGAAAATTCCTCTGCTTCTGAGGCATCCACAATTACAATAACCTGAAATATGGGGAAAAAATCATATAGGAGTCCTGAAGTTGCATTGTAGTGTGAAATTGTGCGGTATATTATTCCTTACATCTTCCAATAATTGTTCCGGTATTGTGTTTGTGCAGTTGTACTGGAACACAACATGCCTATCAAAAATGTGTTTAACAACATTGACTGCATATTCTGTCTCTGCTTCAGTAAGCTCCACAGGTGCTGAGGACTGGTAAGAAATTAACATCAAAATGCATATCATCCACTAGAAATAGAAATATTTTTTTATATAATTGTGAAAGAAGGTTTGAGAAAGCACCTTAAAAAGCTTTCCAAAGTTTGTAAACTCAGGAATGGACAACAGCAGCCTCTCATATGCATCTGCAGTAGATGAGGGGCCACTAGGAGGAGCACCCAAACCAGTTGGCTTTTTACCTTGAGTTTTCTTCTCTGCAAGAGGCAGAGACTTGACCTCCTTGGGCACCAAGCTAATGTCAAAAGCCTCTTCTGAAGGCTCCTAAATTCACATAAAAAAATGAGAAACACCCTTAACTAATGAGAGGTAGTAGATGGAGAGGACTTACATAATTTTTCAAACTAGTCTCTAGATTGACCAGTGGGATTTCAAATGAACCAAAGAGGAAATCTTTCACATCTTTATCAGTCTCGACAACTGAACCATCGCCTCCAAGTGTGTTCAGATAAAGTGTTGCCCTATCACGAACCTGGAAAGAAATCAAATTCATCCAAATACAAATCACAGCAGGTATCAGTTTTACACACTCCAGGGTCCCATAATTTGTTGATCTCATAAGCCGCATAATTATAGAGATGCTCATAAGATATGACAGAAATTTACCTCATCATCATTGTCAAAAAGACATCGCCTTAGGAGAACAAATATGCGAGGCTGAAAAGAGTAATTATGAGATTTTAAGTTAATACCAAATATGACCCCCAAAAATCTACAAGCAATCTAAAAGGAAAAACAAATAAATATAGGCAAGTAGCACCTTCAATCCATCAACTGCAGCACCAAACTTTGCTAGTGTGCTCACAGCACTAGCCCTAACAGTTGCATTCTCAAGATGCACTCTGTTATAAATATAACGAATATATTTGCTGGGGTCTGATGTTTTTGGCCCTTCAACTCCCAGGAAGTGCAGTATCTAAGGTACAAGGGGAACAAAGTGATTAACAACAAAAGGATAAAATTCCAAAGGCACACAGTAAATGAAAGAGAACAAAACAAAAAAATACCTGTGTGGACAAATAAGTGAATTCACAATCTTCAATGAATTCACAGAGATGAAGCAACCCACTTTCCTTTGCATCAGGGATGTCTCTAATAAGAATAACAATTGAATCCACGATTGCTTTCTTGTAATCAAATCCACCTTCTTCCCTGAGAATGTTACTCAAGAAGTTCATCCTGAAAATGATAATAAACAAAAACCAGTAATTTATTTTAGACCATTTAAAAAGGGCAGCACAATCCACAAGGCTCTCATCTAATGGGGTCTATGGGGGTAGATGTACACAACCTACCCCCCACAAGCAGATAGACTATTTCGAGGATCTGAACCTGTGACCTCTTCAACACTAAACAACAACCTTACTGTTGTGCCGAGGCTTACATAACATTATTCAAGTGAAAGATGCACCATCTGAAGGAAAGAAACACATAAAATGACACATACTCACAGAGATCGATATTTTAATGGGAACTTCAAGCACAATGATCTTATTGCTTCAACAACAACAATTTTGAACTCATCAGCAATATCAGACATGAAATTTGTTATCTGCTTCATAAGACGGTCCACACTTGATTCATTTCCTGTCTTCAAGAGAGTAGTAATAGCAAGTGTGGCAATGCTTCTATTTTGGTCCGAGATTAAACTTTCCATATCAATGTTGCAGTTAGTGACTGCCATCGGGTGTGCCATTGCCACCTGCAAAGTTCAGAGCCAAACTCAATAACTTTAAATAAAAAGAATAGTAGTCAATTTTGACCAAGACAAATCAAGTATTTCTGCTGACATTTATGTAATTAAAGAGGGTTAACCTTGTTCAAGGTGCGGACAGCAGCAAATCTCAAGACTGGCTTAGAAGAACTTAAGAAGAGCTGAAGCACAGTAATTGCTGGAGTTAATTCTCTGGTTGTTACTCCATTGAGCTCTGTAATTGCCTTCGCAGCTTCAAAAATCACCATCTCTGACTTGTGACGAAGACAACTCTCGAGATAATCATAGAAGGGGCGGTCCCCTGATTGTGTATTATTTCCTGACTCACGAATGACCTGCAAAAAGTACAGTACATAAATATTATGCAAATAAATATCATCACAATTACAGCTATCAATGAAATGGAAACACACCTGACTTGTATAACGGATCAAAAGGCATTGGGCCAAAGGTGAGCGGACAGTTCCCCTTGTTAAGCTGGTAACCAGCTTACTAACAGCTAATCGATCATTTTGCCGTATCTGCGATGTTATAAGCCGACATAAGTCAATATTCTGTTTATAATTTATATTTTTTATGAATATTATTAATAAAAGTATGATCATGAGAAAGCAAAAATCAAAACTAAATGATGCGGAAAGTCATAATAGGACTTTAGAAGAATAGACAACATCCTATTGCTATTCAATGAATTTTTAACTGTGGTAGTGTGATAAACCAAAAAAATAGACAAATTAAGTAATGTTGCCACATAATCCAACAAACAATTATTTATATTTCAGCACTAATATGTTAGGTGATCTAAGTGATTTTTAAAGTATAATTTATTGTAATACAGCAAAAAACCTGATGATTATCAAACCATTCATGGAGCACACCTGATGTAGCAAAGCCAGTGCATGAAATTGTACAAGAGCTGCTCTTGATTGAACAGCTTCCTGAACCTCATTGCTCCACCTTTTTACAATCTCAGGATTTGTCTGAAAAGGAAGGCATAAATAAGCAAGCAACTTAAATGGAATATGCAACTATAAGGAATTGCAAATATATAAATAATACCTGGAGTAGATGAATGCCACTAACGAGAGCTGCACTTGCAACAACTGGATTCTTATCTACAATTGCTTGTTTCAAGTATCGCTCAATTTGGGTAAGGAGGGTTCCATCCGTGATACGACATAGCACGCGAATGGCGTTTGCCCTATACATATCAGTCTTACTATTCATGTCCTTCATGAGAGAGCTTGTGACGATAATAACCTTAAAAACATAAAGTTAAAGATGATCTAACTTTGTAATA
The DNA here is from genome assembly GCA_009771035.1 of Lupinus albus. NCBI lineage: Eukaryota > Viridiplantae > Streptophyta > Magnoliopsida > Fabales > Fabaceae > Lupinus > Lupinus albus. The sequence goes on from CM019999.1 coordinate 1,323,525, forward strand.
TATAGGCCATATATATATGGCTCTGAAAAAATAATAAAATGGATAATGAATTTGAAACCTCATCTGCAGAGGGGGAGAGTTCCTTTATAATCAAGTAAACCATTCTCCTTAACCCAAGATCACGAGACTGGAAAAGCTTGGTCACAGAAAAGAACACCTCTGTGGCTTCGACCTATAAAAATGCAGCAAGAATAAATTACCAAAAGTGGATTAATAATGATTCTAACATAAGTCTGCAAACTAAATGTATAAATTAGCAATGATCTAAAAAATGGACAAGTTAAACGAGGTGAGGAAAAACTCTTGACCTTTGTAAATGACTCTCCCTGATTCAGGAGGTATAAAAGTTTTGTGATAACCTACAAAAACAGAAAACAAGCATAAACGAATTGAATTTCAATAGCATAACAGATAAATTCTGTAGTTCAAGATAAATTAAAAATTAGCAAAAACAAAAGAACCTGTGAGCATCTCCTAGCGTCTAGCTGCGGGTCATTAAAAACCCTGGCCTCTTGAAGAACAGCCCCCTTTTCAATTCCCATAAATGGGGAATACTCAGCTGTTAACACCGAAAAAAATATCAATTTAATTATCCATCAACTCGTGAACAAAAACTTTTACACTTGATCAATTACCAATTTCACAAAATTAACTATCTGCATTGCAAATCAGATTGCTGGATCAATTCAAGTTTTCCATGAACCATGATGAAAAATCCAAATCAGATCAAACGAAAGACAATGAAGCAATAAATTCAGATTTGAAAAAAACAGTAATCAAAACGAAATTACGGTGATCTAAACAAAGCATAAGGGAATCGCAATTGAAAATGAGAATTAAACAATGGATCTGTAATCCGTAGAGAGTGATCGAATAATGGAAAGAAAGTGAAAGTAAAACGTAAGGAGAAGCATGTTATAAATCAGATCGAATAGCGAAGAATGAAAGAAATACCATCATCGTCACGGTCATCGTCCTTCTTCACGAGTGGCTGAGACATCGCCAGAGTATGTGAATATCTGAGATCTGGAAACCTTTGTTTTTCTCTCAATGAAGCAAATCAACCTTTGTATAAAAGTGTAGCGCTGAAGTTTACAAATGAAGTGGGAAGAAGAAGAAAAAGAAGAAGAAGAATAAGAAGAAGGGTGAGGAGAAAAATGTGTTGTAATAAGAATAGAAGAGGGCTTTGTATGTAGTTAGTTGCAGGAGAAAGTGGATTTACCCTCGGGTGAGCTTGCGTTTTATTTTATTTTACAGTAAAAATTCATTACCTTTTTCAATTTTATTTTATTTTAAATTTGGACTGAAGCAACAAATGTGATAACTATTTCTATAAAATTATAATATAAATATAAAGAGTGAATTACACTAATACTCTATAAGTTTTAGTGAAACTACATAAATTACTATTTTTTTTATTCTTACATGAATCACCATAGTTTTATACATATGTTACTCTCTCTATAATATAAAAGTATAATATTTTAAACAAAAATGTGTGACTGTGTAATTAATTAAACAAAATATTATATATTGAGTAGACAAATTCAAATAATATAAGAGTTCATGTGTCTTCATTATTTGACTTGTTATAAAATAGTAAAAGAGTTATTTAAACATTTCTTTGAAATTAATTACATTCATCACACATTTTTTGTTTAAAATATTATATGTTTATAATATGCAGAGGTAATCAGTGTAATATATGTATAAAACTATGGTGGTTCGTGTATGAAAGAAGAGTGGTTGATATAAGGACAAAAAAAGATGAATAATTTGTGTAATTTCATTAAAATTCAATAAGTCTGAGTGTAATTTACTCTAATATAAATTATATAAATTATTTTTAATTTTCCACATTAATTTCAAGATTTGAGTTACCTTCATACACGTTGAGGAAAAATACACAAGACAAAAATAACATGATTATTATAGTTATCATCATTACCATTTCACTAGTATATGTGGCTAATTCTCTATGGGTGTGCAAGATCCATCCCCCTGACACTCTTTTAACTGAGTCTGACTAACTGAGTTTTAAAATTACATTTCTTGTGCTTTTCAGATAGGTTTCAAGCTCTACTTTTCTACCTTCAATATTTTTAATGCCATACATTTTCTTAAAATACATATGATTAGTTATTGATTAATGAGACTTTTCTATATAAATCGCTTGTCTCTTTTTTGGGGTTATATATTGATACATTTATTTTGGAATATATATATATAACAGTACACTATAGTTTTAGTTTCTTATTATTTGGTTATGCATAATATATAAATTTATTCATTATGTTAGTGTTTTAATCTGTTTCTTTCTCCAAATTATATTGGATAATGAAGCTAATGCTTCTTTATATACTAATTTCATAAAACTCCCTTCATTTTATTTTCAACTTAAATTATGATACATGAAAAATGTGACAAACTTTGGTGAGATATATGCTACAATAGCAGCCGTGACAAAGGATTAACTCCAAAAATCTTATGCTATAACTAATCAAATACTTTTATTTTATTAGTAAAACTATTAGATTGAAACTTTGTTTATTTCTTCTTTACCCTCTCATGTTATGTAGGATCATTATTTATTTGATTGTTATATATTATTTATCTTCATATGCATTATTGTATGAAATGACATTGATTGTGATGTTCATGCATAATCTTTTAATCCTGCCATTCTTGCCTCAATAATAAATTTATAATCCAAATTTCTTAGTTTTATCCGATCCAAACTCATTCTTATTTTAGTTAGACCTATACATATTTAGATTTCTCGTATCTAAAGCTAAAGCCAATAAAAATGATTCTATTAAGGAAAAATAAAATATGAGGTATATGATTATGTTGGTTGGTCAAATTTATTATTTGTATCAATTTGGGTATGAAAAATTATAAAATCTAAAATAATATCTCAAAAATATTAAATGTAAGTTAAATTAGTATTGTAAACATGTTTTATAATACTCGTTAGAAACTATTTGACTTGCACTTTTTTTTATATTGTCACAAGTATTTCCTCAACTTTTTGGATAAGGAATCCCTTTGGGTGTGACTCTCCTAACAAAGTGACACTCATAGAAATCAAATCTTATATTTTTTTGATATGATAAGTATTATATTATTAGATCAACATAGTATTTGAGTTAGATTTACTAAATATTAGTTTCAACTTTTATTTTGGAGGAATCAAATACTACATAGGCAGGTAAATTTATAAGGGATAATAAAATGAGTTTCAATGTAAAAAAGAAGAGAAAACACGTGAAATAATGCATTGGAGGGAATATTCCTTGTGAAGAGAAAGCGGTCGCATAGAAAACTAGAGAGATAGAATAGAAGAGTAGAAAGGTCGGTGAAGGTTCATAATCAGAGCCAACAATTTGAGAAAAGAGAAAAGCGCTTTAATCGATTCTTCCTCCGATTCCGATTCCGATTCCGATTCCGATTCCGATTCCGATCTCGACGACTACGATGCCTTCCCGTAGAAGAACTCTTTTGAAAGTCATCATTCTCGGTGACAGCGGGTTCGTTTCTCTCTCTCTCTTCTTTTCCATTCTTAGGTTTCTTTTTCCATCGATTCTACACTTCTTTTAGCCTTAATGCTTTTCACCATTACTCACTTCTTATAGAACTCTACGATCTCCTTTTATACTACCGCTTCGCTCAATTCATTCATTTATCGCGATTTCTCCCAATTACTTTCTGCTGATTTTTATTTTTTCCTGATGCGAAATTGCTACTTGATTAATTTTTTAATGATCTGAAAATACGTGATTGGATGATGCAGTGTACACAATTTCGCCATGTATATATTGCTTTTATTTGGATCATAAGAAACTTAGCTACCATAATTCAATTCATTTTTTACACTGACTATCTTGCTGAGTTGATTTATATGCTGAGAAATTTATAGTTTCTACTTCGTTTTTAACATCGTAATGTTGATGTTTTGCAGGGTGGGGAAAACATCTTTGATGAATCAGTATCCTTCTGCTGAAACAAACATCTTGTTATTTAATTATTTTATTTTCGGGAAATTACATTCTCCTCTCTTGAGGTTTTACTTGATTACATCTCGTACCTCTTTGAGTAAGAGGTCGGTGTAACTTCAATCACCACACTTGATGTGTAGATCAGGTGTGATGATAACATGAGTTGGTGTTGAGTGTAATTAAGTTAAACCTCATAAGAGTTCGGTGTAGTTTACCCTTAATAATTTTCGATTTATGTTTCCTAGTGTCCTGTATCCTGAATATCTATAGACTGTTAGTTTCCATAACTTAAATATTTTAGATATGTGAATAAGAAGTTCAGCAATCAGTATAAGGCAACAATTGGAGCTGATTTTTTAACCAAAGAAGTGCAATTTGAAGATAGGCTTTTCACCTTGCAGGTTTGTCAATAGTGCTGTCTGTGCTTATCTTGTTCTAGTATTGCATGAAAGTGACCACATAGGGGGAGAGGGGGTTACAAATAGCGAAATCATTTTGTGTTGGAGTCATATATTTTTTATTCTACTTATATGTTATCTAATGCATTGTTTTGCATACTGATTTAGCTAAATAATCTTAGGTCGCAACCTCCTCAATGGATGAGGTTGCACACGTTGATGTTGGATGATATTATATATCATGTTTTTCCATTCGGACTAAATTTCTCTCCAATTTTCCCTCTAGAGTTAGAATGCCTAAATTCTAGAGTGTCTTGAAATCTATTGATTCTTCACTGTTTCTGAAAACGAGCTTGTGCATGTAGTGTAGCTTGTGGGTAGCTGAAAGTGCTGTTTCCTGCCATTTCTGCGAAATTGTTCATTCTATTCTTGATTTAATGTCATGATAGTATGTCTTCAACTTGTGGATTCAAATGAAGTACTTTTCACCATTAGTGATCTCAATAAGGTCTTTATGATTTACACTAAATGTTTTGACACTTCTATTAGTTTAAACATTGTTCATCTTTTTTATATATAATTGGGTTTTCTTAGGCTGAGGATAAGAAGTTAAAAACTGGTAAAAATGCATTTGGAAACTAAGTCCACTATCTCTTACAATTAAATATTTAGTTTCACTACAAAAAATACTCTCCTGCAGAGATTGTGACAGAGACTGAGTTTTTTGTATGTTACATTATGAGTGAGTTATATGTACATATATCTGTAACTATGTTCCTTGTGCAAATCATGTTTGTGCCTATTCTAGATCTTAAAATTATGTTTTTGTCCTTTTTGGAAGTTTTAAGTTAAACAGTTAGTTACAATAGTCAAAATCTGTTTTATTTTTTTTTAATTTTTATATTCATAACATTGCAGATTTGGGATACAGCTGGCCAGGAGAGGTTCCAAAGCTTAGGAGTTGCTTTCTATCGTGGGGCTGACTGTTGTGTTCTTGTATATGATGTTAATTCATTGAAGTCATTTGAAAACCTTAATAACTGGAGGGAGGAATTTCTGATTCAGGTATGTTTGTGTTCATTTTTCTGGATAAAATTTTCAGTTTAAATTACCACTAACAATGCTCTAGTGATTTTATAAATATTAAGATCTGTGGTTACCTTGCCAGGCAAGTCCTTCTGATCCCGAGAATTTTCCTTTTGTTGTTATTGGAAACAAGGTAGATATTGATGGTGGGAACAGTCGAGTGGTATGTTTATTCCCTGCATATGTTTTCCATGTTTCTTTCCTTTCTTTCAGAAGCTTGCACGCATGTGATACATTCATGCTCACAATAACTCAAGTATCTAGCATATACTGCTAAATAGATGAACAACTTCGTTCTGTTATGCAGGTTTCAGAAAAGAAGGCTCGGGCTTGGTGTGCATCAAAAGGAAATATCCCGTATTTTGAGACATCCGCCAAGGAAGGTATTAATGTTGAAGAAGCATTCCAGTGCATAGCAAAGAATGCCCTTAAAAGTGGGGAAGAAGAAGAACTGTAAGTTCTTAAACATGTGTATCTCTTCTTGAATTCTTTCATATACGTTCTTTTATATGCATGATCATGCTAAGGCACATCTACATTTGAGTTAGATCTCTGATTATGAGATGGTGTTGACTGGTCAGGTAACATTTTGGTCTTCTTTATCTACAGTATTGCAATTGCTCTGAGAATTAGTATTTTGGATATGTTAGTTTGTCTATATATAAGTCGTACCCTGCAAATGGGTATGGTGCATGTTTCAAGTAATATTCCTTTGGGACGTCTTTATTATCTGGAAATTGAATTACTCCGATGTGTTATTGATATCACCTTTTTGGGTGTTGTTGTAGATACCTGCCAGACACAATTGATGTTGGAAGCAGCAGTCAGCAACGGGCAACTGGATGTGAGTGCTAAATATAGAGATTTTCTTTTCAATACAAATAAAGCATATTGCTCAAAATGATATTGTCTTGTTTAGCCATTGTTGTCTATGAGACTTCTTTGTACATTAGTGTTTGCTAAAGAAACAAATTGGCCTAGTGCTATCTGTTGGGTGCTTGTTTGGTTTATGTTAAATTCAGCAGATTAGTTGTTCTACTTGCATCGTATTCCAAAATTGTGAAAGAAACAGCATAAGATCATTCTGAAATCATGTTTCATTGCTTAATTTTCTTTGCTTATCTAATCAATATTTTGCATATCTAGCTTTCATTAGTCACCTGCATTCATCAGAACTGAGCAGTAATGTGTTACTGTCATGCTTGATTTGGAGGAGTTTCGGCCATGGAACTCTATCTCACACATAAGCATGTAAGACGTTATAGCAATAAAATAAGTAGAAGCTGCAAACAGATAAGCACGTTAGAGTTCATCTTGTGAGAATGATTTTAGAAGAGAATAAAATAAATACAAGCTGCAAATCCTTGGTTTGCTGTGGAAATTCAACTGTTTTCAACACGAACTATATTTCATTGATCCTTTCACGTTCATGGAGTGAGCCATGATTTTCAGACTAGGCTTTCTCCACTTCTGTAAAATTTTGACTTAAGGGGTTTTAGGATTAAGAAAAGGTTTATTTACTCTAAAACTCGGGATGGAAATGTAATTTACTATAAATATAAATTATTATTCTGGTCCAAAAAATTTAAAACATAAACGTAATGTTAGTTCATCCATTATCTCCCGGATGTTAAAAGTTTCATGGTTACATGTGGCAATTCTGGTAATTTTACGTTGTTTTCTCATTGAACTTGGCATGCTCCAAGCAGAAAGCTGCAAAACTTGAGCAAAGGAATAATGTAAATAGATAACATTGGTTCATCAGATAGCGACCAAGAATAATAAAAACACAACAAAGCCTCCAAATCCGCTTAACAGAAGAATTCCTGAACCTTGGAAGTGAGGGGCTAAGGGTTTGACATGCCAACAGAGAAATGAGAGGGTAATAATAGAAGCAGTTATTCTTAACTTCGTCTATCTCTCAATATGCTCCTACCCAAATATGATGATAGCACTAGCAAAATTTGCACATCCATCCACTCGTTCAAGTTAAACACCTCAAAATATTTATATAAATAAAAAAGATTAATGGCTCTACAAATTGAATACAGATGGAAGGCACATCCATAATCCATGAAATTTCCCAAGTAGCCACAAAAAACAGAGTAGCTTCTCAATGAAAATTCAAGATATTCTTTCCTAGAAAGGCACTCTATCGTATGCGCAGTTCTGACAAAAACATCCCCACAATGCATTAAAAAATGGATTGAAAACTCAATCAAATCTATTAAGTGGAATGATAAGCTTATTAGGTTGACCATCGTTCGCATTATTCATTCTTCTCCTTTTGCTTAATTATTTCCTTTGCAATATTTCTTAAAATACCAAACCTTTGAAACTCAACTGAAGTAGTCTATTAGATAACTATCGCAACTTCAACTAAAAAATCAACATTAAAATGCTACTTACATTGTCAAAGTGGTGGCAAGTGGTCAGTAAGTATGAAAACATGAACTTTCTTCTATATGTACTCAGCATTTACTTTGTCCCAACAAAGAAAACTTTTACTCGCTGGATGGTAGAACTGAACTTCCTACTGCTGTTGCAGATGCTAACGGGTTTGGGATAGTAGTGGCTGAAGTGCCCATAGGTCTTGAAATCACCGACATTTGAGAATTCATGACACTTTATGATCTTGAGAGTGACTTTGCAAAATTCATCGGAATACTATTGGTTGATAAGGATGGTGGTACACCTCTAGATGAGGGATGTGGTAAACCAAGTCGGGATGCAATTATGAGAGCACGCTCATGGTAAAGCTTATGCCGTGACCGCTCTAAATGATCTCTTGCCCTCATCACCAAATTCTCCACGTTATTGAAAAAACCCATCTTTGCTTCCAACTTATGCAACTGCAATATACCAAGCAAGTCAAAGAAACAGAACATATAAATACAGCAATGAGAGCTTTATCGGGCATGAGAGTACCTGTCTTTCTATCAACAAAGAAGTAAGTTGTTGGATTTCGTCTTCTTCCTGGTTTGCTAAAACTTTTGCCTTCACAGCTGCGGCAGCAAGAGTAGAAACTGCAGCCTGTTTCAGTTTCTCAAAATTGTTATCATGTTTAGTCTTTGCACTACCATCTTTTTCTTTTGTGCCATTTTCTGCATGATCTTCACCTGCCACTGCCTCAGAATTAGGTCTAACAGGATGTGGAAGTGACACAATATCTGCATCTTTTTCTATCCCGTTAAGTTGGGATGAAACTGCTGTCAGTAGTGGTTGAGAGTCACTCTTCTCTGATGGCAAGGAATGACAAACCATATCAACATCCATTTCTAAATCTGCCGTTTCAAGAGACTCTTGAATTGGATTTGTAGATAGCAGTTTTTGAGGTTGGCTCTTGTCCAAGGGCATAGAATCAGATGTCATCTCAGAGTCTTTCAGTGTCTCTACTGGCTGTGGATGCTTTTCTGATAGAATAGAATCAGACCCATGCCCATCCTTTAGTTCCCCTACAGGATTGCACGGTTCTTTAACCAAAGTTCCCTCCCGTAGCTCCTCAGAACTAGGTAGAATTTCATCCTTGGTTGTTGAACCACCTGAATCATGCATAGTGTTCGGAGCTTGATTATTGGCTAACTTTGAATGGTTGAGATCTTTACATTGGTCAAGTTCAAGTGCCTTGTGATTAATCATTGCTAGCTCTTTTGAAGAAATTGATTTTTCTGAGGCTCCACCATCCGTAGAAGCCAGCTGCCTTTTGTCTTCTAAAACATTATTGTCAATTTCCATGTTGTGATCATTCAGTGAATCTTTATTGCCTAACATTGGCTTATCCTGTTTTACATTCTCATCTTCCTGCTCTCCCTCATTTTTAGAATCCCTATAATCCATTCAGACACATCATTGTAAGTCCTAATCAACAACGACTAGACTAGTTTAAGAATTACCAAATGCAAATTTTCCGCATAATATCACATACCGCTCGGAACTAGCTGGTCCCTTCTTATCATCTGGTAGATCTTCCAGAATAAAGCAATGCCTTACAGCAAACTCGGTGCCATGAGAATTTCCAGACATTGATTTTAAGAAACTATGAGCTGAAGCAACAGCCACATCAGAACTCACCAAGTGTGCAAGAAAGGACGCCTAGAGAAAAAAGGAACATCATGTTACTCTGCCCCAGGAAATGCATGAGTAAAAATATTGGAGATATATGCATGACATGACACAAGGAAGGAGAACCATTGTATATAAAAAGTAGTAAACAAGAGTATTTAAAACAAAACAAAAAAAACAGTGGCAATTTGGTAAAGCTAGTTAATTGCAAGTAACTGGCATGACAGGACACAAACAATAGGATTACCACCACCAGTTTCAGCAAAATGTGTAATTAATTTCAGAAAAATGTTCTGAAAGGAGAAGATTTCCAGGATCATTACCAAGTACAGTGTGTCTCAAATAACTCAGACTAAATACTTGTCACCATCCCCGAAAACACAGAATTAATTTCATATGGCCAAGCATTCAACTTACCAAAGCCATGACAGGATTCCCCACTTCAGCAAATGAAGATGGGCCTTCAGGTCCAGGAGAATAACCAACAGCAGCAAATGCTTCCTTTAGAGCATTTAGGGCACAGCCATTGCCAACTTCCTGACCACATTTTACTTTAACGGTATCTTCTGATTTAGAAGTTTCATCACCAGGTTTCTCATCATTACCATCTTCTAGGTCTGGAGTCTCTGGATTAACTTTCACTTTAACATCTTCAGCCTTGGAAGTTTCGTCATGGCCCTCAATGCTATGATTAGCATTATTATCAGCATTTTCTGAAACACATTTCTGCAATGATGAATCGTTGTTAGTCGCAGCCGGACCTGCTGCTTCTCTGCAACTGGTACCAACATCATCATCAGAACCAATAAAGGCATCCTCTATTGGCATTTGAACAAAGTGTAGTATGCATTGCACTTTTGATTTTGTTCCAACATGTTCTGCAATTTCATTCCAATTTTCTTTATAAAGTTCTAGTGCTTCAAGGAGAAGAAGTGTCTCCTGATCAGTCCACTTTCCACCACTAACCCCCCCAGCTTCAGCTGGCTCCATGAGTATAAAATCCAACGAAGACATGTCAGAGCCAAATCTTCTATCACTGAAGCAGTCAGTACATAGATCAAAATCTGCCTGCCACATGCATCACACGACTAATAAAGATACATGAAATGGAGAAGGAAGTAAATAATCATCAATTACCTTCACATTCCAACACAGAAACATCAAATTACAGACAAGTTATATCAGCAACATCAATCAACATAAACAAAGACCATTTGGATCGGTAAGCACTTGGCTCTCTTGATTAATACAATCTTTTGCAAGTTCACTAGTATTTGAAAAGATCAGTGGCATTTCTGAGCTATAAATTTGATAAAAGAACCTTTCGGTTAAAAAGTTAACTTCTGCTTATGCTTCCACCACTCAAGAATGTCACTATATGGCACTTAAGAAGCATAACCTAGTGTCATAAGCCCCTGCTATATCAGTGATCCACTATAAAAGGTCAAGCTTAATAAGATGCTTCGAGCACTCTAGAATGTTACTTTATGGCACATAAGAAGTATAATCTGGTGCTATGAAGCTCCTGCTATATATGGGGTCCACTTCAAGTCAGATTCACTTGTGGAGGATTAAAACTTAATAAATTTGACATTTGTTATATGAAAATCAGGATTAAGTGCCAAGCCTAATAAGATGCCTTCAAATATTACTAAATTATGGTTATGCTTCCACCACTCTGGAATGTGTTACTTTAGGGCACTTAAGAAGTGTAATCTAGTGCTATAAATCTCCTGCTATATGTGGGTCGCATGGAAGGGTCAGACTCGCTATGTAGGTCTAGTAAACTGATCTAATTAAATTGACGTAAGATTGTAAACTGATTTTGTATCAGTAAGTAACACAAAAAGGAACTTTCGAGAGCTCGGAAATGAAGGCTACTAAATAAGACTCCTAGATGCAAATATTGCTGCTAACATACTCCCCACTGGCGGAGGAGTTAAAACTTACAAAATCTGACAACTTTTATAAGAGAACCAAGCATGGAAGAATACCCCATTTGAGTAGTATACTAGGAACTAGAACTTCAATAAATATATTAAAGGTTAAGCCAAATAAGATGTATTCAAAATATTACTAAATTCTGCTTATGCTTCAACCATTCTAGAATGTTATTTTATGGAACATAAGAAGCATAACCTAGTACTCTAAAGCTACTGCTATATGTGGGGCCCACGGAAGGGTTGGACTCACTATGCGGATCTAGTAAACTTCACATAAGATCATAAAATGGTTCTGTATCAAAAAGTCATAAGGGTAAGTAACACAGATGAATTTTTGAGACATCATAAATGAAAGTTAACAAAGAAGACCTCCATACACAAATATTGCTAATAATATAATACTCAGTGGTGAAGGAGTTAAAACTAAAAAATGACTTTTATAAGAAACCAGGTTTGGGACAACACCACATTTGAGTAGTATACTAGGAACTAGAACTTCGATAAATACATTAAAAAGGTGAAGCCAAATAAGATGTCTTCAAAACAGTACTAAATTGTGCACTTCAATGACTTATTCAATTATAGATAAATAACCTGCTTCTGGCAATGGTAACGTTTGCGGGAACAATCAGCAGCACAAGAGTTACAATGGTACTCAAGCATCTCAACTGCTGCTTCCTCCTGTTTCACTAACTCTTCAGTAATTGTAGACTCTGGAAAAAAGCCAGAGGTCATAGCTGGAGTCATTAGGCCAAGTTTTCCAACAACACGCCGACATATTTGGAGTGTTTCAAAGTGATACAATTTTTCAAGCAAAGAATTATTTTCTGTGTCCACATCATCACTAGCACTGGTCACAGCAGAACCCATAGCAGGGAATGGGTGGAAATTAATTAAACCGCAATAGTCCAGAAACTCCATCACTTCTTGCCTAGCATTCAAGTCCCCAACATTAAGCTCCGACAAATATTTCAACTCAAATTTTATGTTTGGATTTGCATGAAACCTCCTTATTATCCAATTCCGTATCTCCATGTATGCAACAGGAGTCCGGTTTTCAGTTTTGTCGTTAAAGAAAGAAGGCAATGTCCGCTTCTCAATTGAATGAATATCAGTCCAGGAAAACCAACCTGAAAATCATTCCCAAAGATGAGAGGATAATACAAAAGTAAAGGTATATTGACCTTGTGGTTAGAACTTGAATATGCTTATGGCTTTATTTTACTTTAATTTTGATAAAATATGCTTACTGGGATTACTATTGAACAAATGTAAAACCAGCCACATAAAATTTTAATCATCTTTTTAAGATTTAGGGGTGATTTAAAAGGACACCAGGGTAGCCAAGGATTTGGATAACAGAATATCTGTACTTGTATTACAGTGGAAGCATTGCACTTAGTACTATGTGGTAAAATCAAATGCAATCAGTGCTTATATGTTATGTTCTTTAGGTTTAACAGCATATTATACTCCAAGCGCAGTAAGGACGATATGATTTGCTGTGTGATTTTATTCTTTTTCAGAGCTATGATTTTTTCAGATCAAGTAAACAGAAATATTAGATCATCATGCTTATTCCTAGTCTTCCTTGCACAGTTGCACATATCTACAAAAGACAACAGCCTAGAAAACAATTCAAAACAAAAGCTTAGCATAAGAATTACCACACTTATATGCTTGAAATTAAAGCTGTTATTAAGGTGAGAAAAACAATATGAAAGGAGATATAATCCATAAGGTAACTAATAAAAAATGCTCGAAGTTGCATTGTTATCAATTATTTTGAAATTACATTAGGTTACTTGCCCTATGATCGGGAGGCCATGAGTTCAAATAATATAAATAGTATCCTCACCTCCGAGGGTACGGTTGTGTATATACACCCTCCCCAGAAGTGGGAGCATCGTGCAATAGGCCACCCTTTTTAATTAATGACAGGGTAAGCCTCAGCACAAGGGTATGGTTGTTTGTCTTGTAACCTGATGCTCATGAGTTCAAATCCTGGAAACAACATACATCTATCTTTCCCATACCCCACTAGGTGAGAACATCTTGCACTAGGCCATCCTTTTCGTGGTTGGAGTTATGCTCTGTTTACCATAATTGCAAGAAAATATGGGCGATTGTGCCAAAATGTGGTTTTGGAGAATGCAAAACACAATATTAGAGTCACAACTGCAGCTGTGGGCTGTAATTTAAAATCCTCAGAATGCACTAATCAAATTTCAGGATGTATAAGTATACAACAACCACACACAACTTCCTGCATCAACCCTGCTGTTTTTCTAGTGCTGCTTTAAATTAAGAGACCTGAGATATAAAGGAAAAAACACTTCCAATTTTCAATCAACCATGCATACTTATTACTTAGGGGAGGGCAATCCAAATAAGAAATACACAACGTATTTAACACTATTAATTGCAGCGAACCCGGAGTTTAATTCTCAAAACAAAACATAAACGAACTAGGGTTCCAAAACAGACACAAAGCCTCACCGCAATAAGTAGGAACAGCGTGAGCATTGTTTCCACGAGATCTGATAGCTTCGAATTCAGCTTCAATCGCAGCTTCCACGGACTCCAACTCGGTCTTCTTAAATTCCTCCGCCACCACCACCGAATCTCCGCCGGGAACTTGTTTTTGTGACGCACATTCCGAGTGTTTCACCACCGCAGGGGAAGAAGCGGAACCGGCACTTGCCGCCAAAGACGAAGCAGCGGCAGCGGAGGAGAGGTTGGCGGGGATTTGACGAGCCCTAGTCAAGGGACCATTGTGGAGGGGAAGAGGGTGGAAAGAAGAATTAGAAGCGTTTAGAGCGTTGGACTTTCTCTTCTGGCCTCCGGCACGGCGGCGCGTGGGTGGTGGTTCGGATACCGGGGAATTAGCGGCGGATGGAAGATGAGAATTAGCATCGCGGCGTTTCTCCTCCATAGAGAGAAGAAGGTGTTAGGGGAATGGGTTCAAATATTCAATGTAACTGTATTTCGGTTCTGAAGATATACGTCTATGACATCACATAGCTACTACCACAGTGGTGTTATGCATAAATGGGGAATGGTTTGGGTATAAGAAAACAGAGTAGGTGTGTGTGAATCTACTCGATATAAATATAGTTTTTTTATATGGTACTATATTCTTTCACACATCAGCGGATATAAATGATGTATAATCTCCTATTTTATTATCTTAGAACTATACAAAGAGTTTAATATATACAATAGCAGTGTAAACAATATTATATTATCGATTTATCATCTATCATTCATGTATTAATTAATATTGATTGTCAGATAAAAATAATACAAACAATTGATAAATAATTGATTAACTGTATAAAAATATTTATATTGCCGATATATAAATATCAGTAAAAAAAACATCGAAGTTTCCCTCTCTTAGAAGGATATTTAAGTATATATAAGGATGATGCCTAATTTTTCTTAAAAAATATCAACTTAGGCATGGAGGGTTTGGATGAATTGGTTTATCAACTAGTTGATATGTATAAAATGGTAATTCCGCAAGTGACTTTACTGTTTCAAAAAAAAACATTAGGTAATTTTTTCAAACACTATTATGAAAACTATTAAAAATGTGTGTCAATGGCCTTATAAATTTATTTATTCTCCTATTTTGTAGGAAGGTGGAGTAAATACTTTGAAGCCTGGATTTTATTGAAAAAATTAATCAATGGTTCTTAGATTGCTATCAAGCAATTTTGCAATAAATTTTAAAGACAACTAATAAACATGTCAATAAGTATTTGTCATTAAATTACTTATATTTGTATATGGCTGAGTCCTTGAATGAGAAATTTCGGTTGGAAATGAAAAATGATAAGATTAAGATCTCCTTTCGTGATAAGGTTTTGTCTGGCTCATGTGAGGGAAGAGATTGATCTACTTGCAAAAGGCTTGACGCGTGTGGATCTAATAGATATTGAACTTGCATGAATATAGTAGAGAATAGAGGGATGCTATTATTTGCCTCATTGGCAAGAGGTTGGGTTACAAGACTATGCCAGAGAGGTTGAAAATTGCATGGAAACTAATACGTGATTTCCACATGATGGACATTGAGTGACTACTTTATGATTAAGTTTGACCTTACAAGGAGGACCTTGGAGTTTGACTCCACAATCTCTCACTAAGACCTTGGTGTGGATTCAATTATCAGGTTTGAATATGATGTTTTATGAATAGTGATCCAAATGAGTAATATATTATATACTGAGTATGTATAAATTTTTACATTGAAATTGTATAGATATTATACTTGCATCATACATTAAGAATATATGATTAAATACAATATATATATATATATATATATATATATGTGTGTGTGCGCGCGCGCTTCAAACAATAAAATCTTTATGTTATAGAGAAGCATGCCAATTGTAATGGGAAGTTATCAACAATTTCATCATTAAACAAAAGATACAAATTGTAAGGAAAGGATCACCCTACTTTTTCTTTGTAGACTACCAATTATTTTACATATGTAATCTATGTTATTCATAAAGCATGATAAATCCCATCATAATATCACTAGATATAATACACCAATGACACATAAAACACACAATCTTATTTAATTGCATTCATGCATATCTTCCCTTCTTCATCTACCCATTATACTTAGTTGTGTTTTACTTGGGCTTAAGATCATTATTCACCCGATTATATTACTAATATTTGGTTTGGGGTCAAAATTACTATTTAGTGGATTATACCTAATTGCACTTGGCCTAGGTTCAAATTCAGTGTTCACCGGATTATACGTACTAGCACTTGGCCTAGGTTCAAAATCACTGTTCACCGGATTATACGTACTAGCACTTGGCCTAGGTTCAAAATCACTGTTCACCGGATTATAGGTAGTAGCACTTGGCCTAGGTTCAAAATCACTGTTCACCGGATTATACGTACTAGCACTTGGCCTAGGTTCAAAATCACTGTTCACCGGATTATAGGTACTAGCACTTGGCCTAGGTTCAAAATCACTATTCATAGGATTATACCTACCAGCACTTGGCCTAGGTTCATAATCCTGGTCAAATTCCTTATTTTCCTTGGTATCAACATTTTGATCAGTATGAACTGAACTCGGTCGTGGTTCAAAATCTTTTGTGAACACCTTTTTTTCTGTGGTAACTTGTGTGTTTGTAATAAGATATTCTTCACAATTCTGCATGAAATCTTCAACATGTTGTTCTGGAATCTTTAGGTTATTCTCCGATTGTACATCAACTTTCAATTGCAGAATGTGTTGAGTTTCTTCTTGTAATTTTTTATCTTTCATGATATGTACCGGATCTTTCCTTGATTCTATATTAGCAACAATCTTCCAACAAAAAAAATAAAAGTAAGATGTCAAAATAATGTTAGATGATTAATTAGATCATAAATTTCATTTTATAAAGTAAAGTACTAATCACGCTTTACTTTCAACTCATTTAGCAAAGAGTTTATTTTTAATTCTGTAACATTTTTATACCATTATTTGATATTATGTTGAAATTTGATTTACCAGTAAATTTAGCCGTGTTATGATCACATAAAGAATTAAGTGCTAGTTAGATTCACTAAATAATATATAGTAACACATTATTAAATGCAAATGTAGCTTTTTTAAAGCTAATATATGAGTTCAAAATTACTACTTCATCAATGAGAATAAAATGTATCGTGGGGAAATTATTTTCTTTAATCACCACATGCGTTATATTTAATTACTTTCAACAATAGTATTTCTAAAAATTTTAAAAAAAATGACATATCTTATAAAAACTTATAAAAATATATGACATATGTAATAACTTAAGTTCTCATAGAGATATTTTATTCTCCATAAAAAATATTAAAATTTTATCAAAGTATTGTCCCATAGTGAAGTAGTTATAAAAAAGATTAAAAATTGCATACTATGATTTATAATTGAGTAACAAATGAAAGCTGCGCTACAACAGATTGATATAATTAGTGATTTTGTTAGACAAAACATTAAAAACAAGTTTTTGATTATATTTTAATTTGTTTACCACATTTAAGGGAGTCTATTATTTTGCAGATATAGAAGTCCAATCCATCAACCTTGGAATGAAACAAGTTTAAGTAAAGTATGCTTGTATAACATGCTGCTCTTTCCTACATAACTTGTCCAGCTTATTTCATTTCATTTACTCCAAATTATTTGAGTGTTGATTGATGTTAAACCCAAATCATGTTCCGTAGTTTGTATTAGAAGGCAATAAACAACTAATATATGAGAAGAAAGGGTAATTAATAGAAGCAGGAAACAATAAAAATGAGAACATACCAAGAAAAGGAAGAGAAGAGGAAGCAAAGCGAGAGAAAGTCTCATTTTCAATATTTTACCTTCTTTGCCTATTGGTTGGTATGGATAGGATGATATTCTCACTGTCTATTTATAGAGAGATCATAGGCACAAAGTTGCATATATATATATATATATATATATATATATATATATATATATATATATATATATATAAATCTCAATTCTTTATTTTTGATGAGAAAAATATATGTGCTAATGGTGTATGAATTTTATGCATTGTTAGTGTATTATTCATATTCATATTTAATAATCATTGACTATTCAAAAAAATAATTCAAATTAATTATGAATAATGTAATAATTTTATATAAATCCTTAAACTGACATAAATGTTAGACACTTTTTATATCTCAATCTTTTAAAATTATTCCAATATAAATTTATATTATATTACCTTCAAAATATACTCTTATTTAATATTTCTGTTAAATATTAAAACTTTTGGAATTGATGAATTATTATTACATACTATCTATGATTTTATAATGTTATTATTTATTATTCATATTAATTATTAAATAATACATTCACAGTATATAAATATTAAATTAAATTCATTGTTCAATGATTAATTATATGTATATTTTATCTCATTACTCCATTATGAAATTGCGAGGAGATATTTATACTTCTATACTATTAATAAAGACAAAACCTAAAATAATTACTCATTACAATGTAATTAATAATTTCATATTTTGTTCCACTGTATTCTAGTTTCTACCAAAAATCATATAACACAATGTAGATTATAATATATTCAACTACAATTATAATTTATATATATACTATTAATAAAGCCAAAACTCAAAATAATTATCCACCATGATGTAATTAATGATTTCCTATTTTTCTCTAACTATATTATAATTTCTACCAAAAAAATCATATAACTCAATAGATGAGGATCACTCGTCCCGAACGATGTCTCATTTCATGTCCCGAAACAATAGCATATTACAATATGAATAAAAAAAAATTAAAACAAAATGAAATATTTTCATTGGCTTGAGACAGAGAATGAGACACCGTTTGGGACATGTGATCTCTATCTATAACTCAATGCAAATTATAACATATTCAACTACAATTATAATATATATGATATATTAATTACATGTAGAACACACGATACAAATAATATGAAAGCGGGTTGACAGACACGCCAAACAACACACTAGTAGATAATAATAACAAAAGAAATTCCAACAAGCCTTTATATTATTTTCTGATGATATCTTTATTCATCACTTATCTTTTTTCTTCAATTATTTATCTTGTCTTCAAATGTAGTTTTCAATAATGCAGTATAATTATTCGATATCCCCACCACATTTCACCGCTGCAGGCACCCACCCCACCTTATATCTGCTCAATAAGTTTAAGGGTGTGGATTCAATTGATACACAGAGATATATATCACATTCACATCCCCTTACATTTTTTTTCTCCTGTTTTTTCTGGGGATTCTTTCAACACTTACAATGTGATGATGTACAAAATAGTTTCTTCCTTGCCATATTTCTAAGAATACAAAACTCACTATGACTTTTAAAGCTACATATCTCTTCCTGTGGTGACTCATAAACCTCGTGTAAGCATGAAAGTTTGGCATTTTTCCTATCTTATTTCAAGACTTTCTGTTGCCTTTTCTTGACTGCATTCCATTTTCATCATGAACATGTAACTGTTCAGAATTGATAGTTTCAAAGAAACATAGTTATTAATGAGAAAATTTGAAGTGTGAAATTCAAAAAACTCTTCAAGTCCCACAATAAGTTTGTGAGTGAGTGAGAACAAACAAACAAAAACCTCACACACAGGCACACATCACATCCTCCAACATCGGGCGGGTTCGACTTGGGCCCAACATTTTTTATTCAAAATAAATATTTTTTATTTATTTATTCTTTTTTGGCTTATGGGCTTGGACAGCTGACACGTGTGACTGAGAAGATAGGGTGAGCGTGAGGGAAGGTCATCTCTTCGATAAAACTTATAAATGACTTTTTACCATCAAGTAGTAAAGGAAGAAAAAGATCCGACATGCATCTCAATCATATAAGGCTTAAGATTGTTACTAAATCTCTTACGAATTTTTTAATGTACGACCCTAACATTTTAATTATATTTATTATCATTTTTTTTTTAAAAGATTATAATTATTTTTTATGCACTGGTAGTTAGTATAATACATGTATATAACTACTACAAATAAAATAGTGTTTTATATAATTTCACTGAAATTTATAGTTTTTTTTTAATTTACTCTCAAATATGATGAAAAATGTATCCACATGGTATAAAAGATATTTACATTATTACTGCTATAATATTGGGTAGAAAATCAATCATTACACCTAAATAATGAGTGGGCGTTGGGTCACCTCATAGACTCACCAACGTTGTACTATATAAAATAAATGGGGGGCAAGGCCAGATCAACATAAATGTCGGACTCACAAAACGAACAAACATCTTTTATATGTTAGAACTTAGAAGATCTCCATGCATAATTGTATTCTTATCGTAATGTGACATTTTTATCTCTAGACAATAATTTTTGCACAAGGATATTAATGTCTTTAGTCAAATTTTTCTTATAAAAAAACGTGGACCTAAAGATATGAAGATTGAAAGAAAAATCATCCATTTTATAAAAAATATAAAAGTTGGAGTAAATTGTAGAGTCCAAATAAAAAATGATATTTATCATTATCGATAAATAATACATGTCATTCTTATTTTCCAAGAATATGTAATAAATTATAAAGTAACATGTATGAGCTAAAACAAAATAAAATTATTGATGATGTTCTTATGAATATGTGGTGTCACTTGTATTTCTAAGAAATATCTATTTTCCAGCAACATGTACTCTTTATAAAAATTAAAAGCCAGCGTTCTTAAAAAAAAATTAATAATACAGTGAGACTATATTTTTAAGCTGAAATTTCTCCATGTGTGAAACACCAGCAAAAATACATGTATTTCTATAACATAAAACAAACATATATTACTTGAATCAATCACTTATTAATTTTAATAATTATATCTCGTGTTAAACTAGAGTAATATAAGATAAATTGTGACTTTGATTTTTATGAGTTTTATTTTGCTGTGTATATTGGTAAAAGATGAATCTTAAATGATAGATAATGATAATTTATTTATTATAATAAAAGTTGCTAAATATAACTATATAAATAATATAGTTGGGTTTTTATTTTACAATAGACAAAGTATCGATTACAATATATAAATGTTTAATATTTATACAATATATTACTATAAAGTTCGTGGCACATCAGAATAATGACATGAGTTCAAAACCAAATATAATATATAAATAATGATATATCACTCAATTGTCGATATTGTTGTACGAATATGATATATTTTAATCCACTTTATTAACAATACCAACATATCAGAAAAAAATAGTTAAAATATGGACTTAAAAAAACAAAAACAAAAACAAACAAAAAATCTTCTATAAAGTTATTGGACTGAGGCCATATATTACATAGATTAAAAATCGGAGTTTATGTTTATTTTTTTAAAAATAAACTGAAAATATAAATTATGTATGTTTGGCAACCAAATAAAGTTTATAAACTCCGTTTTTTTCTGAAAAAATAAACCAAAAGTAGAAGCTCCAAAATTGTAGGTTGGTTTATTTTTTTTAGCTTATTTTTCTCATTTTTTCTATTTTCCATTTTACCTCATCATAACTTTATATCTCTCATCCTTTTTACTCTTACACCAAACACTATAACTCTTCACATCATAACCACCAAACTTCATAACTCTCATTTTCCTCTCTCACCACTCAACCCCGTAAAATTATGTATAAAACTTTGTTATATAATATTCAAATTTTGTGAATTATGTTTAAACTCAATAAATCCTAAAACTTTTGTATAAAACTTAACATTTACGTATTATTTATTTTGTAAATTATGTAATTTTAGTTTAGTAACTTTCATTTATTTATGTGTTATATTTTTTTAATATTGATATTGATTTTTATATTATATGTTATTTTAATATATTTTTTAGCCTTTGTTATTATGCAATATTAAAAATCATGGGTTGCTTTATTTTTTTAGTTTATGTTTAACTATGTATGAGGTTAATTGTTTATGTTGATCTTATGTTGTTTTTTAATATTAATATTAGTTTTTATATTGTATTTTATTTTAATATATTTTTTAGCTTTTGTTATGCAATATTACAAAATTAAAGTAAAAATATATGATGATAAATATTAAAAAAATGTATATTTAAAAAATAGTGTAAAAAGCAACCAAAATAATCATAACATAAACAATTAATCTCATACATTTTTTCTGTAATTTACTATGTAAAAAACAATCTTTGTACCTTACCCAAATAAAACAGATTAATTTATATTCAACTTTCAGCTAAGGTACCCAAACATAAATAGATTATAATCTTAACAGTTTATAATCTAACAGTTTATAAACTGAAACTAAAAACTTAAACCTTACCAAACGGACGCTAAGTGTCGGAGAAATTAACCTTTGAAGCCTTCTGTGGATAATTTATCATGGTTTTGGTTTAAAACTTCTTTTTTTTATATATATATACATATTCTCATGTGGGATGTAATCCTATTAGAAGTAAATATAACCATTTAAGTTGACAAATTAGTTTTTAGCATGTGTATTCAATTTTTTGTTAATTTTTATTTTATCTATTAATTTTT
This sequence comes from Lupinus albus, assembly GCA_009771035.1. Lineage (NCBI taxonomy): Eukaryota > Viridiplantae > Streptophyta > Magnoliopsida > Fabales > Fabaceae > Lupinus > Lupinus albus. Next base: position 1,346,111 of record CM019999.1, read on the forward strand.
ATTTTCTATTTTTAAATGTAATAAAACAATTGATGACATAATGATATAAACAATTGTTTAAAAATATATATAATATTACTTTTAATACAGTTATTGATTTTATTTTAGTTCTACAGAAATATTGGGGTAACAAACCCATATGAAAACTCCAAATGAGTTGTTGAAGAATTACTTTCTCCGTGAACTTCATGTCACAAGTGTTACATTTAACCCATAATAACTAAAATAATAATAATATATAAGTGTGTTATATCTTTAGCAAATGGGGACTAATATAAGAGACTCATAATGTCATAATGATAAATATTATCCGGACATCATGAAACCGTAAATTTTTATTTTATAGAAAGGGGAGGAGAAAAGTATAATTTTCATGGTTGCCTCTTTTTTTTAAAAAAAAAAAGTTGCAGAGGTTGATAGTTAATACACACTTCAGATGTAAATGACATTTATCAAAATTTAAAGCCCATCAAGGCATCGTACTTTTGATTGGAAAAAGATTAGATTCTACAATATGTTTAGAACTGCATAAGTAAAAAAAAAAGGAACCAAATGGAGAGATAATGATGTAGTATGTCATTTATTCACAAAAGTGTGTCAGTGCATATATATTACTGTTTACGATTGGTTGAAAATAATATATTTGAGTTAAAAATTAATAGTTAAATATTTCACTGACCAATAATAAGTAGTGACACTTAGCGTAATACATTTTTTGGAATAAAAGACATCATTTGCTAGCCCTTAGATATCGTAAGGATTAAATATAAAATTTCAATTCCCATAAGCATTATTTGTTGACATACCATATAGAAAATATTAGTTTGGATATATCTTTGATTGTAAAAAAATCATAATATTCTTTTTTTGAAGAAGATAAATTTAGTCTCATGAAAATAAACCTAGTCTCATTTATTCAACTGATACCCACATAAAATAAGGAATACTTCATTTTGGAGAGAAATGCATGAAGAAGAGTGCAATTTTGGTACAATGACAAAAATGCCCCATTCATGAGTTTATTTATTTTTTTGCTACATTTGTTTTTATACACATTAATAAATTTTTATTTTCCCTTTATTCTCATCCAACTAAGAGGAGAAAAAAACCTAGTTTTATTTCTCTCCGATTTTCTTTTTAACTCATATCACAATAAAACAAATATACATTTTTTCACATATTTCTTCTGTCCTCTTTCTTTCCCCCCATTTTCTTCCTCCACTGTTAACAAAGTGCTAAAGTGTAGAATAGCAAGGTGCTCAACGCAGATTTGGGACTAACCATATTCTTCTACCTCTGTGTTGTGATATATCAAATGAAAATCTTTACTTTCTTTATAAACGAATTTATGGCATAGGGTGAAGAGTCCTTCCTAACAAGGCAAATTTCTTCTTATTGAGTCCACACTGGTCCTCCTACCCAAATTGTGAGTTCCTTCATGAGACGCTGAAGCCCTATGGGCTTGGGTTCACGCAAAATTAAATGTTCCTGATTCATAAATTATAAGAAAAACGTGGTTGAATTAAAAAATAGTTGTTTTTAAATTATTGTTATTATATTAGTTTTGGATGAGTGTGGTTTCGTATAAACAAAGATTCCATGTTTCATATTCTTAGCCAATCAAATTTCACAAAATAATTTAAAAATATTAATTAATGATTTGTTTACGTAACTAACATATTCTTTTTTATTAGTGAGAGTTTTCAATTGGGCACGAGACAAAAATAAGGACATGTGATCTCGATTTTGTTTCATATCCTCCTAGGTGAGACATTGGGGGGCAAGAACAAAAATACCTTCATTTCATTTTCCAACTCCTTCTTTTCTCTCTATTTTACTTCAAAGACTGAGTTATAAATAGACTATTAAAATACTCTTTGTCAAAGTCTTTATGATATTCAGTGATAGTAGCTGCAGCATGTGGTAATCTGTGGGTGTATCGGCTAGCTGATATATGAAGTTTACAATGGACAACAACTTTGTCATAATGCTTAGTTATCTTTTTTTCTTCAAAGTCAACTTAAATAGCATCACCAAAACAATTATTATAAAGAAACGGAAATAAACCTAGTCTCATTTATTCAACCTAGTTGAACATATGAAGTTGAATAAATGTTCATTATATGATAGTTCATTTGGATTACTCTATTTGAAGAGTCAATAATAATTAAATATGAATAACATGTGATATGATAATCTATAAACTCAATAATTTCATTATTAAACAAAAGATACAAATTATAAGGAAATGATCACCCTTCTTTTTACACGTTATTCATAAAGCAAGATAAATCACTCCATACTATCAGTGGATATAATACACTAATGACACACAAAACACACGATCTTATTTAGTTGCATTCATGCATATCTTCTCTTCCTCATCTAACCATTATACTTAGTTGTGTTTTACTTGGGTTCAAGATCATTATTCACCCGATTATGTCCACTAATATTTCGTTTAGGGTCATTATCACTATTTATTGAATTGTACCTACTTGCACTCGGCCTAGGATCCAATTCAGTATTCAGTGGATTATATCGAGTAACACTTGGTGTAGGTTCAAAATCACTATTCACTGGATTATACCTAGTAACACTTGACATAGGTTCAAATTCAGTGTTCACTGGATTATATCGAGTGACACTTGGGCTAGGTTCAAAATCATTATTCACTGGATTATACATAGTGGCACTTGGCCTAGGTTCAAAATCACTATTCAGTGGATTATACCTAGTGGCACTTGGCCTAGGTTCAAAATCACTATTCAGTGGATTATACCTAGTGGCACTTGGCCTAGGTTCAAATTCAGTGTTCACTGGATTATACCTAGTGGCACTTGGCCTAGGTTCAAATTCAGTGTTCACTGGATTATACCTAGTGGCACTTGGCCTAGGTTCAAAATCACTATTCACTGGATTATACCTAGTGGCACTTGGCCTAGGTTCAAATTTAGTGTTCACTGGATTATATCGAGTGAGACTTGGTCTAGGTTCAAAATCATTATTCACTGGATTATACCTAGTGGCACTTGGCCTAGGTTCAAAATCCTTGTCAAATTCCTTATTTTCCTTCATATCAACATTTTCATTAGTATAAACTGAATTCGGTCTTGGTTCAAAATCTTCTGTGAGAACCTTTTTTTCTATGGTAACCTGTGTGTTTGTAATAGGAGGTTCTTCACACTTCTGCATGAAATCTTCAACATGTTTCTCCATAATCTTTAGGTTGTTCTCTGATTGTATATCAACTTTCAATTTCAGAAGGTATTGAGTTTTGTCTTCTAATTTTTGATCTTTCATAATATGTACTAGATCTTTCCTCGATTCTACATTAGCAACAATCTTCAAATCAAAAAATAATAGTAAGATGTCGCCCACTAGGTAATTTCAAGATAATGTTGGGTAATTAATAAGATCATACATTACATTTTTTTGTGTGAGTAAAATACTAATCAGGCTATACTTTCAACTCATTTAGCAAAGAGTTTATTTTTAATTGTGTAACATTTTTATACCATTATTTGATATTACGTTGAAATTTGATTTACCAGTAAATTTAACCGTGTTATGATCACATAAAAGGATTAAGTGCTAGTTAAATTCACTAAATAATATATAGAACACATTATTAAATGCAAATGTAGCTTTTTTTAAGGCTGACATAGGAGTTCAAAATCACTACTTCATCATCCATATTATGAAAATGAGAATAAAATGTATAATAGGAAATATGAATATGAGTTACTTTCTTTAATCATTACACGTGTTATATTTAATTATTTTCAACAAAAATATTTTTACAAACTTAAAAATATATATGACATATATCATAATTTTAATAGATAAAACATATAACTTATGTCCTCACATGATGAAATATTTTATTCCCTATAAAAAATAGTAAAACTTTATGGAAGTATTATCCCATAGTGAAGTAGTTATAAAAAAGGTTAAAAGTTGCATATTATGATGTATAATTGTGTAACAAATGAAAGCTACAACAGATTGATAATTAGCGAATTTGTTAGACAAAACATTAAAAACAAGTTTTTGATTATATTTTTAAAATTTTACCACATTTAAGGGAGTATAATATTTTGCAGATATAGAAGTCCAATCCATCAACCTTGGAATGAAACAAGTTTAAGTAAATTATGCTTGTATAACATACTTCTCCTTCCTCCATAACTTGTCAAGCTTATTTCATTATTTCATTTACTCCAAATTATTTGAGTGTTGCTTGATGTTAAACCCAAATCATATTCCGTGGTTTGTATTAGAAGGCAATAAACAACTAATATATGAGAAGAAAGGGTAATTATTAGAAGCAGGAAACAATAAAAATGAGAACATACCAAGAAAAGGAAGAGAAGAGGAAGCAAAGTCAGAGAAGGTCTCATTTTCAATATTTCACTTTCTTTGCCTTTTTGTTCGTATGGATAGGATGGTATTCTCGCTGTCTATTTATAGCGAGATCATAGACATAAAGTTACACACATATATATATATATATATATATATATATATATCAATTTTGTATTTTTTATGACAAAAACATATGTATTAACAATATATGATTTTAATACATTATCAGTACATCATTCATATTCATATTTAATGATTTTTAACTCTTCAAATAAGTAATTTAAATGAATGGTGGATGAAGTAATAATTTTGTATAAATCCTTAAACTCACATGTGTTTTTATGGTCAGCTTAAACTCATTGTCATATCATATTGTTGAAATTGGTTCACATAATAACCAAAAAGTTAAGGATTCTTTGGACAATTATTATGAATAGTAGTGAAAAGGTAGAGGAATACATAGTTACAAAAAATAATATTCAAATTGGTTGGTGAGTCTGATTCATGTTCTTATTTACTCTAAGCCTTCCGTGGTTTCTTTAGTGATGCAGAATTAGTTATATGGAGAGGTGGTTTGTAATAATTTCAATGGTGGTGGTGGATGAGTAGTTATGCAGTTGAGGTGGTTGAAGCTTCGGAGAAGATTATTGAAAACAGCTGCAGGGTGGTGAAGATGGAATAGGGACAATGGGAGATGAAGCACGATTATCTTAATTAATAAATAGTTAACTACATGTTTTTCTTTTATTTTTAAAAACAAAAGTCTAATTTTATTATAATCAAATAGATATATATATATATATATTGTTGAATGTTACATTTTCTTTTGATTTTTGAACCATTTGATTTCATTAATAAAGTATATCCTAACTCATTATATTAGATATAGAAACAAACTTGCAATGTGGGCTTATAATTAAATTATAATGATTGAGAATTGATAAATAATTATTTATTGAAAAATAATTCTCCTCCTGTATTATTAGAGTGTCACATTAAATTTAAAGTATACTATTTCTTTGTTTCTCCCTTATCTGAAAATATTTTAACCCCCAATATCTTCTTTCTTCTAGCAAGTAAGGTATCATAATCAAACCATATATTTTATTAGATATTTCCGATTTGGAAGCAATTTTCATCAATTTTCTACAAAACAGTAAATGACTCATATTTAATATAAATTAAGTGATAAGAATGAGCTTTGCTTGCATAAATCTTAATTTAGATAAGAATTTGGATGTAGTATAATGTATTTTCACATACATCAAATTAAAATATTTTTCATATGAATCTCAATGTTTAGTATATATGTATTGAGATTGTATGAGTTTTATACATCGTCATTACATTATTCATCATTTATATTTTATCATTATTGGTTATCCAAAAAAATAATATAAATAAATGATAAATAATATACTAACTGTTTTTATACAACTACAAAAATATTCCATTTTATAAATAACAGTGTACACTATACAAAACTTAATCTTACAAGATTTTTGCTCAATAAATAATGATCCTCGTTTTACACGAATAGGTTTCCGTGGGATCGCTTTTGCTTTTCAATAATATTATATTCTCGTACTAATCATTCTATTTACAAAAAATAATATATGTCACAAATTGATACTTTATTTATCAGTGATTGGTTTACAAGTGACATATATCATTTTCCTGTGGGTAAGAGAATATATCATTTTCCTAATTTTATAAACAAAAACGCCAAGGAAGATTAATAAAAAATACACATCAACAGCGTCAATAGACATTGATAAGTGGAGCAGGTACATGAGCATGTCATATTTTGGCATAACATATAATTTGAAAATAAAATAAAATTGAAGTAATTCAATTTAATAAGTTTAAAATAAATTAGCGAGTTCTTATGGTGCCCCAGACGAAGAGGGCGAAATGCAGAATACTCTCCCAGAAATTATTTTCTGTTAATCAATAACACAACTCAGCTAGTAGACCCATATATATTTAGATAGAAATAATGGATACAGTATATTAATCCACGAATATGTTATAACAAATTCATATTTCTATAATTAATGACAAAGATGTAGAGTAAATTTATTAAATTTACTGTAAGTGGATCTCATCCTATAAATTATATATATAATTTTTAAAAGGTAATTTTTTTTCATATGCATAACCATTCATGAAGTAGAGCAAGGTAAAGCTAAACCTTCAAATACCCTACAAAGTCAGAAATTGATGTTTAATCTTTATGAGGCTTGAATGAAAATAATTTAAAGCATGGAAGAAAAAACGTTGATGAAGTTAAGAGAGCATGGATATTCCAATCTTTTATAGTTTAACTAAAATATTACAAATGTTTATATCACAAATTATAATAGGATTAGGTGTAAACATGTTTTTCATTTTTAGTATAATTATCAATTAAATTTGAATGACATCGTACTTAATAATTTGTAAGCTCTTGATGCTAATTTTGTAAAATAAAATTACGTGAATTATGGAATTAATAAGTATAACAAATTATAATACGTAAAATAATAACTAAATAAAACACATTTTATAATAAATTGTTGTATATATTGCTGCCCTCTCCATACGCCAAATTAGGTCCCGATATGAACAAATTTGGCATGTGTTCCAAATTTATGGTCTGAGCATAGCCTATTTGCTCATTATTGGCCAAATCTTACGATTTAGTGTCACATATTTAAAATCATTGTCTAACTTCATCTCTTCAATAAAACTTATAAATGATTTTTTATATTGGACATGCATCTCAATCATATAAGGCTTAAGATTGACACTAAATCTCTCATAAAATTTTTAATGTACTAGCTTAACATTTTAAAATTTTAATCAGACCTAAAAATTTACTTAGATGATTGGTTTGTAATAGTCCATTTTAATATGATAGCGCATATATGACTAAAAACAATATTATTAACAAATAGACTAGCAAATTTTTTAATTTAAAATATTATTTTAGTAACCCGTGAGTTAAATAGATTTGAAAGGTAATCTAAACCTAACTAAGACCTATGGTGGCAAGTGTAATTTTATTAATCGTCAAAACAAAGTCTGGATTCTCCACGTTGGGAAATGAACAAGATTTTAACATTTGACTGTTTATCATTTGTATTAAAATATATAGAAAATTACAGGAACATTTCTAGTTTTAATGAAGTTAAACAAATGATTCATCTCTTTTTTATAACTACCTAAATATCTCTAATTTATATACATATATCATATTAACTATCTATATGAGATAAATAAATATAATCTTTTAAACAAAAATCATGATAAATGTAATTAACTTAAACAAAATATATAATATTATGAAGATAATCCAAATATTATAACAATTTCTATTGATTATTTTTTATTCATTATAATATAATATATTATTTTTGTAATGAATAAAAACAATGAAGATATATTGACTATTATATTTGAAATTATCTTCACAATATATCATATTTTTTGTTTAATTTAATTATAGTTATCATTCATTTTTATTTAAAAGATCATAATTATTTTGTGTACACGAATAGTTAACGTAATACATGTATATAACTAGATGTGATTTATATAGGTACTATTAAAATTAAAATTTCAAGCATTAGTTTTTGATAGAGCTCATAATCTTAGTAAATAATTTTAAGTCCTCTAATATCATATAGAACTTTACTATTAACTTAAATTAGATAGGATAAAAATGAGACCATTTTGTGTTACATAAAAATGATTTTCAATTAATTCCTTAACTTACATAACAAGTGGACATAGAGAAACAAGGAAAGTTCTGAACAAGTGGCCCATAAGGAATATGGACATAGACACTATGGGCTTTATAGAACCAAATAAAACGCAAGCGTTTCTGGATACACTTGTTTTGAGAGTTTCACCCTTTCAACAACAATGGCAATTCCATCTTTGTCACTTCTAGCGAGTACTACCTTCACTATCACTTCTCGCGCCACAAATTCCTCTTATCTTCATCTCTCTCACAGGTTCATTTTTATCCATACTCATTTAATTCCACTCAACTTTCACTTTTTGCTTATAGTGTTTTAAAATCCTATAATTTCTATTTCCATTTGCTAGAAACCCTTTCTCGATTAATTCTTCCTTGCCAAGCCCCTATGGCCATACTTCAAAACTTGGTATGTTTCTATTTTTTCCCTTATTTCTATAGCTGAAATTCGTATTTTTATTCCTTGTTGTACTATAGCTCCATTTTATTGTAGTTACTGTCTCTTAATTTGACTGAAATTGTTCGGGTTTAAGCTTGAGGAAATGTTTTACCGCACATTTATAATACCCACCATTTTGTATGGGGCTGAAGGTTGAGCTGTAAAAGGCTAACAAGAGAATAATCTCAGTGTAGCAGAGATGAGAGTATTGTGCCGGATAGGTCGACAATACATGGTAGATAGGATATGGTTAGATGAGATTAGGAATGAATGCATTAGACGGAATCGGGTTAACACCTATTGGAGAAAAGATGATAGAACCTGGCTTCTATATAATAGGTCTTTCATTGCGATGTCAAATCATGGTTAGAAAAGATGATAGTTGCCATGTTGGTGTGATAAACAAAGATGTTTGTGGAACACGAACAAAATTATTAAACATTTATTTGTAAAGTAATCTGGTGAGTAGATGTAACATCATTATCTCTTAGAATCTTTTTCTGGCCTTATTCCTTGGTACTGATTCTGTCTAATGTAATTTAATTCATATGATTCAACCAATTCAATTTTGTCTACCATGATTTGTTAAAATAACTTTCTTGGATTCAAAAGGACTGAACTGTTGGTATTTCTCATTTGAGTCTTGTGTGCAATGAATTCCCCCATATGTACCTAATGTTTTTCTATTCCTAGTGGTCTATTTGAAGAAAATTTCAAAGGAATGTTATCTCTAAATCCATCCTCCCTTTATGGAAATAGCCATGAACAATGCACAACCACCACAACAACAACCAACCCTTAATCCCTCTAGCTGGGAGCCATGAACAATGTAAAGAAAGATAAAAAGGATGTATATAATGTTATTATAAACTCTCAGCAATTGTCAGTTACAACAATTTTGTTTTATGCTAATGTAAAACTTTTTACATTTAAGGGATCAACATTAAATCGTTTGACAATCACTTTGTATTTTGTTAGCCCAGTATTAATCTTTCTCATTTATGCATGCATGATGATACATAACAACATAAGGTAATTGGTTCTGGATACAAACTCCTTTGCATTTGCACAATAAAGTACATTATGACATATATAATGTGCTTTATTGTGCAAATAAAGCACACTATGATATGTATGTTATCTTCTGTGCAGGACTATCAAGTAAAAGTCCTCCCTTTCCTTTAAAAATTGATGAGAAAAATACCCATGATGCTAGTACAAGGTACAATTTCTCTCCTTCCTCCTTCAAGCTCTTCATCTATTATCTGGTTGTTTTGTAGGATGCTTATGAATACTGTTTTTGTCCATTTTGCGTTGTTAAACTTCAAAGTCTGACTTATGTGCAATTATTTACTGGAAAAAGCAATTGCATACATATAGAGGTGAATTAGGATATAGAGGAGTGCATTTTGAAACACTACTAAATCTTTAATTAATTTTGATGTACCTTTTTTTACTTGGATTGAAGCTATTTATTAGAGGTTTCTTTCATAGACATGAAGCTAGTGCCCGGTCTCTGCAGTTATTTAATTAGCACTGAATGGAAAAACAATTTATTGACATTTCAGTTTACTTGTAGTTATGGTGCTATTGAAGCCAAGTCGGGGAATCCACCAATGGCACCAGCAGTGATGACTCCAGAAGGGCCTCTTGATATCTCATCTGTTTTGTTCAGGAATCGTATAATATTCATAGGACAGCCTATTAATTCACAGGTTGCTCAACGAGTGATATCACAGCTTGTGACTCTGGCTACTATTGATGCAAATGCAGATATATTGGTTTGTTATGCCTGGACATTGTTATTTTGCTTCTGTTCAGTCATGAAGTTGGATTTATATTTAGCTGCTCCTTTTGGCAGGTGTATATAAACTGCCCTGGTGGAAGCACATATTCAGTGTTGGCAATTTATGATTGCATGTCCTGGGTAAGATTCTAAAGGATATATATACACACAGAGACCCTCTTAAGTCTAGTTACATTTTCCCGCCTTTTATAGTTGCTTTATTTCCTTAATAGATATGTTTCCTCCCTCAAAGCATATGGTGACTCCATTTGTTTTCAGATAAAGCCCAAGGTTGGCACTGTATGCTTCGGAGTAGCTGCAAGCCAAGGAGCACTTCTCCTTGCAGGTGGGGAGAAGGGAATGCGCTATGCAATGCCAAATGCACGAATAATGATACATCAACCACAGAGTGGATGCGGAGTAAGAATTAAACTTCAAAATTTGTTATGAAACATGCACTTGAAGATCATAATAGGAAGCCTTGAGATGACAGTCTCACGTACTTATTGTTTTATGAACTAGGAAGATCTTAATAGTATCATACCTAATAAGTTATGATAATAAGTAATTAGATGGGACAAATGTGATTTTATATTTGCACCATCTAATACATAAGCAATAGGATTCAAGCGGATTGGATGGAATGGCAGACTATTTTAGGTGGCATATGTGATAAAAAGGTGTCACTCAACCTTAAAGGGATGTTTTACCAATTAAGTAGCCTTTTATTTTATGTGACAAGTGATAATCAGTCACAGAAAAATTATATTGGGGTCTCAACCTGTTCCAATGTAAATGTTATGTATGTTTGAAGTCACATTTTCAAGCTTATTACATGTAGAACATATTTTTGTAGTTTGACATTTGATGTACTGATGTATATATAGATGCATTAACTTAGTAAAGTAATTTGTTCTTCAATTTTTGCATAACTACTATAAAATAATTTTAACCAATGGGTAGCTTGATGTGTTTTTGGATATCACATGAAGTTATTTGACCAATACTCAATAACTATCACGATTCTTATTGTCTGTGATCTGACTGTAGGGTCATGTTGAGGATGTGAGACGCCAAGTGAATGAAGCTGTTCAATCTCGCCATGTTAGTCTTTTTTCCTCTTAGTTTCATAATTCTAGTAGTTTCTAGGCATCTTAAGCGCTTCTATGAACTCGATTATGCTTAAAACATTTTTTCATTTAGTCTGAAATCTAAAATTTTGCATTTATATTTGTGAGCTGTGACTGCCACAGAAGAGTATGTACATGTTGTTGGGTTTTCTCAAAACATTGGCACATGTCGCCTCTTGCAAACTATGACTGGAAACCTCTTGGCATTCTCAATGAATAACACTAAGTTACATTTTTCATTGTGTTAAACTGAAACTTTCATTTTACATGTTTCCAAGGCAACAGATACTTGGTTATTTTTCTTGCTATAGTTTATTGGACAGTGCTTGAAATGCTGAAACTACCCTCTCCCATCTATTTTGTGGACAGAAAATTGACAAGATGTATAGTGCTTTCACGGGACAGTCAATAGAGAAGGTGCAGCAGTACACTGAGAGGGACCGTTTTCTGTCTGTTTCTGAGGTAATGTGAACTCTTTTTCTGTCTGTGAGGAGTGAGGACATGTTTGAAACAAATCAGAATGTGAGGTCTTTCAAATGAAACATGAAATTTTGGAAAAGAAGGTTCAGTAACTTCTGTTGTTGGAAAGAAGTAAACTTTTTAATGCAATAGGTTGTCTGTTTGGGTATGCCACTTAAAATTTGTTTTTCTTTATAATAAAAGAGTACAAGACATCCTCCCAAAAAAGTGAAACAACTATAACCTATGTGGCAGAGCCATTAGCCATGTTATAAAGCATTGCATTGCATGTTTAACAAAGAAACACCACTATGAAAAGATGCCATTGGATATTGTAAGGTTCCTTTAAACCAATTAACCAAAGAACAAATATGTTATATCTAAATTTTGCTTCATTGGGAAAACAATAATGACTAGTTTGATTAGTCTATGAAAATAATCCTCATGGAAACGCCATTTTTTGTTGCAATCTGAATAGCAATTTTTCTATTTTTTGTAAGGGCATTATGTTTTGATCTCAACTTTTATAATTGGTGATACTCTAGAAGTCCCTTACTGGATATTTGATGTTTCTGTCCTTTCTCATTGCAGGCATTGGAGTTTGGTCTTATTGATGGGGTCCTGGAAACAGAATATTGAATACAGATTATTTCTATCATATTTTTCCTTTTTCCTTAAAGTTGTAAGTTAATTATTTCAAATTGATATTGTATAATTTCATTAATTAATGATAATCTGCAAATGTTGAGAATGGTTTTTCCTTCTGTATCTCAGTTTTGCAATTATTTGGAAGTGGACTTTTAGAGTCAGTTCGATCTTGTTTCTATTTACAACTATGTGGTTTAAGGTGACCAACAATCTTGTTGTCGTTATGATTTGAAGATACCAAACTTGTACTTTGTTTGATGCACACATGTTTTGGGGATAAGATACTGCATGTTCAACACTTGGTGACTTTGTGTACAGTAAATCTGAAAGTGTGATACATATGTATATTGGGATAATTAAATATATAGTCAATAATGGAGTGATAATGTAAAAAAAAGAAATTTTATATAATGTTTAAGTGCATTCATTTAATTAAATAACATTTATTCATGCTCGGAGTTTTTGTTTTGTAAAAACAACTTGGCAGGAGGGACCCACTTACTCCAAGAGTAAGTGGGAAAAACATACTCCATATCATGATCGTTCATTCTTGTGAAATTTAATAGTTTGAATTGATGAATACATTTAAACCATTGGATTTTCCAAAATTGGATGACTAAGATGTGAAATAGGTTTTTTTATCCCCTTATTTATATACTATATTATTCCTAAAATCTTAATGAGGTAATACTATTGACTTGGGCTAGCTTTGATGACTTCCAACGCCAAACCTCTCATGAGAATAACATTCATGTTTATGTGCATTCACTCATTGTTTATCCAACTAGTGTGGATAAATTTAATACGTAAAAATAAACAAATAGAATTCATAAAAGAAAGAGTAAAGATCCATTTTGCTCTTTCAAGGTTTGGGTGCCCACCACATTAGTTCCTCCATTAGTGGATGGTAGCTTAAATATGTAGATATTGCTTGATTTTTCTTTATTGTCTTCTACCTTTGGATTTACAAGGATATTTCCAAGACCATCACATTGAGTAATCTAGGAGGGAATATTCAAAAAACAAATGAATATCTAACTTATATAGGGAAACTTATTATTTTTGGGATATGTGATTGTATTTTTTTTTTAAGTGTTATTCATATATGTCAAACTTTTGTAATATATAATACTTCAGCATCCAATGAAATTTTACAGCACAAAATCAACTCTTTATTTGTATGACTCATGGTATCGGAAAATACAAATAAGTTTGGTTACCTCGTATTTGAGAATACAGCTATTTGCCCTCCCAGTTTGCTCTATTGTTGATATTAAATGAATATAAAAGTGGACCACTTACTAACTATGGTTCCTAGGCTTTTCAAATTTGAATATTCAATCACACTTATTTTTTCATAAAAAAGTTGCCTATCTCATTTTCAAGGTTTTCTAATTGAAGAGAAATGGTAGGTCGTGGCAGTCCACGGAGTACGTGTATGGTTCTAAGAACATAAAGTAGTGCCCAACCAAGACAAATAATTGGCTCCAAAATATCATAGAAAAAGGCGAAACATTTATAAGGTCATTCTAATTCTGCTTGTAATAGTCAAATTCCACCAAATCCACATGAAACTGGACCACTTATACGTTAAAGACCCCATAAATTTATGAACATCACAAATGGAAAAGGAAAAGTAGCAACCAAACAAAAAGAAAGACATACGTATCTATTGTGAATTATCCATGCATTAAACTATAGCCTGAAAAATATCACTCATTCCACACAATATTTTGCATGCACGTGTATAGAGTAACAAAATTGTCAAATAACATTTTTAATTAAAATATAATATCAATATAAAAATTTATATATAGTAATAAATTATTTACCATTCATTTATAAATTTTTTACCCTATTATATTTATGAATTTTACCATCTCCTGTCATGTTATATCTTCATCACGAATGATCATCTCTAATACGAATCATTTACCCCTTTCCATAAGTAACCAGTTAAAAAAGAGCTAAAACACATTTTTCGCTTCATTTCAGTATTGTAAACTATACATTTTTTGCTTATGATCTTTGCTCATTAACTTCCATTTTGAAAACATAATAAAAATTAGTACATGATACATTACTCCACACTCATTATTTACCTACGTTCCTTATTGTTGTTAGACTTAACCTTAAATTTACCAAAAGATCCTTCCATCTCTTCAAGTGTTTTACCTCGTGTCTCAGGCAACATGAAATAGAAGAATATCCATCCAGCAATAGCAATCCCTCCATAAAGAAAGAATGCTCCACCAATTGTTATCCCTTTAGATAAGGACAGAAAAGTCATTGATATTACTCCACTCGTTACCCTATTCACCACTACCCCCATTGCACACCCTTGTGCTCGCAACCTCAACGGAAATATTTCTGTACTATACACCCACGTTATGGGTCCCGCTCCTATTGAAAATGTTGCCACGGATGACAAAACCATCGCAATACTCAATCCAACGGCCCATATCAACTTCTTCTCTGAGTTGTCAATGATCGTGAGGCTCACAGCGAGTGTCAAAAGCGACAACACAATTCCACCAACACTTGTTAACAACAATGGTCGACGCCCAACTCGGTCTAACATAAACGTCGCTACTAAGATGAAAATCGTTTTTGTAAATCCAACGGCCACGGTTGCGAGAAGCTTATCAGTGTCGTTTGTGATTCCAGCTTTTTCAAATATTCTAGGACTGTATAAAACGACGGCGTCTACGCCTGAAGCTTGTTGAAAGAAATGAATTCCTAGAGCAGCTATTACAATATGACGAATTGCTGGTGTAGGATAAATGAAAAGTTGTTTCCAAACACCCTCACCCGTGTTTTGCTTTGGTACTTGAACGACGTCGTCGTTGCAAGATTCAGGGATTCCTGCGGCTTCTTTAATTTCAGCTAGTCTTAGTTGAGCTTCTTCTTTAGAATCAGAGGTTTTGTTAAGAACAATTATTGCATCACCTAAACGACCTCGCATCACAAGCCATCGTGGTGATTCGGGCATTGCTAATACTCCAACGGCTAGAAGTACTGAAGGAACTGCACCTATTCCAAGCATCAGTCTCCAACCTAACTTAAGTGTTAATTTTGAAAATGCAAAGTTTGATATGTATCCCAGTAATATCCCTCCGTTGATGAAAACCTGATATTCATAAATTAATTTATTAAAATAATAATTACGTGTGAGATCAAATAGTTATTAAAGGAAATAACTAACCTCGGGGAAGGAGGTAAGGAAACCACGGGAAGAAGCAGGGGAGACCTCAGCGGTGTAGACAGGGGCAATCATGAGGGCATAACCGATGCCAATGCCGGCGATGAAACGGCCGAACATGAGAAAGGAATAGTTTGGAGAGAAACCCATGAGAATGGCTCCGGCGAAGAAAATGGCACCGGCGAGGACAATTGTGTAACGGCGACCAATCCAATCAGAGGTTCTTCCGGCGAGGCAAGAGCCTACTAGAGAGTAGAGGTTTATGATTCCCATAAGGATTTCAATTTGCACGTCCGTGACTTTCAGATCTCTTTTTATGTATATGGCTGCTCCACTCATCACACCAATATCTGTAACAATAAGCATGTATCCACACTCTAAAATTCTAATTTCATTATAATCAATTATATATATATATATCATTGATTGTTGTATTTCTCTTTAGTTTTTTGATGCACACTACTAATGGAAAGTATCATAACTCATGATCAATTCATCTATTTGTTCATATTAATGATCAATGACCATATCCTTTTTCATGCATCATTTTTAGAGTAACTTTATAATTATTACTAATCATCCTATTTATTACATTGTTTTCAAGGCAAAATTCTTTCTTTATAAAATAGGTATAATTTTTATAGAATATGGGGAAAAAAGTGTGAGATGAACATGTAATTGTTGTCCACACTGATGACATCACAGTTGGATAATATTCTCATAGGTTATCTTTCTAAAGATTCATGAAAATAATTTTGTACTACAACACTGTTTTTTACTTTCCTCTTTTCATTGGGTTTCCTATGTTTATATGTGTGTATATATAGTTATATTTATGTGGAAAATGAATAAATGTTAAAAATTTCAGTACCTATATACTACTAGTGTACTAGGGAGAAGCAACACAAAGAGGAATGGATGGAGCAATGACTATATAGATTGGTAGTACTACTCACCATAGCCAAGTAAGATGGAAGTCATGGAAGCCAATATAGCACAAGCGAAAGCATACTTGTTCTTTTTGGGCTTCTTTGGAGGATTAAAATCCTCAACAATTTTCTCATCAGCTTTTGCTTCAACTGCTTTTCCATCACCCATCTTCACTTGGTTGAGTTGAATATCCATAGAAGGGATTGAAAGATGAGTTGAGTAGTAGTTGTCACTTGCTAATATCTAACTATCTATAATTCTCAATGACCAATGACCATATATGATAATAATAAGATAAGAACCAAACTAGATCTAGCACATGCTGCAAAATGTGAGGTTCTATTAATGTGCTTATATAGACCAAAGGCTAACATCACCTTTAGACTAAGTGGTCTATTACTCTCTCTATCTCTCTCATTTCAATACTTAATTGTCTTTTTCTCTTAATGACATTAAATTTATTTAATACCTAATATGCAGTTACAATTTTTTTTCTTTCTATTTCAATGTTTGAACAGTAAGATTTATAGGATAAGACAATGACACTATACTTTTCACATAAATTATAAACTTTCAATATTGAGAGTCAAAACAATTTTTTCTCTCTCATTACAGTCCCTCCCTGTTTAGCTGACACAAAATGACAAACGAGTGCAGTAGATATTCTATAAGAAAATCTTCATATCAACCTATAAAGTCTCTTACCCATACACAATCATAATATGTGTCACAACGTACTTTATTTGACTTACAAAAAATACACATACCCTAATCCAGTAACTCCAAAACCCATTACTTGAATAAACTGGAAAATCAAGTTATCAAAACTATTTCAACATAGGGATAGGAAACAAGAGGAAGACCACAAAAAGAATGAGTGATCATGCGAGGTAAGTTAATCTCAGAGGGTCCACAAAGCAAGTGGGAAATTAGGTAGCTATGCTTGGAAAAATGCTTTACCATTATTGGAGAATTTCATCACGGGTTTTAAATAAACGTTCTTGATTAAGACAACTTAATTTTTCCCCAACATGCATTTTGATTTTTGAACAGTCAAGTTGCATTTACAAGACAAAACTCAACCCATAAAGAAGCACAAGTTCATGAATTTTCTGTGATTTGAGCTACGAACCAAGTAAGTGAAGGAAACAGGAGTCCTGACACAACTTAATAAAAACAAGGTCACTGGGGTCTGGGTGTATAGAAATTAAAGGAATGTGTATAGACATTGCTTAATTAGAAAAAATGTTTCACACATATATTCAACAACACATTACCATAACTATGTCTCACATTTGTACGTAATTGACGAAATCAAGAACGTAGCTTTGTAAAAAAGTGACACTATTTTCAAAAGGATAATATAAAATTACAAAAATACAAAATAACGTGTAATATAAGAGAGAAATTTTGGTCGTATATCCTCTCTTTAGTAGGAATACTAGAATGTGAGATAAGAGTGAATTTGATAATTTATAATTTTTTATTAAAAAATAAGTTAAAATTTGGATTATTCCAACATAGTTAGAATGACCTTACATTTCCCTTAGTTTTTTCTTCTTCTTATACCCAGATATACTTTATTACCTACTTAAAAATTTAGTATACAATTATACAAATTTGGAGCCTAACTCCCTCGAGTAGGTGGAGAGTTAAGTAATGGATCACAATGGAAAATGAGGATTGCAAATTATTTTATTAAAGTATAAGTTAAAAATAGGGTCGTCAATTTTTTTGACACATATCATAATCTCAATATCATAATGTGGATTTCCCAAGAATGAATGATCATGATGTGGAGTAAGTGAAAAATCACTTACTCCTCATCTTAGTCATCCAATCTTGAAAATTCAATGGTTTAGATGTACACATCAATTCAAACCATTGGATTTCCCAAAATGATCATGACGTGGGGTAAGTGGAAAAACACTTATTCCTCATCTTAGTCACCCAATCTTAAAAAATTCAATGGTTTAAATGTACTCACCAATTCAAACCATTGGATTTCCCAAAAATGAATGATCATGATGTGGAATAAATGCTTTTTCACTTACTCTTGGAGTAAGTGGATCACTCCCCTTACTTAAAAACATAGAAATCGATACCTTTTATCGGATATTATCTATATACTATATAAGAAAATTAAGTTCTTGTCATATTATCTATGACATGTGTCATCACCACAATCCCTCTTTTCCCTCCAAAAATATTTATTCATTTCTCCTCCAACATTTCAATCTATACATGTTCATTTCATTTAAGTTTCATCTTCATATTTGATATTTGATTTTGTGTCTTTAAATAATTCAAATGTGAATAATATAATGTTTTTTCATTGTTCTAAAAAGATAAGTGCAACTTTTCATGAAAGTTAACATAATATATTGTTTTATCTTTGAGTAAATGTTATAGTAAAAACAAAACTTTATTGTTATCAAATTAAAATATATTATAAATACAATTTTTGTATCTTATACTTTTATTGAATTTATTAATCATTACATATGTTATATATTTATTAAAAAATGACACCATAAATTTATAATTATCTCTCAAATGTATCGTATTAGTTAATTAAAGATAATAAAATGTCATAAATTCTAACATTTTCTTTTCTTTTCTTTTTACATCTAGACAAACTTTTCAAGTGTTAAAATGATCGTTTATATGAATTCTGGATAATTATGGAATAATAACTGTTTTGAAGAGAATTACTCTCGAGATTTAAGAGTAATTAATGTGAGCAATGAAAGATAAAAATTCATATAAAAATACATAGTAGAAAACTAACAATAAAGGAAAATTCATAAGGGAATAGAAATTGCATAGTGAATAATGACAATAAATTTTGTTATACTATTGTAATTTGTAATCGAATAAGTGAATAAATATCGACAATATTGTATAAATATCGTCGATCAGTTGCAAACTAATAATTAACAATTAATAATTACTTTGAATAAATATCGTCGACCACTAGGAAAGAAATAAATCTGATGAACATAAGGGAACTGAAACACATATTGTCATTTAATGTGGTGCTTATGAGTGATATCGGTGATATTATTCAAGTTGGAAAATAATTTATAGTAATAGTATGCATGCTTTATTTTAAAAAAATCTAGAAATTTAATTATAATGTTCTCATTTCCATTACTATTTTTAAATATTTTAATAGTTTTAATCCTAAATAATTTAGGCCTCCACTATTTAAAAAAAATCGAACTATATAATTACAACTTCCCTATTTCAATGACCATTTATTACTAAATTTTATTTCTATCTATTAAAATATTATTTTCGAAGTTGTCATACTAAATTATTCCCGTAAAGTACTAATCATTAAATTACTTATTAAAAAACATGAAATAATAAATCAATTATACTAACAACTACTAAGAAATAATATCTTAGAAGTAAAATAAATTATAAAATTAAACAAATTATCCATATGTACGTCCATATTAAAAATCAACAATATAAGTTTTATTACATTTATTAGTTAGCCAAATATATAGACTATAGAGTATGAAAATCAATCAAGAAAGTACAAAAGTGCATGGGTAACATGTATTTTGTTAGCAATGCGAATGTATGAATAACATGTGTGTTTTTAACCATGTGAATGCACTGGTCACATGTGTCTTCTTAATGCACACATAATATGTGTATTTTAATCATGCAAGTGCACAAATATCGTGTGTTCCTAACTATATGAATGCATATGTAATGTATGTTCTGAATGATACGGCAAAAAAATACCGTCCCGTGCAAATGCACGGGTCACTTGCTAGTTAGTTTAATACATAGCTTTCTAATAACAGCTGTCAATTTTAGGTTCCTCTGAGCTTAGGGCTAGGGAGAAGAAAAGTCATTTTTTATATTGTTGATTATTGTGGGATGATACAACTCCTAGTTTTCTGGTCTGATTTGTAAAATATTTAGGATTACCCATACCTGTTTACTGAGTTGATTTTTTTATGAGAAAAATGAAAAACTTTGAAAATTATCTTACAAATATATATTTTAACTTCAAAGTATTTATTTTTATTTAGTGTCTTTTAAAAACAACTAGTAAAAAAAACATAAATGATTCGTAAGAGTATCTCACATTATCTTATGGGATTGCTCATCATAGAGTCGTCCAAGTCCACTCTTTCTACAATACAATTTAAATGGGAAAACGACACATAATGAAGTCAGGCTGAGAGATGATATATTTTTGCTAAAAAATAGTTAGCATGTTGTATTAATAAGCATAGATACCAACACGAGGATGAATTCTCTGCATTAAACGAGATAAATAAGATCATAACACTTAGTTTTAAGGATAAAAAAGTCATTACAAGTGTGATAAAATAATTGAATTGTCTTTTTATTTTTTATTTTACATTGTTTTACACCTCATTTGTCTCTTTATTAATGGAGATGATCCATACCCGAATGAAACGGAGAGAGATTGTGTATTTTTTGGGTTTAATTTGTTTATATTATATCACATATTATTCATTATTTAGTATATATTATTTTTATGTAGAAATTAATAATTATTATATGTTAACTATATAAAAATGCTATATTGTCAATATATAAATAATTTCTTTTAAATAATGAAAACCATTGGGTTATACTCCCAAAGTCATTCATAAATTGTTTTTTTATTAAGACCAGTTGAGTGTTCCATTATTGCGATGACAACTACTGCTTTTTTGTCTTATCTAAATTATTTAGGGTAACCATAATTTTTAGGGGCCAACAACCTTATGTAATTGGTCAATGCAGTGTGGATCACTCAAGTTAACTCTTTGAACAATACAATCTAACTCAAAGAACGACACAGAATGAAGTCAGTTTTTGATATACCTAAGTTGAACAACTAGTTCTTATTTATTGGCCATTGACCATAATTTTTCTTCAACAAATTGTATGCTCCGAGTTTATAGAGAAATGCTATATTTTTATTGTAAATCAATTTATTCTCTTAATAAAAAAAAATAGGACACCTCAAATAGCATATGTTAATTTATAATATCATATGGTATAAAAAGGTTAAAACAATTTTTTAAGAGTATATACATTTCTCAATCATATTCTATGTATTCAGCATCACTCGCTATCTGAGAAATCAAGCATATCAGAAATCAAACTACAAGCGTGTAAGAGTCAAAGATGATGTGCAATGACAGCGTCTTGTGTATAGGTGGCAGGCATTAAATACTGGCCACAATAAGTAATAGGACAGAGTCACTCACCCTTTATTTGCTTATCCGTATTTCTTCCACTGTATTATATTTTTTTCATAACTAAAGATAATTTTATTAAAATAAGAGAATATTTATAAAAATATCAAAAATGAAAAGATCAAAACAACAATGTGACAAGAATAATTATTGAGGTAAGTTAGGGGATTAGCTACCCATTACAAATACTTTATAGAATTATTATCTCTTTGTCTATTGATCCAAAAACAATTAATATTTAATCCTAACATATTTAAGATTATGTTAAAGAGAATGCTTAATCGAGTTAAAAATTAGATCGTTCATAGATAATTAAATTACTCAAATTGTAGCTAAGTAGATAACATTCTAAAGTTTCCAATACTTCTCGTCTTTCACCATGCTCATGTAAGTGCTATATTATTTGTATTAAACTATTCTGTTAAAAATGAATTTTAAGCTCTAAAATTATAAGCAATTAGACTCTACCAATTCAAAAATAAAAAACAAGGACATATTTATACCAAAAAAATGTAAAGTTAAAAATAACTTCCATAAAAAAATCTAGTAATTTTACTACATAGGTCTTAAAACATGAGATCAACAATAATTTTTTAATCAATTGCACACAAAATATTTAACATGTTTTTTATTCTATCAATTATAAAAATATTAATCAATAATATGTACAAATTATTTAAAGAATTAGTAACTATTTAACAGCTTATATTGTTAGAAATTCATATATTAGTAACAAACTACTAATTTTTTAGTCGATAATTAAATTACCACTGAGAGAAACAAAATATGCATTTTTTTATTAGTAATTATCTAATTTTCTGTTTTACTTGTATTGTCCCTTTGTTTTTCATTTTTATCAATGAAAGTTGGTATCTTTTTGTACCCAAATCCTTATTAAAAAAATGATTAGATGTTGTCAATGTCGTATAAACAATTCACCAATGAGTGAACTCTAGAATAATGAATCTGTTTCAGGAATAGTTCGTTAGATGGATTAATTAACTGTACCAAACATCAATAATATGTAGAGGAGAACATATGTTCAGGTATGAATTATACCCAAACTTTGTTGAGGGGGCCTTAAATTGGGTGGTAGAAACCTAAAAAAAATTTGTTGTTTTTTCTAAGCCAAATTTTTGTTTTAATATGAGTACATGAGAGGTACTCTAACCCATAAACAAATTACAAGAAGATTTCTTACATTATACAAGTATGGATGCAAACTAAGTTGGAGAGATTGTTTTGGTTGATAAGTAGAATACGAGAGTTCAAATCACACTCACCATAAAATACTAATATTTGCCTATAAAAAAAGTAGAATACGATTCCGGAGAAGTTTTTTTATTTTCGTACATAAAGAGAAGAAACAAGTAAAGCATCTAGTATGTAAAGAAAACTACCACCTAAAATAAGATATATTCATTAGCTTGGGGTAGATGAAAAGTGTAGCATGTTGTCAATGTTTTACTTTTTACATACTGGACCTAGCAAGTTATCAAGTGGAGAGTTTTGTATACACCTTCAATTGTTTTTGTATATAGCCATTAATTTAGGCATAAGCTGACTACAATGCATGATCATTGTTTGTTATTTTCTATGATGCATTTTAGTTGCCAACAATAAGAGATAATGTGTGATTAAATAGTGAGGCGAAAATAATATATAGATACCGGCCAATACCTGTATATAAAAGGAAAATGATACATAAATATGGGGAGAGATCCACTTACTTCAACATCATGGTCATTTATTATTGAAAAATTCAATGGTTTGAATTGTGAGTACATCTAGACCATTGAATTTTCCAAGATTAGATGACTAAGATGTGAAATAGATTTTTTTCCCTGGATCTCTCCCATAAATATAATGGGTAGTTAAGAGACGTGAGTAAATACAACTGTGAGAACAATTTAGTCAACCCATTCCCACGTGCTTTTAGATTTAGAAAATGCACATATTTTTCAATTGTTGTCCATTCAAATGTTGAATTGAATAGGAAAAAGAAATAAAAAATCGCTTTTAATTATCGATCATATGACACCATCCCTAATTGATTGCTTAAGACCCCACTCGCCAGGAAATTGGGCGTTTAATTATTGGAGCGTCTTCTTCACTTCATTGCTACAATTCTAAAGTAGGAACGAAGCAGTATTTTATTTCATAATATTAATATAATTTTTTTAAGGATCTTAATGTAACTAGTGTAGTATACTTGTACAACACATGAACTATAAAATAAAATCTAAATTATTTAATATAGATTTGAGTTAATTTTTATGTTGAATATATAAGTAATATATGATGAAAACTAAATGAATATGAGTACAATAGAAACTCTTAATCAGTACTAATTGGTTAAAATAATGAAGTTTTGGTAAAGAAAGTATTATTTTCCTGTGAATAAAATGTGAAAATTCTCTTAATTTATATCTTATACAAAGAGACATGTAAGATAACTTTATTCTTGTTGACACATATCCAAGTTATTTTTATAGTTTATAAAATAAACCTTTTGGTTGTTAAAAGTTTGTTATACCTCATAAAAGGAGTTATATTTTTTTTATCACCAAATAAATTTTATTAGAGGAAGAAATATTTACATGAAAATGAAAATTATAAGAAAGATATTAACCAAGACTATCCATAAAGTAATTTCAAGATCCTAAAACCTATAAATAGTCTTAAAAATGGTGAAGCCCGCTTTGACTTAAGCTTGCTTGAGTAAGAAGAAACAAATGAACAAATCTAAAAGTGTAAGAAAGATATTTTCATTGATTGATTAAAGAGTACAATGGAGTGCCCTTTTATACAAAGCAAAGACACTCTTAAACAAACTCTCAACTAATCACAAAATAACAGAAAAACATAAAAGAAATGCCAACTAAATAACAAAATACAAAGAATAGTTCTTGTGCAAATTCTTGGACAAAATTGACTTTTGTATTGACTAAGCCTATGGGACAATTTGAGCTTTAATTTCTGCCCAAGCAGAAACTTCCTGTTGTCCACTGTCGACTCAAGAACTGACTTGGTCACATGCTCTATGTGGGCCAACAATATGAGCCAAAGCCAAGCCATTTGATCGAAGATGACCTGCCTGACTTCTCATCTGATGCGTCTGACTTGCCAATTGACACGCCTGGTGCAAATCTGACCGAGGCTGACTCTGCCATGGCTCCATTTCTGACCGTGCACGCTGAGTCACGACCTTGCCTTGCGGGTCATTCTGCTGAGTCACGATAGGCATTCTAACCATGTCTTGTAGGCCAGCTTGCTACACTATCTCTGAGTCAATTTTCTTCAACATACTTGAGTCATGCGCCAAATTCTTCTCATCATAGTTCATCATGCAAATTTAAAGAGCATAAGAATGAGTAAATTTTAACAAATAGGTAAACCAAGGCTCATAAAATGAGATATTATACAATCATCATCTTGTTTATTAAGATTAAACCAATGCTTTTCACTCATCTTTATCATAGAGGTAAAGGAAACAAATGTCATAGTTAGCATGATTTAGAAAGTAATAAATTAGATCTTGGATTTAGTTCTCAAAAAATTTGGGATTTTCTTCTTCCCACACATTTGCTCAATGGTGTATACTTGTGTTAAACAAAATTATGATCAGGTTGATACCCATTCTTCACTTTTGGGCACCAAATGAAGAAAATAATAATAGTAAACAATGCTACTTATATAATCAATGATTTTTTTTCCTGTGAAGAGGACAAAATATTAACTTACAATTGACTTTTGAAGCATACTACATAGCTTACAATTGACTTTTGAAGCACATAGTAAGCTAATCATTCTGTAAAATACTCCAGGAAACAAAAACAAAAAATCACACGTAAATGAATTTAACACAATGTTATTAAAACCGTATCCGTTATCAAACCGGTTAGGGTACTGGTATAATGATATAGTGGTTCAACCGGTGGTTCAGTAATTAAACCGCATACCGGTTAAACCGGACATACCTCCTTATATGTATATATGTAAACCTATAACAAAAAATTTCAAATAAATAGGTATTCAGATTTATAATTCATATTCATAATCTACTCCAAATTCACACAAACAAACAACATTAAGTCTTTAACAAAATGAAAGTGATTATTATGGCCTGTCTCATTTGTTTCTACTTCAGGACTTTCTATAAAGCTAGATAATAAATAGATATGCATTTGATAGATATAATGAACTTCTGATAGTTGTAAGTTGTAACTTTCTGTTTCAGGGTGCAGATGGATTTTTGCTGATAAGATCTGCTATTGATTCTTCTCCATACTTCTCAATCAGTTCTTCCTGACATTACAGCAGAACAAATTCAATGATGAAATTAGTAATTATCCTAATTAAGCTCCTCGCAACAATTAGAGGCCAAACTCTAAAACAATATATGCGTGCCTTAGGTGAAAAACATAGAACTAAGGTGTAATAATGAAGCATTTAGGGGTTTAATTAATGACATACCACTAAGGATTCATTTTCCTTTTCGACCTCCTTACTCTCTTCAGAAATGCGAAGAAGTTCTTTCCTGAGCTCAGAAACTTCGTTTCTAAGATTCTCCACTCTATTATGTAGCTCTTCATGAGTTTCTGTCTGTCAAGGTAATTAACACATACAATTAATGAAAAACATTATATGAAAGGTGGTTTTAAGCAAGTCTTATATAGCATTATCTTGATGAATAATTTATTAGCTAACTAAAATTAGCCCATAAATCCTTTATACAACAATTAGAAATTTTATCTGCTTAAAAAATGGTCATGAATGAAGGCAATTAAAGAAATGTGTTAAGTAATTAATTTATTTTAACAAGAAAAGAAGCTCAATAAATTTCACCAATATTTTGCAAATAATGTATTGTATACCTCTCTCGGAATTTTCCCCCTCTTAAAGGGTTCCATATCTTGCTGTCTTTTTCTTTCTTTTCTTCTTTCATTTTCCTGTCAAAGTAAATGTATGTCATCAGGAAATAGTAAACATTGCTAAAAATTGAATGAATTGACCTTAAGGTGGGATATATTTTCTGAAAGTTATTCATCAAAGAAATTCATTTCAATATAGGGCAAGGGCATATTTAGGCTGTTGATAGAATAAAACAACAAACTTAAATTGGTGTGGCAGCATTTCATGCAAAAGGACCTAAATTAGGTTTGCTAAGAATGCAGTATAGAAAGAACAAAAATTTAAATGAAATTAAATTACAAATTAATTTAAACTTTAGAGAAGTAGTGGATGCAACTTCTTCAAAGATCCCTTGCATTTATATTCCCTGTATTTTAGCTAATCAATCAGAACCTAAGGCATCCTTAACGTGATAAAAACCTTATCAAAAAACATGATAAAAAATACCCCATAAAAATTTATAGTATACCAGCTTCTGAAGTTGGGGATTAGTGCCAGAAGCATTGGTGTCTGTTCCCAGATTCTGATTCAGAAGATTAGTTGAATTTGGTTGCCATGCACACTTTTCTTTCTCATCAACAACGTTACAGTTTTCAAGACCAGTTTCCTTATGTGCTACTTGCCCTGGTCAAATCTCAGAGATCATAAAATATGCACTTTCATCTTCAATGTAACAGATTAAATACAAATACATACCATTTCCAAGTATCTCATTACATTGTTGATTCCTAGTTAAACGATAGTTCTGCATCTGAAAGGATATCATTAATTAAACAATGTTGCTTAATATTCTAAACATCCTGAACTACAAAAATAAATTAGTGTGATAAGTGGTAAAATAATATATATATAGATATATATGCACCTTAAGTACAATTTTTAGAGGTCTAGGTGTATTCTTAGCATCATGGTCTTTCTTTTGTGATCCCATGCTTTCACTTTCCGTACTGTGCAAAGATAATTTACAATTAATAAGTTTGTAAAAACGTGATCAAGTTGTTCAGTATAAAGAACAAATACATCCCCATGATATGATACTTCTCACCAGCTGGTTTTTGGAATTGAGGCATTTTTTCCACTTTCTTCAAATTCCTTAGTTACTGAACTTTTAGGTTGCAAGTTCTGGTCACTTTTTGTAACTGAATCCAAGCTTTTTCCACCATAAAGCTTTTGTACTGTGTCTGAAAAATCCACTGAAGCAGAACCCTGACCAACATGCAAAAGAAGTAAGTTGTATCATATGCATTAATTATGAATATTCAAAGTAGTACAAAAAACTTATGTTTTTTACCCTTTACCCAACATATACTTATTCATAATGAAAAGTTTTCCTTGTAAGAGGAAAAAACCTTTGATTGGATCTAGATAGCAAACCGAAAAAATAGAAAGTGATATATATATATATATATATATAGTTACGTTGTTACCTTATTTATCATTCATGTTTATTACTTTTATTTGATGTAGCGAATTGTTAACCTATGAATAATAAATGTATATATATTGTGTTCTAAAATTCATACATTACTATTTGCAAAAGAATATGAAAATGTCATTAAAACCAACAAGTTGACATGATTTTAATAGAAATTATGGGAGTAAAATATAAAGCAAGAAAGCTAGTACTCTGAAACAAGGGTTGGAGAATCAAACATGCATAATTCTTTATAGCTTGATGGTGTTTGGGACAAATATAATCATAATCCCACAATTATCTTTTGGCCGATCGAAAATAAGCACATAATTTTTATAAGCAAGAAGCATAATTGTTTTCCCTCCTTCATAGTCAAAACTCAAAAGACGCAATTTGCTATAATTATGCATGAATGTGTAAATCACTGTACCTTGCTTGGGCGCTGGGAGGTGCAAGAGTAAGAACCAGATGGAGTTAATCCAGAGGTTGGAGTAGACTGAGGAGCATGATATGCCTGTAGTTAAAAATGACTTAGAGGGTTAGTTTCTTTCCCTGTGAATTAGAAACATAGAAATGATAATTATACATGCATATTCATTATAAGAAATAATGTCAGTAGTGCTTCGTATATGTACAAAAATAATATTCTAAAACACAGTTGTTTAGTTTTCAGTATGTTTTCTCCTCTTGAAAGAATCAATATATGAACCCTAAGCTAGAACCTCAAACACCTTTTCACTTGGAGGCCTAAATATTCCAGAAGTTGGTATGAATCTGGATAGTATTAATGTTGTATCGGCCCTTGTTGCATCAAAAGTTTTAAAAGGCACAGAGGCAAGAGTTATGTAGGATTGTTTCATTGCATGTGAGGCTGGGGTTCTTGTTGATTGGGTTCCCATTGTTGTAGAAGGATTAAATTGTGGTTTGATTGAAGCGATTCGAGGTGGGTTGTTATCTTCATCCTGAAACATGAAAATATAACCCAAATTAGTTCCCAGTGAAATCCTTTTCCAAGGGACTGCAATCAAATAAGACATGAATGATTACATACGCGGAAAAGTTATGTATATTATATGTTTCTTTTATTATATATACATAATAGTTAACAAAGAGATTATAAAAGCTAAGGAGTGATATGTGATTAGCTACAATCTAGTAATATGACTATCTAGAAATGAGTCCATTTTCAATTCACTCAAGCCATCACTCCATATTTTCGAATCGTGCAACGGTGAAATCGTGACTCTATATCAAAAGTCAGCAGTGAGTAGAACCAATTATTTCCCCTATTTCTTTCTTCCTTGTAATTAATCATTTTTAATAAAATTATTTTTCTCCATAAAAAAACAACAAAAGCTACCCAACAATGAACCTTTTAATAAGTGTATCACAAAGCTATGAACTACAAATCAAGTAACCAACTCTTAAGAATCTTCCCTCCTTCTTCAACGACAATAACTCTGATGATAAAAATCAATTAGAGTTTATGATAGGGAGGATTTCGAATACGGTTCAATCAAATTTCTTGGTTAGAGTTTAATTAACCCTTTTTTTATTTTGGTATGATACCAGAGATTTTGAGAAGATAGAGATTAGGAACAGATGTAACCTCTAATTGTATTTAGGAAAGAAAATGGAAAGAGTGAGAAAAGTTGATGGGCAGCTCATACTTTTAGGGGCATGTTTGAGACCATATAGATATAATTAAATTGCTGTTAGAGAAATTTAGATGAGATTGATTATGGGGCATGTTTACTCACATGTTTAGGTTCCAAGGTTTTGGAAATCTCTCGAAACATGTTAGACATATTGGATTTTTTTGTCTCCATTGTGCTCAAGACGAATATCAACTCAGTACCTGCCAAAATCAACATGAACAATTTTTATTTTGTATCAATACTCAGACAAGGATATATAACTAAATAGAAAAAAGCAAAAATATCAGACGAACAAAGTTGGTATCGATATTCATCAATTACATGAACAAATTAACATAATAAATAGATGTGACCAAAATTGTTTATATATAACTCTTTCTTCCTGCTAATATATATTTATTTTTGGTTCATTTATTTTGGAGGGAAAAAATATTTAAGATGACCCATAGAAACACAAGCTACGCTCCTGTATTACTGATAAACCACATACCAGGCTTTCTGTTGAGCAATAGAATTTCGATCATCAAAACTAATTAATCAAGAGGAGGAACCTTATAGTGTTTTCAAAATCTAGCTTTTACATAACTACTTAAAAGAAACATTTAGAAAATAAAAATGTGTTTTGAATAATTTGTATACCAATTTTATCCTTCAAATACACATTATTAATATTATTTTTTAATCAATTTTCAAAATCTAAATCTATTTGTATCTTTTCATTTTTATCTAGTTGGTGTGCTTTGCACCCTCCTCCAAAAAAAAACTAATAATAGTTTAACAAATTGTATACATAACTACATATTTCAGCTACCTTGCATCTGCAAGCTAAAAGTTACATATTATTTTTGCCAAAAAAGCTAAATAAATATATAAATGTGGAGGTCAGCTTTGAAATAATAATATTTAATTACTTACTAATCAGGTAACGGTTAGAAGATTATAAACTATTGAAGTAAGAACGTGCATAAAAATATTTTTATTGATTAATCCTGCAAATGCTTTTGAAAACATTTATTATGAAATGAATGAAAATTATTAAAGTTTGCTCTGGAATTGTAAAACATTTATTATCAAAATAATGAATAAAAATTATTAAATAAATTTAAAACTCATCCAGCTACCTTTAATTTTAATTATTTATATTTTTGTTTTATTCCGCATGCCTTACAAAATATTAATTAAACTAACGAGAAATAAAACTTCTACATCATATATTCCTGTCACACATTTTGAAGGAGAATAATTATTTACTCGTATCCTTGATTTGCATGGGTTACTAATATATGTTTTTCTTTCTTAAAAATATCTTTTTTGTTTTCCCCCAAAAAAAATGATAAAATTTGTGTTTTTGCAATTTTAAAAGAAATGAAGTTTTGGTGAAATCATCTCAAATCAAATATTCAATATCCTTCGTTTTAAGAGTTGCGAAAAGTTTACTATGAGAGGATAGAATTTAGTTAATCTTACTCATTTACCTTTGAAACAAAGCAAGGACCACTCTCATCTACATTTTAATTTTACAAGAACACAAAATTTTAAGCCACCAACTTCTTTTTACACATAAAGTTAGGTGCAATGGATAAATTAAAAACACATAATAACATCTAGAATATGAGTAACTGAGCGAGAGCATAAGTATAATAATATTAAAGAAGAAAAAGCACATGAAGCCCAATTCTTGTGGTCTAGCCTGTGAAACAAGTTTATATCAATAAGAATGAACTTGTGATATCTTTATGAAGAAATCTGAAGTAAATTAGTAAATAGCACTTAAAAAGACAAGAAAGTTTTTATCGGAATGAAGAAAATATAAAGTATGAAGTTTAAAAAAATTAACACAAAAAAGGAGAGAGAAAAGCTGAAGAAGAGAAACTAACCTGTTTCTCTGTCTCTGTGTCGCAAAAACCGAGGTGCGAATAATACTTCTAATATTTAGTGGAGCTCTTTATATACGTTTTAATATATGTAATTTTATTATTATGTTGAGAAAAAAGTAATTATGCATGGACACAATTTTCTAATGGATAATTACAGTATATAACAACTGTACTATGATGTTATTGGTACAATATTGCATCGATTTTAATGCATTATTATCAAATTTGGCATTTACCAAAAGTAATGATGATTCAATTCATACTTAAGGAAATAAATTATTAATTTTATAATGTAGACATTTTTAAATGGTATATGAACATAAAGCTTAAAAATCACACTAAATTTGCAATTTCATATTCAATTTCAGATTAGCATAAACTTATCCCTTTATTTTCTTTTTCTTAAGGTTGCCCTTTATATTTAAAATACATTAAAGAATAGGATGTTCATGCATATGGCAACAACTAAAATACTTTTTAAGTATAAAACAATGTTGGAATTTTGAGTTAGTTAAACAAAATATGAAGGATGAA
Source organism: Lupinus albus (assembly GCA_009771035.1). NCBI lineage: Eukaryota > Viridiplantae > Streptophyta > Magnoliopsida > Fabales > Fabaceae > Lupinus > Lupinus albus. Next base: position 1,378,455 of record CM019999.1, read on the forward strand.
TGATATAGCACACACAACATTAATATTATCATCTAGAAAATAAAATATTAGCATTTAACAGATTGAGGTGTAATGAGTTTAATTTTTTCAAATTTTTATTTTCTTTTTAGTTTATTATTCTTCATACTTGAGACTAATGTTAAGAAAATAAAAATAAATAAAAGGGTCTTTATTTGCTGAAGATATGAGGCTTGAGTTATCTCATTATCACATTTAAAATTTGATTATTTTTTATTCAGTAGTGTAGTCGAATTATAATAAATTACTTTTTCACTTGTGCAATGCATGAGCTACAATTTTTATTTATAAAATATAAATTATTGTTGTAAAAACAATAAAACTTCATTATTTAAATATAAGATATTAGATAAAGAGTTTAGTATGTATGTAATAATAATATAATATTTTTTATATTATTTGTGTAATATTTTATTATCTGCAAATTCATAAATTTATTTTTTTAATTAAATATTTTATATATTATATATTTTTAATAAATATATAATACTATTTTATTATTATTTTATAATGAATTTTAGTTTTCAACCTATAATGGTATATTTAACATATATATATATATATATATATATATATATATATATATATATATATATAATAATGATATGTTTAATATATACATAAAAAATATTTATCGTATAATAATTATTTTATATATATATTGATTATTACAAAAACAAATAAATATATATTTAAACTTAAAAACTCGTTGGTACCTGTGTATATATCTATCACATATATGGGTACCTACAATATTACAGGTATAAGGTATGAGAAAGCACTACATGTATCTGTTTCGTCCGATGTTATCGCTAGTGAGAAGAAAGTGAGAGAATAAAATATACATTTATATTCTTTCTCTTTCTACTTTCTCTTCATCAAACAATACAAAAATTCTATTTATTTATCACATCTTTCTTTATTCACACTATATTTCTCTAAAACCAAATAAAGCCTTACTTATTTTTATAGAGAATGAATGTTAAACCTTTGTATTATATTAGTTTTTGTGACCATTCTTTACATTGAGTACCACTTATGCTTCATATTTTCCAATTTTATTTGATGAAAAAAAGTTAATCATAATAACATTTATTAAATATGTTTGCTCTAATTCAAATTACATGTAATATTATTTCAAATAAATAACATTATGGCACCTGATTTAAGAACTTAAATATAATAACGTGTACTAACCAATTTATCTCTAATTCAATTAATATTTAAAGGATTTTTATATTGAATCTCATTGTTACCCCAGAGACACCATATTTTGAAGTATCAAAATCTCAAAGTAATGTAAGAATTCACAACAAAATCTACTATGTTCTTGGTGTAGCTTAGAGCCTTAGAGAGTTAGAGGTTAGACTTATGTGACTGATTAAGAACAAGATTGGGCTTCGCACAGGAACTGTGTTGGTGTGACACTGGACACCAATAACACCACCTAATCTTTTTGTTGAATGATGGGGCCAAGCCCAATGAAATTAATTATTATAAAAAGAGGCCCAAAATCCAAAAATTCAAATTACGAAAACACCCTATCCCATAAGAAGACTTCGTGAAACTGTGAGTCTCACTTCCTTCATCACTCGCAGTAGATCCAAATGTCGAAGCTAATCCTCTGTGTGTTCCTAACCTTCACCATTATTCCACTGCTATGCAACTCTTTCTCTTCCGATACACCCTCGGATCGACGCGTTCTCGTTTTGCTCGATGATTTTGCTCTCAAATCCTCTCACTCTCTCTTCTTCAATTCCCTCGTTTCTCGCGGCTTCGATCTCGATTTCAAACTCGCTGATGATCCCAAAATCGCGCTCCAGCGATATGGCCAGTACCTATACGATGCCCTAATTCTCCTTTGTCCAACCACCGAACGTGAGATTTCAACTCAGATCTCAGTTTCTGTTATTTTATTTGCAAATGAATTTCGATAAATTTTGGTTTTAATTTTCTTTAATGTGGATTATATGCTTTTAGTTGGCTTTGTGTAATTGAATGGGGCTTGTTAATGTTAATTGTTTATTTGCATTTTTTGTACTGGATTTTAAGATTTTGTTTGTCTCGTTTGATCATGTTTTTCCACTTTCTTGATAAACGTGCAGGATTTGGAGGTTCTATTGATGCTGCTGCTATTTTGGATTTTGTGGATTCCGGTCATGATTTGATAGTTGCTGCTGACAGCAATGCATCTGATTTGATCAGAGAAATTGCCACTGAGAGTGGAGTGGACTTTGATGAGGTGCTTACTGTAAAATTGATTAGCATACTTGTTCATTTTACTTTGGTTTATATTTTGTTTCTTCCATGGATTATTGAGGTATAATGTGCATAGCTGCTAATATTTGTATTACTTTGTGCATTCAGGTTTAACCTTTTTTTACTTCTGTTTTTACCTTTTTTATGTAGGATCCTGCAGCTTTTGTTGTAGATCATTCTGGTTATGCAGTCTCTGCCTCTGAAGGGGATCATACTTTGATTGCTAGTGATGATTTCATCAAGTCTGATGTGATTTTGGGAAGCAAAAAAATTGAGGCAAGTGCAATAGTGCATTGTTAATTTACGTATTAACTGCAATATGTGCTGTGATTTGACAGTTTGTGCTACTGTTTTAGCCCATGAAGCAGTTTTTGGTCCTTTCATTTTCCCTTTTTTGTCTTTTGTTTAAAGATTCATTGTACTCAATGATAGCGTTTTTGTCAACAAATACTCATACTGGCATTGTTACAAGGTTGATCACTTTTTCATTATATGAGACTTTCGTTAAGATGAACCTTGTACGCGGTACCCACTTAATCCGTATGCAGTACGCTGGGTTAACGAGAGAATCTTGTAAATATAGCATTATGTGTTACTACCAAATGCTAATTATTAAACACAAATTTTATGTCTGATGTTTACATTACATGCTACAGGCTCCAGTACTTTTCCAAGGGATTGGGCATTCACTAAATCCTTCCAATAGTCTGGTAATATTTCTTTATCTTAGTCCTTATGGTTAAACTTATTATAATTATTAGTATGTTTGGTTGCTAGCGATGAATATATCGTGTTTTACTTTTTACTGTTTGTTTCACTTTAGGTCTTGAAAGTTCTCTCTGCATCTCCTTCAGCATATTCTGCTGATCCAAAATCTAAGTTGGCAACTCCTCCATCACTCACTGGATCTACGATCTCCTTGGTTTCAGTTATACAGGTATGTAATATTTTATCCTCCTATTGTGTGTTGTTTACTGTCCTCACTTTGACATCTGTGGTTATCTTTTAACATTTCAACTGTTGCTTTGAGATATGCATTACAAGGTTTAATTCTTTGTTTCTTTATTCATTTAAAGTTATCCAATTCTATTTTGGAGTTTTATTATATACTGCAATGATACATAATCACCTTTATCTTTTTTCTTTTTCATAAAAGATATGTTTCACACATTTAATGTTCAATTGCATGCTGTTTTTTATTTTTGTATAGATTAATTCTGCACAAATGTAGTAAACCTGTCGCTTATTTAATTTTACCATTTGTCAGGCAAGAAATAATGCTCGGATATTGATCTCTGGCTCATTGAGCCTGTTTAGCAACCGGTATGAAATGCTCACTTGTTAATCAGGGTTTTGTAATGTGTAAGCTCTGAAGTTCTTTTTTACTATCATAAACTTTGATTTTTTCTGCAGATTTTTCAGGTCAAGTGTGCAGAAGGCTGGGAGTCCAATCAAGTGAGTAAAGCGCTAAACCTTTTCTTTTTCCTGTTGTCTATCAAATAAATTCACTGCTAGAGTAGCAGCTTCCCTCTTAACACTGCCGTAATACGGTTTCTACTTTCTATCTACTAGTTTGCTTAATATTTTCACTCTATCCACCTTAAAGTAATGGAACATATCTGTTTCAGATAAGGGTTGGTAATGATTTTTTTTGGAATAATAGGCATGGCAAGTCGGGTAACGAGCAGTTCTTGACTGAAATCAGCAAATGGGTTTTCCATGAAAGAGGTCACCTCAAGGTAGGGCAAAAATACTTCTGTCAATATCAGTGGTGTTTTTCATTTATTTCATTGACATCATAATTAGCATGAGTGCTGTTAACTAATGTCATTTGCTTCATGTTTTGACATTAAGGCGGTGAATGTGCAACACCATAAAATTGGGGAAGCTGAGGAACCAGCCATGTATAGGATCAACGATGATTTGGTAAATTAAATTATAAATATCATTTCAATGTTGATATATGTATCATTTGTGTTTTGATTGAAAAATTACTTCTGACTGTGACTCCTCTAATATTGTTGAAGGAATACTCTGTTGAAATTTATGAGTGGTCTGGGACAACTTGGGAACCTTATGTGGCTAATGATGTTCAAGTGCAATTTTACATGATGAGCCCCTATGTCTTGAAGACTTTATCAACCGATGGAAAGGTAATTTTGAAATTTCTTTTGGCCATATGCTTGTGATCTTTTCCAGTGAACTCTTGTGTGAAATTTGCTGGATTACATTTTCTCTTTCAGGGTCGTTATTTCACATCTTTTAAGGTTCCTGATGTCTACGGGGTTTTCCAATTCAAAGTTGACTACCATAAACTTGGATATACTACCTTATCTTTATCAAAGCAGGTAAGTGCTGATCCTTTGATTTTTTATTCCAGTATTTTAAAGAATCAATCTACCCTAATATCCTATTTTCCATGCAAAGGTGCAAACCACCTATCTGCATCAAATAGATTTACCTTTGTATATGAGCATGGTCACATCAAAACTTTTCCGTACGGATCCATGTATAATTAGACCCTTGTGGGTTTAGAATTTCCTATTTTCAATGCCTTTTAGATGTTGTCATTTATGGTACCTTGCTTTGCTTTATCTATGCCTATGCATACAGTTCAACCAGTCATATTTCATAGTTTATTACGGATTAATATTTTATTAACATTATACATTATAATAACAACTATTGGACTCAGTATTCTTAAATTGTGTTGAACTTTCCATGTAGATTCCCGTCCGTCCCTTCAGACACAATGAATACGAGAGATTCATTCCTGCAGCTTATCCCTATTATGGAGCAGCATTTTCAATGGTAAGGATTTCTCTCCATATCTCATTCGGAGGGATAATTTATAAATTGGATCATGAACTTGACTTTTATCTTCCATGCATTGTATGATAACATAACTTTCATAAAAATAGGTCCAAGTTCCAACCCACTCGTTCATGTTTATGTTTAATTTTGTTTGACTGTACCATATCATTTAGGCTAGTGGAGATAATTTGCTGGTCTAGTCCAGGCCTAGATGATGAATTCCTGACCAATCTTAAACGGACATCAATCTATCTTACTAATCCTGGAAACAGCCTCTCTGCTCGTGGGGGCTAGGCTGCTTACATTTACCCTCTTCAGACCCCCACTAAGTTGGAGTCCTGTGCATTGTGCCACTCTTTTAATCATTCTTACTAATGCACGTTAGCATTCTGGTTAAGTTGATTTCTATTGGCAGTACTTGTACAAATGTGAACTCAGCATTCAAATGTTCAATTGAATTTTAGCAATTTGGACCAAGTGACAGCTGATGTTACTGTTAAAAGGTCCATATAGTTTCTTTTAAAAGCTTCTTGAGATCCTACTTACTGTATATTTAAGTTGTAATTAGATGTGTATGTTCTGTCAAATGGATCTTCCTTTTTGAGAGTTCCCCGAGGCTTTTGGGTAATATAACTTTTTGATTGTGATGCAGATGGCAGGTTTCTTCATCTTCACTGCTGTTCATCTATACAACAAGTAGGTGTGAACCTTGGCACTTAAGATACTGTAACAACATAGGGTTGGGCTTAAATTGAGATTGACAATTTTGAATAGGCAGTAATTCAAAGAGATGTTTCTGGTTTGCTTTTATTCTGCAAGATGACCTTACAGTTTAACTTTAACATGATTTTAGTTATTTTAAGTTTAGCATAATTGCTTAGATTTTCTTGATGCCCATAATACCTAACGCGTATGCTATTAGTATTCCAAAGGGCTTATCAACACTCCCAACTAGTTAATTATTATTAATAATTTTTGTTTTAATTTTTTTTAATAGTTTTGGTGAACCGGTTCCTGTATCGTACGGAATGACAATTATATTGATCGTATAATTAAGTTGGTCCGAATTGGAAAATACTGGTATGACAATTGGTATGGGATTAACATCTGTGTAAATAGATAATAATTCATAATTGTGATTCCAGATCCAGTAGTCCTATTCATTTTAGTTCCATGGATTTACGATGGGTTTAAAGCAACACATGCATGGGTGTTATGAACAAAAAGAAACTAAAGTTTAGAACTATTTACCTTAGCATATGTCGTTAATGTAGTAAATAGGAATGGGGTATGTAGTCGATTTACGGGAAAAAAGTTATACTAATGATACCTAATTACATATTAAACTCAAACAAATATAATTTATAATGAGTGAGAGGCTTTGCTGATGGAAAGAGTTTAACTTCTAACATAACTATCTTACCAATGGAGTTCATCCAAATCAGGGTATAATTTTGAGATAAAGATTCATGTGAAAACGAATGTATACGTAGATAATCAATAAAATATTAACATTACATTAAAAATTTAATTGAAATTAAAATTTTGTAATACATAATTAATTATCATACATTCTAAGTCCAACCAATTCTTTGCCCTTGTTCTTACGGTCAGATAATTGTTCTACGGGTGAAATTCTAGTTTATCTGGTATTGATCCTTTGAGGTGTGTCAACACCTTACAAGGTCATTCACATTTATCATCTCATTCATCTTTACTCCAAACTCCAAAGCAATGATTTCATATAACACAATCTCCATAAGGAAGTACATTCTAAGTTCCACAACAAAGATACTTAGTCACCATCACATGAATAAGTCTATCGCATGTGTGATTGTCATGATAGAATATTATCTAATTTATATTGGTTGTTATTTAGATCATTAATCAATATAATAATTTTAGTAGAGTAATTTATATCTGAGTTTGTTTGATCTTCCCTATCTTGGGCTTTGTACATACATTAGAATGGTTTTCTCCTGACTTATGACATTTTTCAATCATTAATCCAATCCTTCAATTTTTTTACACATTTATTTTTCTACTTTGACAACACGGTTGACTCATTTTTTTCTCAGTTTTCTAATTCAGAAGTGCCAACACCAAATCTTATTGGATCAACCAGACTACTGAATGATAATTTTTTTAATTTTCCATATTTTAATTTACCCAATTTTAAATTTAAAACCACTCAGCGAAATTATTATATCTAATATATTAACAGTATCAGCAAACAATTTTTTCCTCTGAGAAAAGGGTCCATTAGATAGGAATTTATACCTATCAGCAAAAGAGGATTAGTTCATCAATTTGAAATTTAAGCACCGGAATTTGAGGGACCAGATATGAATTCCAACTCCATATCAATTTTGAATTGAATCACGTCTTTCAATAGATGAACTAAATAAATTTATCAACTCTAACATATTCCACTCTTTATATCAAGTTCGATCGAATAACTAAATTTCAAGCCTGATCTTGTTATCTCCTTATGTAAATGATGTATATTTTGTGCTTATAATTATATAAAATTAATTTTCTGCACATAAAAGTATATAGCATTTTCTAGACGAAGAAAACAACAAATAGAGATCCATCCAAGCATTTATCAGCGTATGGATGATGAATCATATAAAAATGAGTAAAACGAAATAGAGTGGGAAAATAATGTGTGGAAAGTTACTAGTAAATGCTTGGAAATAAGAATAAGAAACCAGCATTTATCAGCGAAGCCTCCAACATTCAATTTTGGCCTCCCATGAATCAGCATAAGCACTTACGCAAGCTTAGCCGGGATTATGAAGGCCAATTCAAACAAAACATAATGAAAAAAAACTGCGAAACAAAAGAGAGATAGGAATGATTAATAAGAAGAACATTAGGGTTTATGATTAACGGCGCTGTTGCACAATGCTTCTGTGGTGTATATATAGATTACAGAGAGCTAATAAACTGGGCTGGGCTCGATAATAATAATAACTAAACAGAGCCACCAAACCCTATTTCTTACTTTTCTATTTCACTATTTCACTATTTCGTCCTTATACTTATTGCTATTCTCACAATTACCCTGTTACTTACTTTTCTATTACACTTACTTTATCTTATAAATAGAACCGTTAATTCAAGTTTAGAGAAAATTTAGCTGACCTTTTCACCATATTATTAAAAATAGTAATAAATAAAAAATAGACTTTACTAACATATATATTTAAGTATAGATATACTAAATATACAATCAAATTATACACCTCATAACAAATTAGTTGTTAAATAGATTATTTTAATATAAATATATAATCCAAATATACACAAGTTATTATTGATTTATTCACTTTTATTTTGTATCACTAGTTGTTCACCTGTTTATAAGTTTTAAGATATTGAGTGGCTCTAAGTTAAGGTCTAAAACTTAAAATTTAAACGTATGTTTTGGACCACTCTTATAGAAAAAGTCAAATAAGAATAGAAAAAAATGAGAAGATGAAATGGGATAAGATGGAAGTAAGAGAAATTAAGTTATATTTTTTTGGTGGGATGCTTACAATACTATATTAATTCTATTTATAAAAGAATATATAAGTCCTAATTCTATTTTAAGTTAAATTCGGAATAAGTATACAATATAATAATATCAAAGAATATGATAGCCATCCATTAAAATAGGACTGGAATGGAAAAAAAAACTGGTGAAAAAAATACATTATTCTTTAATAGTGTAATATATATATATATATATATATATATATATATATATATATATATATATATTATTTACTATTTATTTATATCAATTTTTAAAGATTCAAATTAGATGATATCAATATTTTTTTTTCTCATTCTCTAATACTCAATAAGATAGTGTCATTAAGTGGAATAAAACTATGACAAATGAAAAAAAGAGTGCAATGCAGATTCATTGCTCCCCTAGCTTTGACAAATATCTATCAAATGTTTAGGGCTAATCTTATATGCAATTGATGGAACATTTTTATAGGTTGATGGAGGACGCTAAACTCCTAATAATTCAATTTAGTTTATTAACAATTTAAATTATTTATTAAAATTTTATTTAATTTATTTAATAGAAATCAGTACATTATTTTTTACTGTGGTTATGAAATAATTAAATCATAATTATTAACAAAGTTAGATTAATTTAAGCTTATGGTACTTTTATAAAATATCATAACAAAATTTTATTTTATTTTTTTGGGTGAAAATAGAACAAAATGAATTTTTACTAATAGCAATTATCAATTTTATGAAGGGCAAAGTAATTTTGTTGGCTGACTATTCCAATTTTAATTCCGCTTTCGTTCCATCCGCAAGGATATGCATATGGTCCTCTTTTGCTTCATGATAGTAGTTTTTACCCAAAATAAAATAAGCTATGATTTGATTAATAAGTTATGATTTGATTTATTATTATAAAAAAAGAGACTGGTCAACAATACCATTTAAGGTCAAATCAGAACAACCTAATGTATACGGGGAGTAATTAACCAAATAACAAGACAAAACAAATCACAATAACAAAAGCAAAAACAAGCACGACATGAACACATTACATATAGCATTAGCAACAACCACATTGAAACAAAAGAAATAATAATTAAAAGACATAAAGCTTGGAGTACAAATCATAGATTATACAACAACAAAAGAGCCCTTGCATAAGTCTTTGACTCCTAACAATGGAAAGAAGGGTCCACAACATTGCACTTAACAGGAAGTGCCATTGCTAGGTTGGGATCAACACCATAGATAGATTTGAGCAAAGTTGAATCCTTGTATTGGCATAAACAATGAAGGTCAGCATTTGCAATAGCTGAACAACAAGCAGGGGTTGGAGGAACAGGATTTTCTCCACTCACTGAAGGCAAACATGACTTCAAACCTGCTTTTGACATGTGACAAAATGATTGACCATTCACCAACGTTGACCCTGACACAATCATGCTCATAATAGCCACCACAATCACAAACTTATATGCCTCCATCATATATATGATTATGTATGTCTAATTAACACTTTACTAGCTCTTCCACTGGGTTAATTGTAACGAGACTAAAGAGAGGTATAAGCTAGCTTATATATATAGAGTGAAGAGATATGGAATTGAAGATTAAGTTTAAGTATATTGTATCACGGGCTCTCTAGTGAGTGACAGAGGAGGCTTGGCTTATTGGCAATAATACCATGGGCTAATGTATCACGGGTAAGCGTTGGTGCTGTAAAGGAATTGGATTTTAGTCATAATTTGAGAGGTTTAGTAGTTTAATGTATAGAAATATGATGATAATATTTATAACAATTTAAAGATTTATATATAGTCAATGTATCATCTATAATTCATTTATATTAATTTAATTTAAAAGTTAATGATAACTGAAAATGAATGATAGATAATATAGTAATAGTATAAAAGTTATATATAAATTTATATTCTTTTATATATATATATTTATATATATAAAAGTTATATATATATAAATATATATATATATATATATATATATATATATATATATATATATATATATATATAGACTAGGTTATATACATTATGAAGAATAAAGACAAAAATTAGTTAAAAAGTCCAAAATTTGGCCCATCTTATCTTTCCAATAATTAACTTCTGTAATATTGGTAACCATAGTGTCATAACTATCTAGTAATATACATACATACAATATATAATAAATGATATAGTAAATATGTATAAATATTTACATTTATAATATATAAATATTACACTTTAAATTAATTTCGGTGAATTTGCTATTGCCTATCTTCATTCTACCCATGCACATGGTTCTCAAGTTCCATCATCCATCATCCATCATGACTGATTAAGTTACTGATTGACTAAGTTACTTACTGACTGACTAAGTTATTGACTGACTAAGTTACTTATTGACTGACTGACTAACTTACTGAATGACATACTGATTGACTTACTGATTTACTGACTGACTTACTTACTAACTTACTGACTTATTGACCGACTTACTGACTGGCTAAGTTACTGACTGACTCACTTAACTTACTGACTGACTTAATGACAGACTAAGTTATTGACTAACTAAGTTACTTACTGACTGACTTACTGACTGACTTACTGACGATCTAAGTTACTAACTGACTAAGTTATTTAATGACTGACTTACTGACTGACTTAATGACTTACTGATTCACTTACTGATTGACTTACTGACTTTCTTACTGACTTACTGACTGACTGACTTACTGATTGAATTACTAACTTGCTGACTTACTGACTGACTTATTATCTTACTTACTTACTTACTTACTGACTGACTTACTAACTAACTTACTTACTGACTGACTTACTAACTTATTGACTTACTGGCTCACTAAGTTACTTACTTACTAACTAACTGACTTACTGATTGACTTACTAACTGACTAAGTTACTCACTGACTTACTGACTTACTTATTAACAGACTGAGTTACTGACTGACTAAGTTACTTACTGACTTACTGACTGACTTACTAACTTACTGACTTACTGACTGACTAAGTTACTTACTCACTGATTTACTGACTTGCTAACTTACTGACTAAGTTACTGGCTAACTAAGTTACTTACCGACTGACTAAGTTACTTATTGACTGACATACTGACGGACTAAGTTACTAACTGACTAAGTTACGGAGTGATTAAGTTACTTCATGACTGACTCACTGACTTACTGACAGACTTATTGATTGACTTACTGACTTGCTGACTGACTTATTGACTTACTGACTCACTTATTGACTCACTTACTGACTGACTTACTGACCGACTTACTCACTGACTAAGTTACTCACTAACTAAGTTACTCACTCACTTACTAACTCACTTACTTACTGACTTACTAACTGACTAAGTAACCGACTGACTAAGTTACTTACTAACTGACTTAATAACTAACTTACTTACAGACTTACTGATTGACTTACTAATTGACTTTCTGACTAACTTGCTGACTGACTAAGTTACTTACTAACTGACTAACTGAATGACTTACATACTGACTGGCTTACTAACTAACTAAGTTACTGACTAACTAAGTTACTTACTGACTGACTTACTGACTGACTGACTTACTGACTGACTGACTTACCTAATTACTTACTTACTTACTGACTCACTGACTGACTTACTGACGGACTAAGTTACTAAGTAACTAAGTTACTGACTGACTAAGTTACTGACTGGATGGGTTACTTACTGACTGACTTACTAGCTTACTGACTGACTTATTTACTGACTTACTGACTGACTTGCTTACTTACTTATTGACTGACTTACTGACTGACTTACTCACTGACTAAGTTACTGACTGACTAAGTAAATGACTTACAAAGTTACTTACTGACTGAATTACTGACTTACTTACTTACTGACTTACTGACTGACTGACTAAGTTACTCACTGACTAAGTTACTTACTTACTGACTGACTTACTGACTAACATAGTGACTTACTGACTGACTTTCTTACTAACTTACTGACTTACTGACTAAGTTACTTACTAGCTTACTGACTGACTAAGTTACTTACTAGCTTACTGACTGACTAAGTTACTTACTGATGACTTACTTAGTGACTTAATTACTGACTTACTGAGTGACTTAATGACTTATTGACTGACTGACTTACTTACTGACTGATTGACTGACTAAGTTACTTACTAACTTACTAATTGGGTTACTGATTAACTTTCTAACTTACTGACTTATTGACTTACTGACTAACTTATTGTCTGACTTACTGACCGACTTACTAACTGACTAAGTTACTGATTGACAAAGTTACTCACTAACTTACTGACTGACTTACTAACGAACTGAGTTACTGACTTTCTTACTAACTTACTAACTTACTAACTTACTGACTGACTTGCTCAATTTCTGACTTACTGACTGACTTACTGACTTACTTACTGACTTACTAACTAACTGACTTACTAACTGATTGACTTACTGACTTACTGATTGACTTACTGACTGACTAAGTTACTAACTAACTAAGTTACTTAATGACTGACTTACTAACTGACTGACTTACTGACTTACTTACTAACTGACTAAGTTAATTATTGACTGTCTTACTGACTGGCTTAGTGAGTAACTTACTGACTGACTTACTTACTGACTAAGTTACTTACTGACTAAGTTACTTACCTACTAATTAACTTACTGACTAAGTTACTTACTGACTAAGTTACTTACCTACTAATTAACTTACTGACTGACTTACTGATTAACTGACAGACTTACTTACTGACTGACTAATGCTTTAACAAATGAAAAAGGTTGTTCATTTATTAGGACTTGAAAAATCTATTTTTCTTATAAAATGGTATATTAATGTCTTAGCAAATGAAAATGTTTGTTCTTTTATTAGTACTTGAAAAATAAATTTTTATAAGAAAATGGTATACTAATGCTTTAGCAAATGAAAATGGTTGTTTTCTTATTAGGTCTTGAAAAATTAATTTTTAATGGAATTTGGTATACTAATGCTTTCACAAATGAAAATGGTTGTTATTTTTTAGGACTTTAAATATCAATTTTTATTAGAAAATGATATACTAATGCCTTAGCAAATGAAAATGGATTTTTTTATTAGGACTTGAAAATTCAATTTTTATTTGAAAATTGTATATTAATGCCTTAGGAAATGAAAATGGTTGTTTTTTATTAGGACTTGAAAAATCAATTTTTATTAGAAAATGGTATATTAATGCCTTAACAAATGAAAATGTTTGTTTTTTATTAGGACTTAAAAAATCAATTTTTATTCGAAAATTGTATAATATTGCCTTTGCAAATGAAAATGGTTGTTTTTATATTAGGACTTGTAAACTCAAATTTTATTTAAAAATGGTATACTAATGCCTTAGCAAATGAAAATGGTTGCTTTTTTATTAGGACTAGAAAAATCAATTTTTATTAGAACTTGTGTAACACCCTAAATTTCACTCCTTAAAATTATAGTATCAGTCCTGGAATTCTCGCTTGAGCAAGGGATTCTCGCCTGGGCGAGAAAGGCTCATCTAGGAGGGTGAAATCCTGGACTATACTGGAGGATTCTCGCCTGAGCGAGAGTGAGCTCGCTTGAGCGAGAGTGGTCTCGCCTGGGCGAGAAAAGTGACATTTTGGACCTGTCGAGGCTGTAAGATTCTCGTCTGAGCGAGAGGATCCTCGCTTGAGCGAGAATTCCCTCGCTTGAGCGAGAATTCCCTCGCTTGCGCGAGAGGGTCAAATTTGAGTTTTTAAAATGGGCGGGATTTTCTCGCTTGAGCGAGAATGAGCTCGCTTAAGCGAGAGTCCAATGAGTGCATTAAATGAGGAAAACCCCAAACACATTTTAGGGTTAAGATTTGAAGAGAGGTGAGAGAAGAGAGCTTTTCCAAGGGCAAGAAGCTTTGATTCTCGTCCTAGAGCTTGAGAAGAGGTAAAACTCTTGATTTTAACTCTATTCTTCCCTTTGAAACTCATTTTGGGTATGGCGGATCTCTTCTCAAGATGTGAGAAACCATGGAAACTCACCCTTTTGATTTATGGTTCGATTTATGTTGTTTTTCTCTTGTAAACTCTTGGTTTAGAGTTGATATTTCAAGAATGGAAAGAGTTTGTGGGTTGATTCATGGAAACCCCAAAACCCTAAAGAGAAAATGTGGTTAAAAAGGGAAAATGGATAAAATGCTAGAGGTAGAAGATAATTAAGCATTCTAATGTTGAAATATGAGATGAATATGTATATTTTAGATGTTGTAAACTTATGATGAAAGTAGTTTAGAAACATTGAAAATACCTTAAATATCTTGTATGGTTAAATAATGCAATATAAGTTGTTTATATGATATTTGGAATAAATGACTAACATTGTGTTATATGGTGGGAATGAGGAAAGATCCTAAAGTTGGCAGCAGAGTCGGTGGAACTTGCGACATTACCAAGAACCAAACCCAACACTCACCGATGTAAGGATAAGTCTTTACTTGTGCATTTGAAAATAGAAAATGTGTGTATTTTCTAGTTGTGCAATGATTAAGTCGTGAATCACGTATTAAGTATAAACATATATGGGTGTGTTTATACTAATAATGGCGGGGATTCACGGGAAATGATTTATGGTGAAATCAATGAAAAGAAAATATATTTTTAGCCGACCATGAATGGTTAGCGACTCCAGCTCGAGTATATGAAGCAAAACTTCGGCTCGAGTATAAGAAGCAAAACTCCGGCTCGAGTATATGAAGCAAAACTCCGGCTCGAGTATATGAAGCAAAACTCCGACTCGAGTATATGAAGCAATACTCCGGATCGAGTATATGAAGCAAAACTCCGGCTCGAGTATAAGAAGCAATACTCCGGCTCGAGTATATGAAGCGAAACTCCGGCTCGAGTATATGTAGCACGTTTTCTTTTTAAAAGAAATAAGAATCTGCTTTTAGCTAACCTTAAGGGTGTAGCGACTTCGGCTCAAGTTATGCAGCAAAGAAAATGAATTTCGAAATGGTTTACTAACCCCTTTAAAATGTGGATTATCTTATAATGATATTTATTGTGTTGATGACTTACTCCTTTGTATGTTGTGTGCATTTCCCATTGCAGGTAAACATGATAGTTGAAGATGCTTGGTTCGAGGCCTTAGGAGCTTAGGACTTGGATCATTTATTTTGCTTTTTGTGATGTAAATTGTTACTTCGATGATTGTATTCACAACTATTTGACTCATTACATTTTCTGGGTGTAATGCTGGATATTAGTAGCTATGAGTGTTTTGGAAACCCATAGCTAGTCATATGCGGTAATTACCGAGGAAAAGAATATATGAATTATGATTTTATGTTAAATCGAATGTATGTGAATATGGCGACCAGGAATAAATATGTTGAAATGTGATAGTAAGTATAGGAAAATGTATGCAAAAGGAATAAAATAAGGGGAAAAAAATTCAAGGGTAGAATTTGAGTCCTTACAATATGGTATTAGAGCATAGTTAATTTTGCGGCCTAGGGTATGACCTTACTTGCTTCTTTGTAACCTTTATTTGATTTAACTATATGATTTAGGTGAATTGTTGTGTGATTATGTGATGATTTATTTGGTTAAACGTGGTTTAATGATGAGCGAATGAGTACAGGTACCCGTTACGGAGATGTCTGGAAGAGGAAGAGGATCGTGTCAAAATGACTTGTTGGCCCAGATTGCGGCTGTGCTGATGAACATGAATGAGAACTTGCAGCATCTGAACCAGAACGTGACACCAAGCCCGAGTTCCCAACCCCTAGTTCCACCTAGGCCGGTTGAGTACCGAGGTCTGAATGAATTCTGTAGGAGGAACCCCAGTCAGTTCCAAGGTGGATTCGCTCCTGATGCCGCCATTGAATGGGTCCAAGGATTGGAAAGGATCTTCACAGCCATGAGTTGTTCTGATGCTCAGAAAGTGGCATACGCCACCTACATGCTAGTGAAGGAGGCTGAGAACTGGTGGGAAATGGCCTGGAGGCAGATGGAGACCGAAGGGCAAATCATCACGTGGGGAGCCTTCAAGAGTAAATTCCTTCAGAAATATTTCCATGCAGACCTGCAAAGGAAGAATGAGATGGAAATCTTGCAATTAGAGCAAGGAAACATGTCGGTGGGAGAGTACGCAGCCAAATTTGAGGAATTGATCCGGTATTGCCCATATGCTGAACTAGAGTTGGACGGGAGGTCCAAATGTGTAAAGTTTGAGATGGGGTTGAAACCCGAGCTTAGGGTGACGTTTGGTCACGAAGAAATTTCTGATTTTCCTACCCTAGTGAACAAGTGTAGGATGTATGAGGATAATGTGCGGGTGAGGGACGCTGCTGCTAGTAAAGGGAACCCTCCACGACACTATGGCCCTCAACGAAACTTCTCGCATGAAAAAAGGAAGGGCAAGGTGTTTCAAGAAGAACGGAAGCCTTACTCTCCTCCAACGAGTGGTCGGGGTTATACTTCACATGGGCCGAAGACTCATATCAATGTTGGAGGGTCACGGTTGAACTCTCCATCTTTGTGCTAGAAAATGGTATAATATTGCCATAGAAAATGAAATTTTTTTGTTTTTTAATAGGACTTTAAAAAATCAATTTTTATTTGAAAATGGTATATTAATGTCTTAGCTAATGAAAATGGTTGTTTTTTTATTTGAAATTTAAAAATAAATTTTTATTAGAAAATGATATACTAATGCCTTAGCAAATGAAAATGGTTGTTTTTTATTAGGACTTGAAAAATCAATTATTATTAAAAAATAATATACTAATTTCTTAGCAAATGAAAATTGTTGTTTTTTATTAGGACTTGAAAAATCAATTTTTATTAGAAAATAGTATACTACTGCCTTAGCAAATGAAAATGGTTGTTTTTTTTATCAGTACTTGAAAAATTAATTTTTATTAGAAAATTGTTTATTAACTCCTTAGCGAATGAAAATTGTTATTTTTTTATTAGAACTTGAAAAATCAATTTTTATTATAAAATGGTATAGTAATGCCTTAGCAAATGAAAATGGTTGTTTTTAATTAGGACTTGAAGAATAAATTTTTATTAGAAAATGGTGTATTAATGCCTTATCAAATGAAAATTGTTCTTTTTTTATTAGAACTTGAAAAATTAATTTTTAATAGAAAATGGTATACTAATGCCTTATTAAATGAAAATGGTTGTATTTTTATTAGGAGTTGAAAAATTAATTTTTATTAGAAAGAGGTATATTAATGCCTTAGCAAATGAAAAATGTTGTTTTTTTATTACGATTTTGAAAAATCAATTTTTATTAGAAAATGGTATAGTAATGCCTTAGCAAATGAAAATGGTTGTTTTTTTATTAGGACTTGAAAAATCAATTTTCATTAGAAATGTATATTAATGTCTTAGCAAATTAAAATTTTTGTTTTTTATTAGGATTTGAAAAAATCAATTTTCATTAGAAAATGGTGTATTAATATCTTAGCAAATGAAAAAGGTTATTCTTTTGTTAGTACTTGAAAAATCAATTGTTATTAGAAAATGGTATACTAATAATGCTTTAGCAAACGAAATAGTTGTTTTTTATTAGGATTTGAAAAATAAATTTTTATTAGAAAAAGGTGTATTAATACCTTAGCAAATGAAAATGGATGGTTTTTTTTATTAAGACATGAAAAATCAATTTTTATTAGAAAATTGTTTACTAATGCCTTAGCAAATGAAAATGATTGTATATTTATTAGGACTTTAAAAATCAATTTTTGTTAGAAAGTGGAATATTAATGCCTTAGCAAATGAGAATTGTTTTTTGTAAATTAGGACTTTGAAAAATCAATTTTTATTAGAAAATAGTAAAGTAATGCGTTAGCAAATGAAAATGGTTGTTTTTTGTTAGGACTAGAAAATTCAATTTTCATTAGAAAATGTATATTAATGTCTTAGCAAATTAAAATTGTTGTTTTTTATCAGGACTTGAAAAATCAATTTTCATTAGAAAATGATGTATTAATATCTTCGAAAATGATGTATTAATATCTTCGAATATGAAAATGATTGTTCTTTTGTTAGTACTAGAAAAATTAATTGTTATTAAAAAATGATATATTAATAATGTCTTAGCAAATGAAATGATTGTTTTTTTATTAGGACATGGAAAATAAATTTTTTATTAGAAAATTGTGTATTAATGCATTAGCAAATCATAATGATTGTTTTTTTATTATGACTTGAAAATAAATTTTTATTAGAAAATGGTATATTAATACCTAGCAAATGAAAATTGTTGTTTTTTTATTAGGACTTTAAAAATCAATTTGTATTAAAAAATGATATATTAATGCCTTAGCAAATTAAAATGGTTGTACATTTATTAGGACTTGAAAAATCTATTTTTATTAGAAAAATGGTATAGTAATGCCTTAGCAAATGAAAATATTTTTTCTTTTATTAGTACTTGAAAAATCAACTTTTATTAGTAAATTGTATACTAATGTTTTAGCAAATGAAAATGGTTGTTTTCTTATTAGGACTTGAAAAATCAATTTTTACTAGAAATTGGTATAATAATGCTTTCACAAATGAAAATGGTTTTTATTTATTAGGACTAGAAAAATCAATTTTTATTAGAAAATGGTATATTAATGTTTTAGCAAGTGAAAATGGTTGTTTTTTTATTCAGACTTGAAAAATCAATTTTTATTAGAAATTGTATATTAATGTCTTAGCAAATGAAATTTTTTGTTTTTTAGTAGAACTTTGAAAAATCAAATTTTATTAGAAAATATTATATTAATACATTTTCAAATGAAAATGATTTTTTTATTAGGACTTGAAAAGAATTTTTTATTAGAAAATGGTATATTAATGCCTAGCAAATGAAAATTGTTGTTTTTTTATTAGGACTTTGAAAAATCAATTTATATTTGAAAATGGTATATTAATGCCTTAGCAAATGAAAATGAGTTTTTTTATTAGGACTTTGAAAAATCAAATTTTATTAGAAAATTGTATATTAATGTGTTTGGAAATGAAAATGGTTGTTTTTTATTAGGAGTAGAAAAATAAATTTTTATTACCAAAATGGTATATTAATGCCTTAACAAATGAAAATGTTTGTTTTTTATTAGGACTTGGAAAATCAAATTTTATTAGAAAATGGTATAGTATTGGCATAACAAATGAAATTTTTTGTTTTGTTATAAGGACTTTGAAAAATTATTTTTTATTAGAAAATGGTAAATTAATTCCTTAACTAATTAAAATGGTTGTTTTATTATTTGGACTTGAAAAATAATTTTTTTTAGAAAATGGTATATTAATGCCTCAACAAATGAAATTATTTTTTTATAAATTAGGACTTTGAAAAATCAATTTTTTTATTAGGACTAGAAAAATCAATTTTTATTATAAAATTGTATATTAATGCCTTAGCAAATGAAAATGGTTGTATATTTATTAGGACTTGAAAAATAATTTTTTATTAGAAAATGATATAGAAATGCCTTAGCAAATGAAAATGTTTTTTCTTTTATTGGTACTTGAAAAATCAATTTTTATCAGAAAATTGTATACTAATGCTTTAGCAAATGAAAATTGTTGTTTTCTTATTAGGACTTGAAGAATCAATTTTTACTAAAATTTGGTATACCAATGCCTTCACAAATGAAAGTGGTTATTATTTATTAGGTCTAGAAAATTCAATTTTTATTATAAAATGATATATTAATATCATAGCAAATGAAACTGATTGTTTTTTTATTAGGAAGTGAAAAATCAATTTTTACTAGAAACTGGTATACTAATGCAATCACAAATAAAAATTGTTATTATTTCTTAAGACTAGAAAAATCAATTTTTATTAGAAAATGGTATATTAATCTCTTAGGAAATGAAAATGGTTGCTTTTTTATTAGGACTTGGAAAATTATTTTTTATTAGAAATTGTATATTAATGCCTTAGAAAATGTAAGATGTTGTTTTTTTCATTAGAACTTTGAAAAATCAATTTTTAGTAGGAAATGGTATATTAATGCATTAGCAAATGAAAATGATTGTTTTTTTTATTAGGAATTGAAAAATATTTTTTTATTTGAAAATGGTATATTAATGCCATAGCAAATGAAAAAGGTTGTTTTTTTATTAGGACATGAAAATTCAATTTTTATTAGAAAATGGTATACAAATGCCTTAGGAAATGAAAATGTTTGCTTTTTTTATTAGTAATTAAAAAATAAATTTTTAGTAGAAAATGGTATATTAGTGCCTTAGCAAATGAAAATGTGTTTTTTTAATTAGGACTTTGAAAATTAAATTTTGATTATTAGGCCTTTGAAAATTTAATTTTATTAGAAAATGGTATATTAATGCCTTAGCAAATGAAAATAGTTGTTTCTTTTTATAAGGACTAGAAAATCACTTTTTTATTAGAAAATGATATATTAACGCCTAGCAAATGAAAATTGTTGTTTTTTTATTAGGATTTTGAAAAGGCAATTTTTATAAGAAAATGATATATTAATGCATTAGCAAATGAAAATGATTGTTTTTTTAATTAGGACTTGAAAAATTAAGTTTTATTATAAAATGGTAGACTAATGCCTTAGCAAATGAAAATGGTTGCTTTTTTATTACCACATGAAAATTAATTTTTTATTAGAAAATGGAGTACTAATGCCTTATCAAATAAAAATGGTTGTTTTTTATTAGGACATAAAAAATCAATTTTTATTAGAAAATGGTGTATTAATGCCTTATCAAATGAAAATTGTTGTTTTTTTTTTGGACTTGAAAAATAAATTTTTATTATAAAATGGTATACTAATGCCTTAACAAATAAAAATGGTTGTATTTTTATTAGCACTTGAAAAATTAATTTTTATCAGAAAAATGTATATTAATGCCTTAGCAAATGAAAATTGTTTTTTTTATTAGGACTTTGAAAAATCAATTTTTATTTGGAAATGGGATATTAATGCCTTGCAAAAGAAAATGGTAGTTTTTTATTAGGACTTGAAAAATCAATTTTTGTTAGAAAATGGTTTATTAATGCCCCAACAAATGTTTTTTTTATTAGAACTTTGAAAATTTAATTTTTTTTTTAGAAAATGGTATATTAATGCCTTAACAAATGAAAATGGTTGTATATTTATTAAGACTTGAAAAATCGGTTTTTATTAGAAAATTGTATATTAATGCCTTAGCAAATGAAAATGGTTGTTCTTTTATAAGTACTTGAAAAATGTATTTTTATTAGAAAATGGTATATTAATGCATGAGCAAATGAAAATGATTGTTTTTTTATTTGGACTTGAAAAATATTTTTTTATTAATGCATTAGCAAATAAAAGTGGTTGCTTTTTTACTAGGATTTTAATAATCAATTTTTATTAGAAAATGGTATACTAATGCCTTAGCAAATGAAAATGGTTTTTTTATTAGGACTTGAAAAATCAATTTTTATTATAAAATTGTATATTAATGCCTAAGAAATGAATTTTTTTTATTTGGACTTTGAAAAATCAATTTTTATTAGAAAATGATATATTAATGTCTAGCAAATGAAAATAGTTGTTTTTTTATTAGGACTTGAAAAAACAATTTTTATTAGAAAATGTTATACTAATACCTTAGAAATGAAAATGATTGTTTTTTAATAGGACTTGAAAAAGTATTTTTTATTAAAAATGGTATATTAATGCCTTAACAAATGAAAATGCGTTTTTATTTATTAGGACTTTAAAAATAAATTTATCAAGTCCTATTAAAAAAAACCCAATTTTTATTAGAAAATGGTGTATTAATGTCTTTTCAAATGAAATTGGTTTTTTTTTATTTGGAGTTGAAAAAACAATTTTTATTAGAAAATGGAATATTAATGTTTTACTAGATGAAAATGATTGTTTTCTTATTTGTACATGAAAAATCAATTTTTGTTAGAAAATTGTATATCAATGCCTTAGCAAATGAAAAATGTTGTTTTTTTATTAGGACTTTGAAAAATCAATTTTTATTAGAAGATGTTATATTATTGCACAGCAAATGAAAATGGTTGTTTTATAAATTAGGACATTGAAAAATCCATTTTTTTATAAGGACTAGAAAAATCAATTTTTATTAGAAAATGATATATTAATGCCTTAGGAAATGAAAATGGTTGTTTTCTTATTAGGACTTGAAAAATCAATTTTTATCGTAAAAATGTATATTATTGTCTTAGCAAATGAAAATTGTTGTTTTTCTATTAGGACTTTGAAAAATCAATTTTTATTAGAAAATGGTATAGTAATGTCTTGCAAAAGAAAATGGTTGTTTTTTTATTAGGACTTCAAAATTCAAATTTTATTAGAAAATGGTATACTAATGCCTTAGCAGATGAAAATGATACCTTTTTTATTAGGACTTGGAAAAAAAATTATTTGAAAATGGTGTACTAATGCCTTATGTAACACCACGAATTTTCTGATTTGGAATTATGATTTTTATGAGTTTTTATTTTTAGAAAATGAATTTTCTGCACTAATTGGTAAAGAATTTGGCTAAGCCACAGTTAAGTTTTAGCTTTTTTTGATTATTTCCTATTTTATGGGAAATTTTGATAATTTCGGAGAAAGTGGGTTCTGGACCACTGTCGGGGATAAATTCCGCTCGATACGGCTCAAAAATGTGATTTTGAGTTCCGTAATTCGGAATCGAATCCCGATCGCTCCGTTGGCTTCGTAATTTCATTTCGAGTCAATCTAGACCCCGGGTGTACCCATATCTATTTTCTAAATATTTTCACTCCAAATTCTGTGTTTCGAAGTTCTAACCGTAAACCAAAATCGGGAGATTGTATATTTCCGGACGAAATTATCCGAAGATGTTCGGACACGACTTTTATTGGGAAATTACATCATATCAATAAAGTTGGAAGTCATCATTTCATGAGCCACTTACTTGTTACACAAGTAAAGCTTCCAAAAACCCCTAAAACACTCAACAAATCCTCTCACTCCACCACCATTAGACACATCACCTATGCTAGTCTAAAGCTACTTACTTTGCATTAAATTTTCTGATTTGATGAGGGTGAGGCTCTCCTATAAATACCTCACTCCATCCTCTCATTTTTACACTAAATTTCTTATACAAACTAAGGTAGTCTTTTATTTTATCTTCTTCATCTTCTTCTCATACTTCATAGAAAATTATGAGCTTTTATTATTTTGTTCATAAATTAGAGTTTATATTTGTTCTTTAAGTATTTTATGAAAGCATAACTAAAGTGGATGATAATAAAATCATATGAACCTTTATGTAGTTTTTGACTTTTGTAAATCTTGAAATTTCTTCCTTGTTCTTAGATGGAAAAACTATATCTTTGGACAAGGTTAGATGAGTTATTTATTTGGAAATATTAGAAATTATTGTTAGTATTTGAATATGTTTAAAGGTGATGATTTTAACATCAAAGGAACCTTTAATGTGTTTAGGAAAAAGTTTGTATTTTATTCTTGAAAGTTTATGATGTTGATGAGTTGTTGAAAATATTTCATTTTTTTAGAAAATATTATGTTTTAAAAGTGGTTTACATATTTTACTCTTTGTCCAAAAATCAATTTTTATTAAAAAAATGATATATATTAATGCCTTAACAATTGAAAATGTTTTCTTATTAGGACTTTAAAAATTAATTTTTATAATAAAATGGTGTACTAATTCCTTAGCAAATGAAAATTGTTGTTTTTTATCATTACTTGGAAAATCAATTTTTATTAGAAAATGGTATATTAATGCCTTAACAAATGAAAAATGTTGTTTTTTTATTAGAACTTTGAAAAATAAATTTTTATTATAGAATGATATACTAATGCCTTAGGAAATTGAAAATGATTATTTTTTTATTACGACTTGAAAAATCTATTTTTATTAGAAAATAGTTTATTAATGCTTAGAGAATGAAATTTGTTGTTTTTTATAAGGTATTTGAAAATTCAATTTTTATTAGCAAATGGTATATTAATGCATATAAAATTTAAATGGTTTTTTTTATTAGGACTTGAAAATTCAATTTTTATTAGCAAATGGTATATTAATGCATATAAAATTTAAATGGTTTTTTTATTAGGACTTGAAAAATCAATTTTTATTAGAAAATGGTATACATTAGCCTTTGCAAATGAAAATGGGTTTTTTTTTATTAGGAGTTTGAAAAATCAATTTTTATTATTAGAACTTTGAAAATTTTATTTTTATCATTAAATGGTGTACTAATGCCTTTGCAAATGGAAATTATTGTTTTTTTATTAGGACTTTGAAAAATCAATTTTTATTAAAAATTGTATATTAATGTCTACAAAATGAAACTGATTGTTTTTTTTATTAGGAATTATAAAATCAATTTTTATTAGAAAATGGTATACTAATGCCTTAGCAAGTGAAAATGGTTGATTTTTTATTAGGACTTGAAAAATCTATTTTTATTTGAAAATGGTGTACTAATGCCTTAGCAAATGAAAAATGTTGTTTTTTTATTACGACTTTGAAAAATCAATTTTTATTAGAAAATTGTATACTAATGCCTTAGCAAATGAAAATGGTTGTTTTTTTATTATGACTTGAAAACACAAATTTTATTAGAAAATGATATATTATGCCTTAGAAAATGAAAATGATTATTATTTTTTTAGTAATTGAAAAAAAAATTATTGGAAAATTGTATATTAATGCCTTAGCAAATGAAAATAGATTTTTATTTATTAGGACTTTGAAAATTCAATTTTTATTAGAAAATGGTATACTAATGCCTTAGCAAATGAAAATGGATGTTTTTTATTAGGACTTGAAAAATAATTTTTTTTTATAAAATGTTATATTAATGCCTTGGAAAATGAAAATTATTGTTTTTTTATTAGTTATTGAAAAATCACCTTTTTATTAGAAAAATGTATATTAATGCCTTTCCAAATGAAAATGGGTTTTTTTTATTAGGACTTTGAAAAATCAATTTTTATTATTAGGTCTTTGAAAATTCAATTTTTATAAGAAAATGGTATAATAATGCCTTAGCAAATGAAAATGGTTATTTTTTCCATTAGGACTTGAAAAATTAATTTTTCTTAGAAAATGGTATACATTAGCCTTAGGAAATTGAAAATTGTTGTTTTTTTATTATGACTTGAAAAATCAATTTTTATTATAAATTTGTATATTAATACCTTAGAAAATGAAAATTATTGTTTTTTTATTAGTAATTGAAAAATCAAACTTCATTAGAAAATGGTATATTAATGCCTTAGAAAATGAAAATGGTTTTTTTATTAGGACTTTGAAAAATCGATTTTTATTATTAGGACTTTGAAAATTCAATTTTTATTAGAAAATGGTATACTAATGCCTTAGAAAATGAAAATGATTGTTTTTTTTATTAGGACTTGAAAATCAATTTTTATTAGAAAATGGTATAGTAATGCCTAGCAAATGAAAATGGTTATTTTTTATTAGGACTTAACAAATCAATTTTTATTAGAAAATGGTATACTAATTTCTTAGCAAATGAAAATGTTTGCTTATTATTAGGACTTTAAAAATCTATTTTTTATTTAAAAATGGTGTACTAATGCCTTATCAAATGAAAATGGTTGTTTTTTATTAGGATTTGAAAAATCAATTTTTATTAGAAAATGACATATTAATGCCTTAGCAAATGAAAATGGTTGTATTTTTAGTAGGACTTGAAAAATATATTTTTATTATAAAATGGTGTATTAATGCCTTATCAAATGAAAATGTTTGTTTTTTTTATTTGGAATTGAAAAATCAATTTTTATTAGAAAATAGTATATTAATGCCCTAGCAAATGAAAATGGTTGTATTTTTATTAGGACTTGAAAAATCAATTTTTTTCCTTAATAAAAAAGGTATATTAATGCTTTAGTAAATGAAAAATGTTGTTTTTTTATTATGACTTTGAAAAATCAATTTTTATTAGTAAATGGTATACTAATGCCTTAGGAACTTAAAATGGTTGTATCTTTATTAGGATTAGAAAAATAATTTTTTTATTAGAAAATTGTATGCTAATGCCTTAGCAAATGAAAATGATTGTTATTTTAATAGGACTTGAAAAATCAATTTTTATTAGAAAATGGTATACTAATTTTTTTGCAAATGAAAATGATTGTTATTTTATTAGGACTTGAAAAATCAATTTTCATTAGAAAATTGTATATTAATGTCTTAGCAAATTAAAATGGTTGTTTTTTATTAGGGCTTGAAAAATAAATTTTCATTAGAAAGTGGTGTATTAATAATGCCTTAGCGAATGAAAATGGTTGTTTTTTTAGAAGGACATGAAAAATAATTTTTATGAGAAAATGGTGTATTAATGCTTTAGCAAATAAAAAATGTTTTTTTATTAGAACTTTGAAAATTCAATTTTTATTAGAAAAATGGAATATTAATGCCTTAGTAAATGAAAATGGTTGTTTTTTATTAGGACTTGAAAAATCAATTTTTATAAGAAAATGGTATACTAATGTCTTAGAAAATGAAAATGTTTGCTTTTTTATTACTTACTGAATGACTGATTGACTTGCTTACTGAATGACTGAATGACTTACTAAATTACTTACTGAATGACATACTGAATGACTGACTGACTTATTGATTGACTTACTAACTTAATGACTGACTGACTGACTTACTTAATGAATGACTGACTTACTGACTGACTTACTGAATGACTTACTTACTTACTGAATGACTGACTGACTTACTTAATTACTGACTGACTAATTGACTGACTTACTTACTGAATGAGTGACTGACTTACTGAATGGCTTACTTACTAAATGACTGACTAACTTATTTACTGACTGACTTACTTACTGAATGAATGATTGACTTACTTACTGAATGACTGATTGACTTACTTATTGACTTGATTAATGACTGACTTACTTACTAAGTAACTGACTAACTTACTGACTGACTTACTGAATGACTTACTTACTTATTGAATGACTGCTTGACTTACTTACTGAATGATTGACTGACTTACTGAATGACTGACTGACTTACTGAATGACTGACTGACTTACTGAATGACTTTCTTACTGACTCACTGAATGACTTACTTACTGATTGGCTTACTGAATGACTTACTGACTTACTTACTAAATGTATGACTTACTTATTTACTGAATGACTGACTTACTTACTTACTGAATGATTGAGTGACTTACTGACTTACTTACTTACTGAATGACTGATTGACTTACTGACTGACTTACTGAATGACTTACTTACTGACTTACTGATTGACTTACAGAATGACTTACTTATTGAATGACTGACTGACTGAATGTCTCACTGACTAACTTGTTGAATGACTGACTAACTGACTTACTTACTGAATTGTTGGTTGACTTACTGAATTGTTGGCTGACTTACTGAATGGCTTACTTTCTAAATGACTGACTTTCTTACTTAATGACTGTTTGACTTTCTTACGACTGACTGACTTACTTACTTACTAAATGACTGACTTACTTATTGAATGACTGATTGACTTTCTTACTAAATGACAAACTTACTTACTTACTGAATGACTGACTGACTTACTTACTTATATGAAAAATCATACCTGTGAATGAAGAACTCAGTGCTCGATTTCATAGATAAAGAAGGAAGGATGAAGAAAGACGTTTGAGAGAGGGAAAAACTGGAGAAAAATGTCAACAATGGAAATAAATTTCATGGAGCAAAAATACCCCAAAAAATGTTACTTTTTCATGTAAAAATATTATCTTTTAGTAAACATTGGACTAAAAAACAACAAATAAGTTTGTTCCACTAATATTTTTTTTTCCAATAACACAAAAAAAGCATGCATACCCAAGATAACACCAAGAGTTTTGAAATAAGTTATGATGAGAAATCATACCTGAAACCCTAAAATCCATGGATCAGTTTCAAGGATGAGGAAGTTAACAGCAAGAACATGAAATGAAGTTATAAGAAAAATCATATTTGACGTGGAGTTATAAGAAAAATCATACTTGATGTGATGAATTTATATGAAAAATCATACATATGAATGAAGAACATAGTGCCCGATTTCATAGATGAAGAAGGAAGGATGAAGAAAGACATTTGAGGAAGAAAAAAAAACTGGAGAAAAATGTCAATAATGGAAGTGGAGAGAGGTAAGAAAAATGAATGAAAAGGGGAGTGAAACGTTTAGAATGAGAATGGAGAGAGAGGGGTATGGAAAATTAAAGCAAAAATTTGTAAAAACAAATTTAACCCTTAAATGTCAAGTGTCGGTAATTTAGAATGTCTATTGTTGTAATTACATCAGCCCCTTCTACAATCTTTTCTACAATAGGAGTTACATCAACCTTCTTCCTTATGCATTCATTTTTTATCCTATTTTGTCTAGCATGTCCTCTCATCAAACACAACATTTTCATATTTGCATCATAAAGTTTATTCTATTGTTGCCATTTTATTATAAATATTCAATTACATATAACATTGCAAGTCTCTTACAATGGTGTAATAAAACTTGTCTTTAAGCTTGGGCGATACATTTTCATCACAAATGACATCTAAAACACTTTATCATTTCATTCAAACCGATTGAATCTTATGGTTCACATTTCCATGTGAATTATGGTTCACATTTTTGTGGATTTCCATTTGAATCCTAAGATGTTAAGACCACCATTTGATAAAATAAGCTAAACCATGGCCAAGATTGCCAAGAAAACCACCCCATTGAAGTTTGACGATTAAGTGACGGGAAGAGTCTATTGGCGTAGCGTGGAAACAGATTTTGATTTTCAACTTCAATTGTGGTGGAGTAACCAATATGTTTCAAACATGTGTTATTTGGGATTACGTGTCATCAGGAGTAGGCCCACACTTATTGGGAAAAAAACACAGTTGTACAACCAGGATCAATTATTCATATTCTTATCCCAAAATAATGTTCCGGTATCATTGAAAATAAAAATTTTAAAAATATAAAATAATATTTTTATACTATATGGAAAATTAATTGATTTAAAACATTATAATATAATCATTTTAGGATACATAATCTCTCATTATACCCTAACATAACTTGTTTCCCCAAAACTCTTGTTGCTTATCTTCACAAACCATATATATTGTCACACGCCCTCTAATCCATCCTCATGTCACCATTTCTTCCCCAAACATTTTATTCTTTTGGGTGGTATACGCAAAAACATACTTAATAATCTATCATTAACTTTTTTAATAATTATATATGTATCAATAAAATTTATCTATAAAATTTTGATGATATCTTGACAGATATAAATCACATGTCTCATTCTTTGTCTCATTTTCTATCACGGACCAATCAAAATTTCACTTTTTGTTATTTTTAATTTTTTTATTTATTATTTTATATATGTAGCAACATTGTGATTAGTTGGATACATGGAATAAGACAGAAAATAGGACAGTGATAGGAATTAATATCTAATTATAGGTAGAAAATTCATCAACACACTTTTTTAAATGTTAATTATTATTTTGTTTAAACTCATCAACACACTTCAGCTTATGCTGTGCTTTTCCTCGTTCATTAACTCAAGTTACTTGTAACTGTATTAATTGCTTCGCGCGTTAAAAGACAGAGAGATAAGAAGAGAAAAATGGTGTTGTTTTAATAGAAGAAGAGAGAGACAAATGCTATGTTTACTTGCTTCCCACGTTTTCCATCTGCAATACCTCATTTTCTTCATGCGTACAAGCCATCATTGTGAAACAAACGATTGATATCAACACACATCCACATTCCTTCCTTCTTTTTTCTCTCTTTAAGCTTCTCCATTCCTTTCCCTTTATCTTTCACTTTCCTCTTTCTACAAAAAATATAAACAAAACACAAAACCCCAACCCTTTAGTTCAACCCATTCTCATTGTCATTGTCCACTATATCTTATCTTCTTCAATCGCTTTCAAAGGTTTCAACTTTCCTAAATTCTCAATCTGGGTCTCTTTCATTTCTCATTTTATTTTGCTTATCTGTTATCACTGCGATCGTTAAATTTTCTTATGCATGCAATTTTATGAGATAGCTAGAACTCATTGGTTATTTGTTTAATTTGTTTTTGAAGTTTGTAGTTTTACTCTTAAATGTTTTAGAGGTTAATCTGATAGGTTGAGGTTTTCTTTTATCAGTTGCACCCAAAAGGCCAGAATCACATAGAACTTTCACTTTATTGATTGTGCAAGGAATCGTTGTTAGGGGTTCTGAATTTAAATTGAGTGTGTTCGTTTTTTCTTATTAGATTTAGTTAAATTGATGCAATGGGAAACCATATGAGCAAGAAAGTCCCTGAAACTTCGTCTGCTATGAACCTCGATACTGAATTGCACTACAGCACTGAATTGAGTTCTTATGAGGCTGCTTGCAAGGTTGATGCTGATTTGCAGTCTTTTGACACCACGCTTCAAGCTCGAACAAATCAGGTTATCAATTCACTTGTGGTCGGGGTTGAAGTTCGATCCCTTTCCTTCGATTCTCTGAAACAAATAACAGAGTGCCTATTGGAGATGAACCAGGAAGTTGTCAAAGTAATATTGGATTGCAAGAAAGATATATGGAAAAGTGAAGAATTGTTTGAGCTAGTTGAAGAGTACTTTGAGAATAGCTTGCAGACTTTAGATTTCTGTACTGCATTGGAGAAGTGCCTAAAGCGAGCTCGGGATAGCCAGTTGCTTATCCTTGTGGCTCTTCAACAGTTTGAAGAGGAGACGGGATCAAGGGACAACCGCTTCACGAAGACATTACAGGAGTTGAAGAATTTTAAGGCAGCTGGTGACCCTTTCACTGAAGAATTCTTTGAAATCTTTCAATCAGTTTATAAGCATCAGATACTCATGCTGGAGAAGCTGCACCTCAAGAAAAACAAGCTTGATAAGAAGCTAAAATACATCAGTTCTTGGAGGAAGGTGTCAAGTATGATATTTGTAGCTACATTTGCTGCTGTCTTGATATGCTCGGTTGTAGCAGCAGCCATCGCTGCTCCACCTGTTGCCGCTGCTATTGCTGCTGCAACCTCAATCCCGATCGGTTCAATGGGAAAGTGGATTGATTCACTTTGGAAGAACTATGAAGATGCATTGAAAGGACAGAAAGAAGTAATTAGTTCAATGCAGGTTGGTACTTATGTTGCTATAAAGGACTTGGACAACATCCGTATTCTCATCGATCGGCTAGAAATTGAGATTGAATCTCTAATGCATAATGTGGATTTTGCCATTGAAGAGGAAGCTGTTAAGGTTGCAATAGAGGAGATTAAGAAGAAGCTTGGAGTGTTTATGAAGAATGTGGAAGATTTAGGAGTCCAAGCTGATATGTGTAGCCGTGACATTAGGAGGGCAAGGACTGTGGTTCTACAAAGAATCATAAAGAATCCACACAACTGAACTTCATCATCTTATTGTTATTTGTTGGAGAATACATCTTTTTCAGTAATGTTGTATATTTTGAATTTTCTTGATTTGTAGCTATCATGGATCCATGCTCAATTGGATTCTTGTTGAGCATAATAATCAGACATATTTTGAATGTCAGGCCAGCTATAATTTGTTATTCTCTTTAGATAATAGTGTGCTAATGTATATATTTATTTATTATTTTATTGCCATCTTTTAGTTATATTCTGTTATGTTATATGAGTTATTAGTATGTACCAAAAGAAATATTTGACTCATGAGTCTATATATCTTGAAATATATTTAAATGGTGTACTCCTTTATTCTCAAATTAGCATTAAAAACTAACCATGATTGCATTAAGTATTCATGGCAAAATGGACAATGTATTCGTTTGTCCGTCAAGCTTGATGACATTTCTATTGGACAATGCAAACGATCTGCTAGCGTAATGTAAGAAAAAATATTTAAATAAATTAAGATGAAATGTGATCTAATGGCTAAAAAAGTGATGTAATATTATTGTTCAACTTCATTTAAAATATCAAAGTTTTTTTAAATTTCTCTCTCTTCAATTACTCTATTTAACTAAAAAAAAATTATGAATTTTTTTAATTATATATCAGACTGCCCATTAACTTATTTTAAAATGGAAATCACATACAACTTTGTACATTAAACAATATATGTATACCCATACCCACTTAAATTTTGCAGCCTTTTGCATGCAGAGACTATCTAGACGGTAGACTATTATCTTATGAGTCACAGAAGAGAGTTTAAGAAAGAAATTTGGTCAGGTTCAATAAAGTATAGTATATATTTCCAAATGTTACATATATGACATTGGAAGATGGAGAACATGTATTTCCCCATGTTCACCATCCAAACATGACCTACACGTATTTCCCACTGCACATGCATCATTGTTTTGTTTGTACCCGCACAAGGAATAGAAAATTGATGCTGCCTTTTACCAAAACATAGCATGCTTGTTACAAATGTTACTCTGAAAAATTGGGTGTGAAAATTGAACACCTAACAACCCAAAAAAGGTTAAGTATTAAAAAGGCAGATGCATATTTGATGCTCCTTACTTTCTAACTAAAAATATAATGTTACTTAGAAGTCACTACCTATATTCATACTCTGTATACTTCTCTTAGTTTGATGATATTAAAGAGGTTATTGAAATGATCAGACCAAAAATGGTTTTATAAGTAAGGACAATGGCCACAGAATTGTGACCAGAGACTATCCAAAAAAATCATAGGTGTGAAGGTTGAAACTTGAAAGCACCAATGGTGACCAAGGTTTACATCAATATAAATACACATATGTCTAAACATTTACCCCTTAGAAAACTAGTGAGAAACACAATAACTATCAGCCAAAATATTATCATATTAATCAGACCAACTTCTTAATAAGGAGAAGTCACATGTAATAGCAAGACAAATCTGGAATTACAACCAAAATAAGGCATGAATCTCAAACTGGCAATGGAGGCAATTAGATCACTTCTTCAAAAAGCCAAGAATTGGCTGGGGACGAATATTAAAATATGCAGCCGGAACCAAATAAGCACAGACTAAAGACACATACAGTTTAAACCAGGCAGAGAAAAAAGTGTAGTACATGCATGTGCTGGTCAACATTAAAACGACAACACAATTCAAAATGCTCTTCCCAGCAGAGAGGTCCCTTTCTGTTGCTTGATCAGGGAACTGACCGTGAGCTTGAAAAATGGACAGCAACTGGTCCTTATAACGGAATCTTTCTACCAGCCACTTTGACATTTCATCTTCAGAAACTGGGATACTATCATGAGGAAATCGGCTAATATGAATATGAACTTCAGCAGGAGCCAGCCCAAAGACATTGTCCAAGAAAGATGGGCAGCGGTATTTGTAGCCAATGGTAACATCATAGACTGCAATGAAAAGTTTAAAGAATCTCAGTGGAAGGATAATTTGAAATTATGATTGTATCTGTACAATTTTACCATTCTCAACCTTCCATTAACTTTATATCATTGCAATAGACAGGTTTCATTCATTCTTTTATCTGAAAAGGGCAAAGGACTCCATATTTATAACTCAAATCAATGGCAAAAGTACTTTTGCTTGACACAGGCTAGATGATATAGGACAGATGACACCGCTGCAGACCCCATCAGTCATAGCAAGAGAAAAGTAGAAATCGAGTAAAAGGGCGACATACTGCATGAGGCTCCTATCTAGTGGGTCTGGTAAGGGCAAATATACTAAGTCTTACCCCGGAAAGCAAAGAGACTATTTCCAGAATTTGAAACTATTACCTCTGAGTCAGTAAGCAACAACTTTACTGTTTGTCGAGGCTTATTATTGATAAAAGTAGAAATTCAGTGATGCACAAATTTTATGGATAACTGTAAGGACTAACTATTGATAAAACTAATGTCACATACTTAACTAATAGTTATATAAACATAAAATAAAGAAAGCCATGACAACCTGCATCCAGGGAGCCCCTTAACTCTTGAATACAGATGCAGAAACCCTTTGTCTTTGGAAGTAAAACAGTAGTTAGGATTGGTAGCCCATTTTCAGCTGCATATTTTTGATTCCGGAGGCACTTCTGCTCACTACACGGAGAAAAAGATAGGTCGCGAGAAATTGTTAACAGAAAACACAAACAAAACTGCATATCTTAATATCAACTCGAACTGAGGATGAAGAAACTCATGCTTCAAAGTCGCCATTTGAAAAGCGGTGACAGGAAATTTTGTTTCTCACTGATGTTTCAAGAGAAAACCATGAGTCTAAAAAAAGGAAGCTGACTTTTTTTCTGGAATCATGATGATCATAGGCAAACATATGTATCGGAGATATAAGCTAATTATAAAAGGGAAGGGTAATAAAATGAAAAACTATTGGAATGTGACTTACGTAAAATCAGTGCCTTCAGGGAAAAGAGCAAGCCAGAGAGGATCTCGCGGATCCTTGAATGTAGAAAGCATATGGTGCAAGGTTGACTTATCGGCCTCCCACTTCCTTTCCACCGGGATGAATTCCAGTATGTGAAATGCCCAACCAAAAATTGGAAGTTTCATCAAGCTGCTCTTAAGTATATACCTTATGTATCCAAGGCATCCCTTCCTTGAGGCGAAATCCCATAAATACATCCAATCAACCTCAGTTCTATGATTTGCAATCAGCAGAATCCGCTCTCTTGAAGGAACAGTGTCTCCAGAGAACACAACTTTAGTCCTGTTGATCTTTTCAAATAGAAAAGGCCACAAAGCTAGCCAAGCACCAAAGAATACGGAGGTTGCTTTCCTGCTGTAATTAATGCTAAAAAACCGTACTACGGTAGCGCTAATAAAGCCAAAGAAGAATAACATTACAAATGCTGTTGAAAACATCACCAGTAGACACACCAGACCCCTTAGAACTCTCAATGGAGTTAGAGCCTGATGTTTTGCTTCAAATGTGAAATTTCCAGGTTTATGAACTGCCATATTATGCTATAATAAAAAGGACAAAAGGAGTGTACAAAAGTGAAATAGCTTCACTGCCTCTTCAAGATTTACCTCCTCGAGGAATTAACATATAAGATCTTAAAAATAGTCTGGCAAAACAGGATATCTTTATATAAAATATTGCTCTGGCCTCCGGGCTTCTCGTACTGATGCAGACCAAAAATTAGTGGACTTTGGTCGAGGATCCCGTATCTTTACCCTGAAGAAAGACAGGAAGAACTTTTTGATATCAGGTAGTATGAGAAATAAAAGCAGAGAAAAAAAGCACACATTTATTAAAGAAAGCCAAAGCATATCTAACAGGATAAGGAGAGGCAAGTTTATGTTGAATTTATCAGCACATGGCAAATAAAATGTGGCGCCGCTTAAAAAGGCTACACCTCAATTATTTGAAGTCCAAAAGGTTCAAGGAGTAAATAAGTTGTGTTCTTAAGAAAAATAAACCCTCCCATGATATCATGTATAAGGAAAGTCTTTTTCAAAGCAAAGGAAGGATGCAAGGGTTATCCTTGCTTTCCTGTTGGGTTAAAATCGTTCAATTGTTTGACACCCGCACAGGAGACCAGAGTACCTACAATGTGTTAAGAGTAGCAAAGGAATGATTTTGTTATGATGCAAAAGGAATTTGCTGTGGTGAGAATCAAATGCCTTTGCTATCATGAAAATTTAAAAATAACACCATTGTTTGTTTGGGTTGGAGAGCATAAAAATCCAAAAACTGGTTGATACACCAAAATTGAGATTCCACACCAAATTACAAAGTTACACACATGTAGCCAAATTCATGACTAGAAGGCATCTTTTCCTATAACTTTCCTGTGATCCATACCATAAAGCATCATGAAAGTCCAAATGTAAACCAATTCATGTTCCAGCTAAAAAGGAAAGAAAAACACAACTACATCTTTCAATCACAGACATGTTTAACATCAACTAGAGAGAATTAAAAACATGCCAGAAACTCATAAAAGGTAATGCATCCTATGAACATGATCCTAACTACGATCCCAGCAAAATACATGATCAACTACAAAACAAAGCCACATTATGCAAATAGCAAGGCCTCCATTTTTGTCTTCTCTATTCCGTGGAGTAACAATTTATTAAGCTCCAGTTTCCGGTGGAAAAATGTGGATACTGTTGAGACAACCCACAGAAAGGAAAGACATGAAAAGCAGAGATCTTTAGGAGAAAAAGAGGTTTTAAGGTTTGAAACAGAGCAGTAATATATGGAAAAAACCAAACTTTGGAGGAGTTAAGGTATGAAATAGTGAAGAATGAAGTTAAAGCTCATGTTTTTGCTTACCTTAGTTCAACATTGAGATCATGAAAACAGAAAGAAAAGAAATGGGAATGAAAAAAATGAGGAGTTGTAAAGAAAAGGGAAAGAAGTGAAGTGTTCTTTTAGTTGAACAGTTAGATTGGATAGAGGTTAGAAGTAAGGTCTAGATTCTTGTGCTGTTTCTGCAATAATGGTACTCTCCTCTATTGTTTCCAGGTTCAAATAATAATAATTTTTTTGAAACAAATTATATATTTTCAACAAATATTTGATGGTGTAAGATTAAATTTAGTATATATTATTATATAAATAAATTTGGTGACATAATTTTCAACATCAACAACAAAAATGGGGACATAAATAATGAATATGGGGAAAACTGCAAATGTGTGTAAAAGCTTGCCACCTTCTTTTACGGCAAGGGGATTCCAATGAATTTTTATTTTAGAGTAATGTTATATTATCTTACTAAATCCTACTATTAATCCTTCTACCCATAAAAATATGACATATATCACATATTTATTAGTGATTAGTTTATAAGCGATATATATCACTTTCTTGTAGGCATGAGAATTTAGTATGATGAAATTTTATTTTAAATCAAGCGTCATTAAAATCATGATGGCAACTTGAAAAAGTAGTCAATGGTGTCCTGAGTAAATATTTTGAGAAACAAAATAACAACTTCACAAATTAAATTGTTTTTTAATAAAATTAATTTAGTTTCTCACAATTTAACTCATCTTTTGTACTGAACTTATCTCACGTGAATTTTAGTTAAAAATATAAAGTTCATTAATTATTTTTTACAATATAAAAGAAAAAATGCTAAAATATGTTGCACCATTCAGGCTAATTATACTCTTTTGTTCATTCAATTACTTATTCCTTTATACATTCAATAATAAAATCTATATTGAGTGATTTGTGTATTCATTAATTGCATTCAAAAATAAAAATATTCATTGATTGACTTATGCATTCATTCATTGTATTCAAAAATAAAAATCTCCAATGATTGGCTTATGCATTCATGCATTCAAAAAGAAAATTTCATATTGGTTGACTTATGCATTCATTCATTGCGTTAAAAATAAAAATCTTCACTAATTAACTTATGCATCCATTCAAAGAGAAAATTCTTCATTTATTGGCTTATGCATTCACTCAAAAGAAAACACATCATTCATACATGCATCAACTTATTCATCAAACGTACATGCATTCATTATTCATACACTCTTATACTCATTTATATATTCATTTATGCATACCCGCATATAAAAAATAAGAAAATACATTATACATATCATTCTTTCACTTATTTATATATTCATTCATTCACTCATGTAACAAAAATATAAGTCAAACGTTCATTCATTCATGTAAAAATATATATAACTTAAATATTTATTCACTAATTCATTCATGAAGAAAAATTCAGCATTCATTGCCTTACACTCTCATGCTTGTATAAAAAAAGAAAAAAAAATATAATTCATAATTACATACACATACATTCATCAAAAATAAATAAATCATTCAAACATTTTATCTCATACATTATTATATTGCATTCATTGTCAAAAACCTCTTATATGATAATATTTTATAAAATCCCTAAAATAAAATAAAATAACTATTTGTAATTAAATTAATACTCATTAATAAAAAAACATTTTTAAAAAATAATTAAATATCATCACCAATTGAAATAGTAATGAGATTTCCTTATTAAAGTGATCATTGATGAAAATTATATATATATATATATATATATATATTAAAGTTATATGATATTACCATAAATGCATATATAAATATAATTAATATTTTGGGATTAATCAAAAATGAATTAGAGTCGCAAAAACGCTTATCATCCTCAAATCATATTCGAATGGTCGCACTAATATTAATAAAGTCTTTTTTTTATAAATAAATATGAAATACAACCTTTTATAAAAAAATCTAAAAATTATCAAATACATCAAGGATGGAGGGATGATCTTTCATTACTGTTTCTTTTCATCAACTCATCATTTGGACGGTTTCACTACACCGCTTCTTTTTCTAATTAAAATACACAACCAACAATCATTTTTCAACTAAAGAACTACGTAATCTTGATTCTATTAATAGGGATACGTATGATCAATATTTCACATTGTCAGATACAAAAAAAAATTATGTCACCTCTAATAATTAATATTTTAAAAGTATAAAATATGTCAAATAACTCAGTGAGGGGTACCGCTTAAAGCATGTAGATAATGTGCTAATACATTCCCTAATCCGTAACCGACTCCCAAATCTGGATATCAGAAATCCAAAGCCCAATGCAACTGAGCTAAAAGATTTTTCTACATTTTTGACCATAAAATGTAGTAATAACTCTAAGGAAATCGTGCGGCTCTTGATATCATTTGTTTCACCCACATGAAGGACAATGGTTCTTTTACTAATGTATTTAAGAGCTATATTATTAGTATTTATTTTTCATATTAATAATTTATTTTTATATTTTAACAATATATATCATCTTATCATCCATTCATATTATTACTGAATCACTTCAGTTTTTTTATGTTGGGCTTAATTTCCTTAGACAGGCTTTTCTAGCTGATAGGTTGGCTACTGTATTCCCAAGCCCCCTATAATTTTGGGTTTGCTTTTTATTTTGGGCTTATACCTGTGATTCTCAATAAAATGGTCCTCGTTAGTTAGTTGTTAAGAAAATGATCATATATTAGTATCCTAATTTAGTTTAGGATACGTAACTGTTTCTTACGCTAATGTCAATCTTTGATCTTTTAATCAATTTGAGGATATCATGAAACCTTATACCAGGTCGATCATACATTAGCATAATATATTCATTTTAAATACAATAAAATAAAACAATAAATATTATTTCTTAACCAATGAATATGTGGCTCATGTAAACATTTAAATACACTTATGAATTATGCTACAAACAAGCTAAATCAAGACTAAAATAATATATAGATTAACAATATATGAGTTTTTTGTGGTATAAGTTCATTTATTTTCATTTTCAATTTTCACATATAGATATTAACCTGAAATAAAATAAAAAATAATTTTGTATATAAAAAGGGAAAAGCAAATGAAGCAGCAAGTGTTGGAGAGTGTAAAGTCGTTGCTCAGCAATGGAGATCGATTTCAATGAATACCAATTACGATGTGAACTCCATGGCCACGAAGACGATGTAAGATAATATATTCAATTATTGTTATATTAACATATATTGTTCTTCAATTTTATTCTATTTCATTTTGTTGTTAATTGCTTGAACAATGAACTGAAACTGAATCAGGTTCGTGGAATATGCATTTGCGGCAACGACGCCATAGCGACGTCGTCCAGGGACCGAACGATTAGGTTTTGGTCTCTTGATTCTTCCGATAAGCGCAAGTTAGCGTGTTCCAAAATTCTGTTAGGGCACTCTAGTTTTGTGGGACCCTTGGTATGGATTTCACCTAACCAAGAGTTCCCACAAGGTGGGATTGTATCTGGTGGAATGGATACACTTGTGTTGGTATGGGATTTGAAAACTGGAGAAAAGGTTCACACACTCAAGGGACATCAATTGCAGGTTACTGCCATTGCATTGGATGATAATGGAGATATCATATCTTCTTCTGTTGATTGGTGGGTTCATTTTTTATTATTATTTTATTTTAGTCGGAAATTACATTGATCACTCACGATGTTTAGCTTAATTATACTCGGGGTATCATTCTTGTTTCAAAAGCTACACTGACCTTACTAATTGCAGTTATTGTCATTGCATGGTAAGTGTAATGATGACTAGATTTATTGGGGATTTAGGGATGTCGAGTGTAATTAAGTCAAACCAGATGTTAGTGTAATTTCTCATTTATTTTAATATCACTGATGTTGCATTCCTTGTTTCATAGTTTGGATGAGATGAAATGTAACGTGTTGAACTCCATTTATACAACGGTAGCTCTGTTTATGCTTATTTGCTATCTGAATTTCTTATGCAGCACCTTGAGACGGTGGAGGAATGGGCAATCTGTAGAGACGTGGGAGG
Source organism: Lupinus albus (assembly GCA_009771035.1). Classification (NCBI taxonomy): domain Eukaryota; kingdom Viridiplantae; phylum Streptophyta; class Magnoliopsida; order Fabales; family Fabaceae; genus Lupinus; species Lupinus albus. The sequence goes on from CM019999.1 coordinate 1,419,420, forward strand.
CTCATAAGGCACCTGTCCAGGCAGTTATAAAGCTACCCTCTGGCGAGATTGTTACAGGTATCATCATTAATTGTTAACCCTATTTCTTGAAGATTTTTTCATGGTTTATTGTCATGCTTCTAAGGGTGCATAAAGAACTTATTTAGTTATTCAAAAGTAAGCTAAAAAGAGTTTATATGAAGGTCATAATTTTTTTCATAAGCTTTTTTTCATAAGCTTATTTTCACAAGCTCTTCTCGTAAGTTCAAATAAGCTTCTACAAGCTCTTCTGAACACCCCGAGTAAGTATTTGAACTTGGTGTTCTGAAGATCATGTATGTCATCCCTTCTTGCTATGTTAAAACCTTCTATTCTGGCAGGCGGTATTGGAATGGTACTCAGTGTTGTTGACTTATATTCTCACATGTTGTAGGTTCAAGTGACACTACTTTAAAGCTTTGGAAAGGGAAAACTTGTTTACACACTTTTGATGGACATGCAGGTTTGCTTTTCGATCTTTAGACATACATTTTTATTTTTTATTTTGTCACCAATTTATATTTGTTTTTGTAAGTTTGTGTCATACATTTCCTTGGATGGTGAGGAATGGCAGAATATGGTTTTGAAGTTCAAATTATTTGTGTGGTATACTTGTGAACTGATTTTATTTTTCAATGAACCATTTTCTTAAATTGGTCGTTTTCTTTTAAAACGGTTTGTCCCTTGCAATTTGTAGAAGGTCAAAGAGGTCTTATCAATTATGTTGTCTTGGGAACATATTTTTGCAGCCATATGTTTTTATATTCTTTTATGCTATTATGGGCTACATTTATTCATTTCCTTTCTGGTTTCACTGTCTTAATATAAACTAATGTCGCTGTGAAAATGCCGTCGGCCTTTGAGAATAATGCAGATACAGTTCGAGGCTTGGCTGCGATGTCTGGTCTTGGAATCTTATCTGCATCACATGATGGGTGGGTTCATTTCTGCTCTCACTCCTCTCGATCTAATTACTATTGAATCCCTGGTTCTGTATCAGGAAATGTACACATATCCTGTTTGACTTGTTTCCATTACTACAGCTCTCTCAGATTATGGGCAGTAAGTGGTGAAGTATTAATGGAGATGGTTGGTCATACTGCAATTGTTTATTCAGTTGATTCACATGCATCAGGACTTATTGTCAGTGGCAGCGAAGATCGTTTCGCAAAAATATGGAAAGGTGATGACAGGTTTCTTTCTATAGAGATGATCTGTCATTGGAATATTATCTGCTTATATTGCTCAAGTGGTTATGCACAATACTTTTGACTTTCATACCTCTGGTTTATTTTGAGTGCATTGGTGGTCCGTCTTCACAAAATTTCTAGGGAGTCTTTTTGGTTGTTTGGTCTCATTCCGTTCCTTAAGCTAGGCCTATAGTTTTATGGAACTGCTTGACATCTGCTGACTGGCCTCTCTAGTCAGCTGCAACTTCCACAATTCATATTTTCAATATTAACATTTTGGGTTATGTCAATGTCCACCATTGTTTCAAATTTCAACTTACTCCTGTTTTTTTAACTTCTAAACAAGGTTTAAGCTTTTTTTTTTAAAAAGAAATTGGGTACAAGTTTTATTTTGGAGTATCATGTGATAAGACTCTCCCCTTCCATGTCCACTTTTCAAAGTTGCCATATACATGAAGCTTCTGAGGTTGTAAGCTGCTCTAAGGCATCAATTTTACTTCATATAGTCAGTACTTTTGGTTTTTTGCCACAACTTTTGTAACTTGTGGCTTGTTATTACTGTCTATTTTTTCTTCAAAATTTTCAGATGGAGTTTGTGTTCAGAGCATAGAACATCCTGGTTGTGTATGGGATGCAAAATTCCTGGAAAATGGGGATATCGTGACAGCATGTTCAGATGGTACTGTACGCATTTGGACTGTACATCAGGATACTGTTGCTGACCAGCTAGAGCTTGATTTATATACTTCAGAACTCTCTCAATACAAAGCTAGCAGGTATGGTTCTTTATTGTCTATCATAATGTGATTCTACTGATATTGACCTTTGAAAACCCTTTGGCAAATTATAGATTGCCTACATCGCAAATGTTAGGTAGTTATATGTGCCTGCTACTTCCATGACACACCACCTTCTCCTTTTCTTGTCTGTCCACGTTGTAAATTTCTTACTTGTAGTTTGGGCTCTGGATATATATGGTTTGTTCTTCTTTGATGAATAAATAATTTTTTTCCTGGGAATATCTAACCACTGTAAATCCACACGTGCTCCATTTTTTTAATAAAATTTAAACTTGTAGATTATGTCATGCTTGGATTAATTATTTCTTGCTACTACTTGTGAACTTAGCTTGATCTGTTAATTTTTGATAGAAAGAGGGTTGGAGGATTGAAATTGGAAGAGTTACCTGGCTTGGATTCACTGAAGATCCCAGGTATAGTTTCAATTGTTTCCTTTTCAAACGTCATTTAATTCAGCATAAGCTTTGCCCCCTACCATTGTGCTACGTTGTTGAGTGGGTTGGAGTGGGGGAGATAAGCTGTTGCTGTTTGTCATGGTTTCTGTTTTAATCATCTTCCATTTCTGAACAGGAACTAGTGATGGCCAAACAAAAATAGTTCGGGAGGGGGATAATGGGGTGGCATATGCATGGAACATGCCAGAGCAGAAGTGGGATAAAGTAATTTCCTTACCTCATTCTCCATGAGCTTTTATCTATATAAGAGGAAAAAACTAACAAATTTAGTTTCTAATCATTATATTGTCTCTATTTCCCTTAACCTGTGTAACTAAACCCTACAGTCAAATTTCAAGTTGCAGTGACACGTGTAAATGATATATATGATTATTTTTTATTAGAAATTTATGTTTCCCTATAGATTGGTGAAGTTGTTGATGGACCGGAGGAATCAAGTCGTCCTTTCCATGATGGTGCTCAGTATGACTATGGTCAGTTTCCTATGTTCCCCCCGGCAGAGTTGATTAGGGTTGACTTTCATCACACATTTCTTATAAAATTTACCTCTGTCTGTTCAGTGTTTGATGTGGATATTGGAGATGGTATGCCTACCCGTAAGTTGCCGTACAACCGATCAGGTACACCTTTTCATTGTGAGGTTTTGCTAATTTGATAACTATAGGCATCTAGGGATTATCTCTTGTGCCACAGCAATGAATGTTATTGTCTGATTTGTCTGTGTGTTTTGGCATAATGAACCTTCCCCTGACTTTTCGAGAGTTGATAAAAACATAATATTAACCGTTTATTTCAATAAATAGTTTGTGTAATTTTAGGCGTACCATATAATTTCATTCTGGGTCCTCAGAGTAGTAGATAGTTTTATTTATATTCTAGTAGATAGTAAGGATTCTGCTTTTGCTTATTCCCTAAAGTTTGGAGCTATTGTACTTTTAAGATAGCATAGAAGAGAATGTGGCAAGCTATTCAAATATACTTTTACTGTAATTGTTTGCTTTGTGAATGTAAGATACAGTCTTGCAACTTGCCTACTTGCTGGGGCTTAGGGGTATGGATTAGGTTTCTAAGACTACTGATTGATGTAAAGATCCTGTCATGAACCAACTCTCCCAAATGCTTAAGATGCTGGCTGGAGGCACATGTTAATGACATTATGATATTTCTAACAATGACTCCACTTGCAAGAGCCTTTGGGCTTATTACGACTTTTATTTAGAAGAAGGGGGGCAGCAAGGATTGAACCCATGACCACGTGGTCATTGAGGCTATGTTATCATGTAATGAACCATCTGTTTCAAAAGCTCAAGTTGTTGGGTGTAGGCACGTGAATGTCTTTATTTTATTCCTAAACTTGGCACACGTTTTCTTGATTTCAAATAATTTTTGTTTGTAAATGATAATATTTTAACTAATAAAGCAAATTGCAAGATGTCTCCAGATAACCCATATGACGTCGCTGACAAATGGCTCCTCAAGGAGAGTCTCCCTCTTTCCTTCCGTGAGCAAATCGTACAGTTCATACTTCAAAATACTGGACAAAAGGATATTACTTTTGATTCTTCATTTCGTGATCCCTATACTGGCTGTAAGTATAATACTTGTCTCTTTTCAATAAAAAGTTGATGGTGATCAATGAGGTCTATTAGTGTTGCAAATTGCAATCCTCCGTTTTTACTTTATGGCTTTTGTATTTTTTCTATTTCAGCCAACGCTTACATACCAGGACAATCTTCAAAAGTGTCTGGTAATCATCTTATTTTGTCCCGCATTCATTCCATCATTCCATGCTGTATCATGTGCTTGTACAACTCATACCCGATTGTGATTTTAATATTATTTGTTTTCATTGATAGATGTTTCTGCAAAACCTACTTTCAAGCATATTCCTAAGGTTTGCTTTCGTACACTTTGCTTTGGAAGTTGCTTATGCCTTTAGTCTTAACACACTATATTCGGTGTGTTCTAACTTTTAAAAGTTTCATGTAAACTTAAAATATTAGCACATGGCCTTATATTAACATATTCAAAAAGGAAATTCTAGAGTTTATTCTTTACTATGATTGTGGTCTACATAACCCTGCGTGTCAAAGATAAAGAGCAGGGAAGGATTCTCACAGATGTTACTGGTGGACCTTTGCTTATTTGAATTGCAAATAGGTTTTCTCTTCAGGAAGATTGCTTGATGAGTTCCTAACTTGCTATATGAACTAATGTGTTCTTTCTCTCTTAATACAATCAACTTATGCATTCTTTGTAGCCTGACTTTTTTTTAATGTTATAAGAAGACAAATTCTCGAACAGGCCAAAATATTATCTTTATACAATGTAGCTTATTCTACAAGTAATTTGATCCTACTGGGAAGTGAGTAGTGCTAAAAGTAGTCTAGTTCTTCAAATCTTTTTTATTATGACTGAAGCCAATGTTGAAATCTCCTTTACTACAGCTTCTTAATTTTTTCCCCTCTTAAATATTATTGTGTAATTTGGTAACTCATCCTAGTGCTCATTTATGTTTTCAGAAAGGGATGCTTGTTTTTGATGCAGCTCAGTTTGATGGGATCCTTAAAAAGATTACTGAGTTCAATAATGCTCTACTATCTGACCAGGTACGGTACATGATTGTAATTTTTGTCCTTATTAATGTCATACAAAATGTTGAAAACATATTCCGTTGGTAGAGGAAACTTAAGTTTATGACATATATATGAACCCATCTGCAATAGTGAGGATTGGTGAACTTTTCAAATCTTTCATAGCTGCTTTATCTATGTTAGTTCCAAACTCCATATTCTTATATACCTGTTGATTATACGATCACATTGGTTGAGGTTGACTGTTAAAATACCTTCTTATGTTTAGACATGTGATCTACTTGTTATATTAAACATAAATCTGACTTGCTGCTCCCTCGGTCACTCCTTTTGAAAAAATTGTGAGTGAGTTGTGCATTTTATATTATTGGTCGCCATAATTGCTATGTTTAAGAACAACACACCTGCATGTTTTAGCAAGCATGCCTCACTTTTTTTATTGTTATGATTCTATATGAATTCAAATAATGAATTCTCTCAGTAACTTCACTAACTTGGTTCTATTGTCAATCTCATATAGGAAACACAGAACTTGTCTTTGACTGAGCCTGATGTTTCCAGACTGGGTTCCATTGTTAAAACTCTGAAAGATACTTCATATTACCATTCTAGTAAATTTGCAGACTCTGATATCGCCTTGTTACTGAATTTACTTCAGTCGTGGCCACTCAAAATGATATTTCCCGGTTAGTTGTAATTTCTGGGTTTTATCTTTTGTATTGTTCTTTTTCTTTTATTGGCACTTCATAAAATTTTCAGTTGTACCTTGGCTAAACAAAAACCATCAAAAGAAATTTGTTTCACCATATGCTCCTTAATCAGTAAACTTCTCTAATCTTTTGGATAATTGTTTTGCTTACCTTTTCATTTTGTGCTTTGCATATGCAGTCATCGATATTTTAAGGATGATAGTTCTTCATCCTGATGGGGCTACTAACCTTCACAAGTATTTTGAAGCTAAAAATGGTATCAACATTGGCATCCTTTTGTTTTTCTTTTGACATTAAATTATGAAAGGAATCAATTTAGTTCCATCTTTAGCATGTGAAATATGACTCCTGACACTCATTGAATTTTGGACTGGATTTTTCTTCCTACACCTTTCTGTTGAGGTGTAATGTTTTACTTATTTTCTTCTGTTATATCCAGATATACTAATGGAAGTGATTAAGAAAGTGACAGTAAATCCGACAATTCCTGCAAATTTGTTGACCAGCATTCGTACTATAACTAATCTCTTCAAGAATTCATGCTACTTCAGCTGGTTGCAAAAACACTGCAGTGAGGTTAGCTGTTAGAATCTCTTTGTTGCAATTTTTTTATGAGTTGGAGTAAAATTGAAGGACATGATATTAATTTATTGGAGAAGGCCAACATTGATTAGAAATTTCCTGTAACATTTTTGTGAATAAAAAGGTGCATAAACTCATCTTCTCTAATTAATGATATAGAACTTTCTATTGCTCTGCTTTCTTAACATTGCTGCTGTTATTAATTTCAACATATGCATAGGCCACACAAGCCCTTTTAATTTGCATACCGGCTCTCCTTTACATCACTGCTACAGTTATCAATTCATATCTTCATTGCTTTGGGACATTTTATCTTCCCTTTTTGGTGAAAACATTTCATATATGAAGGATTATATTTGACTTTGTCCATCTTACTTCTGTTCTTCTGAAAGTAAATGGAACTTGGTTGATTATTTGTTCTAAATGTGTTTGACTTGCAGATTCTTGATGCTTTCTCAAGCTGTAATTCATCATCAAACAAAAATTTGCAGTTGTCCTATTCTACCTTGATACTCAAGTAAGTCTTTTATTGACTGTAAGCTTTTGCACAATTATTTAGGGGAAAACCAACATGTGATGCATTATTGTTCTTTAACTCACATAATTTCACTACCAGTCCTTGTAGTTATATATAGGGCGGCCTAGTGCACAATGTCCCTTCTGTTGGGGTTTAGAGTTTAAAAGTTCCCTTTTATGATTTTTGAAATCTGATTCTTGTTACAAAAATAAAATAAAAATGATTTTCTTGAGTTAAAAAAGTGGAAGGGAGGGCAGTTCTACAGCCCTTGATTTTTCTTCTGTGCTCAACCCTACTTAACCCCATTACCCTTCTGCTAAGTGCTAAGTACAGATACTGAAGCAGTGGTGGCTTTTACATATTGAGATCTCTGTTCATGTTTCATTATTTTAATCATTGCAGTCATTTTCGTTTCACAATATTAAGAGTCCACAATGATAGCTTGCAATAACCTTTACTTATCATGCGATCCTCACAGTTATACTGTGCTATTGATTGAATCAAAGGATCAAGAAGGTCAATCTCAAGTTTTATCAGCAGCACTTGAGGTATGTCTTATGCTGTTATTTTTGACAATCTTATTCCATTAGGTGCCGTTGACTATGTGGGTGATGAATCCACCAATGCCATAGGATCTATATCAAAAACCTAAATTCCAATAATTCATTTAGGGTTGGGTCTTTTTAAATGCTTTCTTATAATTAGATTATCTTCCATTTGATCCACTTTCCCCTATCTCACGGAAACCTATATTTATATTCCCAAATGACTAAACCACTGACGGAAAATTTGTCTCCTCTGCTACTCTAGCTTTCTCCTTAATTCAATATCTTATCTTGCAAGTTGTATGTTGTACTCTATCCAGTCCTTCTCATAAGAGCCTTTTGGGTAGTTTCGCACAGATTATGAAAGGTGGATCATTAAGTTTGTCAATAATCATATGTAGTTTACCAAAATTGTCATTCATTAATGAAATTAAATCATTCTCTTTCCAAAATAAGGGTTTTTGCTAATAAATTCATTTATTGCACAAAGAACTTTGAAAAGGGTCCTAAAATAGGACCAAAACAAAAACCCCAAAAAGTCTTATAAAAAGCATCAGAGAGTATATTTTGCCTTCATAACATTGCTCAATCGCATCTTACTGCATTTCATTTACTCCATCCTTATTCCCACTTGAAAACAAATAAGTAGGAGGTGCGTAGTTGTTAGGCATTTCTAGATTATTTAAAATTAAAAAAATGCTACCTTGAGGTGTTATTATTTCCTAATTGTACTAATATGCAAATGTTTTTTGTACAGATTGTCGAAAATGAAAACGTAGAAGGTGATTCCAAATTCCGCGCATTAGTTGCTATTGGATCACTGGTACTTTTGTTTCTTTCTCTCATCTTATGTTTGACAATTCTATTTTACTTTGCCTGTGATGTAAGTGAAGCCTGTCTGCTTGTTGTAGTTGAGCTTCCCGTGACAACAAATTTATTGCTTTTTTGTTACAACCTGCTTTTGCGAAGCCTAATTATCTAATTCTTTTAACCTATTTGCTAATTGTTTGAGTTTTCATATCCTAGTCAATGAGTCAGTGAAACACCTTGGTCTTGTTACACACGATTTACTTGAATAAGAATCTGTATTCTGTTGTGTTATATACACTAAGTTAGGATGAAATACAAATTTATTTATTCCAAAAGCATGCAAAATAAATTAATCAAATTGCATCTTGGTTTTGTTACTTTTTTTTATATATGAAAATATACATTATCAATGTTCCTTTTGTTTATAAATTCATGTGGTTTGTGGCAAATCCACCTCTGTGAGCATCACTCAAATATTTAATATATCAAATCATCTTGAGACAGATGCTTGAGGGTCTTGTTAAAAAAATAGCACTGGACTTTGATGTTCTGAACATTGCAAAAGCTGCCAAGGGTTCTACGGAAGCCAAGATAGCTGAAGTTGGATCTGACATTGAGCTGTTAGCAAAGCAGAGCTGAATTCTTTACCTGGTGACTAATCTCTTTCCTTCAAAAGAAATGAAGCTAAAAAGGAATAATGATGCACACTTACTGTTAGATCACATTAGTCATCATCACTTACAAACAAGCTCTGCATCTTTGCATTCATCTTCCTTGCTGTCATTTTGTGATCACTGTTACCGGAATACATTTTAATGTTAGCATGGTGGGGAAATATATTGGTCAATTGATCATTCAGGTTGCTAATTTGCACATTTTTCTTTGCAGGATTGTTTAGAGCATGACATTGACATCATTCTGTGTCACGATTCTGCGTTTGCTTTCAAAATTGCAAGCTGTTACATATGTAAGGGTATTTATTGACAGTCAAGGTATCCATTGGAAGTAAATCTCATTACTGATTCCCCACCCTTCCCCTTTTGGGACCATAACTGCTTAATAGATGCCTTGTTAACCCATTATAGGTTATCATCAGAAACATTGTTTAAGGCACTCTTGTAAAATGGTGACAATGATACAATGATTTGTTTTTTTGGGGTACAATAGTGACAATGAGATTTAAATCTATGACATTATGCAAATCATAGAAACCCTCTTACCACTTGCCTAATCCCAATTTATTTATTTGTCAAAAAATAAAACTTTCTTAACTTCGAAAAATGAAGGAACGAGTGGTGGGTGACCTTTTGTTACAAGACTTGTAGGTCAAAGAATTGAAGATAAAGCTTGTTTGGAGAGGATAAATATGACTCCTAGATGTTATTTGTGGAAAGTTTTATACTCAAACGTGGGATACCAGAAAACCTGAAAAACAAAAGGCTTAAGTTATTCAAAACTCATTTCGTATAATATATTTTTGAGATATCAAGTTTGTATATTAGAAACTATAGCTACAAAGATAAGTCAAGCCTAAGAAAAGCTCAGTTAATGTTTAAATATATTTTAAAAACTGAACCAAAATAATCAGTTGAATTGAGTGGACCATAAATCTAGTATTTTATGTTGGAACGTTTTTCGATCCAACTAGTTGGACTCTATTTGATTTATGAGTTGGAAATCTCATCGGTTCAATTTTAGAATACTATAAATACATTGTCCTTATTTTCCCTATTATTTTCTTTGGTTTGAATAACAAATATCCTTCATGACAGACAATCGTATCCAAGTTTGGTTGTAGCTGGAAGTCCATTCTCTTTTTCTAATATAATTTTTAGTTTAATTATTATTATTATTAATAAATGAACAGGTGTTGATTAGCTCAGCTAATAAAAGATAATCTATGAAACGTTTGCAAAGAAAAAACCATTTATCCCATGAAATGTCTTGTCTATAACAACACACAAGAGTTGCATATATAAGTTTGTGTTCTTTGGTGTAAGATATATAATAATATTAAAATATGTAGCTAGCATTTGGATAATGTAACCAACCAACCAACCAACCAGTGTGGTCGTTATGCCTCACAAAGTACAGAGGTGACATCCCCTGAAAACAGTGAGCTTCAAAGTCTTGAACTTGATCCATGACTCCCTTAAATTCCTCAAATCCATGTCTTCCCAAAACCCACTTCCTCAAAGTCCCAACCTTTGACCCTTTCTTCAAATTCAAATCATTCTCATTCAATACACATATTCCTCCAAACAGAGCTCATGCTCTTTCATTCACCATCAACTCTAAACTGAAAAGCTCTCAAGATATCCAAAACAACAAGGGGAAGAAAGGAGTGTTTCAGAAGATTGTCTTATCAGAAGTGTCCCCTCCTCCACTTACAGAGAATAATGATGATATCAATGGTGGCAGTGGGAATGGAAATGAGAATGTTCCAGTTAAGTCAAGGAATAAGGGAGGTGTTTCTGGGTTAGCCAAGATGTTAAGTAAAAGGGCATTGCAGATTCTCTCTAATTTGCCTTTGGCTATTGGGGAAATGTTCACAATTGCTGCTTTGATGGCTTTGGGTATATAATATATGCTTCAGTTCTCCTTCCCCTCTCCTTTTCTACTTTTGAGAATCTGAATTAACCAGCTTTATTTTGAATCTTTAGTAGTTTCTAAATCTTTTCATAGTCTTAGAGGCTGTTGGTGGGTGGCCACTTTAATTTCTCAACTATTTTGGAAATTGGTTATGTTGTGTTTGTGCATGAGAGGTAGGGAAACTTTAGGAGTTAGGATGAAAATCTAAAAAATTTATACACTCCCATGCCTAGTTATCTTATAATTAAGTTTCCAGTTTAATTTTGATACACCACCAATGTTGGGTTTTATACACTATCAATCAATCATCCATAACCATTTGTGTGACTTTTACATTGACAGTATATCATGATTCCATAAGATTTTAGTTATTGGGAAATTTAAGTGTCCACTACCAAAATATATGTCATCTAATGCAAATTCATCTTCAGTTTGAGGGTGAACTTTGAATAGCCAAAGATATGCTATGTTGGTTTTTGACTTTCTATATAATTATTTACAGTTGTTGTCTGTAAATGAGTTTTAATATGACTAGACAATGGCTAAAACCTGGCCTTCCATGGCAGGAACTTTTATTGACCAAGGTGAGCCCCCGGACCATTATTTCCAGCAATACCCTGAAGATCATCCCATATTAGGATTTTTTACTTGGAGATGGGTTCTAGCCCTTGGTTTTGATCACATGTATTCATCTCCTGTATTTCTTGGAATGTTGGTTCTCCTTGGTGCATCGCTCATGGCCTGCACTTACACAACGCAGATCCCTCTAGTCAAGGTTTCAAGAAGGTTTGGTTTGGTTGTCTATTTTCTGCATTCATAATGTCTGAGTTGGGAAATGTCTTGATCACTAATGGCCTAATTTGTTTCAATAGATGGTCATTTTTGCACTCTGCGGAGGCTATACGTAAACAAGAATTTTCAGAATCGTTGCCAAGAGCTTCAATCCATGATGTTGGTACTATATTGATGGGATCTGGATATGAGGTTATAATATCATAACTCTTGCTTAACTATTTGTTTCCTTTTATAGACATCCTTTAAGTTCCTCTGGGACATACATTTGGGGAATGATTTACTACCAACCAGGAAAAAAATTCATGTAGTTACTAGCCATTAGCCAACACTTAACTTGAATGATAGCAGGCCGGGATATGACATGACACTGACACAAGGATATCATAAATTCTTAGAATTATAGGGAAAAATATGGCTATGGTGCAAGATATAAAACTAATGTAAGATTGAGATAAAAGCACAAATCTTAAAATAGAAGAATGAAGTTTTAAAAGTGAATTCTTGTCATTGTAAACATAATAAAATATTAAGGTTTATTAAGTTATTGTGACATTTCCATCTATAATGGTGTAGAATGCAATTAGGAGTGTTCGAAAATGTTCAATAGGAATACGTTTCTGACATAGACACACCGACTATTTTGAAGTGTTCGTGCTTCATAGCTTGAATGTCTTTTTTTTTATTTGACAAAGTGATTTTGGATTATAGATATTCTTGAAAGGACCATGTTTATATGCTTTTAAAGGGCTCGCTGGTCGTCTGGCCCCTATTGGAGTCCATATAGCACTGCTGCTGATAATGGCTGGAGGAACCCTTAGTGCTCTTGGGAGCTTCAAAGGTTCAGTCACTGTGCCCCAAGGGCTAAATTTTGTTGCAGGAGATGTTCTTGGTCCTACTGGTTTTCTCTCCTCTCCTAATGACGATTTTAATACAGAGATTCATGTCAACAAATTTTACATGGATTATTATGATAGTGGAGAGGTAAATGCTGTTTTTGTGTTCTATGGAATTTTAGTAATACTGAATAATTCTTGAAATTTCAACCTGAGAGGTAAAAGTAAAATAAAACTACGGTTTTGAGTTCTATCATTGTTTAGTCATATTTCAATTATGGTGACAGCTTTCCTTGTGTTACCACTTTGATGTATGATTTGTTTTTTTTTGGGTTAATGTCACAGGTTTCACAGTTCCACACTGATCTTTCCCTCTTTAACATGGATGGGAAAGAAGTAATGAGGAAAACAATTAGTGTAAATGATCCTTTGAGATATGGTGGTATCACAATATACCAGACAGATTGGAGTATTTCGGCGCTGCAAATTCTTAAGAACAATGAAGGACCTTATAATTTGGCTATGGCACCTCTACAGATAAATGGAGATAAGAAACTTTATGGTACTTTTATGCCCGTTGGAGATGTTAACTCTTCTGATGTTAAGGGAATGTAAGTATTTGAAAATTTACTCTGACACTAAAGTATGATTTTCAATATTAGGAAGCTGAGAATATTGTTTTTAGGTGTATTCTCAGAATCAAGTCATTCTGACTTTTACCCTGAATTCTAGGTGTATCTCATTCTTTTTACTCTCTTCCGTGTTGAATTTTAGATCTATGCTTGCTCGTGATCTGCAGTCAATTGTTATTTATGACGCGGAAGGGAAATTCGCAGGAGTTAGGCGACCTAATTCAAAGCTCCCGATCAATATTAATGGCACAGAAATTGTCATTGTTGATGCAATAGGGAGTAGCGGCTTGGACTTGAAGGTGTCGTCTTAACCATTTATTTTTCTTTAGCCAGTGAGTTATTTTTACCTTTGTTCACTGTTTATGCAGACTGATCCAGGTGTACCAATTGTATATGCTGGGTTTGGTGCTCTAATGCTCACAACCTGCATCAGCTATTTATCCCATTCACAGGTGAAATTTCTGCTAAAACTTTTCAAGCATTATACTACTCATTACTTATATTTTGGTGCAATGGCTTTAGAAAAACATTGCTTGACTTGTTCCATCTTTTTTTTAATGTTGCTTACATTTTCAGTTTTTAAGACATGTGATGATAGTGACATGAACTTATTTTCTCATTTGGATAATAGCATTGCTATGTCATCCTGAAAATAATGTCCATGTTTTAATGCAGCATACAGTTGAATAAATAGCAGCCATATATGACTTAAAGAAAATAAGTCCATGCCATTTAATGCAAAATTGGCATATAATATTTCCACTTTTATAGCTTAATGAACTTTCATTTTCAGCATTCAATTGTATATTAAAGCTGTTCATTTATTTTTTGATCAATTGAAAGGTATGGGCCTTGCAAGATGGGACAGCAGTGGTTATTGGAGGGAAGAGTAATAGAGCAAAGATGGAGTTTCCAGAGGAGATGAACCGCTTGCTTGACAAGGTTCCCGAAATAGTTCAAACATCTCGATCTGAACAAGCTGACGGCATTAGAGGCTAGCTTATAGCTTTTCAGACATCAAAATGAGAAAAGAAGACTCTTCAATTGGATGATAGCAACTTGCATGCATTATATAGCAATGATAAAGTACTTCTTTTGTTGCAAAAAAAAGTTCAAGGTTATGAAAGGCCATCAACATCAGTGAGGATTTATAGCGAAATTCACATATTGTTTGAGAATCAAATCGAAACCGATGTGACAAGGTGTTCACCTATTTGTCCTCTTTGGCTGATCAGCCAAGGATTTTACAGATGGGTGAACTATACCTTCAAGAAGTATATGCAGAAATCTTTTGCAGCTCATTTGATATGACATTATTTACATATATTGAGTTCATTACATGTATATTTGTCTTTTATTATAAATGTTTATTATAGGGCCAAATATCAAAGCTCAAATGTCTTGTATTATTTTGTCCCCTCACTTAAGTAATTAAAATTTGGATAGGTCCATAATGTATAGGTTGCAAGTGCATGAAGATGGACTAGTATCCTTTACTTTTTACTGTAGCAAATATTCCCTGCATTTGATAAGTGCATCTTCAATATCCTGTTTGAAATCCAAGTGTAACAAAAATTACTAAGAATTGAAGGCTACAAGTTTTGTTAAATAGCAAGTAAGGGGAGAGAAATTACCTTGTCTGACGTGGATGCACCAGATGTCACACCCATTATTGGCCCCTATGGCACAAAGTTTTGTTTCTCCACCAAAATGTAAACATTATTCTCTGCTTATTATAGAAGATGTTTTTAATTGAAGAGTTTAATTCTTTTTATTTTAAAAAAAATACTATGATATTATATAATTTTAATCATTTTGGAAATTATGAAAATTCATAAATATAATTTTTTTATTTTTTATTAATAAATAAATGGTAAATAAGATAAACTCATAAAAGACAATAAATATTGTAAAGTAACTTACCATAAATATTGTGTAAAGATAAACCCATCCCTGAAGAAATGCTTTAAAGAAACCAAGACAAAGCTGTATTTATTTTTCAGCTCCAAAGTGTTCAAAGACTAATATGTGATAATAGCTTGGTGACAAATATATGTATATGTTTATGATATATTTCGTTTATTACTAGATTTTTTAGCTTATTGTAAATGTATGTGTGTCATGTAATAATAGTGTTTGACTTAGCCCTTTATTGCAATGTAGCTTACATTTTTAGTCTTTTAGACAAATGATAGCGATTGTGTCTTGAATTGTTTGAATAATAATATTGTTATGCCATTCAAAGAGGTAGACCGCTGCCTATATGCATTTTGGTTAATAATAATGTCAATGTTGACGCACCACATACATTGAACAAATAGCACCACATATATGACTATAAGAAAAGAAATTGGTGACATTTAACGCATGGTTGGACTAATACTAAAAAATTGCCATATAATATTTGATTACTTATAGCTTAAGCAACTTTCATTTTCCACATGCAATTGTTTATTAAACTGTTTATTCATTTCTTGGTCAATTCAAAGCTGTTATATATTGTATCATTTTGGCCCATAATTGAAAATTTGTTAGGTGCATACTGTACAGGTTGCAATTGCATGAAATTCCCACTTGTCCTTTAACTTTTATTGTATTAAGAACTACCTCTATTTGTGTGGCATGGCCATCATCTGAGTAATTTTTTCATCTCGTTGTAGCCAAAATTTACAAATGTAATGTTAATAACACTGAGCTGGTAGATTGTTTTAGACAAATAATGATACCACAGCAAGCAACATTTATAAAATTTTATTTGACTTTAACCTATGTTATTGATACATTATACATTGCATGAGATAATAATAGATCCTCAGAGATGAGATCCTTGTTTCATTTAAACATTGACAATGAAACAAAAGTTGAATGTACTTTACTAGAGTTGCAGTGCCTCTTCACGTTTTAACTCAAACACTTTGGTAAGTGCATCTTCAACAGCCTGTTTGAAATCCAAGAAAATGCAAATAGTATTAAGTGAATGAACATGATATTATTTGAAAGAAATAACCCAGAAGGATTGCTCAGCATTTTATATGGCATTTACAACAGCATAACTGTAGTGGATAAATTAACAAAATGAATGAGAATTGAAGGCTACAAGTTTTTATCAATTCACAGATAAGGAAAGATAAATTACCTTGTCTGGTGTGGATGCGCCAGATGTAACGCCAATTGTTATTGGACCCTCTGGCAGAAAGTTTTCTTTCTCTACCAGTTCGCCATGCTGATAAGCCGAAAAGTAAGCATTATTGTTGAAAATGAAGACTGTAAAAAGCTAATAACAATTGACAAAGTATAGATTTCTATTTAACAATTCTTACATTCAACTTGTATGCTATTCTGTTTCCTGGACCAATTCTTTGCTCACTGTCAATCCAGTACGAAGGAATTCCACGTTCCTCAGCTATCTCTTGCAGGTGTGATGTATTGCTTGAGTTCCATCCACCAACTACCAAGATCAGATCCAAATCTTTCTCCACCAGCTTGTACATTGCATCTTGTCTCTCCTGAAAGAACATTCAATTCAACTGTTGCTTAGACTGAATAGGTAAGTATGTTTTGCATGCTGACAACTAATAACTGGCTTTAAAAATGCTGCAACCACTTTCTAACTAATCCAAAATAAGCATCAAAGACTATAGAAGCCAAAGTACCTGGGTAGCATCACAAATTGTGTTGAAGCTTATGAAGTGCTCATTGATGTTTTCTACACCAAATTTGCGCATCATAGTCCTCTCCAATAGTTTCCCTGTGAAATGATCAGTAAAATAAATATCACAAGTATTAGTGCGTATGCAATTTACGAAGACATACAATTTGAGTTCACCAAAGAGAGAGATAGTACAATAGTAAGTAACTGATCAGTTTTCACACCCCCCCCCCCCCCCCCCCCCCCCAAAAAAAGTAAAAAAACTAACTAACCAATTTCTTCAGTCTCTCCCTTCAGCATTGTTGTCTGATTTGCAATGCCTAATTTTGTCAGGTCCTTGTCTGGATCAAAGCCCTCAGAAACTGCAAATTTAAATTTCTGCCACCAAAAATAGATGCATGACAATGAGGACCAGAGGACTTTGAAAGCAAGATTAATCACATGACAGGAAACCATACCTCTAAAAATGCTTCTTTGGTTGAACTGGAGCCATTTAACTCACCACCAAGAACATAGTCACAGACATATTCAGCCTGGATAAAGTTATGAAATATGCAAAATTTACAACAAATTTCTTCAAGTTAAGACATTCACCAAACATATACGGAAGTTGAGTATTAGCAGGAACTCAGGACAAACCTCTTCCATATTCTTCGCAATAACATACTTTCCAGCAAAAGATGCAGTTGCCACAGTTTCCTCATGGCTATATTTACCATGAATTATTGAGGTATAATCTCCTTTCTTGTGCTTTTCAACACTATTCCATACCTTAAACAATTAATTGAAAACATAATCTCAATATTTCATGATGCAAGATATATGAATTGTAATTATGCAAATCAGCACACTAGAAATCCATCTTTACAAATGAATACCTTTGAAACCCATGGGCAAGTTGTATCAACAATTTGAACATTTTTGTCACTCAAAGTCAACATCTCATCCACTGCTGCCCCAAAAGCGGGCAATATGACTACATCACCCTTGTTGACAACCTCAAATTGCTTTTTTCCTCCCTCCACGGGGATGGTCTGCACTTCCATCTCCTCCAGCCGCTGCATACTTACCAAGTTCATTATCTCATTTATTATGCAAAAATTTGGAGTATATATTTCAGGACATCAATCAATTTTTACCAACACCATGAGCTGTAAGGTATAATCCAATTAAAAAATTGTGATGATGGATGGAAATAGGGAAATATGAAGAGACCTTATTAACAGTTGGGTTGTGGATGATTTCATTGGTAAGCCATAGTGTCTCAGTTGGGAACTGTTTCCTCGCCTCATAAGCGATTTGAACAGCTCTCTCAACTCCCCAACAAAAGCCATAGGCTTCAGCTAGCCTCACGGTGACATTGCCCCATGTATACTCATACCCGTTTTCCTTCAGTGTCTTAATGATGTCACCTGAAGAAAACATTACACACATAAACACACAAATAACAAAAGACAGCACATCTGAATTCTGAAAAAAAAAACAGCAAACAGAAGTAACTCCCAATAACAGCATAGTCATAAAGCATATAAAAAAAAGCTTAAAACTAATTTTCAGCTCAATTCCCATGAAATGGAATAAATAACTAGATAATCCACAAAGAAATTAAAACAAATGATTAAAATTATCCAATTTCTCCTCTATTTTGCAAAAATTAAACATACAAACATCCCCAGTAGAAAACAGCAAACTTTTTTACGACATAAGATTCATAAGCACTTCAAAAGAAGCTTGACACTAAGTGCATGTATAGGAAATATGAATTGTTTGATTTAATGACAAAAAAAATCTGTTTATATGGGGAATAGCAATTTAGAGAAGCTTGAAAAGCTTATATAAAAAGAGTTTTTACATTTTTTAAGATCAAACAAATTTTTAAAAGTGGTTTTTTGAAATAGATAATCTGGATAATCCTCAGCTCAATTAGCATGAAATTAAAAAATAAAATGTTAAAAAATAATTGAAGTAATAATAAAATGATGAAAAAAGAGAGACATACTTGCTTGGTACTCGCGATTTAGGAGCTGGAGTGTCTCCTCCTTGTGACCGAAACCTTTGCGATTATAATTCTTGCTCCTGGTCAAGTTCTTTCTGAACACCTTTGCATCGAAATCCGAATCAACCACCGCCGGAGATGAATCGCCGGTGCATCGGAGGGAGAAAGGTTTCCGGTTTTGAATTCTGATGAGATTCTCCGGCACGGCGAGGTTTGTTTTAGTCAACGGAAGGAGGCACATGTGAGCGGAGACAGACATATTGTTGAAATTGGAAGATAGAGAAAATTAGGAGACTGCGATGAATAAAGAATAAAGAATGAAGAATGAAGAATGAAGAATGAAGAATGAAGAGTTTGTGTTTGTGCGATATAAGCTGTTTATTTCAACTTTTCCGAAATGTTGGACTCTGTCGTTAATTCAACACAAATATTATTAAGAATATAAGGAAAATTGAGGTATTAATTAATATTGATGGTTAAATATAAATAATATATGAAGGTTAATATTGATTGAACTAGTGGTGTATTTTTTTGAGCATGACTTGAGTTAAGTAAGATTTATCTCTTATCTCATCTTAAATTTTGATTGGACTATTTTTTCATAGGAACCTAGTTGTAGACCCGAGGACTAATGCAATCTTGGATATGATTCATTCTCCCTTTTAGATAAAATATTTTTAATGTTATTTATTATTATAGATATATAATTTAATATAAAAAATTATATACATGCAAATATTTTGTAAACCACCTACGTATGTATGATGAAAAGATGATAGAATCAATAAAATAAAATATACATTATGTCAATAAATCATATGAACAATAGTTTCTTAAATAAATATTAAAAGCAATTGGAAAAAACAATTATAAATTTGAAATTGTATCGATATATAGGTTGTTGCAATTAAATGCACTATATACTTTAGGCAAATAGATGTCGTTATAGTTTACACATTTGAATAAATATGTATAAACATAAGTCATGGGTGGATTCGGTCAAGTAAAATTTGTCAATTATTTAATCTTAAATATTGATTAGGACATACACAAAAACAGGTGGGTGGACCTAATAATAATAAAACTATATGTTATCTCATGTGTCATGAATCATGATTGGTTAAAAAAATAAATATTAATTATATTAACTTAAATATATTTTCTTTAATCAACTCCAACTCATAACAACAGATAATGACATAATGACATATTGTTCAACAATATGTCATTATTGCGAGATCTACATCAATTGCCTAACTATGCAGTAGGCTTATACTCTAATTAACAATTTGTTTAACTAAAAATCTAGTGCTGACCAACAACATGGAGGTACATTGCGATTTTGTGAGAGTAGTATGTCAACAACTAAGATCATATGCGAACAAGATATTAATTTTTTTAATTAACTCATACTGTTTAATTTTCTTAATCCGTTGTGGTGGATTATAAAAAGTAAGATCAAATGGTATATAATAAAAAATATGAGTGTAACCTATATAAAGATTTATATAAAAGTACTACTTCATTAACATATTATTTATATAACTTTTGATGATATTATTGATATAAATTATGGATGATATAATGATATGATTTAATATGTATACATTGAAAGAATAACTATATTTTATATTGTCGACAAATCATCCACCATTCAGATAATAATTTGAGTTGGATGGTGTTGGGTAGTTGTTAGGGTTTGCAATTGAAGTTGGAACAGTGAGTGAGATTTGAATGGATCGAACAACAGCAAGTGGTCAAAGCCACCCAACACCTTCAACTGCTTTAGCGTACCTTAATCCTCGCTACTGGTATTCTCTATCTCATTTTTATTATAAATATCAATTCATCTTCTCGTTTTCATTTTTCCCATTTTCTGCATTTTTATTATAAATAGGGATGAAAGGTTTTCTGAGGAGGAACAATATGAGTGGTTCAAGGATTATTCCCATTTTCGCCACCTCATTCTTTCTCATCTTACACCCAATTCTTCTGTAAGACATTCGGATTTGTATTATTGTTAGGTCTTTTACATTTTTAAACATCGAGAATTGTTTATCACATCATAGCTTATAAGCTATTTTCATAAGCTCTTCTAAACATTTGCTTAATTGCTTATTTCACAAGATAAGGCAGAATAAGGTGTTTTATATGCCCCTGAATGATAACGAAATTTCTCTAGTTTTCCTTTGTTAATGGAATATAGGTAACATCGTGCAGGTCCTGGAGCTTGGATGTGGAAACTCACAAATGTGTGAAGAGTTGCATAAGGATGGGGCAACTGACATAACATGCATTGACCTATCACATGTTGCCGTCGACAACATGAAAAGACGTTTACTTTCCCGTGGATTGAAAGGTTTGTTTGCTACTGGTCATATCACCTGGACAAGTAAAACCGTCCGCGATGCTACTTGCATGTTGATAGTTGCTTCTATTAGAATGCGTTCTTGATTATTCTGGGCTGCAAGTTTTTTGTCTGCCTAGGAAAGGTATATAGTCGAATGAGTGGATTATTCCCGAAGAGCTAGGAGGTTTGACCTTAGTGTTTAAGTTTAAACCCAACATGTGAATGTGTGCACACAAAGAACTGTCTAACAGAATTATCATAGTTGACTAACGGAACTTAATTGCTAATGCTTGGACTTCTCCTACTGAAAAAAATCCATGTACTTGGTTGAGGTTGAAGAGGCATATTAGTGTATTAAAAAAATCTACAACCTTGCTTGAATGATGAGTGGATATGAATTTTGATTTATTATATATATATATGTGTGTGTGTGTGTGTTTGTGATTGTTTTGCTGACTATTAATATTAATTTTGTCAGAGAATCCTGTTATGCTAATTTTTATGTTATGTAACTATTTATTTATTTTTTGCATGTTTTCATTTCTGTGATTAGACATAAAAGTGCTGCAAGCTGATATGCTAGAGCTACCTTTTGGCGATGAGTGTTTTGATTTGGTTATTGAGAAAGGAACTATGGTAAATTAAATGATTTCGTTGACCTATCATGGAAGTCTGGCTTCATACTATATACTAATAATCATGACTCCTAAATTATCAAATCTTTAGAATTTTAAGTGTTAAATGTGAATTTGTTATATTTGATTTTGAAGGATGTATTGTTCGTGGACAGTGGTGACCCGTGGAATCCAAAGCCTGAAACTATATCCAAGGTCATGGCAACATTGAAAGGTGTTCACAGAGTTTTGAAAGCAAATGGCATATTTATCTCAATAACTTTTGGCCAGGTTTCCACAGCGAACTGTTCGATTTGTCTCTCTTTTAATGGGTACTCATTTGATTCTAATTTATTTAAAATACATGCCAGCCACATTTCAGGCGTCCTATATTTAATGCACCAGATTTCAGCTGGTCTGTTGAGTGGACTACTTTTGGTGAAACTTTTCACTATTTTGTCTATGTTCTGAAGAAGGTTAGTCTATATAACCTCACTTTTTATTTTCTTATGATAAAATAATGTTTGCTTGATCCTGTACTAATGTATTGCTGCCTAGACTTGAACATGTGACTTATCCCAAAATCCCCACATACCATTATTTTTTACACTGAACTCATATTAGTCCTTTAAAGATATATGCTACATCCCATTAGAAAGTTTGTCCTTCAGTGATAATTAATGTCATTATTTATCCTTAATTGAACATTTTGTTGTCATTTTAAGGACTATTTGATGGTAAAATGTCACATCAAAGGATCAATTTGATATTGTTCGTGTCTTTTGAGAACTAACTTAGCATATTATATTATAAATGGACGAGTTGTTGGAGTATCAAATTAGGCATATAATCCTTTTTATTTTTAGAAAAATGCCTTTGAGAGCTACTTCTTGAAAATGGTAAACACTTCTGATAGGGATTCAGGTTACCGCCCGAGCTATTACACAATGCCCAAGTTGTTTCTTTGTTGCTTCTGGTCTATTATAGGTTTATGCATAACAGATTAACAGGTTGCGAATTATATACTTGTGGTTTAACTGATCTGCATTGTCTGTGTTAACCATGATTTTTCAGGGACAGAGATCGTCCTATGAGGATATACCTGTTAAGAGGTCTGAGGCGCCACCTATTAATCTACTTCATGAGGAGTTAGAAAGTGAAGATTTTGCTTTCCTAATAAATGTTGATGAGTTGAATTGCTAGGCTGTGTTGCATTAAGTTTTGCTATGAATTTAGTTTCTTTTCCTAGATGCAATTTTGATTCACTTTGTAAAGTATCCTTAAGCATGTTGATGTTGTACTAGTAATTCTAGCTGTCTCTTGTAAAATCAGCTCAATTGATTGTGTTGCAGAACATGAAGTATCCAAATAAGCTCTTGGATCCTTTTTCATTGGCTTCATCCCTATCATCTTCTCTTTGTAAGGCATCATATGAGTCTTACCAATTATATAACAACAATGCATTTCTCTGTTATTCGTGTATATAAAAATGAAACATAAAGGAGATAAAATAGAAGGGGAATCATCCCATTGTATCTCAAATATGAAAAATAAAATGATAAAAGGTTATTCACCCTAAAACAGATTCTGATATGGGCTCGAGAGAAGCTTTGTAAATCCTTACTCAATAAAATCCCAACACACCCCCCAAAACTAAAATAGTTCTTCAAAGATAGGTCTTGTCCAAGTCATCAAAGTAAGCATGTTCCATTGCTTTCTTTGCAGAAATTCTGCTAGCAGGTTCATATTTCATCATTTGCTGAAAACAAGATAGAATCAACAATTAAGATAGAAGCCAAACCAACAACATTTGAAGAGAGTGTTAAGGACCAACTAATGTAGCTTACATATAGTAAATCGAGTCCGAGTTCATCCAAATCAGGAACAGCAGTTGACAGACTCTTTCAGGGTGACTCTGAGCTGCAACAACTCCTTCGTATATTCAGACTCTTGGGTACTCCCAACGAAACAGTTTGGACGGGCTGTCTTCCTGAAGTCAGTTAGTTTATGAGCATAGTTTGTAGAAAGGAATTTAGTATCACGAGAAGTTATTCCATTCAATTTATAAATGTAATATTGCTCTAAACAACATAGGAGGCTTAAAATGTGATTTCAGCAAAATGAAGTTAGGTAGTTTATGAGCATACTTTGTACAAAAACTATTTATAAAAGTAATGCTGCTCTAAACAACATAGGAGACTAAAACATAAACAAACTGAAGAAGTGATTTGAATAAATAGAGTAACTTATTGCAAGAACTAACAGTTTACAAGTATGTGCAGAGAAAAAGATCGTGTGTGGAGTGTGTAACCATTTGTTTAGGCAATAATACTTTAAAAGTGAACAAGATAAGATAGTTTACCAAATATGCAGCCAACGGACCAGACAACCACGGGCATTGAGTAGTGGGTAGCTCCTAAAAGAACTTCAGGAGCTCTATACCAAAGGGTCAGTATCTGAAATTAAAAATCAAACATGACATTCCATCACTAAGAAACTAATAATGAATAAATATATTAAACTCATACACTCTCAATACATGCATTTTTTCTCATATATTACTTCGTTAAGTATGAATGGAGGATGATACAATGACAATATATAAAAGTCATACATTCTCAATGCATGCATTTTTTTCTCATATATCAATGTCATACAACAAACAAAAATGTGATTTGAACAACTATTTCAGACAACATCACACACACTACAGTTTATGACTTTGCAAACACACTGTATTACTATTACTTCGTTAAACATGAATGGTGGATGATGCAATCATAATATTTAAAACTCTCTCACTATATGCATTTTTTCTCATATGTCAATGTCATACAACAAACAAAAATGTGATTTGAACAACACGTCACATACTATAGTTTATGACTTTGCAGACATACTTTATGTATAAATAGGACTATAAGATATTACATGAAATTGGCCAAATTAGTGGTTCAAATAATACTAGTATAATGAGAATAGGCTATGTTTTATGCTACGATGATTATACCTCGAGTGTATTTCTTAATCGGAACAGTGAATGCTCGAGCGAGTCCTAGATCAGCAATTTTAAGCATCATAGTTGTTCGATAACAAATTGTGAGGCTTCAAGTCCCTTCGCGAACCAATACAACAAATCTTTAGTACAATTTCAAGAGAGACATAGAAATAAAAAGCGAAAAGTTAATTAATCAAAGAAATTTTAGTACCTGTGCAAGATTCCATGACCATGGCAGAAAGCAACAGCCTTGCATAGTTGGAACATCAAGCTCTACAATAACCAAATCCAAAATCAATCAAATCAAAATCCCAATCACAAAACTCCAAACAAAACAAAAACAGAAATTCAATTTACTTTGACGGTTGGAGGAGGAATATTTTGCCCAGTCGCACAAAAAGATAGAATGAAATATCATCAGATCTGTATCCATGTATTCAAAAACCAGATACAGAACCGTCTTCCCTTCCTTGTTCTGACCTTGTTTCACATCCATCAACCTAATTCACATAAACAAAATTCAAACAACCACACCACTAATACTTATAGTAAAATCGTGAATAAACAATTTAAAGTATCCTAATGATTGTTGAAACCCTAAATGTTGTACCTCACGATATGTGGATCGTCTGAGAGCATACGAAGAATTGAGACTTCACGAAGAGTGGTGGGAGGGACACCTTCATCGTCTTCGGGAAGACGAGTTTTCTTAAGAGCGACGATTTTACCAGTGGCTTATCTCTAGCTCTGTAAACCTTTCCGTAAGTTCCTTCTCCCACTTTCTCTAACTTTTCAAATGCTTCTTTCGCTTATAACACTGTTACTCCTTATTTCTCCATTTTTTATTCTTGATCTCAATTTTGTGTTGTGAAGAAAATCAAAGAATGAGTCTTGGGTCAATATCTATATAGGGTTTGAAATTTGAATCGTTGAGCAACGGCTATTTTATTTATTGAATTTCAAATCAACGTTCCTTTCCTTCTTTACTTGTCTCTCCCATTTTCATTTTTTATTCACCAAATTAGAAACAATGTATTATTAATAACAATTTTAAATCTCCTAATGTATTTAATTGCATTATTTTTCAATCCAATGTTTCTGTATTGAGTTTTTATAATGAGTCATTAGCAATTTAGAATTGTCATTAAAGTATTTCTAGTGTATTTTTTTTTGGTTATTTAAGTATTTCTGATGTGATTACTTACTATTGCTTACTTGTCAAGTATGTTTATTTTTATTAAATTACTATTTTGGTCTTTACTTTTATAGTGTCTATCATCTTAAACCTCAAATATTGTATAAGGTTACATATACCTATTTAATATTTTGAAGCGCCATTTTTTGAAAAAATATAATCACAATATCTTAAAAAGTATTAGTCTATTTTCCAAGGCACACAATATCCTATCTATATAAATATTTCTTATACTTCGAAATTACCCAACTTAAAATTTGAAATTACGTGGATGATAATTTTGTTTTGTGTCACCTTACTTTCTTAAGTATAATAACATTCATATATTGTATGCAAGTACTTTCTTATTTGTACAAAAGTACCATAAGTGTTAGTGTTACATGTGAACTATTAGAGTATAACATATGGATATTTTTGTATACTTTCAAATAATGAACATTTATTAGATTTACAATCAATTATTTTTTGACCTTGAAAGTAGATAAAAATGTCAATGTGTCATTCTCTAGTATGTCACATATACTACTAGCACCTATACTTTAAGTAAGTTTTCTTCTTTCTTATTATGCAACATATAAGCTAATCATGTAATATTTTTCTCATATGTATGCTAATTATCAATGGTTAAAAATAGAAATTGACTAAAGTTTGATTTTAATTTGATTGTTTTTTTATATTGTTATTTAGACTTGTCTTAGTTATTTTGTTGTCCAGAGGTAGAATCATATAGTCCATTGATTCACTCTTGAATAAACTATAAACATAAGACTAAATTTAGTGAACCTCAAGGACTCAATCAATGGGATACGAAAGATATTGCATATGAAGAGTAAAGTATTATCTGTTATGTATTTGTCTTACACTTCTCTCTAGTAATAAAGATGATAGTTCTTTTTTATTTGAATTTTAAGAATAAAAGTGTAATACCAATGTAATTAATAAATATATAGGTGTTATTTCATTTTGTGTTTTCATTATTTTTTCACACAACTCCTCTATCGATCCATTATTGACTCATCAAACAATTAAAATACAACGTATAAAAAAATACAAATTATTGTAATTATTAATGAATTTAAAGTCCAAATCATATTGCAAATATAAATAACAAACAAACAAAGATTTGAAGCTCCATAACCTAACACTTTTTGCTATTGAAAATAGAAACAGAAAATCAAATACTTATATCTTTAGTAATAAAGAATATCTTTATTCTTAAAACTAATACTTTGTTCATTTATAAACAATCAATTATTATTTTCTAATTATTGCGTTAGCAAATGAAAAAGGGAAATTACCAAAAGGGGAAAAAAGGAAAGGTTCTGTGTGTTGAAGTATGAGACACTGTGTTCTCACTATCACTCTCACCGGCGATATCGTCGGAATTTCCGTTTTTTTGTTATCCGATCACTGAATTCGATTCAATCTTCAACCCCATTTTTTGCGATATTCGCGAAAAAAGCGTATTCATAAAATAAAATACCTATTTTATTTCCCTTTCTTAGTTACTGATTCCAACTGTTGAGTGGTTAGAGATGGTGGATTACGTCAGCAGCGACGATGATTATCAATACTCCGACGATCAAGATTACTCCGCCGACGCTTACGAAAGCGACGAAATCGATTATCAGTTAGTTACTGCCAAGGCTTCCTCTACTCAGGTTTTTCATCTTTCTTCTTTTGCTTTATTTCAAAAAGTTTTATTTTTTATATGTTTCTTTCAACCTAATTTGCACCTCTGTTTAACCCTTTTTTCACTTGCTATGCCTTTTGAGAAGTACATTATATTTGATCTTGCATTCACAAGGGTTTTTTTAAAGATCGGAACTTTCTAATTTTTTGGCTTAAGTGTTTATGTTTGGGTAAATACTCGTGTTTGTTACAAAATTGGGGATGCTTTATATTTTTTTGGATAAACGTTGTTTTACAAACTACGTGCCTGGTTCAGTTTCTATTTTGCACGAAATTATCCTTTGCAACATTGTTCAATTACTGAATGTATTATTCATCTGAAAATAACAGATTTTCTGGTTGTTTTATTTTTGGTTCTTGGTTATTTAATTTTTTAAAATTATGGTTATTATGTTCAGCTGTGTCTTTCTTTACATGTGCTTCCTTGCACTACTCATACTCTGCCAAACTGCTTTGTTCTTTGCAGGTGATTACGAAAGAGTCGCTGCTAGCTGCACAGGTAACATTGAAAATGAAGAATTTACTAAGTGTGTGTTCCTCTTTGCACAGTATATGGAGTGCGATTTTAGCAAAATGTGGATAAATCCTACTATAGAGTTAGAAATTGGAGTTCACACCTTACCACAAGATACTATATTTAAGTATATTTTTATGTTTTTCGAATAAAATATATTTTTAGGTTTTTCTAAGACCCCTATGCACATTCATGCAGAGGGAGGATTTGCGAAGTGTGATGGACATGCTATCAGTGAAAGAGCAACATGCACGGACCCTGCTTATTTATCATCGTTGGGATGTGGAGAAGTTGTTTGCAGTGTATGTGGACAATGGGGTTACACATCTCTTCACGGAAGCTGGTGTGGCTTTGGATAAACATCATCACTCTAACTCGTCAGTTCACTCTTTACTAATGTGTGAAATCTGCATAGAGGATGTTCCTAGTGATGAAGCAACAAGAATGGACTGTGGTCACTGTTTTTGCAACACATGTGAGTGTTTGTTTTCTTATTCATCGACTTTTGTTCTTTCTAAGATTTCTTATGACATAAAAAATCAATAGCTTTTCAATCAGATTATCAAGTGTTAGGACTTAGGTGTGGCTGATATTGATAGTCATTGATAATGCAGTTAGTAAGGGTGCATGTCAGTCTTCTTTTTACACGCTCATCAAAGATTGATTGCTGGTTGCAATATATTGTGGTTTCATTATTTAATGGTTGAACTTGCTTGAACCTGAAGTTTTATTAGAAATTATGTCTCATTGTTATCTTTTGCACAACGGTGAGATTTCATGCAAACTTATTTATGAGTCCCCCCCCCCATATTTATGTCATTTTACAGGTTGGACAGAGCATTTTGTTGTCAAGATAAACGAGGGCCAAAGTAAACGCATTAGATGTATGGCGCACAAATGCTATTCCATTTGTGATGAAGCTGTTGTAAGAACTCTACTTGGTAGAAAGCACCCTGATATGGCCGAGAAATATGAACGCTTTCTTCTTGAGTCTTACATCGAAGACAACAAGAGAGTTAAATGGTGTCCTAGTATACCTCACTGTGGGAATGCAATACGTGTTGAGGATGATGAATTATGTGAGGTAGAATGTTCATGTGGTTTACAATTTTGTTTTAGTTGCTTGTCAGAAGCACACTCCCCTTGTTCATGTTTGATGTGGGAGCTTTGGGCGAAGAAGTGTCAGGATGAATCAGAAACTGTTAACTGGATAACTGGTCATACAAAACCTTGTCCAAAGTGCCACAAGCCAGTGGAGAAGAGTGGTGGGTGTAACTTGGTTAGCTGTATCTGTGGCCAACCATTTTGGTGAGTGTTTCTCCTTTCTGCATTTTATATTTTTGTTCAGCTTTTCAATAATTGTTTTTTTTATCTTTACTTTTGGCTATAAATATTTAGTTAATTTGTGGTTAGTAGGGATCTGGAGTTGAAGCCACCTATTACTGTCCTAGCTCTCTTTAACATATAGTAACTAAATACTTTCTCCATTTTTTATGCAGTTGGGTGTGTGGTGGAGCCACCGGCAGAGATCATACTTGGTCAAGTATAGCTGGTCATAGCTGTGGTCGCTTCAAAGAACAAGAATCGGCTGAACGGGCAAAGCGGGATCTATATCGTTATATGCACTATCATAACCGCTATAAAGCTCACACAGACTCCTTTAAGCTTGAAAGTGAACTTAAAGAGACATTACAAGGGAGGATTGATATTTCAGAAGAAAAAGACTCTAATCTCAGAGATTATAGCTGGGTAATTAATGGTCTCTCCAAACTTTTCAGATCTAGGCGTGTCCTATCATATTCATATGCATTTGCATTTTATATGTTTGGAGATGAGCTTTTTAAGGGCGAAATGTCAAATGCTCAAAGGGAAATAAAACAGAACTTATTTGAGGATCAACAGCAGCAGCTTGAGGCAAATGTTGAGAAAATATCTAAAATTTTGGCCGAGCCTTTTGATAGCTTTCCTCATGATAAGGTTCTGGAGATAAGAATGCAGATAATCAATCAGTCGACAGTTATTGACAAACTCTGTCAAAAAATGTGAGTGCTTTTAAATAAGGTGCTGGTATATCTCCTACTTTTGACATTGATAATTTATGTTTTCCGATGCAGGTATGATTGCATCGAGAATGATTTATTGGGTTCTCTCCAGAAAACTCACAGCATAGCTCTATACAAGTCAAATGGCATTGAGAGGGCATCAGAACTTTCAGTTTGAGCAATAAAAGCTAATAATACTGGTAAATATATATTGTAGGTTTTTGTTTTAAGACTAAAAGCAAAACATTTTGCATTAGCCAATTATGAGTTTTCTCTATAATATAAGAGAGGGGGGATTTAGTCAACCAATGATTATTCTGACATGTTATCAAATAAGGTTTGGTTGTTGCTATTGTCGAACAACTAGTTTTTTATGGTTTTGCTTTGTAGCAACATTTTATTTTTAAAATACCTTATGGTTTTTATGGTAATGACCATATGGCGTCGATATTCGATATTATATGGTTTCGATATGGAAGGAGGGAGAGAAAAGGAATAATCAGAATAATAGGGTCCTCTTTGGTATATGAAAATATTTCCAAGTTTCATTTTCTACCACGGTTGATAATTATAATAGCGGGAACATGTTTTCATTCACTTTAGGGTTAATTCTTGATGGAGTTAATCATTTTGGACATGACTTGGCATTCAAGCAACATGCATGCATGCATGGATTTTACCCATTTTCTTCAATCTTTCTTATCTGCTTGAAATCATAGGGTTGTATATATGTATATAGCTTTCATTCGCATCTTCTGGACTTGCAAATGAAGGTAACTTCACTGATTTTCCCCCATAGTTAAGTTAATTTTCTTGCTAAGAACTTAAGGGTAAAGATACAATTTTCATATATGACATGTCTTTCTAAAAATAAGTAGGATACATGAGCCTTCTACATAATATATAGATAGGTATTGGATTTTAATGTTCAATTGTACATCTTGTTTATTTAAAAAATCTACGATTTTCCTCTTACAAAACTAATGAGAGATATATGTGAAAATAATCATTATAAATAGATATATTATAAAGTAGTAAATTATCACAAATAATTTAATTAGAATGAAATGTTAATTTCTCCATTTAAATCTTTGTTTTCATAACTACCAACCTATTCCTTCAAATCTTTGTTAATTTTCTGATGACCAAATTGACTATTTAGTTTTTTTTGTATGGGGGGCTCCATGTGATTGGTTAATAAATTAGTAATTTAATGAATAACTTCAAATTTATTTCCTCTAATCTTATCTTATGTAGCAAAATGGAATGAGGACAAATATGAAGAGCCCAAAATAAGAATAGAGATAATTTAAGCAGTTTTTATTTTCCACTAAAAAAAAATTGGTTGTGTAAGGAGTCTCCTAATGCTATTTTTTGTCAATATCGTCTACATTATAGCCTCACTAGTTTTATTAACGGAGTTTTATCCATTAAGAAATGTTAAAGTAATTTTATTACTGAAAATCTAAATTTAACAATTTTCAGTATGCTAAAACATCATTTTTTTTAAAGATATTCCCCCATTTTATTAGAAGAGATGAGTAATTCTATGAATGCTTATAGGGGGAGCATATTTAGGATAGAAGATGTGACTTCTACTTATAGTTATATTTCTTAACAATTGTTTCTTCAAATATCCAACTCGTAATGTTTGTCAGCTTTCTTATCACTAGTTCATCCAATTGCTTGTTGGTAAAATTTAACATGTTTGACAAACTTAATTAAAGTATAAGAAAACAGTTTTATGGGGGGAAACAATTTTTGTTTATAGAGAAACAAGTTGTTTGCGAATTGCAGTATAGGAAGAAACAAAAATTTATCTTAAACTATGGTAAACATAGATATATCTAAGGTCACTCTTATCATTGGCAACAAGGGCTATGCAATGGTTGCAGCAACATTTGAAGTTTCCAATTGTTGTTGTTGTTTATTGGTTTCCATGCATTTTGTCTCTCGAGTCTCACCAATCTCAATGTAAAGATTCTGTTATCTTCATTAATTTGTGGAAAGAAACTTCCTTCACCTTCTGACCATACTATAAGATTTTACTAACCCCAATATGTTGCCATTCATATGGTTCCATAGGCTATGAATGGTTCAATGCTCATTAATGATACTCTTTAACAAATACATCACACCATGGTTCCTTAACCAATAAATTAATAAAGCCACAAGTATGTCTGTCAGTTTCTTCTGAAATATTCTTAATTAATTTCATCAATAACACCACTTCATTATTCTAGTTTATGTTGATCAGAGCCAAACTTATCAGAAAGGAGTGTTAAATCATTTTTTATATTATTGGAATCCCAACATATATAGGAAATGCTACAAAATTGTGTTTGATTTTCAAGACAGAACCTTGTTACTTGTCAACAAGTCAAACTAGAAACTTCGTGCAATATCAAAATGTTTGTTACAACTTAGAAGTTTTAAATTCTAATAACTTCCATATGGAGCCAAAACATTTCTTGGAGGGTTGTAGGGAGGAACAGGAATAGGGCCTTATTATCAACTTGCTTATTATTATTATTATATATATATATATAAATAAGTGTATATATATATATATATATTATCAAGCATAACAATATAATTTCGATCTATGTATTTGTTGTAGGAAATAACATAGTTTAATTTGCGTATAAGAAACTAAGCTGGTATTAATATGCAGACATGCAAAATTGAAAATATATCTCTACCTAAGTTTGTAATCAAATGGAAACATATTATTTTATGCACTTACTGACATGCATGAATATGAATGGAGTTCACTATCTCATTTTTTATGTCCTAAGTGTGTCTCAATCAAATTAAACACCGTCATCTAATTGAAAAAGAAAACTTAAAATATAAAATATATATTTTTACATTAATTGGTGTAACGCGATTAATTTGAAACATGAAGACGTGGTTTTTTGGGGCAGATGATCATTTTTCCGTGAATAGCACCTCATCCAATGACAAAAGGTTGGAAACTTTCACCATCAAAGCCATTGCCAATGCAAAAATTGGCTGTGTCCATTCCATGTTTCACCAAAACCACTCATTTCATATCAAAACATACACTGCTTCTTCCTTTCACAATTAACTTTCAGCTCTTTTGAGGCTCCTTTTATCCTAAGTGCGTTTTCCTTTTTATTCCAAGTGACCAATCTTAATGTATGTTGTTCCTCATTCTCACCCTATGTTGCTACCATTATCTAGTGGAGGGGTCATGCCTTAAGTGTAACTATATAAACTTGGTGCAAAAATTATTATTTTCTGTATTCTTTTGTAAATTCATGCAATATTATTATTAGTTTTTTCATATATAATTTAGCAATTGTATATAAGGTTTTGATATTCACACTCAATTGACTACTACATTAATATTTTTTTTAAAAGAAAACTAAAATTTGGATTAGTCAATCAAAAACATAAATAGGCATTTAGAAGTGTCTAGAGCTTAGATTGGTATTTATATGCAATTATGATTCTGTACACCAAATTACTAAAACAAATGTCAAAGTAAAATAAGGTAGTACTAGGAGTCCTATTCTACTTTAGGTTTAACCTAAAGAGATAAACTTGGCAAGCTCAAACTACTCTTAAATGAAGGCTGAAAATGATAATGAAATTACTTGATCAAATTTCAAGGGCAGTGCTATGTTACCATCTTTAAAATAAATCATGGTAAATGATTTGTTGAAATGCATTACATGGGAGTTTGCTCTTGGAATGGCTTAGTAAAGAAATTAAGTACACCAGTGGAATTGTATGCATTATTATGCACCACTTTGTTTACTGAATTGGTATAGTAGTATAAGGTTTTGCTAAATTCCTAGCATGACTAAAATGTCAAATGTTTGATTCCTGAGAGTAACATTTATTAAGAGTGGTAACCACGCACCTCAAAATAAATTAGTTTATTATTCATACGGTGAGAACATATCATTGGTAGTACCAAAAAAATCATCACTTTTTTTTTGTCACTTTTTTCCATCCTAAAAGGTGAAGGTCTCTCTACCTTTTGTCTTTCAAACTTTGCAATAACAAATAAGTAAGTCCAAAATAATTTGCTTCTTTTAATGTAATGCAAAAAAGCTCACCATCACAAAAGATTAAAAGTTAGTGTATGTGCCTTTCAACATGCATGTTGTATATTTTGCATCATTGTTGAGAGCATAATCTCCCATGTGCATATCTCAGTTTCCCTTCCTATTTCTTGTCACATCCTTCTTTTGTTATCCCTATGTTTTACTTTGAAATATCATATCCTTCAAAATCTATGACCTGGTTTTCTTCTTTTAATGAAATGCAAAGGGCATAACTTTTACAAAACCTGAGATTAGTCAAAAAAAGGACTTGTAAGTTTCATAGATTGTTAACACAAGTATAGCACAAACATACCCTCATGTTCTCTTTATAACAATGTGGTTGAAAGTAACATTTACCTGAGGCATATAAAAAGGGACCAGGTGTTTCTGAGTTTGAAGCTGAAATAACTAATAGCCCAATTGATTTTTGAACACCCAAGTTTGGTTTAACTTTTCAAAATCTTGGATTCTTGGACAGTGTGATAAGTCCTGTTGTATCAGCATGGAGATTCAGCAGCTATGTCTTGCATTAATGTAGTTTGGATGTATCTTCCATTTTGACATTGTCACTGTTAAGAAACTTGTCAATGTCTGGTCCTTGTATGTCCCCATGGCATTTAATGTTG
The DNA here is from genome assembly GCA_009771035.1 of Lupinus albus. NCBI lineage: Eukaryota > Viridiplantae > Streptophyta > Magnoliopsida > Fabales > Fabaceae > Lupinus > Lupinus albus. The sequence continues at coordinate 1,454,248 of CM019999.1, forward strand.
TTTTGGTGTATTCATAGACAGTGTTTAAGCCAATTCTGAATCTGACATGCATCAAATAGAGTGGCACCATTCTGATTTCAGGCAATTCATGTTCATGGAAGCAACACTATCAGATTAAAATCACAAGCATTCCAACAGGTTTTGGTTTTAATGACATAATTTGTTTCCTACTTTGAACTTTTTTGCTTTTCTTTTTTCAAGATCACAGGAATCATAATACCAGATTAAACTAACAGTTAATAGTTCCTTATACTTGATGGCATGTTCCTGAAAGACATTATTATTACTAGTAGTAAGTAATTTTAGAAAAGAATGTTCAATATTTGCACCTTTTTTTAATCTGCAATGCCAAAACTGGTGCTATGAGAAAGTTCTTTGTAATTACTAAGCAGATTAATAGGGCCAATGTTAATGACTTTTTTTTTACCTTGTGGCAGTGACCTAATGGAAAGGAAAATCATGGAAGATGAGTTAGAGAATATCAGTGAAGAATATTATCAGCCTAAAATGGTTTCCCCCTCTCTATATGAGCATTATTCTTGTATTTTCCTTCTGCTATTGATATTTTCATCATAGAAGTGAATACTTGTTTCTGTTGTATCTACATCATAGTTATTATTTACAAATTTTGTTTCTTGTCTATCATTAAAAGGAACTAGGAGAACTAAAGCAAAGCAATAACAATGAATCCAAGAAGAAGCAACACCATAGTAAGAATCTTCAGAGTTCTTTGGCTCAAGAGGTACTAATCTTGACCAACTATTTAGTTGTCACTATACAGTAGCTACTAGTAAGCTTAAATAGGATTTTCCTTCTTATGCATGGTTTGAATAAGCCTTTAATCAAAGAATGAAGTGTTCAGTATATTTACATGCATTTGGTTGATAGTTTTTCATACTTGTTTTTTTATCTCCGGAGAATCTACAGCTTCAGATACGATTACAGCAACAGTTTGTGATAAGGCATGCATTAGAGAAAGCATGTTATCTGCCTTTTTCACAGGATGCTACAGTAGAAAACTCAATACCAAAGGTACATGGAGATACACTTTTACTCTGTCAATCGTTTGAGATTTGCTGGGTCTTTCTTCTGATAATCAATTATTTACATATCTTGATCAACTTTTAGGCTGCAAAGGAACTGATAATGGAAATTGGAATATTAGAATTAGAAGTTGTGTATTTGGAACAACATCTGCTCTCTTTGTATCGGAAAAGATTCGATCAACAAATCTCACCTCTAACAACCAAGGAAACAATATTGGAATCATCTTCAGACACAATGAGAAAAACTTCAGCGGTACCTGGCGAAGGTGCTAACTCCAACGCAGAAACTTCATTTCAGCACTCTAGTAACCTTATTTCACACAGTAATTCAGCTGACTTTCAGATCAAGGAATGTAATAATCTGTTAAAACAAGAAACTGTTTTAGACTCTAGTATTATTCGATGTCACTCGGAACTATCTCACCGAACAGTTTGCTCGATTGAAGCTTCTTCTCCTGTGAACATTAAGAGCAAAACTGTAGACAATTACCACTCTCTACCATTATCCATGCTAGAGGTAAGTATAATAAATAATAGAAATAGTCATATCCTTATATTTTACATGTGGGCCTCTCTAATATGTAGCTTCAAATTTTATTTCACCAGCAAGCTCAGAATGCTAAATCCAGTTCAACAAGTCTGGCAGAACATCTTGGGAATGGCTATGTTGACAATGTTCCGGAGACACCAAATTGGCTTTCAGAGGAAATGATTAAGTGCATATCAGCTATATACTGTGACCTTACAGAATCACCTTTTCTTGGTCATAAAAATGCTTCACCGCCTCTTAGATTTTCATCATCTGGTTTTGAGTTATCTTCACAGAACCAGGGTACTAAGTGGGGATCAAAATGGAAGAAGCATCCATCCTTCAATTTAAACTCCAGTATACCCTTCCATGTGAAGGGGTCAAAAGAATTTAGTGGGCCTTACTGCTCAATGGTAAGGATTCAGCAATTATGCACAGATAGTCAGAAATTAAAAGAAATTGACTACATGCTACGGAGATTTAGGTGAGACATCTTATAGTACTTATTCTCTTTTACCATGTTTAATTCAAATTCAGAAGTTCACTTTCTAAATGATCTTTTTGGTGGGTGAAGAAACAACATATTAAGACTTTACCGTGAAAAGTGAAGTTAAGAGTAGTATAATGCATCAAACTGTAGGCTTAAACATGTGCTTTTATGGTTAGATAGTTCCTTGGTTTTGTGTGATAGAATAATTTTGTATTCAACTCTCTAGCAGGTCACTTGTTTCTCGGCTGGTAGATGTTAATCCTAGATATATGAAGCATAAAGAAAAGCTAGCCTTTTGGATTAATGTGCACAATGCCTTAGCAATGCATGTAAAATTTCTAAACCTCTAAGCTACTCTATTTCCTGCATGGTGTTGCTCATGTACATGAAACAATCTTACCATCATGTCTGTTCTCCACAGGCCTTATTGGTTTATGGAATTTCAGCCAACAATGTTAAAAGAATGTCTTCAGTACAAAAGGTAAGTTAGTCACTCATAGAACTCAAGGGAATTGACTGGTATAAATTAGTGCTAAAATAAACTATCGGATATGGATATTTCAGGCTGCGTATAACATTGGGGGTCATACTATAAGTGTAGACCAGATACAGAACTTCATTCTGGGATGCAGATTGCCTCGTCCAGGACCAGGACAAGTAAACGAATTTCCTTTAACTTGCAGACTTTTCTTTTTACATAGCAAGCAAACTAGTTATACACCTTTCTTAATACAGTAATTCACCTTTCTTCTTCTCCCAGTGGCTGCGGCTGTGGTGTTCTTCAAAGACAAAACCAAAAGTTAGAGATGGAAGAAAGGGATATGCCATACATCGTCCGGAACCTTTATTACTATTTGCTCTTTGCTCTGGAAGCCATTCTGACCCTGCGGTAGACTTCTGCTCTGTCCGTATTTATTGCACATTTGTCTATCAAGAAGGATATGTTAACCTTGACTTTTTTGGTCTTATTTCCCCTTTTTCTTGGTAACTCAAGAAAAAAGAATGAAAAAAAAATTTATTCATATGTGTAAATCATTGAAACATTGTCTAATTTAAACAAAGGAGATAATCCTCTTATATGGTAACTATCCCAGGTACGTCTGTACACATCCAAGAGAGTCTTAGAGGAGCTAGAATTGGCAAAAGAAGAATACATCAAGTCCACTATCACTATAACCAAGGAACATAAACTAGTTCTGCCCAAGATAGTTGATTCATTCGCAAAAAATTCAGGTCTTGAGGCATCTGATTTGATGGAGATAGTTAACCCTTATCTGCCTGATTCCCAAAGGAAGAGCATCCGGAAATTTCAATCAAAGGCAAGCTGGAAAGGCATTGAATTAGCCCCTCATAACTTCAATTTCCATTACCTGATTTCAAAGGACTTAGCATGGTGATTACTTGCCTTGGTGGAAATTCATGAATATGTTCCCTTGGGTAGCATTAGTGTCCATATCCGAAGACTAATAGTTGATGGTAAACGCTTGTGTAAATGCAAGAAGAAATGGGCCTTTCTCAAAGACTGTCTGCCTTGTATGTATGAAAATATTAAACTCGGAATGGCAACACTTCTACTTGAGGGAATGGAGTAGAGAATGATGTTACACCAGATATCAAGCAAGAACCTGGAAATTTTGGGGGTCTGCACTACATTAAATCTTGAAGTACAACTCTATCTTAAGGTCCTTGAGTTTAAGTATTTTACTACTGCTAAATTGTTTTTTGACTCTATGGATGTATGACCTTTGTCCCAACATCTGCTATAGTGGATGAGTCAATCTAAACACAGTTTTCCCATATGTTTGCTCAACAGAAATCTGTATTGCAACCCTGCAATACATAGAAGCACGTTCTTGTAGCTTTTTTATCAAACCATATGAGAAGGTAACAGGGAGAAATGAGAATCATTGAAAAAGATTTTATTTACTCTTAATTTCTCAAGTATGAAATCCTACAAAGAAAAAGTCCATCACAAGCTTTAGTCATCTAGTTAGAATCAATGTGTTTCCTTTTTCTCTCTGGTGAAGTACATTTCAACCTGGAATAAAATTTAAATCACATACCGGACAACATTATATACTGATTAAAGATTTAGAGTAATTAATTATTCATTAACCATGAACTTACAATGTATCTAATAGGCAACCAAGGATCTATGGAAGTCCATAAGTCCTTCAGAAACATGTAACATGAATACGCAGCAGCACTGCAAAAGGCGAAGGGTGGACTCCATGTATGTCATGATCTAACTGCTAGTCATACAAGAATCAACCTATGACCTGACACCGATAGATTCTGAGCGTCAAACCTACAGAGTGTCTTTACAGCAGAGCAGCAAACTAGAGTCAATAAAAAAAGCAAGAAAGTGAACAACAAACAGCAGCGGAGAACAGGGATCTGGCTCTATACTAACACCTCACATGCTTGAAAACCAAACCAACTGAAAATAAAAGATTACAGGACATGCTCCTATGTTGCCGCATGCTTGAAATCACCCATAGAAGCACCAAAATGTCTAAAGGGTGAATCCCACATGAACTTCCATAATCACTAGGTGACTAGGTGTTTAATCTGTCTTCATGTTCCAATATGTGTCACAAAAAATTAGACACTTTTGTGATGTAGAACACCTTTTCTGTCTTGAATACCTTCACATGACCTATAATCTATTAAATATCCACTTCAAAAGGAATAAGCTTTGCCATACACATGTGCCTCCTGATAGTCAAACTGTAAGTCATTTTGCCAGATTGTGGTTCTACATTGCTGTGTGCAGTATTTGCAAAAGATTTTATGTTTGTGGAACAGGACAATATTGAATATGTTAACATTAGGTCCGATTATTCATTCCTAAAATATGAAGAGCAATTTGCAGCAATGACATAATGGGCCATATATTTACATCCCTGTGTGTAAAGGCTACAGCTAAAAGGAAGAAATGGCAGGTACCTGGAAGAAAGCCATCAATGCTTCAATGTCTACATTTGCGCAGTTTTAGTGGCATTGGCAAGTTCACTATCAAAATATGCCCTCAACAACATCACCCTGAATATCATAAAGTTGCTTCAGCTCTGTGGATGATAGATACAGCTTCCCATTCAAGCACACCAAAGTGGAATAGATTGCATCTACTTTTGAATGGGAGGCATCACCAGAAGTAAATACATGAGTGTCGTTGTCCACATATATCCAACTGCAACCAGCAAGCTTCTTAGCTTCCTTCCCTCTCATTTTCTTTCGTATTCTTACCATATCATCCCATTTCCCCTCAGTGGCATAGGCATTAGCCAATTGCACATACCTAGACCCATTATCTGCCTGAAGTTTTAAAAGTTCCTCTTCTGCCTGTTTGACAAGTTCTGTATTGCTGCTTACCTGACAAGCATTAAGAAATGCTCCCCAGATTGTAGCATCTATTTGTATGGGAATCTTCCTCATAAACTCTACCGCCTTTTCTAGTTTATTAGCCTTTCCATACATATCAACCATACATGCATAGTGGTAAATCTCGGGCACTACATTGTAATGTTCTTGCATTGAGATGAAAAATTGCTCTCCTAGCTCTACTAATCCACGGTGCCGACAAGCTGATAGAAGTGCTACAAAAGTGACTGCATCCGGCTTGACACTTTTCTTCAACATTTCCTGAAAAAGCTGAATCGCTTCACCTTCAAATCCATGATGAGCATAACCAGCTATCATAACATTATATAAGATTGCATCTCTATCACTGTCTGGAACTAGTTGGAAGGTTTTCCCAGCATATATTATATGCCCACATTTTGAGTACATATCGACCAAAGCACTCAGCAATTTCTCATCCATATTAAATATCATTCTCAAGATGTAAGCATGAATTTGCTTTCCCAGTCTAAGGGTAGCTTGTATTGCACAGGCACCAAGCACACTGATAATGATCATTGCATCAGGAACTAGTCCTTCTGTAGTGGTAAACTCTCTAAAAAGTTTGAACACTGCCTTACTTTGTTGTGATTTGACATAGCCAGAACACAGAGCTGTCCAGACAACAGAGTTTCGTTCGGTTAGAGAATCAAAAAGCCTTTGGGCTTCTGCCATGTTGCCTTGAGATGAATAGCCTGAAATCAATGAAGCTGCTGCAAATGGGCTTTTAATCCTAATTCCTTCATAGACCGACTCTGCACAACGATTCTTCCCACACTTACAGTAGAGGTCAACAATGGCACTGTTAATAAATTGATTTGAATTGTAGCCATTTTTCAACACCCAAGCATGGACACACTTGCCAAGTTTCAACCACTTTAGACCAGAGCAAGCACTCAAAACACTTGCTAAAGTGTGTTCATTGCACCCAATACCATTTTCTATCATTTCAGAAAACAAGGCAAGTGATTTCTCCATAAATCCATTCTGGGCATATCCTGCAATCAATGTATTCCAAGACACAATATCATTTAATTCAGGATATTTCCAAAACACACTCAAAGCTATGTCCATCTTTCGTTCCCTACAACAAGCTGCAACCATTGCATTCTTTGAAACCAAATCTACCGTCCCAATACAACCACTGAATACATTGCATGCTTCATGGAATGAACCACATTTAGAATACATGTCGATGAGAGAACTCACTGCAAACTTACATGAATCGTTTGCGGTTTTCATCATATATGAATGTATCTGCTCGCCATAACACCCCATACGAAGCTTGGCAGTCAAGTTAAGCATGGTTGTCAGAGTGAACTCATCAACCCCAATTGTGTCACGTGCAGATTGCATTGTAGTAAACAAATCAAGTGCATCAGTTTCATACTCGTCAGCACCAACATAAGCGGAAAGCATGGAATTATAAGAAACCAAATCTTTGTGAGGGGCAGAGTCAAAAAGGGCACGTGCTTTTGTCAAGTCACGTGCTTTTATGTATGCCATAATAATGACATTCCAAGAGAACACGTTTGGGTGGGGAATTTCATCAAACAGTTTATGGGCATCTTTCACAAGGCCATGGTTACAATAAAGATGGATGAGTTGATTACAAGTGAAAATGCTTGATGCAAAACCAGATTTTATGGCCTTGGCATGGTCAAGGTACACCAGAGGATCTATCAATCTCAAAGGCCTCATTGACAAACAATTTGCATTGCAATACAATAAAAGCTAAACAAACACCATTCAAAAAATTTGGCTTAAAATTAATTTATCCCTACTTTACCCTTACTAATATTTTTAACATATCTAAAAAAATGTAATCTTTTTTTGTTGTTACAAAAATGAAGAAAAAAAATAATGTATCATTAATATTCAGGATAAAATTATTTATTTTGGCACATTAATAATGGTCTTTTTCTAAGGAGCAAAGAAGCACCATAATCACTGAATCAGAATCTCACACCACCACTCTCACCATTCAGACGAGGACACATATAGAACAGAAGATAGAAAGATAGAAAAAAGGTATTTTTGGCGCTTTAGAATTATTTATTATTAGGTCACACAAAAAACAGAGAGAGAGAGAGAGAGAGAAATATGGAAGAAGAGGGAATAGGGTTGGTGTTAGCGAGAGCCATAGAACTGAGATTGAAGATCAGCAATTGCATCCACACAGCCACCACCACTCCCAATGGAGATGCTGACGATGATGACGATACTACTCAAAGGCTTCTCAACATTTGTAATGCCCTTGAAGCCTTGGAGACCCAGCTTTCTTCCCTGCAGGTTGGTGCTTACCCCCCATTATCCTCTTCTTATCAAAATTCCATCTTTTTTAATTAGGGATTCTTTTTTTACGATTTTTTAGTCATTCAGAATTGTGGGTTGGGGATAGTTCGTTGAATAGGGACATGGGTCATTTTTTATGATACAATTTTGTGGAAATTGAAGTCTTGTCCTGTTTCTAGTTGCTCATGATGTAAATATATGTGTCAGTGTGATATGCTGTTATTGATATACTTTATGCAGCACTTGACCTAGCTATATACTAGCTCTATATGTTCAATAACTCAATGGTTTACTGCCACCAAAGAAGTCTTCAGTGTGTGTTTTCAGCCAAGAGTGTTATAGATTGATTGTGAAAGATGCCTGGGTCTTTAGTAGGTCATTGTTGAAACTTGGTGTATATTTTCATGCTTACTTACAAATACATTTCTACTGCACATTTGTATTCTAAAATGCATGCATTGTTCATTCTTGAACTAGTTGCCCACATTGTAAAGTGAAACTTTTTACTCTTGAAGTAATTATCCTTATGCCTTTAGTCTTTCACACTTTTTCCTACTGTGCAACTACAAGGATATTGTTTTGTTTTCTTTTGTACTTTATCAGTAGAAAGCTATATTCTTCAAACTTGAAATGGGAATTGTAGGATGCTACTTTTTTATCTTATTTTTCATGTTTTTTATACTTTACTGGGAGCAAATAATCAAAATATGATTGGGATAATAGTTTGAGAATCTTAACTCCTATGTGTGCGATTTCTAGATTTTGCAACAACAGCAGAGGTATGAAAGAGAAATTGCCTTGGCTGAGATTGAAAACAGTCGCAAAATGTTAACTGATAAGCTCAAGGAGTACCAAGGTAAGGAATTAGAAGTGATACATGAAGCTTCCTCTTTTGCTAGTGAAAGGGTGGAGCCCAACAATGATCTACTACTTCCTCCATATCCAAGCCGCCCTCCATACTCTATGCGTCTGGACAAGGAATATCAGCCACATAGCCCTTCTGTGAATAAGTATGATCACAATGGATTAATCACACATGATCCGATGATTGAGGCAAAAAAGAGTACAAGTGAAAAGGAGCAAAATCATGTTAACGATGAGGGTAAAAATCCAAGAAGAGGATGGGGATTATTTATAGCTCGTGTATCTAAAACAGTGGTTACAATTGTTGGTGTAGTATCAATATTAACTTTGTCTGGTTTTGGACCTAATTTGGACAAGGTTGGTATCCGTTTCAATGCACAAGGCTTGCGTCAACGAACAGAAAATGAGAAAGAAATACCTGCCACTGAAAATGAGGGTGTGATACCAATTACTCAGTGTCCGCCTGGGAGGGTTTTGGTGGTGGAGAATGGGGAGGCTCGATGTCTTGTGAAAGAGAGAATTGAAATTCCATTTTCAGCTGTTGCTGCAATACCTGATATATACTATGGCTCTGGTTAACAATAGTGCTCTTTTTTTTTGTAATGTATGTAACATCTTCTCTTCTTCATGTTTCCTTTTTTATCAATATGTTATTAAAAGTTGTTCTATGGCCAGTGAATGTCATGATTGTTGGTAGTTGTTATTGAGGCAAATGGTGCAGATCACCATTTGTTTTGAAAATGGGGGATTTATTTGTGACCACTTAATTGTTTGCTGATGTTGAGCATGCAATGGCAATTCTGTTTCCTGAAGTTAAGACCTTCTGTCCTTGCCAAAGTCCATTATACTTGAATGCTGACCACTCAAACACAAGGTTCAAAGTACCCCATGCATATCGAACAAGGATTCTCTCCTGATATGGAGAGGAGTATTTGTTTTTTATTTTGCTTTTAAAGGTAAAAATATAATTTCATCACAAATAAAATGATAAAAGTATCCTATATTTTATTTTTGTAGTACTTCCCTCTCCACCAAAAGGAACCTGAAAAGGTGGTGTTCAAAAAGAGCTTTTCCCTTTTCTCGTTTTGGTGTGATGTGGCCTAAGGATCACAGTTCTTTCTGTCTCATTAGTCCCCATGCTTTTGTATTCAAATCTTCTCACATTGGTTGAGCTATTCATAGTTCAAATTGTTTATCCATATTTTTGGCAAACTAAACATACTTTTAATTCTTTATTTTACAAATTCAGAATTGGTCAAAAAGTAGCGTTAATAACATCTTCCCTTACCGCACCCAAAAATTACTATTTTTTAATCAAGAACGGGTAGATGGAAGTTGCATCTACTGAAACAAAAGGCATAATAATGAATACATTAGTTAATGCAATGGACTATGTGACACAAGTGCAATTTAATTTGTTCATGCTTACCCAAGAAAAAATGTATACAACTTGGGTCGTTTAGTGGCCATTATATAATATACAAGATACGATAAAGACAGAATAAACTCTTGTTATGTATTGGAGAAAGATTTACTATCCTAAAATATGTCTTAAATCATTATCGTGCAGGTTGTGAAGAAAAAATATTATGTGATAAGGATATGATAGGCTAACATGACAACTCTACCGGATCTTATTAACTCATGAAACATTAAATTGTAATAATATGATACACTATCTTCCTCGTATTTATTTGTCCAGCCCTTAAAAGCTATATTCAAAGAATGTGGATCCAAGAAGATATAATGTTTAGTGGTAAAAACCATTTTGTCCTCAGCACCTAGTTTTAATGATACTTTTAAGAATATTCTCAAGCAACTCAGCATGACAGCCCAACCAAAGTAGAATGGCTCCTTATTGGCATGAAGGGACAATTTCATCTCCTATAAGAACTTGATCATAGCAAACTCCAAAATTTCAGTCATCCACTCCCATCACAATTCACAAACCAATACTAAGCTTAGCAGTTAGCATACCTGAAGTCATGAGCACCTTGGAGGTAAGAAGTTTCACTGAAGAGCAAGAAGCACTGGTGGTGAAGTCATGGAATGCAATGAAGAAGAATTCTGGAGAGCTTGGTCTCAAGTTTTTCTTGAAGTAAGGCATTTTTTCTTCAACTTTCTAAACTCTTGCTTATATTTTAGCTTTATGTAACATCACCCTGGTTTTGAATAATTGAGCTCATTACTTCAAACTTTGTAGAATATTTGAGATTGCTCCATCAGCACAGAAAATGTTCTCATTCTTGAAAGACTCACAAGTTCCTTTGGAGAAAAACCCAAAGCTCAAAACTCATGCTGTGTCTGTCTTTGTCATGGTAAGCTAAGCTCACTCCTTTTTTTTCTTTGCATCCATTCACTCTACCTTTGATTTTGTTACCATTTATATGATTTCAAGAATCCACCATACATTACATAAGTTGTGTCTCTTGGTATCAATTTTTTGTCTGTCATTGCAGACTTGTGAATCAGCTGTTCAACTAAGGAAGGCTGGTAAGGTTACTGTGAGAGAATCGACCTTGAAAAAGTTAGGTGCTAGCCATTTGAAAAATGGTGTAGTAGATGAGCACTTTGAGGTATAGAAATTTCCAATATTGAGTATAGTTGAGAAAGCATTGTTTATTTACAAATATATCAATATATTGATAAAAAGTTATATATGTTCATTTTTTTGGACAAATATATGTAGAGTTTAGTCACTATTCTTTATTTTTCTATTGGTAAGGTCACAAAGTTTGCACTTTTGGAGACCATAAAAGAAGCTGTGCCTGAAATATGGTCACCTGCCATGAAGGATGCATGGGGAGAAGCTTATGACCAGCTGGTTGGTGCCATCAAATCTGAAATGAAACCATCTTCTTAGACTATCTTCCATCTTACTCTCATGTACTATATCTTTTCCTTTCATCTTCAATAAGATTGGTAGAGTGCTCCCTTTCATGTTCCTTCTTTTTGTGTCTGAGAGAATTTCATATCCTCTTGTAATTTCCTCCCATCTTTCTAATAATATAAGATATTTCTTTTAGCATATAAAAACAAAATGAATTACTAGTATTGTGCTCTTCTTTTGATAAATAACACTATCCTTTAGCCAACAACTCTCTCGTGCTCCATATCAATGCTGCATACTTGTCAAAGAGTGGTGGATCAGTAAAAATGATAAAACTCACACCATGTAAAAGTGCTAGCAATTTGGCATGAAGGTTTGTAGAGATAAGAAGAAGCCATGAAAATCAGTGACCCACATGATCAATCATATTTTGTTTGATAATGAATATCTTATAACCACAAATCATAATAATAATACCAAGGACTTGGATATATAATTTGTAGCAGACCCCTCTGCAGCAAAAACATTGACCAATCTTTACTAATATTGATCATTCAATTCACTAAATATGAAATAAATTGTTCTTAGCCAATCTCCATTATTAACATTCACTAATGTTCATCAATAATGACCAATATTGCACTTAAACTCAATCAATATATGAATTGACCAATCTAAAATTAATTGATCAATGCTGCATATTTTTCACTAACTCCTTCCAATACACGTATGTTAGAGTGTTTTTCTAGCGGAATATTTTTCAATGAGTTAGAAAATTCAATATTCAACACATAACCAAAAATGTTATCGGTAGAATCAATAGATAAAAGTATAAGTCCTAACAAACAGTCATAAAATAATATAGCATTAACCATTTGATTTATTCATGGCTCACGTAAGAGTAGGTGTACAAGTTTTGAAAGCTTGATCCGAATTACCAGATAACAATATTAATATCTACGAATCTTTCTCATCTCAACACACCCAAACCATGAAGGGAAAATTTCTTGTCCTATAGAATCTTTACCTTAGCACACACTAACTTTAAACATTTCTTCATATTTCCGAAAACCATAACCGTATAGCAGTTAGTATCATGGAGGTAACTTTCACAGAAGAGCAAGAAGCTCTCGTAATGAAATCATGGAACATAATGAAGAAGCATCCTGGAGATCTGGGTCTCAAGTTTTTCTTGAAGTAAAGCCATCATTTCAACTCAAATTAGTTAAATATATTTCTTCAACAATTTCAAACATGCATGCATGCATGGCAACATAACATCACTATGTTTTTTTAACTAGTGACTTCATACTTTGTAGAATTTTTAAGACTGCTCCAGCAGCACAGAACATGTTTTCATTCTTGAGAGACTCACAAGTTCCTCTGGAAGAAAACCCAAAGCTCAAGTCCCATGCTGTCTTTGTCTTAGTCATGGTAATTAAACTATTATTGTATTGTTGTAAAAGTAACATTATTGTTTTCTTCATAGTTATGCAGATTCTCATTTTTTACATCATTATTATAGAACAATGTAAGTATGTCTTTGTTTATGTTACTATAGACATGTGAATCAGCAACTCAACTTCGGAGGACGGGTAAAATAAACGTGGAAGATTCAAACTTGCAAAAGATAGGTGCTACCCATATCAAAAGCGGTGTAACAGATGAGCATTTTCAGGTATACAAACTTTCAATACGATTATGATTGCTTTTGGCACAACTAGCTCTAGAATGTTGAAATTTAATGTCCACTAATTCAATCATAATTGTTTAATAAGATTCACTAATATATATAAAATAACATAACCCATGTCTTAGTAACAGATAAGCTACCCTTATCAAATAAGCTTATACACTTGTATCTCATTAAAATAAATAAATTTGTATGTGTCAATATAAGGACCGAGATGATCTTTGTTCATATGGCAGAACTCATAATGTACATGAACATGACATATATAATGAGAACTAGAAGACTAATGTATATAATTCATATATGGGCTATTCTTTTATTTTTCTATTGTTAAGGTGGCAAAGACAGCACTTTTGGAAACTATAAAAGAAACTGTGCCTGAAATATGGTCATCAGCAATGGAGAATGCATGGGGAGAAGCTTATGATAAGCTAATTGGTGCCATCAAATGTGAAACGAAACGTTCCTCTAACTCTAATTAGACTCTCTTACATCTTAGTCTCATGTAGTTCTTGTTTTCCTCTCAAATTTAATAAGATTGATAGCTAGTTCTGTATTTAATACACCTTTTATGGTACTAGATATCTGTTACAGAAAAAGCAAAGAAGTGCACTCAATATAAGATTCCTAGCTTTATTGTGTCAACCAATGTGAATTTATCCTGGGATGGCCACAACTTGCTCTCTGCTTTTTCCAAACTATAAAGCTAATGCCTAATGGTTCAAATACAAAGCAAATAAACAAATAAAATAAACTCCTCATTATTGCACTAAAAATGCCACTATGTTGATTTAGTTTACCAACATGAAGAAATCAACAAGTCTATTCTTCAAAGGTAACAAAAATTAATGTAAATATTCCTGATACAAACTTGGATGTGTAACACAATTTGCATGTGATGATTTCATGATTGAGTTGGTTGTAGTAGCCTGAGAATGAACAAGAGCTGCATTAGCCTTAATAGCAAGTGAACACAATTGATGTAGGGAAAGTGGTATATGGGATTTGGAGAGTGGAATCAAGAAGTATATGTGATCAAAATGAAGCTCTTCATTAGGATCAACACGTGTCAATAGTGACCCAACATACATAGACTCTGAACTGCAGAGGAAGCAGTTTGGGTTCTGAAACAGAGCATGCTCTGCTTTTATAGGCTCTTTGAATTGTTCTAGCTTACCATCCATGTGAATTATGTTCACGCTGGTTTCAAAACAAATATTTTCAGCTCTTCTTATGAACTGTGAAGATGCACAGTTACCCATATCTGAGTGACTGAGTCTCTATGTGTGTTTGTGCTTGTTTTTTTTGTTTATATGGAAACAGGGGAAACAGAGAATATTGAGATAGTTGTGTAGGACTTATTTGTTTTTGTTTTGCAGAGGAAGGGAGGAGTCTTATATAAATAAAGTTAAATGAAAAAAAATAGACCTTTAGAACTTTAAAATTAATGAATAAATAATGGGTGTGAAGGGTTGGTGACTATGGGGGACGGAGGAGTTAAGGATCTAAGTGAAGTAGTATTATTACACTTTAAGGACAAAAAAGTCATTACAAGTGTAATAGAAAGATTGAATTGTCTTTTCATTTTTCATTTTACATTGTTTTACCCCTCACTTGTCTCTCCATTAATGATAGTTTTTATGATCAAAACGATCAAATATACTCATTTTAATTGGTTTAACATATATGTATTTGATAGTGAATAGATATGTATTTGAAGAAGCACATTGACAAGTTGATATAAGAGAATCTTCCGTTAAAGGAATAGAGAAAAAAAATGTAGGAAATTCAAGCACAACATGATGGCATGAATGGAAACATTTTGAAGCTGGCCCATCTAGGCACAAGGTTCCATTTTAGGAAGTAACCTTCAACTTTATGAGGTTCATAATGTTCATGCATACATATATCGTGCAACTTTATGAGTCTAACTAACCGCGTCCCATGTTCTGCCTCAGATTTGGAAGTTTCCGAAATTGTATGTAGCTACCCTTTTTGATATGGTGCCCATCTCAATGGACTCTTACTTTTTCAATCATTCTCCTCATCTTTCCTCTAATCATTATCTGTTACAGAATTTTCATGTTTTCATATCAAACTTCATAAAATAATATTAAAATATTAATTTCTGATTTTGTTATTTTTATTTTTAATTAAATGTAGACTTATGATTGATTTGATACATATAGTGAGATATGAATGTGGACATGTGATCTCACTCATTTATATATTTTTTCTAACAAATTCCAAATAAGAAAACTAGTTACTGGTGCTACTCTTCAATTTATTTTAAAACGTGTCAACTTTCCCAAATAAAACACTCATTTGTTGATGTACTCATTATCTTAAGAAAAATGAAGAGAGAAGTTAAATATAGCATGAAAATATGTTTTATATAAGTTATTTATTATTGACTAAATATCATAAAGTGGCTCATATTTAAGAATATTAAAAAAATAAAAAAAATGGCTTATTTCTTTTTTCCTCCTCAAAAGTCAACCCTTCTAGGAGTGCATGACGAGCATGTTTTACTTTTATTTAACAATTATTTATTACATTGATTTCTGCTTGTTGGTTAACTTTTTCTAATTATTGATTTCATAAGAATATTATTTAAATAACATAGTTAAGTCAATTATTTATTATATATTTAAATACTAATTTTGAATATAAAGTTTCATTGTATTCTTACTTAACCAATATTATTCATCACTAATAAATATTATTTTAGGATAAAATATTTTGTCACAGCGCATGTGTCAAATATTTATTATAATTGACTAAAATAATAAACTTAGTGGATAATAAAAAATAAAATGGTTTCTAAACTAATAATAAAGATTATTACATGAAGTGTAAGTAGAAGAAAGTAAAATTCACCCAAAAGACTATTTGACCCTGAAAATCCAGGTTTCCAGGTTTGATTTTGGAATTATTTGAGATCTAAATTTTTTGATGGAAATTAATGTTTAAGATTTTGAAAATGTTTTTTAAACATATATTGTATGACATGACATCTCATATATATGTTGACGTAAGTGTGTGCGTGGATGTTTATACCTTATTATGAAGTGAACAAATTGTATACTTGGAAGATAAAACTAACTTTGTGATATTAATATTCTTAATTATACTGAAAATTTAGTGTTTATATTACTTAATAAAGTCAAAACCCAAAATAACTATTAAATTATAGTGTAATTTATGCTTACTTATTTTTCTTTTCATTGTCTTCTAATTTACAATTTAACACAATTTATTATATTAAACATTTATTATATGTAGAGTACACATTACAAAAAAATGAGAATGTATATTAACATACTAATAATGATAAAGTGATACTATTGAACTAAATCTAAAAAATAATATCACATTTAACATAATGGTTTGGGACGCAAGACATCTTAACCACATTGGTTTGACAATTTTCCAAAGTGTGGAGAGAAATTACATTTTTTTTATTTCTTCCTCTAGTTCCTTCATAAAAATCTCAGTGGTGTATATTCTTCTTCAAACCTAGGCTTAAGTTTATGAGCAATATTTTGAAGCATTAATATAATTGCTCTAAAATACTAAAAAATTAGCGTATAGTATAGTGAACGGTATACAAAGTTGAACTGTAAATAGAGGGTGAAAATTTTCATGAACACTGCAACATACATATATAATAAAATGAATTATACATATGGCAACAACAAAGAGTGCAAAGTGCAAACATATTAATTGCATCTTGTACACAGTGCAAACACACAACTATACCTAACAAAAATTTGTACAGACTTAGTCCACATAGCGTAGAGATCAAAATATATACATTCAAAGTTGAAACCCAAAAAAATAAAATCAAATGAGAATATCTCAGAAAAACACTTCAAAGAACTGGGTGTACTTGGAATTTTTTGTGTGAAACATGTGATGGGAACTTTAAGATTTTACGGGTAGGTTTTGAAGGAGCAAGAACTGCATCAGCTTTAATAGTTAGTGCACACAAATCCTCTAGAGAAAGTGGAATACGTGATTTACTACGTGGTACAAGGAAGTATATATGACCCAAATGAAGCTCTTGATTTGGAACTAGAGGAGGCATTAGTGACCCAACATACAAGGATTCTGAGCTACATATGAAGCAGTTTGGGTTCTGAGACAAGACCACCCATGTTTTTGTGGTTTCCTTCAATTGTTGTAACCTACCATCTAAGTGAACTATGTTCACTGTGGATTGCCAACTAAGGTTTCTACCTTTGCTTGCATGTTCAGAAGATAAACAAGCACCCATATGATTTTGTGTTATGTTTTTCTTCACTAGTCTTTTGTGTATGTGTGGTTGAAAAGAGAGATAGAGTTGAAGAATGAAACAAAAAAATATTTTAATTTGTGGATGGTGAGAAAAGGAGTGTAGGGGTATTTATAGCAAAGAAGAGAAAAAGTGCACGCAAGCATATAATATATTATAGAGTCATTATATATTGCTGATTTTGTTTTATTATATTAAGAAAAGTGTGAATTTGAATGATAAAAATATTGACTTCTGAACATTCATAGTTTCTTCCTTTCTCTATGTACATAATAAAGTGTACGGGCCTACCATTGTGTTTATTTGTATTCAACCATATAGTACTTGTCTTACGTATATGCTTATGAAAAAGTTCATGCAAAAATGGAGACTCGGAGGAGAACAAGAATTTTCGTCAGAGTTATTTTTTTACCACAATTATATGCTTTAATGGGTCTTGGATTTTGATAGGGGAGTGGTATTTATCACTTTCTATTATTAGGCAGTCACCTTTATATAATAATATTAAGTTCTGAAGTGTGTAACTACGTTATTAAGAAAATGGGATCTTGAAAACTCTATTTAATAATGTAATTGGATGTAATTAGTGGAACCAACTTTGATTCAAGACGTAATAGTATATTTGAAGAGATAAATCATTATTTCTTTTGAGTTTTAAAGCTAAAAAATTAATCCAACTTTATATAAAAATAACACAAATATGTTTTGAAATTTGAACAGAAGAGTGTTAAGTGAAAAGCAGGTGAGAGGCCCAGTGGTGCAGATGGGTCCATTAAAGGAAGCATCCTTGTAATTTCTTAATCTACCTAATTTGTTTTCACATTATTATTTTTGCATGTCATTCTCTTTCACTATTCATTCCCTTTGTTGGTTCATATTTACCCAAGATCTTTCTTAATTGAAAAATGCCTATATTCTGCTTGGGTTTATGAAGCATGACATCTTTGGTCATGGTTAATTTATATAAATATATTTTTTAAATCATCCCATATTATAATTTATTATACTTTCATCTTTTTAATATAATTACTTTTAAAAAGCAAATACATTAATCTAAATACAAAATATATGCCAAAATGAGCTTGTTTTGCCTTCAAAAAAATAAGTAACTGCTTTCCTAATTTAAACTCTGTTTCAACTTGAATGTGTCCATTTTATTTGAATGTCACTATCTTTTGGAGTTGTGAGAAACTATTTAGGCTACTTCCAAGAAGAAGGAAATCGAAAAAACTCCAAAAGGGTTGTTGAGTATGAAAACTACATAGGATACACTTGTAGAGAAGAGAGCTCACTAGCATTTTAGCAGGACAAGAATAACCCGAAAATTAATTTAAACATGGGTCACTAAAATGAAAGTTTTTTCATAGTTATTTTCCCTTTTTCAAAGATCATTCAAAGGAGCAATAGAACAAATGAGTGTAGTTTAACTAAGTTAAGGTGGAAATGATAGAAACAATTAGGATCGCAAGAAAGAAAGTAACTTAATATTTACCTTATAATAAGTAAGTCAAGTGCTTTTTCGTAAACACTTCATATTCAAACTTTTTAAAAAATTTATTTAATTTAACATGAGAGACTTTAGGTCATCTAAAAAAGTCTATTAAAACCTAGAAAACAGACATATTTAATCATATTAATATTAACATTATATTATTTTAGTATAAATAATTTTATTATATATGAAATTTTTGTATACAAAAATATAACTTAATAAATAGTGTTAGAAAAACATATTTAAGAGCATGACTTATAGTCTATTTAAAAAAAATTTATTGATATATTTAAATAAATTTACCTGTCAAATCATACCTTTAAATAGATCAAAATTCAAATGTACATCTTATTTTCTAAGAATTCAAGTTCAAGTTACTATATATTCAGAGTGAATCTGTTAAGGCAAAATCTGTCCTTCTCCATCTTCTTATGCAGGCCACTTTACATACAAATATTCATATCATGATCAGATTATCACATCCTAAATTTGTAGTTGTTATAGGTATCCGTCCAAACACATAGGGTATTTAATTTACCCTGCCTTAAAAGTTTATATTTGCGCCACAAATTTGTATAGTTATGCTCTGAATATCATATTAGGCCTCAAGCCAACATCACCCGAGCGCATTACTCAATTATGAATATTGGGCCTCAAGCCAACATCAGCCTAAGCATTGGTCTATGACATCCGGACAAAATTTTATTTCTGACTCTAATATTATGTTAATGTTCTATCTTATTCACGAGATAATAAGATAATTGATGTGAGAGTTACTTCTCAACGATTCTCCCTCAGACACTACACATGCAAGTTTAGCTTGAAGCTTTAAGCCTTGCAGTGATAGACAAATGCAGATGAGCATGATATAAAACCAAACTCCTTGAAGCTGATTTAGCCCCAACCAAAATGATATTGTGAAGTGGCAAACAATTTCTAGTTATATGCCACTTCACTTTAAGGGTAGGTAAATGGAACTATTGTCCCAAAGTGTATCAAATCATGTCATGCGCTACCAATGACATTGAAGCAAAAACAAGAGAAAAAAATAATGAATGTTTAGTTTTTTAATTGACATGATATGTTTTTATTGGTGCGAGACATGGTTTAGAATACAATTTGGGACAACAGATTCTTGTCCTGCTAAGTGTTAAGTGTTACGTTAGTTACCAACAGTTTTCCATGGAGTGCCCTGTTTTAAATTGACATCATTACCAATTGCCATCCCATGTACACTTTAATATTGAGTTTCTCTATATGCTTTGAACAAAATTTATATGACATATACCAAATATCTTAGACATCCCCAGAATTCTCATCTATAATTTACAAAACAAAAAAACTAATTTACAGAATAAATCATGTCAAATATTTAGCATCCTACAGGGTAATTAAATGAGAATCACAGAGAGGGTAATAGCCAAAGGTTAAAGAGAGAGGATGCAAAAGATAGAAGCCATGAAAAAAAGGCCATAACTGCAGATATCTTATATCTGCTACAAAGTTTTGGAGGACAACAGGGTCCATGGGACTGGAGCAGCAAATCTACAACACTAGCTGCTGAGCAAGCTGCAGATAATGTGAGAGTTGATAATACCTGTTAGTAACAAATTAACTATAGTTAGTTACCAACATATATCCCTATGTCAAATCATAACACTTAGATCAGAAGCTACATAACATACCCAATCTCCTACAAAAATAATCAGCAGTATTCCTGGTTGGCGAATCGGGCATTTTACCAGAACTGAGTATCCATCTACCAGTGCTAATGTGAAACTCCAAGGTATCACCAAACCCATTACTGTTACCAAATAGCTTGGACATACACAGTGAAGACAAAAGTAAAGCAGATAGTTAACACAAGAATCAACAAATTCACTTATACTGTTGGTATCTGTTCAGGTTCTACCTTATTATTTGATGCAAATAACAGAAGCAGAAATGCAGGCATATTTAACTAGCAAAGGAATAGAGGAAAATTACATATGTGATTGGTAATTAAAAATGAAAATTAAACTTTGTTTAGGATTTGGTGTCAAAATCCTGCTGTACAGAACTAATGTAAACTACTTTCATGCTGACATAGTGACATAGATAAATGAGAGTAAGTTTAAGATAGACAGAACTTTAAGAGTCTTTTTGTGAGTTGAGTGTTGGAGAAGTTGGAAGGAAAATGGAAACTTTAGACATCTCACATATGTATTTTATGACTATCAACCAAGACCAATCTCAGAAGCTATGATTGAACAGAACTTTGGTGCTTAGGTAGAATTAGACAGTTCATATTTTAGTTGCAAATTGGTCGTATTAAAGATGTATGATACCAATAGAATACTGAATTTAACACCCATTTGTCTCATCACTCGGTGCAAGACAATATAGCAAAAGGGTCACTAAAAAGTAAAACCCACAGGGTGAAGAACTGGTTTACTCATTTCCACCAGTCTATAGATAAATGACAGCACTAGGTTAAGCAATCTACTACTCCAACAGTATTCTATTCTTGCTTAGAAATTAACCATAGTAACACATCCACCACTATCATATTTGCTACTAGAGATTAACCACCACTGACACATGCACCAATATCATTGAAGTGGCATGATTTGCTAAATGAACACATTGATATATAGTCAATCTTTTTTTTCTTCCTTTTGACAAATAATATATAGTTAACTATATTTTAACTAAAAAGTCTGCAGAATCACATGGGAAGTAACATTTAAAAATAGAGAAAGTCAACTGCCCCTTGAGATTAGAATAAGAAGGGGGACCAGAAATAAATATAGAGTAAAAAGAAGTACCAGAAAGCTGTGTAGCTGTAGAATTCAACACCAAAAGACATAAAGAGAAGGGAAGAAGAAGAGAATATGGTCTGGCCCAATCTCAGACTGAAGCTGGCACTAGTGCCCACAGAGCCAGGTAATTCATCCATTGACTTATTGCATAACATATGTACTAGTTTTATTTCTTGGTTTTCCTCTACCCTTGCCATATGCTGCAATCATAGTTGTCTTTCAAAACTGAACCATGTAGTTTTGTCATCTATCTATTTTTATTTCTTTCAGCTGAAACCTTCTGCTACTACAAACACATGATCTTTATATAATAAGATATTAACTCTCCCTTATGGCAAGTATGAAAAAATCCAAGAAAGAAATTCCTGTATGCAAAGACATCTTTATTAAAAAGAAGACATATTCCAAACTGAAACTTGTAGAAACAACTCGGCCAAGTGTTCTGTAAGTGGAAGGGCTTTTGTAGTGTGGTGATTGAGCAATAGTATGGTTGCTATTATTGTGATAATGGAGTTAACACATGGGATAATTCATGTTTCGGTGCCATGCAATCACTGCCTCTAAATAGATCACATTTCTGTCCTATCTCTTTAGGTAGGTTGGGGTGAGTCATAATCTTTTTCTGTTTATAGTAGAAACGTTCTTTTTTTTACAAGAGTTTTAGAAATTATGGTAAGGTCATTAACAAAGATGCTTCCTTTGCCTTAGGATCAGATCCTTTTCTCATGTTATTTCTTTTTATATTCCACTTGTGCTTTTATACTACCCCTATTCTTATTTATATGTTCTATTCAGAGAACATTTTTTTATTTATTTGTCATGTATAGAAGTTTAAGGAAATATTAATTCCCAAATTCCAAGTTTACTTTATTTAATACTCTTTCATTTTAAGCTTAGATAAAAAGTAAAATTTGAAGTGATGGACATACAAATGAAACAGTGTTATTTTAATAACCAAATTCTAACAACTTTAAATTGTCATTTCATTTCTCAACATATTTTTGTGGCTAGAAATAAAAAAAAATGGAATATAAGTGATGAATAGAGAAAATCTTGATTTATTAAAGTTAAATGAAAGGATTCTAGAGGAGAATCTTGTTGAATAGAGAAAATCTTGATTTATTTGTCACAAAGTTAATGACCCCATTTACATTGGAAAGTGATGTGCTACCACGAGGAATCTAGAGTGGTGGCAACTATTAGTATAAGCCACTCACATACCTCATGCTCATCAAGAGGAGGAAAAATCACACATCATTGTATGTGTGCCAAGTTAAGTGGTATTGTCTCCATTCCCATTTGAAACTCCACTCCCTCTAGTTATAAGCATGCATCATTTCCATGTGATGTGTTAGTTTTTGACACATGTTATATGGTGCAGAATGATAAGATAAACTCATGCATGAACAAAGGAAAAATAAATATACACTATCTTATCTTTCTAAACCAGCTTACTGGGGAAAAACCATTATTCATATGCTTAGTATTGTAATACGAGATACTACTATTTGCTACTCACCATAAAATTTATACTCGCTCCAAAAGTACATGGGCTTTATAATTCAACTAATAATATGTCATGGTCTCACAAATTTCACGGTTACATGAAAACACTACTCAAATGAAATCTTCCTGAATCAAAAGCATAAAGCACCTCCTCCTCAAGACCCACTGCATCAATAAAATATCAGTAAGAGGTATACATATAAGATATTCTCAAAGAATATGTGATACAAGGTATATTGATACTTAATCAGTATGAGAACACAAGTTCATCTTTAGCAAGAAAAAGATATAACTACAATACAAGGGTACCAACATGCTTCAAACTCCCAATATATAGAGACAAATGCAAGCACTACCATATAAGATAGAAAAAGATAATTTTAGAAGCCATATTAATCACCAGTGTAAAGAATCATATAAAATCGATCTAAAAGGATGATTTTCATAACTGCAACGGTAAAGGGAGGTTGAGCTTTACTATGGATTCGAAATTCAAATCATTATATGCCTTAAACAGTTTTCATGTACAGTACAATGGTGATGATGCTGATGCACACATCATGGATGCAAGCATGATAAACACATGTGTTGAAAAAATGAAATGACATATTGTTCAAAGTTCACAATCCATGTCAACTAGGCTGCCGATAAAATGTGCAAAAGATGGAGTGTACAACTGACTTGAGTGCAAGTGGCCAAGCACAACTTCGCTATATATAATGTCTTAAGCATATAGATTGCAACAATTACTTCAAGGAAGCAAAACAATGTTAAGGATGTAAATACTATTTGAAAAAATTTCATTTTCTAATTAACTATCATTAGTCAAAGTACATCAAATAAGGTTATAGATTCCCAGTGAACGTTTAGTTATAGACATGGCTATACACAGTATACAACACTTTATTGTGAATTTTTTGTGCTTAACAATTCAAACCAATCCACCAAATATTTGCACCAGAGGGCTCGTTTGATAGCCAGAACAGGATAAGGCAATAAGGGTAGGAAAGAGAGTAGGATAAGCTCTAGTGTGGTTGTGGCAATTGCATAGGTGTGGCGGTGGCAATTGCACTAGTGTGGTGGTGGCAATTGCATTAATCACAGCACAGCACAACACGACACAGATACACACAATTGCTGATTTGACCGTAATTTTATTACTTTAACCAGGGATACATAAATTCAAATGAAGTTGAATGAATTTGATGTTATTTTTAATAATTATTATCAATTTCAATGGAGATTATTAATGTGAGATTTTTTCAATTCATTCTTGCAGAGACTTTGTATGGAACGATTCAAACTAACCCCCAAAGCATTTCCGCCTTATGTATATACCCAGAAGATATTAAACACAAAATTTCCAAACTTAATACACAAATAGGAAATTCAAATTGCCAACATTGATATACAATTTGTTAAAAAAAAACGCATTGTAGGTGGTGATGAAATTGATCATATATAAAAGTAATTAGGGAAATTTACCTAGCGAGGTAAAGAGATAAATAAGAAAATCTAGAGATCAAGTTTGAGTTCATCTTTCTCGCCATGGAGAATGTGAAGAATGAAGGGGGTGACTCGAATAAGAACAACCCAAGTTCCAAACATTGCCGCATGAGATTTGAGCTGCTTCAAAGCTGCAGCTTTATCAGGCTTACGCATAAACATTCCTGGAAACATGATTTCTACGATCTTAGATTTTATTAAACCCTACTTTTCAATCGCTTCTCTTTCTACTCACTTGCGTTTTCAAATATAGCTTCTACTTTTCCCTGTATTTTTATTTTATTTTTTTTGTAGTCCAAACATTACATAAGCCCACGATGATGTACACTACCCATTATCCGGCCCATTAGGTCACTATATTTTTAGGGTTTGGGCCTATGATGTAGTTTCATTTTGTAACACTATATTTTTTTTATGAAGCATAGTTTAGAATGAGCATTGAATAGAAACTAAAACCGCGCATGAATCTCCATTCCTAAAGTTGATTTTTTCCATATTAGACAGAGACACGGTTACATTGACTGATGATAGCTTTATAGATATTGGATTATAACCTTCCTTACTAAATTCTTAATTTATTTTTGTTTTGAAAGATTTACTATAAATTCTTATTTGTTTAATATTTTAACATAAGATATAATATTTACAAACTCTCGATATTGAAATTTATATACATATATATTATTTCTAATCCATTTAGATAATAATTAAAAAATCAACATTACACAATAGACTATAAAAGTAAACATGTTATATGATTATGTTGAAGATATTAATATATAGTTGTTACCATATGGGGGAAAGGAAATTATATAATTTGGTAGCTGGAAACAGATTGAAGATTTATAGAAGATGACGTGTCAGTTAAGAAGAGACATAGGAGTGAGTTAGTGCGCGGAAAAAGAAGGCGAAGTGAGTGAATTCTGCGGTCTGCATTAAAACCCATTCTCAATTTCACATATCTTTCACTATTCAATTTCAATGTGAGTCTTAACCCTTTTCTCACAAACACCATGATCTATCACCACCCTTCTCCGCCACCACTCCACCACCATCATTGGGCCCCATCACCAACTCCAACTCCTCTCATTAACAACCTATCACCTCCGTCAAAGTTACCGGTTGACTTTAGTCCACCTCTTATTGCAATGGTTGTTATTATAGTAACCGCTTTTTTATTCATCACGTACTCCCGTTTAATCGTCCGTCACCTCCGTCCTCCAATCCACAACCTCATCAACCGCTTCCGCCACCGCCGCTCCCGCTCTTTCCTCCCTTCGTCCTCCGGCGACCTAGACTCACTCCCTTTTGATTCTCCCTTCGACAGTGGACCCCACCCTTTCTCCCCTTACGGCCTCGACGACTCTATCATCAAAACCATTCCCTTCTTTCTCTATACTTTCACCATAAACGCCGACGAGTCACGCCGTGATTGCGCCGTTTGCTTGTTCGAATTTCAAGATGACGATTACGTCCGTACTCTCCCAATTTGTTCTCACACTTTCCACGTTGATTGCATCGATGCGTGGCTTCGTTCTCATGCTAACTGTCCCCTCTGCCGTGCCGGTGTTCTATGCGCAGATTCGCCGCCGTTCTTTACGCCGATGATGGCGGCAAGGATTCGTCCCAGTCTTGATGACGAAACTATATTGCATAGAATCAGCGTGGATCCTCTTATGGATTCTCGATCTCCGGTGCCGATGTTTAACTCCGCCGTTCCGGAGATTACACCGTGTGAGGAAGATTCACAGAGAATCAATTCGGAGGATAGGTTTGGCCGTAGGGATTTTATGTTGAAGCGATCGTATTCGTTTGGATTCGAACGGAGCCTTCCATCGGATAGGATGATGATGGAACCGGCCACGGCATCTCCGTGGCGATACCGCAGAGGAAGCACAAGTTTCTGGAGCAAGAGGCCATCGCCGTTTGGTTCATTAGGTAAGCCAATGGTGTTCTCATTCAGGTATTACAGAGGGATGAAATCGCCGTTTTTCCGGCGAAGAGGCTTCTTCCCGTTGTCGGAATCCAGCGTAAGGTTCGCCGGCGGAGGGAGCTCATCGAGAAGGAGCAAATCAATAGCTAGTCCTGTGTTTCTGAGATCATCAGGATTGACGGCGGGAGTATCGGCTTTCTCGTCAAGTAGGCTCCGGTGCGGTGACCCGGAGGCGCTGCTCTCACCGGAGAGATTTAACCGAAGATGATAGTAGAAATGTGAAAAGAAAAGAGCTGAGATGAATACTTCTCTTCAATTTTTTGAAAAAAGAAAGAGAGTGGACACGTGGGATCATATGATTGGAGGATAAATTTGCATGGATCTGAGATACATTGGATATGCAAAGGTGGTTTGATGAAGGGACGGTGGTGGCATGCTTTTAATTTAATGACACTGCTCTGCAATTTTTCCACCCTCTCATTAATAACATTTAATTGAGGAGAGAGAGAAGAGTATAAGAAATATTCATAGAGGTTTGGGAAAAATAAAATACAACAAATCACTGTGGTTCTATGTTGAGACTATGGTGGAGAATCTTAAAGTGGAAGGTCATAAATGGAATGGGTTGATCTTGAAATGAGTTTACAGGGTACTAGTAATATTATTTTGTTTATCTTATGCAACCCACTCAAACCCTACCCCCCATGTGGAAGAATTGAAGATGCAAGTGACATAGTGACTGATCTATAAAAGTTTAATGCCACAGACACAAAGCATTAATTGTGGATGCCATAGGGCTATGCTGACAATACATTGCCTTATATATTTAGCCTGTATTGTGACTCTGCTCACCATTAATGACATTTATAATTTTGGAATCTTTTTCTGATCAATCCATTTCTACTTTGCAGTTTCTTGTATTTTTTTATTTTACTCTATGCTTCTACATGAAACTAGTCATTTAACAAATTTTATGTGTTGCTAACGGGTGCTCTATAGAGAAGAATGAAGAGAGGTGTGTGGGAATGTAGCACAAAATGCCTTACTTTATCTCTAATCAACATTGATATATGGTGTAGTGGTTCCCTCTATGTATATGCACTAAGCAAATGTTGGATAGTTTGTGGATGATATTGAAATTTGAATGGGAAGTGCTATGTGGTGTCCTACCTATGGAAAAATTAGATGTAATTTGATGCTTTACTTTGTGTGTCAATTTACGTTGCCTCTCTCAAAAAGTGAAACCCACAAATCCACTTCTTTCTCTTTTTTGACAAAACAGATCTAAGAACATAGACCACGTATGTGATTTTGGCAATCAATGGTGGCAGTAGTTTTTGGATTGGTTTTCCACTTTTTACCATAATTTGCAATAGCAGTTAACATGTGGAATTATCATGCACAGTCATTCTGAAAATCATAATCCCCTAAGCCCAAGCCTATTGCTTTGAGTTTTGACCGTAAAGTCTAGCCCATTAGATTTCAAAACATGGGCCAAATACATAATGAAACAAATCACACCACAAGGCACTCTCTCTGTACTGTATTTTTATTTTCTTTAATTTTTTCCTTTTAAGAAAAAAATGATGTAAATATAATTCATTCCAGTAAATGAACCACCTTGGAATTGTAAGGCATAATCAAAATTATGTAATACTATCTATCTGTAGTGGTCACAAGCATTATTAATGTTGCTGGGAACATTTAAGGTTGCACAAAAAGTTAGGTATGAGTTATGATTGGCTCTTAAAAGGCTTTATCATTTAACAAAAAATTCACTATTTATTTTTTTATATTCTAAAGTTAGAATAACTACGATTCTTAAGAAATTATAATATATATGATGTAAAGTTAGAATAACTACGATTCTTAAGGCTTTATCATTTAACTGAAATTCAGTCAAAAAAACATAACAGTAGTAATACATTAAAACTCTTGTTTTTCCTTAAAAGCAAAGCTCATATATACCTTGTAGAGTCTCACCAAATCTACTCTGCTTTTAGTATCCACAAAATGTTTCTAATATGGCATGAAAAAGTTTTTGACACAGTTGTTTGTTATTTGCTGGGTCAATTACGATCAGCTCAATAATCTAGTGGAGTATGATAACATTAGCTAGTGTCATGTACTATTGATTATTTGAATTTTAGGTTCATTTTTCAATTCACACTTACCCAATTGTTAACAAGGCAATACTAGGGAAGCTATGGTTTAGAATACATATACAACATTAGACATGAAACAAAACGTAAAAGTGATAAATAGTACTGAAATATATGCTCAAATTTTCAACTGAGAAATTCAGTGTGGAAGCATGCATGGGCCAAGAAATACAAGATGAACTAAGGTCCCAATTGAATGCGTGAGAGTGACAGTTTTACATTAGGTGGTTGATGCATTATTAGTCATGTACCTTCACTATCACCCATTAATGCACCTCCATTACTAGCCTACATTTCATTACTTTCTAACCATATTATCATCACTAAGCACTTATTTGGAGTGAGTCAATGGTGGTGGTGCCTTTCACTTACTCTCTTGGAGCCACCATTACAGTTTAGCTTTAACTTTTATGACTTATTATCAATTTCCCTTAATTTTCCAAACTAAAAATTACATTTTTAATATGTACAGCAAATAAAATAATCAGAATTGATGAGTCCAACTCATTTTTGAAGACTAAATTGACAAATGCCAAACAAAGTTTTATGTGACAAACTGCACTTTAATACTTTTATTTCTGATATTGCACAAGGGATAAAGGCAAAGCAAATTCACCTAACTTTGACAGCAAAAATAAATGCATAAGGTGGGGTGCAAAGCCACAAAACTTCTATTACAAGAGGTTCATAAAGACCACAAAAGCTAAGTTACAAAAAATAAATACTATTTCCATAAAGTAATACAATATTGAAATTTATTGCTTGAGCTCAACTAACTGTAGTAAAACACACACCATCCATTGTTAAATTCATTAAGACATAAGCTAGACATAACATTGAATCAGAATGGAAGAGGTATACACTGTGAAGGTGGAAGAAGCAAGACCAGAAACTCATGAGAAACCATCAGCGGGTCCTGTGTATAGATGTATTTATGCTAAAAATGCTCTCTTGGAACTCCCTTCTCATTTTCAATCTCCCTGGGACTTCTTCAGGTTTTTTTCTTCTTCAAATTCAAATAATTCAATGTTCAAATGTTTCATAATATTGGGTTTATGCTCATGATGTTTGTTTTTCTTTAAGTCAATGACATTGCCCAGAAAACTTTAGGAAAGTTATTTTCTTCTTTTCTTAGTTGTTATATACTTCTTGAACCTTATGGCAAAAACAAATTCATTCAATGAAATCTATGTAAAATGCATAATATTTTAATAGAGTTGATACATTTTTGTAATTTTTTACTTGTGTGTAGTTCAATTTTGACTTGTGTAGGTGAATGAAATCTATGTAAAATGTTGTTGCTTCATCAATATTTTCCATTGTTGTTTATTGTTGGGATTCACAACCTTATTCATAGATCTTTTGTTGTTGATCTGAGCCTGGCCCATTAACTTTAGACGATTATCAAAATATGCACAAAAAATATTAAAAAAATGGCCCATGCAGGTTTCGAACCTGCGACCTTCGCGTTATTAGCACGACGCTCTAACCAACTGAGCTAATGGGCCAATTGATATCATTGTAATTTGGTAACTTATTTAATAAATGCGACTTTAATAAATGAGATTGAATACCAAGTGAAGTTATTAGTTGAGTTTGAGAAATCGTTGTTAAGAATTCTGATGATTCCCTTTGCAGGGACTCTGCTACAAGGTACCCCAGCAACCCAATGCTGGGTTGGCGCCAAAAAACTAAAATCGATTCAAAGGTACAAACTTTCATGTGTTTTTGTTGCATCCCTCATTTCTCACTTGTAAATAGTACCTTAGCGAATCCACAACTTTTGTGCCAATCTAATTCCTTATTGTATTAGAGTAATTAATTACTTTGGGACTGAATTATAAAAAAATTGTATCTGAGGGACTAAATTAAAAAAATCTATATCTTAGGGAGTAAAATATAAAAATCTATATCTTAGGGAGTAAAATATAAAAATCTATATCTTAGGGACTAAATTGATAATGATCAGCTACTGATGTTACAAAATAGAATTTTTTTTGGATCATTTAGTTAATTAAACCAAAAAAGATCCATTTTTTACTTGAATTCATATGAATGTTAAACTGAATTTGTAGGTGGGTCCTTATGAATGGGTCACATATCAGGAGGCTTATGATGCTGCTGTAAGAATGGGTGCAGCCATGAGAAGCTGTGGTGTCAATCCTGTAAAACCATTTTCCCCTATCATGATACATTGTATTGGCAAATATATGTAACTAATTAGTTAATTCTAACTAGTGATTTTATATCATAAGGGTGACCGTTGTGGCATATATGGATCCAACTGTCCCCAATGGATAATTGCAATGGAGGTACATTACATGATTTTGTTTTTGATTGGCAAATTTCACTTAGGCAACTCTTTTATATGTTAGTCACACTTAGGGACCAAATAACCACTCATTGTGGATTGAACTGAGTGGTTATTTGTGTCCTAGTTATAATTATGCATCTATAAAGTTCCTTAACCTTGTTTAATTCAGTAAACATCACATGGGATGATGCCTTATAATTGTATAATTAGCCTTAATTCCAATATGACTTGACTTACTTGATTCAAATTTGTTGTTTGCAGGCTTGTAATAGCTATGCAGTAACATATGTCCCGTTATATGACACTCTTGGTTTGTGATTTGTGCCTTTCTCAATCAGTTTCAAGTGTATTATTTCAAAATCTCCCCAAAGAACTTGGAATTCAAATAGTTTGGGAACTAGCTCAGTGGCTCTTACACTCATACTGTGGTTCTGGTAGAAAATGACCTTAGATTGGTTTTATGCATAACAGGTCCTAATGCAGTGGAATTTATCATAAACCATGCTGAAGTTTCGATAGGATTTGTACATGAAAACAAGATTCCTTCTGTAAGTTCCATTTTTTGGAGATCAATCTTTTATTTTTGGTTTCATCATCAACATTTTTTTTCCTTGGACATATTTTATTTCACCAAGGTGAAATATCTGAATGTTGTTCTGTATACTATTCTGCATTCTTCCTTGATTATGAATTAGATACTTCACACATCCACTAATAATTTATACGATAAGAAATCCGTTAGCAACCTTGTTAAACAATTAATATACATAAACTTATTTTCTGCCATTTCTATAAGCCACTTAAAACTAGTTAAATTCAGTTATTCTTACTTTGAACTTGACAAAATGTTACATGCATAGCCCACTCTTCTATATATCCAATTTACTGTACTCGTAACTTTTAAGTTATCAATTGAATTTCTTGACAATAATTCGAAGCGACAACAATTGCCATCTCTCGTTTTCTATTTCTGTTTCCACTGAAGTGATGTCTGTTTCCACAGATTTTGAAATGTCTTGATGGATGTTCTTCAAATCTTAAAAGTAAGTCAAATATTTCTATTTTCTCTGTTATTAGTAGTTTATGGATCTTTCCTTTCTTTAGTGGTAGCTAACCTGTGTAATTTCATATTGTAGCTATTGTGAGTTTTGGTAATGTTTCAACCGCACAAAAGAAGGAAGCTGAGGAACTTGGTGCATCCTGCTTTACATGGGGAGAGTTTCTCCAGTTGGTAGGATATTAAGCCTGATTATCAATTGCTGGTTGATGTTTAAAATAAACAACTTGAACCATTAGGAGCGAGTATTGTAGATACTTTCTTAACAATAAATCCTCTATCTTTCTTTCTCCAGGGGAATCTGGATTTGGATCTACCGTTGAAAAAGAAGACTGACATCTGCACAATCATGTACACAAGTGGAACAACAGGTGAACCAAAAGGTGTTATTATCAAGAATGAGGCTTTCATGGCTGAAGTGTTGTGTATTGATCAAATACTTTTTTTAACAGACAAAGCGGTAAGATAACAATTTTCTTGAAGGGTCACTAGTTTCATGTCATACTTTTTCAAGCTTAGTCAAATTCTGTCACCCTGTCTTCCGTTAGTTTTGTCATTTTTCTTACCTTTTCTTGCTTGTGTTGTATGTGTCCTATTTTGTTATCTTTTATCTATAAATACATTAAAGCTATATTATGTAATGAGAATCTTCTGATTCCAATACCTTTATTTAATTAGGGAAGTTTCATCATACATCTATTGTGTCATTCTCAGAAGTCAAAATAACATGATGCTCTGGATGATGTTTTTTATCATCTGAGGCTAGCACAGTATGTATGTGCCATATCTTTTTTAATCATGCATTAAAATAATGCATGGCCATATTTAATGAAAGTTGCGTTCATTATTCCACTGAAAGTAATGCTCATCAGTCCCCTCTGGATACATGTCAAATGTGTCAGATTCCAGAAAAAGATTATGAGTACAAAGACGAGTCTTAGTTTGTCATATTTTTGTAATGGTAAGTGCTGACGAGAAAAATATAACATGTTCTATTCGTAGGCAACAGAAGATGATGTCTACTTTTCTTTTCTTCCTCTTGCTCATGTATACGACCAGATAATGGAAACCTATTTCATCTACAAGGGCTCCTCAATTGGATTTTGGCAAGGCGTAAGATTTTGATTCAGTTATTATAATTAATTTCTAACTCATTCTTTGTTTTTTGTTAATGCCTCATGGAAGTTATTATGTTAATGTTTGCAGGATGTCAGGTTCTTAATGGAGGATATCCAGTCACTAAAACCAACAATATTTTGTGGTGTTCCTAGAGTTTTTGACCGCATTTATGCTGGTAACAAGGGTGCTTCTTGTGCTACTTTATTTGTGCATTTTACCTTATTTGAATAACGATATATGAACTTTGTCCCTGAAGGTATCAATAACAAAATATCATCTGGAGGAACACTGCGGAGTACATTGTTCCAGTATGCATATAACTAGTATGTTTTGCCACAAACTGTATTCTGTTTTAGAATTTTATTTTTTTATCACGGTGTATACTGATTACTGATGTGTAATCTACTGACAGCAAATTGGGATATTTAGAGAAGGGTCTTCCACAAGACAAAGCAGCACCTCTGTTGGATAAGATTGTGTTTGATAAGGTACAGCCCTTCATACTGTGGTTTCTTCTCAGCAAGTTTGGTTTTAAAATTGAAATATTGGTTTTATTGATAGATAAAACAAGCATTAGGTGGACGAGTCCGTCTCCTGTTATCAGGGGCTGCTCCTTTGCCTAGGCATGTGGAGGAGTTTTTGAGGGTCACTTTGGGATGTACTTTGTCACAAGGATATGGTATGGTATTTGGTTCCTCTGAGATAACTTTATGTCATTTTGATGATGGCTCTACAATACAGAATTTTATAAGAAATGGTTCCATCCTATAAAACCGCTGTGACATTATTTTGGCATTCCCTGGTTTTATATATGTTCTTGAGGAAATCATTCCATTGTAGTGATCACATCTTTAGTTCGTATGTATACGATGGCATATTTTCCATTTAATCATGCCATATTTGAGTTATCATCATTTTGATGTGGCAGGTCTTACCGAAAGCTGCGGTGGGTCTTTCACTGCAATAGCCAATGTGTTTTCTATGATGGGAACAGTTGGAGTCCCCATGACAACCATTGAGGCCAGGCTTGAATCTGTACCAGAGATGGGATATGATGCACTTTCCAGTGAAGCCCGTGGTGAAATTTGCCTGAGAGGGAATACCTTATTCTCTGGCTACTACAAACGTCAAGATCTTACTGAAGAGGTCCTAGTTGATGGTTGGTTTCATACAGGTAAATTCTCCATATATACGATCCTGAACAATACTGAAGAGGTCCTACTCGATAGAATGACAGACATTCCTGAACAATATTTATTTTTTTAAATGTTGAAGAGGTATATAGTCTGTTAAGTACTCGGTAATTTCCATATATACAATCTTATATCATGCCTTTAAATGGTCAAAAGCGGCCTTTCATGGAAAATTAAGCAATCCAAAAAATATTTTCATATAACAATTAGTTCAATGTTGAATACTAAATTTTGAGTCCAAGTGAACCGGGCACAAAAGAAGTCAAGTTTGATAGATATGTCACAAACTTAAATCCTTTTCTGTTTTAAGTTTTCTTCACATTGTGCATATAGATTGTTGAAGTTGCTACATTGCATCTAAATTCTGTGAGTTTTGGAATGATTTGAAAATCACTGCAGGTGACATTGGAGAATGGCAGCCAAATGGAGCCATGAAAATTATTGATAGAAAAAAGAACATCTTTAAATTATCTCAAGGAGAATATGTTGCCGTGGAGAATATTGAAAACAAATATTTGCAATGTCCTCTTATAGCATCGGTATGTTTCTGCATTTATCACAGAACACCTTAAAATTAAAGGAACAGGAATTAGAGTGCATTTTTGTTGAATGCTAAGTTTTTATTTGAATGTTGATTTACAAAGTAACATTGTTCTGTACGTCAGTTATTAACTTTATGTAACTGAGTCAATTTATCATGCCTTTTCATTTCATATGCAGATTTGGGTCTATGGAAACAGTTTTGAGTCTTTCTTGGTGGCTGTAGTAGTTCCTGAAAGACAGGCCCTTGAAGATTGGGCAGTGAAGCATAATTTGACTGATGATTTTAAATCTTTATGTGAAAATCTGAGGGCAAGAAAATACATTTTGGATGAGCTCAACAGCACTGGTCAGAAACACCAAGTATGTGTATAGAATGTCCAATTCCACGCGTGTTATTATGCTTTATTTTCATCGTGTTGGCTAACATTTGACATGAACAATATTCTCTCAGCTTAGAGGTTTTGAGCTGCTAAAAGCAGTTCAGCTGGAACCAATTCCCTTCGACATGGAGAGAGATCTTATAACTCCAACATTCAAATTGAAGAGACCACAATTGCTCAAGCACTATAAGGTTTGTATCACCTTCTGTTATTAATATTATATGTGTGTGGCTATTAACTTTCTATTACACATCATGGTACATATTTATTTTTGTTCCTTAACTTCTTGAGTTTTAGTAGTATGATTCACAATTTGTAC
Organism: Lupinus albus; assembly: GCA_009771035.1. Lineage (NCBI taxonomy): Eukaryota > Viridiplantae > Streptophyta > Magnoliopsida > Fabales > Fabaceae > Lupinus > Lupinus albus. The sequence continues at coordinate 1,490,019 of CM019999.1, forward strand.
CAAATTCATCAAGATTATTAGGAAGGAATGCCTGTTATGATTTTCAATCAGATGTCAATGTTACTCTCATGAACCAAAAAAATAGAGATGAATAATATGTTTGTGGTTGTTGACATTATTTGCAGGATTGTATTGATCAACTATACAAGGAAGCAAAGGGAGCTATGATGTAGACATGCTAAGCTGCAATATTATATGCAACTATGTTGATTTCTGGCAGTTCTCTCAAAATCCATTTGGTTTTTAGTACCACTCTGGTTCATTGTGTATTGAGTTAAGTGAAAAGCTGTAATAAGATTATTTGAAAAGTGCTACAAACTTGGTAGCGTTTGCAACATCTGTTTTTGCTCCTTTAGTTTGGTAAATTAATTTAGCCCCATCTGTTGGTTCCAGTATTTAAGAATGTAGACATTAAGGGTCAGTGTGTTTATGAGTTGAGTTTTGGAGGGGAAGAAAGTAAAAGCAAAAGCTTAAGAACCATGAAATACACGTGTTATATAGCTAATGGGGACCTTTGACAACTCGAAAGCCTTCCCAAAACAATTGTAGACCAACACATATCAAGGGTTGAATTTTTAAGACAAATATGTCTAATACAGAACAAAGAAGGTAACTATATTGTAAGTTCTGACACACAGATAAGCATACAATGATTGAAGATGCTAGGAAGATACCACATCAATCTTCTTCATCAAAAGTATTTCAATGAGATTTGAGATCACATTTTTACACCTGCAGACTATAGGACATAGCCCACAGATAAGCAAAGTCCAAAATGCTGCTAAAAATCATATATTTGAAATCACATTTTTCACACATCCAAACTATAGGCAGGGTATTTCTAGAAATGAAATTGCAACAAATGAATGATACAGAAGACAGATGGTATGATTCACATAGATCAACCCAGTACAAATGCTGCATATTTCTTCATCTAAAAAACAATGACCACCACTGCCCAGATGGGATAGACTAGCAGAAGGACAATGCCAATGGTATTCGATAAGCCATTGGCTTTAGTGAATGCGTTTCTGAAACCACCAGATGCCTGAATGTGTTCTTGCAGCAAATAACATGCAATGATAAGGCATACAATCACCCCAACAATGTCATCTCTGAATCGGCTTGCAAGTAGACTAGGAGCGACGACAATAAGAATAACCAAAGCAGCAGGCAATTCAAGCCAATCTGCATTAGCAATCGTAAGTGATTACTAAATATAGTCATTGTATCTTTGTACTTAGTCTTGCCATATATTAAAGGCAAGTAAAATAACATATGGCCCCTAAGGTTGACTTCATCAGTCAATTTAATTTCTAAGATTACTAAAGTCATTACTAAATTGGCATTTACTCTATTAGAGACTAACATAAAACTTTATATGATGTAGGTGAGAATGGAGTGATGATTTCACTGTATGTTCAATCAATGGTTACCAGCAAAGAGTTTCCTATATTGCTCAATTTATAAACAAGAGCAAGATAAGTTTCAAGTCTGAGAAAAATTGTAACATACTAGGGAAATGTCTTGGAAAGAAAAGCCGTAATACAACAGCAACAGCAGCAATCCATTTTCCAATCTCTCCCCTGTGAAGCATTGCAAATAAGTAGAATCATCATGATGAAAAGCAATTTACTATTACAGAAATGTTGGAACAAGTTTGATAATAGTAAAGTATGACCGTAGGGCTAATCACCTGAAGACGTCGAAAATTAATGAAGGCAAGCTGAAGAAAATGTATGGAATGAGCAATGCTGTAAGAATGTTTGTCTTCCAATTTGTACGATCCAGAATCAACAAATAACTGCAAAGAACAAATCAAACCAATCAATGAAAATCATAGAGAAGTTACTATTTTCACCAAATAACTATAAATTTGTAGACAAATTGTTGTTAGCTAAGTTTTTAATACTCAAGAGAACCATGTCCAAAGTTTGATAGCTCTTAGCAATGAATGGGCAGATTTAACATTCTTATAGCAAGGGACAGAAAAATAAATGAAATTAATATTTTAACTAATCCTCAATGTTTCAACAACTGCTAGAGAGGAACCAACTTCAACCAAGGTTAAAGCAAATAATGTGCTGAGGGATAAAGTGAGGAGAGTGATCTAAGATGGTGGACCAACCATGATTAATAGCTCATGGAATGGATCTCATCCACACACAAAACTGGCTTATCATCCACCCATTTTAAGCTATAGATATTTTAAGTACATGAAAAGTTAAATTTTTATACATTATTGAATAGGTACCACTGCCACATTATGGGGATTATTACTAGTATTGGTATGTTACTAGTAATCGTTGATTAAAAATTGAAATCTTAGTTGAAGAACTTAGAAGCAGTAACAAATATCATAGAAACGTATAAGAAATGTATAAATAATAAAGTGGAGGATATTGAGCTATAGACCCAGTCACAACAAAGGTACAAGAGATTCAATGGAAGAAATTTTTATGATATGGGCATGTTGTTGAATTTTTTTTTAAAATACATAAAACTGTAAAATGGAAGAAAAATGTAGAACCATAAACTTTTATAGTGTGCAAAGAAGAAAGAGATAGATAGTTTTGACTTGAGAATAGAGTAATAATTAGAATACAAACATAGCAGCAATGGCAGCAATCAATCCAAAGAAAGAGACTCCAGAGCCTAAGCCACCAAGTTTGATGGCATGTTGGGCTACTTTATTTGCAGCTACACTCAGTTCCCTAAGATCAGAGTTGATCAATTGAGTTGCTTCTTCTTCAAAATACATCCTCTTCCACATTCTCCAAGATAAGGTTACTAGTCACTTTGATTTTATTGATTCCCTATGGTTTTGTTATAAATGCAAGTATGGAAGTACAACTATATATTAAGCAAAACTTATGCTTATATTATATATTTTCTAACTATATATTCTGGCAATAATATATGTGGTGGTATATGTGTATATGACAGCTGGGTTAATTTTGTAAGAAACATTAAAAGTTACAACCCTTTTGAGGATATGAAATTTTAATTTAATTTGGTATCTTATTTTGGTGTTAATTTAGATGGGCTGATTTCATATAATTTAACCTCTGTTTTGAGACAAATAATTCAAACTATTACATGAGGAGCTCATAGCAAACATAACTTCAAGGCCACTCTACGTGGGAATAGGATAAAATTTATGTGTGTGCATGTACTCTCCCGAAGAGAATCTTATACACTAGATTGCTCTGTTTTTTTTTTTTTTTTTTTTTGCCTTTCACTTGCCTTTTTTAATACCGAAGAAACAATAGAAAAAAGACGATAAGTTTGCTATGTACCACGTGAAAACCTTGCTCCTATAGGCTGTTGCATCAGCCTAGACAGAGTGCCGTCACGAACAAACAATGTGTTCAAAAAATTGAATAACCAAACAATTCTTTTAATACGTGACTTGGGTATTTGGACATGTTTATTCGGATGTTTTTTGACATGTTTTATTAGTTTCAGGAAGCGATACTTACGTACACATGGAACACAGAACTTGGCCTCATCGTTTTGAAAGCAGAGTTGTCACTGTAATTATGAGTTAGTTTATTATATTCGCATGGACTTGAAACAATACAAAATGACAAGGAACGCATAAATATGAAATATGTAAGTGTTTGTTGAAATTTAACAGTCCAAGTAACGCACTCTTCATGAACTTCATGACTTTATGTCAAGTCAATTAATTTTTATAAGGATGATTCAAGAGTAATTAATAAAAATGATTTTGTTTTTATAAGGGTGATTTAAGAGTAATTAGTAACAAATATTTCCCCCAGGTGGAATCAAATTTGTTGAACCAGAAAACATGTAACTTTTTATATGAATTGTTCTTTTTCTTTGGCAGGTGGTCAGAACTTCAGCTGAGTTCCAATCCTAATGAGATGATGAAATGATTTTTTACCTGAAAATCAAACCAATTCGGACTGCAAATACCACAGCCCACAAGTTATGAAAAAAGTGTAGTAAAACTTTAGAATTTAAGGAAAATTGGAAGGGAGTGGAAGGAAAAGATGAGTGAATGAAGTTTTGAGATGAGGAGGGTACTTTCAGTAAATTGAAAACAAATAGGGAGGGAGAAAATGAACTCTTATTTTTATATTTGGACTTCATGAAAAAGGGACTCTGGCATGTCCTCTCCACCAAAAAAATAGTAACATAAAATGAAGGATGATCCTAAAAAAGTAGCAAGGAAATTGAAGGTTAACGTAAACTTCAATTAATTGCATCAAATTTTACTTTTTCAGATTTAATTTATGCACTTATAGTATCTCTTCTAAAATTGACTTCACCATAAAATACTTAAAAGTATGTTTATAATTAAATTCTAGTGCATTGAGAAAAATGGGTGTAGGACATGGCAAAGAGCACATGCTGCCACTGGCAGTGTCTATTGTTTTGATTATAACTAAGCGAGAATTAAGGTAATGACTTAGTAAAAGTACATAGCAGACACATAATGATTTTGGATTTCCAGTTTCTAAAACAAATTAAAAGCATCATATAGCCATCAGAAGATAGTCCTCTAGTGTAAAAATAAGAGATAAGTGGACCATCATTGTTTAACAAAAAAAGATATTGAGACACTAATTTCTACCTTAAACCACCAATGGAACTTAATTGATTAGATTAATCTGGGTTTAGAAGATGGACATATCTGGTGGTGGTCCATATACAGACATCCAAGAAAGTGGAACCCGCCATTTGCCACCTTCAATTCCTGAAGACACAAATATCACTCAATGTTTTATCACTTTTTACTATCAAACATATCTACTTGCTAGTTATATTTAAACAAAGGAGAGAAGAGGATTTGAACAAGAGAAATACTATAAGGAATTGTAGAATAGCTTGTATTCACAATTGTTGAAATACTATAAGGATATTTATCATTCTGATGTGTAATTGTAATGTGTTGTTAGGTTGCTAGATAATAGATACTAATACAACTACATGATGACAATTGAACTCTGCTTTGCACATGACATTTTCCATCCGATTTTAACATTTTAGATGATGGACTATTTTACACACAAACCAGAGTTCAGGTTCTTTTTTGCACATTTTTTTAATATCGGGACTAAATCCCACATCATAATAATTTATGGGGTGTTTTCGGACTTTTCTCTTTAAATATTACAAATTTCAAAATCCACATTCAAGTCGAAAACCTGTACACTTTAGAATAATACCTGGTAAATTTTGGGAGAAAAAGAATAGTGAGTAATATTCTTTGTTGAATTTATTTTTTCATTATTTCTGTTGCACGATAGTACAATTTTGTTACATACTATTAACACATCAACTGCACAGGGAAAATTTTCAAAATTGCCATGCTTGTTTTAGCTTGAATACCAAACAATAGATCAACATGATTATGAAAAGCAAAACGAAGATAAGTAAAGCTCACCAGCAGTAGGATGATTTAGCCTTTGAAGTTTGCATACTGCCTCAGCTAACTGAAAAGCATCAGATATGTTGTCTCCTTCTGAGCAATAACACAACAAGCAGGTAACCTTCAAGCCTTTAGCCTGGTACATTAAACCAAGATCTCATAAATCATACTCATGATTCATCAACTTCATAGTTCATATTATTGCTCTTTTCCTGTAATATTGCAATAAAAAGGTGAGCAATGATCCACGCACCCACCCAATCTTATTTTTATTTTATCTTTTCTAAAATTTGGAGAGCAGCTGTTATATTTCACTATTCTTCAGATACGGCGACTTATACTCCATATCAAAACCCCAGCACAAGTTTTATCATGGCATGCAATGAAGAAGGAACCTCGTAGCACGGATAAAAAGAAAAGTATTATCAATCATTAAGCGAACATGTTACATGATATGAGCATTGCTTTCCCTTTGTCGTCCCTCCGCTTAAATATGATTACAAGAGTAGCAAGAAATTTGACTTATCATCAGAGTAAACTGCACATGTGTTTACCTTGAGAAAAGAAAAAAGAGCAGCAAAAGGCAAGCTCGCGTAATAATTTTCTTCTTCCAGTTCATCTTCTACAGAAATGATATCATCCCGAGTTGCATTTCCTTCAGCTAAATCACTAAGATATTTCCAATGCTTTTGAGAAGGGTCATAATCCTCAAGTTTCTTCCACCCAAGCTGTTCACAGTTTTCATCTGTTCCATTGTTGTTGGCGCTGGAGAGGTAGTAAATCTGCAAACCGCTAATATAATTGCCAATAGTTATATCAGAAATGGTAAATTTCAAAATGAAAATTCCTAGCCCAACATTACAGAAGATTGTCGAGGTATGAAAGGATAACCTTCAACAGTTATAATATGAACATGGGTGACAATCACAAATGAAAAAATTGAATAGCTTAACTACAAAGAAGTGATTGAGGTTTCAAAGTTTTTACTGCCATACCTTGACATGTCCACTTTTTGCCACTTTCCAAAGTCTAAGCTGGAGAGAAGAATAATATGCTTCTTTCCACTAGCAGCAACAAAATCAGCCAAGTTTTTTGCAAACTCCAACATCATACCCTATTCAAGTGACGATGTATTACTTGCAGTTTCTACTTCTAGATTCCGAAATTACTTTGAGTTAATTCAAGCATTTAATAAGTGAAAAAGAGAAATACAACTTTCAATGAAACATATATTCCTTTGATTACAATAAAATTACAGTTTGCCATTAAAAACAAAGGGAGAAACATGCGCTTGTTAATGGAGAGGATCCTTGTTCGACAAAAATAAGTTTAATATCTATGGACAGTCAATGTAAAGATTTATACACAGTCAGTACATCATTCACCAATCATTTGTATTACTTTTTTTGAAGAGTAAATGATTATTAAACATGAATCATACACTGCAGTGCATATATTTTTTTTTCTCAAAATATAAAGGCTGTTGTTGAGCATAACTATAAATTTTTCTTCATAATTACATGAAAAGTCAATTTGATATACCCTTTAAAACTTATGTACAAATTTCAGAAATGTGCTTCTCATAATTTTTTTCATATAAAGCACGTCCCTGAATTTGTCACCTAAATTTGGACGTAGAAGCTAACTGACCCTAAAATAAATACGCATACCCTTACACCATTAGAGATTAATAGTGTGATAAACATGATTTGGCATGGATATACACAATATCCTTGACCTATCTTTATGTCCATCTATTAATAAATCTGTGATAGTCTAGTTATTACTCCCAAAGGAAATAATGATGTCCATAGTTGCAGGAAACAACAGTTAGGAGAACAACAAAAGAAACACTGAACATTACAAACTAGAACAGCAGGGGATTAATGTGCATGTTCATGAAAACAAAAAATAATTAAAATTCAAGCTTCAGCTTATCCGCTTTTGAATTTTACTGCATGAGATGAAACAAAGGAACATAGAAAATGCATATTCAATCTATACCTTAACCACTGGAGATCTCTGTTGGATGATAGTAAGAGCATTAGAAATGGAATCATAAGCTGCAAATCCAGCACATGAAGTGATAAGAAAGAGCTTGATGTTTCTAAAAACAGAGAAATAGAGATTGAAAAAACATAGAAGTGATTGAAAAAAATAAAAGGGAAAACAAAAGAACCTTCAAGAGGAAGAGCAAGGTCTCCTTGAGGAAAGGGTCCATAAGCATCATTGCCAACACAAGGAAGAACATAAGGATCATCCAAATACCCAACTCTCTCTGCATCCATTGATGAAACCAAAAGGTCTGCCACTAACTGCCCAACATTTCCAATTGATAAGGCAGGCTGAAAAGGGGGAAACAAACACACAAGGAAACCCCAAATTAATAATGGTTTAGAAAATTGAACCAACCCCACAATTTTAATTGCTGTAGCTAACTAAAAGTTAATGTCTTTTTGATGAAATAGATACACTCATAACACGGTGGTGTGAAATATCGATCAATGAATTGAAAGAAAAAAGTGGGCAAAACCCTAGAAAGTGATACGAACCAAAATTAAAGTGGAGCAATCTTCATGAAGGTGCTTTCCTTCTTCAGGAACGAACTCCATCTTCTATAACAGTGTTGAAATTTTGGTATAGTATTTCTGCTTTTGACCCACGCCTTTGAGTTATTTCAGCTTATGCTATTTGATTGCTGCCATTTTCATTTCAACTTGGAGAAGACGGAATAGAATATTACACTTATGGGCTTCAGATACGGGCCTGTTACGTTTCTAATGTGTCTTACAGCAGCTCCCTTCGTTTAAATAATAGATGAAAGGCCCGTCGTGAAATCATTAGGCCCATTTCCCATTGAGGTACATTAATTAATGCACATTTTACCTTTTGGGTATATTCCAATTGCTCAAGTAATTTTCAACTTTGGGCCAAGATAAGTATTAGCAATTAGGTTGTCCTACATTCTCCATGTCCATATAATGTTTACCTAAATTACGATAGATAAGGACATCTCCATTCTTAAATAAGACATGAAATATCAAGCTTTATCTGCCCTAAATATTAGTATAATGCACTTGCAGGCTGTCCTAAATAAAATTATATATAAATGTATGTAACCTAGTCATACCCAATACACAAATAGAGTTGGAATATCAATATAATACAATAGTGGGATAAGGTTATCATTGCCTACATATATCATGTATAACCAAAGTTTTGATAGGTTTTTGCCACATTTTTTATTTTCTTAAATTTAGTATTATAAATTAATACATTCATAAATAAACATTATATAGGATAAAAAAATATATATAATGTGTTATAAGTAATAATGATATATTTAAATAAGAGGATGTAAGTCGAAAATATAAATATTAGCAAGGGTAAAATATAAAAAAAAAACTAATTTACCTCCTACTAAATATATATCCATTTTATTATGACTAGAACATTATGTTACTTTTAGAGAAAAATATATATGTACTGACCAATTTAAAATATATTACACTATCATTGTATTATCCATAATTCATATTTATTGATTTTACTTTTAAATATAAGTAATACAACTGAATGATATTTGAGGTGGGCGGACTCTTCAACACTTGTAAGTTACAGCTGCAATTTCAGATTCTTTGTTGCACCTGATTGTGTCATTTCAGTGGAAATTAAGAGTTACGTATATGGATTGCTGTATTTGATTTTCAACTCATTAATGGTGTTAGTGGCTCTAGACATTGCAATTATTGGTTTTATGCGTATTATGTAGCTTTTATTCACTTATATGAGCCTCATCTAGGATGGTTTTGTACATTGTACCTGCAATTGACACGTATACCTAAGAGTTCCATAAAAATATTTGACAACATCCACTTCTAATGAACACATGTCCAACTATAAAGAATGTCATGAATGGCATTAATCTGATTGAGTCGTAGTAGATAATCATATAACATAATAAGTAGAATAGTCATAGATACACGCATAAGTATATCCATGCAAAATATGAAGTTAGGATAGCCAAACAACATAAGTAGATCCATGCAAATCAAGCATGCAAAATATTAAGTTGGAATAGTCATATAAAACATAAGTAGATCCTCATTCCATGTTGATGGACATATTTCATGTTTTATGGATTGCAAGAAGACATTAAAGCTAGCCATGTGGTCAGTCACATCCTTGTCTCAAAGGTTATAGATCTTGGATTTGTCATTTAGAAAGGAAATACAAATCTTCTTTACCAAACATGTGCGCCTTTTTCAATACCACTAATCACTTCTTCTCACCCAAGTTTAACTTCGTAGGTTCATCTATTTACTTCAGAATATTTAAATATATCATCATATATATATATATATATATATAAATGTATTCTTTATATTAACATATGGATGTAATATATTAAAATTAAAATTTGCATACAAATCCATTTTAAAGTATTGTTTGTCTTGGGTTTTGTACTTACATTTGAGCATGAGTAACATGAATTTTAGTTCATCAATCTACTCAAACATCGTACACTCTAATTATCTTATACAACATTGATTGTTCACAATGGAAGAGGTTTTCTAATTCATTCTCTAGACAAGTTTCTATTCACCTTTCTCTCATGATATAAAACACTTGTACGCTATTGTCTACGATAATTGAGGAATACTTAGGCTTAAAGTGTGAATTTTCTTGAGCTGGAAAAATAGTTCACATTCAACTCGACTTAGAACTTGAGTCGAGTTAATCCTTAATGAATCGAGTTAATAAGCTAAGTCAAACTCAAATTGATAAATTTCTACCCCTAAATACAAACCCTTTCACTAGTTAAGGAGAGGTGCATATTGCATAATAACCAAGTGACAAGTATGACAACATCTAACTAGCCATGTTTGAATTAGATTAAGTAATGATCTCGTTACCAAAAAGTCCAAGTTAGTTGGTGAATCTAAATATCTGCCAACTATCCATTACATGCTTATGCAAGCTTTACATATTAGAGACGAGGGAGCATTGTTAAATGTTTTGTGATTATGTTAATCACACAAAGTTGATTAAGAGAATTATACTATAATATATAACAGAATCTCCCACGTCATATTTCAAATCTAGTGTTATAGGTAAGCGGACACTTGCCCCTAATAGCAACATTAAGCGCTGCGCTTAAATCATTTGCTTAACAATTGACACCTATTGTTTTTTGTTCTTTTAATCATTTAATAGCAATCTTAGATTGCCACTAAAGCATAGTATTACTCTAGAATCATGTTTGGGATTAGGATAACGTGTTTGGTATTTAGCAGACACAAAATGCAATGAGCAAAAGTAAATTAATTTAAAGCTAAAGTATTCCCATGAAATATATAGTTGAAAGTTTCTATAAAGTGGTTATCTTTTTTTGTATTTTATTATTCTTGTAGGTGTGGGAAATACGGCAAGGGTGTGTGTCACTTACACATGTTCGTGTGGCAGCACAATTGGGTGCAACTATTAGCTACTATTCTGGTAACCCTACAAAAAAGGAACTCTTCACAGTGAGACAAATGTACTCTAGCCATGTTAAGAAATTTTCCTAGATCCATTTAGGTGAGAATTTCGATTTGTTGCGGCCTCAAAAATGACACGTATGTTTGTTGATTTTACACGATAAACATTTTTTATGTATTTATCATGCACTGAATAGTGAATATTAAGGAACGTCGTGTACAAAAAATAATGTACCAATCGCGTCTATGTTCATTGTATGCATATAGATAATATTTGGTTTTGATTTGTAAAACAAAAGTTTATATGACAATGGCTGAATATTTCCAAATCTCTTTAAGTATTTTTAAAAGATATTACACTAATACTTCATGAGTTTTAGTAAAATTATATAAATAACTCATCCATTTTTGTCCTTACACGAACCACCTCTTCCTCTTACACAAACCCCTAATTTTATATATATATTACAATGGTCACCCCTGATAAAACACAAGTGTAATATTTTAAACAAAAAACGTGTGGTAAATATAATTAAGTTAAATAAAATATTATATATTGTGTAGACAATTCCAAATAATACAAAATTGAGTATCTTTTTATTATTTTTGGTTCATTACACAATATATTAACAATTTTAATGAGATGTTTATATAATCATTATACTATTTTGTAATGAACTAAATATTGAAGATGCATTGACTCTTATATTATTTGGATTTGTCTACACAATATACAATATTTTGTTTAACTTAATTACACACATCACATGTTTTTTTGTTTAAAATATTACACTTATATATCATCAGGAGTGATCAGTGTAATATATGTACAAAATTATGGGTGGTTCGTGTAAGAACAAAAAAAAAGGTGGTTTGTATAATTTCACTAAAATTCAGGAAGTCTAAGTATAATTAACTCATATTTTAATAGTTTCTACAATTAATATTCATTACAATAGTATAAAGATACTATAAAGTATAAAGATGAAGGCTTTGTTGTGTTATTTACCATTCAATAATATGAAATGAATATTTTGAGATTGGGTATGTGAAACATGTAACATTGCAACCTTTCCATGAGTACCCACAAATCATGCAATTCTCCCTCATAAGATAATTTGAAAGCATGATTGAAAACTTTGATTAATACATCCACGCTCTTCAAAGCTTTACGGTTATTAAATTACACCTCATAATATTCTAAGAATATAAGAAGAAAATAAAACTAGAGATAAATTTAAAGTAATTTTAAACGAGACGAGTTGAAATTAAATTAAGAATTTGAGTTGAATATATATAGTATTAACTTATTTCCTTTATTCCCATCCTATATAATTTTGAACTTGCTAAAATAGTTTATTTTAGGCAACTAATGATTTTAAAATATTAACTTTTCAGACTAAGAGAATACTTTAAAAAAATTATAAATGATTAAATGCATGTGAATGTCACACCCTTCATACTTTAGGAATTTTATATGCCCGTAGGGATCGGAAAACATTTACATTTTTTTAGTAAATTATACCCACCCCCACCACCCCTGAGTTTTAATAAAATTATATAAATCATCCCTAACTTTTTTGTCTTTACACGAATCACCCCTAATTTTGTACATATGTTACACTGACTACCCCTGCATGATATAAAAGTGTAATATTTTAGACAAAAAATGTATGATTTGTGTAATTAATCAAACAAAATATATTGTATATTGTGTAGACAAATTCAAATAATATTAGAGTCAATGCATCTTCATTATCTGACTCGTTATAAAATAATATAAGAGTTATTTAAACAATTATTAATGTATTTTTTAATTACACAAAAATAATAAAGAAACACTCGCTTTTGTACTATTTGAAGTGTTACACAATATACAATATTTTGTTTAACTTAATTACATTCATCACACATTTTTTATTTTAAATATTACACTTTTATAACATGCAGAGGTAGTCAGTGTAATGTATGTATAAATTTAGGGGTGATTTGTGTAGGAGGGAGGGCTAATTGGTGTAAGGACAAAAAATGGAAGGGTGATTTGTGTAATTTCATTAAAAGTCAGGGGTGTGAATGTAATTTACTTCTACATATTTTTGGTTACATAAAAAGAACTTAAGAAAATATGTATGTATTATATTATATTCAAAATGTTATTTTTGGTTGAAAATGCAAATTGGAAAATAAAAATGTTTGAATGATTGATCTCTGGTGAAGCAGCCAGGTGTCAGTAATTACCTTGAAAGGCTAAAACTGAATCCTAATGTGTTTCTCGTATGTAGAAAAATGTTGTAATCCGCACATGTTTATACGGATGTAACATGTGCATTTCTGACTGTGGCTTTATTCGTTTCAAAACCTTATTAACTAATTCTTATCGTCTTCCAAAAATTGTATTCATAACAGTCCCCTCTAAGCATATTATGATATTTATTAAAATTAGAACCAAAATTAAAATGTATATTAAATTTTTTAAACTTACTTTATATTTTAGCCATCAATTTTAGGGAAATATAATGATTTATATCTATCTATTAATTCAAACGATTAGATTTTCCTAGAATTGATGGCTAAATTGTGAAATAAATTTAAAAAACTTACGTTTTGGAGTCAATAAATTTCTCATCTATTATTTTATATTATGTATCAAATCTGATTATATAGGATAGGATTGAGGACATAATTTAGGGACATATGATCTTTTAAAGAAGATGGGAGAAATCCTTTTCATTTTTCTAACTATAATTTATTAAATGCATGAAATAGATATTCTTCATTTAAAAAATGGAGAATATTTATATTCACTTAACTAGCCAAATATTCTCTATTCCTATGTATCCCGGCATACCAAAACTTACACGTTAGTTTTTACTTTCATCACCATATAGGGCATTATCTATTTTATTATATATATACTTTCATCACTATTATTAGTTATCATACACTACACTTGTTATTGATATTTACCCACAAAATTATTCTAATATAAAAAATAATATGAAAATTTTGGGGTGACTCATATACACCAATTATCTATTATCCTACAACAACAAACATGCATTTATCAAGCGATCAACTATATGGATCGAATGACGGCATTATAATACTCTATCATCCAACCAACTTTAAAGTACACAGTATCACAATTTGAATGTTTCCAATTACATTTCAGAGCTTAATTAATTTTGTTGTTGTTAAACAATGGAAGAAGGTGTTTAGTGATGAGTGTGGCCCTGAAACTAACATTTGAACTATTAAAGAGTAAAGACGTAGATGGATACCATATATCTATAGAGCCGTGACATTATGACATTATGAAACCGCGGCTGTTTCAGTTTTGTTTGTTTTTGAAGACAAGATGGTTCAACCAACGTTTTGACTTGACCAATCATATTTTTGTCTCTCTTTTCTCAATTGAAAAATTCTCAAATTGTAAAAGAAACCAAACTAAATATTTGTTTAGGCTAGCAAAGAAATTGGGCAAGGAATTCATGTGGACGGCTGAGCCATTGCAGTGGAACTTACCAAAGATTGCATATTGTATATACCCCAGAACATGAGAATTTGACCCAGTGATTAGTGTGAGGTACTAAAAAATCAAAAAAAAAACGTGTTGAAGCAGTATAATCCATATTCCATATTCTATATAGTACACTAGTACTATTAGTCACGCATATTTTTATAATAAAATTACTGTTCCATACATTAACAATTGTCACCTGTTAAATGTCACGTATTAAAATATCATATAACTTGCTGCTGTATATCGTGTACCCATTTTACTGATTTTTTAATCATATTAACAATCATTGTCTAACGGACAGATCGGAACATTCATTATGCTGGTAAGACCCGAATCTATAATCTCCTTTATTTCATTTTTTAAACTATTCCATTTAACCATCAGACCACCTTATTACTATAGGTTAGATTATCATCTCGATATAATTATTAGGTTGGTTCATCATGCATTATCATCTCGATATACTATAGGTTGGATTTATTTTATTATTAGTTTTTTAAATGCGTTTTTTGGATTTTCTCTCAAAATAATTATTTAGAGAAGGAAACATTTTTAGCTTCAAGCACAATAATTTTTAGCAAGAGATGATAGCACAATTAGATTCGCTTGTGAAATTTATAACAAAACGCAAAATGCTTAATTGACCCATTTATTTTTCTGCCTTTTGTAATATGATCTACAATCTTAGTCACCACTCAAGATTATCACGTCCTTGCTAAGCTTACAATAATCACATTAACATTAAACTGAGATAAGAATACTAAAATTGTCTTTCAATCAGATATAGTGCAGATTTTGTTCAAAAGCTTTAGGTGTATGTATTAGTTTAACATTAAATCCATCAAACATTTTCAACATTAAGCCTGCCATTGTATAGAGTTAGGTGATCGTTTGACAACAACGTATGTGGTAAAAGATGTCTATATACTCTGCCATTAGACTTTGTATCACAAGGTAAATTAATGTGCAAACAAAAGTCAAGGGTTTCAGAAGAAGAACAAGTTAACACAGTGCCAAACCAAACCAGTGACGTTAAATATTAATTAAACGGGTAAATGCATATTCATTCACTTATTAAAGAAACTGCATTCGACTCTAGTATAGTTAACTGCAACGTATTTTAATCACCACATTTTAGCTATTCTTTCCGCCAAAATAAAAAAGGTATCGATCATTCCATATGATAATATAAATATAAATAGAGAAATTGTTCATTGAACAACAATTTTTTACACAATATTATTATGCACACAGTTTGGTTATTTTAATAATGTGTGACTACCAATGTTGAAATTGAAATAAATAATAATGTGTCCCCCATGAAATTACTGTAAATGAGGAAACGCACTAAACGTATTGTCGTCGTAGTTTAATAAGCTGAAAAGTGCTTTTTTGATAATCTATAAAAAGTCAATGTTCCTCAAAACCCTTCCTATCCGAAGTATAGAAATTGAAGAGTCAAACATAGTAGTCTCGACCGAGAAATCGCATTCTCATTCACTCGCAAACACAAAAATACTCATCCTTACGTTACCTATCCATATTTCTCCCTTAACATGCATAACTATAACAATTTTCAGGTTTAACGTTACCGGTACAACCGGTTTCCCCGCACCTCCACGTGTCCTCAACCTCTAACTCTTTTTCTATATAAACGAATCCCCGAACTTCTCTCCCAAATTTCCATTCCACATTCTATTCTATTTCACCACACAACACAAATAGATTAAGAGAACAACCTCAAACACACAACCTTACCTAAAATATCTCTAACTTCTCAAATCAAAAGGGTTTTGTTATTTGATATATAACACAGAATCCTGTTAATTTTCTCTTTTTTCGTTCTGTTTATATTGAATGAAAAAAAACACAAGAGTTGGAAGTGGCGCCATGATAGTAGAGCGAAGCACGTATCAAAGACAAAAACTAGGAGCCATTTTGAACTCTGATCCAACCACCCTTTACACTCAAATCCACCATGACAACGATGAACTCTCTAACCAACGTCACAGCAACGCCTACGCCGTCACGCCCACACGCAGCAACAACAATATCTCTCCCTTGTTGATGTCCCCATGGAATCAAGACACATCATCTCCTTACAACAAGTCTCCATGGTTGTTAACCTCTTCCACGGTCAACTTCTTCAACAACGATGAAAACAACCACAACAACGACGAGTTGGAGAACGGGCTCATTCAGTCCCTCGTTCGCGAAGAGGGACACATATACTCATTGGCGGTTTCGGGGGAGTTGTTATACACCGGTTCTGATAGCAATAACATTAGGGTTTGGAAGCATATGAAGGACTACACTGGCTTCAAATCACGCAGTGGCCTGGTCAAAACCATAGTGGTTTCCGGTGAGAAAATCTTCACCGGTCATCAAGATGGTAAAATCAGGGTTTGGAAGGGTTCACATAAGAATCCTAGCAGCTACAAACGCGTTGGAAGCTTGCCTAAATTCAAAGACTACGTCAAGAGTTCAATGAATCCCAAAAACTACGTCGAAATCCGGCCACATCGAAACGCGGTGAAGGTGAAGCACTTCGACGCCGTTTCGAGCCTGAGCTTGGACGAGGAGGAAGGTTTATTGTACTCAGGTTCGTGGGATAAAACTCTCAAGGTTTGGCGCGTGTCTGATTCAAAGTGCGTGGAGTCAATCCAAGCCCACGACGATGCAGTTAACGCGGTGGTGTCAGCGTTGGGTGGACACGTGTTAACAGGTTCTGCAGATGGGACGGTGAAGATGTGGAAGAGGGAATCAAAGGGGAAGAAAACGAAACACGTTTTGGATAGGATTCTGTTGAAGCAAGAAAACGCTGTAACTTCTTTAGCAGTGAACCATTTATCAACGGTGGTTTATTGCGGTTCATCTGACGGATTAGTGAACTACTGGGAACGTGACGAGAAAAACAACGCCCTCAATCACTGCGGCGTTTTGAAGGGCCACAAGCTGGCGGTGCTGTGTCTCGCGGCGGCGGGGAGCCTAGTTTTCAGCGGCTCCGCGGATAAGAAAATTTGCGTTTGGAAGCGAGAGGAGAGTGGGGCCCACTTGTGCCTTTCGGTTCTGACGGGCCACATGGGACCCGTTAAGTGCATCGCGGTTGAGGAAGAACCTCACAACGGCGTTCAACGATGGAAAGTTTATACTGGGAGTTTGGATAAGTCCGTGAAGGTGTGGCGCGTGAGTGAACACGTGCCTGACTTGAAGATTATCGATAGTAGCCCCACTTATGATTCTTCCCCTCGTCGTTCCAACTACTAGAATGTTAGAACAACACGCGCCAAGTGAATCTTTTGGTTAAGTTTATAATTATTTTGGTTGGGTTTGCTTTTTGATGTCACCTTTGTGGGTTTCATTTATGTACATTAATTATTGATTGTAAAAGCGACAATGTACAAAAAAGTATTAAGATTTGTGTGTACATAAAAATGTAAAGGCAATAAGAGGGAAAGGGTGACACTTTCTAATTTGAATGGATTTTGGACGCTATGTGATGTATTATGCTTAGGGATGAAGTAAACCCATGGACCAGTTTGTGTCCTTACAAAGAGGGAGTAATGCAATTCAATTCCATTTGGTTGCTTCTATGCTTGAGTCAGAATCGTGCCCTGCATGTGAGGGACTTTTCCTAATGGTTACATGATAATATTTCACACATGATGATTAAGGAGAGTGGGATTTGTATGAAATGAAGTCTGCTTGTTTGCACATTCATATGTAAGTCCTCACGGGAACGGGAAGCAGCAATGACTCCATAGTCATTTATTGGCCATACAACTAACAAAAATTGTGGGCCTTCAACATAAAATAAAACTCGACATTCTTGGAAATTTTAACTTGAATATTTAAGCATATAATAATACTAAATATGATCAACACTATATCATATAACTAAATCATAAAAGGAAATATATATATATAAAAATCATAAGTCCTACACTGATAGTTAGAATGCAAAGTTTAAGAAATGAAGTAAATGATGTTGTGAGTTCAAATATCGCATACAATAAATAGTAATATAATAATATTTGTCTATAAAAACATATATTGAAATTGTAGTTTAAATATTTATAGAGAATATGATGAATGAATTTTAATTGTGTTTACTTTTGTTTCTAAATGCATGCCTACTTTTGAATTTTTTATCTTCCATAACTCTTAACCTTATTTCCTCCTATAATGAGATAAAGAAAATAGATTTGATTTTGTCATGTCTCAAGTTACCTATAATTGAGGACTATAATCCTTATTCACAAAGAGAGTGAAGAGTGACAACCTTTTTGGATTTAAACTCTTTACTAAAGAGTGATCTACTTTGAATTCACAATCTTTCATCAAAATTCATACTCATGTTTTATAAATTACATATAAATTTGAAAAGTCGGATGGGGATCAGCTGTCCCACAATTATGTCTCTTTTCCTGTCCTATCCATTTACACTATGACACTATGACACGTTGAAAAAGATAACTATTTTTTTACAAACCAGAATATTATACCTTTTTCAGTACGGTTACACCTTCCCACTTTTTCACTAATTACAAAATCCTTACGGTGTATACTTTCATTTCATTTCTCTTTATCTTTCTCCTTCCTCTTTCTCTCTCTGCATTTTTCACAGCAACCATGGAAGTGGTACCTTATGCCTTATTGCTACCATTCTCTAAATCACCTTCCTCTCTCATTTCTTTCTAATTATTCGAATAACATTCTATGTTTTCATTTCTTCAATTTTCTAGAGTAGCTCCTCCATGAGTAGAAATAGAGGAGAAAAACACAATACGCCCAAGGACTGAGCCAAATTTTCAAGGATATGATTGTGAGCTTTTTGGAAGTATCTAAAGTGATTTTAAAGGAAATGAGTGCATCTAAACCTAGGGTAAAATGTGCTATACAAAAATGTTTTAACGAGAGATATTGCTTTGCAAATTGGAGAGAGAAAGAGAAATGAAAAGAAAGGGTAAAGTACGATAAAGAGGGTATAATAATGTAATTTAGAAAAGATACAGGATTTTCCACGTGTCAATACCTAAGTGGATGGGACAAGAAAAGATACAGGATTGTGAAACATGTGATCCCCATCCTGAAAAGTCACACTTATTTCCAAGGAGTATGTTTGATGAAAAGTTATACTTAACCCTTTGGCTTTGTTTGGTTGTCTAGAGAAAATAAGAAGAGGGAATGAGAAGAGAAAGAGAGTGCGGAGAAAGAGAAAGAGAAGAAATAAGGGAGAAATATACTAGATTTTTATAATGTTTGGTATAAGAGAAGAAGAGAAAGTGAGAAGAGAAAGATGATGTTATACTTCAAATGACAAGAATACCCTAAATGAAGAAGAAAAAAAGAGGAAAAAATGTTGTTTTATTAGTGACTAAAAATAAAATTATAATTTTAAATTATAAATTTTACTATAATTTCACTTGATTTTTTTATTCATATATATCCAAAAGAGATTGATTATATATTAAAAAAATTTGTTTTATATTATTAGTATTTAAAAATAATAATTAGAAAAAAATAATTGAAGGGTATTTTTGGCATTTGATATCAAACCATATTTCTTTCCACTTTCTCATCAATTTAGAAGAGAAATGAATTAATGTGGGTCCCACACATTTTCTACTCTTTATTCTCTTTCTCTCTTCACAACCAAATGAGAGAAAACATCTCTTTCTATTCATTCTCTCTCTCACTCTTTTCTCTCCACTCTAATTATATGTTTCTTTTCTTCTATACAGATATTAGAATACGCATAATAGGAATTGGTAGGAAAAAAATTGTTGTTTTGGCTTGAGGTCTAAAATCACATGGATCCAAATCTGCTGTCTTAGAAGTGTGTCCTATATCCTGTCAGCTGTCTAATAAAACTATGACATCTATTAAAAAAATTGAATAATAAAAAAGAAACATTAAAATATTCTAGGTTGAAATTACATGGTTTAATCGAAAAGTAAGTGTAACATGATTTGACTGACACAGTAGCAGAACATTCCGTAGCTAGGTTCATAGTTTCAAACATTCCAAGCTGACAATGTTGTCCATTTCTTCCTCTCTAAGCAATTTTTGTACAACCTTTATTTCTAGAAACGCGTTTCATTAGTCATTACACTCCGGTCTCCTTCCTTTACTTTACTACTATGACTTTCTCTTTCTTTTTCTCTCAACCTTCTTCAACTTCAAACCTTTGTTTCTATATTCATTCACTGGTTTTTGTGTCCTTCATAATTGATCACCTTAATTTGCTTCATGGGTTTTTTCAAAATACATTATTTTTTCATGGGATCCAACCTTTTTTAACAGTGAATGAAGAGTTAAAAAGTGGCATATGAAGGAAGAATAATTTGGATGTGTTTTAGGATCATCATGGCTCCACTTCTGAAAAAACTGCGACCCGTTGTGTCTTCTTCTTATTCTTCAGTTTATGATGATAGCAGTGACTACTACTACAGTGTTTAGTATTCCTTTGCTGAAGAGTACAAAGGCCCTCCTTTGAGTCATTCAGTCCCTTAAGTACTTCTTTTCAAGCTTGACCAAATCCTATTTGCCCCTATAGTTTCTTCTCATCATGATCACTTATGTGTTCCAGTTTTCCAACCTTTCAGTAAAAAAACTAATATTTCTCTTTATGTTCATGATGATAGTGAGTTGAATCCAATTCCATCAAATTCCGACAGAACAGAATCAGGTTTAGGTTCAGGGTCAAGCTCTCTTTCTGTTTCCACTGAGATATTTTCATGCACAGAAGAAGAGAATGAAAGGTTCATGCTATCCATGCCGTGAAAGGGAATCTTCTAACTGAGAGAGAGGATTGCATTGTTTGTAGTCCAAAGTATTGCCGGGACTGTATGCAATGGGGTCAATGCCTCAAGGTAGAAAATGTGTTACTTGCATTGGTTATAGGATTGATGAGAACAAAAGGAAAAGCCTTGGGCCTTGGCAAATTTTCAAGGATTCTCAAAAAGCCTTCTCTTTCCCTTTAATTTATGTCTTATTAATCAATCAGTTTGTTGGAAGCATTTCTTTGAACATTTACCTTAACATTTTTTTTATGGATAAAGTAGAATCATAGACTTATAAGTAAAATGGCTTTATCCTTCCAATCTTGATAACAAGAGAAGGAGTATTGTCAACCGTTCTATGGTTCTATTACCTCCTTTTTAACTTCAAATAGTCCATCTATGCTATTTAGCATCATTCAGGACTCGCTCAATTTGTCTCTGATGTTGAGTGATGGTTATGACTACATAAACTGTCATGACTTTGTTGAAGTGGTTTTCATTCTAGTACAAGTATTTCTACTTTTAATTTTGTGATTATTCTTCTCACATTGCTCCTATCTAAGTTTAAGGGCAGCAGTCATTAATCTATAGCTTGCAACAGGGACTAGTGGCAAGATTGACATATCAATTTATTCCATTTGCTCAAGACTGAAGAGTCAATCAGATTGGCTACTCAAATACATGTTGTCAGGTAACTTGGCTGCAATATTACCAGCTGCTACTTCTGAATATGTGCTTCTCGTGCAGGAGCTGTGGAAGGATCCAGCCATGCAAGCCACATAGTCACATACAACAGGAGAAATGAACTCCAAGTGCTGCTACCTAGAAGTGCAAGTTATTTTGTAGACCCGGTAAGTTGTTCATTTCTTCATCATCACATGATTATTTGAATAATTTGGCCATGAATATGAAAGGTGCATCACATCAATGTCTAAATATTTCTCTGGATGCAAGTTGTAGAGAACTCCAAGATAGATTATGAACCCTCTGACATGGAAATCTTGTATGCAGAGGGGATAACTTTATCCAACAGTCTTACTTCCATGTGATTTTCATTTCTTGTGTCATGTGGTTGAAGACTCTTTGGACACTGAGTATAAACATGATCCTTCTCTAAGGTTAGCTTTAATTTCATTCAGTGTTACATATAACTGAGAATGCATTACTTTATTTTAGTTTCCAAACCAAATGCTAGCTAATATTACTCAAAACTCATTATTTTAATGGATGAAAACAATTTGGCAGTGCCCTTGCTATCATTTATCTGATATCTATAATTTTGTGATCATAACTTTATGTTGTGCAAATAGATATCAACTCATTAGAGTAGTACATCCAAAAAGCCTGGGAGAAAACTGCAAGTGTTGGATATGGAAGTTAGTTGATTAGGAAGTTAGTAGTTATTTTGTAAAGTTTGTATTAGTTGCTTGGTTTACAAGCTTTCTTTTTCCTCTTTTCTCTTGTATAAATAAGTCATATTGACTCACTTTTTCATCAATGAGAATAATCAATTTTACATTCTCTTCTTGCTCTTTGATTTCTAATAAATGGAGTTGCTACCAACAAAATGTTAGCAGACAAGAATCTCTTTGAAAACATTATCACTCACAAAGCATTCAATAACAAGAAATTCCTTTTAATACTAACCAAATTGGATCTGCTCGCGGAAAAGCCTGAAGTGGTACCTCCAACAAGATGTGAATTGTTTAATGACTTCAATCCAGTTATAAGCCACAATAAAAAAACAGCTAGTACTAGTAGCAGTAGGAGTAGTAATATTACTAATATCCCTCCATTAGCACACTGCTTTTCAATATAATAACTATGAAGTTTTAAGAGATTATTCCATTCTCTTACTGAAAGAAAGCTGTTTATTTCACTGGCTACTGGTTTGGAACCTGATACTGTTGATGAACCTCTAAGATATGCAAGAGAGGTTACTGTGTGGAAAAAAATTGGAACCCTCCTTCAAAAAGGAGAAGTCTGAGATAACTACGACAACCATTCATGTGGAAAGAAGCTCCTCATAATTTTTTCAATATTGGGGATATAATTTTATTTTGGGTCACATATGAGTAACGAACTAATTCATTTATCTTTCCCAACAGTATTGTTACCGAGAATTAAAAATTGACCCTTGCCTTGAATAGGGATTCAGGTACATCTTAGACCATTATATAATCTCCTCTTATGTTTCCCCAGAAGCTGTTTTGCAAAAATATCTATGCAATACATAAAGAATATGTTTCTTTCATACCCTTTACTATGATACAAACTGGCCAATTGTCCTTACCACAAAAGTAATGATAGTGATTTAGTGAGGAGAGATGAACCTAATATCAATTATAATATGAGGAGATTGCTATGCTTGTGTGTATCAAACTCAAGCTCCACACAAAACATCAATTAAGTTAAACAAACCTCAGCCTCTTTATACAATGATTAACATTTCTTATACACTTGTAACGAACTAAGAAGAACAAAAATACAATACATAAATAGATAGATACATATACATACATATATATATATATATATATATTATATATATATAGGATATACTAGATCTCTCTCTACCAAGGCACAAACCGATCCATAAGCAAACACACGGTTGCTTCTGACATGGTTGAACTGTCTCCCATGTTTTCCTTCTTTTTAGCTTCTTTTTCCACTTCTGTAACTTCTTTGTCTTTGGATAATTTCATCAATGGCTTGTGGGCAAGAACTTTTTCTGTCAGCTTTGTTAGCTCCCCAACCCATGCATCTACCATTGCTGACATTTTTCTCTCAAATAATAATAATCACTTTAAAAGCTTTTATTCTTTATCAAGTATATTGGTCGAATCTGAGGCTAGTTATGAGGCAGTGTGGTTTATATAGGAAGATGAAGGGTTAAGGTTTTGCTTGTGAGAGTGCATGTTATGTATGTCAGAAACGTGGGGCACCTTCAATGGGAAAGTGTGGCACACAGAATTAAAGGTTCAGATTGAGCAATAGGTTGAGATTCTATCCGCTACTATCAAAATGTGAGATAGATACAGATTAATTTTATGAATTATGATTTTGTTTATTTAAAAATAATTTAAAATATATATTATTAATTTTTCTCAATATCACATGTCATTAGTCTAGTGGGATATACTCATAGTTTTATTTAGAATATTCGGTGGGAGATATCTATTGGCTTAGTATCACTACTTTCTTTGTCTTCTAGTCCATTAGATGGATTTGAACACCACGTTCATCAAAAGTTGAAATTAAAACAGGAACAAGATAAGCACGAATACTCAATTATTGCTTTTACTTTTCTTTTTTCTTTTATGATACTCGGATGAAAGAAACATAATGCAGATCAATATTGAGATATTTACCCCACCTAGAGAAGTTTGGTTGATTTAAACAAATCAACTCTATATATATCATAGGAGTTTAAATTTGATTTATTTTAAAAAATTCAAATCCTATACATATTAAATGAGAATATAGGACTATGTCGGAATATGAATTAACATACCTCCAATAGATTAGAAATAGGTGAGACCATTCATGGAGATTCTATAACTCCACCAATTACATATTAGGACACATCAAAAATTTTCTCTTACTTTTTAAAAAGTTTATTTAACTTAATATATTATATATTAGGTCATCTAAAAAGTATACTATACCTTAAAAGCCAACACAATTAATTATATTATATAATAATATTATAATATATAAAATTTTGTAAAAATATATAATTAAAGTGTCCGGTTCCTGATCAAATCAGTCTGGTAGTTGGTCCGATCTGAATTTAAATGTAATAAATAGATGGAACAATTAAAGTAGTTATTAGCCTATTTTTCATATATACTATAAGTTTATTCTGCTTAAATAAAGTTTTATCTAATTTGTTTCCACCTTACCTATGGTAAACAAATTAATTCCTCTAATTACTTCAGAGTTAAGAGATGACGTGTCTTAAAACATTTTCTTTGATAGCAAGGTTAACAAGCCTTCCCAAGATGATTTGTCAATTATGTGATGTTCAATCCAAACAAACTCTCACAATGGAAGAGAGAAAAATGTATGAAAGACAAATAATACTGCAACAGTAAAAATAAAACAAATGTATAGATGCCTTCAAATATCAGAACTCTTGTCAAGATCAGTAGGTCCATCTAAGTGGTAATGAGTACGTTTCTAGGATAGATTGTAAACAATTTTCGACGATTTAAACCTTACCGTTGAGCCGAAAACTTAAAAGAGATAATAAAAGGTGTCTGAAGGAAAAGTCTGTAGCATGGGTAGCTTCAACTTGTCCCACCCCATTTACAATCCCTTTCATTTGCTTTGTTATAGGCTGCATTTGTCACAAAAGTTCAGAAGGGTGTATTTGTCTTTCTCCCTGAAAACAATTTAACATTCTAAGAGAGGAAGCTACCCATAAACTTGGTTTTTGTGTAACATGACAATCCACTGGTCCTATTAGTCCATATAATTTTCATGAAAAGTGTGCTTAATTACAAGTTCCGTGTCTGCTGTAGCAACCAGCTTCCACCCTTCTTCCGCTGTTATTTGTAACGTGGATGGATACACATCAAAATGTTTACATGCACCATATGTGGTGCTTACCCTGGAATGTTGTAGTTGCTAGCTCTCCCCAAAATCATAATGAAAAGGGTACAATCTGACCCATTACCAATTAGTAAAGTATATATATTAATGTCTGATTCATTCTGTTAAACTCTTGTATGTTTATACATTCAAAGTGATTTATATCTCCAGTTTTATATTAACATGAGATTATATTAGAATCTTGAAACAGTATTTACATACACATTCACTCTCTCTCTCTCTCTCTCACACACACACACACACACACACATTAGAGTACCTAGCTCACAGGATAACCGTACATACACTCTCACTTTCTCACACACATTACAGTTACCTCATAGGATAACCTTGTGCTATTAGTTCATGATATAATAAGTTGAAAACCTTGTAGCATCACTAAGTTTTAATTTCCCTCAATCAAGGGCTAAAACATTCAACAAGCATGGAAAGTGAAGCCTCAGAATAGAGCAGCCTTGACTTGTTAAACTTGATGAGTTTGTCAACAGCTTTCACTCTCTCTCTCTCTTGAATCCCTTGGGAAGTTTCATGTTGAATGGGGCTCTGACCCTTTTCCTTCAGCTTAGACAGCTCTCTTGTCCAAATGTCCACCAACCCAGACATTGCTAGAAATCTAATACACCAGCCAAAGTACTAGAGAAGTAAGTATATGAGGAAAGACACTTATAAGATTATGTTCGGTTAGAATGTTTGGCAGTATGAGTTGTTGATAAGTAATAGTTGGAGATGGAAACAAACTAGAGTGAGATGTATATATATAAGGTATTAAGGATAATGGATTCATTCAGATAAGTTCAATAAGTGATAAAAAATTAAAACAGGAACTCCAATAAAATATATAGTATATATATGCAAAACCACCTGCTATATGTGGTATTGAAGTATGATTTTCTGTTGGCTCTATCAGATACGGACATAACCATATACAATACTAGGTTCAGTTTAATAATTCGCACTCTAATCTATGGCCACGTGCCCCCACCCATGTAACAAGTGGCACATCCACTAGTGCCTATATACCAAGATAACTATGGCCAAGCCAACGTTTTTATCCAATGTTTTTATTTCCATTACAATTTATTCCAAATGGATGAAAGTAAGGAAGACTTAAAAGTTTTAATAATGATCATAAAACATAACTAACCCATCCTTGAGGGTAGGAACGAATTGGACCACTTAAATCATGTAAGTAATGTTCCATTGATTCTTTAACCTCTATACATGTAAAATGAT
The DNA here is from genome assembly GCA_009771035.1 of Lupinus albus. Lineage (NCBI taxonomy): Eukaryota > Viridiplantae > Streptophyta > Magnoliopsida > Fabales > Fabaceae > Lupinus > Lupinus albus. Next base: position 1,517,058 of record CM019999.1, read on the forward strand.
ATATCTATGTGCAAACTTATGCTGGATTTCCAATACATATAATGCTCCACCCACAAACACTGCCTTGGATTTTCTAATTATCAAAGTCATACAGAACCATATCTCTTGGATAGATTTTGGTAATTTCTCTCAAATCTACACGGGTAGCATGCTATACTTTTGTAAATGCTCAATAATAACATCTGAAAACCCATCACTGAATTGATCTTTGGCATTTTTTGGGGTCAGAAAGTCAAAACCAGCTTTGTCATAAACTTCTCTCCAATGATTTATTACATATAATAATATATTTTCATTATCTCACACATTATTTTATAATTTATTATAATTTTTTATAAAATAATAAAAACATTATCATTTTCTCATAACATACCTCATTATTAAACAAATGTCTACCTTTTTCGTTTTCTTTCATTGTTCTTATTTAAGAATAAAATTCATAAAACAAGAATGTTTTTATTTTACTAAGAATTAGTATAAGAACACCCATTTCTGGTCTAAGACAGAATTGAAGTGATGTAAGGTGTTTTATCCTATCACACTCTTCAACAACTCCAGTTCATATCAATAAGGTCACTACTTCATCAACAATTTCTATGAAATATGAACTTGATAATATAACAATTGAAGATTAGTTTTGAAATAACTCTCTTCCCATGAACTTGGAAAAACGTAATCTTCTGCAATCCATTCCAACAAAGCGAAGGAGGTTCTCTCGTCTTCAAGGAAGATACATTATCCAAAATTAAATATATATTTTGAAATGATCTAATGAAATGTTATAAATTAATATTTTAATAAATAAAAGTGGATAAAAATTAAATACATATTAAGACAAAATAGTTTAAATATATATAATTTATTACTAATGATAATATTAATTTTAAGAGAAAAGTTCATAAAATACCTTGAATTTATGTTTTTTTTTGCAAGTAGTAACATGAACTTTTTTCTTGTTATATCATAAAATTTATTGTATCAGAGGTAATGTTAATCCTCAATGTTAGATCATTATTATATACTTATAATTTATGTATATAATATTATTGTATCACCCTTCTAATTATTAAAATTACATATCCTATTATTTTTAATTAATTTGTATTTTGAAAATAATTTTATCCATGATAGATTATTGTGAGTCTCATGATATTTTTTACTTATTGGTTTATTAATTATTTAATATTATTTTTATGCAAGAATGAATTTCACCTGCAAATAAAATTTGAGAAGTAATTAGGAAGGAAAAATAATTCATAATAACTATTTTCAAAGGTCATAAAGTTTATGAGGGATTTTATGCATTACTTCCTAAATTTAACTTTGAGATGATATAAATTATTAGAGAAATAATATTATATTAAAGTGTATATATCTTAGATATATTTGAAAAATAAAATCATCAAATAAATTTCTTTATAAAATAATTTAATCTCTAAAATATAACTCAACCAAATAATATGTGATTTTCAACGGGTCCATTAAATATATATTATAATAACAATTATCCCCTCACCTTATACTAGGTGAATGTGTCTATTAGTAGATGTCACTACATTAATATGAGGAGAAAAGTATGTTAGGAATTGTGTAGAGATAATTTGGTGATATATAAAATAATGTTTTGAGAATAATAAAATGTTTGGATTTTGAGAAACAACCCTAGATAGCAGGACTAAGTTGCAACGAAAACAGAGTCTGCAACGAACGTCTCTATTGGAAGAAAAAGGTGGAAACGATGTCGTACGACGATGTGGAAATAGAGGACATGGAATGGAACCAAGAGTTGCAGGCATACACATACCCATGTCCATGCGGTGACTTATTCCAAATCACAAAGGAAGATCTCAAACTTGGTGAGGAAATTGCTCGTTGCCCTAGTTGCTCCCTCTACATCACCGTCATCTACAATATTGAAGATTTTCTTCAAGATTCTCATAACCCTATACAACCTTCCAAACAACAATCCCTTACTGTTGCTTAAATTTCAGGTTTGATTACTTATCATTTGTTTGAGGTTATACAGATTTGTGAGTAGTTAAATCAGTAAATACATTTATTTGTTTTGCAGATATGTGTCCTGAAATGGAGGCCGCAATAGGTTTAGATAGGAATTCTTGCCATTTGAGATCAAAGAGGAAAAATTAATAATTGGAGAGATTACGATGCAACAAGAATACTGGTTTACAGAATTATAGAACCCTACTATATGCTAATTGTTATTTTTGAATGTCCTTAATTCGCACTGTCCCTGTATTTCATGAAATTTCCAGGTTTAATTTTGCTTTGAGTTCTGTCATGTGTTTGATGCGACTACATTTCTTCTAGGTTGAGATGGAGGGATTGAAATCACATGTCCTTAATTCTTATTCCCTTTTGAAACTCAAGCACTTTGGCATGTTCCTATTCTCTGCCTCTGGGGCTCTCTTTGAAAGCAGGGGAAAAGTCACCATTGGCATGAATCCTATAGTTTTTAGTTGAGGCATACTTTTTTCAACTAGATCATTCTGGTGAATAACATATAGTTTTACATTTGACATTGGTTATATATATAGTCATTTTGAAGATGATGCAAACTAATGTAGACTGCAGTTTCAGTGTGATGTAGTTACAACTACAACATGTGGTTCCAATAATTAAAGCCTTGGCTCTTCTTTTAGGTCCATCACCTCTTGTGAATATGTCGCCACTGTTTGAAGTTTGAAGAACTAATGGTAGCTTTGTTATTATTGGCAAATGGCAATGGGGTGAAAACCTTCAATCTTTTCCTGCTTCCCACTTTTTTTATATTCTTCTCAATACCCTCTTTTTTTAACACCCCTCCAATTAAAACTTCATCTTCTTGTGTTTTGTGTATATAAAAGTAATAATGATTTCCAAAATAAAACTCATGACATGATATGAAGTAACAATGCGGATGCCCGTAAGAATTAACTTGGAAGGTAGTTCTGGAACATAATGTGTAAATATTCGACTTTATAACAATGCAATTGTACAATTTCCCCCCTTTCTATCAAAACTTTGTCTATGAGTGAACAATGTTATTATGTTAATGCTAAACATGTTAAACGAAGAAGATTTGATTGTTGTTAGTTGTGTATGAGACGAGTTTAGTTTTACTATACAAACAATGCCCAAGGTGGAATGGGGTTAGCTTATTATGTTAATTTAATTGATGAATTTGAACTTCACGATAAATAAATCAGAATTAAACGAGTAACTAAAACTACTATAGTATTTTTCTATCATTGTTCATTGTTTTTAAGTTTGAAGAGAAAAACACAGTTCCTATTTGATGTCAAACACAATTAGTGATAGAATGTAATATGTATGCAACGTTTTTGTAAATATTTATACATCATTAATAATGATAAAAGATATAAAAAACTCTTACTGTCAATATATATATATAGTATAATATTTGTGATGAATTGTATCTTAAAAGTAGAAGAATTGTTGCTTTGTTTGAGTTTTCTCAGCCGCCATCGATCAATTTTGATTGCCCAGTATGAAATTGTTTCGAATCTTGAATTCGAAAACCTTAGACATTAAACAGCGAACAATTTTCCCCCATTACTCCAATGTGTACCCTTATTCCTCTTCTCTCCCTCAACCCCATGAAACTCCCTCTTTCTCCACTCCCATCATTGACTCCACGCTCCTGCATTCTATCCATTCCTCTCAGTGGCATTTCATCGAACACCTTGCCCCCACACTCACACCTTCCATTCTCTCTACCACTTTATCCAACCTCCACCAAAGTCCTCAACTTGTTCATCAACTACTTACCCACCTTCATAATCACCCTCATTGCCTTGACCTCTCAACCCTTTCCCTCGCCGTTTGCATCCTCTGTCGCCTTCCTTCCCCTAAACCCGCTCTAGACCTCTTAAAGCAACTCATTCATAGACACGGTGATGGCATTGCCACTAAAGCAATGATTTTCGATGAGTTATCTCGTGCCCGCGATCACTTCAATATCAAGACAACTATTGTTTTTGATTTTCTTGTGAGGGCATACTGTGAGCTTAAAAAACCTAATGAGGCTTTGGAGTTTTTTTACATTATGAAGGAAAATGGTTTTGTGCCCAATATTGAGACTTGTAATCAGATGCTTAGTCTTTTTTTGAAATTAAACAGAACTCAGATGGTTTGGGCTCTGTATGCTGAAATGTTTAGGATGCAGATCAAATCCAGTGTGTGCACTTTTAACATCATGATTAATGTGTTGTGTAAAGAAGGGAAGTTGAAGAAGGCAAAAGAGTTTATTGGGCATATGGAGGTTCTTGGGGTCAAGCCTAATGTTGTTACCTACAACACCATAATACAAGCATACTGTTTAAGGGGGAGACTGAAAGCGGCACGCTTGATCTTTCAGACAATAAAAGACAAAGGTCTTCAGCCAGATTCTTATACATATAATTCTTTTATAAGTGCTATGTGTAAAGAAAAAATGCTTGAGGAGGCTTCTGCATTACTTGGTAACATGTTAGAATTTGGTTTGGTTCCTAATGCAGTAACATATAATGCATTGATTGATGCATATTGCAATAAAGGTGATCTGAATAAGGCTTTTGCCTACAGGGATGAGATGATAAAGAAAGGTATAATGCCATCTCAAGTGACCTACAATATGTTCATTCATGCTCTGTTTATGGAAGGAAGAATAGGTGAGGCTGATGATATGATCACAGAGATGCGAGGAAAAGGGATGAATCCAGATACTGTTACATATAACATATTGATCAATGGATATTGCAGATGTGGGGACGCAAGGAAAGCCTTTAGCCTTTTTGATGAAATGGTGAGAAAAAGGATTCAGCCATCACTGGTGACATATACATCTCTTGTATATGTTCTCGGTAAAAGGAATAGAATGAAGGAGGCAGATGATTTGTTTAAGAAGGTTCAGCAAGAAGGCCTGTTGCCAGATATTATAATGTTTAATGCATTGATTGATGGTCATTGTGCAAATAGTAATATTGAACGTGGGTTTCAACTGTTAAAAGAAATGGATCAGATGAAGGTCTTTCCTGATGAAGTCACTTATAATACATTGATGCAAGGATACTGCAGGGAGGGGAAAGTGGAAGAAGCGCGTAAACTGATTGATGAGATGAAGAGAAGGGGGATCAAACCTGATCATATTAGTTATAATACGCTCATCAGTGGTTACAGTAAAAGAGGTGATATGAAGGATGCTTTTAGAGTTCGTGATGAAATGTTGACTACCGGATTTAATCCTACACTTCTTACTTACAATGCTCTAATACAAGGCTTATGCAAAACTCGAGATGGTGAGCATGCTGAAGAGCTCCTCAGGGAAATGGTAAGTAAGGGCATTGCTCCAGATGACAGCACCTACCTATCTTTAGTTGAGGCGATGAATGTTGAGGACCTGGTGGGAAATGGTGATAAATGAATTTGTGCACATGTTCATTGACTTGAAATTGAATGGGCGAAGGGGGTTCAAGAAGAATACAATTTATTCGGATTTTTTTGTTGTTGGAAACTTCTGTCTTTGGAGTTTGGATAAAATCTTCTTGGCATTCTTGAGCCTTGCCTGTTAATGAAGAGCAAGTTAATGGAGTTCTTTAAAAAGTCTAATTTGCCTAAGCTCGTTTCTTTTGTTATAAGATTATTATTTTTTGTATTTCGATATTTTTTAATGTTAGTTTTGTACCAGCAAACTTGAAACAAATTTATGTTTATCGATGTTTTCCATTTGAGTTTAGAAAATAATAGGTAATCATTAAGAATAGGTACAGTTTAAAACTGTCCAGTGTCTATCAGTTCTTGTCTTTGGTGGCAGGTTCATTCGGTATATGCAAGAAACATGCAATCTCCAGATCTCTCTGATTACTTTATTAATTCCCTTGTATTTTACTCAACGAGACTGTTGACCTCAGACTTACTTATAAATTATAAGGTATGTTTTTGTATGCATGATGCATCTGTTTAGTTTTATGTGTTGCAGTGATAATTGTGTACAATTCCTTGCCTTCAAATAAAAATTCATAGAATATAATTTATACACCCAAAAAACAATTGAGTTCTGCATCATATCAAGGCTTGAAGAAGGATAAAATATTTTATTTGTAGATTAAAATAGATATATGAATCAAATAAAGTTGTTGAGATTCTCACTCAGAAGCCTCTTCCCCAGATGCTTCAATTCTAAGAAGAACAAATCCTACAGCAACACCAACAAGAACAAGCCCATTCAAGATGGCTGCAATCTGGAAAATCTCACCTGCAGCATTACAAGTTGGAGAGGCAACCCCTCCACCTCTGCCCTTGCCCTTTGATGGAGATTTCAAGGAGCTCACCACCTTTGAAAAGGAATGCTCAGTGCATACAGGGAGGCCTAGTGAGGTCACACTGTTCTGAGCCTTCAATCCACCAGAAGAATTATGCCCTGTGATGTAGTGCACATTCTCCTTCCTCCTCCTTGAGCTGCAAACTGTGATACTTTGTATCAGACTAACAGGAAGAGACGGATAAGCATCGTGTTTGGACTAAGAGGAAGAAACGGAATAACCTTTTAATAGCATCACGTTTTGGTGTGCAATTTGATAACTTGCTATTGGCAAATGTTTGCAATACAATACTGCAGAAGGAGGTTTTCACCACAATGATGTATTTTTAAAGATAAGAGCTGGGCATTCATTGGTGAAGATAATAGACTGAATGTACCTTCTTCTATAACATTAATAATTTAGGGATTTTAAATTTATAAGTAAACATGGTGTGTCAAACTGAAACAATGTTTATGTTGCTGACATTAGTAGTCCATTCTTAACAACATGCACTTGTAACATCTGTATTTGTTGGTCTTCCCCCATCACAAATTCACAAATGCATTCATCTTTGTTCATGTCGATGTTGTTTATTCTGCAGAATCTTCTCCAGCCTTTGTAACATGTGCGACCATCGTTCCACTTCTGCAGTTCTCCTGTGACTGTCCTACGGTTTTTGCGGATGTGTGTCTCTTCTGGCACATCATTTCTTCCATCATGCTGTAATAACAAACAGTGACCCCATTAGTGAAAATCCTATGACAGAAGTTATCTTGGCCTTCCCACTCAAGATAATGACTGTTAAAAGAAGTGAATGTTGCACAATTATTAAAACTAATAGGTATAAATTAAAACTATACCTCACAACATAGAAGGGTAATCTTTTGTGGCAAGTTGAGGGAGAAGTCATCAATCATTTTTTTTGAAAAATGCTGCAATAGCCAAGAGTGATGTCATAAGTGAAAGTACACTAAATAGGAAAAAGTACCTAAAAGAATATGTCAAGATAATAACTGTTATAGGAGCTTAAGCAAATATTTTCATATGGGTCAGAAAGCAAATGAGGACAGAACCAGATAAAAGAAGACTAACTAATTCGTTTTCTCTGCTTTTTTGTTGTATTGCAGTGAAGTATGGATTGTCATAATGAACATACTTTGCATTTGCAATGTTGTTGCTTCCAGAACTTCTTGCAGTTATCCCTAAACCAAATAAATCAACTAATAAAACCTGACTCACATATAAATGAAAATATTAAAAGAAATGTTTAGTGCATAAAGTATGAAAATATACTCTTGCCAGCAGAAGCTTTTCCAGCTATATGATGATTTCCTCCTATATGCTCTCCAGACTCATCATCCTGCTTCTCAAAAACCCAGTCTTTTTCTTTCTCTATTTGCATAAACTCAATTTCTATTGCATTTATTCCCACATCCTTTTCCCCTATTTGTTCCCACCCACATAACTTTAAGACCTTGAACTTCATTTTATCTTTGCCATCATATTTGAAAAAAATGAAGTCCTCTCCCTCTAAGCAATTGTCTGCCACAAATTGCTTCCAACCATCAACGAAGCATATGTTGTCGCCAACGCGCAGTGCTCTCACATTCCAGCCCACCTCACTGTAATTTCTAAGGATGAGTTTCTTAGGTACCCTTTCCTCAAAGCTTGCCAGTTTCAGAATATCATTTGGAATAAGCTGCAATTGTTTTTTGAAGGCTTAGCAATATATATTATATCATCATGTAAGTCTGAATTGAAGAAAAAGTTATAATTAAGAAAATACCAATCTCTCAGAGCAAAACTTTGGAATGAAGACTGTGAAGAATGATGAGTACACCTTGGTTGCACTACTCTTCTGATTATCCAAGAATACCAATAGTCAAGAAATTGTAATACCAAAAAACCACATCTATGTAGAAAAGTGAAAATACTAAAACACATGCATCTTTCATGAAACTTAATGAATTATTTGTTCAAGATTAAAAAAATACCTGTTGTGTGGAACCACATCTGAATATGTTGTGCCTTGAAGCTTCTAACTGTCCTGCTATATTAGTGTTTAGTCTCTCAGATCCATTCACATCAAATATTTGCACGTGGAAGTAATTCTCTCCCTCATATGTGAAAAGCAGCAACTCATTTTCCACTATTAAGTTGTTTCTCAGAAATCTTGGCCAACCCTTTTGCATATAAATGCCATCTTTCTCGAAAATAGTAACTTGGCATGGGTCACCAAAAGGACCTATAAGAATCACATTGGTAGAGAAGTCTTCATTACAATACTTCACTAAATCTGATGGAATCATCTGCGAGTCAAAGTTAGAAAACATGTCAAAAAGAAAACTATTTTCAAGCAATGAAGCTGTGAGTTTGATACTAATGCAAGTTGCATTACTATTGGAATGGCCACTACTGTTTTATGTATATTATTATTACCAAAATCAGAATATGTAAAGAGATTAAGGTCACAAATTGTGACAGTGCTACTATGTCTTAACAAGTGAAATATGTATACGATGATTATTTGCAAATAACATAGTTTACAGGAATAACATATTTTATGAATGCTAAAAGTCATGCTTTGTTTATCTATTCTCTGAAAAGTAGAAGAGTAGTTGACTAACCATTTGGTGGGTGTTAAGGCCTTTCTTGATGATTGTGATGAAGGAATATTTGTCCACTTCATTATCCATCACCTACGTGTAAGAAGAGGCAATGAAACAAGTTATGTTTGACCAAGATAGTAGATTAGAGAAAATGAGGGAAAATTTATAAAATAACATATACAAGTTGTTGGTCTAGTACCGTAGAATCTTATCATTCATAGGTCTAAGGTTCGATTTTTCAGAGCGACATTAAGACAACAATATGAAGTATAAATAAAAGAGAAAAATGACAGGAAGACATGTGTTGTTGTAAGCTAGGTGCCCTTAAATAAATGACAGGAGGGGAAGAAGCTCTAAGGGAAGGGAATCCCACCTTTCAGATTCTACATCTGCCTCTACTACCTGTGCCAGCAAACTTATACTAAAAATAAGAAAAGAAAAACAAGCCCCCTCATCAAGGCAAAGCTGAAATTAACTGTGGTGTGTTTGTGTTTGAAAGCAAAAGAGAATAATACTACATACCTAGTTAATTAACTCAACTCTCTACGTCTACATGCTATTTTTGCATGCACACGTAATTAAGATATGGGAAACCCATTATACTATTATTGGCTATTTTGTCTTTTTTTCTTCTTTTATCAACTAGGTAATTATTTCAAGGCTGTCATTGTTTTATACTTTTGGAAAGTGACTGTGATATGCATATAATGCAATAATGCTTGTGCAGTTGTGACCTTATAATTCATCACTAAGAAACCTCATTTTCCATATAATGTTGGCATCAACTTCATCCTTAACCACATGCATTTCAACTTTTTTCTTATTTAATCCAACTCAGTTACTTTGACACAATTTCATTGTCAAATGCTACTTCTGAAAAAGTAAAAGACTCTTGAGTTATATACTTAACTTGTTTACACATTTTAATGTATTTATGAAATCATCCCTACCATACTTTTATAAGACATTTTTAATTAGTTTTAGTAAATTAAGAAATGTGATTAATTATTCATGTTTCATTTTTTGTTTTAAAATATTGATAATTAGTGCCGAATTGCTCAACAAACTAGTATTAGATCCACTGACATAATTTCTTTGGTTTCAGAACATCATAAAGACCTAAAGAAAATTACTTGCATGAATTGAATGACTGTTATCAAATATACTTACAAGTGATTATGGCCTTTCAAAGTTTCAAGATATAGTGTTAAATTTTATAATCATGTGAAAGTAAAATGAAGGAAAACAAACTAGTCTTGTTGCCAAATATTCAAATCAAATTATAAATTCTCTCTGTTTTATAAAAAGAACACAGTTTCTATAGAAATGTAAATCATGTCCCTAGAAAATAATAATTTGAAATCAACTAAGTTAAGATTTTCTTTTCAGTAATGAACAAAAACAAAGAATCAAGCCACCATGCAAGTCAAGCTATAAAGATAACTTCAAGCTTGAAAAAAAATCAAAATAGAAACAGCAATAGACATGCATTGATTGCTATGCTTCACATACAACCCAAGTTAGAAACAGTTTACCAAGAAAGAAAATATTAAAACTACAATAACCAATTTAAACCATAGTCATCCTGCATGATTATGATCATAAAGAGCTTCTAAGTGAAGAAATTAGGTGAAAACTAATCACATAGAACAGAAGCAGGAGCTATTGATCACACAAATGCAAAAGCTGGTGCTAGTTTCTAGTTAGTTTAACTGAGGAAAGGTGATGCTGCAAGGGAGTGTTCATCAGCTTAGGTGGGCTCAAATTTTGGCTCTGCTGTGAAGGAGGGCTCAACAAACCAACATCCTCGATGACTCGAAAAACAGTAACTTGCAGCACTACCTCTTTCATTCTAAGCAGCTCAAACACACACACATCACCTTCCCCTATATTGTTCTCTAATGCAAATTCAAACCACCCTTGGCTAAACTTAGCTCTACCTCCTTTATAAAGGCACCGAACCGGCCACTGTCTCCCATCCGAGTTTTGAAGTTTAATAAATCCTGAAACTCCATTCAAATGCTTTTCCGCAAAGCATGATGGCAAATACTGCATAGCAGAATGAATAATTAATTATGCAAGACAAAAAAAATGTATATCATGGTAAGTTCAGGGGCTCACCATTATGCATCCCCTATATAAATAGGAGGGTCGCAGGACAACCCGGCAGAAAGGATTATCTGGTTCAAATGTTTTTGCTGCATTGATCGCCCTTTCTCTTTCTTCAGCAGTTACAGTTCTTTTCCTCGCAGAAGCACTTTCATAAAATCTATTGCGGATTTCTGTCTCCTCTCCATGTTCAGCATACGATTCCTGGCCTTCTGCATTTGCATATATTCTATTAATCATAAATTTCAATGTTGTGATAATTAGGACAAAGGAACAAATATGAATTATTTATAAGAGCTTACCGTGAGTTGACTTCCGCTTCTTTCTCTCAGTTTTTTTAACCTTCTCCTCAAAAGAAGCACGCAGTTTCAATTCCTCAGTAGACCTTTTAAATTCGACTGCGTTAAACTGAACACCTATATCTCTTGTCAACTGACTGCCTAGTGTATCAGAACCTCTCGAAGAAAGGACACCCCCACCCTCTCCCCAGTTTATGCTATTAAGTTTAGACCCATTAAATAGATTCTGCACTGCTGGAGGAGTATTACTCTTGCCGGGTTTGATATCCACTGATCCAGGAAGAACTTTGTTTTGAAAAGCACCAGGAGTAGGGCGAGAGGGTGAATCCAAGAATTCAACAGAGTCTTCATCTTCCATTTCTTCAAAAAATTTAAGACGATTTGCAAAGTAAGGCCCTTCATTACTGCTTCGTGTGGCTGACTGATAGTTTATCTCAGAAGTAGCCAAATTAAAAATATGAACATTGAAAGCTGATTTTCCTTCGTATCTGAATACTAACAAGTATCCAACAGAAATGGAATATCGTTGAACAAATTCTGGCCAACCATCAACAAACCAAAGTTTGTTGTCAGCCTTTTTTAATCCTACACACCAGACACTACCATCAGGAACAGAGAGTGTAGCAGTTGTAGAAAGCTCGCCCTCATATTTCCTCAGAAAATTATCTGGAATCCTCTGCAATTCAAAAAATAATTTAGGTTTCAATATTGGGCAATACAAGGCAGCCGCAACAGGCGTTTTCCCACAATGATGATGTTTTTAACTCTTAAGAAGTAAAAAACTCAACATTTATTAATGAACATAGTACACTCACTGTGATCCACCCATCATCTTCCATTAAAGTCCTAACATGATCCAAAACTATACTAGTTTTCATGTCATAAGAGAACCACATCAATAAAAATATGACAAAACCTGTGGAAGAGTTCCCAGATAGTAACCTGACAACAATTTACAAGAAACATCAAAACTCAAAATGCCTCGCTAATGTGTTATCAAATTGAAGGCTGCACAAATGGCGATATAAAAAACTAACTGGTTCATTCCAAAATCGTGAAGTTATATGGTTTTAAATTTGCCGCAACTTTTAACAAATTCCAGTAAACCAACTTCAGAGTAATGGCACTTTTCAAACTCCACTAAAACAGTTGAACTAACATGACAACTGACAAATGAAGGTCAATGGCCTAGTACAGATAGAGACTCTTAAAAGATACCATTGGTTACATATTAATATAAGAGTATAAAATGTATGCTATGTCAGTTGTTGAGAGATACTTGAAAATCTCTTCATAATAGCATAGAACAAGTGAATCATTAAAACCAGTTTTAGTGGGTAGAAAACAAAAAAGCATCTGTTCAATGCATGATAAGTGTTTCCTCCTTACTAGAAACAGTTGCAAATAATTTGATAGTGATTAATAAAGAGATCAGAAATCTATGGTAAAGCACCAAATTTACTTACTTTTCAGGATTCCCTCAGGTAAAACCTATTTATTTTATTTTTTGGTGAATAGTAAAAACATATTTCTTCTACTGAAGAACATAGTTATCCAACAGAGTCTATTTTCAAGAAAACAAAAAAGGAATCTGGTAATTTTATGTGAGATTTTTTCAATTAGAAATATAGAGAGAAATTAAAAGGATTAAATATGTGCACACCGTTGAAAAAAGACATAAAATTAACCAACTACACTCTATTGACTTGAGACAACGATTAATTTCAACTCAGCCAACAAGGTACCTCTTCTTAAATCCTAAGACCTTAACCCAATTTATTTTTATTTTTATTTTCACAAAAATTCTTACAAAACCAAAACTTGATAAAAGAAAAAGCAAGATCCAGAAACACTATCTATCCCTTTTATCACTCTCACTCAAATTTCTCATAAACCCAACAAGTTAAAAACAAATACTTCAACAAAAAGTACAAACTTGAAGAAAACTTAGGTACCAGCTGCTTGGTTTGGACAGTAGAGGGTAGAACAAGCTTGAAGAAAGAAGGGTATGGCATTTTCTGTGTATTTGGGAAGCCAAAAAAACCAAAGCTTCAAAGCATTTGATGCTACTTTATCTTCACCCTTTGATTCAAAGTTGAGAACTTTGGACTCTAGATACTATAATTTCTTCACCTTCTAGATCACTCACTCCAGTCCCCACTCTTCACCACCTTCTCTGCTTTTTGAGTCAAACAATGTTTTTTTTTAACCTTAAAAAAATCAACTGGACCTAACGAGTTAAGGACTCAGTGAGTCACCTCAAAGCCTTTCCCAGTTTAGATTTTACAACTCATTCCAATGCTAAAAATATTTGGATTTTGTGAGAGTTGTTTTTTTTGGGTTTGGAGTTTAGTTTAGACATTGGAGCAGGGTGAGTTGTACATTTTTGTGTCACTTTTCATTTTGAGTCCCTATGTTTTTCTATAATTTTAGTTTTAGACCTCAACAATAGAGGTAACAAATAATTGCTAAGGACACCTCCATTTATAGCCCTTCCTATAAAAGAAAAAACGACAATATATTGCCTCATGCAATTACTGTCATCAAAGCAATCAGACATTATTTAAAGATCCTTGATTTTTTTAAAATAAAGATTCATAATATAAGACATTAATTACTAATGTATCAGTTGAATGGAAAGAAATTCACCTATTAGGTTGATGTTTGGATTTCTAAACATGATGTATTGGATCTTTAAAACAAACATGCTCTAATTCTACATCCACAATTTTTATATGATTCTTCTTTAATTAGCAAAAATATACACTAAAACGAGCTCATAGTGTAGGTATTTCAAAATAACTCCTCTACATATAAATTGAGAAAACTAATCTTCATCCGCAATGTTTTCAAAATTCTACAATTATACATATTAACAATATATGAGTTTGATATACTGTCACTCAATCATATATTATTTGTATTTAATTATCATCGACAATTCAAAAATTAATACAAATAAAATATAATGATTTTGTATAAATCTTTATATTGACATTGGATATATATTATACTAAAAAAAACTTTATTGTTAATCATATTTGTATAATCATTTTGTTCTTTAATTGATAAAGATATGTCAATCTTGATTATTTGGAGAAAAAAAATCATTCCAATTATTAGTAATAAATAAAAATTAAGGAACATACAAATCATTGAATCATTTAGTTTATGCTAATTTTGGGGGACAGATAAACAAATAATTGATATTACAATCTTATATAATATCCTAAATTTTGAATTCAAGAATCATTATTGTTTTTCCATAGAGGTTAGTTGTCTACTTCTCTTACTCATATCATGAGGGATGAGGGGAGTTGTTATATTTTGTTCAACTATACCCACCCATGATTCATTGACTAAGATACTTTTGGTGGGAAAATGATAATGTGAAAATTCTACTTATGAGACCAACTATGACATATTGATGATGAAGATTACCTAGTGGTGCGAGAGGAGGGATATCATACTCATTAATATGATAATTGTTCATATCATCATCTTAACTGTTGTTAATGTCTTTGCCAACAAACCTGGGAATATTATATTACAGGTACTTTGGGTACTTGCCTTGATTAATCAAATCACATGTTACATTACAAAAATACTCCTAAAATCACAGGTCAAGATCATTGTTAACCAACCATAGAGAATTTGTTAAGCTTAAACAAAATTCACATATATATATATATATATATACAAATTCATCAAAATTTTATTCAATATTATTATACACTCAATTCTTTAAACTGATTGTTTATAAATTTTTACATTAACCTGTACGAGCACATAAACATTGTGTCAAAAAGGTCAAACGCATAAAACCTGACGTGTAGGCGCAATTGTTTTTGGACGTGTCCCAAGTGCTATAGGATCCATTCTTTTATTCTTTATATGATATTGGGAGGGGGAATGAGCTACTTTCTCCAATGTGGGAGTAAAAGAGATAATTGCACATTTTCCCAATTTTTTCTTGTATTCTATTTTTATCTTTTTTTTATAAAAGCTTAGTAGAAATAGGTGTTAACTATTGAGAAAATTGCATAAGTATTTTTACTAAGTACATAACTTTTATAGGTAAATATAACTACCATATAAAAAATGATGATAAAAACTTTTATCATATAGTTTGACCCTATATTTAGCATTTGAAAACTAGTTAGAATAAGACAGGATTATATGTTCTACAATTCATTATGATAAAAACAATTTATTTGTTATTTGGGATAAGTACATTAATATGCCCCTCTAGATGATGGAGGGATCAATGGAATGCAAGTTGGTAATATGTTGGAGCATGCAAGACTTGAAGCTTCATATCTTGAACAATATCTCAAACGAATTGATAATTTATGACAGCATGTTTCATTTTAGAATTAAAAAATTGGATTGGGTAGGGCCAAATTTTAGTATCTCTTTGTATTTGATTAAAGTTAAAGAAGAAAGATGAAGAAAACTTCAAAATTATTTTAGTAATTTTTCATCTTCCCAAAATTCTAACTTTTAAAAAAAGCCAAAGAAAAAGTGGGATAAGAGAGATTTTGACTCATTATTTTCCTTCCTATCCCCTTTAAATTTCAAAACCAAACCAAAATTTCAGTTTAAATCTCAACCTTACCTCTTATATTTTGTAACATTAAATAAAAGATTTAATACATGAAATTATATACATATATTATTATGACATACTTTTTCTCTCTCCTTGATTATGCAAATGTTGTGCACGTTAGAGAGAAGTCAAATGCCAACCCATAAAGTCAAAAGCAGGCCCGTGTAGTTTACGCTTTCCATGTTGGAACAAGACAAATTCTGCTCTCGAAATGGTCAAACTAAAATGTCAACCACAAAACCATAATGGACCACGTTTCTTCGTGTGAAAGGGTACATTACCCCCTTAAAGTCTTAAAATCAAAGCTAACACTATCACTATAAATCCACGTCTCTTATGCTCTCTAAATCCCAAACTTGTCCAACAAATTAACACTTTCAAGATGACCATGAGGGTGGGGAATATGTTACTAAGCACTAGTGTTATGATTATAGTTATAGCCTTTGTCTTGATCATAATGATGGTGCCAAAAAATGTAAGTGCCCAAAGTAGTGTAGCAGATATTGTTACAGCAGAGTTTTTCAATAGTATAATTGATCAAGCAGATGATAGTTGTGCTGGGAAGAACTTCTACTCAAGAGATGCTTTCCTAAATGCTCTCAACTCCTACAATCAATTTGGTAGTCTTAGTTCTGTTGATGACTCTAAGCGTGAGATTGCTGCAGCTTTTGCCCATTTCACCCATGAAA
Source organism: Lupinus albus (assembly GCA_009771035.1). NCBI lineage: Eukaryota > Viridiplantae > Streptophyta > Magnoliopsida > Fabales > Fabaceae > Lupinus > Lupinus albus. Next base: position 1,533,672 of record CM019999.1, read on the forward strand.
CTGGACGTAAGTACCATATATTCTAAACTTATTTCACATCTTATCATTCATTTTTTACTTTGTTTGTTACCAACAATAAATCATGTTCTTTTATATAATTTGTGACATGATTTGGAATAACAATTTCTATTCCCAAGATACCCATTAGTTTGTTTGATAAAAAGACTTATTATAATAAGCTGCAAACTTATAAGATTGTGATGGGTAAAACTACTTAATGGTTTATATATATGCATGTATGCAGATTTTTGCTACATAGAAGAGATTGATGGTGCAACAAAGGACTATTGTGACGAAAGCAGTACCCAATACCCTTGCAACCCAGAGAAAGGATACTTTGGGCGTGGACCAATCCAACTATCATGGAACTTCAACTATGGACCAGCTGGGCAGAGCAATGGTTTCGATGGATTGAATGCACCAGAGACAGTGGCAAATGACCCTGTTGTTTCATTTCAAACAGCATTATGGTATTGGATGCAAAATGTGCGCCCTGTTATTGACCAAGGATTTGGTGCAACAATTAGAGCTATTAATGGACAACTTGAATGTGATGGGGCAAATCCAAACACTGTTCAAGCTCGTGTTAATTATTACACTCAATATTGTTCACAACTACGTGTTGATACTGGTGATAATCTTACTTGCTAACTTTATTAGTTAAACCATCTATGCTATATGCTATTTGGATATGATATGCTATCATATATACACATATTCGATTATTTTTCTTCAATGAGTATAACACATGTCTATAAAGAACTCAGGGAAGAAATTAGAAGAAATCAGCCTATATTCAGAGTTTGCAGAAAATTATATATGACTTCACTTATTGTACTAGAAAATAAATAGAGCCTGGATTACTGCCTCGGTTATTAGTTTATTACTTTTGTTAAATATTAGAGAGTAATATATTTTTTCATATAAAGAGATAAATTATCTCATCCGACTACTAAAATTATGACATGAATCATTTTTTAAATTGTTAGAAACATTTTTTGTAAAAAATGATTATGACACATGTTGATTTTAGCAGTTAGAGAATATAACTTATGTCAATAAACTATGAGATATTTTATTATCTGTATATTATTATAATTACATCTTAATTCAATTAAGAGATTAATACATATATATCAAAAAGTATACATTCATCGTTAACTTCTAGACAAAGAAAAGTAAGCTCTTGGATTAACTTGGCTAAAAAAAATGTTATTTGTTGGGATACTCACACACTTTGTGACCAAATTAAAATTAACCTTTTTCTCAATTGAATAGTTATACAAGACTCATTGTTTGACATTCAACTCTGAAACAAGTAATAAAACCTGTTATCAAATATAATTCTTTGTACCAAAAAAAATATCTATACATCTATGTTCACTATTATAATTAGAACCAATAATTAGACAACAGACATTAACTTTTCTCCTATTTTATCTCCACTACTACTTTATATTTTATTATATATTTTGTTTTTAAAATCCCAATCTATATTTATATTTTTTATATTATAACAATATTAGTATATAATGATAACTTTGTTGAAATATAAAACGCGCGTCATAAAAATGTCAATAGACAGAAATACAACTAAAATACACATTTGAAAATACAACTAAAATACACAGTTAACATAAACAAAAATCTCTTCTGAAAATATCAAAACTGTTTTTCACAAAAAAAAAAACAATTTTTAAGAAGATACATGTGTACATAACTAAATATAAGAAATTTTTAGTTTTTTCCTGTATTTGATATGCACCACATGAAGATAATATTGATATTTGTGACAATGATATTTATGTGTAAAAATTTAAAAGAGATAATTGCATTATCTTAATTAATATGCTACTTTCTAAGCAAGTTCCAATATAGAAAATATACTTAATGAATAAAATATGATAAAACATGCTAGTAAGATAGCCACATAATATGATAATGTCTTATCCTATCTACCAAACAAGTCCTTGGATTTTGATATTATTTTTATCATCATATTAAATATTAAACTGTACATTAGATTAGATCATATCAAATAAACTGAGTTATTATGGTTAAGCCTGCCTTAAATTAGATTAGATCATATCAAAATGTTTCACCCAATAATATTTGAAAATATACATTATTTAAAAGTTATAGTCAATATATTCCTCAATAAATATATACATTTTTTGAATTACGAAAGTATGTGTCACAAAATGATTATTCTGAACTTAACGAATTAGAGAGTTGTGTAACAATACTCAAATCACATAATTTGATAAGGATCTAAAACATAACTTATTAGTAAAATGGGTGGAATCATTATCTAATAAAAATTGTCTACCTCAAACTTGAAACAACACATTTTTAGACTAAGCTTAAATATAACTTCAAAAACTCAAATCTCAAGTTTGTACCACTAGACCTCCTTATGAGGTGTAGTTAGTTGGCGGGAGAAAATAAAAAAAATAAACAATAGTAATTTATATTAAAAAAGTTGTGGAAGAAAATAGGTAATTTTATATTAAAAAAGTTGTGGAAGAAAATAGGTAATTTTATATTAAAAAAGTTGTGGAAGAAAATAGGTAATTTTATATTAAAAAAGTTGTGGAAGAAAATAGGTAATTTTATATTAAAAAAGTTGTGTATGAAAATAGGTTTGAGGTTCCAACAATTGTAGAAAACGTGCCGTTGTGAAAGTGGAACCCAATAAACCCTAAACCTCAGAAAAGACTACAACACTCTGAGAGACGGTTTCAATGGCCGTCAACGATGCTGATCAATCAAACAAGTCTCACAGGACCCGTCAATCTGGTGCCAAAAAGGATAAGAAGAAGCTGAAGAAGAAAAAGGAGCAAGATTCTGATGATGACCAGAAACAGCTTAACCCTAAGGCATTCGCTTTTTCTTCCTCCAACAAAGCCAAGCGCTTGCAATCACGCGCCGTCGAGAAAGAGCAGCGCCGTCTTCATGTTCCCATCATTGACCGCTCTTATGGTGAACCTGCTCCTTTCGTCATCGTTGTGCAGGGTCCACCCCAGGTGAATTTTGTCTTTTCTTTTTTTCCAAGTTCCAATTTTGAGATTTTGGTCGAAACTGAAGTTACATAACTCAATGGATAATTTGATGTTGATGTTGCATTCTACTGTGTTTTTTTGGTTTTAGGTTGGGAAGTCACTGTTGATAAAGTCTCTGGTTAAACATTATACGAAACAAAATTTACCTGAAGTTCGAGGTCCAATTACTATTGTGTCAGGTTTGTGCATAATTTTTGCTTTTCCATTTTATTACATGCTTATCAATGTTTTTGTGTGTGCATGAACGGTGATAGATTATTAAATAAGTGCTTGATTGTGAATGCCAGGAAAGCAAAGGCGGCTTCAGTTTGTGGAATGTCCAAATGATATCAATGGCATGATAGATGCAGCAAAGTTTGCTGATTTAGCACTGCTTCTTGTAGATGGGAGTTATGGCTTTGAAATGGTTAGTATTAGAAAACCAAGATAATGTTGCATATTGCTTGTGTTTTGCTCATGTCTTGGAGGTACTATATAATAATTTAGATAAAGTTGGCATGCAATTGATTTTACAAACTCGGTTCCCTGATTTTTTGAGCCTTTACTTCACTTGCAGGAGACCTTTGAATTCCTGAACATTTTGCAAGTTCATGGGTTCCCAAAGGTCATGGGGGTTCTTACTCATCTTGATCAGTTCAAGGATGCAAAAAAGTTGAGGAAAACAAAGCAACGCCTTAAACACCGGTTTTGGACTGAAATATATGATGGAGCTAAATTGTTTTATTTATCAGGCCTTATTAATGGAAAGTAAGTATTAACAGAAATCTTTTTTATGATTATACATTTTATTCTTTTACAGATGGAGGTTGTTGGTTTCTACCATGCTTCGTTGCAAGTTTTACTTGATAACATTGCCTTTTCTTATTGAACAGGTATGTCAAGCGTGAAGTTCACAATCTCGCTCGATTCATTTCAGTGATGAAGTTTCAGCCTATATCTTGGCGAACATCACACCCATATGTTTTGGTAGATCGTCTCGAAGATGCCACTCCTCCCGAAAAAGTGCATCAAAATAAGAAATGTGACAGAAAAGTCATACTTTATGGTTATCTTAGAGGCTGTAATCTGAAAAAGGGGCATAAGGTGTGTTCAGCAGTTCTATATTATTGTATCTCCATTGAAATTGAATTCATTAAAATCTAGAGCTTTTTTGGAAGAATATGCAAGGTATCAATTGCCTTCAGTTGGTACTGGAGATGGTTTGGAGCAATAGGTTGGACATCAATGTCCTCATTCTCTTTTACTTTTGTACTTCTTCATATTATAGCTTGCTCCATGTCCACATTGCATCTTCATGTTTTAGCATTATACTGATTAATAACCATTTATTGGAAAGATTACCCTGATGTGAACGGTGACCCTAAACTCAGATATCTGTATGATTTTTCGTATGAATTAAATTTAATTTCAATGATACCAATCTTTGCATCTATGTGTGTGTTTGTCAACTAATAATTAACTGTGTACTTTTATTTATGCACCCCGGTAACCACTTCCCCCTGAAATATTCATGAACTCTTTCCTTTTCCTTAAAAAATTAGAGTACATTGTACATTAGATAAGATGAATTCAGTAATGACAGGATATAACTGTTGTATCTCAATGCTTGGTTAAAGTGTGCAATTAATATAGACTATCTGCTTGGAGTGACATGGTGACAAGTGGTGCTTAAAGTACTCTGTTTATTTCCCCCAAATGTTGGTAGTCTAACTTATATTTTGGAAACCAGGTGCACATAGCTGGAGTGGGTGATTACAGTTTACCTAGTATTACTGCTTTACCAGACCCTTGTCCTCTTCCATCTGCTGCAAAAAAGAAAGGACTGCGCGATAAGGAAAAGTTATTCTATGCTCCAATGTCTGGCCTTGGGGATCTTATGTATGACAAAGATGCTGTATACATAAATATCAATGATCACCTTGTTCAGTTCTCAAAAGTTGATGATGAAAACTCAGCCATGACGAGCAAAGGTTATTAGATAGTTTCTCTTCATGCATTTTATCTTTGTTTGGCAAATCGTAGTAGCATCATATGGTGGCATTATTTTAATCGAAATTTCCAGGGTTGTGTTGCCTGGGACTATTATTGCTTCTCTATGTCACTCCTTTATTACCTATATTATGATAAATTACCAGCTACATTTTCTGGGTAAATCATGCATAACATAATGTTGAATTTGTTTTACTTTTCATATTTACCTCCTGTTGCTGCATCTTCTTTTATTGAAATATGTACTTTTATGCTTCTGACAGGAAAAGACAGAGATGTTGGGGAAGTTTTGGTGAAATCACTACAGAATACCAAATACTCAATTAATGAAAAGCTGGAGAACAGCAGTATCAATCTTTTTGGTCAAAAGCCGAAAGTGTCACCAGAAGATCTAGCTGATACATGGGATGATATAGCTGGAAAAGATGGTGAAGATAATAATGAAGTGGATTCAGATGGTTCAGAATCATCTGATCAGGATGAAGCTGATGCCATGACAAAGAGTGAAGCTTCTGGTTCTGAGGATGAAGATGGTGATGCATCTGATAGTAAAACTACCCCAGGAGACCACTTAAAAGAACACATTGAGTTTATAGATGGGAGACGAAGAAGAGGAGTGATCTTTGGAAGTGGTGTTAATCAAAACGAGCTGACGGTGAGCTTTAAGTTATTGCTTCTGTTGATCTGGAATTATGTCTCATTTAGCTCACAAGAAAGAAACTCGCTTGCTTGATCGCTATTGCTTTTAATTCTTTCTGGATTTCATTTTAATAAGGATAGACTTTAAACTTTCATTGAATTCTATGTCTCTCAAAAACATTGTTTCCAGTTTTGTTTCAAGTTTTATGCATGTCAGTTTGCAATTTTGCATTGAGAGTGCTCTAATACATTGCTCATAATTTTAGACTGACTTCATTTGTAGGATTTAGAAGAAGAGGATGGTGCTGCCAGTGATGACGTGGCATCTTCTGATTCAGAATCTTCAAAAGCAGAGGAGGAGGAGGATGACGACAACAGTGATGATGACAAAGATGGTGCAATTTTCCCCTTTTAATTGTTAAGATTTGTATCTTGTCTGCTCATATCTGGTTGTATAACTGTATTGACGTCATGCTCTCAGTACTATGTTTTGTAAATAAATGTTCAGTCAAGATGGACATAATGTTCATGCCAATTGTTTTACCAGTGAGTGACTTGTTACATGAGGCTTTATATCGTTTCTGACTTTACTTTCTTGATTTTTCTCATAGAAGATTATGACATGGGAAATGTCTCAAAGTGGAAAGAATCTTTGGCAGAAAGAACTCTCTCACGAAAAACTCCTAGTTTGATGCAACTTGTCTATGGAGAATCTACTGTTAATTCAACCTCTATAGACAATGGGAATGATAATAGCGAGGATGATGAAAATGAAGAGGACTTTTTTAAGCCTGTAGAAGAAGTTAAAAAGGTTGGTCCTTATCTAGTTTTAGTGAATTTTTCATTGCTTTCAGAAAAGTGTTTTTGATTTGAGAGGTTGCAAGTCTATTTGTTGCCATTTTTTTGGTTGCATGAAATTCATCTTTCGGAATCGGTGTTATGGCCTTGCATTATTTGTTTCCCCTGACAATGACAATTAGAAAAGCATTTCTGTGTTGAAAGATTCTAAAGACCACTTTTTAAATTTGCTGGCCTCCAAAATACCTGCTTATTTGCTTCCTAAACTAAGAAACTTTGTATGATTTTTAAATCTATGGCAGAGCACAAGAGATGGTTTGAACGATGGAATGGTCAACATTGATGATTGTTCCAAGTGTGCACATTTTGTGGATCAGAGATGGGATGAGAAAGATAACAAGGATATCCGCAACCGTTTTGTGACCGGAAATTTGGCAAAAGCTTCACTCAGTAACCCACTACCAAGACCTAATACTGAAGAGGACAATGATGATGTGTTTGGTGATTTTGAAGATTTAGAAACAGGAGAAAAATACGAGAATATTCAGACAGATGATGCTTTTGCTGCAACAATACCCAAGGGAGATGATTTAGAAGCTGAGCAGCAGCGTAGGATTAAGAAGCTTGCTCTGCGTGCGAAATTTGATTCTCAATATCCTTTTTCTGTTTCTCTTTTGATATACTTGTTGTTGCCTCTGATATGATATCATCGTTGAAAGAAAAAAAAGTGCGCTATATGGCATTCTTTTTGTAACCTTAATTTTGACCCACATATGGGGGTGACTCTGGATCAGCAGAAGAAGATGATGTTAATGAAAATGAGGTCAAATTACGTCGTGGTCAAATTAATGAAAGTAGCTATTTTGACAAGGTAAAGTAAAACTCATGGCTCGCATTTAATTTTAAGTACCCTTTATATGGCCTCTTATTCTTGTGCTTTATCAGTTGAAGGAGGAGATTGAGCTTCGGAAACAAATGAATATAGCTGAACTGGATGAGCTTGATGAGGCTGCCAGAATAGAGACAGAGGGCTTCCGAACAGGGACATACCTAAGATTGGAGATTCATGATGTTCCTTGTGAGATGGTTGAATACTTTGATCCCTGCCATCCAGTATTGGTGGGAGGGGTTGGTCTCGGGGAGGAAAATGTTGGATACATGCAGGTCAGTGGATCTTTATTAAAAGCATAGTTTCTCATAAAGTTCAAAATGTAATCAAGTCTTGAACACTTAAATTGAAAAAAAAAATTGGCTGCCTAAGATGTTTATGATCAGGGGAGAGAGACATGTTATGAAATTCAGTACTGCATCAAAGTGAATATATCCTGCCAATTAGGTTTGTAATGCTGCCTATAGCTGTATACTGGGGGCACTTGTGGTAGGACTTCAGTTTGATATTGCCGACATGGAATAACTAGTGTCCTTTTTTATGAATAAGGAAAGGAGCAATATAGAACTAGTTGTATAGAAGGTAAAAATTTGGCTTAAAAAACGTGTTCACTTGTTAGTTAACAGTATTGAACTTTCTTATTTTTCCGTTTCTTTTAAATTTATAATTTTTTGTTGTTATTTTTCCCACTCCCTTTCAACCTTTTATTATAAATATGTTTTTTGCTTTTCCTTTCCTTTCAGGCCAGACTAAAGCGCCACAGGTGGCACAAAAAAGTACTTAAGACTAGAGATCCAATTATTGTTTCTGTTGGATGGAGGCGTTACCAGACAACACCAGTTTATGCTATTGAGGACATCAATGGAAGGCATCGAATGCTAAAATACACTCCAGAGCACATGCATTGCCTTGCTATGTTTTGGGGCCCACTTGCCCCACCTAACACTGGGATAGTTGCTGTTCAGAATTTATCGAACAATCAGGTCAGACACCACATTCTTTTCTTTTGCTGAATGACTTTCATTGAATTTCTCTCTAACCATGGGATGCTGTTTTTGTACTATTATCCTTCCCTTTTGTTCCTGCTGCATTTTTGCTTAGTGACTGGGAGGCTTTATTTTATTTACAGGCAACATTTAGGATCACTGCAACAGCTGTTGTAGTTGAGTTTAAACATGAAGCAAAAATAGTGAAGAAAATCAAATTGGTTGGTTATCCGTGCAAGATATTCAAGAAAACAGCACTTATAAAAGATATGTTTACTTCAGATCTTGAAGTAGCTCGGTTTGAAGGTGCAGCTATTCGAACAGTCAGTGGGATCAGGGGGCAGGTCAAGAAGGTTTGTGATTTGTAACTTGGAATCATATCTGTCCTGTTAGTGTCAACTTGATAATTATATTTGCTATCTTTTTTGTGCTGAGCTATTTTTATATCTGGCAGGTTGCAAAAGAAGAGTTAGGTAACCAACCAAAAAGGAAGGGTGGGCAAACCAAAGAAGGAATTGCTAGGTGCACTTTTGAAGACAAAATTCTGATGAGTGACATTGTTTTCCTGCGTGCATGGACTCAAGTTGAAGTTCCCCAGTTCTACAATCCATTGACAACTGCATTGCAGCCTCGTCAAAAGACTTGGCAAGGAATGAGAACTGTTGCAGAATTAAGAAGAGAAAACAATCTTACTATACCTGTAAACAAAGATTCACTCTACAAGGTATGTTCCAGCTAGATGCCATAGATTTTTTTACCCCTCCTGTTGCATTTCTCCTCTTTTATGATTGTGCCATTAGTTAATTTTCCTTTTTCTCTTTGGCAGAAAATTGAAAGAAAACAAAGGAAGTTCAATCCGGTGGTGATTCCCAAGTCTCTACAGGCAAGCCTTCCCTTTGAATCAAAACCCAAGGATATTCCCAAGCGGAAGAGGCCTTTACTTGAAGAAAGAAGGAGAAAGGGTGTTGTGATGGATCCCCGTGAGCGTAAAGTTCATGCTCTTGTTCAACAATACCAATTAATTAGAAGTGATAAGGTAAGTACGTCAGCTGATTGGCTGTTTTAATTTTATTTTAATTTCTGACCAAAATTTCGTAGTTTTTGAATTTGATTGTTCCCTGTGAAAATAAAACGTATTTCTCAGCCACTTTACTAGATTTCAAGTTTTTCAAAAGTGAGTATGACTTGAACTTCAAACACAGTAAGTACATTTGCCTTCTATCTCACACCAACTTTTTCACAGAAAGCAAATGGACAAACCAATGACTTTGTAGCCTAATGACACCCTTCCTAAGGAAACATTTGACTCTGGGTTCAGTTTCTTCGACAATCCCAGTCGGTTTTACTGCTTAAATTTAGTAATATGTTTATCCATCACATTTATCAGGTCTCGGATTTGGCCTCCCTTGAAATGAAAGAAGATGCTTATAGATCATCTTGTAATTTTGAAAATTCATTTATGACCCATTGATAGTTTCTTTCTTTTTTCACTTTCCTCATTTATGACCCATTTATAAATGCTTTTCAATTGTGAAATTGATGTCATGGAAACGAATTTTCATTGAAGTTGATCACTTGAGTAGTTTCCTGCCATTGGTGTTCATATTTTTACTTCAAATTGATATTGCTTATAAGAGATACCTAAAGTTGTGGGGTTTTGTTTCCCGTAGAGTTTAGCGCCATTCATAATAAGTGACGTTATAATCATATAATGTAGCTCAATTACTTCCATTTTAAAGGACAACTTTCTCATGTCTTGTCATATTATTTATTTGTATGAGCCTCTTGCAGATGAAAAAGCGAAAGGTTAGTGAAGAGAAAAAGAGGAAAGCACTTGAAGCAGAGAGGGCAAAAGAGGAGGAATTGTCAAAAAAGCGCCGGAGAGAGGAAAGACGAGTGAAATATAGAGCGGACGACAAGAAGATGAAGAAAATTCGTAGAGCATAGATCTACTGAGTTAATGGATTGAATATGTTCTGCAGATGGTATTTGTCTTGGGTATGAGTCCTGAAAAAATGGAATCACTATCCATCTCCAATAATGGTAAAAAATTAAAGGTCATGGGGTTTGAGCTATACCTACCTACATTAGGGGATTATAAATGAGCAAAAACTTAGTGTATTCATCATCATGGAGATTGTTTTGGAAATGATGGTACTGATTTATGACAATGCAGTTGGCATTTGAAGGATAAAAATGGTTAGGAAGTTAGTGAGCTGAGTATTAAGCACACTTCAACTTCTGATCAGGAATCTGTATGATACCCTCTATTACTATTATTCAATTACAAGAACACCCAACATACATTATATGACAGTCTTTGAATTTTGTCACGCATATCAATAATATTTTGTTCTTTTCTTTTGAAAGAGATTAATTTTCAACTGTCTAGCATGATTGCCTGCACATTTAAAAAACTTACCATTCCAACTAAAATAATGCTGTGAAATTGAATAAATCGTTATGGTGAAAATGTCACTAAAAAGATTCTAACAAGAAAGGAAAAAAGGTGAGAAATGTCATTGGTGGTTATAGTTTTTTATAAGAGGAATGGAAACTTTACAAGTGAGTAGCTATTTATTATTAAAAAATAGAATCCACCAATGTAAGGAGTAGGGCTTATGGGCTTTATTTCTACAGAGGACAGTAGCGTCATTTGAGTAGCAGCCCATATGAAATGAACCCTAAACCTAAATAGCCGAAGAGTTTGTGCCGTTTGCGGTGGAGAGTGAACTCTGTCAACAATATGGTATTTCCAACTCTTATCTTTTTCTGAATGCAGTGTAGGTTTGTAGGATATATAGGGGGATTTGTATGAGTAATTTTGTTTCTGAATTATGGTGTTGCATGTTTTATTTAAAGTATATTTTGATTTGTATAATGGTGCAGCCTAAGCAAATTCATGAGATTAAAGATTTCCTCCTAACTGCACGGAGAAAGGATGCAAGGTCGGTAAAAATCAAGAGAAGCAAAGATGTTGTGAAATTCAAGGTTCGTTGCTCCAAGTACCTTTACACACTTTCCGTCTTTGACACCGACAAGGCTGATAAGTTGAAGCAATCACTTCCTCCAGGTTACTTGAAACTAATATTTCTTATAACTTCAACTATTCACTTTCTGTTATATGTCATTCATATGCATTCATCCATCATTTTTGTAGGTTTGACTGTGCAAGACCTTTGATTCAAGCTCATACAGGAGAGGATCAACTTCTCTTTTCTTTTATTTCATTTCTTTTCTGTTGATTTATGATTATGTATCTTCAATTTGCTTTTATGTCTTAATGCATTGAGGTACAAGATTTTATGAACTAAGTTCTTGGTTCTTAGTATTCGTACCATTGCATTCTACATTCTCCACTCCACAACTATAATAATCACTCTTTTGTTTATCCTATTCATACCTTATGTTGTTTCGCAATGTGTGTCATCCTTTACAACATGGTTAGAACTTTGAAGAATAGTTCATCTTCTAGCATCGTCAGATTTTAACCTTCTACCATGATTCTCCAACAATAATTCTCAATTCTCATGACCATACCATTGATGAAATCAATCCTCACTACCACCCCATGCACCAAACCCTGAAAATGTGATCGAGGTGTGGTGGAGACAAATGGTTTCTGATTTTTTTCTCTATAATTTTGGAAGTAATTTTTAATTACAATATTTTAGTTTTTCTTTTACATTAACTGATTGCTCTATAATAATGTGACCCCATTGATTAATGTGACCCCATTGATAAATGTGATTTTTTCTTAAACAATCAATGTGCTTTAAAATACGAATAGCCACAATGATGAACAAGCACAAGAAGGTGCTTATTTGCCTAAGAATAGCATAACTGCATAAGTTAAACGCTTGGGTTGCCTAGCACATGTGGTTCATCATTTCTCAACATGACCACGTAATGTTAGATAATATTAAAGTTTTCTACCTAATCTTCTTAAAGGTTATATATTTTTAAATAAATAGTTATTATGTGTATTTATAATATGAGAATTATTCACGTGAGAACAATGCTACCGCGTTATTGTAAGAAATGAGTGTTTAATATGAATTATTAGTTTTTATTTGAATGATTAAGATTAAAAGATATGTGAATATTTAATATGAATCATTGAATTTTATTTGAATTGTCAAGATTAAAATGTATACGCATAACTAATTTTCAAATCTAATCATTTATGATTAGTTATAAGGTCATATTTATTATTTTCACAGTTTTTATGAGAATTGTTCTTTGATATTAAGTACAATTAGTGTGTTTATATACTTGTTGTAAAATTTATGTTATAATCATTTTGTAAATTTAGCTATTTAATTTCTATTACTATAAAACTTATTGTTGATGAGTAAATGTATTGATGTATGGATTTATAAACTTTTAATATTTTGTCAACTTTCATGAAAGAACATTTTTTTGGATATGGGAGTGGTCATTGTCCATAGTGCTATAATGTTATTTTGTCTTATCACGGAAGTGAATTAAGTTGTGGAGTAACGTTAGAGGAAGACAATGATGTGGGTCATAATGAACTTTTAGGACTATAATAATAATAGTTATATGGTGGCATTCCCCATCATATTTCTTATAAGTGGATCAATTGATGGAATGATTCACCTAACACCATTCTGTTGTAGCTGATGTATCCCCATCACCACGCCACTTATATCTCTACATGGTATCTGTTGGAATCGTCCTTCGTAAGAATCATTTGGTTAACCACTCCAATAAAGGCGCATGTCTCTTGCTGCTTATGTGCAAAGTGGTCATATATTTCTCTGTCCAATAGGGTTATGGGGAATACTTAAAATCTTTTTTTTATAAATAAAGGTATCCCTTACCTTATAGATAAGAGATAAAAAACCAATTCATTTCAATGTTTGTCTCTCGCTTTCAACAAATATCACTTATAAAGATCGAACATTTCATGTTTTTGGTCTATTTGAGATATAATGAAACCTTACACGAAAAGTGTATTTTTTGGTACAGTATATTTTAAGAAAACATTCCTTTTTTTCCATTGACTGGTTTATTTTTATCCTATGGTTAATATTTTTTTTTGAGGTATATCATTTATCACTTTGTTTGTTGTTGAAAATGGGATTTGTAGTATATAAAGAATTATACATTGAATATGATGAAGATTCGATGAAGGGTCCCATTTGCATCGTACGGACATAGAGTAACAGTTTCCGCGCCAAAGGTGAAGGCACTAACCACTCTCTCTTCTCTTGCGTTCAACGCTTTCCTTTCACGTGAATGAAATGAACATGATACGACATTAACATTGATCGTTTTGACAGTGGTTGAAGCAATGGAAGATCGGTTCACAGAATTGAACCCTAAAACGTGCGTTGTTTTAGGTGGCAGAGGGTTCCTTGGAAGATCCTTGGTTCTCAGATTGTTGAAACTTGGTAACTGGATCGTTCGAGTTGCCGATTCCGCTCACTCCCTCCAACTCGATCACTCCGACTCTGACTCGCTTCTCGCTCAAGCTCTCTCTTCTTCTCGCGCTTCTTACTTCCATCTCGACCTTCGCGATAAGCACCGCATTCTCAAAGGTCAATATCATGATCCATCATATATTATTATCAAATCCACGTGTTTCTTTTTTCTCTTTTGTTGTCAAATTATGAGAGTAATAACGATTTCGACTTGAGAAAGTAGCAGCAACATATGAAATATGTATTTTCTGCAGTTCTAGAAGGTTCTTCCGTCGTGTTTTATATGGATGTCGATGCTTTGAATGCAAATGACTTCTACAGTTGCTATAAGCTTATAGTTCAAGGTACTCTTCCATTTTATTGCTATTTCATACAATTCTTAAAACATGAGGTGTTTAAATCACAGTCCTACCCGAATATTGTGGTTTTTGTTGTATTTGCAATTGTTTCATGACCACAATTGTGCTTTTGTGCCCACATCGGTTGCATTTTCTAGCAATTTTCAACAATTGTGGCAACAGTAAGTGCACCAGGAACTAAAATTGAAAGCGTATTTGGATTTTGTATTTACTTCCATGAACTTTCATTGCTGATTCAGGTGCAAAGAATGTTATTAGTGCTTGCCGAGAGTGTAGAGTGAAACGCCTCATATACAACAGCTCTGCAGATGTGGTTTTTGATGGTTTGCATGATATACGTTACGGCAATGAATCACTGGCATATCCCTGGAAAGTATGCACTTTGTTATTTGTTAAAAAGTTTCGTCCTGTTTATTTAGTTTTTAACTACAAGAGTTTTTTTTTTACATGGTTTGTGTTTTCAGACAAATATGCATTTTTAATAAGGGGATTTGAATTGCAGATGGACAATGTGTTAAGTGACCTTAAGGCTCAAGCAGAAGCATTGATCCTGAGTGCCAATGACATTGATGGCCTATTGACATGCGCACTTCGTCCTAGTAATGTTTTTGGACCTGGTGACTCAGACTTTATACCATGTTTTCTAAAGTTAGCAAGATATGGTTTTACAAAGGTGCTTCTCTTTTTACACAAACTTCTTTCTGTGAATTGTTGTATATACTATAGAATCATTTGTCAAATGTGGGGTAAACCTTGTGAAATGTAAGCTTTAATCCATATAATAAATTGGAAATCACCTTGTGGCTGTTGCAAAATTACTTCAGTAAATCTTTCTACTTTCCTAATTTCTCCCCCTCAGAAGGTCATGTGAACAGACTTTGGTTCATTTAAGATATTGATTTTCCTTGTCAGTACCTGCTTGATAATTTTTTTTTTAGAAAAATTAATTACTAAATGATAGCTGACCCCGTCTAGTGGGATAAAGGCTTGGTTGTTGTTATTGTTGTTAATTACTGAATGATAGTAATTTTTTTGTAAGCAGTTTTGCAAGAGCTAAGGGACTGTAGTTCACAAAAAATAGGTGTTTTCATCCTATTATTGTTCATACAAATTGAACACTTCATCTATTGATCTAGACTATTTCAAACTGGTTCACAAAAAAACCCATTTCATATGTATATATATGTTTGTGAACATAATTTCAAACTGGTTCTCATAGTTTTAGACATCTCTTAAATTCACCTTTATGGAATATGGATCCTCTATGGTTAGTTGTAATTACTTGACATGCTATGAATTCATTTAAGCTCTATTATGAACCTATCTCTAAATTTCCTGCTACTTTTTCGTTGTCATAAGATACATATCAGTTGGCATTGCCTACTGTAATTTTTTTTAGTAACAATTTCTCATTTCAGTTTATTATAGGGACTTGTGATAATCTTTCTGACTTCACCTTTTGTGAGAATGTTACTCATGCACATATCTGTGCAGAAGAAGCCTTAAATTTTCGAACAGTTACTGTGGCTGGAAAGGTAAATATATTGAACATCAGTGGGGTGTGTGGTCTACTCTGAATTGATATATTCATGCATAACAAGGTGCTTAATTTTTTTTGTGCAGGCATTTTTTATTACAAATCTTGAACCTATGAATTTCTGGGAATTTCTCTCCCTTTTGTTAGAAGGTCTTGGATATCCAAGGTAAAGATGAGTAGTGTTTTGATATCTGTTTGACATGGCTGTGGCATAGCACAGGGGGGTTTAATATATAGGGGGAATGCTTTGTACATTAAATTTCCTCTGCTCATATCTTGGGAATAACCAGCCATAGGCCATATTGAATTAGTTCTTTCCTGCCAATCTAGGAGCGTCATACCTTTTTTACTCTAATTTATGTCCGTTTGAAATACATCTTGCTATTCCCTCCTTTAGCACACAAAGATAGCTTGCAGTGTTTCATCTCGGTCAATCTCTCTTGTATAGTGGTTTTCTTTGGTCTATTTGCTACTTTGGCTTGCTGCTTCTTTCACTGTTGCATGCAACAGAACACTACTTCTGGTTATTATTCTTTATTGCTGGTTTATGATCTCTTATGCTGTTAACCAAGACAGAGAAGTCCTTGCTTTAATTGCAGACCGTTCATTAAACTCCCTTCCAATTTGGTTCAATACTTCCTGTCAGTATTAAGGTGGTTACATGAAAAGCTGAGACCGAGATACTTCAGTTATCCTTTATTAGTTCATTTTTTTCAGTTAGCTACACACACCAGAACATTCAACTGCACAGCAGCTCAGAAAAATATTGGATACTCACCATTAGTCTCCCTTGAGGTTTAAATCTTCTCATTTCTCTCTTCCTTAATCTTTTTTACTTTGTTAGTCATGATATCTCGCATATTCTTGTTCTTTTCCGTGTTAAAAATTAGCAGTAACTCGGTTATATCACTTATTATGGGGTTAACTCTGTGGCAACCTCTAAACAAGCAAAATGTGAAGTAAGGAATGGAGAGTCATTAAATAAGAAAGGTTGCTTTCTTTTTCATACTGTTCAAACCCTACTCCCTCATACAAACAAAAAGAATTGAAAGAAAATCACATTAATGGGTCTTGTTACTTATATTTTGTAAAGTATGTTGTTACTTCTGTTAATCTAGGTGCTTTAAGATATTAATTAAGGATGGGTTCTTATGATGTATCAACTACTGGAATGTGATTTTGAAAAACTAGCTTCAAGTGATTTATGAATGCTGGAAACAGTATAAATTGAGTTTTTCATAAATACCGGGACAGTAATAAACAAACTGGATCTTCTATTTGGCACTGTGCATATATGGTATGGAAATTTTTACTCTTAAGGTTTGTGTTTACATTCACTGATATTGGATTATACAGGAAGGCATCATATTAACCATAGGATCACTCTCTAATTTAGCCAAAGATTCATCTTTTTCAAGTTGCTGCAATTCCACTGAAGAGTCAAAAGCAGATAAGATGCTTGGTGGTGGAAAAGGTTGTACCACAATGCTTTCTCTTGTTACCATTTTAATTAACTATCCTAGACCGTTGAGTTTGGTAGCATTTTATCAAGCCAGATTAATGTTTAACTTTATTGCTGCAGTGGCTAACGTATTGTTGTGGAGAGACGAGAAGACATCCTTTACATATTTCACTGTGCTGGTTTTGTTGTTTTACTGGTTTTTCCTTTCCGGACGTAGTTTTATATCATCTGCTGCTGGGCTTTTGCTGATTACCACTTTACTTCTCTATGGATATTGTCTTCTACCATCTAAGCTGTAAGTGCATTCTCATAAATACTGGGACTGTATATTTCTATAATTTAAACAAACTTAGGAAGCTTTATGTCTTAAAATTGTGATGCACATTTTTTTCAATGTAAGTGTGTTTCTCTGTCGAAGTGATGGTTCAACAGTTAGTGCTCCCTCCGTTTTCACTATGTTGGTTATGTTTTGCATGATTGTGATTTAGTTATAGAAAATCTTATTTAATTAAATTATTTTAAGAGTGATATGGTCTATATTATTTATCAGCCATAATGGTTATTCATTCGACCACAAATATATGCTAAGTACAGGAGTTACATCATATTTTTACACTTCATGAACATTTGAAAATTGTACTGTGATTTTGGCTCTTTGCAACTAATACCTTCATAGGTTATTGAAATGGGGAAATTGTTCTATCAGCACTAAATGCATGACACTTTATGACAGATTTAATTTCTCTATACCGAGGATGCCCACGTCTAGTTTTGAGATCTCTAATACCACAATGAAAGGTTTGGTTGCAACTATACTTTATCAGTGGAACAAGGGTTTTCAAATTATAAGAAGACTGGGCAAAGGGAATGATTGGTCTACATTCTTCAAGGTAAAAGATGGGGCCTTCTCACATTTTTAATAAATGTAATTTGCTTTTTTCTTATTCAAATTAATTTTGCGAAGTTTTAATTTATTTTTCTGAATATATGATGTGTAAACTTTATCTGTTTAATGAAAATGGAATTACTCTTATGTCTGGATCTACTGTTTGGTTTTGGAAAATTGAGTCCCATGTTCTATGGTCCAATAAGCCTGCAGGTTACTATTTTACTCTTTGTCTACACTGTCTTGCATACTTCATGGAAAGGTGGGCTAGAGCCTAGAAATAGTGGTTGATTTATGCAGATGAAGAGATTCCAGGAATCTTTTCCTTCATGTAACATTTTTTTGTCATTGCAGGTTGCAGTTGTTCTTTACTTTCTCAAGTTAATCCTGTCAGTGTCAAAGTTGTTGACAACTCTTATAGGAATAGGTATGGGCTTGCAATTTCCCATTGCATAATTTTCTGATGGGCTCGTGTGCTTTCGTTTTCACCCAGTCTGATTTTGTTATGTAGGTTTGGTCTTTGCATTCATGGCATTTTTTGTGTACGAGCAATATGAATCAGAGATTGATGGATTGGTGGATGTTCTGTTCACCCAATTGAAGGAGTTGATGACATATTTGATGAGAATTTTACCTGTTTCCAAATCGAGGCATCTGCATTATCATCAGGAATGACAACTTTAAAGGTTACAAGGGACAAGGAAGGATAAAGCTGATATAGCGAAAAGTGTTTCAGCTCAAGCTCTATTAGGCTTTCTATCACTTACCAACAGCAGAGTTGTGTCCCTCAGAAAAATATAGTTTGATATAAACACATTTAGGACAATGTCTCTCCTTTTATTTTCAGTAATCACAAACGAACTAGTGTGTTAAGCTGAGGATGCTGCTGTTGGACATTATTATACTTCTATGTTTAACTGGTGAATTATTGAGGTACATGTTGATCATTGATGTTTTTTTTAAAGTTGGATTGATGGTTATTTCATCGACCTCACTATCCTTCAAAGGGAATACGTAGTTCTATGTAAGTCTTTACAAGTAAAATGTCGTGGGGCCATTGAGTAAGCACTATTATTATGTGTTTTAAAAAATGGTAAATTCAGTGGTCCGTTACTATACAGCACACTATTACACTCACATGTCTCATTCTTTTCTTATTCCCATTAAATTTTTTATGGAGTTTCATTCCCACATCTAAAATTGCAATTTTCCAACTTACCCATGTTTCTTTTTAATTTCTCAATTCCCACTAATTTGTCAAATCAAAAAATGTTTATCATGCAATACCTACATCGAAATTAAAGTTTAGTATTATCTGAGATGGTTGCTTTCCACGCCTACTCTTTATAGGCTACTACATATCAAAATAAATATCTAAATAGCCACATATCCACCCCGATCAAATATACAATATCAATACAAGATAAAATAAACTATCATCATTAGGAAAATTTAGTCCATATGATATTAGTTACCATTGTTAAAATCAGTATTGTTAAACTCTGATAAATCATTCACACGGTTAATGTATTAGGTCAATGCATGACTGATTGTAGGAGTGGGTTTACTAGTTAGACTAGTTAACTTAGTTGAAAATATTATAATCAATTCATAATATTGTTTCATAACAAAATATCAGACTAAACAACTAATACAAAAGATGTGTCTACAACAAAATGTTCGAAATAAGTTGAAAATATAATCATATAACATAGCTCTACGATGTAATTGCAACAAAAACAAACAAATGAAATTTAAACTTAATTAAAAACATTGATTTTGTTATTAGATAAGTTTACAATTAACATTGGTCTAACCAGCCGTTATAAGTTTAATCCCCAAGAATGGGTTGAATTGATTGTAATTAAATATGGGCTGGGTTTGAAGTAGCCGACCCTAACTTTCCAAGGCCCATTCATATCCTATATATAAACATCCTATTTTATTATCTAACATTTCTCTCTACAATATCTATTTTCTCTGTCACCGATTCTCTCTCTCCTAGGGTTTCTTGCGCTTTCTCATCCCCAAACCTCTCCTTATTTTTCCTCTCAATTTTGATATTCTTTTCATTTCATTTTTCTTCAATTATCCGATTCCAATGCCGCTTCCGATTAAATCAATGAGGCCTGCTTATGGCGGTGGCGGCAAGGATTTCGACGAAGTCCTTCCTTCGAACAACCTATGGGTTGGGAATCTAGCGCCGAGTGTAACCGACTCCGATCTTATGGATCTATTCGCTCAATACGGCGCTTTAGATAGCGTCACATCGTATTCGTCTCGGAGTTACGCTTTCGTTTTCTTCAAGCGCGTCGAAGATGCTAAATCCGCTAAGAACAATCTACAAGGATTCGCTCTCCGTGGCAATTACTTGAAGATTGAGTTTGCGAGACCGGTTTGTGCTCTCTTCTTAGATTTTAACGGCTTCTGTATTTTTTATTCATATTCATATGGCTGTCGTTATAAACTATACCGTATTATTTTACTTCGATCTTTGTCGCTCGATGCGCTTTTTATTTATTTTATTTTAAAATCCCTATTTTCTATATTTGCCATATTCTCTTCGATGTACATGCAAATTAATACGAAATTCGGTCGGTGTAGCCGAGAGTCAATTTACGTTGAAAATAGCCAAATCACTAACGAAATCGATTCTATTCTATGATCTATCACGTTAGGCGGCGAAATGAGTTAGTCGTGAGTCGTGTTGATTAAAACATACATAAACTCCTACGTTTTCAAAATCTAAATGAAAATTATCAATTTTATCATTATTAGGTATATTGACGAATTGGCGAAAATTTGATTCCTGAATTTGGCCCCAAAAGAAGTTGTTAATCTAACTGGTTGTGGTTGTTGCTTATCATAATAATTGCAAATGCCGTCACAATTGTGATCATTTCGGCTACTCTCAGAACATAACATATTGTATTTTGGATCCAGATTTAAAACCTGTATCAATTAGTATTTTCACATCTGAAAAAAAAAGTGAATCTTGAAGTCTTGCTTTATGATGGCACTGCTTTGGATTTGAAACGGATATTTAATTAATTTTGATTTAAAAAGATCTAAAATAAATGAAACGCAAACAACCTGTGGCTAAACTTTGCATCATACGGGACTTGGGGACAATATTGTCATAAGTTGCATATTTCATCGCGTGCTTGTGTTCAGCTCAGAAAGGTTCTTAAATCAATCGCTTTATTCTTGAGTTTTTGTTATTAATATTTTAGTTTTAATATTTGTGGGCGTCGAATTTCTTGGATATAACACTTGAACCGCAATTCACACGCAACTAGCCAAACGTCATCTAAAAAGTGGACATCC
Source organism: Lupinus albus (assembly GCA_009771035.1). Classification (NCBI taxonomy): domain Eukaryota; kingdom Viridiplantae; phylum Streptophyta; class Magnoliopsida; order Fabales; family Fabaceae; genus Lupinus; species Lupinus albus. The sequence continues at coordinate 1,555,056 of CM019999.1, forward strand.
TTTGTCCACACAAAAATGAAATAAAATAAAATATTCGTCCTCTTCAAATTAAAAAAAATCAGCTTCAAAACCGAATAAGTGGGCAGGGAAGCAACCAGTGATTATAGTTAAAATGTTATCACGAAAATAACACCTCTCTATGTTGCATTCCTTAAAACAATTTCTTGCCCTTCCCTTTTAAATGTGTATTTGATCCCAAACGTTTAAAAATAACACAAATGCAAAGAAATATCATATAAATATCATTCACCTTCATTTAGATTACTTTTGTTTATAAGTCAATAATGAATGAAAATAAATTATAGATGATATATTGGTGGTATAAAAAATTCTTTCATTGTCGGTGTATACATCATTTTCTCTAAAATTATTATCATAAAATTTACATAGCTGTTTTAGATTAGTAAAAAGTACCTGTTATATTTTTTGGTATTTTCTCATATAATTATTTTTTTAAGTAGTATCATTGCATACACTGTCCAAATTACAAACAGCAACCTGACATCTTATTATAATTGACCTTTTATCCTTTAAAGAACATGTTCAATTGCAAGTTTTTAACTAAGGATAGATACAAGGAGAGAATAGAAAATTAGAATATTATGAGTCTGATATTGATTTGATGTGAAGATAACTCTTCAGAAATAACTCTTCAGAAAATGCCTTGGAATATTCAAAATATATGTAAAAGATACGAGATACTTTTACGTCCTCCTTGAAGCTTAACCTTTGTAGAATGTCGGTTGTAGCAATGTGACTGCCACGACGTCTGTGGTGATAATGATAAGAATTGTGAATAATTGTGTATATTTATACACACAATCCTCTATCTCATTTCCGTTCCCCAATCAATTGCTCACATAAATATTAATTGTAAGTTGCGTTGCAATCAAAATAAGCTATTCCAATTTCACACTGAACTCTAAATTCTAAAATCTAAGGACAGGGAGCATCGAGTTGAATATGATAGAGTGCTGTGCGGTTCTTAAGTGTCTCTGTACAATGATTTTGAAATAAAAAATGAAATTCCAAGTAATGGTTGTTTATTGTATAGATTAGAAACTGCAAATGGGTTGTGGTGCAAGCATTGTTTCAGCCCGTGTCAGGGCTGCTTCTGCAAGTGTTAGATGGTAGCCTTGGTTAGAAATTACAAATCGCACTAGAAGCTTGAAATTGTGTCATGTTGTCCTCTGCTAATAATATTTAAGAAGTCTTTGTTGGCAAAACCAAATCTGACTTTCTCTTACAATATACATGATTTAACTGATAAATTCACCGCTGGGTTGTGTCTTCTTGAATATTATGTTGCAGACATACATTTTAGTTTTAATAGTAGCAACATGTTTTGATTGTAAAATTTGTTTGTTTCTTTGCTATTAGTATCTGCATGTATTCATTTAATCTGTATTCCTTTGGTGTGTTTTTAAACTACTAAAAACTCCTATTTTCAGGCGAAGCCATGTAAACAGCTTTGGGTGGGTGGTATTAGCACGGCTGTCACAAGGGAAGAATTGGAAGCTGAATTTTGTAAATTTGGTAAAGTTGAGGAGTTTAAGTTCTTCAGAGACAGAAATACTGCTTGTGTTGAATTTTTCAATTTGGACGATGCTACTCAAGCTATGAAAATGATGAATGGGAAACGTATGGGTGGAGACCATTTACGTGTAGACTTTCTTCGATCTAACACTTTGAAAAAAGTAAGTTTATATTTTAGATGTTTTTTTACTTCTTCTTCCATTCCCTTGTATTGAATTACATGTTGTACTACACACACCTTGATGCTGGGTGGTAGCATGCATCTACACAGTAATTTCAGTTCGGCCAGTGGTAAGTGGTTCTTTGAAAATGGGGCTGCCTGGAATGTTATTTCTTTAACTGATATGGTATGTCTGATTAGGTCATTATTGTTTGTGGATGTGTGCTATTTCTGCTTAGCTACTTTCGCTTTCATTATTTCTAGAAATTGGTGGGCTGGGTTATTTTGTTATACAGATTTCTAGACTTCAGTAACTTGTATTTGGTAATGTTGTTTTTGCTCTATCTGCTTGTTATTCATGTAGCTAATGTTTCCTTCACTGATTTCTGTAGGATCAGATGCTTGATTATGGGCAATTTCAGGGAAAAAGCTTTGGCCCTACTGATTCCTATACTGGACAAAAAAGACCACTGGTGAGAGTTCTGTGCCTCTAATTTCTGGTGTTGTTTTTGTATGTTGTTGGATGTATGCTATGTATTTGTTTTAGGAAAAGACAAGATACCGTTAATAAGTGCATGCACCTGCTAGGAAGTGCTTTATGTAATATCTAATACCTGTAGCTTGAACTTTATTATTGTTCCTTATATATGCTTGTTCACATGTCTTCAGAATTCACAACTTCCAATGGGGAGGAAGGGCGATAGTCAACCTAGCAATGTTTTGTGGGTAGGTTATCCTCCAGATGTTCAGATTGATGAGCAAATGCTCCACAATGCCATGATTTTATTTGGCGAGATTGAGAGAATAAAGAGTTTTCCTTCGAGGAATAATTCGTTTGTCGAATTTAGAAGTGTCGATGAAGCTAGACGTGCAAAAGAGGGCCTTCAAGGACGCCTTTTTAATGACCCTCGAATAACAATCTTGTATTCAAGCAGTGATCAGGTACCTGGCAAAGATTATCCTGGCTATTATCCCGGAAGTGATGGGCTAAGACCTGATGTATTCTTGAATGAGCATGCATTTCGTCCATTACAAATGGATATATTTGGTCATACTCCTATGGTTCCTAATAATTTTCCTGGACAGTTACCACCTAATGGTATTGGATCAACTGCACCAATGCGGCCTTTTGTTCCTCGAGGTAGTCTTGAATCTCGTATTTCTGGCCCTGGCTTTAATGAAGCGAGCTCACTCCACAAATTTCAAGATGGTAGCTCCAAGGGTAAGATGGGTCCAAACTGGAAAAGACCATCTCCTCCTGCATCAGGACTACTTCCTTCTCCTGCATCAGGGCTACTTCCTTCTCCTGCATCAGGTACTAGGCTTCCTGCAAGATCTGCCCCTGGTGCTTGGGATGTACACGACATAAACCATATCTCCAGAGACTCTAAACGTTCAAGGATAGATGGTCGTGGGTTAGCTATGGAACAAACGTATGGGATAGATCCAGTTAATCTTGGTCCAGTGAGCACAAGGATTGCAGGTGGAGTACATGGGCCTCCCGAAACTGATAGTGATCATATATGGCGTGGAATTATTGCAAAAGGGGGAACTCCTGTTTGTCATGCTAGATGTGTCCCTATTGGTAAAGGGATAGGGACTGAGCTGTGAGTATAGTTTTATTTTGATCTTGATGTCTAAATTGAATTTTGGAAATGTGTTAGAGGAAGGACTTAGGAATGCTTACTTGAACCAGTTTCTATTTGTTTGCTTTTTTGCAATGTGTATTGTTATGTGTTGAGATACGAGCATGGTCATGATGTTGGTTTCTAAAAAATGTGTAACTTGCATTTGATGAAAATGCTTGATTGGTTTTACTTAACACCCAATGCTCAATATTAGAATTGGGAAAAGTAGTTATTGTATGTCTGGAGGAAACTGTCAGTAGTTTTGAAATTTGGTAATTTAATTTTTTTAATGGAAAGCTGGATAGCGATTTTTTCAGATCAATAGGATAGGGAAGACCTTTGTGTTTACAAAAGAACGTTTTTTTATTTGCTACCGACCTTGTTTGTTGTTACCTTCTCTATGGTTGATTCTGATTTTGGAACACAGTCGATTTCATTTTTCTTGCAGTTTTTATTTCTTGCCTCTCGTGGTTAAAATGAAAACCTGTTTTCATGGCACTGTTATGATGCTGTAAATAAAAGTGTGTTTTGTTCTTTTGATGCAGCCCTGATGTTGTTGATTGCTCAGCGAGGACGGGATTGGATATACTCACAAAACACTATGCTGATGCAATTGGTTTTGACATTGTTTTCTTTCTTCCCGATAGCGAAGATGATTTTGCTTCATACACTGAATTTCTTCGCTACCTTAGTGCAAAAGATCGTGCTGGTGTTGCTAAGTTTGCTGATAACACCACCTTATTCTTGGTTCCTCCTTCTGATTTTCTAACAAAAGTTTTGAAAGTTCCAGGACCTGAACGTCTATATGGTGTGGTTCTGAAGTTTCCTCAAGTTCCAATTAGCGCACCAATGCAACAATCATCACATTTGCCTATACAGTCCACTCAGTATGTGCAGCAGATTCCTCCTTCACAGGCGGAGTATGGTTTGATTCCTGCAAAGGAGGAACAGGTTTTGCAAATGGATTATAACAGACTATTGCTTGAGGATTCTAAGCTTCCTCCTAAACCAGTATATCCAGTTACAAGTGGCCCCCCTTCAGTTCACCCTACGCGTACAGATTTTGCTCCCAGAAGTAATGCTTCTCTGTCCCAAGCTGGTGTTGCATTAACACCCGAGCTTATTGCAACGTTAACTAATTTTCTCCCCGCTACTACACCAGTGTCTGCCACTGATCTTACCAGCTCGGCTGGAAGCTCCTTGACTGTGAAACCTCCATTTCCCTCTGTTGCACACAATGATGGAAACCAATCTCAATTATGGAAACCAGAGCATCGAATTGCTGATCAATCTATTCACCCTCCTCAACCATTGGGGAATATGTATAACATTCAAAATGCTCACTATCAGCCTTATCCAGTGGCACCTACCTCTGGTCAGCCTGGTCAAGTGGTCTCAAGCAGTTCTCACACCCAAGAGACTGCTTCCAACTTACAGCAGCAAGGTGCCATGACTAATTTCCTGATGCCTTCTCAAAGTGGTCAGTTAGCTGTATCCCAACATGTCAATCATCAGTATCAAGTTCAACACTCCCCTGGCGCTCAGAAAGGCTTTGTAGGAATGCAAGGAACAGATACCTCTGTTTTATACAATTCTCAGGCTTTCATGGATCCTAATAATTCTTTTACCTCATCTATTCATGTTCAAAGTGCTAATCCTTCACGACAGCAAACTGTCATGCCATATACAGTGGAGCAAGTAAACTCAGACCCTTCCAATCAGCAGGTTCCTCTATTTGGAGTTGGTCAGGGCACATCAGAAGTGGAGGCCGATAAGAATCAGAGATACCAGTCGACATTACAGTTTGCAGCCAATCTTCTCCACCAAATACAGCAGCAGCAACAGCCAACCCAGGGAGGATCTGGGCCGGGAATTCAACAATGACAATTATTCTTGTAAGTAATCATCCCTTGACTAATTCTTTTGAATGGATATTTTATTTGGCATCCCTGTTCCTCTAACCTATGTTTAATATGGAGATTCTGATCATATTTCTGTTTCTTTTCCATCATCTTTTCGTCATAGTTGTAAAATATGTTTGTTGCATGTGACTTTTTGGGTTTATATGTTAGTTGCAAGTGATAGTCATTTAATCTGCGGGTTCTAAGCCATAAATCCTGAAAACCTTATGGTCTTGTGGGAAATATGTTTGCATTTACATGATGTTATATTGTGAAATCACATTACCAATTACATGATGTTTTAGGTTGAGAGCTATAGTTGGTTTTGTAAATTGCATGGTTAAATCATCATGGATGATAGAGACTAGATATGATTGTCTGTTGGATTTGTAGTTTCTGCTTTCAGGTGATTAATTTGTATGATTGTTTGATTCTTGCGAGCAAATATGCTGGTTTGCATCCTTTTGCTTATAATTAATTGTTCCTAGTTAAAATTTCTCCAATAGTTTCATTTCCTTGTCACCTTTTTTCGTATTGATTTTCTGTGGAACTTTTCTCTACTGCACTTTATTTGCAAGTTTCGTATCCCTTTGTTTTTTAGCTTTAAGTTTGGATATCTTTTTTCTTTTCTTTTCCTCCTTTGATGTTAGTCGTTAGTGTTGGAAATTTAATCTCACTCTTATTTTGCTGTGGGTGTAATTTTGAAATCTGCACTATGTAAAGACCTTGAATATGCTTCTTAAGATTATGTGAAGAATGATGATACTTGCCGAATGAAATTTGTAAATTTGGAGTTACCACTTTTTACTACTACTATCTAACCATAATTAGGGTTTGGCTGACTGAATGAATTTACAAATTGTTACAATTGGTAATCGTGCCTTAACACTAATTTTTCATAGGTTTCCTTCGTTATTATTACTCCAACATTGGTAATGCGTTGAAATTACAAATCCTGCTTTGGGCATGAAAGGTGTAATAATATGAACTTTAATGACCTGTAGTTTTTAGCACCCATTTTATTTTATAGCAACTATGAGTCTAATCATAATCATTCCACCAGCTCTGCCAAGAGATAAGTTTTTTAACTGATTAGCTTATGAAATATTGGACAGGAAACTTAAGCCCGAAGGCTTTAAAATTCCCAATGTACTCTGTAAACTTTAGGGATAAAATATGTAATCACACAGTTGGGGTCGTTATCGTGGTTGTGTCTTTGGCATGTCCCAAACTCATTCTCTTATCTGCTATTGTAATTACGTCCAACTTAAACTAGTAAGACTAGCGTTTTACTTTTATAATGATAAGAGTTAATTAAGAGAAAAGAGAACAATACAAATGCAGTAGGATAGGAAATCCCCAACTAAAACTGCCAACCCAAAATATACAACAAAGATTAAGAACAAAAACTAAGGACACAAAACATGCAGTAAAAGAATGCCAATCCATTTGAAGATTTGACTAAGATACCCCCTTAGAAAAGAACTAGTTTATCTGAAATGAACTAGAGACTACAAAGCCGAGTAATCATATACACCTAAAACCACAAAGCGGGCTCATCGACAATTTTTTTCTTTTTTTGTTAAGTTAACCTCCCTTAAATCAATAGCCAGTAACTACCTTAAATGCATGAGTGAGAGTTGAGACCCACAGCTCACCAAATTTATCAAACAATTTAGTCCAAAGAAAAGAAGCCTCTGAGCAATGTAAAAACAAATGAGCTAGTTTTGGTAATGTTTTGGTAAAGAAAGAGACTAAGAAAACTATACGCGAAAAAATTAAATAAAGAAGGACTTAGAGATTAATGTTTTGGTAATGAATATATTTTATGATAAAGCACTTTGACGTTGTTCGATCCCATATAGTCGACCCAACTAGTGATGTTAAGGCTTGTTTGTTGTTTTGAAAGATGACGAGAACATTGGCCAACAACTTCAAAATGAAATCTGAAGATAAATACATAATTTGGTTAAAAAGGTTTTGCTTTTCCTATCAGGTAGGTGTCTTTGCCAATTTAGAATCAACTAAACTTCAGAAATAGTTGTCTTACAGACTTTTGTAATTTTCTGGAAAATGAAAATGTTAATTTTTTGTTGATTCAGTCATTTGGATGGTTTCATCTTTGGTACTGCTAGAAAGTTAGAAGACGATTGGTGCATACCTAGAACATTGTAGATTCTGTTATTTTCCATTGATTATCACTATTGGTGCAAAATTACTTATTTTCTATATTGATTTAGGATCTTGAGATCTTCCTATCTATTGTCTGTCTGCGACAAATGCCTTTTCTCAGAACATCTTGAGGTAATTAACATTTTAGGTACGTTTCGTAGGCACTTCAATTCCAAGGATGGTAAAATTAATCAAGAGAGTGAAAACCTTCAGCTTGAAAAATAATAATAGAGTGAAGTTTCTTTTTAAGCTTGTTTGGAATACTTTCAGGAGTGAGGGCTGTTCTTAACTCCTCAGTGCTCACCACTTCTTCCAATGGCCCTCCCTCTTCCCCTTTATGTTCTTCAAAATAAGAGTCATTCGTACCACTGCCCCTCTAAACCCAGCATCTTCCATGGTCACGATCTGCTAGCTGTCGCAGCTGTTGTCAGGATTATTGTGCTGCCATTTGTTGTTCCTCACCAGTCACCACCATGGAGGGTGATTAAAGTAACATATTCTGACACAGTGGATACCAAATACCCTTCGGATCAAGTGGGTGGGGAATTCTGGTAAAATCTATCCTAGATTAAAGGATAGTTTACTGTCATGAAAATTTTTCCCCTTCCAAAACCAAACACGAATTTTAAAAAAAATTACCCTTAAATTTTCACCTGTTAGCTTTTTACCAAACGTAACGAGGAATTAACTTTTGAGCAAGGTACTTGTTAATATAGAAGAGTGTAGCTTCACGTTTATATTTTCGAGCTAATATTCGCTCACAAGAACATCATAAGCGCTCCTTTTTTATAATGAAATGCTAGTTCTTAAAAGTTTTCCTCTCAGCGTTCTCTTACTGTTCAACTTCAGATTGCATATTTACCATTTATTTGTTGCTACCAATGCGTAATACGTTTGTAATTGACTTTGCTCAATCCCAGTCACTCAATTTTGCACTTTCATGAGGTTGCGCAGTGATAAAATTCTAGTTCAGTTTAGCAGTCATTGTTTTCACCCCATTTTTTTTACGAGAGGTAAGTACAAGAAATATGCGTGCTTGTCGTTTATAGTTTTATGTCAATATTAACTATTAAACTTTTAAAATAGGCCGAAACTTCGATTATAACGACAATGATTTAACAAGGCACAACATAATGTGCGTAATATTTTGGTTGAGAAATTCATTTGATATTGTACGGTAAAGATAATTTGTGCACAAGGAGCTCATGGAGTGACTAACTGTTGTTGACAGGTTTGCAACGCTATCCCTATCCTAATCGTGTCGTTTAAATTCAACCATTCGCAGACCCGTTGGTAATGCTTTGAGACGTTCAGAAAGTTCGGTAGCTGATGCTTTTAGACGTTTGAAGTCACTTTTGTCACTTTTTTATTTATCCGGATCAACTTTCATCTGTTTCTTTTATATTTTTATGCACCCCTTCCCTCCCTGTTCTCTATAAAACTGTCAAGGTTTAGAGTTGGATTTTCATTCTTGTTTCTGTTCAATGTACATAACAACTTTTATCTCGCCTTTAATCCCAATCGGAATGCAAGTTTTACACCTATGTTTACTGCACGATAAATTATATCCGCACTTTCCTCCATTACTACTACAAACGTTTCCTGCGTTATTGTTTTGCTTAGGGCGGGGTGAACGTGAATACTATTATTGATCATTAATTTGGTTATCCCACAATTTATGATTAATAAAAAAAAACTATTTTTTTAAATAATTAAATTTATTATATTTTGATCAATAGACACATTTAGTGCCGCAACAATTATGATCCCGTCTAAAAAATGGTCCATGTTTAAATGTGTATATAGCAAGTCCTATTATGATTGCTTTATCATTGATCAAAAAGCTGCTGCTCCTCCTCCTCCTCAATGATAACTTTTGAGAGCCCGTGTTTAAAAAGGAAAAAATATATTAAAGCTTGAGTAACTAGAAGCCTTTTTTTCAAAATTTTGAATCCTCCGTGGTATTTGGGATGGATTGAAGCAATGAAGCTCCCCCATCCTTCAATGATTTTTTGATCTGTTGATGATTTTTTAATCTGTTCCCCAAAATAAAATAAAAAAGACAATTGATTGGGTCCTATTTTCTTTTTCGAAAAGAAGTAAATAAGTATGATTTAATTCTTAAGAGCGACACTTGTTAGGAGAATAGTCACACACGTTGGGAAAAAGAATTAATATTGTTACCACTAAAATTATTATTATGATATAATTCTGTAAATGTTGAGAAGCAACACTAAGAATTAATATTGTTACCACCAAACCGACTGCAGGTTAGTTCGCTTCTATGCGAACTGATTATGTGCCGTTGGATGAAATTATTAGATTACCTGTTACTTTGCAGTGACCTTTCAGAAGTCGGTTTGGTGGGGGAAAACTTCTGTACAGAAGTCGGTTTGGGGGGGTGTGACTTGAGAAGTCGGTTTGGGGAAAAATTTGTTGTAATCGATTACTGTTATAGTGTAATCGATTACATACTAAAAAATGCACAGATCTGATGCCTTTAATATGTGGTAATCGATTACTAGAATAGTGTAATCGATTACTGTTATATTGTAATCGATTACTGTTATATTGTAATCGATTACATAATGCAAAATGCACAGATCTGATGCCTTTAATATGTTGTAATCGATTACTAAAATAGTGTAATCGATTACTACTATAATGTAATCGATTACTACTATGATGTAATCGATTACTACTATGATGTAATCGATTACTACTATGATGTAATCGATTACAACTATGATGTAATCGATTACAACTATGTTGTAATCGATTACAGCAACCTACAAAAGTCGGTTTGGGCCCGTGTAACTTATCAACAGAAGTCGGTCTGGCCCAAACCGACTTCTCACCTATGTTACCAAGGCCCAAACCGACTTTAGCCAAATTTCTACCGGTACCCAGTAACATATCCAACGGCTCAAATGATTTAAATAAAATCCAACGGCTATAAAAATAGTTCGCTTGGAAGCGAACTAACCTGCAGTTCGCAGGTTAGAACGCACCTTAGAATAAAATAGGAGCATCATGTTGTGTTAATAGTATAAAAAATAAATTAAGAGTTTATATTTGTGAAAAACTTTACCTTTATGTACAATTGATGAATGATATAATGAACACCGACAATCCAGTAAATTATTAAGCATGAGCATCTAAACTCAAATTGCATTGTACCCCTTCACTTACAAAAATAAAAGACCTATAAAAAATGATAATGATACGTATTTGGTTGTGGCGTGAGAGGAAGAGATGGAAAGAGTGGAAGATTTGGTTGTGAATGAAATTCTGAAAAAGTTAGGAGCTGAAGATATTGGCAGAGTTGCTTGTGTTAGCAAACGCTTCTACTCTTTCTCCTCTGAAGAACCTCTTTGGATCCATCTCTGCTTTCGTGATCTCTCTTTGACTCAACCTCTCGATCATCTCGGAAACCCTCTCCCTTCCTTCAAGGTTATTTGATAAAGATGTCAACTTTGTTTTCTTCTATTTCAATCACAACATGGGTCACCACGCTATGCTTCTTTTTTCCTCTTATGTTGAAATTCATAGGTTGACTGGGTCATTTTTCAAATAACCTAAACCAATTGAACCTTTGAAAAGTATACTCACACTTTGGCGTTTTGGTTACTCTCCAAGTCTCCAATAATTACTTGTTGATGCACGTGTACCACTTATATCAAAGATTATAATTTGACATCTACTTTTTATTTTATTTATTTTATTAATAAGAGCAATTATTGAGCATGTGATGATTGATGATTCTCAATGCTAGACATGTGGTGTAGTACTAAAGTTCTCAAGAGTTGTCTTGGAAATCAGAGTGTCTGTGTATTGTGCAGGAAACTTATAAAACATGGAGAGAAGCTTTTGCTATGTATCCTTGGCCCCTTGTCTACCGTGTAAAAACATGCTGGGACACAATAAAGACTTGGCTGATCAATAATTTTCCGGAAGCTGAGGCCACACTTTGTAAAGGTGCATCAGAAGCTGAGATTCAAGAGTTGGAGAGAGCTTTAAATGTTAAACTGCCTCTTACTACTAGGATTCTCTATCGCTTTCATAATGGCCAAGAAATTGCAAAAGAAGATATAGAAGATAGTACATTTTACAGTTCTCTAGGCCTAATTGGTGGCTACTCATTTTATAGCCATTTTGTGAATGTGTATCTATTGCCTATAAGTCAGGTAATCCAACAAACTCGGAGAATTACGCGTCACTTAGGCTTTTTCAGGAGATCCAAGTATGTTCTTGTAGCTGCTTCATCCACATACACTGAGAAGTTGTTTTTCCTCAACTGTACAAATGGTCAACTATATGTTGGAACCAAGAACTTTCCTGATAATGGGGAAATGATCCCATGTGTTCCACATGATCTGATTAGTTTAGATCATGAAGTGAACAATGAGCAGCAACAGGATGCCATGCTACTGTGGTTAGAAGAACACGGACGCCGTTTACAACATGGCTTTACCAAACTTATTGAAGAAGGAAATATCAGAAGCATTAATCTTTTCCCAGAACAGCCCCCTCTTTGTTCAATGGCTGTAACGAATGGTGTGCAGGTAGAGAGTGCTTAGTGCTTACTACCACCTGTACTTGCTCTTTTAGTTATGTTTCTTATGGCATGGATAATTGATAAGGTTTGGTCATATTGGGATTCGTGGAATATCTGTCAAATCATACAAACCTTGCATGTGTGTGTATATATACATGTCTTCATGATTCTTTACCATTTATTATGTCATATCAAAGTTCCTTAAATCTTCAGTTAAACGTATTTTTGTGTGATCATAATGCATTGAGGAAAAGAAGAGCCAGTGACTTTTGCTCGTTGGTGGTGCAGAGGATATGCCAATTAACTTACCTATTCTCATGACTATTGTTTAATTTTATATGTATTTCCTTTCTCGTGATTCATTTCACATTGAAACTTATAAGTATTGCTTATTTCTCGAGGTTCGTGCTTCTGCTTTATTAATCCCTGAGTTGGCTGATCTTCAAGATGACGTTGAAAAGTATTTATTTGCTTATTCAATCCGCATGTCCCTTGAACCCCAAGGATGTGTCATCAACGGGATGCCCTTCAGCTCTTGCCAGCTCCATTGGAGGCACTGGGTCATCCGTGCCAATGATATTGTAGTATCTGATGTGAATGGAGAAGCTGTTATTGGAATGGTATAATTTCCCTTTTTCATTTGTGTCTTTATTTGTGTATATTGTACTCTATCTATTTAATAGACTCGCATTCCAGTCTAATACATATTTGGCTGTTGTAGCATGTGATCTTTTAAAATTTTATCAATTGTCTTGAATTTCTAGAAGAGATATTAGTTAAGTAGTGAGTAGGTCATCAATCTCCAGCTATATAACATAGTTGTGCCAACTTCTCTTGGATTTAACACATTTCTAGGTCAAAATTTAGCTGGAACCTATGAAGCACAAACAGTCCAACATGGACACGTGCACGGAATTTTGTGTTTGCCATGTTCAAGCTGGAGAATATTTCTTTTATTCGGGCATATATGGTATGTATGACCCATGTGTCATTTTTGTCTCCAACATGGAGGCTTGTGTGATAGCAGGCATGCACCAAAATGGAGCTTTTGCTTTATACTTTATAGGTTGCATATGTGATCTAAGTACATTCTAACTGATTATGGTCTAGTTGCTGGGTACTAATTTAATTTTGTACCCATATTTTCATGTGTTAATTTTCTCTTCCAGCACGGAATTAGTTCTTGAATTTCCAGAAAATTACATAAATGCCACTCTACCATACTTTTTTTAGGGGAATGACCTGATATTTCTATCCCCAATCTCGGAAGTTCTGGAGCTCTGATATTTAGTCTTTGGTGTGTGCATTGATTTAGGGCTTTCAAGTTATGCGGATAGTTTAGTTGAGCTGGTGGTTTATAGCTTGCCAGAAGATGACTAACCTTAGGTTCAACTTTGAAAGAATGATAAAGTTTAGAGGAGGGATCCACTTACTCCAAAAAACACTTACTCTTCATCTTAGCCATCCAATCTTGAAAAAATCAATGGTTTAGATGTACTCACCAATTCAAACCATTGGATTCCCAAGAATGAATGGTCATGATGTGGAGTAAGTGTTTTTCCACTTACTCTTGGAGTAAGTGGATCCCTCCCCTAAAGTTTATGATGTTAATCTTTTTTAATAGAAGTAATATTAGTTGCATACTTGCATTAAGTGGTTCAAATAAGTTCTATGATATGTCTTTGCAGTACCCTCTATTGTGTCCTGGCTATAAAGAATTTGCTTATCAGAGTTGCACGCCTCTACCAACTTCATCGGGTTCGGTTGAAGGTTCTTTTACATTTGTACCTGGCAGGTATGCCTTTATTCCTTATCTTTATGCTATGGGCAACTTCACTTGCAAGCTTTAAAAAATTCATGAAATTAGCACTAAAATCAATAAGTGCAATGGCCAATTAGATGATGTTTATTGTTGTTGTCCTCTGATTTCAGACTGGCAGAGCCAAAAGGAGGTCCTTTCAAAGTGACGGTGGCACGTTTCCCGCTCCAGGTTCCAGACTATGTTTTCTGATATTCATTGTGGAATGGGGCATGACAATGAAAATATTATATCATATTGCAGACAATGGCAATTGTAGCTCAGGGTTATTAATAATAGTTTTGGTGTATTATGTTTTCTGATTTTCATGTGAGTTGCATGGTTGTTGTGACAATTTTGGAAGTTGGTCTTGCACAATTTCTTTACATATATCTGCAGGGCAATATCAGATTTCTATCTCGCATTCTTTATTTATCTCTCAACTTTGAATCTAAGCACTCACTCAATGTAAAAACTTATATTCAACTCAGATGTATATCTAGTATTATCATTTAAACCATTATGGAAATGTGCTTTTGTGTTGAAGGTAAAAGAAAAACCATAGAATCCGACCAACCAATTCAGAGATATCACATTTATCCACAAGGATAATGCCATCAATTAGCTCTTGTCTGATTCCTGTATCACATTTCCTTGGTGCATATGGGTTTTAACAGCTTCACAACTGTACCATCATTATTCATATCCACAATCCTCAAACCACTTATATATATATATATATATATATATATATATATATATATATATATATATATGTATGTATATGTATGTTAAGCAATGGGATATAATACTATTATAATATGGGTTTATCTTTTGTTGTTAAATTATTGGTGTCTCCTAATGGATAGTAAAAAACTCACCTTCAAAGCATAGAGATCATGTTTAAACATGAGTTTTATTTTGAGACAGCATTTGTGTAAAACAAATTACGCTACATGTTATAAAGCATATGAAGTGGAATGAGTAATTTAAGAAAGAAAGAAAGAGTCAATTGCATATGCTTAGAAGTTAAAATAACTTTACTTTTAACATTAGCAAGTGATATTCACATTTTATTTTCAAATATTTTAATAAATGTAAACCGTGTACATTGAGTGATGTTATAATCATAATATTAAATTTTTCTACTAATATTCCTACTCATTTAGTGACATATATTACTTTCTTGTGAATAAAAAAATTAGTATGAGGATATATCATTTTCCATTTTTATTATAAGATATCTTTAACTAAAGTACATGGCGAAAAGGGATAATTACTCTTTTTTTTTGTAAAAATTAATTATAATATTTTTAAGTGTAGTAGTGGTGGATGGAGAGTGTCTTTAATACTTCATTTCTATTTTAAAACTATCATCATTATTATTACTATTATGGGAACAACTTTATTTAGTAAAGAAGTGAAGAAAAGCTGTATAAAAAAAGAAACAAGTTGAGGTTTGCAGAGAATGAATGTATATTTGAGTTGTAAACCTGGTTTCTAGATCTTGAATCCCATTTCTCTTTCTTTGTTTCCATTACAATAAGAATGAGAATAAGATGTGCATTTTTATCTCAATACTGAAAAGCTCATAATTTGGATCCTCTCTTTTACCTTTTCAACTCCCATTTTCCAATTCATCTTTATTAACACTGTCTTCGTTCTTGATCTTCCCTTTCTGACTTCCTCTGATCCCAAAGGTTACATTTTTACTTCCCTTCTCTCTTTCTCTCTCTTGCATCATGCTTACCTTTTCTTTCAACATAGCTTTAGGTTTAACCTAGTAATATTCTTAATTTACTATTATGGTCATTCAATTGGATTGAATTTTATTGAATTGTTTATTTTGTTTAACTCTGTTTTTAGGGTTACCATTTGCCATTTCATCATTACTACTATGGTTTTGGAGTGATTTAACTGAACAGTGAACAATCTTAATGGATATGGACAAATCCCCTGGTCATGGTGGAGGTTTCCTACCTCCCTCTGCCCGTTATTCCGGTTACTCGCCCGCTGCTGCCCCGTTTAATGTGAGATCAGAGCCATCCTCATCATATCCTCCATTGGTTGACTCTGCTAGTGCTAGTTTTATTCATGATATTAGCAGAATGCCTGATAATCCCCCAAGAAATAGAGGTCATCGACGCGCTCATTCAGAGATTATCACCCTACCCGATGATCTTAGCTTTGACAGTGACCTTGGTGTAGTTGGAGGCGCTGATGGGCCATCGTTCTCTGATGAGACAGAGGAAGACTTACTGTCCATGTACCTTGATATGGATAAATTCATTTCATCATCCGCTACATCGCCTTTCCAAATTGGTGAGTCATCAACTGCTGCTGCAGCACCAACTTCAAGAGCCCCTGCCTCTTCCGCTGATGACATCGTTGTTGGTACTAATCAAAGGCCCAGAGTTAGGCACCAACATAGCCAGTCCATGGATGGGTCAACAACCATCAAACCTGAGATGCTTGTCTCAGGTTCGGAAGACATCCCTGGAGCTGATGCCAAAAAATCATTGTCAGCTGCCAAGCTTGCCGAACTCGCTTTAGTTGATCCTAAGCGTGCTAAAAGGTATTACTTATGAACAAATCCTTCTTCTTTGCTGTTATATTTAGATTTTGCAGTCATGTGCCGTCAAGGGAGCTGGCATGTAATCTCCTTAGTATTTCTTAATTGATTTTACATAATTATTTGTCCTGCTGACCTCAACATTTCTGCATGATATTTGCCACTTGAAGTTGTTTTTCTGCCTTATTTTTCATTCATAGTTGTTTTTCTGCCTTTTTGCTCCTTGCATGGGGGCGTTGATGTATCTCCTGCAATATATTTCTTCGATGGAATGCCTTCTTCAGCAAGAGATACATGTTCGGTGTTTACCTTTCAGTTGTAGTAATTAACATTGGCGCCTGTGCATATTTGACATTCCTGTGTTCCTAGTCTGATGGATACCCTTGACATTCTTTTGTTCTCACCTATACCTGAAAAGTGGATGGTGTGCTTTCTAGCTGTTGTACATTATTTTTTAAAAAGAAAAACTTTCCACTGTGACTAATATTGCTTAGTTGTGTAATAGGATATGGGCAAATAGGCAATCTGCCGCGAGGTCAAAAGAAAGGAAGATGCGCTACATTTCCGAGCTTGAAAGGAAGGTGCACACATTGCAAACAGAAGCTACATCCTTGTCTGCACAATTAACTCTCTTGCAGGTTTTGTCTTAGTTCATTATCTGCATCTTATGTTGTATAGCTTTCTGTTGTAGCCTACTCCTATCAACTGGTTACTGTTGTTTGGATGTGTTAGTCCGTCTTATATTTCATTGGTGTATTATTACTACATCACCTTCTGATTGAAAAGCCAATAGGATTGATTATAATCATTGCATTTTGGTCTCTTGTGAGCAGAGAGATACAACTGGAGTATCTGGTGAGAACAGTGAGTTGAAATTGAGGTTGCAAACCATGGAGCAACAAGTTCACTTGCAAGATGGTAAGCTCACCCCGTTATAGATGTTTGAGGCTAGTGCACTACTAGTCTTTTCTCTTTCTAATTCTACATTTTAAAAAAAATATACATAATTGGCAAACCATTCTAAACCATATGACCTTTTGTCGATGTATTGTTTTACCTTGGTTTGCTTTGAGCCAGTTTAAAATATATAAACTTTAAATTTATTTCAAAATTTAAAATTTATTCAAGTTGATGAGCTAATATGCAGACTGTAGTTTCTTGCTTTTACCTTGTGTTTGAGGTTTGTGTTTTTCCTTTATGGCATTAGTAAGCCCTTCCCTTGGATTATTACATTTGTCTTAGGTAAAAGTGCATGTCCAGTGTAAAGTTGGCTGCAAAGTTATACTGGTTGGTTTCTTGTGTGCATTTGGACATGCTCCTCTACCTGGAAAATGAGATTTGGAAAATTAGATTTCTTGATTATATTTTGAATGTGTTTTAAGGATTCAATCCATGAATTAAAGTTTCCATTTGCAAAGAGAAGGAATAATTCTTTTTGTTTACTTTGTAGCATTAAACGATGCATTAAAAGAGGAAATTCAGCATTTGAAAGTATTGACTGGGCAAGGTATATCAAATGGAGGACCTATGAACTTTGCCTCATATGGAGTGGGGCAACAATTCTATCCCAACAACAATCAGGGCATGCACACTCTTTTAGCTGCCCAACAGCTTCAACAACTTCAAATTCATTCCCACAAAAAGCAGCAGCAGCAACAACAGATCTTACAGCATCAACTTCAACAGCAACATCAGTTTCAACAGCATCAACTGCAACAGCAACAACCACCACAACATCCACAGCAGCAGCAGCAGCAGCCACAACACCAACAGCAGCAGCAGCAGCCACAACACCAACAGCAGCAGCCGCAACAGGAACAGTAGTATAAACAATGGGAGATTTAAAGTTTGAAAAGGAGAGGGGACTAAAATATAACGCTTTATTACATGTAAATCCTTCTGCATGCAAGAATTTTAGAGACTGCACACATTGTCTTTGTCTCCCCCCTTCACATTTGATTACCTTTTGCCTCTGTCTAGAGTTTGTTTAGGAAATAGTCATGTTATAATCCTTATTCATAAATGGTGGTGGTTAGATATTGAGAATCATGCATTGTTGTATCTTTCCTATGTTAAATTCTTTGGCACCTGTGTTTAGGGATATGCGAGACAGATTTATGTTAAGTCTGCCATTCATTGTTACTTCAGGTTATGAAACTTTTAAACATCTCAGTAGCAAGACATTCATGGACTTTGATTTACCAACAAGTTTTAGTTATTATTCTAAGCAATACATAATCTTTCCCCAATGTAAAGAGTTTCTCATCTGTGTTTCTAAGGTTGCCCAAAAAGCTCTTATGAACATAAATAATTTGAAAGACTTTTAGTAATTGTCAAAACCAAATTTCATATGTAGAACTATACACTTATCCCTTTCTCATAAACTGTTGAGTATTGAGTAGATATGTCTTCATGATGTGGTCTGATGGCAGAGGATTTAAGGAATTGAATGAATGAGGTTATGAGTTTGGGTCTCACCCATAATAAAAACAATATACTAACATTTACCTATAAAATAAAAAAATAAATATGTTTTCTTAAATGTGGGGATTAAATTAATTAAGAAATACTATATCATTTTAAATATAATAGTCGATTGTTTAATATAAAATAACAATTTGTCATTGGGTGATTTTGTGAACAAGAGGGAAAGTTTTTCTTCTTACTTTTGAGACAGCATACTTGTCTAGTAAATATGATGTGTGACACATTGGTTACATTTGTTGGTGTTAATCATGATGGGCAATCTATCTTACTGGGGTGTGGTTTGCTTTCTAGTCAGGAAATCCCCCAAAAGGTATTGTGGCTTGATGCTGCTGGAATGGCAAATCTCTCAAATATCATTAACATAGTTCCACTTCCCACTCAATTACTGTTATTTAGTCTCCATGCTCGCTTAAACTTTTCTTGAATTATCTTGCAATGGGTCATTGTTGATTCTCAATTATCATCCACATATAAAATAATAGGTTTTCATAACTAGGTTGAAAATACATATAGATTCAATTCAGAAACCAAAAGCTAACCAAAAATATGAACTTCAGTTTACTTCAAAAATCAATTTTCATAAAAAAAAACTACTGCCTTAATATGCAAGACTGATCAAGTTATATAAGATCTTTATTATAAAGTTGAATGGTTATTGGTTAACTATCACTAAATAATGAATCTGGATTCTCTTATGTACATGAGAGCCATGTCAGAAAGAAAAGAAACACGTTTTCCTTTTAATATAACTAGCCAGCACTATTTCTTTAATATACAAATTGCATCGGTGCATTCCCACCATTCTGGTTGAGAGTAGTTACTACAGCAGAAAAACCAGAAATCATACAAAACCAAACCAGATAATTATTTCATCATACAGTCAGTAACATATTGTAACATGATCCCAGATTATAGCAACCAATAGGATAGAATAGTATAGCTTAATATCATCATCACCATCATCATCATCTGTTTTTGTTGATAAAATAGCTTAATATCATCTAATCCTAAATGAATGCAACAAAATGGCATCTGAGGAGGAAGAAAAGGTGGTAGCAGATTTGCAAAGAGCTGTAACACCATCAAAACTGATATATAGCATTTAATAACATTCATTATCATGCAACTAAAGAATAAAGATGCAAACTGTAAAAGTGGATATAGATGAAGCATTGTACAAATTCTTCACTGGAAGAATTAGAATCATAATGCTATAATATGGAGTGTGCCAAGGCAACATCAGATATAATCACAGTGATAAATTGGATTGACATTAATCAGACAATGTCAACATTTCCATTTGGCAATGCAGTCATCTGTAGTGTTCTGCCATTACCTGACGCCAAAAACCGTACCGGTAAGGAAGGATCAGTTACAGATTCAATCTCGAGAAAGTTGAGGTCAACAGCACCAGATTTCTTCAAACTCCAAACAAAGACAAGTGCAATCCAACCCAACAAGGAAAGCGCCCAGTAGCTATTCATCCCATGAATCAAACCCCATGCTATAGCATATCCAACAACAATCCCTGATAAATGGCCAATAAAACTCGCCTGAGGAACAATAATTGAGGTGAAAACAAGCGATTCAAATGGCGCAAAACTGATAGGAAGAGAAAGGAGTCCAAAAAGTTCCAACTTGGAAGAAGGTTGCTTCACAGAAAGAATTGTCATCCAGCCAAAAACAACACAGGAGTACCCAACAGCGGTCACTCGACGAAAATACTCAATATTGAATCTTTGAATCAATAAGTGGTACATGGCCAGAACCAGTAGTCCTGATAAAACAACCATCACAAGTGTGTATTGCAAATAGTAACCAACACCAAGGCCCATGTGATCCAATTGCTCTACCACCCCAAGACTCCAAAGTGCACTCATGTTAAAAACAAGATGAATAGCACTTATATGTGAAAATGCAGAGGTGATGATTCTCCAATAATGCCCCTCAATTGCAGTCTCATAACTCAGACCAACATGTGAATACCCAATATTTTTCTTCTGAATGTAGAACCAGATAGCACTGCAAATTCCTATAATACAACTTGTGGCTGGTTTTTCCAAGATCTCATAAAACAAAGGCTTCCCCATTTCACAAAAAAAATCCCAATCTGGCACTCCTTCAATATGAGTTATACTTATGGAATTACAAAATTGAAACTTTTACAATCAAACAAGGTAATAGAGTCTATTCCATCCAATCCAGTGATCCCAAAATAAAGGGTTTTATTTCTTTGGGGAAAACTTAGGAATTATTGAGACCCCACTTGATGAAAATTTACGAAACCTGGTTATAAAAAAAGCAGGAATCCATTTAAAAGGAGAAAGGTTGCGTCTTTCTGATGGGTAAAGGAAATAGAGTTGATGTACAATTATAATAGAAGGGTTGTATTCAGATTCAATTGAAAATGAAGGAATTGAGGGTTTTGAAGTGAGAAATGAAGAATCTGGACTAACCTTTAGTTGCTAGACTAGAGTAGAAGACGATTTCAGTACTTCGATTGCCTAAGCTTTGTGTAGCCCAAATAATATTAGTTAACACCGACAATGCTTTCATTATCAAATTCTGATATTTCTCTTTCATAATTCTGTGTTTATTTTTTGTAGCTAAAACTAAAAGAATAATATCTATAGTCGCCAAATATATATTATACATGTAATTTATATATTATTTATCACTCATTTGTATTATTATTTTTTAAATCCATAATAATTAAGTATGAATTATAAATGATGCAATATCAATTTATAAAACTTATATATTTATGAGCTTAAATATGGCTATAATATTATTAATTGAATGTGTTTTGAATCTTTTAAGAGGTAAGACAATGGATGTCTCTTCTATTTCATTCAATATTTAATTTAAAATGAATTTGCTAAGAAATTAAAAAAATAAAAGATTTATGTAAATATAAAAAATAAAAATGTTATTTTTAGTTGTTAGCAAAAATATCATTATCAAATCCTAATTTGGCTATTCAATATGGATTCCATATGGCTTGAAATAAGCGTTATCATCATATCATCTTATTTTTTAGTATATAATTGTTTGGATGTATTACACATTATTATTGAGGTTAGAAGTTTGTATGCATCAGCTATGAAAAGTGGTGGAGAGAATTTGTGTTATCCAAGTACACTTTATTTTGAGGGAGGTAAACTCTTTGGCAGATTATATAGCAAAACTTAAGAACCGAAACATGGATTCATTTATGAGAGTTTCCTCCTGATGAAACAATTACAATATTAAGTGTGCATTTTGTTTGGTTCTTACGTGTGCATTTGTAAGGGCCTTATCTAAAATTTGATCAATTGTGTATGAAGTCCAAATCATCTAAAACTCTAATATATATAAGACAAACAAAATAACTGTTTTGTTGAAAAACGTATTTCATGAGAAGTTACTACTCTATGGCTCGAACCAAAGGTAACCTACCTACATGTTTTGTTATGCTTCTTGTTTTTAATACATTAAAGCAATTCATGTGCTATTAGTAAGTACAAGAATGTTTTATTATGGAGAGAAGTCCTATCCAGAATTTATACCAATCCGATTCATATTTAATTATAGCATTTGTATATCATCAACACATTAGGCAGAAGTTGTCAGCTCACTATGATCTTGTTCATTATCTTGGAACCCAGAAAAAGCACAGAATAAACAAAATAAACCAGAAATAAATTCCCTCTTAATTTGATATGCAAGAATCCCAATGGAAAAGTGAAAAAAGATGAAAAAATAAAAATAAAACAAAAAGATAGTAGTGAGAATTCTATGCTTGTTTAATCAGATTGAGAACATCAGGCTCTGTGGGAAGAGCAGGGATTGCTCCCTTCTTAGTAGTTGTAATTGCTCCAGTTGCATTTGCAAACTTCAGTACTTCCCTTAACCTTGCTTCATCCTGCAATTAATCATATGTAAAATTAAACCAAATCACCAAAATTTATGTAAAAGCGACCATCTTGAACAATCACTTTCAGATTTTACCAAACCATCTGCATGCTAGATTAGAAAATCTTAAACAAAACCATACATTTGAAGTTTTGAACACATAAAAAAAATACCATTTTCAACAGGAGATATAATGTGAAGGTTTGTTTATTAAGGTGTATGTAATCTAAAGCACTCACTTCAAGTATGGATTGATCATCAACGATTTTGGAGAGTAGAGCACCAATAAAGGAATCACCCGCGCCAGTTGTATCCACTGTTTTAACATGAAAAGCATCCACTGATCCATGGAAATTCTGGTTTGTGCAGAAAAGGAGAGTAGTTATTATCATTTAGTAATTTAACATGCTTTCAACAACATAACTTTTCCATTAAAGTAAATTTAAACATCACACACAAAGCATGAACAAAAGTGATCTAAATGCAGAACAGGAAGTTTTATTTAGGCAAGGGTCAGAGGCCGAAGAAAGACTGAAAACTGCAGAGAGTACATCATATAGGCTCATACAAAGTTGCAATCACCCCTAGTTATAAGCAAATACAAGACATTTCTCTTCTACCACAATTGCAGAGATTTGAGGGAAACTGAAACCGGTGCAGGCAATCTGGTTGCAGAGACGATAGATCCACAATATTGTGGTCGCAATTGCGATTGTGGACCATAGGTTAAAACCATGGATTGAATATTTAAATGAGTCCATAAATAAGAATCCATGGCTCAGGGCTGTGGCACACTTTGTACAAGAACAACTCATGTTATGTGTATGTACTGGTTAAAAAATTGAAGAGCAAAGAAATAGACAAGGGTGGTAGGTAAGGAAAAGGAGTAGATAAAAATGAAGGGAAGGGTGGTGTTATACCTTGGTATAGTATTTGGAACCATCTTCACCAAGAGTGACAAGGAGTAACTTCAAATTGGGGTGCCACAAGGAGAGAGCAGAAGCATCATCAACTTTTCCAGTAAGGAATTCAAGCTCCACATCACTGATCTTGATGATATCAGCCTTGTCCCATATGCTGAGAATTTGCTCTCGAGCTTCCTTAGGCGAGGGCCATAAGGGTAACCTGAGGTTTGGATCATAAGAGAGTAGTGACCCTGCCTCCTTGGCCACTTCCAATGCCTTCAAATGTGCCGATCTACATGGCTCCACTATCAAGCTTATGGATCCATAATGGAATATTTTTGCCTGAAAAACAAAATGCCAACTTTCAATCAATTACATCACAAGGAGGAGAATATATCACCAATTCCACTAACCAAGATGTTTGATGATTCCATTCTCAATAACTTTGATTATAAAAAGTAAATTTGTTGGAAAAATTATCAAATGTAAGTATAAATATAACATTACTCATCCAACTGCAAGGCACCAACAAGAGCAATTTTGTTCTGATTTTTCTCTCTCCCTATTATCCTTATTCAACAACGTTAAAAACATATCACGTAAGATACACTGCCAAATAATGTAGTTTTTCTTATCTAAATTAAACTAACCTCTACTCACATTTGATTTAATTATATTTCACACTTCACTTATTTCAGAAATTACATCAATCTCTCCCAAGGTTCATGTTATCATCGAGTTAACTCTTCCAAGGGCAATAATAACTTGAGTTATGTTGAGCTCTCTCAGAGACACAAGTGTAAGTTTCAAAGACAATAGTAAAAAAGTAATAATATAACTAAGACAGACTTGAAGGCCGATCCAAAAAAAAAAAACTAAGACAGACTTGAAAAAAATTAAAACATACCCCCTTCGTTCCATTTATATTTTTTTGAAGTATATAGTTTAAGAAATCCTTAAATTTTATACAATTTGACATAAATTGACTAAAATAATTTCCCATTATAAACTAAATGAATACATAGGTGGTGTAAAAGAACATTGATAAGTAAAAGTATGATTGGAAATTAAAATATAAATATGTATTAAGTTTGATAAAAAAAAATTGAATAACATGAAAACAAAAAAATAATATAAAAAGTATAAATCCTATGAAGTAATTCTTGAATTTATCAATTGTGGTCCTTCACGTGAAAGCAAAGGTGAAATATATTAATAATGAAGTTGATTAAATAAATAGAGAAAACTTGTATGAATATATATATATAATATGTTATATTTGAAGATAAATATATTTAAATTTTTTGTACGACTAAATTTTAATTAGAATTAAATTTTTAATATATTGTCCATTGTATTTAAGTATATAGTCTTTCTCAAATAATAGTCTTTCTCAAATAAATATGAGGCAGCAATGATGAGTGGCTGGCAAGTGCCAAAGAGATGATGAGGGGTCCTATCATCATCCTCCACATTCAACTTATTTCTTCCATATTATTATATACCAAAAACAAGAGACATTATTTTATGCTCAGCACTCAAAACAAATAATCCACTTCTACCAAAACAACATTATTCTTGTTTTTTGTCATTCGCACTGGACCTATAAACAAATAATCCAAAACAATAAAATTATTATTTTTTCTTTTTAAAAAACATTAGAAAACACAATCCAAAACGGCGCGCGTGAGTATTATAGTCAAAGACATGATGGCATTCCTCATGACCAATCACAAGTCAAACTACATGGATGACTATTACTACTGGTCCCAACCTCATCTTAGCGCGTGAAATACAAGTAAAAAATACACTTCTGATAAATTTAATCTAGAATAATAAAAAAAATCTGAAATTTTCGAAGCTTTTTTAACACATTAGATTCACATAGAAGTGGGTCCCACGTGTCCGTTTCAGGCAACAGATAAAACACGTGAGACAAATCATGTGACAAGACACCAACAAAACCAGCTTTTGTGAGATCTGGTTGAAAAAATGGAACCATTTTGATTTGAATGAGTGAACCAGTGATGTGTTGCATAATTTTCGGTTTTGTCTAGATATGCATGGTGGGACCTAAGTTCTCAAGCCGATTAAGCAATAATCATATTAAATCACAGTATCACACGAGCGTGAAAAAAAACACAGCGATTTCGAAGGAAAAAATAAAGAAAAAACGTTGGAGAAAGTTTTGAGAGAGTGAGAGAATTTGCATACAGATCTGATAAGTTCAAGATTGAGATCTTCAGGCTTCAAGAGCATATCGGCACTTGGGTTTCGGTAGAACATGAACTCACGCTCTCCGTCGGCGCGTAGGGTCACGAAGGCTAGAGCAGTTCTCGCGCCTTCATCGAAGGTAATGCCATCGGCATTCACGTCGTTCTCCTTCAAGATTCCGGCGAGCATGTGGCCGAACTCATCATCACCCAGTTTTCCAACGAAGGCGGATTTGCCACCGAGGCGAGCGACGGCGATGGCGACGTTAGCAGGGGCACCGCCGGGAGCTTTAAGGAAGCCAGGAGCCTCAGCGAGGGAGACGCCGGAGGTGGTGGGGACGAAGTCGATGAGCATCTCGCCGAAGCTGATGATGAGGCCTTTACCGGTGGCGGGGAGAGCGTTGTTGGAAGCCATGGCGATTAGATATGCAAAGAGAGAATAAGAAAGTAAGATAATGTGATTCTATATATACGGGGAACAATTATTTTCCATTTTTTGGTCAATAAAATAACCAAAATCAATTATCTCATTCTTTATTTCTTTAGATTTCGGTGACAACGATTTGTTTTAGACTTTTTTATTCCTCTTAAATATTCTTACATTACATCAATCAACGCTAATATAAATTATTTAAATCACTCGTTAATAAAGAAAATATAGAGAATTTATGCAGAATTCTATATATTTTTGTAAGTATTATTAAGGATATATCTTACTTCGTTATATGCCCAATGAACTAATTTTTGCTAAAATGTGTGATTATCTCTTAACAAATCATATATCATTATTAAAAATCGAACTATTAACTTTTAGTTATTCTAGTAATCTAGTAAAATCTAATATTATTATACCACATCTTATTATAAGATAGAAATCATATTTTTTTCGCACTAAAATAAAGATCAACTTTCAAAGTAAATTGTGAATCAAATTTTAGAGCTACTTTCATTATTTTCATTCGTTTCGGTGCAATTGTCCGAAGTAAGAAAGTTTTTCAATTATTATTTATTACTAACATTGTTTTGAGAATATTCAATACATCAATAAACAAATAAAAATGTAATAGTCAATCTCTAAATTTCTACTAGAACTACAATTTAGTTTTACTTGAACATGTACCAAGGTGCCGTTTTGTGATTGAATTACTGATATACCAAAATGTCAATAAATAAGATGTCAAATTATAATATTTCAATATTTGGAATTTATCTTCTTTTCGTTATCTTATCTTATATTTTAAATGTTAGCTTGAATTAATGAGATAAAATAATACATTTTTTATTATGACTCATTAATTAACTATGTCCTTATTGATTACTCATTTCATTATATACATTTTGATGTTTTAATTTTTGGGAGGGATCCACTTACTTCAAGAGTAAGTGGAAAATAGTTACTCCACATCGTGATCATTCATTCTTGGAAAATCCAATAGTTTGAATTGGTAAATATATTCAAATCATTATAATTATGTCCTTATTGATTACTCCTCTATAATCTATACTCTTATAATTCATCTTTTTCATCCATCATTTCTTCATTTTTTTTTTTAATTTATTTTCTAATGTTTATTAGATGTAATTTTATCAACTTTTACATCATTTAATAATTTTTATATTATGTGTATAACCATAAATATAAAAAAATGTGAAATAAGTAATTAAACATCGTATTTTTATCTCATCATATTTTTGAAAGTGTGCATGTCAAGAGGAACACTTTGGAAAGCTCTCCTTATATGACTTGGTTTTGATGAGGACAACTTGTGCTAACATGAGCTTGAAGATCATCAACAAATCAACATGCTTAAGCCTTCCGATTGGTATCTTGCTTAGACTAGATTAGTTTAGGTTGAGTCCAAGGCTTAAGTCACCTAATACATATCTCAATTGCATAAATCTTTTAAATCTTTTTCATCTTGAGATATGTCATTCATAATATGTTCATGCATCATATAAATACATGTACATGTGCATTCTAGGCATAATCTAAGTATTAAACATGTATGAATTTAAGTGCATAACATATTTGAAGTTTTTTACACATGAAAGTGTGCTGTTAATCGATTACCACTTGGCTTAATCGATTAATCTAACTGTTTGCACAGTGTAATCGATTACAACAAATGTCAATCGATTAATCTAACATTTTTGTAAAGCTTAATCGATTAAAGCTGTCGTTAATCGATTAACTGGGCTTTTATTTCAATTCTTTATAAACTGCATTTTCAGAATTGATCTCATAAGTTGCATGTTAAATTTTTAGAGAGTTAGAGCATATTTTCGTGTTAATTGTTGCATCTAGTTGTAAATGCATTTGTGAGCTTAGAAAAGAGAGAATTCTATGCTTTAGGATTGAGTGCTTTTCATGATACATTTCTCATCTTTTCTTGTCACATGTTCTTGCATTTTTACATGATTCTTGATTAGATGTTTACACATTATGCATTCTGTTTTTCACTAATACATTTTTCATACTGCATGAGCTTGTATTAGGTGATTAGAGTAAAGCCTTATCTTGTTAGATATAAGTCTTGTTATAGCTTAAATTTACTCTGTATTGTTTTGTTTGAAAAAGTGTTGTAATTGTGGGAATCTCAAGGTGTCATATCACCAAGAGATTGAGTGTGTCTTCACTGAGTGTTAGACTTAGGGATAAGTAAAGAACAAGGTTCTTGGCTGGGGCTACGCCGAAAGAAAGGTTTTCTTTGTCGGTAGGAAGGGAGTCAAACCATAGAATAGATTTCTTTTTATCTTGTAAGTGTCTAATTGTTGTAATTGGATAGTGTGTATGTAATTAACATTCATTCAATTATAGTGAAGAAAAATCTCCCAAATCAGCCGGGAGGCCTGGATGTAGTTTGCGGTGGACAAGCAAACGAACCAGGATAAAATTCTTGTTGCAGGACTTTTTCTATCTCTATCTCTTTATTGCATTTGATCGATTATTTTGTCAAGTAGATTTAATTGATAAGTAGTGTCTATACTGTTTTACTTGTACTCTGATAATATTCTGTAAGCCTGGTATAATCGTTTCATTATCAATTAATTGTCGAGCAAGAAACTGTACTTGCATTTGCTTTCTGTCTTGGTTTAATCGATTAAGTGTGGTGTGTTAATCGATTACTTTAATCTGTTAATCGATTACGTGGACTGTGTTGAAAGTGTTAATCGATTATCCTGTTCTGTTAATCGATTAATCAAGGTGTTTTTCAGCATTAAGTGTTGTTTTCGAAAAGCGGACACTCTAACCGCTACACCTATTCAACCCCCCCCTTCTAGGTGTATTGTAATCACTGATACCTAACAAGTGGTATCAGAGCTAGTGCGAAGTGCTAGCTCAACCGCGTATTCGTGATCCTTAGGGAAAAACGAATGGGTTCGTCAAACCCATTTGGTGGTGATGGTTCATCCATTAATCGACCACCTATATTCAGTGGTGAAGGGTATGCCTACTGGAAAGTCCGCATGCAAATTTTTATTGAAGCCATAGACTCGGATATTTGGGAATCCGTAGTCAACGGCCCTTTCGTTCCACAACATCTTGTGGACAATGAACCTAAAGACAAGCCTAAAAGTCTATGGACCGATGATGAGCGCAAAAAGGTGCAGCATAATCTACGCGCCAAAAATATCATCACATCGGCCCTATCCTATGATGAGTTCTTTAGAGTTTCGCAGTGCCAAAATGCAAAAGAAATGTGGGACACTTTACAAGTGACTCATGAAGGCACTAGCGAAGTCAAGCGCGCTAGATTAAATGCGCTTACCCATGAGTATGAGTTATTTCGCATGTTACCTAGTGAATCAATTTGTGATATGCAAAAGCGATTTACTCATATTATTAATCATTTAGTTGCTCTAGATAAATCTTTTGCCAGAGGTGAACTAACTAATAAAGTTTTGCGTTGTCTTGACAGGAAATGGCAACCAAAAGTAACTGCAATTGTTGAATCCAAAGATTTGGACTCTATGCCTCTAGCTACTCTATTTGGAAAACTTCAAGAGCACGAAATGGAATTGGGGCGCTTGACTATGCACGAAGATTCAGATCGGAAAAAGAAAAACATCACATTAAAGGCCACGACCTCCAAATCAAAAGAAGATAAAGATGATGATGAATCTGACTCCGATCTAGATGATGAAACTATGAATCTCCTTGTTCGCAAATTTAGCAAATTCATCAAAAGAAAAGGAGGATTCAAGAAGTTTCAGAAGAAAGAAGCGAAAGAGTCAACCAACAAAGGCAAGAACAACAAAGATCGCTTCACTTGCCATGAGTGTGGAAAAGCCGGACATATGAGATTTCAATGTCCTACCTATCTGAAAAAGGTTGATTCAGAGAAGAGCACTCCCAGGGAATTCAAATCCAAGAAAGCTTACATTGTATGGGATGTACCTGAGGAGGAAACAACATCAAGCACTTCTAGTGAGGAGGAGTCAGCGAAGCTGTGTCTGATGGTCAGATCTGACAACAATGGCAACTCAGACTCACACGAGGATAATGATGAGGTATATTCCGACACCTCATCCACTTCGGATGACTTACCCTCTTATGAAGTTTTATATAATGCTTATGTTGAGTTACATGAGGAATTAAAGAAATTGGCTAGAGTTAATGTTGATCAGAAAAGGGAAATCCTTAGAAATGAAAAGAAACTAAGCCAATTACAAAAAGAATTAGATGAATTAAAATTAGAAAATGAAACCTTAGATCTCATCTATTCTTGTAACACATGTGACTGCTCTGCTGATAATTTATGTCTAAAGCCTGTATGTGAGACTTGCGAGATTTTGCAAGAAGACAATCTTAAACTAAAAGAAAAACTCGAACGTCTCACAAACAGTAAACAGCAATTAGACACTCTGCTCAGTCAAACAAGAAATGTTGGTGATCGTACTGGTCTAGGTTATACTCGCTCTGCTAAAAACAAGAGACCATATAGAAAACCTGTAGTTATTACTAAGGATAAAAATCGTAGGCGCTCTCCTACTTGCTTTTATTGTAATACGTATGGTCATACCTCTTACTCTTGTTACATTAGAAAATATGGTATACCTAGCGGGGCTTATGTATGGATAAAGAAGGGAGATAATTCCCTAATCACTAACAGAAAAGGACCCAACATAATTTGGGTACCTGAGAAAAGCAGGTGATCTATTTTGCAGGTATGTCTTCGAACACAAGGACAAAAATGGTACTTAGACAGTGGATGTTCGAGACATATGACAGGTGACAGATCAAATTTCCTGGATCTATCACTTAAAGGAAAAGGATACGTCACGTACGGAGACAACAATAAGGGAAAGATACTTGGTACCGGAACAGTTGGTAACTCATCTCATACTCAAATTGAAAATGTTCTGTATGTTGAAGGACTAGAACATAATCTTCTAAGTATAAGTCAACTCTGTGACAAAGGTAATCGAGTATCTTTTGATTCTGACTGTTGCATCATTCGTGACATTTTATCTAATAATGTTAAATTTGTTGGTCATCGTATAAATAATATTTACATGGTTAACTTGGATGATGTCACCACATTATTTTCAAAATGTTTCATTTCTAAAGAAGATGACATCTGGCTCTGGCACAGACGCGTTGCACACATCCATATAAAACATCTAGATAAATTGTCATCAAACCAACTAGTTGAAGGGCTACCAAAACTAAATTTCAAAACTAAAGAGATTTGTGACACTTGTCAAAAGTGTAAACAAACCAAAAATTCTTTTAAAAACAAAAATGTGATATCCACTTCAAGACCTTTGGAGTTACTCCATATGGACTTGTTTGGACCATCACAAATCATGAGTTTTGGTGGTAGCTACTATGCTTTAGTTATTGTTGATGATTTCTCTCGTTTTACATGGACATTATTTTTATCTGCTAAAAGCGACGCTTTCAAATCTTTTAAAAATCTTGCCAAGCAAATCCAAAACCAACTTAACCTGAAAATAGTATATATACGAAGTGATCACGGGGGAGAATTTGAGAACTTTCAGTTCGACAAATTCTGTGATAAGCACGGCATTATGCATCAGTTCTCTGCTCCTCGCACTCCACAACAAAATGGAGTTGTTGAAAGGAAAAATCGTGTGTTAGAAGAATTAGCGAGAACCATGCTTAATGAAAGTAATACCCCTAAATATTTCTGGGCAGATGCAGTTCATACTGCATGCTATGTTATAAATCGAGTATTGTTAAGGCCTAATTTGAATAAAACTCCTTATGAACTATTAAAAGGCCGTAAACCAAACATATCCCATCTTCACGCTTTCGGTTGCAAATGTTTTATATTAAATAATGGAAAGCGGGCTTTAGGAAAATTTGATTCAAAAGCCGATGAGGGAATATTTTTGGGATACTCGATTCATAGCAAAGCGTTCAGAATCTTTAATAAGTATTCTATGCAAGTTGAAGAGTCTATCCATGTACAGTTTGATGAATCTTCTCCAAAAGAGAAGAGAAAGGCTGTTTCTGATGATGTTGCAGGTGCTTTGGAAGAAGCATACTCAAAGAACATGGATAATGTAGAAGCAACCGATGAAGAACGTCAAAACAAATCTCAGGAGCATTCAGATATGCCAATTGTGTGGAAAACCAAGAAAGCTCACCCGATCGATAAAGTAATAGGTGACATATCTACGGGAGTGGTAACCCGTAGTTCCTTACGAAACTTCTGTAATTTCGTAGCCTTTGTATCTCAAATTGAGCCTAAGACCATTGATGAGGCCATTGAGGATGTACACTGGGGTATAGCTATGCAAGAAGAGCTAAACCAGTTCGAACGTAATAATGTTTGGGACTTGGTCCCTACACCTAAAGATCATCCTGTGATTGGTACTCGATGGGTCTTCAGAAACAAGCTTGATGAATCAGGCTTGATCATTCGAAATAAAGCACGCTTGGTGGCCCAAGGCTACAACCAGGAGGAAGGTATCGATTATGACGAAACCTATGCTCCTGTAGCCAGATTAGAGGCCATCAGGATGCTACTTTCCTTTGCATCAATTATGAACTTCAAATTATTTCAGATGGACGTAAAAAGCGCCTTCTTGAATGGCTATATTCAAGAAGAAGTTTATGTTAACCAACCGCCTGGTTTTGAAAATTTTAAATATCCGAACCATGTTTATAAACTTAAAAAGGCACTCTATGGTCTCAAACAAGCTCCTAGAGCTTGGTATGATAGACTTAGTACCTTTCTTTTAGAAAAAGGGTTCGAAAGAGGCTTGGTTGACACAACGCTTTTTATTCGTAAATCAGAAAACTCTGTATTACTTGTGCAAATATATGTAGATGACATAATTTTTGGATCTACTAATGATATTTTGTGTAAGGATTTTTCTGAGATGATGCAGGGGGAGTTCGAAATGTCTATGATGGGAGAACTTACGTTCTTTCTAGGACTTCAGATAAAGCAACTAGAAAGTGGTATTTTCATCCATCAGACAAAGTATTGCAAAGAGCTGCTCAAGAAATTTGAGATGAACAATTGTAAGGAAGCTTCCACTCCTATGGCATCTGCTTGCTACCTAGATAAGGACGAAAAAGGAAAAACTATAGAGGTAACAAAGTATCGAGGAATTATTGGGTCTTTACTTTACTTAACTGCAAGTAGGCCTGATATCATGTTTAGTGTATGCATGTGTGCTAGATTTCAGTCATCTCCTAAAGAATCACATCTTACAACTGTTAAAAGAATCATGAGATACTTAAAAGGAACAACTAACATGGGATTATGGTATCCTCGGGATGCCTCATTATCCTTGGTAGGTTATTCCGATTCCGATTTCGCCGGATGTAAATTGGATCGGAAAAACACTAGTGGCACTTGTCACTTGTTGGGGAGTTCATTAGTAGCATGGCACAGCAAAAAGCAAGCTTGTGTTGCTCTGTCCACCGCCGAAGCGGAATACATTGCCGCTGGTGTGTGTTGCGCTCAAATCCTCTGGATGAAGCAGCAACTCAAGGACTATGGTCTTAATATTGAAAAGATCCCTATTAAATGCGATAACACAAGTGCTATAAACCTTTCCAAGAATCCCGTCTTGCATTCTAGAACTAAGCATATAGAAATTAGACATCATTTTCTGCGTGATCATGTACAAAAAGGTGATTGCGTTCTTGAATTTGTTGAAACTTCTAAACAATTAGCTGATATTTTCACCAAGCCCCTTCCCAGGGATACTTTCTTTGTTCTAAGGAGAGAACTTGGAATTCTTGATGAACAATATCTTGATTAAAATTGTTTAGGTGTTTACATTATCGTCTAGTTTCTCTATGTCTTTGTTTCTTTAGCTGTTCGATATTTGTGTCTCTTGATTATTATTATTTTTTGTGATTCTGGATGTTTAAATAAATCTATCACATTGCATGCCAAAGCCTTAAGAAGTTGAAACCATTTTACTGCCTGAAAAATTCTCTTTTCTATACATTAATCGATTAAATATTCAATTAATCGATTACCTGGGCATCAGTTGCTTGAAAATTCGAAATTATACTATAAGTAATCGATTACATTTTCACTTAATCGATTACCTGGGCATCAGTTCTTTCAAAAAATTCGAAATTTCACACTGATTAATCGATTAACCCTGCCCGTTAATCGATTAAAACCAGTTTTATAAAGGCAAACAGTAGCTCGGTTTCACACTTTTTTTTCTGGTTTTCTCTCTTTCTCCTTTCTGCTTTGAGATACTAAATCTATAACACAACTAATCCAAAGTGCATCAAAAGTAGAAACACCTATTCCTAACCCTCTTAAAACCATCAAGGAATCATCTCTTTGCATCCTCATCATATCCCATTTCCAAGGTTCCACTAAACATAACCTAAGTTAGGTTTGCCTACACTCATATTTGACCCCTCACTGCCATTTCGGTTTCTGCCACATTATGGAGCAAAGTCGTCCTAAAAGGGTCAAAACATCAGCCACTCGTGTACGAAGACGAGAGGTCGGTTCGCCTTCTGCTCGGGACCGTGGTGACCCCTACTATTCACTCATTCTGCAAGAGACTCGTATGGCGAAATTCCAAGGTCGGAAACCTACATATATACGGTATGTTGACTTAACTTGGTTATCGGAACAGAACTTTAGCTTCCCGCATGACATGGAAGCTCAGGGAACTATTCAGTTCATGGAATTAAAGGGACAAGTCTACCCTGCTCTCGTTAGGGAATTCTATGCTAACTTTAGATATAAGGATGGAAAATATTGGTCAATGATTTCTGGAAATTTGTTTGAACTCAACGATGAAATTTTCATGAATGTCGGTGGTTTATCGTCTTCTGGATATAGTATAGGAGATTGTTCCTGGGTAAAGGAAAATTTTGATCCTACAGAAGTCTACAAGTCTTTTCTAAGAGGCCCTCATTTATACATTCAGGGTCAACTGACCAAAGCTGGGTCACTTTCTGTTGAGAACAGGCTGCTACACTACATTATTGCTTACATCCTAGTACAGAGGAACACAAATCATGCACAGCCTACTGTGAATGATTTACGCTTCATGTATGCAGTGAAGAATAATGTGATGATTAATTGGCCTGAGGAGATCTTGAAAATTATGAACAGTGTATCTTTATCTCAGTCGAAGCTGCTTCCCTACAGTATCTTCATATCACGCATCGTTGACTATTTGCGCATTGACGTTTCCGATACTATCATTGTTGAATATACCGACAAGGATCATCTGGTTGGTGAAAGCCTCATACATAAGATGGGTATATACAAGTATGGTAGTACTTGGCAATACCAAGAGGACTACACCACGTTTGGTCTGGATTTATCTGATGATGATAATCAGGATGACACAGATAATCAGCATGCTACAGCTCAGGGGGAGCCTTCTGGATCAGCACCTCAGAAATCTGCTTTTGGATTCGATCAGTTGGAAGCTATGGAGCAACGGCTTAACAACCGTATGGATCTTCACTTCCAAGGACTAAAAGACTCATACTTTGCTGGTATGGAACAGTATGAGGAGCGACAAACTGCGTATTCGGATACCCAATTTCGGGAGTTGAGGAGTTTGATTCAATCTACGGCTGAAGCTCAGAATGCCTTGTTTTGTTCAGAATTTCAGAAGCTATCTATGCTTATCAGGGGAGATCAGAACATTGTCACTTCTGTTGATCACACTGACGATCCTCATCCTCCACCTCAACCTTAGTTTAGAAGACTTTAGGCCTAGGATATCTTACCTTAGGTTTATTTCTTCTTTTTGGCACTCTTTGGATTTAGATACTGTTATGGATTCGAGTATTTCTGTTGCGTGCCTCTTTATGTTGTTAATTGACATTTTCTGGTTTATCTGGTTGCTAAACATTGTTACTCTTTCTGCTATTTTTTTTAACTATGTCGAATAGCCTACTATGTTTATGTGTATGGTTCTTGATCGTATGAGATTTTCGGCCTTGATATGGTTCATCTCGTATGCTGTTCACTTTACTTGTTTGGCTATTTCTGTTGTATAAACTTGCGCACTTGTTTAATCCTCTTTAATGTAAAACAGGTTAATTGTTATATCCCAATATTAACTCATTAACTGTGTTTTATGCATTACTCATATCTCTGCCTCTATTTTGACCTGGGTTATCTTTTTGATAATGTCAAAAGGGGGAGAAAGGTTGTTTTGTTTGTTTTCTGATTGTGCAGGTTGATCGAAATAACAGCTTCCGATATTTGCGCATCATATCAACCTTGCCAACACAATCTTCAAGCTATTTACATTTGATGTGGAGTTTGTCATCATCAAAAAGGGGGAGATTGAAAGTGTGCATGTCAAGAGGAACACTTTGGAAAGCTCTCCTTATATGACTTGGTTTTGATGAGGACAACTTGTGCTAACATGAGCTTGAAGATCATCAACAAATCAACATGCTTAAGCCTTCCGATTGGTATCTTGCTTAGACTAGATTAGTTTAGGTTGAGTCCAAGGCTTAAGTCACCTAATACATATCTCAATTGCATAAATCTTTTAAATCTTTTTCATCTTGAGATATGTCATTCATAATATGTTCATGCATCATATAAATACATGTACATGTGCATTCTAGGCATAATCTAAGTATTAAACATGTATGAATTTAAGTGCATAACATATTTGAAGTTTTTTACACATGAAAGTGTGCTGTTAATCGATTACCACTTGGCTTAATCGATTAATCTAACTGTTTGCACAGTGTAATCGATTACAACAAATGTCAATCGATTAATCTAACATTTTTGTAAAGCTTAATCGATTAAAGCTGTCGTTAATCGATTAACTGGGCTTTTATTTCAATTCTTTATAAACTGCATTTTCAGAATTGATCTCATAAGTTGCATGTTAAATTTTTAGAGAGTTAGAGCATATTTTCGTGTTAATTGTTGCATCTAGTTGTAAATGCATTTGTGAGCTTAGAAAAGAGAGAATTCTATGCTTTAGGATTGAGTGCTTTTCATGATACATTTCTCATCTTTTCTTGTCACATGTTCTTGCATTTTTACATGATTCTTGATTAGATGTTTACACATTATGCATTCTGTTTTTCACTAATACATTTTTCATACTGCATGAGCTTGTATTAGGTGATTAGAGTAAAGCCTTATCTTGTTAGATATAAGTCTTGTTATAGCTTAAATTTACTCTGTATTGTTTTGTTTGAAAAAGTGTTGTAATTGTGGGAATCTCAAGGTGTCATATCACCAAGAGATTGAGTGTGTCTTCACTGAGTGTTAGACTTAGGGATAAGTAAAGAACAAGGTTCTTGGCTGGGGCTACGCCGAAAGAAAGGTTTTCTTTGTCGGTAGGAAGGGAGTCAAACCATAGAATAGATTTCTTTTTATCTTGTAAGTGTCTAATTGTTGTAATTGGATAGTGTGTATGTAATTAACATTCATTCAATTATAGTGAAGAAAAATCTCCCAAATCAGCCGGGAGGCCTGGATGTAGTTTGCGGTGGACAAGCAAACGAACCAGGATAAAATTCTTGTTGCAGGACTTTTTCTATCTC
This sequence comes from Lupinus albus, assembly GCA_009771035.1. Taxonomy (NCBI): domain Eukaryota; kingdom Viridiplantae; phylum Streptophyta; class Magnoliopsida; order Fabales; family Fabaceae; genus Lupinus; species Lupinus albus. The sequence goes on from CM019999.1 coordinate 1,592,884, forward strand.
TATCTCTTTATTGCATTTGATCGATTATTTTGTCAAGTAGATTTAATTGATAAGTAGTGTCTATACTGTTTTACTTGTACTCTGATAATATTCTGTAAGCCTGGTATAATCGTTTCATTATCAATTAATTGTCGAGCAAGAAACTGTACTTGCATTTGCTTTCTGTCTTGGTTTAATCGATTAAGTGTGGTGTGTTAATCGATTACTTTAATCTGTTAATCGATTACGTGGACTGTGTTGAAAGTGTTAATCGATTATCCTGTTCTGTTAATCGATTAATCAAGGTGTTTTTCAGCATTAAGTGTTGTTTTCGAAAAGCGGACACTCTAACCGCTACACCTATTCAACCCCCCCCTTCTAGGTGTATTGTAATCACTGATACCTAACAATTTTAGTATTTTACCCTAGCTTATTAAGGATTATCTTTATCATATTCTTCATATGTAAATATTAAATCTATTTTAGCAATAATAAGAATTTTGATATGTCATATTATAAAAAATTGTATAACTTTTATTTATGTGGTATTAATTTATGCTGATAAAATTCATTCCTCTAAAATAAACAGGTTGATAGATCACATTAGTCAATGAGAAAAATGCTAGTAAAGGATAAAGTTGATAAAGATTCTGAATTACTTATGCTATATAGATATGATTTTCTCATTGTTAGTAACTTTTTTATTTTATCCCGTAAGAAATCTTGTCTTATTTGTTTTTTATCAAGTCTTTTTTTGTCTCATGAATCTGTCATACTTGAAAAAAAATTATTTAAATTTAAAAAGGAAAAATTTAAATTAATAAATCAAATAGTAAATTATAGACACCCCTGAGTTTTAGTGAAATTATACAAATCATCCCTCCATTTTTTACATCTATAAAAACCCTATAATTTATAAACATGCATTACACTTACTATCCTACATGTGAAACAAAAGTGATTTTTTAGATAAAAGAAAATGATAAATGTAATTAAAATAAACAAAATATAATATATTATAGAAACAAAAAAATACATGTTCATTATTTTTTTTATAATATGGTATAAGAGTTATTTAAATAATATATATTTAGAATTATTGATGTATTTTGTAATAAACAAAAAATAATGAAAATGTATTAATTTATATACTATTTGGATTTATCTTCATAATATATCATATTTTGTTTAACTTAATTACACTTATCATCTTTTTTTATTTAAAAAAGCACACTTATTTCACATATAATGGTGATTAGTATAATTTATGTATAAAAATCAGGGGGGTTTGTATATGTAAAAAAGAATGGATGATTTGTGTAATTTCACTAAAACTCAAGGATGTCGGTGTAATTTACTATAAATCAAATTTTTTATTGCAATTTATCACTTAAAAATAGAAAGGAATCTGACGAAAAGAGTAATACTGTAATTACGTCTATTATAAACGGAAACAAATATAAGAAATGGAAATACTTATATTACCTTATTTGTTTTCACTTTCCAAATTTTAATATTTTTATATTATGACATGAGTATTAATCAGGAGAGATATTTGGGTAACATTCATAATGTTGACTAAAATTCTTGTGAAGACAATTGTTTTTTTCATCGGTGGTGGTCACTGTATCTAACTAACCATATCCTTTTCATAAAAGTGAAATGCTACACTTGCTAGTTAGGTAGGAAAACTAATAATATATATTGATAGTTTAATATATATATTGTCAATGTAAACTTTCTTATACTGACTCATCATCGGCAATTGATTTATATTATTTTTTATTTGAGAGTCAATAATGAATAATGTGTGGACAAAGTAAAAAAACAATTAGAATATAGTGCATGGAGTAACACAAAATGGGGTACATAATATAATATTATAAAAAAAGAAGGGATAAGAAATGAGGATTATGGTGGTTTGTGGAAGATAAGTAGAGACAAATTCGAAATCTAAACCATGCAAATGCAATGCAATGAAAATGAGAAGCACGCAACTCCTACTACTTTCCCGAAAGTTATTGTACCTAAATTCTCCATACTTGTCACAAGCTTAAGTAGTTTAGTTGGATTTGTATACTTTAATTTGGGACGTTATAAGGTTCCACATATATAATATAATATAATATATTAATAAATATATACAACACATACATACATGTATGGGTTTTTCATTAACGTTTCTCCATCCTTCCCATGAATATAATAATTAATGTAAAAAAGAATGCCCTCACGCAGGATCGAACTACGGACCTTCAGTTTACAAGACTGACGCTCTACCACTGAGCTATAAGGGCCAATTCGTACTTCTTTTCATACTTCATAAACTAGTAACTACGTAACTCCTTTTCACATTTTATAGAAAGATTTCCAAAGCTGTTGATGAGTTTTGCAGTGTTAATTGTATATTCGCTTCATCATATTTTGCTACTTTAACTTTTTATAAATAGAAGCAAGAGTAGGATGAGTTGCTCCATTCTAAAATCAACCACATATATAGCTTCTAATTTTACTTCGAAGAGGAATTGAACTATACACCATTCTCAACGTCCTTGATTTTATTGGTTTAGAATAACGTAATTGGCTTGTACAATATTTATTTCAGGTGTGTTGTAATTATCGTTTGTTTTATTTGTGACCATAATATTGCATTAGACTGTAACATTTATGCAGGTGACGTGTAAAACTACATAAATGGTGTATAATACGGTAATAATATATAAAACTCATAGTGTGTAAGCAAATACATCTTTTTCTCTTCTAATTATTGGGCCAAATTGTACAACACTAGCGTTTTAGATGATGTAGTGTGTGGCAATGGAATTCATCTTGAATTCTTGATGTAATAGGAGGCTTGTGACCTTTCTTTTATGTTTGGGGTTAGCAAAAACAAAACAAAATAAAATGTATAGTCCAGCTGAAATAAGTTGATATAACTTTGAATTTCAGCAGCTATCAAAGTTTAATAATCAAATGCACTATATAATCTTAAAAACTAAACAAATACGAATATAATTTCCATAGTTCTAAACTCATCCATAACTAACCCATAAATGTATCAAAACGAATTATACACTATTTAGTATTTACATCATAACTATTTTTTGGTGAATTACATCATCACAACTATGCACCAACAAAAACAAAATAGGCATTACTTTTTTATATAAAAAACAAAAAAAATCAAATAATGCTGCAAAACTGATGTACATGATTTCTACATTTTTGATAATCTGCTTTCTCTCAAAATCTATTAATATAGAGGCAAAACAAATTGAGCTTCTAATCACAACATGATCAAACCCAAATGGAGGGGTTTCTAAATTGTGTTGTCATAGCATCCACCAGAAACTTCATTAAGTTTTCTCTCTCAACATTCTTCTCCTTCTTTAGCTCAAGGTGTCGAACCTGGAGTTGATTACAATAAGTTAATATTACATGCTTTCATGTTGGTCATGCACTCATGCTTACTTATAATGAATTTATTAGATATCTGATGCAAGCCTTCATTCATAAAATTATCATTACATATTAACAACAGCTTAAGAGCATTGATATGTTTACCATATCAAGAATTCAAGGAAAAAAACACAACTATCATTGAATGTTGATAATTCTAGGATTGACCAGTAAAAAAGAAAAAAAGGATGATGAGTTTATTACATAAGATCTTTCAACTCCACCCTCGGACCTAGTTCAAATTGAATAACTAGGTCTGGAAACGAGCCGAACCAAGTCGAACCAGAGTTTAGCTCGATAAGGATTTACTTAGCTTGAAACTCGACTCGAGTTTGATACAAGTTAATTTTTTAGCACGAATTCGGCTCGAATAAATTTCGCGAAATGTTCGGTTCAGTTCGAATTAGTTCATCAGAACAACTCAAATAATTAATTTATTTTTAAAAATAACATTATATATATAGAGCCAACTCATGAACCTAACGTGTATAACTGTATCCAGCTCAAGTTCGACTCGTTTATTTAACGAGCTCAATTTCCAAGCCAAGTTTATCAAGCTAAATGACGAGTCGAGTTTCGAACGAATACCGAGTTGGTTCAGTTCATTTCCAACCCTATGACTAACTAAGCACTCACAAAGTTTCTTGAGGTTTTATATGGTGTAGTCAACACAGTTTTTTGGAATCTAAATTCCCTAAGATTGAGGTATACGATGTAAATTTCAATAGAAACCACTATGGGACAGTGCATTGGAGAACATTTACATTACACATTACCTTAACAGAACCTGTTTGTGAAACACCTGCATCTGTAATGATGACAAGAAATTTGATATCATGTTCATAAGCATACTCATACTGCTCTGTAAGACTTGGATCACGGGTGGGAACAAAATCAGCCTGGTGACATGAAAGACTAGTGAGCAGAAGCTTAAGTTATAATTCTCAATTATGCAGATTAAAGTTGTTCGGATATCTCAACCTTAAAGTTCTCATCCCATAAATCAGCAACTAGTTCCATCCGCTGTACCAGCAGACCACCTCCTCCTCTTGAACAGACAAGAATGCTGGCGCTGGCTTCATTTCTGAAACAGTTGGGAAAGTATCCGACTAAGTGCTGTATTCATATACTTCAAAGAGAGGTTTTCTGATTTGCAGGATTCGAGTGCGAACCATCACAACTAATGTATTTATAATTTTATTTCATTTACTGTATAAAAAATCATATCCCTAAAATTTAGAGATTGAACAACCTACTTCAGCAAGTAAATCAGTCCTAATTACAATCTAAATCTGTTAGTATCATCTGGAATCGATAAGACTCAATCACTCAACTAATACCAGCATTTACAATAACATGAGTGTCGAGGAGTTTATAAAAAGTAAAAATAACAAGGAGAGCACTAGTTGAAGAACACTAACCTGATGGGCTTAAAATCTACAGGACAATTCTGAATTACTGTCTCTAGTGCAAGGCTAGTCCCCACACCGCTGGGAGGATTTCCTTTCTGGATAATGAAGAAGACAAGCAATTATAATAATATAAAATATACGCACACAAAACTATAAGTTGTCTTCAGACTGCAAGCAGGAAGCAAACACGAAAACTGAGGCATAGGCAAGTGAAACACGTGAACTCAGCAGTTACAGTTGACAAAAATATGTTCAGAGAAAAAGGTTGGCATTAGTAAATGTATGTTGATGGTGATAGCTAATCAGAAAAAAACATGTGTATGCATAACCTACATGGTCACGACTCCACAACTGATTAAGCAAATAGTCATACCGACCACCAACAGCCAGCAAGGCACCTTCAGAGAGTGATCCAGGACTGTTCTCCTTCCTTAGGTATACCTTCCAAGAAAATTTCAACTCCATCAGGATCATCAAACATACATATATTATCCCTTCGGCATCCTTGATATGCAATTTCAAGAACCATCACACAACATAAATATTTCAAATATTAAGAACGGCCTAGTTCATTATCAATTGAAATGCACAGGTTTATGGAACAGGGATAAATTTATTTTACAAGTATTACATGATGGCCAACTAACTAAATTGATAAATGTAGCAAAAGCATATCATAAAAAATATATAATAAAAGGTAGGAAAACTTAGGATTTCAGTGCATTTTCTATATTATTTACAACATGTTACAATGTCATTTCGATATTCTTTTTCATATGCAAAATAGGATGTTAAGAATTACAGAAAGCACCAAATGAGTGCAAATACATGATAAGAAAAACATGGTTAGTAGACTGATAGATTCAAGTTCAATCATTGGCAAACTGATGTGTAAGAAGAACTAAACCCAAGAGATTAATAATGTCTTTGCACGAGTAAATCGTCAACTGTTGTGTAATGTCTAGGAAGTAGTGTAAGATATATAAACTGAGGTAGAGAAGGGATAATATAAAGAGTAATTGAATTCTGAAATTCTCTGATTCAATTGAAATGATTAGTTAGATTGGTTACAAGAGAGGCTAAGCTTATATAGAAGCTGTCAGTTAGGACAGCTGTCCATAAAGCCTAACCACTTCTGTTGACTTAGCAGAGGAAGGTCTAGAACTTAAGCCTACTGCACTCTAATGTTTTAAAGGGCTCAATAAAGTTCCTATTCTATTAACACAACAAATTAATGGATACAAGTGATGCATATGTTAGTGCATATTACCTACATATCACTCCAAGTCTCCTATTGTTATATTTATAACAGAAAAGTCACTAGTAGGGGAGTGAGGAGTGTTTGTCACAAAAGTGCAAAAATGGTACTGATATGACAAATTAGGGGTAATATATCTTAGTTTTAAAAGAACATTTATGCTACCTGAAAAAATAAATCTCGATGATAACTTTCAGTTGGTGGCATTAATGCATCTACGTAGACATTATTGTCAATTCTCCAAATTCTCAAAAAACTCAAGAGCTCAGACAATTCATCAAGTGCCTTGCATGTCCGTTTATCTGCAGTAGTTTACAACTTTCCAATAAGAACGAAGCTCCTTCTGTATGGAATAATTGTATAATGCATCTATAACTACAAAGACAGTACCAGATGGAAGAGCTCCTCTTAATCTGGGAAGTGCCAGATCTGCAGCTCCACAGAATCTTAGACCTACTGTCTGCAACCTATTTACCATAGCTTCTGCTAAATTCAGTTCCTGGTAAGACATTTAAATTACAAATAATTCCATCTGAGAATTGTTTTCTTAGAAGATTGTTACTACTGAAATGAAACTAACATAACCTCAACAATAGTTGTTGCAGCCCAATCTACAAGATTTCTTTACAATTTTTCTCACCTGCAAAAGCTGCCGCCTTATCACTACCCATTTCGATTTCCTTTCAGAGGATTGTGGACGCAAAGAACTCATCATTGAAAGAAGCTTCAGAAAAATAAATGTATGTCATGCTACGTCCTTATAGACTTAATACTGCAGGTTTCATGATCGAACAACTAACATACCTCCGCTACTTTAAGTCTATGTTCTACCTTGACTCCAATCCATGACCAAATTGCATCCAGTAGGGCACCATGGTTTAGATGAATGTCACATGAATCTGCATGGAAAAAGCAAGTGACTATGTCCCTTGTCACCTGTAATAATACAAAGGTAAATATGCTAACATTGGTACCACAGAATAATCAACATCTTCATTAGACACAAGCATAGTTGTCAAAATCGAGATCCTACGTAAGATCGAGAGAGGGGGAAAACGTAAAACGTGGATTCGTAACACGGATAGTAAGATCTTACTATAATAATAAAATATAAATTTATATATTTATATATACACACACACACATATCAATATCTATATGAATATATTTTTATGCATATATAAATATTTATAACTACATATAAAAAAAACAAGTAAGATAAGTCCATACTGTTAAGAATGAGTAAATGGGGGAAGTAGTTAGTTTGTATTTGTTTTGGGCTAAGAGTTGCTGAAACTTTTTGGACAGTGAAAGTATTAATGTGATGCGTGAAATTTAATAACTATTGTTAAAATGAGTTAAAAACTGGTGAAAAATGTATAGGTATAAGTTTTTTGGGCTGAAACCTGTTAAATTAACATTTGGGCCCAACCACTCCCACTCAAAATAGGTTTTACAACTTGGTTGACCTAGAAAGCATTGATCCCTGGAAACGCAAAACGGCTGCGATTCCACGCTTTCACGTTTTTACTCGGTGATCCAACCGTGCTTACCACTGTACGATCTTGACAAAATCGTAAAAACGCCGATCATACGAGTTAAATCGTGATTTTGACAACTATGGACATGAGGTTCAAAGATTTAAGAGACACAGAATGAACAAATCATGGGTTATGTAACAAGATTCTGTCCTCTGTATTTCATTTTGAAAAAAAAGAAATAAGAACGGATTTATTTGCAATGCTAATGAAATCCAGGACTGTCCCTTCAATTGCTAAAACCAGATCGTATCAGATCCAAGACTAACTACCAAGTATTGTAATGCTGTAATGGATAAACATGTATATCAAAATGCAGAACTTAATGATGAAAAGGAAAATGATACCTGAAAAAATTAGAACAATTTAAAAATACAGTAGAAAACAGCACCTTTATGACTTCTGCCTCTGTCAAAGCTGATGTACCACCAATTATGTCAAAATCTCCCTGCGGGCAATGATTTAGTATTAAATACATTAATGGGTCAAAATTCATCAGAAGCAACACTATGTTCCAAAAATATTATCAATGGAATGTGGAAGAAAATATTCATGATAGTTTCATATACTTCTTTTGCCGAAATTTAACAAGGGATGACTACAGGAAAACGAAAAAAATCAACACGGGAGATTTTTGGTTATCGTTTATATTTTTCTTTCAAGAGAGATGATATTGTCCTGGTTGGAGAATCGAGAGAGGAGTTAAATGAAGAACAAGAAATATGAAGCTAGAAATGTGAAGACAGACTTTAGAAACACATGACTTTCGTACAAGTCGAAGCAAAACAAAATGTATGGAGTGTAAGTTTAGCAAGAGGGAGACAAACTTTATTATAGAGATAAAGAATGTAGATAATACCATACCACAAGTAACTAGATTTAAGTATCTTGGGTCAATCAAACAATATGGCAAAAAAACTGAAGGAGATGTAGACCATAGAATTCAAGAGGAGTAGATGAAATGACGAAGGGCACCGAGTGTCATATGTGATAGAAGGTGCCACTCAAGCTTAAGGGAAAATTTTACTGCACAACTATAAGACAAATAATGCTGCTATATGGGACTAAATGTTGGGGGTAAATCTTATAATAAATTCAATAAAACATGTTAAACATTCATATTTATAATAATACCTGAAGGTAGCGGTTTGGTGATGAATGTCCAACTGCTCTTCTGTAGACACATGATATCTCATATCGTTTGAATGAGGATTTCTACAAAATGTAGATTTAAGTCTTAGATTTCAGTTTTCATGCCATTCTGAAATTCAATTAAAATTATAAAACACTTTCCTTCCTCTACATTCTTTTCTAGGTGGTGTGGAGATGGGATTGGCAAGTCTACTGACAAATCAGAGTTGTACATTTATACAAAATTCTTGCTTTAACATTTTCAATTCAGCTCTTTTCTTGAACATCTTACAAGATCAACAAATTCATTATGTTAACTCTGCATCCTAGCTGATTTACATCTAAATAGGATTTAGTTATTCTCTTAGGAGAATAAAATCCACCATAGTTATTACCACTGCAGAAAAAAATATATAAGACCAAAGTCATTTTGGTGAAACTTGAAGGATTGCCTTATGGTATTTTTTTTTTTCAAAGTAGCACATTGTTCGGCTTGAAGAGCATTGTTTATATTCGAAATCTAATATTGCAACAGAACAAATATAGTTGTAGAAAAAAGGAATGGAATAAAATCGAGCTAACATATCCAGTACCTGATTAGATATAATCCAGTTCACAAAAGGCAAGCGCAACTCATGGCAAAGTTCAAGCATATCTCCCCCGTGGGTCAGAAGTTTAACTGCATTTCTACTCAATAAAAATCAAAACCAGAAAGTTGTCATCTAGGATGTGAAGTCCACGAAGAACTATGTCAAACAAAGTAGCATAGAATTTAGTTAAGATATTGACCTATTAAACGCTGGGGAATCATCCAATAAGTGCACTGTTAATATTTCTAGTCGCTTTGCACAATGCTGTCTGAAAATTTCCTTGTTGACATCTACAACATAATCTCTAACCTCAGTTTCAAATTCTGTGCAATGAATGGATGAACTGTTATCTCCCACTGACCCCAATCCACCAGCCTGACGAGTGTGCTTAGTGCTTAACATCTCTTCGTCAAAGATAGCATTTAAAACTTTATCATATATGCTTCTATCCTCTGATTTCTGCATTGTCCGTAGGATATCTGAACATGGAAAACTAACTTATTTGAGACTGTGAAAGAAACTTACAAAAAATTATTAAAATTAACTCCAAATAAAGGCAAATAAATATTTGATGTCTAGATAAACTCACCATGACTTTTCAATTTACATTATTAACTGCATTCGACAAGATCATCTGACTGTTCCTATTTTTGTATATTTAAAACTCAAAAAAGTTTCACTCCTAAAAAAATAACCTATAAACATCAAGTGAGAAAAATGTGTACTGTGATAAAATATTATTTTCAAATAGGTCTAGTCAGCTGATGTAACAAACTTACGAAGCAGTTATTCGTCAGGAAATGAAAAAACTTAATATGTGTTTGGACTACCTTATATTTTAGTCAGAATAGCTTATAATAAAAAACTCGCTTAGAGAGACTTTGAAGTTATAATTACATATTTTCATGACGAATTGACCATAGTAAAATTAGTAACAGGGGAAAAATTGAGAGGGTGAAATTGCTGCCTTGTGACTTGATCAAGGAAACAAGTCCACTTCTGGGGAAAAGGCTACCAGGCCCAATCCTAACATCTTCTAGGCCTTGGGGCAAATTAAAAATGAGGGGCCCTAAATTAACCAAAAACTCTAACTATGTGAAACTTTAACACCAAATGTTTAACAAAAATGAGGACCCCACGCGAATGGTGAGGAAGTGAGGTAAGTCTTCTTTTCTTGTTCAGCTGGTGTTGCCTATTGGGGACTTGGGGTTAAAGACCAGCAGTAACAATTTTTTTATTTTTTGGGCTCCATTTCAGAAAGGACCATTGAATATCGCCCTATGTTGCCTCCCCTTAGGGTCATCCCTGAAGGCTATATATATCTAGCCTCTCAAGACCCCACTGGGTATGAGCCTTGTGCACTGGGTGTGTCTGCCTTATTGCTTAGAACAAATTAATAGTGTGCACTATACTATGTTCATGAGTAGCATAATGTGGGGGGATTTTATAGTTTACACATGACTCATTGATAGCCCAATGGCATTGTTATCCATGTAGTTGATCTCACCAAGTGGTATAAGGTGATGTTTCCATTATATGGATAACACAAGCATTGTGCAGGTTGGATACAAGAATCCATTATCATAATGCACAATAAAGGTCTTAATTACTTACCATCTAATAATTCAGACTCCATCCGTGGAGGAAATGCATTATGTAGAAGTTCTGTGGCAGAAGGACGGTCAGAAGGACCTGGAGACATTAACTTTCGCAGCAAGGATTCCTGTTCTGGAAACTCAGCAACCCACGCAGGAGGCAGTTCTCCTTTCTGCTTCAGATCAGATAAAACAACATGTCGCTCCATTGCTGTCTGGAATGGGTGCCAAAGCTCAAAGAAAACCACCCCTGAGCTGTACATATCAGCCTGTGCTCAAGTAAACCTAAGAATTACATATAGTAGCTTCTAGCAAACATAATATATAGCTGCAGACGTTATGAGCAGGTATAAACCTACAAGTTGGAATAAAATAATGGTGAATGCTTCACACCTTTTCATCAATCTTGGGCCATCCTTGCTCAATTTCAGGAGCTGTATAGAAATAAGTCCCAACTTGCCCAGTACCATCAATGGAGAGAGAAGTCGTATCAACAGGGTGGCCCATATCTTGATCCAGCTGCTCCAACTTCAAGAACTTGGCTGGAAAAAAAGAACATCCGGAATTGATATTGCATCCGCAAACAACCTCTACTCCTTTCTAGAGTAGAATGACCGAGCACTAACATTGAGAACCTCCAACAAAAAGCTGTTTACTAAGTATCTAAGCCCTGAAATGGATGGATGGTTTTTACTTTAGGGGAGAAAAAACTCCTCCAATTTGTTATCATAGAACTAATATGCATCTTAATTCCTTTAACATTGACCTAAACTGTAAATAGAAAAATGTGAAATATTGTCCAATGTAATTTGCATAGGCAAACCAAAATGCAATTGGAAATCTTAGTAGCTGATTTCTAAACAGAATATATTATGATAAATTCATGAGCACCATTCACATATTATTCTGAAATGATCCGTTGTTACATTAAGGTACAAAAACTAAATATTGGAAGCATACAGGAAGAGAAAGGAAAATTAATGGAATCGTGATCTTACCAAGACCAAAATCACCGATCTTAATGTCATTGCGAGCATCAAAGAATATATTATTTGGTGTCAAGTCCCGATGAATTATTCCTTGTCCATGTATGTGTGCCAGGCCTTCCACTATTTGACGAAACAAATGCCAAGCCAGTTCTTTGTCAAAGTGATTATACGATTCAAACATCTGGCGTAGAGTCCTTTATATCCGACAACCCCACCCACCCAAAAAAAGGTTGAAATACAGTGAATACGACAAATAGGGAAACAGTATGTGTTTGCATGTATATGTAGCATCCAAGGATTTTAGGAACAAACAATAACTCTAATATCAAACCTCAGTCCCTCTATTTTCTTGTTGCTAATAATTTCCAAATTCCATCAACCAGCAGTTACGGAACCAAATTGAAGGATAAACAAACAAAAATATTATGGAGATTGTTAGATATATAAAATCATTCATTTGCCTCACCCAACAGCTTAAGCTTATGGGATAGTTGGTTCTTAACAAAGATTAAGTTATCATCGGTCAATGGCATCCTAGGTGGTGGCTAGACTTTACGAGAGTATGACCGTCTAGAGAGTGAGATTATACTTGTGATTATTAATTTGCAAATGCAAGCGCCCAAGACCCTGATCACTGAAAATTTGACATTCTTTATTAGACTGTTATACAGTTCCACCAAGTCAACTTTGCAACATGAAACATCCAACTTACTCCACGACACCACCACGGTTCTATGTAATGGCATCTCAATCTTTAACCCCCACCATGAGTCCATGACCTTAGTCCTTAATGTTTAACTAAAGGATTACACGACCTAAAGCCTAAAGTGTTAAAAAAAAGGAATAATACATCGTGACTTCGGAACAGGGGCTGGACTTAAAACATGGACAAAGGATAGGCTTATAACTACTTCATTTAAGAAGGAATTATTACAATACAGAAGAAATACTAGACACAAAAGCTTAAGTTATCAAACAAAGACCCAAAAATGTTTGAAGCAAGTAATATTAAGTTCACTCGGTAAGGAGACAGACACCAAAAGCACCATCTCATATTTTACCATTTTGTTAGTATTTAGACATTTTGAATGCCTAATAATCACAAGTAATTGCCTCAAGCCTCTAACAGAATAATAAAATTTCCTAGCAACCAACTGAATAACAAAGTTTACTTGAATAATAAATGTTCCATCTTTCACATCCATAACTTACAAATTATATAAACAGCAAAAGGGGAAGACTTTTTTTTTATAAAAGAAGAAAATCAATAAAAAGAAGAGAAAGATAACAACAAACAATTTGGAGGAAGGATATTGTTTAACGTAAAAGGAAAATACATACAATAGAGAGAAATACCAATGGAGCAAAGCTAAAACCACAATAATCCTAAATATAAACTAGTAGAGTACCATAGTCCAGAGTAAAGTCCATGGTATTAAATTAAGCATGGTTCCCTAAATAAATCTGCATATAAAGTATAGAACTCGTAATCTTACCTGGGACAGTACTCCATTTGTATATAAAGGTATGTTGATTCGAGTTGAATCTCATGTCCTAAGGCATCAGTGGTGCTGGCAGCTTTATAGCTGAAAGTAGAGCTCAGTGGAGTTGTTGAACCCCAAGCTGCATCACCATAAGAATCAACAACTCCAGTTTCAAACCACGCCTGGAAGTTTTACAATTATTTAAATCATTGTATAAGCCCAAATATTGTGGAAATCGAAAAATAAAATTTATATTTGCATATCTACTCATAGACTCTTCCTGTCTTCCGGAAACTGTTTCTCTCTTGGAATATAGTGAAGGCAGTATTCACTACAAGTTATTATATCCAGAAAACCAGGGTGGGTGTATTAATAAAATACTACAACAATAAATAGAAAAGGTTTAAATAATAAGCAAACTGGTGCATTAAATGAGAAATTTTGTACCTGATAATACCGAACAACGTGTTGGTGCTGCAAACGAGAAAGTGTTGCTACTTCCCTAATTTTCGCACAAGGGATTGTGGATAAACAAGTGAGAAGCAGCAATGGAAAGGGAATATACAGGAAAATGGAAGAAAAAGATAGGAAAAGGAACATAACTGGCCTTAGTCAAATAGTAACACTACTTTCAAAGAGGGTAAAGTTTCAAGGACAGGTATGGTTACTGCATTAAAATACTGTTCAATTACTGCAAAACTAATCATAAATTGTGGTGTGCAGGAGATGGATTAAAAATTGCACATGAACAACTAGATCAGGTAATACTTTCCAATGTTAAATTGTTAATCAACATGGTTGCAAAGACTATGGTTACTTAATACAACAACCAAGCCTTAATCTCACTGGGTCGGATTGGGTGGTTACTTAATCATTCACTAAAAATATTGACATTGGCGACAGAAATACGAATTAAAAGTGAAAGATTATCTTGCTGAGGCTACAACATGCTCTCTGCCTGGCTTATAAAAAATAGGTTTACCTCAATATTCTTTCAGGCATGCTTTTGTCCTTGAGGCGAATTTTCTTCACTGCATACTGCCTTCCATCGAGTTTATTTTTGCACAACACAACATGGCCAAAACCACCATGACCTGTTTCCGATGCAACATAAAACCTTTTATTAGAAAAATGAGAAAACTTTAGTTAATTACCAAATATAGTCAAAGAATTGAAAATTTATGTTTATGTAAGAAGGAGGGGTGAGCCTTGCCACAATGGTAAGGTTGCTTTCCTTATAACCTAGAGGTCGTGGGTTCAAATCCTGGAAACAGACTCTTCGCTTACGAGGATAAGGCTGTGTACGTCTAGCCTCCCAGACCCCATTAAGTGGGAGCCTCATGCACTAGCCCACCCTTATGTAAGAGGGAAGACTAAGAAAAATGTATGTTTACAAAAGCACTCTAAAATTGCAAGCCAAATTTCAGACGACCCAAAGTAAAGGAAAGAACGATGCAACAAAATCAGCAGTTATGACTAGCTTAATCTCTTCAAATAACTGCCTTATGTTTTCAAAGCAAGAAATCCACTTAAGGCATAGTTGGATGACAATCTAATTTCTAGCTAAGACATTTGCTTTGTACTTAAAAGCACAATCTCTAAAAGCATTGAAGTGAGCAAAACTTTTTGCATTCCATATATAGAAGAGCAATAAAGCAAAGGACTTGTGACCTGGTGGGAGCAAGACAACCTCTTCGCTTACGGGGGGGGGGGGGGGGGGGGGGGGGTTTATCTACCCCCTCGGACTCCACCAATCGGAGGCTAGTGCATTGGTGTCGCCCTTATATAAAAGAACACCAAGTCCAAATTACTAGAAAACATGCAGAGCTTAACTAACCATAAACTGCCAGACAGCAAACAGAAAGTTTAGGTTACACATTCATACTGCTGTCTAAAATGGTACTTCAGTTCATGGCAAGATCCAACCTCAAATAATCGACCCTATTGATAGGTTGTCTACGAGGAACATGACACAATAAAGGATGAATGGTTAAAATACAAACGGTCCAAGAGAACCACTGACAAGCTTGCCTAATTCCCACTATGCACAACAAAGTAATAATTAGTGGAAAGCGCAATCATAATAGGTTCCTGTTTAAATAAAAAGGTAATTCAGGCATGCTCTCAAACTTTGAGCCTTACAAATCTTTTCCAATTACTGAAACCTCAAAACAAAAAGAACAGGCAAGCAGGATCATCAGCCAAAAAAATCTCGACTATCACTTCACCATGGTATACATAAAGGATATTGATACATCAGAATTATACATATACATATATGCAACTCGAATAAATGAAGTTCCTTTACCAAGAGGCCGTATTTCTTCGAAGTCATTCAGGTATCGAGAACTATGTGGAACTGTATTTGAGCCACCAAAATCGGAAGAAGGCTTCCAAAATTGAGATACTCCTGATGAAGCCTAGACAAAAATAAATAAATAAATTAGTACTGAGAAAGAGAATATATGTATGTGATGAACGAATGGAATTACTAACCAGGTGTTTCTGGAAAAGACGATCAAAGGTTTTGTTGAAAATGGAAGGCGATTTAGATGCCATGTCATGTGCCCAGTCAGAAAGGAACTAGAAAATAACTCAAAAGGATTAAGATCACTGTCAAGCAGACATTATCAAAAAATTAAAATAATAACATTTTTCTTGTTAAAGGAGTAATCTTTGTTGTACCCCTAAATTGTAAAGCTCTGTTGCAACTTGTGGCAAAGATTCAGACAGTGTTCCTTTAGAAGCACAAGAAAGACGAAGCAGGTGAACCTAATGCAAAAGGTAGCAAAACCTAATTATTTCTGCGCAAAATTCTCATCCAACGATGTGGTAAGATAAATTTGAGTTTTACCATCATTAGATCCTTTTCAACTGTTTGAGATGCTTGGTGATGAGTCAAGGAGGCAGTTGATGAAGACTCACTTGCATACATATCTTCGTTATCTTCTGTTGCATAATCATCACCAATAGAATCTTGCAGGGGCATAGATATAAAATAAAGGAGTTTAAATAGACAAATATCTCAAACAGATACAAGCCAATTACAATACCAATAAAAGCACAATAGGATTTTTTAAAAATTCAATGAAACATGAACAATTTGTCACCCATTCAATCAATGGAGGCACATTGCAAAAGTGTCATGGAATTTCATGATAAATATCAATATCCATCATGCGATATCTATATCACGTTACGTAGAACAAACCGAGACCTCTTTAATGAACAAGAAGAGCCTAAAAATCCAGATAAGGTGCGGGTTAAAACTGATAAAAGACGCTACGTAAGTCTCTTCTGACCATGACTGTAAAATAGGCCGTTAACAGATCATGACACAGGATGGCATAAGCAGACATAATGTTAAGTTTTCATTCAGCTATAAAATTACCATTTTGTTTGTTTTAAACTCTTGTTTATAGTGTGATGATTTCTAGCATCAAATTCAGATCCACCCAACAAATAAACTTTTATGAACTGTAAATTACACATTCAACATTCGTCATCTATTAAAATCCAACATTCCAGTATATTAAATCTTTACGTAAACTTCCATCAAAAGTATGTAGCATCCACCCAAATTTCTCAACTTTTTTCTTCAGAATCAATGACCATAATCATAACTCTTTTCTAGCAGGTGACCAAGTTAACAAAAACACAAAATTCATTGGAAGACTTTTCAATTTTAGCAATTAACAACATAACCTGGCCTGCTAAACACTGGCCTTAGCAATGAATGTTTGTAAAAATCATTTCCTTAATGGAGACAATGATGTAAAACAGTAGAAGCCTAGAAGGTATAGGAACAAAAGAGCAATATATTAAAAGCAAACAAATACACGGACAGTTCATTGAAGCATATCACGTCCTTACATTACCTCTATCTCACCTTCATTGTCGTTCTCTACTAAATCCTCTACCAGATGTCTACTTGAATTAGTCAAGGATGTGCTGTTGTTGTCATCTTCACTAACTTCTCCAACGGTATCTAATTTGGCAGGGAGTTCTTGCAGTATTGACAGCTTTTCCTTACTACCAGATTTCTTTTCCCAGGCCTCAAGACTGCGTTTAGAGGCATCTAACTTAGAGGGAGGAAGGGGAGAAATTTTTCCAGGAGATTCGTCGATTCCAAAACCCCAATTCCATGACTCTCCATAGCCACTAAAAAGGTCTATAAAACCATAAACAAAAGATCTATTCCTATTTGAAGATGCAATATCCTTGAGTAACAATTCTTCATTGCCTTCATTAGCTGAGTGCAAAACCTTCTATAAATGAGGACAGAAAATATTATCATCCATTGAAGAAGCAATAAATATAACAGGCACTTAGCATCAATAAAGTCAGACATGGTAACGAAAGAACATCAACACTGACTTGTTGAATCTTACTATTATTTTGTTAAAAATAACATGTACCAAACTGTCAGTGTTTTTTTCAGTTATCATAAAAAGACTAGAGTGCATAATAAAAAGGGAATGAATAAGATGGTAGTTGAAGAGAAAAATAAGCTCACAGAATCAGTTGATTTGGCAATAGGCTGGATTCCAGATAGAAATTCTTGAGCTGCCTCAACCAAATTAAAGATCATGACTCGTCCCTCCCTAGCGTTCAAATTAGCCTGAAAAACAGTGGAACGCAACGTAAATACATTTGATTCATTGATATGAAGACTAAATAGAAATGTTTAGCAGTTAGAAAGGTAAGAGAAGAAAAGATGACCTGATCAAGGAGAAGAGACAAAAGTTGATCAGCATGAGATTGAGATAAGCCATTCTCAGGAGTAATATGAAGCTTAGGGCACTTGAAAGGATAACCAGGTAAGAACCTATCATTATTCATCATATATTCATTATTCATTATTCATACATTGATTACTACAAATATATAGAGATACCTGACAAGAAGAAGAGCAGAAACATGAGAATCGTAAAAACCCATATCGTGAAAGTAAGGTCTGAGCTTAATAGCAATTTGAGATCCACTAACTATGTTGCAGTCATCTTCAAAAATAGCGCATCTAATAAATACAACAGATTCAAATCAATTATATAGAAAATGAATGAATAGAAATAGAAAATTGAGAATTGAGAATTGAGAATTGAGAATGAATACAAAGCAGTAATCTCTTCGGAAAGATCATTATCATCATGAACGGTGAATGGAGAAACATAATCATTGGATTTTGAAGGAGTTCTTCCGCTACTCCTCCCTCCTCCTTTCTTCTTCTTTTTCTTTCCCATTTCTAATTATTCACACTTCTATCTCTTTACTTTCATCAACTTATGAATGTTATTGTTGTTTTTTTCTTAACTAGTTGAGAGTTGGGTAAAGATTGCTTTCTATAAACTTTGAACTTTTAAATATTTTAATTTCATATGACATTTTTAATATCATATTTGTATATGTCGGATAACAATGTTAATATTAGATTTGAAATACGTGAGATGACTCACGTGTCAAATCCGTCAGCAACGTCACTAACGTGTCAATTCGTCAGCTATATTAATATTTAACACGTAAGCCCTAAATATTAATCTAATTATATATTTTTTGAACCCAAACCCATTAAAAATTTGATGAATGTGGATGGGTTAATTTTTGAACGACTATAAACTCAATTATATATAATATAATATCATTTTAGATAAAATATTATCAAATGATATATATTGTTAATCATTTATATTATGTATATATGATGATATGATGTGATAAAATATTATACATGTTATAACAATAAATCATCTATACAAGGGTGTTCTAAATAATTAACAAGGAGAATAGATTCTTATTCACATACATAAAAATTATATAGAAACAAGAAAACTCTTATATTATTTTTTGTAATAAGATTATTCCAATTACAATATTCATAAGAACTGGAAAACATAAATAGTGTTCACGAGTCAAATTTTGATATTTTGGTTTTTTTGAGAATTTAGTGAGCTCTTACACTATTAGACAAACTGTTTATTGGTTAAAATGTACTATATATTTTGGGTAAAGAAAATATCATTATCATGTACACAATTGAATAGACATATACAAACATGTTAATAAGAGACCATGAGTCTAATTATGTTTATCGTTTACCCGTAAATATATTAGTATTTATTTTAGCATCTAGCTACATTGTCTTATTATTTAGCTCCATATTTTTTATTTATCTAATTTTATATTATAAACTAGTACATATATAAATATAAATAAAAGTTACATAAACCAATTTTAAGGTAATAGATACTTTATAAAACTATTATTACATTCATGTAACTAGTTATGAGCCAGTGCATTTGTGTTGACTAATTTTTTAATTAATTTCATTTTAAACCCATGAAACTCAGACAGTTACAAAGGATTGTGTTTTTGTCTCCCAGATATGAAGACTACACCATCAGCATACATGACATATTCTGAAAATTGAGACACACAGTGGGTGAGAGAGGTGTATCTAGCCTCACCCAAATCTAGCCAATCACAATCCAGTATTGTATTGCTTTTGATGAGAGTTCTTCACTCTTCACAAGTCCCACCCCACATATTCCTTATCTCCCACCAAAACCAAAACCAAAACCAAAACTAAGCAAAGTCTCCTTCATACAATACAATACAATGCAACATATCATACACATATTCTAAAGGCTTCACCTTTTCCCAAACATTTCTCCTTCTTTGTTTTGAGCACAGAAAATGGCAACCAATTCTGTCCATTCCATTCAACAACAACATTCTCTCATCAAACCCCACCATCCTTCTCACACCACTCTTTCTTCTTCACTCTTCCTCAAACCTACCACCACAAACAACAAACTCACTCTTACTTCTTCTTATTCCTATTCTTCCAACTCCTATGTTACTTTCTCTCTATCTCAAACAACTTCCTCTACCACTACCCCATCAACCTCTCAAACTACCATCTCATATGACCTACTCACTCAGCACCTCTCATCCAAAAACTACCAACTAGCTGATGAAGAGACAAGACGCCTCCTCATAGTCCTTGCTGGTGAGGCAGCTCAAAAGAGTGGCTATGTTTTCTTCTCACAGGTACAATTCATCTCAGAAACTGACCTCAAAATCATTGATCAACTGTGGAGGGAGCACAGTGATAACAAGTTTGGTTACAGTGTCCAGAAGAAAATATTTGAGAAGGTTAATGGGGACTTCACCAAGTTCTTCATCAAGGTTGGTTGGATGAAGAAGCTTGACACTGAGATGGAGCAATACAACTACAAATCTTTTCCCACTGAGTTCATTTGGGAGCTCAATGATGACACCCCAGAGGGTCATTTGCCATTGACTAATGCCCTCAGAGGCACACAGCTGCTATATAACATTTTTAACCATCCAGCTTTTGATGCAGTCAAAGAAGAACAAGCTGAAGTTGCAGTTGAGAACAAGGATAAGAGTTCGCCTTCATCATCAAGCCCATTGGCTAAGGGGATCTTCAAAACAGACTATAGCTTCTGATTTCACTCAATGCAAAGTGTGCACACAATGCAAGTTGGGTTTTAAATTTTACTTATATACAGTGATTGCTAATTTTCTATTAATCTTTCTTACTTTGTGTTTTATTTTATTTACCAATGTGCTTCTATATCCTTCTTTGGAGCTTATATGTCTTTACTAACTGCGTTTTACACATTCTTAAACCCATGTTTATTAGTTGGTTGTCTTTTGCCATAACTCATAAGTTGTGAACTGGTAAAGATGTTATGTAAATCCTTGTACACATAATGGACAAATAGTAGAGCATGTCTTGTTCTTTCAGCCAGTTTCTGTCAGCAAAAATGACAATTCGGTTGCCACTTGCAACAAAACCCTACTGAATAGACAAATTTTTTACTACTGCACATCTCCAACCAGATACTTTAAGACATACAAGGATAAGAAGTGGAAGCATCATTTTATTGGTGAATTACACTATAGATTCAATAGAATAGTTAGGACTTAGGACCATATTGCTACAGTTACTACTTTTTATGAATTGCTTATAGCTTTACTAAATGAAATCCTACCACTTGTTTGAAAGAAAGGAATGTCAAAAAGGAAACGCTTGGTAATTTGAAGTTAATAAAAACAAGAGAAAGAAGAGTCATTCCCTTATACTCACAGGGCAACATTTTGTCTACTTCTTCCCTTGTTATCCATTCAGATATGAGGAAAGTAACATGTCTTTCCATTTGCAATATTCCCTTTCCCTTCTATCTCTATATACCATTCTCTCTAAAGCTTTAGTATGTAGCCTAAAATACTCTTCTGTTCCAAACTTTGAAAGGAATGACTAATTAACAACATTTTACAGCATAAAGGTCAATAGATGATACTTAGAATTTCGAAGGGTTGATGATTCATGTGAACTACCTCCTTTGTTGGCAACATGAAAACATGAGTTGCTCCCTTCCCTTGTGAGCAAAAAATCTAGTAAATGAGTTCAGATGCACAAAAAACAAAGTTTGGAAAACAACACATGGATTAGATACTTTCAACCTCTAGAAAATTAGTCACCCGGCTCAGCATCACAAAAGAACACACCACAGTTGACCTTGGTTCCACATAGTGCCTTTTCTTTTCCATCACATACAGATAAAAGAAGCTTTAGTTTGACATCACATGCTGACAAAATTCAACAATGTTAAAGGGACCGAGACGAGTTACCAGGCAACCACACTAAGCACAAGGACAGAGTCTCCTTGTATGCTGATGTGAACCATCACAAGAAAGAATAGATTGTGTCTGACTGTATAAACATGATCCAGGATTCTGAAAACAACGCAAAGTAGATTTTGATTATTAATGTCCTGAACTTGTTTTCCTTGACATTAGTTTCATCAGTTTTGCAAAAGCTCAAAACTAACTGAGCATTTCAGTCATGCTAATTTAAGATCTTTTAAATTGCATGCTCTTATTAACAAGATTTCTACAACACTTGAAGGTACAGATCCTTTAATATCCGTATATTAACAGTTATTCAAAGGCGATTAATCTTAGGTAGATTGCAGGATGACTGCTTAATAAGCTTTAACTTGATTTAATATAGGATAATAAGATGTGGGAGAATATATAAAATTCAAAGCATTTCCATTTTCCAGCCCATTACTACTGCAGTGGCATTGGAAGAGAAGATGAAAAAAGCAACAAGCCACTAGACCAACTGGACACCACCTCCAGGCTCCAACGTGTATTTTTGGAATTAAAACCACCAATTCAGTGGTTCAGTCAGGGTGTGATACATGAAAGCAACAGTAATTTTTAAGAGCTGCTCTGCAGCATGGGGCAAACAGGTGAATTTAAATGAAATTCTCAGTTTTAGAGGACCCATCAAATATCCATTTTGATAAAAGTAAGCATTCTATGACACCATATTATCTTAATCTAATTTATATAGTAAAAATATTATGTATCATTTAACTACTATTCATCAGTTTCTGGAATTTAAATTGTTTCCTAATTATTAAGACTTAAAGCATAAGATGCCGATTACCATATGCTTTGGAGCGTCATGAACAACTTCAGCGGGTTGATCTGGTCCTACACTGGCCAGGCAAGCTCCTTTGCAGTTCATGTATTTTTGAATACTGCCGAAGTAATCATCAATTAATAAGATCAGTGCATTAAAAGAAAAAAATAACAAATATACATGCTGTGGTATGTAACTAGGTACGTTATATCACTAAGCACCAATAAAAGGATTCTATATTACTTTTCCGAAGGACAAGCAAAAGGAGGTAATCTAAAAGTCTGTAAATGTGCCTAGTATAGATGAAAACCAAGCAAATCTATAATTGAGATATATCATCAATTGAATTGAAAACAAGAATTTAATGTATCGCTTACATGTCACAATGATTAAGCACCGAAAGTTTATTTGGGACACATGATTGTCCTCTTGACTTGCAAGCCAGATCACATGATTCACCTTGCCTGACAAATATTAGATAAAAGTTCAACTGTTACGCAACAGAAATAAATTGGAAACTTTAACCACGAGTCCTCGATGAAAAGAAGCAATCTGAGTATAACTTACCTGCCAAGAACAACATTGATGCCATTCAATCTTGTCTCTTGGAGAATAGTATCTGTCCCTGCTTCAATACATGGGAAACCCCAGAATTAATCTAAGTAGCTATAAAAAGGATAGGTTCAGAACATACTCGTCACAAAAGACCAACACCCTTCCATAATAAGAACATGCTTGTAACATATGCATCTGAAAATCTCTGCTATATGTATTAGTTATTCAGATTTCTCCCTTTAATTTAATGGTATCAAACTATCAATCAGTGGGGGATCCCTTGAACTATACATAGCTGGAGCTTACTAGACTACAGAGTAGAATATTATTCTAAATGGATGCTAGCCATCAATATTACTTCACCGATTTACTTCTGTCTAGGCAAAACCTGTGTACTATGATTTTTTTTTTTGTTGGATGTTGATAAAACTGTATGCTAGTATTACTAGGCTAGCACCACAAACTGATTAAGCATTAGAGTCTGAACCTTGGTGGCCAAATAAGGGATCAGGAACTCAACACAATTACGAGGCACTAAGTATTTATTTCCTCATAACTTACTGGAGGAATTTGATGGTAGAGAAAAGCAGTGATGGAAGTCACTAAGATAAGCATTTTCATGAACCTGAAACATCAGAACTCGTTGTAAATATTAAACAGAGAAAATATGAAGATATTAAACCCCAACCTATCTCCATTTCTCTTCATTAGGCCTGTTTCAAGGTAAGCAAGAGAGCATGTTCATGGTGGTATGTTGCTATTCTCACATCTAGCTTCCTATTACAATTGCATATGCCTGAAATAATAACTACTATGCGACTCCATTTTCACATGTCTACAAAAACAAGTTACACAAGGTAAAGTCATGCTGTAGGACGATATAAAGCACCAAAAGAATATGATCTGAATAAATTGGTGTGCTGATTGTGAGATAAAAGTACATGATAACAAAGTGGATTATTTCCTCATAAATGCCTAGACCAAGACTAAAATACAAAAGCTTCCAAATCAAGACTGAAAAGAACATAAGCTAACACAAAAAAGGCTGCAATGAATTAGAATAAGCAATCTTTCCTACGTGAAGAGAATATGTTACTTATAAAGTATAACTGTATAAGAAGATTTTTTAAACAAAGTATACTCACTACACTCTCGGAACTATGACGGCATCTCCCAGCACAGTAGTCAAAAACACTTGCATAAGTCCCTGCCATAAATTGAATGCTACATGTTTTAGAATGATCAAAAACCAACTTTTGGCTTCATATTTATATTACTCTTACATGCATAGGAGTTCTGTAGTCAACACACTACACACATCATTTTTTACGATTATCATCATCAAAGCCTTCTATTTCACACACAATATTAATCATGAAGTGAGAGGCTATAAATAAACACAAGTTGAAAACCTCATAAAATTGCAAGGTAATAAGATATGAAGTTTACTTGCGGTAGATGGTTTCGCAATCTTCAGCTTCAGCACTTGTTCCTTACTTGTCTGTTTAATTAAAGCAATGTTCAATCAGATACTGGTTATTCACAGAAAGAGTAAAATATAAAATAGGATGCAAGAGAAGTGAATAGATTATATACATGGGCAGGGTTGAGGCAGCAAGAAACACAATATTCATAAGAGTTGCAACAGCGTGAAAGAACATTGCATCCACTGCAAATACAAATACAAATACAAGTCAAGTAAATATTCGACAAATAGAAATAAACATGAACATTTAAATTGAGTATGGAGTTAGTGAAATAACTGACTGGCAAGAGAATCTGTGGGAGGATTGAGGGCAGCACCGAGATTGTGAATTAACAGATAGGGCATTACATACATAACCTACACAAATTCAAAATAAATAGTGATAATAATAAAATGGGAGAATAATAAGAGAGTGATTTAGCATGTAGAAATCAATTACCATTGTGATCAGAAAGAAAGTATCGACCTTGAACAGTGGTGTTGCAAATATGAAATTGAAAACCAATATTGTTCCTGATAGCAAAACTGAATGTAGATGATAAATGAAATAAGGTAGATAGAATCAACCAACTTTCCATTATTATGTTCGATCCCTCTTCCAATTCCTACAACCTTCTTCTTTCTTCAACTCACCCAACCATACCCTTTATTTCATCAATTTCTCTATTTCCATATCCACACATATTATTATATTTCTTCCTTCCCTCAATTATAACTATTTATTTCTACTGTTCAAATTTGTTAAATGTATTTAAAAAGTTTAAGGTATAAAATATTTTGCAGTTCAGAGTTAGTATGGATATAAACCATTCAATGTAATCAATGCAAGACTATTTTACATTATTAGGTGATCAATTTGTATTAAAAGTTATAATGTAATATTCATTCTTTAATGTTATAAATAGTTATACACCCAATGTATAATGTGTTTGCATTATTAAGAGTAATTAGGATAGTGTCATCATTCCTCAACTCTGTCCTATCCAATAAAAAAATGGAAATGAAAAGTCAGAGGAATATATATTTTTAGTGAACAGTTATATGAATTTTTTAAATAGCGTGACACAATGTTATTGACTAAAACAAGATTGTGGACACCATTTTGAGACATGTGATCTCATCCAGATAATCAGTGATAATGGAACTTAAATCCATATTTCCATTTTTTTTTGTGGGTAGTAGAGGCAAGACACAAGATAATCAGAGAGATAAAGTGAAAGAGGTCAATTGAAAAGGTGATGAGAGAGATAAAAGGAAATAATATATCTTTTAAATTAAAATATTATGGTTTATTAAATGAAATAGATGGTAGATTGTGTAATTTAATTTAGATATAAAGTGATTCGTTTTTGTAAAATTATATTTATGAGTTACTTTTCAGATGAGAATAAATGGAAGATGAATATTTAGAAAACATAAAATGTATTTGTGGGAAAATTCCTAACCAATTAATAATTGAAAATAATAAATAAATAAAAAATATGAAGATTTTTCAAGTGAGGATCTCCAAAACTATATTTTCCATCATTATAGCTTGATATCAAATTATAATGATGTAATTTTATTAGGTTATAACTCCATAAGATAAATATGAACATCATCAAATGCATTTGGGTGCACCATGCCACATTAATTTCAAAAATATCTTTTGATCTCAAAAGAATAATATCACAATGATCATAATTTTCATCACAACAACCACAATCGTGATAATGTCACTCTAGCTTAAAATATTGGCCCTTGGCTATTCAATTCCTATGAAATAAGGATCAAATCAGATGAAGGATGGGGCATGCAAACCATATTTTGTTTTTAGTTAATTATTCCTCACCATAATTTATTACTATCTCAACTTTCAACTTAAGTAATAATGCAAAATAATAAATTACATTAATACATTCGGAAATTTAATGAAATTGCATAATTTGTTTACTTAGATAAACCACACTTGTTTGTATATATACACAACGCTCATCACCTCTCTACCAAAATATAAGTGTGATATTTTGTACAGAATATAATTAAGATAAATTTATGATGACTCATATATTATTTATTTGAATTAGTCTCCACAATATACTATCTTTTGTTTAACTTAATTATATAGATAACTATTTTTGTTTAAAATATTACACTTATTTATTATGCAACGGTCTTCACTGTAATATACATATATAAATTAGGAGTAAATATATTAGATAAATAAATAATTTATGTAATTTCAGTAAAACAAAAAAGGATTAAATGTACTGAAAACAAAATTATATGATAAAAACATTTTTCACTCATGACACACATAAAATATTTTTTTACAAACTAATAAGTGAAGAAGCAATTTGGTTGGTAAAAGTAGGAAATAAATGTTAGTGAGTGAGTTTAAGGCTGAATAAGTAAACAAATTTAATATTTGCTTTCGGTCAAAGACTATTCTCTATAAAAAAAAGAAGGTGAGTGAGTCAAAAAGTGAGACACAAAAGAAAAGAACTTTCCCTTTTCATAATCCAATCATATTCCAGAACGTTGGGGCTTTTCGGTGCTGCAATTATTACACTGATATGATAATATTAGAAAAAAGTCAATAAATAAAATTAATCAATTATAGATATTAACTTTTGACACATCATTACATTTGTTTAGCAAACAAAAAGTACAGACATATATATTAAAAAGGAATAAGTGATTATTATTTTTAATTCATTATCATTGATTGTCATAATGGGATGACAGGTTGAAAGATAATAATTTAGGGTTTAATAATTGTAAATAATTAACAACATTTTACAGTGACACATGTTCTAATTTTGATCCTGAGTTAGTTGCAGAGTCTTTATATATTTGTTTGTGAAATTCAGTGTTAGACTATAGTGCATATCTCATTCCCATTTCCTGAAGAGGTAGAAATTTTCTTGTAACTGTATTCAATGTTTAGTTTGGTAAACTTGTTTAATAGCTGAAATTTGATTTTGATGGAATTATTTGATTTCAGGTTTGTGAATGGGGGTTATGACAAGGAAGGTTGTGACACCAGTTTGGGATAATTTATGCTGCATTTGTCCTTCTTTGCAACCAAGTTCAAGAAAACCTGTCAAACGTTATAACAAGTTGATTTCTGATATTTTCCCACGTAATCAGGTTCCATCACTTGTTTAATTATGCAAATTATAGGAGTTAGTTCATGGATAATTTTAATGTTTTCGAGTTAGTTTTACGAATGATGCATTAGGGAATTGAGATATGTGTGGAGACGAGTTGAAGAAACCCAGTAATGAGAGTAGATCGGATTGATGATAATGTAATCGCTAGAGGTAGAGTTCATCTAATGTGCATCATGGTTGTTGTGTTTGGCAGGAGGCTGATTTTAATGATAGAAAAATAGGGAAGCTATGTGATTATGCTTCTAAGAATCCACTGCGAGTTCCCAAGGTATTATTATTCTTCCATGATTTTAATTTCATTTAATTTTCTTAGTAGTCCATGGTCCAATGGTGTCATATTGTCATGTAATAAAGACATTATGACATGGTGGAGAGAGTTTAGATAATAATTGTCTCTGTCCATATCTGAAGTTATCATTGTGGGGGAGTAAATGGTAGTGTTCTGCATTTAAGTTTTTTCTGGTATTTTATATTTGCAGATTACTGTTAAATTGGAGCAAAGATGTTACAAGGATTTGCGTTATGGAATATTTGGTTCTGTGAATGTTGTCATGTACATATACAAGAAATTCTTATCATCCTGTAAGGAGCAGATGTAAGTTCAATGGCATATATGCAGATTGTCATCATTCTGAAAAATTCATTCCGATTCTGAATGAGTACTCTAAATTTCCCAGAAGAACATTGAAGTATTTAAAGTTAGTTCTGCATTTGTAAAATTTTATCTTGAAACCTTTTCATCCTGATATACAATCGAACGAGAAACCATTTCTTTTAAATTATACTTCTATCATAAAAAGCGATTCAGTGCATGAGGCTTTCACCTAGTGGGATATGATGATGATAGATGTACACAAGCTTACTCTCGCAAGCGAAGACACTATTTCCAGATCTTCTACTTCCATAATAAGTCATTGAATTGTTTACTTGGATGTTAAATGTTATTATTTACATTTTACAATCATCTAGGCAGTGAGCTGAATATCCTACAACTTTGTTAAATACATTTTTAGGAGTACAAAATAGAAAAAAAAGGTGTAAAATGTGATGTCATTTAAAACTATTTTTTAACATGATTTTGGATATTTTATACTTTGAGGCCTTATTAGACAGTGTCAAAGTTTGTTCTTGTTCAATGCATTTGTGGTTCATTTGATTTCTACTGTT
This sequence comes from Lupinus albus, assembly GCA_009771035.1. NCBI lineage: Eukaryota > Viridiplantae > Streptophyta > Magnoliopsida > Fabales > Fabaceae > Lupinus > Lupinus albus. The sequence continues at coordinate 1,622,145 of CM019999.1, forward strand.
AGATTGCCACTTCTTTTTATTTCATATATGTGATGATATTGAAAGGATACCTTTTATTCTTGCAGGCCACTATTTGCCAGTAGTTTATTAGGGATCATTCAGACTCTTTTTGAACAAACTCGAGCAGATGAAATCAGGATCTTAGGCTGCAGCACACTTTCTGATTTTATTAATTGTCAGGTATTTGGTTAATAAACTTTCTGACTTATTACAGTTAACATCACTGTGGGGTTGACCTCTGGATTTTGTGTAGTAAGACTTAAAGAGATCTATCAGCTCTTTAAAGAAGATGACTTAAATTTAACGTTGTAGTCTCTCATTAAAAGTTGACGACGGTGGTAAAAGTGGATACCTCCTGAGCACAAAAACCACGATTCCCCTCGTGGGGTGGCTTATTGGTGCTAACTGCATTTCAACTCTTGCTACTTGCTATATATTGCATTTCGTAGATCATGTATAGCATTTTGTCATTTTTTAATTTAATGGAATAAGTTGTGATCCTGACTTTTTTGAGGTCAAAATAGACAGATGGTACATACATGTTCAACTTGGAGGGTTTTATCCCTAAGCTATGTCAATTGGCTCAAGAAGTGGGTGAAGATGAACGTGCTCTGCGTCTCCGTTCAGCTGGACTACAAGCTCTATCGTATATGGTACTGCTCCCATCCCTTGTTCATTTATTCCTTCTTCTGGGAATTGCTTGTACATTCCTAAAGGTTTGCATAAGTAGGGTTTCTCTTTTCCATATTGATCATATACACAATAGACTGCAGCGAGAACAATGTGAATTAGGAGATATGGATGACCTTTTGGTCCTTAGCAGTTTTAGTGATTACTGTTTATGTTAAATGGTAATTTATAAAAATTTAAGCCTTAGAAGGCTTAGGAGCTCTGATTTTGTTTAAATCGTTTTAACTGGTTTTTGGTTACCTTATTCTTACAATGTTATCCTTTTGTCAATTTCTTTTCAAGGTCACTTGCAACTTCTCTTTTTGATACCTTTTGCTCTTCCCCTATATTTTCTGTGGCTAGGTACGTTTCATGGGTGAGCACTCACATCTTTCCATGTATATCAATGAAGTGAGTATTATCTCCATAATTTTACCTTTTTAGTTATTGTTCAATGATACATGCAGTGGTATACAGGAAATGATGCTTTTATCATTGAGGTTTAGGTTGTTATTTTTTTATTCAAACTTTGAACCAAAACTTGTGCATTGAAATTTGAGGTTAGCTTGCACTTGTAGCAATACAGTTTTTTCATCAATCTAATTCCTTACTTTCTTGTTTGGATGGGTGGGTTCTGAAACAGATTATATCAGTGACTTTGGAGAATTTCACGAATATCCGACCTAACTACAACACTGTGAAGGAAGATAAAATGAATTCCGAGTCCCTGGACCTGTTAGTAGAGGGATTTCCTAAAGAAGAGGACTGCCCTCATTCTTTACCAGATATCAATAAGAAGGATCCTTTTTTGCTGAAAGTTGTGACAGGAACTGAGATGGACTCCATGTTGTATGCTTTCTCTCACTCTTCTCCCTCACCATTTATTATGAAACCTACATTCATGACTGAGACTGCCCTTATGCCAAAACTGTTGCAGGGATGCTGCTAAAGATCCTACGTATTGGTCAAAGGTTTGCTTGTATAATATGGTCAATTTGCCAAGGGGAGCTATAACTCTTCGGCGTGTCCTTGAACCTCTTTTTCATAATTTTGATACTGAAAATCAATGGTCTTTGGAAAAAGGAGTTGCATGTCGTGTTTTGACTTATGCACAATCTCTTTTAGTAGAATCAGGTAGCCTTGGAACGTTCAGTGATATAATTATCCTTAGAAAATATGTTTTCTCCAATTTTATGTGTATTAATTGTCACTTTATTGCACACTAGGAGATAACTCCCATCTTATGCTGTCCATTTTGGTCAAGCACCTGGATCATAAGAGTGTTGTCAAACAGCCTATCCTTCAGATTAATATTATTAACACCACAACACAACTTGCACAAAATATGAAGCAACAGGCTTCAGTTGCATTAGTTGGTGCAATATTTGACCTCATTAACCATTTAAGGAGGTGCCTGAAAAATTCATCTGAAGCTTCCCACATTGGGAGTGATGGGTATAAGTTGAATACCGAACTTCAGTCTGCGTTAGAAGTGTGTATATTACAACTTGCAAACAAGGTATGTCATACGTGTAACTTTTGTATATATTTCAAACCTTAAGGTGCTACAGTTATAACATTTTGAAATAACAGGTTGGGGATGTAGGACCTATTCTTGATTTGATGGCTGTGGTGTTAGAGAATACCTTGACTCCCAACATGACAGCAAGGGCAACAATGTTTGCTGTTTATCAAACTGCAAAATTAATCACCTCCATTCCTAATGTATCATATCACAAGAAGGCAAGTTTCTCACTTTGACTGTATACGGGCCTTTCTACATGCTCAGCTCTAGTAAAACACTAAAATTTTGGTCTATCGTTTAAACCTTTCCAGGCTTTCCCTGATGCCTTGTTTCATCAACTTCTTTTGGGAATGGCTCATCCTGACCAAGAAACGCGAACTGGGGCACATCGTGTCTTCTCTACAGTGCTTATGCCATCTCATTTTTCTTCCGGGTTAGACCAGAAAACAAAGATAGAAGGGAAGGTACCAAATAAAAGCTTCTCCGTTCAGCATGAGAGCATTTTAGGATCAGAACACATGAATGGGAAACCCGTGGAAGAAAAGGCAATAACAGGAGGTGGTGGAAAATATGCAGTTCATCCATATCGTGGTTACACCTTTTCTGGTGCTCTAACTGATGGAAAAAATGTATGAAATTTTTACTATCATTCTTAACTGTCTTAGTAGACATTTAACTTATTAATACCCATTAGTTTGAAATTTTTTATTTTTCCTAAGTGAGGGTGCCTTAGATATTATTATTGTGGCAGTTTCTTATCAATACTGCATGTCTTAACTTTTCAGGAACTAAGTTCTTTTCGGTTAAGTAGTCACCAAGTGAGTCTCTTGCTTTCTTCAATCTGGGTTCAGGCAACATCTGCGGAAAATGGCCCTGCAAATTTTGAGGCAATAGCTCACACATATAGCATTGCTTTATTGTTTACTCGTTCTAAGGTGAGATTGGTTCAAAGCCAATGCCATGATTGGTTGATTAGATATATAACCTGTAAAGACAGTACATAATGCCTTTGTTCATTTTTATACATTTGTTAATCAACAACTAAGCCTTTATCCTACTATATGGGTTGGCAAAAAAATATGCACCAGCCGGGAATTGAACCCAGGGCACTATTCTACCACTAGACCACTGGTGCTTTGGTTTTACCTTTGTTAATAGGCAAAGACAATTATACTATAATTGTCTATGCTTGTTAATTGTTGGTAGTAGGTTTAAATTAAAATTGTTAATTCCCAGGTCAACTATTGCTGGGGTCACTTGTACTACTATCTTTTATTCATGCATGAGTTACAATAAAGCAGCATACCTTCCTTTATTATGAGTGTAATATGAACTCTTTTATGGAATTGATTCTAAACATATTTGTGTGTATTATCGGACTGTAAATTTTACCAGGGTTGCATTCATCTAGGTTATCCTTGAATGAGGACAGCAAGAAACGAGTATGTCAATTTGGTGAGATTGTCACCAGCATTTAGTGGTAGTGGCTACTGGCCAGTATTTTGACAGTTTAAATTAAAAAAATTAAAAATGGAAAAAGAAAACATATTTCCTGATTTCTTTTATTAACCCTGATAGCTTTTAAAACCAAAATCTTATATAATTTATTTATCTAAGTCCATGATAATGTAAATTGGTTTCCACAGACATCAAGTTACAAGGCTTTAGCAAGATGTCTCCAACTGGCATTCTCCCTTAGGAGTATCTCTTTGGACCAAGAAGGTATGTTGAAAATACAAGCGGTCATTTATCTCGTCATCTTTACTTGTGGCCTTTCTTTCTCCATTTCTTTTTCACATCAACTTGGTTTGGAAGTATTATCCATTGTCTATTTTAAGGTTCAACTTTTTTTATGAGTAAGCCTAAAACCACAGGTATTTGATTTTATGGAGCTTAAGCACCTCATTCCATCTTCCTTAGCAATTGCAAATTCTTCTACACAATGCATTTTATAATTTATTCGAACTTCATCCTTTTAGTTTATCAATACTGTAGATTATTTGTTTTGATAAAGAAACTTTTTTAGAGCGTGTGGCTCTAAACATTGTCACCTTTCAACAATTTCATGCGGATTAGTTTGTAACCATTTGCAAATTTGTTGTTGTACTTTCTTTTACTTTTGAAAACAAATGCAAATCCACATACTTGATTTACAGAGTTTCTAGACTTGGCATTCTAAAATGTTTTTGTTTATCTATACATGTTGTAAAAGTTTTGTCGTGGCTGAAACTTCTTGAGATCAACTATTTTTGTTAGTTGGAACTCCTGAATTTTCTAATATGTTTATCTCTACATGCCTGTTAAAGGAGGTCTACAACCATCTCAGATGAGGTCTCTTTTTACCTTGGCATCGTACATGCTTATATTATGTGCTAGGGCAGGCAATTTCCCTGAGCTAATACCAAAAGTCAAAGCATCTCTTATGGAGAAAATGGTTGGTTTCTTCTGGTCACCTCGTTTTGATCTCCATTCCATGTCCTCCTTATTCAGCTTACTTTTAAAATTTGTGTCCTATTATCTTTCATAAAATATTTTTTTGCTAAACTAATTAAAGTCATAAATCCACAGGTAGATCCTTCTCTTGAATTGGTTGATGACGTCAGGCTGCAGGCTGTTTATTTAGAATCAGAGAAGATAATTTATGGATTTCGGGAAGACGATGCTGCAGCTAGGAAGTCACTTTCAGCAGTAGAGTTGGATGACAACCAGTTGAAAGAGACTGTAATATTGTACTTCCAGACTAAATTTTCAAAATTATCAGAGGTGATATAAATTAATTTATCTTTTGCTTAGGTTTAAGATGACTTAGCTAGGGATTGGTCGAAACTGTATAATGGCACAACTAATTTTTAAGTTTTTCATTGGTTAGGAACACTAGCCAGTCAAAAAATCGTATTGAAGTTTTGCTTAAATGGTGAATATTGTGCTCAATTAAGTATAAAATTGTTGAATTGTCTTTTCAGAAGTGGAGATGTTAATATCATACTGCTTTTGGCTCAAGGATAGAATAACCACTTGTTTTCCCTGCTCCAGCTTCCTACCATAAATTATGAAGGTGGCACTATCTCACCAAGGGAGCAAGTTACATAAGTCATCAGTAGTTTAACATGGGAATATGTTGTTTCATCCCATATTGAAAAGCGTATGCATTGGGTTTGTTTGGGCTGACAAAGAATATGGTTATTTTCTATTTAGGAATAATTGAATTTAAGAAGCTAATTGGTTGCTTTTGGTTCAAGATTCTGCATTAGAATTTGTGTTCCAGTGGCACATGCACACTGTTGTTCTGTAAACTATCTATTCAACCAATATTTTCCTTATGGAAAAAGATAACTGCAAATGTTACATTAGGTTTCTTTAGAATCTGGAATATTAAAAAGTTGGGATGGAGTTGCTTGCAAAGGAACATGTGAGCAATGTGTAAGTTTAATTAACATGACTTATTCCTTACCAGGATGAGTTGTCAAGCATAAAGGAACAACTTGTACAAGGGTTTTCCCCTGATGATGCATATCCATTGGGACCTCCATTGTTTATGGAGACACCACGACTGTGTTCTCCACTTGCTCAGACTGAGTTCCCAGATTTTGCTGAGGTATGATTCTTCAAAATTGCACCTGCATTTAAGTTGTTCTTGAAAACTTTTCTGTGTTGCTCTACTAGTTTTGTTTGTTTTTCAGGTCGAGTTTCCAGTAGCTTTGATGGATGAAGAAAGTGGGCTTGAATCTAGTGGACGTCAGTCAGAATGCAAATTACCACCATCGGCCACTGTCAATGATCTTGACATTCTAAGTGTTAATCAACTCTTGGAATCGGTAAAAACAAATATGGTTTTCTTCTTAGTTCTGGATGATCGGTTATGTCATTGTATTTTAACTAAGTTTTCCGTACTTCTTTTGGAGAGTGGATATCTTGTTTCTTATATTAAAGATGTTACGGGGGATTATTGTATGGACAGGTTTTGGAAATGGCACGGCAAGTGGCAAGTTTCCCCATTTCCTCAAATCCTGTACCCTATGATCAAATGAAGAACCAGTGCGAGGCACTTGTAACAGGGAAACAACAGAAGTTGTCAGTTCTTCACAGTTTCAAGCACCCGCAGGAGACTAAGGCTATAGTTCTTTCAAGTGCAATAAGAGTTTCTCCTAAGGTTTGTATACTTACCATAAAAGTTTGGGTTTCATTAAAATCAACCTATATCATGAAAGATCATTTTTTCTTCAAGATCTATTTGTCATTCAATTGGTTAACACTTATATGTTTGGTAGCTTGGAAATTTACCGTTTACCAAATTATTATTTTCATAGCTTGAAGTTTACTCTTCATTGTTTATCAAATTATCATTATTGAATATTACAACAACAAAAAAAGAACAAATGAAAGTCCCCCACAGATTTAAGGTATTTGTCATAACATAGTCAGATTTTTTTTTTGCTTATATGATTACCCTTGCCTTCTGCATTATCTGGACCTACTGATGATATTCCCAGCCTCTTAGTGTCTTTTAAATTTTAGTGACCACTTTTGTTATAAAAAAGAAAGTACTTGCTTAAATGATGTATTTGGAGAGGGAATGAAGATTGTTTATAAAGTATACCAATCACATAACAAAAGTCATGCTCTATTTCATCATGTTCTGTCATGCCTACAAACACTACCATATAATTCGATTTAAGGAGAGGTCATTGAACCCAAGTGTCACACCTTAACTTGGTGCATAACAATCAGGCCCGAAATACTGGCCAAGCATAGAGTGTAGTTGTTTGCTGATAGTGAAAGATTATTAATTGTTTGCTACTGTGGCATTGTGTAGATACAGGAGTATAGAGAAGATGATCTGAAGTTAGTGAGCCAGGAGCAATATCAATTTGGCCTCTATTCTTATGACTGTGGACAGCAACAACATTCTTTGAGACTACCACCTTGCAGCCCCTATGATAAATTCTTGAAAGCAGCTAAATGCTAATGGAACTAAGTTGCCTCATGTATGTGTATGTGTGTGCATATAACTATCTATATAGTGATGAACCCTCAACCCTCTCTTTTCCATGTTTTCTTTTGTTGGTTGTCTCCCAGTATCATTGGTAAAGACACTGATATTTGGTTCTAAGGCTTTGTTGTTTTGTTTTTTATAAGATTAGCTCATAAGCTATCTTAAGAATGATAAGTGCAAAATAAAATAAGTCAATGACTTATAAGTCATTCTCAAAATGAACTAATAAGTGACCTCATGAACTTACAAATTTTCTTGCCAAACACAACCAACTAACTTATTTTTATTAGATAAGTTTGTTGACTGACTTATAATTCACTTAGTCAACAATAATCATATATTGCTCATGTCATTCATAGTTGTTTGAAATTTGCTTAGTATAGGTGAATATTAGGAGTGGTCTTTGAATTTGACTTGACTTTTATCATTGACACCATAAGCAAAAAGAAATGAATTCAAATTTGTAGGTGATTGAACTAATAATGAACAATTGTCTTCTCTCATACTTTTGTTCTGAGGGAAGATAATGATTGAGCAGATTAACGTTTAGCTGATTGGAGTTTTTCATCATAAGGCTATGGCTTCCATATAGTCACTCAGCCTTCAACTTGCTAGGCTGGTAACTGATATATGATATGTATGGGCTTCTAGTTATTTCTCCTTTTACTTGCTAGGCTGGTAACATTTTTCTTGGCTTATTGCCCCTTTATTGCAAAATAAATAAATATAAGTATCATGCCAATTTAAGTCTTAATCAGTGTGATAACAGGACCGGATCGGACGTTCCGACCGGTTCGATCGCTGACCGGACTTAAAAACGGCTCCGTTTTGTAGCCTTAATCGAATGAGTAGTTAGATCGCTTACCGGAGAAATTCCGGTTCGATCGTGCTAAACCCGGTTAAACCGGAATAACCAGGGCAAAAAACTGAAAGGTTCACTTAAAATTTAAAAAAAATGGAATATTACTCTAATGTTTTGTTTTATTTCGGTCCAAAAAATATAGAGATATGTTACTTCAATATAGTTATATAAAATTATTAATTATATAAAATTTTACATTTATATATAATTATATATTTATAAATAAAAAATATTAATTATATTTAAAATCATCCGATTCGACCGGACGGTTTAACTGTTTAAACCAATTAGACCTAATACGGAAGCTCTTTCGGCTTGACGTCCGACTCAGGTTTCACAACATTGGTCTTAATGTTATTAAATAGGGTAAGGTACATGAATTGAAAAATGTTATAATATTCTACGATAAATCATATTCATTAATAAATCATTTATCTATAAAAAAAATTGATTGTTTCCCTATGAATTTTCTTGTCATCCATTCGAAAATTAGATTAACATCCATTTAATTTAATTTCTTTGGAAATAAATAAATGTAAATATTAAAGTATCCATCTACACCCAACATAATGGAACTAAGTTCATATGATGATTCCTTCGAAAATGTTTTGTTCAAATGACAAAACTCATTTGGTCATCTCTAACTAACGCCTAGAAAATCATTGTTATACACCATTTTTTAAATATTAATGTTTTTTCTTCCTTTTCAACACAAACTAATATAAATCATCAAATAACTTATTTCACGTTAAAAATATAATATTATACATTATCAATTTAAATATTTATATACAGTCATTATACCATTCATCATTCATATGTATTAATATTTTAAATAGTCGATAATGATTAAATATAAATGATAGATAATACAGTAATAATATATAAAATTCATACGTTAGTGTATACATTTTTTTTCCTAAAAATATATTTATTAATCAAATAATTTTTTAAAGTGATATGTACAAGTATATAAATTAGCTGCCTATGTTGTTAAATTATTTTTACTTGAATAACATAAGGTGGAAGTTACCTACTTACCCACTACCCCCACTATGAAAAACCGTGTGCTTAATTTATGGCAGTTACAAACATTATTTTGTAATAATATCCCAATACCTTCTATAAACTTTAGGTAATGCAACCTCACCAATTTTGTATTAGCCTACTAAAGTACAAAATGTGGATCGATGTGACGCTAGTGATTAGTGAATGATTACTTTTTGAAAAATATACATTTAATTTTTAATATGTAAATACTATTTAATAAGAATTGTCCACGATAAAATTGAAAAAGAATATAATTTGTTGTAAAAAAGATTGGGCCTTGTCTTGAAAATGGAGTGTATGGGTCGGGTCTATTAACGGATATAAATCCGGGTTTGTAGAGCGTAATAGTAGTACAAAAAGCATTGGGCGGTTTGCAGAATGAAGAAACAAGAGGAACCAAAAACAAAGCCATTATAAAGAATTCAAGAAGAAGAAAAACAAGATGAGTGTGACAAAAACTCTTGCCCTATGAAACTCAAAACGACGCGTTTCATCACCATCTTCATTATACCTTTCTTCTTTCTCTGCAATCTTCTCTCAAACCCTAACCTCCTCATTCTTCATGCATTCTCCGCGATCAGGTTTCTAATCACTCTTTTCTTTATTTTCATACAAACTACGCTTATTTTTTTTCTTCTTCCATTCTTGTGCACTTGACATACGTTCTCTTTTGATATTTTTTTCTTTTTGCCCCCACAGCATGTTTTTTACTATGCTTTTTTGACTGAAATTGACTGATTAGTGTTTTTATTCACTGATTTTGGGTTCTGAAGTGGATTTTTTATTTACGCTTCTGGTTTCTGTGCCTTTCTTTTTTATTAGTATATTTTATGATAAATGTGATTTTCTAGGTTAGCAAACATTCCCTGTTGATGATATGATATATTGATATTATATGATAAATCTTTTTATGTTTGATTTCATGTTTAGCAACCTAGTGAAGCGTTTTGTATTCAGACAGAAGACGACGACTTTGGTTCTATCCCTTTTAGCGAAGCCAAATGTTTATTTTTCAATCTTATGTGCCAAATACAAAATGGAATACATATGTTGTGTTTCACCTAGTTCTGATGCGTCTACCAAACCCTACTAAGTGATCTTAAACATGCATTGATTTTTGCTAAGTTCCATAGAACATCAAAACAACATATTTGTTATACAAGTATTTGAAATTCTACTCATTATTCCTTTAAGTGGTATAAGTTTAGAAAGGTTCAACATGAACATGCAATGAAGTTCTTTAGTTCTTCAATAAAATAGAAAATGTTGAAGAACAACTTTGCTGTTGTTATTTCTTATGTAGTTAAGCATGAGCTTGCTGTAAACCACAAGATACAGTGTTTTTTGTTTAACTTATGATATTTTTCTGCACTGCTGTGCATCTTATAAAAAATTAAGTGCTGTAGACTCTGTTGATTTCTGCAGGTGTAGCTGCTGATTGTGATATGTTGTTTGTGTAATTTTTTTGGTCACAAAAGTTAGCACTGTTTCATGTATCCAAAACGGTCTAGCCAAGATGGCCCTGGTTCAGGGAAGGTGCGCACAAGTGATAGGATCAGGACTCGGCCAAACATTTATGGTCGACCATTCTCGTACTACAACTCCAATATTAGGCGCACCAGGAAAAGCAAGACTAAGACAAGGACAGCAGCTTCACAGATTGCCAAGATGTTGCGTCCAGGGAACCACAGAGCGCAAGATTCAAATACTAATGTAAGAGTTTACATTTCAGCTAAGCTCAAGAAGCATAGTTTATTATAAGGATGTTATTTTATTGTTTAAATTGCATGGGTTTTGTATATGGATCACTCAAATTTTCAGGCATTACATTGATTGCTGATGCCACCTAGTGAAGAAGGATTGTCTGTTGTTAATTTATGGATTATATGAATTACCATGGAATTATTAATGACACTTGTAATTCATCAATGCCTGTTTTTTTATTTATTTATATGTATTGTTTTTATCCTAGAAAGCCTCCTTGCTTGCGAGGGTAAGGCGACATACATTTATCCACCTAGACCCACTAGATGGGAGCCTTGTGCACATTTGGCCGTTGTTGCTTAGTGATCACGAGTTCAAATCCTGGAAATCGCCTTTCCGTTTGCGGGGTAAGGTTGTTTACATCTACCCTCTCCAGACCGCACTAGGTTGGAGTCTCGTGCAGTGGACTGTCCTTTTTTTTATATATCTTGTTTTGATCGTTTAATCTTCATTTTACATTCCATTTATTATTGTCATCATTAAAAATTAAGCATTTGATCCAATTGTGAAATAATTACATCTTAAAGTGCTTCTATTTCTGTTCTTTTCCTGCCTTGGTATTGGCTTTCATTTTTGCATTGAGTTCCTATTTATCATTTTTATACTTAGCTAGGTTTTCATATTTCTTTGAACTCTACCTTTTCTTTGAAATTGAAACTCTAATGGAAGAGGATATGCTGAAAGTGATTTTTTATTTGGCAGCTTTTATTCTTTCCTTTGTTCTTTGTTTGCCTGTTGGCTGTGATCTTTGGATCTTTCTCATTTACATGTATATCCTTCTTGCATTTTGTTGATTCACACTTTTTTCACAGCCCTTCAATTAGAAAAAAAACTCTACAATTTGATTGATCTCTCCCCAGCAGAATAAGTTGTCATTGTTTCTGTGTATTTGTACTGAAAAGAACTTAATTGAAAGATGAACTGATTTGTTTCTTTAATCAGAACAGCGGATATGAATAATTAGTTGAGTATTTTTTATTACCATAGTTTTGAAAAGGTTCCCTCATCTTTCTGATGGAAAATGCATGTGTTTTGCATATTAAAAATGATCTGTGTATTTATTATGGTCATGTGGATAAATTGTTAAGTTATAGAAGTTGTTTGACATGTAGGAAATATTGTATGCATCAGTTTTTTTTCCTCTGATTTTTTGTTGTCCTATGTTGACATATTTGGCTGGTGCAACAAATTCTTTTTGATGATTTGGTATAGTTTATTGAAAGCCTGCACAGAGAAATGATGGATTTTACATATTTTCCTTGCTTATTTATTTTAGTCATTGTTTATGATTACACCATTTTCTGACATTGGTCAGACTAGTAATTCCTTAGTTTATCATATGAAATAATTTAAATCCCCGGGTTTTGTTATCTGGGTTTCTACTCGCAGTCTGGCTCTACCATCCTTCGTCGTTCAACCAGGAAGAGAATGATTAACAAACACCTTGAAGATTTCACTGACAGCTCTGGACCCGAGGATGATGACTTAATGGTGAGGTTTTATATACTCTATAAAATATTGGGTGATAAGCTTGAGTTCTATGTATTTGGGATGAAAGTATGTAACTATGTCTATGTTTCAGAGACCCCAATATCGAACATTAAGAAACCGGGTTAGAAATAGTGTCACCCGGGATGGTTTGATGTCTACGAAGCACAAAAGAACAGTGCAGACTAAACCAGAACCACGACGTGAAGGCCTACGACCTCGCCGTTCCAGGGCTGCTGCAAGAGAACAATTGATTTTAGAATCAGATGATGAGCAAGACCTTTCAGAAGACAAGGGTGAACAAGATGAATCCGAAAATGGAAATGATGTTGAAGAAAATGATGCAGATGATGGTCAAAATGAGATTGAAGGGGATGGTGAGGGAGAAGATGGTGAGGATGAAGGTGATGAGGATGGTGATGATGAAGAGGGTGAAGAAGAGCAAGATGGAAGAAGGCGCTATGATCTTCGAAATCGTGCAGATGTCCGCAGGTTTTCTATGGAGGAGGGGAAGGCCCGACCGAGATCCCCTCGAAGAGTGTTACATCAAGGTATGGGAACCAAGGTCAGCAGGGATGTTAGGAAGGGTTCAACACGAGTTCATAAGCGTCACCGCTTAGCAAGGCCTGAAGATTCGGATGACTCTCTTCTTGTGGATGAGCTGGATCAAGGCCCTGCTATTCCATGGGGTCGTAGTGGTAGCAGATCTGGTCCTCCTTTGGCTTTTGGGGGCTTAGACATGCATGGATCAACATCTTGGGGATTAAATCTTGCTGCATCAGGTTGGGGTCATCAGGGTGATTCTTTTGCTACTCTGACATCTGGAATTCAGACTGCAGGACCAAGCTCTAAAGGAGGGGCAGATATTCAACCCTTACAGGTTGATGACAGTGTCAGTTTTTCTGATATAGGCGGGCTCTCTGAATATGTTGATGCTTTAAAGGAAATGGTTTTCTTTCCATTACTATATCCAGATTTCTTTGCAAGTTATCACATTACTCCTCCTAGGGGGGTGTTATTATGTGGCCCCCCTGGGACTGGGAAAACATTAATTGCAAGAGCTTTGGCTTGTGCCGCTTCTAAAGCTGGTCAGAAGGTTAGTTTTTACATGCGCAAAGGAGCAGATGTGCTAAGCAAGTGGGTTGGTGAGGCTGAAAGACAATTGAAACTACTCTTTGAAGAAGCTCAAAGAAATCAACCTTCTATTATTTTTTTTGATGAAATAGATGGACTTGCACCTGTGAGGTCTAGCAAGCAGGAGCAAATCCACAATTCCATTGTGTCCACTTTGCTTGCTTTGATGGATGGTCTTGATTCTCGTGGACAAGTTGTTTTAATTGGAGCTACCAACAGGATCGATGCTATTGACGGAGCCTTAAGACGCCCTGGTAGATTTGATCGTGAATTCAACTTTTCCTTGCCTGGTTGTGAGGCACGTGCTGAAATATTAGATATACATACTCGTAAGTGGATGCATCCTCCTTCAAAGGATCTGAAAAAGGAACTTGCAGCTAGTTGTGTAGGTTATTGTGGTGCTGACCTAAAGGCTCTCTGTACAGAAGCTGCCATTCGTGCTTTTCGTCAAAAATATCCTCAGGTTTATACAAGTGATGACAAATTTCTCATAGATGTTGATTCAGTTAGAGTACATAAGTATCATTTTATTGAAGCAATGTCTACAATTACTCCTGCTGCACATCGGGGAGCTATTGTTCACTCTAGGCCATTGTCTCTAGTTGTTCAACCATGTCTTCAGAGGCATCTAGAGAAAGCCATGAATATTATATCTGATATTTTCCCTTCAGCTACTCTTGCATCAGAGTTGACCAAACTTTCAATGCTTTCTTATGGATCTGCAATTCCACTTGTCTATCGGCCTAGGCTTCTACTTTGCGGTGGTGAAGGTACTGGACTGGTAATTATCTTGGAACCTTCTAATATCAATGGATTTTTTTCATTACAAATGAAAACTGAATATACTTACTGCTCTAGTTTAACAGGATCATCTGGGGCCTGCGGTCTTGCATGAACTGGAAAAATTTCCTGTACATTCATTAGGACTTCCTTCTCTTCTGGCGGATCCCAGTGCAAAGACACCGGAGGAGGCATTGGTGCACATATTTGGTGAAGCTCGAAGAACAACACCATCAATTCTCTATTTACCACAGTTTGATGTTTGGTGGGAAACTGTGAGTGCATGTTGTAGTTATCTGTGAATGTGTGCTAAATGAATTGTTCTGCATGCCCAAAATTTATACATCAGTCAATCGGGTTTCTGATATTGTATTTTTCTGTCAATTTTGATTGGTTTGACAATTATGCAGGCTCATGAACAGCTCAGAGCTGTTCTCCTGACTTTACTAGAAGAATTGCCATCTGACTTACCTATCCTACTACTTGGGACATCCTCAGTTGCACTTGCGGAACTTGAGGAAATACCACCTTCAGTTTTCCCTCATCGATCAGTGTACGTTTTACCTAATTTAGAGAAACTCGCTGATTTATGTTCCAAGGCAACAGGAATTTCTCTTTAGATGTACACTTGGTTTTTTCTAAATGAGTGGGCTTTGTATGGTGGAATTCACAAGTGATCAACAAGATATGTTATTTTTAATAGAAAAAGGAAGTTTCTAAGTTTGCTTATGCAGAGCAAGTGTCTGCAGAATCTTTTTTGGTTCAAGTTCCCTGTTTTTTTTTTATAGTTTATTCAATATGGGTTCAAATCTTGGAAACAGTCTCTCAACTTGTGGGGGCAAGGTTGCGTACAACCACCTTCCTTAGATCCCACTAGGTGGGAGCCTTGTGCATAGGGGCCACCCTTTTATGATAATTTCTTCATGAGTAGACCAGAAGTTTCCTTCAAATAAATTCTCATACATCTACACTACCATTAGCTGATTGTGTTTCAGATGACAGTGATAGGTAAAAATCTCATGGTATTGCAAATGCTAATGGTTTCTTTTGTTGTTTATTCCCACAAATATTTGAGTAAATGCGGGTTCAAATGCTAATGCTGAAATTTTCTAAGAATCTTGGTTGATTATTCTTTAATTCTGATGTTCGTCATTTGTTTGCAATTATTTGCTCACCCTCTATTTCTTCTTTGAATAGATATCAAGTGATCTTGCCATCAACCAAAGATAGGACTTTGTTTTTTGATCGTATGATAGAAGCTGTTGTGTCAGTCCTGCTAGAGGGATTGAGCAAGAAATCCCAGGATACAGGATGCATTCCAGAACTTCCCAAGGCACCAAAATTAGCTAGTGGTCCAAAGGTATCTGAGCTAAAAGCGAAGGTGGAGGCTGAACAACATGCACTTCGAAGATTGCGAATGTGCCTTAGAGATGTTTGCAACCGGTATGTCATCCTATGCAAAATGAACAATTGTTGGCTTCACTTGGCGCATTGACAGCTTTGCTTAAGTGCATGCTGCCTCTATCCCTCAATGTTTTGTGCCCTTATTGCAGGATTTTGTATGACAAGCGATTTAATGCCTTCCATTATCCAGTCTCAGATGAAGATGCACCTAATTATCGCTTGATTATACAAAACCCAATGGACATGGCTACCGTGCTGCAGCATGTTGACAATGGTCACTATATTACAAGTGCAGCATTCCTTCAGGACATTGATCTTATTGTTTCCAATGCTAAGGCATGTTTCCTTCGCCTTAGTTTTTTATATTTTTGGTTAGGTTGGGTCTGTTCCAATATCTATTGTTTTGACAATTGAAAATGTATGATCATTCCATGACTATGTAGTAGGTATGGTTAGTGCTGATCTAAATTGGTTGAAAATGCTTTATACAGTGCTTTCAATATTTAAAACTTATACATGCTTGTTCTTTCTTGTCCTCAACTCAGGCTTACAATGGAGATGACTACAATGGCGCTAGGATTGTCAGTAGAGCTTGTGAGCTGCGCGATGCGGTGCATGGACTTTCTTTTTCTTGAATTTTATTTTATGTTGGGTATTTTAGATGTTGCCTGTTATCTGAAAAAGATTCCTCAATCCTGCTCTTGTTACCTTCTCAGGTGCATGGGATGCTGTCACAGATGGATCCAGCACTGGTAGCATACTGTGATAAGATTGCTAGCCAAGGTGGCCCAGCTAATTTGCCTGATGAATTAAGGGATTCTACATTCCCTGCTACTCCTGTTGTACAGCTAGGTACTGCTACTAGAATGAGTGCTCGACTTCGCAATGTCCAACCAGATGTTAATGTGGACCGGAGTTATGAAGCATTGAAGCGGACTAAAAAGAACAGTGATGTTGTACAAGCAGGTATGATGTCCTTTGCAATGCAATATGTGTATGTTCATTCTCAACGTAATACAGTTGTAATGCAAATGATTTCTTCAAGTGTCATTGATACATAAGTGATTATTTTTTGCTCTCATCATTCTTAAACATTTGAAAGTTTTCCTATTTTAAGAAAAGCGATAACAGTAGATGGAAGTTGGTGAATATTTTAACCTGCATTGTTCTTTGTCATAAGGCATGGGTGAAGCATGTATAAAAATTCAAGTCTTTGCTCGTCGTGCCCTTGATTGTACATGCATAGATTATACTTATAAACACAATGCAGTCTTTGCTTGTCATGCACTTGATTTTATATGCATAGATAATGCTCTTATAAAAACAATGGTACCAGTGTTGCTTAATTTCCACTGTTCAAATTCTTGTTCACTTTTTATGCCTTTACCTTGAAATTCCTTCTTTAAATGCTGATTTTAAAGTTGCAAAATCGGGTTTTAATGGCAGAAGATAAGTCACAAGAAGATTCTGTACTGTTAAAGTCTGCGGATGAGCACCAGGCTAATAACATAGATTCTGAAAGGATTGAACCTGTGTTAGTTGATGGAAATTCGCATGGAATTTGTACAAGTAGCCAATCTGATGGTGGCAACCTTGAAGATGTCATAATGCAAGATGTTGAATTTTCAAGGCAAGTGGATTGTGTGAAGGAGCTTTTTGTTAAGAATAGTGAGAATCACAACATTCCACAACTTGAAAGGCTCTACATGAGAGTTATGAAGGGCGTGTTTGAAGTCAAAGGTAAGGGAAAGAGTGGTGATCTTAAGCATTTGGTGTTGGGGTTTTTGTTGAAATTTGTAGAGGATGATGCAAATTTCTGACTGACGGGTGTGGTTTACCTTTCCCTATCTCAATGATTAACAAAAAGGAAAGATTTTACTGTAAAGTCGGGATTTTTTCAAATTTTAATGCTATTTATTTGATTGAGTACAAGCTCTCCTTATCCCTCCCCTTTCCTAATTTAAAAATGTGTATATTCTGAGAGTAATTGTAGGATTACATATTAGGCTTAAATGTCCATGGCCACATGATAAAGCTTAAATGTAGCATGAGCTTGAAAACGTAGAGAATGCCATAACTTGTAATTGATCTCAACCATTAGCACACCCTATTTTATACACATATTTAACTCTTGTTCCAAATACACCCTTTATCTCTATCAACCTTTTTTTGGGAAGTGAAAATCAACACTAATTCAGAGTTAATAAGATAGTAGTAGTAAATAACTAAACCAAGTTAAATGTTTCTGGTAATAGTAAGCACTAATTAGAGAGTTCAGTGTGAGCAAAGTAATCAATTCACATATACTACGCTAATAAGATTGTTTGATAAATCAATGTTTGACATACACATGTATGTTTGTTGTCCAATACTTCAGTAAGAACACAAGGGAAGCATGCTTTACCATGCTTCCAACATTACTGATCCGGCTTTGCTATATTTCTCAAGTTTGTCAACATTTGAGCAGCAGCAGATTCTCTTGCTTCACGAGGAGCGAAACACACATTACCCCGACAACAACACTCAAACTCCACTCCTTTAACAGTTACATCGGCATGGATTCCACCTTCAAAATATAGACATTCACATTTACATATTACAATTCATTTCAAGGATTAATGCCGCTAAAGGATTCAACATCAAAACAAGACAGTTTTACCATCTTTTTTAATTAATTGAAAAGTTGGCAGGACCCAATTGTTTGCATGGCATACACTATCTAGTTCCTGCAAGATATTAACATTGTGCTAAGTACTTGTTTTCAATGAAGACAATGGGAATGGTAGCCATGTACTGTTAATTAATATGGCATGTTACAATATATATGTGAAGATAACGGATTACAGAGCAAGGTTGGTAACTCATATGATCTAAGTTGCTTTACAGAGATGTATACAGCGCAAATTGTTAAAGGTTAACCGAGTATCAATGTTATAGTAGGAATGTCTCTGCTAGAAACATGTGATCCTCTGTGAACAGCACTGCATAGAATTATAAGGCATCATATCTGTGGTAAAACATTTTATCCTCTTTTATACTCAAATGGCTGTAATTAAATGATGGTTTTACTGCACAACACTTTCAAATATCAAACACATATCTCTTAGATATGGTAAATAACACAACAAAATCATTTTTTAAGGTTAAGCATAATCATAAAAAGTTTAAATGTAAAAACAACTGAGTAAATAGAACATTTCTTGCCTGACATGGATTTTGCATGATAAAGACAGCCTCTGACAATTTGTTCCTCTTAGTAAATGGAGGTAATAAGCCCTGATGTCCAACCATTCTTTCTTGATTCTTTGCCGATATATCGTTACAGCCTTCTATAATGGATTCTATCTTTAATTCAAAGTGATCTTCCCCATCTACTTTTGTAAGAAGACAAAACCAGAATCAATGGATGCTCGTATATCACTCGGACAAAAGACTAAATGGCAAAGGAATATTTCAGAGTTTATACAAAGTCAATAGTTGTTACAGGCTCTATATGCCAAGTAGCAAAAAGTCACCAAGACTGTACATTATAGGATTAAAAAGATGACAAACAACAGTGCAAGATAAACATAGTAACATACCAGTTAACATTCTCTGAATTGTTTTATCACACATAACAATCTTATCCTCTATCTCACGCTGCTGAAGAGCCTGCACAAAGAAACTAAGTCTAAGATAAATGCAAACCAAGTTTTAAGCATTCAAAATATAGTCGAAAGCTAATCCTTAAAATTTACGAAAAGCAGAAAAGTAGCCTCAACTAAGGGAGCAGTCAATGGGTGAAAGTGACAGACTGCCATTTTAATTATCCTTGACTTCTGGCATGAACCAACTCTTCCAAAAGCTTAGATGTTAGAAGTCATATAATTAATTTTTCATATCGAACACACCTCCTCACGTAAGAACCCCTCGGGCTTGAAGCGTGAACAATACACAGGCTCATCTGCTTTGTGCTGAAACAGCTTATTAGAAGAATGGGAGTGACAAATATTAAACCCGAGACTGCTAGGTCATATACGCTTTGACAACATGTCAATAACCAACTCTTCCAAAAACCTAAGCTTTTAAGTGAAGGCACATGAATGATATTGTATATTTAACAGGTCCAACTACAGTTCGCTTTAACAATAGAAAAACGTTTAGCACAAAGACATGGAAGCATGTATGTTGTGAACTATGTGCTTCACATTATTTTTCATGTAACATTTTATGTTAGCTAACCGAAGTTTTTTGGTAATAAGCGAAGTTATTGTGCATACAGCATGCATATGTGAAGCTACTGATACATAAACATGTTCATATTTTCTATGATGCCAAGTATATATGTTCTAGGTGTCTATGCAAAGCTACAGAGAATGAATATATAAGTATAAACATTATTCTCACTAGAAAAAGAAATGAAAAAGTTTTACCAGCTCATTCCTCTTTCGCATAAGAGTGGAGAGAGCAGCTTCTGATAATAACTTTCCCTTAGAATCTAAAAGAACTTGTAGTTTCTCGACATCTGATGAGGTATTGTGCCTTTTGGTACAACTTCTGTCATAAGGAGCAACATTTTTCGACCCACCCACAGGGACAAGCTTTGTTGTATCAACCTTCTCACCCTGCAAGCCAATGACATTCAGCTAGATGAGGTGCAACTCATTTAGACTCGTAATTATGGTGAGATAATAACCATTGGAATACATCTCATTTTGGATACATATAAAAAGGATTTTTTAATAATTTGAAGTATAGGAAACATATTGCACAATTTAAATAGTATAACTAGTTCATGTGTTGATATTGTTTAGGGATCCCTAAACACAGATTTCAACCTCAGACCTGAATTTTCTGGTATGACAGGCAGACTGGTACCTGATTCAACTCGCAACATATTCAAAACATTCCACGACTATTCCGAAAATGCAACTAAGAAAACACAACTTAGTTACATTGTGGAGGAGAAAATAAACTAATGAATGAAGGATAGCAGTTGAATTGATTAGATGATCCGAAATTAAATGGTTATGGACAAAAATTACTTCACAGGTAAATTGGTTGCTATCTAGATATTTCATGTATCTGCCAAAATAGTATTCCTGAAAGAGCCAAAATAAGGTACGCATACATTTATATGATATGGATACCTCAAATTTTGCAATATTTTTGTATCTAGGATTGTCATATAGTATACACAATAGGTTTTCTAAAAGAGCACAAACCTGATGATAATTGACGGAAAGGGGTTTGGGTGATGGTGGCTGGTAGGATTGATGTGCCTCATTCCGGCCTGCACAAGTGTAGTTGGTTGAAAGAACCAGGCTTGTGCTCATCTGATTCAGAACAACAACAGAGAAGGAAAAAGCGAGAAGGATATGAGTTCATATTGTTAAAACTAGTCCGGGATATTTTTGCCAAAAGAAATCTGAACAACTTCTCATTGAAAAAGATCATTTTTCAGAAGCAGAAAAAGCTAGGTAGAAAAAATGCACAGCTATAGCTTTATAAGTGCTTTGTTTTTTTGTATTTGACAAAAAGCTCATCAAAACAGACAAATACAAAAAAAGTACCTTTTAAATAGAAAAAGCACATCCAACCATGCTCTAATAATGAAATCAATAAAGTAAATACTTAGTTGAATATATAAATTTCAAACCTTCACAGCACTTGTAGAACCATTTGAGTAATATTGCACATTTGGAGTGTTTTTATCTTGATCTTCACCGGGTTGTTCGGTATTGGGAATATAATGGCATTTTTCTTTCGTTGGAGATTTTAAAATTGAGGATCTGTCCAAATCTATATCACGGCGGTCATTAATATGATCAGGCAGTCCAAGCGTAAACCTTCCATTGTTCTCTTTTTGCTTCAACGATTCAATATTGTAACCACTTGGCTTACTACCAAGAGCAATAAATGTGTCCTCATTTTCATATGATTGTGTTACTTCAGGACTGTCCATTATATTTTTCTGTGTTGCCCATGAATGTTGAACACTACTTGAAAATGCCTCTCTGCCGCGATAGAGTTTATTACAAAAAATAGTCAGCCTCTTGATATGGAGATAATTGGCAAAGAAAACAAAATGAAAATGAATAATAACTACAGAAAAACAGTGAACTTGAGTTAAGAAGCATACATGATAAGCATAAACAAAATGGCATCACTTATGGAGTATAGGATGCAAAATAATGCCAAATAAAACAAAATCAAGTTCTAAAAAAATGGAGAACTACACCAACCTAGAAATCCACTCGGAAATTATTTCAGAATATGGTAGAACATGGAAGTAATCAACAACTGGAGTGATCATCCAAGTACCACAACTCTTCTTGACCAAAGGACCCCGCAAGCTATGCAAAGAGAGAAGACATTAAATGTTATTCAGAAGCTTATGCAAAATATATTAACAATGAGTTTTACTTCTGTAACAATCATTTGACAGCCAAGGGACAAAATATATGAGGATTAAATCCAGAACACAACTACCACTTCAAGAGCAATATATTGTGCACCTCTACCTACTGCAAACATCATTCTTCTATGTCCTGTCACATACACTCTTATCTTAAGATTATAACATCCTTGTGAACTAATAGCTATAAAGTAACTAAACTAGTTAATTCTCGGAGATTTTATATGCTAGTTAATAACTTGAGTCATAAGTTAAATGGCATTATGTATAGTTGAGTGTAGTATGAAAACAGGTGTATTTGACTTTGAAACGATAGAGAGAAGATGACTCCAGTTGAGTGTCGGAAAGCAAAAATCAGAACTTTCCTATCAATGGAAAAGCTAGTGAAAGAATTACCATTTCCCCTTGATATTTGAGCCATCATCTAATGGAAAAAGAATGGCAATTAAAACAAACCTTTCAATTAAATCTTTTATAGGAACTTGAATAACCTTCTGATGGATCAACTGGGAGCATTGCATTATATAAAAGCGAGAAGCTGCCTTTTCTTTGCTATGAGAATACACAGTGTAGCTTTCCAAAAGTGTAACATCAGTGTTATTGATACCTATATGCAGAACAAGAATCATATTAACTATTTGTGTATTAGAAACCACCCTATTAAAACTAAAAACAAGAGATAATAATATATTAACTAACAGCAGCAAATCAGATGTGAGTTTTTTAGTAATGTTTTTAATAGAACAAAGAAGATAAAAAAAGTATTGGCAGAATAATAACATCAAAATACATAGAAAGAGCAAGCCTAGGCATACAGCATGATGCATGTACTGTTTCGTCTTGTCATGTCCACAATTCGACACTATCGCTTAATTGAATAAAGTGGAAAATGGAAGAACTTTGTAAATAAGAGTGTCACTTGATATGTGATGCCAATTTATACATAAGCAGCAACAAAGTAAACTATATCATTCGTTAACAATAGCAATGGCAATACTTCTGCAGAATAAGCAAATCACCTGTGGCTTCCTTTACAGCAGAGTAACCAACTTGCAGAAATTCAGAATCATCAGCATTTAATTCATCTTTTGTAGGCCTTCTAATGACTCTTTTCTTTATGTATGTATTTTCCGTTCTTGGTGTAACTTCAGAACTTCGGCTGGAAGTGTCAAGAGCTTTTTCAACAACACCCCACACCCCATTAGTGATAGAACCAAACAACAAAAAGCAGCACTCCTTTGTACTGTTGATTAAGAGGACAGCGACTTTCGAAATGGGCCACCCCTCTATGTTAGGCACTTTTTTTGATGCATCTAGACATTTACATATATCACATGAGTCGATAATCATTTTTTCTGTTAATGATAGCTGCTTCTCCCCATCAGTGAGATCTGTTTCATTTATTTCTTGCATGAATGACATATACGATAATAAAGGTGGCCGCATAACCACGACCAACTTGCAGAATTCATTAAATGGCAAATATGCTAGCTCTGGATGCTGTTTTCTGTGGTAGTAGTTGTACAGTAAGACAACAGAACGCACCTAACACCAATAACCCAAAAAACAGAAAAATTAGTAACTAGAAAGTATGATACCCTCTAAATGTATTCCTATAAATGTAAGTTTAATGGTATTAAAAATTGATTTTTTAAAATGATTTTAATGAGTTGTGTGGGGCCAAACCTAAATGCACCAGAAGGGTACATAAAGGAGCCCTCCATATACATTCCACTGAAGAAAAATTTAATTTACAAGAGCAAAGCAGGTTAATTTATTTATTTGATTAAGTTATAGCATGGAGATTTTGATGGGATGAGATGTAATCATCACAGGCTTCTCAACATTTCACAAGGCCATTGATATATATATATATCTTGTTTATTAAGAAAGAATACCAAATAGTTATTTATCTCTTAGAGTACCAAGGTTTCATTAAAAACGATGAAGGTTAATGACATGAACTACATTACTTTTTCAACTGATTCAATTCTGTTTACACTAGCTCCTCTTGAATCAAGCAGGTCAAATCATTTATAATTACCCATAGATCGAAAGTCGTTTTAAGAGTGAACATTATAAACTAACTAATGCATCTAATCTCTCTAGGGAATACAAGTACATTGCATTCTATGTTCCTTGCAGACAAAGAAAACCATAAAAGTGAAAAGAAAATATCTAATATGTTGTAAACTCAATATCTCCAATAATCCCTCCAAACAGGGATTAAAAAAAGAACCAGAAAGAGAAACAGCATAAGGGCAAAACTTAGACACGAGTAAAAATTAATCGCATAGGATAATCTTTGGATTGTAGTACAAGTAAAAAAGATACGAAAAACGAAGACACCTGTTTCGCAACTAACTGCTGTTGAGATGTTGTGGGCTTATCTCGAATAGATGATTTTTCAGGCAGCAATTGGTCGACCAAGTGTTCTAAGAATGCCTGCACTGCATCCTCCGTCGGACATACATCCAATGGAGCCATGTTCTATACCTTGATTATCAAGGCCACTCAACCTTGTGATGTCTCAGCTGCCACATACATAGAAGAACCAATAAAAAGTAAAATAACAGAAAAAGCTTTCAAAACAAGTGCATGGGTCATTTTGTGTCCTTGACTTGATTTTCCACATGTGTGTGCAAGAGAGAAACAT
The DNA here is from genome assembly GCA_009771035.1 of Lupinus albus. NCBI lineage: Eukaryota > Viridiplantae > Streptophyta > Magnoliopsida > Fabales > Fabaceae > Lupinus > Lupinus albus. The sequence goes on from CM019999.1 coordinate 1,646,867, forward strand.
AAACCATCAACATTTCTTAAAAGCAGTTAATTTAAAAGAAAAAACTACAAAGAAAGTGCACACATTTCTCTAGCACCTCAGCTGCTTATCATCAAGTACAACAACAATCAAGCCTTTATCATCAAATATGCCAAAAAAAGTGCATTGAGGGAAAGACAATTTTTAGAAGTCACAAAGGGGTGAGTGTGGTGAATAGGTAAAGAGAAATAAGAGATCATGATCCCAAAATAATAAAATACAATAAAATCAAAAGTGCAACAGTCTAGGCAAATTGAACAACTATTATGACCAACAATGTTTGGTCGTAGTGAAAGTGAACTGCAACACAAGCAAGAGGTTCAGACCCTAGAGTCACCACTTTGTGGTGATTTTACCTAATCACTATCCTGGACCAGGGGTTAGTCTCATGAGTATTAGTTAGAATACCTTGGTCAAAGACCAAATAAAGGGAACTAACTGTTATCAATTAATAAATAAATAAAAGATGGTGTTTGATTAGACATTCATTTTGTATGATCCCAAAAAAACAAACTTTTTAACAGACATGAATTCATAAACGTTTCTACCCATACTCATGACAATGGGGTTCATCCCTCAAAACAATGAGAGAGAAGGGTTTACCTGAAAATATTGGGAGTTGAAGAAATGCTACACTATGTTGTTTGATAAAAAAGCTAGACCTTTCAGCCTTATTTGGTTAATAATATGGATGTTATGTTAAACGTTATAAATATGAAACCAAAGAGACAAAAATATTTATATAACAAATAAGAACCTGAAATTAAGAAATTTTTCCGTTTCAGAAATGTTACAAGTATGGAAATTTAAGAGCTTTTGCAAAAACAAAAAAGAAGAAAACTTGAATTGAAATGTAGAAGTGAATGTCACTACCAGCTTGGCAAGGAAAAGCTTGTTCCTTAAGCAATGTCAGACTCTGATTCAAAGGAATCAATCTGCTACCACTGACACCAATAGTCTTACTTAGACCAACCAAAATAAACAACATTCACTAGTGACTTATGGTATTTGTAATTGTGTTCAGAAGTAAAAATGTTTCATTAGAAATTAAAGTTTTTCAATAATTTTGTTAGTAATAATAATCATGTATTATTACATCTATATGTCTAAATATTATATAATAGTTTAGCATGCTGTGAAGAAATCAATGTTAAATTGCTGATATCATATTGATCTAAATCATACTAGACATAATCATTATTTTTTATTATCTTTTTTTCCAATAATTAATTATTATTGAATAAACATGTGAACATGTTACAACTACCAAATCAAATGTTTGTCGTTTCCGCTACTCCTCTTTGTTGGTTTTGGCTTGGAACAAATCAAAATCAAAGAGTGTTGATGTCTCATACATCAAAACCATGCTTCTCTGAACCCCTTCTTCCTTCCAATACCAACATACCCTCCTCCGTTGTTGAAGCTTCCAACTCTTCAATGTCTCAACTTCGTGTCTATGTAAGGAGAAGAAATAAGAGACCCAAAATCACTATGCAACTTCAACAAGATCACAATCTTTCCCCAACCCATCACCACAAAGTTAGAATCTTTTTCATCATTGCTTGCTCCTTTAGCCTTAAATGGATCAATGGGTGTCTCAACCACTGTGAATATTGCATAATTTGCATACCCTTGTTTTGTCCCTTTACTTTATGCATTTCAATTCAAATTTGTGAATTCTTAGTTTTCCCATTTTTGTGTTGTTATAAAGATTTTGACTTGAAATGATTAACTTCTGATGGCATGTTACTTAACCTTCACAAAGAAAGTTGGTCTACCTGATATTGAAGAATTTGCATACAAAGGGGAAAATCAATTGAATCAATCTAGTAAGTACCACTTATCTAAATTTTGCACAATGCAGTGCTGCTATTCCCTCTTTCCACTGAACATATCTTTAACCATTTATGTAAGATGTAATATTTTATCTGCTAGCAGCATGGTGAAATAAATTTCAAAATAGCTGTCATGGTGGTCCTTCCTTAGAACTACAATGAATTGTTCCATTAATTACTAGTGTCATGTGTGAATCAGAGAACCCTATATTTTGTTGAATATAACAAGCTATAAAAATAAAGTGATTACCAAAAACAGAAAAGGAATAGGATCAGAAAATTGAGCTTGGAATGGTAGAAAAGGCTATCATCAACACTTGTGTTTGTTTTATTAGCTGTACTGTGGTAGCAGCTCATAAATAATAAATAAATAAATATTGATATGGTCCTAGTCTCCTACCGTAAAAGGTAATTTCTATTGTTGCTCTAACCCAATCAGGATGCTACAAGTGTGCATGCCCTCCTAGTCGATCACCACAAATACCATACATTATCATGTTCACACCTATTCTGATTATAGTATTGAGTTCTCATTAAGAGGTTTTTCTTTCTAGGTAAATCAGCAGTGGGCTCAGAAGTGACTCTGATGGAAAGTGAAGTTGCTTCTTGTAGACTCAGTGGTAAGAAGTAATATAGTATATAGTTGCAATTGTTTTAGATGTTTGCATATGAAGGGGGAAATCTACAATGCTTTGAAATTTGTTAAAGCAGGAGACAGAGGCAATAATTATGACCTATAACTGAGATCTTGAGTACAGCAATTTTTCTCTCTTGAAATTGCACAAGGAATTAGTCAAGGGTAAAAAAGAATATATGAAATGTACATTTAGATATTATGTAGAATTTAACTTAAGTACACTCAACTTAACATTACATGAATAACTAAACACAAATATAAAGCAGAGGATTTTTTGCCCCAACTATTGTTTTACATATATTTATTTAACATTAAGTGATTTACAAACCATAACAATTAATGAAGCCAAGCATGCTCTCACTCAGTAATTTAACAAGGTATTTTATTTACAAATCATTTCTTCTATTAAAATATGTGTTTTTAGTGAACACACTCAATTCAACTAGAGATTTAACTGAACTTTGGAATTTTTACTATGTCAACGTCCATCTCTCCTTGTTTACTACGTATTCAAGTATAGGTGCCCGTGTGTTGGTAAATTTCATGGAATTTTTCATAGCAATGTATTTAGTAAAGTGTACTATATGTGATGTCATCCATAAATTAAAATGTAACCGTGGAAGTGTGGACATAATAATTCTATTATTTGGTCACCATATTACTTTGAAACTGATATACTTCTAAGCTGTTTTTGACTGACAGCATGGAAGCATCACTAGCTTAAGAAGTTTAGATTATTTAGTTCATGTATGATATAGGTGAATCACCTGCTCACTGGGAAAAGGTGCTTGAGGGGATTCGCAAAATGAGGTGCTCTGCAGATGCACCAGTAGACACTATGGGATGTGAGAAAGCTGGTGCTACTTTACCTCCAAAGGTCCGACTCTGTGATCTACTGCCATTAATCTGATCTATAGGCCGAAAAACATTTATCTATTGAGTATGGCTTGTCACACAATCATTTGGGCAGAAAAGGGACAGCATCATGAAAGCTGTTGATTTCATAAACCAATATGGGCAACGCTCATTCAATAAATAGTTAATGATGGCCAAACTAATCTCCTCTTTGTAGCCTCGTATTGAATTGGTTGGCTTGTCATAAGATCTTCAGTCCATAATTTTTTATTTTTTTAGTGTTACTCTTTATGTATTGTTATTGTTATCAGGGCATTGCAATTCCTTTAACTTTTATGTTTGTAGTAGGAAGCATGATCATTTTTCATCCAAGCTTAGAAATGGCTATGTATGGTACCAAACACAGCATTGACAGTTTTTTTGTAGTACGAAGCATGATAAAAATAAATGCACCCTGTATCTAAATTCCTGTGTCTATAACTAGGAAAGAAGATTTGCTGTCCTGGTATCTTCTCTTTTATCAAGCCAAACCAAGGATCATGTTAATCACGGTGAGTACATATGCCTTCTGAGGTTTGTAGTCATAAAAAATGATAAAAGTTTCCTGGTGGATAGAGATGCATTCTCAGATAGTAAACATGTTCTGTTTTTTAGATTGAATACCTAGATGCACTCTCTTGCCTCATGGAAATTTGAGATTAGTAGCATTAACCACCTGCAATAGGGGAACATATATTATCTCACTTCCAAAAAAATAATTTAGATTGCAAAATGCAAACGAGTGGAAATAGAGAACATTGGTTGTCTAGTGAGATTATTAGTGTTTAGATAGTGTATTAAGTTCTGAAAAAAATGGAAATATTTGTAGATTCGTCCGAGTAACAAAAACCATTTATGACTGTTTAGGTTGTTGGAAGTGGATTTTGTAAGTTATTTGGTTTACCATCTCTGTCTGTCTTGTTGTATCATACTATCATGTATATGATTCATAGTTGCTAAAAAAATGTTTCATATTTAAACTTCCTTATGAAACGGTTCTAGTTACAAGTGTGTTTTTAAGAATAGGAGCAATCCAACGTCTTCTTCAAAATGGTCTGCTTACTCCTGACGCGTTGAACGATGCTGATGAAGAAACCATCAAAAAGTTGATATACCCTGTATGTTCCTTGTTTCTTTTTAAAGATATTGCCGTTCCTGTGATTCAATTATTCAATTAATTTTGATCTAGTCACAAATAGGAAGATACTTGTGAAGTTTCCAGTATGTTATTGAGTTAGTTTCTGATATTTTTTATTTTTTATATATGTTTTGTGCTGCATTAACTTATTTTCTTCTGTACTTTTGGGGATTCTTTTTTTCAGGTTGGGTTCTATACAAGAAAAGCCACTAATTTGAAAAAAATTGCAAATATTTGTCTCATGAAGTATGATGGAGACATACCTAGTTCACTTGAGCAACTACTCTTACTCCCAGGAATAGGTCCTAAGATGGGTCATTTGGTATGTATATTAGACTAATAGCCTTTCAAATTCAAACAGTATGTCTCCTTAGTTTTCTGAAGCCCCTTTTGTTAGTGGCACTATAGGTTATGAATGTTGGATGGAACAATGTCCAAGGGATTTGTGTCGATACTCATGTCCACCGCATTTGCAATCGGCTGGGATGGGTGTCAAGATTAGGCACAAAACAGGTTCCTTTAAATTTTGTTTGTGGCATCACATTTTATGTATGGAGCATTATTGACCAACTTATTTGTTCTCACAACTCCTAGCCGAAGAAAATTATGCAAATTATTTTCCATTGTTATTGAGACATTTTATCGTTGATCCGCAATCAATATTGATATGCTAAATAAGAGTGTGAGAACGTCCGTCCTTATCATATCTTCACTTTTATAGCATTAGCATGTCTGCAATTTGCAGAATTATATAAGTCAGTGTTATTCAAATATAACAAATATGCTTTTGGATTTAGTTTATTCTGTCACTTTGTTTAAAAAATGTCACTATTGAAAGTTTGTAATCCTCTTGACTTTGGTAGAAAACTTCAACACCCGAAGAAACAAGAGAGGCGCTGCAACGTTGGCTTCCAAGGGAAGAATGGGATCCAATAAATCCTCTTTTGGTATGTTCCACTCATTGTCCAAATCATACTCAAACAATTCATCACTTTATGTTACTATGAATATTATGCTTCAATAATTTGTTTCCATAGGACATTAGTGTACAATAATAGTAAAACATGAAATTTTCATTTGTCTGCTTACATCTTATATCATCATGAACAGGTGGGTTTTGGACAGACGATTTGTACTCCGCTACGACCTCGCTGCGCCGAATGCGGTATAAGTGAGTTGTGCCCAGCGGCATTTAAAGACACCTCAGCCTCATCTTCCAAGTCCAAAAACTATAGACTCAAGAAGAAGCTTTAACCAAACTAACTCTCATTATTCAGATACATATGCAAATTTCAGCTCTTATCAAATTATTATCAACCTAACATTGCACAGTGGTGTATATTTTGTAGAAATACTCTTGTTAGTAAGAGCTATTAGGCCTTACATTGCACACTGATGCATATATTGTAGATATATATGCTCTTATTCAACATTGGATAGTAACAGTCTCTGTAGACCTGGTTTTTACTTGGTTGATTTTACTCAAGTAATTAAAAAATGTTATCTTATGCAAACTTTCTATTTCTATGCAAATAAATTGTTTTTTATAGTGGAGGGAATAAAAATAACGGCATGGTTATAGGAAAAAGATAGAACACACGTATTTCCTTTTTTGTGAAGAAAAATTGTTCAAAATGATGAATGGATGTGAAATGATGATCAAAATGCAAAATAGTGGAGCCTAATCTAAGGGATATTGAGTGTAATTTGTCAAGTAATTATGTGAGAATATTACAAAAACTTGAGTAAATGAATGATATGACAATATTAAAGTATATAATTCTTACACTATTATATATACATTTTTTTTATAAAATATCTACAATCGCATATGGTTATACAATGACATACCTAAGAGGGGCATAGATCTAAGGGGCGTAAATTATTGGGTAAGAAAATAATTCATTTTGAGATGTGTGTCTATTTTTGTGTCGCTCCTGAGAATTGAAAAATTTGATATTTTGATTATCTTAGAGATCTAGCAGTACATTATACTACTGGTTGATGGTTTTAAAATATATAATTTGATATTTTGTATTCAAAATAGTTTTATTTGAGGCTAAGAAGGTCCATGAGATATGAGAAATGGGGGCCCAAGAACAGGAGAATTGGGTTTAGAGGGAAGTGTTGTTGTTTCTCTTTCTGTGAATCTCTCACTGTGAATCTCTCTCTCTGAATCTGTGTGTGTGTGAGAGATTGTGTTTGGTTAGAGAATAGAATGACGGTAGCAGCAGGGATTGGTTATGCTTTGATAGCATTGGGACCATCTCTCTCACTCTTCGTTTCTGTCATTTCCAATAAACCTTTCTTGATTCTCACTCTTCTCTCTAGGTATTATTATTATTATTATTATTATTATTATTCTTACCTTCCAAACCCTTAAATTCAACAATCTATATAACTCTCATATATGTATATATTTCAGTACACTGTTGTGGCTTATCAGTTTGATTCTACTCTCTGCAATTTGGAGAGGTTTTCTACCATTTACTATCTCACTATGCTGGCCTTATGCAATCCTTATCCTTACTTCTGTTTCTTTTCAAGAAGCTCTCAGGATTTTCTTCTGGAAATTGTACCTGTAACTATTGTTCTTCTTCTTCTTTTTCTCTCTTTTATATTATAATGTTATTATTACTGGTGTTGCTTCTAAATATGGATTAATGTACTTGTTTGTTTGTCTTCTGTAGGAGGTTGGAAGATATGTTAAATGCTTTTGCTGATAGAGCAGCAAAACCTCATCTTTTCCTCACTGATAAGATGCTCATTGCTCTTGGTAACCCTTTTACCCTTGATTTTCCAATCCCTAAGTTCACTCTGATTTTTCTACAATATATGATTATGAATCAGTGCATTAAATAGAAAGTTGGGTTTGCACCCATTGTAGAAAAATATATTATAATTTTGCCTTAGGTGGTTTGGGACTTTGGATATGTGTCGAGGAGATCCGGAGAAGCCCCAGGTAAAAAAAGAGTAGATCAAATTGAGAATAGTTCAATAACTAAAGGTTGAGGGAGACCAAGTAAAACTATAGGTGAAACAAACTAGAAGAATTTAGATATTAATGGTTTGTTGATAAATGTGATTTATGGACAAGTGTACAACATTATGGCATCATTTGATCCATGTCGATTACCCAACCTAGTAGGAACAAGGCTTTGTGGTTGTTGTTGTTTAACTAGATCTTTGACTGCCTTTAATTGTATGATATCCCCCCAAAAAATGAATCACTTGTTATGATTCTATTGTGAAATGGTATGTCTTATTGGAATGAGATATTGAGATCTGTATATTAATATAACCAGTGTTTGTTAATAATTTTTTTATTATTCTTTTGCATATTTTTCATAGCTGGCGGTTTGGGGCATGGTGTGGCCCATGCTGTGTTCTTCTGCATCAGCCTATTGACTCCTGCATTTGGTCCAGCGACTTATTTCACTGACAGGTGTTCACAAGTTCCGTTTTTCCTTCTTTCTGGTGAGATTTCCCCCACTGCTGCTTCTTATATGAATGCCATGGGATTCTATAGCTAATTTTTTTTGGAAAAATTTGCACCTAATGCTTAACTGTATATTTATTTCATTCATGTCAAAATATAGAAATAGAGTAGAGTTGGGCTAAGAATCTAGAGGTGGACTTTTCCTATCAAGTATTGGTTCTAGTGCTTGAACAACTTTTACTCGAAAATTTGAATTTATATAGATTTGTGGTGTTATTTATATTTCATTTCTTTTTTACAAATCATTCATCCTTTTTTATGTGTATGGCAGCAATTATTGCTCTTGCATTCGTCACAATACACACTTTCTCGATGGTCATTGCTTTTAATGGGTATGCCGAGGGGAATAAAGTGGACCAATATTTTGTTCCTGTTGTTCACATTGTTGCTGGAATGGTGGTAAAGTCTCACTCTTTACAAACACATTTATGCTCCATAATTTGCAATTGTAATTTGTAACCAGTCATCTTATCTCTTTCTGTTGTCACCTTACCAACAGAAGTGATGCTGAGCAATGATGTTTTTTACATAGGGCCAATGCCTGTGATATCGAAATAATGGACTAAGGAATCAAATACATTTATAGGAAAAATTAATGGTCTTCAACTTGTTTTGCCAAAATTTAGATTAATTAGCTCTGTAGCTTGTGTTTTGGATTACCTGGAGATTAGAACCTAATTAATCTTTTCAATATTAAAAATCAAATGTGGATGCTGTTACTTTTGTTTTTGTTTTATCTGGACCCACAATTTTACTGATTTTGCTATAACTTGTTGTGGGCTAGTGGCCATGTACTTTTTGGTATTACATGGTGTTGTGGCTTGTTTGGTCATAAAGCAATTCTATTATACTTTAAGAACAGTTTATTGATGTCATTGTAGTTATTAAATGAGCAAGGTGAATGCCTTATTTATTTGATGACTAATCAAGCCAAACAAAGTATAATGAATAGATCCTAAGTAGTTTTGAAATTATTTGATTTCTGCATAGCACAAGTTGTGTTGATAAAGTAGCTGCCTAGTAGTACCTATTTAAATTTGGATAAGCTTCAGAAAGCATTAAAACTATATAGAAAAGGTTCCCCTGAACATACTGGGTTGTTATTATGAATTAGGAAGTTCATTATGATATCTTACTAAATTTATCTTCAATTAATGCTCAAAACTACATAGATTTCACTGGCTGTTTCCTTCTTCAGACTCTGATAAATTGGGCACCTGGGGGTTGCACTGTTGGCATTCCCATCCTATATTTGATTGCAATCTTGACTTTGACTCATTGTGGGAGGATGGTTTCGAGAAGATTGACAGAAAACCGAATAAGGGCAGATCATTCATAGCAAGTATAATAATCTCTGTAAAATCTTGTCTATAGTTTGCTTCAGTCCCCACAATTCTGATTGGAATACCTAAGATACCACTAGTTACGTTGTATTTTGGACACACTTAATCCTTATGATCCCATTTCCTGCAATGTGATTACTATGTTAGACTTTGAATGTACTGAGTTTTGTATATGCTAGTTTCATTTCTGTTCAATGGGATCAGGTTTAGTGAAGTCTTGGTTGCCACAATGGGTTTACTGAATTGTTACACGAGATCCAACAAGTTGAAATTTCATCTTTGAATTTTGGTTTATGTCGCATGCTATAGTATATGTTGTAACCTTCAAATGAAACAGTTTTGAGTTACACAGTATGTATCTGTAAATATGATTTCATTTCAAACTCAGCTTTGCAAGACACGAAATATATTTTGCAAGAACTAGTTATCTGAAAATGATGCACCCTATTATATTATGGTTGCATACCCCATCTGGTTTTTATTGACTCAAATTTTTCCCTTTGGTCACATGGGATTGCAGTATAATTGTAATATTACTGATTATAGGTGAATGCCCACACATCATTTTAGGTGTTTATATCACAAAACCACACATCATATTTTGTGTTGGTTGCAAATTAAAGAGTCTGCAAGATATGGTACTGGAAGCATTATAGTTAAATAAAAAAGTAGTTTAAAAGTCTTTCTGCTTGTATTATAAGTTGAAGTTTAAAAGTTTTTTTTATAATGTCCCTTATATTTTTTATATAATATTTATTGTTTTTTCAAGAAATAATAAGTTTCTTAAATTTCCAAGAAGAATTAAGATTATAAAATTGTAATATTATAATATAGAAATCTAGAAAATAATTAACTTCTTTATCTATGTAACGTAGTTGAAAAATATTTTATAATTAGGATTGGATGTCGTAATACTTTACACTTTCTTACAGTGTACTATAATTGAGATTGAATTGTTTTGTTTAGAAGGTTATTGACAACACCAACATTACCACGTTAGTTAAGAAAAATAACAAAAACGTAAGAAGGTTTAATAAAATTCCTAAGAAAATGGAGGGACCAACTATGTTGTTGTGATGTTCCAGCTCAACAATTCAATCTCCCAATATAGCATCATTCATTCTCATTCTCTCTTTGTCCCTCCATCTTCACAATTTAGATTTCTTCTTTCTACGTTCTTCACTTCCTCTTTGTTATCTTCCCATGGAGATTGGGTAACATAAACGTTACATAAGCTCCAATCTTGTATATACATAAAAACTTTGCCATAAATTTTTATTATATACAATTATTCAAACACCTCCATGGGAAGTTGCATTTCATCACAAGGAAAAACATACCCACGTAAAAGGTCTAAGGAACCTATCACCAAACCTTCTCCAACAAGAAACATCCAACATGATCATTATAATTATGACCCACCAACACCAACCACCGCACGCCGCTCATCGGTGGCCTCAATGCGGCCACCGATGACCGTGATAATGAGCCCTTCCCCGGGTAATATATTTGACAAGTATCAATTAGGGAAGGAGCTAGGGAGAGGAGAATTTGGTGTGACACATAGGTGTGTTGATTTGAAGAGTGGTGAGGCTTTTGCATGTAAGAAGATAGCTAAGACAAAGTTGAGAACAGAGATTGATATTGCTGATGTGAGGAGGGAGGTGCAGATCATGAGGCATTTGCCTAAACATCCTAATATTGTGTCATTTAGAGAGGCTTATGAGGATAGAGATGCTGTTTATCTTGTTATGGAGCTTTGTGAAGGTGGTGAGCTTTTTGATAGGATTGTTGCAAAGGGACATTATACCGAACGTGCTGCTGCTAATGTTACCAAGACAATACTTGAAGTTTGTAAGGTATGTCATTTCTAGTTTGTTTTGTTTTTCATCATTTTCTAATTTGTTGGAAATGAATATACTATGGTGATGTTGTATGTTATGATATGGTTATGTAAAAAAGATTGTTTTAAGTTTTGACATTAAAAAGCCGAGGCTGATGTTGATATAGACAAAAGAGGGTTGAAGAATTGAAGGGTCTAGAGGCTATTTGGTTGCAGAAATAACAATAACAAAAAGTTCAATTCATTTAGATCATAGAGAATGCATTTTCATGTTTAATGGTAGAGGGATGTTTAGACACATCCAAGGTTTTAAATTGGAGTTGTGTGGTTGTAGTTGCTGCTATATTGTGCATACAATAATTGTGGACAGTTAGGGGGAAATGTGAGGGTAATTATGGACATCATATAGTTATAAAGACAAATAAAAAATAACATTGCGGCATCAATTGGCTAGGTAGTAAACAAACACATTATTACTTGCCTGTGTTGTTTTAAGATTATTGTAATTTCATAATTAAGGTCCCTTCTAGACAATGAAGCTAATGGAAAAGAGCACTTAAGTTTATGCACACATATGCATTGCACAAAGAACAGAGAATAGTTAAATGTGATTGTGTTAATCACATAATTTCATACAGTGTCCCACTGCATGTTTTATCCTCATTTTCTTGGGCTGATTGATTTGTGGCTTTCCTCCTTTGAATCTAAAGTACAACTTATAATCTGTTTTTCACTCACATTTGTATAAATGAATTTTTATTTAAATTTGGCAGGTGTGCCATGACGAGGGCGTAATACACAGGGACTTAAAACCTGAAAATTTCTTATTTGCAGATGGAAGTGAGACTAGTCCCTTAAAGGCAATTGATTTTGGACTTTCCACCTTCTATGAAGCTGGTGAAGTTTCATTATTTCACTTTTGTGCCAGTTTTATTGTATAGCATGCATTTTTCACTACATAAGTAGATAACTAAAATAAAAACTGAACTTTACAATGTATGATGACAGGGGAAAGATTCAGTGAAATTGTTGGAAGTCCCTATTACATGGCTCCAGAGGTCTTAAGACGTAACTATGGACTCGAAGTCGATGTGTGGAGCACAGGCGTTATTCTTTATATTTTACTTTGTGGAGTTCCACCCTTTTGGGCAGGCATGTCAAATTTTATTTTATGCATATATATAACTGTGAAGAGAGAACTAGAAATGCATGTTTCATGTAGTTCCTTCTAATAATGAGATTACAATAACTAGTGCAGAAACTGAAGAAGGAATTGCACAGGCCATCATCCGCGGTAATTTAGATTTCACAAGAGATCCATGGCCTAAAGTTTCAGAAGAAGCAAAAGACATAGTTAAGCGTATGCTTGATCCAAATCCACACACCCGTGTAACAGTTCAAGAAGTTCTTGGTATGTGCTTCAGCTAAATGTTACTATATTTGATTTAAGAATACACTTTATTGCTACTGAAGTTAAATATAAAACGCTGACATTGTTGATATTTTATAGGCTGCACTAAGAATCTGTGCTCTTAATAATTTTAGTCCTTATATTAACATATGTTGGAGTAATTTGACTTGGCAGAGAGAGTTAATTATTGGAATTTGGAACATATAATGTCTCCAAAAATTACTGTATATGAGTTTGATAACTTAAATGAAATAAAATCTTGATTGAAAGGGAAGTTAACCGGTACTAATTATTTAATTTATTGCCTTTGAAGAACATTCTTGGATACAAAACAAGGATCATGCACGAAATATTTCTCTTGGAGACCAAGTAAGAATGAGAATCAAGACATTCTCCTTGATGAACAGATTCAAAAAGAAGGCTCTAAGAGTAAGTTTCAGAATCCCTTTTAATAGGAAATATGATTGCTGCCTTAGAAGTAACCTAAACTTGTGTTGTCTTCAGGTGGTGGCTGATAACCTGCCAGATGAGCAAGTTCAAGGTATAAGGAAAATGTTTGATATGATGGACAAGGACAAAAATGGGCACTTAACATTTGAAGAGCTCAAAGATGGCCTTGCAACTATCGGAGACGCTCTTCCTGATCCCGATGTTCAGATGTTAATGGAGGCTGTAAGTTTTCTACAACATTTCTCTTTCTCTCAATTCTTTGCATCTACACAATAAACAAATGTTAAAAGATAAGGGCGCGTTATGATTTTATTGCACTAATATCTAACAGAATATAACCAGATTTGGTTTTGCTGTGGTCAAAATGAAATCTCAACTTTTGAAAAAACATTTTTACTAAGTTTAGAAATTAATGGAACACATGGTTCAAACACTACCAGCCTTTGGATTCAATGACTGCAGGAATTGCACTAAGCATTGATTGCAGTAAATCTAAATCTTGCAGTTTGTTATCATATTATATAAACACCCATGCATACACATATATTGCAACATTTAATCTAATTAAAAAAATGAAACTTTCTTGTTGATGAGAACAGGCAGATATTGATGGAAATGGCACCCTGAATTGTGAAGAGTTTATAACAATGAGTGTTCATCTGAGAAAGATTGAAAGTGATGAGCATCTCACTGAAGCATTCAATTACTTTGACAAGAATCAAAATGGGTATATTGAGCTTGAGGAGTTGAAAGATGCCTTATCAGATGATGGTCCGGGACTTAATGACGACGAGGTGATCAGAGACATTCTAAATGATGTGGACTTGGATAAGGTAATGAAACTTGTCTATAATTTGTACCATTCATTCATGGTTGTAGGTTTTTACTATCACTAACCTCAACCAAAATGTTAATGTTATATGGCTAAGGTGGATCAGTTATTAAGAGTAGTTGTTTTGTTGTGTTATGTTAAAGGATGGTAAAATCAGTTTTGAGGAGTTTAAGGCAATGATGAAGTCAGGAGGAGATTGGAAAATGGCTTCTCGGCAGTATTCAAGAGCAATGCTAAATGCATTAAGCATCAAGATGTTTAAAGATAACTCTATAACTGCAGCTAACTAAATGTCATGAAGAGGAAATCATGATAAACAAATCCCTCTCTACACAAAATGAGGACCTCTTGTCTTTATTTTATCTCTATTAACTTCAATTTTTAATTTATTTCATTGATTAATGTCAAAATCATCTTATTACCTCAGTAATCTTAGTATACAATTGAATTCACATTTAAAGCAACTTAATCATGAAAAATTCCAAGCTGATAGATTCTATATGCATAGTTCCATTTTAATACAATGAAACAATGTGTTCCTTTTATATTACCAACCAATTGTCCCGCCAGGATATCTGAATGCTTGTTTGTTTCATGTTTTAACCGTTTTGAATCAATTTTTAAGATGTAAACATAATTTGGATTCTACCTACATGTTTGACAGATTTTATTTAGAGCCTCTACAATTAAGTTAAAAAAAGATGCTCTGAACATTCCTACAAAATGTGATTTTAGAAATAAAAAAATCCACACAAAAATTACTCCTCTTTAAACTCAATCATAATCAAAACTAATCTTACACTACAGTTTGAATGTTACTAAATTATCAATGATAAGTTTTCAAAAGTAAAATATGACTTTGGGTCAAGGCTTCCAATAATTTGGTAGCCAAACACAATTCACCCAACTGGAGTTAGGAAGCCGAATCAAATGTAGAAAAGGTATAAAAAAACAGAGAGCTTCAACCTGAAGTCATAGACAGGCACACATAACGCACCAAATTATCAATGGAGCCACAAAGTTGACAAATGTGCTATAAAATATCCAGTGATATGGTACAATATTTATTTTAGTCCCTTGATTTATTAAAAAGTAACCAAACCCTGGCTTTATATCTTATACAAACTGCCATGAGATTTACTGAAAGAAAACAGGACACAAGCATATTTGTGTTTATCTGCAGAATCTACTGTTATGATACTCAGTTCTACAAAAGCCTGTTGAAGAAACTCCATATATAAATACTAAGGTAGAACACTATATACATCAAATTGGGTGGTATAAAACAAGAGTGCAAGGTAACTTTTCTTCCATGCCCTACTCATTTCATCCTGTTCACATGTTTAATAGCCTCATAAAATGGAACTGTCATATAACTAGGCATAAAGAGCAGCAAACCCACTTGCATTTTTTGGTAAACAGTAACTCCACTTGCTATGGGTGCAGTGGCCTTTGGCTGGAGGCAACTGTTCCCAATGGATAGCTCAAAGGTTCATTCACGCTGATGATTACAAATCTGACATGCGGTGGCAGATTTGACATTTGCGTAGGTACATTGCTCGCAAAACCAATGATTATCATCAGACATGCTGCTTCCCAGAGTTCCCCTTCCTCTCCCCTTGCTGCTCCCCGCACCATTTTTTGAGTTTGTTGCTTTGATGGAGGCGGCTCCATTAGCATCCACATCAGATAGACCATTCTCTAACGCTCTAACTAAGTTCTCAAAGAAGTTCTTAGTCACACTGCCAAAAGTAATGGAAAAGAAAATCAAATAAGGCCTACATCTTATATTGCAATATCTAAAAGCTTCAAGCAACAAAAAATGGGGAAGATCGTTATTCCTTAGTGATGTGCTATTTAATATAACTATCACACTGAAACCAAATTGCCACACTATAAAAATAAAGACACTGTAAGGACAAAGAAGACATTAAAATATATAGAAACAAAATATAAAATACACCTGGAATCAAACTGGCAACAGAAGAACTTGGATTTCATTAAAAACATATCAGATATGTAAAGTATAAAATAAATAAATATATATATATACGCTGCATGTTCACATTCTAACTCAATATTATAGTCGATTTTCTATATTTAATTCAAAATGTGATTGTCAATAAGGTTGCTCTTTTTCCAGAGGCACTTAATAACAATGAACCAATTTAACCCAAACTCTAATCAGAACCCCAAAAAATCATAAATAAATAAAACAAGAGCGCAGGGCAAATGCTTAACAAAACAGAAGGGACATATACCTGGTTAATCCAGCTAGCTTTGTACGAAAGTCATTAAATTCTCCAGATGGGGCATCAGCATCGATGAATGGATGTAGTTCCTTTTCGGCACATTGATGAAGTCTCTCCAGACCAGATTCTGCTTCACCTGAAAACAAAAAATTATAGTAGTTTATTATTTATGAGGAACAACCACACACAACCCTGTACTAATTATGTTAAAGTTAGCAAATTAAACCTTGTAAGTACTCAAAGAACTGTTTTTTCGCATGCTCGTTGTCCGGTACATAGTAACCATATGCATACGTCCATTTTAGCACTCTCCTACACTCGACAATCTGCAAACATGAAAACACTGATTAGGATAACTTTTATGTCATCCTGAAATGAACTTAATGCAGTAGTGACAGGTTAAACAGAAACTCCCTACAGCTATACAATGAAAATCACCATAAAAATTTATATACTGGTAAAACTACATTAGCAACTGTACCCCAGGAATAGCTGGTCTACTCTTACAATAAACATGTTAAGGCTTCTTAATCTTAAGAAAGCCATAAAAAAAAGACAAGAAATTAATTTACTTGTAACCAGGCCTCGGTTATGAACTTAAGCTGTGACTCAGGCTGGCACTGTGTGTTGCTAAGCTTCTCAATCTGACAAGAAAAACAGAGGATTAGCGAGCAATTATATGATCCCTTGAAGCATAATCAAAAGCCTATATAAGAAGCAAAAAGTACAAAAAAAACATTCACATAATTTGTGATTTATTCATTACAAGGATAAATTAAATAAGCTTAGAGGGTGAGCCTCGGCGCAACGATAAGGTTGTTTTCCTAGTGATATGAGGTCATAGGTTCAAATTCCATAAATAGTCAAATAGTTTCTTTGCTTGTGATGTTAAGGTTGCGTACGTCTATCTTCCACAAACCCACTAGGTAAGACCTTGTGCGTTTGATCGTTCTTTTTTAAGGATAAATAAAATAAGCTACTTCTTCAGAAATTACAATTTCTTATGTCTGGCCCAATATGTTGCCAAACAACCTTAAAATAACACAGCCGAATATGCTCAAACATTACATACAGGCTACAATATTAAATTTTAAAGAAAAAAGATGGATGCACACCAACTGCAATGACTTACATGAACAGTTTGCATCTGATGTAGATCTGCAAGAGCTTTTTGTCTTGACTGAAAGGCAAGAAAAAATATATTGCACAATTCATATCAATTAAGAATATAACATATAAAATATTCTAAAAACGGTTCTTCAATATAACTAGGTATATGATAGCTTAATGTGTATACCCATACAAGATAACATAGAACACAATTTAAAAAAAGAAAAACTAATAATCTACTGTCCAACAAAAAGAATTCACTTAAAACTAGCTAGTTAGCCTTCCACATGTAGGCATGTAAAAGAAATGATGATATGCACATTAAAATATTAACCCTCTATACCTTCAACATGAAGCAAATATGTATGAAGATTATGACCAGAAATATCATGTGATATTATTCTTCACTTGAAAGTAGTCATTTAGTTTTCAAAATGGAAGAAATATTCACAAATTTTAAATTATTGAAAAAAATAGTTAAGAAATTGTACTGGAAGACATTATTCTGAAAAAGAATAAGTTAGAAGTGGTGCATACAGTTTGATTGCTGGCCCACCGCTCATAATAGTGTGTGTACCTCTCCAGTGAATTCTTTGCCATTTCTCTTCTCTTTTCAGAATCATCATACTATACACAAGAAATTTTAGTTCATAAGTAAATGGCTATTCAAATAGATGTGAAGGGAAACGTAGGCTACTTGTAGCCTAAAAAACTGTATCAAAAAAGTGTTGTAATTCTATGTTGATTACCACTCCCTCTTGCTTAGCTGATTCATAACGATTGCAAGCATAGAAACCACCAGTTCTTTCACCATGGTCTGACCATGCACCAAGGCATAACCTATGTGGATAACAAGTATTAATTTCAGTAAACCTTCATATAAGCTCAAACTAATCTAAAACAATGAAAATGGAAAAAAGAAATGAAGCATGTAACATAATTTTGCTAAAGATTTAGAGGGGGATGAAAAGAAAAAATGCATACCAGCAAAATTCAAATCTACAGGGTGGTGTGCATGTCATGTGCATGCACCCTTGGTTTTTTTCAATAGGTCGCTTGCACTTGGGACATGGCTTGGAGTTAGCAAGTATCCTGAAAGTCATTAAAATTAAGCTCGAGTTCTCAAGTGTTGCTTTTAAAAAGCCACAATGTATTAGTATATATAATAAAACAGGGTATCCTTGACTCCTGAAAGAAATGCAATGTAAGCAATTCAAGGATTATGAAGGAGATCGAGTGAAAAGTCCTATAATTCCGTGGATTTATAACTAATCTGGTAGGATTGTAAATGAAGTCCAAACATTAACTACATCACTGTTCTCCCATCAAGCATATAAATTTAGATGGTTTTTCACCCCTCAAGCATAAAAATCTAGATGGTTTTTCACCCCTCAAGCATAAAAATCTAGATGGTTTTTCACCCCTCAAGTACTCCCCTATTTCAAGTGTCTATTTTAAAAATTAGATCTTGTAGTTATTGAGAATACCACCTTACACAAAATATTTACAGAATTCAGCAGAGCACAACTCATCCAAAAATCCGTACCAGTTCATGTTTTCAGACTCCGCACTGTTCTTCAAAATCCACTTTGCCACGGTGCCACAGTCCACTGGACGGTGAGCCTCCTCGGTGCACTGTTGTTCCAAAGGCACATCTTATCAGTCAGAAGAACAAACAAGAATATCCTAAAATGCAATACAAAATAATCTTGAAGAATCTATACACAACTTACATTCCAACAAAAGCAATATGAACAGAGGCAAGAGATGTCATAATTTCCACTACCAGCATCAAAAGTAACTGCATACTCACAACCTGGGGCGGGACACCACTTGGACTTGAGCAAAACAAAGGAAGCCAAAGAAATAAGATTAGTATGACAGACAGACAATGACAAAAGTAGAGTAGGTATTCGCATGAGATAACCTTAGCACCAATACGAAAAAATGGTTATGCAGCATCTGATATGTATATCGGATACTTAATATTTATTAGATACTTTCGTCTATATATACTTAAGAGTTGTGGATGCATAATTAAAAAACATATCAGATGGATTTCAACTGGCGGTAAAAAGAGAAGTACATATGCCACTACTATTACATACCTTCTTATTGTCCTCAATATAAGACCTAAGAAGGTAATGGTTATATTTATGTTTATCATCATCAGATGGTATGAGATCAATCATATCTTGACCAACAGCAGCACCACAAGTTGGATCGGGACATCTCAACATCAAACACCCAGGACCATCATTAATGGATGTGCCAATATATCCTACAATATTGAAATTTACAGAAGAACATGATATGTAGTGGGAAAAAGGACAGAAGGAAAGGACTAAAGGATACAGACAACATATAAATGATTAAAAGAAACATATTGACAAAAGCAAGTCCGATAAGCATTCTACAATTATACAAATAAAAACTAAAGATGGACACAGGAAATTACAAACAAGATCAAAATTCATATTCTATCGCAAAAAAAAACTAAATGAATATATATTCACCATATTGTCGAGATTTTACCGAGGTCACAAGAGCAGAGAGTAAAAAGCACGCAAGACATACCTGCCCAGCATGAGATACAGTAGGGATGACCACAAGAAGCCATTTGAATTTTAGCACGAGGATAATTTTCAAAGCAGATGCCACATTTAAGCTAGGCACATAAAAGAAGAAAAAATGAAACATAGATGGCAAGAGAAAATAAAATCAAACTACATTATTGACCAATTTCAAAACTCAACTATGGATATCTTACTTCTTCATCATTAGGATACTGGACAACTGGCTGCTCCAACAAACCAACTGCTTTTCGGACACGGACTTCATCAGCAAACCAAGCATCATGCACTTTACTGACACTCCTGCGAAAGCAACTTATATCTCTTACAAGAGTATAAAGTAAATACACTATACAATAAGTGCAATCAAAACCTTACATATCATCGTACAAATGGAACATGTGATTCTTTTCATCATTACAGCAACACATTAATGACACAAATGTCAATCAATACAAGGTTTAACATTAGGGAAAAATTGAATTTACCAATTGTAGTGACGGAGTAGTATGCTTGCAGAAACTTTTGATATGGATAGAACAGTTGCAACTCTACTGATGTCCTCGTCCTGTCTTTGCTGGATATCTGATTCCTTCAATATGGTAAAATTTTGCTGAAATCCAAACATGTCTCAGAATATTAGAGGGGAAATCATATACCATTGCATAAATAAAAGTAAAAGGAAAAAAATCGTATTAACAATTCGTTCTGTATGTTCATGAATATGATTACTGATAGATTTCTGCTAACACTACGAAATTAAAATGAAAGCGGAAAACAAAAAAATAATTTTTTTGTAAATCCAAGTGATTCTCATTTTTTTCACATTCTTCGTCGTATTAAAAATTAGGGAATTGGGATCGAGAATGGAGTGGAAGAGAAGTACCTCAGGGGTACGAGCGTGAATTCGGTCAGCATCATCAGCATCGTCAAAATAATCATCATCAGCTTCATCATCATAGTCGCTGTAGTAATTGATGGGAGCATCGTCGCTGTAGAAATCATCATCGAGGGAGTCGATGTCGTTGGCATCGTGCATATCATCAGAGGAATCCATAGAACCCTAATCGGTGAAGATGAGAGAAGATAAAAACTAGGGCACAAGAATTGGGAATTGGAAGAGAGAAAGTGTGTTAGTTTCGATTTTTTCTTCTTCTCTGATTCTTGTGTTGTCCCAAACAAGAGGTTTGGTTTGAGGAATGGTAAATAATAAAGAAGTGAAAATAATGGGTTTAAGTTTGGTAGATAAATAAATAAAAGGAAAGTTGAGAGAAGCGGCAAAAGTGAATTGGAGAGTAAGGAAAGAGAGGATAGATCAATCGGTATGAAGATGAGAATCGATTCTCCTTTTTCACCGACATTGATTATCTTTCCCAACAAATGCTATCATGAAATCTAATAGAGCTTTTTATATGAACAATTTGTCGGTTAAATTCCATGATTTTGATATTCATTATATATATCTTTTGATTTTTTTATAAAATCTAGAATTCTAGATAGATTGTATTTAATTTTTCAAATGTATTCTTATTTATTTAAGTGTTTTTATACATAAGTTTATATATAATATATATCTTAACTTTTGTTTCAAATTTTACTTCATTTTTTAATGTAGTGCTCTCTCTGTAATAAATGTTGGAGCATTTAAAACATATTGGAATTAAGATGAAATTTATTATGAGAAGTTTACCAAAAAATTAATAGGAATATTTAGTTCAATTTTTATATTATTTATTTATTTCTTAAACTGTGGTCTTTACTTTAATATCAATAAAAATAATCTTATTAATGCTACCAATAAAAAGTATTTATCACTTTAATCAAATCATATTTTAGTCAATCAATAAAAATTACATATGATTTCTTATAAATGTTTTGATATGATTTCTTATAAACAAGATTTTTCTTAACATCATATTTGGAAAACTTATTAATTGTTATCCTTATAACTTTTTTTTTTAGATTTTAACACTATGGGTAGAGGTAGAGGAAAGGGAAAGAAGCTAACTACTACCAATGATGAAGATCTAAAGAGTGATGAAGATTAAAAAGTATTATACACAAGAGAAGAGAAAGAGAACAAAATTTGGTAAAGGATTATTTTGATGAAGAAGTTGTAAATGAAGAAAATGATAATAACTATATCAACAATGGGTTTATATCAAAGAGATTAATAGTCCCAATGCAACTGAACCAAAATCGAAACAAAATTTAAATATGGATTTGGCAAAGTCTATTGGATTCCCACATGTTATCATTCATGTTTCATTTGGTGTACCAAGTCAATCAGAAAATTACATTTAAGTAAAAATATAAATAACAAAATCAGAAATTAATATTTTAATATTATTTTATGAAAGATCATGGCAACTTGCCATTTGAATATTTTATAATAATTTTAAAAGTATGTTTCCTATTAATTAAAGTATGAATTGAAAAACAATAATGGTGAAATTAAAAAAAACTAAAGTAATATATATAATTAATGTCGTTGACTCTTAAATGGTTGTTTGATATGGAAAGATATTTGTGATTTGACAAATAAGAAAAATAATTACAGCATTACTTAATCATGATATAACATATATGAATTCGATTTTTGGATTCATGAATGTAAAAATAAAATTCAGAGGTTTTTTTTTTAGGATTTGAATTATTATAAACTATAAATCCCTCAACCACATAGGAATAACTCTAGAAAAAAAACATGTAAAGCATAATATCTTATAAAAAGGTTAAATCTAATAGGCTACCGGTATAATTTTTGGAAATAATACGTGTAGTCATTAATTTATATTTTTTAATGTTTAAAATAATTTTGCATATTTTTTTTATAAATTTAAATACTTTGTTCTACCTATTTTATACTTTTTACATTCTATTTGAATGAATGTATTCATAATTTATAACATAATTTTTTTATTTTTTCTTATTTTTAATCATTTATTTATATTTAAAAAATTAAAATTAAAAATAACCACTTAATGCGTCGGATGTTTATTACTAGTTAATTTCCACATCATTATAATGTTTTGAGTAAATTACACTCACACCCATGGATTTTAGTGAAATTACACAAACCACTCCTCAGGGCGTGTGAATATAATTTACTCTAATGTTTTTGTCCATCTTACTGTTTATTATTTTTTGAAAATAATGTGAACGTGTACTACCAAAAATTATGTTACACCACTAACCGGAAAAACGGTATAATCATCCTTAATCTACTTCTCGATCCAAAGATGCATTTTAAAACTAATATTTTTATAAACTAATTTGATTCATGAAGAAATACTACAAATAATTATTTAACTTATATTTGATATTTCTAATATCATTTCAGGATTTTTAATTTCCAGTAACTAAAATGATACACACAAAAATATTGAATGATGAAAATAGATCTTTACTTGAAATAAAAAATAAATATATTAGTGGTATGGTTTAAATAAAATGAATCAGCGGATTTTCTGGTTGTTATTGACATAACTTAAAGTATCCTAGGTAAAGTTTTGAGAAAGAATAATATACTTTTTTATTGATGGAGTATTTATAGGATTATAAATAAATGAATAATACACGCAATTCTATGATAGATACCTAAACTATACAGTTATTGACATATTAGTTGAAGGAGTATTAATACAAATTTTCCCACATTTTTAACTAATATACGTTAACATTTTCAGAATATTTCATACACAACATTCTAGTATAATTTTTTCATTTTAAAATTTATAAGATAATTTTTGATAATGCATTAAAGACAAACATATTAAATTTGTCATTATTTTAATTTTTTGATAAACAAATATTAGTATATTAATATTTCAAAATTCATGACTACCTTATACTTCCAAATTTCAAATTGATTTAGTAGTTTTTTGTTTTATTTTATACCCACTAATCTTACTTTCTAAGACCAAATAAATTTACAGTTTAGGTATATATAATTGGATTCAGCATAAAAGTTATTACTTACAAAATCAATTGAAACAAAATGTGAAAATGGAATCCATTTTTTATGACAACTATGGGGGTGTCAACATTTTACCCTTTGGATAAGATTTGGTGTATATATAAAAGTTAAAACAACACTAAGTTTTAATTTAGTCGACTATGAATCATTTGTCCCAAAATGGTGTCTCCATCCACGTCCTGACAAATGATATTATGTCACATTATTTTAGAAGATCAATCATGAATATGTATTTTTTAATTGAACATTAATATGTATTTTTTAAATGACATGTCGCATTATTATTGGCGGATACATAGATGGGGACACCATTTTGGGATCTCCGTCCCATAAGTAGTAGTCCATCTTGTCCAAAAAATTGGCCCCACAACACCATCACTTCCTTGAACAAGTTGCACTAGACCTCACCCCAAGATAATTAATAAGACCTCCACCATTAATTTTGGAATTATTTAGCTCACTTGTCAGTACTAAATATTGAGATTATTAATGGAGAAATAAGTATTTAGATATAATGTATAGTGATCAAATAATGGCCGCCATATTTGTTTTCCACACAAGTAGTCAAAGGGGAACATATTTGACTATACTGTTTCCACTTTGAACACGTGCATGGTTGGTTCTATGCATCTTCAACCATAATACTATAAATCTTATCAACTATCTACTTTCCCAAATGCAACCATCAAACATAATCATCACTCACACTCTTCAAACAAAATAAACATTACTAATCTCTCTTTCCAAAAGAAGAAATTAGTAAGATTCAACAGAATCATTAAACATGGTACTCAACAAAGGTTTTTTCATTCTGGTCCTTCTTGCTCTTGTTCTTTCAATAAGCACTTCCAAAGTTACTTCAACTGATGAAGCTTTTGTTGGAGTTGACCCAATTCTTGATGTTACCTCCTTGAATAGGCAAAGTTTCCCTCCTGGCTTTATCTTTGGAGCTGGTTCCTCATCATATCAGGTACACTATATATCCTTACATATTTTATTTACCACATTAATTACTAATTAGTTTTTATATGGCAATCACTTACTATATTATACATGTATATATATGTGTTGCAGTTTGAAGGTGCAGCAATGGAAGGTGGGAGAGGACCAAGTGTGTGGGATACCTTCACCCATAGATATCCAAACAAGATACAAGATAAAAGTAATGGAGATGTAGCCATTGACGAATATCACAACTACAAGGTACACTTGCTTCAAATTAATACATACTTTTACATTCTAAACCTGTTTATGTATATTAAAAAAATGTGAGATTTTATATGAAAGACCAAGTAATCGAATAATAAGTCATATTTTCTTCTTCTAATTTTAAATCCAATACTTATTTGTTGTTCCTATATATTATAGGAGGATGTTGCAATTATGAAGGATATGAACTTGGACTCATACAGATTCTCCATATCTTGGTCTAGAATACTGCCAAGTAAGTCAAATGTTGATTATCATCAGCCATTTTGGACTATATTATATATATTCTTGAAATTTAACTTTAATACCTAAGTTTAAAATTAATATGTATAAACATTATTATATCCACAGATGGAAAGTTGAGTGGAGGTATAAATCAAGAAGGGGTGAACTATTACAACAACCTTATCAACGAGCTATTGGCTAATGGTCAGAAATCAAACTCTATTATTCTTCAACTTTTAATCATATACTTTGCCTTTTAACAATTCTCTTGTTGATAATAATCACATATCTACTTTGTTGCAGGCATACAACCACTGGTGACTCTTTTTCATTGGGATCTTCCCCAAAACTTAGAAGATGAATATGGTGGCTTCTTGAGCCCTCTCATTATGTGAGTTTCCATTCCAAAACATATAGCTTATAATTAATTCCTGCCTAGCAAATACTCTAGGGAGATATATTGAACTTTATAAATTAATAATTTCAGAAAAGATTTTGGGGATTATGCGGAAATTTGCTTCAAGGAATTCGGTGATAGAGTGAAGTATTGGGTTACTTTGAATGAACCATGGAGTTATAGCAGTAATGGGTATGCAAATGGAAGAATGGCACCAGGTCGTTGTTCTTCATGGCTGAACCCAAATTGCACTGGTGGTGACTCAGCCACAGAGCCATATTTGGTTACACACCACCAACTTCTTTCTCATGCTGCAGCAGTTCGTGTATACAAGACTATGTTTCAGGTTCGTTATTACAACAACATGCATGCATGTTACCTTTTATTTCAATTTTTAATTTCTTTTAACGAATTATAATAAACCTAATGAATATAACTTTGTGTATGCATGCAGGAATCTCAAAAGGGTTCAATAGGTATAACGTTGGTAGCTAATTGGTATCTACCACTCACAGATACCAAATTAGATCAAAAGGCAGCTGAAAGAGCAATTGACTTCATGTATGGATGGTAAGAAATCCTATATATATATATATATATATATAGTCATAAGCTATGATCAAAATGATAACTCTATATATATATATATTAAGAGTTTGATTATGGTAATTAAGTTGTTGATAGAAAAGCAAAAATAATTGAAAATTGATTGGTGTGTGACAGGTATATGGATCCACTAACAACAGGAGATTATCCAAAAAGCATGCGTTCACTTGTGAGAACACGTTTGCCAAAGTTTACAGCAGAACAAAGCAAGTTACTGATTGGCTCTTTTGATTTTGTTGGTCTAAACTATTACTCTTCAACCTATGCCTCTGACGCACCTCATCTAATAAGCAATGCTAAACCTAGCTATGTCACTGATGCTTTGTTCACTCCAGCATGTAAGTATACACACATATATATATATATATAATCCTCTAAATTTCATATATATATATATGTTCAACTATGGTCATGGCTGACAATGGCATTTTTTATATTATTTATGAATAATTGCAGTTGAGCGCAATGGGAAACCCATCGGTATAAAGGTGAGTTGTGACAAACTAAATTTGTATTAGCTTTATAATTAGTGTAATGTATTTGAAAGATATATAAACTAAACTATTTTTTGAATGGTGCAGATTGCTTCAGATTGGTTGTACGTTTATCCAAGAGGAATTCGAGACCTTTTGTTATACACCAAGGAAAAGTACAATAACCCCATCATTTACATTACTGAAAATGGTAAGTAATGCCTATCTATAATATTATTATTTTCTCTCTTAACCTATTCAATAGAGTAGGTTGACAATTTGCATTATACTTATATATACACTGTTTAATTTAATTTACAGGTATAAATGAGTTTAATGATCCAACACTGTCACTTGAGGAATCACTTATAGATACTTTTAGAGTTGATTATCATTATCGTCATCTCTATTATCTTCAATCTGCGATTAGGTAAGTTAAATAAAATATATTTATAAGGTCTATATATTTTTTATTGGACAATTTTAAATCATTTTTTATGGTGTACTTATTTTTATTTTATCTATGGCAGGAGTGGTGTAAATGTAAAGGGATATTATGTGTGGTCCTTGTTCGACAACTTTGAATGGTGCTCAGGCTATACAGTACGATTTGGAATGACCTTAGTGGATTACAAAAATGGGATGAAACGATACAAAAAACTTTCTGCATTATGGTTCAAGAGTTTTCTCAAGAAAGAAAGTAGATTCTATGATTCTAGTAAATAATTGATGCTAGGAGATTTATTATCTAATTCATTCATTTTGTAAATATATGATTTGTACAGTATTCTTTTATTCTTTTGATCTAAGGGGGTATTATGTAGGGAAATGGAGACATGTATATGCATTGATTCATTTTATTTTTACAATGAGAATGAATAATATTCTCAACAACAAAACATACAAAGATAGAACAAAGGAAATTATAGTTATTGAAATAAACACATTCTCTATGATTGGTTGTATTTGTTAATGTTAAATGATATTTTGCTTCAGGACATATTAAGCATTAGTTTATACTGTATACCTAATGAGATCTTATCTTTGGTTCAAGAACTTCCTTAGAAATGTTGGTCATATATGTTTATGGAAATTCTGCTAGAGGCACTACTAGTCTTCTAGGTTGCTGTGACTATCATACATTCCTATGTACTATTTTGTTATATTCAATAGTTCAAGCAAATTAACATGAATTTAGTGTAGAAAGTGTGTAGAAGAATGTAACATTATTATGCATAATGAGTTTGGCAATCTATATAGATATACTACAGGGAACCCCCATGCCAGTGACTCCTGGTTTTGAGAAAGGCTTTAAAAGCTCATATGGCATAATGCCAGCTCCATTTCTGTTCTTCAAGTTTACATCTTCATTCCTTGCATCAATCAATCCTTCTAATTTTTTCAACCTCTGTCTAAACAGTTCAAAGGCATCCTTTATCACAGGATCTTCACTCCATGATGGTTCCATTTTCTCTCCTATGTATTCCTCATCTGGTGAATGAGTTGAGAGTATATCCAATACAGCCATCACTGTAGTTGCTTGAAGTTGTGAAGGAAAGCACTTCAAAAGTGATCTTTCAGGTTTTGCAATGAACTTTTTCCATTCTTCTTCTGTAGGGTCCTCTGAAGGGACTTTAGTCCTTGCAATTGTAGGCCTATTTGGGAAATAACCACCATATGCATATTGTCCAAAGTTCACTGCTGCATGATAACCAGAAGTTACCCATATTATTATATTAAGGATTCCAATAAGGTCTTTGGGAGTTTGAAGAACTGGCCACCATGGTTCATCTTTTTTGTCAGCATGACCAACTGTTCTAATCTCTGTCCACCATGCTTGGAGCTCCTCATCTAAGGCCACAAGACTAGGTTCAGGGTAATAATGGTTGACATAGTCAGTGACCCATAGCTTTATAATGTCCCATAGAAGGAGTCCATCATTGGCATAGGGATAGTCTTTAATTGTTAGCCTTAAGCCATGTGGAGCAAATGGATCTTTCTCAGCCATTCCCCTAGTAAGGAAAATATAAAGCAAATTTGTGATAAGTACATTATTAATCAACAATCAATTTATCTGTAATAAGGTGTATCCTAGGTGCAGAAGAAATATTTTCTAGATAGGAAAGAATTGAAAATAATTCAGGAACTTTCACTTTACTTTATGAAGTTATCAAGTTACCTCATGATTAGGTCCGCGGGTAGAGCTTGCATGTCAAACCTCCATTCAAGATCATAGGCAGCAGAACTAATCTCCATTGAATACTTTCCAGGTGAAAATGCACTCTCAATTGTGCCACCAGCATTGATAAGTGCTTCTCGTGCCAAAGCGTTAATTTCTATCGTGTAGCGAAAATGAGGATGGAGCAATCTATATATGGGATGCATCACACTAAGTTGCCTGTTAGTTGCAATAACATAGGGCTCTGTCACACTGTGAGTTCTTAACCTACACAACAGAAATTGAAAATAACAGAGCGAAAACAAATCTAATTAGTAAGGAGGAAAATATAACTGCAACAGAGAATGGGTTGAGATAGGATAAACACAATTAACTTTAACAAATTTTCCAACACCATTTGTATTTAGTGTACAAATTGTATCAATGGCTTAGGTAAAAATCTAGATGCTACGATATTTCGTACCAGTGACAAACAAGCTGGTGATAGCCAGAGTCGTGCGAAAGAACATGGGCCTTGGCAATTCTCCAGAGCCAAACACTGGTTGAGTGCCAATTAGCTGTGAAAACTTGCTTCCATTGTCCCTTTCCATCCATGGGTGGTCTAGTCAGCTCAATGGCAAGAGGTCTCAGTGTTCCATCCGGGGTTAGAAAGAACAAAGTGCGTGAACCATACAGCGTTTTCCCCTTAAGTTTGCGTATTTTGCTAACATATGGTAAAAGCAAGTCATGGTAGTCTAGCATGAACAGCTTTTTTTCTTTTATTGCCTGAAAGAGAGCATACAAATCTTCATCTCATAATCATATATGTACTCATATAATTTGTTAGATAAACAAAGGGTTTGATCACTTGAAAAGGGTATGTAGCACTTAAGGTAAAATATAAGTGGTGAAATGAGTTATAGAAGAATAAGGCTTTATAATTCTGCATATTTGTTTCTATTGTTTTGCACCTCATCTATAGTTAGACATTCCTGTTTCTGCTACTTCAGACATGTATATGAGCAATTCTGGTTTATCCTATACAATTCTGTTGCATTTTGTTAAACTTGGCTCTCAGTTTCTCTCAACAAAATCTACCAAGAATGGAATGGAATCACATCTTTAACAGGGTAGCTTATCCTATGCAATGTTCTACTGGTTAGAAAACAGTTCATGCAATAAGTAAAATTTAATTCCCTTAAAAAGAATAAGTAACTTTAATTAAGAGTTGAACCTTTTCTACAGGAAGTATGCCTCCAATCTCCTTATTGATAATTTCTGAGGTAATTGCTGATTCTGCTGGACCATATATATCTGGATCAAGTTTACTCCTCAATGGCCATTCCTATCCAAGAAAGCAAATCACCTTAATTACTTAAACAAATAATGTGATATGATTTCTAATCAGTTAACTATAGTATAGGTGAGAAACTGGTCAATTTGGACTTTCAATGGGTTAATTTCACAAGAAAACAGAAAGTAAATGAATCAAATCAATGTCTGTAAAATGATACATACTTTAACCAACTTTATGCTACATGGGTTGAGACCAGCAACAGTCTGTCTAGCAAATTCCTCATCTCTAAACCAGAAAAACCTATCCCCTGCAAACCAAACACAAATATAAAGTGTTTAATATGTGATCCACTTAATAATCATATTGAATTTAACTATAGATATTGTTTAAATAAATCAAATTAATCTAAGAAGTGAAGTAAGTCTAACTGCTCATTGTCTCCGGAGTCTCGAAGCGAAGCATGTTTCCCCGATCACCCGAAATGTTTCTCACGAGCCTGGGCATGATGGCTTCTAGGAATCCCTTCTCCAATTCATCAGGAGGCAAGTCAAGGCCAGTGTTGAAAAGTGAATCTATCTCATGAAAGAATGGAAATGGAAGGTCCCCATCTCTGATAATTTTACCCAGAGATGGAAGCAATATCAGCAACACACAGTGTAAGGACTTGGTAGAAAACGTTAGCTCCTTCACCTCTGAGAAGCACTCATCCCTTGGAACATAAAATTTTCCATTTCTCTTTTCAGACAACGGATCTGCATCAACATGTTTACATGACATATATACAAGCACTGGTTAATGCATAGGATATGCTTATACACTCTTTTTAACATTCTCTCTACATTACTCGCTATATAGACAATGAACTAATGAGATCGCGCTAGTCCTTTCTGAAATCTACCCAATAATAAAGAGTGTATTTGACGATGTCCAAAAGAATGTGTTGTTAGTATTTGCATATGTCGATAACTTGCTTCGCTATGGAACTCATATGATCGCGCTAGTCCTTCGTGAAATCTACTCAATAATAAAGAGTGTATTTGATCAATGTTAAAAAGAATATGTCGCTAGTATTTGTAGTATCGATTACCTGCTTCGCTATGTGGACGTCCGGTTCGACAACGTCTAGGATAAGGTAGTCCTTTGCCTCCCAAAGAAGGTCTTTGAAGATCAAGGCCTCTATCTGGATCTCCAATGTCATTGTATATATCATAATCATATATTCTTTCAAAGCTCTTGCGTTCTCCTTCTCCATTTCCTCTTAGATTGCCCAATTCTTCTGTTCTTAATCTTCTTAAACCACTTGGTGTATCTGAAGGTAAGTAACACTACCAATAATAGAAAAATATTACATTTGTGTAAATTATATAACCATGTAAGACATACCATAGAGTTTAAATTATATAAGCATCGTAATGTCGTCTACTTTCGTATTTTTCTCAAGTGAGTAGCTCCCAAAATAATAACAATAATAATATAATAGGAAGTTATATATATATAGTAAGTACCTTGTTGGTGAAGAAAATCCTTTTGGTGGGACTATCGAACTTAGAGTGAACCCAAGAGGCACAATCAAAATGAATAGGACCTTGTGGGAGACCATTAAGAAGGATGGTTTCAAGGAACATTTCTTTGTGATGTTCATTCTCAACAAGAACTGCACCAATGTCTCCAAAATCAATTGGAATTTCAAAATCAGTTTCATACTTAACTGAATTTTCACCTTCTCCTGTTTTGTGTACATATGCTTTAATCGTCTCCTTTTCTAGTCCCGTCTCTAATTCCACCATCAATTAGTTAGTTACTTCATATTTATCAAAATAATAACATTCCCACATAAAATTATTAATTAAATCTACTTAGGACAATTACAAAATAACAATTGATAACTTGATATATTAGTTTCTAATATTAATATGATTAATTATAATGTTTTTGAAAATAAAATTTAATGATGGGGATGTTTGGGAAAGTCACAATCATATAAGTCACAACCTACTTTTTGTCAAGGTAAAGAGAAAAATCAAAGATTCTTTTTTACTTAATTTTATAGGTCTGATATAACATAAAATTATCAAAGTTTGACAAGTACATAGGTTGTGCTTTCTCGACACGGATGACATGTCTCACTTCTTGTTTTATTTTCTGTCTCGAACCAATCAAAATGTAACTTTTTATTATTTTTTATTTTTAATTTTTTTCTTTTATTCATATTATAACATTATGATTGGCCCTGGATAGAGTGAGACAGATCATTTGTGTCCATGTTTCGTGGGGTTGAGTACCAGATAGAGACAATGTTATGGTTTATAATTTTGGTTACCTTATTATACTAGCTATAACTAGGACCATATGCAATTTGCATAGGCCATGGACCTTTTTAATTGGAATTTTCTGAATCAAGCAACATTCACGTGGTCCTCTCTTATCATATATTTCACGTGGGAGAGATAATGTTGTGTTGTAACATTATAGATTCATATAAAACTAGTAAGATAAGCAAGCTAAGGATTGGGTTTATAGTAAATTATTGGAAAGTGAATTAACGTATAAATTATTGTTTGTTTCCGTGTGAAAATGAAAGTTCATTGTCCTAATTAATGTTGGAGGAGGACAACCATAATAATTCGGACAAGAATCACATGTCCCATTTCCTGTCTTATTCCATGTATTCAGCCAATCACAATACTACTACATAAATAAAATAAAGAATTTAGAAATAAAAGGTAAAAAAAATTTTTTTGATTTATTTGATACAGGAATTGAGAAGAAAATGAGACAGGTGATATGTGTACCAATAATTCGGGGTACTTCGGATGATCTCTGAATTTTTAAAATAAGCTTGGGGTGAGGTTTATTTGATAGGACAAAACTTAGGTACAATTCCTTATGTACAAATGGTGTTTGTAGCTTATTAAAAGGTTACACATGTTCATTATTACCTATACTTTGAAGAGAGAGATTCTTAATTGCAAAAAAAAAATAGAGACTTGATGATATAAATGAACATTTGTCACCTTTTAATAGGCTACATGCACTATTTGTACCTAAGAGATTGTACCTAAGTTTTGTCCCATTTGATTATATAAGTTTCATCCTTGAGGTATTTATTATTAGGTTTAGAATTCACTGCAATTTCACTCTTCATTTTAAATTAAATGTGAGAAGCTGAGTTTATATATATTTGAGGGATGCTGATAAAGAATAATATAGGAGTAAATACTTATTTTTTGGTTCTTCAAATTTTTGTTATTTACTATGCCTAAAAATAAAATACCAACTTATTCCTTTCCTTTCTCCTCTTTCACTCATGTTAGTTTCTCTCCTCACTAGAGTATGCATGTTAACGACAACAAAATTACATGTGTGACACGTTAAGTATTCACATGTAAAGCACAACTATATAAATCATGAGTGGTACTCCTCTCCCGTGGTAACAGAGAGTAAATTATTTTATCGTTTGAATTGTAAGGATTAAGTTGTAATCTCACTTTAAATAATAAAGATACAAATGTTAATATATCTTATTTTTTGTTTGGTATTTCATAGCATTTTCCTCTTAATTACTGGAGAGGAGTCTCACTCATAAATCAATCGTTGGATGAGCTTCATGGGGAAGAAATCTATTTCTTATCCAGATTGGATTACTAAGCTTTTAGATTGCATTAAGTTTAATTTGTAATTTCTGTAATTATTCTTTCTTTCTCTTCTTTGTATCGATGTACTCTTCTCCCCCTTCTAAAAAAATTCTTCTTCTTTATACAGAATCTCAAAATCCTCTTTACAAATCCAAAACACATATCATAAAACAAAAATATAGTTATGAAATGACATCAAAAAAATTCATAATTTAAACTATCTTGTTTAACAAGGACATCAAAATATAGTTATGAAATGACAAAGAAGGTAAACCCCAAATACTAAAACAATTGTTTCATTGAAGAGGGTTATATTAAGATTATACATTTGGTTATCCTATATAATGATATTCTACAAGTTTCAATGTGATATTAAGTGATACATTTTACCTTTTTTATGTAAAGATTTAGGATTGTTATTTTCACAGTAAAAAAATTATAAGTCAATCGATACAACAAATATAATAATATTACTATTATTATTTTTGGTCGACATTATTGAAAGAAAGGAATATTTACAAAGCAAATGAAAAAAAGATTACATAATAATGTTGATATAATCTAACGGATTAGAAATCCAATTTGCATAATCAATAGTTTCCATCCCCAATTAATTTTAATACAAAGCCATGATTTCATGAGTCGGGAATTCCATTGATAGAGGGTATTATTATTGGTATGAAGAAAATTATTATTTGTATTATAGATAAAGAATCTGTACATACTATATATTAGATATGATTCTTAAAATTAAGGGTTGTATATATTACCCTCTATCATTTTCTTGCATATATTATTCTCTATCCTTGAAGTTTGGAATAAGCAATAAAAAAACTTATTTAATTTTTAAGAAATAATCTGCTGATAGTTAAATATAAATATAAGAAAAATACTAAAGTTAATTTTCTAATAATACACACATACCTTTTCTTAATTGTTTATCATAATCTTAGGTTAAGTTGAACATACAAAGATAGCATATATATGAATAGCATAACAAATAATAAATAAGCATATATATATATATATATATAGACTTACCAGGATGAAGGTGAGAGCTAACAAGCTCCAAGAGAAGAGATTTACCAAGCAAATCTGTTATATCATCAATTCCTCGGTCTAATCTGAGACTTGAGAAGAAGCCAGACTCAGTTATTTTCACCTTAACTATGGTTTTAACCTTCACAGTACTCTTCTTATCTGTGCTCTTATCAGTAGTAGTAGTACTACTACTACTACTATCTGATGATGCAGAAGAAGTAGGGTTAGCTTTAATGTTTTGAGAAACAAGAAGGAACCGCTTATCTTTTTGCATATACACTTGTTTCTTCGACCATAGTGGAAGATTTGAACTCCTAGTATTGCCAAAAATGGCATGAATGAATGGCCTCGGTGGAAAGTGAAGGGTTTGGTTTGCATGCTGTATTGATTGATATACTTGAGGCTTTATCATCTTTCTTCTGTGTTTTAGCTGTATGGTCTAAAATGTTCCAAACAACTAATCTTTGCTCTCTTATATATGATCCATGTTATCACTTTCCAGGCTTTGAGTGAGATACAGATATTCTTCACACTTCATATGGGCAACGTTTAATGTATGTAATAAATATAGAATTTTATGGTTTGCATTTTGGATGGGACCAAAAAAGAAATAAAAGACTTCAAAGTCATTTTACAGGTGTATTTTTTTTACTTTTAACCATCCCAGAAGTGCAATATAGAAGTTGTTAAGTTTTACCATATTAGTTTTAAAGTATTATTATTATTATTTAGGTTTTTATTATCTTTTTTAAAATTGATTTTACTTTTGATTGTAATATCCAAGTTGATGTCCCTAATCTTATCAATAGTACTATTCTGAATGAATGAAGATCAAATGTCATAAGTTGGTGTCCCTAATCTTCTCACGCCCAATAACACAATGTCACATAATTTAAGTTTTAGGTCACATTTAACAAGCCTAATATAGTAAAACAATAATCATTGTAAAAGTTCATGTGTAACAAGATGTCATTGGACGGAACAAGATTATGGACACCTATCTCAATAATTGATCTATTTATTCTGAATACTCATAAAATACTACCCACCATAAAATATTAACATATTAACATTTATCGATAAAAAATAATAATTTGTACCCAATTTCAACTAATGGAGTATGGGAAATAGAAATTTGTTTTTCATTGCAATTCTAATTCTTTCCTGCTTTTCTATTTCACACTCTCTTCTTTGCTGATCCAACAGTATAAGTCGTGAAAATAAAATAAAAACACACAAAAACCAAATAACACGAAGATTGATTTGAATTTATGATAAAACAAAAAGACATGCACAACATTCAAAAGATGAACAATCCTTGTTCTTGCAATAACATTCTACATCACAGTATCTAGAAAACAGGAATGAGAAGTGAGATAGTGTTGTTTGGTATCCATTTAGAATAAAGAAATATAGTTTTTGATTTGGTATCCATTTAGCACGTTTAACAAATAGTTGATACTTACAACATCTTTTTAACTAGTACTTTGCTACCATAATGGAGTCCAAGATTCTATAAGACAAACATAATGCAATTAATCTTTAGAGAAATAGGCGAATGCGATGATGATTAAAAAAAATATTTAACACGTTTTTCAAAGAAGCAAAAATAGAAGCAAACAAAAAAACTTAAAAAAAATTAAAAGATTCAATATAAATTTCTAAACCTAGAAGAAACAAACAAGGAAAGTTACAAAGTTAAAATATCAAAGGTAAAAAGGTCTAAATATAGAAAGGCACACAAAAAAAGTAATCATGATGTAACATACTTCAACACAAAAATTATGGAGAGAAAGAATTCATTTCTACAGTAGTGATGATTGCTTATCTAACACGAAGTCTTTATCTAATGAACAAAGCTTCATATGTGTATTTAGCATCAAACTTTTTAAAGATAAATTCTTAATAAAGTGGAAGATAAAAAAAAGCTGGCTCAAAT
Source organism: Lupinus albus (assembly GCA_009771035.1). Taxonomy (NCBI): domain Eukaryota; kingdom Viridiplantae; phylum Streptophyta; class Magnoliopsida; order Fabales; family Fabaceae; genus Lupinus; species Lupinus albus. The sequence continues at coordinate 1,683,661 of CM019999.1, forward strand.
ACCTCAAAATTTTGATGGCAAGACAAACAACTTACTATTATGTTGAAGTTCACAATCTAAAACAACAAAATTAAAAGATAAACAAAAGCTCATCATTGCAAAAACAATGTTGATGGTTAACATAAGAAATGTTGATAATATATACCATAATTAATATAAACTCATAATGTTTTGCTCAGATTCTGGATTGTCATGATAATCAATTCTCATAAGTATTTCTTACATCTTGTGCATCTGGGAGGATCATATGGCGTTGCACAATAACTAGTCAACAAAGAAGAATTTTGCATAATCAATCTGAAATAAAAAGAGTGTAAGTAATGTTGAAAATTGTTGGTTTTAAGATGCATTAAAGTACATTAAAGTGACCATTAAATAGGGAGTTTGGAGTTTGAATTTCAAAAAACTCTCCAAGTCCTACATTGGTTGAAAAATGGAAGGTGAAAGGCCATATAAGGCTCAAGTCCTACCATTGGGGTGTGCCCCAAGGGGTACAATGAGTTTTGTTTGTGTGAGTTAAACAAAACTCCCCACACACGCGCACTACCTCCGCCGTCCGGCCAGCTCGGGCTTGGGCTTGGGCCTAACATTCTTTTTAGTGAAAATAAATATTTTATTTATTTCTTTTTATTTAGATGGCCATTAGGCCTTGTCTTTGGCTTTGGGTCCGTGTGACCAAGTCACTTGACCGAGTCCTTGCAGGAAGGATCGAGAAGCCTCGAGACACGCATAATAGTAAATTTTTGGGAGATGGATCCGCGCATGACTTCCTCTAGACCGTAGATGATCCTTTTTTTGGTGTCGTCGGATGGAGGGTCGGTTGGAGGCCTCAAACTATAAATAGAGGTCTCCCCTCCTCATTATAATTAGCACCAAGAGCAAGTACGATTATACTTGCTCTTCTCTTTCTCCCTCCATAAATTCTGCCGCCGCATTTCCGGCCTCCTTTCTCTCCCTTTCTTTCTGTGGCACTAAAGTTAGAACAAGAATCCAATATTGTGGGTATTTCGGAATTGGCAGTGAAAGCCATATTTTTTGGTGTATTCGAGAGCGATTCTTACAATGCAGTAAGATATCGTATAATAGAGAGCTGAACTGTTTTATAATGGGGACGGCGTGGTTGATAGTTTGCTTGCACCTAGAGGCAGTACCACGAAACGTCTTAAAGAGAGCGACCTGGTCGTGACTCAGCCAGTAAAGATTATCTCGTGTCATTGTTGCGGGCTTCCGATACAACAAGTAATAATTAAGGCTTAAAAAATAAGAAAAAGTGAGAAATGGTGTCAATGAAGATGGTGAGGGATAAGCTAGTATACATAAATTTTTACAATGAACTTCAATTGTTTTCAGATTTTTACAATTAAACCCATATTTGTTTTTTCTTTTTCTTCAATGTAATCTCCACAATTTTACAGCTCTATACGTGATTACAAATTAAACTAATATTTCAAATTTTATTATCATTTAATAATATATATTGAGTTTATTATCTTTGTACCCTTAGTGTATACAATGTCAACATATCATGTATCACTGATATGTATTAGTTTTGTTTGAAATTCCATGGTGGTTAACATATGAATAATAGATGATTAATCGATATTGTAAAAAAAAAACATTTACATTGTTCATATATACATATTAAATCCATATATATTACCTTAAACAAATATAAAATATTACATGATTCAAAAAAAAAATGAGATGGAGGGCATATAAGTTAAGATTCAACAAAAAGACAAGTATATCACAAATAACATAAAAATATAAATCAAGGATGTAACAGTATCATCCTTTAAATATATAATTATACAATAATTTTATTTTTTATTGTAATTGTAAAAACAAAAATTTTTCTCTCCATTATTACATAAGATCATGGGTATAGAAAGAGACAACAACATCTCCTGAAAAACTAATCTCTACTCTATAGTAATGGAGATGCAATTTATAATTTTTGTTTGTACCTTGAAGGATAATAATATTATATTATTATATATAAGTTGATATAATCATGACTTTTCTTTTGTTTTTTAATGTATCCTTCCTTCTGATAGAAGAGAGGATACACACCCAACTACCACCAATAACCATGTGCTAGTTGACACTTTGCGGAATCTCATTTGGAATATGCAAACCATGGTACCACTGCAGCAGCATCACCAACTTTATTTACTATTTATTTTTGTAACTTTGTATTTTTTATTTCACTTTTGTTTTATAGGCTTTGTTGGGTATACCATTTTATCCATATTGCACTTTTAACAAAAGAAAAAAGAAGCTTTCAACAGATAAACTTTTTTGTAGCTAGGTTGGTTACTTTTTATCTTTTCACGTTTTTTAATCAAAGAAAAGGAATGAAATCCATAAATAACTTTTTATATGTCGGTTATTTTTTCATTTTTCATGAGATCCAAGCATTTTTATTGGATGGTATTAAATAAAGAAATAGCATAATGTTATTAAAGCTAACAAATAAAGAATAATTGTTATAGAGATAATCAATGTCATGGAGCCTACAACAGGTGCCGTTCTATTATTTCGCAACATGAGAAATGTGAAAAAGAGTCATAAATAAGACACCACATATTATCTTATTACAATAATCACACTTAAATATATTCAACCTTTATAACATAATAAAAATTCAATTACATCATAATTATGATGAATCTTCATGATTATCAAACAAAAAGTTGATTGAGGAAATAATCAAGTAGCTCATAATGATAAAAGTTGAACACAATTTAAAGATATTAAAGCTAGCCCACATCAAGTCACGAATTCATCTAGATATGAAACAAACAATTAATGTAGAGTTGCAAACCAGCTTACTACTTTGAAAAAATATGTTAATAAAAAGTCCGTTCGTTTGATTTAAGTTTCATAACCGTTGCAGTTTAAAGGATTATTTTGCATTTTGGTTAAACATGACAATAAAAATCGAACCCGTGAGCACCCGTTCGAACTCAATCTAAATTTAACAGATAAAAATTTTGGGATCGAGTTTTATCCAGATTTATTTTTCAGGTTCGGATTTGGTAAAACTAAGACCTACCCCCGAACCCTCCAAGGTAATGTAATTTAATTTGCAATTGAAAGTTATATCATATATTCATTTTCCTAATTTCTTATTTAACTTTACATGCTATTGGTTTTTAAAACATTAAAGAAATAAAATAATAGAAATGATAGTAAAAATGAAATAAAAAATATCATAATTTTTATTGAGTACATTTATTATTTTCAAGTTTTCCACCGAGTTTGTGTTACCCAAAATTCAACCGGTTCAAAAATTTCAACTCCTCTGCTGAATTTGGGTATGTACAAACTCATTCCTAATTTTTGTAAGTAAAAATTGGAGTAAACTATCAATGGAGGATCATCTCTATTAATGGAGAGACAAATACATAAAAAACTAATGGAAAATGCAATGTCATTGACTTGCATCTTTTTGATTACAATACAATTATAATTTTGCCATTAAAAAACAAATAAAAAATGTATTTATCTTTCATTAATGGAGAAGATTATAATTCTCATAATCCTTGGCACATGTGCATCGGGTTCATATTTATCTTTAAAATATATAAATCAGCATTAGAGAGTAGTCACTGATGCAGATCTTTATTATATATTTTCTGATGATCACTGCACATTCATGAAATGATATAACGATATAATTTAGGAAAATGATATATTCTCCTACTAAATCCTCCTATTAATCCTCTTATCCACACAATATATGTCACTTGTATACCAATCAATAATAAATAAAGTATCACTTTGTGACACATGTCAAATTTGTGTGGGTATGAGGATTAGTAGAATGATTTAGTAGGAGAATATAACATTCCTCTATAATTAAATATAAATGTGATGAAGAATAAAGTCCGGTGGATACTGTGATTGTAATTAAAACTTAAATTATCTTTATATGGAAAGTGATTATCTTCCAACCATATTTTTCATATGCTGCTTTATAATCATTAATTATATTTTAAAAATTACTGTATTCTTATAATCATTAATTATATTTTAAAAGTTACTATCTTCTATATGTTATTAATTAATTTATTTAATGGATATTGTTACGTGAATTAAGAAATATAGTTATTTTATTTACATCATTAAATTTATCCACAATTAGACCTAATTTTCAAAAACTAGTAATGGCATTCATTCCTTTTCTCTTTCCATTATTTTGACCAAAAAAATATAAGTTGATGAACATAAAACTTTGAAAAAATGATTATAAATAGACGTTATAAAAAGAATCATACTAAAACCTTTATTGGTAATGTAATATAATTAAAGTTGAATATCTAAAATTTAGAAGGTGAATAATGAATGAAATAATAATTAAAACTTACTACTACTTAGTCATATAAATATGTAAGAAACATAATATAAATACAGCTGGATACAATGTTAGTAGTGCTTGGACATTGAAGGAAGACACACACTTGGTCTCATCCCTAAGGTTAGTGTAACTCACTCCAACATGTACTTCAACTTCAAATAATGTACAAATTCATTTCAAACCTTTACTCTTTCATTTTCATTTTCATTTTCATTTTGTACTTAGTGATTATACAATGTGAGTGTGTAGTTGAAGCAGGTGAATGATTATGTCTTTGTTTGGGTTTGTTAATTTACTTCAACTTTTGAACTTCATCTTTATTTACTTTCTCATATCCTTTTTCATGTGTTAGATCTGTGATCCTATAATACAATCTTAACTCTTAAGCTTCAAAATAACATTGACATCACCACTTGCATTTTGTTTTTCAGTTAGGTTGGTAGTATCCATAATGCATTAAACCTGATTTCAATAAATCACTGTCCATGTAAAAAGGGAACAAAACATCATAGTTTTTGGTTTTTCATTCTGTATATTTGGATGTAAGTGAAATGTGTTTGTTTCAGCTAGTGAGAATCAGTATACACTAGTAAAGAGCAACATATATTGTTCACTAACTGCTTAGGCTCTTTAATCTTTCTTCCTTTCTTATTCTTTTGATGCTAATTCCATTTGGTGATATTTAGTAGTTTGATTTGCTTATTCACCTTAAGAAGATAGTAGATTAGTTCATTGGATTCCTTGTTTTCTTCATTTATAATGAATGGTTTATGGGTTTCCTATGACGCAGGTGAATAGTTAAGTGTATCTAGTGTTGTCTAAGAAGAAAAAGAAAATGCTGAAGCCACCACAGTCACAAGACTTTGCCCTGAAGGAGACCTCACCTAACATTGGAGCAGGGGCAGTGACATGGAATAAGAACAAGCTATCCTCTACCTATGACCTGGTTGAACAGATGCAGTACCTCTATGTCCGAGTGGTGAAGGCCAATGATTTGCCTGCAAAGGATCTAACAGGCAGTCTTGATCCATATGTTGAAGTGAAGCTTGGAAACTACAAGGGACGAACCAGGCATTTCGAGAAGAAGTCCAATCCTGAGTGGAATCAGGTATTTGCTTTCTCCAAAGATCGGATTCAAGCTTCGGTTTTGGAGGTGGTTGTCAAGGATAAAGATGTTGTTTCTGATGACTTTGTCGGGAGGGTTTGGTTTGATCTGAATGAGATCCCAAAACGTATTCCCCCAGACAGCCCTTTGGCTCCGCAGTGGTATAGGCTGGAGGATCGAAAAGGCCTTAAAGTTAAGGGAGAGTTAATGCTTGCAGTTTGGATGGGAACTCAAGCAGATGAGACATTTCCTGATTCATGGAATTCTGATGCAGCAACCATTAGCTCTGATGAGATTGCGAGCATTAGATCAAAAGTTTACCTCTCACCCAAGCTTTGGTATGTTAGGGTAAATGTAATTGAGGCTCAGGACTTGATACCAAGTGACAAGACCCGGTATCCTGAAGTTTATGTGAAGGCTAATATAGGGAATCGGATTTTAAGAACTCGAGTATCCCAAAGTAAGACCTTGAATCCCATTTGGAATGAGGACTTGATGTTTGTTACTGCTGAGCCATTTGAAGAGCCTCTAGTTCTGTCTGTGGAAGATAGATTTGGACCGAATAAAGATGAAATCCTGGGAAGGTGTGTGATTCCGTTACACATAGTGCAGAGGAGGTTAGACCACAAGCCTGTGAACACTAGGTGGTTTAATCTTGAGAAGAATGTGGTTGTTGAAGGGGAGAAGGAGACCAAATTTGCAAGCAGGATACATTTAAGGGTATGTTTGGATGGAGGGTACCACGTGTTGGACGAGTCTACTCATTACAGTAGTGATCTTAGGCCAACTGCCAAGCAGCTATGGAAGTCTAGCATTGGAATTCTAGAAGTCGGGATTATAAGTGCCCACGGTCTTATGCCAATGAAGACGATAGATGGTAGAGGAACCACAGATGCTTATTGTGTGGCGAAATATGGTCAGAAGTGGATCAGGACGAGGACAATTGTAGATAGCTTTGCTCCAAAGTGGAATGAGCAGTACACTTGGGAAGTTTTTGATCCATCTACTGTTATAACAGTAGGGGTCTTTGATAATGGTCATTTACATGGAGGAGACAAATCTGGTGGATTAAGGGATTCGAGGATAGGGAAGGTGAGAATTAGGCTATCTACTCTTGAAGCAGGTAGAGTTTACACACACTCTTATCCTCTTATAGTGCTGCATAACTCCGGTGTGAAGAAAACAGGAGAAGTGCAGTTGGCTGTGAGGTTCACAAACTCATCTTTTGTCAATATGATGTTTATGTATTCCCAACCACTGTTGCCAAAGATGCACTACATCCATCCTCTTTCTGTGATTCAGCTAGACAGTCTGAGGCATCAGGCCATGCAGATTGTGTCAATGAGGTTGATCAGGGCCGAGCCACCACTAAGGAAAGAGGTTGTGGAATACATGCTTGATGTGGATTCACATATGTGGAGTATGAGAAGGAGCAAAGCTAATTTCTTCAGAATAATGAAAGTTCTAGGAGCGTTGATAGCCTTTGGGAGGTGGTTTGATCAAATATGCAATTGGAAAAACCCAATCACAACCATACTAATTCACACCCTTTTCATAATATTGGTTCTTTATCCAGAGCTAATACTTCCCACAATTTTCTTGTACCTGTTCTTGATCGGAATTTGGAACTTCAGATGGAGGCCAAGACACCCTCCACACATGGACACTAGACTTTCTCATGCTGATGCTGCTCATCCTGATGAATTAGATGAAGAGTTTGATACATTCCCAACTTCCCGTCCACCGGATATCGTTAATATGAGATATGATCGTTTAAGAAGCATTGCAGGAAGAGTCCAGAGTGTTGTAGGTGACCTGGCAACTCAAGGAGAAAGGTTTCTAAGTCTCCTAAGCTGGAGAGATCCAAGGGCTACTTCTCTTTTTTTAACATTCTGTTTAATTGCTGCTATAGTTCTCTATGTTACTCCCTTTCAGGTTTTATGCTTTCTCTATGGCTTCTACATGCTTCGGCATCCGAGATTCCGCCACAAACTTCCATCAGTACCCCTCAACTTCTTTAGAAGGTTGCCGGCTAGATCAGACAGCATGTTGTAGCCATTGGCATCTACTCACTCACCTTGCTCCTTTACCATGCACATGGTTCAGACATCATGTGCATTTTATTTTGTCCACATAAGGTGGGAATATTCTTGTTGCACTTATGTTCATTTACTTTCAGTCTTTAAGGAATCTTCTTTGGTATCATGTCTTGTAACTGTCACCTAGTGCATGATACAGCTTGTAGCAAGATTTCCGGAAAGTTTTTCAGGATTATTAATATTGTCTTTTTATAACATATGATTATGCCTGGTATTATTTAAGGATGCTATAGGACTCTGAAAGATTTTCAGGATTATTAATCATACTATTTTTGTTTCAAGAAAATAAACCTTGGCATGGATGGAATGCATTTTGCATGGTTTTATTAACTATGACTTAAGCATGAACTTATAGATTTAGTAAAGAATAATTTATTTCAATAAGAATTTTGTTAAATATCTCCTAATTAGAGAATAATTCGATTGCCAAACTCAGTTAAAAGGAGCACCTATCTCTTACACTCTCAACTAAACTCCATTCCATTTTGTTCTATTATCTAAGCCTTGATTTTCTTCTTTAGGTGTAGTATCCCTTAAAATTTGCAATTGAATGCTATTCTTGAATTATACGATCTCCAACTTTGAGTAAGGCTCGAATCTTTAACCGAGTTAAACTATAACCTTTATAAGCTTGCTAAGACTACTTTTCAAAATAAAACAGCACATATTCCAATAACAAGATATACATCCATTTTCAAAACATTTTTGAAATTACTTTTCCTTTTTTTAATTAAGGAACTAATCATTTTAATATACATGATTATAGAGGAAAAAATTCGATCAAACTCTATATTTTATATTTATTATATTCTAAATTATATATCTATTGTAAGTGGTGAGTTTTAATGTATGTAATTGATTGAAGTTTTTGTTTTATTCTTTTAATTTGGATAAATTATTTTATAAAAGAGCTAACACATCATATACAAATTTAAAGCATCAAATCTCGTAGAAAATAATTAATCTACTCACTTACTTCTTTAAATTCTTATCCATTTTCTTCATCCCATCCAACGTGTGAATCTAACATTTGTGGAGGAAACTTTTTTTGGGGGACATAATATGTAATTTGATGTGAAGCTTTGCTCAAAACGTGGCTTCTTATAAGTTATAGTGTTATACACCTAATCTGCTTAAAAATAATTGTACCTGTGAAAAGTAAGTTAGCAATGGAAATGCCATTAAAGTTAAAGACAAAAGTATATCATCATAAAAGAAAGGCAGAAACATCTCCATTTTTCTTTTCTTTTCTTTTTATTAAAAATATCTTCACTTTCTCCCATAAATGCAAAGAGGAAAATATCTCTATGCCACCACTAAGCCACTAACTTCTAAATACATTAATTATTTAATAATAAAATAATTCCATGAAAGTACAAAAACAAGATTATTAATAATTAGAGTAAGACTTATTTTGTTCTCTCTACATGTGTATGAATTTGGTCATTAAAAAAATATAAAAATACAATATTAACTATAAGTTATATTCGCAATATTTGAATATAATTTTTGTAATCAATTTTTTTAGTACTATCAAATATATTCTCTTACCAGGTGAATAACGAACTAATTTATCACTTCTAAAAATTAAATTTTTAACATTTTAACATTTTCTATGGATGACACGTGAATTTTTTTGTTTACTTCCATGATCAAAAATTATTTGATTATAAATCTAATAAATATTTTTCTTTAAAAGTAAATAAAAAGATCAACATATCATCGTCTAGTAGGTCACATGAATGATATTTACGTAGGTTTTTTCCTTAAATTAACTTAACTATTGCATGTAATAATTATTTAAGGTTCGGTTGGAAGATATTTAGAAATATCTCAAGTGGGCTCCAAATATCAAGCACTTTTTATTGACACTCACACCTCACTCTAATATCATTCGCCGCCCCCAAAAATGTCGACAACCACCGCACACGGCGGCGAATCTCCCTCCACCCTTGAAACCCCGACGCTAGATAAGGAGTCTCGCGAGCTCCTACAAACCATTTCCGAGCACGGCGGGTACGCCTATGTGAGTATGGCAGCGATGGCAGCCGCCGGAGACTTCCGCGCCGCCGAAGCGGCACGGGAAATGTCGTGGGAGCAGCTTCACTCAGGTCCGTGGCACTCGGTGCTTCCTGTGTGGCGCGACGCGTACTCGATGGCTTGCCTCCACGTAGCGAAGCACCACTATGGCAATGGCGAATTCAAAGAAGCGCTTAGGGTTTTGGATATGGGGATCATCATGGGAGGAACGCTCCTAATAAAGGATCTGCACTCTGCTGTTGATAAGGTTTCCGAGAAATCAAGGAACGTTAAGGTTTGTGATGGAATGTGTGAAGATTTAGAAAACTCCGATCATAGACTCGTTGGTCAAGAATTTAATATGACTAAGGTGATGTCTATTTCTCTCTTTCAATGCATAGCTGAAAGTAGAATGCTGTTTAGTTATTTATTTTTTAAATTATCATTGCATTAGTGGAAATCTGAATTCATGATAATTTTTTGGGATATTATTTAATGTTATTAAAATCTCATTTTAGATGGAACTTATACTATCTGACTTTGAGTGTGTTTGTCACGAGTCATGACAAGCTTCTAGCTTATTGGCCAAGTAAAAAGTCTTGTAGAGTTGGAAATAAAAAATAAAAATAAAGGGGGGAATTGTAGATTTTGAAAGTGAACTTATTGAATAAACTACTAACTATAAGCACTTCTAATAATACATGTCGAAGTTTTTCCCTTTAAATTTTCAACAAATGATGAATTCTCCCCCAAACCCATATACTTTTACATGTACTGTTTAATTCATTTAAGGAATTTCAGCCAGTTGCAGCTAGTGCTTGGCTCTAATTCAATAAGATAGTTAATGCTTATAAGCTTTCAGCTTTTTTATGGTTTTCAGATAGCTTCACAGCCATAAGTGACAAATTCATAGCTTTAAGTTATGATCTCACAACTATAAGTATAAAGTCCCACATAGCTTAATAATATGGGCCAAGAGCCATTTAAACTCGAGCAATCTCCTCCCTATGAGCTAACTTTTGGGACAGTGTTGGACAGAGTTATTCTAAGATGGTATCAAAGCCTACTCTGATTTTGAGCCACCCACAAATATCATTTCTGCAAGATTCCATGGTCTAGATGGATTATCCATGGGTATAAGGGGTTGTGTTAAAGTATAAAGTCGTATGTCATTTAATAATATGAGCCAAGAGTATTTTCAGGTGGAATTAGGTTCAATTATTCTAACAAGCTTGTTTTGCCAAATAGAGCCATAGTGTTTTACACAAGGATGGATCAAGAAAAAAACATCAAATATCTTAGACTCTTAGAATTAATGTATTATTGTCTCCACCCTCACCACTTGACCACCTTATGACTCCTAATGCATTATTGTTTATTAGAGGTATAGGTGGATAGGATTAGTTACATTTTTATATGCATTACTTAGCTTTGTAAACCACTATTTTATTGTATATTTTCATCTTTCTCTAATTCATATCTTAGAATATATTACGGGTTATTATATTACTTTTTTTGAAATAATAATACTTTATCTCAGCACAGTGAATTACTCATATCATTTTGTTGCTTATATGTTTATGAGCTACAAATCTATTAGTAAATGATCATGATGTTTAACTATTACAAGCATAGTAAGAAGAAATATTTTGAAATAAACTAAACCCATTCACGTGGGAAAGAACAAAATGCATTTTGGGAGAGAAGGGTGGGACCCATGATCGCCCCTCCCCATCCATCCTGAGTGTTACCCTTAAATATGATATGGATATTTTTGCACTCATTTTGCTAAAATTTATTGTTTTTCGTTTCAAGTTAATCTGTTATCTACTGTTGTTGGACCTGACTTAGGATGATTATGGTGTGGCTAAGTTCTTTATCTCTTCTGATGTTTATGTTATAGTTTTTTTACATTTTAGGTACTCCAGCTTTTACCTGTTAAATCCCTTACTTCTAAGCTCGTGGTGAAGAGGTCCGCACTCTCATTGGAGAAGTTCCTGACAGATCATTACCTTTCCAGCTCACCAGTTATAATCAGTGATTGTATGGCTCATTGGCCGGCCAAGATGAAGTGGAATAACATAGATTACTTGCTAAGAGTTGCTGGTGACCGTACCGTTCCGGTTGAGGTAATTACTTTAATTGATTATTGATGTATTTGTCTAAAGCAGGCACCTCATCTTCTTTGAAGATCAAAGGTAGAAATATATGGTTGTAAATTTTTGTCTACCTGAAACTCTATTTTTTTAAAAACTTAAGTCTCCTTAATTAAAAATTACTCAACTTTACTCACTTATGGGTCATATATGATATATGTCCAATAGTTTCAAGATTCAAGACCGTGTTGGCGTGTTCTGAAATTTAAGTTGTTTGCTGGTAAAGTCTTTAAAACAGTTTTCTTACTAGTAGTTTGAGAAATTTATAAGGCAATTTTAATACAAAAGGTTTGAGTGTATGCTAGGATCCCAATTGCATGGTATGAGACTTGAGTCCCACATTGGAAGTACGGGATATTGCAAGGTATGGGACTTGAGTCCCACAATGGAAGTATGGGATTCTGATGTGGGGTTTATAAGGCCTTGTGCTCTCCAACAACAATAGCTAGCTTTTGTGGTGTGGTTCTGCCAAGGTTCTTATCAGTGTATTATTACTTTAGAGAGAAATATTGAGAGTGAAATTTAAGTGAAAAGTCTACCTGGGATGGATATTGATTCACAAACAAAACTTGATGCACTGAGGTTTCACTGGCAATGTAACCTTTTCACGTTGTAACTTATATCTTCTCTCTGTAAATTACACTGCTTAGATATGTTTCTGCTAGCCAATTAAAATCGCTCATCGATTAGGAAATCACCCACCCAGGACATGCTTTGATGTTTAATCTATTTGTCTTACTTGCTAATCGTTCATATATATCTGATTTATAGGCATAGAATTACTCAATGTGGAAAGCCTAGAAACTTTTCCCTGTCATGCACTTGTGCATTTATCAGAGTTTAAAAAAGAATTTGCTTGTCTGTTTCGAAGTGATGACTTTCCCCTCCTTATTCTGTGATGTTCCCTTTAGATTCTTTCTTAATCCACAAAGTTGTTAAACACTTCAACTGAAATATGAAATGAGATAATAGTTGAAGTTGTTTATGATTTGTGTGTTGTGAATGCTCATTGCAGTACCTAATGTGTTTAAGTTATAACTGATGTGTTACCTCTAGTGTTGTTTGTATTTGTGTTCCATTTACCTTTTGTAGACCTTTTCTGTCACAGCAAAGTTGTTGAAGTTCTTTAGCAGTATACAGGTAATCCATACACACACGTGCACACACACACAGAGGGAGGGAGAAGGGGTGGAGTGGATCTTTCACATGTAATATATTTTGTTTTTTAATAAATTAATTTGGCAGAGAAGTTTAAGTGGGAACTTTGCAGGTTGGGAAGAACTACTTATGTGCAGAGTGGAAGCAAGAGCTAATTACATTTTCAGAGTTTCTTCAGCGGATAAAGTCAAATGACCATTCTCCTGTTGGTCCTACATATCTTGCTCAACATCCATTATTTGATCAGGTATTTACAATTTAGATTTATGTTATATCCAAACCCAACTTTTGCAATTTTGGAGTTACTGAAATTATCGAAATGACAGATAAGTGAGCTTCGGAAAGATATCTTTATTCCCGACTATTGTTTTACTGGCGGAGGGGAGCTAAGATCTCTCAATGCTTGGTTTGGTCCAGCTGGAACGGTAACACCATTACATCATGATCCACATCATAACATACTAGCTCAGGTAACAAGTAGTATACTTGTATTCAACATCTTTAGATCAAAGATGCCTTTTGCAATACCCTACCCCCCCCCCCCCCCCCCCCCCCCCCCCCCCAAATAAGTAAATAAATCATTTTATATACCACTGTTACTAGCTGTTAACTTATATTTTGTGCATATATACACCAAGTAATTGTTACTCAGGAGAAGGTCGTACAAGTCCAACTATTACTGGGCCAGCCTGTCATGCTCCTGAGTAGTGTACCAGTACAATTGTATTATGATTCTAATTCCAATTCTAATGTGCGCTTATGTATAGCTGACATGGCATAGTTGATGTACTTCCAGCAAGACAAAATATGAAGTTCAAGTTTATCATGGCTTGTTGTTTTAAGGGTGGCCTTTAATATATGAGGATGTAATTGTGGTTTAAATGAAATCCTTGTTATCCAAACTGTTCAGAGAATTCTGCTTATGTTAATCCCGTGCTGGTAGCGCAATTGGCGGGATTCGATCCCCACGGATGCTCTCCATCCTACTTTCCTTCCCCTATCCCCCATCCTCCCAGGCCTTACTAGGAGGGCCTTGCCAGACCCTCAAGGTGGGCTTTATCAACAACAAAAAAGTTCTGCTTATGTTGTCGGTGCCGCCAATTGCCATACTATCCAAGGGATTACTTTGCACCATGGAACAATCTATTTGACTGAAATTATTGTCTTCTTTCATACTTTCAGGTTATTGGAAAAAAATACATCAGGCTTTACTCGGCATCTTTGTCAGAGGATCTTTCCCCCTATCCTGATACCATGCTTAGAAATTCCAGCCAGGTATTTAGTTATTAACTTTTTATACTATATGATGACTTTCTTTGCAGTGTGCTGATAAAGCTTAGCACTATATTGCATCCCATCTTAATGGCCAAAGAGCTCTAGAAGTATTTCATTAATGTAACTACCCTTTGTCTTGAATTTTATTTTTCTCCTCTTTTACTTTAGATGTGGATCTAGTCTTTTATCCTTACACTGGTTACAGATTTCCCTGCAGCCATGTGATCATTTATTCAAACTTTTATTACCAAGCAGATTCCGTTTAGATCTACTATGAAAATAGATTAGTTGTGATCCCAATGTTTCTTTTGCAAATCCAATGCTTTTTTTGTTGACTACAGTAGAGCTAACGGGATGTAGAATTCAGACGAATGTGATCATAGTATGAATTTGGGCGTTAGTTTCTCGTTTACTTATAAGTAGTAATATGTGGCAATGTGGGGTATGGAATAAGTGCTGCCATGCATGTTCATTTAATATCTGATTTGATCATTCCGTATGAGGATAATGCTTTAGTTTTGTATTTGTTGTTTTTGAAATTTTGGAATCTGTATATCCATGTTGATCATTATTTTATTTTATTTGAAGGTTGACTTAGATGACATAGATGTAAGGAAGTTTCCCAAAGTAGCAGACCTGGAATTTGTAGACTGCATTTTAGAGGAAGGTGAAATGTTATATATCCCACCAAAATGGTGGCACTATGTTCGGTCTTTAACTCCCAGTTGTTCGGTTAGCTTTTGGTGGAGTGAGGCTGAAAGTTCTGATGCATACTAATGTTGTACCAATTTGATGATGTTTTTACATCTCATTCTTTCTTAAACAATAAGTGGATAATATAAGTATATAAACAACAAAACCATGTTGGCTTTGGCCTCCCATGTGAAACCAAACACATACTTTTGACGTTCTTGCAGGACCAAAATTCCATGAACATGCAAAACTACAAGTGACATATGAATGTAATAGCAAATATTTTATTTAAATGGGTTAAAGTTTAATATGTTTGACATATAGGAAATATTATGATACATAAGAATTAACATTTGATGTACATTTCTAATTTTCAAGGATTGACTCTTACACACGCAATATTATGCTAATTAACAATTTTTTGGAATGCATCATGCTACCATCCTTTAATTGTGAGAGATTAATTTCTCTCTCAACAGTTTTTTTATACAAACATGTGATCTAAGAATAAAACACAGGTTTTGGGCCCCTCTCTTACACGGCCTTCTACTTTTTATAATTTAGAGTTTTTATTGAATCATTTCTGTTTTTAGTATGTTATTAAGTTGTGGAGTTTGTTCTGCTAAAAGCATAGTTTTGAAAACCGTGCCGTACCGGCCGGTTCAACCGGAAAACCGGTGAACTGAACCCCTAACTGGTACGGTACGTATGTTATACTGCATATGCAATAGAACCGGTGAAAACCGGTTGGTTTGTACATTAATTTTTTTTTTTTTTTTAAATTTCAAATTTTCAATTCTTCACCAATTCTTCAACTTCAATGATTGATCTTTGGGTCATTTATTTGTATTTTGCGTTTGTTAAGTAATAATTTTGGATAAATATATGTTTTCTACTTTAGACTTTGATTTTATTAAAGACTTAATGTTGTTTGTTTGTGTGAATTTGAAGTAAATTATGAATATGGATTATAAATATGAATATCTATTTATTTGAAATTTTTTGTTATAGGTTTACATATATATATATAAGCAAGTATGTCCGGTTTAACCGGCATGCGGTTTAATTACTGAACCACTGGTTGAACCACTGTACCACTATACCAGTACCCTAACCGGTTTGATAACCGGTACGGTTTTAATAACATTGGCTAAAAGTGATCTTAGTCTTGCAAGAATCACTCATATCACAACCACAATTAAAGCCTATTTGCCAAACGGCTCTGACTATTAATCAAAATTTGAAGTCTGTTAAATATAAATTCAAAGTGAGTTAGTATAATGCTAAAAAATAGGTCAACATATTTATCAATCAACATAAGAAGTCTTAAAATTATAATTAATGCTATAATAAATATGTAAACACACTGCCTATCAATGAGATCAACTTTAATTTTGAGCTTATTATTTAACAAGTTAATTAGACATGCTCAAATGATTTATGAATAGCCTTGACTCATTTACACCAAAACTAACTCTAAGAACCTAAAAATAAGATATGTTCCTAAAAGTGGTAATTTGAGGTGGAAGTAGGAGTTAGAATATGTCTAAAAAATATGTTTTTTGGTTTGTCCTATTTAAGGCCATAGAATACAAACTATATTACCAAATCAAATAAAACTTAGAAATGAATTATTATTAGAGTTTCCTTAAAAAAAATGACATGTATGTCCTCCAAGCAAAGCTTATCTTGGTGAATTTACCCGCAACCTTTGAGGACACTGATTGGTGAATAATAATCATATTACCAAAGTCGTGTAAGTAACTATGTCTTCTTTCTTTGCACAATTCTAACCCGTGAATCTTCTTTATCTCTTGCTGCTTTTTGTATAAAGTTCCAACCTTGTGATTAAGATAGGATTTTTCCTACTCCTACCTTTCTCTTCTGCTACAATTCCTCACATTTCTTTTTCTTCTTTTCATACCCAATAACTTTTTATTTCTTTTCCTTTCACTACACTCCACTCTAACTTCCTTTGTTGTTTTTGATAAAAATATGCATACACTAATGCTTTGTCTGGTTAATGAGAGAAAGTGAGAAGAAAGAAATATGAGTGATAAAATAAAGAGAAAGAAAAATGTGACAAAGATAATGAATTTTTATATTATTTGGTAGGAGAGAAATAAAAAAGAAAGAGAATATAATATAGAAATGATGTTATATTATAAAAGACTAAAACACCCTTTACTAAAAAATGGAGAAACATTATTATATTTTTAATTATTATTTTTAATAATTTTAAAATCCATATTATAATAAACTTTTTTATTTTTGATTTAATTAATAATTATTTAAAATTTTATAATTGTATTTAAAAATATTTAATATACATAATGTAACTAAATTATTTTTGTTCCTGTAACAATTTTTATGCTAGTCTTCTCAAGATATCATGTAAAGAGATTTTGCAAGTTTATATAGAATATATAGTGTATATATGATATAACACTTAATGTTTTCATAAGGGATCCAAAGTGCACTCTAATTATTGCACTATATTAATATTATGATTCTATAATGAGTATATCACAACAAAAATATTATGAAAGTGAGAAAGTCATCATTAGACTATATATTTGTTGTTGGTATTCTTTTATGAATATCACTCACAAACAGATGATATAATGAAGAGAAGAAGAAAAATTAACACCAAACAGAAGAAGATTTATGAGTGGAATATGGATGTACCCTAAAGATTTACACGCACTCAATATTTCATCTACTATATCAAATGAATATGTAAGTACTCCAGATATTCATCTAATATTTCCTTAATTTTGTATGTATTTGTGAAGCTCTCTACGTTTCAAAACAAGATATTTATGTAGTTATGTTACCCTGTAATAAGTTCATCAGGGAAAAAGGAGATTTTCTCTACACCTATGAGCCTAGGTGTCTTGTTTATGCAATTAAATAATTTGTGAAAGTTGGTTAACACTACTTTTGCTTAACACACTACACTTTACATAAGCTGCTAATATTTTCCCATGTTTGACACCATTGTTTTTTAATATCCAAAAGGAAATATAAAACCTGATCAATTGTTACACTGAGTTGAAGGAGAAAACTGCTTCTCTGTTTTTCAACAAATGTTTTCATGTAATAATATTTTTTAGAAAATTAGACCTCTAATAATTTCGTGTGTGTATATACAATTGTAAACATAAATAAAACAACAATAAGAAAGACAAAAATTTGGGGTAACTTGAAATTTTATAAATCTTTGATAGATTTGACACTCTGAAAAATGAATTTGGGCGGGTTTGGGTTACAATTTAAGAGACATAAAATCTAACCGGATTTTTTAGCCCGAACCAAAAGCAAGCTAGCCCAAACCTGTTCGGATATCCTATTTTAAGAGGTCTAAGCAGAAGACTTTAAATGTTTGCCCTTGCACGATACCAAGTTATTCAATTACAAGAATGGTACACACATGTTACCTTATCAAGGGGCCTTATCAAGGGGCATAACTTGTGGGAAATAAATGTTCTTCAAAGGAGTTTAGGCCAAAGATAGAATCCTCTAGCAAAGATGATGAGAAATATGAACAACTTACTCGAGGCATGTTTAAGCACTTTTTGTTTAATTTGCCAAAGTCAATTCTTCTACAGGATGCAAATGAATAGCAGGAAATTTTTTAATAATGTCTTTTTTTTGTACTATCAATAATATTTCACCACCTTATGAGTAAAAAATTTGGAGGGTAAATGAATAGTATCTAGACACATCAATTCACAGACAAATTGTGCATAATATAATTTGACTACACTATAAGGTTTGGTGTAGTTTCTATATAAGTCGTGAATGAGGTCCACGAGTTTTGGTATCTCGTGCACTGGCAATGCGATTCCAAGTTGAGTGTCATGCATGACACACAATTTACATGAAGTGTCAGCAATGCATGCAAATCGTGGATGGCAGACACGATTTCATTTAAACAGTCGTAGATTCAAAACACGATATCCATTAACCGTGCATACACAATGTGACATCCCAACCTATATATATTTACGTCCCAAACTAGAAAAAATCACAGGTTCTCAAATATTACAGCTTATACACTATCTCAATCACAACTTCTCCTACACGGAATTATTACAGGTTCCACTATTTTGGGATTTAAAAAGATTAGCTCATCTCTAAGAAGTAATTTTTTTATTTTGTTGTTTCAATTATTTTTTTGGATTGTTACACTATTTAAATTATGTAATAGTTTTTTAAATTATGTAATAGTTTTGTAATTTATGTAATTTATTATAAGTTATTTAAATAATTATTGTAATTTATTATGGTAGTTAGGGGTGAGCGGGACACGACCTTACCCGCTCATCCGGCATGACCCGATCATGATCGGTCTGAAAAGGGTCGGGTCTCATTGGGTCTAGGACCGAGTTCGAGTTCAAAAATTAGACCCAAAATAATATTTAGGGTCGGGTATGGACCAAGCATGACCCGACCCGTCCCATAGTCACTAACTTATAATGTTTGTATGTGTCTCTGCTCAAATATATACAGAGTAATGATACTTTTTTGATCGAAAATATCATTGATTATCTATTTTTTCATCATATATACATGTTTAATAATATATATATATGCATATATTATTTTATATGTCAAATTACATATTCACAATAATAAATAATATTTAGAAGACTTTATGTAAAATGCATATACGTTATATTTAATCGGGTCTAGAGTTGGGTCCGGGTTTAAAGGTTGGCCCTGTGAATATTTAGGGTCGGGTTAACTCCGGGTCAATGGTCAGGTCCGAGTTCAGAAAAATGGTCCGAACAACATTTATGGTCGGGTAAGGACAAGCCTTAACTCGTCCCAACCCGGTCCGCGCTCACCCCTAATGGTAGTTATGTAAATTTAAAATCAAAATTCAAATTCAAATTTTAAATTCATAATTCAAAATTGAAAGGGCGGAGAATTTCAATTCAATATTCAAAATTTAGCATTGAAAGTGTGCAAAATTTGAAGCATGCGGATGTGCATTTCCAACCGGGAGTCCTGGTCTGCAGCCACGACATCATAGTAGAGTGCAAAACCCTAGAAGTCGTCGCATACACCCACTACATTTGTGGAGAGTATGGATGGCAATGAAAACCGAACATGCGGGTACCCACCCGAACTCAACCCGAATTTAATGGGGAAAACCCGATATGATTGGATTCGAGTTCGGGTTCGGGTTTTACCCGGATTCAAATTTCGGGTTCGGGTTTAGTATTATTAATACCATACCCCGAACCCGATTAATATATATAAAATTATAAAATTACACATAAATACATATATAAAAGCTATATATATAAATTTCTCACATATATATATATAAATTTCACAAATATACATATATAAATATATAAAAGCTATATATATATAAATATATATTTTGGTTCAGGTTTTTTCGAGTTCGGGTTACCCGAAACCCGACGAGTTCAGGGATGGTATTGTTATTTCTAACTCCGCTTAATTCGGGTTCGGATTCGGGGTTGGATAAGTATAAACCCGACCCCGATCCACCCCGTTGCCATTCGTAATGGAGAGTACAATTTCCCAAGATTCGTGAATTGCACCCGGTCAGCATGCAACACAGAAGTCGTGGTCTACTGCAAAAATAGGGCATAAAACGAAGAACTTGTGTTCTCAATGCACGACTTAAATGAACTTGTATTCTCACTTAAAAGTTTTGCTTAGACTTTATTTGTGATGTGAAGTTAAAGCACAAATTTAACATGAATAATAAAACAAAGTTTTCTTCCAACCAAAGAACTAAATATTAAAAATTAATGTTAGATTCATCTAATAATGAATACTTAATAAGAATTTTTTTTTGTAATGAGTAATTAATAAATAATCATCTACTATACAAAAATCTATTTAATAATAATAGAGAATCAGTGATAAATAATAATAGAGAATCATCTATTACACCTCCCTTTTTTGTCTTTATACGAACCACTCATCATTATTACACAAATCACCTACAATTTTATGCATATATTATAGTGGTCACATTCAATAAAATATAAGTGTAATATTTTCAACAAAAAAACATGTGGTGATTGTAATTAAGTTAAACAAAATATTATATATTGTTTTATTACACAATATACTAATAATTCCAATGATATGTTTATATAACACTTATATTATTTTGTAATGAACCAAATAATGAAGATGCATCGACTCTTATATTATTTGGATTTGTCTACACGATATACAATATTTTGTTTAAATTAATTACACACATCACATGTTTTATTTAAAATATTACACTTATATCTCATCAGGGGTGATCAGAGTAATATATGTACAAAATTATGGGTGGTTCGTGTGAGGACAAAAAAATGAGGAATCGTTTATGTATTTTCACTAAAACTCAGGGGTGTTAATGTAATTAACTCTAAATGAAATGAAAACATAATCATAATCACTATCTTCCAAGATTTGTATTTATTTGTTTTTATTAGATTTAATATGATTAATTAATAACAAAAAAGGTTTACTATTTAATTCCTCCTTTTTTTGTTAATTTTTTATAATAAATTATTTTTTTATATTAAAAAATTAACAAAAAAAACACAAAGTAAATAATAAACCTTTTTTGTTAATAATTAATCATATTAAATCTAATAAAACCAAATAAATAGAAATCTTATAATAATTAATTAACTTAAAACATGAAGGGAAGATAATGATTAGGATCATGTTTTCATTTCCTTTAGAGTTAATTATACTGACACCCCCTGAATTTTAGTAAAATTATACAAATCATCCCTCCTTTTTTGTCCTTACACGAATCACCCATAATTTTGTACATATATTACGAGTCCAATTCTTATGTACCATTTTCCTATGCAATTTTCCTGTACCACCAATCATATTTTGGCAATTCAATTAAAAATGATATGTCATCTCCATCATCATTTGTAAAAGGATTAACATTGTTGAAGTAGCAAAACATGATTGGTGGTACAAGAAAATGGCACATGAAAGTGGTTATGAAGAATTAGACTCATATATTACACTGAACACCCCTCATGAGATATAAATGTATTATTTTAAACAAAAAACATGTGATGTCTGTAATTAAGTTGAACAAAATATTGTATATCGTGTAAACAAATCCAAATAATATAAGAGTCAATGCATCTTTATTATTTGGTTCATTACAAAATAATATAAGTGTTATATAAACGTATGATTAGAATTGTTAATATATTGTGTAATGAAAAAAAAAAAAAAAAAGACACACAGTTTTGTACTATTAAGGTTTGTCTACGCAATATATAATATTTTGCTTAACTTAATTACATTCACAACACATTTTGTTGTTGAATATATCTACAAAATTATGGGTGATTTGTGTAAAATTGATGGTGGTTTGTGTAAGGACAAAAAAGGGAGGGGTAGTTTGTGTAATTTCACTAAAACTCAAGAGGTGTCAGTGTAATTAACTCTAAAGGAAATAAAAACATGATCATAATCACTAACTTCCTTTCATGTTTTAAATTAATTAGTTATTACCAAATTTGTATTTATTTGGTTTTATTAGTTTTAATATGATTAATTATTTAAAAAAAGGTTTACTATTTACTTCATGTCTTTTTTTGTTTTTTTAATATAAAAAATTGATTTATTATTAATTTTGTATTATAAAAAATCAATTTTATTATAAAAAATCAAATAAATACAAATCTTGTAATAACTAAGTAACTTTAAACATGAAATTTGGAAGTTAGTGATTAGGATAATGTTATACAAATCACCCCTCCCTTTTTGTTCTTACATGAATCACCCTTAATTTTGTACATATATTTCTCTAACCACCATGATAAAATATAAGTGTAATATTTAAAACAAAAAACATATGATGTGTGTAATAATGTTAAACAAAATATTATATATTGTGTAGATAAATCCAAATAATATAAGAGTTAATGCATCATCATTATTTGGTTCATTACAAAATAATATAAGTGTTATATAAATATTTCATTAGAATTGTTAATATATTATTTTTATATTTTGTAATAAAATAAAAATAATAAAGAGACAACCAATTTTGTACTATTTGGATTTTTTTATACAATATATAATATTTTGTTTAAAATTACACTCACCACATGTTTTTTGTTGAAAATATTACACTTATATCTCATCGGGGTGGTTAGTGTAACATATGTATAAAATTAAGGGTGATTTGCGTAAGATAGATGAGTGGTTTGTGTAAGGACAAAAAATGGAGGGGTGATTTTTGTAATTTCACTAAAAGTTAGAGGTGTCATTGTAATCTATTACTATATAAGGAAAAAAAAAGCTCATTGTCACATCATCCTAGACACGTGTCAACTTCTCCTTGACTTTTTTGCTTCCAAAACTGGTTCATATTCTTATTTTGTACTCTCACACATTGTATTAAATATATATAAAAAAACTTCAAATCAATTAATTATCAATAAACACTTCTCATAGGTTTTTTCATTTACAATGGACACACATACACTCAATTATTTGACAAAGACAAAATTCATTTATAATAAACATTTGATTTCATTTGATCCTTATTTTTCAAACCCTTCATTTCTTTTGGTTTCACTCATACTCTCTCTTTATCACTAATTTCATTTTCTCCACAACACAATTTCAAACTTCTAATCAATCTAATCGTTACTAACTCCTTTTTTAATCTATTTTGGTTTCAAATGATTCGAAATATTAAGAAATTCAGTCTATTGTAATATCAATTACTTTTCATAATGACCTTGAATTTGTACACACCTTATCAATGATTATCTATATATTTCATTTTATTTTATCAAATTATTACACAATGTTAATAATATATATCTATAATAAGATTGATAATTACATGATTTTAAAAATATGTCAAAATCAATCTCTCCCATATGAATGTACGAGTAATATGTGTTATTAACTATTCGGCAAAAAGTATGGTTAAAAACAACCTCCCACACAGGATAAAGACACCTCACTTTGTACACCTTCCAACCCAAGATAAAAATATATTCACACATATTGTTCATTACCCAATATATTATTTAATAACATATAATAATAATAATAACATTTAATATATATTCTATATATAAAAAAAGTTACATTAATATTCATTTTCATATGTACGACAACCATATTCATTTTTTCCCGTCCAATATTCATAGGCTAACATATTAACATAGGAAAATAGTAATTACTAAGAGTAATATCATATGCTTCACACTTGAATTTTTTAATGGCAACTTTGTTATTATATAATGACTTTTTTAATATCATTGTAATATAAATTGTATGATATATTTCTTTATGTATACATTTAATATTGTTGACGATAATTTAGTCATTTCCTATATACTCTATTCATCTCATTTATTAGTAACATATGTGTTTTTAACTATTAAAATATACAGGTCAGTTCTTAACATACAAAAGCACATGTAACATGCGGTATTTTTAACCATGTGAATGCATAAGTAACATGTATATTTTTAATCACGTGAATATATGAATAACATGTGTTATTGATCATGTGGCAAAAAATACCGCGCTCCGTGCATATGCACGGGTAACTTGCTAGTTATCCAAACTAAATGAAAACATGATCATAATCACTAACTTCCTTTCATATTTTAAATTAATTATTTATTACGAGATTTGTATTTATTTGATTTTATTATAAAAAAAAGTTTACTGTTTACTTCATGGTTTTTTTTTGTTATTTTTTAATATAAAAATTGATTTATTATTAACTTTTTAAATAAAAATCGATTATTTTTATTAAAAAATTAACAAAAAAAAAGCATGAAGTAAATAATAAACCTTTTTGTTAATAATTAATCATATTAAAACTAATAAAATCAAATAAATACAAATATTGTAATAACTAATTAACTTAAAACATGAAGGAGATATCCATTGACTCAAACTTCACATTTTAGTCATCAATTATATCAAAAACCAATGGTTTGAATTAATGATTAGATCTAAACCATTGAATTTCCTTAGAATTGATATGAAGTAAGTTTACAAAAATTACTCTTGGAACAAGTGCATCTCGTCCCTAAAACATAAAAGGAAGTTAGTGATTAGGATCATGATTTCATTTCCTTTGGAGTTAATCACATTGACCCCCTTTCATAACATATAAGTGTAACATTTTAAACAAAAAAAATATGTGATGTGTAATTAAGTTAAACAAAGTATTATTTGGATTTGTCTACACAATTATATAATATTTTGTTTAAAATTACACTCACCACACATTTTTTGTTGAAAATATTATACTTATATCTCATCTGAGCGGTTAGTGTAATATATGACAAAATTATGAGTGGTTTACGTAGGAGAGATGAGTGGTTCATGTAAGGACAAAAAATGAGGAGTAGTTTGTATAATTTTAGTAAAACTCAAGGAGTATCACTATATATAACATGAGCGGGGTCCATTTACTATAAACTTTCACGTCTTATTCCATTAATTATGTGATGTAAGTTAAAAAAAAGTGTTGCATTGTCATGTTATATAATACATTCCCACTCACATGTCTCTATATCACCTTTCTCCTCTGCCTCTCTTTCTCTGTAGTATTCTGTATATCTCGTTCCCTACTATTTTTTTTCTAGTTATTATAATCTCTGTTTTCTATTCATTTGGATTTGATTGGATTGAGGTTGTATTTTAGGTAATGTAATGTTATTTATGTTTGATGCATTTTTAAGGTTCTTTCTTTTACTTTGAACATTTTTTCAGAAAGATGGAGGCTTTTCTGTATCTGCTAGTGTGCTTAGTTCTGTGTGGTTATGCTGTGAGTAAAGAGTGCACAGACATTCCAACCCAATCACACACATTAAGATATGAGTTGTTAACATCAAAGAATGAAACATGGAATCAAGAGGTGATGTCTCATTACCATTTGACACCAACTGATGATTCAGCCTGGGAGGATATGCTACCAAGGAGGTTCTTGAGAGAGGATCATCAACAGGAATGGTCAATGATGTATAGGAAAATCAAGAACTTGGGTGTGTTCAATCCACCTAAAGGGTTTCTAAAAGAGGTGCCTTTGCAGGATGTGAGATTGCAAGAGGGTTCAATTCATGCTCAAGCACAGAAGACAACCTTGGAGTATTTGTTAATGTTCGATGTGGATAGATTGATTTCGAACTTCAGAATAACTGCTGGTCTACCTAATACTTCTACACCTTATGGAGGTTGGGAAGCTGCTGATAATGAGCTCAGGGGTCATTTTGTTGGTTAGTTTATTAATCATTTTTTACTTATCAAATTTAACTTGTGTCCCACTTTAATGTTCTTTAATTTTACTCAGCTTTTCATTTTTTTATTATTAAAGACTTGTCTTTATTGCATTGCTCATTGGTATATTCTATAGTTGGCTGCTACTTTTCATTCTAAGATTCAAAAGGGTATAAATCTCTTTTTCTTTTGATGCTTTTTCCACTTTTGTGCAATGTGCATTCTTTATTTTCATTTTTTAGAGCTGGGAGAAGTTTAAATCATTTAATTGAATAAAAAATGACACTTATATTTAGAGGGAATTCCTTTGTTTTTTTGCTACATAACCATGTAAAAGCATGTCATTCTGCCCGCAAAGGTTGTCTTTCAAGGATATCTTCCTTGGACTCAATGTTTGTCAAGTACTGAACCTCATTTACTTGGTTTGTGGTTTATTCATAACTTCTGAAATATTTTCTCACATGTTGAAGGGAATTCCTTGTTCATAGTTTGTGCAATTAAAATTTTCAAGGTTATTTGATAGTTGCTTGTTTTTGGCACTTTGAAGGCCATTACTTGAGCGCATCAGCTCTAATGTGGGCGAGCACACAAAATAACACCCTCAAGGAGAAAATGTCAGCTCTTGTTGCTGGCCTATCTGCCTGTCAAGAGAAAATTGGAACAGGATATCTCTCTGCATTTCCCTCTGAGTTTTTCGATCGATTTGAAGATGTTAAGCGTGTTTGGGCTCCCTATTACACCATTCACAAGGTACAACACAAAAGTGATTTTGATTATGGAAGTGCTTTTAGCCTTAATATTGTGAGATTTCAACTATTCAGTTTTGACAGATCTTGGCCGGCTTGTTGGATCAACATACTGTAGCTGGAAACCCTCAGGCTCTAAAAATGGTGACATGGATGGTTGATTACTTTTATAACCGTGTGATGAATGTAATAAAACGGTTCAGTATAAATAGACATTATCAATCACTAAATGAGGAAACAGGAGGAATGAATGATCTCCTTTACAGATTATATAGCTTAACTGTAAGTTAACTAGTTCATGTAGCTTCTTTAACTCTCTTTCTTGCTTCATTTGCATGTATGATGTTCTTGACTCGTAGACTCCATAGATTTGAGTATAGGCATTAACAAATATGCTTTATATAATCCACAGTTCAGAATTTCAGATATAATTTTACAAGAATTGGCATGCTTATATTATTATATTATTTTTCATGATTATGGCACATGGTACGAAGTTGTTGCTGTAAATTTCAATTCAGAAGTGAAGTTTTCATGTTACTCTATGCAGGGAGATCAAAAGCATCTAGTGCTAGCTCACCTTTTTGACAAGCCATGCTTTCTGGGATTGCTTGCAGTCCAGGTAACCACATTTGTTATCATAGAATTGCTACTTATTCTGCATTGCCTTATATATTTGTGGCTGTAGGTTTCAGGAGCTTGCAATTTTAAAATGCTGGTCTTTCAAATTAATTTTTAAAATCATTTGTACTGCAATTATATAACATTGGTTTTCAGATGATTAAACACATGACAAAATGCATAAGTATATGCCAGAGAGTGTAAGAGTAAAATATAGACAATCAATGGTCCTCTTTTTATATATTTATACCCAATGAGTAGATTTCTCTACTTGAATATTGTGCTCACCATGTAACAACCAGATATTTGGATGTCAAACATAGGATTTTCATGTCATGTCTAGAAATTTTATTTAATTTTATAACGAGACCCAAAAGTTAATTTTAAAATTATGTTTTTTCATGCAGGCTAGTGATATAGCTGATCTTCATGCTAATACACATATCCCAGTTGTTGTTGGATCTCAAATGCGGTATGAAGTCACAGGAGATCCACTTTATAAGGTGAATTGTTATATGCATACTGTAGATTGCTGCTAAAGATATCACTAAATTTGATGGAATTGTGTTTAATTACAAATGGTTGATGTAATATTGTCCACTTTTCATTACTTTTAAATCTGTTCTAATTTTTAATTAGGTGACTATTCATAGCAGTTTTGTGTTCTCCCATATTATGTATGTTTATCTTAGTGTAGTTGCATTCATAGTGTTTTAAATCAAGTAGAACTTCCCATTTGTGATGCTTTCCAAGTTCCTAATGTTTGTTCTTGCCTTTTTTGGTTTGTTAGGAAATTGGGACATTCTTTATGAACCTTATTAACTCTTCTCACAGCTATGCAACTGGAGGGACATCAGTCAGTGAGTTCTGGTATTAAGATGTCGACGTTTTTAGTTTCAGTTCTTCAAAATGCATTTATAATTATCCATTGAATACTTGTTTCATTCAACTAGTGTTAGGTACCAGAAACTTACTAAAGGAAAAATGGAGTCTATCTCCTTGAAGTAGAGATATTCCCTCTTGGTTAAGCTAAGAAACTAGAAAGAAAAATCGAAAACATCAGCAGACTTAGAGAGGGTTTGCTCCTCCTTGGCCAAATGGCTCCAAATTCGCTTACGAATAATCTTCCCCGCCCACTCTCTCCTTATATTCTCATTCTTACTGGCCTGGCGCGTTGGCTGGTTTGTTACAAGTTCCACTCTGAGCCGCTCATATTTCCCATCCCTCTACCAACTAGGGTGTCATGTTGAAAATGTCTGTTCCGTTGTTATTGATAATAATCAGTTCAAGATTTCTATACTAACATATTTTCTTCAATTTTTGCATAGGCGTGATCCGATGAGAATAGCAGACAACCTAAAAACAACAGAGAATGAAGAGTCATGCTCAACTTATAATATGCTGAAGGTATAGCCAACCATTCATCATTTTATCAGCTCATTTTGTAATGCTTGGGAAGTTAAAAATGTGCGTATGAAGTTTTCTTTAAAAAACTGCGAGAAGAGAGAAGACTAGTTGTCTCATGGTAATTCCTTGGTATATGCTTGGGATTAATATATGTATGTGTTTAAATGTGAGTATGATGCATATTCCTGGATGAAATAGTTTTTCAATTGAAGGACTAATGTTTTTGGATAAATGGTTCCATTACCTTAGCACTCAAAATGAAATGATTTCTCAGGTTTCGCGCCACCTCTTTAGATGGACCAAAGAAGTCTCTTATGCAGATTATTACGAGCGTGCCTTAACCAATGGTGTACTCAGCATTCAAAGAGGAACAGAACCTGGAGTGATGATTTATATGCTTCCACTAGGACATGGGGTTTCCAAGGCTAAAAGTACACATAGCTGGGGAACGCCGTTTGACTCTTTCTGGTGCTGCTATGGAACTGGTATGCATTTGTTTATAATATTTACTTTTGCAATTGCATCAAAGTGCATCTATATTCTTATCAGTCTTATGTTCTCAAATTATTTCCCCTGTTCATTAGGAATCGAATCGTTCTCAAAGCTGGGAGATTCTATATATTTTGAAGAGGAAGGGAAGGATCCTACTCTTTACGTCATTCAGTACATATCAAGCTCATTTAATTGGAAATCTGGAAAAGTTATTCTTAATCAGACAGTTGTTCCAGCTGTTTCATGGGATCCTTATCTAAGAGTGACATTTACATTTTCTCCTACTGAGGTACCTGTTACATTGTCTTATTATTATAGCAGCTCATTTTGCAAAATATTCATTTTAGATACCTTTGAAAGTAAACATCACCCTTATGCTTAATCTGGGCTAAACATTGTCTCAATCCCTTCTCCACTAAGGCTTCACTTTTCATACTTCTTTTGGTTTCTTTATGATAGTTACTGGATGGTCAATATTTCATGGCCGCCTGAGATGTGAAAGGGAAATGGAGTATAAATTCTGGGAATAGTCTAGTACTAATGTACTAGTGCTAGTAATTTCATGTCTCACCCCTCTTAATTTGGGTAGTGGCAAAGTGTGTTGATATGCTCACATAATGATACACATGATGCTTGCTTTTGTTTGAAATTGGGCCTATAACTCTATCAAGATAATGAGTAAGATCCTCCACATTTTTCTTCTCAAATCTATCTTCGAAATCTCACATTTGCAGAAAACTGGTACTTCGTCCACATTGAACTTTCGAAAACCATCTTGGACTCATACAAATAGTGCCAATGGGACATTGAATGGTGAAACTTTATCTCTGCCAGCTCCAGGTATGAATCTCTCTTAAGTTCCCTTTTATCAGTTAAAAGTAGATATTCCAATAGTTATCTTAACTGCACATACACACACACATACCAGAGCCTAAAAAACTGAGTCCATTCAAGTTTCGACGCATACATACCAGATGCTAAAAAACTATTGAGTCCATTCAAGTTAGGATACATTCACACAAACACAAAGGCACACTATATCCTAGGGTTTTCACACAGAAAAAGTTAACACTTGAAACATGGAAATCATATTTTATGTGTTGGACATGTAGGAAATTTTTTATCAGTCACACGACAGTGGAATGCTGGTGACAAATTGACCCTTCAATTGCCTATTACCCTCAGAACAGAGGCCATAAAAGGTTGTTTCACAACATAATCCATCTGTTTGATTACCACTATTCTTCTATCATAGATATATAAACACTGAATTTTTTTGCTTACATTATTAGTGTTGTGTTTTGAATTAAATTCAGATGACAGGTCTGAATATGCATCCCTTCAAGCAATTCTTTATGGTCCTTACCTACTTGCCGGTCATACTACCGGTGATTGGGACATTAAAGTTGGGACTAACACAACTATTTCAGAATGGATCACACCCATTCCTGACAGCTACAATAGTCAACTATTTTCTTTTTCTCAATACTATTCAAATTCAACTTTTGTTTTAACAAACTCAAACCAATCACTTACAATGCAAACGCTACCTGCGCCTGGCTCTGATTTGGCTCCTCATGCAACATTTAGACTTATACTAAACGATTCTTCCACGAAGCTTTCAACATTGACAGATACTGTTGGTAAATCAGTGATATTTGAACCATTTGATCTTCCTGGAATGAATGTGATTCACCAAGGACCAGATCAAACTCTTGTCATTTCTTCACAAGTTAAGCCATCTTCTAGTTTTCTTGTGGTACCAGGATTGGATGGAAGAAATAATACCATATCTTTAGAATCCCAAAGCAACAAGGGTTGCTATGTGCACAATGGTGTAACAAGCTCTGGTGCAAAAGTGAAACTCAGTTGCAAGTCTGGTTCTGATGCTACTTTTAACCAAGCAGCAAGCTTTTTTGGATGGAAAGGATTAAGTCAATACAATCCTATCAGCTTTGTGGCTAAAGGGACAAACAGGAGTTTTCTTTTGGAGCCATTACTCACCTTCAGAGATGAGTATTATACTGTGTATTTCAACATTCAACACTAATTAGTTTGTTTTTATATTCATCTACAAAGGTTCAAATAATCAATTTTCAATTTCATAATGAATAGTTGATAAGTTTCTTCTTGTGCTCGGTTATTAAAATGGTAAGCAATGATTTTCAGAATTAGTAAATAGTTACTCAGCTAAGGTATGGTGACCTTTTTCCATCATAGAAATTAGAAAAAGAGAAAGAAAACCATGATTAGTCACGGAACTAACAGTGTTAATTACTATTACCATCATCTTCTTTTCTTTTCATAAAGAAAATGCCTAATAATAGCTTCTTAGTGCTTTCCAATTGTAAATAATGTATGTATATCTTATCTCGTATCATATACCAAGTTTATAAAAATCTTAAAAGCATAATAGTCATAGTAAATTTGAACAAACATAGGTTAATACATTGATCATATGATAGAAAAAACAACATTCCAAGTCATAATATTTATAAAAGTGGATATTTATCAGTAGCTTTTCCTGCTAATGTAAAGAAAAGATTTTCACTGTATGAAACCCATCAACAATCTTATCCTATACAAATCTTGCACCTGATGGTCTATTCGTAATTTACCCCCCAACTAATTTCGCTAATCCCGTTATTCTATGTGCACATAAATTACAACATTACTAACAAGAATAACTAACTCCTACACGTGCAACCAGGCCTTGCACACGTGCGTCAGAAATCTGAAAGAGAAAAGGTCTTCTTAAACTTGCAAGACAGTGACGACACCGGAGAAGGCGGCAGCGACGGTGGCGATTTCAAGCTCTCAAAGTAATGCTTAATGTCCACGCCACCATTTAAGGCGGATAACTGCTCTGTATGTTCGCCGGTGCCGTCGTCCCTTACCGGAATGAACGGTGGCCGGACCATCTCCGTCAACAGGTCCCATTGTACACCTCTGAAGAATTCATGCTCCTTGATCTCTGTAGCGCCACGCGTGTAACCCAATCGCTTCGTCGGATCCTTCTCCAACAGCTTTTCAATCAAGTCCGTTAACTCCGATCGCTTTCCAACAAACTCTGGCGGTTTCATCAACACATTCCGAAACGTTTCCTTGCGATTCTTCCCTTTAAACGGCGTCGTACCGTACAACATCTCGTACGTGAGAATCCCCATAGCCCACCAATCAACCGCAAACTCGTGACCGTCGCCGCGGACTACCTCCGGCGAGACGTATTCCTCTGTCCCGACGAACGAGTTGGACCGTTCGCCATTCGAGAAACTCGGTTTCCGTCGACTCACCGGGCTGACTCGGGCAGACTTAGTCTTCTTCAACCCGTTCCGTTGGGAACTCAAATCGGAAGGATGAAAATGAATCCACCGGGAGAAGCTCCGGCGATGTTTCCGGTGAGTTTCCGGAAGCGGCAAAGGAGGAGCAGAAGAAGAAATAACCGTTTGAACAGTTTTTGGAGAGAGCTTACGTGAGAGATCAAAATCCGTGAGAGTCACGTGACCAGAACTTTGTATAAGAACATTCTCAGGCTTAAGATCACGATAAGCGATACCCAATGAATGAAGATGTTGAAGAGCGCAAAGAATTTCAGCGAGATAGAAACGGATAACGGGTGGTGAGAAAACGCGGTCGTTTTGGCGATACCTTAAAAGATTGAGGTCACCACCAGGGCAATAAGGTAGGGCCCACGCAAGGAAATGGTTAGATTCGAAAGTAGAAATGAGAGAAGGGAGGAATGGGTGAGAGAGTTGAGAAAGAAGTTGAATTTCCCAACGGGCACGGCGTTCGGCGTCAAGTTTCGAATCAATTGAGGTTTTGTCAACAACCTTCAGGGCGAAACGGGTGGTGCAGTGTTGGATAAGGAACACGGTGCCCATGGCGCCTCTTCCGAGTATTTTCAGGGCTTTAAGGTTGTCCAGGTTTAGGTCCGGCGTAGGTGAATCCATGGAGAGGGTCAAAAAAAGAGATATGGTTGGTTTTATCATTTGTGTTGGTTGGGATTTGCCTTTTTATAGCCTTTTACTCTCTTTAGGTTCCCCCGTGTTTTCTATGTCTTACTTTTTTAGTTTTTACCTTCTTTACTCCCACTATTATACCTTTTTTAGAACTTAAAAACAAACAACATGCACATTTTTTAAATATAAAAACTACAACCACATTCATCCCATATACATGCTCAAATTTAGTCTTGTATATTTTTTTTTTTGTATAACCTCCTCAATCGATTAATGACTAAGAAATTAATCAATTTCAAAACATATGATTGTTCATTCCAACAAATGTTACTTTTAAAAATTGAATATTTAACATCTTTATTTATTTATTGATTTATTAAAATCATATACCACTATACCAATATATATCTACTATACTCATAATAGGATTTTTATATATGTATGATATAATTTACTTTAAAACATGTTTGGCCTATAAACCCAAACAAAACCTACAATACTTGAGTGTGTGGATGAATCACGGGTAAAACAAGTTTATAAGACAGAATGGAAATAGTGCATAGAGCCAAACAAAATGACAAAACACATGGGGCTCCCCTAATCTAGGGTGAACATCAACGTGTATCCTATTAGAGCTACTCATTGGAATCTTGTCGTTTCCTTTTAATAAAACACCACATCCTTTACTTTCCTTGCCTTCAAGTTATAGATTAAATAGCTCCAAACTTTTTATAAGATTTTTATGAGATTAATTTTGGTTATTTTGATATGGCCCTCTAAATTTTGAAGTATAGTATTTTGTTATCAAAATATTTTTATTAATTAGCATGAAAGAGAGAATTATTGAGTCATAATAATTGAGGGTAATTTTTTAAAAAATGAGTGTAATATCTATGCACAAATTTACACGGTGTATCATTCACTATTCGTTTATTTTATTTTTTCTAAAAGTCAATAATGATTGAAATTGAATGATGAATAATATAGTAACATTGTAAAAAAACTTTTACACTACCAATGTATACATTTTTTATGTGTCAGTACATCTCGATACATTTAATAAATCTAAGTATATTAATTAACCTCTTTAAGTCTAGTTGAATTATCTAAAAGATCCTATAATAAAGACAGACTTAATAATTAACTTCCTAACTAACATAACCAATGGCCGTTTAGCTTTAAACGTTATTCCTTTGAGTGATAGAACAATGATCATCTCCCAAAAAATTTATGTCTCAATGTACCAAATTAATCATATTCCACCAAATAACATAAAAAAATTATTTTATATTTTTCTTTTGAAGTAGATAACACCTTACAATTGGCTTGAGACACCATGAAACATAAAATGTGAGACAACTAATACCCTTCTGAATGATACGAATCTTTGTGTGAATTGCATTAACATGTTAAAGTAATACACAAACTCGTCTTTTTATTACCAACAATCTTCTTCGACCAGTGTGGCTGAATTTTTAGATGCCTACTTATTCGGTGTAATCATTTTTTTTTGCTTTACTCCCTCTATCTAATTAAATTTAGAGTAGCACTTTTAAACAAATATAGATTTGATAGCAGCTTCCGTTTCCGATGATTATTATGTGAATAAGTAGTTAAAATGGTATATAAGTTGAAAAGTATGATCAATGAAAAGTTATGGCAAACAATGAAAATGGTATATAAGCAGCTTCCGTTTCCAATGATCAATGGAAGCAAAACTATGATACATTTTAAGTTGAAAAGTTATGGCAAACAAGGAATTTATTAGAGATTGTACACGTAGATATGTGTAACAATTAACAAATGAAGGTTGTAGATATTTTGGAACTTTCATTAATGATGTATTGCCCACTTTTATAACATTGTTATTACATTAGTTTAATGCGGAAATATAGGTCGTAGCCCAAGCTATTATCCTACTCTCATTACATCCCTTGTTCATATTTCTTTAAGTACTAACATGAGATTGATATGTGATTGGTCATCAAAAGCAAGAAAACAGCCAATAGTGACTTTTGATAATTCTGTAGAATAACCTCATAATGCTGCTTTCTAGTAAGATAGAGGTTATTTACCTAAAAATACATAGAAAACTCAAAAGTTATGGATAATTTTATCCCTTCAATTTATATTATTATTACGTTTTTACTCCTAAACATATACTAAAAAAAACCTAATTGGTATCTCCATTACTAGAGAGGAGCCCGACTCGTATGAAAGAGATCATTATCTACTAGTAAGATTATGTTGTGGGTAATCACAAAGACATATATTATAAAAACATTGTCAATTTTTCATATTGTGAGTCCATGATTTTTGAAAATATTAGTAGCTTCAAAGAAAGAATAGTTAATAAAGAATGCCAAAAGAAATTGGGTTGAAATATATGTTGGGAATGAAAGTGCTTCGTTTAACGAGACAATGCAAGATAATATCTACCACTTATATACAATTAAAAGGATATTTCTTATTATCATGATTATATTTAAGTTAGTTTAGAATTTCTTAAAATGTAAGTTTTATCAATAGATGTTGGTATTAAATCTTTTATATCATATCAACCCTTACCATTTAAGTGAATAATAATTAAGTCTCTTCATTTCTTATTCTCTTCTATGAGAGATAATTGATTATCTATCTGTGTGTGATATATTTGTTCACAAACCTCAATCTTTCGGTAAATACATACATTGCAACTCATTCACATGCATCCCTATCTTTTTCTATATTATTTTCTTTTATTTTCCCTTAATAATAATGTTATCTATACTATATAAGGCAAAACATGCTGGGTTCTAACTACTTATATGATATAATTTTTACTTTCCTATTTTGTCATTAGCATTATTTAATTTCTACAAAAAAACATATAATCCTAAGCAATTAACACTAACACATTAACCACCCTTATAACATTAAATAAAACATTATAATAAAAATAAAAATTATAACACAAAGATAAAAATAAAATATATAAAAATTCAATACTTAATAATAACTTAGAATGAATGAAAGAATTCTTTCATCACATGTAGAGCACACACTCTTTTGATGGTTACAACTCAGAAGCATGTGTTTCATTGTGGTCCTGCTTGCTACGACATGATCCTTTTCCGACATGACTTAAATGATTGCCCAATATTACTCTCCAATTTCCACCTATATATAATCTTGTAAATAATATCTCCGAACCACATAATTTGCATCATAAATTTTAAGATTCTAATATCTTCTTTGATGTTTGCATTACTAGGTTACCAAGCCTGGCCATACAATTAACAGGAGCCACAATTTTTTTATTATCAAACCATCTAATCTTATCTCCACAGTTTCTTCAGTGATAAATAAACTCTTGCTTCTATTATTTTTTAAATTAGTTGTATGCAAACTACAGTGTAGAATTACTCAGCATGATACTTTGAATTTTTCTTATTTAATATGTAAAGCCTCGCTAATGGGGAAAAGTTAAAGTAAAGGAGGTAACTTTTTTTCGTTTATTTATCACTTATCACAAAGCTAACCAACTTGTCATGTGATTTTGTAGGGCAATTTATGGACACCTTAGCCCTACTGGAAATTAACCAATTGTTATTTATTGCAGATAACCAAAGTATTATTGCGAAGAACATGGAGAAAATTAGTTATATAGATATAGGTTTTGTTATCACATATATTGACATGAGGCTATTATATTGTAAGGTACATTATACACTCAGGAATGGCCCACTAAATACTTAGCTATTATCTTGTTAGTGTCAAAGAAATTCAATGAAATATTTTAGAAATTATATAGTTCTATGACCCAATAAAATACAACTTTAGGTTACAGGAAATCTTTGTATCTATTTTAATTTTGGCCTATCTTTAATTTTAGCTAATATTGGAGACACAACAACCCCATTCCAAAATTTAAAAGAAGACTTTACATTACCTTTGAAGTTTATTTCGCCACATATATGTGTTCCTGTCCATCATCATTGGGTGGGAGAGAATATAAGCTTTTACCTAAGTTCAAGAAAGAAAATAAAAAACAAACACAAATGGGGTAGTAGTAATCATATTCCTCCACCCATGTCCAAGTTAGGAACATATGTAGTTTAAAGAGAAAAAGTTCATTACACTTTGTTCATGCCCTTGTCGGCCATCACCATCCAAAACAATTCCTTTATGTTGGATTTATGTGTTGATTTAATGGAAAAGACCATTTAAATTACATTATAGTACGAAAATTTTGGGCTTTGCGTTTCGGACCTTAATTAGTTGATGTAATACTATGAGCTTTGCTGTATTCTTTACTATTTTATCCATTAAATCATTCTATTATTAAATAAATAAGGTATTAAATGAAAAAGAAATTTATTAGCTTGGTGCATGAACCCTACATCAAAGACTCAAAATCCAACACAATTCATAGGTTATATTATTACTAAGTTATTTTCATATGAGCTGCACACGGAGTATTATCATTGAAGTATTGAACACAATTCTCAATTATGATGTTTGTGGGCTTTGGAAAATTTTCTGATTGAACATAACCATTTCGTGGGCCTATTCTTCATCATTACTTATTAGTCAGAAAAAAGGAATATTGGAAGTGTTTTTAACATTACATTATTGTACTGATATGCGTTTTTATGCATGGTGGTTGCATCCACCTGGAAGCCTCAGCTGCATTTTCATGATGGAGAAGATACAAAACATTGCACTTGCTTTATATTGCCATAGCATTACCCAAGAAAATGGTTGAAGTTTTGATTTCACATCTTGTATTATATTCAGCTTTCTTTTAAGCTTCTAGGTTGGAACTTTTAATTATTATTGATATTGATGGCATAAACAGATTTCAAGTATCCATCATTGCAAAGTGGTTGAAAATATTGCAAGGGGCAACATGAGGGTACATGTATTTTGTAATCTCTTTTTAATAAATAGGTGTGATATGTACTATTATTAAAGAAAAGTCTATAAAAACACTCTCAATTTTATGTTTTTTTTTGTAAGTAGGTATTATGAAATATTTTTTGTTCCTACTTATTCCTTAAACTTTAATTTTGATGAAATTGGTTCAAGCATAAAGACAATGTTAAATTAGTAGCAATAAAATTCTAATACAAACATTTTGTTTTAACTTCTAATGTTAAATTATTATGATTTAATGT
Source organism: Lupinus albus (assembly GCA_009771035.1). Taxonomy (NCBI): domain Eukaryota; kingdom Viridiplantae; phylum Streptophyta; class Magnoliopsida; order Fabales; family Fabaceae; genus Lupinus; species Lupinus albus. Next base: position 1,722,196 of record CM019999.1, read on the forward strand.
TAGTTAAACTCTAACATATATTTACCATCTTCTTCTTCATCAATTTTATATCTAGATATTAACACTGACTATTAATAATAATTTAACAATATATTTATTCGAACATTAATTTCAGCAAAAGGTTTAAGCTTTTAAAAGGTAATTAGTTAGAAGAAAAAAATAGTTTAGAATGACTAATTGAAAATAATAGTTGAGGATGACTTTATGCAATTTTCTCTATAATTGTTTTCTTCCATTGTCAACATAGAAGTGTAACATCTCTTGTGAATATATATATATATATATATATATATATATATATATATATATATATATATATATATAGTGGATATATCTAGTGAGAATGGTAAAATTATATGAGAGTGAAACGGTTCATTTTTAGCGTTTGGATTAAAATGAATGATTTGTATTTAATACATCTTTTAAAACTTCCTTGACATTTTTTCTCTCTTTCTCATCACTTCTTTGGATGTATCTAATGAAGAAGTGAAGAAGAAATGTTGAAGCAAACATGCAAAGAAGTGATGAGAAAGAGAAAAAGAAAGTCATGTGAGTTGTAGAAGATGTATTAAATATAAATCATTAATTTTAGCACAAATGCTAAAAATGAATCCTCTCGTTATCATGATTTTTAAAATGATAATCAATGACAAAACATAACAATCCTAACTTTGTTTAGATATATTTACAAATATGTAGAGAAACTAGTAACTAAATAATGGCCATAAAAGTAAGTTAAGTCACTAAACTAGTAGAGTAAGCACTTATTATGCAAAATCAGGTTACTTATCTTGACTACATTACGTACATTATAATAGCTATCTCAGTGTATGTGAATAACCTACAAAGGTGGTGGCTTTTTTCATGGCAAGTTATTCTGGATAGGTTTGTGTCAAAGTTGAATATTCAGAAACATATCATTCATGTAGATGGGGGCTGCATTTTTTGTAATACACTAATATCCCCGTAGATGATGTTGCAAATTTGTTTATACAATGTGATTTTATTAAAGAAAAACGATATTTAGTATATTTGTTGTTGGGCTTTTCTGTGCTATGTTTAGGAATCAGATTTTGGAGCACTACTATTTGCATAAAAGTGCTTTTAGAGGGATGAAATTAATCAGGAAGATGTGACCCTATGGTTGACACTTGTTTATTTGGATTATATGGCTTATGCGGAACCAAGCTATTTTTAAAAATGATTCCTTTGATATTACTGGCTTGATTCATCATATTTAATTAAGATCTTGGTTTAAAATTGTCTCAAAATTTGGTTAGTTTCACTAATTGGTGCTTGACATAATGACATTGTATTTCTTGAAACTCTTCATATTCTTAGTCAATTGTTGGGCTTTAAGTATGTGCTCTTATTAACATCCAGAAATTTTCTAAAGTTTGAAGATTATTTTCAATAAAAAACAATAAAAATGCAAAAACGAACACAAATATGAAAAACTTATCTTAGATATTTAATGTAGATATCATTAAATTTAAAATGATAATATATATTAAGTATGAAAAATTTGTAGCTAGTAACACAAAAAATACTGATCATTAATTCATTAAAAATACATAGATAATTAGAGGGAAATATATAATGATAATACAGATACAAAACTATTTATTAATCATGAAGAATGACTATAAGTTAATAAACAAAAAACTTAAAATACCTTTAATCAGTGCACAATATTAAAAAATGACAAAACTTATATCTCCATTTTGTAGTCAAAATTGAAATGGTAGAGTCAAGTCAAAATAGATACAATCTTTTTTTTTTATCTAATCAAAGCACTTTCTCTGAGTTTGGGGTTAGGATCATCTCCATTAATGGAGAGACAAGTACCAAAAAACTAATAACTTGCTATTAAAAACAAGTGTAAAACTAATAACTTGTCTCTCCATTAATAAAGAGGGTTCCACCCCTGGTGCTACCCCTCCAAAATACTAATATAGTCTAAACAAGTTTTTTTTTAAATGCTAGAAAATCAAACAAACAAAAAGCATTTGAAAGAAAACATTGTATGACAAATCTTTATTACCTTTGTCATACTCATTAGTTGGGTCTTCATTGTTTTTGCCATTCATTCCACATGTTAAACACACCACCACCACCACCACCACCAGCAGCAGCAGCTGTTGATGCCTGCATGGACTCCGTCCTCTCCGTCGACCAGCCGCCGTAACTACCCAAAGACATGTCATAATCAACCTTAACCAACCCAAGTTCTTCTGATGAACCGACATCATTAACATTCCCAATAAAACCACCAACATTGTTATTATCATTCTCCATCAAAGACGATGATGATGAAGAAGAACCCATGTTCACCATTCCCTGAAGCAAAGATGGGTGATGATTCTGAAAGTAACTATTGTAGAATTGAGCATTCTGATCTGATTGGTGAGTGTAAGAAGAGCCACTTTGCGGGTGCAAATTAAGCTGTGTTTGGAGATAACTCGGATGTAGCGAAGAAGGGTTTTGAGAGAAGTGAGACATGTCATGGTTTTGTAGGGTTAATAATTGTTGAGGAGATTGTTGAAATTGGTGCATTAGAGGATATGGTTGTAGCCTGATAGAACTTGAGGTTCCATAGTGAAAGCTTTGTCCAAGTGCAATCATTTCCTGATCATGTTTCCTTGAAGATTCAAGGGCTTGAGCTTCTTTTAGTCGTTTAGCACCCCCACTTCCGATTGGGAGAGTGTTGCTTTCAAGAATGGCTTTTGCATCGTAACGATTCATCTCAAAGTTAGTTACTGCTTTGAGACCTCTGAACTTTATTGCAGCTATGTCATAAGCTTCTGCAGCCTCTTTCTCAGTACCTATATAACGAAATGGTTTTAAATAGTTATAATTTCATGTCTCAGTTATTAGTATTTTGGAATTCAAGTTGAATATGGTAAGAGTTTATATGCATGGAGCATGATTATTTGGCTTACTGAAAGTTCCCAAGTAAAGATCTTTGTTTCCAGCAACTCTTCCAATTCTTGCTTGCCATCTCCCGTGTTGGTGATGCCTATAACAATAGAATGAGAAATAACATTCCACTAAGAAAGTAAGTATAAAAAGAAGAGAGAATAAATTTGATACCTTGTAACTCCACGATACATTGATGCACCCCTTGAGAAACCACTGCTTTTTCTACAATTTATCATCAGAAAGGGAGCAATGAAGTGCATTGCAATACATTCAACAATGTATCTTACACTAATGATTTTGTAACTATTGATTAATTTACACTGCGCATTATATAACTTAGAATCCTTTATGAATATTATCTTCTAGTTAGTCACCTTCTAATAGAGGCCACAAATTCTTGTCTTGTCATATGCTTCATTTCATCCATTTCCTTCTCATAGTTGCTGATCTGTAAAACGATATGAAATAAATAAAGACTTATTACATTTGAACCTGCCTAGGAACCATGCGTCAAGAAAAAGAGTCATTAACTTACTGGAAAATTGGTTGTGGTGGATATACCCCAATACTTCAGTGAAACTAAATCATAAGCCCTAGCGGCTTTCTCTTCTTTGTCATATCCACCTTGAATTAAAACAAAAAAGGAAAACAGTATGTATTGTGGTTTATTTCAATAACTACAACAAAAGAAAAAAAACAGATCAGAAAATAAACTGGAGATACTTACCCAAATAAACTGAATAGAAGTTGAAAAGAAACAAACAAAACAAGAAATCAATGTGTTAATAAAACTTCAAACTAAATACATAATAAATAAATAAAAACATCAAAGTAATTCAGTTTATGAAAAGACATTCTTAAAAATAATTGAAACAGTAAACTGTCACTACTAATTTAAAGTTTACTTACCTTGGCAACCTTTTCTTGATTGTCCTTCCCTTCTACAGCTATTGTCCCAAAGGTGAGCTTCATATCTTCCAGTCCATCTATGCCTATACATATATATGTGTTTATTTATTTATTTCAGCATGATTACAGCTAAATTAATCAATATAATATATATATTGATTCATTCACCTTGTTACACCACGATATATCGATGTTCTCTGCCCAAAGGTATCCGAAGTTCTTCTAGAAGGGGCAGCTTCAACAGTCTTTGTATTATTGGCACCGCCACTTTCACAACTCAATTCCTTACCACGTCCCATTGATAATGTCAACGATTGCAAGTTACTATTAGCACATTCTTGATAGTCATAGTCATAGTTGCTAGATGTTGTCACCGATGTGTTTTGCATGGTGGGCACATTGGTGAGAAGATATTCTGATTCATTTGGCTGAATTTCATTCATAGAAGGAAGATCTGACTGATTTTCAGACCTGCTCACACCAAGAAAATCTGCAACCTTTGGAACTTCATCACTGCTTTGAGTATTAATCAGATGCCAATCTTTTGGATTTATAAAATACAAACCAAAATATACAAGTGAGAAGTGAGAACTGTATAAGAAGGAAAAACTATATATAGCTAGCTAATTATTAATTAATACAAAATGAAAGGAAGAGAGAAAGGGGGTACCATGAATTTGGAAAGGGTTTTCCATGCTCTCATTCACTAACCCAAGAGAAAATTGATGATATTGAGTTGCTTGAAGATCATGAGCTGGTAATGGAGAATGAGTAGGAGAAAGTGGGAAGGAAAGCCAGTTGTTTGAATTCATTGAGCCCTTCTGATTGTTGTTTTCCTTTCAACAATTAATGAATACCTGTACCTAAACGTAGAAGATAGATAATAAGAAAATTTCTTGATAAGAGAATGAAAAACTCAGTGGTGACAAGATAGAAACATATATAGGTTTACCCAAGGCTCTAGCAAAGGTTTAAAGCAATGTAAACTACTTTGACTCACTTCTACTTTTTCTACTTTCAACTTCCTTTATTAACATAAAAGGGAATTAAAGTGCATTATCATTCCCTCGCTCTTTCGGTCTTTCTTAATCCTAAAACACTTGAATTGAATTAAATTTCTTATTAAAGAAACACTTGAATTAAATGAAGTAACAGTGGCTGTCTCACCCCTTTAGTGAGGATTGTTTTTGTAGACTAAGACTCTTTGTACCGGCTTCCATCACCATAAAACAAAGTGAAAATCTGCCTACAAATGATTATTAAATAATATTATGTGTTTACTATATTATTGGGAACACGAGTGTGTCTTCACTAATATATTATTACCCATGAATCTCCTTCAGTCTTTAAACAGAGACAAAATCTCCATCCCAGCTGCAAAAAATATACAATATTATACCCTTTCTCTCTCTCTCTTTGTATTTACCCACTTGGTTTATTGGAAATCTAGTCCTCGTTAAGTGAAAACAATGACTCCTAAAAGCCCAGCATTCTCACACGCTGCAAATCATATCTTAGTTTCAAATTGAAGACTCTAGGTAAAGTTACTTAGTAAATTGACCACTTCCACTCACACGTATATAGTAAAAGTGAATGGAGCAAATAAAGATAAGCAGAAGAAAAATCCAAGGATGTATGGGTACTCTCAAACAATATCAATAACCATTCTTGTACATATATTTTTTGATATCTATAATTTTCATTTTGAAAATTGAGAATGTGTTTGTAAAGGAAATGTAAAATCAAAGTTGGATAATAAATTAGTTTCATATGATATCATTTTTTTGGGTCACATAAAAAATAATAAAACTCGTAGGAATATTTCACGAGACTGCAGAAGAAAATGCTGCAAAATAATGTTAAAATATATAGCTAAAAAATTATATGTCTGTAAATAATTTAGGGATAAATTCATTTACTTTATATCTTAGTCATTCATTTTAAGGAAAAAGTAATAGCTCAAATCTATTTATTAATTTAAATTATTAGATTTCTTTAGAATGAATAACGAATATATTGAATAAATTTTTCTATCTCCTCTGACTAAAACAAGAGTAAGAGTTACTTTTGGTCAAAATGAGACCAAGCTGTGTTCCATATTATAATTATAATTAGTACAAAGTTAAGGCCATTCAATTGAACAGTAATTAAGAACTACTACTGTAGAAGGGTTTTATTTGTCCCCCCAAGTAAAAATCTGTTGACCATCTACTCGGTTTCTTCACCGTCAAAAAGCAATGAACTTGGAATAGGTTATGTTCTTATCCTATTAATAAAAACATTTTATATTAATTAAAAAATTTAATTTTTCATTAATATTATTATTTTGCTTTATTACCATAAGCACAAGATATCATAAGAGAAATAAACTGAGATAACAAATTTCTATTAGGAATATAAATATACACACAATCGTAGCTTTGAACATTTACCAAGCAACAACCTTGCAATTACAGACTTACCTTCTAAAATAAATATGAATATATAAATTTATAAATAAAAGGCTATCATACATTACACTTGAAGCCCTTAATTTACTTTGGCCTTTGGTTAGTGTTTTTTCTCTAACCACTTACCTCCTCCCAATCTTATATGAGCCGGAAATATCAATAAAAATATTGAGATCAGCTCTTTAAACGAAAATTTTCTTCATATTTAACACTCAGAATCAATATCTATTTAGTAGAAAATAAACATTTATGTAGTACTTAAATCAACCACACAATCATCATCTACGCACAACCCTATATATCTATAATAGTTTTTATATGTATGTATCATCTCGGTGGTGAACACCTACGGGTCATTAGGAACCATACTACAATCTAGGATGGCAATGGGGTGAAACATGCACGAGTATCGCTTTCCCGTATCCATACAGGTGATATACTCAATCGGATATCGGGTATACGCAACCACCAAATGGGTTTTTAAGTTTAAATATATATTTATATATTTTGTAATAGTTAATATACATAAAGTAATTATTACCCGGATAATAAAAAATTATGTATATGTTAAATATATCATTTATATTTTAATTACTAAAATTCATTATAAACCAATAATAAAATAGAAAATATATAAGTATAAAATAATAAAAAATAATAAAATATTTAATTAAAAAATAAATTTATAAATACACGGATACCCGCGGGTATAATAATACTCATTCATACTCATACGTTATTTTTGTGGCTTCCGATTGCGTTTATTTTAGCATATACTCACGAAACGAGCTTTTTTGTGATCCGTATTACTATCCGACAAATAAGATTTGACTTACGTGACTGTTGATCATGCTCGGATGATCAACCTAGCTACACGAAATGACGATAGTGACCCATTGTCAACTCAACACTTACAAATATGTAAAACCTCACCACACATCCATGGAAATTCAATTATGACTTCTATAATTATATATGATAAACTATTTTTTTATTTACCCTTAAATTTTAATTAATTGTGAAATTATTCACTACATAGAAATAATTTCAAATTAAAAGCAACAAATTCTTTTAACTCAAACACTTTTTTATTCTCTACTATTAATTTTATTTTGGTTCTGTATTTATATTAATTATTTTTAACTTTATAACTTACTTATCTTCCCATTCTCAATGAACTATGTATGGTGAATTTCTTCATATATCGACATTTGATAACATGCATTGTTGTATTCTAACACTTGTGATTCATATTGCAATAACTTATTTATTATTTATGAGTAATTTAACAATATATATATAGTGACCGATTAGACCAACTGATAAAGTTTAAAAAGTAATAATGAAGAGAAAATTGTTAATAATATTTAATTGCAAATGACATGAATTTTAAGAAGGTTATACATTTTTCCTTTATTACAAATAAGGGTACTTTAAAAAATATCATGCATATGAAGTGTGGAACATCTTCAATAGTTTACGTAAATCAAACAAAAGCTTCATGAACATTATGCATAAGTCCAGACACGTGATAATGGTATTTCGAGTCTTTAATTTCATTGAAAATGAACAACTATTTTTCTTTCTAGAATGTTAGAAAATGAAGCAAACAAAAAACAGCAGAAAGACAAAATTGTATAGCAAATCTTCATTGTTTGTGCCATACAAATTAGGGTAGCTATTTTTGCAAGTAATTCATTCATTCCACATTGTAAACACACTACCAGCATTTGATGCCTGCATCGACTCCGTCCCCTCCGCCGACCAACCGCTATAACCGCCGGAAGACATGTCATAGTCAACCTTAACCATTCCAAGTTCCTCTCCTGGTCCCACAGCACTAACATTCCCTGTATACCCACCAACATTGTGATTATCATTCTCCAACATAGAATTGGATGAGGAAGAACCCATGTTCATCATTCCAGGAATCAAAGATGGGTGATGATTTTGAAGATAGCTATTATAGTATTGAGCATTCTGAGCTGATTGGTGAAGGTAAGAGGAGCTACTTTGCTGGTGCAACTGAAGCTGTGTTTGGAGATAACTCTGGTGAAGTGTAGAAGGGTCTTGTGAAAAGTGAGACAAGTCATGGTTTTGTAGGGTTAGCAATGGTTGAGGTTGTTCAAAATGCTGCATTAGAGGATAAGGTTGTAGCCTGCTAGAGCTTGATGAGGTTCCATATTGAAAGCTTGAACCAAGTGCAATCATCTCTTGGTCACGCTTCCTTGAAGATTCAAGAGCTTGAGCTTCTTTAAGTCGTTTAGCAGCACCACCTCCTATTGGGAGAGTGCTGCTTTCAAGAATGGCTTTCACATCATAGCGACTCATGTCAAAGTTAGTCACCGCATTAAGACCTCTGAACTTTATTGCAGCTATGTCATAAGCTTCTGCAGCCTCTTCCTCAGTACCTGAATTGATGAAATGGAATCAAATCAAATAACTCATGGTACTTATTTTGAATTGAAGTGTATGAAAATGATTATATCACTTACTGAAAGTTCCCAAGTATAGATCTTTGTTTCCTGCGACCCTCCCAATTCTTGCTTGCCATCTTCCATGTTGGTGATGCCTGATCATCAAAACAATATAACAGATAACAATCTACTAAGAATATGTTTATATAAAAAGAAAGGGATCGTGCCGAGAAATCTATATAATTGATGGGAATCAAATGGGCACCTTGTAACGCCACGATACATTGATGCACCCCTTGAGAAACCACTGCTCTTCCTGCAATTTATCAATAACAAATTAATGGAGATTGCAACAATGAGGTACAATGCAAATAGATTGATGATTCAACGAAATATCCTTAACCAACTTAACTTGTGTACGGTTGATTGAATTACACTAAGAAGTAATAAAATTATGTTGCTTCACGAATATTATTAGTCACCTTCTGATAGAGGCCACAAACTCTTGTCTTGTCATGTGCTTCATTTCATCAATTTCCTTCTCATAGTTGCTGATCTATTACGCGAAGTGAAATCAATAAAACATCAATTTTATCTAGTCTGCGAAGTGTGAAGAAAATAGAGTCATTAACTTACAGGGAAATTGGTAGTGGTGGAGGTTCCCCAGTACTTCAGTGCAGCTAAATCATAAGACCTAGCGGCTTTTTCTTCTTTGTCATATCCACCTTGAATTATTAGGGGGAAAGAAAACAACATACAATGGTTTAATTTCAATAACTCCAACAAATCAGACGTTAACAGAATGGAAAATAAACCACAACGGAGAAACTTACCCAAATAGACTGAAGGAACGTTGAAAAGGAACAAGCACACAACAACAAAGTGTGTTAATAAAAGTTCAAATTAATATTAAACAGTAAAATCACTACAAAAAAGTTAAGTCCATTATAGCATTCTTTGAAGTATACCTTGACGACCTTTCCTTGATTGTCCTTCCCTTCTACAACTATTGTCCCAAAGGTGAGCTTCATACCTACCCGTCCATCTATGTCTATATTTGATTGTTTTTTTGTTGCATGATTAGAACTAAAATAAAACATCATAAATTTAAATATAAAATGATTTAATCAAACTTATGTCAATTCACTCACCTTGTTACACCACGATATATCGACGTTTTCTGTCCAAATGTATCTGATGTTCTTCTAGACGGTGCAGCTTCAGCAATCTGTGTACTATTATTGCCAGTGCTATTTTCACATGTTGAATCCTTTCCACTTCCCATAGATAATGTCAATGATTGCAAGTTATTATTCGCATTTTTCGAATACTCGTAGTCGTTGGAAGTGGTCACCACTGTGTTTTGCATGGGAGCCAGACTGTTATTTGGGAGAACATATTCTGATTCATTTGGCTGAAATTCATTCAAGGTGCCAAGATCTGACTGATTTTCAGACTTACTCACACCAAGAAAATCTGCAACTTTTGGAACTTCATCACTGCTGTGAGTATTAATCAGATTCCAATCTGTTTGATTCATTACTTTCGGCCGAATATAAATAAGAATGAAAAATCATAAGATACAAAAATTGTATATAGCCAGCCAAATTAATACAGAATGAGAGAATGAGAAAAAATGTTAGTACCATGACTTTGGAAAGGGTTATCCATGTTCTCATTCACTAACCCAAGAGAAAATTGATGATATTGAGTAGCTTGAAGATCATGAGTTGGCAAGGTAGAATGAGGAGGGGAATGAGGGAAGGAAAGCCAGTTGTTTGAATTCATTGAGACCTTTTTACTATAAGCTTGTTTCACCCTTCAACAAATCAAGAATATGATGAGACAGAAGATACTGATATGAAACTTTCTGCATGATAAGAGAATAGAAAAATCAGCATTGGAAACATAAAAACATATATAGGTTTACCAAGGGTTATGCAGAAAAGGTTTAATGAAATGAACACTTCGACTCACTTCAACTATCTCTATTTCAACTTCCTTTATTAATATAAATGTGAACAAGACAAGTTTCAAAAGAGAACAAGATGAAACCACAATATTTCAAGTGCAATATTCCCTCACTATTTCTCAATTCTAAAACACTACTATTTAAGGTTAAATTATATAAAATGAGCAGTGTGGTTGTCTCACCCATGTAGTTAGGGTTGTTTTTGTAGACTAAGACTCTTTCCATCAGCTTCCAACACCATAAAACAAAGTTAAAATCTGCCTACAATGATTATTAAATAATTTTATCTGTCTACTACACAGTTGGACACACGAGTGTCTTATTAAACTATTTCCTGAATCTTGAACATCACTCTTTCAAAATAGAGACAAATCTCCTCCTCTTACCCAAAAAAATTTAATATTACTTTGAGAATATTAGAAACGATAAACGGTAGAGAAATTTATTTTTTAAACAAAAGTGTTAGAATTTATTTGTAATATTGAATTTTTTAACAATCCTCTTAAAATGTTAGTGAAAAAATACACCTCTCTTTCTCTCTATCTACCCACATGGTTTATTGGAACTCTCGTCCTCGTTAAGGGAAAACAATGACCCCTGAAAGCCCAACATTTCCACACGCTGCAAATCATATCTTAGTCTCAAAACGAAGACTCTACGTAAAGTTAGAAATGGACCCATCTCTCTATAGTATATAGTATAGATATATATTTAGTGAAAGTGAATGAATAAAAAATAAAGATATAAAATGAGATAAAATCAGCAAGAAGATATGGTAGACATCCGATATAAGGTATGTATTCTCAATTTGTAGATCCCTTTGTCCTACATGTGTTAAAGATGCATATCCGTACGGTAATACAATATTTAATAAGCATTCTTGTACAACAATTTTTGAATATAAAGATGATTTTCATGGAATTGATATCCTATTTTCTTAAGCTTAACTCATTACAACCATTATATTTTTCACAAATATATATCAAATAAATATTAAATTAATTTAAGTTACCAACATCATAGGTAGGGATGAGAATCACTTGTCTCGAACCATGTCTCATTTCCTATCTTAACCAATGACATATTACCATATGAATAAAAAAAAATTAAAAACAAAACGTAACATTATTATTGGTTCCGAATAGGGAATTAGACACGGTTCAGAACAAGTATTTTGGCATAGATGATTTCTACATGTTATATTCTATGTTTGAAACTTGAAGATGAGAGAGAGAGAGTGAAATAGCTGTACACAATAATAATAGAGAAATCAGAAAAATTGTAATCATCCAAAAAAATGTAATACCTTCATATCACTTTACATTCCATTTCTGAATTAGAATGGGTACAGACTATAGAAAATAATATTAAACAATCACGGCTAGAAAAATAAGTACATATAAAAAGATTACGAAAATATCTGTGGTTGGTTACGAATTAAAAACCCAAACATTGAAAAAATCAAACTCCTGAAAGAAGAGTAAGAATTACTTTTGATCAAAATGAAACGAAGCTGTGTTCCATATTATAGTTATATTTAATTAATGTGATTCATTTGAACATTAACTATAGAATATTATAAAAGGGTTTGGTTTGTTGCCCCAAGTAAAAATCTGTTTGCCACCTACTCGATTTCTTCACCCGTCAAAAGGCCACTGGCATGGACTAGCAAGTTTAGAATAAAATTAATTATTAAATAAACAAAGGCAAAACAACAGGTTAGTGTCCTACAACACTTAAACCTTGTATTCTACTTTGGCAATTGATTCAGATCCTTCCTACAAGGTCGATATCAAGAATAGACAGATCAAGAATAAAGATCTTGTTAACTATCATCAAAGAAAAGTAACTAATTTTCTCCCTGTGAACACTCATGGCTGGTCCCATATTAAACTACAAAGTTTTAAATTGTAGTCTATAATCACAATTGCAATTACAATATTGCAATTTCATGAGTCTGTAATGTAATCATACCAATAATTGTAATTAAATTTTCCTAAAATTTCCACGATTATGGTAAATACATCACGATCACAATTACAATTTAAAAGATTGTTAACATATATACCCAAGTGAAATAATAACTAAAATCATATTTTACATGGAATGTTTAAGTTATTTATTGATCTATAGTGTATAGATTTCATTAACTGTTGGTAGAGATTTGTAGGGGTGGACAAATTAGATTACTAGCTAGGCAAGGTGCCAAAGTTTGGATCTGGCAATTTACCACAATTACAGGACAGGACACACACCTTTTATGGAAAGGTTTTACTAGAAAATTAAGTACAACATAACATATACTGTATACTTGTAAGAGCAAGTAACTCATTAATATTCACGTGTATATTAATATTATTTATGGTCAGCTTTATATTTATTTGAAATTTTAAATTCTATTATTCAATCCATTCATGTTTCTAATAATAAAACTTCAATTTCTACAAAACTGAGCAATGCAGAAATTCACTGAACACAATTAAGTAACACTTTATATATTAAGCATGGGATGAATGAGAAGAATGCAAACTAAGGAAGACAAGTTATAGATTATTCTAATGAGCTAGAAGCACTGACAGTAAACAATAAAAAACTAAATACCTGTCACGGTTGATGTTGCACTGTTCCCGCCAAATTATAGTACATAAACAAAATGTTATTTTGACCAAATTGCACCACAATAAGGGAGCATAGAACCACTTCTCTCGCTGTGTTCGATTCAACCTTTCTAATTTTTTTTACCTCTCTACAACTAGAACTTTAAAATAGTAAAAACCCTCACCAATCCACAGTAGCTTAGAAAAATATCAAGTGGATGATGAAGTAGAAATGAAAATGAAAATGAAAAAGAAAAGTAAAGAAGTGCATGCATGAGAATTGAAGAATAAGGTTGTGTGTGAGTAGCAGTGTTAGTTATAATTTTCTTGGGAAATGTTGAAGAGAATAAATAGTAATTAGCGAATGGTAGTAGAAGAAGTAGAATGCGTGGTAGGTTGAAGCTGATTCGCCACCGGCCATCATCGGTTAACTACAATTAATCAGGTTATCACGCCGTTTCAGGTTCTGCGGCCACGTTCAGAGTCAGAAGAATGTGACTGACGCGTGTCTGTTATTGTTTCCTGCTTCGGGTTCTCTTTGAGTCTTCGTCTTTAATAGCCTTTCTCTTTCAAACTTTGCAGCCAGAAGGACCAATTATCCGGTTTGCATGCTGGCACTAAAAAACACAAAAGACATAACTAACTCATTTACTTTGACCACACTCTTATCATCTTAGCTACCACAATTTATCCTTAACTATTTTATTTTACCACTATCTTATTCTATCTTTCATAAAGAAACAAACAACCTCACACGTCTTTATGTTCTCAATTCAGAATTAGAGTTAACAAAATGTCATAAAATCAGAAGATCCTATGAAGTTAAAATATATAAAATTTGTGAAGCTCGTATGTATAATATATGAACTTCTTACATGGATATGATATAGATAGTTTATCTCTTTTACATATTATATTTGTTCATCTAATATATTTTATATATCTCATGGTAAAGAGATGAATTAGAAATGAATAGACAATATACTTTTTTTTACTAGTTATCCTCATATATTATCACTGTTTTCATCACCATCATATATATTAGTATTATTTTATGCATAATAAATAAATACTAGGTAGGCCTATTCATATCTTATCATATTATTATCCTATTATGACCACTAAATGAACCCTAGGTATCCATGGGGTACTTAGTGTGGTCATTGAGAAAAGATATTTGCATTATACCTCTAGGATATACATTTAAAAGAAAAAATAAGATATAAAGAATGAGAAAAACTATATCCAAAAATTATATATATATATATATATATTATGTCCACATTATTTACTATTCATATTTAAGTGCATAAAAAATTTCTTTATTTTTTATCTCAAAGTGAGATACAAAATAAATAGGTCTAAAAGATAATATAAGCCAATTAACAAAATATTGAAGGTACAATATCACTTTTGATTGAATCTAAGAGATAACAACTCTTATCTTATCTCTCTCTCTTAACCCATCTATCAAAGAGATTCCTAAATGCAAAAGTAACCTTCCTTGATGACTTATCTTCATCCCCTTCCAAGTTGAGAAATCTAGCATATCTATTTGATAAGTTTGATTTTACACTTCAAGGATTTGTGTTCAAATTTTCAATTAATATCTAAGTTCTTTTATTTATTAAAATTTAATTTAATCAGGTTTTGGACCTTGGTAAAAGAAAAATATTTTATCTCATTATTATTGGTGTAAGACACAATTTAAAAAGTTTTAATTTTTTATGATTTTTTATAAATACTTTATATTTTCTATCAAGCATTTATTATTTTTCCCGATTTGCCCATATTAAAAACTTTGTTTTTAAGTTTTTTATTGTTATTATTGAGACTATAAATTAATGAACAACCTTAAATCAAGATAGAATTGTAATTATTTATAAAAAAACAGAAAAATAATTATGTTTATTAGAAGTTGCAATTGGTAGGCATGTATTGTAATTTGTGATAAGAAGGAGAGTTATGATTAAGAGGGCATATTAGGAATTGTATAAAGAGTAGGGGGTATTTAGGGAGATAACATAGGTCACGAGGATCCAGAGAAAAACTTGAGATGTTCCATGAGATCGGAGGAAATGCCGGAAAGTGCTCGTGTCGCCTCGAAATAAAGCATTGATGTGTGATGTTCGGCGTGGGAACTCCATAACCTGATATTTGAACCCTAACACTTAGCTACGTTTAGGTTTGTTTGGCTAACAAAAGTAGTGGCATTAAAAAAAGGATTTTCCAAAGATATTATACATATATTCATGGGATTCGAAAAACAAATTGAAGTTAGAGTTGATTAAACAGTTGTGAGGATTATCTTCAATTGTGTGCGGGCGTTGTATTGGAATGCACAGAAATTAAGTTGGACGTCGTTTATGAATTTCATCTCAATAGGATAAAAACAAAAACACGCCTCGGATGTGGGTTATTTGTAAAATAAGTAAATTTACTAGATATATAATGTGGATAAGGTTGGGCTACAAACAATATGCGCGGCCAAGGTATAATCAATCTACCCCATGACTTCTTGAATTGTAGTATCGGCCCAAGGATGAACATGGAAGTAATTCCACCAAGTACAGCACATGGTACTAAGTACTAACACCCCGGAAGGATTCATATAGCCAATGTTGTGAGGATTAGATTAGAAGGTATATTTAACAAAGTTAAATTGTAATAGTCTCCAATGATTGATTTAAAATTAAAAAAACGGAATATTACTTATTTTTACAATCATTAATATTCATTTGAAACTCCACTTATTATATAAGTCAATAAATTTAGTTTATAAACTAAACAAGTTAAACTTGACCTAAAAATTAAGCCCAATAAACAAATGAGCCAAACTTGAGTCAAATATAGTTCAACTTATTAAGTTCATAAGTTGATTTGATTATATATGTGTATAAATATGTATATATATATATATGAAAAATATTTTTGCACCCAAATTAAGTTACATTTGTTATATTCAATCTCACCGATTCATTTTTTTAAATACGCCGGAACATATGAGTGAAAATTAAAATTAATCGAATACTCACCTCTTTTCATTCACCCCTATGGTCCGTTAGATTTAAAAAAATAGATGAATATATTTTTATATATTATATAGTGTATGATTTGTATAAAGATAAGGTGATATATTAGTTTTCTGCAGACCCGGCCCATGGGTAAAAGAAGGTTAATGGGCACGGCGCTTATAGTATAGGGAGATAGAGAGAGAAAGAGAAATAGGAAAAGAAAAATGACAGAGGAAGTTCGAACCCTATGGATTGGAGACTTACAATATTGGATTGATGAATCTTATCTTTCTCACTGTTTCTCTCACACTGGTGAAGTTGTTTCCATCAAAATCATTCGCAACAAAATCACTTCCCAACCTGAAGGTTACGGTTTCATCGAATTCATTACCCACGCTGCAGCTGAGCGCGTTCTCGTCACTTACAATGGTACTCAAATGCCAGGAACTGAACTCAATTTCCGTTTAAATTGGGCTTCTTTCGGTGTCGGAGAGCGTCGACCTGACGCGGGTCCTGATCACTCTATTTTCGTTGGTGATCTTGCTCCTGATGTTACTGATTTTCTCCTTCAAGAAACTTTCAGAGCTAATTACCTTTCCGTTCGCGGCGCCAAAGTTGTTACTGATCCTAATACTGGTCGCTCTAAGGGCTATGGTTTTGTTAAATTCTCTGATGAGAATGATAGGAATCGTGCAATGAGTGAAATGAATGGTGTTTATTGTTCTACTAGGCCTATGCGTATTAGTGCTGCTACTCCTAAGAAGACTAATACTTTGCAACATCAATATGCTCCTCCTAAAGGTTAATCCCTCACTTCTATTCATCATATAATAACAATTATTCTCTATTATCTATACAATACCTAATTCACTATTCAATTGTATCTATTTTGCAGCAATATATCCAATTCCAGTGGCATACACTCCTCCAGTGAGTACAGTTCCACCAGATTATGATATTAATAATACTACTGTAAGTCAGACCCACCATAATACTATCAGATTATGCCATTTATGTTGTTTATTGTACTCTAACATCCATTTGCATTGCAGGTTTTTGTTGGTAATTTGGATCTTAATGTCACGGAGGAGGAACTGAAGCAAATTTTCCTGCAATTTGGAGATATCCTATCCGTCAAAATTCATGCTGGCAAAGGATTTGGATTTGTTCAATTTGGGACTAGGTTTTATTCCCCACCTTAATCTTTCAAACACGTGAATCCTTATGTTATTACTATATTATTTTGGAACTAAAAGGAAATGATATGATTTTGACTGTTTGTACCCCTTTTCGAGGCAGTAAGTTTCATGTGGCGTGATGTTACTCTGCGTATTTTGAGGTCTTTCATCAATCTTGTTTTTTGTCTTTATCATATCATGCATTAGTTTTATTAACCTCTCCCATTACTTATTTCTGTAGAGCATCTGGTGAAGAAGCCATTCAGAGAATGCAGGGGAAGATGATTGGTCAGCAAGTGGCTCAAATTTCTTGGAGTAGTACCTCTTCAGCTAGACAGGTGATTTTGCCTTTCGACTGACTTCATTTTTTGCCAAATGCTTATATTCTGCATATTGGTTTCAGGAACTCTGAAACTGTATATATAGCTATATAAATCTTCCAAAATTTCTAAGTTGGCAACATAGCATCCATACTGACATACTCAATTATAGAAAATTTTGATGGCTTTTATTATGTCTTGCTATGTTTATGGACATCTTTGGAAAGATGAATCTAGACTTTACTTGACTATTTGAGATTGAGATACCAACTAGTAGGATCAGACAATGCTGATAAATAGGTATTGCTTTTGATTTCTCTTGATCTTTCACTCAAAGCTGGGGTGGTTTTACATAAATTTAGGGTGACAGTGTAAGTACAATTTAAAGATAGTTGCAGCTGTAACATGTAAATAGGACATAAAAAGAATGAGAGACCAAAAAATATGGTAGAGTGGTAGTGTTGCTAGAATGACCTCTTTGGGAAGGTTGGTTACCCATAAATTGTTGTTTGGGTGATGATTTGTCATTACTAAAAAAAAATATTATTTATAAAGTTTTCTATTAGAAATCACTGGCAAGCAGACTATCAGCTTTCAATTAGTAAAACAACATTGAAAACCTTTTATTACCAGGTTAGGTTGAGTACGCAAGTCAAATGAGGTCATTGTATTTTGTTGAAAACTGAGTTGCAATGACTATTACGATTCAACGTTTTGTAATGCTTTATTCATATAACATGATTTTATCCTAATGGGGAGTGGCCTTTTTTGTGATAACCATAAACTTTCATTGTGATATATTTTCATTCAAGTGTTATTGATATTCTAGATTGACATATATGAACCAGTACATCCCTGATCTGATCAAGGAAGTAGCTGGTATATGGAGTTGGCATTTGTGATAGATACCTAATTCTATTAGGAGTAACAAATTTTTTGATCTGAAACAATTTTAGGACTTACCTGGTGGCTGGGCGCCTCAGATGGATCCTAGTCAATGGAGTTCCTACTATGGGTATGGACAGGGTTATGACCCCTATGCTTATGGAGCTACTCAGGATCCTTCCTTGTATGCATATGGTGCATATGCTGGTTATGCGCAATACCCACAACAGGTAAGTTGTTTCCAGTATAGTTTTACATATACCGGTTCTATGGCAAACAAAAACTTCATAGGCCTAAGTATGCATGTTGGTTGTGTATTTTTCAGGTCGAAGGTGCTCAGGACATGTCAGCTATGCCTGTGCCTACAGAGGAGTTGTATGATCCGATGGCGATGCCCGATGTGGATAAGTAAGATTTCCCCCTTTTTAAAGTTACGACTTAGAAGATGTACTACATAAAAAACAAGCAAATTATGACGGATTTTTCAATGTTTTGCCAGGTTAAATTATGCATATCTCTCGGTGCATGCAAATGCCATTTTAGGGCGGTCCCTCTGGCTCAAAACCTCGTCATCTCTGCAGCAAACTTAGAACAATTTCAATTTTATGCATGACTTTCAAAATGAATGCAGTGCTATACTCCTTAGAAACCATCTAATGCTATAACAGGTTGATTAGATAGATGATAATGCTTTATTTCCAATTTGTGTTGCAATTCACTGACCAGCACA
Source organism: Lupinus albus (assembly GCA_009771035.1). Taxonomy (NCBI): domain Eukaryota; kingdom Viridiplantae; phylum Streptophyta; class Magnoliopsida; order Fabales; family Fabaceae; genus Lupinus; species Lupinus albus. The sequence goes on from CM019999.1 coordinate 1,741,590, forward strand.
TTGACATTAGTATGGTAAAATGGGGAGACTATAGTTCTGCAAAGTGTTCGAATCTTTTAATCGATAATTTCATTTAACTCAAAACATTAGTCAATTTAAGTGGTATAAGTTCGTAATATGCAATCAATTTAGTGTAGGTCCTATTTAATTAGCGATATCCTATAAATATTAAAACTACATTACCACTCGTTTTTTTGTTTAGATATATGTTTTCATTGTTTAGATATACTAATTTGGTTGAGTTTTCACTTACTCAGAGAGTAAGTTTTTAAAACTTATTCTACATCTTAACAATCAATTATGGGGAAATTCAATGGTTTAGATCTACTAACTAATTCAAACCATTGAATTTCATTATAATTGATGGCTAAGAGTTAATGAATCCCTCATCTACCAATTTTACATACAAGACTAGTTTCATCTCCTTTTGAAGGATGTGTATGATATACCTTGAAGATGGTAGAAACAGAATACTGATATATATAGCGTTTTGACAAGATGAGGACCATTCCAAAGCAAAATATGCAACATCCACATGTGTCAGTAGTTGCTGCAGATTAGAGGAGAGCAATAATTCATTAAGGATATTCCGTGCCAAAGGACAGCAACCTTATATTTGGAATAAGTATGGTTACTAAAAGCTAGTTCATGATAGATTATTAACGTCTGTGCTCACATTTTAGTGGGCTTAATTAAGCTAAGTCTTTTTTCAAATGATGATATGCAAGTCTGCTTTGTCCTTGTCCATAACATAGTCTGGTTTCCCCTCTTTTTTTCCTTCCCAATCACACTTGCTGAAGAGATATTCAACCCGACACAGTAAATAAAAAGTTTAAGGGTCAGAGAAACTGCAAACAATATTTATAAAAAAATTATTTTGGTCCTATGAAAATTGAACCAGAATTAAGCAATGTATGACAAGAACATGTCAACTAGGAACAAAATGAAAAGTAAAAAACATGGGAACAAGATTTTTCTGGACTTTTTATCTACATGATAATTCATATAAACCTACATGTGTCCAGAAACTATTTATGATGATGATGACGATGTCCACTGAAGTAAGCCAAAACACCCACAAGAGGAGCATTGATATATGTTGTAGGTTCTGAGTGTACAAAATCTGGTCGGGCATCTTCATATGAATCATTGATAAATGGTCCTCCAACAACAGCTCCAATAAGTAAGTTAGAGTTAGGGTTTTGACTTTCAAAATAAGTGGATCCTTCTTTACAATGAATCTGACTAGGGTGATTAACTATGGAAGGCAATGATGAAGCACGATGATGTATTTTTAATGGAAATTTTGGTCCGTATCCTACCATGTATGACATATTGAAGGGGTTGCTTCCTAGTATGTAATCCACCTGCAATATCATCAACTTCAATTTAATACTAATACAAACACTAACTACTATTAATTACTCCAACTCCTTTTACAATTAATAATTATCTCTACAACTTATGTTTTTTCAGTTTGTAAAAATGTATTCTAATTTTATTTATTTTTGTTCTTATTAAAATGTCATTTTTTATTAAGAAAACACTATTATATTTTAATTAATAAAAACAGAAATAGAATCATAAAATATGTTCTTAAATCAACCATAAGTTATCATTCGTCTTTTTAGAGGGTAATCATGCACCCTGAAAATGACAGTTTTTTATCCGTAGGTTGAGAGGATACTCTTAGTAGTACTAAAAAAATCATCCCTAAGTTTCTTTAGTCTCTTTTTATTCACTAAAATTTAATTCCTTTCCCTTATAGGTATATATATTGACAAAATGAATTTTGTATTTAATAAAAACTATTTCTCATACATATTGTAAAATTAAACTTCTTACACCAAGTTTAATGAACTCGATTATCTATCAACTAAATTAAATTTTGTTAAAAAAATAACACCTTTTATGTTATTAAAAAGCACACCTTTTAGTGCAAGGATAACCTAAAGTTGGATTTGCTCCAATAAAAAGACTGTATTTCAAAATATTTTATCTTCCTGAAAGTCTAAGAGTTATAGGGAAACATGAATTCAAAAAAAAAATTGATGGTAGCAAAATCTAAATCAACAAAACTTACATAACAACAAGAAAATTGATGCATGGTAATGTGAGTCAATTTTACCATAATTAATAAGCACGATTACCAAGTTAAATAATTAATGAGTCAATAATCTTATTAAAATAAGCACTTGAAGAAGAGAAACTTAGAATACATAGACATTTAATAATATGATATTAATGAAAGTTGGCATACCTGGCTTTTTGCAAGCTCTCTAAGTCGTTTTCGAGATACAAAAATGTTACCACCACAGTTAATCAGTCTTTTCGTTTTACGCAAATGGGAAGCATGTACAAGAAAAAGAAATGATGTTGCTGTTGCATGCTGCATGTTACTCCCCCCAGGCTTGAATAGAAGCCCACCTATTCTCAACATAGTTTACATCTTCAATCATACATGCCAAATATATAAATAATCACCAAAAGCTTCAAAACAGTAATGATAATTAACACCTTATTAGTATTTTTGAAAATTTGGTCTTAATCCTTTTTATTGTTTTTTGTTCAAAATTTTGTAGATATCAATTCAATTAAAACAAATCCTTAATTATTTTTTATGGTCAACAAAAGATTAATGTAAAATAATTACTTGAATCACGAATGGAAGAGATATTGTCCAAATAATGAAAGTTATCATTTTGAAGAAATAATGTATCTAATCGTTTGACCAATTTAATAATGATAGTAACTATATTACCTAATTTTTTAATTTACTTAAAATTATTCAAAATATATGGAATAGTCTTTTAATAAATAAAGAAAACATTCAGTACTATCACTCTCAGCAAAAGTGGTGAATGATTTAAACAAAAACAATTAACTTAAATATGAAAATAATTTGATTTTACGAACAAACACCACACATTGACGAAACTGCACACAAAAAAGCACTGGTGAAGTATTTTGGTTTTGGTGTCTATTAATTTTTTTTGAATATGGGTAATTAATTTACCTTTAGAATATGAGACAGATAGTGAAGGTGATTCAGGTAGCACAGAACAAACAAACTTGTCCGCATCAGCCATGAAAGGCATATAAGAGGAACTCTTATTAAGATGAATCTGTTTTTTGATGATTGGAAAATAAAAATGGTAAATAATATGTAAAGAAAAAAGAATGGACAAATAATGTTGAAAGAAAATGTTAGAGTTAAATATACCCTGGAAAGGAGCACATTTATGCCAGCATCTTTTGAGTCCCATCCAAATTCACAAATGTTTCTGACATTCTGAATATTTTGGTTAATGTAATCCCGGTAATAAGGGAGCTTAGTAGCCCAGAATAACCATGCTGCCCCCCACACCAATTCGTCCTATTATTCACAACTTACTATAAGTATATATATATATATATCTTTCTAATAATTTCCCTTTAAAGTTTAAGAAATTTGAAGAAAAAATAATATCAAAGAAAGAAGAGTAGGTTTTACCTGGTAGCCACCGAAATCACAATAGAATGGACATACCCTTGGTCCAAGGCTGATACTGTATGATCCCCTATACTTATCTGCAAAGTCAAAAACCTGATTCCATAGAAAATGAAAAACTCTGTAAGAGCCAAGTTATATATATATGTTAGAATAATATATGTAACTATAATGTATATATGGTATATACCTCTCTAGCCCTTTGGAGAAGACTAGCTGAATTACCAAGATGATATTTCCTATACACAATTGAAGAGGCAGCAAGTGCTGCAGCTATCTCTGCTGAAACTTCTGATCCAGGGTAGTCCTTGCTAACAGCAAAGCTAATTCTAGGTTCATCCATATCTTCAGGTCTCTCCCAACAATTGTGATCAGCATATGGGTCACCAACTTGTACAAACACAAAACCAGGGACACTTGTGGCTTTAAGAAAATATTCTGTGCCCCAACGAATAGCATTTAGTGTATGATTAAGGTCTGGACCCATGAATCTTCCGAACTCTATTACACTCCAAGCTAGCATTGTTGTTGAAAATGCCATGGGGAAGTTGAATTTGATGTTGTCACCAGCATCGTAGTAACCACCGGCCAAGTCAACCTATTTTGTAGATGGGTCAAGGGGTATTAATGTTCTTAATCAAAATTATATCAAAACGTAAGAAAACATATTTTGACTGAGTTTGAAACCGTAGAACATTTCTATGTTTTATATTTTTAAAATTGCATTAGTATTTTTAAAATATGGTGTAGCTTTATATGCACCCCAATCCTTTCATACATCTACATGGAAGAAAAGAGCCATTACTTAGAAACGCCAAAAGTCACTCTATTCATTTTTTACCATTATGTTATTGCTAATAATTTATGTGATGTCAAATGTTTAAAATATAAGGGACGCCTTTTATTAAAAATAATAAGTCAAAATATTGAAGAAATAGATTAGTGCGTATGAAGATCATTTGACTAACTTTAGACGTTGGGTTTGATTTTTTTTAGTTTGTTTTTTTAATCAAACAAGCTCTAAATTTTGATATCAATGTTCTTTTATTCTAATCCTCATGTCCTCATATTAAACTAATATTAAAATATTAAATCCTCATGCCCCATGATTTTCCTATCATCAAATCTCCAATTAATCAAACTTCACAAAATAATATTAAAATAATAATTTCTGATTTTATTATTTTTCTTTTTAGTTGAATGAAAATTTACTGAGACATGAATGAGTACATTGATCCCCTCCATAAAAAAACAAGAGAATAACTTTATTAGTTTATACATGTATGAAATTAATTGTGAAGGATTTATTATTGGCGAGAGTTTTCAAGAGGTGATTATAGTAGGGTTGAACGTGGGAAGACTAGGAGAGATAACATAGCCATTACTGAAAATATTACCTCACATATATTTAATCACACACTAATTTACACCTTAACATCGATCAAAACATTGTTTAAGATACATTAGTCTGTGGATTAAAAAGTATGTGTAAAGAAATAATGGTGATACCCAGTTTTGCATAATCTTGTTAAACATATATAGGGATGAAAATTATAGATATATAAGAGAGAGAGAAGTTACAGGATAAGGGAAAGGAAAGAGAGTAAGATCAACTAGAGAGCCATCTTGAAGAGCAGAATCTTTTCTCCAAGTCATTCTCTGTGATGGTGGTAACTTTCCTGACCTTTGACCTTCAAAGAACAATATACTCTTTGATAATGCATCTCCATAATTATGCTTCAAACCTATGCTTGTTCCTGTTAAACACAACAATGAACCAATCACTATTATCACCAACCTTTCCATGAAACTCATATCCTTTCTTTCTCTCTATCCCCAATCTTCTCTTTCTTTCTCCACTCAGTAGTACTCTCCTACGAAGACAAATGGTTGTGTTATGGGTTCTATTAATACATGGTAATCATAAATGTCTATTTATTAAGATTTCAAGGTGTTGGGCGGTTTATGTTTCCCTTAAAAATTAAGCATTTTACACTAACGGAGAAATAGACTAACCAAGATAATTAGACAATTTTGTTCATGAATATTTTCGCTAGACTATATTTTATTCATGACGAAAATAAAGTCATCAAATATTAATTGAAATCTCTGCCTTAAAATTTGGATCATATTAGACTAAGTAAATGGTGTGTCACACGACATTTTTTTAAGAGTTGTGAGTTTGTTTTTGTGTGGTTAAAATGTGAAAAACTTTACTTGAGTCTAAATGAGATAAAATGGTCTATCATTTAGAGATTTCGAGCTCGTAAATAAATTATGAATCAGGAAATATGTTAGCACATGTCTGTCATAATAAACTGGTATTCTGACTAATCGCATGAATTAAATACTATTAATTTATTAAAATTAATTTAATTAAACATAATAGTTTTTTTATTTTATATATGGAAAAATTACCATTGCTTCTACATATCATTGTATGCCTTAGGAAATTAAGACTGCATAATACTATGTATTTTAAAAAATTGAGTGATGCTGATTGATATATTTGTTTGATAAAATAATTGGTTGATTTATATTTATCTACTTTAAGAATAGTGAAACATCAAAAGCTAATGTTCGCACTGTATATCTCATCATAAAGAGATTTTTAAAAATATATTCATAATTCTTGTACACTTCAAAATAAGTGAAGCAACATAAACCTTAAAGAGATATAAAAAGTAGTAAAAAATTATTCCCATCAAGAATTGTGAAGCATCTAAAGTTAATGTCCACACTACATATCATCTTAAAGAAATATATGAAAATAATTATAATATGTTTAGTTAAAATAACACTCATATTTTAAAATAATGCCTTTATTTAGTATAAACATGCGACATAATATTATTATTATCGATTATGAATTAAATTAGAATTTGTTTGTTAAATATGAATTAAATTGAATGAATGGAAATGTCATAATACGGTCATTCAAAGATGATACGAGGACGAGAAGTGATACGGTAGTCCTTCTCCATCTTTGGCTAGTCCCAAAAAAAGTTATATATTTAACAAATTATTATAATAAAAATTGTCATATAAAAAAACTTTTAGTAAATAATTTTGTTAACAGACATTTTAATTAGTAAGGAATTATAATTATTATTTTTAATTATTAATAATATTTACTTAATTTTAAAAAGTTATATTAGTTAGTTTTTATGTAAAATGGATATTATTGACCATTTATCATTTGATATTTGATATTTATCCCTTAAAATATTATGATATTTACTTATTATCATTATCATTAAAATATGTTTAATATTATTAAATATAACATATGTTTGTTAAAATAGTATTTTTTATTAAATAGTTATAGTTTATATATTTTTAACAAACAATAGATTTTTTATTAGTTTATATTTAGTTACCAGAAATAAACTATAACTATTTAATAAACAAAACTAATATTTTAACAAACAATTTTTAATAATATTAAAATAATTTTAATAATAATAATACTAATAATTAATTATCATAATAATCTAGAGTATAAATAGCAAATAAGAAAAAGTCAAAATATCATTTTATTTAGCAACTAATTAAAATAATTTTTTAAATTAAATAAATATTATCACTAATTAAAATAATAATTAGAATTCCATAATAATTTAAAAAAATCAGTGAATAAAATTATTTACTTTGTGTGACAACTTTTCTTATAATTATTTATTAAATATATAACCTTTTGGGATTAATTAAAGATAGAGAATGTTCGTCGTATTACTTTTTGTCCATGTTTCATCATCGAATGGTGATGTTACAATACGTTTATTTATTCGATTTAATTCCTATTTAACAAAAAAAATTAACTTAATTAATAATCAGGATAATAAGTCACAAATTATGTTTATACTAAATAAAAGCATTACTTTTAAACAGGAGTGCAATTTTAATTAAAAGTATTATTATTATTTTCAAATATATCTTTACAATGATATGCAATGTGGACATTAGCTTATGTTGTTTCATCTATTGTGAGACGAATAATGTTTACGACTTTTTATACGTCTTTAAAATGAGATGTGATGCAAATATTAGCGTATGTTGTTTCACCGTTCTTGAATGGGAATAAGAATTATCAATATTTTTTAAAATCTCTTTACAATGAGATGTAATGTGAACAATAACTTATGTTGCTTAGGGGTCTTAGAGTGAATAAATATAAATCAACCATTTTTCAAACACATCTATTAATCAACATCACCCAATTTTTTAAAAACACATCTATCAATCAACATTAAGATTAATAATTGTCAGACACAAAATTAAAAAATAAATGTTTTATTTAAACAATTTAGTTTTAATAAATCAATGATATTTAATTAATGTAATTAGCTAAAGTACCGTTTTATTACAAGCAAACAAAATGTTAATATCTTTCCCATTACTCATAGAAATATGTATGAGTAAAACTTCATCTTTGAGACAAAACAAAAACAAGATAAATCATGTCTTTTTCATTAATTAATTAAATAATTAAACAACTTTAAAGTATAAAATAAGTCATACAATTTAGTGAACGTACCTTTTAGATTATGCATATGAGATATCAATACATTCCATATTCTGTAACCGATTTCCAAATTTAGGCATCAAAAGCCAATATGATATGGCTAAAATATAGAATAATAAATTTATGGTAAAAAATATATATTAAAAATAAAATCATCAAATGTTAATTGAAATCTCTCCCTTAAAATTTGGGTCAAATTAGATTATGTAAAAAAATTAATGAATATTTTTTTGCTAAGTACTATTATGTGATATTATTTATTTTTTTCAATGCTAATTTGAGTCAAGATAATTCTTTAAAAAATGTAGTGTTGATAATAGACTTGGGTGAAACGTGGAGGGAGAGAAAGGCACTTCAGGGGCGTGCGGGAAGGAATGAGATCACCTGTCCCCAACCCTTCCCCCAAAGTTGAAACAAGTCAATCATATTTAAGCAAATAAGATGAATATGTTATTTTTTATTTTTATTTTATTTATGTGGCAATTTGTAATTAACTAGGACATGGAATATGAACAGACTTTGGGATAATAGATCCTCGTTCGGGAAGGAATGAGATCACCTGTTGTGGGAAGTGCTGCATGCCCTTTACTTACATAGTGACTCTTTAATTACTCTTTTTCTGAAATGACTCTTTAATTACTCTTTTTCTGAAATGACTCTTTAATTACTTGAATAGAGTCATACACTCCTACTTCACTTGGACTTCATTTTTCGGCCAATCAAACCCACAATCCAATCAACACCTTACACCCATATTAGATGTGAACATAAATATGCTTCCAATTAATTTATATAAAGTAATATAATTTTATTTTTATAATTTTTCTATTTAATTAGGATAAAATATTTATTTATTTCAAGAATAAGTTTAAAAAACTTATTTCATATCTTAGCCATTAATTTTAAGGAAATATGATGATTTAGATCTACTAACTAATTCAAACAAATAGATTTTCATATGAATGATGACTAAGATGTATAGTAAGTTTTTTAAACTTATTTTTAACTTACTTTTAATCGAATCCACTTCCTTTAATTAAATAACATATTTTAATTTATCCTTAACACAAACAAACGAGAATATAGACTAAGACAAAGGAATCCCGATTCATTAGATGTTCCCCAAATTCAGTGTCCATGCATAATTGTGCGAAATGCAAGTACGGTATCTTCTTTCAAGTATACTGAGATGGAGCACTTTTGTAGAAAGTAGATTGGTTCCATTGTTATAATCAATTAATTTACCAATCCTTCCTATCTTCTACGTTTTAGATTTGGTGGTACTTATACTTTGTTACTTACATTCCAACATTTTGAAAGTAGAGCAATTTGTTTGTCAATCCTTTCTGTAATATCATTTATTAAACTCAAAATATCTATTCTTTGACATTGCATGAATAGTTGAGGTCCAAACTCTTTACTGCTGAACTAACCTAGCATAAATGATTCGACAACTATATAACAGTTTAAGCCGTTTGAATAGGAAATATCCATAATCTGAAAATGCTATTGAAAAGTAAAGTTTAAAATGTGTAGATTAGTGGTATAAGGAAGTGCAGGCATCGCAAATTATTCAATAATAGTATTATTTTTATGTAAGTACCCCATTCACCGCATACCCTTGAAGTTTATGATAGTGAATAGTCACCGGTCAGAAAAGGCGATTGTTGACAATATAATCAAAGTGATTGTGTAATAATCATACAAAATTATAGCTTTATTGGAGTTAGCTTAATCTAATATAATACATCATTTCTTATTTGAAAGGGATCAAGTAGCCTTTGCACCTCATGCAAAATTAATTATATTTTGTTTGCACGTGTGCATCAACTTCTGAACAATCATATGTCAACCTCAACTTTGACATTCTTAATAAAAGATTGTGTATTAATTGTCTTTCTTCTCTTTTTGTTGTTAGACAAACTAAATTGACCTAATGAGTCTGTTAAATATTCACACTATTTTTCAATAGAAATTAATACCGGATTATAAGGAGAACTGACATTTAATAATTATTTTATTACAAAGTAAGTTAAAATCATGACCCCTTATTTTTGCACATGTCATAATCAGAACATAATAATGTTCCTTGAGATATTCCAAATTCAAATTAATTGGGTCACTCTAAATAGTTCAGTATTTTTTGGAAGGGACTTGTGAACTGTCTTTATTACTGAATCACTATGGAAAAGTATAGAAAATATCTGGTAGCTGCACCCGTTTTTGTAGTTATATTCTTGTTTTATATGCTTATGGAAAGAGGAGTTACACATTGGTTAAAAAATATGATCTATAAAGATGAAATGCAATTGGGTTTAGACTTAACAGTGTGCTAAAAATCAAATTCTAACTAGATATAGGTTAAGCAATCCCTAGTCATTAATTATATGTTCTTCAATTTGCAACATGAAAAACTCTCCAGCGTCTTATTATTGATTTAGTTTCTAGAATTCACCTTTTTTTTGGTTTAACGACATCCTTATGATAAAGACTAAGTATTATTTTTGTTTGTGACAGCCGTACAATAATGTTTTTTTGGAAATTCCATAATAAGACTATGAATTATGGCGTGGGAACTGAGAAACAAGTAAATCCTGATTAGTCGGATCGATAAAAATGAATTGGGTTAAAATAATTGTATATCTTTCTTACGAGCTGTGCAAAGCCCAATGAAACCTTAAGATTTGGACCTAGACTTAAATTCATTCATGTATCAAAGATGGACACAAAAAACCATATTAAAGCTACCGTTGGTCCATACTCCATAACACAAGAATAAGGTGCGTGATATGAAAGTTATAATAAGGTGAGTAGAAGTTATATATCTAACCTCTTAAATGAGAGAAAGACCATAAATTAATCATGAATAAGAATGAACTGCTAGCTAATGGTATTTAGTTTTTCATCATTATCTCATTGGCTGGTATCTTTAGGATTTAGGTGTCTATAATGAATTTCCTTATCTAGCTCAACGAATATGAGTGTACATTATACAACAATAATCCTTTTTTTTGGCTTGATTAAACGCCACCATAATGTTATATTAAATCATGTTTATTAACAAAACATTAAATATTTCTAAATAATTTAAACTATAACTTTTCTTACCTCCTCTTCCTCAAAGAATTGAAGTTTAATATACTCTTCTTACTTTGAGCTTATAATGGTTTCATACTACATGTTCAAACCACCTTTTCTACTATTATTCTAGTTTAATGCATTCGATTTAATTATAGTTTGATATATTTTACTTTCTCTTGAAAACCAACCATTACAATTTTTACCCATTTGAAGGAGGTTTAACACAAGGGATATTACATCTTTTGTCATAAAAAATGTACTACTCTATGTGTCGTGCACTTTTAATTGATTGAAAAAATATATTTAAGGCAAAAACTTAATAATTAAATATTTTTCTAACTAATTATAAATTGTGACACATGAAATGATATATTTTTTGGGACAGAAGATGTCATCCCCAACACAAGTTAGTCAGATAGTTGAGAAGATTGCAAAACTTAATCCAAATCCTTTAAGTTTTTAACATAATATTTTAATTGAACTATAACATTTTCACACAAAAAAAAATTAATAATTAATTAATCCGATACAAACCCCGGTTTCTAGTTTAGTTTGATTCATTGGATTTATGGATTGAGTCAAACACGCTTCCAACCTACTAGTGAAAATGCATGTTACACATATATTAAAATAAAATGTTACTATTGCTTGACACTTTTTTCCTATCACATGAAGTGAACATTTACAAGCAAAAGTTTGTACATTACTGTAAATGTTGGAATATCATATTATAATAAACTTATTCTGGAAAGTATGGTTCTAACACAATGTTACACCACTGAGCAAACTAAGTTTAAACACCATTTTATAAGTAACCTAAAAACATTGTTTATAGCACAATGCTTGCCTTATAAAGAGTACCACAATCGACGTTCTTTCACTTATTGAAACATAGATAATATTAATGTTGTTGCATAACCAAGTCCCTTACTAGAGCTGAAAAATCCCATCTTGTATAATTAGTGGGTACATAGTATCAGTAGTAAATGGTGCAAAGTCAGCTATTGCAGTGTTCTCCATAATCTGAAAATATAATGGTATGCGTTAGATTACTTTTTTTATAAAACAGTGCAATAATATAGAATGCTTTTAAATCAAATGTGCACTTAATTATAATGAATAGAAACGTTACCTTGTTATGGAGATATTTATTTGCAGCTTCGAGTGTCCCCTCCTGTAATAATTCCACAAGGAATAAAGTTGATTTCACCAATTACCATATAAAAATGAATTAAAAAACACCCCTTAATTTATCCTTTGGCAACTAGAACAATATTTTAGTCTGTACCCAAAAAAGTCAGTTTTTTAATGTATGTTTGTGAATTGGTAAAAATGAAAATATTTTATGTCTTCAAAGCCTTTATCTTCTTTCTATTGCTATAATCATCTCACAAATTTTCCACTTCTTCCATGATATGCCAAAGTCTAGGAATGTTACATTTGGGGAATGATAGAAAATTTAAATTTTGTATGGACTATTGGCTTCCTAAAATCTACTGCATTTAGGGTTTTTTTTCCTTGGTGGATGATAATCACAGTTTTGATGAATTAGTCTCAGAATTTTCTAATGAATTGGGTGAGTGAGACTGGAATAGGATTTAGGACCATCCTCCCTATTGACTTCTGTGGTTTATTCCAAAATCACGTCTTAGTAAACATTCTGGGCTAAAAAATTCATTTAATAAACATAAATGTATGGTAGAAGCTAACCTTATCCCTCAAAGCTTGAATTTCTTGCAACATGATATTCATCTGTAAGTAGTTCATATGCATAATAGTTATTCATTTCACATTAAATATTGAAGGTAATACGATAATATATTTGTTTAAACAAAGTATTCATTCATAGGTACCTTCATTGAGCGAATATGATAAATCCAATTTTCGAGATTCTTCTCTAGCACTTGTAATTCATCCATTGCCATTGTCCCAATTCCTCCTCCAAACAAATACCTAAGACATAGAGATGAATGATAATGTCGTTAAATTTTGTTTATTAGTGAAAGATAATTAATGTTGTGCGTTAATTTATTCTAAACTACTATGAGCATACTACAGCTATCAACAAAAGATTTCGCACATGATTAACAATATAATTTCGCAAGTATAGTTACCCTAATCATAGATCAACTACATTATTGATAAAGACATTGTTCTTGAGCACGATATCTTATTGACCACATTATGCATAGCTTTGTGATATTTTGTTGGAAGAAAAATAATACAATAAAATGAATATTATTAGGTACCCGATACCCTTCTGCAATGTTTCGATTTCTTGCTTAAGCACGTTGGTTTCCTCTTTAGCATCCTAGACAAACAGATTATGAAATGAAGTTAGTAGGACTTTATGTAAATTCATGAATGAAGTTTATAGGAATTATATAACAAATAAAAATGACAAAAATCGGAATTAAAATTAACTTTGACTATGACAAAAATAGTTAAGCCTTTTTAGTCTGACACTCATGATTGAATAATAATGTTTCACAATTTTAGCGAAACATTTTACTTGCTCTGTTCCATAAAAATAATTAAAAAATATTTGATCTATTATAGAATGATAATATTCAAACTTAAAACCTCATTTATTAGATTTCTTAAATTTCAAATAAGGATTAACAACTTTATGTTTATATATTTATATACTATTATACAGTATCGGCTTTAGTCGTTGTGCATTGCTTTTTCTTGTTGACTGTACTTTGGGGGAATAGTTATTATAGCATTATGTGCCTATATATATAGAAACATATAGGTATATAGCACATAAATGAGTGCATGATGTAGGACTTAAGATCCCATTTTATCAAATAATAAAATATAGCACATCAGAGTCACTATCATGATGGTGTGACATGATCTAAATTCCCTCTTTAACTTAATCTGTAAGCGATAATTTATTCTAGCTCTTACATATATATACTTTATCTTTTAGAACCTAGCCCAATATGAGTCAAAATTAACTGGAGACAACAAAACATTGACAGATAATACAACTATCATTGTTATAACTATATTATTACTCGGTGATAAGGTTGCCTCAAACAGCATCAAATTCCCCTCATTCTTTTACATATTATTATAGCAAGGATAATAACTATTCTATTATTCTTTGACAACATATTTTCTCTTAATTATCTGATATTTTCTTATTTACCCTATAGTCTTTGTAATTCCACACTTAACATATAGGGACATAATAACTAAATTGCATACCAGAGGAGGATGTGCTTCTGTGGCTCCTTCAGGTTGAGTCCCTCGTGTGAACTTCATGTACCTCTCTATGAGTCCTTGCATGGTTCTAATTTCACATATATATGAACGTACCACATGCACAAAATGAGAGTGGAACCTTAGAGATCACACTAAAACATGTTTATATATATGTATAAGACCACAAAATTATGTTTCTTTTTTTTACAGCAACTTTGTACATGAAAACAACTATTTCTTTATATATATATACCCTTTGGTTGCAAGTTCATAGAGCTTGCCATGGGCAGAGAAAATGACAAGGCCAATCTCAGCATCACACAGCACAGAGAGTTCCTTAGCTTTCTTCAGAAGCCCAGCTCGTCGCTTGCAAAAGGTAACTTGTCTATGCACCGGGTTCTCAATTCGCCTCAGCTGAACCCTTCCACGAGCCATTGATCAATGATATGATTTTTTACCTTAGATTTTGGAGTAATAGTTTGAGCAATTAAGTGTGTTTGTGATTGTGTGCTTTTTCTATGCACCCAACCTTCCACTAGTTTGAACTAGCTTCGAGGTTGTTGCAGCCTGGTACGTAGTAGTACCCTTTAGTCTAAGTTTTGCTAGTAATTGTTTCAGTTTATGAAATTTAAGGCCTTATATAACCGAACAATCATTAGAATATAGCAATGTTAGTAACAACAAGTAAATGACTGTATAAGAAGAATAAGGCTCTGCTATATCAAAGTATGTCACAAATCATGCATATATTAAAGTAATGAAAACATGTGATGTCAATTAAAAAATTAAATATTCATTATTTTTTCATTCATCGTCATTAATTTATGACATGATTTGGGACAACAAATCTTTATCCGTATAAGAAATGTATTAGCAGCCAACTTTACACATCACTAAGTTTTGTTTAGTGTGTAATAATCATCAATTGGTAGCGCATTGGTTCGAAACTTCAATTAATTTGATAATAAATCACATCAAAGCATGTGATACCTAAAGGTGGTGTGGTCATTTCAGGCTTTCAGCCATAGAATATGGTTCATTTTACTAAAATATTACGGCTCAGGCTTTATTCCTGTATTATAGGCTCATACTGTATTTATTCAATCGTGCATATTAATGGGGCAGGCCTAATAATAAATAATATATGCTAAATGCTACTCTGTTCTGCACTTAGTGGAGACTACTTTTAATTTCCATGTTTCTATACAACTAGTTAATAAAATTTAACAGAGAAATTATCATCAGGTTTTTCATTGAAAATGTATCATGTTATACAAAACTGAGAACAGAATCAGGAATCTGATAAAGCAAGAAAAGGGTCTCGACTCTTGAGCAAACACAACTATTACTAATTAAAGAAAATCAAATCAGCACCTCATGTCACTATCTGATTGGTTTTGGTGTGCACTCTGCAACGAGGAATCTTATTACTATTCATTCTAATGGAAGCCAAAGAAATATTCTTATACATTGTGGTGTAATATGCTAGATCCGTTCAATAATTAATATAATGTATAAAAAAATTTGTTAGGATATTATTAGTGATATACAAAAGCACATGTTCTAAAAAAAAAGAGAAAGTATAAGAAATCATGTAAAATTTATGTGGACAAAGGCACTATTTTCTTTCATAAACAATTCTCTTAGAACAAGAGTTTAACCAAATTTACTTGATCAATAACTTTTATGTGATACCTTTTGCCACCAATCAGCATATACCCTTCTTTAAACGAATTGGATTCCTCTCTTAAACTCTCCAGTACTGGATATGTGAGAGGGTATGTTTTTTATAAAAAAAATAATTTAAAAAATATTAAAATATGGACTATTAAAATTTTATTTATGACACATGTTTTAATCCTAGGTATGCATTGGTCTCTCATATATAATGAGAGACTCTCTTTAAACATGAGTGCATGAATAAAATATTCATATGAATAGCCAATTTGATGCAAAAGCATTAAATGCTTTGAAGTACTGGCCGAAATTGTTGAGACATGGCAATGTTAAAACATTGCAATTCACTTTTGCAGCAAAGAAAAATGGTGTCCAACTTCATCTTATAGCTAAGGAACAAATCTCTTTCAAAATACATAATTGTCATTTCCAATAAATATTGTTCATGTGACATTTTGATCATCCTGCAGATCTAACCGAACATTATATCACTAGACTGACATCTTGTTGATGGATGTGGTTGAATTATTTGAGCTAGAAGCTTCTAACTCAACAAAATTGCATAACAATACAGGTCGATGGATTTAATGCAGAATATTATTTAATGTGTCTTAAATCAAATCCTTAATGTTTGAGTGTCAAAGGAATCTTAGAATTTCTCCTTAGATTATTAGCAAGATCTAACACAAACACCTGAATCAAAAGTGGTTATTAACACATGCAAGGTTGAATGGTCATGTTAGAATTTTGCATGAGAATATGGACAACGAAATAATGAGAGGAGAATTAAATTAAATATGAGCAAGGAATGCTTCTAAAAGAAGCTCAGTGCCACTAAAATTTATTTTCATTTTTAATACCAAATCATTTGTTTTATGACGCAAGGAAATTCATATATAAAGAGTACACGGTATTTGATTCCATATACATCTACTTTGTCTCAACTCTGAATAGATTGAAGTATTAAACTAACATGACAGTTACGACTTCAATGTTAGTGGTGATTTAAAACAACAAAAAATATTAAGAAACATTCAATATAATATAAATAAAAAACTAGGCACCTTGTACTTAGGATGCAACCAATTTCAACACTCTCATTTTGATTAGTTTAACAAAGAAAGTACTAAGTTAAGGCACTGTCAAAACTTACCCATTAAGAAACAGTTGTGAGGAGAATGTTTATTTTCAAGACAAAAGCATCTTCATATAAGAATAACAAACGTCATAATTAGAGAAAACTCAAGGTGAAGGATAACTCAAGTAAAAAACTTATCTACTTTATACATGGTTGTTGCCACAAGATGTTTACGTTTTTTCCTTTCTATGGCAATAGGAATACTGGAATATAGGATTCAAGTGTGCATCTAAAGATGAAAAACAATGGCTCAATGCACTAAACTCTCGACTCATGGAATCTGAGATGTTAAATATACATAATCTTACCTTGTAAGTTAACCATATTGGAACTTTAATTGTCACAACAACTTATAAATTAATTTTATGAGCACATACATGTAAGGATTCTCTTGTGCATGCAGATGTGGTGAATATTTTGTCATAAAGTACTTAACTTTGGTGAACCAAATCTGTAAAATATTGACATTGACATATGCATGACTCAACATTACATTTGTCTAATGACAATAAATGATGTCTAAATACTTTATTGGTTAATAACAGCCAACTAGTACATTTACAGTTTTGCAAGAATCTCTCAAAGATGTTATTGTGGAAAAGTTTAGGTGGAGAAAAACGAAGGGGTAAATGTTATGAACATCAAAATAGAGACATCTCAAGTGATGTTATGATTTTTTTGATGTGTTATTGAAATATATAATGAAGAAAATAAAATATAAAAAAGAGTAAGAGAGAAATGAAGTATACAATATGAAATATGATAATCAAAAGTTATGTTCAAAGCTAGAATCAAATACCTGAAGAGATGCCCAACTTTGTTGAAGTCAGCATTTCAGTATCTGTTTCTTTAATCCAACACCACAGGACCCTTTTCTCTATGTTGATCATAAAATGGCTTTATTTCCCTCCATAGTCCAACCTCAACTCACATCCTCATTTGGATTATCATGCATGTTTCATTTTCAACCAAGTAGGTCCCATTTTTGAGTTTTATAACTCATTATAACCCATTGATGTTCTAAAATGTAAAAAATATATTTTTCCCTAACAGAGACTTTTATTTTTTAAAAGTTTTATAACTAATTTCGTCTCCTTCACAAATCCTTAAAAGTATCATCAACTATGTTCTTATTGTCTTGCATGTGACCGTCACAGTATACAAATTACATAGTAGGTAATGTTTCATTTTATCTTTTTTTTCAAGTCGTTTTTTTGTCATGTTACTTAAGGTTTTGGGAGGGCAAATGTGTTTTTTAATAGTGCGATAATTTAATCTTTTTCTACAAAAATTTAGGAAAATAATATATCACCATTCAAAATCATTTTACCTACGAGAATGTGATATATATCATATTTTATTTATTAATGACTATATTATGTCTTTTGTGTGTGTGAATATGAGATATTATAAAAGAGAAAATGTGGATTGTAAACTCAAAACCCTTAGCACGTGCTTCAACAATGGCCCGTTAAGCATTGTATCCAAACCCAGAAGCCCAATTATTGAAACCGGAAAAAGTCCAGTATCCAACATACCGTACCCGGAACCGGATGCAAGTAAATTATTAGACAAAATATTAAAAAAATCATGTTCTTTTATTTTTGTTGATTTTTCAAAGTATTACTATCATTTATAGGTTAAAATGAAAAAAATAAATTTATAACTTGTCAGTACAAAATTATTTTTTTAAACTTCTTATCCGGTTCAAATTTTTTCTTGCCTTCGTTGATATCCAATATAGTAAAAGATTAATCCTCATAATAATAGTAAGGAATAACTAATAATATCCTCCTCAATTTGATGTTTTAAGGTAAAAAATTCACTTGATGTCGCATTCACACGAAATTTTCTAATTTCAGTTGTGGTTCTCTCTTCATGGCATTATACATCATAACATCTACTATTCTATCTAAGGGTGAGTATCGACTTTGTTAGAACGAGTTAAGACTTATCCCTTACTCAGCCTAAATGTTGGTCAGATTATTTTTTGAATTCGTCTATGGATTTGAAGTTAACCTGATCCTAAATATTGACTTAATCGGTCTTTAAACTTGAATCTCATCATACATCCGATTAAATAAAATCAATAATCATTTTAGATAAACTTTTTTTAATGTTAATTATTATTATAAATATGTAATTTAACATATAAAATGTTATATATATTTTTATTATTAATTAATGATAGTTTCGATCAAAAAATTTTATCATTGTGTATATGTTTGAATTAAGACACATAGAAACATGATAAGTAAGTGATTGTGGGACAGGTCAAGTCGGGTCATGTTCGATCGCTATCCAACCCTAAATATTGATTATGTCTAATTTTTGAACTTGAATTCAGCTTTAGGTCAAATGAAACCCAACTATATTCAGGTCCGATAATGACCAACTATACAGGGTAAGCGGATAAAATCGAATTATGTTCACCCCTAATTCTAATCTTACACTATTTCTCTCAATTTTGAAGGACATTGATGGGCTAGTCTGTAAATGTCGTACATTGCACAAATAGGTCAAGTTTTTTTTTTCAATGTACGTATTCTCTCATATATATGTCAACCAAATAACTACACTCTTTTGGGAAAAATAAAGTTCCCAAAATTTGAGTATTAGATACGTGACTAATTGATATACATCATGTTATTATCATTGAAACTAAAAAATAAATCATCTTTTCTATAGCTAAGGTAGTCCTGCTCGAGTCATGTAATACTACTATGACTCTATGAGTTATAAAAGTTATTATTATCAAATGTTTAACATAACTTCATGTCATCAACTTAAAATCAAAATCTGTAATTTAGTTAGAAAAATATAGTTTCGATTGATCTAATGGCTTTTAAGTCAGTTTAAAAAAATACATGGTCTAATTATTTTCATAGGATAATAACATACATCTTAATGAACCGACTTTATATTTTTCTTATCTATTTAAGAAACATATTAAATAACTTCTGAATGAACCAATAAATTAAATATTTGATTTTATCCGGAATGTTAGTTAAATGTTAACAACATGAGCAGACACATATTATAGTAATTTTTCAGACAAGATCACGGCTTAAAAGATACGAATTGGATTTAGGTTGTTTAGACAAGATCACCTCTAACACTATTTTATGCCTTCAAACATACGGATTGGTTTTGCACGTCATCATTAGATTGCTAACTTAACATGATTTATTTGTTTAGCGACAAATATTCTCAAATATTTATATTTTTTACAAATAAAAGTCTTTGTCTCTAATAATGAACCCGAGAAAAGAATAATGTGAGGAACTCAACTACTTCTTGTCAAGAATGATGAATGTTGTTGGTTAACAAGAAGATAAAGATGTGCGTTTTAAACACGGTATTAACATAGACTGTTGCTAATTAATTTAATTTGTTATAGAAACATATTTTCAGTTTTTATGTTTTATAAAAAATATGGTCACGTGTCTCTTTTCCCTTTTTATGTCCTTTGTAATGATTTAAATGCGATTGCTAATTTTGCTTTCTCTTGGATGCGTCTTATATACCAATTTTAAATTAGTGTTGCCGTCCTTGATAAAGTTAACAAACACTCCCCATAACATGAGTTATATATATATAAGTTCTCGATTTTTTAGACTGTATTTGTGATTTGAGTTTTAGAACGAAAAGAATGAAAAACTTAGAACCATCACCCATTAAGGTTTTCCTTTTTCCGGTATATATAGAATCAAAATGTATCAGATAATAATGTGGATACAAGAAGCTAAGAGAGATATAGAATCAAAAGCTATCGAATATTAATGTGTGGATATAGTGACCAAAACTGAAGAAGAAATGATTAAAAAATTACACAATTTGAATGAAGAAACAAAAGAAAAACTGTAGATATTTTTAATGATAAAAATTATGAGCCACCAATTTACAGTTACCAGAGGAGCTTTGAGCAAAAACACATGGTAGTTGCTACCATAGGAGGAGGTCTTCTGTCCGCAAATATGCTCCAGGAAACCTCTTGGAATGTTTCTTAGAGAAACCAAAATCGAAACATAAGTCTATTTTTTCATAAAATATATAGTATATATGTAGCAGAGTATAATCTCCTCTCTATATATATACACTATATATGGCTTTTCAGAAGGCTTGGCTTGTTGACCTCCATGCAACAAGTGACTTAAGAAATTCCATGACCTGCATGCATAACATATATAACAACATTAAGGTAAAAATATCAAAAAATAACAATATATTCAGTTATTCACCATACTATAATGCTGTTTTTATTACTGTGTGGGTTGTCATAAGCTTGTTTTGTGATGAGTAAAATGTACAAATAACTGTAACAAAACTTTTACACGAAATATATAAATTAAGTTGAGCACTACCTCTGATGGATCACGAAGAGAGTAATTTGCATTGCTTTGCTTTGGTGCTGAAGACACTAAGATCCCATAACCTTTATTTCCTTCTCTCAAAACCTGTGGTAGTTCATTCCATATCAGTATTCAAGAAATCAGAGTGAGGTTCAAATAATACAGGCAACAAAACAAGTTTTAAGACAACATGAAATCGTTGAAGGCTAAATATTAACCTTAAATGCATCTTCATCTGTCCGGTCATCTCCAATATATATAGGAAGCACATCATCACAATTGGCGAGTCCTGAAAAACAATATTTCTAATTTCACTAACTGCAAAACAAAGAACTCTGATCTTCAACAAAAGTAATCAATGAACGTGAAATAAACTCACCAAGTGACTCAAGTATAAATGTGACAGCTTTTCCCTTATCCCAGTTAATCACAGGTCGGACCTCTAAAACCTGAAGAATAAGCAGAAATTACAAAACAGAACCATCATGTGAGAGTACTGGCACAGTTAGCCAGAAGATAGTTAAAAGGGCTCTAGAATCAGTACCTTGCGCCCGTGAGTTAAACGCAAACGTGGATAGCCCTTCAAGACATCGTGGACACGTTGCGCCACTAAATCCCAACTCTGTATATCAAATTGGAGAGAGAAGAATATTTAAACATCATAGGAAGCAAGTTGGGGAAAGGCTAATCAACTTAGTAGAAAGAAGCCCCAAACTCTCAGGCTAACAATGCTAATTATTAAACACAAGAACATAAGCCGGTACCTTTTCATCTACATTGCGGTAATGTACAGAGGCACAAAATTTATTGTTTTCAACTTTTGCACCTTTAATGTCTTTAGTAGTCTCAACGAGAGACCTAAATACCTGCCCAAACAAGAGTCAATCAGGGCACCACTCTAAATGAAAAAATATTGAAAGGCGGATTCATGGGTAGTATATTTCAAATATACCTACCTCGTCAATCATGGGCAGGAATTCGGCAGCAGGTTGGAATAAATTAACTTCCTTATCCTGTAATTTTAAAGATCACAAGAGATGCCAGTTAGAAAGATACTAGTAGAAACGAGAGAGTTTCAGGAGAAGGTGATAGGTAGAAACTTTGAAATCTTGTACCTGCTTTTGCTTGTTAGTAGACTTAACCGGGCACATGATGTCCATCCCGTGACTACCAGCATAATATAGTTCTGTTAGTCCTACAAATTCATACACCTGAACCAATAGGTTGTGACCAAAGTCAGAATCAAAGCCAATAACCGAAAAGGAAATTGTTCATGAAATTGTGCAACTACCATGTCACGATTTCTTCCACTAATTATAGCTGTTGGAAAATACTCCGCAACCTTTTTAACGGCAGCACGCATCTGCAAGTGACAGGGCTAGAATCAACGAAAGAAGAACTAAACAAGAAATGAAAAAATACCAATTGAAATTCTCAACACTAAACCCAAGAAAATTATTACATACATTGTCAGACATAAAAGCACAGTCAGGATTATCCACAATTGGTGAAAGAGTTCCATCGTAGTCCAGAAACAGTGCTATTCTCTTTCCTTTTGCATAGCTTGTGATTTGCTCAAAAGATGCAAGTGCCGATGGATACTTTAGCTGTTAAACAAACAAAATGGAAATAGAAAGAGGATAAGCAAACCCCCTAGAATTCAGAAACTAACCTAAAGGGAGAGTATGTAATACCAGCCAGGAAAAATAAGAAGAGTCAGCTTCAGATGATGTAAACCCATGACTAACATCCTTTGTTATCTTTCTGGGTGGAGGAGAAGATGATTTCATGGCATCCAACCAAGCACTGGAACGAACATCTTCAAGAAATCCGGCCTTCTTCCTTGGGATAGTCAACAACATACCGTGGGGAATGGTTGTCCCAGTCGGGGAGTAAGGCAACAAACTAGAATGCACACCCAGTCTTGACTTTGTTATATTTATTGGTGCGGCAGAATCGGTGAGAACAGGTGTATGATTTGACTTCAAGTCCATGGGATCCAGGTTTGTAAACCAATACACAGTGCAGCAACAATGTAAGGAATTTGAGCAGTATTGAGCACAAATCGAACTATCTATCCGGTTATTATTTCACCCAACTCTTGTCAATAAAAAACAGCCTCTTTAAAGTTTTCTTATCACCACTCTTAGGGTAAGAGACCATCAACTTCTGAGCTCCTGAAAATATTGATCATTTCATTGAGTTAGTTTGAAGTTATTGAGTATCAAGGGATAGAACAATTGAAATGAATGCCATTCGAGTTTGAATCCACCTTTTCATATTTCTATCAACTATTAATAGGATAAAGGTTGCAGCCTTATATTGGCAAAGGTGAGTTTGAAAACAGAAAATGTTTAAGCTTCTAAACAATGAGCAGGCTCCAATTGAAAAGGAAAAACAACTTGCAGGCCAGACCGACATGATGATAAACATTGCACATGAAAATGCTTTGGGCAATATCAAATTAGCACTTAACCAGGATGTTTGAAATGAGTAGAATAATTTTATATAGTATTATACAATGATGAAACATATGAAGGAATATTGAAACCAAAAAACAGAGGATGGAAGTGCCATTGATTCTTCCTAATTTGTTTATCAATTTGATAGAATGATTCATCTCATTCATGATTTGTAAAAAAATGTGGTTTGCTGAAGTCCAAATAAAGACAGTAAATAGACCACCCTACTTTTAGTGAAAGCAGACATATGAAATACACAAAGCACAAGTAGGCCTTAATTAACAATTAAACGTTACTGAGGCCTACCTTCAACTATGATTGAGTGATTATTGGTGTTAGTATTATGTCAATTCATGTACTTGAATGAGAAAAGTTGGAAAAAGAAAAGGCATCTATGAAAATTTTATTTACTTTAAAGTTGAGAGTGTTGTATGCTTTCGTAATTGTATATACAAATGAAACAATTCAGGAAATGGAAGAGGGAACTAACAACTGAAGCTTTTTATTCTGTCGTTGTTTATAAATTTTTACATCTAAAACTGTTAAAGAACATAAAGATTAGTAACCTTCCATAACATTTGACACTTAGATATCATATTAGAAGAAAAAGGTACTGACACACCAAGCAGACATCAAAGGCCAAGCCCTTTGCAAATTCAAATATTCCCATATAAATTAATCTTTCCCAAATTTCAGGGTAAAACTTCATTTCAAAAATCAAAACATACACAGCACTACCACGCGTGATTTGTTAAATGGTGCTGCTTGAAAAAAAAGAGAATTCATCACAACAACAATGAACTTCGTCGGTGTTAATTAAAGAGGAACAAGATACTTATAAATGATATGATAAAGTAAGGACCTATGATAAATGGCATAATAATATGAAGACACACCATACAATGAGGGGCAAAGAGAACATGGTGCAGAATAAATATGAAGACACACCAAATTACACAAAAGATGGGGAAAGAAAAAAGATATGGGGAAAATCCAACTGCCACAATTAATCTAAGGAGAACAAAATTTTTGAATAGCTGAAGTGTGTTAAACTAATTATGAAATGCTAAATTTGTGCATAATATAAAGCTGTTCTGCCCCACCAACGAGACAGAAAGGGAAACAATATCATATATGCAACCACACAGCATGGACCTACAAAGCGTGGGAGTCAATAATACAAATGGACCCAACACATAAAGATTCTGCAATGATATAGACAAACTGACATTACAATATCAATAAGCATTGGCAAAAGACTAAACAATAAAAACTTTCCATAACTTTATATGCAATTTTTTCCTCAAATGTAAATTCTGGGGTACAAATACGGTATAAATGAACAGAAGGATCAATCCAAGAGAGGTAAATTGAAGATGGACTGATGTGGACTACAAATTTTGACCCTTAGCTCATTTTTATTTATCTTTATAGTTTCTTTTAAATGGTTCTGAATAGTCTGCATTATGAGAACAAAAATAAATAAATAAAATCAAAGGTAGAAACAAATAAGAACATCACATCAGCTTAATCAAAAACAGCTCAAAGACAGAAAAAGCAGGATCGAAGTCCATCTCACGGTCGGAAAATAAACTGAAAAACTGAATTAACCAGTTATGCAATGATCAATCAAATGAAATTAAGATTTGCAAAAGGGGGGGGGGGGGGGGGGGGGGGGGGATTTTCAATTAATTTTAATAATAAAAAGTAGCAAACTTTTCAATTAATTTTAATAAAAAGAACATTTTTTCAATTCATTTTCAGTAGACGGATTCTGACCAGCGAACCCCCAAAAGTTTAACTTTGAGTATAAGATTGAATAATGATGAAAAGCGAAGGAAAGAGAAAAAAAAGTTCAATACTTTTTTCAATCCCACCATAAAGCAATTTTACCAATCAGCATTCAACAATTAAAAAAGGGGTAACAAAATAACAAACGAAACAGAAATCTATAATCGAAAAGAGAAAGGAAGAAATAGCAGAAGATTACATACCTAATAAACGAGCTCCAACCACGGGAAGAAGAGAACGATAATGGTCATGAATGAAAGCAGAGAATTGAAAGAAAAAAAACTTGAAACCCGAAAATGAAGGCACCAATAAGGGGGAAAAAGAGGTTATGCCAAATTTAGTTTGGCAGCCAAAAAAACCAGAGAGACAGAAAATTAGGAAAACCAAGCAAGACCACAAAGGAGAGTTTGGCACCAAATAATGTGCTTAATTAAAATTAAAAAAAAAAGGCACAAAAAACAGAAAGGGGAATGGGAATTCAAAGAAAGAAACCCTCTGAAATTTTCGAGGCAGTCAATAAAACCGAAGGAAACGGCAAAAGGCAAAGAAAGAAAGAGAAGAGAAGGGAAATTGTGAATATTGAATGCTCTATTTATAGCGTTTAGGTCATCTCGAAACGTGTATAACAAGTAAACCTTACCTTCCTCGGTTGTTGAATTAAGAAACAATAAACCCACCATTATAATACTAGAAAACAATGTCCGTAATTACATGAGCTTTATACTAATGATAAATATTACACTCATATAAGGGCTCTTGCAGAAAATGGGTATAAGTGAATGATATATTAATTATTTTTATATAGTTTCTTCTAGAAGTGGTTTCGTCTTCTTTTTCTTTTCTAGAAGTAGTTTCGTCTTCTTTTTCTTTTCTAGACGCAATTATTTTTTTTAATCATTTAAAATGTGTCTGTAGGATGCTTATTAGGAAAAAAATCAGTAAATAATAATCATAAATAATACTAACCCCTTCTTTCCCGATTTGATTTTCCATTAGATATTCTTTGCATTCACTCCCAGAACGCTAACACCACGCCCCTTGATTTCCATACCATAACTTATATAACCAACGGCAGATTTTATCCATCATTTCTTAAGACCAGCCAAAATCATGATTCATGATAGACATCCAATATCAAAATCAACTCAACTTTGTTTAAAAACATATATTATTTTATGTATGTAATAATTTTATAATTCATCATCCAGTCATTACTGATTTTTTTTTAAAATTATTACAAGTAAATAGTGGATAATGTACTAACTATATACATCTTTTTTTACAATAAGAAAGAATAAATATGACACATTTTTTAATTTATTAAAACTAGCATATTAACAGTCACCAGGAAAATACATAATTGGAAATTAGTCTTTGATGCTTGTTACATCATATTTTGTTTTTATATATAGAATATATGTTTAATTTAATGTGACAAATATGGTTAATATGCTGTTGAATTGGTGGTTACATATAATTATATTTTTTTAGAAATTAATAAGTGTAAAGTGTAAAACAGGAAAGTGTAAATTATATCATGGTGAAAGTTATTTCATGTTTTGCCTTTATACATAACTAATCAACTCAATTTCTTATTGTTTGTAATGTATATTTTACATGTTATAAATGTTCATAATGATATCAATGTGAACTTGTTTTTAATATAATAGAAATTAAAAAATATTAAGGATAAATAGAGAATTTGAAATTAGTCTATGGTGTTAGTTACATCATGTTTTGTTTTTATATATAGATCAATATATGTTCAATTTAAGGGGAGAGAAATGATTAATATGTTGGTGGTAACATATAATTACATGTTTTTTTGTAAAAATTAAAAAAATGTCATTGGCAAAATAGGAAAGTGAAATTACACCATAATGAAAGTTATACCGTATTTTGGCTTTATACCTATTATAAAATTATAAATATAAATAGATATAGATATATAATATAAATATAGATATACATGCTATATTTAATGATTTTATTCCTTTATTACACCAATCTTTTCTCGATTAGCTCGCATAATTTGAGTATAACGAAAAGACTTTAATTTGGCATTCCAATGTTTTAGTAAATATTCAAATAACAAAACTAAGTGTTTTAAATAATTGACTAACAAAAAGACCAATATGTATTCACCCTTCATATTTTTGAGGTTGTGACCTTTTTTCCAAATTGTTAGATGTTTTAGAAATATAACACACTTTTATATACTTTTTCAAACTATACTCTTGCTCATCCTTATTTTTTCTCTCATTTCTTACTTTCCCATGTATTCTTCATAAATCCATTCGTCCATACATCAATACAGCTTAACTTAGAGTATGTAACTCAAATTATATTTGCTTCATTTAATAATTTTTGGGAAGATAAAAAATAAAATAAAAGGGAGGAAATATAAATTTGGGGTGAAAGTACTAATGCAAGGGAAGGGGGGAGAATCTTATTCATATTTGGTTCCATTCAATATATGGAAGGGGTGTAAAAAATAATGAGGATGATATCTTTATGTTTTTCTCCAATATTGAGATGAAACTCATGTATAAAAGATTACGGATGAATTTTCTGGTGGCAAACTTTTTATACATTATAAAAATCGTATTTTATGTCATGCATATAAATGTCACAAATTTCTTAAAGAGATTCTTTATCAAAGTAATCTGAAAGAGAATAGTTAAAAAAACCATATACAATATAAAAGTATATCATATAATCTAAAAAGTAAGGGGGATGTGTTGCAAAATACTCAGATCAAAAACTGTAATTAAACCGAAATTAGAAGGAAGGAAAGCTATTAGTGCGGCGAAATTAAAAAGAAAAGTGGGACCATTGAGTATCTGGGTACACGTGGCAGCGCTAGTTGACGACAAAGTGCGTGGAGACACGTGTAAATGAGACGATGTGGACGTGGCCACGTTGGGAAGGGGCCCGCCACGTAAGTACGATCGTGTTGTCGCTCTGGGAACAAATGAGTAATGACAACATTTAATGATGTAATATTGTACTATTATAGCAAAATATTGTATATATCTATATACTTTTAGTATAAATATTTAGTATATGATGCATTATTCATTTGTATATTATTTTTTGTTGAGTAAAATATGAATGGTTTGTAATGGTTTATAAAACTTATATACTATGTTGGTGGTTGTGAAATAAAGTATAGAATTAAATTTTACTTTCTAATTATATTTTATTAACCACTTCTTTTTCCACCCTTAATTCTTCACTTATTTTAAATTATATTTAATTTTTACATTACTTATTGTCTTTTTCAACTATATCCAGAATGTTATATATCAAAAATGAGAGTAGGAATATCATGCATCATTGGGAATTCATGTAAACCTAAATTGCTATATATGAAATTATGAAGAAAAATATATGGTGGAAATGCTCTTTGTGCGCAATTCAGCAAAGAATGGAACTTGTGTTATAAAAAATATTAAAAAAGCCATTCTCAACCAAAAGAGACGAATGTAAATGTGATTCATGTTACGTTTTTTTAATCTCGATACATTGAGTAGGAAGAAATAATTCTTACTTTTTTAATCTGGAATAATCCTTAGTTACGTTGTTGGAATAAAAATAAGTTCAGCGAAAAATATATACTTTTTCAAAGAAGCGTATCAAATATTTATTTTGTTTCAGCTAGAACCTTCGCGTGCATATATGACTACGACCTCCCAATTTATGACGTGAATTTATGTTGCTCCATACACATCATTTTATTTTGGAAAATATATATCATCTATTAAATCATTTTGTCCACAAGAAAATAATATATATAACAAAATTGATATTTTACTATTTAACAATGTCATGATATATATCATTTTCTAA
This sequence comes from Lupinus albus, assembly GCA_009771035.1. NCBI lineage: Eukaryota > Viridiplantae > Streptophyta > Magnoliopsida > Fabales > Fabaceae > Lupinus > Lupinus albus. The sequence goes on from CM019999.1 coordinate 1,771,174, forward strand.
TAGGTATGAAGAATTATATAATAATATATTATTACTCTTTTATATTACGGTTTCCAATCATCAATTACTATAGTATATATTAGGTATTTAGGTCATCACCTTAATAATACAAATTAAAAAAAATGCTTTGCATTAAAAATGTTCAGCTAAGTTGACTATATTTTTTTATTGAAAAATTAGTACAAGAGTCATAATATATGAGTTTTGCTGGATGTTAGAATATATATTAATTACTAATTAAAAATAATATATACACAATGTGATAATATAATAATAACACAACTTTTTTATATTAATTATACATAAATATTAAAAAAAATCACAATGAAGTAAAAAAAAACAAAAGGAAGAATAATATTAAAAAAATGATATTAACTTTATTTGCTCTAGCGTTTGGGTCAACGTTTCACGAAAGAGGGTGTACTTTTTATAAATAAAAGTTATAAAAAGGATGTACTTTTTATTTCTCATTCTAATGGATTTCTCATTTTAATATCTTATTATAATAATGATGTTGATTTAGTGGTATAAGGTTTTATCATATCCGCATAATAACTAAAATATTAATGATTCGATTATTAAAAATAACACTTCTTATGAGGGACAACTACACAATTCAAAGAAGATTTAGTTTTTTACTCATTGATGAGGAATATGCTTAATAACACTAAAAATAACTTATATGCATACAATAGTAGGGGTGAGTGTGGGTCGGGCTGGGGCGGGTTAAGACTTGTCCTTACCCGACCCTAAATGTTGTTCGGACCATTTTTTTGAATTCGGATCCGACCCTAGACCCGGAGTTAACTCGTCCCTAAATATTCACAGTGTCAACCTTTAAACTCGGACCTGGCCCTAGACCCGATTAAATATAACATATACTCATTTTACATAAAGTCTTCTAAATATTATTTATTATTATGAATAATATACACATATAAAATAATATGTGTATATATATTATTAAACATGTATATATGATGAAAAATTAAAGAATTGATGATATTTTATACCAAAAAAAGTATCATTACCTTGCATATATTTGAACAGAGATACATACAAACATCATGAGTGAGTGACTGTGAGATGAGTCGGTACAGGTCATGCTTGGTCCATACCCGACTATAAATATTAAATGAGTCTAATTTTTGAACATGAACTCGGTCATAGACCCGACCTTAGACCCGATGAGACCCGATCCTTTTCAGGTCCAATCAAGATCAGGTCATACCGGGTGAGCGGACAGAGTCGGGTCCTGCTCACCCCTATCCAATAGTATGATGATAAAGGGCCAATTATGATAAGAGGCCCAATTAAAAAACATAATTTTAATTAAAGATATTCATTGTCTATTTTATTTATTAATATGCTTATTTTTTTAAAACATTGTATTAAATTTCATGATTTTATTGCAGATCGTTTGATAAAGATGATAATAAAAAAATGGTTCAAACTTTAGACTTTATCAAAATTTAAAATTTAAAATTTGATATTTTGTTTAAGGGTGAGGATCCACTTACTCCGAGAGTATGTTTTTCTAACTTACTCCACATCTTAGCAATCAATTAGTGAGTAAATTTAAAAAACTTACTCTCTGAGTAAATAGATTTTTTCTCTTTATTCAAACTCCATATTAAATTTTATATTGTATACAAAAATTAGTTTGATTAATAAAATTATGACAGATATGGGAATCTAGTTCACGTAAAAAAGTTTTGTATATGAAAATAAAAATTTAGGAGACATTTTTATCACGCAGAATATATTAAGACAGATACTGCTACAAGAGACATACATTTGAAAAAGAGTAAACCAAGTTCTTTTCTCTCTCTGTCTCTCTATATATAGGTAGCCAGGTAGGTAGATCACTTCCACGACCATGTTGATCAGCTTTATTATCTCTCACAAATTTAAATTCCAATAATAAAAACTAGAGTGCATTATATGCACTAACAATTTAAAAATGTATATAATATATTTTTTGTTATTTATTTGAATTACTTTTTTGAAGAGTCATTAATGATTAAAAATGAATAATAGATAATACAATGACATATATAAAATTCATATATACATTTCAATCTAAAAACTATACAAAAAGGAAATTGTGAATCATACCATCCTTGAAAAGGTCAAACTAATGGATGGCCGATGGCTTCATTTATAGGAAAAAATGATAAAACGAGTAAAACATTTGTCCTTGAAATCATAAAATATTAATTAGCTTCCGACTTTGCAAAATTTCTCTCCGTTTTTGTCATTAGAGTCTTTTAATTTTTAGTAATAAACTGACATGTACGAAGTTAAATAATAAAAAAAGTTTTTTAATTTTTCAATAACTAGCGTATCGACAGACACTTCGTATCTGCCGAACCATATTCTTATTTTATTATATTAAGTATTCAATTTTTTATTTTTTATTTTATACAATTAGAATGATTTTGTATTAAGAGTACCTTATATTAAAAATGTATTTATTATAATTTATTTAATGTGATATAGGTGGTTAATGTGCTAATGATAGTTAATTAGGATTATATGATTTTTTTGTATAAATTAAAAAATATATGGGCAAAATAGGAAAATATAAATTACAGCATGATATGATGGTTATTAATAATAACATTTAACTTTTAATTTAAAGGTAATGAGTTCCATTTAACCATCACAAAGATAGTAAGTAGTCTTCATCGTTGATCCAATGCCTCAATCTGGATGGGATCTACCTACTCTCTAATGGCTCCCTCTAACTTGGTTGTTCTTATTTTATTTTCTGACAATTATCTTTTGTTATTTATACTCCATCTAATTAATAGTGTTGTAAAATTAAAGTGTATGGAGATATTGTACGATGGACTTAAATTTAAATTTAATAAATTTTGAAATAAAATATATAACCTTCAAATTTTAATGAACAACTTAAATTTTCCAAAAAACTTATGAAACTGTTCTTTTAATATTTGGCTTCAAACATGAGACTTATGGTTGCTTATGCAAATCATATTTTTATTCATTTATTTGCAATATAAATATTTTTATTGAGTTTTTGTACGGTGAAAAATACATATTTGGATTAAATGCACTAATAATAAAAGCATTTTTAACCATCAATATATTTCTATAATTTATTTTTAATTATTAGTGACTCTTAAATATAATTAATATGAACAAATTATGAATAATGCATTAAATGTGATGAATCATGATAAGGACACTACATAATTTTCATTTTTATGAAATAACAATCATTTCTTTGCGACTTTGGCCATGCATGTTTATTTCGGAACCTTAATCGCAAATTGCATTTTTTTTAATAATAAAAAAAAGAAAGATTTATACAAAGACTTATATACATAATAAAATATCGACAACACATTAAAAATGTAACTTTAATTAAAATTTACTCGTCTATCTATACTAATATAAAGGGAAAATACAAAATAACCACCTACGATGGTGTAATTTTTGTTTCCTATTGTGCCCTTGCATTTTTTAATTTAAAAAAAACCATATAATCCTAATTAACTACTATTAACACATTAACCACCTATCTCACCTTAAATAAATTATAATAAATACATTTTTAACATAAAACATTCTTAATACAAAAACATTCTAATTGTATAAAATAAAATATATAAAAATTGAATACTTAATATGATAAAATAAGAATGTGGGTCGATAAACACACGCTAGTAAATAATAATATCAAAAAAATATAAATATATTTATCTTAAACTATGATGTATTATCATACAAAATTTTCTCCAATAAAAAACTACATCAATCAAGGATGACATATTGTTTTTCAAACAACGTGGTGCACCGTGCCTGCAGCAAGAAAAAGGCGACTAGATTTTAAATGAAACTTTGCTTGTCAAGTAAATTAATATATTAAAAACAAAATTTTCAGTTTTCAACACGAGATTATCGCATATTGATTCCTTAACCGTTTAATTTTAAAATTGATTGTAATATTTTAGTTTAAAAATTGTTGGGAAATTCAAAATCAACTTCTCTCTTTTGTTTGGTATAAAATAAATACTTTTGAAAACGACAAGTGAGTAAAGAAAATAGACGAGAGTAGAAGAATGATACCAAAAAAATTTAAGGTGAAAAAACTTCATCAATGCGATAAGGAAATAACTACGTGACATAGTGCAGAAAATATCTCAATTATAGAAAGTCTGACTATAATATTTGACTATATGTTACTTAGAATATAACACTTAATCTCACTCAAAAATGATGAAAATACAAATTATTTCTAGTATCTCATTATGAATACAAGTCTCACACTAAGTTGGATATAAACTCTCTAATTTTCTCTCTATCCCCCTTTCTCAACTCTTTGTGTATATTTTACTCGCGAGTTCCCTTTATGATAGGGAAGGAGGAAAGACTTCATCCTTGATGATAAATTTTTGTCATACTTCCAAGTTAACTTGGAAAATGTTACTCCAACTTTGTAAGTTGCACTTCATAGTTTTCAAAAGTGAATGAGTAATTCCAATATATACTTCAACTTTCTAAATTGAACATCATAGTTTCTAAAAGCAATTGGAATAATCATTATTGAATATATTCAATGAATCATCTATCAATGTTCATTGATTATTATTCTACATCAATTAGGTAGGATTTCAACAAAGTAATATGATTGTTTTAAGGTAGTAAAATATCTTAAGTTAGAGCAACAATATTGAGCTATATTCGTATTTTTTTCAGGTACCAATGTGTATCGCGAGTTCTTTGGATACCCAACATGTTTTCAATTTCATTTATATATTTAGGTAATATTTAACTATTAATATATAAAATATTTATTATATGAGTAATAAGATATGTAAATGATAAATTTATGATTGTAGTCTACTCAATAAATTTATTATGAAATAATAGTAAAATAATAATAAAAAATATAATACATACAAAATATTTAATTAAGCAATAAATTTATAAATATATGAGTACCCAAGAGATGAGTGTTGTAATTTTTATGAGTTTGTACCGTTTAGATTTTTTTACAATCCCTAATGTCTCATTTGATTGCAAAAATAAAATAAGAAGAGAGAAATAGATGCAAAAAGAGTGAGAGAGAGAAAAATAAGAGAAATGGAGTAGATTTATGTAATGTTTGATATAAGAGAAATGAGAAAAGAAAACAAAGATAAAGACATATTTTCTCATCTTTCTCTTTTAATTAGTTGAATAGAAAGTGATAAGAGAAATACAATATTATACTTTAAAAGACAAGAATAACCATAAATAAAGAAAATAAAGGAAAAAAAATGTGGTTTTATTAATAATTAAAAACAAGGGTTATAATTTTAAATGGTAAATTTTATTGTATTTTTAATTCTTTTTCTTAATTAACATTTTTTAATATCTAAAAGAGTTACTTTATGTATCTTACTAATGTTTAAAATCAATAATTAGAGAGAAAAATTGAATGGTATATTTATCATTTCATTCAAAAGCAACATTTTTTCTACACTCTCTTTCCAAATTAGAAGATAAAGAATTTATGACCTATGTGGTACTTTTTTTCTTCTCTTATCTCTTTATCTCTCCACAACTAAGGAGGGAAAATTCTATTTTTTTTATTTCTCCTTCACTCTTTTCTCTCCACTCAATTTCTTTCCAACCAAATTAAGTCTAAGCCTTTGTTTGTTTGAAAAGTAGAAAATGAGAGAAGAGATATAAAGGAGAAAGAAAAATGTGAGAAATAAAGTAGATTTTTGTTTTGTTTGATACGAGATAAATAGAAAAGAAAGAGAAAATGTAGATATAAAGTTTTGAATGACAAATATATTTTTATAATAAAAATAATATAAAAGAGGTTAAAAAAGTTGATTTTGTCATTTAAAATTTTCAATATCTCTAACACTTTCTCCTCATACATGGAGAGAATTTTTTTGGGTAGGTGTCATGCCCATTATCAAATGAGAGAAAAAACCACTTTTCTTTATTCTCTTTCTCTACTCTGCCAAGGCTAACACTCCCTTTGATAAAGGTGAGTTTGAGAGAAAAGAAAGAAAGATGAGAGTAATGATAGAAATTCCTACTCTACGTCATTTTTTTTTTGGTTGATGAGAGAAGTAGATGAGAAAGAGAAAAAACGAATGGGCCCACCGAAAACCATTTCTAACACACTTGACAAGTTTATCCTTACATCCAATTTTTACTAATACTAATGGATTTCTATAATGAGGCAAAAATATTTATATAATATGGTTTTCAAAAAATTAAATTCAATATTTCAAACGATAAAAAAATAAAATTAATAAACTTAGGTTAATGTATACATATATAATTTTGAGTTACTACATGTTATATACACTTCATATAGGGTATTTATATGATAAAAAATTAGAATTATTAAAATAGATGTAAAAGTAATTGACTAACAATTAACACCTAAGTTTATTAATAGTTAATACAAATAAAAAAGGTGCGGGACCCACATCAATTTCTTTCTCTTTTAAGTTGGTGAGAAAGTGAAGGATAATGATGATTTGACATTAAATATTAAAAATATCCTTCAATTATTTTTCTCTAATTATTATTTTTAAATACTAGCAACATAAAAAAAAACATTTTTAGATATATATATATATATATATATAATATAATAAATCTCTTTTGGATATACAAAATATAAATTAAAAATGAATTAAAATTATAATATAATTTATAATTATAATTTTTATTTTTAGTTAATAATAAAACAAGAATTTTTACTCTATTTTCTTCATTTAAGGATATTCTTGCCATTTGAAGAATAATATTACATATCTTTTGTTACTTTCTCTTCCTTTTCTTTTCTAGTTCTTTTATAACCAACATTATAAAAATCTAATTTATTTCTTGTCTTTCTCTTTCTCTCGACTCTCTTTCTCATGTCTTTCTCTTTTCTTGTTTTCTCACGCCAACAGAATAAAGCCTAAAAGAGAGACTCTCAACATATAATTTCATTTATGTAATTTTCCTTATTAAATATGCAAAGATGCGTTGAGATTCCATGTTCCAGGTCAGGCTCGCGTGTGTTTGGAAGTTTGCATTGACCAATAATTTAACTTGTGTTCCAAAAACTACATTAATAATTAATTAATGATTAGTTTTATAAAAGGAAAGGGGAAGTGCGGGTCCCACTATGCGCTGGCGACACGAGGGATGCAATGTACAACGACGCTGCTCAATTATGATGACGTCACCACACGATCAGAATGGAAAGTCACCGACTAACCGTTACAGGTTGCTGTTCTCTGGTCTGGTATAGGGATGACACCATCACCGGACGGATACATGTACTGCATAAAAGTGTTCATACTATTTGTACGTTCATATGCTGCTACCTAATGTATTTTCAATTTTAATTTTATATATTTATAATAATTAATATAGGAATAATTAATACTTGAATATTATATATATATATAATAATTTTATGATTATAGTCACGTTATTATATTTTATTATGAAATAATAAAAAAATAAAAAATAAAATGTTAAAATAATAATAATTAAGTGTAAAATATTTAATTAAAATATCTATATAAGTAAACGCATACGAATATCATGATATTCGTTTCCACTCATGAGATATTTTTGATGGTGTCTATTGTGAGTATTTTAACAGGTACCCATAGGTCAATTATTTTTGCCATCCATATTCGTTTTGTTTGAAAATGAATTTTCTGACCCTTACTTCATTATGAAAAAGGATTTTTTTAATGTGTGATTTATCTTACTTGTAAATATTTTTTTACTAACATGTAACTGAGAATGGTAGTTGTGGAGTACGCTGGGATGAATTTTATCTCACAAGGTTGGAGTATCGAATTCTAAAGTCGTGTATATTGCGATTCAAGTGTTAGTGTTTTTTTCTTTGTTACAGGTTGATTGTTAGTGTTATAATTATGTTGTGAAAACGATTATTCAAACATTATGTCACCATTTTATTTTATAGATTCAACTTCAAAATTTCGGATTTTCATCATAGTAGGTAAGAGTCATCAGACTATAAAGATAGTTGTCACATCATCTTTTGCAATTCAAAATTTATTCTGATTTCAATAATAATTATCTATTTTTTCAATTAAGAGAATACAAAAAAAAAAAGAATATATCGAACACGTATATTCATTGAATGCGGTTCAGAATTTGTGTCTAGATTTTTTAAAGATATTTTTTTTTGAAAGTATCAAGTTTTATGAAAAAATGTAAGGTTAAGATTTGTTAGGGAACAATTGAATATTAAAGGGAATATGAAGAAGAAAGTAAACACGGAAAAATGTTAAGGAAGTCATAGCCATGCTTAGTCCTAAGTCATAGCCATGCTGCCATAGGGTAAGTCACATGGTACCCATGCCAAAAGTTGAAAGGTAAGTAGTTCAAAGTTGAAACCATCAAATCTCCAGCTGGAACTAGGCCAGCTTTTAATGTCCCGGAACCAAATCAAAAATTCATCTTATTATTTGCATCAAGTCAAGTATTTCTTCCTAGAAAAAAAGGTCAATTTTTCTAGAAGCTTTTCAACCTTAGTTTTCATTACAGGATCAAGTTTTTAAGAGTGGAAAACAAAAAAGAAAGATAAAAAATATATTTTTTCACGATATTTTATAAACATCTAACTTCATTATATTTGATGCATCGATGTATGAAGAGTCAAATTTAGGGAGTGGCAGACCTCTTCCTCAACTAGTTATATATAATTATTTAAAATAGTACGGAAAATATTTAAAGTATATATAGCTTATATTCTTTTGTGTATTTGTATCTAGAGTGTCTTCCTTACATCATTTAATGTCGGTGACATGAAAATTGAAATGTTGGTTTCTATGTACCAAACAAATTAAAATGTACAAAAATAAATGTTGGTTTCTTATAAAAGAAAAAAATATATGCACCCACAGTGAAAGTTTTATACATTGTCACTACATTATTTATATTCATTTTTTATCATTATTAACTCTTAAACAAAAGTGATACAAATGTCTTTTCACCGACGGTACATAAATATCACACTATTCTTATCAGTGTTGTGATAACCGGACCGGACGGTCTGACCGGTTCGATCGCTGACCGGACTTGAAAACGGTTCCGTTTTGTAGTCTTAGCCGAATGAGTAGTTGGACCGCTTTGAACCGGAGAAATTCCGGTTCGACCTTGCTAAACCCGGTTAAACCGGAATAACCCATGAAGAAAACCGAACGACTCACTTAAAATTTTTAAAAAATGGAACATTACTCTAATGTTTTATTTATTTCAGTCCAAAAATAATAGAGATATGATATTTCAATATAGTTATATAAAATTATTAACTATATAAAATTTACATTTATATATAATTATAGATAAAAAATATTTATTATATTTAAAATCATCCGGTCCGACCGAACGACTTACTGGTTAAACGAGTTAGACCTAATACGGAAGTTCTTCTGGCTTAAAGTCCGGCTCGGGTTTCAGAACATTGATTGTTATAACTATTTAGGCTTCCTTTTTATTACCTTAATTAAATTTTACATTACATTCAAATTTTAATAGAGGTTGTGCATCCTACTTAGAAAGGTGGACAATGATTTGGCTGACCCAATATACTCTAGATACCCAATTAATACAACCCAGCCCAATTCAATTTCAGTTTATCTAGTTCGTGCAAATTCAGTAGACTTGGTGGAATTTTATCACCTGTTATAAATTTAATAAATTTTAGTTTCCCCCCTTCAATTGCTACAGTTTGACACAAGAGTTAGACAAAGTATAGGTAAATGATAAACATAGGAAAAAAATATTTTACCAGGTTTGCTTCGCAAGCAGTAGCATTGTTAGACACAAACCAAACTAACCATATCCAATGATCCAATTAAGGATGAGTAAAAATATTTGGTACAATTGCAGAATCTCACGCTAAATATGAATATACTGCCTTAATATGTATATACTGTATTGCAAGAGTAAAAATTCTGAAGTGTTCATAGAGCAAAAAAAATTGTAACTACTCAACGCTTTTCACCTGTGATATGTTTATCTAAAAACATTAGGTTATAAGGAGTTACTTAGTTTTCGTGCAAACAATGTAGCACGGTAGCTGAAATTGCACCATAATTCCTGCCTAATACTGATACCCATTGATTCAAATTTCATCATTACATTGTGGCTGCGGCGAGTCATGCCATCGCATCACACTGCAATTGTATTGTGACATACCCCATGAAAGCCAAAACAGTATGTACCCTTTCCCGGGTGTTTACATGAAAGAATATGCATGAAATCTAAATCATATCAATCAACCATTTACCATGTTCAATATTCTAAATTGATACAAATTAATCAAAATATAAAATACATTAGAGGAGTCCATTTTTTACTTTGTTTTTATAATAGTAGCCTTGTAGCTGTTTTATTTCATTGATGTATAACTAACCCTTAAAAAAATGTTGTATTATAACTAAGAAAGCGTTATTCGTTGTTGTAGAATATGCGACCTGGTTTTAGGGATAGTTCGTTATTCTAGTTGTGGCACTTTCTTTATTATATTATATTTTACTAAGTCATAATGGAAAGTTGTTGTTTGTAAGGACTAAGGACCCCTCTCATTATGTTAGGGTATTAAAATGCGTCGGCGCCTACCACAGTAAGCACATTTTGGATCGTGTTGTCGTGGGTAAAATTATAATTTAAAGTTGTTCTTTTATTTGCTTATTTAAATTGTAACTTTTGTTAATGCTTGAACCTTATCATCCCAGTCCGTTTAAAATATCTTTGATTCTTTATACCCTATAGTTCATTTTAGCTTCCTTAGCTTTCCTCCTCTCTATTCTACCACATACATTAATTATGGCACATGCATGCCTAGCCATTTTGTTTTGTTTTTATTTCCATAGCATCCCAAATCCTACTTACAATAGGGGAATCACATGTTAGGATGGGAAAAGGGATGTTATCTCAACTTAAGCCATGAAAGTAACAAGTCATAGTCATACACCCTTATATATATATATATAAGGATGAGACTCACTTACTCCAAGACTATGTTTAAAAACTTAATCCACATTATAACCATTAATGGTAAGGAAATCTAATGTTTTAAATTAATGAGCAGATTTAAACTATTAGATTTCCTAGAATTAATGACTAAAATGTGGAGTTAGTTTAAAAAAAATTACTTTTGGTGTAAGTGAATTTCTAAACTATTAAATTTCCTAGAATTAATGGCTAAAATATGAAGTAAATTTTAAAAAAATTAATTTTGGAGAAAGTGATTTCATTGGTATATATTCATTATGCTTCAATATAGTAAGAGAAGATCTTACATAATTGGATATGGTGGGGATGGTTTCATGTATGTGGTAGTGGCAGAGAGGTGATGTGGGTGGTGTTGAGTGTGGGGAAAGGAAAAATCTCCAAATCAATCATCTTACAAATATATCTGAAGCCTTTTCTTTTCATTTATTTTTTCTCTAAAGCCAAATTAAGAAATAGGCCAAGTATTATGAAAGAATTTTCATAATTTATTCTATGCCTTTTTCTCTCTCTGACTCCACCTATACCCAATTAAGCAAATCCTGCAATGACACAATATTCATAGCTTCATGATTTCATGATTGAATTTGTCATCCACTCTCCTCCTACCCACTTGTTCCCTCTAGGGCCATACCAACTAATCAAATTGAATGCTTTTTCATAATTTTCTGTGTACTATCTTGGAATTTTTTGACAATTCTTCAAACCTTTCTGAGCCTGTAAACTTTGTAAGGTTGTTAGTTGTTACAATGGAAAAAAACAATCATAACAAATGTCTTCACAATGACCATAGCAAGGGCAGCCAATGTTATATCTTCAATTATTATTAAATTTTATCCGAGTCTCATTTTAAACGTGCTGGAATGCTTCTACAGCTACTCTTTTGCTTCTTAAAAAGATTTTGACACTTAGTGCTTATACCAGAGTGGAGGATCTTTCTATGTTTTTTCCAACCACCGAATGCACTTTTGACAAGTGTTGAAGCTCTTCACCACTTTAACTACCACAAATCCTGAAGAATAGCAGATAGATTTCCTAGAAGTTGAAGCTCTTCACCACTTTATCATGTGTGGATCCTCTCCGGTACTGAACAGTCCAGTACTAGATTATGAGGTTTAGAAAACTTCAAAGATTAAAAAATAAAACTTAATTGAAAATGATTAAAAATTTAAACTATTAATATTTTTGAAGTGACACATACCATGATCCAAATTCCTTTATCATAAGTACTTCACTATAGTCCAAAAATGTATTAATTAACCTCCATATATTTGCTTCTGAAGAAGTGATGTTTGTTAACCAATGAAATTGTGACAAAATTATGACATAAAATATGTATGCATTTTTTCCGCTACATAATCCTTACACACTTGGAGCACTTGATTGTAAACTATTTAACTAGCATCAACGAGGAAACTTGGCTCACAGCCTCACATAAACATCTCACAAATCATCTGCTAACAGCTAGCAGAAACAACAGAGACAAGATTTAAAGGATTGATACAACAAAAAACCAAACCATCCAAATAGCATCCTAAGAAAGAGGGGGAAACAGAAACAACATTTAAATATAGGAGTGGTTTATAGCTACTCTACCCTGACAACAAAGAGGCTGCTAAAGTGAGATGATTCTTTTGTAAAAAGAGAGAGGATAACTATATACTATAGACTAGAGAATAATAGAGAAACTTAAAAATGTGCGTATAAATGTACTGTCCTTGTTTTAAAAAGGTGCTTCCCTTTTAACAAAAAAAAAAAAAAGATTGTCTGAAAAGTCAATGATCTGTTGCACAATTTATTTATTCTTTATCTCGCACGAATCACGTTTGTGTATAGAAGAATATGCATCACGATACCAAAAAAGGCTAGTGATGAATCACTTCCTTCAATTACAATTTACTAAACTCTTTGGTTTGCTCATTATAAAGGTAGCGTCGGTTTGCAAACTAACTATTAGAATTTAGAACGTAGGTGTTCCGATATCAAATTAAATTATAATGATAAACTCTTGCTTCATTTTCAAGGGACTTAATATTTTAACACCAATCACACGAATACTAGGACTAAGCATAATCCGATTGGAATAAATTGTAGTTATATTTATCTATGATTATAATATTTGAGATTGTAAACTGGAAAAACAACAAAACATTATTTTGAAGAGGTGAAATTTGTTTCTTATAAGCTATTTAATAAACTAACTATTTTACCAAAACAAGTTAGTTTATAAAAATAAGCTTATAAACCCAAAATAAACAAAACCAATATATACCTAAATAACTTTGGTTTATAAAATCAATACAGTACTATTTCTTTATGTTAGGTGATAGTAGCAGTTCTACGTATTCATAACTTGCTTAATAACGGAAGTGATTGCTTATAAGATTCTCTTTCATGATCATCACCACCAGCTGATATATATATCATATATGGTCATGGCAGACCAGTATATCCGTTGTTTTTCTTATTTATTTATACAAAAGGCACTTTTATATGAATATAAAAAAAGAGAATTGAGAAACCTCCAAATCTCTTCTTTTGTCACTTTTCATGGATTAGTAAAAGAGGTGTCTAAAATATATATGTTCATCGGACATATTTCTTTTGTTCCCGAGTTTTATATTCAGATGTTCTTACTTCTTACATATATATTTTATATCTTCTACATCTTGTTTAAGCATGTGAATGTTATGCACATAATTTATATAATTAATTAACAAATAAAGCAAGTTATATGCATTATATTATTAGCAAGTCTGTGCCGCCACAACTTTATGATCTTATCTTATATATGTTCAATATCTTAAAATACACGCGTGGGGTAGAGATTATGTGAAGTGTAAGCAAATAACTTGGTCTGGTTAAAAAACAAACCAGTATATATAAATGTACAAATTTGTTTTTGTCTGGCTACCCAGATTCATGCACGATGAAGAAAATATATATAGAAAAAGAAAAAGATAAGGTCATGGATTCAAAGACAAGATAACACTGCCCACAAGGTCCAACATAACTATTAGATTACTTGATTCCTTAAATATGATATCAATGTTCGATTTCTTATAAGCATGAAAGACTTTATTGGTATAAATACAAGTTATTTCGGTAATCTTTAACTCTCCAAAAGACATTAGTCATTGGTTGCTGATGGTGGGACAACCTTGGTTAAAAATAAAAAGACAAGTAATGAAGGGAGGGGTTCTTTTTTTCTTTGGTTTTTTAGGGTAAAAGTATAATCTCAACATAATTAAGAATGATATAAATATCATGTTATGTTATATTTTCTTTATTTTTTCACACAACTTATCTCTCCATTAATGGGGAGTAGTTACACTCTTTGTTTTTAGTCCCTCATGTCTCTCTCCAAACCGTTCTCTACTAGACTCATCAACCAACCTTCCCCTCTCTCTCTCTCTCAAACTCTTCTCTATTTTTTAAGCAAAGTCCTCCATAACCATCAACACCATGGTCATTATAATTCCCATCTCATGAAGCTTCTTTTTTATTTTTCTCTCTCTCTCTCTATATATATAAATCCTTCTCTTATATCTACATCAGACCAGTTAATAGGGACACAAAATTAATAGCCCATATAGGGAAACATTGGGTCCTATACAATGAGGAAGCCTGATCCATCACCTGGAAACAACAAAGATGACAACAACAACAACAACAAGAAATATAGAAAAGGGTTGTGGTCACCAGAAGAAGATGACAAGCTCATGAGCTACATGTTAAAGAGTGGACAAGGTTGTTGGACCGATGTGGCTAGAAATGCTGGCTTACAAAGGTGTGGCAAAAGTTGTCGTCTTCGTTGGATCAATTACTTGAGACCTGATCTAAAACGAGGTGCATTCTCACCCCAAGAAGAGGAACTCATCATCCATTTGCATTCCCTCATTGGAAACAGGTTCACTCTAACTATATATTTTCTTCAAATATGTATTCATTCTCATAAATCTCACTACCAGATTTGGATCCATGTATCATTAACACAACCCGAGAACTCTAATCATATACCATAATGCCTTCTAAACTTTTATATAATCTTTCAGAATTCTGCCTATAATCGAACCAATATTTTCTTATTTTTTATGTATGTGTGTATATTGAACTCTATATATTATCCACTTCACCTATACATTATTATATATCTAAATCGATTTATTTTTAATAGAAAATATCTAAACCGAATTAATATGTTTATATCACATTCTAACATGACACCCACCTACTCCTTCTAAATGTAGCCATCATGTTTATCTGAAAAATTGAGAGTACTGTAATAGATGCATGATTAGTGTTTGAAGACTAACAAAAAAGCATGAGTTTTCAATTAATACCATCTTAATAGTTCTTTATTATTTCTTACCCACCGGGTGTGGGTCATGTGAAGAAATCATGAAATGTTTGAACAATGTGCGCTTCTGTTATTTGCATTGTTAAATTTAGCAATCAACTATAATTATCTCCTTCACAAGTATATATTATAAAACCCTTCAAATTTATATATAATTTGGGACAATAGTTCTCAATAAAGGATTATTCACATGGATAGTGAAATGAGCATATAAGTAAGTTTGATACCACATTTTGACTCAAAATCATAAAATATTAGGTTTATACATGAGTTCATCCACTTATAAGCTATTTCATTTATCATCATTCACTTTTTCTAAACAATGATTTATTATTCACAATTGTAATACCCAACATCTCTCCTTCAAGTGTGAGTTACTTTCATTCCAGTATCATATACACTAGAGCTCAACTCTGTATTTACTTATATTATCGTTAGCTTTTCATCAATAGAACACGTTGTCTGACCTCTCGTCAGAAAGACTTTCAACCAAAAAACCTTACAATGATGTATCGACCATTTGTCTCTTCAATACTCGTATGAGTCATCAAACCAAACAATATTTCTTTATAAGCAAATTGTTAAAAGCAACCCTAATGCAAAATAAAGAAATATAATTTAGTGTTCTTTTTTAATACATAGTTATATAATAGTTTGAATTATTACACCAATTTGTAAACACTAAAGAAGTTGGATCTATATCATTTACCATATACAAAAAATTATCAGCTTTCATGCAAAGCACACATTACTTTTTAACTATAGATATAAATAAATATTTAGACATCACCTACTCAACTAAAATTAATTTGTGCTATGTATCAAGCTGACATGTATTTATGTATCACTTTCAAAAGATGGTCTCAAATAGCGGCACGCTTACCTGGACGTACCGACAATGAAATTAAAAACTTTTGGAATTCAACAATAAAGAAACGACTCAAGAACTTCTCCTCTACAACCGAGTCCTCATATGATCCTAACAACAAAGACCTCAATATCAACATTGCAGGGTTTACTTCTACTACACAACATTACCAACATGCTGAATTTATGCCTATACTGAATTCATCATCTCCTTCATCAATGCAAGAGACAGTTCTCAACACCATAATTGACAGGTTGCCTATGCTAGAGCATGGAATAATGAACATGCCAGCTGATGGTGGATTCTTCAATGATACAATTGACAACACCAAAGACTTTTATTTGGAAAATGGGGTGTTTGGGAGTGTAAATTTTGGGTCAGAAGTTGATATGTTTGTTCCTGCCCTAGAGAGTGTCAAAACTACTTCTGACCATAACGTTAAAGTGGAGAATGCATGCAACAACATAGATACTAATAATAGTTACCTTAATAGCTACAATAATAAGATCAGAGGTGAGATTAGAGATGGGGTAGAGAATTTATTTCAAGAAGAGTTAGCTATGGGAGAGTGGGACTTGGAGGAGTTGATGAAAGATGTTTCCTCCTTCCCCTTTCTCGATTTCTCAAGTTGATGTCATATCGTAATTTTTTTTCACAATCTTCCCCTTAAATATAGAGAAATTTATTGAATGATATCGGATTAATGATTCAAGATAATCTTTAATTTTGATGATAATGCATTAAATATTAAGTTAAAATCACAACTTTTTTCTAAATAAATGATTAAAGATGTGTCTTGAATCATTAATACGAAACTATACAATAATTTCTTTTGACCCTATTGCCTATTGGTTAGTTACATCATTATTGAAACTTCTTCAACACCAACATGTCATATGTATCTTGTTAGGCACACTATGCAGCCATGTATTATGGGAGGAGCAAATTCACAAATTACATAGGTAGTCATGAAAAAATAAAAGTCACGTTCACATGTATAAATGTGTATGCATTGGTGGTGATTATGTAAATTAGTTTTGCAATAAATTGTTGAAATTATAGGGCTGAGGTATAGAAGGAGAAAATAAAATGCTTAAAAATAATAAATTGTATAATAGTAGAAATGATGATATTGTGTTTATTTGATTTTTTTTTAAAAAAAGCTTACAACTAACTAACATTTATACTAATATCAGACTCATAATTAAATAACAAACAAATTATAATAAAATAATTTGTATCATAACATATCTTCTAAGATACTCTAAACAAATATAAGATGTGATCATAATATGATATATTCTCTTAAGATATTCTAAGATAATATCATATAATCTAATACAAATTAATTTGTCTTTTGATGAAATCAACACCATTTGTATCTAGGAAGCTTGTGTAGCTAATTACAAGGATGCATACTTGTGAAAATAGATGTGAATTTTTTTCAACTATCGTGTATAAACATGACAGGATTAATTAAACATAAAATATTTTCACTTGGTATGTTTAATCACGGTTGATGGGCACTAATACAATTAGCGGTTGATTAAGTAGTAATTATAACTCCAGCATTGATTTTCCAACTTTCAAAAGATAACTTAATGATTACTCCACTCATGCCTTGTGTAAAATAATTGGTAAATGATCAGTGTAACGAGAAATCTGCATTTGTGTATCGAATAGTTAGAATGAAGTGAATTTAAAGCAACTAATTTGGCATTAATGGCTATCATTTGTCATTGGAATATTAATGTGCCATACCTAACACGCGTTTATGAATTACGGAGTACTAAATATTTTAACTTAGCAACACATTCAATCAATGATATCAGGACCAAACTTTGAGGACTTTATTATGTACCTATAACCAAACAGTGTCTCATTCTCTGTTCCAAGCCAATGAAAATGTTTCATTTTGTTTAAAAAAAAAAAATTCAAATGGTAATATGCTATTGGTTGGGGACATGGAATGAAACACCGTTCAGGACGAGTGGTCCTCATCCAGGAGTTTGGGTTTTTATTTATAAAAAAAGTGATTTAATATTAATTCTTAGTTCATAACCGTGCAAATCCTCTACTTTTACTCACATTACTGCATTTTTATCCTTTACAACCTTATGGGTAGCCTGACTCATTATGGGATTGGGTCAGCTCCTGTATCTTATGGTTCATACATGTTCCCCTTGATTGAATTTGGGATATGGGGACAGAAACATTTTGGGACAGAGGATCCTTGTTCGCTAAATGGTGGGGATGTGGATTCCTTAATAGTATTGTTAGCATTATTATCTAGCTTGGATTTGGAGGGGTTTGGTGGAAATTCATTGGCTTGTGGTAAAGGGCCTAACAAAGAAATTGGCCAACACAAATTTATAATGTAAATAATTTTGCATGTGTCCAATCCCTCTGTTTCTGCTGGTTTTTAACATTTGGTAAGGTACCATTTGGTGGTTAAGGAGGTTTCATTTCCTATCTTATAATAATAAATACCAAAATTTAATGTTTGTCTTTGTGAATGTGTTTACAAAGTATATGACATTAGCAGGATGGTGTACAAATATGGCACCATTATAAAAATCTGAGCAATTTGAGATTCACATCATTGGACCCAAAAGAACAAGACAATGCAGGGAGGCCATAGTTGTCATAATCATGAGTCTGAACTCTGGAGCCTATTTGAGAAGTTAAGGGAAAGGGTAATACATACAGTAATTGAACCACTTAAAAATTTTGCTTGATAAATGAACAGAAGGAGAAGGGAAAAGGACTATACAGTTTCAATTTCTATGTTTTCTGGTCTCCAGCATTGTGCCATCTTTAAGACTTTCTTGTGCATCATTGTCCATGCCAAGGCTGAAAAGGGCAACTGCTTGAAGATAGAATGCTGTGGGCCAGGTAGGAAATACAGACTGAGCTTGCATGGCATCTCCAAGTGCTTCTTGTGGCATGTCACTCATCATGTAGCATAAGCAGCGCCTCGCGTAAACAGTTGGTGATACCATTGTCCCACTATCGATGAACTGCATGAAAATAAAGTTAGCATAATTACATAATAACCAGTTATTAGTCACCATTTAGCATGCTTTGTGAGTTATGGAGGGGAACTGAGTTAGATCATATCTATTCTGGAAGGTTTTCCCTCTTTTAGCAACATCTAGGATACATCATAAACTACCCTTCAACTTACACTAATAGGTAATCGGGAAGTATTGGCCGTCAATACTTTTACCATTTCAGCATTCATTGTTCTAGCCAAAATATTGTCTAGTAACCAACCTTTGTCAACATGCAACAAAATATTTCATAAAATTGACAATGGAAATCTTTTATTTATTTTGGTGTATTATAGGAATCCAATTTCATAAAATTGCCAGAATTTCTAGATGACTTACTTGTGTGTAGCATTCATTGGCCCTAGAGAAGTCCATGGCATGAAAAGCAAAATCTCCCTGCTTCTTAAAATTTAGTGTATCTTGTATTTGATTTGTCCACATTTGGAAGGAAAGCTATGATAAAAATGAAGGACACACCAATAAATATCTCATACAAGGAGGATAGGGAAGGTCTATCTTGCCAAGAACTATAGAAGAATAGCAACTGAAGTGATTGTATTGGTAAAAGAATCAATACATTTCTACAAACTAGTACATTTGGCATCATGCTTATTTTAAAATTATGTAGGTGAAAAAACAACATTACAAATGCCTCTTACAGAGTTATCTTGATGGAAGTCCACATGAGAAAGACATCTATAGAAACAATGAATTACCTCATTTGCAACATCTTCATCATCCTTGTATCCCACCTTATCCAACATTTCATGTAATGCGGTCAGATCTCTTCTTGAACAAGCTTCACCAAAAGGTGTCAAGGAAACTGTTTCCTTTGGTGATACACCTCCTTCTGTTATTCCCATTAAACAATATGATGATACCTGCCAAACACACACTAGGTGTAAACCAAATATATATATATATATGCTTCCAAATTCCAATAGGCTTCACAAATATGTGCAAGTCAACCAAGTAAACTTTGATCCCTGATTGGCTTATAATAGAAGAACTTGGGCCAAAGCAAGGAGGGAAAAGGAAGAGCATACTGTAGTTTCTTTCTGAAGTGGAGTTAGAGCAGTCACAAGCGATTTGGCATTCGGTCTCTCACGGGGTTCAAATTGTAAACAACGTGAAACTAATCTCACTAACTCAGTTCCATCATCATTTGAAAAATGACCTTCTAAACCCGAGTCCATCAGCAACTGGAAATTTTTAGCTCGTATAAGGTCAAGGGCCTGCATGTAAAAGGATTATGGTACCTATCAGTTTATTAACTCCATAGATGTTATTATCAAATTAAGACAAACCATCATATGATGTTAATACCAATCTAGTAAAAAATTCAACCATAAGGTGCCAACATTCAACTGACCAAATATTGACTAAACAACATACCACTTTCAATTAAAATGAAGAAATGGGAGAGAGGGAGTATACATGACTGGGTGGGATATGCTTTCCACTCATAAGATCAAGCAAAAGAGTGCCAAAACTGTAAACTACACTTTCAGGGGTGATTCTTCCTGTCGAATTTCAAACATGTGTTAGCCTATTTACGAAATCGAATACATCAGAATGTATAGAATTACCTAGTATTCTGGAGGAGTGAAGGCTAAAGTTTGGTTGATCTTAACCATTTTACCTGTCCTCAAGTATTCTGGAGGAGTAAAGGCTAAATTTGTACTATAGCTTCTTCCATCTCTACTGTTTTTCATGAGTCCAAAGCAAGATAGTCTAGGATTGCCGTCCTGTCCATCATTACGCCATGTAAAAGATATAGTTGATAAAAAGTAGTGAAAAAGAAACATAATATAACCCTGGTTATAAAACCACAAATACCTTATCAAACAAAACTCTATAAGCATTAAGATCATGGTACAATGCTCTTCCTTTACTGCTGCAGTATTCAAGTGCTTGTGCTAGATACAAGGCCACCCTCAGCCTCATTGCCCATTTCATAGGCTGGCTCTCCCCTAACAGAACAGTTCATACAAATCACAAATTAGGATGACATGAAGATAAGATTTCACAGACTTTTACCATTCCTAGTGTATACACATATTATGCATTTAATTAGAAAGCAAGTAGATACAGCTGCAAGTTAGTTATGCAACAGTTAGACAGCTAGGTGACACAACCATTCTGTTACTTGGTTACACATCTATATATAGCTGAACTCTCTTTGTAAATTCTCTCAATTCAGATAAATAGAGTAAACACTTCTCTGATTTTCCACCTCAATACAAACCATATCAACAAAATGCTGATGAAGTTGAGGGAGCAAATTACTTAAACTTGGCCCTTAGCTTCTAAAGCAAAATGCTATATCAAACATTGAGGTCTCACAATGGCTACAAAAATTAGATATTTTCTGCAGTTGAACGTTTGAGAAATGTTTATCTCACTATGGAATAAGCAACATAAACAAAAGAGTGAAAATTACAGTGAAAGAGATGTTTAGAGAGAGTTTCATTGGGCATGAATTCTGCAACAAGCAATTTGTCTCCTCCTTCACAGCAAAACCCAACCAAATTAGCTAATCGCTCACTCCTCAATAGCCCCACAGCTCTTGCTTCATCCTAACAAATACCAAACACAAACAACAACATCAAAACAAACACAAATTTGCACTAACAAAATAGTCATTCACACAGATGCAAGGAAATGAAAAGCAGAAAAGTAAGACTAACTATGAATTGGCGAGAATCAGGCCAAGCTGATTTGTTGAAACGCTTCACAGCAACCAATCTATTATCTTCAAGTCTTCCTTTGTAGACAACATTAGGAGCCTTCTCACCATGTTCTGAGACAATGTTGTCAGGTGAAAATCCTGAAGTAGCAACTTTGAGTTGATCCAAGGTATACTCAGTGAACCCAGCAAAAGGATCCTTATCACTCTTGCTCCCATCATCTGAAGTACCCAGAAATTAATTCATGTTAAAGATTACAACTTTAAGTTCAAGTTATCTTCTTTTTATAGTTTTCTTCAGTTCCCAAAAGTGACTAGTGAATAGAGGGATAAAAATCAATAAAAATAAAAAATTCACCATTATCAGACAAGCCATGAAGGTTGGATTTGATATTAGAAGACCACCAGCAGAGAGAGAATTTAGAACAACGAGCTCCCATTGATGAACAATTGAATATGCAAAAGGATGAGGAGGCCCTATATCTCTATGTGGTAGTTTTATGAAGAAATATGAATAGAAAGAAAAAGAAGAAAGTTGGGAAGTGTTTGGGAAGAGAGAAAGTGGAGTGGGAAAAAGAAGAGTTTTTTGGGATCCAAACGTGGGTTTGTTGTGTTGGTCTCTCCAATGAACCACTCACCTTCTTCACCTCTTCTCTTCATCATTTCATCTTCTATTCTCTTTTTCCTCTCTACTCTGTGCTTTCTGTGTTTTCTATTTATTATTATAATGTTTAATAAAATGAATGCTTCTTTTTATAACGTACCAAAACCAAGACATTCCACGCTTTCATCCCAGGCTTCTGACAGCAAATTTTCCTTTGCTTTTTCCATGCATTATACAATGAAACAAATATTGAATGCATTATGCACAGTTCGTTAACTTGTATCTTAATAAAACTAATATAAATTAATCATCAAGATACACTTTAATTGTGTAATGCACTTTACAGTGAGAGTACAAGATATTAAACTCATATACAATTGAGGTCAACCAATAATGAATCTTTGGGGAATGGTGAGACATACTGCCCTAACCGGTTATTTTAAGGGACTTTGTTAAGAACTAAAAAATAGTGGTGAAAATTAACATTAATATATTCCACTGTTACTTATGATTCAATTAATGTTATAGCTATAATATTAAGGATTGATTAAAGCCATCATACTAATTTTTTTATTTAAACATCACTACCAAGTCAATTTAATCTCACAATAATACAAGCAAATACTTTAATCAAATAATAACAGTATGATATTATTCTTATGTGAAGATGTAAGCTGAGACTGGGTCTACAACCACACCGTAGTACCAAAATCACGTTATTATACTGAAGTTGTTGGTAAAGTTGCATTTATGACAGACTTAATAATTATGCAGTCCCTTTCACCATAACACTAAATAGGTAAACTTTAAATGAAACATGTTTGACTGAGAAATATTTGAAGTCTGAAATTCTCAATCAGTTGTATAGCATGGAAGCTACAATTTGTGGGGGCCGCAACTGGCCATTCTCATGTGAAGGACACTGATCTTTTAAATGTTTTGCCAATGAATCAGATAATCCATATAAAAAACTATCCTTTAATAAAGTTAATTATTATATTAATTTACATGATATTTATATATATTTTCTAATATCCTCATTCTATTTCTTTTCATCATTTGTTTTGCTACTTACATGAATCAAGAAACTATGATAAACATATAAAATAAAAATTAATATATTGTTGTACTTCTTAACAACACAAATAAATAGAAATAATTTTTACTTCAAATTATCATATAAAATTATAAATAGGAATTAAAATGATATTACTCAATTTGTTTCCTGAATACATCATATTCGGAGCCAACTATGCATTGCCCACAATTTTGTCCTATAATTACTTCATAAGTGGACACTTCACATGAAATTTCCATGTTTTCCTTAACCCTTAAACCAATAATGACGTCTTTGGGACACACTGCCCTAGCCGGTTAGGGAAAAATTGAGTAAATAAAAGGTCTTTTCTAGATCAACCCCTTTCCAGCTTTCACTTGGTCACTATATAAGTATATATCCTTAACTACTGACTCACTTGGGCCAATTTGCCAGACATAGTGTACGTAACAATTGTCTTCCATACAAGGACAACATTTTTCTCACTTGAATAAATATTACATTAAAACCTTAAAGACAAAAATAACAAGACCAGCTAGCAAGGTTTTATATGTCTCAAGAGTTTTAATATTAAATTTTCCAAGATTGCAACACATGCATTAAGGTGGAGCACATTTTTTGTCCCAAATAGTCATGTACCTCTTGTTTTTTATTTATCAAAAAATTAAAATATACTAATTAGAATCTAGTGTATAAATAAATGTTTATGCCCTTAGCTCTAATGCGAGCACTTTTATGAGCAACATGGAAGGAGAAAGTTGGAAACTTTTCCATACCCTGATGCATCAGCAATACCCAGGACTCATTCTTGATTTGGATTTCACCAAAAAGAACTCTGGAAAGAAAAGTGCACACGCATGTGTAATGAATAATCTCTTGGGTTAACACTTTTTGCATGTAACTTAAGTCTTAGTCCTTGGAAGGCCATGACAAAGCAAATGTCATGTTACCAATACAAATAATTCAAAAGGTAAAACGACAGTGACTTTTCATAGGAAATAAATCTAGGAATGGCATGTGATGTAACAATAAGTGTTCCCTATATCATGCATGCTTCAGCATCCTGCACATGCAGTAGGAAAATGTTTTTTTATGGAAAAAGTAGCAGCATGCAGTTACCAAGGGATATCATAGAAGAATCTCTATTATTAAATTAAATGGTTTCAACAAACTAGAATTGCAATATTAAACATACTCTTTTTAGATTTGCTCACACCCTTTCTCTCTATCCATTTAGTTAATTCTAAAAGCATAATTAAAAAATAAAATAATTTTATTGAGTAGAATTAGGAACTTTTTAATCAAATAGGCCTACCAGGTTTAGGAGCCCAATTTCAATGTTGAAGAAAAGGATTAGAGGTAGATGTGAACTTCACTAGTTTGATATCTTAAGCTTTAATTGCTTTGTGTGTTCTTTTCACAATTAAGTATAGTGATACCAGTCATGAATTTGGTGATTCATTTGTGTCCAATTTCTATGAGCACAGACTAATCCAGCTGAAGCAGATAAAAAAAAACTTAAGTCTTGCAAGCAAGAATAGATGTACTGAGTAGAAATATAAGCATGTGCTATTTGCTCTTGTTATCTTTGCTTCACACAGAAATGAGACAAGTGTGAAACAGTTGCCAGAAAACAAGTAATGAGACAAGTATCAAATGATTGCCAGAAAACAAAATACAGCTTATTCATACTATTCACACTTCAATTTTGATTGATATTTGATAATGATGGTTTATCACATGAAAAAAAATAGTTGCTTTTACTGACCAAAAAAACAAAAGAAGCAATGATGATAGTGTCATGAACTAGGAAGGGATTTAACTAGATGCAGCAGATATGAGTACCACTTCATTGCCAATTTAAATGCACCAAGACATTTCTCTAGTCCATGCTAATTTCAGACCCTACCAAAAGGAGAGACTGATGGATAAGAGACATAAGTTGCAGGAATGTCCTCCAATTTACCAAAAGCCTTTAGTTCCTTAGCTTGCACCAATAGTGTTTCCCTTGGGTTTTTATCTTCAATGGAGTTTCTTGATCCAAAAAGGCTATATGGCTTCTTGCTATCCACTAAGGCTATGGAGATGGAGAATGCTTGCAAAAGTGAGAATGACGAATCAAAGGCTATCGAATACACTCCATGCTTAAACGGTGCAAAACTGAAAACGCGCTGGTGCTCTTGTTCATTCCCCTGTGGTTAGCAAGGAAAGAGGTAGTGAAAATTACTAATCGATAGTGATTAGTACAAAATAAGTTTAATCAACAAAAAATACCTGGAGGAAAAGCTCAAGTTGATTTTCCAAATAAGATTTGGATGATGTTGGCTTTCGACAGGGTTGATTTTCAGTAGCAAAAACTTTAAATTTGCAAGCCAAATCCCAACCACCACAGTCACATGATCCACCTGATTTCCAGCGTTCAATGAGTGATGAAGGACCACCTTTACTTGGAAGACTATGAACTCCACTCGGGAGCAAAATTGTTGCATGGATAGGGTATTGACTATCGCTCTGGAAACTGCTCTGATGCCAACCATTGATGCAACTGGTAGCTTTAGGTATCTTTACAACAATAGCAGCAAGCTCATCATTTGGCTGATAATCAGTAGCCTGGGCATTCTCCAGACTTAGATTGACAGAAAACAAAACAAACTCTTTTACGGTAGACGAGTCCACACAATTCTGGCTGGTTAAATCATAATTGTGTGAATCAGAAACCTTCATTTGGGCAACAGGATGAGGAATGTAATCAGGACCTTTGCTTCTGCCTGTTTGATTCATCCAACTTCCATTCTTCTTCTTAACCTCCCTAAAGGCGAAAAAGGTATAGACAGTGTTGCATTCACCTTTTTCTAAGGCACTTAAGTTCTTCACTGTGGCTGCAAGAATGTTGCTGGTATTGTCACCAACAGCAAATGTGAAAAGCGGCAGGCCGTTCCTTACAGCAAATCTAAGAAGGGCTCGAGTCATTGATGGAACATGCTTCTTGCCATTTGATGAATCAATATTTTGCTCCTTTTCCACTTCCTTGCCTGGCTGTGGAGTTGAAAAATTCCCATCAGCTGACCTACAGTTCTTACTTATCAACTCTGAATCTTCCTGGGATGACTCCATCGGGTGGCGGCTCTTTGTTGTCTTTGGTTTCAGAAATGGATCCTGTAACCTCCTGAAAGGATTTGACCTGCTTCTGCCTGCATCACCAGGTTTGTCATTGCCTGACATTTTTGAGCTAGCATAGCCTCTCACACTTTCAGAACTAGATTTACGAGCTGTTATGGAGCTTGGATGCGGTACATACTCATCCTCTTTACAGGCAGAGACTTTGCTTGTATAACCAATGCTAATGCTCAATCGGCGAAAAGGTGAAGAGCTTCTTGACTTACCAGATGTTACCTTCTGGTCCAGTCCTTGGGGAGGTCCACTTGCATGTGAAGTTTTGGCTATGGTCTGTTTCCTTTCGTCAGCGTTTCTAGCTCTAGAAGGGCTTATTCCCATTTTGACTGACAAGGAAGATGAGTAAGTAGATAAGGGGGATGAAAAACTAGATGCGGGAAAATTGATACTTTCCAGGTCTGTGGAACTTGGGCCTGACCCTTTAAGTTGAAAATTGTTATAGCGAAGTTCATCTGGAAGAGGACATGAGTGTGAAATATCATAATTGAAATCTTCATGGGAAAGTTCCTTATGCTTTTCTGAAAAGCTCACTCGACTAGAATTTCCTGACTTCTGGACTAAGGATTTTGGCATATCAGGAACTCCACAACGATTGTTCTGAGGGCTGTCTCTAAGCGAACAAATGTCGAATTTCTTGCTTGTCTTGAGCATATGTTGCAAAACTATATCTGTATCCACTCTTTTTTCTATTCCACAATCTTGAGTGCTTTTTCCAAGCCTAGCACATGATGCTGCTTCATAATGCATTTGATCATTTGGAAAGATGTCACATTCAATATCAATATATGGATCCAAATATTTTCTATTACATCCTCTCAATCTAGTCTTAGGATGTTTCTGGGAAATATTATCATCCAAATATTTGCTGTGTGTGCCAATATTTATGTGGCTGCCTCTAAAATTATGGCAATTCCTAAGACTGTCTCTAGAGGATTTGATAGCATCAGAGTGGCCTGGAGAGGCCATAAAATGAGATTGCAAAGATTGATGTAATAACCTGTCTGCTGAAACAGAGGAGGATGTATTGCTAGTAGACACCAAACTCGTGCTACTTCTATGTGGAACATGCTTATGGTTGTACTGCCATTGTTCAAGACACTTCCAATCAAGAACGCCAACATTCAAAATTTTCTCATTCTTTTCCCCCCTCTCTAAATAACCTGGTAAGTTTGACATGTACTTCACCAACTCATCTTCTTCGCTTCGCCTTCCATGATTTCTTTGATTGTGACGATTCCTGGTGGATTTCAAAGTACTATGTTCCTCACTTTTCGTAACTCCGCGATGCTGATCATCATACGACAAAGACGACTTCTCTGACATTAACTGATCATAAAGCTTTCTACTCATGTTGGTAGATAGTTTCCTAACTATTTCATTTCAGATCTGAAAACTATCCATCAGCTGCATAAAATTTCTCTCCTCCAGCTAGGAACAACTCTACCACCTTCTTGTCTTTGAAAAAGTCTGGAAAATACTGCAGCTTTGTTTTGATGCTGCACAACTGGATTATATTAAAAAAAATCAAACTTCCAAAAAACAAAGACTTCAAGCCAAATGAATGATTGCTATTGACAAAGATAAAATATAGCAGGGGTGTCTTATATGAACCAAAAGCAGAACAAGTAGGCAATATTATAACATCAGCAGATTAGATTCAATATATCAAAGACATGAATCATGAATGGGCCAACATCATGGTAAGAGTTCATGAGACAGAAAATCTCTCATCTAACAAAATAGAATAATCCACAAATACAAATTAAGGGGTAAAGGTTTAGAGTGAAGTTAAGCATCTCTATTCAATCCAATAGAGAGTTTTGTTCTTTTAATAGATTTTAATATGAAAAGTTGGATAACACATGACTGAGGTGACTTAAGGTTAAATCTAAAGATGGGAAAAACCATAAGAGTTGTACAACAGAATGAATAATACAACAGAATGAATAATAAATGTGTGGAGCAAATTGAAATCACAGAAGGGGAAGGGGTTTGCTAAGCTAAGTCTTTTTTTGGTAGCAAAAGTTAGAAAAAAATGTCCCTAAGCTAAGTCTAACACAGAAGCAAGTTGAAGTGGAAGAGACAAAGATCCCCAGCTATTGAATTCAAAAGGCCTTTAGCCGCTGGCAGAACAGTAGGACCTCCTTCTCAATGGGTCTCCATGAAGGAATAACATTGCACATGCTAAGAAAAACAACCTCAAAAAATTTGAAACAAAAACAAAGACACCCATTTGTTTTTTCTCCCTTTTTTCCCATCAACCAAATATTATGTATCCCAAGGGCAGCTACTAAAATGTACCATAAAATGATGCAAATTCTGGGTCCAAGACCAAGCATGGAAAGACACATTAAACAACACATAGCTCAAATAAAGAGAAAATGAAATATGAAGGGTGGGAGGGGAATGCATACCGGAGAAGGGTCTAACTTGGATGAGAAGCAAGAAGTGTCGGTGTAGCAAAAGGACATGAGCATTGAAATAGAAGGTGAATACCAAAGGGCTTACGTTTCTTCCTAATTCAGTACTCTCAGTACAGAGAATATAACACTTCAAACATGACACCAAACTTAAGAAACATTCACTCTTCTAGAGAAGAAGTGAGATAAGGTGATTTGTTCTATGTGTGTCAGTGTGTGCCACCACTGCTACTACTGTAGTATCGTAGAGTAGATTAGTAGCTGTAAGAGTCAGGCACTATAAGTCAATCACACACAGATTCTAATGTACTCTTTTCTTATTTATAGAGAGGACGATCTTTACACATTTTCTCTTTTATAGTAGCTAAGAGAATAATGTGACCTCTAGATTAGTGTGAAAGCAGTATATATTTATTTTTTTTGTCTGAGAATTTAGTGGGACCAACTTTAATGACTAAAATGAGGAGTAAGTGGATCCATCCTCCTAAATAAAAATCAATAATTTGAGTATAAGGAATATTTTCCCTTGTGAGGAGGGTGAAAGGGGTAAGTTGTGGGCACCATATGAAGCCTTATTTAATTAGATTGCCTTTCTATGTGAAAAAGTGATGATAGAAAAGGTGGGGTATGATAGAGTGGTGAATGGGCTTCATATGGACCCACTTAAGTCGTGGAGTATGGGCCGTTCGATTGGGGATAGTAGAGAGATTGTCGTTTTCTTCTATGTCCTTATCGACAATTTCAGATCAATTATTTCGAATTTTATTTTTATTTTACTCCTATCTCTTTCTTTCATTTTCTTTGTTTTCATAATTTGATCTTTGCCAGTTTTCGTGTTTTATTCGATTCTATGTCTGGCTTCTATTTTGGACACTATTGACTTCAACTGGATTTTAATTAATGTTCTAAAAACATTCTTCAGCTTAAACAAAAAAAAATACAAAAGTATTGATCCACTTACTCCTCGTCTTAGTCATCCAATCTTGAAAAATCCAATGGTTTAAATATATTTATCAATTCAAATCATTAGATTCCCAAGAATGAATGATCATAATGTATGGAGTATGATTTTTCCACTTACTCTAACTCTTAGAGTAAGTGGATCCCTTCCCTTTTTCATGAGGATTTTTAAAAAATTATTACGTTTAACATTTTCAGAATGACTAGACTTGGTCCTCAGTTGTTTGTTTTATCAAGTCAGGTGTAACTAGTTAAGTGTGTTTTTACTTTACAGTTTTTGAGATGTATTTATAAGGGCATAATACAACCTTGTTCAGTTTAATTAAACTTGCTCCCCCCTAATATTGTTCTAGTCATTAATCTCATCTAGTTTTTATTTTATTTTATCACAAAGCCATAAAATAAGAGTCATAAAATGATATAATGGTTAGATTAATAGTATTTGATAGTCATAAAATGATATAATGGTTAGATTAATAGTATTTGATAGTTTCTCTAACAATAATGGAACCAATTTTGCACTTTTAGAGTGAAATTAACTAAACTTTATAAAGTAATCAGTATTGTCCAAGAAAAGAAAGAGAAATGACATATATATTCTCCTTTTGAGGCCGCTCCTCATAACAAATCAAATAAGAGAACATATATGGAGGGAAAAGAAAGATATTACAGTAATGATTAAAGAAAATACATGATAAGATTGAAGAATGATGAATAAAGTTAGACATCGTTATTGCAAATGAGATCCAAGAATGTTATAATGATGCTACTGCTATCTCTCCCACTTGCTTAAGTACATAAATCATTTTCAAATAATAAATTAGGAACGTTGCTTTTAAACAAAGGAAAAATGGAAATTTTGTATTAAAAATAATATTTTTATTTTCTACAAATGTTGGACTTAATTTTATAAAATTATTTTATTAATTTTACATTGGCATATCGTATTATTGGTGAGATCATACTAGAAAAAGAATATATATGTTGAGAAGAATATAGATGTTGTAAAAACATTACATGTTGAGAAATGGTGTATGATGAGAACCGCATGCTATTGAGGCCCACCATCTTAGAATTCTTCTATTGCACCGTCCAAATCTATCAAAAGATATATGTCTCATGTTATATATTAAGGAGAAGAACACTATTTAGAGTTTATCATTTATGTTTTTTATACGTTGCAATTACAGATAAATTTAGCATGAAACCATGTCATTCGGCTTCCTAATATTTGGTTGTAATTTGCAAAGAGTAATTAATGTCCACTTCCTTAGCTACAATATTTTTCATTAACTTATACCAAACTCAATATATATGTTGATAACATTATAATTCTTCATCGGAAACCTATCTAAAGCATCATGCACATGGACAACTTGAATTCTTGAGTCAAAGCATCATTATTTCCGTTATAGATAAAGTCACCTATACATAAGCAATGACTCCAACTTCTCTTCGGACTTGTGGGATCCCAGTGAAATGGTTCTTGATCATCTTGACATGTGGGACCCATTCACTGATTTTCCCTTCTTCCCTAACATGGGGTTCGGGTCAACAGTGAATGCTTCCTGGGTTCACCAACGAGGATGTTCTTGTTGAGCTACAAGATGAGAAGGTGCTTCAGGTGAGTGTGGAGAGTGGTAACTTCATGAGCAGGTTCAAGATCCCAGATGATGGAAACCTTGAATTGCTTAAGGCTATTATGCATAATGGTGTATGAGATAGATGGAGGGTGTATGGAATGTAAACTCATACTTGTTATGACTTTGCTAGTCTTCTCCACGAACTAAACAGAACAAAATCTAAGAGTAAATAGTTATTTTGGGGTTTTTATTTATTTAATCGAAAAATAACTTAAATTGTACTGGAAATGATTCTATTCCTTTAAAAACGGATTTAATGTCACATAGTAACTGAATGTTCTTTGAGGAACAGAAAAATAACCAACCATTTAGTTCATATATTTTTTCAGTACAACATAAAATTGACTTCATTTCAAATTAAACCAACATATTTTAACTCTTGATTATATGCGGAAGGCAGATAGAAGAAACGTAACAAAGGGTGCAAGGAATCACAAGTTTTTTACGTATTAACTCTTAAGTTATTTTGTGATGTAAAACAGTGTGGTTAACTAACCATGCAACCCAAGGGGCAACATTATATTAATTAATTTTTTTATTGCCCAACCAAATTTAAATTAAATACCAAATATTTTTAAAATTACACTACACTAATAGTATATATTGAATGAAATCGTGAAGTTAGTATCAAATACAAATTACACAGACGTGCAATACCTAGCAAAACACCCTTTTAAATCTGCTGCAAGTGAAATCCAAAAAACCATTCCATTTTCATGGATAATGAGAACATGCACTACCAAATTGGGGGAATGCATGGAGTGAAGTATTTCATGCACATGACCTTCTTCTGGGGGAAGAACTCAGAAATTCTTTTCGATAATTGGCCTGGTGATAAAACTGGCATGTACGTCTTGGCCTTAGTGTTTGTGTTTCTCATGTCCTTCCTAGTTGAATTTCTCTCTAGCACCCGGTTCACCAAACCCGGTTCGAACCACTTGGCGGCCAATAGTTTGGTTCAGACCCTATTGCACCTACTCAAGGTTGGGTTGTGTTACTTGGTCATGCTAGCACTCATGTCTTTCAACGTTGGAGTTTTCTTGGTTGCTGTGATTGGTCATGCTATGGGGTTCTTCTTCTTTGGTAGCAATGCTTTCAAGAAAAGAGATCCATGTCAAGAGTAATAATTCTTGCATGATCAGGTGTTTATTGCAATTTAGTAATAAGGGTTTAAATTGTTATGGCTTAATTCGATCTTGTGCTCATGGCTTGTCACTTTGTTAAGCTTGTCTTCAGTCCATACATACATGTTTGATAACACATTTCACCTGAGTTCAAAATTTAGATGCATAAATTATTTATGCAAATACTTGTATGCTTAATCTGTTGTAAAATGAACAAGGTAAATTATCTTTTTGTCTATTCACTCTGTACCAAATTCATCTCATGCGCCAAAGCTAATCTATTTCATACTTTCTGCTTAATTTGGTGTTCTATCCTTGTCAAAGAAAGAGAAACATGAAGAAAAGCTAATTTGCCATTTTTGTTGACTTATTTTACATTTCTTATAACTTGCAGCAGCTAAGTAGCACATTTGTTCCTATGGGGTCTATTAGATAATATCATAATACCAATTCATCAAACAAATCAAAAGAATGTTCCATACTGCCTTGTCTTTGGAACATACACAAATATGCAATGGCCTTAAAACATAACTGCGGTGGAAGAAATTAAACAAACCAAGAGAAAGCATAACTTGAGCAGAATTATTAAAATACATAAATTAGAGTCAGTCAACACTCATCATCACCTACCAATGTGCAAAGAGCCATAAGAAGAGACCAACCCACGTCGAGATTGGTCTCCTTTTATACAATATTTTATTTCATTATGTTTGATCTTCTATCACCACTACTACTACCTTGACTTGTTCCACCATTCAAACTTCATAATTTACGATCCTAATAATTATGCTAACTCTAAATAGAGAAACGTTAGTATAATAATATTGTTTGTACATATGAATCATGTTATGGAATGTAGGATCACACACACATCCATAGAATATACATTTTCCAGTTTATGGCTATAACACCATTAACATTACATTTTTGAACTTTGATGTATCTGTCACATAAGTAGATGTAAAACAGTTATATAAAATTGAGTAAATTAAACTCCCATAAGTTTTATTGAAATTATACAAACAACATTTTCACTTTCTATACTTATACAAACTCCCGAATTTATATGAGAATAAAATATATCTTCATACTATGAGATAACTTATTTCCTTAAATCGACTTATTATTTAACATGTATCTTATTTCTCTTCCATCTAGAAATTTTCATTTTAAAATATATTATAAAAATAAAATAAAACTCATACGTGAATTTAATGAGATAAGTTATGTAATTGTATAAGGAAATAATTTATTCTCAATTTATATACATACATTATACTCACTACCCATACAGTAGAAATAAGTGTAATCTTTTCAAGAAAAAACATAGAGCATAAAATATATTCTCATACCAAAAGATAACTTGTCTCATATAGCCACTAAAATCATGAGAAATGTTTTATTTAATTATTTTCTATGAAAATATTTTTAAAAACTAGAAAAATAGTACACACGTCATGATTTTAATTGTTGAAAGTGATAACTTATCTCCATGTATGACGATATAATTTATTCTTAAAATATTAATAAATATAATTAAGTTAAAATAAATATGTTATATTGTGGAGACGAGTCAATAACTCTTCATTATTTTTGTTTTTTTGTTACAATATAATATAAGAGTGATTTAAACAATTATATATTTAGAATTATTGATGTGTTTTATGAACCAAAAAAATTAAAGAGACATTGATTCTTCCATTATTTTGATTTGTCTTGATAATGTATCATATTTTGTTTAACTTCATTACATTTTTAAATATTATTTTTTTAAAACTTATTTCTCATTTAATGTAACGAATGAATATGAACATATGTTATTTATATATATATATATATATATTAAAAAAAGATAAGTGATATGTGTAGCATGAGTAAGTAATTTACTATATGAATATAATATTCACGTACGTAAAAAATTATATATTTTCCTCATAAAGTATGGTGTACTTGGGGTCTTCATTTTATTAATTCTCCTCAATTTGGTGAGAAACACATAGAATTAATGTGGCAAGGGTCACCCAATGCTTAGAGTGCAGGTGCATGAGTCCACCCGCCAGCCTCACACGCGGACTTTGTCCCTTTTCCCAACACGACACCGTCCCCCTCCGTCAAAATAATTTAAAAAAAATAATGAAGCTTATTTAATTATTATTTATTAAAAATTAATAAAATAAAAAGCTCTTTAGTTCTTCTCCCCCTTTTCATCATCATAATCATAAATTCATAATCATCTCCGTTAAATTTTGATGCGGTTGGTTCGGTTATCCCTAACACACACACACTCAAGTTCAAGTTGGCTGAAGTAACAAGCAAAACCCTTCACCAAACGCATTTTATTTATAATCACTTTCTCACTCAATTCATTACTTTCTCTCATCGTGAGTTCTCTCCCATTCTCATTTCATTTCCTAGATCTATTGCTTCCTCATTATTATTTTTCATTGTTTTTGAATCTGAGTAAGTATTGATTATTGTGGTGGTTTGAGAAGGGACATGGCACATAGGGTGGATCACGAGTATGACTATTTGTTGAAGATCGTTTTGATCGGAGACTCAGGTGTAGGTAAATCCAACATTCTTTCTAGGTTTACTAGAAATGAGTTTTGTTTGGAGTCCAAATCTACCATTGGAGTTGAATTTGCCACCAGGACCCTTCAGGTTTCTTACATTTAACCTTTATTCTTCTCATTTCTCCATTTCATTCAATTTCTACTTTATTTTCATAGATAGATATTGCATAGTATCGTCATTTTTATTTTATTTTTTATTCTTTTTGTCCAAATTAGCCTCGATGGATAGTCAATACAACCCTAAGGTTCCCTCTTAGGCGAATGTATGTTAAGCTAAATATGTTTTTCTAAAAGCTTCTAAGTCTACCGTGTTTTCACCCTTACTTTTAATGTCATGTTTTCAAGTTGGAAACAGTGTTTATCCCTCTAGCCCATTAGGTGGGAACCTCGTTTATTATGGGTCTCCTTTTCTTTTTGTCTAAATCACTGATTGCTTAGGATGTAGGAACTTATAAATCTGACCTTCTTATGAGGAACATCAGATGGTAAACTCTCTACAGCGGATACACTTCTAATACGGTCATTGATTTTTTCCCCTTCTTTTCGTGTGTGCAGTTTGCAATTGTAATTAGAGGACTTGCAAACTGTTGCACTGTGCTAGATTGAGACTTTTATGTTTGGTGTACTTCAGGAGTTCAGGTCATGACATATGATAAAAACTAAGACATTTAGTTCGACTAAATAGGGTGGAATTAAAGTGAACAGTTCTCTCTGTGTATGAAATGCTAGCTTTCTAGTTATGGTTGTGAATTGTGACAATCCAGTGATCAAATGTTGATGAATACATTGGTCTTGGGTATTGAAAGTTGAAATTAATATTATATTGTGAATGATTCAATGTCGAAGGTTTTTTCAGAATGATGATATACTGGGATGGTTTATGAGTCCTGTTTGAAAATGAATAACAATAGTACTGATGATTATTCCTTTATCTTCCTCTTGCAGGTGGAGGGAAAGACTGTGAAGGCACAGATCTGGGACACGGCTGGTCAGGAGCGATATCGTGCCATTACCAGTGCTTATTATAGAGGAGCTGTTGGTGCTCTCCTTGTATATGATATAACTAAGAGGCAAACATTTGACAATGTCCAGAGATGGCTGCGTGAATTGAGGGACCATGCGGATTCTAACATAGTTATCATGATGGCCGGGAACAAATCTGATTTGAAGCATCTTAGAGCTGTTTCGGAGGATGATGGTCAATCATTGGCTGAGAGGGAAGGCCTCTCGTTTCTCGAGACATCTGCGTTGGAAGCAACCAACATTGAGAAGGCATTCCAAACCGTATTGGGAGAGATCTATCATATTGTAAGTAAAAAAGCACTGGCAGCTCAGGAAGCATCTGTTGGTACTTCACTTCCTGGTCAAGGAACCACCATAAATGTTGCTGATTCATCTGTGAATACTAAGAAAGGCTGCTGTTCTACCTAATTTGAGATTTGAGGAAAAGGAGTTGCTAGCAGATAGTATTTTCCCCCAATTCTGTTTTTGTTCCCTTTTTACTTCTTTATGGATGAGAGAGAAACATGTAGAGTACATTTATTTTCATTGAGGATGCTTGTGAATTTTATAAAACAATAGTGTTGCTAGTTTCTTGGATTTCTCTTCCAGTATATGATATTTTCTCATGAATTGATGTAATATTAAAACCGATAGATATTGATGATATAGTGTGGTTTGTTGGGATCTGACAGCTCAGAGAGGCCATGTAACATTCTTCGTAGTTTTTTTGGTTTGGTTTCTGTCAATACATCGTTTTAGCAAGCTAGTCTAAGACATGCTTGACAGAAGAAATCATCATCTCATTGCAACACTCTTATCTTTTGGGTGACAGGTATTGGGACGCCTTTTGTATACCTAACCCCTCACCGAAAGAAGTAAAAAACTATTTCCTTTCAGGTTTTGTGGGTGTTTCCTCAAGAAGTATTGTTCTAGGAATTGAACCTTTAGCCTAGAGGTGTCAAAACGGGCTATCAGGATAGGTTAGGGCTAGCCCATATCGGGTTCAGGTTAATCTGGATCGGACTAAAAAGTTCGAGTACAATTTATGCATATCAAATTGTAGCGTAACATAATACTAAAAAATATGTATTTAAATTTTAACATTTAATCTATTTAATATATATACTAAAAAGTAGCTGGGAAGTGTTAATGAACAAAATCTAACTAGAAACTTAGGTACAAGAATCATGAAGCAGTAGCAGCTTCAAACCTGCAGGGGCCTGTAGCAAGATCTTGAAGGGGGGTCTCTGTTGCAGGCCCCCAAAATTGAAACCAAAGAAACCACTCACCCACAATCAACACAAAAAGTTTATTAATTTAAAATATACTTTTACTTCTACAACGTTATGCTATTTTCAGTGTTTAATGTCTCCCTTACATTTCAGGACTGGTATGCTAGCTCTCATGTATACATTTGTTTCATGCAAGAGCATGGAAAATAAAACACATAAGAAAATGCACCTGCTAATAACTAACAAGGAGTAAAATAATATGAGGGGAAATCTAATCTTACTCAATTTGTATAGTTACATGTTCTATTTTATGTGTTCTTTTGCAGTAATCCTTAATCTTGCCAAGTAAGTCAACTGAACTGATCCCAGACTCAGCTAATATATGGCAAGACAGAACATTTTTTCCAACTGTTATGGACCAAACATGCAAGTCATGAATATCCTGCACTCCTTTGATACTTTTGAGCCCATCTTCCAGATTAATGATATTTATCTCACTTGGTGTTCTCTCCATCAAAATGCCATAAATATTCTTAAGCATAGGCACAGTAGTACTCAAAGATATGACAGAAAATATAAGAGTACACATAAGATCAACCACTAACCATTCTGGTTTAGCCCATATTATGGCTCCAGCTATCATCACTCCAACAGATTGTATCATATCAACCATGACATGCAAATAAGCCCCTTGTAGATTTATGTTGAAGACATTACTATTACTATGATCACTTGAAAGCAGTTCAAGTTTCTCCTCATCATTTATTTTAGTTAGTTCCTCCTTCACATGATCATGATTTGAGTGTTCACTGCAATGATGATGACCATGATCTTTATCCGAGTCTCCATGGCCATGATGATGACCATGATCGTTATCCGAGTCTCCATGGCCATGATGATGGTGATGATGACTATGATTATGATCTGAGACTCCAAAGCCATGATGATGGTGATGATCATGACCAAGCCATACAACCATGATAAAATTAAGAACAAACCCAAATGCTGCAATTCCAAACATGAGCATGCCATTCACCTCGGAATTTCGGAGGAGAATTCTACCAACTGCTTCATAAATCAAATAACCAGATATAAACCAAATTAACTGCAAAGACAAAAATGCACCCAAAACCTCAAGACGATTGTACCCAAAAGATTGATCTAGTGTTGCCTCCCAGCCTGAAGCCCAAACTGCAAAGAGCGAGATTAAGAATCCGGCGATATCAGAAAGCAAGTGTGCTGCATCACTGATGACTGCTAAACTGTTTGCTTTTATACCACCCACAATTTCCACAAGCATTACAATAGCATAGAAAACTATGAGTCCACAAAGCTTCTTTGCTGACTTTGATGACTCTTCTGATGCTGCAACACTGTTTTCTTGTTTGGAAAAAGCACAAACAGAATTGCAATATGATTCCATTGTCTTATGAACAACTTCAAGCTTCTCAGAGATGATGGGTATCTCAATTTCCTGGCTGGACCTTCCTTCCAAGATTGGCACTTTATCATGTTCCATTTACTCTATCAACTGATGCTTCACTCACTAAAACAAACAATAAACATTTAGAAAATTCATCTCCAAGGCTTGGCATTTCTGTTATTAGATTGCCAAACTCAACAACATAAACAGCATTTAAATCAAAGCTACATTGCAGATGGTTGGTGAATTGTGAAAAAGTTGTGACAAATTCAAATTGAAGGAGGCCAAATGCGATTCAAAATCATATATGCATAAGGGTGTGTCAGTGTATGTGGTTGGTTCATAGTAACATAATATGCACTTCTCCTTGGCACTGGTATGGATACGTGTTATACAGTACACTATCCTATCAAATATAGGGTACTAGGCATGGATATACTTAGTTGATTTTTTTAAACCTTTTTATGTTTTTTATGAATAATTAAATAGTATAAACTAAATACATTTAAAATAAATCTATAAGCATTTTTAAATGATAAAACTCAACATTTCTAACTAAAAAACCCATTTTACATCATCAAGTTAAATAAAGGCCACATCTATTAAAAAGAACTACATTAGATTAGGGTTTTCTTTCTTCCCCATTTTACCTCGTGTTATGCTTTTACTCTCTTCTATCTTCTCTGTGTTCTCGTTCTTCTGAATTATGACTTACCACAATCTACCATGTTTCAGAACATAGAAGAATTGTGAATTTGTTCTAGCAATTGGTTCGTGGTATGCATGGGTATGAGCGAATTATGTCACTATGGATTGGTTATTGTGGAGAAATTTGAGAACTTCAAATTGAACAAAGAAGTGTGCCACCAGCATAAAATAAACAGATTGCATTAAATTCAATGGTTGCAGGGAAAGTGACAAAATGATTGAAAAGGTGAAAGCTAAAATACAAGTCTACAACATTAAAAGACAAAGTTTAAGGCAACATGATCCATACAAAACTTAAATGCAAGATTACAATAGTTCAAAAGAAAATAAAAGAAGAACAAAATCATAATATTTTCAGTGAAGTAATAAAGAAACGGTAATGAAAAACAACCAAAGTGGAATATAGGCAGTGCATGAAGATAAAGAGTGATAAAGGTCAGAATTTTACATACAGAAGAAGATAGAGAAATAATAAAATAAAAGCGTACCGTGTATAAGTGAAGTGATTGAAGCAAAATGAGAAAACATTTATAGTTGTTAGTGTTAATTAAAGGAATCTTAATATTCTATGATGTTGTCGTAGTACAAAAATAATGTCTCATAAATTAGACCAAGAAATCATGGAGGGACAAACATTGCTACATACCTACTCTTTAATTAATCATAGGGACTTCCTACAACATTGGTTTTCGGCTCAACAAAATGGTCTTCCCACCATATTATTTTTTTGTTCATAAAATGTGAAAAGTACATTTTTTGCTCATTCTTCAAAAACATTAAGATTTAATGGGGGGAAATATTAAGATATGTTTATAAAGATGATAATTTTGTTAATTGCATATAAGCTTTTGTATTATAAGTTTGTTGATTTAATTAAAGGAAAACTAAAAAATTATTTTTTCGATTGGTTGAGTTTGTTAGATAAAAAAAGTTAGAAAAAAAAAGAAATAACATTTATCATACATTAAATTACTAATTATTGTTTTTTTGTTTGTTATAATTAATAATTATCGTCTTCTTAACTTTTAAGTGATTCATTATTAAATGATTTGAGGGATGATATTAGAATAAAAATAAAAAAAATAAAAAGCAACATTTCTGAATCCGTACCAATTTTCTATATCTCTCAACATATAAAGGAAATGAAAACAGGTCCTAATCACTAACTTCCTTTCATGTTTTAAGTTAATTAGTTATTACAAGATTTGTATTTATTTGGT
Organism: Lupinus albus; assembly: GCA_009771035.1. NCBI lineage: Eukaryota > Viridiplantae > Streptophyta > Magnoliopsida > Fabales > Fabaceae > Lupinus > Lupinus albus. The sequence continues at coordinate 1,812,315 of CM019999.1, forward strand.
TTTACTAGTTTTAATCGGATTAATTATTAACAAAAAAGATTTACTATTTCCTTGATGTTTTTATTAATTTTGTAATATAAAAATTTGGTTTATTATTAATTATTTAATATTAAAAAGTTATTTTATTAATTATTAGTGATTCTCTATTATTATCAAATAGATTTCTTATAGTAAATGATTCTTTATTAATTACTCATTACTAAAAAAAATTCTTATTAAGTATTCATTATTAGATGAATCTGACATTATTTTTTAATATTTAGTTCTTTGGTTTGAATTTTTTTTTACTATTGATGTTAAATTTGTGCATCAATTTCACATAACAAATAAAGTCCAAGCAAAACTTTTTAAATGAGATTCTACTCCATGTTATCCTAATTACATGATTAGGTTTAGAGTGAATTAGAGTGACCAAAACAATACAATCTTTTCAAGACATCTAACTTTGGTATTTCCATACATCTTTGCTTATATAAGATATCAATAATATCCTCTTTTGAGATGATTTGGAATACATTGGAAATCACAAGATTTGAATTTGAGCTATTAATCACTCCTAAGTGATTTTGAATATAGGGAATTAATCGTTTATGATATCACAGATAAAAGAAATATATTAATTTGATGATTAATCACTTGGAGTTTGAGCAAGAAAGTGAAGAATCCTAAATGGAAATAAATTGGGGTGATGTGCAATTAGTTGGTAAAAGCTCACACACTAATATTTTCCTACACACAAAATCATTATGCTAGCGCAAGGATAATCGGTTCAAGTAGAGTCAATGAAGTTTGAAATAGTTGTTTGTATTTGTTCACATGAAAGGAAGTGACGTGCCTAGATACTAATCATTTACTCTGCAACATTTTTGAAAGGTCTTTCAATATTTTTATAAAGACCTTATCCCTCTAGGGGACCCTTTATAAAGACCTTGTCATTGAGAGTGATATTTGCTGAGAGAGTCTTTCAAATAACACGAAATATATTAGTTTCTTACCTATAAAGTGAAGAGATATTATTGGTAATAAAAAAATAAAGTGTCTTTACTAGAAAATTTCCTGCTATGCATTTGCATCATGTAGAAGAATTGACTTTGGCAAATTAAACAAAATGTGCTTAAACATGCCTTGAGTAAGTTCATATTTCTCATCGTCGTTGCTACACAATTCTGTCTTTGGCCTAAACTCCTTTGAAGAACATTTATTTCCCGCAAGTTAAGCCCCTTAAGAAGGTAATTTGTCTATACCATTCTTGAACTAAAATAACATGGTGTCGTGCAAGGGCAAGCATTTAGAGTCTTATGTTTATACCTGTCAAAATGAGATACCCGGGAAGGTTCGGATTAGCCCGCTTTTAGTTCGAGCTTAAAAGTCTGGTTAGATTTCTTATCTCTTAAATTGTAGCTCAAATCCATGACTCGAAGTGTCACGCCTATCAAAGATTTATAAAATTTCAAGTTACCCAAAAAAAATTGTCTCTTATTGTTGTTTTGCTTGTGTTTACAATTGTATAATACACACAAAATTATTAGAGGTCTAAGTTTCTGAAAATTAGTATCATATGAAAACATTTGCTGAAAAAACAGAGAAGCAGTTTTCTCCTTCAATTCAGTGTAACAATTGATCATGTTTTATATTTCCTTTTGGCTATTAAAAAACAATGGTGTCAAACATCAGCTTATATAAAGTGTAGTGTCTTCAGCGAAAGTAGTGTTAATCAACTTTAACAAATTATTTAATTGCATAAACAAGGCACCTAGGCTCATGGGTATAGAGAAAATCTCCTTTTTCCCTAATGAACTTATTACAGGGTAACATAACTACATAAATATCTTGTTTTGAAACGTAGAGCTTCACAAACACATACAAAATTATCTAAGTTAACAGACTCAAACAATAGAGTTTTACACTGTGCAAGGTGTGTTCCATTTTCACTAGTCCTCATCAACATAGATAGTCTCTTGCTTGAAAAGGCCGCCAAATACATTCCTGACCTCCTTTGGTTTCCATGTTTGCTTTGGTTTTTCGTCCTTTGGTTTGCTTGCAGCCTTACTTGGAGCTGGTTGTTTAATCACTGCTTTGTTAGGCGTGAGACTCCGAGCCTTGGCTTGCCCCCTTACAGTGGCTAGTTTCACGTTTGAAATCTCATCCTCATCACCAGGCTTTTGGATTGAGGTAGCAATCTGTGAGCTCAACTTTTGCCAGGAAAACCCTGCACCAAAATCTTTTGCCTGGTTCAACAGGCTTCCGACGGAGGCTCCAGCAGCCTCTGCCTTTTCCTGTGCTTCTTGAGCTAGATTAGCAGCCAGTGTTTCTTGCTGAGTAAGCTTTTTCACTTCTTCTTCCAGCTTTTTTGCTGCTTCAGCAGCTTCACTGGCCTTTTCGGCAGCCACTCTTGCTTCTTCCTCTGCTCTAGCTTTCTGGAGTACTTCAGCATAGGCTTTTCTTCTGCCATCCTCAGGAATAATGCTGTAAAGAAACTTATAAATCAGAAAGAAACACATACTGATCCTACTCAAAGTCATTCATCAGCTATAGATGAAAAACAGAAACTACAAGCTGATTCACCTGAAAAGTTCATCTACACGCCTCAAGGGAGCATTTGGATCTGTGTACACTTCCACAACCTATTCGATAGAGAGAAAATTTGGTCAAATAGAAAGCTTTGACCTTTTAGCTTTGTAATATTATGGTCATCTTTGGCATGCTAATCGTCTCAATTAGATATCAACATACACATGACTACACAAGTGTATGTATGCATTGCATTGTCCATCTAATGTAAAAACTGATACCTTGTTTTCTGCCACCTGTGTGTTGGAGAAGACAGCAGCCACTAATGCTGCTATCTTGGACTTTGCTACCTATAATAACCATCATTTTCAGAAAGAAAAGAAAAAAAGTTATAACCTGCACATATGGAAATAAGAATTTAAAGGGAAATAGAAAAGATATTATCGCATACATTACATTACTTTATAGTCGTTTTCTCCGGTGCTTCCTTCGCCTAAGACAACCACATTATAGGAACTCTCTGGTGAGAAATCATCAGTTAAACTTGTCTTGATGAAGGTATATGCAAGATCTGTCTCAATCACATTCTGCAAGAACTCTTTTATGGTCAATGGCTGTGACTTGGAGAACAGATTGTTGAAGAAGGAGGTGATGCCATCCACTACATTGTTTGTTGAGGAGGCTGTGGTGTTGTCATCATAGATAACAGCCACGTGGCCTACACCGGCCAGCTGAGCAGCCTGGACTACTTGCAAGGCATCTGATGCTGAGACTCCTGCGGCTGGACCATTCTCTGTTGGACCAATAGTGACAACCACTTTGCTGGCATTGCCTATTGCTTTGGCTATTGAATCTGCATCATCAAAACTAGACTGCACTGCATTGAGACGCTTTGCCTCTTCCTTTGATATGATCTGTTGTTCATTCATTTAGTAGTCGGAATATACTCCAATGAAAATTCAGTTTTTTTTCACACCAAAACTGAACATTATATTTAAATGACTTGATAAATTGGTTAACCGGTTTCCAGCTTTTGACCACAGGTTATCAAATATTAACAAATAATTGATTCATGTAAAAATGATATAAAAGTTTTGGTGTCAAAATCATTCTCCTTGCATGAAAAAGTTGAAATGGCCATTGCTAAGTCTTGATTGTTCCACCTATGTATGCACATAACCCACGTTGTGGAACTTGTTCAATAAGGTTTTTTGAGCTTGAGCTAAAAAACTTATTTTCACAAGTTTCTCTGATAAGCGTATTAACTAGAAAACTAACCATTAAGACATAAAAATCAACTAAAAGGCAACAGTTAATGCAGTTTTATTACTTGCTTGATCATATGAGGCTGGCTAACCTTACCTTGTATTGAGCAGCAAGACGAGCTAGTTCTTGAGCAGAACCAAGTTCTGGGACTCCAGCTCTCACACTAAAACCTTCTCTCAGCAGTGTTTGTGCAATGCGAATACCAGCCTGCCCTGTTGCACCAGCAACAAACACTGTTGAAGGGTCCTTGCGCCTTGGGTTACCAAATGACAGACCTGGTGATGAAGGGTTGTTTACAACTGGAATCAATGATGTCACATCAGGTAACTTTCCAAAGTTAAAACGAAAGGGGTTGTTGGAATTGGAATTTGATGGTTGCTCTCCTTCTTCAAGGGAGGAATCACCTCTAGATTTTCCTAACCCAAGTGATGGGAATGGTCTTGACTTTTTAGCAAAAACTCTCAGCTTTTGGTTCCTTATGGTTAACCTTGAATGAGGAGTGGTGGTTAAGAGAGATGAATTAGAAGTAAGTGTAGGAGCCATGGATGGATAGAATCAAGATTGACCCTCTCCTTCAATATGGAACATATATCATTTCGTTATCTCATAAGCACAATCTATAGGATACCTTGGGCTTTGAGAGATTATTTTTGTCTGGTGATGTGAGAATTATTATCTGAACGGAATAGGCAACTAAAAGCTAGCGAATTGGCTACAGCCACGTCAGAGTTTATCCAGTATGGAAATATCAAACACCAATTGTTCAAATAGCACAAAAAACGACGTGCCATTTATTTTACATTGCAAGTTAAATTCCAAAGTCACATGGGATTTCAATTTAATAACCATAAAGAGAAAAATACTTTTGAATCAAGATAAAATGCCATGTTCGAATATCTAATGACAAGCAAAAAAGAATGTAATGTAATAGAGTCGGATTATTATTTTTAAATGTTTGGATATTTCATTATGGAACATAATAAAACCATCGATCAATATTTAATAAGTGAATGGATGGTAGAAGTAATCATTACAATATTTTGTTCATACAAATCATAGATCTCACTGGGGTAGGAGGAATGGGTAACAACAATTTAAGCTATTTCTGCTTCCATATTACCAGTTCAAAAGATAAAGTGTTTTCTAAAAAAATAAAATAGGATTTAATTTTATATTCAACTATTTACAGAACAACCAACGTGTGAGCTAAAGTCATACACACAGGATGAGAAATTCCTACGACAAAACATATTTTTCCTCTCCAACTTTGTCATGAAATGATAATATATATTATAACAACTCTGGTCATTGCTATCTTTAAGAAAAAATCATATGTACAGTGAAATACGCATAATAACAATCAAGAAAAAAACTAAACATATCTCTGAGGATTCTGAAACCTACAGAACGACCTTAAAATTTCAAATAGGCACAGTTCAGAACTAAAATACAGGTCCTGCATTACAAGGAAGGAGAGACAAACATTCTTTCAATGCAACTGGTATGCAGACAGATCACAAAACAAGAATAAACAAGGCATTAACACTGCATGAAAGTGGGAAAATCTAAAAAAAAAATTGATTGCACAATACAGAGTAACCATGAGAAAACACATCACACCAGAATGCTCAAAAATACATTCATGTATTCTTGCACAAAATTAAGTTCATAGAAGAGAACACCTGTGCAAGCGATACAGCATATCCAAGAGATATAGTTTGTCAAAGAAATCCGGAAAACATAGTCCAAGAACAATTCTCCGGATGCAAACTTTACAAAGATTCGAAAAATACACAGTAAGAAGGGACTACATATGTACAGATTACTCACGAGTCTCTTTCAAAACCTGAAAAAATGGTAAAAGAATGAAAAAAGTTCACCTTAATTGAAGTTCAAAATATAGGTCTGCCCATGGTCTGCTCACCAGGTCATCTAGAGTAGACATAAATTTCATCTACCAAATGGACCAAAAAACTAATTTAGTATCAACCTCATTGATAATATTCACAAGACCTTCAGGATTACTCTACTCAAAACTACCAACCACATCAAAACCATAGCGAATAATAAAAAGAAAACAGGAGAGAAACTACAATGAGCCAAGAGTGCAGCTATAGAACAATAGAAGACAACCAAAATGCATAACCCAAAAAACATGAAATTCCCAACCAAGGGAGACAAATATTACCAGCAAAACTAGGCTGTCTGCTTATAGTTGCAATCAACAGATTTGCTCAGAAATCGGCATTAATCCATTTTCGCTGCCAGCATTAAAGACAACATCAAAGATTAACTAAAAAAATAAAACCTGACATTTTCAAAACAAGTTTCTTAAATAAGCTAAGAAATATTTCTCAAGAAGTTTTTAAAAAATAAAATGACTTAAAACTCAAAAGTGCTGTATTTAGTTATCCATGCCCCTCTTTGCTTTGAGGGATTCAAGAGCCTTATTCCGCAACTCAATCTCAAGTTTCTTTTGCTCAGACAGTGTCTCTTCATTATCATTTCGATCCAATCTTTCAGCCTCCTCGTCTTCAGAAATATAATCTGGTCTACCCTTCACTCTCAGCTTCTCTGCACGCCGTTCTTCCCTCCTGTGTCGTCTCTCTTCTCGTCTTTGACGCTTTTCCTCCTTCCGCCGCTTCTTCCCCTCCCTTTTCTTCCTCTTAGCCTCTTTCCTGTCCTCTAACTCAGAATCAGAACTATAATCTTCATCTGAAGACACAAATTTTTTCTCAGACCTTTTATGCTTTCTCCTATCCTTTCTATTCTTATCACTTTCCTCAGAAACAGAATCATATGAAGCATCATGATTGACATGATCAACTTTTCTAACTAAACCTTGAGTGGCTTCTGATTTGTGGCCCCGGTCACTATTTTTGGCATAGTTTGAAAGTGAGTGATCCTTGTCATCGGGTTTTTTAATATCTGCAGCATAGGTCTGACGAGGCTTCTTGCTAGAAAGAATCTCTGTGTTCATTGGTGACTTCTGTTGAGCAGGAGATTCAGCCCCCTCCCCTGGAGTTCTATCACTGCCAAAAGAGTTTAGAGTTTCAGAAACATATGCAATGTAGAAAACTACAATATGCCATCCATATTACCGTTTTATCTCCCTGGTTTTCTTTCTCTGATCAATGCTATCATAATGACGATATTTCGGTGCCAGGTGACCAGTTGCCCTTTCAGGAGAGAACTCATCCTCATCATGAAACTTCGCTGGTGAATCCTTTTGCTTACTGACCGAGGATGCATATTTTGAGTTCCTTTGTGGTGATGTTGTTTTAAGATGCCTGCTCTCTCTGCCAAAGAGATATAAGAATGAGAAGAGGGACTGAGCAGAAAGTTGAACACTCTATTACGGTAATGCACTTCAACAAATAAGTAAAACGAAGTAACGAGTTCTCAAATTCAAACCTATAATAATATGTTTCTTCTGCTCCCTTACTCTTCTCTGGGCTGTCATGGCTAGGTTTCTGGGATCTTGGTTTCTTTGGAGGGCTCGAGCCTCTTTCATCGGTCAACCTCTCTCTTCTTTGCCTCGGGCTCTTAGGCAGGCTATACATTTTTAGAAACCAAATAAACATGTATTTCTGTGCAATGGTGAGTAATTAAAAGCATTGCATGAGAAGTCAACAAAAAACTACCTCCTATCTTCACTACTGGTCCTACTCCTTGCTTGTGGAGATACTGGTCGAACTGGAAGCTTCTCAGGTGTAGACATTGAATCTTCAGAGTTAAGGAGTGAAGCTTTGCTATCCTTATCTCTTTGTCCAGGCTGCAAAGGTCTAGAGTGTTGATGAATCTCAGGTGACAATTTCTCTTGCACTCTGCAACATAGGTATCCCACATTTAATGAATTTCCTTGCAAAAACAAAATTAGATATAACTATCATTCCGCAAAAAAAATCAGTTCCATACAGGTAAGGAGTACAGGAATTATAATATTACTGACTATAAACTCTAAACATACTTCAAAATAGTATAAATGGTTCTATATTTGAAATGTTTCATTTAGAAAGCTCCACAATTTATGATCATCATTGCATTAAAATCATGCAAATCCAAGATGAAACAAACAACATTATTTGTGATCATTCCAGAGTGCCACGTACTACACCTGAAAGGAGAATTCCTCTGGCGTCTCGGATAGTTTCTCCTAAGTGGAGATGGAGATACATGCCGTGTGGGGGACTGAGAACTCCATTCATCAGGAGAAAGGGACCTCCGTGGGGAGGGACTTGGTGATCTTTTCTTACCAGAAACAGGTAATCTACGCCGCAAAGGAGATGGAGACCTGCGTCGTGGAGATCTACTGCCATACCTTCGTCGTATGGGAGAGGGGGATTGCATGGGAGAGTCTGATCTGCGCCATACACGTGTTGGTGGTCGGCGCACAGGTGAAGGCGACCTACCCTGCATGACAGGAGATCTTCCGTGAACAGGTGAGGGTGACCTTCGCCGTCTCATTGGTGGGGGTGATCGAGGGCGATGCAATGGAGAAGGTGATCTGTGTCGACGTGCTGGAGGAGGTGATCTGTGCCGACGTGCTGGAGGAGGTGATCTGTGCCGATGTGCTGGAGGAGGTGATCTGTGTCGACGTGCTGGAGGAGGTGATCTGTGTCGACGTGCTGGAGGAGGTGATCTGTGTCGACGTGCTGGAGGAGGTGATCCGTGTCGACGTGCTGGAGGAGGTGATCTGTGTCGACGTGCTGGAGAAGGTGATCTGTGTCTTTTAATAGGAGAGGGTGTTCTGCGGCGATGAAAAGGTGAATCGCGAAAATATGGAGAATGCATTCTACGTTGAATAGGAGAAGGAGATCTGTAATTTGAGCGGGATCTGGAACTTCGCCGTAAATAACCCCCCCTGTAAGATCTCCATGGCGAACGCCTCCGAGGAGAAATAGATTGTCGTCTTGGAGAATGACGAATCTTTTCAGAAGAAACAGAGCGCCCTTGAGCATTTGGTGACCTGGATATACTCCTTGACCTGTGTCTACCACTAAACAACTTAAACTCATTAATAAAAAAATGACAAATCCAAAGGAAAACTAAATCTGCACAACTATAGTAATTAACAAAAGGGGTGGGGAACAAAACAATGATCCATCAGCTAGTCGATTCGCATTTAGTTTCCTTCAGTTTAGGTTAATTAATGGCAAAAGCCATTAATTAAAAAATGACAAATCCAAAGGAAAACTAAATATGCATAAATATAGTAATTAACAAAAGGAGTGGGGAACAAAACAATGATCCATCAGCTAGTCGATTTGCATTTAGCTTCCTTCAACTTATGTTAATTAATGGCAAAAGCCATGGATAAATCAAGTGAAAGGAAAATAAGTTAGCATATAGATACTCATACCCTGAATAGCTTCGGGAATTAGAAAATGATTTACTCATTGACGTTGAAGGTGAGACTCTGCCAATGATAACATACATTACATATTTACAGCCTGGACATATAATATGGGAATGGTAAATATATTGAAGAGTTATTTTTTAATGGCGTTACCGGTGAGGAGAAGTGGAAACTGCAGGTGAGTGTGGGGACCTAGAAACCCTGTAATAGTTCAACGGCTAATTAGCATTCGAGCTCAATTGAAAAGTTTCAAAGTGCAGAACCGTCAGTGAGCTCACAAAGATTCTCTCCATCACCCAGTCACCAATATTCAAATAATAAAGTTTAAGCTTTAACATAAAGTTGAAGACAGATGCTGTTGAGAAACTTCAGAGACGAATTCCACCACTTCTAATACAATGTTCAAACTATTAAGTAGTCAATGAATTCAAATTACTTCATAATGCATATTTTTTACAACTATGTACTTTTAGTAGTGATATTAATGTTAATTAACATTGTTAGGTAGTTTTAAGGTTAAGGTGAATTAGAGGCTTAGAGCCCTGACAATAGATAATATATGGGTTAGGAAAGTTCTGAGTTTGTTAACTTGCTAGTCTGGTTTAAATTATGTATATAAAAGGGCCTATTGTGGATAAAGTGAGTTACAACTTATATTTCCAGTTATGAACATTATTGTTAGGTTCTAGTAATGACTAGAATCTAGCCACTTCTGCCTTGTGTCAATTTATAACTTAAGGGAATACATAAATTCATCCACATAAAGAAATTGAAAACCCATTTAAGTTCATAATTCGGAGTTATGCGCCGTTAAAAGAGGAAAGAAATAGCATCACATATAATGATTAAAAATGGGGAAGTTGACCCAGTTAACCTGTTCCTTGCTCTAACACCATTCCTCTTGTCAGAATCTTTCCCATCATGAATATATTGCCCTGAATCCCTGGGCTTCACGGTTGAGTCTGAAGCAGTATCATTAATCTTCATATCCAATCCAGCGGCCTACAGTAGTTTGAGGTAAAGGACATGAACCCAAATAATTGAAGAAGCTAGCTGAATGGCATAAAAACACAAACGCAAGTTAAAGCCAAATCATAACTCTATAAAGTGTATCTCCAGCATGGAAAAACAGTATTACCAGTCTTGTCAACCTCTCCTCCATGATTTCTCTGCCTTCAATATCTTTTTTCTTTTGAATTTCACTTGTTATCCTATCATTTTCAGCCTAACCACCCATATGAAGCAACATATTCAGAAACACACAAAAAATATATAAGTAAAAGACACTGTGAGAGCCAATTAAAAACATATCAAGACTCAGGCACCTTCTTCTTCCGTAATTCTTCTTCTTTGGCGTCCAAGAACTGCTGAGGAATGCCACTGGCATTTTTCTGCGCACTAAGCAGAAGTGTCCAGAGCTCTTTCATGAACTTTCCAGTGTTTTTCTCCATAAACCCAGTAATTTGAATTTGAACCTCCTTTCCATTCGCTTCCTGGATCATAAGAAATGGAACATGGCCAATAAAGCAAGGAAAGCAGAAAAACATGCATGAACATTAATGATAGTTCATAAGAAGGATTAAAAAATAAAAACCTAAATTCAAATAGATGATAGGTAAAGAAATGTAATACTGATTTCGACAGATACACGTAAAGAAGGAAAAACATTAAAAGAATAACAATAATGTCCAGATTCAGACAATCAGTTAATAGCAAGTACAAAGTTTAAAACACCTTTTAATCTTCAAGACCACCAACAAGGTATTAAATTGCAGACTGCAACAAAACTAAGACTGTATCAGCCCGCAATAGCTGCGACATGACCACAACGGTAATTTATAAATTAAAACCTTGATCATCATATAATGTAATAAATAACAAATAGAAAACTCAGGAACACAACAATAACAATAATATAGAGATTCAGCAGGAAAAAATTTAATATTAAGTGAGCATTTATCAACTACCTTCTTATCCAGAAGACCATGTATGAAGTTAATAAGGACTTCATCTTCAAAGCCAAGAAGCTCCGTCACCCTTTTGGCAATCCAAGGCTTCATTACTTCCATATTCACCTTGTTCATGTCCACCTACAAACCAAATATCAATCATAACTGAATTTGAAACAATTAAATTTAACTACTACTGATTAATTTCACCAATTCAAAATCCTTACTGTCCCAAATATCAAAAGCATTTACAAATATCAGCCTTAAAAACAATACAAATCAAAATTAACCACTGGAAACAAACCAGATGCTCCAATTCAGGCGGAAACTTCTGCGATTTCAGCAACTTCGCTTGCTTGTTCGAAAACCGAGTGTCTTGATCAGCAGAAGTACCCTGAACACAAAATTCATCACGCATGGTTCATAATCTAAACAAAACACACCAATCTAACGGAAGCAATGCAATCAAATTACATATAATTGAAAGACGCGCGACGATAAGAACAAATAAGATCTAAAAAAATGTTCAGATAACTTAGCTCCGATTCAGAACAACACAATAAAAGAGTAATTCCAATTTCAAAGGTGGCGTTGAACTTACGCGAAAGAAACCTCCCGACATATTGTGATACGAATCGTTTTGGAAAGGAGAAACGAATGTGATTGATAGAGTGTGAAGGCGAGGACAGAGTAAAAGCTATATCGCTACTTTCTTCACGTAGCAATGGAAGCTTTGGTTCAGAATCTAGTGCAACTACATATATGCCCTAATTCATACACTTACACATCACACCATTATTGCGGCCTATAAGTATAAATGATTCCCTCGTAACCGTTAAATTACAATTTTATCCATAGCTATATTAGATTTTTGTACCCTCTTCCCTTCTTTGGATGGAAATGGATAACAAATGCACTTATTCTTATTCATATAAGCAGCACCAAAACAACAATAAGAAATAGTATACAATCAATACATGCATTTTCTTTTCAAATTAAATTAAATTTTTTTTTTGGTACTATATTGATTTTGGATTTTTTTCCCTTTCATTAACTTTATATTTTTGGTATATATTTTAGATTAAAATATGAACTTGCTAAGGAGCACAAATAAATCTAGTATTAGGGATTTTCTTTCTCTTTCTTTTATTTTTTCTCCCTTCCAATCTCATTTTTATATCTTTCCTACTATTTCACATTGATGAGAGATCCATTTTAAACTTACTCCACATTTTAGCCATCAATTTTAAGAAAATCCAATGGTTTGAATTAGTTGGTAGACCTAAATCATTGAATTTCTCTAAAATTGATGACTAAGACGTAAAGTAAGTGAATCTTCACCCTTTCACATTTGATTTTTATAACTTTATTTTCCATACATTGTATGCTTTTTCTAGTAACAGAAAAAAGAAAAAGAAAGAAATCACCATCTTATTATTCTTCAGCAACACATGATAATATTTCTTTAGAAGATGTAATTACTTTTAAAAATATAGCACTTCTAAACTTTTAAAATAATATTTTGATTGATATTTATTAACAATGATAGTTCTGAAGAAACACAAGATAAAATAAACATTTTGGGTATCATAAATGAATGGTAGTACACAAGTAAAATGTTCATATATCACATAATATGTTTTTGGGATTCTCAATTTAATCATTTAATACTAGATAAAATAAGTTTTTTGTGCATCATAAATGAATCTTAATGCACTAGTATCCATAGTAATTCGATATATAAAATACATTATATAATCCATTTTAAGGATTGAAAATTTACTCACTTATGAAATAAGTATTTTGTGTATTGTATGAGTCTTAGTATATTAGTAAAATGCTCATCCATATGTAACATAGGGCATAAAATATATTACATAATTCTGTTGTTGGGATTGACTATTTACCCATTTAGTGACTAACTTCTACACCAACCATCCCAAAATGGGTATGATATGCTTGGTCCGATGAATTTCAACAATAGATGCTTATTGGCTTGCATGCCAAAAGAAAAAGAAAGATACTTAAATATTTTTACTTCGTTAAAATCTTAATAGGATAAATCATCAGCTGATCTAATGATATAAAGTTTTACAAACAAAAAAGTTTGAAGAGTTGGATTTCAAACAATTACAATTGTTGAGAAGGTAATCACTCAACAAAAGATTAATAAAATTAGAACAATCCTCATGTAAAAACTATGACAAAAATAAATTTAGTTTTTATAGTTAATCATAAATTGTTAGCATTAACTTAAAAATTAGTTATTGGTCATATGACAATCATATACATATAAATTTTAATATTGAATATTTAAATAAGATTTATTGATATATTAAATATTCTTATTTATCATAATAGCACATTGTTCTCACGTCAATCACACTAAAGTTCGTACACGTGAGAAATCTAGCTTGTGGGTGGTAGAGTGAAGGATGAAGCATGAAACCTTTTTCAGCAGCGAAGATGAGGATAACAGACACGTGGAGCGAATATACTTATAATCGGATGCAAACCTATTTATATTCCATCCTTTATTCTTTGTTTCTGGTCCGTTCTCTTCTCATATTCTCTCTCTTCTCACTCCAAACCCTCTCAAACCCTAAACTCCATCCTCTCAATTTCCCTTCCATCTCTTTCTCTCAACTTTCTCTCCTCTTCTTTTCTCCCGAAACCCTTTCGAATCGAACAATTTACGTAATGGCTGCTTCTCCCACCAGCCAGGTCTATATTCAGGTTATCGATGACGTCATCAACAAGGTTCGTGACGAGTTCGTCAATAACCAAGTTCTCAAGGAGCTTCAAGCTGTAATTTCTCTTCCATTCCAATTCTTTTTCATTGTAATTCTGTGTTACCTTTTTTTCCTGATAGCTTATAAATTTTCAGCTACATCGATATATTGAATGATTTGATTGTTTATCAGCTGCTTGATTTAGGGCTTGGATCCGATCATATGGTTTTATTTTTTGTTCTCATATGTTTGTTTTTTTGATAATTGATTTAGATGTGGGAATCAAAGATGATCCAAGCTGGTGTCTTTATCGGTCCCATAGAAAGGTCGAGTGCGCCTAAGCCAACGCCTGGAGGTCCAATAACTCCGGTTCATGATCTCAACATGCCATATGAGGGGACTGAGGAGTATGAAACTCCCACAGCTGAGATACTTTTCCCTCCAGTGAGTTTCTAATTCTTAGCCTATGACTAAAAAGTGTATCAAGTTAGGTCTCTCTTTAATATGTTTTTATCATTTAAAAATCGTTGTATTGTTAATATCGGATTTTGAATGTACAGACACCGGTTCAGACTCCTATGCAAACCCCATTACCAGGAACTGTGGATAACTCGATTTATAACATTCCTACTGGGCCCACTGACTACACATCTCCTGGAAATGGCCCTGGAGGAAATACTGAGATGAAAGGTGGAAGACCTAGTCCGTACATGGTAAACCTCATTTTCTGGCTCCATAATAACAGATTATTGATAGTATGTTGAATAGCTGTCAAGCATAGCTGATAAAATCTGCTGCTTAAACCTATCACATGGAACTATTCTTCTTTTAGATGTCTGTATTTATCTTTTCCATACAATTATTGTACAGCAGCCTCCTTCTCCATGGATGAACCAGAGGCCCGCACTTGATGTCAATGTTGGTGAGTCTCATTTAAGTTTGGAATATAATAATGATTAACATTTAACAAGATAGATTTGTAGTAATTACTTTGTTTCGTACTTCAGCTTATGTGGAAGGGCGGGATGAGGCAGACAGAGGAACTTCTAATCAACCTCTGACACAGGTGAGGAAGTCAGTAAGGTCTTTTAGTAATTTGTCTGTTGTCAATTTTGAAGGGCTTTCACTGTAAGTTTCTTTCATGAAGGCAGATAATATTGTTCATTTTTTAATGTTGTAACACAGTTTAGTGCCGTGTCTCTTCCTTGAGCATTCACTCTGATCTTAAGAAAGGTAACATAGTATTTCCATTGCCATGACATTTAGATATTACTGATGATTTGGAAACATCCAGGACTTCTTCACATTGAACTCAGCAAAGCGAAAACGTGATGAGTTTGCTTCACAATATAATGCTGGTGGATATATACCTCAGCAAGATGGAGCAGGAGATGTTGCATCTGGAGTTTTTGAAATTGAGGTATGGTCTTCATTTTATCAAATATCAAATGGATATATTTTTTGGTTTAAATAAGCTTGTCACTTGCATATCATTTGTGAGTAGTTTTTTTAATGATGTTAATAATAATATTTTTTGTCATTATCATCACTTATGTTTTTGTTATAAATGAGCTTGTGGTGTATGAGCAGGACTGAAGAGGAACTTTAGTAAGATCCTGATTACAACCATTTCATAGCATTTAATCAACTTTGTTATCTGTTCTGCTGGATATCTTTTTCCTCCCCTTCAAGCAACACCATTTTTATATCATATATTTGAATCACAATTTCTCTGGAACAAAATAGGCGTACTTCAAGGTTCTAACACTGCATAAATGTTGTCAAAACCGAAAAAACATTGTGCTATTGTATGCTAACAGTATTCTGTCATGCCATTGGAAGTGGTGGAATGGGAGACGGGGCACAGAGGATTCAGAATCCCTGAAGTTTGTTCAAACATGGTGGTGCATAATGGCAGTTTACTACTAGTACAAATGGATAATGATTTATTAAATACATCAAGAAAAAGGTCAATGGGGCCTCACTAGTATGAAAGAAAAGTTTCCCGCAGTTTTTGTGGTGATCTGTGATTTAACATTAATTTGAGGTCAAACTGTTATTGTGAAATGTATTTCCCTGTTGAGTTGTACTTTCAGAGTTCTACAGTACGCTATAGTAATGCTCATATGCATGCATTTATTGTCGATCCTTTATTTAGTGACATGCTTGGTTGATGGAAAGTTTTGCCAGTAACTGAACTACTGGATATAAACCTTTCAGTTGTATGGAGGGAGCATCCCCATTGATGTGGGTCACTCTACTGAAGGAAAAATCTCAGGGAATTTGGAGAGGCAAGCATCTCGAATTCCTCAACTTGATGGACCAATTCCTTATGAAGATGATGTGCTTTCTACTCCAAATGTGAGCAGCGATTTACTTTTCCCTCTTTCCTGCTCTCATAGAAGCTTGTAACTTCATCCCTACATATAGACACATCTTGTACATTATTATTCACTCAATCTTATTGTTTTTATTTCCCCTTGCTGCAGGTATACAATTACGGGGGAGCGTACAATGAAGACTACAATATTGCTAATACACCAGCTCCTCCTGGTAAATGGAAAACTTGGATATGTTAATTATGTATGCTTCCCATTATGCATATATCTATTGCAAATGTTTCTGATGCATTTCCCACACTCCTCCTATTTTATTAGAAGCGCCTGTAAGTACCCCTGCTCTCATTGCTCAACTTGAGGTTGAAGAAGAAGAAGATGATGATGAGCCCCCGCTGAATGAAGATGATGATGATGATTTGGATGATTTGGAGCAAGGAGATGAACAAAATACACATCATCTTGTTTTGGCTCAGTTTGACAAGGTGATAAACCTCTTTCCTCCACTTTATGTGAATTAGATGTTGAGTGCTGTAGTAATATGATATGCTTATATAGCTAATGGTTCACAGTTCCAGAATCATTTCTTGATACTAATAGGTGTCTTGCTACAAATTTAGGTGTCACGTACCAAGAGCAGGTGGAAGTGCACATTAAAGGATGGCATCATGCACATCAATAATAAGGACATTCTCTTCAATAAGGTTTGATTGCCCTGAAGTAAAACAACAGTAATATGTTCTTATCCTTTCTGTTCAACACATCAAATTGTGATGATGATACTATGCTCTTATGCAGGCAACTGGAGAATTTGACTTTTGATTTTGTTGGGATCTGGCCTGCTGTTTAGTGGCATTGCTGTGATACAACATAACTCAGAAGTCTCATTGAAAGCTTGAGGAAGAAAAAAGTCCTTGATACTTAGGAGACCGTTATGGTGATATTAGCCTATTGTACATAAATGATGAGCAAATTTTGGCCTTTACATGGATGGATAGTGAGGGATTTCCTAAAGTTTGCCATTTGTCAAGTGGGCTATGTAGTTAACTATATTAGCTGTGTATTTGGACATTTTGGTTAATTTAAGAGTTGCACTTATGATAATTGTAGATTTGTTTTAACATTTACATTGCTGTTTCAAGCTTTTGAGAGCATCGTTTTTGCTATGGTAATGAAACGTTTTGGTTAATATTGATCTCTGAAACTCTGGCTTGAAAAAAAAAACTAAATAGAGAAACAGTTGATAAATATTTTTTTAGAATGTGGTGTTACCATGAATTAAAAAAATGTTTTATGCATGTGCAGATGTGCTTGTTCTTCATTAATAGCCTGTTATGGTAAATACCAAGTGTTACCATGAAGGATAATGTGCGCTCGTGTCGTTTTCCATTTCGGTCAATGAGCATTGCTAGGCTCAACTGCTTTGGACCATAGGGTTTGTATAAACAAGTTCGATTTTATGAAAATTGGTTCCATTTTGATTTATCAAAACACCTTATTTTCAAAGAATGTTTACTTTATATTAGTTTGAGTTGTGGTCAAG
This sequence comes from Lupinus albus, assembly GCA_009771035.1. Taxonomy (NCBI): domain Eukaryota; kingdom Viridiplantae; phylum Streptophyta; class Magnoliopsida; order Fabales; family Fabaceae; genus Lupinus; species Lupinus albus. Next base: position 1,830,011 of record CM019999.1, read on the forward strand.
GCCATTACATTCATCAAGTTTCTTTAGTGTATGGTTTGAATATGAATCGCGTTTTGGGGTAAATCCTTCGAGTCATTTTGCAAATAGGATTTTTGTCCATATATTAGGAAATATTTTTTAGTAACCGTCGAGGCAATGTTTTTCACCTAATCTCAACGGCCCTTCATAATTCTAGCTCCCTATCTAGTAGTAGTACATAATAACCTATTCTTATTGTTTCTTTTCATCAAGGAAAAATGCTAGTTATTAATTATTTATACATTTTAACTGAATAAACAACCCACTGAATTTTTGATCCTTTAACAATATTAAAGGTTTTTTATAGCTCACCACACCTACTTCGGTTAAAGTTTGGTGGTTGTTGACTTCTTGTAACAGTATAAAAGGTTTTGTATTATCTACTAGCAATGTTACATGCTTAAAAAAGTTAAAATTTCCATTAATCACAATAATGAAATTTTTTTGTTAGTATTGTTTGAGTAAATAATTTTTTCAACCCCTTAAAATATAAACACCTCTCACTTCAATACTTATTTTAGAAATTATTATTTTAGTCGTTGAAAGTATGAACACTTATGGTTAGTCTCTGAAATTATAGTACACAAGTCAAATAGGCATATGGAGTATATAAATTTTAAGGACTGATATAGTTTATGCTTTTTATGAAAATGATGAAATGAAGATGTTAGTAATGTTTGAATGGGAGGGAATTGTAATTAATACTTCAAAGATATTACCCACAAGACGTTAGTCTAGTACTGTAAGGTCCCGTTAGATTCTTGGGATGATCATAAGATCAAAGTTTCGATTCATGAGAATAATATTTGTTGGGAAGGGCAGCTACGCATCCTAAAAGAGATTAGTTCTTTACCTAACAAGGTGAAGAAACACCATTGGTAGGCCTAAAAAAACTTCACTATGTTACATAAGCTAGTTGCAATACCTCCTGTGCAAGCATCCCCGCTACTAAAAATGGAAACAATATAAACAGAATATTATAGTGTGGAGACATAATATGGGTAGGAAGAAAATCTTGAGGCTCGAGTCAATAGTTTAACTCAGAGAATTAATGGTGATGGCAATGTTTCCAGTTAGATGATGAGTCTGTAACCAGGATACTCAGAACACATAAGGGTTCTGACTCATTGTTTTAGTAGTCATGACTCAATTGTCAAGAGCCTTACTAATGATAAATATGAACATCCATTTGTCACTAAATTTATTCTCAAATTTGTAGATGTTATTAAGCTAAGTATTTTTGGTTTTGTCAATTGAAAGCAAACTGTTTAACTGTTTTGATAAGCTCAAAACCTGCTTAAGAACTGCAAAATAGATGGTTATTTAGAAGGAAATAAGTAGGTTTGAAAGGATAAGTGAGCTTTGGCGTAACCGTAATGTTATTTGCTTTGTGAGATCGTGTATATTTATATTTACGTTTCATAAACTGATAAACCCACTAGACCCCTTGTTTAGAAGTAGAAGGCCCACTCTTGTTGATATAAGGTTATGTAGCATATAAAGTTAAAAACAGAGATTTTTAATATGCAATGCTAACCCTCCAATTTTCTGGCACCTTCACCTTGCTAAATTCAAATTGTGAGTAACATATTTATGCTGAAAAGTCATAACTAAAGAGTATTTCATGGCTGAAGAAAAAAAAATGAAGAATATGTAATGGTGATACAAAATAATATTTCTTGTACAAATATACAACAAATCCTTCTGTGGGTCACACAGGGAATGAACATAGCTTATTACATATACAAATGGATAAATTTACAATTATGATAAAAGTCAGCTTTCCAGACTAGTTATTCGGTATATACAATAAAAGGTAGAACAGAAATTGAATACATATACTTAACTTGAATGCCCATCTTAGGGGGACATTCAATTTGGCTGAAGAATTCTGCCATGGTTTTCTTCCTGAGACACTGCATATAATACATTTAGAAAGATCAATCACATGAAGTTGAGGTTTTACTTACAGACAAAATAGTTGAGAAAAGAGTGCAGAAATTCAGAAACCACTAATTTGTTTCTACCAAGGATAATATTGTGCAATAATATCTTATCTATGTTAACATTAGTTTTAGACTCTCTTTTATATACTATAATACCAAATGATACTATCAGATAGATATCATGTTACTATTCAAGGAACTAAGAATAATGAATAGGTACTTTACCTTCTTGAGCATTGGTAGATACCGGGAGTTGAGATGAAGCACGAGCAGTGTTTCTGGTTGATGCTGGGTTTTGAGATGAAGAACGAGTGGTGCACAGGTATGTAGATATTGGATATTGAGATGGAGCATGAGCAGAGCTGTTGGCAGATACTGATCCCTGAGATGAAGCACGAGCGGTACTAATGTTGGTAGATTCTGGGGCCTTGGACGAAGCACGAGCAGTGTTGTTGGTAGACACTGGAACTTGAGATGAAGCATGAGTCGTGTTGTTAGTAGATAATGGAATTTGAAATGGAGCATGAGTAGTGTTGTTTGTAGACCCTGGTATTTGAGATGAAGCACGAGCAGTGTTGTTGGTTTGTAATGGTGTTTGAGATGAAGTACGAGTAGTGATTGTTGAGTCTGCATGTTTTTTGGGTTCATCAGTTCGGAGCAAAGAAGTTACAGCTTCTCTCACCTTCTCCATTATTCCAACATCGCCAGGGTTTCTCCTAGGACTCACTGCTTCAGATATAACCTGAGACAGTGCTTTCTCATCTTCTCCTGGCTCAAACTTGTTCACCAAGTAATCTTTCACCGAAACAGCCTTATCCCATAATTGCGAAGTTGGGTTGGTATTCTTACTTCCAGCCGGAGCAGACGAAGGTAAGGCTACTGGAGTCATTGGAGCTGCTGGAGTTCGTTGTCCGCTTGAAGAAACAGTGGAGTGCATCCTGACAAGAGGCTTTGGAGCAGCAATATTGGACAAAGAAGTGTTATTAGGATTTGCAGCTGTTGATGATGATGATGATGATGATGATGATGGAGTGTGATGCTCAGCAGTTTTGGAAACAGAAAGGCCTTGAATTTTGGAAGCTATAGAATGTGCTGCTTCTGATGATCCTTCAGCATTAGATGGTGTTAGTTTCTCAGCTAAGTTTTTGTTTGCACCAGGAAGGGTAGTAGCAGCGGCAGCTGCGGTTTTGGTTGCAGTTGCGGAAGGTTGAGCTGTTTTCTTGGACATGTTACGACCTATCAACTTTTCTCGATCTTGTTCCAATTCAGCTTTTTCATGGCTTGACAGAACATGTTTTTCAGATATTAGTGGACCTCCTCTTGGATGCTGCTGCCTTGCATTTTCTTTGTATCCTTCAGGGATTACTGGACTTCCTCTTGAATGTTGGTTTGCATTTTCCATGTATCCTTCATGTAGCTTCTCAGATTCATACACTAAAATACTGAATGTTAATTTCAATAGGCTTATTTTATATTTCAAATAACTTATAGTCAAAATTTACTAAAAAAATTGTTCTCCTAATCATTGGTCTGAGAGGAACAAAAAAACAAGCATACATTAGACAACAATCCTAGGATAAAAAAAGATGAAAAGATAAAATATTTGGTAAAACTAATAATAATGTATGGCATAAATTGATGCTTATTACTTGGAGCTCCAAAGTATTCAGCATTTTCTTCTACTCCATCATCTTCTAAGCCTCCCCATGAGGGACTAGTGGTGTTCCCATCATCATGTTTTTTCTTACTGAGGCTGTGGCGTAATTTCTTGGCCTTTTCCTTCACTTTGGTAAAAACTGATTTCTTCTGATTCTGGCCTTCTTCCACATCATGGTTCTTCATTCTCGTGAAGTGAGATGAGTTTGCGGAAGACGATGAAGTCAAGTAGGCCGGAGAATGGGTTGGTGACAGCTTAGACCCTTCTCCTGGTGTTCATCAAGACAGGAACTTATAATAAGAATATAACTTTGTCTATGGATTAAACATTCAAGTCATAATCATACAAAGTAAGCATTTTGTTATAAAAAGAAAATTTATTAAATGGAACAAGGGATATTCCAAACTAGCCTTGCATCTAATATATCATACCTTGTAACATTTATCATATCATAAACTTAATTCTATAGAAATATTATACCAATCCAAACAAACTTCTGTGGCTCCTCGATTTTCGGTTACACGACCACATGCATTAATAAACATAAACAGTGATAATGAGTTAATGTTGGCAAAGTATTATTACCTCGGAGGAGTTGTTCCATGGTATGGATAGTTTGAGGTGGGGCTTTTGAAGCACTGAGGGATCTTTGAGGGCGTTCTAGTTGAGCCATTTCTGTTATTGATGACAATAATATGTCTCAACTTTGAATAACTCTGCCTTTATATTTGTTGTTTGCATGGAGAATCAGAGGTACATATTTAACACAAAATAAACCGTGCTCATGAAATTGGTTCCGGGGTTGTTGCACTGCGCAGTAATCAAGAGCCAGCCGTACCCTGATTTAGAAAGTTGACCAGGCCAAGATGAGAAAAATTGTTGAAACACTTCAACCATAAAATGGATCCTGCTAAAAATATATTCTTTCATTTTTCTTAACCTGTGACATATATTAATAAACATTATAAAAAATAGTTTATTATGTGGATTGAAATATATTGCAACATCATATAAACAAATACATATTATTTTTAGATTTAATTTTGATCATAACTCAGGAACTGGTGCAATATTTTTCCGTTTTGGAAAGAGATTTTGAGGTGCAAATTAGTTGGAGTATATTGCTTATGTTTCTTTTTTTTTTGGGTAGGAAGTACATGTTTGGTTCTCTTCGTTTTCAGAAGAACTATATAATATGGTAAATGGTTTCATAGATGCTTGAATCTAACAAGTACAAATTATTTCATGTGGACTTACTATGGCACTGGGTTAGTTTCAAAGTTGGTGTAGGATTATGTGAAAATATTAAGATGATTGATTACCCATTATCTTAATATAATATGCTTCAAAGTTGGTGTAAGTGGGTTAGTTACTATTTAAATACAAATACAATTTCCAAAGTCATGAAATCACCACAAATTTGAAGTCACAGGATCCAAATTCCACTATCACAAGAAAAGTAAAGCTGAACAAAACTTGAACTCTTGAAAGGGAAAAGCTCAATAATCATACAAACTATATAAACTAGCCATTTCACCTTAAATAAACAAGGACAGCTTTCTCCACATGGCAACATTTTTGTACAGTCACGACCAACATATAAACTAGCTCACCATTTTCATAATCTTTACACCCACACAAATTTATTTCCAATCAGCAAAACCATTGATAGATAGGTGAACATAACCTCTTGATGTAGACAAAGGAAGAACCTCACACTAGGAGCATCATTTACTGTACAAACATTATTTTTCTATGCCACTTAAACAGGTTGAGAAGATTGTGCAGCAACTCTCCTTTCTGAAACAAATTATATGATTAGTTCTCAAACTACATGTAATATCTTATACACATGGATGCAGAAATATAAGAACAAGTGAAAGTACCTCCAGCAGCAACAAGTTTCTCTACACGTGTGACAATATGTTTACCATAGGTGTACTTTTTCAATGCATTCAGATGAACCTTAATTCGTGAGAGTATTAGATCACGTTGTTGGTCTTCACATGTTTCAAGCATCTTTTGTACTACATAATTTGCAAATTGGTCTTTCATCATGGCCTGTTATATAATGACAACAATATGAATTAACATTTCACACAACATATTAATGAACAAACTCATTGAACTCTTGCCATTAATTAAGTAGAGCATTCACAAATCTAGAGAAAGAGTTATTAGGAAGATTATTCATATAACTTCTTCCTCTCCTTGACCTGAAATGAAAGAGTTAGGTGAGAAAAATTCTATGCTGAAGATGTGAAAGCACATTGTTCTGTTCAAACACATGAAGGAAATATTTGCCTCAAATAAAGAATGGGAGTGGTTAACTCTTAGAAAGAAAAAGTTCAAAAAACCTGAAGAGGTTCATTTTCATCCGTGGACCCAAGCATCTCATTCACTAGTAGTAGTCGTTCAGAAGGACCTCCAAAGCTCAAACATTTCTCTACAACATTAGAGGCAAACTTTTGCTGACTCATTTGAACTATATTGCCTGCTAATTCCTTTATTATAGCCGAACGCTCATGAGGTTTCCCGTGTTCGAGTACATGCTGATAGTAAAGGGAGAAGAAACCAAGAAATCAGCTCACAAATATTACATAGCATTAGGCAGAAGAGGAGCTAGAAGCCCATATCATATGAATGAACCAACCTTCAATGACATTTTATAAGCATAAAGCACATAGTATAGGATGTTATGCTTTATGTAAGAAGTTAGCAAAAAATTATAAACCTGAACAACATAGTTGCCATACTGATCCTGAGCTAACATGCTAACAGCACCTAAAACCTCATCCATAACTTTCTGCTGTGTTGTAGGGTCTATGCAGTGTTCCAGTACTCTCTGCCATGTAGAAGGCATCGTATTATTATATGACATAATCTCAAATACATAATAAGAGTGAGTAGTAAGATAAGAAATGACTAAACCTTACCTGAATCACCCGGCAACCATATGGATGGGTTGAAAGTGTCACAACTTGATCAAAAAAAGTTGAGACAATAAACTGGATTGCATCTTCAGGGACGCATTCAATACACTTCTGAATGACATGGTTTCCATTCTGATCACGTACACAGCGGATGATATTACCTTCAAGCTCTTGAACCATCTCTATCTTCTGATCCAAATCAACAACTTCGATGGCCTAATGAAGGATATGTAATTAAAAACACGAGAAAAAACGGAAAATCGTGAATGGAAAGCCATACATGTAAACATCAACTACTGGCACCCTAAGTTTTCAATACCTTTTGGATCACTCGGCAACCATACATTTGAAGGCTGAGATTCAGAACATGGCCTACAAGCTCTTTGGCTAATTCTCTTCTCTGGGATGGAAGTCCATGCTCAAAAAACTGCAAGATATCAACTATTGCTCAGCTGAAACAAGATCCATGAAAGAGAATAATAAATTTAAAGAGTAATGATTACCTTTTGAACAACGTAATTCCCAAACACATCAGTCATCAAAGAAAGAGCATATGGCATGATTTCTTGATAAACCATGTTTTTTTCTTCTATGGTTGCTGTTTCAAGCTTTTGTTGAATAAATCGGCTTCCATATTGATCTGCACTGCCAATGATAACAAATTAATTAATTTTAAATCTTCAGGATGGCAGCATAGAACAAAACATCAAAAGACCTAGAGGTAAAAAGTATACCTGAATTCAACAACATGACCAGCAATTTCAGAGAGATCAAAACACTTGGTTTTATTGTTTTTGAACTCTCCCAGCAGAGAAGAAGCAAAGCTTTCATCCATGGTCCTAGAATCTACATGCCAAGGTCCCATTGCCCCAGCTAAATTCCTCATTCCAGAAGCAAAACGCGTATTCGGTTCATTGTGCCTAATAGGACTTCCAGATCCCGCTGGAGAAGTAGATACAGCAGAGTTTGCCATTGGACTTCCTGGGTAAGACAGCCCAACACCATATGCCAGATTGCCATAATAACCATAATGATTGGAGCTGCCTGGTTTACCACCCAGTGGAACATTGTATTGAGACTTCTGAGGTGAGGGGAGAGACCCAAGATGAGCTTTCTGAAGCTCAAGCATGTATGAATTACCTAAGTAGTTCCTGTCCACTGAGGACGGGTCATTAAGAGCACCAAGCCATCCTGCATACTCAGATGTCCTCAAGTATTGAAGATACATGGGATCAACAAAAGGAGACTGAAGACCACTGCCCACAATTTGATTTCCCATTTTACCAAGAATTCTCGGGTCCATTCCACGGCTGGCCATAGCTGATGCTGCAACAACATTTTCATAGAGGGGTGGCATATTACCGGTGCCAAGTTGGTTAGTCATCCAGGATGCCAATGCTGGATTTCCAGCATACCCACTCAAGCCATAGTTAGTAAATGGTGAATTTGTTCCATCTAAAGGCTGGTACTGAGCAGAAAAACTGCTTCCACCATTAAAATTGGAGGAAAGTGATCCTTTGAAATAGGAATTATGGGAAGGAACATCAGATTGTTGTTGCTCAACACGCCTATCCAAAAATGGGTTAGTGAGGTCTGGCCGACTCCCACTAGTCTTGCTTGAATTTTGCATGTTACCAGATTCAGACTTCTTTAAATATGAATGTTGCTCGCCATGATCCTGACCACCTTGCATACTGAAAAGATATCTTGGATGATTACCAGCATCTGATTGGACCTGTGATGGCAAATGGTTTTGACCATCTAATATATCTTCTCTTGACAGATTCATACCCGACAATGCAGCCACAAGATCGGATGGATCATTGATGCCAGATGAAACACCATTAAATAAATCTGGACTGGCAACACCTCTCTTGTCCGCAACAAGAGTTCTCCCACCACCAATTGGTGTTGGACAAGGACTAGGAGCCCTAGCAACAATTTGTGGATCAGGAGTAGTGCTTCTTGACAAAGAAGATCCTCCCAATGCAGTGGCATAGGAATATGAAGCTGACAGGCCAATGTTTTGGGCTGCAGATGATTTGATAGCATCAGTGGTTGGGGAATCACGGAGTATATGACCCAACTCTGCTTCAACAAAACTAATGACATCAGCATTTTCATCAATTGCAATACGACTGGCAGGGCGAGAAGGAAGGCCTGTGACAGAGGTGTTACACCCCATGTCATCCTGCACAATTAATGATTTAATGGTTACATATGATCGGTAGATGAAAAAGAAAAAAGGAATGAAGAAATATAAGAAAAGGATCAAAGCAAGGAAATATTAAATTCACTACATATATATCTCCATAGTGGACAGCAGCAGCAGGCAAACTAAACATTGCTACAAGATGTAAACTATGCAATACAAAGCAAAAAGAAACAAAGAACAACGGATACTGAGATATAAATTATGAAAAACAGTAAAAGCAAGACTAATGTATGCTCCACTATAAATAAGGAGGTTTAAAAATGTGCTGAAACATAAAGTTATTTGTAACTGCAGGATGTAGGGTGCAAATTCCACAAGCAGCCAAGTCAATCCATATAAGATTGCAGCTTTATCTCTGGTTTTAAAGATTTCGATGGGCCAAAAGTATCTAACAATGAATGAAACAAATTAACAAGAACAAACAGCATTCACGGACACTTTAACATATGCATCAATTAACTACACAAAACCCATTATGTTATACTGTTTCCTAGGTGAAACAGGTAACACAAAATGGCAAACTGTTGACACAATCTAAGGGGGGAAACAATTGCAGCAGAGTGAAAGAAGCAAGCTACCTGAAAATTTTCAGCAAGGCTATTTTGTTTGCTCCTAAGCCCTAGACCAGGCAAACCAATCAGTCCATCACCACTCCACTCAGCTGAGCCTCCTGTTTTTTCACTATCCACTTCATTCTCTTGTTTCCTCGTGTTAAAACCGGGCGGAGTCACAAACATCGATCTACCACCATTATTATCATCAGTTCTGTTCACTTTCCTCCTATCTCCAATTCCACCAAGAACTGAAGCTCCTCCACCTTTAAGCCTTTGAGCAAACCTCCAATCCTCTTTTGATAACAAAGGAGGTGGAAGTCTAGGATTCAAATTCACATTGGAGTAATAATATGAAAGATAAGCTGGATCAGACCTAAGCTCTTCCTCAGATAAGGAAGCAGTAACAGCATCAGCATCACTATTAAACAATCCTCCAACTGCATTCAAAGAACCTTCCACAGTTGGAGGCGCTGATCCACTCCTAAATATATTGAGTTCTCTTTCACGATCATCACTTTCTTGTCCATGTTGCTCGCGGAGCAACATCCCTATCTCCTTCTCTAATTCATCACCAAAAGAACCATCGTTATTCCCAAGCATCGGTCTTCTTCCCAATTCAGACAACATTCTTCAAAATCTAAATATTGATAATCACACTCTAATCATCTACTTCATAAATAGCTAAACTGAAACTGGTAAGTAACTACTACCCACCACTAGATATCAAACTCTAAACCCAAAAACAACCCAAAAATTCAAACTTTACTCGTCAAAAAGCGTAAACAGCCACACCCCATATTTTCAACTTCAGAAAATTCTAACTTGAAAAATTCGTGATTTCTAGGAAAAAAACTGTTCCAAAGTCATTGCCAGAGTTGAAACAAAAGCTACCAGATGAATCAAACAGAAAACAAGATTGCAAAACTCAATTAAGTTTTCTGGAGTTAAGTTTTCATGATCATTGACAAAACAATACTAAAGTGTTTGAAATTAAAGTGAGAAAGTGTGACTAAGAGAAGAGAAACGATAACTAGTGCAGTAAGATCAAAGAGGAAAGAAGAGAGCAACGATGTAAAAATCTGGCGGCTATTGATCCATACAAGAACCCTTAGGGTTTTGTTCTATTTAGAGAAGGATTAAATACACAATGAATAATGATATAGTAGCAAAACCAACCCATATTTATTATGGATATTATATCTTGTTATTAAATTTCAGAAAGTTCCATATATATTATTTTCTGTATCTCAGAAATATCCAGAATATTTCATGTATTTCCTAAACATTAGGGGTAATTGACCAAGTGAAAACCGACTAATGCCATTGTCAAAGAGGTTCACGTGTTTTTCTCTCTCTCGTGTTCCAAATTTTACTCATATTCTGTGACCAAATGACACGTATGTTTATTAGATTCGGTAGTTGAGTAAAAGCAGGTACAGTAAATTTCGCAGCTGTTACCTCTTTCCTCTTCAGTTCAGTTAGTTTTTGTTACTTTCTAGACTTTAGGTAGCTTCTCAAAACATATATTCTTTGATTTTGTTTGATTCTTTCTTTCCACTTTTGTTGTTTTGGAATAAACTATATATGTTTTATTTATTTTACTTTATATTTTTGGTGAAGTACTAATATTGGGCATGCCAGATTATATGCATCTTCTTTAGGGTTGTATATATATTTTTTACATAAAAATAGACTTCAATTTATTTGGATCTTTTTTTGCTTTTTGGGTTTTCATTTCAGGATTTGTTAATTCCAATCTTAAAATTTTGTTGAAATGCAATGTAGGCTGTTTATTTGATTACGGGGCTTGATAACTTATCGTTGATTACTTTATTATGGGTACAAGTTAATGGGCATAAATGGACGTGAAAAAATGTTACTATATTTTGGTTTGAGTACAAATAGCCTCTCAAATAAAAGATAAAAAATTGAGATTGTTAATAAATATTCTAATTATTTAATAAAATCTTATAATGTTATCTAGTTGCTTGTTTATGTCTAATATAGGCTAAATGGGATGTTGGTTGGCTTTAGAATGCATGACCAATATTAAATCAGACTTCGATCTAGAAATACATGAGTATATGAAAATGAGATTTTAACGCTCAAATTCATATTTATATAAAACATGTGAAAATAGAAAGTTATTAAGATAAAAATTTCAATTAGTAGGTTATTATGATTACATAAGAAATACATCCTCTAATTATATCAAATGAGATGAGCTTAACTTGTGTTGAAGGAATGTCTAATTGATATTATGATGAAATCATGCTTATGTCCACTCATCTAGTCATTCTAGTATATCTATGTATGAGCCTATAATTGCTCATAAATGCTCACTAAATGAGTATTTCCTTATAAATAAGATTATACACCTTCTTGGATCTTAACAAAGTTGTCATGTCTCTTATACCCTATTGTTTTTTATAACTTTTATTCTTTTCTATTTATTCCATTGTAGCTAGGTGGCATTTTCATTACCTAAACAAGACAACTTCTCTCATATTATATTATAGAATAAATTGCCCTTACAATCGAATTTACACAAACTATACTTTCATGTTTTATACCAAGAAAAAACTCATCTAATTTTTATATATACATTATATTGATTATCTATGCATGAGAAATAAATGTGATCTTTTAAATAAAGAGAATGACAAGAATAATTAAGTTAAACAAAATATGATATATTGTGGAGACAACTCCAACTGATATACAAGTCAATACACTTTCATTATTTTTTGTACGCTACAATATAGTACTAGAGTGTTTTAAACAATATCTCATTAGAATTATTGATATATTTATAACGAAGAAAAAATAATGAAAATATATTTACTTGTATATTATTTAGAGTTTTCTCCACAATATATCATATTTTGTTTAACTTAATTACAATTATCATCATTTTTATGATGCAGGGTAATCAGTATAATGTATATATAAAAAATAGAGATTTATATATATATATATATATATAAAGTAAAAATGATTTATATAATTTCATCCTATCACTATTGCTGCTGACTTAAAAATACTAACATGGCCAGCTGGAATTCTTCCACATGGGCGTTGAAGAAAGAATGCTTATTAGTGGGGTTTTTTTTAATTCATTATCGACTTTGTTCCGTGTTAAGAAGGGTTTTGATCATTAAATAAATTATGTCTATTTAATTATATGTGAAATTCTCTTTCTTTTTCCCACAATAAAAAAAAACATGAAGTCTATCATTTCATCCTTCGATTAGAACCACTGCTGATAAAAAAATTCATCATGTTTACATGTAGAGGGAGATACATTCACACGCAAGAGTGTGATATTATGGAGAAGAGATATTGTAATAAAGTAGTATTTAGTTATTTACACATGCTATGAAGGAATAATATTGTACATGAATAACTTTTAATGAAAAATTAATTAGTGGCTATGCCTTCAAAAATAAAAGTTTATTTCATCTTGAGTAACTAAATGATTAACTAATCTTTCCTAATCAGTTTACAAATTTGTGTACTACTCCTTTAAATATCAACAAGCAATAGTATCATTTGTTATGATTTGAAAGCCGGATAAAATATATAACAAATGAGTCAAAGTTGAACAATTAATAATAAGCAGGCTCCTTCATTTCTTAAACTAAAACATTAATTCATTAAGTTTCTGTGTAAATCAACTTATATGTGTAATAAATCAGTGTCAAAACTAGAAAATTATATATGGGAGGCAATAATTTAAATATTAAACAAAATCAAAATTTTCAATAAAAACTTCTTGAAACCAATATAATATAGACCCTTCTATAATAAACCCTTCACATATATTGGTTTTCATGCAAAAGTTAAATTGTCCTAAAAACTTTGTAAAGTATATAATAAATCCTTCACACATAATGCCACTTCAAGCACCATAGATGATATAAATATAAGAGAAAAAATGTATGGATCGATAGTGTATGAGTTTTATTTAGAATGCATGCATAAATATTACATTCTAAATAAAAACATTTTTCACCTTTTTTTACAATTTGGGTTTGCCATTTGGACTTATTTTAGTCACCCTTTTTCCTAACAGCCCATTCCATTATTTATTTTCACCCTAGAAGGAGATCTTGACGACATGGCCCAATTTTTTGAGAGCTCTCCTTTTATTATAGGAATAATCTATCAGATCTTTTTAATTAAGTTTGAAACATTAAGAACTTGTGATTGTGGCATATGATAAAGAGGTGGCTTGTTCATTATGTTTATTTTGAAGGAAAGAGTGGGATAGATAATGAAGATGAAAAGGGATAAGAAAATGTATGTGAAAAACCCTATATCTACCTAGAATAATTATTAGAATGATGTGTAATTTTTATTTGACTAGAAGCTTATTGATTAGGACATGAACAGGGACAATGTTTGGAGCAGAGTTTGGTGATAGAGGATGAAGGTTGAGTTTTGTGGGTCCCTAGAACAAATATATCTCACAAGCAGAATTTATATCATAGTTGATAGATTGTTGTCATTGTAGCTTTAATTATCTTATATTATGGTATTGTAATTAATCTTAGTGATTAAGCCTATATGGTAGAAGCATTGATCTACACTAATTAACAAGACAACATAAGATAATGACATATGTGCTCTCTTTTTGGTTTCATGGCTAGAAGAAAAGGTGGTTCAAATGTCCTTCTCCTTCTTTTAGTTTCTGACTTTCGACTGTTTAGTTGAGAAGTGTGCCATCACCAACCAGCCACACACAATTAAGTCTTTAATGAAAACGATCGATCGATATGACTAATGTAACTTAAGCTGAACTAATTGTTTTTATGTAGCACTTTCATATATGTCTTCGCTACTAATATTGATATATGGTTGGACCATGAGCATGCAACTATTTCTCAACAAATTTTGTGATGTTGCATACCTGTTTTGCATTTAATTGGTAAAATATAAAATTTTAAAACTATTTAGATTTAATAATTTTTTACTAGTAAAGTGTAATATAATACGTTGGACACAAATCTGTTGTCTCATATCATGTTTTATATGTTGTTTTGGACCAATGAAAAAATGTCATGTTGATTGACATTTTTTAACATTCATTACTATTGTTGTATTTGTTTCATTTTCATTGACTTTAGATATGATATGAAATAACATTCCCCTTTTTACCCTTATTTTTGTTTAATGGTAATAATGTGTAAAAACGGTTGGAATAAAAAGTGATGCGAGATAATTGTTTATACTCCATGATCAAATGCAATTTTAAAATGATATTATTTTGCCTTAGATTTTTATAGTTTTTAATGGCACGAGTCTTCACAATTTCAAAATATTTGTTATAAGCCACTCCCGTAAAGTTTTATCCACATAACTATAGCTATCTTGAAGAATTTCATCTCAACAATGTCACTTCCTTAATGTTCTCACATGTCAGGCAATTAGGAAATCATTTTATCTTTTTAAACTACATATAATTTTTAAATAAATTCGTAAAAAAATTAAAAATTAAAAATCATTACAATAACTTAAAAATATAGTAGTGATGTTGCATGTAAGTGCATTTGTGAAGATAGAGTTGTTCACGTGAAAATTTGCATGTTATGTCACTAGATGATTATTGCACTTGGGTGAAGAGTTTTCTAACAAATATTTTTAAAATTCGAGAACCCAAACCATAAAAATATTTTATGAGTTGAGAGTCATAAGGTGGTCAAGTGATAAAGATAGAAGACTTAAAGAGTGGAGTGATAAGGAGGTTAAGGGTCACTTACTACAAAAATACTAACATACTAACATTTGTCAATAAAAAAAATGTTTTAAGAACATAAAACAAAACAACCAATATTTACATGACTAAAACTTAATCAATATGCATATCAATTTATATAACTTTCTTTGAGAAAGAAAAAAAGGCACCACAATAATCTATCTTATTAATTTTGTTGTTCTTAAAATTATGGAGGTCATTATATAGTAAATCATCATTGAAAAAAATCTAAATATATAGCAGACATGAGTGCACATGGAAAAGAAGCGTGTGATTAAGGACTCTGTCACGTAATTGAGACAATGCATATGAAACTAACGTTAATTACACTCCAAAAAGGTAGGAAATTAATTGGACCATACATAGAGGTAAAAATCAATCCTCTTCTAGCATGCTTCGTTCTGAAACATGCTCACTGAGATACCTAATCAACCAAACACTAATTTGTATTTCCATATATGTATATATATAAGCTAGTTCTGCATGCAGTTTGCTATGACCAATTCTCTTATATCACTCAGACTCAGTGTCATTGTGACCATAATAAAACGCAATATTGGTGCAGAAAAAAATGAGAACCACTCTTGCTTCATCACATGTACTTTTTGTGGCTTTCCTCCTTGCAACAAGTTTTCTATGGACCTTTCCTGAAATTGCTGTGGCAACTTCAAACCATGGAAGCGTTACAAGGCACTACAACTTTGATGTACGCACTATCTTCTATCTACTTTATATTGACCTAAAGCAATTTGTAAAACTTGTGGAGCAAAAAATTAATGAAGTATTATATATGTTACCATTTTTTGTGCAGATAAGGTTGAAAAATGTTACGAGGCTGTGCCAAACAAAGAGCATGGTTACCGTGAATGGGAAGTTCCCAGGGCCTCGTGTTGTTGCTAGAGAAGGGGACAGATTAATTGTTAGGGTGGTTAACCATGTTCCAAACAATATAAGCATCCATTGGTATAAACATTTTTTATCAACTAAGAATCTTGTCTTGATTATTCTTAAACCTTAACTAAAAGTTCACACAACAAATAATGATCACATTCACACAGACACATATATGAACATGTCTAATAACTAGGATATTATATTGTTACTGCATGCAATAGATTTATTTATTGTTTGGCTAGTGTCTAAGGTATCTTATGATGTTATTAATGATAATAGATGATGGATGATAACAAAACCAGGCATGGAGTGAGACAGCTTCAAAGTGGATGGTCGGATGGACCATCTTACATAACTCAATGCCCCATTCAAACTGGCCAAAGCTATGTGTACAACTTCACCATTGTTGGGCAAAGAGGAACTCTGTTTTGGCATGCACACTTTTCATGGTTAAGAGCCACTTTGTATGGACCCCTAATACTCCTTCCTGGGCATAATGAATCTTATCCATTTGTCAAACCCTACAAGGAAGTTCCCATCCTTTTTGGTACATTTTAATACAAACACATTTTATCTTTAAAACTATGGATATTGTATTTTGATTTCTTTATATTTTATATTATAGAATGTATAAAAAGTTGTTAGCTATATAATAATTGAATATAGGTGAGTGGTGGAAGGTGGATCCAGAGGCTGTTATTGCAGAAGCCCTTCAGACAGGGGGTGGCCCAAATGTCTCTGATGCCTACACCATTAATGGACTTCCTGGGCCTCTCTACAATTGCTCCAGTAACGCTACTCAGCATGGTGAACCATTTTTTTCCTTTTAATTTTGCCTAATAATTTGACTAGGGGATTCAATTTTCAGACTCCAAAATTTAAAAACATACCAATATGGACGGGAATCACATGTTCTCATTCAACTTTCTGTACTAAACCATTAGAAAATTTCATTCAACTAAAAATAAAAATAATAAAATCAGAAATTAATATTTTAATATTATTTTATGAAGTTTGATTGGTTAGCGACATGAAAATTCCGGGAGAGATAATTTTTGTCCATATAATATAGTAGTTCCTTCAAATAAGCTAACCTCAGAAGCATCTCTTGTTCGTTACTGAAGGAATATTAGGGAAGAATTAAAGTATGGGTGAATATATTTTTGAATTAAACAAAAATAGTTGGTATAAATTTTAAATCATGTGATATTAAATTTGAATGACAAAGTGGAACATTGATATTTTCACAATAGAATTTGCATACCATTTTACCTGGAACATATTTATCTCATCAATTTTTCATATAAGTCCTAATTATCCATCATCAATCATATTATTTCTAAAACAAAAAAGTTTTGATAAATGGTTATAGAATAAGTATAATTATGAATGATTAAAGGCATGATTAAAAAAAAGTTTCTGATTATTGAGTAGCAGTAATGAATTGAATGGTTTTGATTTTCAATGCATGGTGGGTCATGGACAGAGACATTCAGGTTAAAAGTGAAACCAGGGAAAACATATCTTCTTCGTTTGATCAATGCTGCACTCAACGATGAACTCTTTTTCAGCATTGCAAACCACACCTTAGTCACTGTTGAAGCTGATGCTACATACGTTAAACCTTTCAAATCCAACGTCATTGTCATTACACCAGGGCAAACCACTAATGTTTTGTTAAACACAAAACCTCATTACCCAAACACCACTTTCTTCATGCTAGCAACCCCATATTTCACAGGTACAATAATATTTTATGTAATTATTCTACACTTTTTTTAGTTTTAATATCATGAAGTACCTATACTTTAATGGTTTAACTTCACAGGTTTGGGCACCTTTGATAATTCCACAGTGGCTGGCATTCTAGAGTACACTAACCCATTTGGTAGTATCAATGCTCCTAATTTGAAACCTACACTTCCAGCAACAAATGCTACATCATTTGTTGCAAACTTCAGTAGCAAACTTCGCAGTTTGAACAATGCAAAGTACCCTTCTAACGTGCCTCAAAATATTGGCAAGAGTTTCTTCTTCACGGTAGGAATTGGATCAAGTCCATGCCCAAAAAACCAATCATGTCAAGGACCAAATAATAGTTCAAAATTTGCAGCCTCTATGAACAATATATCTTTTGCTCTACCTTCAGTAGCACTTCTCCAACAACATTATTTGTTTAGGGAGAATAATAAAAGTGTTTATACTACAGATTTCCCAGTTGTACCTCTTGATCCATTCAACTATACAGGGACTCCACCAAATAACACTAGGGTCAGTAATGGAACAAAGACTGTGGTGATACCTTATAATACAAGTGTGCAGGTTGTGTTGCAGGACACTAGCATTTTGGGAGCTGAGAGCCATCCTTTCCACCTTCATGGGTTCAATTTCTATGTTGTGGGTCAAGGCTTTGGGAACTTTAATTCTAGTGCAGACCCTGCAAAGTTCAATCTTGTTGACCCTGTGGAGAGGAACACTGTTGGTGTACCCTCTGGTGGTTGGCTTGCAATTCGATTCCTTGCTGACAACCCAGGTGAGACTCACTTAATTCTGAATACGGATCCTCTCCTGGAGGGTCCAGTACTCGTTAGGATTATCACATGATATTTCATGTTTTTTAACTGTCCAGATTTTAAGCTATTTTTAATTAAAATATATTTTTTAACTTTGAAAACAATTTGGGTCTCACATTAGAAGATCTCAACCCCTTAATTCTATACTATTGTTAATCTTCTAATGGACTAGAATTTATTATGCCAATTAGCCTATCATAATATTGAATACTCTGTACAAGAATATTTATGATTTGAATTCTCAAAGTGGAATTAGCAGTGAAGTGTGAGCAAATCTGGGTGTATAGCCCTTATATCATTTAGTGGATTATGATGTACTTTATTAAATAACAATCTCATTTTAGAATACTAAAGTTAGTTTATATATTTTTTATTAATTTGAAGAGCATAAAATGAAGTTAATTACATTATATATGTGAGTATTAAGACTTGTGAACTTTTGGTTTATGTTTGTAGAAAGTGCACTCTATTTGACAAGTGATACATATATATGGGTGAAACAGGTGTTTGGTTGATGCATTGCCACTTTGATGTGCACCTAAGTTGGGGGTTAAGGATGGCTTGGATTGTTGAAGATGGGAAACTCCCTAATCAGAAGTTGCCTCCTCCACCACCTGATCTCCCAAAATGTTGATTATAATGACCCCTTTTTGGGATGCATGGACCACCTGCATGTTGTTCTTGCCAATTTTCCTTCATCAAGAAACTCTCTTTTGCACTTTTGCTTATCCATTTGTTAGTTAATTTAAGGATTTTCTTGTTTGCCATGTTTTGCCTTCTATATATGAGTGAAGAATAACCAACATGCACTGGATATGTTAAATCTATCTTTGAGCTTTATTGAATATTACTTGTATCATCGAATGTAACATTCAAAGGACACATTTTTATATATAATACAAATTCCTACTTTATATTATCTATATTAAAAATATTATCTATATTAATATTACTGCCATGCAAAAAGGTTGGTGTAGCTCCCAAGAATAGTTCTGTTGATGTTGGCAATCACTCATTCTTCCTTTTAGTCTTAATAATAACAGAACTGGGTATAGCACTTATTGATTATCCCATGTATTAATTCTCTGAGGCCTTGAGGGAAATACTGGTAGCTCCAAATATGCATTTCCACATCACTAGCTTCCTTCTATTTAGGCATTGCTGAAATCCCATAAGAAAGTTAATTATGTTGCCATAATTGCTAATGATTCCATAAGAAATTTAAATTGGGGTTGATGATCTTTCCTACTAGGAGAATCCTCCGCTGATGCTTGTCTCACACAATCATATATTAATGATGACAAATTCAACAAAATAAATAATAGAGCAATATGCAGCGGATAATAATTTCCCCTACTTGTGAGAATGACAGCAACTCAAAATCACAAGCACAAAGAGACACACAATTTTAACGTGGAAAAACCTTCTCAATGTGAGAAGTAAACAAACACGGACACAAGTCAATAATAGAGCTTCACTATAATCAAATTAGGTACAATAGAGTCTCAAAATGTAGCACAAAGCAATAGAGCAATAAACTTGAAAATGAGAATAATGAAGAACTAGAAATCTCAAATTCGCAGCTATTGTAAAACGCCGATTTCTCTCACCTCAGACAACTTTCACCTATCGCACCGTTCAGACTGAAGAACTAGATGTCACGAACACGCAGTCCAAATTTGAGCTCGATCGGACGGTGAACAAAGTCGTGGCGGCCGATTTAGTGCAGCTGCTATGTGTATGTCGGAAACTGTTTTTCTTAATAGGTTTGCTCTTATGGGCTTTTCTCCGAGCCAAAGCCCCAACAATTAATTAGTATTAGCCAGGTTGAATAGTTTACCTTAAGCAGAAAATTGTAGGTCTTAGGTTTTTAGGTAGTAAAAGATGCTTATCTTATTTTATTCCTAGTTATGTACTCAGACTCTCACAATTTTAATCACACCACTAAGTGATAACATTCAAATCCTATGGTTCATAGTTGTGGCTATCCCTTTAGTTCAATGTGATAGGCTTTCATACATAATGACAAATAAACACTCAACTCACTAATTTTTTCCTTGTATAGATACAGAGTTATACATGTACGCTTAATATGATTTAATTTATATATGACAGAAATGGATACCAACTTATAGAATGTACATGAGACTAAACAATCAGGTGTTACTTTTGTTTGTTATGGGAAAACGAAGAAGGAATGTGGCTTGCATTTTCAATGCAGATCTAAATATTATTATAATGGTAAGCTGAAACAGTTGAGAATAATATTAATATCATATCCCTATGCTCTTCCTGAAAGTAACCCTTTCCTTATAAACACAGAAATATAGTAGAAAAGAGATGAGGCAGGATTTAGCATATGAAAGCTTATTGAGGATCCTGAACGAAAAGAGAACCATAGTTTAATCATAGTTCTTCTTCTTTAATAATAATCTCAGACTATAATTTATAACAGGTCTAAATCACAAGATTAGAAGTGCATGTTCTAGCTTCAGGGTAAAAATTAGATTAAACTGAAAATGTTTTTGATATATACATACATATCTATTTTGGGCAATGTGTAAATCTTATAACTCACCTTAAATAAATTGTAATTACAAACAAAAATGTAATATTCAAAAAGAGAAAGAAATTGGATCCCTTCTAGATCAGATAACAAAATATGGTCCATGTTGAAATTATACCATAAAATCTGAAAAGGAGATTTGTTCAATAGACTTGTTGTGTTTTTCAAGAATGACCATGCTTGTGCCAGCAAACTAACATAGCTACACACCTTCTCATGATGTAAAATCTGGCTTTCTTTTCCTTAGCAATATTGGTGCATTTCTTACCTATAGATGGGTTCTTCTGTGAATAGCTTCTAGGAAGGTTGCATTTTGATGTAGAGGGACCCTTTGAGGACATGCTCCTAATTAGAAGAGGGGAGTTTGAAGAAGAGCCTCTTGTTGAGGAACTCCTTGAGAACAATGATTTAGTGGATGTGGATTCCTTGATGCTTGAACATGTTTCCTTCTTTGATAACTTCCACTCATCCATGAGAAACTGAAGAACTGTGATATCTTCAACTAACTACAACACAGTGTGCACCTGAGCTTGTGTATTTGTGTGAGGGAGGAATGGTAAATTTGATAGGAGAGAAAGAAGAAAGAAAATTGGTTGTAGTGGAACTGTGTAGTGTATAATATAAATACAAGGGTTCACAGAGAGATCATAAAAAAATCAGTAGTAAAATTAGAGGATATACTGTGCTAATAATTAAATATTCATATTAGATATCTTATAGTTTCCCATCATTCATATAAAAACCTTAGCTTTAATAGCTATTTAAAAGTTTCTGTGAAAGAGATTAGTACCACAACACCTATAATATTCATTGGTAAATAATTGATTTCTTAAAAAGAGTTTGAGCTAAGAAAAACTGTATTTATCCATGAAAAATAATATCTTTGTTCATACAAAAAAAGTTCAGGTGAGGATATTGAATTAAAGTATTAAACTGTTACTAGAAGACCTTCTTGTTAATCAAAGCTATGCATGATGTATATTATAAGCTAATAAAAATCTACCAATATTGACATTATTTTGTTATCTCATCATAATTCTATACAATAAAAAATTAAAATTGTGAATATGCAATTCAGCAAAGATACATTGAAAAATATGTAGTAGTACCAACATATTAGGCACTTTATTTTGGCACTTTTCACTGCAGTGTGTAACTGTCTTAGGCTTTTGGCTGCAATTTGGAAGTAGAAGATATGTGCTTTTTGTGAGGTGATTGAACTTGGCACTGATACATGAAACCCTGTCCCTTGAATAGCCTCGAGTAAGCTATGATTCTTTTGGGAGACACCCCTCTTGTACACTTCTAAAATGGCAATAACATACAAATATGAGAGATTTTTATGTGATGTATGAGATAGAAAGATAAATAAATTTCTTATTATTTATTTCTTACTTATCAACTGAGCTTCTTAATCTGTATAATTTCACCAGATTAGTGCCTAATTCACTTAAGATGCTCTGTTTGAGCAGAAAAGAACAAGGATCACTTGTCCTCAGTCATGTCCTCAAACCTGTCCCAAGCCAATCACATTTATGCAAATAAGATAAATTTATTATTTTTTATTTTCTTTTTATTTATGTGGCAATTTCTAATTGATTGAGACAGAAGTTGGGACAGCAGATCCTCATTCAATAGAAAATGAGCACATAATCAACTCAGCAATATCCATGTTCCTTGATAGTCAAAAAGTGTGTCTGTGTGAAAAGTCTTAACAATTAGCTTAATAGACTAGTGTTCATGATCATTTCTTATTCCTATCAACGTGACCGTTGTTTGTCAATTCTCAATGATGAATTTCGTTTTGGAATTCGGAACTTTTATTCCTTCATCAATTGTTTATGCAATTTAGTACAGGGATTTAGAAAAAAATATGCATCATAAGATGCAATACTCTATATATTCCTCTGCCTCTTATTTATCTATGGTTTCGGTGCTAAAGTATCTTTTTTCTCCCTTTTTATCTTTAATATAGATATAGGTTTCAAATTTTCTATTCAGTGAAAAAGGAAAATATGCATCACCGTTAAAACCTACTAGTTGATTCTGTAAATTTAGTCACACTCACAACTAGTGCTGAATATATTATAGTATTTAAATAACACCCAAATTATTGTATTGTATTCATTAACTAATTTATTGTATGTATGGATTCAGAAGCACATGGTAGCTATGTAACAAGAGCAGCACTACATCAGATTTCAAATTTTTTAATATATGAAAGTAGAGTCTGAATTTAATATCTTCAACCAATGTCATGCTAAACTTAACCCATGGTTTTTCTTCTTTAGTGTACGAAGTTGTCACTTAATATTTGTTAATCCAACAGCAAAAAAGAAATTATAATATTTAATGAAATGTTGAAAAGGAATTCAAACATTGAGAGAAACATCTATTATGAAGATTATTTGACTTGTCAAATAAGTTTCTTTTGTAAGTAGCATTATCCTTATTCCTTAGTAAACAAAATTAGTGTTGCATATAGAGGAGAATTTGAGTCAATATGAAATAAGTGTTTTGTTTTGTTTGACTAGTAAATCTGGCATGAGGGTTGAGAAAAATTGGAGTTACCTATAATATGACATGGATTATAAAGGAGTGGGGTTAAGAATAGTCAAAAGATGACATGGATGGTCAACACATGTCATATCACGTGGTGTTTATTGGATCCTTACTCCTTAGTCCAAAACATTATTTCCAATTTAATTTATGATTCTTAATTAGTCCGAAATATTTGTGATTAGGTAATTGAGGTGGGGTGAGTAACTGAGTATTAGGCACATGAGTAGATGTAATGATATTTTGCATTGAGGTGCTGATTTTTGGGTTTTGAAAATGGTTTTGCTGGCCATGTCTGATGGAAAGAATATGAGTAATGAGGAATCTCACGTGCAGACATGTGAGGTGCAGAAGGGATGGTTATTTGGTCAGGTGGGTACTGAACATTTGGCTAGAAGTAAGACTTCGAAAATAAGAATAAAAAAATATGTGAGAGAGAAAGTAAAAAGTGAGAAAGATATGAGAAACATATTGGATTTTAGTGTTGTTTGGTTGTATAGAAAAAGAAGAGAAATAAATGAGTGTTTCTTCCTTACTTTTCCCTGAACAATGATTTATCTTCCAAAATTATTTTTCAAATCATATATCGGAAAAAATTATAATATTCATTATTTTTTATTTTTTGCTTCAATATTATTGTTCTGTGATATGATTTGAGACACAGTTTGAGACAACAGATATTGATTCATATTATCCTCTCATTTTCTCCTCACTTGGGAAGAGAAATATATATGGCGGGCTCCACTCTTTTTTTCTTCTATCATTTAAACCCCTCCCTCAACCAAACGAGAGAGTGATTTCATTTCTCTTCAATTTCTCTCATCTCATTCTCTTTCTCTCATTTCTCTACTCTACCAAACACACCCTAAATATAACAATAGTCCTTTGTTATTTTTTGATTAATTAAAAATAGTGATGCATAAAATGAAATGATATTGTTTTCGGGACACCTTATTTTAGTTCCGCACCACATTCATCAAATGGCATAAATGCATGTATAACGAGTATGGCTCCTCTTTATGAGAGGACAGTGCATATATATGATTTTGACACGTGACAAAGAAAAAATTTAAATGGTTCAGATTTTTACGTTTTTTAAATTAAATTTTTTTAAAATCTACTCCCTCTTACATTCCTTGTCGTGGTGAGGAATCCATTTCATGTATAACTTCCTGTTACCATATAGCAATATATGGTATTTAATTAACTAATTTGCGTGTCCATGAGGGTTTGTCTTGCACAAAATTATGGTGCAATATGTGATTGGAACATGTATATATTATGAATGCATCTTATAAACATAAGTAGATGTGTACTACCCATGTATGTAAAGTCCGATATAAATCAGACAATCTATCAGGAACCTATTATCTGACGTAAATACTTAACCTAGATTAGACCAAACCATATTTTTTTTTGGAAACAAATCAGACTTAATTTGATGAGGGATGACACCTGAGTAGCCTAACTTCTCGACAGAAAATATTATTTGGGCTTTCATGTGATTCGCCCAGGAAAAATAGCACCAATAATCAAAGGTGAACAAAAAGTTTAATTTTGATAGTGTATGTTTTTTTTTTACAGAAACAATATATATCAACAATTAAATTCAAAAAATATATAACACAACTTGCACAAAATATAATCTCAATATGTTGTTAGTATTAACATGGTCTGTGCTTGCAGGTTGTCTAATAATTTTAAATGATAGAATGTAATCTCAATATGTTGTTAGCAAGTAATTTACACACATTTCAAATGACATAATATTTTTTCCTGTTCATCTGACTTTGTTTTTCCGCCAATTCTTTATTTTAGAATTTAAATTTTATTTTAAAGTAATTAGACTTTTAAAAAAACAGTTTTAATTGCAAATTCTCATAGCATGTGTGACAAATTCAATGTAAATTAACACAAAATTAGAAATTAAAATTTGACCTAGATCATATAACTATAAATGATAATAATATGCAAGACAACAAATCTGATTGAGTTGGGCTTTTATCTTCTTCGATCTCCAACCTTTTCCATTTAAAAAAGTGAATTCATCTCTACTGCTGTTGGGTTTTGTGTTTCTCCAATCGGACATCCCTCTTTCTCTCACACCACTTCTCTTCCTCACATGAATACATATATGTGCATGGAAATTTTCATAAAATCCATATATATATATATATATATAAGGGTGAAAACATGCTAGACCGCCTATCAGGGGCCTAGTATCTAGCCTGTAACAGGTTAGGTCAGGTATTTTTGGTAAACAGATCAGACTTAGGCTTCTCCAATAGCCTATTTAATCTAAACAGGTCAGGCCCAGACCTTTTAAAAGGTCTATTAAGCCTAACATGCCGACCTATGTAATAATATTATATATTTATAATTTTGTTTTATAATATGTAAATTTTTTTATGTAAATCCACTAGGACTTAGAGATTAAGTTATTTAATTGTTGAGACTTGAACTTAAGTACATAACCTAACTCATGTTAAATATTAGAACAATATCATATTTTAGTATGATATTAAAATACATTGTTTTGTATATTCTAACATCAAAGACACCACAAATCCTTCGAATACATTATGTAATATTGGAAGATGATGAAAATAATTGTGATAACAATGTAAAAAAATTCATAATTATAATAAAATTTTATAGTTTATACATTATTTTTTAATTTTTTTAACCTTTGCATGCCTTTAAACATGCTTCTATGTGCTATATAGACTCAACATATTTAAGGTAAAACTCTTACTTTATTAACAAAGGAATAAGTAACACAAATTCAGCTCAGAGTGATATCATTGCATGCATCTTACTTTCTAACAAGTATTACTCACATAAAATCGAAATAGATTTTGTGGAGTAAAGGATATTTGGGCGGGTACCGTGTTTGGCAAGACAAAATTACAATCGAAGCCAACGTGTGCATTTAGTTCACCTCAAAGGTGTGTTCGATGCCGTATATTCCCAACCAAACACAGCAATATATGATCGCGTTTACTGCTACTAACGTCTCATGTGTTTTTTTTCCATTCATCTCAACACAACAACAAAACTAACTTTGTTATTCTTTATCAGACCATATAACTACGTTGTTTCCATAGTTACTGGATCTGTTCATTCCACTCACTGTTTTTTCCCCACTTCTATTTGAATAAAATTTTAATTTTAAACAAGATTAATAGTTGGAACTGTAGCATAAGCTTTGTGTGTTTTTCCGAAGGATGATTTTTTCAAGGATTGGTCGCTCCTTCTCGCGTTCTTCTCGCGCCAGAGTAAGCTTTCTCTTCAATTCAATTACTTCGTTGCAAAACAAATATTAACAAAAAAATAACCTAACTTTGGATTTGGGTCATAGAATTTGTTGCAGGGTGACGGTGTCTCCTATTCCTACGGAGGAGAAGGGGGATTAGGGTTTTTGAGGGGTTATATTGCTCCTGCAAGCAATGGCTTCAATTCCAATTTGTCTGATTTTAAGTCCATTGGACCAAACCCTAGGCTTCTCCGATTGTTTTCCAGTGAAGCCCCTGAGAAAAAGAGTAAGTTACGGTTTGTTTGCATATTGAAATTGAAGCTTCTTCTGTTGATCTTAGTGACTGAACTGAATTGTGCTCTGGCTCCAGTTAGTGTTCTGATTAGTATTCCTTTGTTTTTGGCAGATTATGAGAACTTCTACCCCAAGGAAAAGAAGGAAGTTCCAAAGGGAGATGGTTCAAAACAGGAATCTAAAGGTAAAAGAAAAAAAATCTACCACCTTCAAATTCATTTACAGCTGTGGTGTAGATGCGATATTTTGGGGTTTTGAAACATATATTCTAATACCAACACCAAACTCTCTTTCCCTTGAACTTGTTGGACTACAATGATTAAATTGTGCATCTGTGTTTGTGGGAATTAATCATGCATGTCCTTTCCAGATTACATTAAAATAAAAGGGGTGCCGCTAACAAATTTAACACTTGAACTCTCCTTTTTATTTCAGATGACTCGAACACAAGGACAAATGATCATGAAAATTTGAAAGATTTTTTCATGAAGCAATTTCAGAACATATTACCTTTATTGATGTTGGGGGTATTCCTTACCTTTTCACTTGATCCTCACGAACAACAGCAGGTAGCCGTAGCTTCAAGCATCTTACCGCAACCTATTGAGGTTTTAGTTTGTTCATGTAGGTGAATTTGATTTGAGTTTAGAACTTGAAGTAATTCAATATATGTTTTCTACATGATATGTGCTATGGTTTCAAATGTGTAGGATCCCCTTATTTATTTGGAAGCTCTGATAATGCGTAGAAGTTTATTCTTTGGCTAGAGTTATTGTTTGACTGAGAGTTCATGACTGAAAATGTGTGTATATCTGCTAGATGAGCTATTTGCTGCCTGCTCTTTACTACTCACATCGAATCTCCAATGAACAAGATTGCTATTGAGATATATTCCAAGACATTTATAAAATTTATACCCTCTGATTCCTAGCTGCAAGGCTTAAAGTAGCTCGTTCTTTGAACAATGTTTAACATTTTACTTGATCTTATTTGTTTTGGGGTGTCTTTGCATTATAATATGGATCTGAGTCCAACCATCTGCCTTTTGACAATGGGATCATTTGTGTCTAATTATCGTAGTTTCTTTTATTTCATTCTTATCATTTTGCTGACATGGACCAGAATCTGTTTCTTTGCAGATCAGCTTTCAGGAGTTTAAAAATAAGCTTTTGGAACCAGGCATAGTTGACCATATTGTTGTTTCAAATAAGTCAATTGCCAAAGTATATGTAAGGAGCTCTCCCCATAACCTAGCAGACAGTGAAGTTGTCCAAGGGACTCTCCCTGGACAAAGAACCGGTGGCCAATATATGTACTATTTCAATATTGGAAGTGTTGAGTCTTTTGAGGAGAAGCTAGAGGAAGCGCAAGAAGCGCTAGGCATTGACCCTCATGATCATGTTCCTGTTACATATTCTTCTGATATTGTTTGGTTCCAGGAATTATTAAGATTTGCACCTACACTGCTACTTTTGGGAACTCTTCTCTATATGGGAAGGAAAATGCAAGGTGGGCTTGGTATTGGTGGTCCTGGTGGCGGTAAGGGTGGCCGTGGCATATTCAACATGGGAAAAGCCCCTGTTACCAAAGTAGACAAAAATGCCAAAAACAAGGTTGATAGCTTTCTTTTTCTTCTATAAATAAGATGGTAGTTGCTTTTGTGTTCAATTTTTAACAGTATATTCCCCAGTTGCCTTAGTTATTGTTCATTTTAATAGTTTTTTAGAGGAGGGAGTGGGAGTAGTGGTGCGTAACTTGGCTATAAGTTCATTTAAGATTAAAAGATGATACTTTTCTTATAAATTCATGTTTTTTAGGTTTTTTTCAAAGATGTTGCTGGTTGTGATGAGGCAAAGCAAGAAATTATGGAGTTCGTCCACTTCCTTAAGAGCCCAAAGAAATATGAAGAACTCGGTGCAAAAATTCCAAAAGGTGCTCTTTTGGTGGGTCCTCCTGGCACAGGAAAAACCCTTTTAGCAAAAGCAACTGCAGGGGAATCTGGTGTGCCATTTTTTTCTATATCTGGTTCTGATTTCATGGAAATGGTTGTTGGTGTTGGACCGTCTAGGGTGAGAAACTTGTTTCAGGAAGCAAGGCAGTGTGCTCCCAGTATAATATTTATTGATGAGATTGATGCAATTGGTCGAGCAAGGGGACGTGGAGGTCTTTCTGGTGGAAATGATGAGCGTGAAAGTACATTGAATCAGCTGTTGGTGGAGATGGATGGTTTTGGAACTACTGCTGGAGTTGTTGTACTTGCAGGAACAAATAGACCCGATATCTTAGATAAAGCTCTACTTAGGCCTGGGCGATTTGACCGCCAGGTAACCATTGATGAGCCTGATATTAAAGGCCGTGACCAGATATTTCAGATCTACTTGAAAAAGATCAAACTTGACCATGAACCTTCATATTTTTCACAAAGGCTTGCGGCTCTTACCCCGGGATTTGCTGGTGCAGACATTGCTAATGTTTGTAATGAAGCTGCTCTGATTGCTGCAAGATGTGAGCAAAAACAAGTCACAATGGAACATTTTGAGGCAGCTATTGATAGGATCATTGGTGGTCTAGAGAAGAGGAACAGGGTAAGTCCTTATGCTTTTACTTCTTATTTTACCATTAGCAAGGTCTGAGAAGGTCTCGGGAGGGGCTTGGTGTAGTTCATAAATGCCCGACATATCTTAGGAATAGTTCTAATTCCTTCTTCATTTTTCTCATATTATTTCCCGTCATAATCATGGAAATGAAATGTAGTTTTAGCATAAATAAGATACTGTCTAATTGTTTTTACAAATTAATGATTGAGAATGGAAATGAAATGTAGTTTTAGCATAAATAAGATACTGTCTAATTGTTTTTACAAATTAATGATTGCGAATGATAATGTCTACCTTTGCTCATAACTTGTAAGTTACAATGGGATATGTATAGGAAGATGAGGAAAGGGGAAGTTTGTGAGAATTCGTTTAAGTAAAATTATTTTTGTTATGAATGTAGTTATACAATTTCATATAAAATGTTATATCCCTTTTCAGTTTGTCATAGAACAGTAAAACTAAGTCTCAGTCCCACTAGGTAAGGTGGACTACATGAATAGAATGACACCATAATGCTCAATCATAAATCATGTTTATTGACATAACATTGATCACTAAATCTTTCCTAACCATTTTGCCTATGGTTTTTGGCCTCCCTCTATCTCTAGAAATTGGACTAATCTCTTGATATACTCTCCTTATTGGGGCTTCTTGTGATCTCCTCCGCACATGTCCAAATCACCTGAGGTACTATCTTTTCTACTAGGAGGTACTCCAACTTTCTGTTGAATGCATACACTCTTAATTTTAACTGTCCAGTGCGTACCCTCATTCAATACAACAATCTCATTTCTACTACATTGAATACCTTCTATTATTGACATTTTATTGCCCAATACTTAGTCCCATATTATATTGTGGGTTTTATAGTTATGCGGTAAAATTTTCCCTTAAGTTTGAGTGTCACCTTTCTATCACATAAGACGCCCGAAGCACTCAGTCATTTCATCAACCCGCTTGATCTTATGGCTTACATCTTCCTCAATTTCCCCATCATATGTATGATTGGCCCAAGGTACTTAAATCTTGTATCTGGTGGTATGATATGATCTCCATACCCTTGGTAAGCCTATCGACGTTTTTTATCCCTTCCTTGTTAGCCAAATATATGTATTACCTATCATACATTCTAACTTTTCTGTAGTATTTTTCTTAGTTGATCCGCTCACCACTTTTTCTTAGTGTTTTCTCAATAATTTTGATCTGCTCACCACTTTCTTGGTGTTTTTCTTAGCTGCCTTGTATTTTTCTCAACTTTCATTATTTTTGCATGCTCACCACTTTCTTGGTGTTTTTCTTAGTTGCCTTGTATTTTTCTCAACTTTCATTGTTTTTGCACAAGGACTATACTTTATAACATTTATTTTTTACTTTAACTATGTCTTGGATGTTTTGTCCCACCACCATGATTCTTTACTCTTTGTATAAAGTTTATAGATTCACAATATGTCTCCTTTGCTATCTTCCTAATTTCTTTAGCAATCTGATAGAACTTTCAGACAAAAATGATAAGGCCTAGTGTTTCGGTAATATATATAGCTAAGTTATTGTTCGATCATTTAGGTGCTATTATTCTTAGTGTGGTAAATCTTTTCTTATCTCCTGAATAATAGATTTCATGGAGGGACGAAGTTGGTCTTATTGGGAAAGGTTATTGTATGATAAAGCTTCCATCTACCAAATTCTTGACAGTTAAAATTCAAATTCTTAGGCTATTGTTGGGAAGTTAAAACTCCAATTCTTGATGTTGAAAATTACATGCTACAATGAATTGGACATTTTAAACTAATTTGGAACTCTTACTCTTCTTTTTTCACCTGGTTAGTTAGAGTTTCTCTTATACCTTTGTTTCTCAATCAGGTAATAAGCAAGCTTGAAAGGCGTACTGTTGCTTATCATGAATCAGGCCATGCTGTTACAGGCTGGTTCTTGGAACATGCTGAACCATTACTGAAAGTAACCATAGTTCCTCGTGGCACAGCAGCTCTTGGATTTGCCCAGTATGTTCCAAATGAGAACCTTCTCATGACAAAGGAGCAGCTTTTTGATATGACTTGCATGACTCTGGGCGGTCGGGCTGCTGAGCAGGTAATTTCAGCATCTTGTTCAGTGTGTATGTTTTCTCTTTAATTCTTTGCCATGCGACTTGTTGGAAGTTCCAAATCTCCTGCCTCACTTCCTGGTACACAGTTTATGTACATATTGGGCTAAAATTACACTTAATTTTAATTGGCTATGGAATCTATTATGACTAACGCTGATCTTTCTATTAAAATAATTAATTATTAATTGTATTATAGATTTTTCAGTTGCAAATTGTTTCACAATCCCATTCTTCAAAACCATGAGAATGATGGTTTCATTGCCTTCTTATTCCAGGTTCTCATTGGGAGAATATCAACCGGAGCTCAAAATGACTTGGAAAAGGTGACCAAGATGACGTATGCGCAAGTAGCAGTCTATGGTTTTAGTGACAAAGTTGGCCTTCTCTCTTTCCCACAACGAGAGGACTCATTTGAGATGTCAAAACCATACAGCAGTAAGACTGCTGCAATCATTGATAATGAAGTGCGCGAATGGGTAGGCAAAGCATATGAACGAACAATACAGCTTATGGAGGAACACAAGGAACAAGTGGCTACAATTGCAGAGTTGCTTCTTGAAAAAGAGGTACTTCACCAAGAGGACTTGGTTCGAGTTTTGGGTGAGCGGCCATTCAAGTCTGCCGAACCCACCAATTATGATAGATTTATTCAAGGTTTTCAGGAGGACGAGGAGAAGATAATAGAAAAACCTGTCAATGAGCCTGAGGAGAGTGGTGGATCTTCATCCTTAGATCCCTTGGTTGTTCCCACATAATTGACCAAGTTTATGTTTGTTATTGTACATGAATTTGTTGTTTTTTGCATTCCCCGATATAGAGAAAGCTTGTATCTCATAACTGCTAAATAAAAGATATTTTTGTTTTTTGTTTTTTTTTTGTTATGTTAATAACTAGACAATCCAGTGGTCATACATTCAACTATTGTTGACCTGTTTATATTGAAATTTTCCTACACAACTCTCACGGGACAATACTTGTTAACTCCTGATAACTCGAACTATAAGTATTACAGAACTTGAAGTGGAATGTATAGGCAAAATAATTTCTCTTTCCCACAGAGAAGTTCTCTTATGTCAAAAGAGAGTCATCTAAAGTTTCTATTTACACAAACTAGGAGTTATAAGTGTTGAGTACCCAAAAAGTAGTTACAAGGCTGAACCAATTGGGAGGCGAGGCGATTTGTGTCCACGCCGCCATGGTCTGCGGCTGTGGCCACTGCCACACTGGGCTATCGATTTGTGTCCACGCCGTCATGGTCTGCGGCTGTGGCCACTGCCACACTGGGCTATCTTAATAGTCATGCTCACTCCTATGTGTGTTGTTAACTTCCCGGTAACAATAGGTTAAAAGGATTGGGAGAAATGCTAGTAACGTGCCAATAAAGCTTATTAGTAAATGTGAAGTTCATTAAATAGTTTGATTTTTAATGTGGATATAGATGAGACTTTGTTGAGACTTGAGAGAGTGATTTTCATATTTCCAAAATGATTATTCTTAAAGACAATGTTGGAGTAGAAAGTTTCCTAACACAGTTCCTTTTATGGTGTGAATAACTAAATAATATGTTTATATAAAATGCATATGAAACTTAAAATTCAACCATCATATTAAAAAGAGTGTTGAAAAGAATATATTCATGACATCGGAGTAACATATTTTTCATCTATCTTATATAAAGTCTGAACAAAAACAAGGTTGTTTATATTGTCATCATTCATGCGTTGATACAACCTTGTTTCCCAATTATTATTACTGTTATCAATTGATATTCCATTCACCGATAAGATTAGGAGTTAGAACTGCAGCGCGAGCTTCCTGTGTTTCTCCGAAGGATGATTTTTTTAAAGATTGGGCGCTCCCTGTCACGTTCTTCTCGTGCCAGAGTAATATTTTGTTTCCCTTCAATTCAATTCATTCGTTGCTAAACAAACGTTAACAAAAAGAACCTAACTTTGGATTTGGGTGATAGAATTTGTTGCACGGTGATGGGAGAATTGGAATCCTCGTGGGAGCGCCACGTATGAATGCAGAAGCAGCAGAAAAGGGATTAGGGTTTTTCAGAGGTTACGTAGTTCCTGCTAGAACTGGAGGCAATGTCTTCATTTCCAATTTTTCTGATTTTAAGTCAGTTGCAGCAAAGTCTAGGCTTTATCGCCTGTTTTGCAGCGAAGCCCCTAAGAAAAAGAGTGAGTTAGGGTTTTATTGGCATATTGCAATTTAAACTGTTTCTGTTGATGTTAAGTACTTCAAAACTGTGATACTGCTTTAGTTAGCGTTCTGATTAATATTCCTCTGTTTTTGGCAGATTATGAGAACTTTTACCCCAAGGGAAAGAAGGAAGATCCCAAAGGAAACAATAAAAAAAATGAGTCTAAAGGTAAAGTAAGAAATCACTTGTGCATCTTGTTTTCTTGCGAACTAGGAAGCTAGGATCGAAAATTGCTCGAAAATGTTGTTTTTGTAGACCGGCACAGTGTTTACAACTTTTCCAATTTGTGGGTCTAACTTGTGTTGGATTAGTGGAACTAATCTATTACCTTCAAAATTCATTTACAGCTACCTAGCTGTGGTGTAGATGATATATTTTGGGGTTTGAAACATGTGTTCCAATACTGAAGATGTGCTTTCTCTCTCCCTTGATTCTTGTTGGACTGTAATGATTACATTTTGGGCTTTGTGTGTCTGTGGGAGTTAATCATGTATATGCTTTCTAGTTTATCTAGCAATAAAAGTGCTACTGCCACTAACAACTTTTAACAGTTGAATTCTGCATTTATTTCAGATAACTCGAACACAGACACAGATGATCACGGTCTTCACCAAATAGTTTTCGAGATCAAATTTAAAGATATGTTATCTTTATTGCTGATTGGGCTGTTTATTGCCATATCACTAATTCCTCGTGAGCAGCCACAGGTAGCTATAGCTTCTAACTTATTACCACAACCTATCATGGTTTTAACTTGCTTGTATAGGTAAAGTTGGGTTGAGTTGAGTATTTGAGATAACGAGTATATACGTTCTATATGATGACTGTAATGGTGTTGAATTCACAATGATTGCTCAATTCTTACCAACAGAATCATCATCACACCAGCTCAAACTATGATTGCTCTGTTGTTGGTTTTCTTTTTAAAAACAATTTTGTTACTACAACTAAAATCAATATAAGATTGACCACAATTAATCATGACATTTAGAGAAGCAAAATATAAAGATAGAATGAAAGGAATTTGCAATAATAGGTAAATTAAAAACAACAAATTTCCTCAATTTTACAAAGAGCACAATACCCAATGTAAACATGTATTGGAGTAAAGCAATAAGAAGGAATTGGAAAGAAAAAATGTATTGTGTTAAGCTATGAGTGGATTTAAGGAGATAAGTTATCTCATGGTATGAGGAGAATCATTTGATCATTTCAATATGCCCATATGAAAAACAATGTTGCACTATTTTTGTTCACTTGTATGGAGCAATAAGTGTTAATGTTTGTGTGGCATTGCATTAACCTTGTTATCATTGGGGGCAAACATTGAACATATATATGCACTATAAGAAAATAATTGGAACTTTATGGAGGGAAGTTTCCCAACTGTACAATACATAGATCCACCCTTGGCTGTATTATACTTTCCTACTATGTGTATATCCCTTTGTGTTTGCAAGTCTTAAACTAGCTTGGTTTTTGAACAGTGCTTGACATTTTACTCCATCTTACTCATGATAATTAGGATCTGAGTCCAACCACATACCTTTTGGAAATGATACCACGATACCATTTGTGTCTAACTTTCAGTTTGTTTTATTCCCTTATTATCATCATCATGCTGACATGGATCAGAATTTGATTCTTTGCAGATCAGCTTTCAGGAATTTAAAAATAAACTTTTGGAACCAGGCCTAGTAGACCATATTGTTGTTCTAAATAAGTCAATTGCCAAAGTATATATAAGGAGCTCTCCCCGTGACCAAGCAGACAGTGAAGTTGTCCAAGGGACCTCCCCTGGACAAAGAACTGGAGGCCACTATATGTACTCTATCAATATTGGAAGTATTGAGTCTTTTGAGGAAAAGTTAGAGGAAGCGCAAGAAGCACTAGGCATTGACCCTCATGATCATATTCCTGTTTCATATGCTTCTGAAACGGACTGGTTCAAGGAATTTTTGAGATTCTCTCTACCACTATTGTTTTTGGGATCAGTACTGTATACAGGAAGGAAAGCGCAAGGTGGATTTGGCATTGGTGGTCCTGGTGGTGGTAAGGGTCCTGGTGGAATATTCAACTTAGGAAAAGCCAAGGTTACTAAAGTAGACAAAAATTCTGCAAACAAGGTTGTTATCTTTCTTTTTCTTCTATGAACAAGATGATCATTGCCTTTTGTATTCATTTTTAGCATCATGTTCTCAAGTCATATCCGTTTTTGTTCATTTTAATTATTTTATGAGAGGTTGTGTTGGTGCATAATTTGCAATAAGTTCATTCAAGAGACAATTTTTTTCTCATAATTTCATATTTGTTAAGGTCTTTTTCAAAGATGTTGCTGGTTGTGATGAGGCAAAGGCAGAAATTATGGAGTTTGTCCACTTCCTCAAAAACCCAAAGAAATATGAAGAACTCGGTGCAAAAATTCCTAAAGGTGCTCTTCTGGTGGGTCCTCCAGGCACCGGAAAAACCCTTTTAGCTAAAGCAACTGCTGGGGAATCTGGTGTGCCATTTCTTTCAATTTCTGGTTCTGATTTTGTGGAAATGTTCGTTGGTGTTGGACCATCTCGGGTGAGAAGCTTGTTTCAGGAAGCAAGGCAGTGTGCTCCCAGTATAATACTTATTGATGAGATTGATGCAATTGGTCGGGCGAGAGGGCGTGGAGGTTCCTCTGGTGCAAATGATGAGCGTGAAAGTACTTTAAATCAATTGTTGGTGGAGATGGATGGTTTTGGAACCACTGCTGGGGTTGTTGTTCTTGCAGGAACAAATAGACCTGATATCTTAGACAAGGCTCTACTTAGGCCTGGGCGATTTGACCGCCAAATATCCATTGATAAACCTGATATTAAAGGCCGTGACCAGATATTTCAGATCTACTTGAAGAAGATCAAACTTGACCATGAGCCTTCGTATTTTTCACAAAGGCTTGCAGCGCTTACGCCAGGATTTGCTGGTGCAGACATTGCTAACGTTTGTAATGAAGCTGCTCTGATAGCTGCAAGATGTGAGGAAACACAAGTCACTATGAAACATTTTGATGCAGCTATTGATAGGGTCATTGGTGGTTTGGAGAAGAAGAACTTGGTATGTCTTTTAAGCTTTTACTTTTTACATTAATAAAGGTTTGGGGAAGGGGGGCTGGGTTGTGGCGGGGTGTAGCTCATAAAATTTCTGTATGCCATGGGGACAGCCATAGCCTTCTTCGTTTTTCTCGTATTTTTGTCACATCTTCGTCATGGAAGCGAAATGAAGTTTTAGCAGAAATAATATATAATATAATTGTACTAATAAATGAATGACACAATATTGGTAATATTCAACTAGAGAATGGAACTGCTTGCCTTTTGCTCATAGTTCATACTTTACGGACTGTATATATAGGAAGACGAGCAAAGTGGTAAAAGTTTGTGGCCTTCAGTTATATAAAATTATTTTCTTATTCCTATGTAATTATTCAAGTCCTTATATTATATTATATCTTTTATTAATTTATGTAAGCAACATGTAAATAAAATATCATTTTTACTGCCTTTGAGAAAATATGGCCAGGTTTTCTCATGGCCTATTGTTTATTGGTGGATTCCAACTTGGTTTATAGGGTGTGGTTTTGATTTTCTCATGTCCTGAAATAATATATTTGATAGAAATTTATCCAGCCAAAGTTGGTCTTAATGGGATATATTGTTGTGAGATGAAGCTTCAATCTATCTGTCTTTCATTTTCATGTTTGATAGAATCGTGCATTATATTTTGGATGTCATAGAACTGTGCATTATATTTAGGTTGTTGTTGGGGGTAAGACTTCAATTCATAATGTTGAGAATTATATGCTGCAATGAATTGTAAATGTTAAATTAATTTGGAACTCCCTATACTTTTACCATTTACTAATTAGAGTTACTCTAATACTATTTTTCTTGCCTAGGTAATAAGCAAGCTTGAGAGGCGTACTGTTGCTTACCATGAATCGGGCCATGCCGTTGCAGGCTGGTTCTTGGAACATGCTGAACCATTATTGAAAGTAACTATAGTTCCTCGTGGCACAGCAGCACTTGGATTTGCTCAATATGTTCCAAATGAGAACCTTCTCATGACAAAGGAGCAGCTTTTTGATATGACTTGCATGACTCTTGGCGGTCGAGCTGCTGAGCAAGTAGTTTCACTTTCATCATATCATTTGATGTTTACTTATCTATTTTATCCCTCACTTGTTTTTCCCTTAAATTCTTTTGCTGCATGACTAATGCTGATATTTCTAGTGAAAGAAGTTAACTAGTTTCAGTGTATTATAGATTTTTCAGTTGCAA
The DNA here is from genome assembly GCA_009771035.1 of Lupinus albus. Taxonomy (NCBI): domain Eukaryota; kingdom Viridiplantae; phylum Streptophyta; class Magnoliopsida; order Fabales; family Fabaceae; genus Lupinus; species Lupinus albus. The sequence goes on from CM019999.1 coordinate 1,868,451, forward strand.
AATCTTAAGCAACCCAATTCTTCAAAGGCATGAGAATGATGGTTTCCTTGCCTTCTTATCCCAGGTTCTCATTGGGAGAATATCAACCGGAGCTCAAAATGACTTGGAAAAGGTGACCAAGATGACATATGCGCAAGTAGCAGTCTATGGTTTTAGTGACAAAGTTGGCCTTCTCTCTTTCCCTCAACGAGAGGACTCTTTTGAGATGTCGAAACCGTACAGCAGTAAGACTGCTGCAATCATTGATAATGAAGTGCGCGAATTGGTAAGCAAAGCATACGAGCATACTCTACAACTTATCGAGGAACACAAGGAACAAGTGTCCCAAATTGCAGAGTTGCTGCTTGAAAAAGAAGTGCTTCACCATGATGACTTGGTTCAAGTTTTAGGCGAGCGGCCATTCAAGTCTACCGAGGCCACAAATTACGATAGATTTAAGGAAGGTTTTCAAAAAGAAATGCTCTCTGATGCTTCATCATTAGAACCTGAGGTTGTGCCCACGTAATTGGACAAGTTTAGGTTTTCTATTCTACATAAATTTGTTGTTTTTTGATTCCTTAATAGAGCAATTATGCATGGGTTCTCTTCCATGAAATGGACAAACCTTGTATCTCATTACTGTAAAATTATAGATAATTTGTTTTTTATTTTTCTTATGTTATAAACTGGCCAGTCCAATAATTATTTATTCAAAACTTGGTATATAAATATCTGAATTTTCTGAATTTGTTATATGTGGATATGTTAATCTGTTTATATTGAAATTTCCATATACAGCACTGCCATTGGACAATAATGCATGTACTTTTTCCCTCGTATTTTAGCCATCAACTCTTGCCAAAGTATTTCCTGAGTAATGCTTGCCTGTGCCGTGTTACAAGTGTTTGTTGAAGCATTTGACAAGTGTTAAAGACGAAATGAAAAATAAATTTTTTAGTGTTTGTTTTTGAGTCAGTTTTTGGATGAAATGGAAAGACTTGAAAATCATAAATTATACTTATGAAATAAATTTCAAACCTTCGTTTCCCCTTTTCCTCCTCTAAAAACCAATGTTAAAAAGATTCTGAATTATTAAGGAAACAGATGATTGTAGTGTTAATTTGTTTTTCTGTTGCAGGCTGGTAAACTTCCTATAACCTAATTATTCTCACATGTATATAACTAATATAAGTATATCTAGGTGTGGAGTTGGGTAGTTTATCTGACAATTATATCATAGTGATTAGATAATATTCTATGTTGAACTGATTATATATAACATCATACAACAAATTTTGTGAGTTGAACTACTGCTATGAGTTATATGGTTTTGGTAGTTTTAATGAGAAAGTGGGTTTACACTATTTAATAAATCAAAGAATAATGAATTTACTTTTCTTGTTTCTGTTATTTATGGTATCCAAAACGGAATTATCATTACTTGCGTGTCCATACTTCGTTCTGCCGACTCGCATTCTTATTTTATTATATTAAGTATTCAAATTTTATATATTTTATTTTATATCATTAGAATATTTTTGTATTAAGAGTACTTTATATTAAAAAAATGTATTTATTATAATGTTCAATTTAAGGTAAGATAGGTGGTTAATGTGCTAATGGTAGTTACCTAAGATTATATGATTTTTTTTTGTAGAAATTAAAAAAATGTAAGGGCAAAATAGGAAATTAAAGTAATAGTTATTTTATGTTTTGACTTTATATAGTATAAATATAGATATAGATGCAAGGCGGAAAAAAATATTATGTTTGCACTCGAAAAAGTCAAACAAAACCAGGTTTAATTTTTTTTACCCTAACTTCAAATTACCATTTTAATCAAACTCATACAAACCAAGATGCATAAATGGGAATAGCTAAATATCTTAACATGTTAACGAAAATAAAAATATAACAAATTAACAAAAGAACCCTAGTTTCTTCGTGGTAGTGAATACTGAATAGTGCAGGAGAATCAATATTGTTCCAACTTTCAAAGAGAGGTTAAAGTTTTCAACTTGGAGAATAATTATGGCAAGGCGAGAGATTTCAAGCACATTGAAGAACTTGAAGGTAAGAATGACAAGGAAACAGACGCAATTTTTCTGAGATTTATTTTGCAAATTTTTATTTGATTTCAACATTAGGATTTTACTTTTTTTTACAGTTCATGCAAAGAGCAGCACTGAGAGAAGATAAAACCAAGAAAGAAGAAGATGGGGTCATAGTCATACCTGATGCCAATTTTCCTACAACTTCAACCATTACTAGAAAATGGTATTTTTCTTCTTTTATCCTTGGGATCCTAATTTCAAATAATTCATTGTCATTTTACTATACCTTGTACCTTAGTTCTCATTCAATTTTACTGAATCCTGTGTCACAGTTTGGCTTGGACTTGTCAATTCTAATTGCATTTTTCACAAGCCTTTATGTTGCAAATTGATGTTCCTATACATTTCTATATAGCTCTATGCCTTTAAGGATAAAGGTTCTTTTCATGAGGCTTATTTTCATTTGAAAATATGTAAATATTAACTTTTAATATACATAGTGTGTGTCCTATATTTTGGACATTGTTTGTGTTGTGTCCAAGTCTGTGCGTCATAGTTTCTGACAGAAATAATGTTAATGCTATACAATGCAAAAATCTCAATATAGATAAGATGATTGTTTTTCACTGCAGAAATAAGTTTCTCTATTGTTGTACATTTAGTGCTTATCAAATGTACCTCAAATTTATCCTTGCAGCTCTATTATTGAATTGCCTGCACCTGTTGATTATGCTTCCTTCAAATTTTGCCCTCCCTTTACATTTATGCAGTGTGGTTATAGTGGAAGGTGATCCCTGTCCAGGGACAGTTAAAGGTCAGATGTCATTTCAGAGTTTTAATCCGACTATTGACCTGAGTATAGAGATCATGAATTTCAAACTTTTTTAACCCAATCAATCTAAATCTTTTGGTGTCCTTTCTTTTGATTCTGTCCTAAAGCCAAAACCTTGCCTTTGTAGAAACTAAATGAGGAAGAAGCAAAAGTTGGTCAGCCAGCTGCTGAAACTACTATTTCTAAAAATCAAAGTGGAAATGTTTCTTTTAGGTGGGGTATCTTTGCCTAAATTTCTGGGTATTTCGTGGTTTTTTGGCTCTTGTAGAAACAACCGAAAACACAAGATTGTCATTCATTGAACTTAAATTTGCATTGTTTCAGAGAAAATAGCTCCGGAGTAGAAGGTCCAGAATCTGCTAGCATTGGCAAAAAGAGTCACGAGGTTAATGGCAATGTTAAAAGGAAACATGTAGAAGTAGTCGGTGAAGAACAATATCCTAACAAAGCATCCAAGAATGACCAAGGTAATAGGCAATCATCACAGAAGAATAGTTTGGGCTCTTTCAAAAAACCAAATGGAGATAAGCTAGATTGGAATATTCTTAGACCATCCAAGTGTCAAACAGAATAGGGTGAAAATGCCAGTTATTTGATTGTATAGCCTAATCATGTTCGGGTTGGTGTTGTTCCAAGCCCTGGGAAATTATGTCTGTAATATCAGTTTCTCTTTTGTTCTTTTATTGAACTTTTTATTTTGTTGTATTGACCTTTTCATCATGTTTTTTGGGCTAAGCTTTCAGGATTTAGCAAGACGTAGATAATATAACTTCTAATTGACATAGTTATATATCGCATGAAACTGTTGCTTTGTTATCTATTGTCACACCAAATTCCTCCCTCCTTTTTCTTTAATGTTTGGTTTCCATTGTAGATAATGGATGGAATGGAATGGAACCAAGGAGAAGAGAGTAATTGAAAATTTGAAATACATAAGGGTTGAAGAGAATTACAATAATTTTTACCAGGATTTCAACGTATGGAAAGGGTTGGGCACATGTTCCTCCCTGTGCAAAATTTCTTGTTTGGATAATCATTTCTTCTCCATAATCTTGTCCAGTGCATACTATCAACCTCTATATCTTGGTTGTGAATTGTGACAGAAATGTAGGGTGAAAATTATCATCCAGCAAGATAAAGATTGTTCATGCAATTGGAGAAAAATAACATAAAAAGTGCCATAGAAGTTTCCAAAGATTAAAATTTTATAATAGAAAGTCAGTGTCATAGAATTACAATGTTATGTCTCATTAACTTGACTTGACTCTTTAGTAAACTTTCTTTGTCAGATATGATGGAAAGGAAAGAGTCAAAGTCAAGCTGGAAAATCTGCTGCATTGCAAGGGGTCATTAAAACTCCTCACTATTAAATTATTCTTTGCACACAAAAAGCTATTGATCTGTTTTGATATGTTTCAAACTGTTGTGTAGGCAACCTTCACTATTAAGAGAGTAATTTATAGTTTATTGTTGCGGCAGTAAGTATAGTAGAATAATATAGTTGACTAGTTCTAGCTTCTTTCTATTGTGATTCAATGCATATATATGGAAAGGGTACATAAAGATATTATTAGTCTATCACATATCATTAACTAATGGCTGATTTCAAGAGTTTGTGTCCTCTAATTTCAGTTAGATGTGGCTGGCATGTAATAATACAAGCTAGGAAGGAAATTTAATGTCTAATATCTAAATAGATTTAAGCAGGAACCCAAGAAGAAAGTGCATGCAGAATACGCCCTTTCCATCCTTGCAAAACCCACTTGCCATCCTCACTCACTACAAAATCCTTATGATGTTCCTTCTTTACCATCTCTTTGACTCTATTCAATAGTTCTGGAGCCAATGAAATTTGTTTGAACCTTGCTCTCTGGTTCCTAACCTGCCACTGCTTATAAGTTTCTGGCCTTTCAACCCTCTCTGTGCCTTCACATGCTATAACATTGATTGCATCCCTTCCAAACAACCCTTTCTCAAGCATCAGCCTATGTGGATCCTCGCGCGACACATTAGCCTCGAACATATCAAACAATGCTGAGAAGTGAAAGAGTGCTTCCTTGAACCTTGTCGAGAAAAACGGTGCATTGTAAGTGCCATTAACAACCCCATGTATGAAGATGTTTGGATTAATCCTCCTGATCAACCTTAATACAGCATCTCTGGGACTGTTCACACTCACAGTTTCATCAGACAGGTTCTTCAATCTGTACAAACAGTTAACCACTATTACTTCATTCCTATCAATCTTGAGATCCTCAAGACTTATAGTCTCCCATTTCTGTGCAAGGCAATTGTACTCAAATGGCACTTTGAACCTCTTGCAGTAATTTTGTAGTCGCTGTCCCGTCTCCTCAACCCTTTCCGCAGGCCGAAATCCTGGTTGAGGAAGATCAATTCCTGTGATTCGTAGCTTCGGAGGCCCACCTGGTCTTTCCGAAAGACGTTGGATGAGGCAAGGCCATTGGAAACCATACCCAATGCCAATGTCAATAACGTGAAGGCTGCGTTCATTTTCTGCTAGCTTTAGAATAGTTCTGTTAGCCAAGAAATTTGACATGCTCTGAAATGGAGATGCTGTAATGTATAATTTGTAAGCTTTCAACATATCTGCAGCAGATGCTAGATGAAGTTGCATATACTTTGGTGTCCCAGCAGCTAATCGTGTTTCAAGACCAATGGCAAAGTAATGAGCTAAACGCTGAAGTCCATCACCAAAAGCTGAAGAGTGCTTCCTAATCTGATTGAGTATTTCATTTGCATTCCTTTGATCATAGTTTGCCACTGCCTGTGCACACTGAGTTAGAAGAGTCCATAAATCTACAGTTGTACTTGTACTTGTCCCCCTTTTGCTACCTTTCTTTGTACGTGTCGCTTTTCCATTAGATCCTCTTGAATCAACAGCATTTTGTTGTGATGGTTCACGATCGGCACAAAATGTGGTAGGACTTTTTCCTTCCTTACAAAGAAGTACCTCATCAAACATGTCTGATGGTTCTAAATCATCAGAGTATATAGCAGAAACCTTGCTCACTCTCTCTTTTTCTTCAATTGAGATATCATCCATATGATGTATTCTTTTTTCCTTTGATCCTGTGGTTGCTTCAATTGTATGTGGCTTGATCTGAGACTGAACAATATTATTCCAGGTTCCAAGAGCTTGTGTCTCTCTAAATGGACCAAGAGCTATATCATCAAGTAGAGAGTTATGCCTATACATGAAAAAAGACTTAAAATCACCAGCACCATAAACCCAATCAGACTCATATACTGATGAGTGATCAATGGTGTAGCTGCTATTGCTGTCATAACTAATAGTTCTACCTGAATTATCATCAGGGTCAGAACTATCTTGTTGGAAACAACCTTGGATTTGGTTTGGTGATGAAGGATAGCTAGGACCGAGCGCGTCATAGAATGATTTTTCAGCAGCCTGGAGTTTCAAACAATGCTGCAACATGCATGGTTTACGCTCCAAGTCATCTTCTTCATCCATGAGGATATCACTAATGTATCTCAGAATAGGATTGGAATGTTTAGTAGAATCAGCAGATTCTCTATTTGAGACAGAATAAGAACCAGAATGAGTGGGAGATTCTGAATGGTTTGAAGGGGAAGAAGAATCTTCCACTTTAAACCCATTTCCTGAGTTCTGATACGTATATACTGAGATAGAACCACTTTCAAATATGAATCCATTCACAGAACCAGGAAAACCTTCCAGAAAGGAATCTGTAGAAAGCATGTTGATTGCAAAAACTATAATCTGAACAAGAAATTAGACTCTTTTTGAAAGAGATATAAATGATGATTGACTCTAATGAACTTAACTATAGCAGACAAGAATCATTCATCACTCAGGAACCAAAAACAGGATACAAACAGATGTAGTAATGAACCAAATGATAAAGAAATAGTAATAACAAGCTGAGAAATCTAAACACTGACCCTTAGTTGTTTTGGACAATATACATCAACCAGGATGAAAATGAACATAGAAGAATACATAGTCCCTCTAGAAAAAGCTAGTACAAGTTTTTTGTGGCACAGAGTCAAAGAAATTATAGGCTTGTTTGTTATTATATAATAATTTACATAAAAGAACCTTTTTTGTGACATGGAAGCTTCTAGGAATATGTTTTAAGGTAAGACAGGATAAGATAACTTTCCCTCAGTTCAGCCGCCACACTTTTTCTACTAGTGCAGTTGTAGAACTACGTGTAAAGTCATAGTGAGAGGTTCTAGAATTCAAAATTGTTATATTGCATTTAACAATCTTGCATTCTTTATTTATGGTACTAAGCTTAACTTCAAAATAATAATAAAAATAATGAAAATGTGTAAATATAAGAGTGTCATGTAGGTTATATATTTCATCTATTAAAAAATCTGGGTTAGTAGAATGAAGATGGTGATATGATAGTAATGAATCCTGAGTCTGAGTGATGGGCTATCACTTGTGGCATAAGTCATGTTCAATGAAGGCTGTGTGAGAGAAAAAGTGTCTCCTTGACCCACCAAGTCATTGACCAAAGCTAATATTTAATTTCTCAATCCAATGTGAACACACATTGATGTAATAAATTCCAGGCCTTGTCAGTGTGGTTAACATCAACATCCTAACCAAAAAATAAATATATAATTAGTATATTGTCATGAACATCATCATATCATTGAATTAAAGGATAATAGTAATTCAAAAGAAGCTATTTTTGGTTAGGATTAATACAGATAATCAGAATGACTTCATGATTGTTAAGTGTTAAGGCTATAATAGTGGTTCTATAAAAATTATCAAATCTCACATGAGAATTAGCTTTCTGATATCAATTATATGAATAAGGGAAATGTTAACAAATGCGTAAGTGCATTTGATATAGTCTTGTATTAGAAAACCAAAGGTCATTATTTTCCCACATAGTAAATGCAATCATTTCCTAAATAATACTCTTAAAAACTCTACCAAATCAACATTTCGTTAATTAATACTACCTTAAAACATTGTTACATATTGCTAATATTCTTACATAACTAATATTGTAAATTAAAGATAATATCATGAATGTAAATTAATCACATTATATTAAAGACTCTATGTAAGAATAGTTGTTAGCATTTCACTTTGTTATCTAACAAAGTAACTCAAAGTTTTTATTCTTTGGTAGTGTTTATCTATATATGTAACCGTGGATCAGCAATAATAAGGCGAAAATACCCTACAAACCATGTCCATTAACTAAAGACAACCGTGAAATCATGTTCAATCAGACAAAGATATCACTAAATCAGGACCCACTATGTTTGGCCTAGGATGTACAAAATGTGGTCCTTCAAAGATGATTTTGCTTTGTTATTTCAATTGGTTCTTTGTTGATGTTATGTGGTGGAGAATCTTAACTTAATTTTTAAAAGTAAAAGACATGTGGGTCTATGTTAATCCACGTCTTTAATTATTTGGATTGCGAAATTCACCTTTTTATATATTACTGTTTATCAAACCCGGTTTTGTTTATATTTTGAATATTTCATATTCATTTTCCTTTTACTACTATTGACGAAATTGTTTAGATATATGCTCAGTGTTAATGCTGTTGAGCAATTTTATTTGTCATTTATCACTCTATATAGTTATCGGTCAAAATTGATTATATTGAAGAACTTCGTAAATATTAATATTTCATTGTGGGATAATATTTTTAGTATTTTTTTTGTAGTATCAATAGTATCTTGTTGTCTTTTTTGGGTAAAGAACTAATCTATTTTGAGGTGTGTGATTCTCTCCCAACAAGTGTAGTTCACAGGATCAAATCTTTAACATTCTGGTCGTTCTAGGATTTAGTGAAATCTTATACCACTAGACTCATACCTTATTGATGTTTTTAGTGTCATCTTTCTTCATAAAGAGAATGATTAGTCCCTCTCGTAAAGTCACTGTAGACAATGGCACATACTATTGTCCATGACAAAATATAATTGTCAATTGCATAGCAAACATTTATCAACACAGTCCTTAGTATAATCGACTATCCTTAATTGTCCTTGTGCAGCAAACACTTATATAATCACTTATGGCAAACATTTTTTTCTTCAAATTCTTTGGTCTGTACCTTTATTATTTCCTTTAATAAAATCTTTTACATATAAAAAAAATCATTTTTCCAAAGAACAAAATGTCATTTTGAATTATTTGTTGCTAAAACTATTCGTGGGATGAGTACCACCATTGGGGTCATATTCAGTATATATGAGACTTCTACAATGCTACCTTTGGGGTAGAAAATATCACGTTCTAATTGGCCCTTTGAATGAAATGAGAGCATAATTTTGAAGTTTTATCCCCTTCTAATTCAGTATAGGATGAATAAGATAAGGAGAGATGACTGAGCCACTCTTATAGTACACCTTATCTCACCCTCATGTAACTATTGTTGCTCTTCCACAATTGAATGTGTAAAGTAAGGTGGAAACAAATGGATTATACAAAATAAGAGCTAGAGTGGGAAAATGAAATGTAACAATTTCCCTTACAAAAATTAATATTACCGAATAAGATACTTATGGAAGGAACTTTAGTTATGCCAAGTCTATTAGGCTAGTTTTTTCTTCCTTACTATTTAATATTCATACAAATTAACCAAATTAAGTAATATGAAATTGTGAAGCACAACAAAGTGAACCAAACAAGCACAATCTGTAGTGTTCCTATGTTGTATGAGATTTTAAATATATGGGTGAACCCTCTTCATAGTGCAGCTCATACACTGAACTGATTAGTAGCTGTATGCTGAGTCAATTTAGTTTCTCAGTTATCTGATTTTTTTGTCTCTAGCTTTTCACTGATTCTCTCTTAAACTAAATCATTGCTTGATTCCAAAATCAAATTCCATTCAAGGGATCCTTCTCCTACATTTATATACAATCAAAGCAAGTCATTAATAGAAATCTATTCTATGCTCCACACTACAAGGTTGTGTGCCCGAGAAGTGTTACAGGTTCTGAATACTGATACTTTTGTACTACAAATATTGTGGTACCTTAATTCTTAAACTTAAAATTTCACTATCACGTGACCCTGCTGCATATGATTGTCTAACACAATAAGGAAGAACCCAACTACTATGTATCTAACTTTGCCATTCACTAGCATTAATTGCATTGCACACACTTAACCAAATAAAAATTATCACGGGGTACTGACCTGCACTATGCCATTCTATTGGCAGGGGTTGGCTTCTAGAACATGTTAACCATAGGACTTTTAGGAAGTCAAAGTTCTGATCGCAAAATTTCTGAATGGACCATGTTTCTCCATCGAACTCATGAAACTCTTCTTTTAATTACCCTTATAAGAACATTGTGAAGTCCTATGTGGGTACCCAACAGGAAGAAGCATAAATGATTCGGCCCTTCCAACCTTGCAGCATGCAGTTGCCATCTTCAACAAGCATAAAATCACTGTGGTACACATCTTTCATCTTGCACCTTAATTTGTTAATGAGATGGTGATCCAATGGCAGTTGCCTAAATCCAGCCCTCATTTTCCGAACCTGCCATTGCTTGTATGTTGTGGGCCTCTCAACCCTCTCAGTACCCTCACAGGCTATAATATTCATTACCTCTCGCCCAAAGAACTCCTTCTCAAACATCAACCTCATAGGATCTTCATGGGCAGTATTTGTGTCAAGAACATCAAACAATGTAGAGTAATGGAAAAGAGCCTCGCGGAACCGTGTCACAAAGAATGGTGCACTATAGCTCCCATTGACAGTAGTATGTATAAAAATACTGGGATTTGCCTTCCTAATTAAGTTTAGAACAGCATCCTTGGGATTATTCAAAACAACTGTTTCATCAAGTAGATTCTGGAACCGTACCATACTATTCACAACAACAAGTTCATTTTCCTTTATCTTTAGGTCCTCAATTTTGATGGTTTCCCATTTCTGTGCAATAGCATTGAACTCAAATGGAACATTAAATCGATCACAATACTTTGCTAGGCGACGCCCTGTCTCCTCGACGCTCTGTGCTGGTCTGAAACCAGGTTGTGGTAGCTCTATCCCTGTCATGCGCAGCTTGGGAGGACCACCAGGACGTTTTGCTAGACGAACAATAAGGGCAGGCCACTGGAAGCCATAACGGATACCAAAATCTACAATATGAAGAGTTTCCACTTCCTTGGGTCTGGCTAGACTCAAAATTGTATGGTTTGCAAAGATGAGCGAAAGCTTCTTAAATGGGCAGGCTGAAATATACATTTGGTAAGCTTTCACCATGTCTGCAGCAGAGGTTCTCTTGGAGGACAAAGCAGTGTAAATCTGAGTGCCAGTACCCGCCAAGCGTGCTTCAAGGGCATTTGCAAAGCAATGTGCCAGCCTCTGAGAACCATCACCCCGCAGGGAAGAATGTTGCCTAATCTGCTTTAATAAGTCGTTAGCAGTTACACGATCATCAGAAGAAGCAGCTTGTGCACACATAACCAATATAGTCCTCAAATCCACAACTCCCTTCTTGTTGCTTTGTTTCTTAACACGACTCTTTCCGCTACCATACCTGTTTGATTCTTCATTTTTCTGCATACTAGTCTCTGATCCATTATTATTGTGGTCTTCATTGAGAATACACAAAGGAGTTCCCTTATTTCCACACACACTACCTAGCAACACCTTATCAAATAATTCTGATAGCTCTTCACTCTCATCCCTGTAAACTGCTGATTGTTTGCTGCTTCTTCCATCTCGCAAATCTAATTCATCTTCTCGCTCGTGATTTTTCCTATCTCTTGACTCAGCTGAAAAATGCTCTCTTTCATCTCTCTCCATCTTAATCACCACCTGCTTGGGACCATTATGAAAATATGGGGTAAATCTGTTGTTCTCCAAGTCAATAACCAATGGATTCGCTTTAGGCAGAAACTTACTAGCTTCCTCAACACCTCTCTCAAATTGCAGCACTGACTCACTCTTACAGTTACTAAACAATGTTGAATCTAAAAAACAATCCCCAGAACTTCCGAAGAATCGATTATTGTTCATTGACAGTTGATTGTTTGGGATTGAACTCGCCTTGAAAACAAAGTCATGATCAAAACTTGTTTGCCTTATAGAAGGCGTATAGTCTCCAAGATCAACATGACTCAAGTAAGTAGGATCATGCGAGTTACTTGTACTAGCAGTACCAAAACTGCTATAACCACTGAAGTTACTAGAAAGACTATCAACCGGGCTATCCAAATTGTGATAGTTTTGAACCGAAGAAGACGGGTATGTCCCACCAATGACCTCATACAAAGATTTTTCAGCGGCTTGAAGTGCCAAAGAATCATGGAACATACAAGGCTTTTCTTCCATGTCCTCTTCCATTAGCATTTGATTAATGTAACGTAGCACGGTTGCAGAGAATTCAGCCTCATAATCCAAGGGAGAGTCTTCATCAGTATTAGTAATTGTGGGCATGGAAGAAGGGTTTTGAGAAATGATTGGATCATAAGGTGGAAGGAGAAAAGGGTTACGATTCATGAAACCAAAGTTGATGGATGATGGGTTGAAATTAAATCGGTTGATAAAATTGGGAAGAATTAGAAACCCTAGGGAAGAGTGGTTTGGGAAAGTGAAATAGAAGAGAGAAGGAGCTTCAATAACTGATTCCAGAAACAAGAGGAACTAGACAAGAGCAGAAGAAGAATTAGAATAGAATAAAGAAGATAAAAGAAGAAGAGTATTTTCATTTTTACTGCAAAAAAACAACTAAAAGTTCTTCAACATGGTTTTTTCAAATAATATTAGTCATAAAAAATGTTCTTCCAAATCTACATTTTATCTTATCTGACTATAAATTTGATAACTTCATAAATATATATATATATATATAAAAAAGATGGAATTCACTTACTCCAAAAATAAATTAAAAAATTTAACTTTATATCTTAGTCATCAATCATAGAAAAATCCAATAGTTTTGAATTACTAAGTAAATGTAAGGCTAAAATATTTACAGTATCCCTCCCTATATATTAATCAATTTAGAAGAAGTTAGTGTGTGAAAATATCTTGTATGACCACGATCCCAAAGGAATATCTTCTTATCATGGTCCCAAATATGTCAACAGTTGGGCTCCCACATCATGTTTCCACGCCCCAAATATATGGGGTCTATGATCCAATGCAGTAGCATGGATCTTTATAGAATTTATCCAAGTTTTGGTAAAATCTCTATCTTATCCATCCGCAAACCTAACTTGACACAACTCATGCAGTTGCAGTTGCCCTTTATGCGTTGGGCACCCATTTGACCCTAACTGTAAGACCTTAAACTCGCTTTTAAGGAGGAGTGGGACTCCTGAGAGAGAATCACTGTCAGATATCAAAGAAAAAGTAACTGAAAGGAAAAAAATCACTTTTACCTTTAAAACTGAAAGGAAAAATCACTTTTACCTTTAAAACTCAAAGAAAAAATCACTTCCCTCTTTATTATCGAAGATGAGTCTCACTCTCTAAGGTACATGTCCTTATTGTTGGGTCAGAGTAGTGAGATTTCTAGCCCATAGTAATGATTGCCGGCACTGTTTGCTTTGGATCAGGCCAGTGAGATTTCATTATTGAAAATATTTGATTAGTCATTGTAATATTATCACCCTTCCATTGGCCAACGGTTCTAGCCCCACACATTCCCCATGCCCCTCAGGAGCCAAAGGAAAAAAAACAAGTCTACTTGCCTATCTTCAAATAACTTATCTTATACCAATTATACTATATAAACGAGATATTATTCTAATGGTGTAAAGTGCGACTAGATCCCCAAGTATTATAAAGACCAAAGATCAAATGTTCAATTCATTGATAATTGTTAGAATGATAACCACACATCCTTTCTTACTCATTTAGTGAACAAAAACCATTTGGTTATACCAAAAAAAAAAAAAAAACTTATCTTATTTTCAACCAGACATCCACCCAATTGTCTACATCTTTGTCTTCCACTGGCCTAAGCATCTCTATAGTCTATACAATTAAGATAACAGTTTGGTAAATATATATTGCAATTATTGAAAGGTATAAACACAATTTTAAATATCTACAGTTAAATCGTCACAAAAGAACGGTGTTAGCAAGCTTTCATTGCATCAACCATTTGCAAGAAGCGGGAAAGATTCGTGTCAAATGCAAAGATAATTTTAGATAATGGTTTTGTTTTCTTCCTAGTCATCACATTTTTTATACATAACTAACAATTGATAGACAGATATTTCCTAAATATAAACTAAAAGAGAGAAAATGTCACACTAATATAACAAAAGTTAGAAACCCAAACACCCATGGCTCACCCCATCTACAAAGCCACGTGGTGCTACAACCCCTCATTAAAGAGCAGGGCTAGTTTCTTGTCACTTTAGTCTTCTATTGGGACCAGTATGCATGGGCAATTAGGACCCTGTCCAAAAGTTCTTGGGGAACAGGCTCTCCCCTCCTTTGCTGAGGGGATATTCTTGCCGTGTGCACCAGTGTTTTCCATTTATCCTGCACAATACCAAAACCCAAATCACATGCCAGACCTATGCATGCTAAATAAGGAAACCTAATGTGTGCTAACCAAAGTGCTATTGCACTTTCTCTTTTGGACAACATACCTATCTTACAGAAATTCCTATGTTATAGATCAAATTCTATTCTGGTAAGAGATAAGTCATATATCTAACTAGAAAGAAAAGGCATCGAGCAATGAGAATGCACAGCACAAATCATATCTGCCTACAAATTAGTATAGTCCTCTAACTAAGGCAAGAGAGATTACTAAGGAAGTCATACATACTAACTTGCCTTGAATAGGAAGTATAACTACCCAATTTGGGTAAGAACATGAACCATTAAGCAAGAAAATGATGTTTCCTCAATAAAATCCACAAAATACTGCAGTTGCTTCCACAAGAGCCACAAACATTTTTACCTTCAAATCCACATATGTCCGGTGCTTTGCATTCTCAAAAGCACGAATTTTAACATCACGCCACCTGATTGTATTTTTAAGGAAAAAATCAGTATAAAGGATTGTCAGAGGAAATTTATCTGTCCTAAAGTGCACTATATAAGACAATTTCTCCATACCCTCATATTTTCAAAGAGATAGATTGGCACACAACGTAAATCATACCTTCCAGTTCCCAGTTTCTCAACTGCTTGAACCAGTGCTTCCACTTCATCAACAGAAAAGGGTCTACGAATTCGGCGCTGCACAATCTCAGATAGCTTTGACTTCTGGAGCACGGGTATCATAGCTAGTTCCTCCTCAACCATTTCAGGAACAGTATACAGTGTTTTGTAATCTTTCCTACCTTTGACAACAGGTGCGTTGATAGGAGAAGGTGCAGAATCATGGTCACTTTCAACAAAGTTGCCTGAATTGGTTACTTGAAGCTCAGGTAACATGTCAAGACTGCCCTGACTCCTCCGATGAATTACAGCCAGACTGGAAGGATGCCCGAATTATCATTCTTTGATATAGATATTAATAAATTTAAGATGGAAATATAAGATATATTTATAGAATCATATGCTTCTGATACTAGAAATACATTTAATGCAGTAGATTATAAACACCTCATCACCAAGGGAAAATATAAGTCCAACAGAAATGAGACAATATATTCTAGTTCATGTAATCAGGGACAGTAACTGATAACCCCATTTCCTACCATCACATTTTTCATGAAATACATAGCTTCATTACAAAATTATGCAATACCTTATTGGAGACTGACATATCTCTAGACTGGGAACATGGGGGAAATTTTCAGCAGATAAATGCGGTAGGCTTGGTGAAGAATTATGTTCCAGGGTGAAACCAAAAGCATCCACCTGGTTATCAAGATAAATTCCAGTTTGAAGAAGAGTTTTACTGTCATCTGTAACTTTCTTCCCCTGGAAACTGACACCAACACGTAACCCACCTCCAAGTAAAGCAGTCAATGCATCCATGACTGTCCTCTGAGGACCAAAATGTTGTAAGAAATGCAGCCCAACTTATGACACAAGAAACATGTAAATACAACTTATAAAATGCATGATACCATCTATCATGAAGATATAAATGTTGGGGAGGATGATATACATAGATTGGCAGAATACAAGTTTATCACACCTTCAAGGAGGCAATGGTTGCAGTTTCTGGAATCTCAATAGAAAGCTCTGGGACTCTAAATGAACTGATCCTAAGCTTCACTGGTTAAAAGAAAGACATCTACATGTAAGAGCCCCTTGGAAGGCATCAGTTAAATTAAAGAATACTTAAAACCACTCTCTCAATCTACACATACCATGAGAACCTCCACATCGTAATGCAGACTGTTGATGTGCTTCCAAGGATTCTATTCCACAGTCTGCGTCAAAAATTTGGAACACATTTAGCAAACGATCCCAGAATCCCGTGTATCCAGAGGAGAAACAAAAATCAATTTTATAAGAAGGAGTCATTTGAAATAAAACCTTCTCTCATCCTCCCAGGAGATGAACCAGGAGCATTGTGACTCGTATCATTTACGGGTGAATAATAAATGGCACCACTTCTGAGAAATCCTTTGGAATTTGAAACAGAGCTATATTGAAAAAGCTTCCTCTTCTTCAAAGGAATATTTATCTGAGATCTTTGGCGTTTATAGCAATACTTCTTACTGTGGAAAGTTGGCTTAAAATCTCCATCTAAAATTAACATGTTTGCAATTAAAAAAACAAATTAGTGAACTAGCAAAGAAGCATGAGAGGTAAATGAACAAGGGAAACAGTAATTTCATACCATAAGCATGGACTCACCGCTGCTAGAATGTATATCAACCTTTGATTCTTGAGCAACTTTTGAATATTTAGAAGCCAAAGTTTTCCTGACTCTATCACCTATACTAGTCATTGGCCTAAAGGACTTTGGTTTGGTACAAGGGTGAGAACACCCAAAAAAAATTTCGTCATCATCTCTACTAACTACAGGTACATTGCCACAACCTTTGGACAATGAACTACAGGGAATCTCATCATTATACCTGGACAACTTGGCATTGTCATCTAAACTGATCAGTGTGGGATGGTTTTCATTCAATGGATCCTCAAAGCAGCACATCTTAGTCCCAGTTTCAATTGGCATGTTCTCGAACTTATGAAGCTCATCCTTTACTTCACTTGTATCACAATCTAACTTGCAACAACTAACCTCTGCATAACCAGGGGAATCTAATTTAGCATTGCTAGTAATGTTTTCCACTTCTTTATGGCTTTTGCCATCCACTAAATTATTAGGAACAACCCTCTCCAAGAAACTAGAACTTGTTACTATAGAAGCAATGCCTGAATGACCATCAATTTCAGGATGTGGGAATTCTTTCAAACAGCAGTTCAGATTGTTTGTTTGTGATGAAAGAGGAGAGAAACACTTTTTGCCACAACTTCCTTCATTAGAAAGCTCAGCTTTGAATGATTTATTTGCATTCTGGCACTCTTTATCAAATCCACTATGATCCTTTTCTGATGATATATCAGTAGTCATGGTTGGAATCCTGTTCTCTTGCAATATCTTACCAGCTATGGTGGCCAATATGTCAAACACACACATTTGATTTTCGTCCACTGTTCTTTGAAATTTAGCCCTCCTCTAACAAACATTAAAAAAAACTACTTATATGGATTGTTTTAAAAAAAAACTAAGTAAATAGATAGTAGTAAGCATCCCCAGATGAGAAGAACATCATATTTACCCTGGTTGATCGGGTTCGTCGGGCTGTGGCTGGTACCTGATAGCCGTAGTCTAATATCTGCTGCAACACCCCATATCTCAGGAACCATGCCAAAATGGACAGATCAATTACAAAAACCAGAAACTCAAGACCCTTTATCAAACAAATGTCCACTCTTTGTGTTGCTTAACCTCACATACCTCACCCCGAAAGCCTGTAAACAACCACAAATTGAAGGCTCAGATGTAATACAATATACCAGTGTAAATAAATAATGCAAGTATTTTGCAATGTTTTGTAGCAGTAAAAATTTAGTTTAGAATGACAAAGCGGATATTCACTGAGGCACCTCAAAGCTATATGGAAAATAACAATTGCTTAGAATGAATTTCATTTAAAAAACTTGCATTAGAAAAGAAGCAGATTCGGGTAAACATTTAGATCCAAAACAATCTTTTACAGTTAAGAATTTTGCAGTGCAAAAACCTCTAACAGTATGTTGAAACTTCTAAGTCAGGTAACATGATGATAAAGGCTTTTGTAAAAAGAAACATATATACTATCAACCCATTCCGCCAAATGGGAAAATCACGTAGGATCACACAAGGAAACCTAATAATTCGGCTTAGATTAAGACATATATCATATGCAAAATAGGAATTAAAAGAAGTAAATAAATAAAAAGTAAGGAGAAAAAGCAATATTAAAGAGACGTAATTCAGAAACGTTCATGAGAAGTGGTTTATATACTAATGGAGAGAAAATTGATCAAATAAAATTACTAAATCATGAACCAAATCGTAGATTAAATGATTAAAGGCATAGAAATAATGACAAAAAAAACAAAATCACAGTTTGAATAATTGGTCACCTCAGAAATCACGTCATTAACCAGAAGAACCAAAAATTTCCGGCAATTATTTTTTGAATTTCCAGGCAAATGTAAGATCGGAAATTTGTTGGAAACTCCGAAGAAAAAATATATAATATCAATAGCTTTCACTACAGAACAAGATTTCTAATTATTGCAAGAATTTGATTTGAGAAAAACGAAAAATATAAATTTTGTGTTGGATGTTATTAAAACCGTACCAGTTATCTAATCGGTCAGGCTACTGGTATACTGGTTCAACCACAGTCGTTAGTAGATATTATGGGCCTTTTAATTCCTTGCTTATGGATGGGAACATGCCTTCTGTTAACCTCCCCTCCGGAACTTATTCAACCAATTAGTCAATCCGCCTTTCCTTTCACTCTGCCTCTTTTTCCTTTTGATTTCTCTGGGTTGGGACTTGCGATTGATTCGCCGAGCGGGAGTGACATGACTTTTGCTATCTATGATGGTTCGGGAGTTATTGAAGCAAGCAGTAGTTCAGTAATTAAACCGCATGCCGGTTAAACTGGACATACTTGCTTAACAAAAAATTTCAAATAAGTAGATATTCATATTTATAATCCATATTCATAATTTACTTCAAATTCACACAAACAATAAGTTTTTAATAAAATCAAAGTTTAAAGTGCAAAACATATATTAATCCAAAATTATTACTTAACAAACGTAAAATACAAATAAATGACCCAAGTATCAATCATTGAAGTTGAAGAATTGGTGAAGAATTGAAAATTTGAAATTTTAAAAAAAAAATTAATGTACAAACCGACCGGTTTTGACCAGTTCTATTGCATATGCGGTATAAGATATGTACCGTACCGGTTAGGGGTCCAGTTCACCGGTTTTCCGGTTGAACCGGCTGGCACGATTTTTAAAACATTGCTTTGGACGACCAAAACCCTTTGAAAACAACCCATTCTTTTTCTTAAACCCCAATGCCTTTATGCTATTGCCATTGACCACCGGACCCTCCGGTTAGTACCACCGGATATAGCAGGTTAATGAAAAATAAATTATCCGAAAATCGGTATCGAGATATCAGATGCGGACACGTGGGGGTTCACTTTGAATCATGTGGTTTGTTGTGGTCAACAGCACGATCGTCAAAAACTTTCCTTCACTAAAGCAATTCAGTTCTTTTATTTATTTTTAGTTTTTTTTTTACATTTAGAATTTTGAGTGAAAACTCACCATGATACTTGAGATATTCGTGTAAATCAATTTATTTCATAAACACATAAATTTACATATTTGTTTTTTATTTTAAGTTCAAATTAATTTATTTTAGGACAAAATTAGGAAATCTTTAAATATCAAATTCAAATTTTAAGGACTTTCAATTGATATACATATTTTGAAATGAAATTGGTACTCACTATCTAAAGAAATTAGGTGAATAGTGGGGATAAAAGAGTTTATGATAGTTTTGAAGTTTTAGCTATCACAAAGTTTAGAAATTAAAAATGATAGTTCTATACTAATGATAGGTTAGTTCAACAATAAGTAGGCTAAACTCTAAATATTCATGGAACATTAATTGTTGAGATTTTAAGTTTGATAAATAAAAGATAGGAGTAACCGAATATATTTCACAATATTGGATCCCATTCGTGCTATTTTTCAAAACTATATAATAACCATACTCCATCCATAATGATTATCATTTTTATATTATTTATCATTTTAAGAAATTAACATGTTAGATAAAACAGAGTACGAGACTCTTACTTAATTGGTATCTAGGATGGATACCACAAGGCAGATTAAACAACAATGTTTAACATTGTTTCACATATAAGTTAAAAGTAACCGCAACAACCACACATGCAAAACAACCTATGTCAAAATTAAAATACTCATAGTAACATCAATTAAGGCAGAAACTGAACTGTAGATACAATGTACACAAAGCCAACAACACAACAACAAAAAACAGGTTCCTTCTATGTATTAATAAAAAAGTTACACAACTAACTGCAACATCCAAACATCACAAGCAAAATGAGACAGTTTCATACTTTCATTCAGTAGACAAGTTACCATACTGCCATGGATTGAACTCAATTGAACTAACGTCAACGTCAACATCACCGCCGCCTGAGTTATCAACAGCAGCTCGATGTTGAGTGTATTTGCCATTATATTGGTAGATCTCCAAATCTCCCCAAGGAGTTGGTGTCACTTCTTCAGTTAAATCAAACCATCTTGGTCTAAAGTTATGCCCTTTGGCTTCTCGGTTTCTCTTTTCAGTGCGCTGCTTCTCCTCCAAACTGGAACAGAACAAACAGTGCACAAGTACCATGGTAAACAACCTCAGCATTTCTGTGGTGAAGTGAAACTCAAGCTCATTTCTATTTGAGGGTAGGGTGACAGTCGAAGAGGCTTAAAATTTAAAATTTCTCGGTAGTAAACAAAATGATAATTTCCGACAACTGCCACCATGCCACTCAGTTGGGAGAGGGAGAAATTATTTCAATAAATATCACAAATAATTGTAGAACACAACATAGATCAGGTTCAACTTTATATTTATATTGGTCCTGAATGTTCTACCATTTTTTTGGACACAAGGAAACAGAAGAGAAATGAAAGGAAGGGTAAGGGACCTGCTCTTTTCATTCCCAGCTTTTGACAGATCACCCATTTCAAGTGCATATCTATCTGGGCGTAGACGAGAGTCTGATGCAAGCAACTTTCCAGGAGCAGTGTCAAAGCTGTTTATTTTATGAGCAAAATATGTATACTGGAATTTATCATTTGGTGGAACATCGGCAACATGCCAAACCTGCAAAATAAAATCACAAAGGAAATGTCACTGACAATGATAAGAAACTGAGGTATAATTGTACAAGTAATACCCTCAACGATCAATATATCAGCAAACGGCAAAAGCAATTTTTTTCTCTTTTCAGAGTGTCATGTTCAAATCCCAGAATTCACAATCAACAACAATAACAACCAAAGCCTTATTCTCACTAGATGGGGTCGACTACATGAACCGAATGACGACATGATGCTCTATCATAAATCATGTAAGTATGCCTTATTCACTCTTGTCTTGTGGAAATTGCAATACTGGAAAGAGGTTTTGGCCATGACCAGAACTTATTGTCATCATCAGTGAGACCAAGAAAACAACAAGACACCTAGTGCTTGAAGCAAAGTCGCCTTGAGTTTTAATCAGAGATAATTCTCAAGATCACTGAATATTAAAAAAATCACCTCTTTCATTTCTGTCTCTGGAAGAGGCTCTCCATCTGAATCACAAGGTTGATAACTCATTCTTTCATTCCACTTTCCGGTCATTAACATTTTAGGTTCTTCAGAGGAATTATAAATATATCCATCCACTTCATAGCGACCAGTACTGCAGTAGATCAGGAAGCAGGTATATATCAAAGGTTGTATAAAGTAGAAACTGACAATAATAAAAGCATATAATTTTTTTAAAAACAACACTACAAATGGAGATGCTACAGACCCAAACCATCCACATGGTTGAAAGTATAGAACAGCTTTGTCTCCAGTTGTCAAATTTGTCATTACCATTTCCCCAGGTGAATCAATCCAAGTCCGGCCAAATATCAGGTTGTGAACCTTAGTAGGAGGTGGCACCAAATCTAAGACTACACCATCCCTCTTGAGCGTCACACGCGTTCTGCAAACAATAATCCACAAGCATTAAATTCCTTTTTTTAAAATAGAAAATAACAGCAAAATGTAGTAACAAAGACAAAAGCTCGGATGAGAATAGAGAAAGCTACATCAACACTTAATTTACTATATAACCATAGAACACCATATGGACTTGATTTATGAAGAGTCTCCATGAAACCTAAATTTTGTAGTGAGATCTTCATATTGGAACAAACATGCCACATATTCATAAAATACTACTGACTAAATATGTTTACCCTGCTTGAAAATACTTATAACAATCTGTTAAGAGCGCAGAGATGAATTGCCAACTCTAACAATTAGTGTGTAGAGGGTGAATGCAGCAAATGGAAGTTGGAGGAATACAAACAATATGAGTAATAATAAAACTAAAACAATTCAACAGAGGTAATCTAATAAACAAATGTGATATTCATCACCTTCCAACAGGGTAAACATCAACAGAATTTCCCAAAAACTTAGTTTTTAACTTTGAAGTCACATCATATGTAAAATGCTCATTCTCAGCATGCCCTGCACTCATTGGGGGATGATGACTCACCTGAAATGTGAAATAAATAATTTGCAAATAATGCGAGATAAGTAACATTGAAAAACATACCTAAACTTCATGTTGACCAAACAAATTAAGAAAGGACGATGAGTTAATATTTCCTCCAAATGCTGGCATACATATACAACAAACGTTCACAAGTCATTTTCTTAAGTTTCCTATGAGTATCATACTGAAAAGATACCTGTTCTGCAAGAAATGTAATCCCACCATGGTTAGCCATTTCATAAGTCTCTCCAAGGATAGGATTAAAAGGCTTCCAGGTTCGTTGGTATGCAAAGTACACAGATATAGCCCATGATGCTGTAAGGAGTACATAAATTACAATAGCGGAGACATAATCAGAAAACACATGCCTAAGGTTTATAGTTACTTCAATGCAATAAGAAGAACGAAAAACTACTCGTCTACGACATTAAGTCTTAGTTGATATTTGGAGTCAGTCATCCAAGTGCCTGATGAAAAAACTAATTAGAATGTTTCATGTGCTTAAGTTTGTGATCCATTACTATCTAAAATTACATCTTTAAGATAACCATTCAATTCAATAAGAAAAAGTGTTAAAAGAAGAGAGAGAAATATGAGGGGGGGGGGGGGGTGACAACTCACATGCATACACCAACCGCATGTATGGATCTTCTGATTCATCTGCCCGGTCTAACAAGTAGGAGTACTCCATTAACTAGTTCGTGCAATTTAAAGTTCAATCAACTAGCAATACAAACAAAGACAGCAATAACAATGGAAAAGCTTAAAGCTAGCAGACCTCGGCCATTTTCTGGAGCATCGTCATTGGTTCGAAGATAATAACTGGTAGTGTCACCATTGATGTTACATCGGAGCCAATATATTTTTGCATCATCTTCCAGTAACTATCCCTTTCCTTCACCAACAAGAGCAGATAGAGGAAAAAGGATAAACATGTTCAGACTACCAGCGAGTGAGAGCGAAGCATACACCAAAGAAGAGAAATGAGGAAATAAATAAAATGAAAATAATGGTGGCATCTTTAGAAACCCATAAAACTTCAAAAAACAGCACAAGCAATTTAACATTTTAAAAGTCTAGAAAGGCGTTGGAGATACGACAATATTGAAAAATGACTACAAAATAAACAAACAACAAAGGCACCTCTTGTCTCCATCTTCCTCTCTGAGCTTCCTCCTCTGCATCGTCTTTACCTCCCTCTGGATTTACTACTTCTACACCTTCATACCCCAGCATCCTAGAACCAGAGGAGAAACATAAAAATAAGCTTAAATTCCTCGGAAAATTGGTATTTGAGATGCTAGAATTGACGGAACTTCACGGACTTATCAGTCATTTCATTCTTTATTTGAATTGTGTTTGTTTTGTTCTTAGTTAGAATTATGTTTCTTTTCTATACCTATTTTGATCAGGAAAGGTCAACTTTCCTAAAATAAAAGCAATTTGTAATGAAAGTAATATTCATCATGATGAAAACAATTGTTAAAAGCAACATTAACAAGCTTTTCTAGCAATCTAGCATAGAGTTAGGAGCTCAAAGCACAAAGACAAGTATCAACCATTCACTGACATTTTGAAAAAAGTATACTCATTCTATGTACTTTAGGTGTATCAATCATCAATTGATCCATTCTAGTGCTATGAGAGTGCAATATCCTAACTGAACAGTTTGTACAATATAGGTAAAGCATTGGAGATACATGAGAAACAGTAGAACAAAATTGGCCTCATTTTCACAATATGAATGCAAGTTGAAGCACACAAGTGACCCTAGGATGTAGGTATATAGTTATATACACATGGGTAAGCATAATGAATGGAATTATGAATAAAAATTGAAGCTTTGATGCGAAATAAGGAAGTACCCGTTGACAGATCGATGCATAGCGTTGCTGAACATGGACAAGCCGGAAGACATGGCGGCAAAAAAACCCTTACTTTCTTCATTTTTCTTGGGGCTACCCATGTTTTTCTGTTAAACCCTAACCCTAATTTCAAATGGGTCAATGAACAGTCAGAGCTCAATTGATCAAATTCACAGTGAACTGAAATAGAAATGAAAGGGATAGCATAAATAAATGTTATAATTGGGTAGGAATTCAAATAAATCAAAATTAATAAAATTGCAAGTTCAGACTTCAGAAAAGCAGTGGGAATAGGATCCTTTATTTCAGTTTCAATTTTCTATCTTCTTTACTCTCTGAGGTGGGATTGGTTTTTATGGTAATTGGCATTGCAGTTTCTAAACAAGTGTGTTGGGCTGATAATGTTACTATTACTCAAACCGACTTCTATATAGAAGTCGATATCAGCAAACACTTCTTCAATATAGAATAAACCAAGGTTTCTGTGAAAAATTTACATAGGCTCAAATCGACTTTTGTGGAAAATTTACATAGGCTCAAACCGACTTCAGTCTATACTACTTCTGGTACCCAGTCAGATTTTCTACGGCTCATATTAACTTAAAAAGATCAAACGGCTTAAATGGCAGCTCGCACTAAAACGAACTACACGGCCATGTATTTATTTAAGAATTTAAAATTTAAAATGTTTTCAGGGAAATGAAATGGTTTAAATTAGTTAGTATATTTAAACTATTGGATTTTTCTAGAATTTATGGTGGAGTAAGTTTACTCTTAGAGTCACATTTAACATGTTTATTTTGTTTTCTTGAAGCATGAGAACTGTTATGTAAGACTGTGTTTTATTTTTCATATTGAACTAGCTAGAACGATGAAGTGAAAAAGAAAATAAATTGCATCACATTCCAAATTGGGGTCAAAACTTTCATATTAATTGCTTAGAAATTTATAGAATTTGTATCTTCATTCTTTGCTATGAAGGTGGAAGTTGTTGAAGACTTTAAAATGCTTATCAAAGAAAATTATATATATTTATAAGATATGCGTGTTTATACGAAGCAATTCATTCCCCAATGCTTAATTTTTTACTCCTAGTCGTTGCCTTAAGAGTATGAAAGAAAGTAAATCTGTTAAACTCGATCATCAGCCGCAGCACCAGAATGGTCACCTTCTTTTGAAACTGTGAAATAACGTTGCTTGCAGGGGAATGTTCTTTTGGTTGCAGTTACAAATTAAAAAAAGACTTATATACATGTTATAATCGGGTTGACACATCTTGTATCTTTTTAATACTTTTGCTTATAAAAAAACAGCTAAATGGTATTTTTGTAGGCTATGAGACTGAAGTATATTTGCCATTCTGTTGAAATATTTTTTGGTAGAATTAATATGGAAATCCTCATCTTATGGAATATATATACACACACATTACAGAACAAAAATTATATTTCATATTTGATTTTCTGCACGACAAAATTGGTAGAAATCAAATTGAATCCATGGGAACCGGGGTTCCTGCTTTACATGAGATATCATCTGTCATCAAAGTTCAATATTCCTTGAGATTCTATTCAATATCATATAAAAATGGATTATCTATTTGAGAAATGGATACCAAAATGAAAGGAAAAAAATCACAAGGTTTGCATATCAAGTAACACTTCCAAAACCTTGCACAGAACAAACACACACTCAAATCAAAGAAAATTGTTGTCCATCCATTAAAATGTTGACTTCTCCTTTTGTGGAAAGTATACAAGTTGGTATTGGGCAAAATCACTACAGACTAAAACAAGATTATGAAAGAAATTGATGGTACTATGATCCTTACTATACACAATTATAAGGAATCAAGTCAAAATGCTTAGGCGAAATTTCACAATTGTCTTTGGCGTCTGCCTTTTAGAGAAACAAGGTAAATACGCCCGTAAACCCATTGTCTACCTAATGTTGAAACTGATGGCTGCAAAAACAAGAACATGTGTCATTAGAAATCCAGCATCATCTTTTCGTGGGTACATTATTTTTCTTTTGTGGGGTAGCATTGCAAAATTTTAGCATGGCCGTTTTCAATTTTCTCCAATAAACTGAGAGTTAATTAATGCTCTCTACTTTTATGAACTGCCTTTTGCAAGAAGTAAAAAACAATCTAAAATCATTACCTCCACTTTGGTGCGAAATTCTAACAGGCATTCACAAACATGACAATTTGCTCTATGAGGCAAGTCGTCGTTCTTGTCCCTTCGCACAAATGCAAATACCTGAATGCAAATGAATCCAACTCAGTGCTCATGAGTTTAGTGATGCTAAACCATAAATATGAGCCTCTCTAGCTAGACAGATAGAAACATAATTGAGAGACAAGATGGAAAAGAAGCAAAAGACTTGTATGACAGTTAACACAACGACTGACCTCGTCTCCACAATTTGGACATGCACCTTTTAGTGCCACCAGCTCATTCCTCCACAGGCCTTGAAGCACCTTAACTGTGAAAAAGGGCAATTAGTAATGTACAACATATAGGTAGTGAACATGAGATGAAAAGTGATAGCAGCAAAACTATTTTACCTGAAGCTGAAGCAACTGGGTACCCGATCACAAAACCCAACCCAATGAAGATGTTGTTCATCAATGCCAGAAATCCTAGTCCAGATAATTGGCTACCATGTGGTAATCCTGAATTGATTGCACTTTGATAAGCCGCACCAACAGTGTATGATAAGGGTCCGACACATGCTAAACTTCCAAATGCAAGGAACATTGCCCATGCACTTGCTAATGCCAAAACCATAGATAGATCTTCCTGCCCTACAACCATAGCACTCAATATTCCAGTGAAGAAAAAAGAGAAAAAAGAAAGGAGCAGGGGAGAGAGGGATGACACTAAATATGTTGATATACCAGTAAAATAAATATGTAGCAAGTTAGCAACTACAGGACATAAAATAGAAATACATCCTATCATGCACTTTCTCAGCATATCAAGATCCAAGAAGTGTAAATTGCCACTCTACGGAACGCATTGTTAAAATCATTCACAGCATCATGCAACCACAACTTGGAAAGTCAATGACCAAAATCAGCAAATTGGCATGAATTTGGGATCACAGGTAGGTAACAATGATGGTTTAATATCAAATTCTACATAAAATTACCTCAGCATCAGCAAATGTTGATTGCCTCCTGATACTGCATCGAGGGTACTTGACAACTGACTTCGAACCAAACCTTCTTAGCTTCAACTGATTCCACATTTAATTAAAGACAGTACTAAATTAGAAATTTAGAACTTAAGAACTATATCTGTAGAACCAGTTAAATAGTGAAATAAAAGAAGATACCTCCACTCTATCAAACATGTCATCCACAATCAAAGGCTCACCACTATAATAAGCATCTCGAGCCTATAGCCAAAAACAAACACTGACATGTTAAAATTACGGCTGCACCAATAAATGGAACTAAAATCATATTTTATAAAGAGAAACAATATATTTTCAAGTAGCAGAAACATATTTATACATTATCACCATATCATACATCATTTACTTTTAATCATTGTTGACTTTTCACTTCAACTAAAGCAACCCAAATGACTGAGGGATGATTTAGTGACGGTGTATAAATCTTTACAGACAGTCAATAGATATTTACACTCTTGTTTATTTTCAAGTATGCAAAGAATAATTTTGAAGAGTAAAATAGGTGTGAATGGTTAATTAAACAGAAAAATAGTTACTTGAGAATAAAGAGCTTCAAGGGTTTCTTGGTTAGCAGTTTCAAGGGGGCCAACGTAGACGCAGTAGGGTCCATGAGGGCGTTGATCGGAGAAGGCGGAGACACGGTGGTGGGATTTGGCGGAGAAACGGAGGGAAAAGCGGTTGTTGGTAGTAAGTGGTAACTCTAGAAAAGTAGATTGAGGCACGTTAGAAGCGAAGGAGGTGCTTGTGGTAGACATCATCCACAAACATCAATTCAATTTCTCACCACATAAAATAGCAGCACCTAAGGTTCTTGTTCCTTTTACGACTAAATTATATGTTACCATCTTTTTATGTGTTTTTTTGTTGGTATCTTACTTCACATCATATCTTTCTTACAAATCTAATCAATCACACAATTGGGTCGGTTACACAAGTATATGGCTAGGCTTTCTTCACAAGTGGTATTTTATGATTGTGGTTGTATGACTTTTATTCATCTATTATTCATTTGAATGACACATGATATACTGATTTTGTATAAATCTTTATAGTGTTGATATATAGTGTAAGAACTCGATATTAAAACATCAAGTTTAGTACTTTTGATATGCTGAATGTGACATTTTTAATATAAAATAATTTGTGTTTTATTATCAAATACTGTGGGTACTTGTTAATATTTTCTTTTAAGAAATTAGCTTAATTAAGCTGTTGAGATTATTGCTTCGATAGTAAGATGTAAAATAAAATGATGGTATATGTTTATTTAATAATCAAGATGATTCACTGGGAAAGTGTATCAGCAATAGGGGTTGGGATATAAAAAAACTAGGGTCTCAAATCCAAATACAGTTGGCAATATATTTTTGGTTTATATTTGAATTTAACTTTCTTTTTTTCAAAGTACTTCAAATCTTATTTTTCTACATAAAAAATATTATGTATTTTCTAATAGAAAACATATACTCTCAAAATTGAATAAAAAATACAAATGCTAACACAAAATGTAATTTGTTTTATAAACAAACTGCAATATCTGAGGCTCTAAATATAAAGTAAAATTATTATGATTGTGCAACAATGACCACTAGTCAATCAATGTTACTGCTGTCTAGAAGTAGCAGAGAAGAAAACATAAAAAAAATGTGATATTTTCTTGAGATGCACTTATAATAAAAGATATAAACTACTACTAATTGAAAGATGAAAAATATTTGTTCTGTTAAGAGAGAAAGTTTGTACCAAACTAATTATACAAATAAAAAAGTTCTACCCCTTCACTCCCTCTAATACTACTTTGCAGTTTCATGGCCTATTGGTGATTATACTGCTTTTCTCACAAAGAAATTGTCCCATTTTTGTTCACCTACAATACCAGACAAACTATGCTTCCAAGTTAGTTCTTCTTTAACCCTCAAACTAGAATCCACTCCCTTCCTCAGTTTATCTACTCTTTCTAGGACTCTCTTAATTGTAACATCAAATGCATCTTCAACAGCATCCAATCTAAATCTTGGGTCTGTATATATGATTCTTGGAATCAGCTTTATAATCTCAGCTCTCATATATCTTACCTTGCCCTTGGGAATTTCATTCAATATCTTTTCTATGCTCACTTTTCCATCTTGAACATCCTTTTCAGATATGAACACAGAATAAGTTGTATAATCTTTTGGTAAATGCCATAAATATTGAATATAAGCTGAACCAGGGTGAAAGAAAACTGGGATACACCCTGCTAATATGGAATCAAAAATAGACCTCCTAGTATATGAATCCCCTGGAGGCTGCAAACAGAACTCAGAACTTTGAAACACTTCCATCACATAAGCTGGTTGATGGCACTTACTCTCTTCTCTAACTTGACATTCAAGCAACTTACATTTCTTCTCTGCGACACGACATTGATTGAATAAGTGACCCCGTATAGAGTCTTCGCGACCCGGCCGTGGAGCACCAGCAAAACAAAATAAATATGGTCTTTTTTGCTTCCTCATTTTTCTCAACCATGAAAACACTTGATCAACTCTTGAAGGATGAAAGTAGGTTGGATATGGTATTGCGAAATCGTTGTTGGCCCAAGGGCTTTTCTCAATCACTAGCACAGTCATGTTCTTGGTTTCTGGCAGCACCAGAAGCTGGTTTCCCCAATCCTCAGAATCCCTTTTTATTCTTCTGAAGTCCCAAGTGATTCTACCAGCAACCATGAAATGATCTCCCCCCCACATTTTTCTCCACTCAGGTTTCTCTCTCAGCCACTTCACAAGATCAAGGGAATCGGCATCTCTCATTGACGCATTGGAAAACCATAGATAGCGTGAAACATCAAGGCCAGCATAGTATGGCACATAAATTGCAGAAGCTATGGTTGAGTCCTTTGTCAAGCACTTGTATTGTGTCATTCTGTTATGGAAAATGACTTCTAATAAGAACTGACTTGTTTTAAACCAGCCTCTTTTCAAGAACACACTTGTAGAATCCTCAATAACAGGACCAAGACCAAGGTTTGAGGTGAAGTCACACATGTTTGTCCACTTATTAAGTGAAGCACAATTTTTTAGCATGTCCTCATTGAACCTGCTAGGTATCTCATGCACATAAATGTAGCGACCAGCACATGGATCCTTATTTGTAACAATAGCACCATTCTTCATTCCTTCACGTTTCTTCACCATAGATTTTGCATCAACCTTGTTATTATCTTTGGAAAAGTGATTTTCTCTAGACGCATTCGGGACCATACCAACATTTTCAACCTCATGATTCTTCTTAGGCAAGACTTTTCTATGTTTGTGTCTATGCTTTTTTATACCATTTGCACGCTTTTTCTCATACTGAATGGTATTCACATTTTCAAAAGAACCCCTGCCATTTTCATGCTTTTTCTCATTCACAATGGTATCCAAACTTTGAACAGAATCTCTAACATTTTCATGATTTTTCTCAGGCAAGAGGGTATTCACATTTGTAACAGGAGGCCTATTATCATATTGTGATTCCTCTCTAGCAACATGAATGTCCTTACTAAAGGGTAAACGATAATGGCTAGAGCCATGAAACTTTGTAGTAGTGGCAAATCTATGGCCCAAAAATATGAATATATTGTCATCTGCATTTACTATAAAATATGCATAATGTAAAAACAACCATCCAAAGGATAAGACTAGAACCACAAACCAAATCTTGTTATGCCATTTGAAAGTGGTAGATTTTTCCATAGCTGTTCTGAATGCTCAAATTCTCTACGTGTAAATTAGTCTCAAATTAGAATAAGATACATAGAAAATAGAAAACATCATGGAAATGTACACGAACCTGAGAAGAGAAGATTATGGTTTTGATGTAACCTTATTAAGAATGTTGTTTTTATGATTAATATAAAAATGAAAAATGAAAGAAGGTTTTGCGAGTAGGGAAGCAGAGAATGCTAGAGAAAATTTAGGGGAAGTTCTAAATTTGACCGTGTCTAATCCGCATATAACAATAACAAATTGTGTTACTATTGACATGTGTTTGCCACGATCATATATATAAAATGAAACGGAATACATTAAATGTATCCTTTCTACTTCTGCCAATATCCAATAATCTAGTAATTAAGACAATATTCCATGTTGACCATCTTATAAATTTTACTTTTCATCCCCATGCACTCTTATACTTATACAATAATTATGTTTCTCCATAGTCACTATGTTATTATCATATAGAGGGTGAGTTTAGTGCATTGATGATGCTATTACTATTAACTATGAAATGGGGTTTAAATCTTGGACAAAAAAACTCTTGTTTATGGATAAGGCTATCGGTCATTTGCAAATATTTGAAGATATATCGTGAAAAAATGGTTCAACTCTATAATCTCAAGGGGGAATACTGTTTCAGAAAAATAGGTATTTAAGGTTTAATGCTAAGATAACAAATATTATTAAATAACATTAAGTAGGGAGAAAGAGTTGGTTAAATTATTCTTATTGGAAATGGGTGTGTAATAAAGGTTACAAAGATTGAAAATGAATATCATAATTCCTTCAAAATATAGTAGTTGGAAAAGATATATTCCCTACCCTAGTTTTATAAGATACTTTTATATAGTTTCGATGAATTCTAGAATTTGATTAATGTTATTAAAATTTTCATGAATTATAAGTAGTTTTCAAAAATTATTGAAGGGAATTAGTTCATTTTCTATTTCAAACTAATTAATGTTTTTTTTCTTTTCAATCAATATAATTATAGTTTTCAACAAAATCAATTAATGTGTATAAAACTTTAAAACTGACTATTTTTAAACAATCAAAACCAAAACTTGAAGATTGTTTTATAAGAAAAATAGGTGGAAGCAATAAATATTTATTAGTAATCCTTTGAAACACAATTAAAAGGGACAAAATTGTATATATTTAAGCACTGAGATGGAGAGATAAAATTCGAGATAAATAAAGTTTCATTATTTTGAGCTTTTTTCCTAGTGAAGATAATAACGTAATTCCCCTAAAAGTTCCAAGTTCTTTCATTTACAAATTAAATATTAAAATAATGAAAAGGTCACTCCACTTCCTTTCCTTTTCTTCAGACAAGGATCTGCTGTCCCGAACTCCGTCCCCAAGTTTGTCCTGCACCAATCAAAAAATGACACATTTAATTTAAAAAATTAAACATTCATAATTTTTTTATTTTTACTCCATTTTAATCGGTGCGGGATGGACTTGGGGACAATGACACATGCATCCTTTTGATTATAATAATATTACAATTTTGTCATTAAAAAATAAAGGAAAAAATATATTTGTCTCTCAATTAATGGAGAGGATCCTAATTTAATACAATGGGGTGTGTCACAATTCATGAAAAGAAAAGAAATTAATTAGATCCAAGAATGAGAAATTCTCACCACCCACAAGCTGGACCATTCCTGAACAATAATATTCATATTAATGTTAATTAATAATCAATGTCGTAACGGAGGACATGTAAATTGCTAGGCTTGGCAATTATTTATTCTTAGAATGGGACTTTGGACTTGTGGTCTCTCTTATTATGTACAATGTATGGCGGCACCTCTAATTATTTTGAAATTCCCTGCTTTTTTACAACGTAATGTTCAATTAATTATTCTTTAACTTTGAACATTTTTCATTTTAAGAAAATATTGTCTCTTCCAATGATTCTTTTCGTGCTCGTTATGTAACTCATTTGGTGAATAATATCAAAATATTTAAGCGTCATGATCTTCAACCATCGAATGCAGTTCATCCGAATGGAGAGTTAAAACTAATTATATACGTAGCCATCAACCGCACCAAAATAATTATTTTTGTTTAAAGAAAAAAGTGCAAATGAGTGAAGGAGTAAAACCCAAAAAGGAGACAGAAGAAAGAGACATGCATGCGTAAACAACAATGCGATGGCAAAATAAAGGTGTGAAAGAGGTTTCATTGAACCTTAACCTTAACCATGAAGCTTTATTATTATTCATTGTAGTACACTAGTACTAGAGTAAATTAAACTATAATGTGTCGAAAGTGACCCACTTTAAAGTTATAACCAACTGAGACCGGGTTCTGAGGACCGATGATTACGGGGACAGAAGAGAAAGACCCACCTCAAACTTTGATTCTCTACCCTTTTGTGTCGTTTTGCTGGATTTGCTTTCCCTCTTTCCAATCTCCAAACTGGCCTCAGCTGGGGTGCATTTGCAATCAGTGCATTCACTCATATTAGTAGCGATCCTCTCCATTGACTTAGAGATAAGTACTATAAAAAACAATGAAACAATAAGATGATAAGATAAGACATGATAAGATCACAATAGAGAGGGAGCCAATACCTTTTCCCACTCGTAACCCTTGACTTTGCTTTGTGATGTCACATTATCAAATTGTGATGTATAGTATATTTTCTGGGGTACTTTTGTCCATCCCCATTCAGTTCCAGTATAGAAATTTGGTTCATTTCTCTGTCCTTTTTCTTGTGTTTTAATTTTTATTAGAGTAAATTGCACCTACTTTTTCTGAGTTTTAATAAAATTACACAAAACGTTCCTCTATTATTTGTCCTTACATCAATCATCTCTCCCTCCTACACAAATTATACATAAATTTATACATACATTACACTGACTATTCATGCATGTTACAAAATGTAATATTTTAAATAAAAAAGTGTGATAAATGTAATTAAGTTAAACAAATTATTATATATTGTGTAACACTTCAAATAGTATAAAAGCGAGTGTTTCTTTATTAGTTTGTGTCATTACAAAATACATTATAAATTTCAAAGAAATGTTTAAATAACTTATACTATTTTATAACGAACCAAATAGTGAAGACACATTGACTCTTATATTATTTGAATTTGTCTACACAATATACAATATTTTGTTTAGTTAATTACACACATCATACGGTTTTTGTTTAAAATATTATATTTTTATATCATGCATGAGTAGTGAGGGTAACATATGTATAAAATTAGGGGTGATTCATGTAATGAAAAAAAGTGATGAATGATTTATGTAATTTCACTAAAACTTAAGGGGTGTGAGTATAATTTACTGTTTTTATTATTATCTATACGCGGTATCCAAATGTGCATCATTCAAAAAAGATCCCATGCCTCACATGTTAAGAAACTGACCAGTAAATGAAAGAAAATAGAAACCATTTACACAGGAAATAGATATTGAAAAGAAAAGTTATAAAAAGATATTAAGGTAACATTTACATCTTGGGATTTGATTGTTTACGACATCTTGGAACTTGATTGGTTAATGACTGAAATTTGATTAGTTTTCTATACTAAGTATATTTTCTTTCCCACCTTTTATGTAAAGAAATAAAAAAAATTCGAGATGTGTGGCTCTTTTCTAATAATTGTTGCTCATGTAATAGAAATTTTAAATTTTTGGTCATCCTAATTGATAAATTTGATTGGTTAGGGAGATGAATGTGATTTTCTTTGGAAGATGTGATTTTTGTTCCAGTATAAGTGGTCCACCTTCCCCCATCGTTAATGTGGATGCATGTTGAAGCTCGAATTCCAGGGGTTTACTCTGGTGGTGCATGGCAAAGTGCTCATGCTACTTTCTATGGTGGATCTGATGCTTCTGGCACCATGGGTCAGTAACATTAACTCCCCTTATCATTCTTATACTAGAAACTGTAGCTTTAAGCCATTAACTAACTAGTTACATTAAAACGTAGCTTAATTGATTAACCGAACCCTCGATGTTAAGGTGATACATTATTATTTATCAGGAGGGGCGTGTGGGTATGGGAATCTGTATAGCCAAGGGTATGGTGTGAAAACAGCAGCATTGAGCACCGCACTTTTCAACAATGGTCTAGGCTGTGGTGCATGTTTTGAGATAAAGTGTGCAAACGACAGAGAATGGTGTCATTCTGGAAGCCCTTCAATCTTTATTACTGCAACTAACTTTTGTCCTCCAAACGACAATGGTGGGTGGTGCAACCCTCCACGACCACACTTTGATCTTGCCATGCCCATGTTCCTGAAGATTGCTGAATACCGTGCCGGAATTGTCCCTGTTGCATATCGCCGGTAACCCATTTTGAAAGTTGCATCTCTCTTTGGTTTTGGAAACACTTTCATTTCTAACTCTTTCCTTGGACCTTGTTGGACAATGTCATTTTTTGTCATTCTTAGGTTTACCATTAACGGGTTCCGTTATTTCAACCTGGTACTAATAAGCAACGTGGCAGGTGCAGGGGCGTGAAGGGATATCGAACGGGTTGGATGGCATTGAGCAGAAACTGGGGTCAGAACTGGCAATCAAACGCAGTTTTAGTGGGCCAGGCCTTGTCATTCCGTGTAACAGGAAGTGACCGTCGAACTTCTACATCTTGGAACATTGCTCCTCCTAACTGGCAATTTGGTCAAACTTTCACTGGAAAGAATTTCAAACTCTAATCATCACTAATCACAACCTTATATTTTAATTATTTAAACAACAACAACAACAAAAAATCCTCCAATTTTAATGTTTACTGCTAATTACTTATTCCTCCTAGATGGTTCCTTTTGACTACATAAAAGTTAATTGTGATTAGTTGTTGCCTTTTATTTTTGATTGGTGGGTTGTGTAACTGGAAAAGGAAATTGAAAGCAAAACCTGAAGGGAAGAATGAAAGTTTAGAGTAGGCTGAAGTGGCTATACAAAAATGGTAGCCCACAGTTAATTTGTTTATATTTATATATTGCTCTATGTATTCAAAGGAAGTTTGTTGTGGTTAATTTACATAGCTCAAATTGGAAAAAAGTATTTCTATTGTTTCATTCCACTATATATGCTATTTTGGTTTTTTGCTATTGCTTTTGGGAGAGTGGTTGAGTAACAATACTATTGGTAAAAAAACAGGATGGGGAAGGACTATATGTAATGATTATTGTCACTAAAATTACAATGGCAACAACTTCTTGACAAATAATAAATGAAATGTTTTAAATGTAGCAGCTAGGCTTAAATTCAATGTGGTCATCACTTCACTTTACCAAAAGAGAAGTGGAGCAAATTGGCCTTTGAGGTCTGTTAACCAAAAAATCATGTTAAATAAAACATAGGAAGAAAAGATATAGTCAAAAATTGAAATGATTGTATTCCACATCCTTGATCTAAAACCAATCACAAATAAAAATGTGACATCATAGCATATGTGGTTGAATTGAAGGATGCACATGGGTGGGGTTGAATGTTAATGACATCCAACATCAGCCATTACCAAAATGAAGGAAATGAGTTTCATTCGTTTGGCTTTACAACAACTACTTCTTTACTCTATTGAAAGGGTGGAACTGCAGGTAACTTTACACATAAGAGTAAAAATAAAACAAGGCTTTTGATTCCAATTGCTTAACTTCAAAATGCTGCAATTGAATTAGATACTACAATATTATTTTTGTTCTTTTGTTTTTATATTTAATTAACATGTTTTACTTTATAATTATCAAAATATCATTTTAGTTCCATATGTTTCAAGCTTTTAACTTTTAACTTTCCCC
The DNA here is from genome assembly GCA_009771035.1 of Lupinus albus. Lineage (NCBI taxonomy): Eukaryota > Viridiplantae > Streptophyta > Magnoliopsida > Fabales > Fabaceae > Lupinus > Lupinus albus. Next base: position 1,905,734 of record CM019999.1, read on the forward strand.
AAAGAACTTAGTTTTTTATACTATCAATAATATGAAAGTAATCCATTTTAGAGTGTATAACTATTCCTACCAGTAAAAATCACTTACATGAATCGAACTCTTGATATTTTAGTTGTTCTGAAGATCTAACGAAATCTTACACTATTAGACTAATGTTTTATTAACGTGTACTATTTAAATGAAATGATATTATTAGACTGGTTTGATTCCTAAATTTAGAGTGTATAACTAATACATTTTAGAGTGTATAACTATTCATACCAATAAAAATCACTCACATGAATCGAACTCTTGATATTTTGGTTGTTCCGAATATCTAACGAAATCTTACACTATTAAATTAATGTTTTATTAATTTAAATGAAATGATATTATTAGACTGGTTTGATTCCTAAATTTAGGTCCATGTAACGAATATTATTAGATGAGCCATATGAAGAAAAAATAACTGTGACTTTCATATGTTTAGTAGAAGATTAACAATTGACAAAGAAATAATCAGATAAATAAAAATATTTATTCATATTCCGAATATCTCACTTTTGTAAATAAACAAGAAAATATGAATTTCCACCTAATCTTCATTCATAGTTTATTCATTCCCAACCTCAATTCTTATATGCCTAATTAATGTAATATATATGTATTGTCAGTATATAAATTTATACACAATCAATATATTATTCATTAGTATTATGAATCCCTCATTTGTTAGCATAACAAATTTAATGTGATAATTAAGTGATGATCTCTCACATAATATATTAGACTTCTTTTGAATTGAACTCTCCTTATAAACTTAAAATCTTAATATAATGATAATCAAATATGAATTACAAATGAAATTTATAAACTTTTATATTATCATTTCATAATTTTTTTCCTCATTAACTATTCATTTTTGTAGGGAATATAATATAATCTTGGACTGTTGCTTAACATGTGTGCAGAGCTTTTAAGTTCTATAATACAGCTTGATATTATTAGGACTGTATTTTTTGTTCTAGACTACAGTTTGATGTCACTGTGTCAACAATAAATTCTTCTGAATCTTGAGTAGCCAATTTTTTTTATCAAAAACATAATTGTAAACAGTATAATTATACTTCTGAAGACATTATTTATAAGTCTATCGAAATAACTATAGATCATTCAAAAATTTGAAATCAAATATTATTGACACTCTTAAATTTTATCATTTATTTACCTATAGCCAGTATTCAATATTGATTTTATTTTTTTTTTGTTAAAATTGAAGGGTACTAGAAACTAAAGTGATACTTTTAATGTACCAAAAAAAAGTGCTAAATTAAGGCTAAAGTACTCTCCTGTTATTGTGCGTGAAAATATCATTAATCTTTTTTTTGTTGCTATAGCCCACTTTCCTTATAAGGGCCAAGCCTATAACGTGTCCTGGCCCATAATATTTAACAATAATATTTGATTACCATTTTTTAAAATTAACGGGGATTAACATACTAAGAAAAATATTAAACCATCTACTGATATAATTTATATTCTATAATGTTAGTTTTATATTTGTATTAATTTATAAAATATCATACTTGCTAGTAATAAATATATGGGGAACCATTAAATTATATTTGTATCCTCCTAATTTTAGTATTCTCGTAAGCAAATGAGGCAATCTTATTGGAGTAATGAACATTCATAGTATAATGAGGTTAACTCTTTTATCTGAGTTTTCTCATAAACAATGCTTAAAATTAGATAGTTGCGTAAGGAAAATCATGCATACTATTATCTAAAAAATAGTTGGGCCGATTCAGTGTAGACCACACCCATTAACATACAAACTTTTATATATATTGAGTGAAGCATGAAATGAAAGCACGTATTCAAACACCAACGCACGCTATTGTCAAAGTTGTGGATGGCATGGAATCAAATCAATTTTTGAGGCAAAAACGCGCAAATAATAAGAGGCATGGCCGCATGTTGGTATCACTACAAATTATTATATGTTCAAATATCAATTATCTCAATCATGTTTTTACTATTCTTAATATTTAATCATTTTAAATCTAACGAGTTTATTGTAAAATCAATGATAATAAAACTTATATCATTGATTAAAAATCATGTAATAATTACTAGGCTAATTAAAACTTATATCATTTCCCATAATATAGTCAAATATCCTTATGACTTGTACCTCCTTTTTCATTCCCTCTAGATTGTGTTTTTAGTCCACTGCTTGCATTTTGTTTCGCATTTTCTTGATTTTGAATATATGACATTCTCCTTGTGGGTTCAGTATGGACTAGAATTTCAAAATGTTTGAAAAAGAGTATTTCAAGCATACAATATAGGGGTTGAACGTGATCATCACACTAATATTTAATGGTATTCTATTTCAATAAGTAAATCCATGGGATAAACCCATATAAATCATGATTAAAGGGTAATCATCTTTGCAAGATACACACCCACATTAGGTAATCCATGTACTCAAATCTAAAAAAGATTAATGAAATATGATTGGTCCGGTGAGAGATATAAACAACAATGAAACTTAATATAGATGTTGTATTGTATCTTGTCTAGTATAAATACATGATCATCACTTCTTCTTAAAGAACTATAAAATCATCGCTTCTTCTTAAATATATGAATGATTGAAGTCTTAAACTCGTCATGTCCATGTTTTAGGCTTTTAGCATACCAAATCATTGCTTAATGAAGTTGAAAAAGTAATTCAATATCGAAATTTGATGCTTTAATATTTTGAGAAGTACTCAAAATTTCAAGATTCATATCCCTTAAACAATATCCATTTGCATTTCTTCACCCAACCATTATTAAAAATTGAGAAAATTGTAAGAGATTGATATATTGATCCTACTATAAAATACACCTCAAATTATGTATACCAAACAAATTAATAAGCAAAACATAGTATTGTTACATAAACATGCATTTAGCTGTAAGCTTTACCAAAGAGATTTGAAATGTCAACGTGCAATGCTTAATTGTAAAAAAGAAGTTATGGAGTAATGGGGCTAACATTTTGCATCCACATTGGTCAAACTACATAATGTTCATGTTATGTGAAATGATGTTTACATTAATATATCCAACCACCTCACCACAACACATTCAATTAACATTAAGAATACCCCATATTTTTTGTTCTCTTCCTAATTTCCTGTTTTAAATTGAAACAAAAAGCAGAAATTCTTTACATATTTTTTGGCCCAAGAGAAGTAATGTCAGAAACCTAGAGTTGACAAATGATCACATTTTGGCAATGAAGGAGAACCACACCATTTGTTTAATCTAATGGTTTACCTTGGCACGATTTTCAAGATCCAATATATATTTGAAATCTTTAATTTGATTCCTCTTTTCAGCAATGTTGACCTTTTGCTATTACCCATAATTTATGAACTGCATTAATATTTCACCTGAAAAAAATTAATACAACTATAAAGAACAACCTATTCAAGGGGCGCGTGAATATAAATCAGAATCATTCATAGCTACGTATCTAGTTGACAAACTCATAAGCTTCTACTCTCTCCGTTTTTTATCTATCCAATGAAGTTATTTTATTAAGAGTATTTATTGTTGAGTTACTTATCAAAATTATTTATTGTTGTTTTTCTTTTATTTGTATGTAAAAAATATATTTTTTGGGTGCTCATGTACAAATATTAAAGTAAAAAATAACGTAACATTACATTGTTCATTATTTATATTTAATCACACTTGATATTTTAAAAAGTAATCCACAAAATCATGGAATATGTATAATTTTTTACACTGACAATGCATATATAGTACACTTATAATACAATCTTAAAAATATTTTAATCTAGTAGTATAAAATTCTATTAAATCCACAAAAAGACCAAAGTGTTAATAGTTTTATTCCTAAAATCAATATTTGTTAGGAGAGACAATTAGTAATCTTAAAAATATTAATTTTTTATCTTATATAAGATACAATAAATAAATATTTTACTTCCACTAAAATTTTAAAATTTTGGAGTCAATAAAAATATGTAATCTATCTAGTTTTGAAAAGAAATTATGCCTCAAAACAAAAAATTAAAAGAGAGTTAAAAAGGACGATTACTCCATTTGCATAGGAGCGTGAGATGCACGATCCTCAAAATAGGAAATTGACTAATAAAGGCAAGAAAATATATTTAACCAATCATAAAGTCATAAACCTTTAAGTTTTCACTCAAGCTGTTACGTAGTCAACGCCCCACTCTAAATTTCCCTTTTGATCTTCTTTAAATAATTCATTTTACAAAACCAATTGCGTTTCCTAAATTCCAAAAACCCCTCTATCATAAAGTCAACTCCTCTTTCTCTCTCTTCATCTTCTTCTTCTTCTTCTCAACTTCATCATTCAATGATTCAACTTTGATTCTTCACCCTCTCCCTCTTCTCTTTATTATCAACTTCCTAACTCATCTCCTTATTTCTTTATTTCTTTATTTTTTCAATTTTCACCTGAGATGGGTAACGGCGTTGGAAAACTAACCGTGTGTTTCACCGCTAACGGTGGTCGCCGAAAACAACACGAAATGTCGTTTTCTATAACGGAGCCATTAGACGAGGGTCTGGGTCACTCTTTCTGTTATGTTCGACCCGACCCGACTCGTTTATCATCTTCTAAGGTCCACTCTGAAGAAACGACGACGTTTAGAACAATTTCCGGTGCATCGGTAAGTGCCAACACATCAACGCCACTCTCAACCGCTTTCGTTGATTTATACTCATACGGTTCAATTGATCGAGCCGCGGCTTTTGAATCTTCTACTTCCTTCGCTTCTCTTCCTCTTCAACCAATCCCAAAGGGTTTAATGAACTCTGGTCCTTTCTCCGGTAACTTAACCGGTTCGGGTCCTATTGAGAGAGGGTTTTTATCCGGTCCGATTGAACGTGGGTTCATGTCTAGTCCGATTGAAAAAGATGTTAACAGTTCAGATCAGTTTCAGAGAAGCTTCTCTCATAACGGATTAGGGTTCAAACCTAAAAAACAAAAGGGTCGTTGGATTCGTGTTCTTCAGAGAGCGATTTCAAAGACTCTGTCTCGTGGGCAGAACTCAATTGTAGCACCGATCAAAGGGGTTATGACTGTGAAGGAACAACAAGAATGGATTGTTGCTGCAGGGGAGAAGAATCATAATGAGAATTTGGCAGTGAATAGTTTGGTTTTCAGTAGTGAGGGTAGTTTGGAAGAAGATGAATTGAAGGAAAGTCAGAATCTTCAATGGGCTCAGGGGAAAGCAGGGGAGGATCGTGTCCACGTCGTGGTTTCTGAGGAACACGGTTGGGTTTTCGTCGGGATTTACGATGGTTTCAATGGTCCTGATGCACCTGATTACCTTTTATCCAATTTGTACACCTTTGTTTACAAAGAATTGAAGGGGTTGCTGTGGGATGATAGTTCTGAACAAGTTGCTGTAAATGTGAATCAGAATTTGGAAGTGCAAGATGGTGATGAATGTTCTCACTGTTTTGATAATAACAATCATCCCTGCACAAGCGACGATGCTGCGGAATTTATTGATGGTTGCAAGAGAAAGAAGGTTAAGAGTTGCAATGGTAACTTCAAAGGTGCTGCCAAAAAATGGGAGGAGAATCAGAGAAGGTGGAAGTGTGAATGGGATAGGGAAAGATTAGAGCTTGATAGAAGATTGAAGGAGCAGTTAACTCGATCTAATTCAGCCGAGAAGAATACTAGCTCGGTTAACCATTTAGATGTGTTGGAAGCTCTTTCTAGGGCTTTGAGGAAAACTGAGGAGTCTTATTTGGATGTTGCTGATAAGATGGTGATGGAGAATCCTGAGTTGGCATTGATGGGTTCGTGTGCGCTTGTGATGTTAATGAAGGGAGGAGATGTTTATGTGATGAATGTTGGTGATAGTAGAGCTGTGTTGGCGCAAAAGATGGAGCCTGATTATTGGCTTGGGAAGCTTAGGCAGGACTTGGAGCAGATCAATGAAGAAACCATGAATGATCTTGAATCCTTGGATGATGGTGATAGATCAAACTTGGTTTCTACTTTAAGTGCTCTTCAGCTTACCAAGGATCATAGTACTAGTGTTGAAGAAGTAAGTTGTTTAACTCATTTTGACTGTTTTGATTAGTGTTATGTTTATTGGTCCGTTTTTATTAAGAATTGTCTGATTTCAATTACAGGAAGTCCAGAGAATAAAAAAGGAACACCCAGATGATCCCTGTGCAGTTGTAAATGATCGTGTTAAGGGTTCTCTGAAGGTTACCCGAGCTTTTGGTGCTGGATTTCTCAAACAGGTTGTTACTGTGTGGAGATCTTATATAGATATATCTTAATGCAATCTACTTTACGGTTATATGCAGCATGAAAGTCAATGAATTTTGCAAAGTATGCCATAATGAACTGGTTTACATTTGCTATAAGATTATTATGCCCTCTTCTAGATTTCTTTATGTTATCGCACAAGATTTCATAAATGCAGTAACAAGCCTAATCCATGGATGTAAAGACTTTTTGCTCTACTAGCACTTGTATGACATGTGATTCTATGAAATTACTTAAGCTAGGTGTGGTTCTCTTTTAAAGAAGGAAAAGTAATCACAGAACTGTAACTTCTTTCCACAGGAATTTGAATGTTGACATAGTCTCATGATTATGAATTCTCATTGCATCTTCTCAAATCTGTCACATTAAAGGATTTTATCATCATTTTGCTCTACTTATAGAAGGACATTATTGTGCATTTTCTGATTGCTTGTTATCTCATTTGAATGTTTGCAGCCCAAGTGGAACAATGCACTTCTGGAGATGTTTAGAATAGACTATGTTGGAACTTCTCCTTACATCAGCTGCCAACCATATCTAAAACACCACCGGTTAGGCCCTAAGGACAAATTTTTGATTCTATGCTCTGATGGGCTCTATCAATACATGTCAAACGAACAAGCGGTTGCTGAAGTTGAACTTTTCATTACATTGCAACCTGAGGGAGACCCCGCTCAGCATTTGGTTGAAGAAGTGTTATTTCGTGCTGCAAACAAAGCAGGTATTGATAACAAAAAGAATCTCATCCAAAAAACCTCACAATTGTATTTAAGGCACTCATGGTTCCAGATGTTATACTCATTGTTTTGCCTTCTTAATCTTCAGGTTTGGACTTCCACGAGTTGCTTGAAATTCCACAAGGCGATAGGCGGCGTTACCATGATGATGTTTCCATCATTGTTATTTCTTTGGAAGGAATGATATGGAGATCATGTGTATAAGTATAGTGAAAACCATATATCATATAAGAAAGGAAGGAGATGAGGAATATACTACTGTCAGGCATTACCTTTTTGCTGTTTTCTCCTCTTCATGCTCACCATTTGTAAAGTTGTAAAAGCTGGATTTTGTTGATTATATAACTGTGGTATAAAATTGTTATTTTACTAATAAAAACATTCCTTAAAATATTTTCTTTGTGCATACAGCACTAGCTAGCACCTTCCATCACTTTCTGTTGCTCTGGTTGGGCAATGGCCTCATTGTATTATATTTGCCATTTTCAATTTGATGTGGATCAACCACTATATACAATATTGCTCCCCAAAGCATTCTTCTTTGTCGTGCACTATCTTCCTTCATCAAAATTGTCTTTTTCTGATCCTTCACACAATAATCACAATAATAGGATTAGTTGTTCTCCCGGTTGTTCAATCATTTGATAACCAAAGTTATTCTTTGATAAATGATCACTATGAGTCAGACTCAATAGAATTTGATCAATCCTTTTTTCTGTCGTTAAGGTAGAAAACAAGTTCTAGAAACAATCTCTTTACTTACAAGGATAAAGTTATATATATCTACTCACGTTCATAAGAGTTATTGGGCCACCTTTTTTCCCCTTTACAATATATGTTGTAGAAAGTAATTTTAAGTTATCACCTATTTCAAAAATTAAAAAACTTCATACCTTTTTTATCATCTCTTGATATTTTTATTGGATATTTAATTATTTTTCATCTATACTATATATAAAGTCAAAACATGAAATAATTACCACCATTGTGTAATTTTTTTTCTTTCTATTTTGCCCTTATATTTTTTAATTTATACAAAAAATCATATAATCCTAAGTAACTACCATTAGCACATTAACCACCTATCTCACATTAAATTGAATTATAATAAATACATTTTTAACATAAAGTACTCTTAATACAAAAACATTCTAATTGTATAAAATAAAATATATAAAAATTAAATACTTAATATAGTCATAAAAAATGTTATTTGTTAATATTCTTTATATGTCCTAATACTATATAAAACTTTAAACAATGGATTATGTTTATATTCAAAAGAAATGTTCACATTTTATATCTAACATTTCTATCAAATAAGTTAATTACCTTTTGATGTAAAAAATTTAAACAATGAATATTAATAAGATAAATGTTATGTTACCAAGTAACCGATGATATTGTTTACGAAAAATAAATTTAGTCCCGTCATAAAAATTAAAGTCTAGTATTTCTTTGATATGTTAAATGAGTACATCACTTTCCAATATAAGATTATTTTTAAAAAAAATTCTTAAACAATATCCATTATTTGGTAAGGAAGATAAGATACATTAAAAGCAGTTTCGTTGAAGGCACGTCGTACATAAAAAATATGATTGAAATTTAGATTTTGACTTTAGTTTATCTCCTTGTCCTTTTTTAATTGTTACACACTCCAATACAACGAAGTTCAATATATGAAATAGTTGAATGATCAGAAGTCAGACATGTAACAAATGATATTCTGTCCCATAATTTTATTGTCTCTATGTCCCTAGCCAATTAAACTATACAAATAATATTAAAATATTAATTTTTTTTATTGAATGTAGTTTCTAATTGACTTAGTACACATAGTGAGACATGTAATCTCATTGACATGTCACATGAATGCGGAATATTAAAAAGGGCATTGTTGAAAAAAATAAAAAAATTGTTTTGGAAATTAATGTATACAAAGTGCTATTCTTAATTTTTTTCTAATGTCAATTCCCTTATTTTTGTACTCAATCTACCCCTTTTATAAAATATTTTGAACTTTCTTGTTTTAGTCCTATTTTTAAGATTTTTTAATGTTTTATATACAATAAATAAATTTATTTTTTCGAAATTTATTTATTTATTCTAACAAATTTAGTGAAAGGGATAATAATTTTATTTTATCAATAAATGACAATTTTGTTAAACTAGATAGAATACTGGACAATTATTTATCACATTGGTGGAAGAGAATTAGAGAAAAGAGTCAATTAATATTTTTCAGAAATTGGATATATCATTTTTAATTTTAAATCTATTAAATTAAAATAAATCTCTCTTGTAAACATCAACCAATTTTTCATTTAACATATACAATCACACTTTTTTTTTTGCAGGGGATACACCAAGAATATTTAACAGTCAAAGATTAGTTATTTTCAAAGCACACAGATTCAAAATTAGTTAGTTTTACTTGTAAAAAAATAAATGAATATTTTGAAGAATGGTGACAGTTGAAATGAGAATTAAAAGCAGAGCAGTAGGTGGAGGTTGGTATGAGGTACATTACATGATATGAATATCTCTAATGTCATCTTCACCTAATAACTGATTCACATTCAGTCTTCTCTTAATGCTCTATTCTTCCAACTAACTAACTAACTAACTGTATATCACAAAGATGAATTTGAGGTAGAAAGCATTATAGAAAGGGTATGCAAAAATAGATATGCAGATATTTACAAACTTACAATATACATAAATGAAAGTTCAAGATTTGCAAAGCCAGCCTTGGATTGCAAGTCTGAGTGCATGATTGGGAGTGAGATGCAAGTGACTCAATTTTAAATTAGTCATGGGAGAACTTTCATGCCCATTTTCCAACCATTCACTTATTGCCTTCCCTTCATATGTACAACCATCTGCTGCAACTTGTGGATCATGCATTATTTCCTGAAGACGGATTTCGATATAAACACGACGATGAGCCACATTGAATAAAATAACTATCCTCATCATGTAAAAGAAAAGAACACCAAAACTTCAGAAGGTTAAGAATGTTAAATGGTTAGATTTTAGTGTAAATGGTCTTTTAAGAGACCATTGTACTTCATCTGAGTCATTTTATCAGTGTTCCTACAGAACCTAGTTATGTATATCAATAAAAGGGAACATTTACCTGAAGGATTGGACACAAGAAAAACGGTGGCACAGGTCGCTCTTCTGAAACATGTAACTGCTCCAATTCTCTGACTAGAGTAGGTGTTATTTCTGGTCTGTCTCTACGATTTTGTTGGCAGCACTCCAATCCCAGTTCAACCAATCGTGATACCACAGGTAAAGGCCATTCTCCAGCTGAAGAATCCAAAACCGATGACAATTTTCCACATGAAGTCGCTCTGCGAACTTCACTAGCTAATCCAACTGGAGTCCTGCCAGTGAGGAGTTGCAAAATGATGAGCCCAAATGAGTATATATCAGACTTAGGTGTTAGTACTCCAGTTCTGCGAAACTCTGGATCTGTATATGTAAAAGAACCATTTGTCTCAGTGCTCAGTCGGTAACTAGAAGGATAGATCTCCTCCTCTGTCACCAGCCTGCTGAACCCGAATTCACATATCTTGCAACTAAGTGCAGAATCAAGAAGGACAGTTTCAAGCTTCAGATCACCATGGATAATAGTTTCAGGTTTGGAAGAATGTAAGAAGCAAAAAGCTCTAGCAATTTCAGCAATCCATCGTGCTCGAGTATTCCATGTCAACGGGGAAACACTATTTTTACGGAAAAGGTAGTCTTGAAGACTTCCATTAGGCAAGTACTCATATACAAGTGACCAGGCTTCAGGGCAAAATCCAAGCAAAGTCAACAGATGAGGATGCTGGAGACTACAAAGAACCTGAACCTGGTTAGACATGAATAGATTTTAGTTGGTACAAACACATGAACACACCATATGCCAGACAAGAAGCCAAATGAAGCATTTTTCGCAGTTCAAAGCATCCCAGCATGTGTGTAAGTAACCAGGTGCAACAAATGAGTAAGTTTTATGTCATTATAATTTATAATTTTGATGGAACCAAATGATCTGTTATCATAATATAACCATTCTATATTCTGGAAGAAAGCAAAATCAAAATATGATTAGAGCTTGCAGGATTGAAATTAGAGCTTCTGAAGTGCTTATAAAAATAAGACAAGCTAGCATGGTACCTAGCCTAATGATCTTGAAAGGATTGTTTAGATGAGTTCCAGTTTTGTCGCTATTGTGTAATGCATTAGAAAAACTCCAAAAGCCTTTAAAACATGTTTCCTTTCTCTGATACTCTCAGGCCCTAAAGCATTTAAGATAACTGTTTCAAAAGCATAAATGCTGAGATTGGGGAACTGACCTCTTGATGAAACTGTGCTGGTCCTTGCAAATTATGTGGATGAAGCTTCCTTATAGCAACAGTTCTACCCAACATTTCACCCTTATAAATACAACCATATCCACCCTCTCTCATTTTGAAGCTCTCAGAAAAATTGCATGTTGCATTTTGAAGATCTGATAATGAAAATTCTGCCACCTCGGGTAATTCTTCAGCAAACCCAATGACCTGATTGCAGTGAGTAACTTCAACTCTGTCACGACTTTTCCACCGCTCAAGCCAACGGGAGGCTTCCATTTTCTGTCTCCTAATCTGCTGCTTTTCATGCCACAGGGTTAAGATGGATGCTTGAATTAGTGATAGTTCATCTGCAGCTTCTTCTCGCCTCTGGTTTTTTTCCTGTGCACAACTATCTAGAAGGGCAATACTTCTCATGGCCCTTTGTAGCTCACTAGCAATTTCTTCATTCTCTCCCAAGCATTTTTGCTGATCCTTTATTATAGCTCCCAGTGCATCCTCAGTCTCTTTTTTTAGCATTACTTCACGTGCATGGGCAGATTCGAACAAATTGACCTGAAAAAAGAATATGTAAGAAGGGTTAGAGCAAAAGCCATAAAAAATCAATAAAAGACTAAACATTTCATATCACCACTTGTCGGTTGTCACTAATATGGAGATCTATAACTAAATCATATAAAATCATGTTTACTAAATTTCTTAATAATACAGTTGTGTAATTTAGAGTAATTTGGGAAAACCATTGCTTAGTGTTGCCTCCCTGGCTTCTTCTACAAGATTGATTAGAAACGTCAAGTTTCAGAAACCTAAGTATATAAACAAAGTATTTTGAAGATTCCTTCTCTCTTTAATCTTAGTGTAATACTTTCTCCAAGTTTCTTAGGTACAAAAAAAAGTATACTCGACCCCTAACGGCAAGTACTAATTTGTTTGGCTGCTTTCCTTTTAATATGCACAAATTCCAAAATGATGTTCACTTATAGATTATGCTTACCTTCCTTATGGCCTCGATGGCAATTATTTCCAACCTTTTGCGCTTTAATAGCTCTACAAAGGCCTTCTCTGTTGCAGTAACAGCTTCTCTTTCGGCTTCAACAAGTTTACCATTAACTCTTTCTTCCTCAACCTCTGAATGACTATCTACAGACCTCCCGGCAGAACTTCGGGGAGAACAATGACTGCTAGAACTGGATAATTTGGATGGAAAAGTGGCTTCTGTTTCAATGGTTTCACTCCGAATCAAACTTCCAATTCCATTACATATAGTAGTCCTTGCAGAATGTGATTGAAGACGTTCTGAATGAGATAATTCATTCATACCATGTTGAACAGATCTACTACTCAAGCTTTCTGCGGTTGTAACCTCAGGTTGAGCACATGAAGATAATGAATGCGGGCTTTCACAAGCCGCTCTTGTCCAGACATGTTTACCTTTATAGATAAACCATATTTCACAAAATGAGGGAGTATTTTTGACAGCATAGGTTGCTTTACTGGAATTCCTTTTAACGTTCATGAAACTGCATTTTTCCATTATGATTTTTGTCAGGGGAAGATTTAGTCATTTCTTCAATAAAAGAAAAAGGGCAGGAAAAAAAATGACAGAAGCAGATTATATGCTACAAGGCACGAGCTACCAGAGGAAGACACTGATTTGTCAGTCTCTACAGAAGGGATACGGTGATAGACACATAGAGATAAGAAATAATTAAGGGTTAGAAGAACAGCAACAGTTTTTTCAATCAATAATAATCTGTCAACTAACATGAAACTAAGAAGCAAATTAAACAAGCTCAATGCAGACTAAAAAGAAGGTTATATACAGGCATAATTGTTCCCTCTAACTAACTACGCAGTTGAAAATAAAAAATGCCCTCAAGTATTAGGGTAACATTTTGGAAATTCGACAGAGAATATGTTGATGGCCAATGCACTACTTACTTCTCTGGTATTGCTCCAATTACAAGCTTCCTAATATTATGCCCATTAACCAAATCAACAATCCCTTTCTGGACTTGATCAGCTTCAACTACCACAATGCTTGCCTTAACCTGGAAAGAAACCACTTAATGAGAACCATCAATATCGAGTTTCTTCCCACATATTGTATATTCTATAAAGTCTAGAATGAAATATTTTGAACACAAAAATAAATTCCAGTTATAATTTTTCACATGTTCCAAATGCAAAAAGGTGCTAAATGGAGTATCAAGCCTATTTTCCACCACAAAATGTTTACTTTTGGAAGAAAAAAACAACCATAGTGCAGATGAACAAGCAGAAATCAGCATTAAGATAATGATAACTTATAATTTATGATTTGCATCGAATCTAACCACACCTTAGCTGCAAGGCAAATGCTCAAGTACTTGTCCAAGAGCTTCATGATCTGTTCTTTTTCCTCTTTTCTAAAAGCAGACACCACTCCAGGATTAGCTTGGGATGCTGGGAACTTCCCCACTGCTCAAGATATAAACTTTATGTTAATTAATTCATGGGATTGAAATTTCTCAATAAGCATTATATACTATATTCCAGTTTCAAACCTTTAAGACTTACTCACAGAAAAAACATAAAAAAAACAAACCAAAATTGCTATCTTTATACAAATATACAAACTTACAAAGGGTGGGAATAAGAGGAGAAGGTTGATAAACATGAATCAAGCAAATATGTGTGTTGTTAAAGTGGGTTAAACTCCATTGAAGTAAAGTTGTGGCTTTCTGCACCGATTTTCCAACAGCAACATGAACCTTTTCCGTACATTTTCCTTCCATGGAGTTGTGTTCATCATGGTGTGAGTGTGAAGGCATCAATAAGAGTTCCATTGTCGAAGGAGTGAAAATTTCAACTTTGGTTTTGATGGTTTTTCTATTTATCATATTCATTTTTGGTTTCTCTTTCTTCCAACTTAAAGAGGAAAGCTTTTTTCGTTGCTTGACTTTTGTACTGACTTGAAGTGTCGTGTGGAAACGCTTTACCAATAAAGTGGTGGCAGAGGAAATTAAACATTTTAAAACGAATAAATATTATTTGTCCCAAAAAAAATTAATGTCTTTATATCTTAAACCAATTATAATGTATTAAGTAATATAAAAAAATATTTTTTTATTTTTTAATTATCTTTTTTATTATTTGGCAGTTTTTAAGTGGTTAGGGACACATTTTAGACACTAAAAATGGGACGAGTGATCTCTATTATTTTAAAACATGAAAGAAAATTTATTTTTTTATGTCTATATTTAAGTTTAAAATTCAGAAGTTTTGTAATACTAATTTACATTACAAAAGGTATATTAATGTATGCATTGAAGTTTTTTCCTAATTAACTAGACATAATAATTTGTAGAGTGTCACATAATATGTTGTATATTTTTTAAAACTATTTAAATCTTTGTAAAATATAAACTAATAAAGATAATAATTTAATAACTATCCAAAATTTATTCAAGCATTATTTTTGGTTTTTTATAAATCACTAATTCACCAAATTTTAAATAATAAAAATACATATTAACTTTTATATGCAAAAAAGTATACTTTTTAGTCTAGCAAGTAGCAACATATATCTTCTACAAGATAATAATGTATGAGTGGGAATCATCAAATTTATAATAACCCTAATTTTTCCTACAGAATTTTATCCTATTTACAAGGCTTCAACTTAAATTTTACTTAATTAAAACTAAACATGTATATTTAAATTATGTGCTACCAAGAATATCATATTGTCCATCTTAATAAATGTTGCTCTAAAAAATTGAACTATTAATCTTTTGGTCATCTTGAAATTTAACAAAACCTTAAACCAGTAAAAGAGAATCCATCCATATATAACATGAGGCCACAAGCTTTGCATTAAGGCATTAAGCAGGTATACAATAAGTCTAAAAGGGCGGCTAGATGCAAAAAGTTTCATTTTGTTAAATTAGTTAATGGATCTGACAGAAGCACTGGTAACTTTACTATATGTCTACATCATATATTTTTTCTTTTAGTAATCAATTTTCAACTTTCAAGGACAGTGTGTATATGCATGCAGATTTTATATTGTATATAAAACATTTTATAAAAAAACTAACATGTTAGTCTTTTTTATAGCAAAAAAGATAGGATCTATTCTTTAATAATCTGTGGGTATGAACTCTGACGCGTGAACCCTTTAGCCAATATTCTAAAGATCTTTAAATATAGCTTGAAGGTGAGGCACATCAACTCGCAAATTACTTGGCTACATTTCATACTCTAAAAAGTAAAAGAAAGAAAATCAGGACACATCAAGTTTGGATAATATGCCTGTAAACTAATTTATTTTATTTCATATTTTTTAATATAAATTTTTTCGAGTTAATGTCATTTTTCATTCTATTATATATTAATTAATCTGTAAATATATTTTTTATGTTTCAATAAGTTATTCTAAATGAGTTATTTGTGAGTTGGTTCTTGAGAGAATAAAGAAAACATGTTCTAAGTGAGTTTGGTTTACAATAAAGTATTATAACATTGTTTGATATATATAGTCGACTTCATATAATGAGCTGAAGTTTGATTATTGTTGAATTATATTTCTTTTGTCTTCCCCCTTTTATATCATCCTTCAGAGCAATGGCAAGCAGGGTAAAGGAATTGCAACACTTTTTTTTATTAGAATTTTATATATGAAAAATTATGTTGATTAATTTTAATAACATCTACCAAGCTTTGTTTTAGAAGAAATTCCAATGCAACTGAACCAAAAAACAATCCCATGTTATTTTCTTTTGTTTAGTATGAAGGTTGAATCAGTGATGATAATATATGCAGCGATCCAATTTCATCTTATTTATAAGAATATGGGGAAGCAACAAGTATAATGAAATGAATGAAGGTTGATCTTTTAACTAAAAGATCAACGTAATAAAACAAATGAAATGAAAGAATTAACCCTGCCATCAACTCCACTTTCTCTCCTAGTTAACTGTTTTAACAACACACATTTTCAAACAGAAAACGAGGACAATTGTATTTTCATTCACCAAACCACTTTGCATCATTTAGAAGCATTTCCTGTGTACAATTGAAGGACCAGCTTCATCATACTCAGCCTTTGCAATCCACATCTGCATTTGAAACATCAATGTCCTATCATTAGTATCCTCTAATAGTTGGTACAAACAGTTGATATTCAACTAATTAGTAATTTCCATCATCAAACCGTTAGTATGCATTACCTGTTGGAAAGTGCTGAGAGAAGCCAAGATAGAGCCACCAATCCAGACACTGTACTTTCTCTCGGGTGGAGCAACCACCTTAATCTTCATGCTGCTTGGGGCCAAAGCAGATATTTCCTTGCTCATTCTGTCAGCAATACCAGGGAACATAGTAGAACCACCACTGAGAACAATGTTTCCATACAAATCCTTCCTAATATCGACATCACACTTCATAATTGAATTGTATGTGGTCTCGTGAATGCCTACGGCTTCCATTCCAATCATGGATGGCTGGAAGAGAACTTCAGGACATCTGAACCGCTCGGCACCGATGGTAATGACCTGTCCATCAGGAAGTTCATAGCTCTTCTCAACAGCAGAGCTAGTTTTTGAAGTTTCAAGCTCTTGCTCATAATCAAGGGCAATATAAGCAAGTTTTTCCTTCACATCCCTTACAATTTCACGCTCAGCTGTGGTAGTGAAGGAATAACCACGTTCTGTGAGGATTTTCATGAGGGCATCAGTGAGGTCCCGTCCTGCTAAGTCAAGACGGAGGATGGCATGAGGGAGGGCATACCCCTCATAAATGGGGACAGTATGGCTGACACCATCTCCAGAGTCCAGAACAATTCCTGCACAAATTAATAACAACCACAAAGAATATCATCCAAATTAGACAACTTTAGAAATACCAGCTCTACACATTAGAATAATAGAGCTTCCAATCACACTGTAAGCATCAGATTAGAACAATAAAGCTTTCTCCCCTCTATATAATTTCATGCTTACATTTCTTAGTCAGATTACCATATTTAAAATGTAGCGCAAAAGCAACAGAATGTTTGTCTTAAAGACGAATCGACTAACCGGTTGTACGACCACTGGCATAGAGGGACAAAACAGCCTGGATAGCAACATACATGGCAGGGGTGTTGAAGGTCTCAAACATAATTTGGGTCATTTTTTCACGATTAGCCTTTGGGTTGAGAGGAGCTTCAGTGAGCAGGACTGGGTGCTCTTCTGGAGCCACACGGAGTTCATTGTAGAAGGTGTGATGCCAGATCTTCTCCATATCATCCCAATTACTAACAATACCATGCTCAATGGGATATTTCAAAGTCAATATACCTCTCTTGGACTGAGCTTCATCACCAACATATGCATCTTTTTGACCCATGCCAACCATCACACCAGTGTGACGTGGACGACCAACAATACTAGGAAATACTGCCCTTGGAGCATCATCTCCAGCAAATCCAGCCTAGATTTTGCAAAACAATAGACTCACTATAAATCAACAGAAACTGAATTGTACCACTCACAAGCAAAAATACTAGCCAATAACTTTTCCATACCAAAAAACATGGAAATAAAACCATCCGGATATTTTACCTTAACCATTCCTGTCCCATTGTCGCAGACGAGTGGCTGAATATCCTCACCATCTGCCATTTTCTTTTAACAGCTGAAAAAAATACAAGACAAAAAGCAATGAACATTGGGATTCAAGGACAAAGACTTATCAGGTGTCTCAAGTGGAGAAAATAAACAATGGTTGGACATGTAAATCGACCATAGAATGATCTCAGATACAATATAACATTACATGGAATTTCTTTTCAATGAAGCAATAATTCTTTAAGAAACTACTTATGCAAACATAGTGTAGACAGGTTGTTGAAATTATAGGAGTCGATAATAAAAAAAAGGGGAGATTCATTGACCACAAGAGTAAGTTTTTTAAGCTTACTTCATATCTTAACCATCAATTCTAGAGAAATCACATACAATTTTTAACAAAACATTTTATAAATATTTTGCATTTTAAAGCAATTGTATCATTTTTTTTTGTATATCAAAGGTATCCCCTCAAATCTTGGGTAATGAACTGATACTTCGGGATGTCTGTTGTATAACCAATGTTGTTCACAAGAATCAAAACTTTTAACATTTTGACATATTTGTATATCTAGGATGATCTTATACCATTAGTACATTTTGAGATTTGGATCCTGGAAACAGATCGTGTGAAATTAACCACCTAACATTAAAATTGTTGTACATTGCAACGACATTAATATAGTGGTTTGAATGCGGATGGTATGATATAGATAAAGCAGTGTGACATTAAGGATAGAATTATATAATGATGAAACGACGACGTTGCAATAGAAAAAGAGAAGAGAAAGTGACCTGAAGAATGAGAAGGGTGATGTTGTTCAAAGAAGGAGAGTGTTGAGAGAAGAGAATGGTTATTTCTCCTTCTTTGGGTTCAAAAACACTCTTTTGATTATTATAACGGAATTAACGCCTTCTCTCCTTTTCCGTTTTTAAATTCCACTTTCACCACATACTTCTTACGCATCCTTACCCTCCGTTTCCTTCTCCGATATTCAATTCCATCATCACACGTGTCACTTCCATCTATTATTTAGAGTTTTGCCCAAATAAAACGTGCGCTGAAGTTTTCGTCACTTCATAGCTTTTAATAGCCAACTCCTATATTTGGCATTCCCATTTTTACACCATTAAACTCTTTTAGTTTTTTATTCACCACTCAATTTTATTTTGGAATATTTAACTCCTTTAAGCTTTATATATAATCCTTCCAATCCAATTTTTGGCCCTATAGTGTGGCATGCATGTGGCGGATCGCATATTAGCATCGTGTGAATGAGGCTGCCCCATTATTAGTGTCCAAAATGTGTATCAACCTAATTAAAAAAATTAAAAATAATATCTTTTAGATTGTGTAATGTAATTGACTTAGACGTGAAGACATCAATCTCTTGGAACGGGTGATCATTGTTCAATTCAGAAAAGATGAACAAACAAAAAAAACAAAGGACAAACCAAAAGTTGACAGTTTTTTCATATATCTTGTGTGTTGTGGGCACCTGCATTCACATTCAATTTAATATGAAGTAATTTGAATGAAGTTTTTATTATATATACATACATAAAAAAATATTTGACTTCCACAACAAATATCTACAAAATTACATATGTTATTAATAATAATGTATAATATATAAATGTGTGGTTGATGGTGCTTTTCTTAGAGTTCAACAAAATCACTACCAATAAGGAATTGATCTAGTAGTATAAGGTCGCGTCATATCTTAGGATGTATATGTTAGCATTTGTTATGTTAAATATTTGCAATCAAGGAGATCTGGTTCATAATTG
This sequence comes from Lupinus albus, assembly GCA_009771035.1. Classification (NCBI taxonomy): domain Eukaryota; kingdom Viridiplantae; phylum Streptophyta; class Magnoliopsida; order Fabales; family Fabaceae; genus Lupinus; species Lupinus albus. The sequence continues at coordinate 1,925,529 of CM019999.1, forward strand.
TTATGGATTTGACTATATGAGGACATGATGACCTTAGATGGAATGCAAAATCATTAGGCATGAGCATATATGGGATACAATGCAATTATGCTCCATGAGAGTGTGTGTTGAGCTCTGTTTACTTTTACTTATAGTTGGCTAATTAATCATTTGTAAGTAACCCTTTTTCTGACACTTTCCCTCTTTTTTTGCTCACTGTGGATCATTTTAGTTGGCACAGTAATACAGTTGTATCACCCAAAAATCAAACTTCCTAATCTCTTAACTCCCCGTGATGGTTGGCATTCAAGTTTTGGAATCCTAACTTCAACTAAAGTCCTCTAGTGCCTCAATTATCCACATCATGAAAAAATGCCACCATTAGGACCCATTTGTGAAATCTACCGCTGAACTTTGATACAGCCAGAGCATGCTGGAGATTTTGCTTAAGTGTGTACTCTGTGGTGCGTATTGTGTACAATTTTCCTTTTCAGCATACTATTAAGGAACTGTATTATATGTCCAAAATCATTATGTTCTCACATCCCTCACCAATCAACATGTTCCAATCATTATGTCCTCTAGTACATGTATTAATTAGACCCTGTGGGGAATAATTTTAGTGGGGACCCTTATGATAGTACATGTATACATAAATCTTAAGATGAACCAACCAATACAAATACTTTGTAAATTTTCCAATTTTGTTGTTGGGTAAAATTAAAAAAGTAGTACATGATAAGATGCTTGTAAGTATTGCAAGCATAATGGTCAATGATATTTAATTTAACAGAGATTTGATTTTTTTTTTCTCTTGAGTTTTTATGAAAATAAAGTCATGCAACATCCACTATCTCTTAGGTCAGTACCGCCATTGTAATTGGAATCAAGATCCACTGTTCCAAAACAATCCCGTCTCTATGCCATAATCTAATAGGATTACATCAAATAATATAAAATATTATTTTATGTTTTATAAAAAAAATCTCCAACTAAATCATGTATTTGCAATCTCCGACATTGTAATTGGACCCCAGCAGTTTTAAATTTTTATGATTGGCCACAGGAAATGGCAGGGATATTTTCCTTCTATTCTTTAATTTAAATTCATTTTTTATTTATTTTCAATGAACTTTCTAAACAATTTATTATTGATGTTATGCTACGAACAAAATTTTCAACACCCTTTTTAACACATTTTTATTACTCTCTTCATTGCTTATAGGTTGATGTTTTAATCATTTCTTTCTCTTGTAAATAATTTGACATTTTAGAAACCTAATATACTCAATTGTATTTTGTTTCAATTATACCCTTATTACATTCTCTTTTTCATCTCCAATTTCATATGTTTCAATTATTTAATGTATTTAATCTGAAGTTTGTGGGAGTTTAGATAAAATTTACAACAAATATTATGATTGGAAATGATTTATGTGATTAGGGTTATTGCTCAAAATATACCATGCACAACATATAGATGAATTCAAAGCCTCTCTCACCTCTCCACATTATTTTTCTCATAACACACTAACAAAGTCTATTGTGCTAGAATCTTATGAGTTAGGTTTATGAGAAATTGAATATTTGTCTCTCCTTCTAGTTCTTTATAGGTTTCTTCTTTTTCTTCAAGTATTTGAATATTGTTTGGCTTCATGGGTGTGTCGTCAAATCTTGAAGTATTTCTCTCTGAGAAACATGTGAACGATCAAAAGCAAGAACAAGATTCCACTTTATTGCAGGAAAGGCTCGTAAAGGAAACCCAATATAAAGAGTGCCAAACTCAAACCCCAGAAAAGTTCGAGGTTAGACCAAAAGGACAACAACAACAAGAACAATCGGTGCAAGAACGTGATCAAGAACAACAAAGCAAAATGGTGCGTTTGTGTTTGAACTTGAAGCTCAAGATTTCACCGCACAAGGAAGAGGATTATCAAGAAGATTCAAACGAAGGGCTCAAGACTCCAACATGTGAGGATCACAAAATCCCACCGGTTTTGCAATGTCCACCAGCACCCAGAAGGAGAAAAACGTTGTCATTCTTGAAAGGAATTAAAGGTCACCACAACCGAGTACTTGATTTCACGTTACAAGAGATTGAATCAACGCTACTTCCGATGGATCTTGACGCTGCTGGTAATTAAACAAGAAGAATGTCACAAATATATTCATGGAGCCATAAAATCTTTTCTTAGTCATTATTAAATATTAACCTTTAGTTACTGGATCTCTTCATTTTTAGCAAGTTCCCTTATTTTAGGTTTTAGGTATGCATCATGTAACTTCATGTTCTTTTTTCTATCTTATCTGGTACACTGATATAGTTGCGTATGTCTTCAGATAACCCACCTTTAAATTTCATGATACGGTATTCTATTTTATAAATCTTAAGTTATACCCATTAATAGGATCTACATATTACAAGATTACGTTTTTTAAACTTAATTCACATTTTAGACATCAATTTTAGGGGAATCCAATTCTTTGAATTATTAAGTAGATATAAACCAATGAATTTTTCTATAATTAATGTTTAAGATGTGGAATAAGTTTAAAAAACTTATTTTTGGGAGTAAAAGAATTCATTCTCTTAATATATTATTTCTTTTTTTAACGATTTTATTTAACTAAATGTGCTTTAAGGTATGTTAGGATTATGCTTGGAAGAAAAAATGGCTAGTGATTTCAATTGATGGATGGAACTAGTAGGCAAAGAATGGAACAATATTAAGTATTTGGATTCCGACTGACTTGGATGATGGTAAGGTAGGAAAATAGGGAAAAGATTCATCTATGGAGAGTCTAGTATTCACAATGTATAAGAGAATGATTTCTTTAAAAAAATTAATGTTAAAAATGTAAAAAAATTATATCATTTAAAATTTAATTTTAACACGTGTTAAAATCATAACTATGCAATAGTCTCTTATAATGGGAGGAGCCAAACTCGGAAAATAGATATCTTCTAGAAAATCTCTAATACTCAATAAGATAAAAATATCTAACTTTTCATTTATAGTGAAGAGAACATATATTTCTCTATATTATTGGCCAGCTAGGATGGAATTAGGGGTGAGTATGGGTTGGGTTGGGACAGGTTAAAGTTTGTCCTTACCCGACCCTAAATGTTGTTCAGACTATTTTTCTGAACTCGAACTCGACCCTAAATATTTACATGGTCAGCCTTTAAGCCCGGACTCGACCCTAGACCCGATTAATTATAATATATACTCATTTTACATAAAGTCTTCTAATATTATACATATAAAATAATATATGTGTATACATATTATTAAACATGTATATATGATGAAAAAATTAGAGAATCGACAATATTTTCGACCAAAAAAGTATCATTACTCTGTATATATTCGAATAGAGACACATACGAACATCATGAGTAAGTGACCATGGGATGGGTCGGGACGGGTCATGTTTGGTCTCTACTCAGCCTTAAATATTGATTGTGTCTACTTTTTGAACCCGAACCCGGTCATAGACCCGATAATGATCGGACCATACCGGGTAAGTGAGTCATATCAGGTCCTGCTCACCCCTACATGGCATCATGCCAGCATTGACTTTGTGTGTTTCATGAGAAACTGAGACACTTCGTAAATGGAAATGAGAAACATTGACTTTAAAATATAAACAATTGATTCCTCTCTGAGTGCGCAAACTCATGCAGACAAGGATATTCCCTTCTACAATAAAACACAATATATTTGATGCATCCTCTACTTATCAAAATTATATCACACCTTTATTTCAAATTTACCATCATATCTTTTATAAAAGTTTAATAATGTATTCAACTAATAACAAATGATGTAGTAAAAAATCAATTTTTATGGACTGAGATAGTAATTTACTAAAGCAAGAGGATCTTGAAGTGCACCTAAGGATAACATTTTTCTCCCACAAATTTGATTTTTTTTAACTAACCATCAATATTCTCAACAGAGACAATTCTATTTAAGTTGGATATATTCACAACATACTATACTAGTTTATAGGCTAGAACCACTAGACACTAGTAGAGAAATAATTTCAGAACATTGGTCAGTGATAATATAGGCCCTCAGCAACGGCCTGTGTTTTGGGTTTACCCACTGGGCTCTAAGTATTGGGCGCCACAAAACTAGATGGGTCATCTCCTTCGGTACCAACAAGGTAGGGTATGGCCTCAAACTTGTTGGTATATATGAGTGTGTAGAGTTGGAATATATGAGTTTGTGGAATATATAAATGTGAGTAACGGATTATCTAGTAAATCAATAAGGCCTAATCTAATCGATAAAGAGTTGATTTGTTGGGGATGTTTGAAATATGTTATTAGATTAGTCCTACATCGCCTATTATTAAAATAGAGTAGAGTAACCAATGTTATATATTGGACTCAGGTCCATTGTTGTAATGTGCACCAGATATAAACATCAACTAGAAACATCTTATGGGCAGTTGGGCCCATGGGTGTGATAGGGTTTGTAATCCTTATTCTCTAATAATATCTTGGTAGCGCTCAACGCTCTCGGGGACGTAGGCACAATTGGCCGAACCCCATTACCAAATTCTTTGTTTCTTATCTTCTATTTATTTTATGCATTATTTGATTGTTTTGTGACTAACGCAGTGCAACGATCGCTTCCGCTGCACCAACATCATTTTCTTAAATATTATGTAAAAGATCTGCATGAAAAAGGTTTTTATGAAAAAGAGAAAACTCTTTTGAACAAATTCCATATTTAGAAAAAGAAATAGTTTCGGATTGGGAAAAATATAGTGTCCTTAGTATCAGTAATTTAAATAAGGACATACTTAAGAATGCAAAGAAGGTATATTTTCTTTGAATAAATTTTACCTTTTGTCAACTTGCATGCTTGTTCTCTTATTTTAATTAGACTACATTTTTTCCAAGGGCCCTCTATTATATGAAAGCGAAGTTACACTTTTTCACTGCCCTTAATAAAACCTTCAGTTTCTATGCAGAGCACATAAAGAAGGGGAAAATTGACAATTCCTTCAATCGTATCTGACATATAATGTGGCCTTCTGCTCAAAAAACATGGCAACATGTACTTTTCTGACTTACCCTTAGTCATTTTTTTGGAATTTTCCTTGTGAGTCACTTTATGTATTAAAGTTTTTTCATCTGTGATTTTAGTAGTGGGTCTGTGTTTTTTTTCCTTATAATTGCTTAGGTTGTGGGTCTACATTTGATCCTTACATCGTTGTTTCTTATGATGATTCATGAATAGGTTTCAATATTTCAGATGTTTGGTTCAAAGTTGGAGCTATCTTTGAACCTTTTTCTTCTCTACAATTGATTGATGTTATAGGTTGATGGGTTGCTTCTTGGTTTAAAACCACTGAATGAGCACACAAACTGTAATAATTCAAGGTCAATGTCATTGAACATGTTACTATCTGGTTCAGGTTCACCATCTTCTGTCACATATTCTTCATCAAAATTTGACACAGAGGTCAGAAAAAAAGTTACATAGCATTTGGCTTTTTATAATGTTTTTTATTTGGGTTCAGATATATACCTGCGCCTCTGTCTGTTCCTGTTTCCATAATAAATGCTGAGAGAAGTCATGTGACATTATGGCATCATACCTCAATTGTATGCATGTTTCTGTGACAGTTATTACTCAGTTAATCAGGTAGAAGTGGGAAATGAATGGAATATTCTCTTTTTTCTTGTAAGATTAATTTTATTCATGTTTAATTATCATTTATTATTTAAAAGAATAGTATAAATAATTGGTAAATAATGTATAAAGTACCGCTAAACATACATTCAAAATACATATTTATCATGGTCTTAATTTAATATATTGTTCAATATTTCTTAATGCACTGTATTCTGCGGAATCTTTGACTTATGTGTTATAAAATGGGTAATTTTTTTAATATAAGTAAAATATAAAAAATGTAGAGATTTTAATTTATTTATAAAAGAATGATTTAAAAAAATCTTGTAAGTTAAATTAACTATAGCTTGCTCTATTTCACTATTCAACAACAATAGAGTGTTTTCTAGTTAAGTGAAAGTAGTTGTAAATGCCAGTAGGGAATGAAGCTATACCTTCCTATCATATGATATAGGTATGTAGTTTATTTGGTAGGTAGTTCATCCATTTTATATTAATTTTATGAGTCTTATTATTATGACAAACTTCATATAATATACAATATATGAAATATAAGAATTATATAACTATCATTTAATCTGATGCAAGGTAGACTTGTAATAGCTCGAGATGTCAGAAATTGTACTATGTTTAATTGAAATGATATTGAAGTAAAAACATAAAAAGTAATGAATATTTAATTATTTTAATCATATGACATGTTTCATTGATCGAGGAAATGATTTGAGACATTTAATTCTTGTTCCTAAAAAATGGAAAGGGGTCACCTATCATCAACAATATCATTTTATGTCCTAAACCAATAACATATTGTCACATGAATAAAATAAAAACTTTAAAAATAAAAGTAACAAAAATTAACATTCCGATTGACTTGGGATACAAAATGAGACACTATTAGTGACAACTCTTTTTTCCCTAAAAAAAGAACCCTTCAGCTAGGTGGAAAACTAATATCTCAACCACTTGACTATAATGAATTGTTGACTTATTATGTGTCATTATGAATATATATATAAAATGATACACAAGAAAGGAATGGAACCCTTTCAGGTATTAATGACACGAATGAACAAAAGAAAAAAGATGAAACAATCCCTGAAAGCCCTCTTGCGCAAACTAATATAACAGTTGTGGTAAGGTGCAGCCATTTGACATTTTTTATTACCCAAAATAGATAGAATAGTCTACAGACACTGTTTTTGTCTAAGATTATTACTCATCTCATTATAATAATGTTATAACAATCCTTTTCTGATAGCTCAATTTCAAGAGACTTTTTGAAACTTTGAAAATTGATTGATCAGGATTGATTGGTGTATTTTATCAACAAACTGTCATTTTCATCATTTAAATATTATTGCTATCGATCTACCTAACACGTTCCCACCCAGATTCCTGTGAAATATCTGCAACCATTTGGATTTGGATCCAAATGAGAAAACTTAAAATTCTTAATTGTTTATTGAGTAATGAAATTATTTTATAAAATTTACCCACAAATCTTCATATATTAGGATACTTATAAATCGATCTTTATATATTATTTTCTTATATTGAGTAAAAGTTGTGTAAGAAATTTCCATATTTTTATTGTGCTTTAATTTTTTGTTATGCAAGAAAGGCCTCATGTGATTTTGATTTGTGTATATGACCCATCGTGTTAGATATTCTTGCACGCAAATTGTTGGTTGAAATATTTTGATTAGTATACTATATATTATTTAAACAGCAAAATAGATTAGATTAGGTGAAGGCACGTCTATGTACAAAATCAAGATAATCTACAACTTCAATGTTATATAGTGAGTATAATATCTACATACTTTATACCCATTTAATAAGTGTCTATAAATTGTATTTCTTTGTGTATTTTCCTATGGAGGGAAGTGGCATTTGAATTGATCCAGGCTATGCACGCAAATTATTATGAGAAAAAAAATGTATGCAAAGTTTTATATATTATCTCTGTATTATTCATCATTTATTTATATTTATAATTGATACTTCAAAAAAATAATCCAAATAAATGATATATCGATAACATATAAATCTTTACACTGACATTGTATATATATTACACTAAATTATTATATCTATACTATTAATAAAGCTAAAACACAAAATAACTACCCTACCATGGTATAATTTATGCTTTCCAATTTTGCCCCCATTATCTTCTTACTTCTACTAAAAAATCATATAACTCAATGATATAATTTTTTAATTTTAATTTAGCTCTCATATGGTAAATTCTATCCAAAATTCTTAAATTGATTCTATCATGTTCTCTCTCATCATTTTTCTCATGTCATTCTCTACAATCGATTCATTCGTTAAGATTGAACAATTACTTCAATCGAATATATTCAACTGCAAATTATAATATCTAACACAATTTACATATTACATTTTATTGTATGTATAGTATACTAATGCTAATACTAATTATTTATAATTTTATATTTGGGAGTGCACAAATTAACAACACCATGCCAAACATTTCCCTTCCATATTTCATTGCTCTGTGGTACAAAGAAACAAATCAGAAGCAAAAACACCACACATTTTCATATGATCTTAGACTTGTACCTCGGAGAAAAATAATTTCTCAGTCCACTGAATTACATATACACAATTCCATTGACGTTGCCCAAAATCATTGATGCAGATGCTTCTTTGTTCTAAAGTAGCAATATTATTAAAATTTACAACCACAACAATATGACATTCACCAACTAATAAACCACATTTGGTCCCTATTACCAAAAACTCACTTTGCATAGTACGGAATATTACTACACTATACTCATATTTCTTTGTACTATCATTTTGCCTATCAGGCCAAGCAACTTCTTATCACATTTTCTAATATGGAATTACTTTAAGCACAAAGATCAGGCATTGACATCACTGTTGTTTATTATCAACCCACTCATTTTCAGAAGCAATCCTTCCAGAACTTCGGCCACCCATCTTTCCAAATGAACTGACCGTGGTTAGTCCCTTGAAGCTGCTGCTATCACCTTCGTTTAAGTTTCGCGATTTATATGACTTGCTTATCTTGGAACCATTGATATCAACGACATCTTGATCGATGTCATCATGACTTTCTTCCATCTTGATAACCATAAGTCTGGCTATGGTGCTTCGGCAGAATGGACAAAGTGGAGGGGTAAGACAAGCAGTGGCAGGGTTTGGCTTGTTGTGGCAACATAGGGCTAATGTGCATTGTGCACACATCTGGTGACCACAGTCCTGGACTTCAATTGTGCATACCTGCTCAAAGCAGATGCAACATAATTCGGTCTCGCTAACCTGAAATTATATCAGATCCCACAATGAGGATATAGTGGTGAAGAAAATTTCTCACTAGACTATTACAGCATAAGGCCGAAGCGGACGTAAGGGGGAAATTTAGATTTGAAATTGTGGAGCTTAAATTGATCAGAATTAGAGGGGAGGGGGCTTCAAATGTTTCTGCATTTTCAAACTATCCAAATAAATTGACCTCCTAATAAAATTTATAGAATTTTCAGGATTATATCTCTGTAGACTGAATCAATTCAATTGCATATCTAAGAAAGGTAGACAACTCAAGAAGTTGGTAAAAATTGAAAGGGTTTCAAATTACCTCAGATATATTGTCATCTACCATATCAGAGTGTAATGGAGATGGAAGAGAGTAAGCAGTACCCTTCAATATGTTCTTCTCCCGTTCCTTGTTTGCGTCTATCAGCGCACGCTCTAATAAAGCTTTTGCTTCTGGATTAAGTTCACTGATGACTTTCAAAGGTAATGGCCAAACAAGAGGCTCTGCAGATGTAGGATTCAGCAATGCTGCACATGCACCATGTTTGTGTTTCAGAGCAACTATATATGGTATCCTCCTGCGTAAACACATCATACAGTTCAAAGCAATTCCATAACTTCTGAGCATTTAACCTAAGAAAAGAATAACTAGTTAAATGTCACAAATCTATATTGACAACGTCGTTAAATGTGGTAAGTTCCCACCTAAATTGTAAAATTCCATATGCAAAACATCAAATAAGAATAGAAGAGAAAGGGGCATCAAAATCAGAGCAAGTAATACATTAGTTAAATCAAGTCTCCTGAAAGACTTTCATTTTGATAGTACAATATCATAGTAAGCAAACACATCATCAACAAGCTACATAAATTTTAATAAAATAAAGTTACATTTATGTACCAAACATAATTAAGTTTCATCCATGTGAGATCTTCTCTGAAAGGAAGTAATTTTGACTTAGAAACTATAATTACCCAGATGTATCACGTTGAAGACGATCGGCACCCCAAGCCAACAATGGACGGATGCAATCCAGAGATCCCCCTCTAGCCGCTAGATGAAGAGCTGTGCTCCCAGGACAGCTGCAAATAGAAATTGATTAATTCACAATACAAATGAATACACTAATTCCAAGCTTATATATCACCAATTCACAATCAGAACTTTCACAAATGATCTTACCCATATCTTCCAGTAGGAGCACAAACAAGAGCTCCACTGTCTAATAGAATATGTACACATTCAGGCCGTCGTTGACGTGCTGCCAAGTGCAATGGTGTTGCTCCCTTACCATCTCTAATATTCACAAACCGAGCAAACCCCCTACAACAAATTCAATATTTTTTATTAAAAAAGGCATCATAACAAACCACTAACATGAACATGAATCGATTGGGGGAGAAATTGATGCTAAAATTAAGCACTAACCAAGAAGCAGCTACAGAACTAGATTGAGCAGTTGAAAGAATTGCCTTAAGGCAAGAAGAATGCCCATAGTATGCAGCATAATGCAATGAGGTTCTTCCATAAACTGAATCAAACATTAATACCTGTGAATATTTCAAAATTACACTCATGAGTTTTTTTATAAAAAAAATTGTAACTATTATAGTGATTGGAACTTAAGGAAAAAATTACATACATTAGCACCCGCTTCAAGTAGCTTTTCCACACAAGCAATCTTTCCGTGCATTGCTGCTAGCATAAGCGGAGTCTGAATGGTTCACACAACACATTTGAAGGATAATTAAAGCAAAACTATATAAAGTGAGAGTAAACATGAAAATCCCATTTTTAAAGCCAAATCATTAGGAAAAAAACAAACTTTTAGTTACCTGTTTTTGGCGATTCAGAACATCTGGATTCACAGATCCATTTAAAAGCCTTGTTAAAATCTGAAATTTGAAGTTTTGAACCAAAAGCAACAACTCCCATCAACCAATACCCAATAAAAGTTAAAAATCCAAGAGAGACCCACCAATGAGAGTCCAATTGGGTAAGCAAATCTAACTAAATATCAATAATAGCGACTAGAAAAATGAAACTTTACCTGGATCTGGCCATTAGCAGCAGCAATATGAAGAGGAGAGTGGCGATCATAGACAGTGGTACGGTGCATGAGAGAAGGGCATGTATCTAAAAGAGTTGCAAAAGTTTCTAAATCACCATGTTGAACAGCACGGAAGAGACCATGTTCATGGCTCCCTCTGCAACTCAAACCCTGACCCATGTATGAATATACGAACTCACTCTCCTTTTTTCTCTCTCTTTTTCTTCACTGACTGCGCCACCTTTGGCACAGAAAGGATTGGTAGGTGGTTGGGATTTCTCAAGTTTGCAATTCAAAGTTAACTTTCACATTTATGGAGTTAGAGATATATAGACAAAGGGGAAAGTGAGAGAAACAATGGTAGCTGACTGTGTCAGTGATGAGCATTTACTCAAACTGACTTAGTTTTTGGTTATAATATCAGTCAGATTCCATAGCCTCTGTAATAGTTCTCGTTAACTCATTAAATAACTGTTCTTTAACTTTTTCTTTTTTTTAATCTGATAATTGTTTCTAATTAATCAAAAAGATAGGAGCATACACTAATAGATATAGTTTCTTCTCCAATGTCCTTCAACTCTTTAATTAATAGTGAATATAAAGATTTACACAATATATTTATTTTAAAAGTCAACAATAATTGAATATAAATGATGGATGATGTACTCATATTGTATACAACTTTTACTGAGTGTTTACATTTTTTTCTATTATTTTGTAGTATTACTGACGATATCTCCTCACTTTTTGGGTAAATAACTAATTTTTTTCAGGGTGCATCTATTCATCCCAATAAGTGTCGCTCCCATGAATTAAACTCTGAACAATTAACTTTGTTTATACTTCTAAAATATGATATATCATTATGACACTATTTTTTTCAACAAATGATTTAAATAAATTTCTTTATCACATTTATATTAATTTTTAAATATTAATATAATATTATATATATTTAATTTTATGAGTATGTAATTTAATTATTAAACTATTAATTGAACTGTACTATCTCAGGAACTTCACCATTTGACAATCGATATGTATTAAAAGATATATACTAAGCAAGTCTTAAACAAAATCAAGAAATATAAAAAAATTACACTGGCTATATAGATTTAAAAAAAAATCGAGGTCTGTATATTATTTACCATTATGAGTAGCTTTTTACTTGTGCATAAATTTGTTTGCTAAGTAAACAAGTAAAAACTGCAAGACTTTATTCAGTTTATTGAGATTAAGCACCAAATGCTTAATAGATGTGATATAATTCTATTTTGTTCAGTGGCAAAAATGTCAAAATAGGAAAATATAGTTTCAGATTTCAAATTAGAATATTAGCGTCCCCAATTTGAATGGAACACATTGGTCGTGTTATTTATTTTGTTGTCATAAGAAAATAAAGTACCTATATATTGTTTATAGTCTACTTTTTAGTCAAAACGTTAACCTTTGTGGATGGATCATATTATTCATATGCATGTCTGCTATAGTCCATTCAATTTTATTATTTTATTTGTTACAATATTTTATTAATCCTTTTTTTAACAAATAAAAGGTGAAAAACTATTGATGTTATTTTATGCGTCAGTCCAAAAGTTTGTTAAAGTCAATATTTTTTTTACTGTTAATGTGAAGTATTAACCACAGTTTAGGGTTCTAATGTACATTTTAGCATAAAGTGCGCATTTTGTAATTTTGTCTTTTAATTTAAGAAAGTATTTCAATGGCTCATGTTGAAATGGAAAAGAAACAAAAAGGTTACTTTATCCATTACCCTTTCTCTCTCCCATCACTACTAAAAAAGATTATTGTATTGGATCTTAAAATTTATTTAATTTAAAATTATAATCGTTAATAAAAATTTTCAGTCACAATGTAGCAATTTCCAACTAATACGGGAGGATCTGAGTTCATTGAGATGTGAATTAGCATTGGGATAAAAGCAACACAGTATTAAGATTTTAAATATGGAAAACAATAAAACCATGTCACAGCCATAATTTTGCTTGCATGACAGCATAAATCCACAATTATCCGAAACATCAATGTCTAAAAGAAAGGATTGAATCATTGAGAGCACTTTAAGTAAAGATAATTAGTAGAAAACAACTATCATCCACATTCACTTTATGATACACTTTGAGAGCATGTTAGTTTGCATTTAATCAATTTTGCTGCACATTGACCATAGCAATCACAATAGAGTTGGATATAAAAATAAAAACAAATGCTTTGTAATTCAAATGGTAAAAATTAGCCCAAAAATCATTAAGTAAAACCAATGAACATATGGGAATATAATGTACTACGAATGATTTCTCAAATCTCAAAATGATCTGAATGTTGTTATGGGAGAAGATGCAAAGGGAAGAACCTGAACTTTACTTGAAGGAAACTTTGGTAGATGTTGTTGAAGTTCTCTCATCTCTTTCTCTTTGTTGTTCATGAACATAAGTAAGGACTTGTCTCTTTCTTCTGTCACCCTAGAGGAATCTTTAACCTCAGCTTCTGGTAAAGGGTCAAGATTCTTCTGTGGTGAAGTTCTAAATCTGTTAAAGTCTGAATCTAGTGATGATTCAAAAAGAGGGTTGAATCCATGGTGCTTGTAAGAATCAATATTATCCAAAGAACACTTTAAAGGTGAACAAGTCACAGGGGTATTATTTGCTACAATGATATCAGTCAAGCTTATTCTACTAGACCCTTTTCTGCTTTTATCTTCAGACTCCAAATCTTCTCTTGTTTCCTCTTTTATTGTAAACAGAAATCTTGGTGGACCAGCTAGATTGTACAGACTCATCAACTCTAAATCTAACCCTTCTTCTTCTAATGTCTTCAGCACCATATCATTTGAAACTTTTACACCCAACTCCAAGTCTGGTTCAACACTGCTACTAATGTTTTCTTGGTTTGTGGCAACACTCACACTCCTAGGATTGATGGTAGATTGTGTTTTCCCACATGCTCCATAAAGCATACCCTTTACATTATTTTTTTCACCTATTTTAATTCCTATGCAGGTTCTTGTTTTCTTCCACCATAACAAATAGCGAAGCCCTACAATCAGACCCAGCAGAATGCACCCTAATACAGTGGTAAAACCAATACCTAACACAATATTCAAAAACATGGCTCCTTTTTCTTTCAAATCTTCATGTTAAACAATATAAATAAATAAAATTACAATCAAAACATGTCCCAAATTCTTTATCTAATTTGAATGCTGTGGAACTCACAAGATATTAAACAAAAAAGGTAGCATGATGCACTGATACAGAATATAAATATACTGCTATAATGCTACATGAGAAAGGACCATTTGCTTTCCAATAAACACATATCAACCAAACTTGTCGAAATTAAAGAGTTGATAGTAAATTGTATTAATAGTCCTATGAACGGTGATGTGATGATATTGTGTTTATTCGATGATACAAAAGATACAATTCTAATAAGAAAATAAATTTTATTATAAGGAAAATAAATCATAATATTAGGCTCCTAAGTAAATAAGGAAACAAGTAATGAAATATAAAATAAGATAATCTCAATATTAAGTGATCTTTTAAAATACTCTAATTAAGTCTAAGATATACTAATAATATTATCACGATTTGTAAGATAATTTAAGATATTCTAACTTAATTTATATATTTAAATAATAGTAGGGCTCTAAAGATATTAATTAGTCTATGTTACCCTCAAATACATGCCTAGAGATAGAAAGAGTGGCTGTGCCTAATGTTTGAACGTGCTTTTTGATTAAAAAGTAAATTGTAGCGGATATGGAATAGGTTACAATTAAAAGTGGAAGCTGTTTTGACATACCCGTTGGACTTGGAGACCACTACCCAAAAGAGCAATCCTAGGGAGCAAGTTGGATGGCTTCTTTCAAAAGAAAAGTCCTATGCTTACAAACACAAGTATGCTTGTTGAATCATCAATCAATTATAAGCACTTGGAATTAAAAGGTTTTATTATTGCATTGGATAAGGGAATCGAGGAATATTATAGTACTAAAGGGACAGTGTCCCTGCCCGAGCCTAGGTGTAGGACCATCAAATGAATTGTTGGACCATGCAATCCTTTTATTTTTAAGAAAAAAGTGTCCAGATTGATAACTTACCAGTTTTTACATTATTATTGTCTTATCGTCCATTGAGTTCAATATTTATTCAATGAAATTCATATCCGTTTCTTGATCTTTAATCTCTAACTAGCAAGTAATCCGTGCATTTGCATGGGCGATATTTTTTTGCCGTATGATTCAGAACATACATTACTATGCATATATGGTTACGAACATACGTTATTTGTGCATTTGTATGGTTAGAATACATATGTTACGTGTGCATTAAGAAGACACATGTGACCAGTGCATTCGTTTGGTTAAAAACACACATGATATTCATACATTCGCATTGCTAAGAAAATACTGTTACCCATACACTTTTGTAGTTTCTTGATTGATATTCATGCTCTATAGTCTATATATTTGGCTAACTAATAAATATAATAAAAACTTATATTGTTCATTATTAATATGGACGTAAATATGAGAATTTGTTTAATTCTATGATTTGATGTGATAATTTCTTAATGTAACTGGTTTATAATTTATTTTAGAGTAAATTACACTCACACCCCCCAAGTTTTAATGAAATTACACAAACCACTCATCCCTTCTTTGTCATTACACAAACCACCTCTCCCTCCTACACAAACTACCCATAGATTTATACATACATTACACAGACTATCACTGCATGTTATAAAAGTGTAATATTTTAAAGAAAAAATGTGTGATGAATGTAATTAAGTTAAACAAAATATTGTATATTGTGTAACACTTCAAATAGTACAAAAGCGAATGTTTCTTTATTATTTTTGTGTCATTAAAAAATACATTAATAATTTCAAATAAATGTTTAAATAACTCTTATATTATTTTATAACGAGCCAAATAATGAAGACACGTTGACTCTTATATTATTTGAATTTTTCTACATAATATACAATATTTTGTTTAATTAATTACACACATCATACGTTTTTTGTTTAAAATATTAAACTTTTATATTATGTAGGGGTAGTCAGTGTAACATATGTACAAAATTAGGGGTGGTTCGTGTAAGGACAAAAAAGTGAGGGGTGGTTTGTGTAATTTCACTAAAAATCAGGGGGTGTGAGTGTAATTTACTATTTATTTTACTTCTAAGATATTATTTCTTAGTAGTTGTTAGTATAATTGATTTATTATTTCATATTTTTTAATAAGTAATTTAATGATTAGTACTTTACATGTTTAATGATTTAGTATGACAACTTCGAAAATAATATTTTAATAGATATAAATGAAATTTAGTAATAAATGGTCATCGAAATATGGAAGTTGTAATTATATAGTTCGATTTTTTTCTTCAAAATAGTGGAGGCCTAAATTATTTAGGATTAAAACTATTAAAATATTTTAAAGATAGGAAATGGGAACGTTATAATTAAATTTTTAGATTTTTTTTTAAATAAAGCAAACATACTAATTTGCATGTAGTGATTACTATACATTATTTTTCAACTTAAATAACATCATCGACATCACCCATAAACACCACGTTAAATGACAATATGTGTTTCTATTTCCTAATGTTCACGAGTTTTATTTCTTTCCTAATGGTCGACGATATTTATTCAAAGTAATTATTAATTGTTAATTATTAGTTTGTTATTATTCACCTATGTAGTTTCTATTCCCTTATAAATTTTCCTTCATTGTTAGTTTTCTATTATGTGTTTTTATATGAATTTTTATTTTTCATTGTTTGCATTAATTACTCTTAAATATTGAGAGTAATTCTCTCAAAAACCGTTATTATTCTATAATTATCCACAATTTATATAAATGATTATTTTAATACTTGAAAAGTTTGTCTATATATAAAAAGAAAAAAACAAAAAGTTAGAATTTATGACATTTTAGTATTTTTAATTAACTTATACGATACATTTGAGAGATAATTAAAAAAATATGGTGTCATTTTTTAATAAATATATAACATATGTAATGGTTAATAAATTCAATAAAAATATAAGATAAAAAAATTGTATTCACAATATATTTTAATTTGATAACAAAAAAATTGTTTTTACCATAACATTGCCTCAAAGATAAAAGAATATATTATGTTAACTTCTATAAAAAGTTGCACATATTTTTTTAGAACAATGAAGAAACATTATATTATTCACATTTGAATTATTTAAATACACATAATCAAATATCAAATATAAGGATGAAATGGACATATATAGATTGAAAATGTTGGAGGAGAAATAAAGAAATATTTTTGGAGGGAAAAAAGTGATTGTGGTAATGACACATGTCATAACTAATGTGGCAATGACTTAATTTTCTTATAATATGGAGGAGAAATAAATATGGTAACATAGCAATAATTATGTTTTTAATGTATTATGCTTGTGCCTTCCATCTTATGTGAGAATTAATTCTTAATACATAGTGAGAATATATTTTTTATTGAGAAAAATTATTCCTTTCAATTTGTAAAATAAATGTTATGGCCAGTGGACTTATATTAAAAGAATGTTCCTTCCTCAGTTGTGAAAACATTTATGCAAATTACTTTTTGTTTTTCGGGGTGACTTTTGTGGTTGCCATAAATGAGTTTTCATGTAGTAGTCCTCTCAAATTTCCCAGCTACTACATTTTCTTGTAGTTCATATTGAAGGGGAAACGAGCAATGTCTAGAACACCTTGCATAATTTATAATTTTTTTGTAAGTATGACATATAATTTTAGTTTGTTTATCCTTTTTGGGTGAAATGTTTGCTAGCTATGCCCAAGAGTTCTAAAATCCAAATAAATGATAACGTAATTTAATGCTAATTTATGAATGTTCACTGAGGGACGCTAATCTTTTGTCTCCAAATATTTATGTATTTCTATCCAAAATCAATTAAGTATCACCAAATAATATAAAAAATTACTTTTTGTTTTTTATCAATTTTTTGTGTCAATTTTTAGTAGGCTGTGATGCAATGGGACATTCAATATGGACAGGTTCTTCCTTTAGTTGAGTAGGATAATTTGTTAAAAAATTACAGATACATCACATAAACCCAAATTCCAATACAATAAAATTCAATACTTGTTTAACAAGTGGTACTGAAAGTTACATGTTACTATGTTAATACGTTTTTTTTCCTCTCAATATCATTCAATCACTCACTTGAGACCCTTGCCCAAAAGTAAAAAAATCAAAGAAGGGTTTATCTCCAGAACAATCTCCATTTTCATTGACATAATCAGAAGAACCAAAAGGTATATCAGTGGAACTATCAGCAGAAACTGAAGCCAGTGAAGAAACCTGGTCATATGTTGTTTTTCCTCCCAAAATGCCAGTTGGATGCACAGGAAAGAGATCCAACGTTTCTTGGTTACTGTAGCTCAAGTTATAACCAGAGATTCTCGGTTGCATGCCTTCATATACCAGCGGGTCATTGCAGGTACTTGACATTCCCATAGGCAAAAATTTCTCACTGGGGCTTCTCCTAATACCTACGGGTAGAAGCACCTTTGGATGTTGATGATAATAGCCCATTTCACCTTGTGCTTGTGGCATGCAATATGGAGGGCAGAGAACTGAAAATTAAATCAAGAGAATTACATTACAAGTTTAATATTTAATATACATAATATCGTAAAGGTAACTAATATAACGAAACTAAAGAGAGATACATGTCATTAGGAAAAGAAAATAAACTATATCTAATGAAAAGTAGTATCAAAACAAAAAATCATAAAGCAAAATAAATGTCCATGAATTGGCCAAGTAAAAGGTGACATAGACACTTTTAAGATGATTTGGATTCTTTTTTTTACTACTTAGTACAGTAGTAATATTTTGTTGTTGTCCAGAGATCTTTTTGTTTTAACTTCCAATTCAAATTTAACACATATACCAAGTACATATGCATGAAGAACCAGATTGGTTATTGAATAATTTAAGAGAGAAATCGATTAAAATATAATCAACAAAAAATATGAACATAATGTATAACTTCCATGATATATGTACTTAATAATGCATCAAATGGAGGATGGTGTGAGAAATAAAATAAATAATGAATGTTTGAAGGAACCAACCATTTGGACAAATTGGTGCAGTGAAAATGGGCTGAGGCCTATGAAGAAAGCGATTGAAATAAGCGATAGTTTCTTGCTTCTGTTTCTGTCTTTGCCTGGCCTTGTGATTCTGAAACCAGTAGAAGACATTCTTGCCTTCGATGTGACCATACACCCTGAGTCTTGCAGTTATATGCTGTATCTCTTCAGCACTAGGAGTCCTTATTCCCTGCTTATACAAGTTCTCCAACATGCTTATTTGCTCTTTTGTAGGGTTCCACCTTGAACTCCCACTCGACCCTCCTATTCCCATTCCCATTCCCATTCCCATATCCACTTCCTCATTCTCATTATGAGTATTATGTATCTCCATCCAAGGGGTCTTAGTTATAGGTAAGAAGATTGAAGTGAAAAGGTTGGCTATTAATCACTACACTACTCTTCTTATTTTCATGACCCATCTTTCTCAAGTACTCCTTTTATAGAGTGACAATAATGAGAGATAAAGAAAGGAAAAAATTTGGTTGAGTGTTGATTGTTAAGAGTTGAGAGAGTGAGAGGATTAACATGCGTATTGTTTTTGGTGCAGAACATCTCTGAAAACATGGCGGTTAGCGGCACACACAGAGAGAGAGAGAGAGAGAGAGAGATAGCTTAGGTTTCGTCGTCTTCGTTTATAAGACGTGTAGGGTTTTTATGAGAAGACAATAATTGCAAAAATGGCCCCCTTTGATTCACTAGTTCACTTTGATTTTGGTGCATGCATAGATGTAGATTTAACGACGGTGATTAAGGTTAACGTTGATTTCTTTCTCTCTTTTTTATGAGTCCAATAGTCCATAATGTCTTATATCTCGGGAATGACAGAGAGAAGGGGAAGAACATAGGTTAAGCCATTGAAGGAAAGGAAGGGCAAAAGAGTCATTAACAGGAAAAGACACCCGGTTGGGTTGTATGGTGTAGGTAAGGGCTAGGCTTTGGGAATTGAAGTCAGAACAGATAGACTCAGTGAAGTTGAGAAAGTCTACCCCTCTAGCTAGGTTCAAGGTGACTGTGAACTGTTGTTAACTATCAAGACTTGCATGCTGGGTCTTTTGGTCATTTTCATGCATATGCTCATATTCACATAGACATAAGATGTGAGAAGATAAAAATATATTATATCAATTAAAAATTAAATCTTTATTATTATTATTATTTTGTTTCATTATCATTTCTACGTGAGAAACAGTATTTGAGACAACAAATTTATCTAAGTCATATTCTAAACAATATCAAAATTGGGAAGGACCGGTTTGGCCCTGTGTGTTCATGGCAAGTGCTATATTTGTCTCCTACAAGGACCACCTTCACATTTTACACTCATATTGTAAGTAACATAACCCATCAGTCGTGGTCCCATTTGATGTACATTCTTCTTTTACAACAAGTTTCTACAGATTACAGTTGACATGATTATGACCTCCCGATAAAAATAATATAAAGCATGATTTATATATGTTAGTAGTTTATAGCTAATAGTCAAGGATAATAGTTGTGGCGTGGTGAATTTTTGTCATGTTAGTTGCCTGCACTAGCTAGCTATAGCACAAATAAGTAATAATTGATTAGTGGCGTGGTGAATTTTTTTCTTTTACCTTATAAAAAACTACATGTAGACCAAGACATTCAGACTATTGATTTTTTTCTTCAACCAACAAGATGTTGGTATAGTGATTTAAGGCTCTGCTAGATCTCTAGAATGAAAAAATAGTTAATGATCGATTCCTAGAATCAATATTTATTAGAAGAGACTATCAGATCACCCAAAAAATTGTTGATTTTGATTTTTTTTGAGTAAATTGAACTTAATTATATAGATGTATTTTTTATGTTCCACTTGTTGCTGGTAGACAAATAAGTTTTTCATTAATGAAAAAACACATCTCTTTGCTCATAGACACTTTATGGAGTTTTTTTCTTCCTGTCTCTTCTCCTTAAACATGACATAAGAACAGTGATCAAAACACTAAATGATCTTTTCAAAGACCCGAAGACTCAGCTTTAAGATCAGAACACTAGATCTTCTTAGTCAAATGCTAAATATACAACCAAAATCCTATTTATTTAAGGCATTAATCTCTGCTTTGATTGCCGTCCACTTGTTCTTTACACAAATCTCTTGGATAGAGTTAAAGCTGAACTATGAAAGTTGTACATATTTGTTAGCTATAATTTATCTTGTTGACAACTTTTTGTTTTAAACCTCTTCTAAAAGGTCCTCGGCGAAACCCAAAAAAATCAACGACACGTTTGTATAGTGGTACAAGGTATTATTAGATCCACAGAACGACCAAAATATCAAGAGTTCGATTCATGTGAATATACACTTGTTGGGAGAAGCATGAACACACCCTGAAATTAGTTTTTACGAAAAGGTGAAAGAATAATTTTGATGTTATTACATTCTTTTTAATTTGGATCATTTTCAAAGGTATTTTGCGTATGGTTTGATTTTTTTATATTTGACTGAATGTTCTTTTTGTAAGTTAAGTAGACTGAAAAGTTGAAAACCCATCCTTAAAAGAAGCAAAACAAAAATAAAGCTGCAGACACGTTACGACATAAAGAGAAGATGTAACACCAGTGTCCATGCATCCAAAGCACAAAACGTAAAGTATGAGAAGCCTATATGTAACCAGCTAAAAGCTTTCGAGCTTCATATTGTTGAGTAAGATCATGAGACATGCTCCTCTCCAATACTAGGGGTAGGATTTCGATACGTGACGGCATAAATATTAATGATCCAGATTTAAATTTAAAATTTAGTTTAATTATTAATTAAATAAAAAAAATTGGAATGCAGTAGTGTCTTCCTCCATCCACTACTCTTTTACTATTCATCTTCCTCAATCTTTATCATGTTCAATAGTCTTTAAAACTCAATCACTCACCAAAATAATAACACACACAGACAAAGTTAATAAAAAGATGGGGTCTATGCTTCTCATACTTGCAATTGAGAAACTTGGGGAGATAGCGTCTCCCTTACCCCAGCTGCAAATCTACACGAGTTGGTGGATTATAGTGATGCCGACAAGGAAGTGGTGCAACTGGCGGCGTCAACGGAAGAGGGTGTTGTGCCACCCTTGAGGGTGGCCTTCCACCTGCATAGTGTCTTAATGAGGAAGATGAGTGACCTCTCTAGTACTTTTTTCAATAAAAAAGAGTAGTGAATGAGAAGTAGTGACTGGGAAGCATAGACCTCATTTTTTTATTATCTTTGTCTGTGTGTTATTGTTTTGTGAGTGATTGAGTTTTAAAGATTATTGAACATGATAAAGATGAGGAAGATTGAGGAAGATGAATAGTAAAAGAGTAGTGCAAGGAGGAAGACACCACGTGTCGAAATCCTACCCCAGTACTGGAGAGGAGTCTGTCCCCAATCATATCTACTCACCCGACTTGATCTAATTATGATCAGGTGCAAATAGGGTCAGGTTTCATTAGGTTTAGGGTGATGTATCAGTTTAAAAATTAGACTCTTTCAATACCTAAGGTCGGCTATGGGACAAACATGACCCGACATGGACTCATCTCATGGTTAATCATTTATCATGTTTATGTGTATCTTTATTCAATTATGTACAAAGTAATAACATATCTTTGATCGAATGTATAATTAGTTCTCTAATTTTTTCATCATATACATAATTAAAAATATATATACATATATGATTTTATATGTCAAATTACATATCCATAATAATAAATAACATTGAAAAGATTCTATGTGAAAAAATAGTATGCATTATATTTAATTTGGTCTAAGGTCAAATTTGATTCAAAGGTTGATCCGATCGATATTTAGGATTCGGTTAACTTCGATGACCCCACATCATGCTGAAAAATAATGTCAATATGATATTATTTTTAATTTTACTATTTTTTATTCTAAGATCTTATATTTTATGAAATTTTGGTTTTTTCCATAGTTGAAGGTGTAATTCATATATGATACATGTCATATTAATTGATGACGTGACAAATCATAATATTGACACTTCATTAACAAAACTAAAATAAAAGTGATCAATTAAAGTAAGAACCAAAAACTAAGAAAAAATATTGAGGAAATAAAATCAAAACTACTTATATTTATTAGAATTAAAATATATATAAGTATTTAAATTTCTTAAATAATGTGATAAGACCATTTGCTAAATTTCTAGCTTAATTTGTGGTAGAAAGGGCCGTTGATTAAAAAACAAATAAAATAACTTTCCATTGAATTATTGAAGATAGATTTGATACTGAGAAGTCTTGAACTTCATTTTTCAATGTTGAGATAATATTTGATTTATATTCCTTACATAAATTCTCTTTTTCAAATGCACTTATTAACAAAACCCCACATAGTTATGTTCATTTTGTTGTTTGTGGTGGTATTGCAGAATTGGTGAAATGAGGATGATTGATGAGAATTGAAATGCCGCCACCTCTCATTGTGATAGGCGTCTCGTGAAGTGGGGAACACAGAGCATGCAAGGCCAGATAGTGAATGGTTTAGAGAAAAAGATGCACCGGAATTCGATGCAGATTGGTGAAACCATGCTTGCTCACTTCTCATTTGGGATTCAAGGTTGACCAAAAATATAATTCAAAACATCCCATGCACAAAAAGGGATGGCAAGACCTGATCCCCCTTTCACTTGACCAGGTAGGTATCCATACCCTCGTATTTATGAGTACTCATAAATTAAAAAGTATTTAAATAATTGCAAATAACTTCTAAGTTTAATGAAGAAATATATTTCCAAGAGTATAAATAGTTCCGGTTTAAACGGCCAAACGGTTAGAACCGAACCAAACCACAGAATATGGTTCGATTTCCAAGATAATAATGTAATATTGTTGTTTGAATTCTTCAACCAATTTTTTGTGGCTTAAATTATCATTTTTGTAAATTGTAGTGTTATATATGTTATTTAATTATTATTATGGTAGTATTATATAAGTTATTACCTACTAAACTATTATAATAGACCAAGAAAATGTTGGTCTAGTGGTATAATGTCTGCTAGGATAAACAAAAAGTTAAGGATTTGATTATGTGAGCGACACTTGTTGGAAGAGACAGTCACGTACTCCGAAAGAGATTAGTTCATTATCTAAAAGTGTGAGTGAATACTCTTGGTAGTATCAAAAAAATATTATATATATATTAATTACTTTCTCGATGATTTGATGATTTGGAATATATCTCTTAACTTTCATAATACACCATACTTACGAAAGGGGTAAGTGAGAGTTTGGTCATTTATTCAACTTAAAATTGTGACACTATCGAAAGGACCAATTTATTGGCATGGTGTAGTTTGACTACACTATGCTAGCTTTGGTGTAGTGAAAAATTTATTTACCGTATTAGTGTAACTTTTTGAATGTCGTGGATGGGGACCACGACATATGTGTCGCATTCCTAGCATGCGAGATTCATGGTGAGCTAAGTCGCATTCCGACAATGCGAGATTAGTGTCGCATTTAGGGAATGCGACTTTGGTGTCGCATTGTTAGAATGCGACATCCCTCAAACCTGAAACAGTAGCGTGTTTTTGGTGTTTTCTACCCTTACATGTATCCTAATGTATTGTAGTTTTTCTTTTATTTTTGTATTTTATGTTTTATTTTATTAGTATTGAATATTTGTAATAGAAAACCAAATAATAATAATTGATAATCAAAATCATAATTTTAATTAAAGTGCAAATTTAGTACATAATTAGAAAACGAAATAAAAAACATAAGAAAATCTATTTCCTAATGGCGTCTATGAGATGATGTGCCGCATGGAGGTGGTCTTTTCCTTCGAGGTGGTTGGACTCTTAAGCTTGGTTGTGTTGGTTGTCTTGTTCCACCTCTAACTAACTGATGCACCTCTTCCTCCTCCTCTTCATCATCTTCATCACCCACTTGTGTCGGCATTGTAGGTTGATAGTATTGTTCAGAGTTGAATGCCGATAATGGTGTTGTAGAAGTCGTTCCAAACATAGTTGGTAATGACTCTTCATAATGTGATGAAGATCCGAATTGATGAGAGATTGAATAATCACTCAACGCTCTAAAACTTTGAAATTGAAATGGTTGTTGAGGAACGGGTGTTTGTTGAGTAAATGCCTGCGGATGAGTATCAGTTTGAGTTTGACTCTCAAACTATTGCTGAAACTCAGGTGCAACTGACATAGTCGGAGGTGCCTGATAGTTACTATCGGAGAAGGCCGTTGGAAGTAGTTTAGCGAATGCATCAATCATGTCATTGCACTGCAAGTAAACGCCATGTATAAATTGCATCGAGTTGTCATGAACGGTTGATGGAGCACATTGATCTCTAATTGATCTAATGAAATTATACTGCAAAAAAAAATAATAATGTAAGAACATGAATATAAATATTAATAAAAAAAAGAAAAAAAATATTACCGATCCAGATGAATATGCTCCGTCGGGAGATATGTACTTTCTTGTCCTTTGTAGGTACCACTGCATGTACTCTGAGTAGTGATACAAAGGTTGTACATTGGGCAAACCATTCATAATATAGTCTTCCCGATGATTCCATATTTGGATCCACTGATAATGCTTTTGTTGCCAGTTGTAGTCATTCTTCCATCGAAGATCCATTTTGTGTTGTTTTTGCAAGTTAATTGGATCTTGAGGGATTGGTTGTTGTAAAGCAAATTGTCTCATAACTCGATCAGCAGCATGCCACTCAACTATTGCAAAACATATAAGTGGCACGCGTGATCGAGCCATATCTGGTATCTGACCCATAAAATCGATATTTTGATATGGGGTCCAGACAAACTAATCAACATATAAAGATATGTTAGAAAATATTTAAATGAATAAGTAATATTACAAAAAATATATTTAAATAACATATAAGTAAATTATTATTTGACTACCTGATCCATAGGCAAGCGATCCAACATTGATCGTATTATGTTGGTTGCATGACCAAGAATATTTGTCGTGATTAAATGTTGGGACCACCTATTCATGTAATAATAAAAAAAATTAATTATAAATTAAATTTAATAATTGAAGAAATGTATTTAAATATATGTAATAGTAAAATAAATATACCTTCTAACTAATGGAAATAAGTTTGTAGTGGGGACGTTCAATCTTGGTGCAAGCATTGGGATACGGTCGTACGCCCACGATTGTAGTAATAACAAACATCCACCAATTTCAATTTGACGACTAATCAAGGCTGTACGACAAAGACTCGATAAAGACACGCCAAAACCGCAGACCCCCAACTGTATTAGTAGGTTTCAGATAAATCCTCCAACAGAAGGAGATACATCAAGTGGACTCTTGAACCTGATGTATCCGACATCAGAAATCCTCCAATCATTACGGGGTCTACGACATTCATTCAGTGCCATCATTACTGAAGCGGCCAACGTCGAAGTCGAGGAACCCTAGCAGAATGTCGTGGACCTCGTCCACGACTTTCGTTAAAACTCTTCGATTCCAGGCGGGAAAAAGAGTTATGATTAAGTAATATATTATTATTTATTATTTATCATAAATTGTATTAATACATTACATTACCATAAATTACATTAATACATTACATTACCATAAATTACATTATTACATTAAATTACCATAATATATTACATTGATACATTAAATTACAATATTATATTACATTGATACATTAAATTTCAATAATATATTACATTGATACATTAAATTTCAATAATATATTACATTGATACATTAAATTACAATAATATATTACATTGATACATTAATGTCTTGAACTTTCACCTATTTCACTATTTTTGAATGGACATGTCTTCCTATTGTGCCCCTCAGTTCTACACAACCCACATTTTTTATTTTTTTCCGTTGCACAATCGTCCATCTCGTTGTGAATGCGTGATGTTTTGGGTCTTCCAGTTCGATTTCTTCGCATAAGTGGATTAGGAATGAACATTGGACCAGAATAATGAGGCCAATATTCTTCATTACCAATCGGTTCAAACTCACGTCCGTAGGCCTTTAATAAGTTATCCAACCGATATATTGGTGAAATGAATTGGCGGTAGTCTAAATTCATTGATGAACATGTGGCAATGACATGAGAGCATGGCAATCTAAGTGACTGAAATTCTCCACATTCACACCAGTATTGGTTTAGTCTTACTGTGTATACCTTCGAATGTCGACTACCTTCTCTACCAGGAACCTCAACCACAAATACTCCTGACTCCCTTGAAAAAGTTCGAATTGTTTGACATGTGGCTTTACGGGTATTTTCATTTAACACCTTAGTCAATTCCTCACAATATATATGCCCTGCCATTATCATACTTGTTGCTTCATTTCTATGGTGAAGAAACCAAGAATTGAGTCTATGATATGTTGCTTGTACAAGGGAAGTGATAGGCAAAGTTCTTGATCCTTTCAAAACACCATTAACACACTCTGCTAGGTTAGTCGTCATATGCTCATAACGTCTCCCTTCATCATATGATTGTGTCAATTTTTCTTTAGGGATGTTGTCTAGCCAAGCTGCTGCTCTTGGATTTTTTTGACGCAAATCATCAAGCATACGCTCAAAACGGGGCCGCATCAACTCATATCCTACAACATATACATCAAATTTAACATTAACTACATAATATGACATAATTTTAAAATAAATTAAGGTCAAAATTAACATTAACTACATACCCATTTGAATAACTTTTTCTTTAAGGTCACCATCTTTGAACTCTTTATTGAAATTGCTTGCAACATGACGAATACAATATACTGAATATGCATTACACCATTGAGAAAGCTCAGTGCACCCAACAAACCTGTACCTCTATCTGATATTATACATATATTCGGTTGTGGGGTAACAAAAGTACGAACATTGTTGAAAAACCACTCTCATGCTTCTTTAGTTTCTCATTCGACAATGGCAAATGCAACAGGAAATATTCGTCTATTACCATCTTGCGAACTTGCAATTAACAAAGTTCCATTATATTTTTCGGTCAAGAATGTCTCATCCACTTGAAGGATCGGTTTGCAAAATCCAAACCCTTCAATACAAGGCTTGAAAGCCCAAAAAACTCTATCAAGAATTAAACTACTACTCTCATCATGACGAGATGATGCATATCTTACAATTGTACCAGCTGCATAACACTGGACAGTGTTAAACCAACGAGGTAATTCCTTGTAAGATCCCTCCCAATCACCATAAATTTGTGACATTGCTATTTGTTTAGCTGTCCAAGCCTTTCTATACGTTACCGTATAACCAAAACGAGTGACAATTTCTTTTACTAATGCTTTAACTGGTATACCAGGATCTTCCGATACTAAGTGAATAATACAATTTGCAATGAATGATGAATTTAATTTCGTATGATCTTGAGAAATATTAGTGGATACACATGTGTGTGTTCCATTAATTTTTCTAATCTCCCATAAATCTCGCTTTCCATTAAGTGATGCCCTAATTCTCCATTGACATCCACTACCAAAATATTTACGCTGTCCGACATATCTATCCGGTCTTGACTCTACAACAATGTAGTCAACAGAATTCTTAATATGAAACTGTTTTATAGCATTTATTGTTGCATCCTTTGATTCAAATTGCATGCCAATAAACAGTTCATTATCAAAGTCATTACTTAAATTATTTTTTCTATTTTGGATATCTTGTCCAGCATCTGAATCAATGGTAACGAAAAATGACGAAGGAGTACCGTATGTTATGTTAGCTAGTTCACTACTATCGAGCTCCAAATCTTCTTCATCATCACAACATAGCTCAATGTCTTCATCATCACTAAATTCGTTGACAATATCTCTAATAATCACCATCTACATATGAGCATAAACAAAATATAAGATAAAAACATTAATAGAAAAAATGTTGAAGAAAACTAGAAAATCGGCAAACATACCTCGTCTCTCTGTGAATATAGTCTCGGCTCGTCCCTGTCTTATGTAGAAGAACAAATGTCGCATTCCAACCATACGAAACCAATCTCGCATACCTTAGATGCGACTTACCCCCATGATTCTCGCATTCAAGGAATGCGACTCTTGTCAGTTTGTCGCGTACTGGGAATGCGACAAACGCATATGCCGTGGTCCTCATTCACGACATTCAAAAAGTTACACTAAGACGGTAAATAAATTTTTCACTACACCAAAGCTGACATAGTGTAGTCAAACTACACCATGCCAGTAAATTTTCCCTATCGAAAGGGATGAATTGGGATGAGAGTGAAAATGAGGTGAGTATAGACTTTAGAGTGAATGGAGTGAGTGGGTTGAGAGAAAAGCAGAATTAAAGAGTATTTTGGATTAAAACAGCAGTGAGGTTAATTAAAAGTGGGAACAATGGGCTACATTCATCTAGACTGGGCCTTAATTTGCCCATTTTTGTCAGGATTGCTTTTTCTTGACTGAAAGTGAAAAACTAATCCCTTATAAGTTGTAAAATAACTACAATTATTTTTTTCTTACCCAATAAAGCACTTTCGCACCTATACTATGAATCAAACCCCAACTACATGCAGTTATTCGGCAACATTAGGCCTCATGACTCTTGCTATAATATCTTATCTCAAGGGCTGCACACGGTTCAAGAAAACCAAGGAGTCCAACCTAACATAAAAGCATATATATTGGCTTGGGTAGAATATAATAAGGACAAAATATGAAATCATTAATTACATTATGGTAGGTAGTTATTTTGAGGTTTGGTTTTATTAATAGTATAGATATAGAGATATTACACATTGCATATAAACACAATGCGTTGGCATATAGCAACTAAAAGTTTAATTAAACAATTTAATCACAAATTTTATATATTTATTTTGTCTCTCCCCATGGCATATACATAACGCGAAGTGTGGGCTTTTAGAGTTCTCTGTTTGTGTTTGTTTGACAACCTAGACAGATATTTGGGTTCTCAACTGTTCTTCTCTTTGATTATGACATCCCAAGCCAGCCTTCTCCTTCAAAAGCAACTCAAAGGTTTCAATCTCTTTCACTCATCAAATCCCTTTCTCTCTCTCTCTCTCTCTCTATATATATATATATATATATGATTTTGTTGAAACCCTTCAAAAGGTTCTTGCGTGAATTTTCCGCGATGTTCTGATTGAGATTCCCTTTATTGTAGATCTTTGCAAACACCCTGTTGATGGGTTTTCCGCTGGTTTGGTGGATGAAAGCAACATCTTTGAATGGAGTGTCACCATAATTGGACCTCCTGATACTCTTTAGTAAGCTTATCTATTCTAATATATCACCTTCTTTTTCTTATTTCTTCTTGGATAATACAAGTTTATCTGCTTTTTATTTAAAAGTTTGTATTTTTTGGTTTGCTTATTGTATACCCTCGTGATTATTTGATTGTGTACCTTTGTTTTTTTTTTTGGCTTCTGGGAGATCATGACACAAATATATTTTATTGCTTATTCTGGGTTCTTGCAAATCTTGTTGATTGGTAAAAGTTTTTTATTCAATGAGTTTGTTACAATCTACCTTGATCACAACGAATTTATTAGGTTCTAATGGTGTGAGTGTGAGTTTGTTGCTGTGTTGTTGTTTCTTTATTCAGTTGGTCAGATTCTTAGCAAATACGATAATTTGCCAAATTATTGATTATGCTCTAAGCTACTGCGATTGATCTTGGCTGGCTTCATTTCATTGTTCTAGATTGTGCTAATTCGTAGGCTTATTTTATTCTTGGGTAATTAATCGCATGCTATTGTGCTGGGATATCGGAGGAGCTATGGTTTCCAGCCCCTTCCACAAAACAGGACAGCAAACCACAGCACAGATGGCCGTTGTGGCGAGATCGCGGCCTATGTTGTCGCAAAGTTGTGTGTCTAGCAGCTGCTCCAACTGTATGAAACTTGGATACAGTTTTTTTAAGAGGAAAAGTCTATTATGGCCTCATATTTTAACATGTGAGGGGAGCTTTTTTATATATCTTTTCTGTCATTTCACCCTCCCCTTCTTCTTAACAGTGCAAAACCCTAATTTTTCTTTGCTACTGCACTCTATCATTGACAGCCCTCGGCTGTTACATGGTTCTCAGTCGGGGCATAGATTTTAATGGGCATCAGCTAATTCATGCGGTGCTTTATGCTACCTCTAATGTAAAGTAATAACGACGCAAATATAAAACCTTACAAATAATGAGCATTAGCTAATTGAACAATGATGCAAATGACTAGTTAATAATACCCTCCACAAGTAACTGTTAACTAGTTACTGTATACATTCTTCCAATATCAAATATAAAATCAAACAAATGCAATAATAAATATAAGATAACAATATTTATACATTAGTATATATTGTTTTTGGTTTTTTCGTGTGGCCTCTACATTGCCCTATCCTCTAAACATTGCCATTGTGCTTTCATCTTGTTGCATAAGTTTTGCAAGTAGTTGTTTTGCTTTCTTACTATGCTCTATATAGCACTGGAATTTTACTGACCTCTGATGTTTTTGTGTCATTTCATTAAATTTCTCTCAGTGAGGGGGGGTTTTTCAATGCTATTATGAGTTTCCCTTCCAATTACCCGAATAGTCCACCAACAGTGAAATTCACCTCAGAGATATGGCACCCCAATGGTTGGTTTTTCTTATTTGTGATATTGCTTTGATTAACAACATGAATGTTAAGATTTCTGTTTAATGTGTTATGCAGTATATTCTGATGGCCGGGTTTGCATATCAATTCTTCATCCTCCTGGTGATGATCCAAATGGTTATGAGCTTGCAAGTGAGCGCTGGATGCCTGTTCATACAGTAAGTAAAGATATGAAGCCATAGCCTTGGTTGTATTTTTATTTATTTATTGTAGGGCGGGGGTTTCATTTTGAACAAGGAGAGGAGGATTTTACTCTTCATTATTTAACGCGTGTTTTGACATTGATATTGCTGATTAATCTGCTTAGTGGTAGAGATTTGAGTTTCATACAGTTTATCTTTAATACCTCAAGTTCTACATGCACACCAGAAGCTAACCATACGCTGCTTGGCCATTTACAGTTTTGCACATAAAAAAGAGGGAGATGATATCTTTAATCCTTGTTTTGCTCCTTTTTGTGAACTTTAAGTTGTGAGGGTGAATTGCTCTTTGATATATGTCATCCTCTCTCGAGCTCCAACACGTGTACTCAATTGAAGTCGTACCTACTCTTGTGGTGTGGTTATCATTCGAATCCTTTACCTGGATCTCTCTATCCAATCGCTTCGTAGCAACCCAATGTGAATTCCAGAAACCCCCAAGAATCCTAAGACTACTCTCGTGACTTAGGATCAAAGTTTGAATAACAGACTATTTTGGCTCCATTCACTATGGAAGCTTGCTTGTAGAGATTCCCCTATTGGAAAAACCGATATCAGTTGTTTTGATCCGCTATGATAGTAATGTGGCTATTGCAAGGTCCATAATACTTCTAAGAGTGGATCATGTACGTACTGTGAATAACTTAGCAGATCCTTTGATAAAATGACTATAGAGAGAAAGTCCATAATGCTTCTAAAGGTATGAGACTATTGCCCGTAGAGTGATGATAACTCATGATGATAACCCGACCTAACTGACTGGAGATCCCAAGAAATAGGTTCAATAAGTAATAACAAGTTGTGAAGTGATATGAGAATAAGCATGCTATGAAATTATGAGAAGCATGATTCCTGGAGTGATGTAAGAATGAGTTAAACTCTTAATCATATCTATACTTCAATTAGAGTGGAGTACCTAGACTACAGAAGTACTCTTAATAGACTCACCTATGTGAATGTGGAAGTGGGGGCTGCTTCCTATGAAATTTAAGGGCATTAATTTCTAGAGCATTCAGTAAACTAAGATAGACGTGCATGACCTTTAACGCATGAGTTTTACAGAATATTCTTTTGAAAATGTTGTGTGTGGTTCGATGTCGGAGATGAAGTTCATGACTACGAGTCACTCTAGTAAAATTTGGATCTTATTCACTATCAAAAGGTTGAAGTCGCAAGATACATTTGTTTACATATAATCTTATTGAGACCACAAAAATTCCTGGAAATCGTTTTTTAATTTCATGTGAAAGATTGTTAGAAAATGATGTTTTGAAGTGGTTTTAATGCATATTAATGGTGGCCATTAATGGTGACTTTTAGAGTTGTGAAATGGAAAAACTCCTTAGTCCCACATAGCTTGGAGGAGGGAGGTTGAAAGGCTTTATAAGCCTTAAACTCACTCATTCGGGTGTGCCCTTGTGGTACAATGGGTTTTGTAAGTGCCCCTCACACGTGCGCACACATCACAACCTTCGTCGTTGTCCTGCCGGTTCAGGTCGGGTTGCCTTGTGTTTGGGTTTGGGCTTTGGGCTTTTGGGGCTTTGGGTTTGAACCTGTGTGGCTGACCAAGTCAACACGATGTGGCACTCGTGTGACTGAGTCACCACATGGTTGGACCCGACAATGTGGAGGAGAATCCGGTCGTGTGACCGATGGGCTCCTCCTGACTGTAGGATAATGGAGTCGTTTAGGGGTGTACCACCCTTTTGGGTCATCGGATTGAGGTACCGTTGGAGGCCTCGGGATATAAATAGAGGTCTCCCCCTTCATTACTACTCACACCAATCGAGCTCCCATCCCTCAATTTTGTTATTTCTCCCTTATATTTTCCGCCGACGCATTTTCGGTAACCTTCTCTCCCTTTCTTTCGGTGACATTAAGAATTTACACAAGCAGCTTCGAAAACTAACACTGATAGTCAGATTGTGGGAAAAGAATTGGCACGGGTAGTCATATTGTAGGTATTTCGAGAATTGACATTGGTAGCCATAAAGCAGAGGAGGTTTTAATGGTAAAGCTCTCATTATTGCATTTAAAGTTTAATTTTCAAAATGTGATTCTCATGTTGAAGTTGTATCTTTCATATTTTTCATTCTAATCAGTCTTCGAATATGGTTTAACTGAAAGACTGGCTTCAAGAGCTATAAAGTGAAAAATTAAGGTTTAATCAAAGAGCATTTCAGCATCAAATATCAATCAGAAATAGCTAAAATGTTTTTAAGGACTTCAAATCTTCAAATGTTTAATGCCTTAAAACTAATTTGGAGTGTTAAGAAATTCAAGGTTAGTTTGCCATTAATAACTTTGCTGGACAATGTACTTGGGAAATAGCATATGCCACTTCTGGTTCACCACTAATAATTTTGTACTTGCTACTTGTGAAGCTATTCAAAACCTGCGTATGAATAAAGTATTATGTATGTTATATGTTGCAGGTGGAGAGTATAGTATTGAGTATCATATCAATGCTTTCTAGCCCCAATGATGAGTCTCCTGCAAATGTCGAAGCTGCAGTAAGTTTGAAACTTTCCTTTTCGCTTGATTATTTAACAACAGACTTCTCCTTCCTAAGAGCATTGTAAAATGACTCAAGAATTGCGAACTTTATCTACTTCATTATTTCCTTTTTACTTGTTTACATTGGAAGTCATAAATTTACCATTTTTAAGATATTAAACACATAACTTTTCAATGCCAAGTTTTTAGTTTTTGAAAATTTTAAACAATGTCGTTAGGGCACTTATTTACATCATTGTCCATATTTTTATTCTGGGAATCCTGCATTCAAAAAAATTAAGATGCTGTTCTAAGATGTGTGATATAATTTTGCAGAAGGAGTGGAGAGATAGGAGAGAAGATTTCAAGAAAAAGGTTAGCAGATGCGTTAGGAAGTCACAAGAAATGTTGTAATGTGTAATGCTGCTGCTGCTGCTGCTGCATGTAGAATGACATTGAAAGTTGTCAACATCCTTCTATATTTAGTTCATTGTTTTTCTTCTTTGCATGGCCATTTCTCATGACTTGGAAAACAGACTGTATTCTAAGTGTTTTTTGGCCGGTGTTTTGACTAGTTTATTGGAAATTTTACTTTCTTTATTATTCCTATATAACCTTGTTTACATTTGAACTTGAGGTGCCATGTTTTGGTCTTTACTGCTGAATATTGTGATTGTGCATTTTGCTTCATGCGCTTCTACCTTCCCAATTGGTTAAGTTTGAACACATTCATACTTGTTAAAATAGTTTGCTTATCTGGATCAATCTCCAAGTTTATTTAATATTGAAAACTAGACTAACATCTATCTATCAAAACATTTGTGCTTGAATGCTATGTGTAGCGGGGAATCAGAAAATGGGCTAGAGTGGTATTTTATATCACTCTTCCATCTGCTATGGAAAATGACTTCTATCTATAAATTGTAGCTTAGTTGGTCATTATTGGTTCATTTAACTTGTTCATTATTTTTGCTCATCAAATTACTATCTTTAAGGTTATTATTATATATGACTCCAGTGTCCGCAGTAAGATGTGCAATTTGTAAAGTGTATGAATTCCCCTTCTTATACTTATATTGAAATGATTTTAATAATCCAGCAATCATTGTAGTAAAATTTGCTTAAACAAAAAACTCGAGATATTTACGACCCTTTATGTCAAACCTGTAATTTTCGATGAGGATGAGGCTTAACTTGTGTCCGTTAGGAATTGAAATAAATATTTAACAAATTAAATAGGTATCCATATAAAAAAAATACTAAGGGTATTATTGTTGTCTACACAATGCAAATGTATAAAAATAACACTTTAAAAACCATATATAGCTAAACTAAGAATTCCAGTGTAATTGCATATACATATCAAATAAAGCAAGCATGCTCTGGCATTGTGCTGCTTTGGAAAATCAAGTGTATTTATTATTGAGTAGGAAATACACAACCCATATAGTAGTTGTTTATATGTAAAGATTGATAAACTCATAAACATGATAGATATTATTTTGCCGATTGCCACATCCACTTGAACTTATGATAGTTAACCTATTTTGTTGGGTTGACATGGCTTCCCATTCTTACCACCACACCGTCAGGATCTCTAACGTACCCAACCTTCTGTCCCCATTCCTTTATCTCTGGCTCGCTCACTGCCACCGCTCCATTCTCCACCGCCCACTATTCCATTATTGGGAATTGATTATTTGTTTTGAATTTTAAGGGTAAAAATGTAATCGAGTGTGACGTACCTTATAAGCAGCATCAACATCGGGGTAAACAAAACAAACCTCAACGGGTTGTCTTTCTTGGTTAGATGTGGGGGTTTGAACAACACCTGTTAGATCATCGGTCTCGTGCTGATGCAACGGAGTGAATGCGATTGTTGTCCCTCCACTTTCCAATTCTCCCCATCTCATTTGTTCATTCCAAATTAATTATTTATTTTATAATTTGAATTTCGAGATTAAAATGACAATACATATATATATATATATATATATATATACACATACCTGTGGGACTCGTCTAAGCGATGAACACAAAAACCGAAGGCTTTGGCATAAAAAGCTACTGATTTAGCTACGTCTTTTACGTAAAACACTGTGTATGCAAATGCTGGTTTTAGATTTGATGCCATTGAATTAATTGATTGATGGCTTCACTGGTAATGTTACGTTATTTGATATATTAGTTTCATAAACTCTTTCTTTTTCTCAATAACTTCACTCTTCTTCCCACCGTGATTTATGTATGTGGCAATTCATCCACCGTACCACGTGTACTCCATGCCATGCACGTCGACACTTGTTCTTTTTTATTTGATTTTTTCCTCCATCAAACTATTTCCATGCACTTCTTATTTATTTTATTTTTACATGTTTTATTTATGAAACTTCAGTGTCCTTAAAAGTTTTTGTTCAACTGAATTGTATTTGTTAAAAAATATTAATTTCGTAGTTGTTGTATGAGATTTCCATAAAAATTTGTTTATGAGGTGGGTTCTAAAGAGAAAGAAAATGGTTAAAATTTACTAATTCTAAATTTTTTTCCCTTCAAAACATGCATTAATGGACCCAAAAGACAAAAAATAATAATGAAATATAGATGCTGTAAAATGCATATAAAAATGGGTCAGCACACGGTTACCAAAACCTTGGTCATAATAAAGATCATCTCCCTTAAATATTATTTCTTTTGCTTTTATAGTACTTCTTCAACAGAATTCTTACTCTATCTTAACATAACACTTAAAGTAAATATTTATTTAAAGATAAAACTTAAGTAAAGTACAATAGGTGTTAGTAATATAGGAGAGCTATTAGAGGATGATACATATACATTTTTGTTTACTTTCAGGGTCAAAAAATAATTGATCGTAAATCTAATAGATCACCTATATCACTAGCACATCTTGTATTTTACCTAAGTTTGGTCCTTTATTTTATTGCCACACGTTTTTTACCTTAGTCTTTAATAATTTTAAAATATTATTTTAGTGTTTAATGTTTGCAACGTTTAACCACGTTGGTTCTTTGTTATCATTCATTTTTTAACGTTAACATACATGTCTACATGAGATGTTATGGGGTGATATGACCACTCGTGGTGATTTTATGATGGAAAATTTTGTTAACTTAGTGAAACATGTCGTTTCGATTTTTATGAAGTAAGAGTGTCATTTTATTTCCCCTCACTAGCTCTAACAAAAAACATTCATTTTAGTCTATCAACATTTCCTAAACTCGTAAATCATATCAATATTTTAAAAACAATTAAAGGCTATATTAGAGGTGACAAAATCATCTACACTCCACAATTCATCAAAGTCTAATAAAATTAAATTCATTCAAATCCATTTATTAGAACTATTTGACTTAAATTGATATAATCAAATGGATAACTACAATAATTGATGTATTTGACAATTGATCCCATTAGTACATCTCTAATGAGTTTTTATGATTTCAAATATTGGATTAAAGTTTGTTTTGTATGAGATTTCCATAAAAAATTGTTTTTGAGGTGGGCTCTAAAGAGAAAGAAAGTGGTTAAAATTTACTGCTTCTAAATTTTTTTCCTTCAAAATAAATGGACCCAAAAAACAAAACAAAAAAATTGAATATATAGTCAGTGTAAACTGCATATAAAAATGGGTCAGCACAGGGTTACCAAAACCTTGGTGATAATATCTTAACATAATATTTAAGAGAATAAATATTTATTTTATTCCCAAGTGATAATATCTTAATATAATATTTAAGAGAATAAATATTTATTTTATTCTCAAACTTTCACCTTAGTCTTTACTAATTTCAAAATATTATTTAATGTTGGTAATGTTGAACTATGTTACTCCTTTTGTTACCATTTATTTTTTAACGTTAACAAACATATCAAGTGGTAATATGGCCAGTCGTGGTGATTTCACGATAATTTTTTTTTTTTTTTGTCAACATTCATGTATATAAACACTAAATTTTGAACCCTAAACTCGTAAATCATACCAGTATTTTAAAAACAATTAAAGGCTTAGATTAGAGGTGATAAAATTATCTACACTCCATAATTTATCAAAGTCCAATAAAATTAAATTCATTAAATCCATTTATTAGAACTAATGAACTTAAATGGATATAATCAAATGAATATTTTTTAGTGATTGACGTATTTGAATCCATCTATTATTATATCCATATCGATAAGAGATTACTCAAGTGAGAACAATTCTCGTACAAAAATTATGAGAATAATAAATATGGGGCAACTAATAATTAATGGTTAGGATTAAAAGTTAGTTATTGATTTCATGATAGTTATGTGTATGTGTATTTTAATCTTGACTATTTAAATAAGATCCAATAATGATTCATATTAAATGTTTCAATTTCTCACAATAACGCATTGTTCTCGCGTTAGTTGTTCCCTCCATAGATATATACATTTGAATGGTTATCCAATCAATCCAAAAAAACAAACATTAAAAAATTGTCTTCTTTGCTTTTTCAATTTCATTCAATATCTCAACTTTCAATTTCTTATAGTGTTTCTCATTCTCAATCTATTGCAATGTTTATTTCTCTTACATTGATTTTTTTATTAAATTAAGATAAATCAGATGATGTAATATTAAAATTTTGTTATTAAGTATAAAACATATATGTTAAAAATTTATCTATTGAATCTTATACGTCACATTCTTCATTAATATTCCAAAAATATAATTTTTTTAAAAGTACACTTAAAAATCACTTTTCAAATTAAAAATTGAGATCAATATAAAATATATGGATGTAGTTAATATTAAAGTTTTATTCTTAAGTATAAAAAATATATTAATAATTTTTATAAAATTTATAACTAAAATCTCAAACGTCTGATGCTAGTAGAAAATTGTAATTTTGTTTTAAATTTCAGAAAAAAAAACATTTGAATTTTTTTTAAAACACTAATGATTTTTAAAAATTTGATTTTAAAATAATTTTATTGAAATAATAGTTTTTAAAAGAATGATAAAAAAATTCAAATGAATTAAATATTCATCCATCCAAATTTATGAAAATGAAATCATAAATAAATTGAAATTTATATATTAAGTTTGGATATAGAGAAATTAAATAATTAAAATAAATTTATATGGATTTGTATGTGATTTATAATCTGTGATTGAAATAAATTGTTTATATATAGGAAATTAAAATTAATAATTTTAACATTTAGTATATTTTAAATGAGTAATGAAGTGTATTTTATAAAATCAATTTATAAACTTGTTTATAAATATGAAATCGAAAGAGAAATTACTTTTTTTTATTTTACTTCAAACAGAAAATAACTCATTTTTGGTAATTAACACGTTTTTTTTAATAATTTTTTTCCATCCTACTAATTAGCTTTTAAAGTTACGTAAATTTAGGTAAGCGGGGTTGGGTTTATTGACTTTATTCAGCATGTTTGCATTTAATATTTTTATACGGGAAAACACGGAAAACAATCTGCTCCACGTCATCATACTTATCCATATCCGATGATTAAATTAAATCATTGGATTTTAGAAGAATAAACATTTAAGATGTGAAATAGGTTTTTCTGGTTAATGGTAGTATAGGATACACTACCTTTTTATAGTGTTCATTTGTTGATTTCAATCACTCTTGTTGGTAGGAGATTTCATTCCACTCTTCACTTTGAGTAAGGTTGAAGTCTTCCTAATTTTATTTCTTTTCATCATTCTTAATAATATGTAAACTTTCTTAATTTATTGTTCAGAGTTTGGTGCACAAATTTTCAATCTTTTAATCTAAAAATTTTCGGGTCTATTTAAACGTGTCCATGACCATGTAATGTTTGGATCAGAAGAGTGATTAGGTTTTTTTTGGGGTGGTCTCTTTTCTGAACCTCGTCATATTCTGTATCTTCCTTAATAATTGACCCTTTAATTTGATAGATCTGAAGTGTAATTATTGATAACCCATCTAATTTATGTGATATGTGCAAGATTAAGGGCAGAAAGGGTGAAAATAATTTGATTTTTCTGAAATTGTGCAGGAATTGAATTTCAGAGGTTTTTGCAATGGCAGCCAATTCTTCTAATGGAGACAATGTAGCATCAAAGCAGCCTCCTTTGCCGTCTCCTTTACGTTCTTCCAAATTCTTCCAGGTCAATTGTCACCATTATTAACATTTTTTTCTTGTCACATTGTTGTTCTCATTTGTTATCTGAATCATGTGATGCAAAAACTCCATGTTAGCTCAGTTGTGTCAGTGTCATTTTCCCTGATTAGGTTGATTTTTGTTGTTGATGTTAAGGAAATTTTGTGTAAGGTGCATTATCTCATAATATGATATGATTTTGCAGTTCTGTTTTACGATTTGGATTTTTATTTTTTGTTTTATCCATTTGTTGAATGATGGTCATAAAAAATGTAATTGATAAGTTATTATTGTTTCAAGCTTGTTCTTAGCACTTCAAAGCAGAACACTACAACAGTTTACTAGTACAATCACCTGAAACTTCATAAATTAAACCACAAAGAGCTTACTCTTCAACATATAAAATAAAGGGAGTGATAAAAAAATTTGTCTGGAAGTTATTCCTTTATTTTTTGGCATGCTGATAATGA
This sequence comes from Lupinus albus, assembly GCA_009771035.1. Taxonomy (NCBI): domain Eukaryota; kingdom Viridiplantae; phylum Streptophyta; class Magnoliopsida; order Fabales; family Fabaceae; genus Lupinus; species Lupinus albus. The sequence continues at coordinate 1,966,668 of CM019999.1, forward strand.
TCAGTTAAAATTTAAAAGTTTTTATCATTTATCTAGTCTCATGCATACCTATGGTTAAGTATGTATTTATGCGCAGCTTACATCTGTTGATTGAAATTTGTCATGTGTTGTGAATGGGGCTTTGGTCAGAATCACTTAGTTTACAAAAATATCATTTTTATTTTGTTATGATGCCGTGCTTCACCAACGTTTCTTTTATTCTTCACAACAGTCCAACCTGAGAATCCTGGTTACTGGAGGAGCTGGATTCATTGGTTCTCACCTAGTCGATAGATTGATGGAAAATGAAAAAAATGAGGTAAGCCAGCTCTCTTTTTTGCATATGCTATTTATTCGTTTTTGTCTTATTCTATTCCATTTAAATAACTTAATATCATGTTATTTGTGATATAATCATGATTTGATAAAATATAAGACCAACAACATCTTTGTTTAGGTCATTGTTGCTGACAACTACTTCACCGGGTCAAAGGACAACCTAAAAAAATGGATCGGTCATCCAAGATTTGAACTTATACGTCATGGTATATTTGCATCTTTGTTTACTATTCACCGCTCTGTGTTAGAACTGATTTGCATGTTATATACTAGAGTTTTTATTTTTGGTAGTACGTTGAAGTCTGAATGCTTATGTCTAGATTGTAAAATAATTTCTACCAAAAGACTGAGTTTTTTGAGTTGTTAGACCACAGATTGAAGTCATTGGTATATTTGCTGTTTCTTAATCAACCATAGTTTTTATAGCTGGCTGTATGATGCTGCTGTCAAGAAACACTAATAATGATGCTGTAATGTGTACTTAGCATGTTATGTGCAGCACTGCCTTTAAATCTCTGTTAACTGAAAAATCAGTCCTGCTGATACACATTATCATTCTGATCCCTTTCCAGATGTCACCGAGCCTTTATTGGTTGAGGTCGATCAGATCTATCATCTTGCATGCCCCGCTTCTCCTATTTTCTACAAATATAATCCTGTGAAGGTATAGTTCTTAGTCTTATTGTTGTTCGTCATTTATCATTTGTTTCGAATGTAAACACATTGATTTCAACTGTTGAAAAAATTGATATCACTGTTCATTGCATTGTCACTGACATTTCTTGATGTATATTCAACAACAAAATAAAAAGATATATTGAATCATGTGCATATATTCACATTTTGCAATCTATTTCATATTTATATCTACTTATACCATGCTTCATTGGTTGAAATTTCTCCTTTTTTCTGGACCTGGAGCGTCTATCTAATCTGCTCGGAAATAATAATTTTACAGACCATAAAGACAAATGTGATTGGCACACTGAACATGCTTGGGCTTGCGAAGCGAGTTGGAGCAAGGTTGGCAAATTGTCTTTTGAAAAAATTATAATTTCAGATTCTAGCATCAGTGTTGGTCTTGGTTCTTAAACTTCATATTTTATTGACAGGATTTTGCTTACATCAACTTCAGAGGTATATGGGGATCCTCTTATCCATCCCCAACCTGAAAGCTATTGGGGCAATGTTAACCCTATCGGTACATGCTTTTATCTCAGTCTCAAACCATCTCTTGGGCTTCTTTATCTGTTATTCACTTACTATGATTATGATTTATGATTCCAACTTAATGGGAATACCTGTGGAATTTATTTTATACAATATTCATGAAGGTGTAATCTAAGCACTTGTCTATATATGTCCATAACAGGAGTCCGTAGCTGCTATGATGAAGGGAAACGTGTGGCTGAGACTTTGATGTTTGATTATCATAGGCAGCATGGGCTAGGTTCTTATCTTCCTTTCCTCATAATTGTGTCTCATCTTATTCTTTGTAAGGTACAACTGATAGATATTTTTCTCTGGATTTAACTAACTTATTTAGTTTCTCTTTCTGTTCCAATATAGAAATTCGCATTGCAAGAATCTTCAACACATATGGACCACGCATGAATATCGATGATGGCCGTGTTGTCAGCAACTTCATTGCTCAAGCACTTCGGTAAGTACACCTTTTCATTTTTCTGGTATACAGTATGTACTGTAGTGTAATGTTATTTCTGATGGTATATAGTTCCTGTCTTCTCCTCCATTTCTCACATAATTGTTGGTATGCTTCAGTGGTGAATCCTTGACAGTCCAATCTCCCGGAACACAAACTCGTAGTTTCTGCTATGTCTCTGATCTGGTATTTATCCCATTTGTATTTGTATCTTTGCTTCGTCGAATTATTATTGGTAACCCAATTATGCTCACTATAAAATCTCTTAGGTTGATGGCCTTATCCGTCTCATGGGAGGTTCAGACACTGGACCAATCAACCTTGGAAACCCAGGTTAGATATTTATTGCAAACATTGATTAGAGTAGTTTTTTTGAATTGTGGAAATATATGGTTGACTTTCTTTCTGTTTTTTTCAGGTGAATTTACAATGCTTGAACTTGCTGAGACAGTGAAGGAGGTGAGATTTAACATTGAAATCACTTAAAAATGATGGGAAATAGTAGTTGTTGTTAATGTATAGTTTGTGGTTGTTGTTTTGACAGCTTATTAATCCTGATGTGGAGATAAAGATAGTGGAGAACACTCCTGATGATCCAAGACAGAGAAAACCTGACATAACAAAAGCAAAGGAATTGCTTGGGTGGGAGCCACAGGTCAAATTGCGTGATGGTCTTCCTCTTATGGAACATGATTTCCGTTTGAGGCTTGGGGTTGGCAACAAGAATTAGTTATTTCTTCTTTTTGTGCCATGTCAAAATAGATTATGCTAATAATAATAATAATAATAATAAGTGGGATATTAGTATGTCTTTTTTAATATTTTTCGTTTCCATAATTATGATTCTCAGGAAGTTGTTTGTTCTATGACTAAATAATTAAATATAATTATTATTATCTATACTAATATATATTATATTATATATTATCATTATTATTAAAGGAAAAAGTAGTCAAATGTTATATAAACTTAATATATTAATTTTTTAGCTAGGGATGGAAGTTGATACCTAAAAATTAATTCTAATTTGAGTTTTTATTATTTCAAATATTGGATTAAAATTTGGTATAGGTCATACTTGAACCTGACTCAAACTTAATCTATATGATACATGTTAAATAATTGAATTATCAGTAAAGTGCAAAATGTTTTATTAGATGATAATGAACATATTTCAGACGATGAGTTTGATATGAAGATTTGGGTTACCTGAAATCAATCATTGGGAGATGATAGTTTTTTTAGCTTTAGAGTAGGAGTTTTCAATTTAAAGGTTAGATAAACATAAGTCTCCTCTCACTAGATAAGTATAAGTCTCCTATCACTTAGTTGTCATCCATATTTTTGGAATAAGTAGTACTTTCTCTCTCGAAAGAATAACTACTTTTGCAAAATAAAACAAAAACTAACTAGTCAATAATACATTATAAACTCATTATTAGTATAATTGTCAAATCATTTAGTGAATAATTACTATCTAATGCTTTCTAAAATTATAAAAAATGTAAAACATAATAATTAATAACTCTTAAAACATATTTCCTGCTTATTTTATAAGAAAAAAATATGTGTATATAACTATTGTTTTTAAAAGTTAATGATAATATTAATTATTATTTAGCAATTCAATCTCACCTTTATTATATTATTGAGAAGATAAAAATTATGACAAAGTAATATAAGAATATGAGTTGAAAATGATGTGATAGAAAAACTAAAATAGTTTTAGTAAAAAGGGAAAATTTCAATGGTGTTCTAGGTTGTGTAAAGAAATTAAGGACAAAATAATTAGTATTTAATAATTTATATATCCCCTTAATTGGGATAATTACAAAGAAATGGAAGCCATATATAAAAGAATGTTTGTTGAAGAATAAAAATATTTATATTTATTTAAACCTTCTCAATATTTGTATTTAACTAAAATGTATTTGTTTCTTATTTTATAATGAACGACTGGGAGAAAAGCAACGTTTTTCGTCTTAAATCAAAGCTGTATACACTTTATTACTATTGTTCGTGAATGAGAGTGTTGTAGTTTTTCAACTAATGCTTTTAATCCAATTAACAAACTAATTGATTGAAGGTAACTCTTTTAAAAATGGATAATTGATTATAAAATTTAAGTAATTAAGATGAATAATGAATAATTTAATGAATGCTTATAAATCTAGATTATATCTATAAATTTATTTCTTTATAAATATTCTATTTTTTATAATTTGATATTATATAACATTACTTTATTATTATTTCCTAACGTGACTGAACTGACAAATTTACATTATTCATTATTCAATTAATAACTCTAGTAAATTATACTAACATGAATGTGTTTCTCAACCAACTTTTTTATTGTTCGTAATGTATAATATATATGCAATAAATGTCTAATATAATAAATTGTGTTAGATATCATATTAATCAATATAAATTAGTATGAACTGTAATATAGACCCAAATCTAATTTACATTATCTAATTATTTATTTCCTCTATGATAGTATATATTAGTAAGTATATACCCATGTGTATGCAGATAAGATATTTAATATTGAATGGCAATGGAAGAAAAGGGGAGGGGAAAATGGAGAAGGGAAGTGTATGTAACAGGAAATGAAAGTAAAAGTGGAGCAAAACTTGTATGCATTATTTTGAATTTGAAAGATAAACTGTTCTGTTCAAATATTATCATGATTCATGTGGAAAAAAATGTTCTGTTCAAATGGAAAATTTTAGCAGTTATATCAACAAACCTGGAACAAGGACATAAAATGAGGAATGAGTTATATGATTTTTTTGGTAGAAAAATAAATTTTATTAATAGCAAAATAGGAACCAACAAATTACATCATAGATAGTTATTTTATATTTTCTTTTTATTAAGTAACATAAATATATTACATCACCTTTAAATGGGGTGAATGTAATATTTTAAATAAAAAATGGGTGATGAATATAATTAAGTAAAACTTTAATGGAGATACTCTTAACTAATAAATTACACATTATGATTATGAAATTACTCTTTTTTTTTGTTTTTAAGCAACATCTCTTTAAAATTATTGATATGTTTTATAATGCAATAGAAATAATGAAGAGTAGCTAACTACTATAGTATTTGGAATTGGATCCATACAATATCATATTTTGTGTAAGATTAAACAAAGTTTTATTATTTTTTATTAAAGATGTATTTATCGGTAAAAGAAATCACAATTCATAGGATAAATTTTATCACTCATGGGAATGGATAAAATTTATTATTTATATATTTTTATAACTTACTATATTTTTATTTCTCATCATTTTGGAAATGATGATGAAATTTACCTATATAATTTGATTATAAAACCACTCTTCTTTTTTTATTTTGTGTGCCAGAAAATATTGATAAGATAATTTTAGACACATATTAAATTATTGGTCAACAATGATAATTTCTATATCCATCTATATCAAACAAATAGGATCATGTTAATTAATGTTATTATTGTTTTTTGAAAAATAATAAATAAAATTAGATATAAATTTTAATTTAAAAATTACACTAGCTGATACCAGATGAGGTTGTTGCTTTATCCAAATCGAAACCAAACCTTAACACCGCATCCAACAGCAGTTAATGTCATTCACTCTATCTATTCGCCACGCACTCATCTTCTACGCTATTCATTCCAATCTTTAAATATAAATAAATAATAAAAACCATTATTCAACTCCAATTCTATTTTACAAACATAAATAACAAACGGTTAAGAGACCCACATCACCAAACTCTACAAACAATCTCTCTCCTTTTCCGTTTCATAAATCAACATTCACTTATTTGATTCCATTCACTTTTGTCGCAAACATCATAGAAATTAGGGCTCTAGGGTTTGCGCTATTTGCTATATCTTCAACCCTTCTTATATTCTCTTCCAATTCAGAAATGTCCGAAGTTCAATCAATAACGCCTCGAAGTTCCGCTTATCTCGATGCCCTATCTCAAGAGATCTACAAGAAGCTCCAGCGGGTTTGTTCCTTTTCTTGGACTCGTAGTTCTGGAACGAATTTCTCGCTTAATTACTTTTTTCTCTGTTTGGTTGTGATAAACGTGATTGTTGCAGGTGCTAGCTAATTCATCTCAGAGGCGCAAATTGTTTCAGGAACTGTTCGCGGATATAGCTTTGGAAGTGGATGACCGAGCCAAAGGTGTTTTTTTTCAAACGGTTATGTTTGATCATGCATTGTTTAATTCTTGCAATCATATGTATATTATGAATTGTAGAATTCAGTAGTGTTTGGGAGACATGCTAGAATGTCACATAATAGAATAGGTGTTTGGCATATTTTATAAATAGAATGGAACAAGACGGGAGGGTTAAAAATCACTTTGTTATTTTATGGTCCACACTCCAGAAACTAGCTTAGGGTGTAATGAATCAGATGGCAACATGTGCATCAAGTATGGTATTGAAGTTTCATTGTTTATGGCAAACCTTGTTCGTGATCACGACTTATATTTCATTTTTCGGAAGATAATCCTGTCGCTTAAAATTAAAATTGCATCACCGGTAAACTGCCTTATCGGTGGCTAAGATCTGATTACTTGACCTGTGAAAACTGTATATATGATTGTATGTCTTGCTAATATAGTTAGCTGGTCTATTATGCTGTGGTACTATCTGAATGCTAGATCACATATAATTGAGAATTTTGTTGGCAAATGAGTAGGATTCTCAAGGATTGAACTCACAGCTAATAGGTGGATATTTGAATCTTAAAGAAGTGTCAAGAAATGTTTTTAGAGGGAGGAGAAAGTATGCGTTCCCTTTTATTTGGCCAAACAAAAAATACCAACTGCAAATTTCCTTTTTTCACAATAACAGATGTAATTGTCAGCAAGGAAGAAGATGGCATTTCCCTTGCAGAGGATGTCAATGGTGGTCTGCTATGTTTCTACGATGTGCTTGCTGATTATTTTGTACGAGTGCCTGAGAGTGGAAAACCTATCCTTGACTTGATAGTCCAGCAATGGAGCCAATCATTTGCTTCACATATCTTCGCCCTCTTGTTTCACAAATGGGTATGTGAGCTTGTTTTTATCTTTGCTACACACTGGTTTTGACTAACTTTTGAACTTCATTGACATTAGAAAAAATGAATTAGTTACTCAAGTTGCTTTACCAATTTAGTTCTGTAATGTAGTTAAGTATTTGAAGTGCATAGATATCAATCTTTCCATCATGAATTCATGATCACCATGCCCTTAATGCAGCTAGTGTCCAATTCTGACCATATTGTTTTTTACCATTCATACTATGGTGAACATGGTTATCAAAAGTAGAGGTCTTGTCCTTTGTTCTTTGGAACATCAGTTCTCCAAGACTTCAACATATTCCTTTGGCTTTTAATGATTAGTTCTATTCCCCCCCTAAATATAACAGGTCTGAATGATGCATTTCTTTAATATAAGATAATCTCTTTTGTTTGTTTAATTATCAAGTTGGGAATCAGTACCTTGTTTTAAAGAGCGTGTAGCTCTTTATTGCATGAAGAAATTGTAATTGCACTTTTGACAAGGACAAGGTTTTCTATATTTCATGTTTGGTTATATTTACAACATGAAACAACTTGCATTACCATCTCAATAATAATTTATGCTTCTCTTTTTAATTTATAGAATCAACTTTTCTTCTTATTTCATGATCAGTATTATTCCGAACCTAAAGTTGTGACTATGTAGCATCTTAACAATATGCTTTACTGGAAGTTGAAAGATCTCCACATTTTGCACTTTTGGTACTTCACTACTAGTGGCATGGTCCCTTTCTCACAAATGGTTACATTCTTAATTTGGCTGTACGATATTCTGAAAGCATGCACAGTTTCTCTAAAACCTAGTTACAGAGTGGTGGGCAATTACCTTTTCAGTGAGTTCTGTAAGAAGAAAGTCTTTTTCCCATGGTCAATAACCATTTGAGTTTTTCTCCAGTTATGAAATTATGTAAAATGATATTTATTGGTTGTTATTCATATTTGGAAATGATTACAATTACTTGGAAATCTGTCAATGGTAAATTAGTTCATCCTGATTTGCCTTTGTTTATGATGCGATAATTATGTGTGACCTCAACATTTATAAATTATAGTTATTCAAGAACTAACTTACCATATTATATAATTATGATTCTTGTACAATGTGTTTTTTATAATATTTTTACAGGGTACCTAGTTTGACATGTTAGACAATGTTTTATGTTTCTTGCATGGACCCTAATTGTGTTATATATTTCGTCAATAAAACATTTTCCCTGTAGCTTTCTTTTGTGTTGCACAATAACTTCATTGAACCTTTTTGCAGTTATTTGAAGTTCATCTTGATAACCCAGAAGTGCTCCTCCGCTATTCATCTGCTCTGGTTCAAGGCGCCACAAATGTTTTCTGGTATTAATACAATCTTTTATAGATGAAAACCTTAGTTAATTGGATAAAACTTGCAAAAGCTAAGTGTGGGTTTGGATAGGCTGGTTGTTTACAGCTTACTGTATACCATGCTCGGGCAGAAATTGTGGTGTAGAACTTTCTTTCATGCTCTATTCCCCTTCTAAATGGGAAGAGTACAATGTTTGTAGGTTCTCTTCATTGTTTTATTTTAAAAAATCAGATCTTATTTTTTGCTTCGTCTCATTGTATTAAGATGGTTTCTTTGAACACCACAATTTTTTTAATTTCTCACCCCTTCACTTCTGGAAACATATTTCCAGGAGTATATTTAGGAAAACATGCTACCAGAAATTGGTTTCCTAAATACAAGGGGTGGTGCCTTCTGAGAAATAAGACGGTTGCAAAAAAAAGACCTTTCATCAATAGCTCTAAGTCTTTAACCATGCAAATTAAATAGCAATCCATCCAACTCTATCTCCTATATAACCAAAAAAAAAAACAAAAGGTAACAGCAATGTTATCAAGAGTAACCTCATGGTCTCTAACCAAGTAACATGCTCAAATTCAACACAGGATGATTTGATATTGCAATAAAAAATAAAAATAAAAATTGGTGCCATTTACAGGATTGACATTCAAACAAACTCAAGGCATTTCCAGTCTCTATTCCATGTAAGAGTCCTACAGGAGAACCTTAATTTTTTTTTTTTGCACCGATACATATTGTCTGGATAATGTTCTGATTTTATTGCTTCCTTTTTCTCAATTCTTTTGCATATTCCTTGTGTTTCCCTTATTCAGTACCTACTGGAAGATGTTGCATTAGACCATACTCGATTAACTAAAATTCCTGTCCAGGTCAGATACCCTATCAGATTTAGTCTTAAACATCAGATTGAGTCAATGTATTATTGTTGCTACTTGCTAATGACATTCTGAAATCATGTACTGTTCGATGAATCCACAGGCTCAACGAGATATGTATCTTTTGCTCTCAAGGTTCATTTTATTTTACAACTCAGGTAGGCATTCAGAGGAGTGCATTAGACTATGAATAACATTGCAAATGTCTTCAAAATAATTTTTTTCTTCTCTTTGTAGCTGACAAAATGGATAGCTTCTTAAAGCAGTGTCCTGTTTTCCCAACTGCTTTCTTAATTGGTGGCCCTGCAGATATATTTGTTACTGAACTTACTGATCAGGTACATTTCACTTACCTTTTCATAATTAAAATCTATGCATTATGTTTCATATGAAAAAAATGAAGATATTACCCTTAATGTCTGATTTTGAACTTTATTGTCAGCTTCAAAAGTTAAAGGTGGAACCAGTCCTGCTGCATTACCTTTCAGGAATTAAAGTTCTTCAGGGTACTGTATCAACTTCTCAGATTGCAATAATTGGACTATTCTTTTCTCACCTGATCTAGCTATGCAATGCTTCTGATTATGCTAATGGCCACAGGTATGGAATTAAGAATGACTACAAGTACAAGATTGAAAACTTGTTTATATAGTTTTACATCTCCCGGTGGTCCGATGTATCCAACTCGAGCTGTCCGTCATGCTGCCTGGGAAGCATTAGATTTGCTTTTTCCGGTGAGTACCTTTTAATTAATTCGTATCCGAAACACTAAAATTTGTTGGGAGTGAGATGCATGCATAGACAATTGTCTGGTTATTCAAATATTAGTGACATTGTGATGATACAGGTGGGGCGTTACCCTCGGCATCTTATAAGTTTGTTCTTCAGGTTGCTCTATCCATGGTATTGGCCTTCTTCCTGTTGGAACTTTGTCATTTCTTGTCTTCAGGCTGTCTTTTACTCTGTCCTCAGGTTGATATTTTCTACTTGGGATAAGATTTCCAAGCCTAAACCACAATAGATTCCCCTGTCTCTGTATTTTATGAATATATAAAACTTGCATAGAAGTACACAGCATTAATGACTAGTCTCTTGATCCTCTGATATATTTTTTCCATGTCAGGAGATGTTTGTAAAAACAGGCTTGTTAATTTCATGTATAACATTTAGAGTTCATAATAATTTCGAGAAATTCCATCAGGATGTTAGTAATGGTTTTGTTGGTGCATGAAGAATCCTCCAATAATTTATTATTGATGAAAGGAAACATTGAAAGAAAGCATTTGATAGCTTTAAACATAGCCAACAGAAGAATTGGAATTCCTTTGTATTTGTATCTAGTGCATGTTAAAAGAAAGCTTCAACCATTTCCAACAGCAGCAAAACGAGGCTAGCTTCACAGTAAACTTTGAGAATCATACACTTGCTAGATTCATGTTCCCAAAACAAATTAGCAATCTCATAACTTCAAAGAGAACAAATTTATCAGATGTCAAGAAATATGATACTCATGTAAAACAAGAAAAAGAACAGGACAAATTATGAAACCAAAAGATATCATGGAAGATTCCACTGTAATGGTTTCAGTCACCAAAGCAAATGTGGCTGAAAGCAATATTCCATAAACATGGTCTCCACTTCCATAATCCACTTGCTGTTAAAACATATGGTTAAAGCCATTGAAAGCAAGCATGAGTGTGTAGTACATGTTGGCTTCTGTTTATCACCTAATAAACAAATATTTGAGTTTGACCGCATCACCCTAAATTCATTGTATCAAATCTAACAGATTTCACTCTCCTTCCCCTTTCCTCAATAGTAGAGCTGTGACAAATATACATAAATGTGTGGTTTTTCATTACCATGTCCCTAACATGTAATAACAAAAAATAGAACACCAGTGATTATACTTTTGCAAATCAGCATCAAGATCTCAGCATATATCTTTACAGCACGACCTCCATCAATAACTTTTTGAATGCTTTGCCATCAACCTCCTGGCTTTTGAATTCCCCACATTTTTCTGGTAAAAAACAAGATCAATGATAGACCCCTCAGCTTTAATGCAACAACAACCCACACACTTAACAATTACAACAAAAATAAACTAATTGTTTCAGCTTGCTTTGTGTTTTAAATAGGTAGGTAATTGAGATTCGTTATTTTAATGTCCGTTTTTGGATAAATTTTGGTTTGAGAAATTTCAAGACCCACTATTTATTCTTATATATATAATAACACAATTGTAGTATCATGTAAATTATAATTATAATGTTATATTATTAATCTATATTTTTAATATCATCCTAATTCATAAATTTAATATCATTTTAAACATTTATGTTATATTGTTAAACATTATTATTCAATATGTGTAATATAATATTATATTGATTAAACAATTATTAGGAAATCAATTATACACCGTAACGTTTAAGTAGTGACTTTGTTTTTTATGTTTGTGTAAGTAAAATGAGTTATATTTAATAATTAATTCAAAATTTAATTAAAACTTTAAATTATATTTTATAATTTATAATCGTCTTGAATATATAAAATTGTAAGAAAAAACAAACAATTATTATATAAATTAATCACAACCAAAGACTAATCCCGACCCAAACCTATTGCCATCCGTGTCATGTTCAAATTGGTGAACACCATAGCTGACGTGGTGTGATACAAAGTAACGCAATAATTTCTCATTTATAGGAAAAAAATATTTGAGTCACATTTGATTCCACTGGCCCATGAAAGAGTCACACGGATCAATACATAAAATACTCCAAAGCCGTTGATTAATTAAATCTAACGTCCACAATCCATTTACATACATTTCTCAGCACAGTTCTCATTCACTTTCCAAATCTACATAAAGCCACCCATGGCAATCTTTTTCTCTCACCAAACACCTTCTTTTCTCTCTCTACGCACAAATAATCCCTTAGTTCTTTCCCTTCAATGGATGCTACCAGCGGAAAATCGAAGAAAGGTGCCGGAGGAAGGAAAGGCGGTGGTCCAAGGAAGAAGTCCGTAACGAGATCCATAAGAGCTGGTCTTCAATTCCCCGTTGGAAGAATCGGACGTTACTTGAAGAAAGGAAGATACGCTCAGCGTGTTGGAACTGGTGCTCCCGTTTACCTCGCTGCCGTTCTTGAATATCTTGCTGCTGAGGTAACCACCACTCTTCTTAGAACCTCATAATTGAAAATGTCTGTGTTAATTTCACAGATTTAGGTTTAATTTGATTATTAAATGTTATTGGTTACAGGTTTTGGAATTGGCTGGGAATGCGGCTCGTGATAACAAGAAGAATAGAATTATTCCAAGGCATGTTTTGTTGGCAGTGAGGAACGATGAGGAGCTTGGGAAATTGCTTGCTGGTGTTACTATTGCACATGGCGGTGTTATTCCAAATATTAACCCAGTTTTGTTGCCAAAGAAGAATGAAAAGACTGTTGCTGCTAAAGAACCAAAATCTCCATCTAAGGCCACTAAGTCTCCTAGGAAAGCTACTTGAACACTTTTAGTTTTAGTATTCATGTTTATTTCTAACTATGTTAGTCATTAGTTGTATTATGTTTGTAATGTGGATTGTATCATGTCCATTTATGATTTTCAATGAATGATATAAAACAGCTTTCATTTTTATTTTACTTTTGTCTCTTTTATTTCTTGTATAAACCTTGGGTGACTTCTTGCTTTAATTTTTGTGACCCTTTCTTTGGAATCGGTACTGATGGAGAATAAATTATTTTCTCCCAAGAGCAACTACCTAAATACATTCAAGAAAGCAGAGTCCAAGTGTACATGACCAAGACATTCATAGCTTGGGTTTGATTTAATAAACAATATCATCTTGGTTCTTAAAAATAGTGGCATCCCCCTATTGGATCTAATCATTATGTGAAGTTGGTATAGGATTAAATTTGGGTCCCAGAATAGAAACGTGGAAAGCCCAATGAAAAGTGAAGAGGGAGAACTTGGAATCTTGAAAAAGCAGAGAAAGAATCAGAGTCATCCACTCCATTTGTCCTCGAAAGCGATTCAGCGGGTAAGGCAATCGTGAACTTACAAAGCGCATAAAGGTGTCAATAATATGGGTGCCAAACCAAGCTAAATAATCCATCGCTGAAGCAGTTACATGATATGGTTTGTCAAATTTCCCTATTTTACAAAACACTACAATTCTTATTTCCCTTGCCTGTTTGGTACTATTCCTCATCCATAAGAACAAGTACCAGTAGCGTCTTATAACAAACTTCATTTGCAAATTGATATATATCTCATCATCGAATTACAACCATAAATTGAAATGTAAACACAGATCTAAAGAAAATAACAAATTATTGTAGATCTAAGAGCTTGTAAACTTGGTAACAGCCTTAGTTCCTTCAGAGACAGCATGCTTCGCCAATTCACCAGGCAACACGAGTCTCACAGCAGTTTGAATTTCCCTTGAAGTTATCGTTGGCTTCTTGTTATAGCGAGCGAGTCTAGAAGATTCCTGAGCCAGCTTCTCGAAGATATCGTTAATGAAACTGTTCATTATACCCATGGCCTTAGAACTTATACCAATGTCAGGGTGAACCTGCTTCAGAACCTTGAATATGTAGATTTTGTATGTCTCCACGCTCTTCTTACTCTTCTTCTTCTTTTTGTCGCCGGCGGCGCCACCTTCCTTCGGAAGTTTCTTGCCAGCCTTTGGCTTCTTCTCTGCCAGTGGTGACTTCTCAGCAACGGTGGATTTCTTCTCCTCTGCGGGTTTCTTCTCTGCTAGCTTCTTTTCTGCCTTTGGTGCCATTACGAAATTGGAGAATTTGAGGTAAGCGAAATATTAGGGTTTATTTCGATTTGGTATTGGAATAGCAAAGTTTTGTGTTCTTGATTGATGCTGGAAGGGATGAATATATACAATGGGGTTTCTGTTCTTATTGGCTGATGGGATTTGATGCGGATCGATGACGTGGATTTTCATTAGTGATTCATTGTATTCCCTCATTGCAATGGACGGTTAAGATGATTTCTCTAGCGTTTCTCGATTGGGATCTCCATTCAAAACAACTTTAAAATTTTTAATCTTTTAAATTTTGGGGCTTAGTTTTCATTTGCGCGCCCAAATGGACAACTTACTGCATATTGGCTTGATTAGAATTCTGTTTATAAATGGAATATTTGAAAAAATAAAGGAAAAATAATTTGTAATAATATATTTATTATTTACTTATAATGAAAATACTTTTTATTATTACAAATAAAAAATATTTGTATTTATCTGTCTATTAATGAAAAATAAATGCATTTGTTCCTCTATGGTGAACATTGATATGATTTTTTCACCAATTTAAAAGGCATCTTGAAAAAAAAAGCCATCATATTTAGTTATTTATCCTATGTTTTGCATTGTCAAAAAATTATTATTGTATAGTGTACACTCAATAAAAATAATTTATAACAAATATTACTTGAAAAATGTAGCTAGCTTTTTAATTTAAAATATTCTAAACCTTTAATATTTTATTTATAATATTTTTCATATGCACAAGTGTGAACCAATGGTTTTTGCATTAAAGTCTTTGGTTTAATATAGTTTCTTAATTTATTTTATTGACACTAGTTTTTATATTTCAATATAGTTTCTCACTCATGTTCGAATAGTAAATATATTTGGATTTTTCTAGGTGAAGATGTATTTTAACTTACCCAAAATAATAACCTCACATTAAAAAATAGCATATTCATAAACATTTATGCACATACTTATTTATTAATTTCAAAGCCAAAGTTATTACTTTTGATAAAATCAAATATGTTTAAAAAGCCTTTTAAGTTTTTTTTGTTCCTAAAAACACAAAACGAAAATAATATATTTTCATATTAAATCCTCGTACTAATCCTCCTACCCACAAGAAAGTGACCTATGTCACTTGTAAACTAATCACTAATAAATAATGTATCACTTTGTGACATATGTCACACTTTTGTGTGGATAAGAGGATTTAGTAGGATGATATAATATTACTCAAAACAAAAAGCAAATTCAATATTTTCACTTTAATCAAACTATGAAATTCTATAAGTGATATGTATTAGGAAAGATAAATATAGAAAGATTAATTCCTCATAATATGAGGATAAACATAGAGAAGGTTATGCAAGACAAGCACGCATATTACTATTTTTCTTTGGGTACTCTTTGTCTGTTGTTGCCTTTGTCCTTCACTCATACTGGTGGATATTCATATACCAGTCACTGACAGCATGCGCATATGAGCAACGAAGAAAAGGTGAAAAGATAGAGAGAAAAATGGGGAATTGAGTTTAGAAAACCACAATTGTCGGGGAAGCTTCAAAGTTCTAGGTTCTAGACACATCCACCTTCTCTCCTACTCCTACTGTTCTGCTCTTTCCCTTTTTCATTACTATTTTTTTAACACAAAAATAAATTAAAAAAACAGACAAAAAAAGCATCCTCATTTTCTCTGTGAATTCTGCATGCTCCTTCACCTCCGAGATCTGAGATCTCTCTCTCCCATTTCCATTTCCTTCATTTTTTGTTTATTTGCTATTTCTCTTTCTTCATTTCTATGCAGTGAGAGAGGGAATACAATTTACGTGTGAGTGCTGAAATAGATTCATCCATTGATCAAGGAAAGAACAAAAAAGTTCAAAGTTAATGGCTGCTCCACCTGCAAGGGCGCGTGCTGATTACGATTACCTCATCAAGCTTCTCTTGATTGGTGACAGTGGTATGTGTTAACTTATATATCTTTCTCTTATTTTTTTTCTTTTCAAGATGTTGTGAAAGTTTTTATTTTCAGGGAAATTATGTAGTAATAAAAAAAATTCTTTAATGATGATGATTTTTCATAAGGGGTTCCCATTTACTAATTTTGCCATTTTTAATATCAAATTGTTGAATTTGCAATTTGTGACAACTGGAAAATGTAATGAACATCTGTTTAAGTTGAGGTTTTGTTGTAAATTGTGAAGTGTGTGATTTTTTCATGTTAGTATAACTTGATGAGCTAGATTTGAATATTTCTCTTTGTTAAGCTCCTATGTGATCCATTAATAGTTTGCTTCTAAAGAAACTCTTATGTTTTATTTGCTTGTATATGGTAAGATACACACCTTTTATCCTATTTCCATCATTCACCCTAAAAAGTAAGAAATGATATTGGTTGATGTTTCACACTAAATCTTCACCATGCCTTCATGTTTTTGCCACAAGGTCATAGATGAATGTTAATATGTCATAGTTCCTTCCACCATCTCCTTATGTAACTTGTCGGTGGACATAATTTATGACAACACTATTGTTGTTGTTTCATTAATTAGCCAACCCCACCCACCTAGTGGGACTAAGGAGTGATTATTGTTGTTCTTGATTATAATTATCCTAATAGCCTTTCAAAAGGGCACACTAGAATAATTGTGTTGCTTTTGTGCACAACAATACATCATACCTAGATCTACCATAAATAACATCTGACGTCTCTTTTGCAGGTGTTGGAAAAAGTTGCATCCTTCTGCGATTCTCTGATGGTTCTTTCACTACTAGTTTTATCACAACCATAGGGTACATTTTTATGATTTAAGAATAAAAGCTTATAATGTTGTTTGCCTGGAGTTTCTCTAACATCAAAGGCCTACCTTCCCAATGCAGCATTGATTTTAAGATTAGAACCATTGAGCTTGATGGCAAACGGATCAAACTCCAAATTTGGGATACTGCAGGTCAGGAGCGGTTTCGGACAATTACAACTGGTAAGGTTTATTATGATCGTTACATGTACTATAATATTAGTTTCAGTATCATTATATGTGACAAATAGACATGTGATGCTCCACCGTAGGCGCATGGTTTATGGCAAATCCTGATGATGTAGGACTTATAGTAGAGAGATAAAAAGGAAAAAAGAATATTTAGAAAAAGATAATAAACATAGAAAATGTAGAGAAAAGAGTGATATGATTGAAAGAGGAAGTAAACACTGAGAAATACTAAAATTCTTATTGTGTAAGATCTCATGTGCCAGACTATGTTGGCAGTTGACAGTTCTATATATCCCATAGTTTAAGACAAAAATTGAGTCCCCAAACTTATGTCTCATTCCTAAGCCTAATTGAGTCCCCAAAAATTGATCTCATTGCTTCCATTGCCAAGCCTGTACAATATAACGGTTAAAAAGTTTCTAGGAGCATCTTCCTAGTGATTTTTCTCGTGTGTGTTAATATTTGATCAATTAATGATTTTAGATGCTAGTGAGTCTTTATTTAAGGGAAAAGTTCCTCTAAAGTGATTCTGTGTGTAAAGTGAGCAAGTAAGGGTATATCCACCCAAAATTTCAATAATCATGAAAACACTCTTACTTACTCACTTTACACATAAGCTGTCTTTAGAAGAGCCTTATCCTTATTTAAGTTACATAAGATGAACTTTACAGGCGATTCCTTTATTTTTGACATGTCCCAAGATAAACTCTAGACACACCTGTCCTTTATCAGTTGGGAGGGTTCTTTTCAGTCATGCTCTAGAACTCTTTCGTTGTTCTTTGTTTTTTAAATTTTGCACGAGGGATAGAGTTTGTTAAGTTATTTTGTGCTATCTATCCTTCCTAAAACCGGTGTTTTTTCCAGCTTACTATCGTGGTGCTATGGGCATATTACTAGTCTATGATGTTACCGATGAAGCATCATTTAACAGTAAGTTCCGAGCTGTTGCTTAAGTTTGAAATTTATAGTTCTGTGCAAATTCTTTAAACTTCAGTGGTTTTTAAATCCCGATTATTTACCCAGCTTGTGCTAATTTCAGACATCAGGAATTGGATTCGCAACATTGAGCAACATGCTTCAGACAATGTTAACAAAATACTGGTGGGGAACAAAGCTGACATGGATGAAAGCAAAAGGGTATGCTTACTTTGTTGGAGTTATTGATTGAACATTTGAAACCCTTGCTTTACTTTCCGCCCTCTTTTTGAGTGGGGTTACATGAGCAAATCAAAGTCTTTCTTCAAAACACGAATTTGATTCTGAACAGTTGCAGAGCCAAGACCAAAGGGGCTTAAAAAGCGAACCATTACTGTTATATGCACTTCCATCATTGTTACACATGTTTTACCTGTAGTTGAATTGCATCATTATGGATGTTAGAGAAACTATGTCGTGAATGAATGAGACATTTTTCGTTGGTTTGGTGGCGAGGTTTGAAGGGGGTTGAGTTCTGATTTGACACCTATCGGCCATCAATAGAACTAGTATTTATGCATTTAGGTATGTTGTTCTGGTTTTATATGTTTGTGATTATATATCTTTGCCATTCTTTTTAGGCTGTGCCAACGTCCAAGGGCCAAGCACTGGCTGATGAGTACGGAATCAAATTCTTTGAAACCGTAAGTGACACATGCTTGAGAATGTGGGCACTCCATTAACTTGTATGTTATTATGCTTATTAGAAATTTTCTATTTCAGAGTGCAAAGACAAATCTAAATGTGGAAGAAGTTTTCTTCTCAATAGCAAGAGATATCAAACAAAGGCTTGCTGACACTGACAACAAGGCAGAGGTAGTTGAACTTCCTCTCACTGGTTTAACATGTTACAGAAAAAAACTCATCAAAACTTTGATTGTAAAGTGAATAAATAAAGGTTGCATCCACTTTTAATTCAATCTGAAGTGCATTACTATATTAATCTATTAAATAATCTAAGGATGGACACATTCTTACTTGTTTAGTTTACAAAAAAACTCGCACTTAACTGTCCTTCAACCCAAAACCTCTTGTATCTCTAAGAAGTTTAATGTATCATGATATTTTAATTGCAGCCAACAACAATCAAAATCAACCAAGATCAGGGAGCTGGGGCTGGTCAGGCTGCACAAAAGTCGGCTTGTTGTGGTTAAGGATAAATTTTACGATTGGCAACAACATTGTTGTCAAAGAACATGAAGGAACAAAGAAATTATTGTGCTTATCGTTTTAGTTCAGAGGTGTCATTCTTTACAAATTTTGCTGTGATTGATAGTTCCTGATAAAACAAGTTATATTGATCCAAAACTAGATGTTAATCTGGTGAATGCATTGTGAGTTTTGACTTGTGAAGGAAGAACAATTGAATATTGATTTTTGGAATGTAAAAATGTGCTAAACAATTTGTATTCTATCTTTTAAACTTAAGTTGTTAGAAACAAAAATATTATGAAGTTGTTATCATTACCTTACGCCTCAAAGATAAAGCTATAAATATCAAAGGCGAGCAAGGGCTTATGACCTTGAACTTCAGCTTACTTTACTCGGGGCCTTGTATTGTGTTGTAGGGATAAAGAAATAACTGTGTAAATGTACTAAATTGCGTGACTTACTGCTATCTTGTTACGAATATTCTTCCTAGAAACAAATTATGCTGGAGCATTTATCGCGAATATTCAGAACTGTGGTGATAAAAAATCGCGAATGCAAATTTTGGATGGTAAGAGTTCTTGGCACACTAATGACAGAGGGAGGAAAGGGAGAAAGGAAATCAGCTGCAAGAAAAATATCACCCTATGGAAGCTGTCAGTCAGAGCAAATACTTAAACAGGGGTAAGAAAATAAGAACAAGCCAAACTTGCCTCATACTCAGCAACTTCAAATGCCTTAGTATTGTGCGTAGTCACAGTAGTAGTGATTGAGTAATAGAAAGCTTTTGAAGAGGTATAAGAATTTTTATTTTATATTCTTGGCACAATGGTGAGATTGTTACTCAATGATCATGAAGTCACATGTTCAAATCCTGGAAACATCCTCTCCGTAACAAAAAAAATTATAAATATGAGAGAGTAGAAAATAAATTTGGTTAATAATTTTTTATGGAGCTAAAAAAAGACAAACGAAACATGGAGAAAATCCAAATTTACAATTCAAATTTGTTGACAAATTGATGTTATCATGAGTTTACCACTAACCTCAGCATAATTTGGTAAACTTGCAAAATTCAACCAGTAAAATACCATTAGAATTACTTACAGTCTAGAAATCATGAAAAGGGAACTACAATATATGATAACTTTTCTTAGAAACTTTTAGGACTTGAGTAAATTCTGCAGCTACCAAGCTCTAGTAATTGACAGAATATCATGTAGGTAACCTTTGAGTGGAGTAAAGAGATAACTTTTCTCTTAGTGATGCTCCCTTCACATCTGAAGTTGTTCCACAAATGAGTTGATGGTAACCGGAGTCATGATTGCAAGACAAAGACAGTTCATCCTGAACATCATCTTCCATATCAATAACAATGTTGTGAAGTAAGCAACAAACTAGAATAATCCTCGGCAATCTGTGTTTGTCAGGCCTCCACATCGATCCTTCAATGATTTTCCACATCTCCTTCAGCCTCACCAATGCCCTTTGTGCCACCATTCTCGTTGCAAAATGCCGCTGGTTAAAATCTGATCTAAGCTCTGGGAGTTCTTTCCCTTCATAAGGGACAATGAGGTATGGCAGTAGAGGATAGCCTGAATCTCCAATTATATATTCTCTTATTTCTGATCCTGCAGAAAGCTGTAATGCCTTACCATTCAACCTCTCTCCTCTATCACAAAGTTTGTGGAAATTCGAACTCTCAAAGACCAACCAATCCTTCATTTTACCCGGCCAGCCAGTGACGATGTCCTGGAACCTCATGTTGGGATCCACTATTGCTTGCAACACCATGCTATGATTCTTCTCATTGTCAAGCCACACTTTACTAGAAGGTTCTGTGGCAGGTAGACACATTGTGATGTGCGTAACATCAACTACACCGCAGCAATTGGGGAGGCCACGCACTTTCTCAAATCTGGATTTGATTCCATTCATTTCCAATTCTGTAGAGGGCCAATGGAGGTGCTTAAGCCCCCGTTCTTCCATGGATTCAACAAATCGCCAAGTGACTTGCGAAACAGTTGAGTGGTTTAGCCCAAATGAATCACCGACCGTGACAAGTGAGTCACCAGATCCTAGTCTTCTCAATGCTACAGCTACTTGATCATGTAAAGACATTGGCTTGCCACTTGTAAATATGAAATTCACAGATTTTGCCATCATATCTTCCTTAACAAGTGAACATATGTACTCAAATGTTTTTCTGGAAATCTTAAAAACAGGTTGGAAGCTGTCCAAACCCTTTGACGGAAACTGTCCAAGACCTACCAAGCATACAAAATATCAATTCTAAATGTTTATAGTGCATACTTAGCTTTCAGATTTAAATATTGTTTTGGATTTACTTTCAGGTCAACAAGTATTGAAATGCTAAGACAGAGCAAATTTCCTTCACTATTTCTAAGACAAAAGGGTTCGGGAATGGATCTAACATTAAGCGACAAATATCAATAGCCTTAAACATGGGAACTTATTAAAATTATTTTAATGAAATAAACAAATACAAATAAACAAGTAAAGGTATAAACATTACTGTTATCTATATAGACACACAGATAAGAAATCAAACTACTACTAATAATGGTGGAAATTGTATTAATAGAGAACAACTTCCGCTGCAAAATGCCCCTTGTGCCACCAGTGTTTCTGGCACTATCTTAATAGAGAACAACTATACACTAAGAACTACTCCTAGAAACTAGCCAATCAAATCATGGCTGCAAAACTAGAACAGAAATAAGGAGCTCCATTGCTTTGCTAAAGAAGTGTATCTCAAATAATTTTTCAACAATTTTGTCATAGGAATTCCACAATTTGGAACGGTATGATTAGTTATCTTCACCTCAGTATTGGACAATCTATTGTAGCCATGGATATAAAAATAAAGTCTGAGCTGCACTATAAATATTCCCTATATCGAGGTTAGTTATGCATTTTATAAGTTGTTTGCTGACTGCACTTACCTCTCTTCCTCCTTTTAATTCTCCTTTCATGTTCTTTCCCACCTTATTATGTCCCCTAACATAGGCTTAGTAACCAATAAACAGAATCCAATCCCAAAATATAAACATAAGGCAAATGGTATAACATGAACCAGCAGAATAATTTTTATGGCAGGATAGCTGATAATAGACAAGATGAGGGTTTGTAAAGTGTGTTCTTCTCTCCCCCTTTTCTCCAATAGCTTGTCGCATTCAGCGAGTCCAACAATTTATCTCTGCTATAAATTCCAACTTGTTACACTTAAGGCTTTAGAACCTGAAATACTTAAATTTTAAAGTATTAAATAAAAAAGGAACTTGAAGTTAACTTGCCTATAGAATCTGTATAAAACCATGAGTTCAACTAATTTCAGTTCCCCACCCTATAAACAGGAGCCCTAATGGATGGAAAGCAGGGCTGAAATAAAGCAATGCACAAAACAATGTTTGCATCCACTACTATTTAACACCAATTGTAACTTGTCTTTTGGATAGAGAATTTTTTGAGGCATAATAATCAATAATAACATAAGCATGACAATAATAATAAATTTCTGAAACACCTCAGGGTTAATGATATTTGTTTACTAGGTGATGAGTTGAAAGGGGATACATATATTATACCTATGCTGCATTTGATTCCTTTTATTTATTCTATAAAAGAAAATTAAAATTAATTACCATGAACAATTAGACAAGGCACTGGGAGACTATAATCATTGTCCAGCAAGAAGAAAAAAGTAATACTCTGCCATGAATTTCCAGTATGCATCCAAAATGTACCAAATGATACACACCAACAAGTTTATGCTTCATTACAAAGTCATTTTACAATGTGATTAAAGATTCCTTGATTGGTAAGATAACATAATCAGAATGACAGTCAACATTGAAGTCAAATTAGGGATCCTTAGTTTGTATACCGAAATGCATTGTCTTGATTCAACATGCATATAATTTCAATGACAAAAGTTATATGAAACATTAAATGAATTTAAAACAGTGAAACTCAAAAGATAAAATATACCATTATTCATTATCTTTGAGAACTCACCCCACCAATCCAGAGGACCCTCTTTCTGAGAGGAGGACCCAGAAGCAGAAGAACCATTCTCATCATCATGCTTCTTCTCTTGCTTTTTTCTCTTTTTTAATCCTCTAACAGGACCCATCATCAGACACAACAGCCAAATCGAACCAACAACTGAAAAAACCCAGCTTGCAAAGGTTTTGGGTGTGAGAAACTAAACATGCTAGAAGAAAATACAAGATGACAAAAATAAGAAAATAAAACCAAACACACAAAGATTTGTTTTTATGGTATGATGATATAATAATAATAATAATAACAACATTAACACTTACAAGCACAAACCTGAGAGAACACTCACTAATAATGAGCAGTGACAAATGACATGGTAACGAGTTGTGACTTGTGTCCTAACTTAACCACATTTTGAGTCCCATAACTTAGCTCAATCCTTATCCGTTAGATAAAATCAATATACCAGAGCCTGACACGTGTATTATTTTAATTCATATTGATGCTGATTTTGAGTACATGAGAGGTCCTAGGCACATGTGAAAACCCAACAACACAATTATTTTTGAAACTGAATCCGACCTTATAAATTTTATAAGTATAAATACTCTAATCATGTGACTATCTTCCAATAGAGTATTGAGCATAGAGATGAAGAGGCAATCCAAAAAGGAGAGAATAAATATTTCCACACTCTATCTTCTCTCTTACAACTCTATTCAAGCCTTGGGATGGTAACTACTAACATCATTCATTCATTCATATATATGATTCTATTTCCACTCTCTCTCTCTAATAATAATAATATTACTCTTCTTTTTTCTTCTCACAGGACTGTTTCCCTAACTAAGATTCTGTACAATCTTTTTTCCAATTCCTCTCTCCACACTTCTTATGCTTCCTCAGGCCACTTAATAAGTCTCTTTACTACCCTTACCCTCTCATTATTACTTACTCTACATTAATTCTTTAATGGGTTACTTGCAAAAATTACAATTAATGTTTCTGAAACTAAAAATTATCATTTTTACGTTAACATTCCATGTGTTTTTCAATTTTATTTAATTTCTTTCTGTAATTATATAATTGGTATGCTTCAACATTTCATTCAAGGTTTTCTGCAATGCGCTGCATTCTTGGAAGTTATACATGGAGCCATTGGTGGGTTTAGTTTCACATTCAAATATATTATTACTTTTAATTTAACAAGCATTGCGTTATAATACACAAGTGGTGAAATTTCAGGCCTTGTCCCTAGTGGAGCATTGCTTCCTCTTATGCAATGGGGAGGAAGGACCCACTTTTTGCTTGCTGTTGTTGCAAAGCTTGATGAGGTTCTTTCATAACTTTTCAATTCTTATGATTTGGCCTAAATTTAAATAATATAGCTTCTGTTTTTCTCATTTATTGTATATGATCCATTTGAAGCTTTTCTGAGTACTTTCATCAGCTCTTGTTTATGCAGTGATTGATAATCAGATTCAGATATATTAACTCTGACTTTCTGTTCTATGTTTTTTGTAGGTTCAGGAGTTACCTTCGGTTTTTATCACTTTTCTTGCATGGAGCATAAGTGAGGTAAATTATTCTTTTCATTGGAGTAGTTCATTTAACTTACTTGCATGACCTTGCTGTTTATTTAAACAATTATGAGTTACTAGACCAATTAAAATCATTACTGATATGTTGTGTCACATACACAGAAAGATTAATGACAATCTCTTGGATGTTTGTAGTGGCTTTGAATGACTTCTGAACACATAGAAAATTTATTTCCCCCCGAGTTTTAGGATATTGGACTTGATTTCTCAGTTAATGCTCCAAAAAAATTCATTTTAGCCCCTCAGTATTCCCTTATAACATAATACAAGGTTCCTTATTTTTCAGTTTAAGAGAGTATCCACTATTTTTACATGGTGTCTACTACAACAACAACAACATCCAAACTATAATCCTACTAGGTCGGATCAGTTACATGAGTGGAACAATGCACATGCCCTATCATAAATCATGCTCATTAACAAAACATTGATGTCTAAATCTTTTCGCCTAGGCCTTCCTTATTCTAAAATTTGGGTCAACCTCCATTTGATCTGCTTTGTTTAATGGGGATTTACAAAGTGTGCTACCTTTGTAATCCATGAAAATTATGATACATATATAACATGACAATTTTCCGAATAGGTTTGAGATGCAATCTTTGGTGCAGGTAATTAGATATTCACATTATGCTTTCAGTTGCACGGGAAATTGTCCTTCTTGGATCACCTATCTCAGGTACTTCCTTTTTTCTTTCTTTCTAGTGTCATGTTATACTCTCTTCAAGTATAAGCTTGATGCTTTATCTTTTAATTAGGTACACTGCATTTATCGTGCTGTACCCTATTGGAGTAGGTCCTGGTGAAAGTGAGTTTATATATCCAAATCTCTCTCCTATCTGAGTTTTGTTTCTGAATGAATTTGAATTTGATTTTATTATTATAAAGTAGTGCAATTGATCAGTCAATATCATGCAGTGTGGCTTATGTACCAAGCACTTCCAATTGTAAAGAAGAAAACCACTTACTCAGATTTCTTTTCTGGCCTCCCATTTAGTTATTATGATTTCCTTCGGGTAAGTATTACATTTAGTTAGATATATTATAACTGATTTAACTGCTAAAGTCTGAGATTAGTCTTCTCTGAAGCCACTCTCCCACTGCATCCATGCTACTCAGTAGGTGGTAGCATGTGTCTTGCATCAAAGTATCTACTCTTGTAACTAGTTAACTATAGCTGTTACAAGTAAACCTATAAAACAACCTCAAATGGAATGGTAGTTGGCATTAGTTATGAGTTCTTAGTTTCTGCTTGTCCTGTAGGTCAAATATTTGATTATCACCTATGAAGCATAGATACTCACATGGACATGTGACACGACATAGACACATGATTCTTCATTATTTAGTGCTGTGAACTTAGTTGTGCCCTGAAATTGTTCATTTAAATTCTACTTTGTCTGTTTGCAACTTATCTGCTTTTTTGAATTATTTATTGTTTTAATTTATGTTGGATTTCTCTCAATCAGGTTGTTCTTCTAGTTTATCCATTCCTATGGCTCAAACTTTACCTGCATATGTTCAAGCAGCGGCGTACAAAACTCAACAAACACCATGTCAAGAAAAGGGCATGAGTCATTACTGTTGGTTATTGATGTTTTAGTGAACTTACGAACTTGTATTTTTAGTTCTACACATATGTAATGTAGTTTTAGCATACAAGTTCATAAGTTCTGAAAATTTTACTATTGTATTTTTAATAAGTTCTTCATTAAGATAATAACTTATTAAATTTATTTGCGTCTATGATTTTTCCTTTGACCGGATATAATGGAATTGTTGCCTGCAATTCTGACTATGATTGTTGGGATTGGGAAGGATTTGGTCATTTGTATAACAGTGGTTGCAGTATTCTTAACAGATTTCTACCCTGTGGATTTTGCATTGATTTACACAAACTTGAATTGGTTAAGAATGTAAACTCATTTACAATTTGGGCCACTTCACTCTTATTCTGAAAGAATGCCTTCAGAGTTGTTTGCTAATATCACTATTTTCTTTCAAACGATTATCATCATGACATGTAAGGACAATTCCTTGAAACTTGAAAGTTTAGATGTTATGACCATTACTTAAAACCACTCTCGAGAGTTCATTCTCATGATCAATGATAAAGTTGTCTTTGTTGAACTTAGAATCAAGTAAAATATATGTGAATTGTCATACCAGTCCACCAGTGGCAAACTTAAGGAGAAAGCAATCAACCACAGACATTGATGCTGCCACTAGCCCAGCTTGTGTTGCTGAACCATTGCTTGAGTTTGTCAGTCAATTTAGAAAAATAATTATGATACCTTTTGCTTAATTATGTTACCTTAGCAAAGCTTCTTGCTCTAACTTTGCTCAAATGTTGCTTATATAGTAAGAACTACCTGATGCAATTGTTAACGTTATTTTAACTCGTAGGACAACAAAAACGGCCACATAGGAAAGTGGGGGACCTTCAGTTTAAAAACCTTACTATTTGTGATCAGTGGTAATCATTTGTCAAACTTGTCATGCAATCTGCTTAAAATAACAATTAGATCCGAGCTGCTAATAAAACCACAAGTGCTATTCATGTGTATTGTCCAGAAATCAAGAGCCACAAGTATACCCGTATTAAAGAACGCCGTTGATTGGCTTTTGTAAAACAAAATGATGTAGAAAATGCCACAGAAATACATACACCCACATGAAGTACAACACTGCAATTAGTGGACAGATGTGTAGAGAAGCATAACTTCAATGAAACAGAGGCTTAATGTGAAAACATATCCTTGCTCAGATGAATAACAAACAACTGATTTGCACCATATATACATCTATTTTCCCAAGGTTATGGTTGACAAATACAAAAAGAAAAACTCCAAGTAAGACAAGTATGACAATAAAGCAATAGCTGCTTAACTTGGATTTTTCAAGCAGATTTAAGTAAACAACCAAAGCTCGAAATGAGAACGTGGAGAGAGTATATAGCATCTCTCTTCAGTTATTACAATCCATAGAATCAAAAGAAGCAATGGTATCCTGACACACCTAATACAGAGTGTGAAGCCATTGCCATGCCACCGCTCACAAGTTACCTGAAATATATACAAATAACACAACGTCCTATTATCAGATTCCATAAAATTAGACTCATGCCAACGAATGTGTGATAGATAAATAATACAGACAATCAGGTGCTGTAGAAAATACAGTGTCAAATTAAAGAAAATGATTAGTTGTTATTCATACATTCTCAATTCAAGTGATAGTAATCAGCAAGTAATTAGTGGTGTTGGTGGCAATCTAAATAGTAAATATGCAAATTGTTCTATTTAATTGTAATTTGTAAGTATAACACCAGAAAACAAAATGCAATAATAATAACTTCTTGATGTTTAGACCATGATTTTCCATACTATAATCTCATATCTTCAAAGCTAAGACACTGATCTCTGAAACCAAAAAGTTATCATAATTTGACTCGTGTGAACTTTAATTAGGATAGGGTAAGCTAAATAGTTATATATATCTTGCTTCAATTGACACACAAATTATATTCCTGTCCTGAATACCAGGCTAGAATGAAAATCAAGTTATCACAATTTAACTACATAAAGAATGGTAATGAAATGAAAATGGAGACCTTTGTTACTTTATATTGCTGAGTGGTCAATAATGAAGAATCAAATAATAAAATAACAATTGCACCAAAAAATGATAAAATAACATAACCTTCCATACAAAATGAAACGACCAAAATGATTTGATTGCACCATGTACAACTTCGACATGCACAAAACATAAACTCTAGTGACCTAGTTGATTGCTCACACACAAAAAAACAGCTACAAACCAAAATTAATCCAAAAAATAAATAAATCCAGACATATCATTTCCAATTACACATGAAAATTCTATCGATATCCAATCTGTTAAATTTCCAACAATCGTAAACATAAGAAGTGCATTAATATCAAATAACCACAAATGAAATGTTTTAAAAATAATAAAAAAAGTTTAGTGAGAGGATTATTACCTCTTGTGCTCCTGAACGAATTTAGAGTTCTTAGCATCTTGATCTGCAGAGAAAAACAAAAATCGGAAGTGAATGAGGATTTAGATAAATAAAATAAAAGAAAACTATCCGTGAGGTGGTTATACCAGTAAGGCCAAGGGATAGCTTGGTGATTATGGTTCCGGTGACTGCGAAACCAACGAGGAAGGGCCAAGTCCGGTTCCATTCTCGCTTGAAAAAAATTGGCCATGGATCGAACTTTCGCATTTTTCTTCTTCTTTTCCTTTCGAGTTTCAATCGGAGAGGGTCGTAGGGGCTTCCGTGATTGACCCAAATTTAATGGGCTTAAAAAATAAGGCCCGCGCTGTTATAAAAACATATTCAATGGGCCTCAACTTCTGTATAGGGCCTTCCCTTATATAAACCTTTTATTACAATTCTCTTAATCTATTACATCAAAACTCCACGTGTCACTCCAGGCTTTTACTATATATATGTCTACCTAATCTCTAATCTCCATGTGCGCTTCCACAAACGGACAATGTCATAGGTCCGTTGCCACACTCCTAAGTTCTAACCTCTCACTTTCTAATATAAACACAACTTGCTATGATTGAATTGTGAGGTTAAGTCGTTACCAGTTAGTAGCGAGAGAGGTAAGAAGTTACTGGTAGGGCCCCCTCCGCACCGATTTCGTAGCCTTATAGCTTTTGTATGCTTTTTCTTGAACATCTTCCTACAAATCCTGATTAATGGTGGGTTTTACACGCAATATAGCAGCAATTGAAAGCTACTCCTTGATACCATTGTATTTTCAGTTTATCTCAATCTATAGCATAGCAGCATATTAAATGAATTTCAATTTGGAATTAGCCATGTTAGGTTACATGTATTATGAGACACAAAGACGCATGTGTTTAGCCGCTAGGTACATACATTGTATTTAGGATGAATATTGATCCTCTCCTGTACAAGTTAGGATGATGACATGTGGCATTTCATATTTTTAATGGTCTATATTGTAAGTTATTTAGGAGTTACACGTCTTATTACGTCATTTTTATTATTTTAAGGCAGCTTTATCGTATGCAACTTTCCTCTATCTGTTTTATATGTTTAGTCGTTTAAGCAAAATTATTTTTATTTCTTATTTAACAAAATAAGAAATATTAATCTTTTATCCTTACATATTATCACCAATATTATATCATTCTTTAACTGCATATTATATTTTGAAACGACAAAATATAGTTGTGTGCCGAAAAAGCTTGTCGGGAATAAAGAAAATAATCTAACTTTTCAGCCAAATACTTCATCCACGTTCATTATCCTAATTTCATGTGAAATGATAATACATGTTAGATTAGCATTCGTCACTTCATATGTATATTTATAATGTTATTCACAATCCTAGTGTGTAAAAAACAAAAATGACGTTACCTATAATTATTCTATAAAATTATGTGTGTATATAATTATGCCTTAAGAGTAGCTTTTTTTATGAGCAGCAAATGGGTTAAAAACCTGATTTTTTTGCAACTTCTTTATGTTTTGGCATTTTCTAAACAGAAAAAAGTGTAATGAAAAATGCAGCGACAGAAGGGGGAGGCACTATATTTCCTTCTACCATGTTCTTTAATTTTATTCACCAAAAATAGGCATAGAATAAGGGGTAAGAAAAACATGTGAAGTCAACTATTATATGATATGTTTCAGTTTTATTGGGCAGTTCATAACGCAATCTGGTATTGCAACTCTAACATAATATAAGAAATTGGGTCTAGCCACCGCGTGTTATAAAAATATGTACATACATCGTTTTTTGAAAATAGACAAACAAATTATATAAAAATATAAACAAACTAAAAAAAATATACCCTTACTTAAATTTGGCAGTTTATGAGTAAGGCATGAGACTTCTTTTTATTAATAACATTATATAATTGGCTTCTAAAAAGTGGAGTTTAAAGAATAAAGTGCAAATATACTCATCCGGTGGAAAAAATAGCTATTAAGAATTAAAATGATAAAATACATGCATACAAAATTATTAAACTTCCAAATGCTGAACCAATAATTTTGGATTAAGGATTATAATCCTGCATTTTATCATTTAAACTACACTAGTCACATGTGATTTTCTAATTTTGTCTGATAAAGAGTAATTTAGGTGAGTTGTGTTCAGAGGTCACACAAAACAATATAAGATTTATGGCTCTATAAATAATATAGATTATCCACCAAAAAGATCTTTATCATAATAAAAATTTATTGGATGTATAATCAGTGTCAAATTTTTCTTAGAATATGATATATCTTATTCTTAACTTTTTTGAAGAAAATTAATTTATTATGCATATCTTCATGTGTTTTATATTACTCATTATTTTTTAGCATTTATCTTTAACCAGGCAAATCACAATTATTTTTCTTTGCTTTCGGTGCTCCTCACCAAATAACAAAGGTTGAATCATGTTATGTGTCTAACAACATAATTTTTTATTAAATCAAATGATGCAAGATGTAATAAATTTTCCAATTCTAACCTGTTATAAATACCCGTGAGTTAAAAATTAAACCGATTTCCAATTAACCAAAATACTGAATATGTTATAAATGAATATCCATTAATTATGAAATGATTTAACTATGGAGCTAAATTTTGACTAAAAAATTGAAATAGCCATACACAATAACTTAGAAAAAAAATTGTAAATTGTAAATAAGTATTTTTTTACTTACCTAACAAAATTTTAAATATACGTATACTGCACGATCTAAAAACTAATTTGAATATAAACTCCCTCATCTATGTAACAAGTAATAATGAGGATTAAATGGTTGACCAAAGACATTAACGTTAAAAGGGACACAGTTCCTGCAAAAGTGGGAGGATTTCAGGGATTTATAAATCATACACCATAGAGTATATAATGGCAACCTTAATTTCTTGTACAAGGAAGGTTTTGGCATTTTTTGATTTTCATTAAAGTCATTGATAGTGACTCAGTTTCTGGAATTTTGTGAGCAAAAAGGGATTTTCTACCACTCTTCCCTCCATATACCTTAGTCTCTCTACATGCAAAACTTTTCTCTATAAATAAGAGACAGTATACACAACACTATTGTTTATTCTGGTTCCCCGATACATTTATAGTTTAATTTTTCAATTGTATTTTCACTTTTGCTCTCAAATAGAAGGTGTAAACAATGGATCACCTGGAACCTGTAATCATTTACCCTCAGGTTGGTTACTCTTCTTCTCTTCCATCCTTAACACAAATTATTAACTATAATTCTCTCTTCTAAATACCATTTTGCATTAATGTTTTCACTGAATCAATAACTTCTTTCATTTATTTTTTTGGTTACTTGATTACCACTATTCTTTATGTGGATAAAGTTTCGGTCAGCTTTCTACACCAAGTGCATTATTTTTAGCATAAATCATGCACCACATTGATTCTGTGTATTCGCACCAAAAGTTTGCATAACATTCAGCTCAAATTTCACCCTTAGTTTATTAACATGCATTAATGTCTTCATTTTCTGTGGTTTCTACACTTCCTTATTACCACATCTTCTCTAAAAAAACTTATTGATCTTTCTTTGTTTAACTTTCTAGAGTGAAGAAGAGTTGACAGATAAACTAGTGAATGTGACACTTGAACTTGAAACCATGAAGAATGTGAAGGATGAACTGTTTGATTCACTGATGCTGGCTTATAGAGAGAGGGATGAAGCAATAGCTGAGCTTCAAAAACTAATGAACAAGCCAATACCCTCTATCACAAACTATTTGCAGAACATATTTGGTGCTGTCCAACATGAAAACCATGCCATGTTCCTTGTTGCAAAAGCAAACTCAAGCATTACAGAATCTAATACCCTCTCACATGGTTCCCCTACTGTTGATTCATTTTTTGACACAGTTTCTTCTCCAGAGTTTTCAAACATCAATAACAACTTAAGTTATAGCTATCTTAGTCAGAATTTGGTTGAAGACTTCAATAATAGTTCAGTATCTCATGATGCTGCAAATGCAATTATTGATTCTCTTTCCAAAGTAAGATCCTTACCTCAAAAGGGTAAACTAGTTCAGGCTGTGATTGATGCTGGTCCATTGCTTCAGAATGTTCTCCTTGCAGGTCCTATTCCTACTTGGACAAACCCTCCTCCTTTGCAACACATAAAAGTTCCTCCTTTAACCATCAAAGAATATGATATCTCTAGCATTACACCCACATATCTGAAACCAAAGCTTCCATCAAATGCTACTCTTTCAACCACATCATGTTCAAGTTCAATGCTCAACTTTGCTGGTCACCACTCTAGCTCTTTCAACAATGAATGGAACTTGACTTCAAGCTCATGTGTCCAGTTAAGGAAGCGGCAAAGGCATCAGTGATTTTGATCAAAATTTGTTTTCCTAGTATTCATTTTCCCGCGTGTAAATGAAGTTAGAGCAATTGGTGTTAAATGGCATAGATAGCCAGCTTTTCTGGTTTTAGTTGAAGATGTTGGATGCTTGAGTCTTTCCCTCAACTTACAAGTTTTGGAAATAATTTGACAAGTTTTCATATTCATAGCCAACATAAACTGATTTGGAAACAGTAATGATTTAAATCAAATGCAGAAACAATAATTTGTAGAATAATTTTATAGAATGATATAGTATTACTTAATGTGATAACAACTTAGGATCCAAAATTGTAAGACATGGGATTTGTGAGTTCATCCACTTTATTCACTCTTAATGTCAGTCTTATTTAGATCAAACTTATAAGAGCAAAATCTGATCAACCTAAGCAAATGGAAAACACTAGAGGCCATTTTCCTGTGCTTTATCTTCTTTATTTTCCGTTACTGCCGCATATTTTAGTCTTTCTTCTCCATTCAAGAACCCTCCCTACATCTCCATCAATTTTACTATGTATTGTACGATAGGAAAATTCATGTGGCCGTATAAGAATTTTCCTCTTTCAAGTCTCCCATTTCATTGCTAGTCTCCCATTTAACTGCTCTCACAAGCTCAATGTTGAGCTTTGATGTCATCATGTGGCAGTATAAAAATCTTCTCTCCTATATCTCATGTTGTTAAGACCTTATTATACATTGCTTTGATTACTCAAATACAGGAACATGGCCTTCATTGCTCAAATACAGGAAATTCGAACATCTTTCTTCTCTAAAACTTTCAACAAGAACTCTCTAGGTAACACTATACAACTCCAAATCAATATCAATGAAGATCATGTAGAAAACTTTGGTTCCTTTGGTTACTTTGATATCCCTTCGATATCTTTACATAATTCTATATATAATTGACAACATTCGACTTATTAATTTTTACTGAGGGAGGAACGGTTATATTTAATTTTCCTTCTTTTTATATACCGTAATAATAAGATATATTACCTAATTATAAAAGTTATAAACATTGTTGGTACAACCATTGTTCATTTTGCATAAGCAGATTCTTGCAAAATCTAAGTGCTGGTGGTTTTGCTCATTAACCCAACATTCAAGGACTTGGGTAATCACTATAAATTAAAGAAATTATACTGTGGTTACGTCAATCATCAATTTAAATAAATTTGAAGTTAAAATTGAAATACGAGGTCTGCTAAATGACAGGTGAAACAAATACACCAAATAACAGCACAGAACACAGAAGTATTTGTTTAAAAAAGTTTCCATCAAAGATTACCCAGTACTGCCTAACACCTAATGAAAATTGATCTGGTGAATCCAGGCAACACCTTAGATAATGCCAATCTTGTTGGCTACATCCAAAGCATCATAATCAGGAGTCAACCTGACATAGGCCTTCTTGGTGCCATCAGGCCTGCAGCAGAATGATTCAAATAAAAAAATTGCAACAAACAAGACTGATAAGTCAACTGAACTATTACTTTATATATTCCACAAACACATTGTAAATGGACATCTCATATTTAAAACAATTCTGTGCAATATAACATAAAAATTAACAGGATTTATAGCCAGACCAGTAGAAAATAAAATTAAATCTCACCCAACAAATAAAATTGTCAGCCTTAGATATGTTTGGTTATTGAATGATAGGTGAAATGAAATAGAGTGGGCTGAAATAATGACAAAGCTACTAGACAGTTGATTGGATATTTTATAACGAATGAAGCATATAATAAGCAGTATCATCAAATTTCATCCAATAGGCCCAAACAAGGGAAGAAAATTAGAGGTATTTGATGGTATGGAATCCATTGCATCATGTTTTAATCAATCCAAACAACAATGTAATATAGAGTTTCATTCCACTTCACTTCATTCATTTCCATCAATCAAACATAGCCCCACTCATGATAAAATTGCACAAACTAGCAATAATGGATGTAACTGTAATTCAAAAGTCAAACAAACCAGAAAACAAAAACACCACAAATGGGTGTGTGAAAGCATAGATGGACTAACATGAAATGAATATCAAGTATCAACATATCAAAACATGAAATAAATATGACTAACACTCTAACATTTTGATTAGCAAATAATAACGACTATTAGAAGAATGAGACTACAGAATGTCTGACCTGATCAAGGTGTTGACCTTCTTGGCCTGGATGTCATACATTTTCTTAACAGCATCCTTAATCTTCTTCTTATCGGCACGAAGGTCAACAATAAAGACCAAAGTGTTATTATCTTCAATCTTCTTCATCGCGGACTCGGTGGTAAGAGGGAACTTAAGAATCTGATAATGATCAAGCTTGTTCCTAGGTGTAGCACTAATGCGAGGATATTTGGGGTTCCTATCCTTTGTCAATGTCTTAGGCCTATGAAAGGTAACCTTAGTACGGATTTTCTTGGCCTTCTTCTTGAAGGTAGGGCCTGATTTCACTGCTTTTGCAGTTTTCAAGGCCTGTGCCTTTGGATCACCCTTCTTAGAACTATCAACTGAATCAACGTAAACAATAATTAAATAAAAACCCTACATTAACTCATTTTCAATAGAATTCAAGTATAAAATTCTGATAATGGACTTCCCCCATTAATTCAGATAAAAACTAATATGAACTGAAAAAGAATATGAATCGTGATAACATACCTTTAGCGGGAGCCATAGGAAATGATGTAAAAAAAGAGTGTGACTGTAAAATAAAAATAAAAGTAAATTAGAAACCGAATCTAATGAAACTATGGAATAAGAATAGGAGATAGATATATAGCAGTGAGATACCTGCAGAGAGGCACAAGGTGAAATTAGGGTTTAGGGTGTGAGTTCATATATATATATGTATACACAAAATGACCAAAATATCCTATTCATTCTATAAACGGACCGGGCTTGTTCAATGGAATCTGTTTCAGATCTTGTGAAAGCCCAAGCCCAATACTCACGTCACAAATCAATTGCATTTCGACTTGAATAAAAGCATGATATCAATAACTCTCTCTTTATAAACATTACAAACCACATTTTTATGTTTTTTCGGGAAATTACAAAAGAGTGTAATATAGATATATATATATATATATATATGTGTAAAAATTTATATACAATAACTATCCGTCATTCATTTATATTAATTTTTTAAAGGTTGATAATGATTAAATATGAATGATAGATAATATAAAACTCATACACTATCAGTCATATATTTTTGACAATTATAAACTATTAGTCCACAACTCTTGTACACAAGATATGGTACATGTACATACTTTACTTATTAACCATTGGAATTTTTTAGTTAAAACTGTACACCAAGAATTTTGAACAATGTCAACCTTCTTCATATTAAAAAAATGCACCCCGAGTCCAAGTGCAATAGGTCTGCACCTCTCCCCCGGAATTATCATATTTTAGCATAGTTATTTGTATAGTGTTGATATAGAAAAGAAGGATATAAAACACTAAACCGTGTTGGTACTGCTTTCTTTTTTCATCATAGAACTGGTTTAAGAGAGGGGAAGATTGTATAGTAATTCCATAGTAATGTTATACCCCCTACTTAATTCTCTTACCCACAAAAAAAGGACATATATCACAAAGTAATACTTTATTTATTAGTGATTGGTATATAAGTGACATATATCATTTTCTTGTGGGTATGAGGATTACTAGAAGGATTTAGTAGAAGAATATATCATTTTCACTCATATTATTCTTCTTTTACCAGAAAAGGGTGTTGAATCCTAAACTATAACCTGTAATAACCCCTCTGAATCATCATATCCTGACCGAAAACTTAAACAAGTAACATACACATATACTGTATGAAAGCAAGAGGATTAGAGGTATCATTTTCATTGTGCTTATAAAAACCAATTCATATGTATGTTCATTGTGCTTATAAAAAATGTAAGTTCATTTTTTATATGCTTGCAGCGTCAAGGCATTGTGGACTCGTGGTGGGGACGGTGATGACAGTTGGTGTACATCGCAATGCTAACCTACTCCAATTAAAAAAACCTTTTACCTATGTTAGCAAAGAAAGATTGTAAGGTCCACCATGTCCTTGACTTGCAAAGCTCCTTGTGTTGGTGGTACTCTATTTCCTTATGTTTAGATCCAATTTCGAACCAACATGTGGTCAAAAAGGTAATCTTAAAGGACCATATGGAAACCATATAATGTCAAATCTCATCAAGTCAATTGCAATGATGCTACATATTTCTGATAAACAAGTTCAACAATGGAAACCATATAACTTCAAATCTCAGCAAGTCCTACCTTTCTGCAGAATGTCAATTAAATGTCCCTAGATATTATTTCTCATAAACATGTTCTGTAGAATAAACTACTATTTATTTTTGCTGATGTAAACTCATGTTAACATCATAAGTTATTTTTCCTTGTTTCTTGAAGCTGGCAGCAAAAGATGAGAGCCACAGAAGTATCATTGAACTCATTCAGACTGCAACACATGAATATTGTGAAAACCCCATAGCACTCTCATGAAACCAAACTTTGTTTCAGCCTCTGCAAATGAGGTGCCAGTGACTACTGATGGGAAGGGTAGCTGAAGTCCTTTATCAACATTGAGCTCACAAACATCAACAACATAGGCTTGTGATTTCTCCAACTTCTTACCATACCATGTACCATGCACTTGAACTATCTTCCCTTTGCCAATATCATTTCCCTGCACATCTATAAGCCTAACATACTGACCTGCAACACATTGAACATGTTTTGGATGACCGGCATCCACAAATTTGGCCATGGCAGGGTCAGAATTATCGCCAGAAGCTATTCTTGTGAGATCAAGATCTTTTCTTGCAGTTGAAGCATGACGGATACTATCAGGAGAGTCATGGGACCCTAGAATCAGCCCTCTTTGCTTTTCTGGGACTCGACTGTCTATATCTGCTGCTTGAACAACCTTAACTCTGCGGGCTAGCCTAGCTTTTCGATTGTTCAACCTGACAAGACACACGTGAAATTTCATGGTAAATCAAATTGACTGGAAAATAATTGGACATAGCTATGTGCAGATACAATTGACTAAAATATACTACAGGCTAATACCAAATAAGATGTCCATGTCCAAAAAATGCAAATAAATATTTTAGAGAGCAACAACGTTTTCCCACTTATATTTATTTGCCTTATCACATGTCAGGCTTTATTTATCATTCTTTTACACCACAAATTAGTTAGAAAAACTAAAAGGAACATTAATCATATTTGTACACCATAAATTATAAAAACTAGACGTGAGAAAGAAGATACATACCCTAGTAACAGCAGAGCTTTCATAAGAACTTAAACAACATACCACAATAATTTGGGAAAAGCAAGAATTCATTTATTGAGTTGACACTAGATATTTTGCTATATAATCCCATGTGAGAAAAAAGGTAATCTTAAAGGACCAGAGTCTTCCATAGAAGCATGAAAAATAAAAAATAAATGAAGTATTTGATTTGAACGTGAGAAAAAGGGCACCCTTACCAATTTTTAAGCTGAGAAATTGTAACCTCAGAACCCTGGAAAACATAATGCAGGAAAGTCTTAAGAGAAGAAAGTATGTCAATGAAATATTAAGTATTAGTTTAGGTGCATTTCACGTACATGAAGACTTAATTCATCAGCCCATGATTGAAGTGAAGCTGCATTTCGCTGCATATCAGGCTCGTCCAAGAGAGCCCTCTCAATCAGAGTCAGCTGTTCATCATTCATTATAGTTCGCTTTCGTTTTCTTCTCTGCACTGTTTCAGTCTTTTCATCCTCTGGACTTTCTCCAATTATCTTTATAGTATCTGAATCACTTGTTTCAGCATTCTGAAGGTCCTTGTCCATATCTCTTGCTCCTCCGAATACAATTTTTCCAGATATACCTTTACCACCTACGCGTTCTTTCCTATTTAGGTCACGTCCTTGATTTGCATTTT
Source organism: Lupinus albus (assembly GCA_009771035.1). Taxonomy (NCBI): domain Eukaryota; kingdom Viridiplantae; phylum Streptophyta; class Magnoliopsida; order Fabales; family Fabaceae; genus Lupinus; species Lupinus albus. Next base: position 2,005,839 of record CM019999.1, read on the forward strand.
CAGCTGTGGCATTATGCTGGACAATGCCTGGAAATGCTGAAGTCTCAAACATTCCACCCTTCATATTACCACTCCTCTTATTAAGTTCAGCATGGTTTATGTTTACTCGCAGAGATGGTGAGCATCCCCTTGTAATCTGAGCATCCTACAGGAAATCAAACTTTATTGTTCATTGTGTTGAAGATAAACTAGAAAATAACCAGAAAACCCAATTTGAGAGTTGCTTACATCGTTATTAAACAATTAAAAGCATTGCTTAGTTCTAAAGTAAAATTAGTTTGAGTAAACCCTTCTTTTTGTCTGCCAAAGATACAAGTATAATCATTAATCACTTTGGTAATTGAAAGAATTTTGCCATCTATTAGTCCCTCAATAAACAAAAGTCTCACCACTTTGGTCCTCCAAATTTCTTTACATGAATCTAGTCCCTCAATAATCAAGTGTCACAACTTTTGTCCTCCAAATTCTTTGGAAACCAATTTAGTCGCTCAATCATGCAAAACGCCAATAAATTAGTCCATAAATTGGGGCTCCATTAGACTCATTTCTCAATAAGAAAGAAGGAACAATTTAATTAAGGGACTGAATTGATGACAATTTTTTTAGGACTGAAGTGAAGACGTTTGTATCTTAAGAGGACAATATAAGGATTTAGTCGGATTTACAGTTTGATTTGCACAGTAATATCACAAGTCATAACTATTGTTAAAAACAAAGCTACACAGTGTAACAACTAAATGCATTTGTAGTTTAAAAGAACCTCGTACAGACCTGATATTGCTTATAGTTATCCTAAGTTTCTCCAACACAGTAGAAGGAAAAAGATTTATGAAAATATAAGAGAATAGGTCAGAAACAAACTACTTTAGAAGCTCAGAAAGATAAAAAATTACTTGAACACGATTTCCCTCAAAGCCAGTAGAAGCAATTAATGATTGTAGTTCACCAAAAAATACCCTGCAAAAGATTTGCAACTTAAGTTGAATGTACAAATGATCAGAAGACAGATAAATTAAAATAAAATATAATAGCAAAATTGATTATATAATACACATTATTCAGACAAGCCGGAAGTTTTAGTATATTTACATAGTTATTAAAAAATTTACAAAATAATTGGTATAATGTACAGGAAAAGAAAAGGTGAATTGACATTCATAACGTTGGTGTCATGAAGCCACAAAAGAAATGTCAACTCCCTTTTGGGTTTTTCTTCTCATTTTGTGGATAGAAAAGTTGTATTAATATTGCTAATCTGTCCTTAGAGTCAAGACATCATAGCATGCGATGAGCCTGAAGGTTCCCTGACTCCATATGGTGCCTACACTAAGCTATCCCTCTTTATACCAAACAGCATTTAATCATTAATAACTAATTCATAAGTATGCAACTTGTTGTAGACCATGCTTGAAATCTCGTCCAAACATCTGGCATAAGGAGATGTATTAATCCCATGATGATCACACACAAACCATCATATATATATACATACACCCACACAGACCCATATATGTCAGATAGATGATTAGCCATCAAAACAACTGTTCAAAATTAGTTGTACAACAGTCAACACTACAAAGGGATTAAGAGATGGACAAGTGACCTTAGAAGTTGTACATCTTCTGGATTTAAAAAGTTTGGGACCAAAGATTCTGCTTGAATTATCAGTGAGCCTACAAAATAAAGTTACTTGTAAGAAAATAGCAAAATATTGCTGGTATATTTCCAAAATATTTAGAACAATCATTACGGAGATTCTTGCTAGCAGTGGCAGCTTTAGGAGCATCAGAAGGAAAAGAAAACCCAGGCAGCAAGTTAGATAGATCCATTTGCAAGCAGTGCAGGACCTTGAGAATGAAATGGTTCCTCTCCTGTTCTGGAGATTAACAAATTATTTTCTTTTAGAAAAAGGATAAATGATATGTAAAATAATCAATTTGTCTGAAAATTTTGTAGAGCTTTAGCAAATAACCAACCTTTACAGATGTCTGGAAGAAAACAATAAAGATTTGCAATGACCTTGACAAATAATGATGTCCTATGATGCGCATAATAAGCACGAGGCATGCTCTTAGGGATTAGGCTCAATTCCAAAATTGTTGCCTTTTGTTGATTGAGTGATGTAGTATTATCCAAAATCCATCCAACTGCAGTAAATATATCATATTCAAGAGTTGCATCTTCCTCTGTTTCTAGGAGATTAGATGAACACCAACAAGATAAAAAATCTCTATGGGAGAGTGAGATTATTGCTGTCAGAACACCAGTCTGGAACCACATGCAAACAACAGCCAAATTAGCAAATAATGGACATTTAACAAATCAAAGAAAATGCAGACAATGCATCAACTACAAATAAATGAGAAAACCAAGGGATGAGTTTCTTGTGAGATTTATCAGCTTTCTCATGAATCAAGTTTTGTGAAATTACACAATCAAAGCAGAAATGCTACCACCAACAAAAATTATTTCAGTGGCACAATGGGAGTAAATCAATAATACAAAAGCAAATTAACTCTATATACTATGACAATGATAACTTACAAAACAATCTATGAGGTAAGATCGGAAGTTTGAATCATCAGAGAGGATGGCAGCTACACGCATGGCATTGAGCTGTACTAGCCCCATTGGGCAACTTCTGTCAGCAGCAGTGAGATGCCCTGGATCTCTTCCAAAAGCAGTCTTCAACAAGTCAAGAACCTACATCATGAGAACAATTTTAAAAGCAAGGACCAGATAGTAAAGACACTGACACACTTGATGCATTCAAGCATTCAAGGCCAGCAGGTAGGCCCAAAAATATTACAAAAGTTTGACTAATTAAAGACAAAAAATGGATGCTGCAGGCCATCATAACAAATTATCAATTTAAAGTATTCCTGAAAAACTCACAATTCTGCTCAACAATTCAAAGTATTTAACTTGTTTTACACTAGATTTTCAACCTCGGTTGATGGTTAACATTCTCGGCGGATAATAATGAAATAATGGGAGTGGTTGAAAGTACAATATGTTCCCAATTGTCTCGAGAACAAGAGTTGGAGCTTGGTTGGGCCATTTACAGACTCTTGAGCTTTGACACCATACATGACTTGAAGCTAGGGGGACGCCTGTTACTACTTAGGGCCAATCTGGTCCTAATATCCTAAGGCTCACAGGTATAACAAAAATCACTTATACATGCTAGACATCTCTCCTATATAAGGCCATGGAAACCTCATACATAACCACTCTTGCTTTGTACTCTCACACGACACCTACCTACCTTTAAGCAATCATGCTTTGCCTTAAGCAGGTCGAGCATATAGCATATAACAGTTTGGGTCTGGCATGTTTACTTATTTAATTTTTTTAAAGTTTAGGTTTGACCTATTTAAAAGTCTGGTCTGACCTATTAACATATTTAAAAGTTTATTATGCAATAAGGTCTTTAAATACGCCAGCAAGTCTCCCTTTAAATAGGCTAATATGCCTTCTTTATAATAGATTAATCTTACACTAACAGTTAAATTATATTTTTTTATATATATCTTATATTAAAATTTCATATATAATAAATATTAGTATATTAAAATAGTTATAGCTATTAATATTTAATATAAATAAATAGATGGGATTGTTAGGCTTAATAAGCCTTTTAGATGGCCTAAAGTTTGGTCTGCTAAGCTAAATAGGCTTTTAGTCTGACCTATTTATGAAAAAGCTTAGCATGGCCTGTTACAGGCCAAGAAGTCAAGATCAACAGTAAGGAAGAAGTTCTTCTTCCTACTAATGGCTACGCGTCTCTGGTCCTCGGTGGCTTTACCGGATACAATCAAATTTAAATAACCTCATGCAATACTTCTCATCAACGACTTATCCGCGAAACAGCACAAACAGTGGACTACTTTATCTTCAAAAGGTTTGCATTATAAGCTAATGGCTGAAAACTCACCAGCGACACAATAGATTTAGCCACATCTAAACTTTCTGATGAACTGGCAACTTCATCAAGAAAAGAAAGGCTTTCTGCTTCACACAAACTGAGCAGCTGTATAAAGAAAGTAGTGAAAGTATTATTAACAGGTACAGATTATTAAAAAAATAGGCTGCCTAGTGCACAAGGCTCCCACTACCATGAGGTCTAGGGAGGGTCAAATGTATACATCCTTGCACCCATAACAGAGAGGCTGTTTCCATGACCAGAACCTATGACCACCAGGTCATAAGGCAGAAATGTTAAGCAGGGGGTTTTAACAGATTTTTCCATTCGACTCACAATGGATAATATCTTAGCCTTTAGCCTCGAAATAGCAGCCATAATCCTAGTCGGGAAAGAATGTTGACTGTCAAGCTTCAAGATGGATTGAGCCAGAAAAAGAATGCTGCCCTTTCTACACAGTTGCTGGAATTAAATAGAAAATACACATGCATTTAATATGTAATGTGTCATGTAAGCATAAAGACTAATTGATCCCATCAATCAAATTAATGAAATGACATTAACAATCTTTCACACTGGTTAAGTTGCCTGTTGCCAGTTTATCAAATGAGTTCTCTTCACCTTAAACCCCCTCTTCTGTTAAATATTAATCATTTCTGGTGCACCACATTTAACTTTAGTTAGTAGAGTGGTTGCTGTTAAATGGGGTAAAAGACAACATCAAAATACAGCTTTTCATGAATAGTGGTATCTAGATAAGTATTAAAGGATAGCTGGGAAAAATATTGGCAATGCGAACCTAAAAGTATTCAAATTGAATGTAAACTTGTAATCCAAGTACCCAACGGTAGACTTTGGAAGAAAGTCTTTCAATAAAAAATAATTCAATGGTTTAAGATTAATTTTAATTTACTTTCCAATTTTTGTTACACAAGTTTAGTTGCATAAACACCTCTAGATGTGTTACTCTAAATTTTCAAGTATTAGTTTGGAAAACCTTATTCTTAAGCAGCCGCTCCTTAAACAACTTTTGTTGGCATAATGACTGAAGAAACTGCAATGAAGCCTCACACTGCTGGCAGAGATAATAAGTTACTTGTTCGGCTGTCAGATTTGGTTCCATGGAAAAATCTATGTAGCAAGCTACTAGTGTAATCTCAAGACACCTAACAACCATGCGAACTGATCCAAAAGCTCCTTCCATAAACATGTCAACCTGTCCCAGAAAATATAAAAATTAGCCATAGTATAGACGCATTTCAGAATATAACATTGAATTTTATAAAATTTCAAGAGAAATAGAGATTATAATATGTTTAAAAAATCTATCTGACTTCTAAATGCATCTAATAAAATTGGAACAAATGCCACTTAAATTGGTATTATGCATTTTTTAGGGTAAAGAAGCAATTTTTGACACCAAAAATCTCTCTTCAAAGTGCTATGGGAAAATATAAGTTTTAGTTTGACGTATTTCAGAGTTAAGTAAAAATGATTTTAAATAGTTTAGACATCATAAACAATTTTTACCAGCTCTGTCTAATGGATGTCAACAGAGTGCAAGTTTTTAGATCCAGCAACTATAACATAGGTAGGTAAATTTGTACCCTTGGATGTGCAAGCAATACAGGGACAATTTCTCGCCATTGTGGCGAAATAAACCCTGTTAATAGACATAGGTCGCATGCTACAAGAGCTGAACGCAAAAGGTACACATGACTAAAAGCATTGCCTTCCTGCAGCAAAATGGAAACCTCAATACAGATACACAGTACAGAAGATGAAACTGCAGAGATAATAACTAAAAAAAACCTGTCTGTAGCCACTAAGAGCAACAAGAATGTAGAAAACCAAATCCATCAGCTTTTCCAACGTTTCCATATCATCCAGAAAAATCTGTAATCATATTCCAAATATGGAAATCAGATTCTACTATCACAGGGTTTCTATACCCTATTTTGAAAAATAAATATGTATAGGCAACCACACCATACTATTTTTCTATTAAAAAGCAACATGCATAGGAGAGAATACCCATAAAACTCATATTTATGTGTCTCTTGGTAAAAGAAAAATATAACAAATGATTAGAATAGTAACAAAAAAAGAAACAGAGTTGGTGTCTCCATCCATATTAGGATTAGTTCTATAGTAACTTGCTCATCAGACATTATTTAAAACTTAGAAGATAGTATATAACCAAAATCATCACTGAATTTACACCCATAAAGAGTAAGTTTCTGGCTACCAAACCATTATTTAGTACCCAAAATGTTGCTCAAACTTTTGAGGAAATACTGCAATATTCTTCAACTATTAGATAAAATGTCTTTGCCCCACAAGAAAATAAACATAAAAAACTAGGAGAAGGAAAACACAATAAATGTTAATAAGCATATTGAATATTAACCTGATCAAATTTAGGAAGCCGGGGGGCTACAATGCACAAGGAATGCAACAGACGAATACCACATAACAAGTATCTGAACACGCTTTCATCTCTACCAGGTCTCATTAACACTGCAGTAAGGTTCACTGGAAGAAGTTTCACAAGCTTGTCCATATCAATCTGTGCAGAAACACAATTAGAACAAACAGTCTAAAGTAACTAGAATAAAATATCATTATGATGTTGAGCAAGAGACAACCTTCAGTAGCGTTTCATTTTTGGTAAGGTAGTGAATGGTAAAATTTTCAGCATCCTTCAATAATCTATAAAGATCCTGTGAGTTAAGCCCATTCAATTCCTTTACTGCCAATCTCAAGTCTACCACCTGTTCAAACAAATAAAACTTATTCACACTCCAGCTACTTAGAAGGTTGATGTGGGAGAAAAGGAGTCTCATTTATCCAAGTTATACTTCTGTGGTTGGTACTTACCTGTGCACGACGGCTAGATGGTTCGCCTGTGGTGATCCTCATTCTTGAAAGGTTGATGTGGAACAAGCATATGTTAGCAAGAATGAATTAGTAAAGGTGACATATATAGCTCAAGTAGTCAGTGTGCTTGAATGAGCACAAGATAATTGTTAATTTTCACTTTGAGCTGAGAAAACAGCTAGTTTATGTCAAAATCACCGAGAATGGCAGTCAGTTACACCAAGAACAAGTTTATATTTTAAAGGAAAATTGTGTTATATGATCACAAGCACTTAAGCACCTTTTAATTTTTGTGTCTGGTACAGCCATCAAAGCAGAGTTAGCTCTGTTTCAAGAAGACTTCCAATCTGCACTATCCGTAATCCTGACAAGAAGGTTGAAATTCAGTATATAAAGTTTTGAAGCATGGAACATGACTTGCAAAGCAACAAAATGACATTAGAAAGTTATCTCCTAAACTAACCATGTCCACTTTTAACCTTCAAAGTTTTAACTGCTTCTCTAAAAGAAAATATCTAACTCACTAATTCACTTTTAACGGACAACCTAACCATGGAAAGGTCTCAAAAACTATAAATCCATTTGTCATCACATATTCATATAACATGCCTTCAATTCAAGAATATAAGTATTCAGTTCATGACCCTCTACATAAAACTGATGAAAGGCGTAGACAAGAAAAGGAAGCCCTTTTTCAAGGTTAAACATATATAACTGCTTCGACAGACACCTAAAATTACCAACAAAAAACATCACACTTCACAACTTTAAAACATCTCAATTTCCTTCTAACTGCATATCAGTGACATATGTGGGCAGAGAGAGTAGAGCAAATAATATATTGCTATACATGGACATGTTTGTGTGAAGTAATTACTACTTCACAAAGTAAAAGTTGGAAAAATATAGATTCTCAAGATATTCTCCATTTATTCAAGTATTTATACTTTATTCTTCATTTATTCAAGTGATTTTTACTTTCCTAACCAAGCAGATGATGCAAAATGTTCTTTTCATTCAATAAAAGATCATACAAAAGGAATAAAAGAAATAGATCCATTCTTACTGCCAATTTTTTAATTCAATACCCCAAACAAAACCATGATTTAGGTCACAAACCTAATCATGGGAAAACCGTAATTCGCATCTACGATAAAACGAACCCTAGGTATTCTATGACAATCATAAATTGATGGCCAACGAAGTAGAATACCAACCTGGATGCCACAGGCTAGCTACTTTGTTTCTCACGATATCTGCCTGCGTGATTTTGCAGCTAACTAACACACGGGAGGGGAGAGGGGGTGGTCGGTAGAGATAGACGGGTTAGTCCAACGGAGCATAACTGATGTGAAGGTCGTATTGAGTCTTTTAGAACCCTATATCTTTACTATTTGCCCCCTGCTGAGTCATAATCAATGGAACATTCTAGTAGGTTAGAATTTCAGGCTACGCTTAAAAAAAACTACCTATATTCCTCTAACGTGTATTTGCCTTTAAAGTAAGGGCATATCTTGGATTATTCAGAGAGTTGAAATCGCTATGCACTTTATCAGAGCAAGGGTGGATACGCCCTTATTTACTCATTTTATAGGCAAACTCACATTAGAGAAGTCTCACCCGTGTATTATTAGGAGTATATGACAAAACATGGGTTTAGTCTCTTTGCTGTTTGAAACGCACAAACACGTGATTAGTAGCAAGTTTATTCAAATGAATTTTAAGAAAAGGCGGATTGACGTGTTCCTATCACAGTCCAAGTGGCATAAGCTAATCTGCATTGAGACGCCTACACTTATGGATTTTAAGTTTATGATAAATTGAATATATTTCCCACATTGTTTTCTAATAATAAATAATTATTAAGATTAAGAGAAAAAATTACAAATAATTAGGAGAATAAGGAATCCTAGAACAAAACATAAAACAATCATGAAAAAGAGAAAGTCAGGTTAGTAAAGTTTCCCAATCCCTACCAACAAGGCATTGGTCAAGTGGTGCAAGACCTCGTTAGATCCCCAGGATGATCAAAAGGTCAAGGGTTCAATTTCTGGGAACAACACTTATTGGGAGGGGCAACCACACACCCCGAAAAGGATTAGCTCACAAATCCCTCAACATATATGTTGGAAAAACCACATAAAAAGGGTCATGTACTTTACACCAATCACCTTATCCTATCACGGATCAAGTGTTTGGAGAAAGAAGTCTGCTTCAAAATAGAAGAGTTCCACTCTAACCAAACACCATAAAGAAGCATATATTGCACATTAAGGTAGCCATAAAAATTAGTCCAAATACCAAGGGCACACCCAACATTCACCAAATAAGGAGTGTCAAAAAACCCAGCAAAACAATGTAAAAACAAGTGAAAAACATATTTTGAGCAAGCACCACACATCACACACATATTAGGGGTATGGATGACGAACTTGTAATATGCCATCAATATTAATTCTATTAAGTACCTTAGTTCAAAAAAAAGACTTGACATTAAAGAGAACTTTGGATTTCTACAAAGGTTTGTCAAGAAGAAAAGTTTCCTAATCAAGGAATGGGTTAGGAGCTGAAAAATAAATATACAAAAAATGGCCCGAAAGGATCGAAGGACCAAATCCTTTAAATTTGGGCAAGAATAAAAGGAATAGAGGAAAGGGACCCAAAACATACTCCAACTCAGAATGTTCTTTTTGTTTAAATTATTACATTAAAAGTGAAAGTTCCATGAAAAACCTTACCCACAAGTACAACTCTCTTTATGACAAAATCAGGATTAATAGGATATAATATTCCCTATATTTTATGTTTTTATTCAAAAACATTATTATAAAGAGAGAAAGATAACAAAGACCTTAACAAAGCAGTTAAAGAAGAAAGTAAAAAATTAAATAAAAGAGTTCACCAACCCCTATCCATATCTACCAAAGAGTTTGCTTGAAATAATGCATGCAGTTTACGCCAAAGAGAAACAACAAAAACAAATTTATCTCATAGCAAGTCTAATGACACAGATCTCCACTGAAACATCCAAATACAATTTTCTCTAAATGCATAGGTGCTCTAGTAAATGCTCTCATGCATCATCCAAACACAGAGTCCATTCCATCTAAGTCCAATCCCATCATGTTGCACACTACAAAAATGTCATACCAATGCCTCTACCTGAATCATGCACAATAATTTACCATGAATACAGTAACAATGCAGTGTTAGAAGCGAGTCAAACTGAGCTAAGTCAGACCTTGCTCAAGCTCATTCTTTGGGCTCGAGCTCACCTCACAATAAGTTCATGACTTGCACGAGCTCAAGCAGTCGATATCGAGGTTGTATCACTTGATTATAGCTCAATAAAACCGACTTTTATTACTTATGCTTGGTTAAAACAACATTTAGTCAAACCAAAATTAAAATCCAATGCTAATTTATATTCAAAGAAAGCATCCTCATCACTGTTATTATATCAAGTTGACTTATGAGCTCGTGAATCATTTGGACATGTGAAAATTCATGGTTAGCTCAATTAAAAATGATCCAAAATTTACAAATTAAGCTGTTAACAAACGAACTGCAAGCAAGCTCATAAGTGGCTCAAATCAATTCTAGCCTTGTACAAAGCTTCTTTAATTTTATTAACCTTAATAAAAAACAAGATATAAGGAAAAGTCAATTCAAAACTTTACATTACCATCTTGAATATCTTAACATTGTAAATAAATATACCATATTTTTTTGGTTTGGGACCACAAGTGTTCTTCACGGGAGGCAATCCTACTCGAGCCGAGTAGTACCACTATGGGCAGAAGATCTCTCTCTTCAATATTTAATGCAGCCGCATACACAAGGCTTGATCTCGGGACCACAAATAACTGTACCATATGCACAATGTGGTAAATAAAATATAATTTTAATCTTCTTAAGTAGACCACGTGTCAACATATAACAGTTTATTCAAAATTTCCATTGTAAATAAATAATACTCCATTGATAATTGCCTTAAATATCTAATCAATAAATTGTTGGCCACAATTTTTTGATGCGGTCATTTTTGTTATAACTGCAGTCGATGCCAACTATTAACCCAATTATCAATGAGTATCATAATTGATGATCATATCTGTCTTTTGATGAATATAACTGAGCATAAATAAATGATATATAATTAAATATTGCTTTGACAAAACTAGTCCTTCAATCAAGGACCAAGAAAACATATCTGAAAAACCCAAATTTTATAATTTACTAGCAGTTTGTTTGGATGATCGAAAAACCTTAAAACTGTCATTGAGGAATAGAAAATGAATGGAAGGATACTGGTAACCATTCCTCTGTTTGGATGGTTCACCATCAGGGGGAAACAATTAACATATGCATTATGCTTCAAAATTGTGTTAAACTAAATTCAACAGATTATACTCGGAGTTGATGTATTGATTTCATATTTCCTTTGCATCATTGATATTTGCGTCTTCAATTTGACAACACTTATACTAGAAAGAACTGAATGTTTAAACATGCATTCCCTTTAAATGCATCAAATATGACCTACCCCAAAACACTGATTCTTTATTGTTTCAACTAAACCCCATTCTATGTCTACTTTAAAATCAAATACTAGCTATGCTGTGTTTATCAAATATATATTTTTGCTGCAAAAGGCAGCAAGAACTTTCTCAAACATCATTATGCTAATAACCAACTTAAACTAAAACCCATAATTAGAATAAGTTACATTGGAAGGTTACATAATTGTTTCAACTAAGTTCAAACAATTATAATCAGAATAAGGTGATATTTATTTTAATAAAACACAAATGGCATTAGCAAAAAAAAACTTAAAATAGAAGAGAGGAGTAAATAGTAGTAAGTACCTTTGAAATAGAGAAAATCATGAAGGTAGATGTTGAAGAGTCGAGCTGAATGAGTGAAACATAGAAATAGAGAAAAAGATTGAAGACCCATTTAGGTTGTGTACCAAATACTAATGTTGGTCAAAAACAATTGGACACTTTAATCCTTACTACATACTATTTCGATGATATTTGGGATATTGGGTGATTCATATTTTTTTTTCAAGTATGAAAGTGATAAACCAAAATGGGTTTCACTATGGAGAGAAAATGAAATTGGAAAGCGAAAGGGGAGTGTAGTTTGAGTAGTTTAGGAATGGAATGAAGGAAAAAACTACAACAACAGTGGCCAACCAAATGAAACATCAATAAATGATTGGAAGGTAGAATAAGAATATGATGATGAATCAATCCTTAGAACAATGAAACCGCAATGCAGAGTTGAGGTGTGATTGGAATGTAGAATAAGGAAATGTCTGAATGTTATGAGAATAGAGTGTTGGGAATGTTGATGAGAAGGGTAAAATCTTCTTAAACGGGTTTGAAATTATTTTTTAATGCAGTGGATACGAAAATAATTATAATATAATAAATAATGTTTCAGATGTTAAAAGAAGAATTATTTGAAACAAAGACATTTTTACTTCAATTCCAAAATAAATTATAAATAAAAAATGTAAAGACCAAAGCAACTAAATGGCAGATAATTTTAATCATATAACTTTTGCTTGGGGCTATTGTTCAATTCTTTGATTTTTCATGTGGTGGTAAAGTTTTAAAGGATGGTGATTTGGTGATTGATGAGAATGAGAATGAGAGGCCAGGATTGACTTCTCCAAGGGTTCATGACCTTGTGTGTGCCGAAAGATCCAACTGCCCACCACTTAACGACTAGGATTATCTTCAATACTCGAGATATGTGAGGTTAAATATATGTGTCACCATTTCATTTAGTATTGGACCTTTAATATTAGAGAGGATCTGAATTCAAGACAAATTTAAGGTTCTTGATTTGTCTTTTGAGTGTGGTTTGGCTTGTGGCTTTAAATGCAGTGTTCTGTCTTTTATATTTAATTAGCTAGGAGTGTTCTGTCTTTTATATAGTACTAATATAATACTTATGAACTGGCTTCTTGCATAGTCAAATTCAGGCATAACATTCTCTTCTTACAATATGCTCACATAATCAAATCCATTACATGAAATAAAAATATTTAGCAGTAGCTACAAGTTGGAATAATTAGGACCAATACAACAACAATCAAACTTTAATTTATAAGTCCCTTTAACTTCGTAGGAAGTAAATAACGAGGTTCGATATCGTATGTAAATAGAGGACACCCTAGTAAGAAAGATAAGCAGTGAGCTGCAGAAGAGTTTCAAGTCCATCAGTATTATGTTGCTGGTCGGTAACAGGAAAGGTCTTAATAATAGCATAGCCCTCAGCATTCACATATTTTCCAGTTCCTCCTATAATGGCAAGTTGTGATTCTGAAACTTGAGTTCTATGCACACCGAAGAAGCTGAGACTATCCGCATAACCATTCTCCTCAAACTTGGCAGTGAAAGCCATTACCTGGCTGGTTCCATCAATTGCACTTGCTATGTAAAATCCCTGTGCTTTCCCCACCAATCCTGACCCCAGCTCATGCCCTTCTGTTAGTTCATCATCAAACACTGTCATTGTCCCGAACATCAACTGTTGCACAGTCGTTCCTTGTGGTACCTGATTTGTATTCCCCACCGAGAAACCAATATTCCCACCGTTATTCCCATTATTGTTTCTGAACACGTTCCCCGTGTTACCACTGAGGCCTGTGAGGAAAGGGAGATTGTTGTTATTGAGGATTCCATTGTTATTGTTGTTCTGAGGGACACCGTTGTTGAGAGGAATGTTTGCGCCATTCGGCTTAGCAAATGCAACTTGAGCGTTGAGAGATGGATTAGTTACAACTCCAGTCACTGCTCTTGCTGTGGGATTTGAGCCACCCAGAATGTCATGCATGAAAAAGGAAAGTGTGTGGTGACCATTATCAGCGCCTGTTATCACCGCACTGGTGGCTGCTGCGGGAGCAGTGTTCACCAGCGGAGGGACACTGGACGAAACAGGGGACAATACAGAATCAGGTTCCTGTGGTTTTGGTTGGGGTGTTTCTAGCTCAAGAAGGATTCGAGTTGAAGAAGTGGAAGTGGCTGCAAAGAATATGAATGCTATAAAGATTATGGCATTCAAGGGTGTAGGAAGAGATTGAATGCGTGCCATTGGAGTATTTGCTAGCTAGTTTAATGTTGTCTTGTGCTTTGATGAGATGATAATGGCTCTTAAATGGACAGGTATAAATACTAGTAGTTCCAGTACTCAATTACAGAACGAAATGATGGAGCTGGTGAGAGATTGAGAGGAGTAGTTGATGAATGGAACTGAGCTCATTTTCAATTCCCTAAGTTATGTTGTGGTTGTTAGAACTAAACACCAAACAGCATGGATATAAGTAAGCTTTAAAATAATCTGTCAAGGGAAATTTGAGGCCATGATCATGAATTCCTAAAACATAATGAAAACGCAGAATCAAATTATTTATTCTCAGAATCATTTGTTTTTTGAATACTGGTATATTAATACAATTCAATCAAGCAGAAAATTATAGTAAAATATAGATAAAAACAGAATTAGTTATGGCAGAATCTGATAAAAACAAATATTTCATAGAAATCACTGGCGGGTCTTACTGCTTCACCCCTTCTCCGATTAGTGTAAATTTATTTGTTTGTATCAATTCTAGTCAGCATTTCATCTTCCTTCTCAGTTCTCATTATCTCCTTCCATTTTCTGAATAAAGAAAACATGCACTGACAAGAGAATGCAAATATGATATCCAGACCTACACTAGAAGAGTAGTAGTGTGCCCCCGAAACAAGTAAAAAGACTATCTACAATATAATTTATGCTAAGGGAATAACCTCCTAGATATCTCCGGTTACAATTTTTAAATGAATTTCAGGCTTTCTCTGCTTTTTCTCTTCTCTGATTATGGGAGGGGGAAAATAAAAATAAAAACCTTGCATAATGGTGAAGTTTAAGGAAGAGTTGTAGAGAAATGAGTGATTGAACAAATAGAAGAAGCGGGACAAAGAAATAACTGAGAAAATTGGTCCGGTTCGGTTATAATGCTGAAATAAATACACCAAAACTGCATTACAACAGCAACTATCCTCTTTTATGTAGTAGATAACATTTCCATAAAAATATCAACTTTAAAAGAAGAAAAGATGATACATAGATGCATGGTATATATGTTTATTAAGGCCTCTCCCCATTCTTCCCACCAAAATGAAGGCATAGAATTCAAAACCAAACATGTTGAACCCGATCTTACAATTTTCATCAAAACATTCATGAGGTCAACTGAAGATCACCGATACAAACATGCGCAACTATAGACTCCCAAGTCTCTACATTTGTCTTTACAGCAAATATACTCATCTTCACATAAAGCAATTTGTCACATTGAAATGAAACTTCTAAGTGCTACCTTGGAACTTATGTGGCATGGAAAGACACTATCTCAATGTCACAAGGGATTAGAACTAGGACAAAGGCAACTCAAAGTGATATCCTGGAATCGGCACAAAAATTCACCCAAAGGATCTTAACAATGGTTCCCTTGCCTATTACATTTGATGAATGGATGTAAGTTTGTCTATAAGCCCACTTGCATCCTTCTCCTCACTACAAGCATACTTTACAATAGACCCCCAGCTCTCCAAATCAAATGCCACCTTCCTCTTCTCCATCTCTTCTAAAACAAAGCAAGCACCACTAATATTCCCGGAGTTCAGAAGGCCCACAACCAAACAATTAAAGGTTTTAGAGCGTGGACAATGTCCACTGGCTAGCATTGCATTCAGAATATTCAGACTGACCTCAAAATCCCCAATCCGGCATAAACCATCAACCATCATCCTGTATGTTGCAGCATTTGGCTCACAGCCACTGATCTGCATTTCAAGCAATACTTTATAAGCCTCCTCTGTCTTACCTTCCTTGCAAAGATAATTGACCAATATATTATATGTCACAACATCCGGCTTAAGCCGCCTTTTCTTCATCTCATGGAGTAAAGAATTTGCCTCCTCAATCTTTCCTCTCTTTCCCAAATCATTCATCAAAACAGAAAAATTGATCAGCTTAGGTTTACACCCTCGATATGCCATATCAAACAATAGCTTCTTAGCCTCCTCATACTTCTCCAAAGAACACAAGCCTTCCATCAACAACGTATAAGTTACTTCATTCGCAAATTTCCTTTTCCGGTTCATGTCCTCAAGCAATGACATTGCTTTGTCCAAATCACCCTTTCTACATAAAAAACCAATAAGACTATTATAAGTCACAACACTCGGCTGCACACTCTTCTGAAGCATTTCATCAAACACCTCACATGCTTTTTCCCACTGATCTTCCCCCAACCACCCCTTGATCATTATATTGAAAGTAACCGTATTTGGACGAAAACCCATCTCATAACAACGTTTAAAAGCATCATTGGCTTCATCAAACCGATCATTATCAACCAGAACATTAAGAAGCGTATTTAAAGACTGCAGTGTACGGACGCAATTGAAGTGAGGCATTCTGTGAAAGAGTTGGATGGCATTATCATGAAGTAACGATTTACCATAATGTTGAAACAGAGCAATGAAAATGGTCTCTCCGCAATGCATGCCCGTGTCTTGAATATGATTGAGAACGGTTTCAACAGCTTGGAAGTTTCTAGAACGAGCGAGCTTGTAGATTAAAGCGGCATAGGAAGGGTAACAGTGTGTAAAACCTTGTTGTTTGTAATGGTGAAAGAGTGATAAGGCTTGTTCTGGGTTTTGGGTCTCTTTGATTTCGGTGATGAAAGGAATATGAATGCGAAGCTTTGAAGTTTTATGGTGTTGAGTTTGAGATTGTTCATGGGGTGGAGGTTTATTATTACCATGATGAAGGGATGGAATTGCTCGTGCTGGATTTCGATTAATCGTTTTAGCTCTTCGGAAGTTCATTCATGCGGGAATAACTGAATCCTAAAACTCGTTCTAAGATTGATGCTTCACTAGTATAAAATCTTACTTGCTGCAATTCCCACTCATTTTTTAAACTTACTCCACATCTTAGCTATCAATTCTATGAAAATCTAATGGTTTAGATCTACCACTAATTCAAACCATTGGATTTCTTTAGAATTGATGGCTAAGATGTGGAGTAAATTTAAATTTTTTACTATTGAAATCAATGAATTTCTCCTCATGATATGCACTTTGTCCAAGAAAATTTATTATTCTTCCTACTAAGTATATATATAGGGGTTTGCTAACATGAGAAATGTGTATTTTCAGTTAGGTACATGTTAGCAAGGTGTACCAAAAGATTTGGACAAAATTATCCTTGTAACATGTTTTAGTAACTAGAGGTACTTATGTAATTTAACTTCAAACAGTGTAATCGATTACATCATTCATGTAATCGATTACATTACACTATACTAGTAATCGATTACATGAATGATGTAATCGATTACACTATACATGAATGATATAATCGATTACACTATCGATTACATGAATGGTGTAATCGATTACATGAATGATGTAATTGATTACACTGTTTGAAGTTACATAAGTACCCCTAGTTACTAAAACATGTTACACAAAACTTTAAGGGTAATTTTGTCCAACTCTTTTGGTACATCTTGCTAACATGTACATAACTAAAAATACACATTCCCCATGTTAGCAAACCCCTGTATATATATATATTATTGTTAAAATAATATTTTCATTATAATTAAAAGAATAAATATATCATTTGAAAATTATATTTTTTTTACTTTTCAAAATATTTATCTCTCCATTAATCATAATTCTTTCGAAAATACTTTAGATACCACTAAAAACAATAATTGTGCATAGAGCTAATGTTAAAATTCTAGCATATACATATTATAAATCGTCTTTTGTCAAGCCTACTACATACAAGTATTCTTTATTCCTACATAAGTAATCACTTTTTGCAATCATAGAAAAATTCTTTATGCTTGCCAAACTTATCACTTTTTTTTGTAATCATTTATATGAGGACTTCTCCTGACAAAGATTATTTAAAAACTTACTTTATAAAACATGTTTAGTTCTAACAACTACAACTATAACTTTGGAGTTTCATTCATCAACTACTCCCTTCAATCTCTCATCAACTCCATCATTTCAATCTCTCATCAACTCCTACTATTTATACCTCTTCTCATAAGACCCATTATCATCTTATCAAAGCACAACAACAACAAACAATCAAATACTCCATATAATGTCACACCTTCAATCTCTTTCTATGTTCTTGAATAATGCTATAATATTCTACATAGCATTTATATTTTTTGCAGCCACTTCCACTACTTCAACTCCAACCCTTGCTGAACAAGAACCTGATTCTGCAGAGTCTCCTATTTCATCCAATGTTCCTCCACTTGTAGCCACTGCCCCTACTGCACTCACCAACAATGACCATGACCACTACACACTTTCCTTTTTCATGCATGATATTCTGGGTGGTTCAAACCCTACAGCAAGAGCAGTGACTGGTGTTGTAACAAATCCAGCTCTCAACGCTCAAGTTGCATTTGCTAAACCTAATGGTGCAAACATTCCTCTCAACAACGGTGTCCCTCAGAACAACAATAACAATGGAATCCTCAACAACAACAATCTCCCTTTCCTCACAGGCCTCAGTGGTAACACGGGGAACGTGTTCAGAAACAATAATGGGAATAACGGTGGGAATATTGGTTTCTCGGTGGGGAATACAAATCAGTTACCACAAGGAACAACGTCGGAGGAGTTGATGTTTGGAACAATGACAGTGTTTGATGATGAACTAACAGAAGGGCATGAACTAGGGTCAGGGTTGATGGGGAAAGCACAGGGATTTTACATAGCAAGTGCAGTTGATGGAACCAGCCAGTTAATTTCTTTCACTGCTATGTTTGAGGAAAATGGTTACGTTGATAGTGTCAGCTTCTTTGGTGTGCATAGAACTCAAGTTTCGGAATCACAACTTGCCATCATAGGAGGAACTGGAAAGTATGTGAATGCTGAAGGCTATGCTATTATTAAGACCTTTCCCGTTAGTGGCCAGCAACAAAATAATAATGGACTTGAAACTCTTCTGCAACTCAATGCTTATCTTTCTTATTAGCCCTTTATATATATATATATATTTATCATGCACTTTGTTGTTTGTAGTTACAAATGATACTAAGTATTTGTATTTTGTGTGATGAATTTGACTATGTGATTGTGAGCAAATTGTACTTTTCAATGAAAAAAATAGAAAATAGAAAGAAAGAATGTTATGCATGAATTTGACCATGTGTTTTTCAATTCTGTAATATAATGAATACGTGCTTCAGCATTTCTGCTTGTGTAATAATGATTTAGATATGGTAACACTTGACATATATGAAAAGAAGAAAATAAGGAATTAGAAGGAGAAGTGTTATGATAGAGTGAAAGGAATGCGTCCCAAAACCAGGCTGGGCTTGAGTGCTGCCTGTTACCACTGTCTGGCATGCATTACTTTGTCTCTGCAATCATGGAATAGTACTTAATTGGTTCTCATGCTTATGAAGAGACAGTGACAAATGATGGTATTTCAGATACTCAACTTAAGGGTGTTGATAAGTCCTTCTCATATCTCATGCATATGGCTTATCTTTAATTTCTTAACTTTCTCACAAATATGTTCTATATTCAAAACATAATAAATAAGTAAAAAGAAAGAGTGTTGCCCTTAACAATCTTAGAATGGGAGATTAGAGTAGTATCTCCCTCCATCAATTCATTCTTATTGAAATAAAGATATTTTCCCCTCATTTAGTGTTCTGAGACTATTATTTCTTAAGTGAGAGAGAAATAGCGTGAATAAAAAATAAGGTTTGTCATTTTGTGGAGAAATAGATGTTATTAAAGGCACAAGATGAATGACCAAAAAACATTGTACTGATAAATTCTGCTCCAGTCATCATTAAACAACGAAACATATATGCTTCAGTACGCTCATTTTGTTTTGTTTTTTGTTACATTCTTTATGCTCATCTAACAAAATACTTGTACCACACGATAAAACATTAAGCTTGATTAGTCATCAAACTTTTAATCAATCAAACAAACACACATGCTGGTGTTTCAAACAACAATTGAGAGAGTGCAAGATAAAGTAATGGGAGAATACATGAAATATTTTCATCTTAAACGGATCATGTTGACCATGGAGATGAGGAAGCAGAGGATGTTGGAGATAGCCATAGTTGTGCACTCTTCACTTTGGACACACTAGCCACCACACCTAACGGTGTCACGTTTCCAATGATTGTCACTTTCTTTGTTTCTCTGTCTATGCTGAATGATGTCACTCCTATACATTGAATTAGCATATATTACACATAAGTTATGTTGCACTTAATCAATGAAGAAAGAAACTATAAAATGTTCAAACAAATCATGCTTAAAATCTATAAAACTTGTTTGAAAGAGTTAGCTTAAACAAATTTATACACTAAAAGTTTATAAGCTAGCATATGAAACTTATAAATGGTCTCAAATTGATTGCAAAAAAATAAACAAACCTTCCATTTTTGAAATATGTTTTCTAACTTTTCCTTCGCAGGCCCGGCAGTTGAATGACACTCTCAAAACCACAACCTGCAAAAGGTTTTAGAAGAGAAATCATTATCACAAATTCACCATCTCTGTACTGTTTCAGTTACCCAATGAACTAATAACATATCTCCTTTATATATTCTTCTGAGAAACTCAACAAACAAAATCTGAAAACATATAAGAAAATAAAATACCTGATCTTCGGAGCGAGTTGAACAAGACCTAAGAGCATGATAATTATTTCGGTTCACCAAGGTCTTGGCATCACCGTGAGAAGGATCCATTGCTGGGATTTTATCAGACTCAGATACCCAATCTTCTAAAGTGGTATTAGTATCACAAAGGAGATATCTTTTGGATGAACCTACACTACTGAGATTATAAGTACATGAATCATTAACTTCATCACCACTGCTTTTTCTACGTAACTCACTCCTCTCATACTTATCTGCTGAACTTTTTCTATGCTTCTCTAAGTAAGGTTTAGGATTGATGGGCAACTCAGAAGAACAAGGGACATGAGGTTGGGTTTTCCTTCTATCATGGTCGTAGTTTTTAGTGGGTTTAGAACGATGGTACATACTATAGGCTATGGCTGTAGAAGTAGTGGAAGGACATAACAGGTTCATTCCCTTCATGCTGCTAATTACATATGTTGATATATGTGATGGTTATTTATAGAGTAGAGATAATTAGCTGGGAAGAATGCCTTTTTCTGCCGTAGCTGAAGCTAAATCAATGAGACTAACTCAAAGATCTTTCTGATCATAATTTGTTTAACCAATAGAGATAACTAGCTGAAAATGTGATAATGTTTGGTGTGATATGATTACTACCACTAGTAGTGGAAATAAGAAAGTTTAGGGATGGCAACCTACCTTGTATTATTGAAACATCATTGTTTCACTGTGGGGTCTGTTGTACAATTTGGTCGACTCATTTAGTTTGTATTAGCAATTTTCATGTTTTGGATGAAGTGGGTAGTTTAGTTTTTTCCTTTTGTTTTCTGCCCAGCGGATATGGATGGTTAGAAATTAGTCACACATTGGTTGGTGCATTTCAGCTTTACTTATGAATATCTACTAACTTCTTTGTTAATTGTTATCTATCACCTCCTAAATTCATTCAAATACTTTTCAACTTTCCTTCACATACTAGAATATTATAATTGCATATAAGCAAAAATAAAAGCGCTCAATTTGCATAGATATCTCATCTTCAAGGTTTAGAAAATAAGAAAATAAGACGATTAAAAGTCACATAATCGATGGTCCATCGGAGATTGAGTCACGACAAATGGAATAATTTTTTTAATGTTGCACCTTTTTATTATATGGATTTAGAAGGCCAAATCTTACATACTGGTATTACATAAATACATTACACATTTTCTCAAATAACAAATTTCAAAATATCATTTTATATTCTACACAAAAGTATGCAGGACTGTTTTGTTAAGTTTGGTCTCAAGTTCCTGACACAATCTCCTTTACCCTGAAAATCTAATCAAAATCAACGGATCATGATCCTATACTGTTGTGAGAAAATAGGAGAGGGTTATTTGGTTAGTCTCCACCTTCACTTTCTCTTAATTTTCCTTGTTTTTATCAATTTAGCATGAATCAATATTAACTAAATCTGAGTAATAAGATATATGGTGTACTAAGCAAGTTCCAAAAAATTTAAAAGAAACAAAGAAAAGTAAATGAAACAGGACAAAGTGATTCTTGTATTGATATTGTAAGAATTTTCATATGAGGAAAATATATATTCAGTGATACTATAAGAGCTTTATACATTGTCAGTTCATCACCCATCATTCATTTTTAATCATTATCGACTCTTCAAAAAACAGTAATACAAATGAATATGTATGTACAACATTATGCATGGTGAGAAGCATTGCCTGCAAAAAGTAATAGCATACTGGATGACCTTAATTTCTGATCAACTATATGGCAATTGGCTATCTGTGTTACCACCTTGAACAAAAAAGAAACTGAATATATGGCAGTTTAACACAAGAATATGGCCAAATCTTTAGGTTCAGATGTTCCTCTACCTCATAAGGTTGCTATAGGATATACTAGGTAAGATAATTTTTGGTTACCAACATGTTTCACTTATCTTGTTCTTTGTTTACAAATCTATAAAAAGCCTCAATCCCCTGCAAGGGGAAGGGGCATAGAACTACTGTTTAGGAGACAATCCACCAAAATCATATAAGAAGAGCAGTAAATTTAAAAGATATACAATATTTAAAGTCACCTCCCCTCAGACTTAACCAACTGAGAGAATACCCTACTCATAGAAACACCAGATAGATCATTTAGGCTTGAAGCTTCAAATTGTGCACCAGTAACACTTGCTTCGTGGTTGAAATCGTTGATCTGCGGAGAGAGTTCACCAATCATATTGGTACTGTTTTCTGCAGGATCACCTTGAACAAGAGCCTCTTGAAGTTGTAGAGCATACTCCAAATTCCACAACACATCTCCCATAGAAGGTCTATCCACACCATAATCAGCCAAGCATTTTTCAGCAGTTTCTCCAAACTTCCGAAGAGAGTCTGGTCTGATTTTCCCTGCAAGTGTTGGGTCTATAATTTGACCCAATTGACCTTTTTTCTGCCACTTCATTGCCCATTCTGCCAAGTTTACCATTTCTCTTGGAAGTGATGGATCTATAACAGGTCTAGCACAAATAACCTCAAACAGAACTACCCCAAATGAATACACATCGGACTTTTCTGTTAATTGTTGCCTCCTGAAATACTCAGGATCAAGGTACCCAAAACTCCCTTTAACAGCTGTGCTTACATGTGTCTGATCAATTTCAGGCCCGGTCTTTGATAGCCCAAAATCAGCAACTTTGACCATGAGGTTCTCATCAAGCAAGATATTTGCAGACTTCACATCACGGTGAATAACTGCTTTAGCATAACCAGTATGAAGATAATGAAGTCCTCTCGCTGCTCCAATGCATATATCAAGTCTCTCCTTCCAACTTAAGTTTGGAAGACCTGAACCATACAGATGACTCTTGAGTGTCCCCTTCTCCATATATTCATATATCAAGATCATTTCATTCTTTTCATCACAATAACCAATCAATGAAACTAGATGGCGATGGCGGAACTGAGATAGCATTTCAATCTCGGTTCGGAATTCAGCAAGCCCTTGCTGGGACCGAGGATTACCCCTCTTAACTGCGACTCTAGTGCCATCACTTAATTCTCCCTTATACACTTTACCAAAACCACCTACGCCAATAACCCAACTCTCATCAAAATTGTTTGTAGCCTCCTGAACAGCTGCAAAAGGGATACGATACCCGAAGTTTGAAGCAGCACTTGCAGTTGTACCACTAGAATATTTACTTCCCATGGTGTGAGAAGTTCCATCATTGATAGATAATGGAACCCATGTCTTTGAATGCCCTTGTCGCACCAACCGTCTTCTTTTACTGTGTAGTACAAAGAAAAATCCAACCAAGACCATTGCAATAAATGCACCAACACTCACCCCAACTATGATGCCAACTTTCTTAGAATTTGAACCAGAAGTACTAGACAGAGAGACAGCTGCTGCTGCACTGAGACTGCTCATAGAGTTGTTGATTTTCATGATCTCAAGCCCATTCAAAATGGCATTTGGATAATCGCTATTTAGAGAAGAAGGGCCAATACTCACAAGAATTTTGTTGCTGGTGGTTGGGGCTGAAACCAAATCCTTATAATATGGAGTAGCTAAAGCATTATTATTTATTGTACTGAGATCAAGATCCTTTGCAGCCAACCAGGAATCAATGTATACATTGAAGTAGAGTTCATTAAGACCTTTACTGACTATATCACATAAGTGAATTCTAAGAAGGTACTGAAATCCAGGTTCCACATCAAACTGCCAGGTAACATTGAAATTACTACGCGGATCATAGTTTGAGTTCATCTCTGTCAGTGTACCATAGATAGTTGGTGGAGCAGTGTTCTCTGTTGGCCCCCCGCTTACGTATTTAACAGCACCGATATTTGAAACATTAGACGCAAGGTTAGGTTGTATGAGGAAGCTTTGATCAGGAATCCAAGTTCGATGAAGGGTGTCATTGGCAGGTGACACAGTTGGACCGCCCATGTTAACCCTGAAAACTGTTTCCAATGCCTGTGTCAACAACCCGGAGTAGCTTGCTAGTGGATTTAAGGTGAAAGCATCATCAACAATCAGGTCATCAGGGACTGAAACAACTTCAATTGCATTCACGAAAGCAATGGAATTATCGGAAGGGGTAAAGGAGATCACAAGGGTGTCTGAGTTGACATTTACTAAGTACTCCTTCATAATAGGATTTTTCTGCACACTGAAGTTAGTGAGAAGGATGTTACTTTGGGTGGTAACAGCAAAGTTTGCAGTACTTAAATAGTAATTCTGATATGAAAATGGATAGAAATAAAGGCGGATCCAATGTCTGCCCTTATGATTAATTGGAAAAGTGTACTTTGAGGATTCAGTGAAAACTCTTGCAGTTTGATAGAGAGGTGAATCATCACTAATTGATTTTAAGGAGGTGCTAGCAAGAATGTTTTGTTGGGTGGAAAGGAAATTGTTAAAGAAGTTATCAGCTGCGAAATTGCGTATATCAACTGAGGTATTGTGAAGTGCTCCACAGTCTATAAGGTAATTGTCTATAGGAACAAAGTTGGCAGAAAAACATAACAAGGGAAAGATTGATAAGGCACAAATGAACAACTCAACTTCTCTGCAATCCCACATATCTATGAAGTATACAATAAAGTAATCATCAATCACAAAACCAAAGAGGTAAAAGAAAGAACCAGAAATAGAATAAAACTGAAGATTGAAGAGTGAAGATGGCACCTTTAAATTTAACACTTTCAGAGCTCCTCCACCAGAACCCAGAAACACTCAAACTATAGATAGAATAAAACTGAAGATTGAAGAGTGAAGATGACACCTTTAAATTTAACACCTTCAGAGCTCCTCCACCAGAACCCAGAAACACTCAAACTATAGATAGAACACAAGAGAAATCTGAAGTACCCTTCATTTATATTGAAAGGAATTCAATGAAAATGATGAAAGTATAAAATCAATATCGTGTTCATAACACAACTCTAGTTCCTTAGGACAACCTGGTATAAACTGATGACAGCACCAAACAAAAAAGCATATCCTAGATTCTTTGTTGCACCAATTTTATTTTATTTTATATTTTATAAGAGAAAGAGGGCTGAAACATTGTGGGGCGGTGCAAGATTGAAATACGTGTGGAGTCATGATTGAATATCATGTGGTCTCAATGGAAAAAATAAATATTGAAAGGAAATAAATTAAGAGAGGTGAGTTGTTAACTCGCTGAAAAGGAAAAGCAATAAAAGAGAGTTAATGATACAGTTATGTAATAATAATAATATTACCAAGGAGTGTAATGTAACGGAATGAATGTTTCTAGTATCTTGGTCAGCATAAATTATTTTACTAGGCTAATACATTTATTTATATCATCCCGGATGTGGAAAAGGTAGTTAATAATAGTTAACATAATGAAAGATGAAATTAAAACTCTGTTATATTTGTTTATATAGAGAATCTTTTCTCATGTTTGTACTTAAACTGTCTCTGCGCAATGCTTATGCTTCTTTCTGCATGTGAGCCTGTGTATCAATGAACCGTAAAAGGTTGGTAAAGTCATGTTTATACTTGTTATGATTCAATGGAGGATAAAAAAGGTTTCTTTTCTGAATGGCCTAGATCTGGATTTGGTCATTCAGACAAAGTAGGTCTCAATCAATTCATTATGGTTTTATGACGTTGTTCAATCCAGTAAGATAAAGACTTGATTGTTATTGTAACTTTGAATGAATAGACATAAAAATATATTTGTTGTATAGAGTGGAGTAAGGATAGTAGATATTTTTTGGCAATGAGACTAATCATTGACTAAGCATATTATTAACAGTAGGCCTGGTCCTGTGATATACAATGGGAGGCTTCACTCTAGTTGGATATAGATCCCACCAGATCCTGGAAAAAAGAGTGCAAGTGAAAAAGAGAACAAGGCTATGTATTTCTAAATTGCATACATTTTCTTAAATTCATTGTTTGGGATCTCAGAATCTGACATAGGCGCCGACACTGAAAAAGACCTTGATCTGCTTCCCATGGAAGATTTCCGAATGCTCCTCAGATTTGAGGCCTCGATGCGGTGCCTAATGACCCAATAACACATGATGCCTAATGTTGTAGCCATTATAGTTGTGCCTATAATGGTTACTGCAATTGCTAACCACTTCTCATCCTTCCCAACCACAATAAATGACAATGCCAAGAAGGCCACTGAAATTAGTACACAAGCCAACCACATCAGCTTGTTAATAATAGCCATCATCTGCTTCTTTGCTTTGCTTTCTATAACCACAACTGAAGTTTGCACCACCACGACCGCCAGAGAAATGAAGAGGGCAATGGAATCAAATACAAAGAAAATGAGAAATGGAGCTTTTGGAGCTATATTTGCTTCACCAAGGGTCATCCCTGGAGGGATATCTTTAGGGTCATCAACAAATTGGCCAGGAACTGTGAAAATAGCAGCAAATGCAACAGTGGCAATGAGGACTGCAACTACAGTAGTGGAGTTGATTGCATTGTTAAGTCCTTCAGCATGCATTTTGTTGAGACGTTTGGCGATTCCTTGAACACGTCTTCTAGTTTGGCGGGTGTGTTCCAACTGGTAATGGACTTCGTGCTTTATGTCACTGACAGTTTGTTTCAATTCACGAGCTGTAGCCGTTGTTGGCTGAGGTTTTATGGCTTTTGCACTTTGAACACCATGTTCCAACAAAATTGCTTTAACATCAGAGTTTCCGCTTTTTTCAGCAGTGTCTAATGCAGTTTCACCAGATCTATTAACCACCTTTGCATCTGTTTCCTTCTGTCCAAGAAGCAATTTAACAATCTGCACAAACACAAACTAAGTTCAGCCTCTACCCTTACTCCACTAACTTTGAAATATATATTAATATTATAAGATAAAACTTTCAACCCAGACTGTGTCTTATACTCTTATCTATAACAGTAAGTTTATTCTGTCATAGCAGTTCATCTGCATGAAAGCATAAGATGATTTGGATCAGGGAAATTTTTCAAATACAAACTCTTGTAAAATTTGACTCCTCAGTTTGTGCTATGAAGAACATGCATCAGACTTTTATGCAATGAACATAAACAGCTCAAGAAACGAATTAAGCATTTGGTCATAACAACTTCCCAATGTTAGCTAAATGTATAGCTCATGATACTTAAGATGATTGTTTCCAAAGTGATTAGCCAAATATAGTAAAAGAAATTGGAGTTACATATTCATTGTTTCCATGTATTAATAAAGGTTATAGACTCATATTTTAAACTAGCAAACACAAGGGTAAATCACTTTTCATGACGTGGAAGAAATCATTCAAGCTGATTGATTGCTATCACCGGCTACTATCAATAGTTATCAATGCCGGATAGGCACACCATGGAAAAGAACACATTTATCCGCACTTTGGTGATATAAATCACAACCCACTTTTAGTCATCACAACATTATATATGATGTTTTTTGTAGAAGTTTTAGCGCAGTTATGCCAAGCATAGTATAATTACCTGAGATCTGCCCTTCCTGGTTGCTATATGCAATGTAGTGTTACCCTTATTATCAATCATGTTTATTGTCGAGGGATCAGCTTTTGTCAGCTCCTCCACCACCTCAAGGTTCTGTCCCTTCACTGCCATGTGAAGCGCTGTCTGGCCCTTCTTATCAGTCCTCGTCACAACCCCAGGCTCCTTCTCGAGAATTGCTTTCACAACCTCCAGATGTCCATTTCTCGCAGCAGAATGTAAGGTTGTTTTCCCATTACTTCTAGCAATGGTTGCAAGGCTACTCCCTGCTTCTAATAGAAATTTGACTATCTCAATATGCCCTTGTGTTGCAGCCGTGTGCAAAGCCGTGGTGTTGGATGGATCCACGGTCATTGACAACTCAGGATGAGCATTCATAAGGATCTTCAGTACATCTGCAATAAGGAAAACAAAACTGAAAAAGTGAACACCCTTAAAATCAAACAAAAAGAGAAACAACTACATTCAAAGTGAGGACTAACATACCGAAATGTCCTTGTTTAGCAGCAATATGGAGTGCATCAAAACCATTCCTTGCTTTTATTCCAGCATCAGCAAGATCATAATATTGAATGAACTCCCTAACCATATCAACATGACCATATTCAGCAGCAACATAAAGTGCTGTTTCTCCAGCTTGATTCTGTTTTGCCAATAATTTGCGCACTTCACCCTCATCGGCACCAGAAAGTGTATCCTTAATTACATCCAAATTTCCCGCTCTCGCTGAGGAGTGTAAAGGTGTATCATCCCTCTTTCCTGTCAATTGTTTGGTCATTTTTTTCCTAAGGATGTTCCCTGACCCCGGCACAGCTTGTGGAGGCGCCATCGGATTCACAAACTTAATGAATCCCTCTTTACTGTTCTTCACTCTAATTAGTTATATGACAACCTTCTTTTCTTCCTTCCAGCAAAAACCCAAATCAACACAACCATCTTTCATCCAGAATACGGAATAATAATTACCATCTCCTTGAAACAACTCAAAGGAGAGATAATCCAAATCATTACAAAAGAAATCAAAATCAATATCTTACAGACTGGTTCTCATCTCTCATGCATTGTTGAAACTTATTATTCCTCTTCCTCTCTCCAGAATCATTGCCATGGTCATAAAGAAAGTGACTCCACCAATATATAATTTTATAATTTTTTATTGCAATTTCTTCGTTTTCTGGGAAGAAAAAAAAGGGCAGGGGGGTAATTAAATAAAGTTTCAACTTTCAGAAGAAGCTGCATAATTGATTAATGGGTTCAAGCATTTATCAAATCATTATGTCAAAACCAAAAGGTTGGAGTTTGAAGGAAAAAACTCACCTTGTTGTGTTCTACTTCCTTCTACCACCATGAATATGATTAATGATTGAGATTAATTAATAACTATTAAGGAGCTTGGTCAAACACCCTGAAATAAACATTTGGGATGACATACAAGGTCAATAATTCAAACCAAAAAAAAGTGATCTCAGAAAGGCAATGAATATTTTGAAAGGAAAATGAAGTCAAAAGAAGGGAAAACAAGAAAACATAAACATAGTAATATTAGATGTTAAGGATTAAGAATTAAGACATACTTTTTATGTAAGAATAAAAACAGAGGCGGGGATATCATTATATAAATGAATGGGAGTGTTAGTGATGATGAAAAGAGAAAGTATGATTGAGAATTAAAAATGTGAACATAAGAAAATAAGAAAGTGGTGATAATAACCAATAGTGTTGGCCATTGAAGGACAACCATTGGACCAAAAACGAATATGTTCAATTAATAGTGGTGGAAGACTTATTCATTTGAAGACAAAATACAACCTATTCAAAATTTAATTATAATTAAAATTTACTGAACAACAAACATATAAATATAATTATTTCTAATGATAATGTATCTTCCGCTATAAGATAAATTATCTCATTCGCCCATTAAAATTGTGACATGTATATTATTTAATCATTTTCTACAAAAATATTTTTAAAACTAAACAAAATAATACAAATATCATTCTAATTATGGCATCTCTTGGATGTGATAAATTATCTCTTGATATAATGATTTACTTTTTTCTCATTTCTAATTATGAAGTGTAGTATCGGCTTAACTCATTTCAATTATAAATTAGTATAATATAGATTTTAAAATTACTAAAAAAAAGTAAATGATCAATTTCTATGATAATCAAAAGATCAAAAATTAATTTTTATGATAATGAAAAGGATAATGATCAATGGCTGTGAACCCACTTTTGAGCAAGTTATAATAATTTTTTCTACACGTGTTAATTTTAAAGAGACTAATAGACTAGACCATACTTTTAAATAAGTCGGACATATGTTTTGATTTTTTTTAAACAAGCTAACAGGTCAGCCCAGACTCCTATATGATATATAGATTCAGTCTATTTAAAACAAAGTCTGGTCTGACCTAACCTGTTTTCACCCCTAATTATGGTGGTATAATACTGTAAAGTTATTTGGTATATTCCAAAACCGAAAATTCCCGTGAGCGAAATATCCTCACAAAAAACTCGTTTTTATTTCTTTTTGGGCCATGTAAAATGCTCTGGGCTCTTGTATCTAAATTTAAACAAAATTTTTTCCCTATTCAGTGACATGCGTTCAGGGTTGTAGCGGCACTTTGGACTGCCAAACTTCTTTTCTGCAAAACCTTTTAATAACCAAACCACCGCACTACGCGCTATAACCGCCATCAAACTCCAACCACCGCCGCCACCGCCGCACTGAACCTAAATTCTCACACTCCATTAAAGATGAATCGAGCAAGACCCGAAGGCATAACATTCACGAAGGAACCCTACATCGAGGACTCAGGCCCAAGAAGGATGTGAGAAGTTCATAGTTTACTTTTCTTCCTCTTTCATCATTGTCACCATATATTTTGCTAATTAATGAATTAATTATTTGATTTCAGTGAAAGCATGAAGTTCTCAACGTTATCAGACT
This sequence comes from Lupinus albus, assembly GCA_009771035.1. Classification (NCBI taxonomy): domain Eukaryota; kingdom Viridiplantae; phylum Streptophyta; class Magnoliopsida; order Fabales; family Fabaceae; genus Lupinus; species Lupinus albus. The sequence goes on from CM019999.1 coordinate 2,036,825, forward strand.
CAGAGATAGGAAAAATAGCTGAAGTTCAAGTTTGGAAAGGTCAATATTATGATCAATTCAAGAAACCTATCCCTTCTGGTTTATTGGATCCACGCATGGGACCTGCGAATAAGAATGTTACTTGTACAACATGCTATGCTCAATTTAAAGATTGTCCTGGTCACTACGGTTATATCAAACTTTCGCTTCCCGTTTTCAACGTTGGATACTTAGGTGCCGTTGTTGAAATACTCAAGTGCATTTGTAAGGTATATACAACATATAAATCTTGATATTCTTGTTTTAACTTGGTTTGTAACTACTTATGTAATGTGTATATATGAATCTTGATATTCTTCTTGAACGGTATGTTGATGTTCAGTGTTTTCTTTATAGGGATGTGCTCGAATTCTCCTCAATGAAGATACTCGTAAAGAACGTTTGAGGAAAATGAGAAGCCCTAGAATTGAGGCAGATATGAAGATTGGCTTAGCAAAAAAGGTTATAGAGAAATGTAACAAAGCAACCAAGTGCCTGAGATGCGGATACGTTAATGGTTGGATTTACGCTTTTATCCTTTTGACTTTATCATTTGAACTTTGTTTTTTGTGACTTAATTTCTTCATTTTATAAAAATGTATTGCTTCTATATATTTGGAGTTAATTCAATCTTTGAGGATTTCATGGATTCGATCTCACTAAATATTTATTTGGGTTTTGATTTTATTTATTCATTCTTGGCTATTCTTTCACGTGTCCTTTCTTGATTATTTATATGTAAAGAATATTGCTTCACATGTTTGTGTCTTGACTCTACGAAATAACTAATGACACCATGATCAATGGCTAGCTTGGTCTTTTGAAGTCAAACAAGTAACCTTTGCAATTGAGCACAATGTCTCCTAGTGTTATGGATTGAAAGGATGTCTCCTAGGGTTATGGATCGAAAGGATGTCTCCCAGGGTTATGGATTGAAAGGATGTCACCATGTTGATTTCTTATCAGGATCCACAATCATACATTTTTAAATTACAACTACCCACAATGTAGAAATTGAGCCAATACTTTGGGTATGAGTTGTTTTCCAAGTACAACAGTCAAACCTTATTCACATTAGGTTGGGTCGTTTACATGGATTGAACGTTGCTATAATGCTCTATTATAAATTATTTCTATTGACAAAACATTGATCTCTAAATCTTTCCTAATCATTTCGCGTATGGTTGTTCTCAGGTTCCCTCTGCATCTAAAAATTGGACTAATCTCCATTTGATATACTCTCCTTATTGGGGTTTCTAACGGTCTCCTCCACACATTCCCAACCCACCTAAGGCACGATATGATTTCACCAAGATATTTAAATCTGGTTACTTGTGGTATGATATGGGCTCCAATCTTTACCTCTACAGTAGCATTTGTTGCCTCTTGCTAAACTTACACTCCATATACCCCGTATTATTTCGACTTATACGAAAGCCATGTGCTTCTAAAGCTTGTCTCCACATTTCTAACTTCTCATTTAATTCCATTCGCGATTCTTGATCTAGGACAATATCATATGTAAAAAGCATGCATTGTTATACCGATTCTTAGATATGCTTAGTAAGCACATCCAAGGCTAATGTAAAAAGGTAGAGGTTCAATGTTGACCTTTACTGTAGTCCTATAGCAATAGAAAAATCTGATGTCACACCGATCTAGACCCTATCATACATTTTCTTAATTGCTCGAGTGTAGGCAATATGAACTCCTTTCTTCTTTAGAGCTTTCCACAATTCCTTTCTAGGCACCCTTATGATACATCTTCGAATCATTGAAAACCATATGCAAGTTGTCACATCCAACAACTATACACTTAAATTGTTTATAGAGAACAATTATTCAAGCTATTCTATAAATAGCATTTTGTTGAAGTTCTAAACAAGATTTTTAAGTACAAAAAAACAATTATCAAATTCCTTCATCTTTCTCTCTCTGTTTCTCTATCTTCTTGCATATAGGCTCTGTGGCTTAGTTTATGTAGATGACATCACATCAAGGATCATCCATTTCTCATGTTCATCAACTTAATTCTGACCGTAGTGCTACTTTTTGCTCTAAAACTACTTGGCAAGTTAGATTTCTTTCTTGGTATAGAAGTAAAATATCTATGTAAGGGTTCTCTATCCCTATCCCAATCTAAGTACATCAAAGATCTCTTCGAAAGGGCGCATATGGAATCAACAAAACTTATATCTGTTCCTATGGCAAATAATTACAAACTCACTCAACAAGGGTCAGTTTATTATGACGTTCCCACCTTTTATAGGTCAGTTGTTGGATCCTTACAATATGCAACAATAACAAGACCTGATTTAGCTTATAGTGTCAACAAAGTATGCCAATTTGTTGGTCAACCTCTTCAATCTCCTTGTTCTGTTGTAAAGAGGATCCTAAAGTATCTTCAGGGCAGTATCTCCTGTCCAATCAGCTTCCATTCAAGTACTACTGCAACATACGATTTTTGTGATGCTGATTGGGCCTCCGACCTAGATGATAGGAGATCGGTTTCTAGTGATTGCTTATTTCTCAGTTCTAATCTTATCACTTCGTGGTCCTAGAAAGTAGAAACTAAACACTACCACTAGGTCAAGTACAGTGGTTGAGTACAAAAGCTAGCTGTCTTAGCTTCTCAAGAGTTGATGTGGGTGGAGTCATTACTCACCGAGCTAAAGTTTTCTTGCCAATATCCTACTATACCATGTGACAACCTCAGGACAATTTCCATATCACATAATCCAGTTATGCTTAACAGATCCAAACATATTGGATTTTCTTCTTATGTACTCATGAATATTCTTTTATGACACTACATATTCAATGGCATGTATGGATTATGATCATGCTTGGGACCATCCTTTAGCATGTTGGGGTTGGGGAATTGAAAGAACTCGTTAGTTGTGTTATAGCTTGGATAGCAGTTGATATGACGTTATGAGCTAACATAAGATCAACATATGCTAGGCTTTTGTTGTAGTGGAATGTTGTTGCTTTAGGACAACCATCCTTTTGAAGTTTCAACTAATTATGATGACTCATTGCATTAGTGATGTCCTTTTTTTTTTAATTCTATTCCATGGAGTACGATCTTGTTCTAAGAGGAGACTAAGGATTGAATCATGTTGCTTAATGCACGTTAAGATATGAACTTTTTTGTTTGCTGTATGATGATATTGACTATGGCTATAATGGTGCAGGTACGGTGAAGAAGGCTGTGTCTGCAATAAGAATTGTCCATGATCGTTCAAAATGTAATGATAGTAGTGTTGAAGAGTATCGATCAGCACTTTCTCATACAAGAGAGCCTAAGGCGATCATTAACTCAGATACTCAAATTCTTGACCCTTTCCAAGTTCTCTCTCTGTTTAAAAGGATGCATGATGAGGTGGATCTTTAATGTTAATGTGGATGATGTTTGTATTTGGAGTTTCATTTTCCTCATCGTATCATTTTCCAATTTCCTCTCTGTTTAAAGATGAGGTGGATCCAAGTAGCATATTTTTATTATATTTTCATGCAGGACCTTGAATTAATTTATCTCGCTGAAAGACCGGAGAAACTCATTATAACAAACATTGCTGTGCCGCCTATAGCTATTCGACCTTCAGTTATAATGGATGGATCACAGAGGTAATGCCAGCACATATTTTACTATATTTATGTCTTTCTTCAAATTTTATTAACATCATTTGATCTTATCTTTAATGAAATTTAGTGATCTAATGCTATAATTGATGCAAAGGTAGTCTTAGAAATATAAAAAGTGAAAGCCATTCCTGGGCATCCACTTAGTGGCTGAAGTCTGCAGGAGAGTATGTCCATTGCAAAGCATCAAAGCCTCTTTGATGAAGTAATCAGGAGTTCGGCCCTTGGTCCCTCATTCTTCATTATTGAATTAAATTTCAACGTAAATTGAAGTTTGTCTATTCATTATTTGTTCTTAAAGCGTAGGGGGCTCTTGCACGAAGGGGCATACTAGAAGTAGAAAATACCATTCCTTTGCCTCTACCTAGCAGCTAAGCATGTGATGTATTTAGCTTGAGCAAAATGAGAATTTTCATCCACTGGTCGTTATGAGAATTTTAGCTTTGAGCAAAATGTTATTTGGGATAGGAGTATTTGTGCTTCCATGCTGGATTATGCACATGATGTTTTAAAGCGTTTTCTTTGGTGCACATTTTGAGGGGCTAGAGAGCTCTACTAAGATGTTGCTAGAATTTTCTGTTGTTTCCTTTTAACATCCTTCCTCCTTTTGTTGTGTTAGGAAGATTTCTGATCCTCTGCTCTCTCTTTGGAGCTTCTCCAATAATTCTTTTGGTAAAAAAAAATGGTATAACTGATTTGAATTGCTTTCCTCTTAAATTGTGGCAGTAATGAAAATGACATAACAGAGAGGCTAAAGCTAATAATCCAAGCAAATGCTGTTCTACGCCAAGAATTAGAGGAATCAAGTGGTTCATCCAAATCTTTGGTACTTTAGTGATTTCCTTGTCATGCTTCTGTTGGTGTGAATATTTTGATAATTTGTTTGTTAATATTATGAGTTTCTACTTGCTTCCTTTATGTAGACACAAGAAGACATGCTTTCTCATACATTAAGCACTTGAAACTGGCTCGTTCATTACTTTTTTAAGATATTTTTATGAAATGATCACATGAATGTATTTTAGTCCTTTGGACTTTACAGTTATCTTTGTTATAGTATACTATCCATGAGGTGTCATCACACCCTTTGGGTATGGGGTTAATCGCTGTTTGTGCATAGGAATTTGATTTGGCCATGAGAGACTTCCAGTTGAATTTGAACTTGAACCTCTGATCCTCATGTGAAGTCAGCACAATGGAGCTCAGTTTGCCAACTGAGCCTCATGTTGTCACGGACTCAATGGTGTTTCTGTTTTCATAAAAAATGTTAGAACTCGTATAATCTCAAGGCTAGCTGTGGTGAAATATTATACTACAGAAACCATTCATTAAGTAGTGTTGATTAGAACTGTATACAATCTAGATGCTAGTTTTGCAGTTTTCTTGGGATTGTTTACATTTATTTGCTCTCCTGAGTATTTTTATTTTGATATGGGAGTGTTCCTTCTGGTTCCAGTATGTAATGGTGATGTGGTTTTTTTGATTGATAATGATATAGGATGGTTGGGAAATGCTCCAAGCTGAGGTTGCTCGATTTATAAATAGTGATGTTCGTGGTGTACCATTCAATATGCAAATGCAAAAGGGCAAGACATTAGCTGGCTTTATTCAGCGCCTTAAAGGGAAGCAGGGGCGTTTCCGTGGCAACTTATCTGGGAAACGTGTGGAATTTACTGGCAGGACAGTTATTTCACCGGATCCAAATCTAAGGATTTCCGAGGTTAAACATTTAAAGTCTATCATATGCATATATATGTACTCTGTCATTTATTTGAAGCACAAGCCAACAAAACTAAAATAACATAAATATTTACCACACAAAACTAAGCTTATGTTCGCTGAGAAGTTTGTTATCAGTATAGTTCCCATGAAATGAAAACATGAGGAATTTCCCTCCCCTTTTCAATGTTCTTTCTATTTATGCTTCCTGGCTTATTTATTTGATTCAGGTTGCAATACCCATCCATATGGCTACTATATTGTCATATCCTGAGCGTGTTTCGCGTCATAACATAGAGAAGTTGAGACAATGTGTGAGAAATGGTCCAGACAAGTATCCTGGTGCAAGGATGCTTAGACATGCAGATGGTAGCTCATGGTTTGTAGTGTTTAATTTTTCCATATGTGGACTATTCTCAAGCCTGTTATTTCTTTGGCATCAATCAAGAATCAATTTCATTATTTTGAAGGTCCCTACACCATTCTGCAAGAAGAAAGCGCTTTGCAGATGAACTGAGATTTGGTGATATTGTTGATCGCCATTTGGAAGATGGAGACATTGTTCTTTTCAATAGACAGCCAAGTTTGCATCGAATGTCTATAATGTGTCACAGGGTAATTATAAAAACTAAAATGTATTAGTATCAGGTTTTGATCACATCGCCTTAGTCTCTTTTTGAACATGCAGGCAAGGATTATGCCTTGGAGGACTTTGAGATTCAATGAATCTGTATGTAACCCATATAATGCTGACTTTGATGGTGATGAGATGAACTTACATGTTCCACAGACTGAGGAGGCTCGAACAGAAGCTATTTTGTTAATGGGGGTAAAATCAACAGAAGAATATCATTATGCCTATATGCTATGATGATCTGATATTCTGCTGCAGGATTCTATTTATAGGCCTTCCATTTATCTGTCTCCACTGTACTGCTAATTTAGTCATTTCTTCTTTCATGTTTTATATGATTTCTTCTATGTTTTTCATGTACTACTATTCCGTAGCACATCTTGTAACGGAATTCTTTACTCATCACTGTAATTTTGTGATGGTACATTTAAAATTGCTGTGATTGATAAATACCGATATACATGTATTAGAAAAGCTAAAACACCTACCTGGGGAAGAAGAAAGACAAAGAAAGGAGAGAGACAGGGAGAGAAGAGATAAGAGAGAATGTAACTGAACCTGTAACTGATTCTGTTACCAATCATTTAAGAAATCTGATACAATGTCACTATTTATTAGAGTGACCAATACAGGAGAATGGTGACAGCTGTCAACTAACAGCTGTCACAGCTATTAACCTATACTAGCAGTAACAGCTAGATTATAACCTACACAGCTACACTAGCAAGTCACAACTCTATTTTTACTATAACAGCATCGGATTCAGTGGCAATGAGATAATAGTGAACCATGATATAAATTTTATGCTTATGGAAGCAACAATTTGTTCAGGCTTGCACCGTAGATGCCTTGTTTTATCCTTCCTACTTTTATTTCTATCTTCTATTGTTCAAAGCAGCTTATTTTATGCTTTGTTTTGATCATGCTGAATGCATCACAAACTAGGCTGGCCTGATTTTGCTTAATTTTTATACAAGTTTTGACTAAAAGGTCCTCCGTAACATTTTGATTATGTTTTTTATTGACATAAATAAGTTAGTTCATTCCATATACAACTAGATTAGAAGATTTTGGTTGTGCATGGTTTACAATTTTGAATATCATTATTTCCATAATATTGCATTATTTGTTCAATTGATTGTATGGGGATGATGCTCAATAATTTAAGCATTTGAAGAACTTTACACTGTCCTCTATCTTGTTTGTGATTTCATGTAGATCTTACTGAGTTTTTGCTTATTTTCAGGTGCAAAACAATTTGTGCACACCAAAAAATGGCGAAATTCTGGTTGCCTCTACTCAAGATTTTTTAACTTCTTCCTTTCTCATAACTAGGAAAGATAATTTTTATGATCGTTCTACTTTTTCACTTATCTGCTCATACATGGGTGATGGCATGGATGTTGTTGATCTGCCAACTCCTGCAATTATTAAGGTGAGAGTCGGAGCATATATATATGTGGGCATTGCACACAAGTTGGACTCTTATGTCTCTGTGTGCACAAAATTCACACATGTATGTATGGACACATACATATATATACACACACACATCTCTCTCTCTCTATATATATACAGTCTTGCGTGTTTACACCTTCGAATAACTTTCAGCAGTATGAAGTTTTCATGATGATTACACAGCGGCATACGAAGTTTTAGATGAGTTCGTAGGTGGTATGTAGTATAGTATGCTCTTATAAAACTATTTTGCAAGTTAACGTAAAGTGGTATGATGAAATATCAACTTTAAACTTATAGACTTGATCTACCTCCATTTCTATATAATAAGCTGCATGAACCCTAAGTAGTCTGAATTATCAATCATGTTTTCTAATTTATACTGCCAGTGAATATATTTTCTTCGTGCAATTATTCTTTGCAGCCAGTTGAGCTATGGAGCGGTAAACAGTTATTTAGCATTCTATTACGCCCACATGCAAATGTGAGAGTTTATGTGAATCTTACTGTTAAAGAGAAAATATACAGCACGAAGCGTGATGACAAGAAAAGAGAATGGAAAACAATGTGCCCGAATGATGGGTTCGTCTATTTTCGCAATAGTGAATTGATCTCTGGACAACTTGGAAAGGTGACTTTAGGTTAGTTATTCCATATCTACTTTTGACCTTTGATATATGATAGAGCATTATGGTGTCATTCGATCCATGCAGCTTATCACACCTAATGGTACTAAGGCTTGCTTGCTGTTGGTTGTTGTATATTTGGTTTCATATTTGTAGTCTCAAGAAGATTGCATAAATGTACAAAAACTTAAATACACATGACTAACATATTTACATCCATATATTTGTCAAAAAAACTGCTCTACTAAATGTGCTTAAAGCTTTCCTCAAGTTGTTTGACTTTGGCCTAGGTAATGAAGTCGTGGCTTGGTGAAAGTCACTGCAACGGGGAAAGTAATAATATTTGGGGGAGTTTTTTTTTATTTTTTATCTAACCATTGAACACCTGGATAGATATGAAGCAAAAGACAACTTGTCTGTCAAAACATTAACTGTGGATTTAGAGTATGGTTATTTCCCATCTGGTCTCTTGCATAGATTGATATGGAAGGGAGGATTGTCTGTGAGAAGAAGAAAGTGAGGAACCCTATAGAACTTCTTGCTGGGATGTATTAGGATCTATGATGGAAGTGCCTCTCATCTTCATTCATGCAAATGTAGAATTGGAAACTGGGTTGCTGAATGTTTTAGTTCCACACTTCCATTTATCTTCATTCAACTAACTTTTCACACTTGTGTTCCTAGTTTGTTTAAGTAGTAGTTTTTAAATTTCCTTCTTTTAATACTTAATGGTTTCATGCTTTTGCATATAAGTTTGTGACCTGCTTTGTTTTTCATGAATTCAGGAAATGGTAATAAGGATGGTCTTTTCTCTGTTCTACTAAGAGACTATAAAGCACATGCTGCTGCTTCTTGCATGAATCGTCTAGCTAAATTCAGGTAAATACGCCTGCCTTATGGGTGGTTATTGATGTCTGCCTTAAATTTTATTTTTGTTTTTGTTTCCTTTTCCTAGAGTATCCTTCTATTTGATAGGTGAGAGGCTAATCTCCCGCGGTACAGTTAGACAAGACTAATCTCTTGGGGTACAGTTAGATGCCTAAGTGGGGACCAATTCCTATAGTACCCAATACCACATGCTTAAGTGACCGAATCCCATTCCACTTGGATTTTCTGCCTTATATTTGATTTAAATGAAAAAATGCATTAAATGTATTTAATTAATTAAAAATATTGAGGACATGTTAAAATAACTGATACAGTGTGTGACTGCACAAGTCAGAGTATAGCTCAGCAATTGAGGTACCTTCACGATGTCAAGGTTCAAACTTGAAAAGAAAACACTTACGAGAGAGGGTTAAGAAAAAGTGTGGTTAAAGAATATTATCTGTCAATGGCTTCCAGTTCATGCATTTTGATTTTGTATTTTGCATCCATTGAATGGGTGGGTTAAGAAGCTTCACCAAGTATGTGATTTTTTTGCTTGGATGCAGTGCTCGGTGGATAGGGAATCATGGGTTCTCGATAGGAATTGATGACGTTCAACCTAAAGTGGAATTGGTCAACAAGAAAGATATAACAATTTCAAATGGTTATGGAAAATGTGATAGATTTATTGAAGATTTCAATAAAGGAAAGTTAAGCCTCAAACCTGGTTGTGATGCTGCTCAAACATTGGAGCACGAGATAAAGGGTGTCTTAAATGGTTTACGAGATGAAGCAGGAAAGGTATCCATTTCTTTTTTCCTGAAGTATTCTGTCCATTTGTTTTAACGTAAGTGATAAGTCATTGAATAGAGAGTGAACTTCAGTGCAATGGTAAGTTCGGTATCTTGTGAAATGGAAGTCAAAAATTCAAATCCTGGAAAAAACTTCTCTACTCGTGGGGGTAAGTCCATGTATACCTACTCTTTTTCCAAACCCACCAGGTGGGAGCCTTGTGCATTGGGATGCGCTTCCAATGAGCACAAATGGCGAATCTTATCTTATATCGGTGGCCCTTTTTTGTTCAATCTTTGTTATTAAAGCAGTTCTCTTGGTGTTAAGATCATTGTCAACAATGGGGGAGCCATGTGAGTTTTATTCTAATTCTGCCTGCTGATAACTTCCTTTATTTTCTTATAAATTTTCCCAGATTTGCATGCAAACTCTACACTGGAGAAATAGTCCGTTGATCATGTCACAGTGTGGCTCCAAGGGATCTCCTATTAATATCAGTCAGATGGTTGCCTGTGTTGGTCAGCAATCAGTTGGAGGTCAACGTGCTCCTAATGGGTTCATGGAACGGAGCCTTCCCCATTTCCCTAGAAATACAAAAACTCCTGGTGTATGTTCCTTTCCTACAATTTGGAACTCCATTATTGAATGTTTATGGGCATAAATGTACCCACGTGTCCTTAATTGCTTATTTTCTTCTGTTGTTTTCACTATTTTTTCCGAATTGAATTATTGATATTTTTATCATGAATAACTTGATAAATACTAGGTGGCTAACAGGCAGAAAATCTTTCTAAAAATCATTATTATGTATCTAGGAAGGCATTCCTATACATTTGATTAGTTTCTCCCCATTTATTTCTTTAGTAGAAAACCATGGATGTCAGGTAAAACATTATTCAACCATTTGGTACAGAGCTTTACAATATGTTCTTACTTAGAAAAAAAGTCAGTGTGCAGCTCTAGAGATTTGGGCTTATACTAGTTTTAACTAATTGATACTTAATCTCTTTTCGTATATATAAAAGTAAAAGTGTCTGTCAACTTTTGCATGTGGAATTTGATAAAGAAAGACTTAGAGATCAATGCTGTCATTGAGCATTATTTATGGTAGAGCATTATGGTGTTGTTCGGTCCATGTAGTTGATCCCATCCAGTGGGGATAATGACTTGATTGTTGTTAATGACTTTATTAATAAACTTTTTGTTTCCAATATTTGCTTTTTTCTTTTTCTCCTAGTGACATACTCATTCACATTTATTCTACTTCCAACTTCTTCGTTCAACGTTTCACACCTTTTTGTGTGTAACTAACACCGAAACTTGAGAGGCTAAATTTGCCTTTACATGTTCATCCTATCTTTGAATTCTCATAAATTTCTGCCACTCTTATTACCCGTCTCTGCACAGCTGTCAATACCTGTTGTCTATTACCTTCATTCTGCATTACTGTTCACTATTGTTTCTACTTTGAAAACTTTTTATCTTACTCTTGATGCAGGCTAAAGGTTTTGTTGCTAATTCCTTTTACACGGGATTGTCAGCTACTGAGTTTTTCTTCCACACAATGGGAGGGCGAGAAGGGCTTGTTGATACAGCGGTCGGGTTCATATTTTAATTGTACTATGCATAATATATTCTTAATCAGGAACTCATTTCACTTAACTCAACAAATAAAAATCATTACCCTATCTCATAAGCTCGATGATAATGTTTAGGAAGAGCATTTATTATCCATTCATACATGGACTTACACATAACAGGGCAAGATATGCTGTCTACTAAAACAAGCTAATATTTTTATTTACTGTAATCCACATAGCATGAATTAGGGCTGCATGTTTTTTACTTGGTAATGAAACTATGGAAGTATTGAGAGTGAAGAGTAATTTTGAATTCCTCTAATTAGAATAATTAGTTCTTGTTACTTGACTTGATGAGATATTTATTGTCTTCCTTCCTGAAATTGTTTTGGATTTTGTTTCTTATATTTGGTATTATCGGTTGACTGTAGCTCAGTATAAGAAAGATGAAAACTGAGACAGACTAGAAATAATAACTGAATTCTGAATCTATCGATAATGATCAATCTGTTACAAGGGAAGCTAGTCTATACATAGGTGCTGTTAGTTAAGACATATGTCATGAAAGCCTGACTGCATCTGCTGACTCAGCAGAGGCATGTGCACAAATACTGCAAACTTGAAATTGCACGATTCCCTTTTCTCATAAAGTTCTAAACTCCTACTCTATTACTTAGTATGTATCTTTCTTGGTCTTCACCTGTGGTATGTGGTTTGGGTTTGATCTCACCAGACCCTACTCTGCTGTTGTTGTTGTAGTAGTCACTGCCCTGATAGTGGCAACACATGATGCATTCGATTTTTTATGTTGGTCATTAGGTAGTTTTTTTATTATCTATTGGGAGCGAAGGTTATGGGGTCCACTATATAGTTTCCTTGCTGCTTGTGTCTTGCAGGTTAAAACTGCAGATACTGGATATATGTCTCGTAGATTAATGAAGTCTCTAGAGGATTTGTTTTTACATTATGATTCCACTGTAAGAAGTGCTAGTAATAGTATTGTTCAATTTTGTTATGGAGATGATGGCATGGATCCAGCTGGCATGGAAGGAAAAGATGGAAAACCATTAAATTTTGAGCGATTGTTTCTTAAAAGCAAGGTTTCAAATCTTCCTTCACTGTTTTATGTAGTTTCATCATTATTTTCTTGACTCTTATGACTTCCTAAAAAAAATTGTTTGTAGGCCATATGTCCCAGTGATGGAGATGATGGTATCTTGTCTTCCTCGGAAGTGTATAAAGTACTACAAAAGAAGCTTTCGGAAGTTGGTATGTCTAAGTTATTAGGAAATGGGGTTTCAGAGGATAGTGAAATGTCAGAAGTGGCCTCCTCTGCTGGCTTCATAAATTCTCTACAGTCTTTTATCAAAGATAAGACAGAATTTACAAAAGATACTTCCATCGATGGTGATTCTAAAGATCTGAGAAAGTTTATTCAGAGGATATCTGGGATCACTCGTAGACAATTGGAGGTATGTATGGTCTTGTTCTTAATATTCCATCTAATTTTCTTGTTTCGTAAACTTCTTTCCTCTGTTAATTTACGTCGATTTTCTATTGCAATCTTGCTATTTGATATGCAAGTCTACATCAATCTAATTTGCTTATGCTAGATATTTTTGTTATTTCACTTTTTGGGAACGTGTGCTACATGTATAAATGATTTTTGGTAATGAAGTGAAAGAAATAGTTAAACCATTAAAAGAGTGCTAATTTGTTTTTTAATTCTAAAGATAGAAAACTAGCAAGTACTTGCGGACATGAATGAAATACAATATTTGTTGTTCCTTGAGTGTTTGTAATGAAGGTTATCTTTAGTGATAATATGGATGTGTTCTTGGTCATGAACTCTAATTTCGTTAATGCAGTGAGTGCAAGTTATTTTGAGCTAGATTTATTAGGCAGCATCAATTTAGATGACTTATGTCATATAATTAATTGCATGAAAGTTTCCAGAGTTACATATGCTCAAAATAGCAAACTTTAGTTTTATGACACTACAGGCTTGTAATAATAAACTCGTCTTTTACCTGAGGTGGCTATTGCCATAAATTTTCAATCTCTAATAGTTATTCATGTAGAATCTAGGCTACCACAGGCATCATGTAAGTAGGTATTCTTTAATAAATATCAAGGGCTGTAATCATGTGGTTCACATTTACAACATGACATCAACGAAGAAATGTTCCACCACATAACAGGATGATGAAGTCATCCGACCAAATCTTTTCAGAATTGATTGTGTTTTTTTTTTTGCACATCTTGAAAACTAGATTGCTAACAATGCACATTAAACATGCTCTGGCTAAATGGTGAATAAGTAGACAAGTTAGATCATAATTGTTTACTTGTTAAATCACACAATAAATGTAGCCAGGATTTTGGAGTAATTTTTCTAAATTAAGGTTACATAAGGAGGGAATTTGGGACCATGATTATATTATATTGGGAAAGATGTAACATACCACAGCCACTACACACATACAGAAATGCTCATGATACACACTTGTGTCACCCAAAGCTTGTCTGGTTCTTTATTATTTGTAAAAACTGATCTGAAAATAGAAAGGGAATAACTGATTTTTGAGTGAGGTTATTCACAACATTACTCTATGCAGTTAACTCACATAATTTAATCAATGATTTATGCTTGTTGTACTTCATCTTTGCAGTATTTTTCATGATGCTATCTTCTAGACATTTGTTTCTTATAGTGCACTTTGTTTTTTGTTGGTACGATAATTGTTACTTTAGTTAATTCCTCGTTCTTACTAGTTTGCAGCTATTTTACATAATAGTATGTTTTTCAGGTTTTTCTGGATGTTTGTCTATCACGTTACAGTTCTAAGAAAATAGAGTCCGGAACTCCAATTGGCGCTATTGGAGCTCATAGTATTGGAGAACCTGGGACCCAAATGACTCTGAAAACTTTTCATTTTGCTGGGGTTGCAAGCATGAGTATCCTTTATTTGACTGTATCATCTACTTTTACAGTGATTAATGTTTTATTACATACTATATTGGAGTTATGTTGTATATTGATGAGTTTTCATGTTGTCCCTTAATTCATCATTAGATGTTACTCTTGGAGTTCCTCGCATAAAGGAAATTATTAATGCTTCCAAAAACATTAGTACACCAATCATCACTGCAATACTTGATAAAGATGATAATTTACATACTGCAAGGATAGTAAAGGGGCGCATTGAAAAAACAAATTTAGGCCAGGTATGCTTTTGCAGATTTTTTTCAACTACTAAGCTTATACCCTGGCCATCTGTCAATTATATGGTTTTATATGCTGAAAAAATTCTACTCAGATGGTGAATCTTTTGTTTACGTTCTGTCCATTCTTAGCTTCTTCGAGGTCAACTCTGGTCTTAAGATTAACTTGTCTAAAGGTCGTTTTGCAGGTGTGAATGTGGATATTTTAGCTTTAAATGCCATGTATGTCAAAATCTTCATAGGCCATTAATCTATCTTGGTATTCCCTTGAGAGCTAATCCCAGGGCCTTGTCTTCTTGGTTTTGGAATCATATAATCTGTAAAATCTCCAAGCGGGTAGATTCTAGGAAGGGGAGGTCTTTCTCTTTGGGTTGCCATATCACTCTTATCCAGTCTCTTTTAGCTAGTATCCCGTTACTCTCTCTCTCTCTCTCTCTCTCTCTCTCTCTCTCTATCTTGCATTCTGGTTAGAATTCCTAAGAAGATTAAGAAAGTTAAGTGGGATTTCCTTTGGATAGGGGCGGGTGATTCTAGGCATGATGACCTTGTCAATTGGGAGCTCTCTTGTAAACCTAAGAGGGAAGGGAATCTTGGTCTTGTTAACATTTTGTCCAAGAACAAGGCATTGAAAGCTAAATGGTTATGGTGTTTTCCTTCTCATTCATTCATAGTATGTTTCGTTTGTATCCGAACGGGTGGGAAACCAATCTGGTAAGAGTTTGCTAGCCCTTATAAATTTATTTCTCAGGGTTTACCCTTTTATCTCTCATGTGTCCCTTAAATTGGGTTATGGTTCTTACATAAACTTCTGGGAAGATGTTTGGGGTGGGTTATGCCCCTCTGTGTCTTATCCTAGGTTTTTTCGCCTATTTTTGCATGATGCAGTGATGCTCCTGTCTGCCAGTTTTATTCTCAGGATATTTCCTCTTAGAACCTTCACTTTTTCAAGAATCTGCATGATAGCGGTTATTGACCTGGAATCTCTTTTGGCATTAATTGACTGTATTCTCCCATTTTCTGTTCCTGTCTCTAGAATATGGACCCTTGATCTTTCAGGATTTTTCACTTGTTAATCCTACTTTCAGTTTTTGACTCTCTAACAGTACAGTTAGTTTTCTCTTGGATAAACATATTTTGAAATCCAAGGCTCCTCTAAGGTCAAGGCTTTTGTCTGGACTGCTGTTCTTAATAGGATTAACACTAACTGATCCTGAAGCACAGACCTCTGATTTCTCTCTCCTAATGTGTGGCTCAGATTCAGAAACTGGACCTCGTCTGTTACTTCATTACCCTGTGGCGAGATATCTCTGGCATAAACTGTTTGGTTTCTTCTATGAAAAATTGGATCTGCCCTATGGAGCTGCATTCTTTCCTCCTTACTAGTTTTAGAGGTTTTGGATCTTGTAAAGATGCCAAAATTTGGGAGCCTTACTTTTCTGGCATCACTGGTGCTTTTAGAAACTGAAAGGATGAACACTGAAAGGTTGGGACTGGCAGTTAGAAACTGAAAGGAAAGATGAGAAGAACCTAAGGTCTAAAAATCTTCCATCTAAATTGGTTTTAGAGAAGTTGCCTCAATTAAAACAAAAGGGAACATATTTTATGTGGCAAAATAAAAAAAACAAAAGTGATTGTAGCTCACTAGTTTATCATTGAAATCCCTACAGCAATGCAAGTCTAAATGGTAAGCCTCTGAAAGTGGAGCAATCGTTGCTCCATTTTTTTCCAAAAAATGGAGAACATTGTTAGAACCTTGGAATACTTACCCAACTTTTTGGGTTGTTTGTGCTACATTTATCCCATTTAAGTAATTTAACAAATCATGTTACTCAGTATTTGTATGTAATATTTTCTTTGGTTGGATTCCATTATTAGATAAGAATGTGCTACATTGTATTATCTAGTTTAGCATTGGGGTCTTTTTGTTGTTATTTGAATTTTATCTTCAATTGTTTATAAGTATATATATCCTTTTTAAATCACTATTTTTGTCCTTTTGTTTTGCCCTTGTCCTGGAGAACCCATCTTCTGGTATGTCTATCTTTGAAGCATCTGATCTCAAACACTATCACTTTGTGACAATTGATACAGGTTGCAAAGAGTATTAAAGTTGTTATGAGTTCAAGATCAGCATCAGTTGTTATCACACTTGACATGAAAAGAATCCAAGATGCGTATCTGAATATAGATGCTAATATTGTTAAAGAATCCATTTTGCAAGCTAAAAAAATAAAATTGAAGCAAGAGGTGAAGAGTTTCTCTGAAGTTATGATTCCCCCTTCTATTTCACTATTCAAAGTTTTTGTTTGTATGCAGCACATTAAGGTTTTGGATATCAAAAAGCTTGAAGTTGTTCCCCAGGATGCTGATAGAAGTAAAATCCATTTTCAACTGAACTATCTCAAAAATTTGCTTCCATCAGTTGTAGTGAAGGTATTTTCATATGAATTTCTTGCTTGCTTTATCTGGTTTTATATTTTTATGTATTTTCAGATTGAGAAATGCATCTGAATTTTATTTTCTTAATTACAGGGAATTAAAACTGCTGAACGTGTTGTTATCAGTAAAGAAGAAGATAAAGAGACGAAGGCTGATAAGTTCAACTTACTGGTGGAAGGGTTAGTTCATCCTGTTTTTCAACATGCACCTTTAATTTTCACTATAGCATATGCTCTCTTCAATCCTTGGTATACATTTGCTTGCCATAGTTTTTATTTCTTTCACTATAGCGTAGTATGTCGTAGTTTTTTTGAGCACGAGATCAAGTGTTAAACCAAAGTGTTGGAGAATGACACTAAGACATAGGTTGATGTGTGCCAGGAATATCTGCTTCATTGTGAGGAACTTTCACTAACTGTATATAACACACCTCTTTATATTCTTCTATCATATAATGCAATAGGAGGTGAGTGAAAGAAATAAAATTTCCGTAAGTTTAAGAGAACATGAAATTGGAATCATGTCCAAGTGTAGTAACTACAAGTTGTACTAGACTTGGTGAAAACAAGGATGACTTTTAATTTTATATGGTTGTCTTACACGGTTAAGGAAAAGTGATGACGAAAGGAAAAGTGTTCATGCTCTGAAGTAACAGTTTCAGAGGGTGAGCCTTGGTGTGACAATTCGTTTCCTTGTCACTTGTTCAAATCCTTGAAACTACCTTTCTGCTTGCATGGGCAAGGTTGCACATATTCACCCTCTGATACAGCACTAATGCTGGGTTGTCTTTTTTTCCTCGTTTTTCAAGTAACAGTTTCATTATCATGGCATCCATGATACTAGAATGCTTTTGTTTGATGACCGCTACATTTTGCTGCTTATTATTTTTAATATTATCTCCTAATTTACACTTATTTAATCTTTTTCCTTTTTTTCAGAACGGGCCTTAGAGAGGTAATGGGAATTGAAGGGGTTGATGGACGTAAAACTGTTAGTAATCATATCGATGAAGTGGAAAAGGTTCTAGGAATCGAAGCTACTAGAAATCGTATTATTCATGAGATACAGTATACAATGGGAAGTCATGGAATGAGTATAGACATACGCCATATGATGCTGCTAGCAGATATAATGACCGCCAGGGTGAGTTATTTGTTTTTTTATAGGCAAAGTTTGTTTCCTTTCTTTTTTTAGGGGCAGGGGGAGATTGCAGCTTCTCAAACCCAAGCACTTACGTTTTATATCCTGCAACATTACCAACTGCGAAGGATAAACAAAAAAAAGACCCTATCTTTGTTTGTGCTAAATATGCTATTTCTAACTCATGTGATTTGTCAAACTAGGGTAAAGTCCTCGGAATAACAAGATTTGGAATTCAACAAATGGGCAAAAGTGTATTAATGCTTGCATCATTTGAGAAGACATCAGATCATCTTTTCAACGCATCCGTGCATGGGAGGGATGACATGGTTGAAGGAGTAAGTGAATGCATTATCATGGGTATACCTATTCCGATTGGCACTGGTATAATCAAGATCAAACAAAGGTGAGGAAATAATACAATATATGTGGATGTAGTTATAATGCTGTGTTTCCATGATAGCCCTATTTGTTGTGCATGTATCCTTTAACTCCATTTACGGGTATGATTTTGCTGATAGGAATTTTTGTGCCACTGTACAGTTTATAGTTATGAACAGGTCTATATAAATCGGTCCTATAAATTAGAATAGAAAATAATTGACAAAAAACCAAATCTTGTGGAATCTATTTGTTAAATTGTTGGTATAATTTATTCATGAACCTAAAGATAAGAGCCTTGACACGTTATTTAGATCTTTAAGCGGTCACGAGCTCAATCCTTCTGCTATCTTCATAATTTTAAATAAAATTGAATTGTAGCACAAGTTAGAGTTGATCTAGGCATTGTCATGATTCAATGCTTTTGTATTAGGTGTGTTAGAGATAATACCCATCCATTGCCTAACACTTTTCAACTTTAAATAGAGTTGGTCCTTAGATGATGATTATATGATGGAGTAGAAAAAGGGGAGAAAGAACTCTTACCTCATTTTGAACACCTTCTTTGATCAAGTGCTCATGTTCACCATGCAATTAATTAGGCACTTAAATTGGTGCTATATATAGAGAGACACATACACCCTGAAGTAGTTTACACTTTCTATGCAGCTATAGAAACTTTACATGTTTCTCCCTTTTCTTCTCTTATTCATTACTTATTATGGTCATTACAACTGTACTGAAGCTAACCACTTGTTTAGGTTGGATCTTCCGGAGTTGCCTCAAGGAACCGATCCTATTCTATCTTAAGATTGAAATTGTATATTAGTAACAGGAATATGCATCGTCCAGGGCAGAGTGCATCAAATGCTTATTTTGCCAGAAATTTGCAGACCACTTCCTGACTCAACTAGTCCTCAGATGCATGCTTCAGGTTCCCTAGCACTGAGTGGTCTTTAGCCATGAAAAGCATGTACCTTGGTTGTTTGTTGACAATGGTTAAGCTTTAATTGGCTAATACCATTATTATAATTTTGTTGAGAATTATCTTTAACCTCATGTACAGTTTTTTCTTTATCTTACTAGTCAGAAAAATACTTTTACTCGTTATTTTTTTAACAGCAAGATCCTTAAGGATCTCCATGCTGATTATCTTGCTAAATCAAGTTCAGATATCTCTAAAAATCTTGTTTTGCATGTGCTTGTGCCTGTGCCTGAGCCAAGTCTAATACCATTACTTCTAACTATTTTTCGGATAATGATTTTAAATATGAAATTTGTGCAAGCATCAACTTTTTTTTCTTTCATTGGTACATAATTCCTCTCCAAGTCAAATTCTTTTGTGGGTACAATGGGACACAAATATAAAAACAAATGTTAATGGCAGGAAAAACTAGAAGAGGAAATGTAAAATGTAAGACATTATTTACAAATGTGAACTTATAATATCCTATTCTTTTCCTTAAAGGTCTGTTGCATGCATATTTTTCAGCTTGGGTAATCACAGATAGTTATTTGCAACTGAGAATTATCATGCTCGGGTGAATAGTGTCTGATGAATATTTGGACAGTCATCTCCTTTATCAGGAAATGGATGAAACCAATTCATCAACACACCCTCTGCGATTTATTTCAGTCATGAAACTCAAAGAAGAACTTGAGATGCAGAGTCATGAAGTTGCAGATGGCCTAGCTGAGTATGATTTCCTCCTGTTCATCCTCAAATGTGATAGCTTCTGATACCTACCAAATAAGGCAAGCCACGTATAATAATGATAAGTCTTCTTACCTAGAAAACTAAAACACTAACAATATCACTCATAAGGTAGCTTTTTGTTGACATAACAAATTAGAAAAAATGTTCTGTCCCTTTCTATTTGGTTCTACCTCTTTTAATTGAACCAAAAATTCACACATCATATTTTCTTCTACTTATAAGATGCAACAAAAAACATCAAACGTAATCATGCAGATCAAAATTATCTCAAAAGGTGAATCAGAACACATTATGATTAATACCTTGAGCAAGCTCAAAACCTTGGAAACATTTTCACCCATGAACCTGAACCTCATCTTGAGACCCTCACAATACATCAAAATGACAGCTTCCACATAAACTTCAACGTCGTCACAATCAAGATCCTACTCTCGCAACCACTGTGAGCTTCACATCACTGCGGCGGTTGTTGTCGTGGGACATGGTTGTGGGTGAGAATGTGGAGAAAGGGAAGGTTGAGGTTGTAGAAGGTAACAAAGTGAAACCTTGCTTTATCATTGCTATTACTAACTAATAATAAGGAAGGAAACAAAGAGTTTTGGACAAGAGAGAATTGTGGAGGACCATAAATAATAAAACATAAAAATTGGCTTGAAACTAATTTAAATCTATACTTTAAAAACAAAATTGTAGTATGTTTTTTTCAACACTGCTTCCATTTTAAACGCATGCAACTTCGCTCAGTGTTATAACAAACATCATTAAACAACACAAGGAAACAAGATAGTAGGAAAATGATTAATCTCTCTGTCTCTGAGTTTGAATGACTATCCTACCATCATTTTTCTCCATTTCCATACCCAGGAACAGAAACCTGAAAGGAATTGAAGACTCTAGAAAGCAAGTTATTATAAGTGGAAGAAAACCAAATGTACCCTTCTTCCAAGCAACGCATAATCCCTTGGTTGATCCTACTCATGATTATATTATACATCATCTATTCTTCCAACCTCCTCCTCATTGCCAATAAAAAACGGCTACAATGTTCCACGACCTCAATCAATTTAGAAGATGCAGATAATAACATCCAAGAACTACAACAACTTGAGATTAGTAATACTAATACATCCTCAAATATAGATGCTGTTGTTCAAGAGAGAAAAGTAAAGGAGGTTGAAAAAGTAAAGGAGAAAGAAGAAGAGGAGGAAGTAGAAGAAACACCCATTGATCAGTTATCTCAAAGATTTGACACAGAGCTCAATCACATTGTGTTTGGAATAGCAGCTTCATCAAATTTGTGGAGCAAGAGAAAAGAATACATCAAGGTTTGGTGGAAGCCTAATAAAACAAGAGGGGTTGTCTGGTTGGATCAAAAAGTGAGTATAAAAGCAAATGAGGGGTTACCACAGATTCGAATTTCTCAGGACACCACAAAATTCAAATATACGAATCATCAAGGGCAGAGATCTGCATTGAGGATTTCAAGGGTAGTGACAGAGACATTGAAGCTTGGTTTGAAGGATGTGAGATGGTTTATGATGGGAGATGATGACACAGTGTTTGTGGTTGATAATTTGGTCAGAGTTCTTTCCAAGTATGATCATACTCAGTTCTATTATATTGGGAGCTCATCCGAGAGCCATGTTCAGAATATACATTTCTCCTACACCATGGCATATGGTGGAGGAGGATTCGCTATAAGCTATCCATTGGCTAAGGAGCTTGCGAGGATGCAGGACCGTTGCATTCAGCGATACCCTGGTTTGTATGGCAGTGATGATAGAATGCAAGCTTGTATGGCAGAGCTAGGGGTGCCATTAACCAGGGAAACTGGGTTTCATCAGGTAATTAGCCCTACTCATGGCTACCGTTATAGTTGTGATTATTTTGTGGTGATCATAATTGCAAATAATCACAGGACAAAAGCTGCAATTGTAATTGCGACACGGTTGCAAAAACTATCAAAACCACGATATAGTGAGCGTAGTTGCAGCTACTTACAATAGAATAATGTCAAACAATAATGCGATTTGCCTAGAAGGAGAGCATCATTATTATTTGGAATGTGATTTTGCTTCTTTTATTTTTTTTGGAAAGAACTGAAATGTGCCTTTATCTTTGTTGCTTGTGCAGTATGATGTGTATGGGGACCTATTAGGCCTTCTTGGGGCACATCCTGTGACCCCCCTAGTGACATTGCACCACCTCGATGTAGTGCAACCTTTGTTCCCAAACATGGACCGAGAAGAATCACTGCAACACCTAATGAAATCGGTCAAGCAAGACTCAAGTAGTATAATGCAACAGTCAATCTGCTATGACCATGACAGATACTGGTCCATCTCTGTTTCATGGGGCTATGTTGTTCAAGTTCTAAGGGGGGTATTGTCCCCTAGAGAGCTAGAGATGCCTACACGGACCTTTCTCAATTGGTATAGAAGAGCTGATTACACTGCATACACATTCAACACAAGGCCTGTAGCAAAAAATCCTTGTCAGAAAGCGTTCCTTTTCTATATGAACAGAACTCGATATGATCCTGCCAGGAAGAAAATTATTGGTACTTATTCTCGTTACGAATCTAGACCCCCTTACTGCAACTGGAAAATGGAGTCACCAGAAGAAATTGATTCCATCATAGTTACAAAGAGACGAGATCCTCTTCGTTGGCAAAGGGTAAGGATGCTCCAAAATTCACACCGATACATGCATTACTCCATACCATATTATATGATGAGATACCCGTCTCTAAAAAAATTCTTCTGATTCCTCCCTATCATATGAGGTGTGCACTGTGCTACTACTTTACATGTGTTTGTGATAATTAAAGCACATGTTATAGACTGATAAAAGCTGTAAGTTTTTTGTATTACAGACAGAAAGATGCAAAACCTTTCATGTTAACTTGAAATTGCTTAAGTATTGATAATCCATGTATTCAAAAATTTGTTTTGCAGTCACCAAGGAGGGACTGTTGTAGAGTTCAACGGTCACGGAAGAGCTCAACAATGCACCTATGGGTGGGAAATTGTCAAGGGGGAGAGGTTAGTGAATTGAAATTATTGAATCATTAAGGTGGAAATTGAGCTTCCAAATTCCAATGATTTTCCTAATTCCTAGTTGTAATTGAATCAAAAAGTCCTCAGAACACAAATTGAACTACTGTCATGGACCATAATGTCACAATCTACAATTTTTTACCCTCATTTCCTCTATGTAAATTCAACAAAACATATCACTG
This sequence comes from Lupinus albus, assembly GCA_009771035.1. Taxonomy (NCBI): domain Eukaryota; kingdom Viridiplantae; phylum Streptophyta; class Magnoliopsida; order Fabales; family Fabaceae; genus Lupinus; species Lupinus albus. Next base: position 2,060,307 of record CM019999.1, read on the forward strand.
GTTGTGATATCTTGGAATGAATTCTATGTATGAAGGACAATAAATTCCCATACTTCGAATGAAAAACTACACAGATTAAGGTAGTATTTTTATTCTATCTCATCTAATGAACACCTGAAATTTATCTGAAGAGAGTTGACTCAAGAAATCCTCAATCCTTTAGACTCTGCCCCCTTTATTCTTCTTACTGAACGAAATGTTTCTTCAATTATTAGGTGAACTTGCTGGAGGAAAGTATGTTTCGTCCTCCTCCTCCCCTAATAGATTTTGAGGGAATAGAGGAATTGGTGATGATGCAGTAGCAGCAGCCAGTATGGTAAAATCAATACGAGTATCATTAGGTGGTAGTGGTGGACCAATTGGTTTTATGGATGTAATCCTACCATCCTTCACATCCACATGCACTGTTTTCAATAGATCAAAACACTTCATCAGCAAATTGAAGGTAATTCTACTCCAAAAGAACACTTATCAAGTGAGATCATAGACAGTATAGATTTGATTTACAAGCATGAAAAAGCAATATTCCTTAATGTAAAGTTTTAAACTTAGTTTCACAACTGCAATTGCTCCCATAGTATACTGAGGTTTTTTGCCTGTAACTTTTTATTAAAAAGGTATTTTTTTGTAACTTGATTCCCTTAAGGTATTTTTTTCCTCTCAAGGAAAATATTCTAACTTTAATTACAGTAATTATAATTACTGCAATTTTGAATATATCTCGTACCACATGGTAATTTCAAGTGTCGTTCTAATGGCAATCCAAAACCATTGCATTTTGAGCATGTTTTTAATACAGATAGTGTTCAACACTTGACCAATTCAACTAACTTGTCTCAACCAGAAGAAAATCACATTAGACTTGTCTGAAATTTTGATGTAATGTATTTTTAGACATGCTTGAGTAATAACTAATCAGAGATGATTCACTTGCTCCAAAAGTAAGTTTAGATCTACTCACTAATTACAAACATTTGATTGGCTAGAATTAATGGCTAAAATGTTAATTAATTTTTTTAAACGTATTCTTAGAGTAAATGTATACACTCGAATAACTAATAATTGTTCTTATCCATTCTTTATCCTTTTCTCTCTGCATCTCTTTAATCATAAAAATATAATCCAAAATCATGAAGACGAGAATGTGGCGAGTGAATGATGAATGAAATATGATAAATAAACGAAAATAGATACGGTACCTGGAAAAGAGAACCACCATAGAAAGAAGAAGCATAGTAGCACAAGTACAGGAATAACGTGAATCCATTTCTCCGGTGATCGTGACCGGGAAGTGTCCCTCCTCACGGCGGCACTCCGTCGGTGATAAAGAGGAAGGTCTTCAAGAAAATCATCGTCGCCGGATCTTCTTCGCTGTGCACCGTTGTGCTGCTCCTCGCTCCTTGCCGTTCTCAACTGCATTTTATTTTTGAAATTGGAAGCAGCACTGAAACAAAGACAACAGAAACAGAAGCAGTAGATGAATGATTGGAATTTATGGTGCGAATCTGTGAAGTAGTTCCAAGGTGCTTTTTTGTTAAACTGGTTAGTTAGTTCGTTAGGGACGTTAATAATTTTTGGCGCGAATGTATTTTCTCGTGCCAAACGTGCTTTCTGCTTACAGTAGCATTTTAACTCGATAGATCTTACACCACACAATTCAATAAGGGTTAATGTTTCTTTAACTTCAAACGTAGTAATAACTATTGTATACTGAAATGTGTAAGTTAAAAAACAATTCAAGCCTCATTTACACACACATGTATGATCATCATTCGAACTTATGGACAATATAAATTTAAGTTCATTAACATGTTTAAATGTTCATAAATTTTAATTGAGTTGATCTAGAATTTAAAAAAATAATTTATATTAAACTTGATTCAAGTCAATCTGAACCGGGTAAAGCTCGACTAATTTCCACCCAAATTTGCATAAAGAACTGATGTGATAGGTACTAATCATACAAATTATTTTTGTGCTAACATTAGGTATGGACAATGGAGTCTCTAATCCAATCTAATGAAATTGAGTAAAAGATCATCGATAAAGGAGTGTGTTCGGGTGGACAAACTAGGGGTGTGCAGGATCCGGCCCTATCCGCTCACCCGGTATGGCCCGATCGTGGTTGGGCCTGAAAAGGGTCGGGTCTTATTGGGTCTAAGGTCAGGTTCGGGTTCAAAAATTAGACCCAATCAATATTTAGGGTCGGGTAGGGACCAAACATTATTTGTCCCGACCCGTCCCATTTTCACTTTCTCATTATGTATGTATGTGTCTCTGTTCAAATATGTACAGAATAATGACACTTTTTTGGTCAAAAAGATCATTGATTCTCTAATTTTTCATCATATATATATATATATATATATATTCAATAAGATATACACATATTATTTTATATGTCAAATTACATGTTCATAATAATAAATAATATTTATAAGACTTTATGTAAAATTAGTATACATTATATTTAATCGGGTCTACGGTCGGGTCCGAGTTCAGAAAAATGGTCCGAATAACATTTAGGGTCGGGTAAGGACAAGCCTTAACCCGTCCCAACCCGGCCCACACTCCCCTAGGACAAACTTACATAAATCCAAAAGCTTGAGAGCTACTTGGAAGCAAAAATATATGAAAATTGTAACTTGAAAATTGAGATTATAACTTCTAAAAGCTAACTTATGGAGTAACTTTCTGAAAGCTAAAAAGTATAAACTCTTCCAATAATTTACCTCTCATTTATGCCCTTTAATTTTCCACCCAAAAAAATGTCAATTTTACCCCAACCCATTGAACCCACTACATCGATGCCCTCTTAAGTTTTAAGGGTTTCACAACTAATTTATGTGAAACAACTCTAATTGATGCAACTAGCTAACAAACTATAAACTTTCAATTACAATATCACAATTTTAGGTACAATGTACTGAATCTAAACTCCAACAAATGGGTAAAAGAAGAAACCTATGGAGAGGCATCTTAAATACAAGACTGATATCTGGTCAGGTATAATACTAAAAGAAGAAATGTTGATCATGTGAAAAACTTACATTTTCAAAAGCACCACTTATCTCCTATGAGACAAAACTTGATAACTAGACACATTAAATATAAACAGATAAATAATCTACCAACCTAGTTTACTGATCTGTCTGTTTCATTTCCATCATCACTAACAGTATGTTTATGTTTATAATTGCAATCCCTTCTCGCTCTCGGAGAGGATGGACTTCTACATCTTTGTACAGGATGAATTTGGGGATCATACTTCTGGGAAGCAAGGTAATTCAGAGCTGTAACCACATCAACTATAACAGGCCGCATATTAGGCTGCTCTTGAACACACATTGCAGCAATAGCAAGAGCTTGGTATAATCCTCGCACTGGATATTTTCCTTCAAGCAATGGATCAACCATTTGTGAGAATTTCTTTCGATCTCTGAATAAGGGTCTTGCCTGCAAACAATGAATGTGTACCAAAGGTAAATATTTTGGAAGAAGTAGAATGAGTTTTAATCAATTTAGGTAACTTATCAAGTACACAATAATTGGAAAATTTCAAAATTGAAACGTTTGTTACTATATCCTCAATGATATAGAATCAAGCCATATTATGACTTTTAATTGTACTCGAGTTATATGACATCATTAAATTATAAAGCCGATAACTTCGACCTTTCCAGTTACCTATAGTACCAGCTAAGTAAGAACACAAAATATGCAAAACCATTTTTGTTGTGTATTAAATACCATAGTTAAAGTAAATAATGGATGGAAATTAGAGCATGTATTATATCCAATGACTAGACAGAGGAAGGGCATATCACCAAGCATTGCGCTCAATGTGGTAGAGGATTGTTCACTTCGTCCTGAAAGCTCAGGTTTGATTCCTCGCTAATCACCAGGCAAAGGCACCATTTTGCAGGGCATTGAATTGCTCCATTTATTCCTCCGATGGGCCCATGTTGTAAGCTTTTCCAGTGGGGTTTAGCACTGAGGGGTATAGTCACCGTGCTTAGTATTGGGCCCAATGCTCCTTGATGGGTTCGGAGGGTACAATCCTTGCTCACCCATTTTTTCATACCAAAGGCTTGCGATGATATGTACACACTTTTATTCTAACTGCTCATGAACTTGATAAAAGTTCAGCATTGCGACTAATGTCGAATGAGTTTACTTGAAGTCTATAAAAGGGGAAGCATGAGCACACAGATTAATCAGGTAGCTTCAGAAAAATATCAATCTTTTCGACTTTACAGTGCTCAAGAAAAAAAATCACAATAAACACAGGCTGCTGTGCCAACAAAGATGATGAGTCTCAGTACAACATCCTATAAAACCCTACCTGGATACTTTAACTAACCGCCAACCTTAACACAAAGCCAGAATTCTTATAAAGATGGCACCAAAGGTTTACAAGTAATTGAGCTTGCAACTCAAATTAGATCTCAGCCACACAAATTCCATAAGAATAACTTCAACAGAAACAATTCAACAAAGATGGTTCCTACATTAAACAATAAACATAGGTAAAGAGACTTGACATACCCATGCGACAAGATTTTGCTCTTTGGGAGATTTTGTATGGTCAATGGCTTTCCTGCCAGTGATGAGCTCCAAAAGAACAACCCCGAAGCTGTAAATATCTGACTTGAATGTTAACTGACCTGTCATTGCATAATCGGGGGCACAATACCCATATGTACCCATAACCCTTGTTGAAACATGGGTCTTATCACCACTCGGGCCTACTTTTGCCAAACCAAAATCAGATAACTTGGGATGATATCCCTCGCCTAACAAAATGTTAGAGCATTTCAAGTCACGATATATGACAGGAGGTTTCATTTTATCATGCAAATACTCTAAACCTCTAGCTGCACCGGCAGCTATTTTCATCCTCGTATTCCAATCAAGTGGTTTTCTGCCGGGTGGAAGATCTACGGTAACAGGAGAGGAAATGAGATTAGCCAGTGATAAACAATGCTGCTGACAGTATAGTGATTCTATTCTATATGAAGAAAAATAAGATATTAGGATGATGGTGCATACCGAGCAAATGGTTCTCCAAAGATCCCAATGGCATGTACTCATAAACCAATAGCCTTTGTTCTCCCTCAGCACAAAAGCCAATCAATTTGACAAGGTTATGGTGATCTGCCAAACTCAGTGTCAACACTTCAACAACAAATTCCCGAATTCCTTGAACTCCATTAGGGTCAAGTTGCTTTATAGCTACAACCTATACAAAGAATAACAAAGCAGGATCTCGTCAAAGTTTGAAAGAAACCATAAACACCGTAGACTAACATGTAGCCATTTAAATTCATTAGCGCATAAATGTGCAACACATTGACAATAGCTGGATCAGGTTCAATGCATTAATAATTTCATATTATTACTCTCTCTTTTTAATTTAAAAAAACAAACCTGATTTATATTCTCCAATTGCCCTTTGTAAACCTTGCCAAAACCTCCTTCACCCAAAAAACAATCTGACCTAAAATTTCCTGTTGCAGCTGCAAGTTCTTCAAAGATGAATGTCTGTGCCCTGCTAACATTATCTTTTCCATCTTCAGGAACCTCCTGTTTCATATTTAAACTCTTCACATCCAAAGCAAGTTGATCTCCCTTATAACCATCTTCTTTCTTCCCATTCACTTTTAAATCAACTTTGACCTTATCTAGTATAACACAAACAGAACACACATAATGTAAGGGAGTTAATCCTAGGTGAGGACAAAAACAAAACATCATACACAGCCACAGAAGCTTGGAAGCAAACAAAGCACAAGATGACAAGTTGCAAATTTGGAATATGGATCCAAGTTCATCCAACGTTTCTAAAATTGAGGATGGAAAATTTTAATTCTAAAAATGGATTTTTTTTCTTCTGTTAAGGTATGCCCTGAGTGAAAACGATGATTCATGTGAAAGAAACGTTCAAAATGGAAACGGATGCATTCAAATGAAACCCGGTACACTATCACCCCACCTATGGTAAATATTTAAAATAATAATAAAAAAATGAACTTTGATCAAATTAGGACATACCCATCACAGAATATAAGTATCAACATGATCACATACAGAAAATGGGTAAAAAAAACCGTTGAAGTGTTTATCTGTGTGGTAGTAAAATGCATTCGATCATAACATTCAAGTAAATAGAATAAAAAATAAAAAATACCTGTGGTAGTGTGATTAGTGAGCTTGTGGGTGTGATTATAATCTTTGGTCTCCACCAATTTTTTGGTTGATTTCCCTGTGTAGCAAAAGCAACTCATGTTCTCTCTCTTCTCTCTGCTTGAGCTATGAGAATAGAAACAGAAGCTACAAAAGATATCACCTTAAACGTGAGAAAGCAAGTACAGCAAAATCAAAATGTGAGTTCGTAGAGAGAGAGAGAGAAAGAGAAGAGTGTTGTGAAAATGTAATGTGTGTGTTGGGATTGTTGGACTTGAGTGGTGCTTTTAATGAAAATGTGGGTCAAAATATGAGGTGGGAATAAATTGTAAACTAATGTTCTGTACTCATCAAGCAGAGAAAAACGACAAACAAATTCGGGTCTTTCTGTCTTTTCCACTACCTACGGATATAATCTGCTGTTTTGCATTCCTTTAAACCCTTGCTATTCACTCATATATCAATTATTACATTCTAATTCTAATATATTAATTGTATGAAGAGCATAATTCATGGATAAACTCCAATATCAGCACATAATATGGGACATAATAACCTCACGTTCCTTGCCTAGCCACCATTTAAATTCTTGCTACCATCGCATTTTTATATGGATGCGTCTCCTTCTTACTCAGGTTGACCTTGTACATAGTCATAGAGCATTCAATCTGTTTCCACTACCCATATAGAATGCCCCAAAATTCAGCATTAAACTCAGAACAAATGCTTTAATATGGTAACTATATATCATGAACCAACCACCATTATCATGACAGAATGCACCATCCATCTTAATAAGCTTTATCCAACCACACAGCAAATAACTTATTTCATATGCTTAAAATAATATCCAGTAATATATGTGTCAAATCTGAATTAGTATAGTAAACGTATTAATTAAATATATCACATAAATATTAATTCATTTCTACTAGATTTTTGGGTATTGTTAAGGTATCATCTTACCTTTTACTTTTACTTTACTGAATAGTTAATCTTTTTTAAATGGGTGGCTGACTTCCCAACAAGCGATTAGTATTAGATTGAGCTGGTTTTGAAAACAAACAAGGAAAATTGATCTAGTCAAACCAAATAAAAAAAAGGCAGAGATGACAGATTTATTCAGTTTTCATTGATTTTTTTTGTACATAATAGTAGTAGTATATACTATACTTGTGAGAGAAATGATGAATTTAGTGATATTATATGAATTTTATATGCGGATAATAATGGTTGTGATCCACTTACTGTATTTTAAATTTATTCTATATCTTAGTTATCAATTCTAGGAAAATATAATAGTTTAAATCTACACACTAATTTAAACCATTGAATTTCCCTAGAATTGATGGTTAAGATGTAGACTAAGTTTTTTAAACTTACTATTGGAATCAATGTATCTTTCCCCGATAATAATTATTTGCCATTCATATGTAATGATTATTGAATTTTAAGAAAATAATAATTTGAACAGTGAACAATGTAATAATTGTATATAAATTTTTACAATTTAGTGTATAGACATTACACTCAATACATATAATATTTTATTTTTATATCAAACACTGTTTTGATGACGTAACGAAACAATTGTTCGAGCTGGTTAGCAAAGATCTTTGTCCTTTCGAAACTTGCCAAGGGCCCACAAATCACATTTTGATTAAACTTTTCTAAAAAAATTGGTGGAAATAACAACAATAATAATAACTAATAAAGTGGTCAACGTCTCGATATTTCAACCGGGCCCATTTGATAACGTGTCATTGTGGGACCCAGTCTCATACGCGTATGGATGTAGTTGAAACGGTGATCCACGCGTTGCAGTTCTGTTGTTGTGACGGAGCCGTTACATGTTACGGGGAAGAGAAGGCAACCAATAAGGGAAGTGTTTCATAATGAGATTGGCAACACTGGATTATTGCTCACGGGTCATTGTGAGATAAAGAGATATGATGTAATGTAATAAGTGAACAAAGCTACTAATGAATTATCTAAATTTGACACTCCTTAAATATTTCATTAGTTTTGGTGTGCATTAACTGTTTTTCTATTTTATAGTTGAACATTAATCTTGGGAAAGATTGTCAAATGGATTTTATTTATGTTAATAAAATAATTTTATAGACTAATTACTTCTTTTACCATTAAAAATTACTTTAAAATTTCGTTTCACTTATTTTGTTCTTACTACTGGTTTGCATGAGGATTTATTGATTTTGTTTGAACTCTAAATTTATATTCTAGATTTAACCATTACTAGTTGAAGTAAGCAACTTGGGATAAAAATTCCAACTATATATGTTATATTATGTGTTAAAGGGGGAAATAATAAAGTACTAATTAAACATGGGAAATACTTTTCAATATGCTAGTAATATGATAAAACAAGTTTATGTACCATTTTCTAAAATTAAAAGACGTTCAGATCAAACACTATTACTATATATAATAAGTGTGTAAACAATAATAACTCTTAAGGAAATGGATAAACTGTGTTACTTTCTTATTCAACAAATGCAAAGCTACTTTGCTTTAAATAAGCCTTACAGGTAAACAACCACAGAAAAACTAGGAATCACAAAGCTAACAAACTAGAATAATTCAAATGCTGATTCTACTCCTAAAAAACAGCTTATTGACTGCAACACTAGTAACAGACCTATCTTTCAGCAAAGACTACTTCCTAGTAAAGATTCCAACAAATTCCTCCCCTTAAACTGAAATGCTCATGGAGCATACAGTTTAATCTTCAAGTGGTTGAACTCCCAGTAGCCTTCGAAGGTTCTCAAACTGATCCAACTTCATTGGCTTTGTCATAATGTCTGCAAGTTGCTCTTGTGTTCCACAGAAAATTAACTTAACCACTCCTTGATTTGAAAGATCACGTAAATAATGATATCTAACATCAATGTGTTTAGTCCTTCGATGCATCACAGGATTTCTTGAAAGCTTGATTGATGAAGTGTTGTCACAGAGAATGTCAATACACTCAGAATTTTCAGCTCCAATCTGTTCAAGAACACCTTTCACCCAAACACAATGACAAGCACATGAGGTTGCTGCTACATATTCAGCTTCTGTAGAGGATAAAGTAACTATGGCCTGCTTCCTTGAACTCCAACAAACAGCTGCATCACTTAGCATAAATACATACCCAGAAGTACTCTTTCTGTCATCCACATCTCTTGCATAGTCACTGTCAGTATATGCCAAAAGTTTCGAACTTGTCCTTCTATAAAACAGACCAAAATTCAGTGTACCTTTTAAATACCTCAAGACTCTTTTAGCAATCTGCATGTGTTCCTCCTTTGGATTAGCCATGTAACATGAAATCAAACACACTACATACATCATATCTGGACGTGTTGATGTCAGATACATTAGACTGCCTACCAATTGCTTGTACAATGTTGCATCAACACCCTTTCCACCTTCTTTTGACAGCACAGTTCCTGGCACTATTGGATTTTTGACAGAATTGCAGTTCCACATGTTGAACCTTTCTAGAACCTCTCTTGCATATTTCTTTTGGCATAAGTGAATTCCATTTGCATTCTGATTTACTTCAACTCCAAGGAAGAACCTCATTTTGCCAAGGTCCGTCATCTCAAATTCTTCCTTCATTGATTGCTTAAACCTTGCACACAATTCTTCATCATTTCCAGTATATATCAAGTCATCAACATAAACACTTACCATAATTATCTTTTCTTCTCTTCTTTTGATGAAGAGAGTATGATCATTATTGCTCTTTGTAAATCCTTCTTTCTGGAAATAACTCTCTATTCTGCTAAACCATGTTCTTGGTGCCTGCTTTAGTCCGTACAAGGCTTTGTGTAGCCTATATACCTTGTCTTCCTCTCCCTGCTTTACAAAGCCCTCAAGTTGATCCACATACACCTCTTCCTTCAGTTCTCCATATAAGAAGGCACTTTTCACATCAAGCTGGTATACATTCCATCCCTTTTGTGCTGCCACAGCCAACAAGATCCGAATTGTGTCCCATCGAGCTACTGGAGCATATACTTCATTATAGTCTACCCCTTCTGTTTGTGTATACCCTTTTGCAACTAGTCGGGCCTTGTATTTGTCAACCTTGCCTTCTTCATTCAGTTTGGTTTTGTAAATCCATTTCACTCCAATTTTCTTGGCTTGAGTTGGCAAAGTCACTAACTCCCATGTCTTGTTTTTCTCAATGGCATCTATCTCAAGTTTCATTGCTTTCATCCATTTTTCATCATTTGCAGCTTCATTATAATTTGTGGGATCATCATTTGACATGAATAAAACCATACCTGCCTCTTGCTCTTCTTCAGAAAGACCCTCACCACTTACGTAGTCCTGCAGCCATTCAGGGGGTCTTCTTCCTCTTGGTTGTTCCTCGGGATCTAGTGTATACTCAAGGTTGCCAGCATTACTTACTTCTTGTTCTCCATCTGATTCTTCGTCAGACTCCTCTATGTTAGTTCCATCATCACCCCAATCAAGAGTATGCTGTTTTGTTTCTTCTGAGTTCAGGTTCCAATTCCATTTTTCTCCTTCTTCAAATATGACATCCTTGCTGACTATGATCTTCTTCAACACTGGATCATATAAACGATAGGCCTTGGATTCGTCACTCACTCCAAGTAAGATACATTTGTGACTTCTATCATCCAGTTTGGTTCTCCTTTGCTCAGGTATATGGACATGAGCAATGGATCCAAACACTCTGAAATAGTCAACCCTAGGTTTCAGTCCACTCCATCTTTCTTCTGGCACCATATCTTTCACTGCTTTGGTAAGGCTTCTGTTTATCACATGGCTGGTCCACTTCGCAGCTTCTGGCCACAAAATCTTTGGCATATCTTTCTCAGTGAGTAGACAGCGCACCATATTCATAATTGTGCGATTTCTTCGTTCAGCGACTCCATTTTGTTGTGGTGTGAATGCAGCTGTTAATTGTCTTTTGATGCCATGCTCTATGCAGAACTGATTGAATTTGTTTGAGGTGAATTCTCCTCCCCTATCTGTTCGAAAACAGCATATTGCTTTCTGAGCTTCTTTCTCAACCAGTGTCTTGAAGCATTTGAATATCTCAAATGTTTCACTTTTTTCTGCAAGAAAATAAATCCAAGTTTTGCGAGAATAATCATCAACAAGCACTAGCAAATATCTCTTACCACTGTGAGAGATTGGAGATATTGGTCCACACAAATCACCATGCACCAATTCTAGTTTTTCAGATGCTCTCCAACGACTTTGTTTTGGTATTTTATCTCGATGTTGCTTGCCAATATTACACACCTCACAAATCCCAGCAGTTTCCTTGAGTTTTGGTAGCCCTTTCACCATCTGTTTCTTCTGCATGGCAGCAATGAACTTGTGATTTACATGCCCGTACCTTCTATGCCATAGGTCTTCCAAGTCCTCCTCTTCAGTCTTTAAGCATCTCCCTGGAAGTGGTTTCAACGTAGCATAAATCATAAACATCCGGTTCAGAGTCATCTTGCTGTCTACAATCTTCCCTCTTTGAGGATGATAAATTTTGCATGCACCTTCTTTTATTATGATTGTCAGGCGCCTTTCTTGGAGTTGACCTATGCTCAATAGATTGTTGGTTAGATCTGGCACCAAATAAACATCACTCACAGTTTGAGTTATTCCTTCTGCTTCAAACCTGACACTTCCTTTTCCTAACACAGACATTCTCGAGCTATTTCCCAATCGAACAGTACGTCTGAAACTTTCATCTAGTTCAACGAACCACTTTTTATTTCCTGTCATGTGATTCGAACAACCAGAATCTAAAAACCATATCCCTTTGTCATTGGTATCTTCAACTTCAGCATGGGCCATTAGGAGCAGCTCCTCTTCCTCATCAAACTCAGCATAGTTTGCTTCCTTTTCTAGATCTGGACACTCAAATTGGTAGTGTCCTTGCTTTTGACACCGATAGCATATGATAGCATTTCTATTTACAAAAGTTCTGGTCCTTCCTCGTCCCCTCACGTAGTTGTCATTTCCTCTTTGAAAGTTGTTTCTTCCTCTCCCACGTCCATACCTTGTGCCATGCTGAACTTGCAACACCTGTTCTTCACTCCTTCTCTCTCTTACTTTCTGCTCATGAACTAGTAGTGAACTTTGCAGCTCATCCACAGTTAGGAGATCAATGTCCTTAGACTCTTCAATTGAGCATACAACAAAATTGAAGTTGTCTGTGAGAGATCTAAGTATTTTCTCAACGATTTTTACATCATTCATATCTTCCCCGCAATTCCTCATTTCATTTGCTGTTTCCATCACTCTTCCAAAATAATCATTCACTGATTCTCCTGTCTTCATCTCTAAAGTTTTGAATGTCCGTCGAAACCTCTGCAGCTGTGCACGCTTCACTCTAGCACTTCCTTGGTACTTGACTTTCATGGATTCCCACAGTTGTTTAGCCGTTTCTTTCTGTGTAACAGTCTTGAGGATGGTTTTGTCAATGGCCTGAAATAGATAATTCTTTGCTTTCAGGTCTTTGAGCTTTGCTTCATCCAATTCCTTCTGTTGCGCTGCACTTATCTGCTCATTCTCCTTTGGTTCTTTGATTCCAAATTCAATAACACTCCAATACTCCTTTGATCGAAGTAGGTTCTCCATGATCAAACTCCAGTGATCATAATCTCCATCAAATTTGGGTACACATGGTGTGGTGAAATTGTTGGATTCTGCCATGTCACTTCTTTTACTCACTCTAGTGTTTTACCTCTCAAACACTTTTAGCTCACTCACTTACTCACTCTATCAGGCCCCATGGTGGAGCTCTGATACCAAATGTAAACAATAATAACTCTTAAGGAAATGGATAAACTGTGTTACTTTCTTATTCAACAAATGCAAAGCTACTTTGCTTTAAATAAGCCTTGCAGGTAAACAACCACAGAAAAACTAGGAATCACAAAGCTAACAAACTAGAATAATTCAAATGCTGATTCTACTCCTAAAAAACAGCTTATTGACTGCAACACTAGTAACAGACCTATCTTTCAGCAAAGACTACTTCCTAGTAAAGATTCCAACAAAGTGGTACCTATTGTGGTAGGGGAAAAAAGAAGGAAAATACACTACTAGATTTTAGTCAACGTAATTAATATTAAAGCATTTCTTAAGAGATGGAATATATATATATAATTTTGAGTTCGATATCAGAAGTGCACAAGTGTCTAAACACGTAACGTTACTCAATCCATGGCCGGCACATCAAAACACCTTATACTAAATATTATTTTCAAATCTTCTAAAATAAAAAAAAAGCAAGTATTGAGAAGTAATTGCATCATTATTTTAATTTAAAGCATTTTTTATATAATAATTTGAAAGATTTGTAAGTGGATGAGGCAGCAGAATTTAGAATTATTGTAGCACGAAATGATTAATCTAGAAAGTTTCACTATTTGAACTTCAAACATGAAACATTAGCCATAAAGTAATGAAAAAATAAATGTGGTGACAACAATAAGCATTTGAGAGTTGAGAATGACTTTAAATAATGAAAACAATAAGGAGGCAAGATAATGGAAGGTATACGTGGAGACGCTGCATTCAAATAATATCAGATTTTTTGTATTATTATAATAATATAAGAAGGTGATGGGAAAGTAGGACTTCTTGAAAGAGATAGTTGAATGATTTGGCACACATTCTACCAAGAATATAATTTTATGTACCGGTAGTATAAAAACTTATACATAATCAATATATTATCTATTTGTATTATATTACTTTTATTTAAAATAAATAATTGATTAAATATGAGTGGTGAATGATATAAATATAAAAAAATATTCTTAGGTATGTTTGTGTATATATCTTTATCTCTTCATCCATGTTATCCAAAGTTGCCATATTTTTTTTCACGATGGATGGTGAGAGACGTAAATACATACACATCCACTAAATCTATGGCAAATTCTAAAAAGTAAGATTAACGATGATAAATTTATGAGCAACTATATGGAAATTATATGTCACAAGTCACTACCTTAATCTTAATTATAAGTAAAGGTTATGATGTTCATATCATAGAGATAGCTACTTCTAGGAAATTCTTATGTAACTGAATATTTCTGTCCAAATAAAAAAATTCTGAGTATTTTTTTTCAAGTAGTCTGTAAAAAATCCGAGTATTTGTGCAAATCATACATTAACGAATTACTCGTTTTCATTTATAAGCCAAATCGATTACGAAGAACACTAACCTAAACAAATTAAAAGTTAATATATTTTACATGAAAATATATTTTTGAACTAGTAAAATACATGTACAAAAATAATGACAACATATTAAGAAGGGCCTTGGGGGATCGTTACCCTCCTTATTATGCATTTCTTTTGGTAAATGGAGAGCATCTCTGTTATTCAGTAATTTATCTATAATAGAAAACATTGAATTTAATTATAGTTTAAAAATTATTGACCTTGGGGAAATGAGCATTAATTTATTGTTAATAGATGTGTTAGGATTTTTGTTTAAGATTTCTAAAAATAAAAACTTTATATTAGAAACCACACAAAAAATGTACACTGTCACTTTTCATTATAATTTAAATTTTCAAATCCTTAAATAACGCATTAAGGCTTTTATGACTTCTATGATTTCATCACGTAACATTTTGACCACTAAGACTCAATTTCAAATCCTTGACTTTAATTTATATGGGTAAGATTCTTATATAATTAATATAATATCATATATATTTTGAAATATAATATATGAAATATAAATATTTGATGTGTCACTTAGCGGTCAAATACAATTATGATAAGATACCTTAGAAAATTAAGTAAAAGTCTTGAATATAAATGACTCAATATGAAAATTTGAGTGAATGCTCAGCCACATGTGTCATGTAACACTCAAATCTAAAGTTAAGATTATATTTTGATAAGTTTGGGATGAGATTGGCGTAAAGAATTAGTTAGTAATCTTCCTAAGTGATAGTGTCATATGGATACATTATTTAATAACAATTCATCAATTTGGTAGTTGAGTGGGTTTCCCACTTTTGTAAAGTGGAAAGTACCCATCAACAGATTCCTTCCCGTTACGTTGATAAGGTAGAAAATCTTTAATGTAAAACCATGATTGATGCCTACTTAATGAAGGGAAATCATCCATTAAGCATCTAAGTTATATCCACCTTAGAAAATAGATAAAAAAAAATAAAGAGTATATCTCTTTACTATATCAATAAAAAAACTAATCTTTTTCAGAATATATGAGTGTTAAGTATCATTTTCAAAAATATAATATTTTATATGATTTTTAGTCATCCGAAAATTTAGTGAAATTTTATATCGTGTGCCCATATCTTTGCCTCAAAAGGTAAAACCAGCTCATTCTACAACTGGTAGATCTTAGTGACACCCATTGGTGAAATTCTACCTTCCCAAAACCCTATTCCTCCTCAAAGGGGGTAGGATACGGCTTTATCATAATTTCAATTTTCAAGGGACTACATAGGAAAAAGGAAAACATTAACATCCATTTAATTATATGTCAGAGTTTAGGTAACAACATTAATATCAACTTTATGCATTGACCAATAGTCCTGATATAAGAAGAAAAAAAATTATTCTTTCAGAATTATTGTTATTTTATCACTATTCAATACTTATATCTATCAAGTTTTTTGTTAACTCTCTTAAAAAATAAATAAGGGTGGAGAAGTATGAACTCCTTTTCATATCCATTAACGTTTATATAATTCAAATTCTAACGCTTTGTTAGCTAAATATGATGTCTATTTAATTTGTTGAAGTCCTTTTCTCATAATCAATAATTCATAAGATATTCGTAGCTT
Source organism: Lupinus albus (assembly GCA_009771035.1). Classification (NCBI taxonomy): domain Eukaryota; kingdom Viridiplantae; phylum Streptophyta; class Magnoliopsida; order Fabales; family Fabaceae; genus Lupinus; species Lupinus albus. The sequence continues at coordinate 2,076,320 of CM019999.1, forward strand.
GAGATTGCGGTTTCTTTTACGCCATCTATATGAACCTTTTTTCTTCCAAAATGGAGGAAGTGTATTAAATATCCTTCACACCACAACCCAAAAGTGGTAATAGTGCTTATTTGGGTGCAGAAATATGAACTCTTTTTCATCTTTTTGTTGTGGCTGCGTTACTTGTTCATGGCACGGATTCTCCACCATCTTTTGAATGGTTCAGAACCAAAATGAAATTTCTGGAAGTAGCACTAACCAAAGAAAAAGTGTATGTGTACAACACGATGAATGGTATATATGGACCTTATTTTAGGGTCAAAGAAAGGAACTGCTAGTGCTAGGCCACTTTGAATAATATGTTTACCCTATTTATGTCCTTCTGTGGGGCTACATAAGGAAACTTGCTGGATTCCCCAAAGTTTATGCATAACAATTCTTACTCTTATAATAACATTAGATCACTTCACTTAAGTACAACATTAAATCAATTGAATCATTAATAATAAATTGATAAAAGCAATGTGTTAATCTAGTAGCAAAGAGTTTGATAAATTCATATGTATTATACTATGTCAAAAGTCAAGAGTTCGATTATATATAAAAATAATATATGTATTGTGAATCTAAATAAGTTTTACCTCAACATCTCATTAATATTTTACAATTTGATGTTTATAATCATAGTGTTGTTTCTCCTTTTTATTATTAAAACACACATGTAAAAAAGTAAATATTAATATCAAACTTTTTAATTATTTCATGTTTTTCTAATGTGTCCAACCACATTTTTAGCAACTTAAATAGTTGTAAACTAGGATGTGATACATTTTTAGAACTTTTTTTTTGAGTTATTAAAAATGTGTCATTGGTTTCTCATGCCAAAATTCATATTTGAAATGACTGCAAAATTGTATTTACAATGGAAAGAAGGTAAATGGCCACTAACACCTCTTTATAAACTTGTCATTGTGTCTGATATTGATTCCTCCAACACCATTCTAACATGTGTATGACACCTTATTGCAAGTGTCTAATTTAAAAATATTCTTTTATTAGTTATGGCTCTTATTCCACAATTCTTTGACACTTGTCTCACAACTAGTCACCCTAACTTGGCTTGGAACTTCTCTGTCATTTGTCTAATTTATTTTTACATAACTTTTTTTATAGGAAGGTGATTTTTTTTAATTAAGATGAAACAAAAATATAGGATGTAACAAGAGTTGAGTCTCCATCACCTGGTGAATGTGAAAATTCTAAAGTTGCTAACTTTATCAACCGAAAGTAGATGTTATATTTTTCAATCGTAATGAACAAGAAAGGGAACAAGGTTTTAAACAAAATAAAAAAAATAGCCCATCCTTCGTTGTGGGATATTTTTTGTGAAGAGAAAAATGCATATATCATAAAGTCACTTCTTTAGGTATTTTTTTGTGATACTCATTATCATAGGTCTTTCGGTATTTTTTTTGTGATACTCATTATCATAGGATGACGTATAAAAATTAACTCTCTCAATTTAAATAATTTGTTAATGCTCCTATTTAGTTTTATTTAACATTATTATATAAAAATATTTGTGTATTTACATATGTTACCATTCCTTCGTGTCCTATATTTTTTAATCTTATTTATATCCGAGTTTCAGTATCATACACAACATATTATATGGATGATTGTCCAGCCCATACTGACCGGTAATAAGAATGTTCGTGCACGCAAAAATGTATTAAAAGCTATGAACAATAGGTTTGCAAATTGTAAGAGAACTAAGGGTCTCAAAGGAGGTTGAGGTAGAAGAAACACTAAGGTAGGTAGGTATGCATTAATATTAGGCACCCCAATGAATCTAAATAGTATACTGCAATTTGGTCGGTCTTTAAGTATGTGACCCAACAATGTTGTGGTCCCCCATGTTTCCATGAAACCGATTGGCGTCTGAGAATTGATTTTTGGATCCAGAGAGCCATAGAATAAAAGAAAAGGAAATAAAGGAAAGAATCCCAACTTGCAAAGTTCAAGTCATGACATTTTAGGTATATTATCAATAACAAATAAAAGAGGGAAGCAGGGCCAATGGGTTCTAGTTTCCCCATTGGATAGGACTATCCTTCATAAGAGAATGACCTTATAATTGAGCATGCTGTAAGTCCAAAAAGTAAACAGCAATAACTGCAAACCAAATGTAACCAATGTGCACACTAAAATGATAAGAATTATTTCATCAGAGATTAACCCATCCAAAGGCAACCATTTCCATGGGTCGTTAAGGTTTTTAAGTTCACAACCATAAATAAAATCTAAAGCATTCATTGTCTTGAAAGTCTCAAAATAAATGTTTATCTATCACACAACAAAGGTACCTAAGTAATCACAGATTCCCCTAGCAAAAACTTCCAAGCTTCTTCGAAGGTGAACGTGTCAAGAGCTAGTCTGATAACAAGAAGTAAGAGGCAGTCAGCCATTTACCAGAACCAAATGAGGCAAATAATGATTAGCATTTTGGCTGTGGAGTTATTGTGGAACATTGCTAGAATTATCCACAGATACCACGTTGACTTGTTTATTCCTTTTCTTCGCCCGGCCTGAGGGAAAACAATTAGTTAAAATCTAACCAACCACTTCTACAATGAAATATGTATAAAAGGAATCCAAGCATGCAGCAACATACAGTATATGTCGAACAAATTGTCCCCTAATACGTGGCCGTTGTTCTGCTAGTTTTTTCCTGTTGTGGTATCGAACCTGATAAAATAAGAAAAATTCCAGAATACTGAAACAAGTCAAATTTGTGTTCGCAAATAAAATATCCTTGATACCATTGACTCAAACATGAACATACAACTTAAATCATATAATGGAGAGTAGACCACTAGACACAGGAGATAAAGTCAAAATCAAAATATTATTTTAATAGGTTGCTTTCAAATAAGTAGGTTTTATCAATGAGAACGCTTTCAAATAAGTAGGTTTTATCAATGAGAATGCTTTCAAATAAATAGATTTTATCAATGAGAAATTCTTGCATAAGCTGGGTAAGTTGGATAACTTGAATGTACTAGACCAATCACATAAGGTTTTTTTGGTAAAGTAAAATTTTGTGTCCCCATGAAAGGTCTGGGAAGACCACCAACCTCAGCAAGGATTTATAAGTGGAATTTACATATTGCCTACCAACAGGTGATTCCTAATAATTGAACCCAAGTTACAGCATGTGAGCGAGAGGCTCGATCAGATGTGCCAATCCTGTTTACAGACCAATCACATAGTTGATTAGTGATTAACTACCATATTAGTGATTAACTATCATTTTAATGATTAATATCATAATTAATGACAATTAAAATGTAATTGAACTACTGCACACGGGTGCCCTTGGTTTATGCAAGCTTTTCTCATTATGAACAGTATTTTCCATCATGGTGGGGTCTCAATAAGCCATCAATTTAACACATTTGAGCACAATGAGCAATACATAACTACATATTTATACACAAATAGACAACCCTTGTGCTATAAAGATCTACAGAAAACATATTATGGACCATGTAACTAAAAATAGATTACCTTCTTGTCAAAGCATCTTTCCTTTCTCTTCTGACGAAATTTGGTCAAGGCAGCCTCTCTCAATGCAATTCTTCCTTCATCTACTCCATTCCCTATGTTTCTTCCATTAATGCCACCAACTCCAATGCCAGCTGTCACATTGCCATTTTTCACATTTATGGCTCTAATTGCCAATGTGTTGGTGCTTCCATCCTGTCTATTACCGTCATGATCAGTCTCAACTGCATTTCCATTCATGCCAAAGTCTGCAGAATTACTTTCTGATGGCCCTCCTAAGGCATTTGATGATACACACTGCTTAGCAGCTGTGGTCAAGCTTTTCAATAAAGGATCATTAGGATCTGATCGTTGATCTGGTGTAGCTTTGTGGGCAATGCGATTATAGTGGTGAATCTTAAAGTAATTGTGTTTGACTTGGAGTACTTGTTCAGAGCATCGCACTTGCCCTTTAATGGTTTCTGCAGATTCTTCTTGAACATAAATTTTCTTTTGAGATGGAGAAATACTACTGTTCTGCAAAGTTTGGAGTGCAGAAGAATTGAAAAAGCCAACCCCTCTTACAGGCTCTGGATCCTGGTCAAAAGTTTCAGGCTTGGTGCTAAGATATGTATTGGTGGAGGCTATGTCATTCATGTTGTTGCTCCCATTAGACTGCTGATTTGGAGGAGTGCCATTTGAATGAGATGGAAAATCGTATGCTGTATCTGTATTCAGTGCCATGGAGCTATTGTCTAATGGGGAACACCTTCCTAAATTTCCAGTTTGAGTCTGATAAGAAGAACAGATAACATAAGGCTTGGCCAAAGTTTGGGGTTTAGTGCTAAACACTCTTCTCTGGTCACTAGTAGCAGCATTGGCTAGTCAATACTTAGAAATAACTAAGATAGCATGTTGTTATAATTTGTCAATAGTGTATAAAAGGCAGCCCAATGCACGAGGCTCCCACTTAGTGGGATCTGGGGAGGGTAGACGAACGCAGTCTTACCCTCGCAAGCGAAGAAGCTGTTTCCAAGATTTGAACCCATGACCTTAAAGTCACAAGGCAAACAACTACATCATTGTGCCATGGCTCTCCCTCTTTGTTAATATTGTATATTAAACATTTTTTAAGAGAAGAGGTTGTTTCTAATGTTTGAACCCATGACCTCAAGGTCAAGGTAAGCAGTTTTATCGTTGTGCCATGACTATAGATCATGTACAATGAGAATAGAAATAAGTCAAATAACCAGATACGTTGATGTGATAACTAGGACTTGGGATAAAAATCCAAATGCAACACAATCTTAATTTTTCAGAATATATTAAGCTCCTGCTGTCTAAGGACCATAGTACATCACCTGGTTGGCAGAAGATGCGGTATTATATCTGAAAAATGAAGGGGATAATGATATTAACCACAACAACAAGCCTTAATCCCACTAGGTAGGTCAGTTACATGGATCGAATGACGCCATAATAATTGCTTTGAATAGAAGGTAGTTATGCTAGCAATTTCTTCTTACCTTGAGAATGCCGACAGATCTGAATGTCTCAAAACATTGCATGCATCACCTGTGTCATTTTTAGCATCTCTTACGTCTTCTAGACTTTTCAAAGTTAGTTCAAGGGATGGATACTGTTTAAAGTTACAGCTTGCTTTAGTTTGTGAGAAACCAAAAAATCCATATGAAGAGTTCAAATCTCTGCTTCCAGCCTGGCGACTGCTGCTATCAGCAACATCGACAGCATTCATAGCCTGATCCTCTTGTGTCCTGGTTTTTTCAATGTCGTATTCGGGTTGTCCTTTTTTATAGAGATTACTGTGTCCTTTATCAAGCTGCTTACCATCCACATCAGACATCTTAAATATATCAATTGGTTTGCTAGATAACTCAAGTGGATGCTCCATTTGTAAATTCAAAGATATTCCGATAGCTAAGTCTTTACCCATTGCAGCATTATCTGGAAAATAACTAAGTGGTTCACTTGGGCGAAATATCAAAATCAAGATAGATTAGTCATAAAATAGATATCACCTAGGCTTACCAAGATGATCATCAATCAGCTCATGGCACTCCTTTTCTGTCGCATGCGCCCACCTACTACTAAGTTTTTCAGGCTTAGTATGTATCACTTGGGCACACGTGCTGTCAGTGGCTTCAACAAATTGTTTATCAGGTGAAGCTGGATGAGGGCTGCCAACTTGAGCTACACACTTAGTCCATGAACTCTACATAAAATAGGAGCTTACTATGATTATTGGCTATTTAGATAAATAAATAAATAAATAAGGCGAAATAAAAATTTAGGAATTCCTAGCAATATATTATTTTGCTCGTTTTGGAAAATTCACCCAAACAAGTTGTCAACTAAGTCTATATAGTTACCTGTTTTAAATAAAGGGGGGGGGGGGGGGATTATTAGAGAGAGAGTACAACAAAAGGGCAATAAGATATCCAAAACAGTAAATATGATAATCAATAACTTAATGATTTAAGTCTTTGGAAGTCTCCAGACTGTTCTAAGGTCCGTCTATAAATCCAATAATCAGGAACAGATTCTGTTGAGGAAATAAAGCAACATTCTCGGATCAAGTTATCTCTCTCTCATTACTTCACCTCTCTCACTGATTGAGACCATGAATCCTAATATGGTATCTTGCAACAGGTTTGAGTTTAGTAGGCAGATCAACGATCCTAATGATTCATTAATGACTGGCTTCTCATGTCTATACTGAAAACTAAACAAACAGAAATAACATTTGGATTTTGAAATTTGTTTTCATGAGTAAACAATGTTTTCGACACAGCTTACTGCTAAAATTTTCCTTTCAGATAGTATTAATTATCAATATGGAAAAATCAACATATGTTGAAAGATATGTGCAATACCTGAGTGCCACTTCCATTGTCACTTCCATCTTGAACACTTCTGTTTCCAAGGTCATTCTCGTCACAGCTATCACTACTGTTCTGAGGTGCATCATTACTTCTCGACTTTGAAGATTTTCGGGCGTATGTTCCACTTTCACTCCCACTCACACTACCGCTAGACTGAGGAAGTGTGTCAAACCAAGTAGATGGTGACATTAATTAATGAAGAATGAATTTGATATTTAAGTTTATAAAAGATAAGACACATCAGCTACATTAATTCATTACTGCTTCTTGAGGCATAGATCTATATCTATATGTAACAGATACTTTAAATTTACTAAAAAGGAAAGGAGGTAATGGGGCAATTATCTTTTCCAATTTCTAGTTGGTCCTTACATTAGTTAAGGAGTCATTTTAATTATTGAAGAATGAACTGGATAGTTGGATATTTAAGTTGATCAAAGATACAATGCACGGGATACTGTAGAAACTAGAGTACTATGTAAAATAAGCTCCAAGTTTCTAGGAAGTAAGAAACAAGATAATTCAGTTTGCCAAATTCCTCAGTTGGTCCTAAAATTGGCTGGGAAACAGCATTAACATTTGTTTGAGTACATGCCTGAGACAGAAATGTAAAGCAACTCACACTGTGGCATCTTCTCCAAACATGCTGCCAGAGGTTTTTAAGTTCATTCCTTCGAATAGGTTTCACTAAAAAATCGGCTGCGCCTTTTGACAAACATTTAAAGACTATACCCATAGCATCATGAGATGACATCACTGTATGCATTTCAACATGTGGGTTAAAACAAAATACCAGATGAGCAAGCCATTGAAAACACATCTTGCATTTGTTACAAGGTATAATTTTGGAATGGCACTTACTAATCACAGGGATGTTCTTCAGAGTTCTATGGTTCATAATCTTCAACAAAAGACCTATTCCAGATAAAATAGGCATTGCTACCTCTGTCAAGACGAGATCAATGTGATTTCCAGGATCTCCTAGGGCTGTCCATGCTTGAAGACCATTGGAAACAGCAGTGACTATAAATACCATAGATGAACAAAATAGATTTTAAGAATTATGGCCTGCGTTGTTTAAGCACCTACTTGTTAGAGAGACAATTAAGTTTACATTAAAATAAAACAGATATAAGATGCAATTTAAATGAATCCAAGGCCCAACTCTAGCTGTTTATTAACTGTTTTGTAAGCAGAGGTTGTAATTAATCTCTGAACAGGAATCTAAGAGCATTATTGTTTATAAGTCCCACATTAAGTCATTAAGTAAATAAGGAAACTCAATTTGCTACTTAAGTCATGAGGATCTCCCACCAAATGAACTAGTCTGAATTAAATCATAACAATTGGCGCCCTGGTTAAGAGTTGGGCTACAAAAGGGCTACTCAGTCTGAATTAGGTGCAATAATGAGAGTACTGTGTCAAATATGGATAGATGAGTGAAGACTGAAGCTCAGAAAGGGCCACCACTGGGTCGGTGTCAATAGAATGAAGCCGCTGTAAGTTTTGCTCTAAACCAGGGTAGCAATGTTATAAGTCCCATATTGAGTAAATAAAACGAAGCTCAAGACAAGGGGCATTGCACCTAATGGACTAATATTTGGGGTTTGGCACTTCTTATGGGCTTAAATCATAACCAATATCCTCACATTTCAGCTTCAATTTTGCCAATAACATAAAGGAATTCTTTGCTATATATAAAGGTCGTTATGTTCCAACATAAAAGAAAGCTAAAAATTGTAGCGTGTTTTTTTAGTAAGAAAATGTCAAATTGGTATATGAAAGAAAGCTAAAAATTGAGCGTGATTTTTTCTAGTAAGAAAATGTCAAATTTGTATATAAAAGAAAACCCTGTTAGTATGGTTTTTGTATCTCAATCAATATTATAGTACTTGTTTTGACCACAATGGTAATACCTTCATAACTACAATTTCGTAACAGAGCACACACGATATGGCGTGTTGAATCATCATCTTCCACCAATAGAACTTTTATTGATCTCACAGGGAGAAATCTCTCCCAGCCTATGACTCGACCTTTAGGTGGTTGTTGCGAAATCTGAAAGCTCTGGTGGATTTCAACTGCCTTGTTAGATCTTGTGTCATCTTCAGTTGATGCTCCAGAACCTAACCTTCCATTAACTACTCCATGATTGGGTCCCTTTCTGTCAAATAACATATGATCTTGTTCTGAAAAATCTCCTTTCCTAACATTATTGTTCATTGGACCACCCTGTATCAACCACACTCAAAAAAACACGGGTGAGGAATTAACAGGATTACACAGGCGTAATACACTCTTCAAATCAGTCATAGATGCTCCCACATCTTAAGCACTTCAATTATCAATTTCTGCAAAAGGTAACTCTATATTAGTAAGGTCAGCGCTTTTTCCAACATCATAATTGTGAAAGAAAAAATATCATATACCTGGAGATAGTCCTCCACTCAAAAGACCCAAGCAATTTATACATAGACACACATATCATTAGGAGTAAAATCAGTAATTGATTATGGCAATTGTTAACACATTATATATGCAAAAATATAGGCTTGATAATAAAATATAATTGCCTTTTGAAAAAAATATAAATCCATACCTCCAAACTCCAGCCCCCAGACAGAAAATAAAAGCCAAAAAACAATACTTTCAAATCAAATGTAATGAAATGGAACGACAACCTGTTCCAGCATCAAAGAGCCCTCAAATCTTTTCTCTGCACAAGGTATCACTTTCCATTCATACCGATATCCTGAGAAATGAAGACAATAACTAAACTCAGCTACCATCCTTACAGAACCTTCAAATCAAATCCGACATGACATGCAAACTTAGAGAGAGATTTTTCACATATTATTTTACAAGCATGTATCAGCACAGACTATAGAAAATGAAATAGTTCATATTCAAAAAGGCAAAACATATAACAAGCTCTAGAAACTATAACCTAACTTATCTTCTTAATTTTTTTCTCATTTTTTTATTTGCAGTAATTTTCCATCCACCTAACATAGCACAAGATGCACTGAAGGATAAGTAAATGGAAGATCTAAAATAAAATCAAAAATCAAAAAACAAATCTGATAGATTGATAATATACACCGAGACTCTTCACGAATTATTACATGGTTCTATACTTCTATATAAGCACAGCAAAGACTTCATTTGAAAAATGAAATCAGACACAAACGGTTAAGTAAGTCTCACATACAAATATGGCAATGAATCTTCTATTTCAAGAAAATTCAATTTAAAATAGTTATTTTTCTTTCCAGTAAAATCTGATCCACATAGGACAAAATCAAAACATAAAATTCATAGGATTATGAAAAAAAACCTTCATAGCTTCTCAGAACCTCGAAGCAGCCACTTGCAAAAAAACAAATTCCAAAAAAAAATAGTCAAAGGTCCATAACTGACTTTGAAAACGGAGAAAAAATAAAATAAAGAAAGAAAACCAGAAATTTATGCATGAAGAGAAAAGGTTCTAACATTTCTTTGAAATATTATTCCGATTCTGTGATTTTATTTTTAATTTTGTGGAAACAACTTGACTGGTAGAGAAATAGCGAATCCAAAAGGTGTATGTGTGAGAGAGAAGATATTATTCTAGCAATGGTGACGTGGACAAAATGGAGGTGAGAATGGCTCGGAAGTCCACGTAGGAAAGTGGGGCCACGTGACGTGGAGGTTGTGAGAAGAGTCTATTAGAATCTTATTTGATCTGGATCATACACACGTGGCTCACACACCTCTCTTTTAAAGGTTTAAGATAAAAATTTGGATTGAAACAAATCCAACATGTCATATCTAAAAATAAGTGTTTTTATATTCTTTAATGTTATAATTTATGACTAAATTTTAATATGTTATTACAATTTTATTGGTTGTTCTATATATATATATATATGTTTTCATACAAGTCTTTCTCTCTCAATATAATGACCAAAGTCCATAACTATATATTTGCATCAACTTTTCTTGAGAGGATTCTGACTGCAGAGGTGGATGTCCACAAATAAAGCTAGAGCAGACAAATAAGAGACAATCTTTAGATCTTGTATGAGATGGAGAACTAAATTGAGTATCTCATGAAGAAAAAAACTATTAAAAGGAAATTATGTTTGTCTTATTGCCCTAAGTACCTCTTAATAGATGACACAAACCATTAACGCTACACTCACCTCTACTAAAAACCTAAATTGTGATATTGAAGTTACACTAATCATCCTTAAAATGGGATGAGTTTAACTTTTGGAAAAAGTGACAAATGTAATTATTGATTGCTATTTTTGGAGTGTGATTGTTACATATAAATATTAGCATATAGAAGATGTTCTATATAATATCCACCTATGTATCACAATAGAACACTTAGTAATCTCCAAATATAATTATTTACAATGTAATTTCCTTCCTTTTTAGGATACAAGCAATCTCGTCCAATTAGCTTTCATGTAATCACATTTAGAGTATTACCTAGCCAAAGTAAATAGATATATGCAATCTTATTTTAAGAAAGATTAATTTCATATTTGATTTTTTAAGAAAGATTAATTTTACGTGCTTGGATTGCAACTTCTTTCCCCCCCTAAAAAGTTGAAGAAAAAGAAGGTTGTTCAGTTTAAAGGAAAGACATGCAAGTGTTAGTGAAGCCTTGATCAGAGCCATGGAAAGCAGCAGGAACCTAAGAGGCACATTCCTTTGTCAATCAGCTTCTTCCAGTGTTATAAGAAACTACAACGAAAGCAGTATATAAATGATTTCAAAGAATCCGCTGAAAGAAATAATGAGAATAAAACCAATATTATAGAAGTACTAAACAACCACTGAGAAGAGGGGGGGGAGAAGTATGAGAGAAGTTGGGGTTTTCACCCCTTTGGTTGAGGAGAAAGAGGAGGTGGGGGAGATAAAAAGGGTGTGGGACCCACATAATGTATTTCTCTCTAAGGATGAAGAGAAAGATGAGTGGAAAGGGTTTATTTTGTGAAATTCCATCAATATCCTTGACCTAATTTACATGGGAAATTTCTGGCGGCAAATTTCCCTCTTCTCTTCATTACATCATCTGATTGTGAGACAAAAGAAGACCAAAAAAGACAAACATCAAATTGGACCTTCTTCTCTTCCTTCTTCACTAATATTGATATTCAACATTTGAGATTATGCTACCTTATATGTATAACTTTCTGTTTTAATTTTTATTTTTAATAATACTACATTTTAATTGTTATTTGTCATTCATGGCTTTCTCTTCTCCATTTTTTCATTACATTTTATTGTTCTATGATTGTTTTATAGATTCTTTGTTTATAATGAGTTATATAGAATTGGAAGGTTGAGAATACTACTTAAACTTTTCTTAGATGTATGAAAATGTTGTTTTACCATGTTTTCTCATGTAATCTTGTGCTTTGATTTTTACCTACTTTGTAAATGTTCCTATAACTGAAGAAAGTAAGGTTAAAGGTCATTCTATTATAGGAGAAACTAAGACCTTATCTAATAAATGTTATGAGTATTAATTCCACCTTGAATCATTATCATACTAGTTTCTCATTTATCATGGGAAATGTTATTCAATTTATGTGAAGCTTCTAATTTATAAGCATGTTTCAAAGAATTATATTAGAGTTCTCATTTTTACTAACTTCTTTGAATGCATGTAAGGTCTTGAAATGTGTGGTTCAAAGGTTCCCATGAATAAGGAAAATATGTAGACTTACCATTTCTCTTCACCGTAATCAAATGATTGCAATGCCTTAAAGTTTTCCAACAACCAAATTATATATTGCAATGACATTTATTTATTGCATCACTGTCCAAAAAAACATATTTAATCCATGTTTGGTGTCAAAATGTGAAGTATTGTAGAATTTGGCTTATGTAGGGAAATGAATATTTGCTCCATATTACCTAGCTATCAATCTTCATAGCATTGTGATCACAGCTAGAGTGGTTCAATATGTTTAAAAAGAAAATTTTAAACATTGTCATAACTACTTATCCAGGGATGTACTTTAAATATGTGGTGTGCATCAAATTATTATACTAAATAAGCCAGATTTCCTTTTTTACAAGTGGTTGGTTAGCATATTCTCCATATTTGTTGAATTTGTGTTAATATGTTCTTCATGTGAAAAAGGTAATTTTGATATTATCACACAGAGAGTGATGGATGTAGATAATGTTAAAGAGATCGTTAATGATAACCCAATGGAATTGATAAATGAGGCAGACTTGGACATAGATGAAATATTTGACATTCAAATGGTATAAATGCAAATGATAAATCATACTTGCCAAGAGTTGGAAATAAGACAGTATATAGGTGCTATTATCCTATTATGCAATGTTGTTCATGCCTTGCATTTGCTTGAAGTTTTGTCCACATGTCTACATAGTCGAGTCAGTGATTCTACACAAAGAGATCGTTGGCGTCGTGAGCTAATGAGTTCTCTAGTACATGGACGATGGTGTCGAGATGTTATACACATGGGATCTCAAGCCTTTTTGTGCTTATATCAAAAACTAAGAGGTACTGGTATAGTAAAGGATACCATACGGTCTACAGTAGAGGAGCAAGTGGCAAAATTCTTACAAATTGTAGGACAAAATGCTAAAAACAGTGGCATTTCATTTCTCTATAATCGCTCTAGAGAGGCTGTTAGTCGCCACTTTCATAATGTTATGCATGCTATCATTTCATTAGAGGGAGAGTTTTTGGTCCAACCAATGGGTAGGGATGTCCCTCCACAAATACTCAACAAAAGCATATTCTATCCATTTTTTAAGGTGATGTTGTATATTATTTGGTTGTGGTTATTTAAATCAATACATCCTTTACAAAACTAACTTGCTAAAAATTTATATGAATCTAGGATTGTGTTGGAGCTATATATGGTACATATATTCGGGTGAAGGTCCCAAGGCCAGAAGCCCCTCGTTTTCGTGGAAGGAAAGAGTTTTCCACGCAAAATGTATTTATCGCATGTGATTTTGATATGAAATTCACTTATGTCTTAGCTGGTTGGGAAGGGACAACATACGACTCTAGAATATTAAAAGATGCTTTAAGTAGGGAAGATCCCTTAAAAATTCTTGAAGGTTAGTGGAAGGTTAATGCAATTTTTAAAGTGTTATGCACTTTAGTTGTGTTAGTTAATATGTTGAGTCATAATGTGTATATAATTTTGTAGGAAAATTTTATATTGGGATGCAGGATTTATGCTAAAACACACATTATTGACGCCATATAGAGGTGTGTGTTATCATTTGAAGGAGTATTCTGCTTGTGGCCCACAAAATTCTAGAGAACTATTCAACCATCGACATTCTTCCCTCAGAAATGTCATAGAGAGAACTTTCGGTGTATTAAAAAAAAAAGATTTCCCATTATATCTAGTGGTAGTGAACCACATTACTCATTTGAAACAATGAGAGACATAGTACTTGCTTGTTGCATACTACATAACTTTTTAAGGGGTGTGGATGATGATAGATCCTTAATTGCTGAAGTTGATCATGAATTGTGTCAACAAGACATAGATGGATTTCAAACACAACAACGTGATGAGGACTACAGAGAATGAGAACTTTTAAGGGAGAATATTGCGAATGAAATGTGGAATGCTTATCAAGTTTGATGTTGTTGTGTCATGATTCCAATGTTTTTATTCATGTAACTTGTAGGCTTTTCGCAATGTAGACTATATTGTGGATTTATGTTGATTTTCATTTAGATATTTTGTATGTTAAGATGCCATGTAATTTGTTTGATTTTAGTAATGATATGGCGTGATATTTTAATTCTCATTTTCTTGGATTCTCATTATATTTTCTTCTATTTTCTTGCAATAAATGCTTGTGTAGGTTGAAAGATGCTAAAGATGAAAGGTCAAACTATTGGTTCTAATCACATGAGGTGGACTAATGAGATGGACCCAGTGTTAATGAATGCATTCACGGAGGAGCTAACAAAGGGAAATAGGCATGATGGATCATGGACATCTGAAGCATATTCTAATGTGATCAAAGTTTTACAGCATGTTGTTGCACCAAATATGACGAAACAACACGTAACAAATCGAATGAAAACATTGAAAGAACACTTTGCTGAGTCATATGATCTATTCAACAATCTAAGTGGATTTGCATGGAATCGGATGACTAAGAGGTTTGAGGCTGAGGATGATGTATGGGAAGATTTTATAAAGGTAGAATCATGTTTCTTATTTCTGAAATTTTGGAGTCCAGTGTATTGTTTATTAGTAAGTGCAATGTAGTAATTACTAACTACATATCTTTTATGATAGGATAAACCCCAAGCTGTTAAGTGGAGAACTGTGCAAATAAGGCACTATGATACATTAAAGGAGCTTTTTGGGGCTGATCGAGTGACAGGAAAACGAGCTTTAACTGCTAGGCAAAGAGCCCCACAAATGCAGCATGATAACATTAACTTGAATGATGCTCAAGATGACATTTCTATGCTTGAGCAAGTTGTTGATGAGCTTGGTGAAGGGCATTTTTCACCCCTGAATTTGGAATCCTTTAGTCCAGCTTTTGCACAATCACATCAGACTATTGAGACATCAGGCTCCCGAGGAACAAAGCGTAAGGCACAAATGATTGAGTTAGTGGAGGGTCAATTGGAGAAAATGTCAAGTGGACTTGGACTAGTAGTTAATGCTTTGAATAAAGGTAATTGTATTTCTGATAAATTGCATGATGTAGCTGACCGTCAAGTGGCAATAGCTGACCGTCATGTGGTCATAGCTGAACGCCAAGTAAAAGCTATTGAGAAAAGAAATGAAATTTTTCAGAACTAGTTGACCATCATCCAACATACTCGATTGCGTGTCTATAGTGAAGCAGATGTATGAGATTTGCTGACTGAATTAGATGTGATTGATCCCATCGCATGCGCTGCTACGAATATTTATGCACTAATGAGCAAAAGAAGCGCCAACTTTTTGGTGTTCCACCCCACATACGCATGCAAGCTCTGATTCACATGATGAATGAGAGTGGATGCCACTAACAATATTTGATATCATGTATATTTTGGAATATGATAAAAGTGGAAAGTAAACCTATCTATATGATAATATTTTGTAATGTAATTAGTAAGATCAAGTGGAAGTACTTTAGAATATGATCCTTACTCGTGGGGCTTTTTGCTTGGATTCTTTTGCTTGCATGTACTTTTGGATGTGATATCAAGGAGGTGGAAAACTCACAAGAAATGAGGTAATCTATGTATATCAATGTGGTTTGTTAGAGATGCTTATGCCTATAGTTTATAACAACTTTTTAAACTAAATTAAATCTTATGCTTCTTATTCAGGTTTGTTGCTATTAAAATACATCCATATACAATCACACATAACAAGTGCAGGAGTGACACAATTTGGTTAATGCATTGTAATCTGGAAGGATTTGCTTCGTGCATTGCAAGTACAAGAGGAGGTGGCAACTACTCAAATTTAGCAATATTTACTTTAAAATGTTACTTTTGGTTCATATACTGCTATGACATAATCAAAATATATAACCTAATGAAGACTTTCTCACTTTCTCACTTTAATATTATTTTTGTTGTGATATACTCGTGATAGAATGCATAATATTAGTATAGTGCAACAACAAATTAGTAGTTATAGTGCACTTTGGATCCCTTATGAAGATATTGCAAGTATTATATTCTATGTATATTATATATTCTATATAAACTTGCAAAATGCCTTTATATGATATCTTGAGGCATAAAAATTGTTAGTGGAACAAAAATAATTTAATTAGATGCATGTATATTAAATAATTTTTAAATACAATTATAAAAGTTTAAATAATTATTAATCAAATCTAAAATAAATAAAAAAGTTTATTATAATATGGATTTTAAAATTATTAAAACTAATAATTAAAAATATAATAATCTTCTCCGTTCTTTATTACTAAGGGGTATTTTTGTCTTTTACAATATAACATCATTCATCTCTTCTCTTTCTTTCTTATTTCTCTTATACCAAACAATATAAAAATCCACTCTCTTTCTCACCTTTTTCTTTCTCTTTATTTTCTCTCTCACATGTTTCTTTCTTGTCACTTTCTCTCCTAAACCAAACAAAGCTTACTCAAAGGCTTCAAGAAAGGTATATGATCCTCCTTCATGTATAACAATCAATAATAATCTCTGCGGGTACTAGAATCCCTTCAAAGAAAGGAAAAATCCTTACCCTCTCAGAACAACGGGACTGGAGAACCAATCTCCTTATTGCTCCAACTGCAGATTACAATCATATGCACTACTTTCTCTTCCAACTCCAAACCTCTAAAAAACTTTCTTAAAACATGTTTTATAGAGCTAAAAAATATTCCTACCAAACTCCAAACCTGTATTATGAAATTCCATAGAATCAAAATATTAAAGAAAAAGACCATTTAATTTGACTGAGGCTGCTCCAGCGTTCCAACCAGGCTGAAGTTCAGAGACTCCTTCCATATAAGCTCTTTTATATCTTCTTCATTCACGGTTGTTTGTTCAAAATCGAAGAAGAAAGGAGTTGGACAAGTGGGCTCCTCGTTGATCTCATGAAGGCTTGACAAATATGGGTGATTCAGTGCTTCCTCGACTAAGCAACCATAGAATAAAATAAAACTTACAAAGAGAATAACAACTATACAAAAGGATTACTAAACAAGATAGAGGGGCATACCAGACATGCGTTTGGAGGGATTGAAAACCAACATTTTCTCAGCAAGATCAATGGCTAATGGGGACATATCCGGAAACCTCTGTGCAAATGGCTGCTTTTCAACATGTGGAAGCTGCTTAACATATTTCTTTGCATTATCGCTTCTGAGGAATCCAAGGTCTGAATCGTTTGGTGAACCTAGCAACTGTATTAGGAGATAATTATGAGAACTTTGTTCATCAAAAATTTCAGCATTTGGAATCAAGCACTTGCTAAAATTAGTAAAATACTAACTAAAACAGTTTTCAGAAGATAATGATCCTAGACTTCTATCTTGTATACTAAATTTTTCTGCCAAGTGGACAAACTTCAAGCACTGAAGAGAGAAGACAAATACCTCAGTTATGAGTGCCAACTGTTGAACATAATCTTTACCAGGAAATAAAGGTTCCCTTCTAATTATCTCCATCAAAATGCAACCAACTGACCATATGTCAATAGCTGCAGTATATTCTGAACAATTCAATAGCAATTCAGGGGCTCTGTACCAACGAGTCACGACATATTCTGTCATAAAGTCTGTCTCAGATGTTGTTCTGGCAAGCCCAAAGTCACATATTTTGAGATCACAATTTGCATTGAGTAGTAAATTGCTTGGTTTTAGATCTCGGTGAAGAACATTTGCAGAGTGAATGTACTTCAACCCTCTCAATAGTTGATATAGAAAATACTGCAATGACATTTAACATGCTGGTTAAGCTTTACTCCATTATATTTGCCTCAATACAAATCGAATCTACATTAACAATGTACCATGAATGAATTTAAAGCAAATAATTCACTATCAGTTTCTTTGTAAAACATCTTATAGTGAATAATTATGTAAGGATAACAGAGACAATACTACATGACCATTTTAACTGTTTTAAGTCTTTCAGAGTAGCATTCTGAATAAATTAATAGTTTCGAATATCACTTAGGTAGTTCAGTTGCATTAGCAAATGGGCAGAATCATTTTGTAATATCTTGTTCTTTGGTTAAGCTTTACTCCATTATATTTGCCTCAATACAAATCGAATCTACATTAACAATGTACCATGAATGAATTTAAAGCAAATAATTCACTGTCAGTTTCTTTGTAAAACATCTTATACTGAATAATTATGTAAGGATAACAGAGACAATACTACATGACCAATTTAACTGTTTTAAGTCTTTCAGAGTAGCATTCTGAATAAATTAATAGTTTCGAATATCACTTAGGTAGTTCAGTTGCATTAGCAAATGGGCAGAATCATTTTGTAATATCTTGTTCTTTTCCCATATCACCGAACAAGGTTATCTAGCAATTAATGAAGAAATGTCAAACTAGTGCTCTATCATATAATATTAAAGAAAAGGCAGTTCAATACACGAGGCTCTCCTTAGTGGTGTCTGGGGAAGATAGATGTATACAACATTGTAACCTTACCTTCGCAAGCAAATGAGTTGTTTTCAGGATTTGAACTCATGACCATCTGGTCACAAAACAAACAACCTTACTATTAAGCCAATGTTTACCCCTATCATTATATTACTTTACATAATTAGTGTTTGGGTATTCCACAGATAATGCCCTTTTCTCTCCTCACAAATTCTACTACACTAAGGGGATGAGAAATATGTGGCACCTGTTCGGTTTTTGGGCTCCCTTCTTATGTGGAGAAAAGTCCATAAGAACAAACCTATTGGTGTCACTTAGAACATGTGGAAAGTTAGATTTTTTTTTTGGGCAAGTGAGAAGCAAAAAGAAAGGTAAGAGAAAAGGTGAGAGAAGAGAAGAGAAACAATTTTCGACATGCACATAGCTGCTGCACTAAATCGGCCGCCACGACTTTGTTCACCGTCCGATCGGGCTCAAATTTAGACTGCGTGTTTGTGACATCTGGTTCTTCAATCTGAACGGTGCAATTGGCGAAACGTTGTCTGAGGTGGGAGAAATCGGCGTTTTACAGTAGCTACAAATTTGGGATTTCTAGTTCTTCATTATTCTCATTTTCAATTTTATTGCTCTATTGCTTTGTACAATTGTTGAGCACGGTTTGTGCTACATTTTGAGACTCTCTTGTACCTGATTTGATTATAGTGAAGCTCTATTACTGGCTTGTGCTCGTGGTTGTTTACTTGTCACATTGAGAAGGTTTTTCCACGTTAAAATTGTGTGTCTCTTTGTGTTTGTGATTTTGAGTTGCTGCCATATTTATTGATTGCTCCTCACAGATTCTCGCAAGTAGGGAAAATTATTATCCGCTGCATATTGTTCTGTTATTTATTGTGTTGAATTTCCCATCAGCACCCACCACAACTATACATTTCTGTCATTTACCATATATATTGTGTATTGTACTCACCGTATTGCATACTACTTATCAGGCTCGTCATATAGAAAGTAATGTAATAATACTATAAAAAATGATGAAATGCAAGAACCACAGACCACATGTCGCATGTTGGTACTGTGTACCAGGTAAATATGGCACTGCAGTCATAACGAGCACAAACAACATACCAACAAGCCAAACATATTTGATCTAGGACATCTCTGTCTCCTCTATCCTACAACTCACCATTATCCCTTCCCTACATCCCAACCAAAACTCATTGAGGGCTTAACCCCCTTTGAAAACTCTCTTATCAGTCTTCTTTCCTACCAAACCAATACAAACTTCTTTCATTTCAATTTATAGATCATTTTTCTCTAATTCATATTCCATGCTTCACATTAATAGTAAACACCAACTTGCTCATTTTTTCCTTCCACTTCTCCAAACTTTCTAATGCTTACACAACGCAATCTCTTACATCCTTTTCTTTTAATTACCGACACACGCTCAGACTCTCCCATTTACTTTCACACTTTCTCTAACTTACACGCTTTATTTTCTTTTACAGGTATGTTAGTTAAGGCAAATATCCTAACAATAGCACAACTGGTTAAACTGTAGTTACCTGACAATGCTCATCAGTAAGAACCTGATTAGACTGTATAATCTGATGCAAGTCAGTATCCATGAGTTCATATACAATGTACACATCATTGAAATTTCCGTTGTTATCCGGCGGCTGCATTATGTCCTTGATTTTAATTACCTTCACAACAAAGCAACCAGGCCATCACTAACACTAATAGATGTTTCAACTAAGATTACATGCTGCAATGAGGCATATAAGGTATGTAATTAATATAATGTTGTAATAAATACATTATCATGGTCCATGTGACAAAGGAGTTTAATTTCTCTAAGTGTTCTCTTAGCATCAATCCTGTTGTCAAAGGCATTTCCAATCTTTTTTATTGCAACTCTTTCTTTTGTCTCCGAATTCCTTGCACAGCTGCAAATTAATTGATTTGACTTAATACAAAGAAATAAACTAAGGTTTTGATTCATTAATAACGAAATTGTAAAAACAATGGAAAGAATTAAAGAGAGAGGTACCAAACGATGCCGTATGAGCCGCGTCCGATAGGTTGGAGAGGAGGAACATATTTAGGAAAAACGTCGAAGAAGTTGCCGAGTACATTGTAACGCACGAATTTCCCTTCGTGAATGGGAATTCCTTTCACTTTTTCATTTTCATCTCTATTTTCATTTTCCATCACTTATTTTCTATCTCCAATTCAAAATTAGAGAGTTAAGATTGATTTTATGATATTTAAAGTTGAGTTTGAGAGAGGCCAAATGACACGCATTGACCACGACTCAATGTATCTTGCATTGACTACGACTCAATGGATCAGTTCATGAGTTATAACGCATGGAACGGTAAGGAGCCTTTTTTGCTTTTCAAATAATCACTTCTCACTTGTCACTTTAAAAAAAAATGTAATAAACTATACAAATCTATATATATATATATATATAGTATTTAAAGGGAAAACTTCAAATAACTTATTATTAACTTCTCATGGTATAATTTTTAAATATATATTTTATCCTTCAAAATTTATAATTTAATATCTATGTACATTATTCATTCATCTATAAATTGTTAAGTTTACAGTTTGTTTTGGAATATGATAGTTTTTCTTATGAATAATTAAATCATGAACATGATTTAATATGCATCACTTCATTAATATTGAACAAGTATTCTAATTGAATATATGCAAATTACAATATCTAATACAATTTATTACATTACACATTTATTGCATGGGAAGAAGCTAGTATATATAAAGTGAAACAAAAATAAGAAAATCCAAATATAGTGGGTTAGAGGCTTTGGGCGGAAAGCCACTACCCACAACACATTTGGACGGACTTCTTCAAGTTTTATTTTAGGATTTGGGCTATGAAACAATCGCCTCACATCATGGGTCTAATCCAACAAAAATGAAACATTTTTAGGATACAGATCACATCTCTCACTCCATATACTGGGTTAATAAAAAAAAAATTTATTTATTATTTTTTATTCATAAAGTAACATTCTAATTGATCTGGTACATGGAGTGAAACATGTAATCTTTATTCATTAATCTAGTTTTGAATTGATTACCAATGTAAAAGAAAAAACAACTTTTGCATTAACAATTGAAAACAGTCTCTCCCCTAATGGAAAAATAATGTATAAATTTACTCTATTAACACTATTATTTGAGAATCTCATATGCCACCATTATTATTTCCCTTCTTACCTTATTTATGAAGATAAAAATATGTATGCATTGAGAGCGTAAGAATTTTTTACATTATTATTATATTATTTGTTGTTCATTTTCAATTATTATTGAATATTAAATAAAAGTATTATAAATGAATAATAGATTAATCGTGTATAAATCTTTACAATGTCATTATATATAGATATTACATGTATTTATGAAACTTCTATTGAAAAACATTTCATGCTGACCCGTCACCCATTTATTAGCCACCATAAAATGAATGAGGCTTAGAAATCCTACCTCACTAGCTCCATCATTGAGTGATATCAAGTGTGACGTATAATAAATTACTTAATGGGAAAGCAAGGAAGATCAAGAATAGAGAATGGACCGGACGTGAATTTTACTTCAAGTCATTGGTAATGTTAGGTCTAGAAGATTATATATGATATTATATAATTGGCAATGTTCACACTTCGTTCATTTCAAAGAAATTTACTTTCGTATCCATCTGAATTAAGAATCAATAAGTCAGAGACATAACATATATTTATCTGATCATGAGAATAACTTGGACATTTTGGCCATGATGGCTGCTTTATTACAAGTTAAACCATAAGCTAATTAGAAACACCTTCCATCCTTATTTTTTGTACGTCCAAGGGAAAAACTATAATATTAAAGTCACAATACTAGGGTTGATGCAGAACGTGTGGGTAAAATAAAAATGAATGTTTCAAATTTGTCAAAAAAAAAATAGTAACTATGTGAAATTTTTATACCAAACTTCAGAAAAGATGAGACTGTAATACAAATTGTGAAAAAACGTGAGGTGACTTTTCTTTTTTAGACATTATTGATTGTTGGAGGCTTAGGAATTTAGGATCAACACTAATAATAATATTTGTATTTTTTGTACCTCATATATACATGATGGTGGGCTATGGGTGTTCCATAGGTTAATAGACTAAGGATCATTTCAATATACTATAAAAATAAAGGAAAAAATAATATGATATGAGAGTTTAAATTTTTTATTTATAATGAAATAATATTTTTGTTATTGAAATCAAAGGAAAACAAACTTCCTTTTCTCATGAGAGTATTATTGTTCCTCTTAAATGCGGTAAAGCCCATCATGGTTAGAAATACGTTTAAATGAAGATATATAAATGCAAGACCAATCAAGTAGTTAGAAAGTTCATTTATCATTTATTAAATTTCCTTTCCTATTTTCCCTTGTTTCTTAGAATATTTTCTTACCGGATAAGTCTATCAACAATAAGTTGTTCATATGGATATTTAATAATGTGTGTTATAACTCAAGACTCATACTTAAGTGACCCAATTTAATTTTCACAACATATCAACACTAATAAAGTCTTTATCACACATTAAGTAAGATTTGCTATATAATTAAATGACATTAAAAGTTCCACAATGCTTGAGCATTGAGTGGTTCTTTATAATAAATAATAAATAAAAGTAAAGCAATATTCACCACTAAGCATATTTTTGGTACATATTTTGAACTGTTGTGCAACAAATTGTAATAGCTACATGAAACCACACCGTGATGTATATGTGAAAAAACACTCTATCTCACATTCCTAGTATTGAACTCTCCATTATCTAAGAGAAATCTTTTCCCTTTATATATGGACAATTCTAAAATGAAAGCAGTATTTATTAAGAGGCATATATATAAGTTGGTTTGTTTTCAGTTCTACATTCATTCAAAAACTAGAGATCAAGTTCCAATCTTCCCGCTATAAAATAAAATAAAAACACTACTAGAAGTTCTAATGGTGGGAGCACACCTGGTGTCTAAAGAAAGTGCATAAAGATTTAATAATTGAATAATAATAAACTATTTCTTTGAGCTACACTTAAATTTCACATTGAGAGGTAAGAAGGAGATAGGAGGAAAAGAATAAAAGAAGTAAAATGTGAAAATATATATACAACAAGTATAGGCATAGAATTAAATGAGGATCTCATGGCCTGTACAAAATGAAGAGAGAGAACAAAAGATATACATGTAGTAGAGCATGAAGGATAAAAAAAGGAGGTTTTGAGGTCCATAGAATTGAATTAGGCATCAGAATTATAGGCAGTACTTGGAGTTGGAGGTGTTGTGGGTTGAAGCTTGTGAGTGAAAGACGTAGTGGTTTTGATGAAGGTCTTCAGTATATTGATTTTTATTTGTCCTCTTCTTGGTGGAAGTGTTTGTTGTGTCTGCCCATTCTTCTTCTTCTTCTTTGATTCCATTCTAGTGAAGGAACAGAGAGAGGAATTGGGGAATTGAAGAGATAGAGAGAGAGATAAAGTTAGATATGTAACGAGAATTGGAGTGCTGTCGTTTATAAAGCCGTTAAGCTGCTGAGCTGGCAATGGAGCGCACTTCGATGTCAAGTTAGAAGGCGTGAGCTGCAAGATTTCACTTACAGACCGCCCAAACAACTTGGTTCATTATTATCATATAAAATTATAATAAAAATTATATACCGTTAATATATTATTTATTATTCATTTGTATTACTTTTTTAAATAATCAATAAAGGTAAAACATGAATAATGTATGATATAATGACAATGTATAAAATTCATATACTTTTGGTTCATACTTTTTTTCCTCAAAATTTAACAACATTTTCATTCCTTTTCATACATTAATTTGAAAATGCTAATATTTACTTATCATATCATTAATTTATTAAATGTTGATTTAGTAGTGTAAGACTTTGTCAGATCCCGAAATAATCAAAAGGTCAAATATTCAATTCTTGTAATTGACATTTATTGGGATGGTCAGTCACATGCTCCAAAATGAATTAATTTTTTACCTAAAAGTTGAGGAGACATGTTGATAATTCTAAAAAAAATCTGTATGTTTTAACTAATTTAAAATATTAATGACTATATTATATACCAAATATACTAAAGAGGGTCTCACGATGTCAAGTGTTTAATGTTTTTTTTGTTGCCTTGGACTTATTCCCTTAACATATATTTTAAGTGAAACACAATTTAGGTCATATGCTATGTCCTTAACTTACCATGTCAAATATAGCATCGGAGATGCTCCATGGGAAGGTATATTGTCTAGTCAAGTTAAGTTATTTATTGTCTAGTCAAGTTAAGTTATTTATGTATTTTATTTAGAGTGTAATATCTATATATTTTTAATATAAAAATTTATATATAAATTTATAATTCTTAATATAAAAATTTATATATAATCAATATATTATTTAATATTCATTCTGTTTTATTTATACATAGATACCTATGTTTGAAATGTATCTAACAATTGTTGTATAGGTATAGAAAAAATATATTAAGAAGTGAGAAGATTTAAAAATCACAAATTCCAAATTTTACATTTTCCTCTTTTCCTTCTAAGACAAACTTACAAATATTTCCTTCAATTATTTATATCCATATTTCAATATCTATACATATTCCATATATAAAGGCAAAACATGGTATAACTATTACCATGATATAATTTCTAATTTCCTATTTTGCCCTTAATATTTTTTATTTCTACAAAAAACATATAATCATAGGTAATCACACCACCAAAATATTAATTGCAAGTTGAAATTATCTCTCTCACCTTAAATTGTATATTATAAATATAAAAAATATAAAGTATATATAATAAAAAACTTATAATATAAAATATACTAAATATAACAAATGCATATTAGTTATATAAAATTAAAAATGTAAAAATTGAAAATACACTAAATATAAAAAATCATACTAATTATATAAAATAAAATATATAAACATTGAATAATTAGTTGCATAAAATAAAAATACGGGTTAACATACACAAAGACACAATAGTCAATATAAATGGATAATGTCTTTTATTTGGTTATTTTAAAGACATACTTAATTTACAAGATGTTTATATTTTTTTTAAAAGGATAAGAGTTCATTAAAATGAGCAAAATGTGTTCACCATTAAATTATGTTGTAGTTTGAGATTTGAATGCACTTCCTTAAATCAATAAAAAATTATGAATTTAACTTATAGTTTTTTATATTTTAATTTTAATTTATGAAGCAAAATGTTAAATTGGGTCTCCGAGAAAATATAAGTATCATCAACTTGGTCCTCTATAGTATATGTATTATAAAATAAATCAGTTTAGAATGGCATAGTATTTGTTAACTTTAAAATTATTTGTTCACACGTTTGGAGGAATGAGAGATTTACAATTTTTATGACCAAATTACTTAATTTATTTAAGTAGGCTTATAAGTAAGCTTATGAATGATATTTTATTTAAACTTGTTTACAAAAAACCTATTGAGTGAAAGCTTCATTGACAAAATGCGATTTTTTAATCAAACTTGCATGCTTGCACCAGATACTTGCATATCCTATTGTTGCTTTTCATTTCTTTCATTAACTAATGCCTTCACTTTTTAAGATACTAAACAAAAATACAAACATCAACATTATAATAATTGATAATTTTTCTTGTTGCATACAAAAGAAGCGAAAAACTATAATCGGTCCACGTTTTATATTACATAATATTACGTGGGTTAGGATAACTAATCTAATCTGCAGAAGTGTTTTTAATTAGGTGCATATTAAATTAAAACATATTTTTAGTAGAAAGTGTAGAATCTAAAAAATGCTAGAAGATGTCCAAATACTTTGTTGTTCTTGCTTGCAGGCGATGGATTCAATAAAATAAAACATGATTCAAATGAGTATCCAAGAGTAAGTTTAAAACATTTACTCCACATCATAATCATTAATTATAGGGAAATCCAATATATTGAATTAATGAGTAGATCTAAACCATTAGATTTTCTAGAATTGATAACTAAGATGTGAAGTAAATTTAAAAGCTTACTTTTGGATTAAGTGGATCCTCCTCCTCGTAACTAAAATAAACTAAGCATCTAACGTTTTAGTTGTCAGTTATAATATCTTGGTGACAAAGGCTAACAAATATTTCAATTTTCGTTGTCCATTTTCAAAAAAGTGCAGTAATCCATTGGTCGAAGAATCCACTTGGTGTGTGCTTGTCATTTTCATTTCTATCTCCTAACTGATATAATCATGGTGGGTTATTATCAATGTTCGATTCAAAGTTTTAACTTTTAACAGTATATAGTATCATATTCCACTTTTTTATACATATTTCATTCATGAATTATGATCATTAGAGAAAGTAAAAGAAATATAGTTGGCACCTTTTAACCTGTAAAAAAACAAAGTTTTATTCTATCACATTGAAAAGCAAAAAAAAAGGCCTTAAAGATACCATATAGGATGTGATATACGTGATTGCTCATTATTTGAGAGATTCGGTCATATATATGGATAAAGATGTTATCTGAAACGATACTCCAAATCATATCACGGATTAATGATATTGAACCAAAATAAAAAAAAAAATTTAATTTTTTTAATTGATATGACATGTTTTCATTGATCTAAAATATAGTTTGAGATAATATTTGGGACAACACATCTTTGTCTTTTTTACCCCAATGTTTGCTCAACGTGTCTAAAATCTTCACTATGCTTAATCAAATTTATTAACGGGGAAAAGTATTAGCGTTCTTAATGAGAGAAAAAGTTTAGAGATCATAAATTGTTTTGTTTCTACTTTTCACTTAATAATATTTATTTATTTATTTTTTAAATATATAAGAAGAAAAGATATCAATTGATATCTATATAATTCTGATGTAAAACAAAATAGTTTCCTAACTAATACTAGTCATTAGAAAACTTTAAAAAAAATTAAAGGGTGACAAGATTTTTTAAGCGGTGTAAAAATTAACTAATGAAAAATCTCAGCTATTTGTTTTTGTGAATATAAAAAGTCAACTATTTAATTTTGATTAATTCTTATAATATATTTCTAGTGTAATATTCTTTATTTATAATATCAGGTACTCACATATTATTTTATATATGACTAATATAATTATTACAAAGAGTCCAATATTTTGATGGTGATTTTTTTAGTTACATTATTAACCCTATCTCTTAGAGATTAATGTTAATATTTGATTATGTAAAGCACATTTATGTTTTTAATCCATCACACATCATTCAGTGTGCAATTTTTAAAGTAATTATTATACAAGTGAAATATTTTTAATGGGATGGGAGTGCATGATGACTGAAAATGTAAACTAAAAACTAACATAAAAAACACATCAAAAATAAATTATAATTTTTTACAGTTATAATTATAATATGATTATATTGATTCACTGCAATAATGTGTACGAGGATTTGTATATTGCTCATTCTCATTATTGAGTATTGAGTGGAGAACACTACCTTTTTCATATCATTCTGTGATAATTCAGTAATTTTCCGGTATAATTCTCATCCATTAGGTTCGGGTTTTTTTGGATTTGAATATTCACTCGATCATATTTACAACAAAAATTTCATTTAAATGATAATAAATATGTTTCGGTCTTTGATAAAAATTTGGATTACCTAAAACTAGATAAGATTAGAATTGATAGTCTATTTTTTATTGAATTATATTTGAGTTTGAGTTCAAATATAAGATTATGGATTCGGAATTGAATAAGCACACACGATCATATAGCAATTGGTGGCAGATTGATTTTATGTATTTATTGGGCAGGACCAGTGTTTTTATGTCACGGTCTCAATGTGTTTACAATGTCTTAGCCGACCCTAATAAATTATGGTAGTTGGCTAATGGAAGTGATAGAGAAGTGTTGTTTTAAATACTTTATGAAAGGAATTGAATGAAGAAAAAGTGATTATCCGGTTCATCAACTACTATAGGACTCTATTCATCATCAAAACATGCCCCACCCACCCTCACCTTTATTATTCACTTTAGTTGGATAATGTTTCAGTATATAATCTTTCCCATATCCAACAAAAATTAATGTTAGGGAAGGATAATTTGTAAATCTTTTTAAGTACTTAGAAAACGATTAGGCATATCCCAACTTTTATGAGTCACGAAATTCACTTTCATGTTCGAACAAATATCATGAATTTAGATTGGAAAATGTTTTTTAATCATAATAATCTCTGAATGGGTATTGAGAGATGATAGAGATGTGTTATATATATACAGTGATGTAATTAAGAAATATATTATCTACGTGTTATTTCAAAAGGATTTAAATTAAATAATGAATATTGTATCTTGGAATGGCTAGATTGAACAAAGTCAAAATTTTAGGAAGCTGAATATAAATTTAATATTAATTGGAGTTGAATATACATAGGATCAAACCAAGTATAATTTAAGGGCATACCTTATCTTAATTTAATTATAGACCAAACTTATTGAAAATACCATAGGTGCTAGTGGTACAGGTGACATATCATATTGATATTTTTGTTTACTTTCAAGGTAAAAAATGTTTGATTCTAAATCTAATAAATGTTCGTTCCTTGAAAGTAAAAAAAATATTCACATGTCATCCTCTAATAGGTCACCTGTATCACTAGCACTTATGGTACTTTCCCTAAGATTTAGGCGTTAATTTAAGGAAGGAAGTGAGGAACTAAGACAAATGACCAAACCAACTTACCCAAGTACGACTTCAACTCCATGAGTACCGGAGGGGTAACTACTAGAATATGAGAATGAAATTTTTTAATTTAAATTTTATTGAAAAATAACTGAAATTATGACTATTCGAAGATTGTTTTAGCCATATGTCACAACACAATCCACTACTAGACTATCTAGGACGGTAGACAATCTTGTGGCTCAAGTACCCAACGCAAGCAGCCATAAATAGTTCCAAACTTGACATAGTCATGTGACAAATAATTAAACATGTTTATTGAGCTAGCAAAAATATAGCAGACAAATTAAAACAACAACTTTATCAAATTACAGCCATGCTCAACCAACAAAAACACTGGTTTTGCAGGATTTTATTTTTCACACTTCACACCACAACAACATATCTTGGACTTATAAAATAATTATATTAGAGAGGACATAGACAAACGGTAGTTACAGGAAATAACAGCTTCTGTCTGCAGTAGCAAAAATAACAGACATAGATGCTTCATATTTTACCTTTAATTTGATGATTAACTTCTCTTACTCCAAACAAGCATTGTAACTTTGTAATAGACCCATAATGAAGCATGTGTTGAAATAGGTTAAGCATGATGGATAGTTTATGATAAGGAAACATCAGAGTTGTAATCACTTGGTGGTGGGGTAGAACTAGAAGAAGCAGAGCCACCAGAGTTGTTGTTATTACCATTTTTTTCAGTGACTTTTCCACCCTTTGAGGTCACAAACTTAACAAAGCTGCTAAATATTTGAGCTTTGATCTGTCCTCTTTTTGGGGGAAGGTTTGTTTTCTCCTTCTGAGCTGTGGAAGAAGAAATTTTTGCCATTTTGCAATTTGTTTTTATCTGAAATCAAGAATGAAAGAGACAAAGAGAAAATATATAATGAGTATAAATTTAAAACAGAATTTTAGGAGAGGTTGTAGTAGATGGAGGAAAAAGAGAAAAGGAAAAGGGTTTTTGTTTAAGCTTTTTTTCCTTAGAAGCTAGATTATGTTGGAATATATATAGCAATTAGAAAGCAACAAAAAATGTAATAACGTATTTCATGTTAATGTTTTAGTATAGATTTATCACAAGAAGCTTCCTCATATTCTTACAAACAAAAATATTAGTATATTATCTTAAAAAGGTGATATGTAAATACTAAATTGCATGGAAAAGTGTTGGAGTGGTGTCCAGTGGAATTTCCCCTTATTCATTTTTTGAATACAATACTTGTTAGTTTGACATAAGGAGAAAAGTGGCATTAAACATCATCAGTTTAGTGGGTCACAATGTCACCGCCTAAGTTTTAAGTTTTCTCACTCGACAGTTGGTACTAGCCATTGAGCATATGTCATATTACTTCTAGACAGACTTAGAGCATTAAGGTAATTATGAATTTTAGAACCGGTTAACATTTAAAATTCTAAAATAAATTTGATGTTAAATATATTTGGATGAATAGGTATTATTTTAGACCCCAGTTAATATTACTTGTAACTATCTTTCACATCAATGATTATTTCGATGTTGATTATATATGCAGATTTTGCAGTTCACAATACCTTTCCACAATTTTTATAGAGTTTGATTATTTTTATTTTGAATAGTACTGTTCATAATAAGCTTAAAGCTTACCAAACTTTAGCCTAAGGCCTATTAGATATATTTAGATTGAGAGTGCATTATTTTATCTTGGATTTAGTTAGTTCAATTCTATTCGAATTTATTTATAATTTATGTTTATCTGGTTAGTTATCACTATTGCATAGAATAAAATATCTCTTACGTTTAATGTGATGTTTTGATTAAGTATGCGAACTCCTCGAATAAGCCTCATAGTGCTATGTTACTACCGTCTAAGCCTTCTAGCATCATTAACATTAGCAATCCCCAACCAATAATTAGTTAGTACAGTTAAATCCATCAATTTAAAGCAAAATTATTTTCTTTGAAAATCGAAACGGCTATAAATACAATATCATTAAAGATGGAAGTTTTCACCTCCCTAACACACTCTCATTTCACCCATACACCATGTATACCTTCACTAAGACTCATAAACTCGCCAACACTCTCACAATACAAACACACACACGTTCACAGAACACCACACTCACTCATCATTACACTCATCTACTCTCACACACATGGAATTCAGTAGAGTTTAGGATTTCCTGTTGGCAAGTAAATGAGAATGGGGGGCCATGGCATGTGAGTGCCCCCATGAATAAGGGGAACATTTCTAAACCCATGGGGGAGTTCTTTATTCTCAAACCAAAAGCAATTACATGATTATGATGGTCATTGGCTTACTCTTATGTGCACAACTGACCCACTTACTCTAAATCCTTCCAACACTCGAACGGAAAATGGATAGGAATATTGACACCTTCCAAATAATCAAAACTTTCATGGGTTTTAAGTCAAAACAAAAAACGAAAATGTCAATGGGATTATCGAGCCCAACACTATTACCCTATATTCTAATTCCCACATCACTCGACCATAAACCCATTTCCATAAAAGTCCAAGAATATCATTTTAGATGTAGCTTACAATAAAAGAAACCTTATATTCTCCCACTTGGACAACACTAAGATGATAGGTAGCAACAAATTTCTGTAAGAATATCATTTCCATAAAGCCTTTAATTTTCTTTCATTTCCCTCTAAAATTCAACTAGCAAACCCCTAAGATAAAAAGTAGCAACAAAATTCTTTCACAACTTTACCAAACCCACCCCATTACCGCATAACATCAAATTTCTTTTACATGCAATAGGTAATAGGTAACACGACCAAAATGCAATTTTTATAATAATGTTAAGAGCTAAAACTATCATAACTTACGAAGTCCTTGGAGGAGGAAATGAAGACGACCTTGCAATTCCTTGTCTTTAAAAAGCTTGCAGTTTGCAAAAAACATAAATCCAAGCGCTGTCGATACCCATGAGGGGGTAAAACTCATTGGTCACTTGGTTAGTCAGAAAGACCAAAACAAAACATAAAACTCAACCACAAGAAACACATTGAATGATTTGTCCATATCCCCCAATATAGACAGAAACCTTAAATTGATGGAAAATCAACAAGACAACAAACCCAAAATAAATCGGTGAACAATAACATTTACCACTTGTCAAGATTTTGTTCAAAGACAGATAAAGGCTTCAGCAGCATCAGAAAATGCAGAAAAATGACTGCTAAAAGACCGGTGCCCCAAGTAATTCATAAAGTACCCAGGGATACTACGTCCTACATGTTATATAGTCAGATAACCGGTAACGAAATCATAAAATAGTTAAAAACACATTGGACAACAGGTAAAAACAAAATTAAGATAAAGAAAAAGCTATATTATATAATTATATAAATAATCACCACCAATTGAAATCCAAAGAAAAAGCCAGAAAGTCAAAACCTATTACTGCAGAAAACTAAGTCTAACAGAAAACTAGAAAAATAAAGGGTAATCATACAGCAGTGCAATAGCGACAAGGCGATGAGGGTGAGCAGTACGGCAAGGAGCGACGAGTGGTGATTCGACGGCGATGGCATTTTTTGCTTTGTAAGTGTTTGATGTTCATCATGTTCTGTTCTTCTCTGTAGATCATCGACGAACGATGAGCGGCGAGGCGATGGCAGTTCTGCAGTTCGTCTTCATGATGTCAGGGTTCTTTTTATTTACAGTTTGGCCTGCCGATTTAACTATCCAGATTGTTCCAGGTTAACCCAGTTGGACGAGATTTCACAAGGCCAAAAACAGTCTGGAAGGGAGGGCCGGTTATTGGGTGAAACAGGCCGGTTGTGGCACCAGTCGGACTGCCCGTTCCGGTCCTAATAACCATGGTTTAAAGTGATCTAATTCAAACTCAATACGATTATCAAACTAACCAAACTGTAAAGCCACTGCTAAAATAATTTCCATTTAACCATTCTCTTCAAACCTAAATACTTCCACCAAGGGTGGTTAAAGTCAAAGGAAATTTACAAAAAACAAATATGGGATTGATCTACTTGATTTCGAACCAACAAGTTTTCATGCTATGTACGTTGAAGGGAAAACACTGAACTGAGATCTACCTGCCCGTTTGATCAAGTTAACATTGACGGTGGATATCTTAAAATCCCAACACAGCTGAGTTCTGAAAATCCAGAACTACAAAGAAAAAAGACGAAATGAGTACACGGCTGAAGAAAAGTGAACAGGTAAGTCATTCTTGACATAAGATGAAATCCAGCACAAAAAATAAAGAAAATAAACTTTCCCAATCTCATTTTGTCACAGACATGTGAAGATACTTCTATGTGGTAATGAAAAGGGCAATACTAATATAAGCCAATTGAACCATAACAATTAATAGACAGAAAAAAGAAGTTTGCTTATTACCAAGGGCAGCTAT
The DNA here is from genome assembly GCA_009771035.1 of Lupinus albus. Lineage (NCBI taxonomy): Eukaryota > Viridiplantae > Streptophyta > Magnoliopsida > Fabales > Fabaceae > Lupinus > Lupinus albus. Next base: position 2,110,071 of record CM019999.1, read on the forward strand.
AAATTAAACTTCTTGGGAGTTTATCTTCAGGTAGGCCAATAGACCAGTCATGTGTCAGTCCCATCATCTTCGACAATGCAAAATAAAATGTTTGTCCATCTTTGCTTCACTTCACAATTGCCAACAGTAAATTACCATGGATCGCAAATTTACATCCCAAATTTTCTGCTGTAAAGATCCCCAGAGTTTGGCATCCGATACTTTGAATCATCATGTCCTGAGAAGAACTTGTTAAATCCAAGCCTTCCATTTCTCAAAAGCTCAGCCACTTCAAGACTATTCCTACTATGCACCTCATTCCAACCATCCCATTGGCCATTTGACAAGACTGCATTCGCTGACTGCTGCAAAGACATCTGAGGAAATGGGGTTAGATTATTGACTTGTTGATCTAACCTTGAAGAAATACCATAAGAATCACTGATTTGAGGAAAAGTATTCCCAATTTCAGGATATCTAAGGTTTTGTTGTGGTGAGAGAGATCTTTCCAACAATAATTGAAGTCTGGCCTCATTTTCAAAGTTATTCAATTGTGGCATGAGATTTGATCGCATGTCCATTGCTGAGGTGTTCAGTGCACCTTGATATCTCCCCTTACCAACTGCCAAAATTGCAGGATCCATAAATTCAACATCCCCTATGCTGCCAATATTTCCAGCTGAGGGTATCTGATATGAATTTCTCAACGGGGAGTGGTCAAGCAATGAATTCCCTGTCAGAAAGATAACAGTTATACTCAACCAATACATGAACAAGGGCATGTGGAAAAGAAAAGGAAACCATAACTAACCAGATATGGAGACAAAAGCCTGCTCCACTCTCTCATGAGACGAAAAACCGGGTGGTGGAGGCCTGCTTGGAACTGAAAATCCTGGCGGGGATGAAACTTGTGCTCTGGAAAAGGCTGTCAACCATAACAAAAGGAAGATCATCAAATGAACATAGAAATCTGAAACAATACAAAATGAAGTAACAAGCAAGCTGCCAGCCAATTCATGGACAAAATGAAAACAGGTAGCACAACAAGTACAGGCTTAACCATTGCTAAACACTTCAGCTTTCTACCCGGAAAAAAAGAAAGGATTAAGCAAAAGCTTTAGCAATTGTTACACTATTTCAACTAAGTTGACATAATTTTCAGTCAAAGCCAGTGATCTACTATAAATCACCACACAAAATTGAAGGAAGTGTATGTCACCACAAATGCAACTAGATGTAGTAAATCATATTCAGTAGATATTTAAGAAATTACCAATCAGTCAGAACAAAATGAAAATACAACTTTTGGTATTCTTCTACAAAAATGTGATATTGAGAATTTTGTATGGGAGAGTAATTGATTTCAAGGCTATTGGTTTGATTTATGCTTGTTCTAATTAAAACTTTAAACAAAATACTTGAAAAAATAAAATTATATAGATAATATATGAGCATAACTAAGGCACAATTAATACATTTGAGATAGTGGCTGAGCTTAAAGTGAACCATGCCGTACCTAAAAAATTATAAATTTATCATACAGAATAAATTTTTTAAATATATTTTATCCAATCTTCAAGCAAGAATGCCACAAACTTATTAGAAACAAAAAGGCCACTGCTTACTGGAAGAAGCAAGCAACACTCACCAGAAAGCTTATGGGAAGAAGCAACAAAAAGACCACTTCCTATATTTTCAGCTTCGTCAAAGTTACTGGTACGAAAGCCATTTGCAATGCCCAATTTATCTGTATACAAGTCTCTTTCTGCAAAATCCTGGATGAATGAGCGGCACTTTGGCTGTTGGTGACTGACAGTATGAGACGGCTGTACATCGAAATTTTGGATTTTGGGCTCCTCCTGCCTCGCAAAAGAGAACCTTGAATGATTGTTACTTTGAACTTTCCACGAACTAGATTTTTTTAATGGACCAGACTGGTTATCAGTGTTGTCACCCAACAACTTAGCTAAGTTATGAGGTGATTTTAGTGAGTCATCCCAGGCATCGGAGTCCATGGACAATATATTTGAAATTATACAACTCTCACCCTTATCCATAGGAGCATCATGTCCCGCATTACCTACTTCAGTGACTAATCTTGCAATGCTTTGGTCACTTCTTTTATCATGAGGTAAACCATAAGAGCTACCACTGACCAATTTCTTAGGGTGGCCATTACATGATAAGCTAGATGGATGTGATAGAGATTCATCCCCAACTCTTTCATCGGCATATAGAGAACCAGCATTTACAACAGTGAAGGGTTCTACATGCTGCAGAATACGAGGCGTGGAATGGTTTGATACATGGAGGAAACTTGTTGAATCCGGCAAAGAAGAATGACAAACAACTTCTGGATCCTTGAGTCTTTGATTATCAAAAGATGTTACATCATCTTCCACCTCAGCAGTATTCGATAGTACTTGAGAATAAGAATCCAATCTCCATTCAGACTGTTCCCTTGAACTACGAACTCCATTATCTGATGTAGCAGCTTTAACTGCTCCATCTGTAATTATTACATCTCTAAATTGGTCAGCACTGTACTGTGATCCTTGAATTTGAGGAGGCTTAATCAAGACATCATCAGGAGGCGGACTACTAGGGTTGGATATACAACAGAGTTCATTTAAGGCATTTCTATCAATGTTAATTGAGGACAATTCACAGGACAAAACGTGAATCTCTTCATTTGATGTAGTGATTCCTTCCTCTGGATCAGAGCTGTGTAATTTTCCAGTTAAGTCAGGTGAATTTACTGTGTTCGCAGTAGTACAACTGCCTCTGTCACTATCTTGGGGCAATAGTTTTGAGGATAGCTTGCCGTTCAAATTCACAGGCACGTGAGAATTATCGGAAGCTGATATTTTATCACCTGCACTAGCCACAGTATCCATGCTATTGTAATGTTTACCAGGTTTCAACAATTCATTTTTCACTCGAGGCATCATGCTAGGATTCCCATCACCCGAATGTTCCCTCTTTGTTACATCAGAACGCAACACAGGAGATTGAATTGTGCCTGCGACAACTGAGGAAAAGTCTAGTCTGCTGCTGATTGTATCAGGTTTTGGTTTGAACTGCCCATTTGGATGTGATAGAACTCCAGCAGGGGACTGACAATTTGTAGCCTGCATACCCCTAGCAACAATAAAACATAGCTTGGAAACATGATTACCTTTAGACAACCTCAACCTTCAAATCCAAGTCCAAAAATATACATCGTACATACCATGCGGCACTAGCAGGAAGGGTGACAGGCCTCCTATACATTCCATTCAAAGGTGAATCTCTTACCGTGCTAACAGAATTCTACTCCATACATAAGATAAAGTGTCAGTTTCTTAATGTACAGCTGCTCAGTGCATAATTACATTTTGTCAGCGGTATGGGTGTATATGGCAGCAAAAAGTCAAACGAGCACACAAAAGTAACAGGGTGAAAGTTAACAACCAAAGAGCAAGGTTGTAGAAAACATAAAAAAGGTCTTACACTTGCAGCACTCTCCATAATGGGTTTCCCTGAAAAATTATTCACGCTATCATCCATTGGAGGCGGCAATACATTCCCTGACCGCCTTTGCATGTTGATTGTGGCACCAGTGACCTGTTGAACTCGACTTCTTCAAACAACAAAGCAAGTCAACATTTTACTCTTTGTAAGAATAATACAAGTAAAATAATCATCAGATTACTCAAATAAAAAGGTTGAATTGCAGCAAGATCACAATTACTGAATTTCAACATAATTTTTTATTTCAATAGAATCATAATAAGTCTATCCAAATTATAAGAAAAAGTACCTAGTATATTCTGAAATTACTTCATCTTTCGAAAAACTATCTTCTTGAGAGCCAATCTCATGGAGATATAGACAATCGGGATTGTTGCATGGCTGGTCACAAAAATCTATACTCAATTAAAAGCGAAGTTAAGGCACAATTTAAACATCTGTATAGACATAGTAATGTACATACCACATTTCGTAGCCATGCATGGCAATATTTTGTTGTTCCAAAACAAGCCCTAAAATGTACAGACCATAAACATTCAAAATCACTAAGCAGATTTCCAAAAATCACTCCATGCATGAAATTTTTCAACACGTGAATATTTGTGGTACCTTAAAGGTTTACCCTCCAAAATAAATCCATGTACATTTTGAATACAACGAATTGCTTCATATTCCTTTGAATAAGTAATATATCTGAAACAAAAACTTTAATTAGGTTCATTGATATTAATATTAGTGTATTACAAAAAGTTAATTGAGCATCCTAACACAGCAGCAGTCAGCAGAGAAAAAACAGAAAAGGGGGCAAGATACCCAGTCAGTTTTTTTTAATTGTTCATGCAATGTACATAAGGGCCTTTTCTTTCTTTTTCTGCAAGGAGCTGAACTTAATAAAAAAAAAATTGCTGGTTCTTTGCTTCCCCGCTTCCACTGTGAAGAGGGAGAACATTCAATCATAAAAAGTTTTTGGCAATCTGCTAGCTTTTCCGTTCTTTGGTGCATTTGGTTGGAACAGGATGCTAGAATCTTTAAAAGGTGTTGGTCATCTCTAGAAAGAACAGTTTTTTAAGCTTCTTTGATGTGTTCGTCATGTCTTGAAAAAACTTATAGTAACAGCCTTTCTAGGAAGTGTCTATGAAAGACGCTGAGTTTGGAATGGTCTTTTGCATGCTTTGTGCTGTCAGATTTTCTATTACTCCTTATTTTTGGGTTTCATTTATTCTCTAGTCCTTCGGGTTTCTTATCCTCTTGCAATTGTATGTCTATCTTCTTTATTAGTGAATTCTTTTATCGCTATACATACACACACATAGACATATATACAGACTCCAAGATATATACTTCAACCCAATGATGACAAGACAAACAGTAAGCTATTTACAGTAGCAAGTAGCAACCAATAGGGCAAAAAAACTAACAAAAAAGCATAATATTATTAAGAAAACAGCTAAGCCACAAACTTGACGAGAACAAACTTACACACTGCATGTATCATTCAGAAACTGTTGAATGACACCAGCTGTCGTCCGAGACATTGACACTTTTAAGACCTTCCCATACTGCCCAAAATATTCCCGCCGCTGGAGAAGCTGCATATATAGTGATAGAATATTAAAAAAAATCTAAGATAAAAGACCAGAAATCAAGGAAATCTGGAAACATCTGAACCAGAAGGTAACTTTCAGGTACTCAAGAGAGTGGAGGTAAAACTATTACATCTTCATCTCCCAGGGTGAGAGACAATCCAACTATGTAGACAAGGTTTCGCTGAATCACTCGCACGCTATTGAGCTGCTTCCTTCCATCAGGTGATTTAGACTTAGCTTTCTGATTCTTCGTCCTTTTCTCCACACTAATTTCATTCGCTAACCTACAAGAAATATATCATCAAAAGAATGAATGCATGATTAAAAAGGTATAAGTCTGTCTTAGTTAAATAAATTGTCGGGTGAAAGAACTAATAAATGACAAGTTTAATAACTCATGTTTTCCTCCATTTCACTAAAACATGATACTTTGAATTTTCTAATATAGAGGCCATCCAAAAGAAATCATTGGTAAATAGTTATACAATTACATGAACACGTATTAAAAAAAGAAAGTGGAAAACTGGCCCATGGAAACATTAAAGATATACTGTTTAAAGAATAACCTATCACAGTTTGAAGCCATCCCAACAATCTTTTCCTTATCATAAGCAGAGCGACAGGCAGGGCATCGCCCCTCTGTGTCACCCTTCTCTGCCATGTCCATTATGTGGTGCCAACACCAGACACATATCTGCAATCATGGACACATGAAACTGACATTAATCAGAATAACCTTTGTCATAAAGGCATATCATCGGGGTAAAAAAAAAGACAAAAACACCTACATCTCAAGTACAAGTTGATTCACAGAAGATGAAGTAACACTTAATTCTAACCGTCATTACTACCTTCTTTAAAGTGAACACTACAAAAATCTCCTGATACAAACTTGTACGGAAATTAACCACAGAATCAGTTAACAACAAGATGTAAAAATTCAATAATAAATGCCACCTTGCAGATAACAATAAACTTGGAAGAATAAAAAATGTTAAATGATCAAGATAAAGGAAAACTAAGATCAAAGAAGAGTGAATGGAACAACAAGGAAATTAAGTAACCTATTGTCAAATTGTTTTCTTCTGTAACAGAATATATGAAAACCAGAAACTCATTGCCTAGAGAAACATAGATGTAGAATCAAACCTCATAACCACATTTGCAAGGTTTCAACTGCTGATCTGTTAAATCCATCTCTTCTGCGCATAGAGGACAAGTCTTTTCTCCTTGGTCACTCATGATTGCCTTGAATGAAAACTATATAAACCAAAAACCACACACATCAAGTAAAGATAATTACATTAATCATAAACAATATGAATCAAAACTTAAACCTGAACTTTCTAATTATTATTATTTTTAAAATACATCCATTGAACTTGACAAACTATAATTTTGTACACACACCAAAAAAAAACTATCTTGAATCAGAAAAACATGGAACCAATCAAACAATAGATAAGACAGTGTAAAACTATCATCCACGCCTCTAAAATAACAAGTTGAGAAGACAACTCCCAATCTCTTTGCACTGTACATCATTCACTTTAGGGATACTGTGACCAAAAAAATTAATGCATCAACGAAATTCAGAAAACTTAAATTTCCATAATGAAGACAAATTAACAATCGAGCTACAAACAAAAAAATAAGAGAAAAACAATAAACAGTCTTTCAACTCTACCTCAATTTCTAAATTAAATACACTACACTAAACCTCTTCATTACAAAATAATAAAAATAAATAAATCAGTGCAACCTACCCAGACACCACGGATCAACTAAAACCATCAATCAGATAAATAAAGATTTTAATTTTTTCTAGTAAAAACCAAAATCGAAATCCAGAATGCAAACAAAACTAAAAGGATATGATTAATGTTTTAACCATTAAAATCAAAAGAGGGAAAATTGCGACGATCTAAATAGCAAAAGAAATTATAGAATCAATTAGGGATCTATGAAAAGGTAAATTGGATATAGAAATTAGGGTTTGGGATTGGGAGTGGATGACTCACCGTGATGAGATCGATGAAACTGTGAGGAGGAGATTGTTTGAGATAACGAAAGAAGACACAAAAAATTTGGGAAGGCGAAAGGGTGGGAGAGGTAATGTTTTAACCATTAATTTGTTTAACCAATATATTGGGTTTTGTTAGTATAGGTAAAATGGTTTTTAATTGAAGTAGGTTAGCATTGTAAACCAGAAGTTAACCGGCATATTTTAATTGTAATAGAATTAGTAGTAGGATTAGTTTAATAATTTTGAGGAGACATAAAGTGCAACATTCATGTATTATTAGTGTAAAGATTTGTAACAGTGACTGCATTATTCATTATTCGTTTTTTCCTGAAAAAGCACTCACACTAAAAAAAATGAATGGTATATAATAAACTAACAATGTATAAAACTTTTACACTATTCGTTAGGGGTGTTCGAATCCAGACCGGTCCAAAAATAAAATAGAAAACCGATCAAAATAGTTCGAAACCGCAAAAATCAAACGTGTTTGGATTGTATTATATTTATTTTTTAAAGATTAACTGGTCCAGTGTTTACTTTAGTGTTGTCATTGATGTTTACTTTAATATTAGTGTCTTGAGTTTTTTTTTGTTTACTTTTAATGTTGTTGAATGTGTTTTATGTTTATTATTTAGTCATTTCTATAAGTTTTGAATGTATGTATAATTTTAATCTTTTATAAAAAAATTGATCTAAACCGAGGATGGCCAATTAATTATGTGGTTGGATTGACTAAATTTTTTGACCATATACATTTTCTTTAGTATCTGTACTGAATCGGCCGTTACAATGAGCTAGTAATAAACTGATAAAGATTGATTTTTAGCATGTTAATCTCCTTCCAAAAAACACCTTTTGCCAAAAATAGTGTTTGATAAGAAGTTATTTATTTTCTATATTAATATCAAATGCATAGTTCCATCTAATCGTCTAATCGTCAATAATCACTGTTCCAAAAACATCCAACGGCTCAAAATCAGCTATTATAAATATTCTCTTCACCTATCCACTTAACCTTCATCCTTTCATTTCATATTCTCATTTCAAATTTCAAGGTTCGTTCTCTTTATATACTGAAATCTCACTCGATCCACCTCATTTTGTAACCGTTTTTTGTGTGGATTTTGTATCAGAATCGTGAGCTATGGGAAAATCATACCCAACCGTGAGCGCTGATTACCAGAACGCCGTTGAGAAAGCGAAGAAGAAGTTGAGAGGTTTCATCGCTGAGAAACGCTGTGCTCCTTTGATTCTCCGTCTAGCGTATGTTACGATGATCCTTCTTATATTGTTATTGTTGAATCGATGATATTTATCTTCCCTTTTTCATTTATAGATGGCATTCTGCTGGAACCTTCGACGTGAAAACGAAGAGCGGTGGTCCATTCGGAACTATTAAGCATGCGGCGGAGCTTGGTCATGGTGCTAATAGTGGTCTTGATATCGCTGTTAGGCTTTTGGAGCCTGTCAAGGAGCAGTTCCCTATTTTGACTTACGCAGATTTCTATCAAGTCATACTTTCTTTTTCATTTTAATTTTTGTTTTATAATTCGTTGATTTGGTTGTGTTATGTTTTAATAGTTTAGATTAAGTCTCACATCGCGTAACTCGTTGTCTAGTGAATGTTTAAATAACTGTTGATCTACTCATCTCATTTTCAATTGATTTTGAGATGAAAACTTCACATTAATATTAATTTTGTGGTAATGCAGTTGGGTGGAGTCGTTGCTGTTGAAATCACTGGTGGACCTGAGGTTCCTTTCCATCCCGGAAGAGAGGTAAATTGCATGTTTTAACCAATTTTTGTTGGTTTTCTATAATTGTTTTTGTGTTTTTTTGCCTTTTTATTAAGTACACTTTCTGTTGATTTAACTTCATAGTTTCTACATTTTTTGTGTTTTTGTTATAATTTTATTTAGGTTTTGGTTTTGCCATTTTTTTAACATGATTTGTTTGATGGTGAGGGAGTGGTTAGAAAACCAATTAGTAAAATTGCTGAATTACAATAAAATATAGTGATAGTGTTTATGTTTCTTTTTAACTACGTTTTGTGATTATGTTTTCTATAATGATATTCTAGCTGTTTCTGATGAACATTGCCAATTTCATTACATATGGAGATTATGTTCCCTCACATGATATTTAGTTTTACAAAATTTAAGTAAGTAATGTACATAACGCATCAGTATTGTCGCAATTCTTTGTTTGTTTGGGTGTCATTATGCATCTTTGATATCCTAATGCTTTATCATTTTGGAAACTAAATATTGGTCTTTTCTTCTGATCAGGACAAGCCTGAGCCACCATCTGAGGGTCGCTTGCCTGATGCAACAAAGGGTCAGTATTCTGGACTTTTAAGCAGTGAATTAATGGTTGTGATGGGCTTTTGTTTAGCAATTTTTTGATCCTTGATTGATGCAGGTTCTGACCATCTAAGGGATGTGTTTGGAAAGGCTATGGGGCTTAGTGATCAGGATATCGTTGCTCTTTCTGGCGGCCACACAATTGTATGTTAATGTTTATAAATGTTCTTATTTTTGGTGTAGGTTTAGTCACATTGGATTATGACACTATTATGTTTGTAAAAAAAATCTAATCACCTAAGATTGTATAAAATTTTGCAGGGAGCAGCACACAAGGAGCGTTCTGGATTTGAGGGACCCTGGACCAGCAATCCTCTCATTTTTGATAACTCATACTTCAAGTGAGTTTGTTTACCCCTCACCTTGTTCTTTTACTGATATTTTAATTACCTTATACATTAAGTCTTATCAATACGCATAATTTATGGTTAGGGAGCTATTGAGTGGCGAAAAGGAAGGCCTCCTTAAGCTGCCATCTGACACTGCACTTTTGAGTGACCCTGTATTCCGTCCTCTTGTTGAGAAATATGCTGCGGTGTGTATATTCTTTTGCATTTAAATGTTGAGCATAAATATGATATATTCGATGATACAAATTACTCAAACTTTTGTTATTTGCCACTCTGATTTCAGGACGAAGATGCTTTCTTTGCTGACTACAGTGAGGCTCACCTAAAGCTATCCGAGCTTGGGTAAGTTCACCTAAAAGTTATTGTTTATGTTTAACAAATTAAAGGGCTAATCCTCGTATTCCAATAGTAAGTCTTAGACACCAATTCTTGAAAAATTCAATGGTTTAGTATAAATTCAAACTTTTGGATTTTCCAAAAATGAATGGCTAATATGTAAAGTAGGTTTTTTCCATTTGCTCTTGAAGTAAGTAGATATCTTCCCTACACCATGCAGTATGAGCTGATTCATGTCATTAACTTTACCTCACAGGTTTGCTGAAGCCTAAGCAATGTTAGTATGGGTGTGTCCTAGAGGCATGGTGTGGCCTTGATCTTTTCTCAATTTCCGTTTTGTATGCCAATGTGGGTTGCTCAAATTTGGGGTAGTTTCTGAATGAATTTTCCTGGACTTGATTGATTAATGGAAACCTTGGTTGTCTTCTTTTTTATTGATCTTTTATGTTAAATAACATTGTTCAGTGGTAAATGCTCAGCTATTTTGGTATTACTATTATTATCATCTTTACTGTCTATCGGAAGATATTGCATTTCCATAGCAACTGGTGTATTTTGTTAGTGTTGTTAGCATAGCATCTTGTTCAACTGTTTAGGTAAACGTGGTATAGAAGAAACTGTATAATTATAGTTTCATAGTGAAGAGATACATTTATTATTCTGCATCTTAGCCATAAATTTTATAAAAATCCAATGATGTGAAGTAGTGAGTAGATCTAAATTATTAGATTTCCCTAAAATTAATGAATAAAAAACTTACTATTCTCCTCTTCATATTCCTTAACTCTCTAGCAACAGATGCTGATCAGAGATATTACAATTGACTGAAGTTCATATCAATCAGGAAAGGATGCTTCGGACTTGGGAGATTCTTCCATGTTAATGCTACTCAAATCAATGTTAATGCCAACTACAAACTTACGTCAATTCATATATAGGGTTGATTCTTCAATGCCTAGTATGCAACTCAAATAAATGCTACTCAATCCTAAAAAACTAAAAAAAATACACTAGGCTGCCGACAACTTTATCCAACCGATTTAGTACTTAATTAGTCTCATTCTCGATCATAAATTCATATATAGGGTTGATATCGACAATATACAATTGGAAATTTAGGTTCGCTAATAAATAAAAATGTAATTGATTCTGTCTTTGGTTATTTGGTGAGACAACATTATCAATATTTTATTCTGGCTTCGGATTTAATTCCTATTTAATTTAATTTTATCCAATCCAACTAATGTCAATGATCAAAGCCATTCCAATCACACATAATGAATTAATGATAAACATAAAAGTGGGCCCCCGACGTGCAATAGAAATAATTGAACAAAGCGTGACTGCAGATGTGAGGCGGCTACGATCTTAGCCGTCCGATCTAATCGTGTTTTTTTCTTACCTCGCGCGTTTTGGCACCTCTTCATCTGAAAAAGTCACCAAAAACTCAACGTGCTTTACCGAGCTGAGTTGATTCACTGACTCGGTCCAACTCTTTATAATACAAACTATATAAAAAAGTCTTTACCTTCTTCTTCAAGACACTACTTCCTCTTATTCAACGGGTTTCTAGAGAGAGAAACACCTGGAGAGAGAAAACAGAGTCAATTACATTCTCATCGCTGTGCAGTTCAGGAGTCAGAAGAAAGAGAATAAAATAATGGCCGGCGTGAATACGAACGGTGATGTAGGAGATTTTCCGGCGATTCCAACGCACGGAGGACAGTATATTCAGTACAATATATTCGGTAATCCGTTCGAGGTTACCACCAAGTATCGCCCTCCGATCATGCCTGTTGGTCGTGGTGCCTACGGAATCGTTTGGTACTCATTCATAATTTCCTTTTCTCACTTTCTATTGTGGACTTGTATTTTTTTTCTCCAAAAAACTTGATAGTTTTTATGTGCGAGATTTAATTGATTTTGTGAAAAAATAGTTTCTATTTTGATCGTTTGTTTTCGTTATTCATAAATTAGATTTTAGTAAATCTACTTTGTAAGTTAATGTTGTTATTGAAAATATAAATAGTGTTGCTGCTAGTTGAGTCTCTACTAAAGTGTTTCAACTTCGATTGGTTATACTCATGGTTATGTTAGAACTTAGAAGTGTTATTTTACCATATTATCCTGTGTTAGACTTTTGTTGATTACAGAAAGTATGTTTGAGGCTTTGAGCTATTTGTTGTTAGAGTTAAATTTTATTAATTATTTTATAATGGTTACTTCAGACAAATCGAACATAATTTTCTGCACGCATTAATATTGGGATTTGCCAAACTTTTGTTAACTCGTTATTTCTCCAGTTTCTACCTTAATACTAGTTTTGTTAGTTTAGGGCTTTAGGCACATTAATTATAAAAAAATTGTACATGGAGAATTATTCTAGACTGTCTCTAATTCGATTGATTTAAAAAATGTTGAAGTTCCTTGTTGAATATGGAAACTAATGAGTTGGTGGCAATTAAGAAGATAGCAAATGCTTTTGATAATTACATGGATGCTAAGCGTACCCTCCGTGAGATTAAGCTTCTTAAGCATTTGGATCATGAAAATGTGAGTATTAATCTCTCTTTTCTCAAGTTTAGTTTAGTACAGCTGCAAATTCAATTCATGCTTGTTACTTGTTGGTTGGGGCAAACTGTTTTAATGATACCATATAGTGGAACAAAATTTTACATTTGTAGTTAGAGTTCAATTCAAAAAACCTAGTTTGGCTCTGTCATTTTCCTTGTTCATTTGTACCAAAAAATGTCCATTTTCTTGTTTAGATTCCATATCACTTTTAATGGAAAGGTTGTAGCAACATAAATAAATTATAAATGCCCATAAGATACATATCCTACACATTTGTTGGGATGCAATAGAGCAAATCATCTCCAAGAGTTGACAATGGTTGACCATGACTCATAAATTGTGGGACAGGTGAAGAATGCATGTCCCTGAATGTATTTATGAAAATATGCTAATAACACAACATTTTACTTGTCCCACAAAGGGAAACTGGATTTGTGACCAAGTTGGTAAATGGTGATGTGAATTTGGTTTTAATGTATAGGATTTAATTAGCATGCACTAGCAGTATTAAAAACTAATCATGTATTGACATATCTTTGAAATCTGGCTTTTATAATAACTACTTAAGTCATTACTCCACTGTTTGACAGTGAAAAACCTTATGCCAACACTGCAGTAAAATTAAATTCCTAATGTGTACAAGTTTAAATTGCTAAGAGAATAGTTTACACAATATACTCTGTTTTCTTATGGTTAATATCGTGTTTGTAAATCAGATAATTGCTTTAAGAGATGTTATTCCTCCACCTTTGCGAAGAGAGTTTAATGATGTCTACATAGTCACGGAACTCATGGATACCGATCTTCACCACATCATTCGCTCCAATCAAAATCTGTCAGAGGAACACTGTCAGGTGAGTGCTCACAATTTTTGTTGTTACTTGCAGACTTCTTTAAAATCTTCAAGGTTTTAACATTGGAACCTTTCTTTCATTCTACATTTTTTGGTTTTACTGATGATTGGATGCTCTTGCAGTACTTCTTGTATCAGGTTCTTCGTGGATTGAAGTATATACATTCTGCAAACATAATCCATAGAGATTTGAAACCTAGCAACCTGTTGCTGAATGCAAATTGTGACTTGAAGATCATTGATTTTGGTCTCGCACGGCCAGCTTTGGAGAGTGACTTCATGACAGAATATGTTGTCACAAGATGGTACAGGGCTCCCGAATTGTTGTTGAACTCCTCAGATTACACTTCTGCCATAGATGTGTGGTCTGTTGGTTGCATCTTTATGGAGCTTATGAATAAAAAGCCTCTGCTTCCGGGAAAAGATCATGTCCATCAGATGCGCCTATTGACAGAGGTGAGATACTATGCATAAAATAATTTCTTAACTTCTACAATTTGATAATCATATATATGTTTTGAGTTATTTAATATCATGAATATAATAAATCATTTGATGGTATGAAGTAGTTCTGCTGGATCTATGCTTATAATTGTTGTTTTTCCCATATAGCTTCTTGGTACTCCAACTGAGGCTGACCTGGGGTTAGTGAGAAATGAGGATGTGAGAAGATATATCCGACAACTAACTCAATATCCTCGCCAACCTTTAGCCAAGGTCTTCCCCCATGTTCACCCCTTAGCCATGGATCTTGTTGATAAAATGTTGACACTTGATCCAACTAAAAGAATTACAGGTAATTTTCTCATTCCTTTCGTTTTCATTTACGTTACAACTAAAAGCAAGTGTGTAGGCTCATTTTGAACATTCACAGCAGCTGCATTAACATCTAAAGGCAAGTTTCACCGAAGATTAGAAACAGCCAAGTTATATATTGTACAAAATTGCGCAAAATTTCATTTCTATTTGTTTACATATTGGCAGTTGAAGAAGCTCTAGCCCATCCATACCTTGCAAAACTGCATGATGAAGGTGATGAACCAGTCAGCATGGAGCCATTCTCATTTGAATTTGAGCACCAACAATTGGACGAAGAGCAAATAAAAGAGCTGATTTACAAGGAAGCATTGGCACTCAATCCTGAGTATGCTTAAAGCAAAAGGATTCAATCAATTTGAAAGTTCAAAAGATTAAAGTAAGTATTCGTTTTCAAAATTTTAATCATGGAAGTACACTGCAGCTGAAATTTACAAGCAGGAAAGAATCAAGTAGAATGAAAGTTCCAATTCATTTCCAATCAATCTTCCTAGGTAATCCTGTTTCTTATGTGCCACTACTTATGTTACTGCTTGTGAAATAATGAGTGCCCCTCTGTTGTAAAGTGTCACACGTAATGATTTTAATCCCCCGTTTTCTTGTTAACTCAATGTATTTTGCATAAGTTATTTACATGGAAACATATTGCTACCTTGATTTACAGCTTTTTTCTTCTAAATTATCTGTATGTTGGATTTATATTCAGTGAGCAATTTTTTTAGAGAGGTAGTTCTTACGTGGTTCATAAAATTAGATGCATGGACCTTAGTTTAACATGTTACTTTTCAACTTTAATGCGTGTTATAATATGCATTGCCATGTTTCTAGTCTCCTTACAATAAACATATGGGAAGCTTTGGTTGTCAGTACTCATTAGGGAGAATTTTTTCCTTCCTTCTACTTTGGAATATTATCACTACTGCGTATATTCTAGATATATTATACTCATTCCATCTTGAAATATTCATACACCAGTAGATGGGTACATTTAGTCATAAAATAAACTAAAAATTATAAGTCATTTACCAAGTTTAAGGATTGCAAGCAAGAAAAAAAACAGTGGTTAATGAGCGAAGATGCAAGAATCAAATCTGTTTGGTACAATCAAATTGTCCAATTGATTGACTCTTACGTTTCACTTGCAAACCAAAATGTTACGAAGAAATTAAAGTAATACACAATAATATATTACTGTAAAAAACAAAGCATCAACAGAAATTACCAAGAACATTGAGGAAAGTAGCAGCGTAATAATGTGAAGTTTCTGACTGACATGTTCAACTAAATTTGAAAAAAATATTTATTGACCAAGAAATAAAAAACAAAATAGAGGGTAAGCCTGGGTGTAATCCCAGACTGCTGCTACTAACGGCTTATCATTACACACAGACACAATCATGTACGAGTGCATTGGGCAACTTAATCCTTACAATTATAAATCATTACAAGAAGTTTTCAGAGTAAATGCCTACTTCCAAGAAAAACCTGCGCTACATTGTGTGAATGTAATGTGTGTAAACTCAAACAATCAAAATCCAATAGCTACACTACGGTTGGCTCCTTATAAAAGTTAAGATTAACCATTCCCTTCACTTATCTCTTCGCGTTTCCTACTCTAAGAAAGAGAAAAAATCCAAAGTAAATGTCTGTTATAGATACCAGTGGTGACTGTTGGCTGAATCTGTCGAACCAGGGGAGGCACAGGAAAAAGCGGCAGAATGAAGCAGCACAACATCAAGCGAACCGAACATCCACAGCCACCAGAATGGTTTCCTACAAATTCTCATTTTGTGATAATATTTATGTATATATACTTCGGGTCTATTTTAGCCCATAAACCAAGATACATTAATGGATCAATCTTCATCCTCTGTGAGGAGGGCAAAGGAAAAAGGTCTGAACTTATAGCCATCACCATGGTAGAATTTATTTTGAAATTCTACCCAGTGAAGTCGCAGGGCGTGAAGAAAAGCACTAAGAGTTTCCATCATAAGTAGTATAAAGGCAGTTGCAAAGGCAAAAACAACTAGCCCCACCAATCGAATGGCAAAATTATCATACCTGTGATTCAGCAAATGGCATCAATGAATAACTATAAGCAAATCCATAATTAATTATTAAATAAATAAGTGCAAACATTGAAATTAAACTCTATTTTATTTAGTACTGCATGATAATTAGTATGGCCAGCTTGATTATAAATTAGACTTCACTCTACAACGAGATACACATTTGGGGAAAGTCCAAAAATGATAGAGAAAGCAGAAACATCTTAATATGGAGGTTGAAAATACTCCCAAAAAAATGTATGTCCTGTGAAAGCATATAAATCAGACTCACCCCCAAGCAAGAAGCAGGACTTTCTCATAAAAAACAGTAGAAAGTTCTGAGTGAGCCAAGCTGCAAAGTGGAAACAAAGTCAACCGGGGAACAAGAATTTATTAAAGAGTTCATCCCGATGAGGGAAAACAATGATTGATCAAACCTTAATGCCCAAAGACGAAGATATGATGCTGTATTTGAAACTGAGCCTAGAACAAACTCAATGGCGTGAATCATTTGGTGAACAAAGACCTCACTGAAATTGAACTCCTCGTGATGTTGCCTGGCAGAATCTGGTTCGGCCTCAAGATCCATCTCAGAAATATTTAGCATACCATAATTGCGTCCTTGAAATCTCTATAATGTCATTAGGATACAAGATTAATATTGTTCACAAACTCTTTTGGCGATTATTCATTAATTATTAGCAATCAACAGGAGAATAGAAAAAAGACCTATATAGCTAGAAAAATATAATACTTGCATACTGAATAAAAGATGTTAAGTAGTTTAAAGCTAGCATATTTTAGTCCCAAAGAAAAATGATCCACAATGGATATTTGAGAGAATTGAGGTTCTACAACCTTAAGCATAAATCCGGTCATAAAGGGGACACTCAAAGCAAAACAAGCACATGTGTGAAATGTAGACATTTTACATATACATGTAATCAACAAGTTTGGGGAATAGTAAAAAGTGGTACCTCATTATGAAGCTTCTTTAGTATAAAAGGTTTTGGAAAGAGCATCCATGGAATCGCAATTACAGCCAAAAGCAATAACACAACCTGCATATCAAGAGCAGTAATTCAGAGTGACAAAATTGCAACAATTTATTAATCAACAACAAAGAAAAGAACCAGAAACATACTTGAAGTGGTCTTTGGCCCCACAACAACTGATTCTCACCAAGATTATCGAAGGGGCTTAAAAACATGTAAATCATTACATGATAAAGGTCCGCCTGAGATCCAGTGCACCACTTAACAATAATGAGAAGGGAAAGATACCCAAATAGGCTATTAAGGAAAATCACCTGTGGCACAAACTGGTACCTAAAAGCAACATGAAGAGTAAACAGCTAAATAAAAACATTCTACTCAAAGGATATGAAAATAATAGATACAAGGGAAAGTTAGAAGAGTGAGAACCTTAT
This sequence comes from Lupinus albus, assembly GCA_009771035.1. Classification (NCBI taxonomy): domain Eukaryota; kingdom Viridiplantae; phylum Streptophyta; class Magnoliopsida; order Fabales; family Fabaceae; genus Lupinus; species Lupinus albus. The sequence goes on from CM019999.1 coordinate 2,127,944, forward strand.
ATCCACCGAGTTACCAAAAAAATGAGCATTAAAATAACTTAACATAATTCCCAAGTTCATATGCACCACACCAAACAAAATCGACATCTTCATCTTGAGAGAGTTCAGAAAAGGCAATTCTGAACGACTTCCACGCCAACTGGGATCCACACCAAATGGGTATGGTTCTTGGAATTTCACTAAGCCAGTAGTATGTGCATCCCTGAAAAGTGGTGGAAATGATTACAAATCAAACAGTCCGAAGCTAAAACCCAGCTAAAAGTAAATTTTAATGTATATATGCTCTAACTATAATATCCAAATCAGCACAATTCTGAAGGAGGAAAATAATATAAACAGAAAGGAAAACAGAAGAGAGCATATAAAAGGAATTAAAAAGGGAAGTAATGGGAAAAAACATTCAACTAGCACAAAAATCATAGGCTATAAAGGGACAAATAGAAGACACCTGCATGAACTATCTCTGCATTTGTAAGCAGACGCACCAAATATGTGGAAAGGAACAGAGAAGAATTCATTGTATATTAACCCACAATAGATTGAAAATAGTGACATCAAAAGAAGCACATAGCGCCCGCCAAATAGCATCTCCATAAAGCTTCCAAGTTTCTGGCAGAAATCAAATAGAACCACCGTTAGGTACACACTTATATGTAGTATAATGAATTTATTACCATTTAACATTTCAATCTTCAAGTTATTTTGAAAGGATTCTCATTTTCTATTACTGAAACAGAAATCCAAAAATCAATTCCTTTTTCCCTTTATGCTCGCCTTCCTTCTCTCCCTCTTTCTCATTTTAATCATTTTCTCCAACAGAATTCGCACCTTCCTCCATTCTTCCTGTCTACATGGGGATTCTGTTATTCCCATTGTGAATATTCCTGTTAGCCACTATAATTTGGTGATCTGGTGCCTTATGGCCTTCAGTCCCGCACGCCTATCATGTTTGAGGACAGAAAATCATAACAATTACAAAATTTTGCAACCTCATTATTGCGATATTTATCGCCTAATCATAGAAAACACTGAATGCTCAAAATTTTGAACATTATTATTGTCCTATTAAACATCAAACAGAAAAAGAATGCTGAATTTTGATATATCACAAATAAGCATTTTCTTAATGAAGATTAACCCTATATGTCGAACACCCATTACAATTATTTAGTGCAATTATTCATCAGCTACTTTATTTATATCACATTAAAATAAAATTACCTGAGTGCTGAGCTTGTTTTGACGTGCTATAAGAAATAATGCTCCCAGCAACAGGCAAATTCCATGACCCCAGTCCCCAAACATTACCGCAAAAAGAAATGGGAATATAATAGTAGTGTAAACTGCAGGATTTGCTTCTTGATATCTTGCAACACTGCCGAATAAAAGACATTATTAGGGGTCTTTTCAGTTTTTATAGCCACACTGCAAAATAAGGGAGCTGTCTTAAGCTAACTTTCTACAATTCTATTTCTATGAAATTAATAAGACATTTTGGATCTTTTGACATGGGCACACGTTTCCAAGTATTTCTGACTTCATGGAAGGTATTTTATTTCAATAAATTAATGTATTCATGTTGCTGCTACTAAACACGGTACATGTCATGCTCACCCATATGCATCAACAATTTCCTGATATGGATATGTGAAACCATTGGTCCTAAAATATGTTGGGGGTGATCCCACTGCATCCATTGAATGAAAGATTATGCCAACTTGAGAATTGCTGTCAAATGTTGCACGCTGCAATGTCTCCTGAATCTGGAAAATCAGTAGATGCAATCATCTATTTTTTACTAGAAAATATAAATCATAGAATTTTCAATTTCTCAAAAATCATAAGGACGCTGGAGTTAGTCAGAATCCAAAAAATTAAGGAAAGAAATAAAATAAATAGAAGTACCTGTGTTTTTGCAAATATAGGGCACCATCCCTCTCCAACGAGACATTTTTTTGTGACATCAACATTTAACATGTTCAGTGTATCATACACTGCTTTCTCTCTTCTTACCTAGGACAAGATGATAAGGATGAGAACTATTGGTCCATGAAAAATATCCATCACTCGCAAACAGTGAAAAATATTATGACTGTTTTACTTACAGCAACAACACAAGGAACAAAGAAAATATCAGATAATAAGGAATTTAGAAGCGATATCTTACCATGTCCATCCATTTTGGTAAATGACCTCCTAAAGAAGCTAGAACCTTATTCCAATGCCTAATCCCAGCATCCAAAGTTGCCTCTAAGTCAGCAAGACGTGAAGAAACCTGTAACAAAAAATAAAATTTTCAACCATAAATAACACAGTTTCCACCTTCCCATGTGCAAGACTTCACCTTCTCATTTGTTAGTCAACAACTATGTCTATGACATTGAATGGCATACAGCAACATAAAAAACCTAAAGGAAACTGCATAGTTGATTTCAATTAAATGGACACTACTTTTTTTTTCCCTTGATACTACTAAATACTCTTACTCTTGAATAATATTGCTGGAACAGAATCCCACAAAACATTTAAAGTACTGCATACTGCCCTCTTAAAAAGCATGTAATGAAATCCTCTTGGAATGCAAAATAAAATCTCTGAATACTATGGTAGGGTATGATAATAAATACTGAAGTTCCCTAGTATGCATCTTGGAAAGTAAATTTTTTCCACTGAAACTGTAGGCTGCAAAAGGTCCAATCTCATCAGTCCCTACCTTATAATATAAGATTATACATAATTGAAGAGGAAAATATATACTGTTTTCTTAAGCCAGCATATTTACCTCCCTAGTTATTTGCCTTTGTTTACTTATATCTTCAGGAACAGGGTAACAATTTGCACCAAATGCCTCACAAATTTTCAGAATCTTTGTTCTTGCCTGCTCTCCAGAGAAAAACACAACAAACACTGTTTTCTCAATCTGAAAAGAAGAGTTCAGGAGTCTGAATCATTATAGGGACACAATAGATTGATGGGGAAATAAACTAATAGGAAGTATGATGGGCTACAAAAAGAAACCAAACTATTTTTAAATATAGGTTTAGACAAAACTACAGTAAATTATCATTAAGTGATAAGAAAGAAGAAAACCATCTCCCCAGAAATTGGATCGGTGATTAGTTCATCAGCTGGTGTCTGATTGAAAAGCATATTGCCTCTTGTAGCACGAAATAACATCCTTTCAAACCTTACAACTTTGGATTTACAAATTATCCCGCAGATAAATCTTAAACCAGATTGATTTGACGGTCCAGGTCTCATTTCCTGTAAAATAAACAATTTATTATGGTGCACTGACAGGATAATAAAAGTGACAAAAATAGCAACAGAATTTAGACTTTTCAAAGGAGGTGGATATTAAGGATTATATGGGATGTTACAAGGAACCTGTTCAAACAAAAATGGTGTCTCAACATAGCCTCCATTTGAGTAAACATTCTCCTCTAGTTCTCTCTCTTCCAACACAGTGTGGCCATGATTTGAAACAAGAAAACCACATGCCTGAAATTTACCACAAAATTATATCATACATAGATTTAAGAAAGTATACAGGAACTATTTTATATTAAAAGAATAGGAATGTCGTTATAATTAAGTACAAAGTACAATATTAATAGTTGATTGAATAAATTTAAATCAAACTATATTAGAAAAGATGAACAAAGAAAAAATTAAATAACTAATTATAAGTTATGATCAGAAAGGCCACTACTTGCTAACTGAATTCAAACAGGACAAAAACTACTACAACCAGAATTACAGAGGGGGATATAGACATCTCTAGTACCTTGAAGTAACAAGAGAATATGCTTATATAATGCTCACCACAAATAACCAAGAAAAATACCTTTTGCAATACAATCTTGAACTCCAGTAATTCATTATATGATTGCCGAAGTTTCTCACTATTAGAGTTCATTTCAATTAGCTCGTGTTCATGCTCATCCAATTGTATCTGGTTTAAGAGAAATCCAATAGAATTTATAATGTCAGATTCAAGAATTAAAATTCCTAAACTGGGAAAAGTGCAGACAACCAACTGAAGTTACAACAGGGTGTTACTGAGAGCAGCCTAACATGTAACACTGAAGGCATGCCCAAGGCAAAGCAACAAAATAGAGAATGACCTCTAAATCCTCGAAGAAAATATCGGGTTGCAATACAGGAGGAAAAGTCATCAGACTGGCTTTATTGATTTGATCCTTGAAGAATCGCAGTTTTCTTGACATTTCTGCACATCGCTTTACCTGTTAAAAAAAAACAGAGTTAATGATTGTGCATGAGAGGTAGTTAATATGTCAGAATATTATCATAATCGTGACTTCTTTAGCTAAATAACAACATATCTAGCCCAAAAAATACTATAACATAAGTTAATATGTCAATATTATACAGTAGATTCATTTTGCATAAAATATAGAAGAAAGGGAAACATAAAAACAAACTCCAAAAAATTTGAACCTACTTCCATTTTTAAAATCAAATCTTCATGATTTAAATAACTATAATCTAATTCATGACATCATTGATTATAAATTTTCACTTTTTTATTCTAACTAGTGAAAACATAGTGTCATAATAACTGGCTCCATAGAAAAGCCTCAAATTCCAACTGCAGCCTACTAATCTGTTCAGCGAAGATTACCTGAGTAACAAATGTTCTCTGAAAGGGGCTTTTTTCGTCATTTAACTGCAGATGAGAAAAAAGTGTCCATAAGAAATGCATAATGCATTGATTAGAGATTGAAGAACTTTCGCAAACAACATCAAAATCATCAACTTTAGAAGGTTTAAAGTTACTTCTAGAAGCCCACATATGGCAGTGATGAAAAAAATTTAAACAAACTTTGAATATTTCCTATCACACACCTGCAAACTGCCACCCAAAGTGTCATTCAGAACTAGATATGATATACGGTATTGCAAAAAAGAAATATCATTGAAAATTTAACAACATGCTCACTTTTATTCTCTCCCAGTGAAAATGTAAGAGAGGATATCAGAAATGGAAAATTAACATCTAAGGTTTTGCATATGCAGAATATCGTCAAATATTTGCTTCCAGCCATGACACTAGACCGAAAGTCTCTACAACTAAGATGTACAACAATTCTCACATTTTATGTTTATGGTTCTCCACCCATTAATATTCATACGATAACAGTCACACATAAAGAACTAAAGAAGCAACTTCTTTATGTGTCATTAGTGAACCATTCATAAGTGACACCGTGTTGTCTTGAATTGCCATTAGAAATTATCATATTATCAACAGTAGCAGCATATGCAATGACAAAGTCTAATTTCAAAGGAAACCAACTATCCAGGGTTTTAAATTGCAGTCCACAATGTTGTGGTTTTGGTTTTCTCATCAACCGTATCGTGACTGTAACTATGGCCGTAGCTGCTGCATTTTCCCACAGTTGTGGTAAACTGAACCTAATGAGAACTGCAATTTAAAATCATGCAACTATTCGAGTTTCTAAAATTGACCTTCTGAACATACATGAATGTATTATATGCATGCCAAAAAATCACAATGCAGGAGTCAAGACAGTGATTAGAGAGTGAGACAGTTAAAACTGGGGTCTGAACTGCAAATCCAGCCTCGATTGAAACCAATTTTCCCACAATTTACCACAATTACGGTTGTTCAACCTAACGAATTTAGAACATAAGAGTGACAATTGCCATCATCTCCTAACAAAGGAAAAACTCATCATCAAGCATAGCTTGTCCACATTTTGCATGGAACAATACTAAACTTAAGCAACCTACAGTGCAACTAAATTGTGCACCTATCAAACAAAGAAGTTTCAAACACTTTAACAAAATACTTAAACGTTTGATCGCAATATTGCATAAACCCTTCGCCGCAACATAAATTTACATGACATTGCCAGTTATCAACAAATCTTACAACATTTGCGTTGAACGAATTCAACAATGCTGCATTGCAATAATTTCTTGACGCAAACGCAAGAAGTTCACACAGCCACGAACTCCAAAACTAAAATCAATAATCATTATCGCTTCTACGTTCAAGTCACGAGGAAACACAAACAAAACAAGAGAATTCGAACTAAGCAAATTCGAATCGAAAAGTGAGAAAGTTACGTCACGGAATTGGAGAAGACCGAGTTCGCCCAAATAGGATATGGCTCGGTGAGCGGACTCAACAGGAATGATGAGTTGAACGAATGTCATCTTCTCTGAACGCATCAGATCCATTGATGGTAACTTATCTATTAACCGTTCCATTCAGATCTGAGAAACCGTTTTTTTTTCTGTGAGAAAATGAGTTTGGAGTTTGAAGAAGAGGGTGCGTTTTGCAATGTGTTTGGTTTTATATAGGCTTTGGAGTTTGAACTTCAACACTCTGCTACGCTTTCAGTTTCCATTCGCAACTGCATTTGGAATTGCGAGATTCAGTTCAGTATACGATAATAAATAAAATAGCATATGACACAAAAATCCAAATCTAAAATTTCCAAAGCTTATAGCTACGTCACAAGTGACATATCATTAAAAGAATTAAACTATTACCTTGTCTTATTTTTAGTAAATAATAAAGGCGTCAATTCAGTCTATTGTCTTATTTTAGTTTTTAATTTGCCATATTAATTATCTATATTTTTAATATTTGTCAAGTTTACATTAGATTAAATCGAAAAAGCATTTTATCAAATTCTTCATGTAAGAAAATCTATACTTTGGAAAATGAATATTTAATGAATAGACGTTTTTTTGGGAGTAAATCTAATTAACTAAACTAAAACCCAAAAATAAGATAAAATGAGACTATTTACACTTTCTTTTCTTGGAGAGCGAAATTAAAACTAAAATATAAGACAAAAAACTAAAACAATATTTAACCTGAAACAATTTCCCATGTGATATTTTTTCCGTTTACTCTCTATGATTACATTATTTTCTCTAGCTAGAAAATTGTTAGCATTTTACATATTTTACATGTAATTTAAAAGAAAATAATTATGAAGATATTATGTTACGTCATTCAATCATTTTTATCTTTAAATTAGAAAAATATATGAAAATATTTTTTTAAACATTTTTTATATTTTAAGTTTTATCATGCCAACAATGCTAATTTCATTTCTTATATAGTTGTTAGATATAAAACGATTTTAATGTATCCCCTTTCAAAAAACTTAAATATCATTTTAAAGAAAGTTATTAAAAAGGAGGATTTGTATTAGTATAAAAGAGTTTTCCGTTGATTTTTTGACATGTATATTTTGACTATCATTTATAATTTTGCCTTAACAATAGTTTTATTTCTCTATTATTAATTATTTCTTCTTAAAATATGGAAAACATTATTCTTTAAATTAATTAGATTTATTTTGACAGTAGAGTCATCCTTTTTGAAATGCAACTCCTTAGCCATTGCAGAAACCTTCCATAATGTGGTTAAAACTCTATTATCACATGTTCATTTCAACTACCAATCATATTATGGTTAAAACTATATTATGCATAATTTCTATGATAATATAACCATATTATGCAATTACCTAGTGATAATATGTGATAAGATAAATTATCTCCCGATATAAAAAAATACTCAATTTTCTTCATGAAATGGCAAGACTTGTGTGGAAATTTGAAGGAATGGACTGGACTATTCACATTTGCTCTTGGGAATAATTCTACAATGGTTCTTAATTCTTATGGGTAGATCTTAGTATTTGTTGTGGACGAGACTCGACCCCCAACTTCCTTCACTTCACTCCTCCTCTTTAAGAAAGAACTCACCTTATAACTCATTTTTTGAGAATTTGCTATGGGTGAAACTCGAACCCACAACCTCTTTCACCCTATTCCTTAAGTCTTCCACCTTAACCACCAGACCACCTTATGACTCCCCTAATTGTATATTATTGAAGTCAATAAGAGTTTATAAGATGATAAAGAAATTATTTTTTTACCATTTAGAATGAATTTTGAAATTTATGTATATGTAAAATAAATCAGTTGGAAACTTAAAAAAATATTTGGAGAAATTTCACTTAGATGCTAATTGTATCTAATATATTTGAGGCGAGGAAAAATATTGAATAAATTGTGCTGTGTCTTTTTCTTATGACTGAATGGTAACTATACTAAGATATACCATATTTGTGTCAATGAAAAAGGAAGACTTGTATGCTTTTTTCCCTTGTTTGTTATATTTATTTATATATTAAATCTAGGAGTGGAGTGGGGTCATTAAAGAAAATTAAACTAAAAAGGGAAAAAAAATGGAATAGGATCATGCTGTTTAGTTCTAACTTCTAACTTTCACACTTGGATAGGTTGTGAGTGAGGCCCTTGACTCATAAGCTGTGGCCTGTGGGTAAGCGACAAATGAACCCAAACAGGGCTTAATACATAATATATAATCACGGGCCTTAGCCACGGACTAAAGCCCACGAAACAAAGAACACTAATACATTACATCAGTTCATCATTTCTATTTTCTACAATAGATTGACCCTTAACAAGAAGATATAAAAGCCAAGTTTTTTAAAGCGTTTAATCTTTAGTTTATCTGTCTTTCATCTATTTTGAGTAATATTCAACTATATTAGAAATATAAATATGGTGCTATCAAGAAATCTATTATAAAAAATTATTATTATACTTTTTAGTGAGAAATCAAGTAAAAAAACAAAAATCAAGTTAATTACTCAGTTGGTTAGCTTTTATAAGACTCTTCTCATATTTTTTTATAAGACTTTTTTTCGAAATTCTCTTTATGTATATAATAGATGATTTTGTTACCATGATACCGTTAGTTTTTCAAATAATCTGAGAAAAAAAGATAGAAGGATTTAATTTTATATGACAAAGTGAAGCATCAGAAAAATCTGAATCGAGATCTTGTATGCGAATTGTACGCATTTCACTAGACATTCCTTAAACATTTTTTATTTTTAAAATTATGTTGTAAAGTATTACGAAATGGACAACAAACGCATGCTTTATTGCTTAGCTCACAATATTTGAACTGTGGCGCATATAAAACAAGCCAAATAGAAACAAAACGGTAGACTACAACTTGGACCGACAGGGATACAAATTCCCATTATTTAAAGATCCTTCACCTATAAATTATTGGCATGAAAAATTCTTTGATTCCTTTCTAATAGGTTGGATTTGCGGCATAAATCACGACCATATGGATTGGGAAACGAAACCTTAATCATGAAGAGTAGTCCTTTTCAGCTTCTTTCCTTAACCCTCTCCATTTAGGTTTTCCATAAGCTAACTTAGTGCTTTGTGATAGAGAAGCATTCAATATTCCAGTATAAATAATCACTTTACCACACACCATGGTATGAAAATAGATCACTCATCTTCATTAATGTCTCAATTTCCAGTATCGGATCAATGAAAAATTGACACTTCATTAAAAGAAATAATTATAAAAATATAAAATAACATTTTTATATTATTTGGAGAAAGGGAATTGTTTTGAGACATAAGAACTTAATCATTTTAGGACATTCATGCTCCCATGGTATACCTAATTGTAATTTGGATTAGTTACATTTCCATGAATAAAAAAATGCTCATGAGTGAGCTGATGATACTAATTGCTAATAAATCTAAGATTTTTTTATAAAAAATGTGCGTTGAGTGTAAATTTGTGATTTTCAGTGTAGTATCTTTATCTTTTAACCTGTTATTCGTTAGACCAAAAAAATTGTACTATAACTCATAAAAATTAAGTAGACCAAGTTGTGAGTTAGTACATTAACCATAATTGAGCTGATTTTTTAGGGTCTAAACCACATGTATTGTGCAAGAGGAAATCATTTTTTAGTAGGGTGAGATCAAAAAATATAATAAATCTCTTCATACCAATATGGATTTTATTAATTTTCTAAATATATTACATGAAAAAAAATTAGCTACAAGACAATGAATGCGGTTGTTCCCTTAAACGTTTGTAGAAATTAGTTAAATATTCGAAATAACTAATTTATCTCTTCATGTTAGAATATATTTTATTCTCTTACTGTGACTTATAATATGGGATAAAAATTTCCAAAATCATAATATTGAATTCATTTTAATACACCAGGAACACTAGCATTGTTTTGTTTTTTATGAAGTAATAGAGAGAAAAGTTACATACGTATCACAAAAAAACAATATATAATAATATTTTTATCTTTTTATTTAGCATGATATTATATTTTTAATATTAAAAATGTGAAAAGAAACAAACACTTGTATTTATATTAATGAAGAAAATATTTATTTTTCCCTATTCTTCACCTTTATCACAAGTATAGGAATCTACTCATTCATTAACATTTGATCATCATCATTTTCCACTTCAGGTGACTTGGATCCGACAAAATCCAATCCGTTACCAAACTCTTACTTCTTACGTGTCCTCTTGCTTCGTGCATCGCATGACCCTCCATCATTTTGTTTTCTCAACGTCACAATTCATGTATCATCTCCTCACCAACCACCCTCTCACCACTCATTTTATGACTACAAAATAGCTACATTCCGAGTATTTGGTTTTTATACATTAGATTAAATAGAAAGAAAATATATACATAAAAAATTTATAAATTTTATACATTATTATTACATCATTTATCATTTATATTTGATAATAATTGATTAAATATATATTACAAGTGATTAATGGATTATGTAGTGATTATTATATAAATTTTTATATTGATATTCATAATAGTACACTTTAAATTAAACGTTTAACTAATGTTTGAGTGTCTAAACTTTGCCATTTGTTAACTAGTTTAATAATTTAATTTTTTATACATATATTAAGTGACATGGAGTTGTACCAATTTAACCAAAGCTCTGAGGCTCGAATCCAAAGAGAGTTTACTGTGCAGTAACCATACTTATATTAAAAAGAATAGAAGGTGGGGGAGAGATGGAGTGGTATTTTGGATGAGTACGAGCTCAATATAATATTAATAATTTAATATTGTGCTTCAAAATTTAAATATAAGGTTGTTGGAATTGGATTATGATCATGTGAATGATGCTTTGCTTCACAAGGGAAGAGAAGTTAGTGAGGCCCCACTCACATCCCACTAAGTCTAACAATTTGACACTGCTCAGTGCTGCTGTCACTGTCTATCTTACTACGATCGAGCACAAGTCATTGTTACATATTCTTTTCTAATAAAACCCTATCATTTAATTAAAAATAAAAATTATAAAATAATATTTTTAAATTACTTTAACAATAATAATTGACTATGAGTATATATATATATTTTATTTTAATATGTAGGATCCCTAATTCTCAGTGCACCGCTCCTTGTTCTTTTTTTTTTCTTCCTCGTGAACTGCAATATTCGGCTAATAAGCCGCAATTTCTTTTGCCACGTGTACGACCAGAGACACATGGATTTCGTCTTATGGCCCCACCTCACACCGACCAAATTACACTCCTATTGTTTTCTTCACAGAAATGCTAATAGAAACAACATTATAGTATGTGTTGTATTTGTGTACCTTGGGATGTTGGGCACAGTTTCCCATCACTTGCTTTTACTTTATTTTCGCCATCAGTGTTTCCTTTGACTGATATAAATTTGACTAGTCAACCAACATGACTATATTGTTCATATAACCATACCTACAATCCATGGCCCACTACATATTTTTTCATCCTCCAATCTTTGATCCACTTAAATTAAAGGAGAATGATATTTGCTTCTATTAAATCATTTTATTTATAAGAAATTGACATATATTATAAGATAATATTTTATTTATCAGTAATTGGTTTATAAATGACAAAACTTACAAATAACATTTGTACTTGCACGAGGATTAATAAGAAAATTTAGTCTAAGTATCCTCAACACTATCCATTCTCATATACATGTTTGTTATATTTCATCAATCAGCATTTAATTACAGATACTCATACTACTATGTTATATTTTCTTTTCAACCTAGAGTTACTTTGAATATTAACTACTTTGGAACATAGAGTGAGCCCAAAGCTAAATTTCCACGGGATCCAAAGGATATGCCAAAGTGGAATCAATCATTGCTTGCTAATTATTTTCCACAAGTACTCCACGATAAGGACAGTATCAATTTCTTGACTAATAAAAAATATGGATAAAATGGATGAAAATAATAATGAGAAAACATACAATTTTTTATCCGTATAAGACAACATATATAATGTTAGTAGTCTTACATCGAGCAATATAACAAATTTATTATGTTACTTAACCATGAGATTCTTCTAACTACTAGACTAATCTTTTTAGGGCTTAACTCATATGGTGTTCTTTAATCATACAATTGCGGCTTCTAATGAGAGTTGTACCACATAAATGGTTACCTATAAGATTAATTAAGGTATATTATAAAATAATGATATGTGAGTGATGTCACCAAACGAAAAATTACTATCATCGTGTTGCAATCATCGATCAAGTGAAAGCCGTCATAAACTTAGAAACAAAAAAGGAACCACAATATTAGCATGTCTCACATTAAGTAGCATAACAAACTCATTTTAGTTTTCAGAGTATTTCTATCCAGCAGAGGTCTAAAGATTCTGCTACGTAATAGCAATGGAAGATAACACCACTTTGAGAAACAAATCAAAGGTATAATGAATACTTGGGATTACAAATAGAGCTATGTTTTTTTATGGGTAGAAATCTTGAAACTTTAAAGCCCCCTATGATATGGAGTTTAGTTTGAATTGCTGACATTTTCTGTCCATCTATGAGATATAATATTTATTTATCCCTTTTCATTAATTTTCCGGGATCTGGACATAACAGGAATGATTTGTTAGGTTAGCAATCAGATTTGGTGGTTTACATGTTTATCTTAATTGGTAATTGAAGGCAAAGATAATGTGCCCCATCATTCATTGAAACTTAATTGGCATTAATAATTGATAAAATGCAATGATGGCTATTCACTTTACTCTAATTATATGATGTTTTTATATTTGTTAAAGAATGATCCCAAAGATACAGAATAAATTAAAAGATCGCTTAAGGCAAAAGGAGACTCGTATTTTTTTTCTAGCAGCTAAAGGACAAAGCGCAATGTGTTTGGATATAAATATTTCTGATTAAGCTGCAGATGGATTAAATAAACAAGACAAAACTAATCATTCGATTCTGCATTGGCAAATAATAGTGACCAACTACCATATACAATCATTAATTTCCAACATATTTGGTGCATCAGATGAATCTACGAGTTTGTTCTTTTTGCTAATTTTTGTTAAACACAGTTGGAAAAGAGAAGGAACATCAATTCAGCTGTCTGCAAGGATATAAATGCTCCACTATGTGTATGATAAATCCTCACCACCCTCCACTATTGGAATGTGAGGGTAGAAATAAAATTCTAAAATTTTAATTCATTTAATTCAAAAAATAAAAAAATCTAAACTCTACTCTAACATGTAAGAATTTGGTCTAAATACTGAACTTTTTAGTACTAGAGAATATCTCAGTCAGTCCGTATATCTAACTCTAATTTTTTACTAAGCAGACTATAATAAATTTTAGAAAGAATGAAAGCATTATTTGTATTTGTAATAGGTTAGTTAAAAGAAAAATGATATTGATATTTGTTATTTTATTAATAATTATTTCATGGTTTAATGGGAATGTTTATGAATGGTATGTTAGCTTTTTTAAGGAGGGATTGGTTTTTGGAGTGAGAGTGAAAACAAAGGCTGGTATGTTGAATCAAAGAAGTGAGAGTTGAGTAAGACAAGTCAGTGACTGTACAGAGATTATAATTGATCATGATCAGGGTGGGGGACCACCAGCACCCAAATGAAAGGGTTCAAATGACCCAAAACAAGCAAAACAAAAAATTGACTGATGCATATTGAGTGTGGTGACAGTGGTGAGGAGTAGTGTCTTATGTGTGTACTATGTACTCTCATAGTACTAATGAGTATAGTATAATATCATACATGAATGTGTACGAGTATATATCAGTGTATGAGTCAGGCATAAACCTGCTCCCTTCTATTTAGTGTAATGAAAAACGATAAAGCAAATGAGGTAGGGGAACAGTACAGTGAGTGAGTGAGCAGAAGGGAATGAATGCACCAAAACAATGAAAGAATGTTACGGGGATTAATTGATTGGGTCATAGTTACATGAATGAATACCAAACAGTAATTTTAGTGGCCAAAGGTGACGAGTTTTTTTCTATTTGTGAAGTAAGACTGTATACATTTACTCTAATTGAATTTTGATTTCTTGTCAAACCCTGTTGCACCAAACTATTTATTTGATATGAAAATGGAGATACTCTGTCACTGTCTTTGGTGTCCCCAACATCATTACCACTAGTCCACATCACCCCGACATTCAACAAACAACGACAATCCTTCCCTTCCATCTATTTCAATTTCATGATATCACAATGCTATCTTCTCTCCCAGGTCCCACTCCTCAATTATCATAAACAACAAAATATCCACAGTGTTGTCCTTTAATTCTGTCCTAAATTTATGTTTTCTTTAGTTTTATGTAAAGGATTAAAAATTAAAAATTGTCATATAAAAATTTCTAACATGATAGTTTTGCTCATAAACAGTGTTTAACTTTATTGTTCTTCTATTAAATAATGTTAAACATGTAAGTTTTTTTATACGTATCTTCTAATTGAGTTTTTCTCATGTAACCTTCGAATTAGTTTATTAGGTCATATAAACATATATCAAAATTATGTGAGCATGTTTATATAATAATATGATCTTTATAAATAGTTCATGTAATAACTAATAATTTTGATTACTTTTTAAAAATCCTAAAATCAGTAGAACAACAGCTAAGAAACTAAAATCAATCTTCATTGAAGACAACACTGCTCACGAACATAAAAACAACACTAACTCGCCTATGGGTCTATCCCATGATTCTCTTTATCTTTTGATTCGTTAGGTGAGTGTCCTTAAGAGTTAAGACTATGCTTGGACTTCAGATATCTAATGAAGGAAATAAAATAAAGGAGAGAATAAATATATATAAAATAACAGCAACTAGGTCTTAATCTAATTTAGTGAAGACAAGAATCGAATAATATCATAATATTATATTATAAATTATGTTGGTTGGCAAATAAAAAATCATAAATAAAAAATTCGTAATAATCATAAAAATAATAAGGAGAAACAAATAAATTGTTTAACTCGTTCCAATTTCTGTCAAAATTTCAATAAAATGAAATTATTTCGTTTAAGTTTTTAACATATTAAGAATATTGTCTAAAGAATATTAAAAAATGACCGAAAATTTATGACTAATATTTCTGTGAAAAGATCATCTGTCAATACAACATTTCCTTTATGAATTTCCCTATCAATGTGTTAGGATTTACGACTTAAGCACATAAAGAGAACCCAACCCAAAAGACTAGTCTATTAGGTGAGAGAGCCTCATGACTTAAGTACCATATTGAGTTTGTTATTCTAGCCCTTTCCTTGATAAAACTATAAATGAAAGCATTAATTGTTAGGACTTTAACATATAAGAAAAGTCCAACCCAAAAGACTAGTCTATTACGTGGAAGAGTCTCATGACTTAAGTACCATATTGAGTTTGCTATTCGATTCAGGACTCTTAACACAATGACTATTATTAACATTTCATAATGAGTAATAATAAGGAAAGTAATATAATAATGTAATAATAAATATAAATAAATAAAAGAATATATAAAAAATGAAGGATGTGTTCGCGAATTTTGGGGCTTAGAAAATGGAAGAAGTTTTGTTGTTAGAAACGCGGTGAATTGGAAAATGGGCGGGGACCGTGTTGGGCCAAGGAAGGAGGTGGGGTCCACTAATAGTTGCATTCCACGCGAGTATGGGACCCACACAGAATGAGGTTCAGGAAGGAGTTTCTCAGTTTTCTCATTTCTTGTATTTCCGATATTAATTTCGTACAAATAGCATACTCTCACGTTTTGGTTGAATGAGACTTCTCTTCATTAAATAAATAAAAGTTGTGTGAAAAAATAAAATGGAATGACACTTATATTATTATTAATTATATTAAAATTATATTTTTATCTTTAAAACCCAAAATAAAAAATAATTTTTCTCTCCATTACATTTTTTTATTTGAGTATTTTGAATATTAGTAGTATTATTTGAGTATTTTCACATTGAGAATACTATTGCTTTCTCTGCGTGCAAGCTAACCTCATCCATCATCTCGTACGGCAAAACCCATCATTACCCTCTCTCTCTTCTCTCACTCTATTGGGATTGCTTTATATATAACCACTTGTTCAGCTCTTGTTTCCATCACTTCCTTAACAACACTTCTCTTTCCCTTTCTCCTTAGTTTCCCTCTACTCACTATAGCAACAAATACACACTTCTTTCAACTTTCAACCTCAAATTCATTCACAACTTGTTAACTTTTTCATATCTGGATATGGATCATTCTTCTACTGTACAACACCAGGTGAGATCATATTTCATATTTATCTTGTTTTTGTTCTTGCCTTTTGGTTTTAATTATATTCTTCCTTAATCTTTACTTATACACATTTAATTTTCTACAAAGTACAAGCCTTTTAGAACAAAAAATACAGTACATTTAAGTACTCCCTTGTTATTATATGTAGTATTAAAGGGTGTTGAATCACGTACATGTACTGTATTGTGTACCTGGTAAATATGCTATAAACAAAGTATAGGAATTGGAAACTTAATATTTTTGGGTATTTAATTTCATGTTCACTGATTTGGATTAATTTCATGTTGGTGTAGCAAATGTGTAACCAGTCACTAGAAAACATGATAGCTTGTTCAAAATCAGCACAACATGACAAGAAACCAAAACCTCAGCCAGAAGAAGCTTTAAAATGCCCAAGATGTGATTCAGCCAACACCAAATTCTGTTACTACAACAACTACAGTCTTTCTCAGCCAAGGTATTTCTGCAAGTCTTGTAGGAGATATTGGACAAAAGGAGGAACTCTAAGGAATGTTCCAGTTGGTGGAGGATGCAGGAAAAACAAGAGATCATCTTCATCAAAGAGATCTCAAGATCAAACATTTACACCAAATCCAAACTCTCTTATTGGTCTCACACCAATGGCTTATGACTCAAGTGACCTTAACCTTGCTTTAGCTAGACTTCAAAAGGGGTCAATGGGTTATGATGATCATGATCTTTCAATCATGGGGAACCACACAAACACAAACACACCATGTGATAATAACATTCTTGGAAATTTATGCATGAATCCTTCAAACCCTGGATTCTTAGATGCTCTTAGAAGTGGGTTCCTTGGAACTCATAACAATAACAATAGTATGCAAAATATGTACTATGGTTATGGGAATGGTGAGAATATGGGTGAGGTGGAAAATGGAAACAATGGTTGTGGAGAGATGATGATGCCTTATGATCATCAACAACAAATGAGTACTATTGCTACTACTCAAGCAGTGTCTGTCACTACCATGAAGCAGGAACTGTGCAATGCAAGGGAACAAAGTGAAAACAAGGTTTTGTGGGGTTTCCCTTGGCAACAAAATGGAGTAGACACAAACATGGGTGAAGCAATTGATTCAGGAAGAGGAAATTGGAACAATGGTTTCACTTCATCATGGCATGGACTTCTCAATAGTCCCTTAATGTAGAACAATCACTATACAATTAAGGCACTCACAGTTTTCTATTCATGTTTTTATTTAAATTGTATCAATCTTAAGACTTTTCATCCTCTTGAGTAATGGGTTAATAGGGATTTGATTCACTTGAATCAACTCTTTTGTTTTTTAGTAGTTTGTATTTGTTTTCCTTTAATTTTGTCTCTATAATCGTCAAATTTTTGTACTAGTATCTTTTAATAGATGAATGAATAGACTATAAATGAAATTTAAGATTTGTTTGGTAAATAAGTCAGTGAAGTTGGAGAGAAGTAGATAAAGCATCATTTCCATATTTGACAAAGAGAGTTGGGAAAATGAGAGTGACATTTCATAGTTTTGTGCAGCATGAACCTGAACACTATGAACAGTTAGAATCAGTTTTTCTTGATTTTTGTTTGGTTTTTAATTAGTGATAGTTACAAGATATTCTGCAATGTTATATAAACCAGGTAGATTCTTAAAGCATGTTTTTTTACCAACTATTATTATATATTGATTATTACTGAAATGGCAGTATATAAAATTAAATTAAAACATGATAGTGCAGCTGAATCAGCAGATAAGAATTTCTTGTGTCCCTTAATGGAATTAAAAATTTCAGTGAAGCATGAGCGCTAAATTCGGGAAGGATTTTGTCTCTCTGGGCAATTGGCAGACAAAATCCAACTTAGGATTTGGGCGTGACAAAATTGTCAGTAACAAGTTTGAAAATAATATGAATGTACCTAAGAAATC
Source organism: Lupinus albus (assembly GCA_009771035.1). Lineage (NCBI taxonomy): Eukaryota > Viridiplantae > Streptophyta > Magnoliopsida > Fabales > Fabaceae > Lupinus > Lupinus albus. Next base: position 2,146,365 of record CM019999.1, read on the forward strand.
AAAGACAATTACCTACATTTGTTGCATCATTGTTTAATTATTTTATAAGGATAAAGATTCCGGGGCATAAAAAATTAAATTGAGTCAGATAGAGAAAGAATCTGGTATGTTTGGATGTCAGTCTATTCTGGGGTGAGCAGGACCGTCACTACCCGCTCACCCGGCATGGCCCGATCATGATCGGACCTGAAAATGGTCGGGTCTTATCGGATTTAGGGCCGGATTCGGGTTTAAAAATTAGACCCCAACAATATTTAGGGTTGGGTAGAGACCGAGCATGACCCGTCTCAGGGTTCATTTATGATGTTTGTATGTGTCTCTGTGCAAATATATACAGTAATAATACTTTTTTGGTCGAAAATATCATTAATTCTCTAATTTTTCATCGTATATACATGTTTAATAATATATATATATATATACATATATTATTTTATATATCAAATTACATATTCACAATAATAAATAATATTTAGAAGAGTTTATGTAAAATCAGTATACATTATATTTAATCGGGTCTAGGGTCGAGTTCGGGTTTAAAGGTTGACACTGTGAATATTTAGGGTCGGGTTAACTCCAGGTTTAGAGCCGGGTCTGGGTACAAAAAATGACCCATACAACATTTAGGGCCAGGTAAGGACAAGCCTTAACCCGTCACAACCCGGCCCACGCTCACCCCTATTCTATACGAGAATTTAGGAGTTTGGTTCCTCTCCATTATAGGACAAAACAATGCTTAGTTAGAATTATGACATGTGGCAAAAATAAAATTTTAATGGTATTTAGTTTTTTCTTAAATTAATTTTTTTTTGAAAACTATATCATCTCACATTCTCAATACTATACTCTATAGTACTGGACATGAATCTATTTTGAGAATTTAGGTGAAAATTTACACTAGTAGTATAATTTGACTGTTTATTTGTTACGAATGTGGTGTAAGTTTTTGTGTAGTCGTGTCTATCAGGCACGAGTTCATTATTTAATAGTTTGGAAAAAACAAAATCGTGGATTAGGAAAACGATTACATGGAGTCGTGTCTACCGTGCACGATTCCAATTTTCATGGCTTTTGAAAAAATCGTGCTTCAGAGCAACGATTTACACACAGAATGATTAATTGGTATGCAATAATTTTTAAATGTGTGCCATGGATACTTTATAGTCTCCTCTTCATTTTTTTTCTTGTAGAAGTAAATTCATTTGCAATATCTGCTAAAAAAAGTTGAGAAAATAATGGTCCAATTATTCACTAAAATAAACACCCTATTAATACATATAGTAATCGAATGAAATAAGTACCTGAAATAAAATTGTGCATGACTTACATAAATACCCGATAATGATTTTTTCATCAATTGAGCTCATACATTCTTAAGGATTATGGGTAATGACAATTATTTAGTGTTTAAGTTGACTAATTATTTAACCATTTAGTTTTAGTGGGTACCAGACAACTAATATTTATGTTTAAGAGGATGAATCCATTGATTTTAAAAGTAAAATTTTTAAACTTATTTCACATCTTAGTCATCAATTCTAAGGAAATTTAATAGTTTGAAATAATGTTAGATCTAAACCATTGGATTTCCCTAAAATTGATGGCTAAAATGTGGAGTGTTGTGAATGCTTGAAATATGTTATTACATTAGTCTCACATCATCCAGTATTGGAATATAGTAGATTATCTAATATTATATATTGGACTGAGGTCCTTGATGTAATGTGTACCAGATATAAATACCAAATAGAAACACCTCATAGGCACTTGGGCCCATGGGTGTGCTAGAGTTTGTAATCATTATTCTTTAATAATATATTGGTAGCCGCTCAGCGCTCCCGATGACGTATGCACAATTAGTCGAACCCCGTTACCAAATTCTTTTTTCTTCTCTTCTATTTATTCCATGCACTTTATTTGATTGTTTGTAACTAACGCTATGCAACGATATTAATATTGTTTTTTAAACTTACTTTTGGAGTAAGTAGATTCTCACCCTATATTTAATATTAATATTGTACTCATTTCATATATGTTGCCTATTAATAGACTGTTTAGTTTAATAAATAAATGGAGCATTACTTTGTCAATAGAGTGATGGGGTTGCCCTTATATATAGTTTAAGGGGGAGATTTTTTTTTTTTGATATTGTAATTCTTTGGGTAAATCGTAGCTATGAAGCACAAATTTTTCAAAAGCCATGAAAATTGGAATCATGTACAGTAGACACGATTATGTGTAATCGTTTTCCTAATTCACGACTTTGTTTTTTCCAAACTATTGAATAATGAAGTCGTGCATGATAGACACGACTACACAAAAACTTATACCACTTTTGTAATAAAAATAAAACATACACCATAGTAATAAATAAGTAGTCAAACTACAGTACTAATGTAAATTTTCGGAATTTAGGTATGAAAACATGAAATAGTTATAGTAGAGGCAGCTGTATAGCATTGAAGAAGTCATTTTCAGGTAATGTTACAATTTTGTCATTTCTAGTGCACAAGGGTAGAGGCTAGAGAGATTGATTGGAAGAAATGGGCCACAGGGTACTTTTTAATTAGATTATTATTGTGACAAAGAATAATATAACTAAACAAAGTATAGTAGTATATGAGTAATAAACGATTGTATAAATTGACCGTTATTATTACCTCAAAGCGCTTCAAGTAATGGACCTACTTTGTCTTCAACTAGCACTATCTTTAGTTTAGATATTTTATAAAAAAAGATTGACATTTGTAACTTGTAGTGTAAGAACTTTTATATAATGTCAGATTTATGCGTTAACATATGAATGATAAATAATATATTAATTATATAAAAAAAATTACACTCATAAATCATAGATAATAAATTCTTATCTAAGTATGTGGTAGCATATTTTGTCTAGAAATGATTGAAATAATGGTTCCCCATTTGTTAGTTTGATGGAATTAGATTGATAAGATATTGTAATAGAAGTAGGGAGAATGATGATTAGATTCTAATCTTATCATAAAATCATGTGAAAGATTGTTAGGCAAGCTCAACCAATCTGAACATATATAACTTAAAAATATTAGGTAGTGGTGGTATTAACCTATAGTTTTTCATTATATTCTAGCTTAGCAAGACTTGGTAGGAAACTTGATATTTATGTTAAAGTCTATTACTGACAATTCAAACTTGAAGAAAACCTCATGGTCCAAGAGACCATCACGTTCTCCTGAGTCTTTAAAAACGGTCCAACATAAGAAAATTATAGAAAATAATTATGGGGATACATGAAGGGTGTGTGTCTAGGGAAGTGTACTTCAGATTTACCTGGACATGGAACAACTTATGAAGATAATTCTCGAAGAGAAAAATAGCATAGTTTTATGTTTATAAAGTCCTACATGAAGGAAAACTATTACACCTGAGTATTAAATTTTTGAATAAAAAAGTTATTGGGCAAGTTGAAGTACATGCCTTACCATAAAAGGGTACTACCAATTTCATGTATCTCAGAATAGATCATGACATGCCATGTTTTATATCAGGTAGGCAAATAGAAATTATAGATACACATTATAAATTTACCTTTTTTTTTTACCAATTATGAGCGTACTTTTTATATTTATATCACTACTCCATACTTGATATAAACAGAACATAAAAGAGGTAGGGCTATCAACAATCCTAAGTGGTATATGACTATACACTATAATTTGAATCTAAATCTTCTTAAATACTGGAAAGTTCGTTACTTGATTGAGATGGTGTCACATGTGATTGGTAAATTTTTAACGGTTTATACCCCGTCCAAGAAAAACCAAACTAGAGGAAAGCTTCAATAAAACAATCTGCATAACGTTGAATAAAAAAAGAAGAATGATTCTTGCAAGTTCACACATGAAGATTGAAACATAACAGGTTCCAGTTCCACAAAAGGCAATTTAAAGGTAACTAGGGCCAATGGGATACATAGAAGAGTACCATGTTCTACCACTGAAAACCACAAGAAATTGGATCCTACAAGAAATAGTTCAACACCTAGGCTTCTCCTTCTTCTCTTTGAAGAGGGACATGCATCATCCACCATTAATATATTAAACATCATTTACACTTAAATAAAGTAAGTCAGCGTTGCATTAACATTGCAAAAAACTTTACATTGAGGAAGTATATATATTAAACTCATAATATAAACAAGCCTCCAATGATAAAAGAGCTGAATTTATTCATCTAAAAGCCAAACTTCCAAGACAGTTCAAAAGTTTCAGATACAGGAAGGATTTACAGTGCAGTGCAAGAGGAGGGATATTATTGGTGGACAACATTTTTCAGAACACATGATGAGTATCAGAGAGTTGTTATTTTTTAGGCTTCTTCCATAAGACACCAATCTTCTTCAGCATGTTGCCATTTTTCTTTCTGTGGAACTCATCATCATCCATTTCTCCTCCATATTCTGAGCACTTATAGCTATCCAATGACATGGTTCTGTCTGTTAGCTTCCCATTGTTTCCTGCGGAAAGCAAAGCAGCTGCCGCCTCTGCAGCCTTCCTCCATTGATCAGACTGTACCTTCAGCCTTCTCAGTTCTGCTTCCATTTCCGAATTTGTTACCTGTGCTGCTTCTAGCTGCTCGGTCACCCTCGCCACCTTCTGGTTGCTCTTATCTGCTTCTTCCATCACAATTCCGAGTTTCACATGAGTGTCGCGTTCTGCAGCCTTAGCTGCCTCTACTTCTGAAGCAACTTCCTCCCTCAAATTCCCACCATCGGAGAACCTCTTCTTCATTTCCAACTTCAGCATCTCATTCTCTTCTGATATGCTTTGCAATGTTGTCTCCTTGTCCATCATATCAGCCTTCAAGTCAGCCATACATTCATCTAGTCTTTTAAGTTCCTTATCAAGTTTGTGTTCTTTTCGGGATGTCACACTCTCATCAAGCATTAAATTCAAGTTCTCATTTTGCTCCATGATACCTTGCAACTTAGTTTCTTTGTCCATTAGGTTAGCCTTCAACTCTTCGATATGAGCTTTCTTTCTGTTCAACTCACCCTCTATCTCACATTCCTTCTGACTTGATTCAGATTTTATTTTCTCCATCAACTCATAGGCATTGCTGATTTGCACTGTGTTCCGAATCTGTTCTTCTTGGTGTTTAGTCTCAGAAGTCTCTATAGCAGATCTCAATCTTTCAACCTCAGACTTCAAAGAATAAATTTCCGCTCCAACTTGATTCGGATCCTCATCCTCTTTCAACCATTTAGGTTCCTGCCTAAATTTATGATCACCAGCGAGATTTCGAGACTGAATGCCTTCATTACTTATGAGGTCTGCCTCAAGTTTTGTTACAAGTGCTTCTAATGAATTCACTCGTGCTCTAGACTGGTCTAACTCTAAAGAAATAGAGTTGTAAGCATCTACAGCTTTTACAGCGTCAGCATGTAGGAGCTCCACAGCTTTTTTCGCAGCTTCAAGTTGCAACGAAGTCTCATATATCAGATCTTGGGCCTGAGATTCAGATGCTTTGCAATTTCTGGGTTGCTTTTTCATGCTACCCACAAGAGATAGAGTTTCTGACAAGTTTTGCTTCAGGTTTAGTAGTCCCACATATGCTGATTCGGCATGTTGGATTTGTGCACTCTCAAAGTTAGCTACCAATTCAAGTTGGACCTTGAGCTGCAGAGTCTCATTCATCGCAGAAGCCAGCGCCGAAGAGTGGGCTGAGAGCGGCTTTTGTGAAACCTCAAGCTTGGATTGCCATGCCTCATCGCGTTCTTCTGACAACTTCTGGAGCACAATCACATGATCTTCTCCAGTAGCAGATTGCTCAAGAAGGTTCTTTTGCGAATCTTCGAGTTTTGCAGATAAAGCTAACAGTTGCTCCTTGGACTCCTCAGCATCCTGCTGAGCTTGTTTCTTGCATGATTCAGATAAAATAAGCTGGTCCCTCATCTTCTTCAAATCCTCTTGAAGTTGAGAAATTTGAGATTCCAATTCAGATATTTTGCTGGGGCGCTTCTTCTAAAAGTAACAGAAGATTGTAATGGTTTAAAATTTGAAAACAAACCATATAGGTGCTTCAAACTTGGATCACAGAAATCCGAGTACAAGAAAATCCAGACATCAGAGGCTAACTAATAGATAAATGTGTTTTTCACAAATCCATGATATGCAATGCCAAATACAAGTATCAAACCAATGTTACTTTATCCATTCTCTCCACTGGCTTTCCTTTTTCTTTTGTCACATACAAAATCTTCTTCAAAGTGATTTGAATTCACTTAAATGTTCAAGAGCAGAATCCATTAAATGATCATTTTTTATCCATCTGCCAAAATGCAGTTTTTTTGGATAATTTACTCATACAGCATAAAGTGTCCGGATGAATTTTTTTGGCAAAACTCAAAAGCACTTTTGGTAAAGAGAACTTTCGTATTAAACAAAGTTAAATATTTATGCTTTTAATGAAAAGAGTAAATTAAAAATAGTTTGTCTGTGTGCTTTCCTTAGAAGTTAAAAACATGGCACTTGATTTTCCTTCCCAAAAGGCAAAATAAGCACTTTCGAATGGGAAAAAAAGCTAAAAGAAAGAATGTTACCTCAGGAACTGGGCTTCTAGGTGATTTGCGGCCAGCGGCGTTGGGGCTTCTTTCTTTTGATATTTTATTAGCTTGATTTAAAGAAGATACAGATCCCATCTCTAGAGTAGTAGTCCTGAGTTGTCGAATGACGCGAGGAGAAAGCTTCTGTGGTACCTCAGAGGAGCCACTTCTGAAACCAGGAATAATATGATGATCATGTTAAGAAGTGAAGTTCATTGGGGGATGATGGCAAATCATATTTCTTAATGCTAGCAATAAATGCTTTGAAGCCATCTAAAACAATAGGCACATATAAAACTTGCATTTATTATATATTACATTATGAGTTCAACAAAAAGCATCTCTATAATGGCTAATAGTTTGATTTGATATGAAAGTGGCATGAATTCAGTTGTATATTTGTAAAAGTAAGAAGAGTTTTACATAAGCAAAATTAAATCAGAAGAAAATTTGTAAGGAGCTGACAGACATTTGATGGCACTTGCTGCTGTAAATCAAATGTGAAGTTATAAGGAAACATGAAGTTTATTTATTAACACTTTATCCTTGTGTTTTAATCACATTTAAAAACCAGAAATTAAGCATAAAAACAACATTTATAAAGGAGGAAAAGATGGCGAACACATTTCAAGGTTACCTTGTCTTTGGGGTCTGCATGGCTTAACTTCCTTCTATCCAAGTTAAGAGAAATGTGTCAATAGTATGGACCTCACTACTTGTATTGTATGCTACCTGACACACAAGGACTATAACAGTTCAGAAAAAATATCACAGACTGAGACAAACGAATCCAATGTGAAGGATAATGAAGTCATGGTAAAATAAATGGGTTCATGCAGGATGGTATGCACCTCTTATCTTCACACCCCTTAAGCCATAAATGCAGAAGATTTTAGTTACTGTGACTTCCACTTTTTAGTAATAATTGTAATTGTCCCTAACTAGTCACTGCCACTTCCCTCACCTAAAAATGTGACTAAATTGTACCAAATTATATCACTGGAAAATATATATACAGGGAAGAGAGATGGGTACCCCTGTAAAAGTCAATTAGATTTGTATCAATTTATATAAACTAAGGTCCACAGATGAGAAAAAATGTTCTCTTTTTACCTACTCATGCTATGATAAGGTCTTATAGCCATATAGGAGCTAACAGCACCCGGTTTTAATCAAGAGGGACCTACAACTGCAACAACACAAAAGAATTATATTACAGAAATACCCATATCAGATTAAGAAAAGACCAATTTGCCCATTGAATGAAATCCATACCATACAAGTGCAGCGGGCATTTTCGTACATAAAAAATGAAACTTCCCTAGTTTCCAATTTGCCGTGAAAGAAGGCATGAATATGAAATAAGTTGGTAATAATAAATATGTTTAACTAAACAAGCTTAAACCTTTCTGATTATGTCTGCCATGTGCGAAAGCAAAATGATAATTTGGCTCTAAACCATGACATTTTTACATAATTATATCAATGTGGGAAAAACAAGATGGCTTTGTAGACATCAAATGTTTCTAACATTATAGGCATAATAACGAAAAGTCAAAATGGAGAAGGAAAAACTCTTTCAAACTCATTTCGGAAAAGGATTTTCGTTGGGAACAAATGAATCAGATCTACATAAAAAAAGAGAAAGCATGCAATGCAACCGCATAGAACTCTGCAACATAAGTGGATGGTGGAAGACACAACTATCGAGATTATAAATGAGAGAGAGGGAGAGAGAAGATTTAGTATGAGGAAATACTAAATCTTCTTACACATATGTCACAAAGTAATACTTTATTTTTTATTGAGTGGTTTACAAGTGACATATGTTAGTATAAGGATTTAGTAGGAATATTTAAAATTGCTCCTACTTATATTTATTAAGTAAAACATTTGAAAAAGAAGTAGCACAACAACAAACAGACAAGAGTGAGTGCATTATAGAATCAACTTTTAAAAAATATATATTCCCCTGGAATAAAAAAAGACATGTAAATTTATCACGTATGAAAGGTACAAAAACGTTGCAGCTTCTGAACTTTCTTTTGGAATAGCTTTTTCAGCTTAAAATGGACGTTTCAGGCAAAAATTGCTTTACAAAAAAGTAAAGCATGAAGCTTGAAAAGCATAACAATTTGGGTTCAGCAAAGTTTTGTTGTGAATGAGTAAAGGGTGAAAGTGAAGGCTCTAAGTTAAAGGGGAGAAATAGTTTTATGAGGCAACAAATGAACAAGAAATGTAATGTGTATATCAACCGAGTTGTCTCCTTTCTCACTCACCCCTATTTGCTTCATATATTTTCCATTAAGAAGAAGAAAAAACAAAAACAAAAAACAAAAATGTAAATGCAAAGTAAGAAAATGGTAGCATCCATGGATCCAAACCTCGTGGTGTGTTTGTTCAATGTTGTTGTTGGTGCTTATTTCCCCCCTCATCTCATGTGTGAAGTGAACACTTGTGTTGTTTGTTGAGGAGATAATGAATGAATGTGGAAGTACAGAAAAAAACAAGAATGGGGACAGAGGAAGTAAGTGTGTAAATAGTACAGTTATGTCGTCTCACTCACACAGATTTAAGTGGGTTTAACTATGATTTTGCATCCGCATTCCATATTCTATTGGACTATTGGTGTCATGCATAATTTTGCACAATGGAAATTAACAAGTGTACTAAAATATTATTTTTATAACATTTTTAATTGGTTTATATAGGTTAATAATCAAATTAGGTAAAAAATAGTTATTATTTTTAATTTTGTTAAGAAATATGTTTACATTTTAAGACTATCTTTATTTAAAGTTTTATCAACTTTATTCATTTCTTATAATTTAATTATCACTTTACTATTTACTTTTTCTTTCATAGTATGTACAATCCCTTTCAAAATTTGTCACTCCTAATTCTTGGGGTTAGGATCTTATGAAACACAGAATCCTATACTATTATTTAAGGAATAGGAAAAGGTGATTTTTATTTTAAAATCGGTGTTTTCGTATATTGAAAATTGTTGAAATTAGTTATATGCTAGTTTCCTTTATTTGTATTCATTAAATAAATTTCCTGGGGCAAATAACTACTTTGCACATGAAAATTAAAAATTAATTTAATTATTTTTTTATCAGCAATTAATTTAATTATTTAACTCTAAAATAAATTAAGTTTATTCATTTTTTGCATATTTATATTTTAATTCTCAAATTTATAATATAAAATAGGGAAAGTGCATATTATACAACTCTCACAACATTATTTTTATGTTTACACTAATTTTACCAACGGTTAAAGTTGGAGATAATTAAAAATAGTAATTTTTGATAGCTTCCAAAGATATAAAAATCATATATTTTTATGGACTCTTTCCTATAAAGTAATATCACACACAAAAGTTGGTGTGAAAATTATTGCATCTAATTCTACCTATAAAGCTTGTTTTTATTTTACGGGGAACATTAAAAAGTATTACTTTAAGTAGTTATAATGTTTTAAGGTGTGTCGAATTTACCTTTATTTTTAATGTGTACTTACCCAATCAATTTGTAATTTAGTTGAGAAGGATAATCAATTATAATTATCCAATCAATTTATTGAAATTATCTTACAGTTAATTACTTACAAAATATTGGTATCTAAAAACAAATTCTCTTTTCATATTAAATATATAATTGTCAATTGATGATACAACTGATTTAATCAAAATTGGAACACACCTTGTCTTTAGTTTACATGGTTATCGTAAAAAAATTAAATTTTTTTGTCCATTCTTCAACACAAATTGCACAAACCATATGAAATAATAAAACATATGTGCTATGTTTAGAAATCACCTATTCAGTTGGCTTTCTCTTTCTTCTCAAAATAGAAGCTATCTGAAATCTTGCTCCTCCCATTCGCCACTTCTTGAAGGATGTCATTGCAGATTGAGCTGTCTCATAGACTACATAAGGAATTAGAACAAACAAAAAATTAAATTAACATTTCCTTGCATGAGGGGGAAAACAATGTGACCACATAAATGAAGATTAGAAGCATGTTTCATTTAGTAAGTAGAACAAGTCTTACAATTGATCTCTTCTTTTGTTAGAATAGTCCAGAATTTGGAACCAGCTTCAAATGATGTGGTATGTGCCTTGGTGAGGACTTCCTTGTACCTACTTTTAAATGCAGATAACAACAGAAACCCGATGGTTCTAAATATATTAAAATGACTAAAATTCTGAAAAGGTAACTGGATGTTAGCATGAAGAATTAGAAGGCAAATACAGCTGAAGTATAATCAACTATATTGTAACTAAAAATATAGAAACGCTTCTAAGACTTTGAATTGACCTAATTTAAAAAACAAATAAAAAAAAGGAAATATGCACTTCTCCCTATTTATATTGAGGTTTGTTGTGTTTAAGCAAGAACAACAAAGGAGGCTACACAGTTACTTTTTCAGTCAAAACAGACTAAATTTCAACACTGATGTCTGGCTGGGTAGTTTATTTACAAAAGGCCACAAAGCTTGGGTCACTTTGAAAAATTTCTTTTAACTCTAGGTATGCTGGTTCCACAAGGGTGGGGATAATAGATATGCATAGCAGAACAAGTTGAGACTTTATAGCCATATTTATACTTACATGGGCGCCATTTTGCAACCAAATTCATAAAAGAATGGACATCTAGACCTCAAATCCACACTTGCAGAATCAGCCTGGATCTCTAGCCTTGTTCTGAAATCAAGAACCACAAAAAATAAGAACAAATGCAGACAAAATAAAGGGAAACACTTCTAACTTAAATCATAACCAATCTAACAACAACATCATCAAGCTATCGGTGTTCGTCTAATACTTTTGGATGTCAATGCAGACTTGCAAGAATACACTGTTATTAGATTTTATAACTCCTATGAGAGCCAAGTAAATGGACTATAAAATAACCATGTTGTATCCATAGTTCCATACAACATTATGCACTTAATGGCAAACAAATTGACTTAAATGCTACATGAAAAACAAGGCTAAAGAAATGATATAGATTATAAGTTTCAAAAAGGCATCAATTGAACATTACTTTTGATTGAAACAAGGAGGAACATTGACTGACACTGCTTGTCTCAACTGTAACTCATGAGCAAGCCAAAATGGTAGTTCAACTTTTGAACCAGCTTCGATCTGAAAATAAAATATTCAAATGTCAAGTAAAGTATGAAATTTCCCGAGCATTGATCTGATGGCAATTCTATGCACAAATAGATATATAGCAGCGTAAATGGTTCTTACAAAGTCCATTTCAGCACTCGGATCTATTCCCACTCCAGATGCTGCCTTTTGAAATATAACTGACACAGACTTTTGGCCAAAAAATATCAAATCAAAGTATTAGAATAAGACAATTAGATTGCATTTTTCCTCATTATTGTCACAAAGTAAACAAATGATGGACTTCGCAATAATAATGTTATTTGCCTTGTGACTTAGAGGTCATGTTTTCAAATGCCGGAAACACATTCGCATCTAACCTCTCAGAATTTCACTAAGTGAGAGTCACCTTATTGTTATAAAAAACATCATCAGCCTCATAGAATCATAGGGATAACTAGATATCACATTTCCATTAAAATTCAAAATTTTAACTACAAAATGAAAACCATAATCCCTCATGAAATCAGAAATATATGTATATATATATATATATAATAAAAAACGAAAGAATGTGATATACACCTCTTCCTCGGTGATAATATCATTGATATCGTAGTACTTTGCCATCGTATCCTTGACCTTGTTGCTGCTCTATCTCTTACTCTTTAACTAACAGAAAGAGAGAACTGCATACAGAGGGAAAATGAACTCGAAACATATCACTACATTCAAAAGTAACTAAAATATCATAGAATTGAGACCTAACCGGTGCACACGGGAAGAATTTAAACTTAAAAGCAAGAGAAATCCACAAAGATTGAGTAAATTATACACGAAAACGTATAAACCCCACTCCTACATCAGAATTGAAGTATTTTGGGAGAAATTAAAATTAGGGATTTTCAAAATTGGCGCGTGTTTTCAAAATTAGGGAATTTCGTGCGAGAAAAAGGGAGTGAAAATGTGAAATGTACGTTTAACCGGTTCAGTGTCAGAACTCAGAACTATGTTATAAAAAAGAAAAACTCATTCTCGCAAGTTTTTCAACTTATTTAAAAAGATATTGAATACAGAACCAACAAAATAATATTGAATACTATTTTTTAGAATAAATAGAATTTATGATACTGAATTCGTTTGGATTAATCGATTTAACTGGTTTTTAATAATTAAATAAAAATATAAAATTTTATGAAATAAAAGTAATTTACCTAATTAAAAAAGAAAATAAAAGAGGTGGAAAATAATATATATATATATACCTAGAGTTACATAAAATGAGAGCAACTTTAAGAAATGACGGGTACTATTTTGAGTTAAAATATATATATGGCATGATGAGAATATTTATCACTAGCCGTTACAGCAGTGAACAACTTTAGTGTTGATCTATACTGGAGCTTCCGTACTATCAGAAATACTCACATGTGTCACTTATAAAATTTTAACGATATATATTTTAAATTGTTTTTAATTAAAATTTATTTTAAATATTCAAATTATTTTGGGCATCGCATTTCAGTACTAGACTATGTAGTATCGGAGAGGATCTCAACTCTAATATTATAGGCACCCTTCTGAAAAATGGTCAAATATGAATCATTGCATGTATTTAGAATTTAGCAATAGATATTTATCATTAGCCATATACACACACTTTTGGAGTATTTTACAGTTGGGAGATTCTTGTTAAGAACTAATCAAATTTTACTCTGTGCATTATCCACTACTACATCATCATAATATTGACATATTTAGTTTTAGTGAGGAAAATTATGAATTGGGTATAGTGGGAGTAAAGCGTAAAGTGAAGTTGGCTAATGTTTCTCATTTTTTTAAAGTCCACACGTTAAAGTGTCTTTGATGGCTTATTGCTCTATAGCACCAAATGGGGAAGAAAATGTTACTAAATACAAAGATCTTATAACTACTTCTACCGCAAAGTTGAAATCTCAAATTAAAATTCTCCAAGTGGTGGAAATTTTAATCACTTGAAGATAAGCTAGAATTCCAACGTGGAAGAGTAATTAGGGAGAAAAGAAAAAATAACCTACCACATCCATTTGTTGAATCAATATAGCAGATTGAATTTTTAATGACCAGCAATGCCAAAGATTTTTCAAAGTGAGAGAATATTTGTTTAGTTTTGCTTTGACCTATGAGGCTGCTCTTCATTGTCTTGTCTATTATGCTAATGGTTTATGGGTATGAGGAAAAAATCAATAACAAACAAAAATGTTAGAGTAATGTGACAAATGTCTAATTTTAATTGTGAATAAAGTATTTCTTTAGACTCCTCATACCATGAGATATGATTTATATCATTAAATTCACTCAATATTTGACATATGTCTAATTTTTTATTTTTATAATATATTAAAATAAAAACTTTTAAAAGGAAGATGAATAACACATATCAAAATATGATTGGATTTAAGGAGATAAACTTTATTCTATTTTAATTACCTTTTCTTGGTTTGGACTTAGATTAATTTAGAGGGCGATTGAAGCATGCTATTTTCTTGGGTTTTGTGGTTTGAATTAATAATATGACTTGAATTGGAGGCTGAAGAGGACATGTTGCTCTCATTGCTTTCTTTTCATAGCTAAGGAAAATCACTTAGCTAGAAAGTTAGGCAAACCAAAAATAGTTTTATGTTGAAAATTCAAAATTTGCTTCCACGTGGAATGAAAATACTTGTGATGATTATCCTTATTAATAATCCTTTGAAATGGGTCAACTATTCTTACAATATAATGTGTTTTTATTTTTTAAAAGGGTTTTTCAAACTTGAAGAGCTTAGTTTTCATACTATCAGCCAAAAAAGGCATCACATTCCACACACCTAACCAAGAAGTGGGAAACCACATGGAACCATCTTGCTACTAAAATAAATAAATTTGGGTATGCCATCTTTAAGTTTATATGATAGTTTCTGAAATAATATTATGATGGTAAATGCAAATATACATTGGTCTAAAGTCTTAGTTAAATTAGTTCTTTTATTTGTTAAGAAGTTTTTGTTTGATAATGATTGATTCCCTTATAAAAGCGCAAGCTTTGGCTTCCAAACAAACCCCACCCCCACTTCACTTTTCTTTCCACCTTTGTGACCCTAAAATACAAAAAGAAGAAGCCAAACAGAAAGGAACAAAAAAGGTGAGAAATATGAAGAGTTGTGACACAAACAATAACCCTGCTTCTTCTGCCCCACTTTCTCAGTCTCCTACTAATTCATCTTCTTCTTTTCCAATTACTCCTCAAGTTGTTATGATCCCTTGTGCTGCCTGCAAAATTTTGAGAAGAAGATGTGATGAGAAATGTGTGTTGGCACCTTATTTCCCTCCCACTCAACCTGCCAAGTTTACCATTGCCCACCGTGTCTTTGGTGCTAGCAACATCATCAAGCTCTTACAGGTATAAAAATGTATGCACTAAATCTATATAATCAACCGACTTTATATAAATATGATAATTTTATTATGAGTCATGAATGAATGAAATAGAAAAGCTTCAAGATAGAAGAAAGGGAAAGAAATACATTTCTCACTATCGAAGAATATTCTCGTCATTATATGATTTAGAAAGATGAATATGATTTATATACATCAAAGAATAAAGGATGAAAAAAAGAAAACTAAAAAAACTAACATAACCAACTATCTTAACAAAATATTACTTATTTTCTTGAATGAGGAAAAATTAGTGGTGGATAATAGATCAACTTTGTATAAATATTTAGAGCATAGATATTACATTATTCTTCACTATCTTTAAAATGTAAATTCGACCTAACCTTATCTACTCATCTAGTTTGATTCAGTCATGATCAGTTTAAATACGGTCGGTTCCCATAAGGTCGAAAGTTGAGTTTGAGTTTTGTAATTAGACTCAACCATTATTTAGGGTCCACATAGAGGACAAACTTTATTCAATTCAATCTGAACCATGGCCATTCATTCGTTGTATGTCCCTATTCACCTACGAAATTTATTTCGCAAAAATATCATTTATTTTCTAATATTATCATAGAATTAAATTACATATCTATAAGTAATATTAAAAAAAATTATCTAAAAAAGATATGCATTATAATTAATGAGGTCTTATATTGAATTTGTGCTCAAAAAATAACAATCTACATTTGAGGTCGGATTGGAGTTTAAAAAATAATCATACCAACATTTAAGGCCGGATAAGAGACCATCATTAAGTGACTCAACTAGCTTTATATTCACGTTGTTTTCACTAATTATTTTAATGTTGATTCAGGAGATTTTGATGTTTTTTTTGTGGTTAATTCAAAATAATAAGAAATGTAATAACAACATATGGGTAGTGGGAACCACTGCATTATTTTCAGTTGTAGTTCCCTGTAGCACCAGTCTCAGCTTCTTCTCTATGTGACATATATAAGATTAGTCTGCAATGACCAGAAAAGCATAACTTTGAAGAATAGAGACCTAAATTGGGTTTTTAAAATACACAAGAGACACGTTTGATCCATTATAAATAATGAAAAGTCTCAATTTGATCAGATCAAATTTGTCTAAACTAAATTACCTCAAAAATTTATCCTAGAAATTTCAAATTTAACTGGAATTTTTAAAACAAAACTGAGACTATTCACTTTTTTAGAAACCAAAATGTTCCTTCCTGTGCTTATAAGGGACCAAAATATTTATTTATTTGCAATTTTTAATGTTACCTTAATAGTGACCACACAGAGTGCTTAATCAGTTAATCTATCTATTTTATCAAATTAATAATGAACATTGTAAAATTGTCTTGACCAAATAACTTACTTATTTTCCACTAAGGGCCAAAAGGGGTGTAACTGGAATATAATAGTAGTGCTTAAATTTAGAAACCATGTGAAGCTCCTACCTTCATTTTTTATCAATAATAAGATCCCATGTCCTAAATAGACAAAATTGAGCTCCATCCTAGGAATTATGAGTGAATACTCACCATTAATAGAGAGATAAGTAATGTGTCAAATAAAATAAAAAAGAAAATAAAAAGATAATTATATTATTATATTTACACATGTAATGATATTTTCATCCTTAAAACTAAATGTAAAAAAATATTAATTTCCTCTACATTAATGGAGATTATATGGGAATTATATGCCTCACATAAATGCATTTTGAACAACACAATTTTAAGTTTTAACGAATGCCTAGTGGGGGCCTCCTATAGAAGTTATATTTAACAGTAATCTTTCTTTAGCCCTAAAACAATGTTAGCTAGGTATAGTATTCCAACTTTCCAAGTCTCCACATTAAAAAGTTAGAAATAGAATGTAAATGCTAATATATTTTTTAACTAATTTTGTCTACTGTATTACCTGAAGGGCTAAAACTTAAATCCATTTATTATATATATTTTTTGGAACAATGCATTTTGCAACATAAACTAACCTTCTATTGCTTATTTGATTTAACAGGAACTTCCAGAGTCTGAAAGAGCTGATGCAGTGAGCAGCATGGTTTATGAGGCTAGTGCAAGAATAAGAGACCCTGTTTATGGTTGTGCACGTGTAATTTGGCACCTCCAAAATCAGATTAATGAACTTCAAGCACAATTAGCTAAGGCACAAGCTGAAGTTGCAAACATGCAAGCCCATCAAGCAAATCTTATGGCACTAATATGCATGGATGTGGCACAAAGTCCACATGAATTATCACCACAACAATCACTGGATAATTTCATTTCAAGTCCTCCACATAGTAGTGGCTATCAAAGCAGTACAAATTTCTATGAGGATAACACTACTGGCCTGAATTTGTTGTGGGACCAGCCTCTTTGGGCTTGAAGGATAACTAAATTACACATATTAGAGGAGAGGATTCATTCAATCAAAAAGTAAGTTTTTTAAACTTAGTCCACATCTTAGCCATCAATTATAGGAAAATTCAATGGTTTAGATCTACTCACAAATTCAAACTATTGAATTTTCCCTTAGAATTGATAGCCAAGATGTAAAGTAAATGAATCTTCTCCCTACATATTATATCATATTAACATATACATAACCATTCAAGGAGAGAGTGTTTCATTGACCTTTTTTCAGATATCCATTTGGTAATTGGTTTTTGAGAGGGGGAGAGAGATGGAAGACTTCTGAAACATTTATAATTATGTTTCACTGACTCTTAAGTTTTTTCCTTTCATTGGTTACCCTTCATAAATCATTGGACGTAGGAATAAGTAGAAGAATGAATCAATTAATATAAAATTATGTAAGCTCCTTCTATGGGAAAAATGGAGGAAATCAATAATGGTATTGGGATATAATCTCTTAGTTATATAGGGAAGTAAATGAGTCTCATATTATAGATATTTATGTGAAAGCGAAAAAAAATTAGTTGATATTTGCATTTAAGAGAGAGGAAAAAATCATGTTACAAAAGTTATTATTTATGGTGCTATTTAAATTATAGATATTTTTTTCCTACAAAAGTAATTGCTAATTAGCAAACGGGTAGAGTGTAATGAACCCCTTTTTATTTATCCATAGGATAACGATATTCTAATGCTCTATTTTCATATGTATTTTTTTACAAGTGTTTTATTTTTCATGATCAAAACTTTCGGAAAAAAAAAGCAACAATAAAGAAGTAAATGATCAATAATTATAAGGTATGCGTGAGAAAATCAAAATGAAAGATCAAAGCATAATCCGAATTTTTATGATTCGGTTACTTCCATAATCCAAAATTTCAATTATATATAGTGCCAATTAACCGGAACACTAGGCAACATCAAGAGGAAAAGTAAAAAAAACCACTAAGTAATTATCGTGGTAATTAAGTTGATGTTCTTTTTTATAAATAAATTTAACTAATTTCGCATACATTAATAAAATTAGCTAAAAACAATTAATTGATTTGATTTAATAAAAATATATAAATAATTATAATTTCTATTAAACATGTCAACATATAAAATTGTTTCAATTAAAATTATTATTTAAAATTATAAAAAGTAATTAATTGTTTTATACTTGATACTAAAAAAATATTTTATGTTTTTTCTTCTTATAATTGAGAATAGAGTATATTAAAAGGTGAGTAAAGTAATAATTTAATGATAAATTCATAGCCTAAACTTCAATTACAAGATATTCGGCTTGATTCTGTTCCCTCTAGGGCGATTTGATTTTTTTTTATGGATGTGCTGATCTAAGATGTAAAATCAATAGGTGAGTATGCAAATCAATCCCAAATTTACTTAACAATAGCTCAAACTAACAAAATAAAAATAAATCATAACAAGATACAAATTTTATAGGGGAATTGAATAACTTTCTATTCTCTGATAAAGAAGAACCTTAAAGATAATTGCTTACATTAAAATATAATTAACCAACATGTAGTAATATTATCCGAGATAATTGGACATGTGTGTTTATACAAGGACTAAATTTTAAGGTTTGACCTAATTATTTATCTTGACCTACGAACACATATGAAAGCCTATAATCAATGAAGCTATAGACTTCCTTATTTAGATCCGCAAATGGACTAATTAGTTTTTGCTTTGTGATCACTTTTCAAAATGTTGAAACTTTTCTGAGAGTTTGAGAATATACACTAGGGTAAACAAAAAAATAAAATAAGAGGAAAAAATATATGTGCGGAAGTTCATTCATCTTTAATGATGAATAATTCTTCAAAAATGTATAGTAAATTACAAGAAAAAAAGATTACATAGCTTTTATAGAAATAAAATATAACAATAGCAAACAAATATGTTATTATCTTTTTAATAAATAATTTTATCAGAAATCAAAATCTTAACCTTTAACCTGTTTAAAATTTAATGAGACTTCATATTGTGAGACGAACAAAAATAAATCACACATTTAAATAGAATGTGTGATGCATAAAACAATGCAAAATAAAAAAGACAATTAAATCATTCTATTATACTTGTAATAACTTTTTGTCCTTAAAATCAAGTACAATAAAAACAAAAAGTTATTACAAGTATAATAAAATGATTGAATTATATTTTTATTTTCAAGACCATAGAAACCCGGAAGGAAAATCAAATAAAATGAAGCGACGGAGTCTCGTTCTCACTCTGCTCCATTAAACTCACATTACCTCACATGGACTCAACAGAAGACTTGCACCGCCTCCTCTCGGAACAACGCCGTGAACTCGCAGCGGCGGAAGCCATGGACTCCGACCTTGACTTCGCCTTCCGCCTCCAATTAGAGGAAGCCCTAGCCGCTTCCCTCGCCTCTAACCCCTCCCCCTCCTCTTCCTCCCTCCCCAACGACCAACAACCCATCCCTGACGACACCGTTTTGAACGCTACGGCAATTCAACTCGAAGAGTTCTTTCGCGCGGAGCAGGAAATCAAGGACCGCGAGATGATCGAGGTCGAGACTAGTAAAATGAGAGAAGATCTCTGCCGTCGGATTCACGATCAAAAAGTCGCAACTGAAATGATGAAGATTCCGGAGGAGGAGTGGGAAGAGTGGGGCGACGAGTTTGAGAAACCGTTTGGTGAAGGTTCTTCCTGTTCGAAGGGTCCGGTTCGGTTCGATGAGAATGATATTTGTAGGGTTTATTTTAAGGGTTTGGTTAGTATAGAGTGGGTTAGGGGTGAGAAGGTTGTGTTGGCTGGGATTGGTGTTGCGATTTGTGATCCTTCTGATAATGTGATTCTTGAATTGGCGAAACCGTTAGTTGGGAATGGATTGAGTAAAGTTACTGCTGAAGCCAAGGCTTTGATCGAAGGTTTCAATGCTGCTATTGCTTTGGACTTGAAGCGTGTTGCGTATTATTGTGATTACTATCCTCTCTTTCAATATGTGAGTACCTTTTTCAAATGTTCTTTGTTTTATTATTGGTTATTTTATTGCTTCGTGACACATGTTTGAGAAAAAACTATTATTTTAATTGTGCATGCTAGGTTTGTTGTATATTTGGTTAATGTGATGGAGTGTATGTTTGGGATGTTTGTTCCAGCGTAGTTCCCCGGGGTTGAGAGTCTGTGCTGTAGCCTGTAGGTAGAGACTTTGCACTTGCTGTATGAAGATGGTGGTAAAGCCCCCTATGTGGTATAAACCTTTCGATCTTGTCGGTATTAAGTGTGTGGTGTAAGGAGGTGATCAAACCTGAGTTTTACTTGACATATTAGGCATGATGAGTCACTTTGTCCACGTTTGCCTGTTATAACGTAGTTAATAACCATTATGGGTGTTTATGGACTTATGGTGACTGAATGTTATTACGAGCCAAGGAATGTGTGATTAGAAAAGGCATTTAGTTTGTCAGATCTGTTGGCAGCTCTTTGATAGACCATACAGCATTGGGCCGCTCAAGGGTGTCTGGGCCCGGTTGTAATATGGTCCGAGCGCAACCTTAAGTCTTAGAATTGCTCCAGAACAATTAACAGTTGTAGTCTTGTTTCATGTGTAAAATGTGGAGTGATTAGGTATCACATTCAACACCTTCCACTGCCGTGGTTTTACAATATAATTTTCTATTCCTATAAAATTCTTTGTTTTGTGATACCTAGTATCAATGCAATTTATTATTTCGAGGTTATGGGCTGAACTGTCTCATGTGTTCTGAACCCAGATCACATAGTGCTTTAATGGACGAACAACCCAACCCTTGAAACATACGACACCCCGAGTTGCAAAAAACCCTTGTGTTATCTGTTTGATACTTAATAATAGAGGAAATAGATCCTCTCACATGACAGATAGGCCTTGTCAAAATTTGTTCAACTATGCATAAAGTCTTTCCGTTTGTCTATCTATAGCCTATCATGTTAAGATCTCATATTATGACTGGGTGATTCTTGTATGGACATGTGCCTATTTTGAACAACCAATGAAAATCTTAAGATAGTTTTAAAATGATTACAGTAAGGGGTTTGTTGTTTTTTTGGCGGACCATTTTGTTGTCTTTTTCAGTTGATACTTCAATGACTAATGAACATTTCACTGATTGTGCTCATATACAAGATTTATTCTATTGTGAGTTTTCTTGTTTGTTTAGTAAGTAGCCTGAGAGGATCATGATCTGTGTGTAAAGTACAATGCTTAATTCAAACCGGTACGACAAATGGATTTTTTGAGATCTGTCCAATTCTTTAGAGGGTGAGCTTTTGTTCAACGGTAAGGTTGATTGTCTTGTGACTTGGAGGCCATGTATTCAAATCTTGGAAATAATCTCTCTGCTTGTGGGGATAAGACTACTACTACATACAATTACTCTCTCTGGACCCAACTAGGTGGTAGCCTTGTACACTGAGCTACCGTTATGTTAAATGCTTTATGGGGATGCTTTTTTTTTTTTGCTCATAGAAGGGCCCAGAGTTATTGGTCTAGGATTCAATGTCCCTGGACCCTGATGTGGCTTAAACTATATTTTGTTTGATTCATTTGTTTAAGATGATAAGAACAAATGAGGATATGATTCTGGTGTGAATTTCATTCTTATATAGAGGTCACTAAAATCTTTTTTTTTGCTGGTCAGGTGAGTGGAAAATGGCCTGCTAAACAGCGGAAGATTTCTATGCTAATTAATCAGGTGAATCTGCTTCGAAGAAATTTTACATTCTGCAACCCAGTCCTTGTGGCAAGACAAGATGTCAAATTTGCATTTAAGCTTGCAAGAGATGCAATTATTTCTCAGTTCACATGGCCGAAAGAATCTGGGAATGGAAAGAATCTGAATGAAACTTGTGTCATATGTTTGGAGGATACTGATCTGTCTCATATTTTTTCTGTTGATGGCTGTCAGCACCAATACTGCTTTTCTTGCATGAAACAACATGTGGAGGTGAAGTTGCTTCATGGAATGGAGCCAAAATGCCCTCATGAAGGATGCAATTTGGTGCTTCTAGTGGACAGCTGCAGGAAATTCTTGACTCCTAAATTAGTTGAGACCATGCAGCTACGTAAATTGGAAGCTTCAATTCCTATCACTGACAAAATCTATTGTCCTCATCCAAGATGCTCTGCATTAATGTCAAAAACTGCGGTTTTAGAGTACTCTAAAGGACTTATTGGTGACTCCGAACAGTCAGGGCCCAAGAAATGCATAAAATGTCATGGTCTTTTCTGTTTTAGCTGCAAGGTCCCTTGGCATATTGGTCTCTCATGTGCTAATTACAAAGCTTTGAATCCTAACCCTCCTGCTGAGGATGTGAAGTTGAAGTTTCTGGCAACAAGGAGTCTATGGCGTCAGTGTGTGAAGTGTAACCACATGATTGAACTTGCAGAAGGCTGCTATCACATGACTTGCAGGTACTGTAATAATATCTGGTTGGATTTAACCCATATTATTATCGTTAATTCTTGTAAAATCTCATTTCTTTTTTTTTCTTCAACAATAAAAAATCAGTGAGCGATACATAGGCCTCAGTAGAGACATAAGTGTTTATGATTAGCCTACCATTGAGTGGTATTATATGAGAAGCAGGAGTGGTTGGATGGGGGACATGGACATAGTCATTTGTGGAATCTTAAAGGTCCATGGACCACCCCTGACCATACTAGAATGGAGCGGCCATTCCGTCCATAACTAGTCCTAAACTTTTCAGCACCAAAAAGATTTGGGCCAATTCTATATAAACCCAAAGACCATTGCTCATTGCTCACACTGTCCACTATTTATGACACTCATCCATATGGCTATTTACATTGATGATGGTCCATTTGTCTCGGTGTAAGCACTGATTTCTTGGGTGTTGATGGAATTGTCCAAAAGGTCTTTATAGAACTATCGTTTGATAGAACAATGTTCATTGTTTTGAAATTTTGATTTTGTTTGAGTTCCAAAATAGAATATTCTCATTGCAGGTAATACCATCTAATGTTAGTTTAGTTCTTGATACTCTGTTCATTTAAGTAATGAGTGTAATATCTATGCACTGTCAGTTTAAAGATTTATACACAATCAACACATCATACGCCACTCATTTATATATATTTTTTGAAATGTCAATGATAATTAAATATGGATGGTATATGATGTTACTGACAATATATAAAACTCATACACTATTCGTGCATTTTTTTTTCCTCTTAAGTAATTTACACATATTTCCATTTGTGAAGTATATCATCAGGTTTGTGTCACAATATCTTTAATAGGAAGCAATGATATGTTGATCCATTTGATACTTTGAGTTCTGGTGAATGTTATGGTTACATATTATTTCCTTATTTTCTTTTGTGATGGCAGATGTGGTAACGAATTCTGCTACAACTGTGGAGCTGTGTGGAAGAACAAAAAAGCAACATGTTCCTGTCCACTTTGGGCAGAGGACAACATCTGGTTAGAGGATCATGAGTCTGAAGAAGAAGATGATGATGATTATGATTATGAATCTGATTATTCACTTTTTGTGAATAATTATCATCAGTGGTTTTAACCAGTGGTCCTTTTTTAAAAAAATAGTTTTTTTTGGATGATGCTCGTACAATTATTTATATATTGTTAATGGAAATGTGGATCTGAGAGAAAGATGTATATACCGACACTGTTTGAGTTTTATACACTGATATTGCATCATTCACCAATTTATATTTAATTATCTTTGACTCTTCAACAAGAGTAATCCAAAATGATAGATGATGTGGTCATTGTGTATAAATTTTTACATTGTCAGTGCATTGATGTTACACTCTTTTAGGAATTATCTTTTGTTTTATTTCCCTACTACCTTCCATTTTTCTCTCTTTTGACCTAAAACCCAATATTCTTTAGCCTATTATACCCTTCTTTTCTATACTCTGAAGTCTAAAGCATTTTCAAAAGAAAATAGGTTTTACTTTCCCCCTGATTCTTTTGTTTTTTCTATTGTTCTTGGTCAAAATCCAATCCATTGTTCACTCGTTTTTCTTTTTTAACTTTTACCAATGTCAACGCAGTATATGCTGACAAAATCTGGGTTAATATTTGCTTCATTTGCGGAATATTGAAATTAATTTCGGAAAGATGAACGAAGTTCCCATATTACTCCTAGAAGTGAAGAAGTTTTTTATATGATTTGAATCCATGTTCTCTGTATACAAGATAAACAATCGTACTGTTGTGTTGGATCATGCGTAAATCTGAATCATAATTTAATGATTTTTTGTCATTTGATGTGTAGATATCGTTCATTAAAACGAATTTTGTAGTTGGGTTGATAGCTGAACTAGTTAGAAGATTGTGGCAATAAACCAGGCAGATAAAAACTTTATGAAATCTATATATATATATATGTTATGATTAGCAATTAAGACTGATTTAGTTTGTTATATTTCCTAATCTAATGTCATATGAAGTACCCAAAAAAATCAAAGAAAATGGAAGATGTAATGTCAATTTTACCATTTTATTTAAAATATGATTACATATTTACCCTTATAATACACATAAAAAACACATAATAGAGAAGAGTCTTACTCTCTAATATGATATTATAGAATGTTTTGGTTTTTGTGTCCATCAATCTAGGGATTGGTTCTCTCATCAAACCAGCCTATTCAATCTAGATTAGTTGACAATGTTGGTGTAAATCAAATGTTTTTTGTTTTCTTTGTTGCTTATAGTATTAATCATGAACTCTTTGGATTAGAAGTGACATCAAATTTTAATATTTAAAAGTTTGGGCATATTGGTTATTCAACTGAACAAGTTTATTTAAGAGATTATACCACTTTTCGTCTTGTCCTGCTTTTCCTTGGAAAGTTAAATATAATTTTTGTAGTAATACTAATGCTGCAATAACAAAATAATCTTTATACATGATAGTTGAAATGAGTCTAAAACAAGAAGAATGTGTTACAATAAATGAAAGAATACAACAATGCTTAGAGTAGAGGCTGCTTCTGGCTTTTATCAACTTGGTTAGAAACTTATAATAGACATGGCAGATAATAACATTAAAGGGACTGCATTTACATATCTAGGTATCTCTAATATTTGAATCTTTGCATGAAATTTTGGTCATGGTTCTCTTACTATCATCAGTGCATAAAGGACAGACAGTTGCATATTGACAGAAACCACATTTCCAGCGCTCCTTCGCAGAAGCGTAACTGGCTTCTCGCTCTCCATGCCAAAACTCAAGGCAATGACGAATTTGATTCTTTAGCCAATCAGAATCATATGCAAATTTGTCTTCACCAAGCAGTGAATAATCTTTCTGATACTCATATCTGACATGAAGCAAACAAAATCAAGCCTTTTAAGTTCATTTAAAAGTAGGGTGTAATGTACCTCATCTTTGTAAATTTTGCTTAACATCATAAATTTTTACTCAAAATAAGCAACTCAGTTGTCACAGGTGATGCATGAGTGGTCCGGAACAACTACCCCGGACAACCTAATAGTTTCTAGTTATGGTCCTAGCAACTTCCAATTTTATGCTTACCTCAATAAAAGTTGATCATGAGCAGGGGGAAGCATCTTACATGTATTTTCGTAATATCTCACCACATCATCAAGGGTCTGCATTTACCAAGTTACCAATAACGAAAGAAAATTATGCAACGGCGCATGCTTCTTTAATAATCAACTGGAAAATTTTCAGCAAAAAATTGTGATATTGCAAACAAAGTTACCCAATCTCCTCAACTTACCAAGGCAGAAAATCCAGAGTTAGCACTCATCACTTTCAGATATTCACATAGGTTGTGCTGAGGGTTTAATCCAAAAAAAGTGAAAAACTTCTTTGAAGGGAAATCATCAGCAACTAAATTGTCCCATAAATACTTATAGCACATTAATTGAAGCCTGCCAAAAAACACATAATGATTCAATCGAACGCTTAGCTTGCAATTCCACATCCAATAGAATGAAATAAACGATAGAATTAACATGCCTTCCATTTCTTCGTTGTGGTTCAGAAGGAAGTTTATCTCGAGAGCGAGTCTTTGTGTCAATTAGAAATGGATTATGATCGTTTCCCGTTAATGGCATCCGAATCTCATCAATCACTCCTACCATCCATATACCTTCTGCAATGCCCATTCTGAAATTAGAAGCAAGAAGTTCTTACTAAGAACATATCAATTGCACCAAATCCCACCAATGAAGACTTCGGTTTCTGAAATCTAATATAGTCCAAGTAACATTAATAGCCTGATTTACTATAAGATGGTAGCTTTGTAATTTAACAGGTTGAAACAAATAAAAATTTGAGCATAATTAAATGCATAACTCAAAAGGAACCTAAACCATATTTTCTGATGTACTTATTTCTTCTTAAAGTAATGCATATCCAATGCCTCTCCCATCACTCATCAACATGCAGAGGATGTCCTTTATGACAATTATTACAGAAGACAGAATCAAACATAACCTATAATGTTTTTAGGCTTGATTCCCATCCCATTTGCCAATAAGAACAAGATTATGCTTTGCTGTGTTCTAATTAAACATTTACAACATGTTTGGTATTTACTTTGAGGATTGACTCAAAATACATCATCTACTTACATTGGTAGTTCACGAGTTAATCCTTCATCCAATAACTGATTCACACCATTTATAAAATTAAGAAACTTTAGGGCCCACCCATCTTCTCGTGATTTGATCTTCACTTCCACACGTGTTATAACCTGCAAATATACACAATCAGTGCTGAAAGATCCAACTTAGAAGATAGCAAACTTGACCAAATAGGACACAGAAAAGTTCAAATAATCCTAAAAATTTACAATCTAGTATTAAGCAAATAACTAAAAAATAATCTGCTTCATCTAGTTAATAATAACAATTCTGCAAGCACACTATTTGAATTGATACCTTAGGAGATTTCATTTCAGTGGAGTAGTTATGTTCTTATTCAGGCTTAGCTAAATGGCTACATGGTCATAAATTCCAATAGCATCAAGTATAATTATATCTTGGTAACACAGTTGATTACAGTTATTTTACTTGATACTTAACTATAATATTTCATGCATAATTAATGAAAGACAGGTTCACAACAAAGAAATATTTCATTGCCATAATTTAGATAAAGAATGAAGATGAAGCAAGAAAGTAAAGTTATATGAGGAATTAATATAATTGTAGAGTTTTACCTCTTGTTCAAGTTTGGCATGTCTAGCAATACCAGCTCTCATAACTTTATTCACTTTCCTCCCTCCAAGTTGAAGAGAAAATTCCATTTGTTTTTCACACCATTCCTATCACATAAATCATTCACTTCACCAATAACAATCTAAAAGGCATTAAATTTGTTGCACTATGAACAACCCTTTATGAAAAAGATCGAAAATTTGATACCGTTGAAGTGAGATCAGTAACAGACAAGCCTCTTTTGGTCCTGAATCTACGAAGAAAGGAATCATGAACATTAGGTGGAGAATCCTCAATATCAGGATAGTGGGACCCACTTCCATTGGATAAATTTCTCTTAGATAAAACTATGATTGATTTTATGGACAATGCATTTTTATGAACAAGTAAAGAGGAAGAAAATGGCGATGAAGAAAGAATAACAGAAAGAGAAGAACGAAGAGAATAGGAAGAAGATGAAGCTAAAGAAAAAGCAGCTTCCATGAGAGCCATTTGTTGATCAATCACGATCTGGATGTGGATATCAATATTTATATTATGTACGAGAATGTCTCAGCCATGTTGGTTTGGTGTTGATGGATCGAACAAGCAACTACCTACGTTTTCGAGGTCGTGGGTAAATGTGAGCGTAGAAATCGCCACGGTTAATGGGTGAAATCGTGGCTACTTCCTCTGATTGCTTCGCTCGTTCGAGTTCTTCTGTCTTACATCTTTACACGAAACAAATTTCTATTCTACTTACAATTTCATATTTTCATACTTCTTAAAATGTCAAAAATATATTATTTTGAGGTTTACTTGTATCTTTTGTAAAAATAAATCATTTTAAATTCAGCATGATGAATTGTATATGGATAAATATTATTTAGAGTGAATTACATTGAAACCACATAAGTTTTAGTGAAATTACACCGACCACTCATCTATTTTTTAACCCTATAAAAATCCCTGATTTTTGTACATACATGCATGTAAAATAAGTGTAATTTTTTGTATAAAAAAGGATGATAAGTGTAATGAAACTAAACAAAATATGATATATTGTAGAGACAAGTCAATACATTTTCATTACAAAATGCATCAATAATTATATAGATATATTATTTAAATCACTATTATACGATATTATAATGAGCCAAAAATAATGAAAATGTATTGACTCGTATACTATTTTGACTTCTCTCTACAATATATCATATTTTGAAATCAAGGGCTTTTTGTAGGGTTAAAAAATGGAGGGGTGTCAATGTAATTTACTCTATTATTTACTTCATAAATTTTAAAAATATTATTGAAGTCAATATTTTTCCAACGTAGCATTTATATCAATTTACTTCATAAATTTTGAAAAATACTTAAAAAGGAAACTAAGTTGATTTAAATATAAAATAAATTTTTATTTTCTTAATGCTAAAATCAGATGAAAATCTCATATATTTAAAGTAGATTTTAGTGTTTTTTGACCCATGTTTTATAATGTTAGGACTAAACCATACATTAAGGTTCTCTTTACACTTTTTTATAAACAAATGTTAGTGTTATTATTTTTAATATGTGATATTTGAGCTTTTAACCTTTATATCGTATAATTCTTTAAATATTTCTCATTATGGCCACAAGTGGCAACATAATTTAACCAAATATAGAGTGGTATTGTTATTGTGGAAACAGAAATATTAGAAAGATGTCTTAAAATGGAAAGTGATATTAATGTTAGAACAGAAAGTTTCAAGCATACTTTGTCTCTGTGTCACTGATACTGTAACCGATCCTAACTTGTCTATGCAATACTTCGCCACCAAATCCCTTAGATTCTACATGCACGACACGTCTCTTACTACATTCTCTTCATAAATAAACAAACCCCATTCATCCTCATCTCTCAAACCCAAACCTTATCAACAAACTATGAGAAACAGAAACACCCTTTTGCTCTTGCTCCTTTTTATTATATGCAATGGAATGGCCTTAACAATGGGGTTAGTTGAATATAAAGAGAAGAGAACAGTGAAAGAAGAATGGACTTCAATGTCATCAGAGAGTAGTTTGTTCTTGATGCATGATTCCAAGAGTGTGGTGAAGACTGAAGCTGGAGAAATGATAATGAAAAACTATGGTGGTGGTGGGATTTTAGAGAGGCGCATGCATATTGGTTTCATCACTATGGAACCAAAGTCCCTTTTCATTCCTCAGTACCTTGATTCCAATTTGGCAATATTCATCCGTACAGGTATCAAACTCACTCTTTGTTCCCTACTTTCCTCTCTTTGTAGAGTAAAGATACTTTTTAGTTACGTTGCGCGGTTGTAAAATGTGGTATACAACAGCGAAATAAGAAAGCACAGTTAATGTATATCATCTACTACTGTGTTGAAACAGACCGCGGTCGAACGCGCTGTCCTAAAGCAAAAAAAAAAAACGATGTTGCTCAACGTATCTGGCGCATTGCTTCAATTCATTTGAGTTAACCTTTCTAAGGATTAAACTATGGTAGTATTTGTAAATGAATCTTAGTCTCATTCATAAGGATTTGAGTCTATTTCACTGTCACCCATACTAAAGCCAAACCCTCTTAAGTGATCTAACAATATAAAGGGTGTCACACTATTATACAATATGTGTCTTAAAGAAGTTCTGTTTGTCAAATTATTAAACATGTTTGACTATCACAACCACTTTGATGAAGTACATGAAATTATAGTCTAAAAAAAACTTCAGACTCAAAAAGTGCATCAAAAAATTTAACAGTTTGGATATTTGGTTGCAGGGGAAGCAAATTTGGGAGTGATATATGAAAATGATCTAGGTGAAAGAAGACTTAAAGCAGGGGATGTGTATATAATTCCAGCTGGTTCACCATTCTATTTAGTAAATGTGTTAGAGGGTCAAAGACTTCACATAATTTGCAGCATTGAATCCAAAGAGAATTTGGGAGCAGATAGCTTCCATGTACATAATTTCATACCTTCAACTTTATGATGGGTCACTTTGAAATTGTACCTTATAATGTGACTAAGTTCTAATATTTGTCATTTAATTTTTCTTGGGCTCTGAAGTCCTTCTATTTAGGTGGAAGAGATTCAGTGCTTTCTGGATTCAGATCTGAAATCCTTGAAACAGCATTTAATGTAAGCTAATTTAGTAATATTACTTCATTTCCTCCAATCTAACATAACAAGGTGTAACACATTATACACAAAATGTAAACACTTAACAAGTTTCTTTTATTAATCCAAACATTCATATATAGGCATCAAGAACAGAGGTAAGGAAAATCTTCACCAAAGAAGTAGAAGGGCCAATTGTATATTTAGATGATTCTCATGCCCCTACACTATGGACCAAGTTCCTTGAACTCAAGAAGGAAGACAAAGTGCAACACATGAAGGGAATGTTGCAGTTTGACCAAGAAGATGAAGAAGAGAAACAAATAAGTTGGTCATGGAAGAAAGTGTTGGCAACATTGTTATTAGGGAGAGAGAGGAAGAACAAGGGTAGGGTTAAGGGCACTGGTGATTCCCCTGACTCAGTGAATCTGTATAACAGAAAACCAGATTTCAGAAACAATCATGGTTGGAGCATTGCTCTTGATGGAAGAGATTATGCTCCTCTCAAAACAGCTCGCATTGGCATTTATCATGTCAATCTTACTGCGGTATGTTCATGCAAATTATTCCTTATTCTATTCAATTTCAACAATCCATATACCCGTTCTTGTCCTATTATTAATTTAACAATATATTTATACACGAACCAATCTCACCAATAGTTAAAGCCTAAAGAGTAATTAGTAAGAAAAAATAGTTCATAATTACTATTTGCAGGCAGAGAATATTGATTGTTTTAATTTGCATGGAATTTTGGTATGATAGGGATCTATGATGGCACCCCATGTGAATCCAATAGCAACAGAATATGGCATAGTACTAAGTGGTTCTGGTAGAATTGAGATAGTGTTTCCAAACGGAACAAGTGCAATGAACACTAAGATTAAACAAGGGGACGTGTTTGTTGTACCTCGTTACTTCCCTTTTTGTCAAATAGCATCAAGAAATGGACCCTTAGAGTTCTTTGGGTTCACCACCTCAGCCAGAAGGAACAGGCCACAGTTCCTGGCGGGTGCAGCCTCCATCTTAAGGACCATGATGGGTCCTGAGCTTGCAGCGGCGTTTGGGGTCACGGAGGACACGATGCGGCGCGTGGTTGATGGTCAGCATGATGCTGTGATATTAGCCTCACCATCTGCTGCACCGGGAAATGTAGATAATAAGCAAATGAGTATGAATGTTTAGTTGGTGGAATAATATTATGCATTAGTCTTTGTTTTTACCTTTTTGTTTGGATGTGTAATTGTTCTCAACTTCTCTAAGTTGTTAATAAAATCTACTCTCTCATCATCCATTCATGTTTATAAACCTTTGTTAGTTTGAATTGAACACACAAAAAAATACATACAAAGTTTGTGTTTCAGATACACAAGAGTGGAGTGATTGAAGTATATGCTTTTCTTTTATGCTTTTCTTCTGCCTTTTGTTCAAGAAATAATAAAAGAAGAATGTAATTGTAACTTTCTTTTTTGGGAAAAGAAGAGCGCCCACCGTGGGGCTCGAACCCACGACCACAAGGTTAAGAGCCTTGCGCTCTACCAACTGAGCTAGACGGGCTTTTCGATCATGCTATCTAATATAACATATACAATCAATATATTTGTTCATTACCATTCAATCTAGTCCAACAGGTACTATGATTTTTGGATCTGAATTCAGTGAAACTCAATGATGAATACACTTTAAGGTATTAAGCACATGAATCACCTAGCTTAGGCTTTCATTAGTGCCTCACAAATAACTAAAAAACAACTTTTAATACATTTTTATTAGCTTTATTAAGATTTTTTTAATGTGTATCAAAGATGTCCCTTATTCAATAATCAAAAGTCTAATAATTGAAGTTGGTACTCTCATAACATTATGATAAAATCATACATTAGATTTCATGTTTAAAGAACTTACCTATCTATGAAATATGGTGTTAAGTTTTGTTGGTAGCTTGATTAAGACAGTTTTAAGGGAGATAAAAAGTCAGCACCACATCTTAATGCGTAAGAGTTTTCTCTTATAACACCACCACTCAAAATGACCATATACATGGATAATATCCTAACATGTAAAGAAGATTTCAGTATCAAGTTTATTAACAGGAAAACCATAGATTGATAACAAAATATATTACTAACAACAATATGCTCCACTTTAATCTTTTGGTCTTGAGTTCTCCAAATATAACTTTTAACAAAGTGCAAGACCCCAGATACAATGAAATCAATATGGGCATTCTAAAGACCTCTAGTAATGATACAAGACAAATTAGCTGGCTCTAGCATAATTCTAATCAACCCTTAATCAGGTAGAATTCATCTCCAACAAGTTCTTCTCTGAAATGTAGGGAGGAATGTGATTTACCACCAAAGTTGAAGTCAGCATACAAAATGTTAGTAGAAGCAGAATGGTTGGTCAGTACCACAACTCAATCTTCAGCTTCTGTCTCCATAACTGGAAGAATGCTTAAAGCTGAAGCACCAAGATGCATGCCCCTAATGATACTTCCATATCCAACCTTAATCTTATAGCACAAAAGCAAGATGGAATCCCAGAGTGCTGTTCTTCCCTGACATAATATATATCATAACAGTCAGCAAACCAATATAACAAGTAATTGTACTGGATGATAAGAGCATCATTGATAACAGGTATGCATAGCATGCTCACTCACAAAGCACATAAAACATGTATTGGAAAAGGACAGTATCAAGGTTTTAATACTAGTAGTCATAGTAGTAGTATCAAAGAATTTGGTATGTGTTCATAATCTGAGAATACACAAGTATTACCAACCTGAAGAGAAATCTGCAGCTTCTTATCCCAGTACAAGGCGAAAATTGGGGGGGCCTGCTTTCCAACTACCAGTACACATGCTCCTGGGTGCAGCACAGACGGGACAGAAGACACTACAGCAATGTATTTCTCTGGAAACCTTTCCTTTGGTGGAAGGACTCCTAAGAATAAGGGGTTTTTGCTAGACTGAGCTCCTGCGTAGGATGTAGCATCTGCATGTAGCATCCACTTAGGATGTTCCAGGAAAGCACAGAACAGATACAAGAGCAAATGAGAATCAGAAGGTAATTCAAGTGTCCACTTTTTATTCTTTTTATCATAAACTTCCCCACTTCCAAGATACTCATAATTCTTCAAGCAGGTTCCTTCTGCAAGCTCTGAAAATTCAATGTAAATAAAAGTTAGATGTATGCTGACCATGAAATCAATCTCAATATTAATGTAGTCCATTTCAATTTGTTACAAGAAATCTATGAGGTGAAGATGATGATTGATAGGCAATATATTGATAACCCTATCTACCTCGGATCCTTTGCACAATGTAATCGGCGCGAACACTACTTTGAGGTAGCAAACCTTTAACCCACTCTCCTTTAACCAATGCTTGAAGTCTTTGGTGTTCAGTGATAGCATCTAAACAATCTTGCATGATAGGAATCGAAGGAGTCTGCTGTGGGGACTGTTGCATATTAGGTACAAGCAACCTAGCTGTGTGTTAATATAAACCGACTGGAATTTGTCAGAACTCAGAAGCTATATGCAAATATAACAAAAACTTGGAAAATTCACATTTAATTGAACAATGTGGAGCAACATACATTTGGAAGCCTCAATGGCTTGCACAAGCGTTGAATGTAACTGACGAAGCAATCCATCTTCATTGAGATTCAATGTCGGTTGCCACTCTTGAGTCTTACCAATTGCTGGTAAGGTGTCAGGAGTTCCAGTAGGCGGTGTATCATTGCCCACTTGACTTATTGTTATTGAAACACCAAGTTTAGCAGCTGCTTGCATAACCTATACACACGAAAATATTAGGGTTGGGAGAAAGAGCATTAAATAAATTGATGATCCAATCTTGTTAGATGTTTGTGCCTCTAACTTTTTAGTGATGTTTACCACTAATGAAAATCATCTATAAACCTTCATCAATACTAATATATTATAGAACTTGAACCACAACATTGGGCTTGGAAAATAAATTTCAACAGTTAAAGTGAGGAAAAGCTTGTTTGGACAGAATGCCATATTGAGATTTTGACTGGATTTTGCATTGGTTTGATGGTTCATCCAAAAATTCTTTTTGAGCTCCTTAGACTTCATGAATGATGTTTCAGCAAAACTGATTTGAATATTCAGCTATTGGAGGTAGTATTACCAGTCATATTAGTTAAATAATTAGTGAAAGGGCTGTTTCTAGGATTTGAATACATGACCTCAAGGTCACAAGGCAAACATACGTTATTATTGCAACGAATCTCATTCTCTGCCAACTATTTAAAGAATAAACACAAAAATTAGTGGTCTTGAAACCTCGCATGAAAATTTTACATCAAACATTACAATATGACAATTGAATATTATTGTTACCAACACATATAATGTCTTCCACAGTAAATATTTTTTGTGACTTATTTAACTTTCCCCTTCTTTTGATGGGAAAGGGAGTACAACAATCTGAGCAAATACTATGACAACAACATTGCTTCAAACACTAAAAAATGAAGATATAAACGAACCTGCATGTGACTCGTCTCGATCTTGTTAAGAAAAGGATTAAGTAAAACTGAAGAAAACCATTGTCTGAGGTGGTCGCGCCATTGCTCAATTTGAGGATAGATGCCAAGATCTTCAAAAGCTGCAACAGATTCTTCCATAGACATCGGTGGAGGAAGTTCCCCCTCACCCTTCTTAGGGGGCGTTTTAAACTTTTGAGAACCTGGAGACATCCTCACAGGCCTCAATGGTGTCAACCTTGTAGCTCCAGAGGTACTAGCTGAGCCAGTAACTGCAACAGGGCTCGCTATGCCAAATCCAGGAATAGTAGGTGGTGGAGTAGACAGCTTCCCAGCTGATCCAGTGATTCTTTCATCAGCTTCTGCTAAGAATCGTTCCAGCTTTTCCTCTGATGTTATCTTATTCGCAAAGGAGGCCCGCCTACTAGACCAAGGGCTCGATACAACGGAGTCCATTCCTGCTGAATTCTGAACAGAACTTGGCGACGAAATCACTCCAGGGGCAAGATACATAGATGAAGAACCGGGCGACCTTGAGGGGGTGGTGCTAATAGAACGCGCCATAGCTCCCCTATTAGAATTTGAACTATCTGCGTCAATTCGAGAAGAACGATTGGGACTTTGAACTGACTGATGAAGTGGAACAAGCAATTCAGAAGATGCCGAGTGTGGTTTAGACCTGGGAGGCTTCTTTGACGAATCAGGTTGAACCGATTCAACCTTTGGCTTCACTCCTAGAAGCTCTAGTTGATGTTTAGTGAGAGACACCTCAAATTTATTAACATTGGAATTCGTTACAACACCAGCATTGTATGTAGGTCTCCGGAGAAATATAACTTTGAGAAGGGCCAACATATTTGCCATGAAAATGAGACCCACAATAGATTGTAGCATCTTTGCAAACCAATCTAAGAGTTCAAGAAATCGATTACAATAATAACCATAGCTGTGTTATTAAAACAAATCACTTCAAACAAATACCAAAAAAACAAAATAATAATAATAATAATAGCTGAAAGAACTTGAGAACCTACAAGCAGTGAGAGGGGAGAGATTTTTGAGCTTCAAGATGTCAATGAATACATTTTCCCTACAATATGTGAAAAGGGGTCAGATTAAGAGTGAGTTATTCTGCATTGAAAACAGATTATATATATAAAGAACATAAAATTAAAAAAAAAGTGATTTTTTGGTGATAGAATGAAAATAAAAGGAGTAATATGAAACGTAATGTACCTGAAGATGATAGCGAGAAAAGCGAGTGAGGAGGCAGAGAAGAAAGAGAAAAGAGAGAAGAGAGTGTGATTAGAAGGTTGGAGGCTGTTAGAGGTGAGAGCAGAAGAGAAAGCGGGGTTTTGATATACACAGAATTTTGAGGGCTTCGAATTCGATGAAGGGGAAGAAGCCATTGTAACTCAATTTTGTAGATTAGGGTTTCACGTTTACCGCACCGAAGAAGAAGAAACTAATCTTTCTTCCCGGGTTTAGAACTTTCAAACTTTGATACAAATCGTGAAGTCAATTAACAATTTCTTCTTTAAGCTACGTTTATTTGGCTACCACCTTATCAGAAAACAAAGATCACTCTAACATGGTTTGATTAAAATTTAAAACTAAGAAATACTACACTACAGAAAATACACTTTCTTCTTTTAATTTTATTTTTTAGGTTTTCACACTTGCTCCATAACGAACTAATACTCCTTGTGCCTTCCAATGTGTATTATTGCAAATATTTAACATTACTTTTTATATTGTTTTAATTTTTTAGTCATAATATATTTGACACTAAATTTAAACAATTTACACAAAATGAGATATTAATTAACCACTCTAATGTAATAGTTAATAAGACAGCTATATTATTAATATATATATAATATTTCATAGTTTTTCATTCATCGCTCAAACCCTTCCACGATAATGTATTTTCTTATAGTCACTCTCATTTCCATCTCACATTTTTAGAATAAAACATTTCATTTTCTACTATTCAACCTTTTATCTCGATCATCATTAACCTTTATTAACAACCATCACCTTCATGTTAAAATGTCCCTACCTCACGAAGCAAATATGAAATATAACTCACGAC
Source organism: Lupinus albus (assembly GCA_009771035.1). Classification (NCBI taxonomy): domain Eukaryota; kingdom Viridiplantae; phylum Streptophyta; class Magnoliopsida; order Fabales; family Fabaceae; genus Lupinus; species Lupinus albus. Next base: position 2,183,861 of record CM019999.1, read on the forward strand.
TTCTAGACTTAACTTAAAACACTTAATTTATCATGAAATAAAGCTAAAAAATAAAACACTACTATCATTTCTCATTTTGATTATAATAATAATAAGTTCAATCCAAATGTTAAATAGAAAGAGTCAAAACAATAATCTTTTTAAAAAACATATAACAAAAAGAGTTTTAAACCTCACTAGTCAACGGAGATGCAAGTGCCTTCTTCATCGTTAAAAAAGTAAATTTGAACTCGAATTCTATTAACCTATAACATTTGTACAGTCACATATCTAGGTTTTAGAGTTTGATCTTTTGGTTCTGATATTCGTTAATAAGATATTGACTTTGGTAACTTTTGCTCATGATTAACCTAATGTTGAAAGTGACATCCTAATGTATCTATGTCACTCTCATGATATTGACAGATTGTCATCGTCGAAGTCGTGACAATAATAACTCTTACACTAGAGCATAAGTTATGAAAGAAATGTGAAAGGGTCGAGAAACTCTCACAAACTTATTCATTTAAAAATAATATAAATTACAAATAAATAAAGTAATAGTTTTATTACAATTTAAAAATCTACTACATGTGTCACCATATGAATTGCTTTTTGCATGTAGTTTTACGATATCCATATGAACAATTAACAAAAATAATGGGATAGAAATACTTAATGCAAACTATTTAAAAATGCAAAATGACAAGCCTTAAAAACGTTAAGAAGGTTCTTTTGCAAAATGATTGGAATTTATAATACAAATGAATAATGAATTATATATTAATTGTGTATAAATTTGTACAATAACAATACTCATAAGTAATATAATGATACTAAACTATTGTTATTTCATCCTTTATTTAAATGGCAAAACAATTAATACACTTTGGTTTCCTAAAATTACAAACCATATTAAAAAAGGGAGGGATCCACTTACTCGAAGAGTATGTGGAAAAAACACACTTCATATTATGATGATTCATTCTCTGAAAATTTAATAGTTTGAATTGGTGAGTACATCTAAACCATTGAATTTTCCAAAATTAGATGATTAAGATATGAAATAAATCTTTTCCACTTACTCTTGTAGTAAATGGATCACTCCCCTATTAAAAAAAGTAGGGAGAACATTAAAATTTAAAATGAGGTGAAAGTATTTATTAATTTATGGAAAATAATATATCCTCATACTAATCCTCCTACCCAGAAGAGAGTGACATATGTCACAAAGTGATACTTTATTTATCAGTAAATGATTTACAAATGATATATGCCATTTTTTTGTGGGTATGAAGATATAACATTACTCTTAATTTATTACCCGAGTAAGAATATTATGCATCAATGGAGAGACAAATAATATTTCTACACTTAACTCAAATAAAAATATTATTATATGCGTAAATAAAATGAGATTCTTTTTTGTATTGTTTTAGACAAGTTCTAGTTCTTTGCTCCCTTCGATGTGCATAAACAGGAGAAAAGGACAGAGAAGAGTTGGTGCTAATTGGGAACACGTAAAGTGATCAAAACAACTTTCTTCCTTTTGTCTGAATAGGATCATCGTCATTCGTGACCAACCCACCTTGCCCGTGCCAATCCTTATCTTCATTTTTTAATAATTTGCTTTTAGCTATTATTTTTTTATTATCATTTTGAAACCCATGCTGCCCAAAAGCCAATAATAGTATCAAGGACTAAGAAAAATGATATTTATACACAAAATTCTCTTATATATCCTCATAAGTTTATTTCGGAAATATTGAGAGAGACAACCACACATTTCAAAAAGAGATATTAATTAGGGATAGGAACAAAAATAACATGTATTCTGTAGGAGCAGTGAATTAAATACAGGTTCAATGAGATTAATGGGAATATTGCATTGAAGATCATTCACTATATCCATATTTATTTTCTCCACTCTTCATCCTTATTGTTACGACCAAACCATGTTGCATAGGATCAACACCGCAAGGTCTCTTTGTGCTACGTTTTTCAGAACCAAACCTCACTCTGCTGCTGCTGCTTTCTCCACTTCCTTGCTCTTCGATGAAACTCAGATACAGGTTTCTCCAACATGCTAATGTTTTTATTTCCTATGTAGGATTTATTACATGTTCTTAATATTATATAGCACACCACCACCCCACTCTTTGGGTGTTAAAGAATAAAACTTTGGATACCCCATCTGGGTTTTCTAGAAAAAGTAGTATTGGTATCAAATCTGCTGAAAAAACTTGAACTTATATGATCAATAAAATAAGAAGATTAAACTATTTGAGTAGGAATAAAAGATTGCTTTTGATACTGAATGTTTAGGCTTTGTATATGTTATATGGTTGGGCCATGAATGCCATTGTCATAAGATTCCACTGCATTTTGCCAATTTACAGAAACTAGAAATTTTTGGCTGCCTCAAACTCTACAAATTTCAAGTGGGTTGAAAATATTGAGACCCCCCTTAAATGCCTTATCTTTTATAGTGGGTTGAAAATCGTGAGATTTTTATACTAGCTTCTTCAAAGGTGAACTATGTCATGCTTCTAATGATTTCAAGGTTATAATATATTGAATAATACAGTTCAAAGAAAGTGTCTCTCAGTTTGCAACAGAAAACATTGCCCCTCATGCTTCAAAAATTGACCACACAAATTACTTTCCAAAGGTTTGTATGAGGATTTATTTTTATTATGTTCATGAACATAGCTTAGTGTGCTGGACATTCTGATATTGTTTCCATCTAATTTTAGGAGATTAACCTATGGAAAAGCATGGGAGAATTTAATCTCCATGGGATTACTGCACCAGGTAGTTTTTTTCCCCTTAGTTCACTGCCTCCGCTTGCTGATATGTCAAAAGACTGTTTTTATTTTTAACGTGTTGGTTTATCTGCAATAGCCATTTCCATTTGGCAGATTTTCTTTTCCATTGTATATTATGAGATGATTGTGAAGTTAGTTCATGCTAATAAAGCATTTTGTTTTGTTGCACTTGACTTTCAATCGCTGAAATAATGTCTAGTATCCCCTTCCCCAAAATGGGTTGATACTAGATTATTTCACAGATCATTATCCTCTTGTATTATTCCACGAATGGAGTCATATGGACTAGAGCTTTGTTTACGATGAAATTGTTCATATTTTGGGTGTTCTCAACTTCGATCAGAATACTCAGCATCTTTATTAAGATATGCAATATGACCATTTCTTGTAAGCCAACATTTCCCATTGCTATTTCTGTTATGCAGAGGAATATGGAGGGCTTGGTCTGGGGTACTTGTATCATTGTATAGCAATGGAAGAGATAAGCCGTGCTTCAGGATCCGTTGGTCTTTCATACGGTGCTCATTCAAACCTGTGTATCAATCAGCTGGTAATTGAATGGAACTTAAGCTTCTTTAATTGTATTCTTGGTAATGTTGTGATGAGTCTTTAGGATCGCCCTTTCTGTTTTATTTAGGCGAGGAATGGAAGCCCTGCTCAGAAAGAGAAATACTTGCCAAAGGTTCTAGTTTTGCCTATTTTGATATTGTTCATTATCAGTAAAATACATGCTGCCTTTCCCTATTGCCGACTCAATTAGCCAACGCCGCTCATAGTTGGTCTTTTCTTTCCATCCATCTCTTGTGCTCACAAGTAGCCCTCCTCATTTTTCTGTCTCTGTTTATTTATAGGCTAAGCCTTTTTTGTTTTTATTCAATCTTGAAGCTTATCTCTGGGGATCACGTGGGAGCTTTGGCAATGAGTGAGCCCAATTGTAAGATATGTGAAACTCAACAGTTGCATCTTACTTTTTTAGATGTTTCAAAGGATTTGTAGAGTGAATTGGCCTTTTCTTGCAGCTGGTTCTGATGTTGTCAGCATGAAATGCAAGGCTGACCGTGTAGATGGGGGCTACGTACTTAATGGGAACAAGATGTGGTGTACTAACGGCCCGGTTGCTCAAACATTAGTATGTCTTTTTTTAAACTTCATAGCATTTCCCATGCTCATTGGCAGGAACGGATTCAGGAAAGGATAGAACGAGGACCGGAGGAGTCCAACTTTTTTTATATCTTGATGAATGGAAATTAAAATATGAAACATCATTACATTAGTCTACCTCTAGTGTGAAATGTAGAACAACAATAGAACTCGAGAAGGAAAGAAAAGGCATTTACATACTTAATTAAATAAGTAAACTATAAAATGAAAAAAAAAAGGAAGAGATGAAAGACTAAATCACTTGCTCAACCTCTTCTTTGAATGTTTGATGAAGTATTAATAATGAAAATAAAGTGCTCTTAGTAGTTAGAGTGCAAGCGTCGTGTTGGATAGCAGAGTGAAAGACACAGAGTGGGACAAGAGGAGAAACAAGAAATGTTCATAGAATGCAAGTGTCGTGCTTAGAGGGGTCTGAGCACGTGCTTGCTCCCTACCTCCATCCCTGCTCATTGCATTGACTGTGTTCATATTTTATATGCCTTCAGAAAGTAGAAGGGAAATGTTTCCACAACTTGAACTTGCATCGAACTATCTTTTTATGTAACAACGTATCATTGTCATGGTCTTCGGACTTGATTGCTACGTAACAAAGAAAACGATCAAGATGCCCTAAGACATTTTTACACCATGAACAGGTGAAAATGTTTTCAAAAAACCTGCTCAGCATATTTATCATACTACTGGGTCCCAAGTAAACTATCTATTTAAATATATAATGCGGATCACATATTGATTGCACACATTTCACTTCTATCTGATATCAAAAGGCAGAACAAAGAGAATCAGTCTGCATTTGTTGGTTAATTTCTTTACCTATGGCTTGTATAGGGAAGCCGGATGCCCATTTAATATGAAAGTAGATAAGCTGATCTAAGCATATGCTGCGAATGCATATCATATATTTGATTGTGTTGGATTGAATCAGGTTGTCTATGCAAAAACAAACACAACAGCTGGGTCAAAAGGAATCACTGCATTCATCATCGACAAGGGAATGCCCGGGTACATTATACCGCACCTTGACAACAAGTTATATGATCTTGAGTTGACAGGAAACTCTGTACGCCAACTTAGTTAACCCTTAGGCCATAATGTGATCACATGCTATGGCCAATCCAGCTATAGTTTCACTTTGACAAGTAGTGTTGTTCAAACTACTGGATATTAAACTGTATCTTGAACCAAATTTCTGGCACATGTTTTCAACTCTAAACTCATGTGGTGGAACTTACCAGGTGCTATACAAGGAATGCTAGACAATTTTAGTAAAAAATAAAATCCTATTTACTGATACCTTTTGGCTTCAATTAGTTCAAATTTGATTCCTTAGTTTACCGCTGTCAAAATTCCTTTATCTGAAAAAAAATCTTCTTACATGGTTGAAAAGGTTGTGATTTCTTTAAAATGAAAAAATCATTTGAATATTGTGACACAGTCTGACAATTATTTCTGTTTGGCTGCAGATTCAGTACTGCCCAGAAATTAGATAAACTCGGGATGCGAGGAAGTGATACGTATGTATGCATTTTCATTGAGAAGTTATCTATATTTAATCCTTAACCATACCCCAAAATTTTCGCCTTGTTACTGATAATATGGGTTTGTATTCTGTGGCAGATGTGAGCTTGTCTTTGAAAATTGCTTTGTTCCAGAAGAAAATGTTCTTGGGAAAGAAGGGAAAGGTCTTGCAATTGCTTCTGTAGTCTTTATTACTTTTAAAGTAAAATTATCTTATATCATTTGGTATAGTCCAGCCTGCAAAACTTTGTTGCAAGAAAATGGTTATTCTTATATGCTCATGTTGATAGATCCTATCAGCCTCTCTCCCTCTGTATCTTTTTTACTAGTAATGTAAAATCACTTACAGAAATCATGAAAAAATCGTAGTTATATTCTTACCCTTGTTACATCTGAACCATAATTTGTTTCTAGTGGCAGCATTTTCCTGCCATACTCTACTTACAAACTGTGTAAATTAAAAGAAGCTTTCCAATGAAGTGGGCTATTAAATTTTCCTACACTTTTTACATTGCAAATGCTGATAAAAAAACATTTATGTTAACTATTTTACATCCAAGTGTCAATAATAGTTCGGCGATACCACGTTTTTCTTTTCATTCAGGTGTCTATGTTATGATGTCTGGATTGGATCTGGAGAGACTTGTTTTGGCAGCTGGTCCCCTCGGCATAATGCAGGCATGCCTTGATGTCTGTCTTCCTTATGTTCGACAAAGAGAGCAGTTTGGTCGTCCTATTGGAGAGTTCCAGTTTATACAGGTTCATATTATCAAACAACATAACATTTCCCACCCTGCAATTTGTTGTAAGAAAATCTTAAGCCTTAACACTTTTATTACAGGGGAAAATTGCTGACATGTATACTTCTTTACAGGCCTCAAGGTAAAAGATTCTAATGTCATGGTACTCTTCTGTTTTTGAAAATAACATTCTTCATTTCAGGGCTTATGTGTATTCTGTAGCTCGGGATTGTGACAGTGGAAAAGTTGACCCAAAGGTGCTTCCACTAATCTTTATCTTTTGGCTATTTTCTATTAACTAAACTCCCTACATAAGGAATTAAGGATTCACCCCCAGTGTTTTCGATGAAATTTGATTTTATCATTTAAATCTTTATTTTGATAGGCACCAACTTAGTCCTACAAAGATGACGGTGCCACCAACATAGTCCTCCAAAGAAACTTGTTACCAAATTTGTTCCACAAAGATTAAATTTGTCACCAAGTTAGCCATTTCTTAACATTATCTTAACAAATGAACTAACTTGGTGAAAAATTTAATATTTGAAATGCTAGTATGGTGGCAATTTTTTTGAAGGACTAAGTTGGTAGCAAATGCAATCTTTGAGGGACTAATATGGTGATGAATTTCTTGGAAAAACTAAGTAGATGACATTGTGATCTTTGAAGGACTAAAATGACTACTGACTCTATTTTTTTCCATCTTTTAACTTGAGCTTGAACTTAAAGATAAAGATGTTGGTTCACTATACTTCTGCTGGTGCTGATTTCAGTCTAGTCCTAAGTACAACAAACTTTTACAAACTTTGTGCTTCCCATGCTCTCTTGCCTGGTAATTTCAGGATTGTGCTGGAGCTATACTTTGTGCTGCAGAAAGAGCAACACAAGTTGCTTTGCAGGTAAATAAGTTGTTTGCATCTGTTGTTATAGAGCCAATGATTCCAAGGGGACAAACACCAGTGCTCCCCCATTCATATATTTTGTAAAATTAAATATATACAGTATTTTTTTTTAAATGTAAAGTACCTTCATATATACACACATCAAATTGCAGGCCATACAATGTTTAGGTGGGAACGGCTATGTAAATGAGTATCCAACTGGTCGTTTCCTGAGAGACGCCAAACTCTACGAGATTGGTGCAGGAACTAGTGAGATCAGAAGAATGATTATTGGACGCGAGCTCTTCAAGGAACAATGACATGCCACCCTATTTGCTATTCAAATTCATTTGGCTGGTTCTGAGACCCTTGGAGATTCCTTTGCAGATGTATGTGAAAGTAATATTCATTCATCCTCATGCTTAATCATAGAGTTGATCATTAATGCAATGAATCAAAGCTTCCATATCATATTACCTTGTACTTTTTCCATGAAAATCTGTCTTTAGATCTTACCCCATTCCTCTCAAATAAATGTTGGAAACAAAGTTTCCCTTATATCTTTACAACCTGGGTGAATTTCATTATAAAACTATACAAATTTGTGCCACCACCAACTTTTTTTAGTCAACTACTCCTTAATAACATGATAGTCCATTATTTTATCAGAACATTCATTTGTTTAAGCGGGCATTTCTAGATGACAATAAAAAGTACACTTTTGACTAAAAAAATATAGGGGGGTTACGGATCTCACACCAAAGCTGACCTGTAATATTGAATAATGATTCATTCATGAAAGTTCTTGCAAAATGGTTCATAATTAGAGTGCATATGATAAAATTTTACCAAACTATTTTGCATTTTCACGTACCTGTCCGAAACTGTAAATCGTGTCACACCACCAGATTCACAATTAATACTAGAGCTGTTATACTACACCATGATAGGAAATTTGGAAACAATAACCATCTTTATACTACATAGTACCAAAGTCTTAGGTAATGGCTTATGATATAATACCATGATTAGCCCCTACTTAACGAGTTTAGTGTGCTTAATTGTCAGTCCTCGTAGTGCTGATAATGCAACTTTTGCCGTGGTTAGGAGCTCAAAGGGTAGTAATCAAACATAACAGCATAAAAAATATACATATAATACTTTAGTGATTGGTCCAACATAGTACTAAAGACAAACATGACAGTTAGACTCTAACTACTGTTGGAGAAAAATCTGGCTGGCCCACTGAGGATGACTTTGATGCCTCCATGATCATTGGTGCCTGTTCCAAACAGCTATGAGTATCATCACTGGTCATCCCAATTGTCATATTATCCACCTCTTCTTGGGTATATATATGGATTTTGGACACCATATTGCAAAACTCACTGCAGCCAAAGGAAACACATTTTCTTTTAGTATGACCTAGAAAGTACAGCACATTTGACAATTACATAGAAATTAAACAATTGTGTTGTTTGCACACAACTATGGTGCAAGCTATCAATACATTGTAAGTTGTAACCAATAGTTCAGTCATCCTTAACTGATGTAAAATTGGTGTAAGCAAAATGGCTAACGCCAATAATTTTTAATGGTATTTTGTCATTCAAAACCTCCACACTACTCTTACATCACTCTCTTTTAGATGATAAAACAAGAAAAACAGATTCCAACACACTTCACTATCTTTATTTTCCCAAACAAGTATTTTGACAAATTGATATTGAGTTTTATGCGAGAAAGCATTACTCAAATTCTTTAAAAAGTGTTGAATTGAGTCCAGGAAGAACAAGACTTACTGCCAATGGTCATCCCCAACAACCATTATGTCATTCTCACCGTCAGTGTATAGGATCCTCCATCCCTTATCAGGATCTCTTAGAAGGCCTTCCATGCCAAATAGTTTCTCTAGTTCACTCAGCAGGTCATTGTAGCAGCTCAGTCTTGAGAGATCAATGGCTCTTCCAACTAAGCTTCCTTGCTTGTGAACCTTCATTAAGTGTATATTACATTGGTGGGCAAAACATCAAAGGAAGAAAGGGCATATCATAATGTAATTTTGTTGCTATCATCACTCACCTTTGTGCAACTCCTAGCAGAGTTCTGTAAATTTTGGGTAGTAGTTCTTTCCCCAGACAAAGGAAATCCAAATAGTTTGCAGGCATTTACCTCCTCCTTGACATTGTTTTCAGTTGGAAACCTCATATTTGATGCCGCTAATGATGCAGCAGCAGAAACACTATCCTGTAGCTTATGCTCATTTGAGAGATCTGATTGTCCAATTTCGATTCTCACGGTCCTTGCCTGAGTTGAAGTTGTGTTGTTAGGACTGTTCTCTCTCTGGAGATTTGTAGGTTTAGAGCAAAACATGCTAGCTCGACCATCTTTGTTAATATCTCCATGAGGAAAATATGCAGATTGAAGAACCTGTGGTCCTAAAGATTGAAAGTTGGGTTTGGTTGCCTGATGCAAGTTTGTGTAACTGATATTGGGATTTCCCCAAGCACCAAGGTTGAAATCAACCTTTCCTGACAAGGATTTCAATGGACATATTTCTTGACCTTGCAAGACCCTCGGAAACCTATTAGTTTCCATATAGGCTGCATAACTTAAAGGTTGAATGCTCATAAGCTCAGCAGAGTTGCCCTTTCTTACTGTATTACTTCCATAATAGTGTGAAACAAAACCTGATTTTTCTTGACCTTGCAAGACCTTGGATGATCTCATAGACTCCTCAAAGTCATTTAGTCCTTTGCCTCCTGCTGCCACCCCTAACCACCCAGAAGCCAAAAAGTGAATAGAAAAGAGGATACTTAGAGTGCATTAAGCTAACAAGTGGTAATGATTTATGCTTATTTTCAGTTGTTTATTTTGTGAAAATGTTTTCTATTCCATTTTGTGTTTTCATTAACAATTTCAAGTATGCCACTTTGCTTTCATTTTATTTCCTGCTTTCAAAGGTTTGTAAAGAAATCATTGAAAACATTATTTTGTTTCCATTATTTCTGTACAAATATTTGAAAACAGGATACAAAATGAAAATTACATGACCTACTTATAATTTAATGAAAATAGAAAACATTTTCACATACCGAACATTTCCTTAGTCATCATAGCATTAGGATCCATACCAGTAATGAGGTGGGTAGGAGAGGCAGCCTGCTGAAACGTTCGCAGTTTCTTCAGTCTTGCCGATGAATGATTGCTCATGGGAGGGAGAGAAGCAGAAGGATCAATCTCCCATGGAGATACCCGGTCTTGATGATTGCTTTCGATATTCTCGTCCCATCTAACCTGTTGGATGTCACAGCAAGCTTACATTAATGAAGCCATCTTTCTAGTTCTGTAGAAAGATTACTGCTGCAGCCCTTAAAATTGAATATCTTCTCTGGATACAATGATATCTAAAATAATTTGGAGTGATGCATGAAGAAAAGAAGTTGGTGAAACAATTGTACAAGCTTCATTTTTTGAAATTCAGTTGATTGAGCATATGCTTCAATGACAAAGGCAAATTTGGCAAACACAAACTCAATGCTAAATGTATAATAATATGGTCAGTTATTATATGATCAGAATATATTGCTTAGTGTTATAAAGCAAAATTGCAAAATGTACCATCAAGCACCTCCATTTTGATTTAGGCCATCTATAGGGATCCAAATCACAAGTTCCAATCACCATACCACTATTGCACCTGCAAGATAAGATGTTTTCACAAGGTGCTTCTTTTAATGAAGACATAGGGGTGAAGATTTGTACTTTTACCTTCTTTCTGTAGATACATCCATTTCAAATCTCATTTTGAATCTTGTCCCATTGGTCACTGGATTCTTGATGCTTTTAACATATTTTCTGTAGGGCACAACAAAGTCTGGGTGACTTGCTCTGCAAGCAAATCAAACACATTACAAATTCATTTCCAAGTCTCATGCCAACCATGAGTTAGCAGTGTAAGAGAGAATCAAAGCAAGAAAATATGATGTGCTATTATTTGTACCTTGGACTGTAGAAAACATGAAACATGCTTTTGGTTGATATGGCATTAGCCACAGAAGAAAGGAAATTGGAATAACAGTTCTGGTTACCAACAATTGATTCAGGAAGACCATTTCTTGGTCGAACAGCTCTTCTGATTCCTAGTCTCAATTCTCCATTTTCACCCCTACAAAGACATTAATATGCAGTAAGGATCTGAAACTGGAGTGTAATTTGTAAATGTAAATTTCTTGTTTGGACTAATTGTTCTAGTTTGGCACTCTATGCATTCCATAATATCTGTCATTTCATGATAAATTCCTTAAACAGGAGTACTTTACTGTCACTAAGATAATGAAACTCATCAACATCAATAATACAAAAAAAGCATATTAATCATTCAAATAAAATGAAAATGTTCACAACCTCAAGTTATATTTGCTTTTGGCAATTGATAAGTACTTTAAACAAAAATATGGCAAGAGCATTATAACATATGAAAACTGACATTTAGAAAATCCTTGTTTTATACTAATCTTCCCCATTCGTATAGGGATTAATACCAATTACAAATTCAACATACATACAGAAGGATACACATATATAAATTGACATATACCTCAGAAAGAGCACTGCATCACCAGAAACAAGATTTTTTCGGCTAACAAAAACACTCCACCCAGTAGTGAGTAGATGCCGCCTTGGCTGACCTGACAAAATACCACATTGATTTTGTGTATTGAGTGGTCATTGTATGAAGCTACATATTTTTTCTCCTAGTTACATTACCTCTATAAATATGTCTAAATTTCCACTCAGCACCATGCAGGTCTTTGGCAACAAGTTCTTGAGAGGGTCTCAGCTGCGTATAATCCTACAGAAGAAGTATAAGGAAGGAGATTATACAATAAAACTTAATACTTAACATTATGATAAAAAAAGAAGAGGAAAATATGTCACCAAAGGAGGAAAACACTCTTCAGCGGCTCTACGAGGAACAGAAAATCCTCCATGAGTGCTTGTATCAGAAGCAGTAAGTGTTTTGCAGAACATGTGAGGGGTTGGTTTTGTAGGTGATCCTCCAATTTTCTCATCATCTGCTTCTAATTCCTCAAGCTCTTTGCCCTCTAAATGCATCCCTTCCAACTGAACAGAGTCCAACATTCTGAGTTACTTTATGGTATGTGCCAAAGAAGCAATTGATGCATCATTTTACTAGTTTCCACATATAAACAAATATTATAAGTTCCATTAACAATGAAAGAATCCTATTGTCATAAGATGTTTATACTATAAGAAGATATGTATTTGGTTGTCCAATTAAAAAATTGCATTGTTTTTATTCCTGAACCAAGGGATCTCTGCTTTAGCAGGACCATGCAATTATTTACACAGAAACTGTGTACTTTACAGGAAGAACCAAAGTTCAACCCTGAAAATTCAGAAACACACCAAAACATGATCAACATCAAATGAAAACCAACCTCGGCCTGGGGAAGCAAAGTAACCTGTGTATAAACCTCATCATTCTCCTTATTGGCCTGTTTCAGAAAGTGTTAATTTATCAAAACCAAATGAATTTTAGAACCTAATAGGCTAATACTATGGCATCTTACATGAACTAAGCAAATATTAGTCAATTTAAAAGGAGAATTCAGTACTCACAAGTAATTGGACATTGACAACCCTGCAGAAGATTTGTGGCTGAAGATCATAAGTGGGCATCTCCATTGGTGTGAAAGATGAAACCTGTTCTAAGTGACCTTGTGGAAAATAGACAACAACATTTCCTTTCTTTGGCAGTGAAGTGAGAGACCCAGCACAAGCATGCCAAAGCTCAAGGTAAGAAGAAGACACATGAAATGAAGAAGTAGAAGATGAACAAGTTGAATTAGAGGAGGACAAATAACAAACACAAGCACCTTTCTCATCACATTCCCCATTACAGAATGCATGGTTCAGATCAATTTCCATGAACGAACACCTACTGTAGCTAGTTGTCAAATGAATGAAAGATAGAACACAAGCAACCAAAACACCCCAAGATAAAAATTTCAAAACTTTAAAGGAAGCAAAGTTAGTAAGAGAAAAAGGGGAAATTATAACATGAGGGAACTGAAGTGAAGTCAAATATTCAAGGTAATGAATTCATATTTGGAGTGGAAGTAGATGAAGAGAAAACTAAAGAAGAAGGTGATGAGAGAAGAAAGAGAAAAGAGTATCTAACAAATAATAACAAGAAATTCAAAGAATGATTCCACAAACATTTGCAGGTAGTGAGAGGAGGGAGCAGACATAGACAAATGCATAGGAACACAGAAACAAAAGGCAATAAAAGACCATGTTGTAGTGACTTTTGGACTTACTGTTGTTAGAGATAGAGTGAGAGGAACCAGAATCCTCTCCCAGATATGCAAATACTTCAATTTACTTGTGTTTTCAATGACAAAAATATTATTCCATTATATATAAAAGACTAAAATTATCTTAACATGTTATTGTTTCTTTTGGTTTTTGTGGTACTTGTCTGTCCATTAGTAAAGAGTATCTTTCCTCGAGTGAGAGTGTGTTGGGTGGGGGGACAAGCCAAGACACTACAGAACCCACATAACATCACACTCTCCTTTGCTTTGTCTTTGCTTTTATTTTTCCCTTATCTTTTTTAATCATTTCTTTCACTGTAATTCTAGGGTGATTGAGATAAACAAACACAATCATGAATATGATTTCTTTGACTGCTACCAAAAGTTAATTAATGCAGAAGATAAATACAGATCAGTACAATGGTGAAGTATAAATTGTTGATGTGTTGTTCAATTATAAGGCTTAATAGTATAAAGTTTTGTATCATAATTTATCATTTTTATGTCAAGTGTGAATCAGAATAATTGTATGATGGTACTTTATTATTTAATTTCAATAAGCTATCTTGTTAGTAACATGATTGTTAAAATAATTCGAAAATTACTTTTCTTTCTAATAAATGAGAGGTTTTTTTTCTTGATTCACATTCTTCTCCTTATTTATGTTCAACTAGAAAAATCCTCAGCATTCTTAAATTTGCTGAAGTGTAGAGTTCAAAATAAAAGAATTAAAGACATGCAAAGTGACATGTCATGGTCACATATTTTAGACATTTAGGCTCTAAAATACATAAAAAATGATAGGTTCAATTTTCAATTTTCAATTTTAAAATATAAAAAAATTATTTCACTTACATTATAAGATTTCAATAACTATAGATTTTTAGGTAAGCAATGCCTATTGTGAGTATTCCATAAATAATGTAACAAAACTTTTTAGAAATAAATTTTTAATGTGACAAACACAATATACCTTATATGGAAAACACAATATCATGCTTTGAATGATAACTTTTTATAAAGAATACTAATTGGTTCTGCACCGACTGGCTAATTCTTTTTTTATTTTATAAAAATATATATTTAAATTTCTATTTACAAAAAAATGGTGATGACATCACATGTATCTAAATCAGTGGTTTGGGGCTGAGAAATATACACAATGAATTTTTGGTACCCTTCATTAACTTATCTAATTCTAGATCAAGACATTGTTTGTTATTAACTTAAATTATAAGCAAGGATTTCTTTTCAAAAAAATAAGCTAAAGATTTTTTAACATAAGCTCCAAGATATTTTTACTTTCAATGTCCTATATATATAAGTGGTTCTTTATATGCAACCCAAAAAGAAAAGAATCTCTTAAAATTCTTTTATTAGAAAAATAGTGAAACATAAACACATTTCACTTATAATCTAGATAATTATAATCACTTATTTAATATGAATGCATGTATAAATTTTTATGCTATCGACATATCAACTATCTTTTATACATTAATAATGATTAACTCTTAAACATAAGTAATGTATAAGTAATGTAAATGAATGATGAATGATATGGTATCCGAATAATAAACTTTACATTAATAATACATAGATATTAAACTCTTCTTACCAATTATATTTATAAAATATTATAATGATAACTAACTTTTTAACAATACAAAACTCTCACTTCAAAATGCTACCTAATATATTTAATTGTGATGGAACAAAACACTAACTAATGATAAACGATATATTTTCATATTATTTAAGTCTATAATTTTTTATTTATATTAAACTGGCATGTGTCATTTCAGACGACACTTCTCATTAATTAATAATTTACAGTCATACATATCACCTTAATGTAAGTAGGAAGGTTTATAGGATAAATTGTAAAAAATATATAACATTCATCTTAACCTAAAATATTTAACTGTGAACTTATTACCTTAGCAATTAATCATAATAGTTGTTCTCAAAGCTAGGATAGATTGCTGCTTATGAAGTTGATATGGTAAAAAAAATTGGGTGACAAATGTAATGTTTTAATGTGTTTAGGATCATTATTTTATTAGTCAAACTAAAGTGATCTATTTCGAGTAATGTTTAAATGTGTTTAGGGTCATTATTTTATTAGCCAAATTAAAGTGATCTATTTCGAGTAATGTTTAGGGTTATAAACATAATTATCATGAAAATTATTGTGTAGATACCAAATATCTTATTTCTATTTTATGATGGGCAAAATAAGAAATAAGAAATGCAAAAGTCATCACCCTTCATGAATGCATGTCTTATAAATAGGGGTTATGGTCTCCGATTGTGACCACTACAACACAACCACAAAATCACTATTCTCTTCATCCCATTAGAGGAGAAACTAAGGCTAAGGGTGGTCTACAATTGGAAGACCAACAAACCTACATGTTCTACTATGATCATGCATTTGCATACAAGGATAAAGGAGAGCATTATACAAGGATATGAAGTTGATGGATACATGATTAAGAATGATATAAGGTTCATTCACCATATTATATATGATGATAGTATTGTTCATCATCTTTGATATTATGTATCTTTAAGGCTAAAAGTCTTACAATATAAATTCTATACTAAATTTTTATCCTACAGATATAAGATATAAGTACAACAAAAATACAATAAGACAAATAACATAAAATTTTGAAATAAAAGACACGATATATATACATGCAGAAAAGTAAAAACAAATTGTAAAAAGACATTGACAATTTCATTGATTTGTGATTAGTAAAAAGAATGTACTAATGACAAATCATATGGTATGCACAAAATATACATATAACATATGCAGTAACAATATAAAAGTTTTTATATTCTTATTGCATTATCTACTACAATTCATACATAATATTCATCTTCTTATGCCTAGAGTAGATAGAAGACAATTGGACATGGACATGACTTCATGGCTTGTCTGTCCTCGTGTTAATTAAAGTGATGCAAATTTCTGCATCCCAAAAAAACAAAGTGATGTGAGTTTCACAAAAGTTAGTTTAGTCCACATCAAATGTTAAAATAGATTGAATCATAAATTGGGTTGGGCTTGATTTTTCTGTTTTGATAATGGGAATGTCATGGAAAACAAAAATATTCATTGCAATAACAAATGAGTTTATATTGATAATATGTACCCAAAATTGATCTTAATATCAAGGTTTTGGGAATCTCTAAAAACCACGGCTACTGATTAAAAACTTGTGATGAAGTGTATTACAAACATTAGTATCGGATGATTCTTTCATTTTCCTATACTTGAATTCAATTTGCTTGAGTCAATTCCTCAAGTGTTGTTTCCAACCTTCAATAGCGAATAACTATAGCACCAGCATCTCTCCATAACTATAGGCTTTGATACTAAGTGTTGAGTAGGGCTTCTACTCACACAGTCGCACTAACAGTTAAAAAACATGTTTTGTTATAGAAAACATAGTAATCAAAACACTAATTTTTTTTATTGAACTTAATCAATTAGTACAATTGGGAGTACAAATTCGTCCGATAAACACAAAAATCACATTACGTAACACTATCAAAGATACATTTAGGTTTCTGTATGTGAAAAGATGATAGGAATATAATTACTCAAGTAAATACCGACATGATTATTCAAATGCAGAGGGGGTAATTAATACGTATGCACTGACTTCAGACCAAAACATCTCCTATATATATCTGGTGATTCAGTCAAGTGCAACTTCAGACCAAAACATCTCCTATATATATCTGGTGATTCAGTCAAGTGCAATTTTTGTGTATTTGAATTGTGCATTTCATATTTGTCCTTAATTCTAGTATGAAAATGTTGAATTCTCCTACTAAATTTTTCTACAAATCCTCTTACTGACAAAAAAATTATATATGTTACTTGTAAACTAATCACTAATAAATAAAATATCACTTTATGATATATGTCATTTTTTGTGAATAAGAGAATTTGTAAAATGATATAGTAGGAGATATAACATTACGTATTTCAGCCCTTCACATACGCGTCCAAGTCAATACTAAAGACTTGGAAGCAAAACGGCAGATAATTGAAACCTTGTTTATTTTATCCCTCAATTTTTTTATAAAATGTGTATAATAAACACTGGAGTGGCTATTGTTAGAAACAGAATTAATATAGGAACTGTTGCATAGATCGTCCACTTTCTCTCTCTCAAACAAACTTGTCTATTCAATATTGCGTAGTTTCTCCTTTCCCACATGTACACCTCCTATAAGATCATATCTTTCATCATCATATAAACTACGAGTAGTAGGTAGCTGCAAAATTAAGAAGCAGATATGGCAGGAGGAACCGGAGAAAGAAACTTAGAGCAAACACCTACTTGGGCCGTCGCTGTTGTTTGTTTTGTTTTGATTTCAATTTCTATAACCATCGAGCACACCATTCATCTCATAGGAAAGGTATATATATCTATATACTTATGCTACCATTTAGTTAATATAATGTTAAATTCAAAGCAAATAAAAGCTTTCATATTATACCGGGTTGGACATAAAGTGTGTGATCACCTAGGTTGTCTTAAAAAAGCTTCATAAAGTGTGTGATCACCTAGGTTGTCTTAAAAAAACATCATAAAGTGTGTGCATATATGGTGGCAGTGGTTGAAGAAGAAGAACAAAAGAGCTTTGTACGAGTCACTCGAAAAGATAAAATCAGGTTTGAGTTTCTCGACTTCCATGCTGATCATTATTCAATATCTACCTTAATTAAGTTGTACGTAAAGCTCTCAAATTGAGAAAGAAAGCTTAATGATCATGCATGTGAATATTTTAAGGTAAAATTAATGTGACTTAATTATTGGGTTGTTTCTTGCAGAGCTTATGTTGTTAGGGTTCGTATCGTTGCTGCTAACGGTAGGGCAAAGTGTAATATCAAAGATATGTATATCAGAAAACGTTGCGCGCACATGGCATCCATGTAGCGACGAAGAAGATATAGAGTACAAGACGAAGTCATCAAAAAACGAAACTAGTGAACGGAGATTAATAGCGACGTTGTTCTTTGTTTCTGAGAGTGAAAATCCACGGCGTGTTTTAGCGGGAGGAGGAAGCGATAAATGTGGCAATGTGAGTATGATATAGTTTTATTGCCTTTATCTTCCATCTTCGAATATAATCTGTCCAATATGCATTGTGTTCAAGAATGTGTGTATTGCTCTTTTTTTTATGTGCAACAATTTTTGATGGGTGTCACACCTATTCTACAAACAAGTTATGGAAACAAACATTTAGAAGATTCCTTGAGATAAATAAGTTTCATAATCTCATCAAGGTGTAAACATTTCTTTTCAAAAATAATTTTATTCCTAATATGACAAAAAGTCCAAATAGTGAGTTAGTAACAAACTAAAGGTATATCCACAATTTTCTCTTTTTCTCCCTCCATATCATATTAGCATAAATTGAAAAGTTGGTCATTATGAATATGATATTGAAAAGTCTGTCATTATGAATATGATATTGAAAAGTCTGTCATTATGTCATTATGAATAGGATATTCAAGTTGGTTTATGAATTTGAAGTGACTCATAATATGAGTTTTTATACGGTTAGGATAAAACTTGGTAAAATATTATACGTGTTAGTAGTACATGTGATATATTAGAGAATGACACATGTATTTTTTTTTATACTTTCAAAGAAGAAATATTTATTAGATTTACAATCAAGCATTTTTTGATATTGAAAGTAGAGAAAAAGATCCACATGTCATCATCTAATACGTTACATGTACTACTAACACATATGATACTTTACCTAAATTTTGTCCTAAATATTATTTATAATTAAGGTTAATTATCATTAAATTTTAAATAAAAGACAAAATAATAAAAATAATAACTTTTCTGAGCACTCGCACAAATTTGTGATAGATATTTTTGGTAAAAAGCTATTATATGATGCTGATATATTAAAATTATAGATAATTAATTATGAGTTGACTAAAATCAAAGAAACATGTATATTTCTAGAGAAGTATTAGATTTAGAATATTCATAATTTTAAGCTTTTGTTATGAACGAATTGAAGAAAATAAATTTGAGTTGAAAAGTTGGAGTTTCTACAAGTTACCAAAAAATCGGGAAAAAAGGGACTTGATGAGAACGATGGAACTAATAAAAGTCAATTGGATGTACTTTTCTCCAATAAGTGTTTGAATTCAGTACAATGTGTGATTAAGATTGCAATTTGCAAACCTTAGTTTCTTTTAATGTAAATACCTTTGTGTACATTTTATTATTGATTGCAAAGTCAATAATAATTAAATATGAATGATAGATGATACAATGATAATGTATAAAACTTGTCATAATATACATTTCCCCCTTCTAAATCAAATGTGTTTCTTTGATGATATACAAATAAAATGTGCAGGGTAAAGTCCCGTTTGTGTCAACGGATGGTATTCATCAACTCCATAGATTTATCTTTGTGCTGGCTGGTTTTCATGTCCTTTACTGCATTCTCACTTTGACTCTCGGAAGAGCAAAGGTAAATGACACAAATTCCAATTTTCTTGTTCCAATTTTTGTATGTTGCAATCTCTCTATAAATATCTCATAGAATTACTTACTTGGTTGAAATGTGTCTCAATAGATGAGAAGGTGGAAGCAATGGGAAGAGGAAACTAAGACACTTGAGTACCAATTTTCACATGGTTAGTCATTTATATGTGTGTGAATAAACATAAGGTGTACAAGTATTATTATATGTATATTCACATAAATCATATTATGTATCCACTGCGAGCTTTTGCATATATCACAGATCCTGAGAGATTCAGATTTGCGAGGGACACATCGTTTGGGAGAAGACACTTGAGTTTCTGGACCAAAAATCCTCTTCTCATTTGGATTGTAAGTCAAATCCTTATTATTATTACTGTTGAGGTGTAAGTTATTTCTTATCTGTATTTTTTTTATTCCTATTTGACAATTTTTATTTCAACTCTTACAATTTGTAATCAAAATTCACAATTTTGTGATACTCGACTTAGAAAAGAAAATATCCAAATAAGATCATCATATTTTTTAGTTGTAACATTAAAAATGAATTTTAAATAATAAGATAAATTATAATCTCAATTTAAAAACAGAAAACAGCTTAAAGACTCATTAAAAAAAAACTTATAGATCAACTTTAAAACATAATTTATTTTACTAAGATAAGTTTTGCCTAACATTATACATGAGTATTTCCAAGTATTGATGCATTTGTATTAAAGACATTCTCAAATCTCGATTGTCAAAATGTCTTGAATTTTGTTAATGGGCGCACCAGAATTATAAAACGACCCTAAAATTATTTAGAACTCATGATTTAAATTAAATAGGAAAAATATAAGGTCCATGAAGAGAAAGGTGATGGCTAATAGTAGCATTATGTATTTAGGTATATATGAACATGTGTTGCTTATGACATAGGTCACATTGATCTCTTAAATTTGTGTGATTCTTCTTCATTTATCTTCTCTTAAATCTTAATGTTAGTTGTAGTAACATCAACTTCACACATGTAATACAATGTTACTTTACCCAACTTGTTTCTTTGTCTTACCCCTGATTGCAGGTTTGTTTCTTCAGGCAATTTGTGCACTCAGTTCCTAAAGTGGATTACTTAACCTTGAGACATGGATTTATCACGGTAACAGTGTCTCCCTTTCTTTCTTACTAATTTCACTTTCTCTTTTCTTTAGTAAATAAACATTAAATGGTATTTGGAATTTTTTAATATATATTTGTTTCAACTATACAAACTCATCATGGTATAGGGGATTATATATATTCTTCATAAAGTTTTTACATGAAGAAAGTGAATGAATAACTTGGACATATTGATTAATTTCAGGCACATTTGGCTCCACAAAGTCACGAGAAGTTCGATTTTCGTAAATATATAAAAAGATCGTTGGATGAGGATTTCAAAGTTGTAGTAGGAATTAGGTTTGGTGAATTATATACATGTCCTTTTAATTATTTTCTCTAGAAACATAATTTGACGTTTAATTCTATTTATAATAATGTATCTGCTTTGTTTCTAATTTTCCAGTCCTCTATTCTGGTTCTTCGCAGTGCTGTTTCTCCTCTTTAACACTCATGGTAAGCACATACACAACTCATTGTAATTTTGTTGCTGATTTATTAATTTATTGTTACTTTCAAACATGAAATTCATTAATATGAAACTACTCAAACTTCCCATTTCTGCAATAGTAGAATTACTCCAAAAAATCTTCTTCTGAGAAGATCTTGTACCGTTAAATTAATAATGGAACCCAGTAAGATCTCCAAAAATTGATTGGTATCGAATGAGGAAAGAACTTTTCTAAGTATTGGACCAGCTTCTTCTATCTGCTACCCCTAGTTTAGTGCTACCAAATTATTTGACCCATCATATATTATATGTGCAAATCAGTCTAATTGTCTTTCTTCTTGTTAAATTTTGTAGTTATAAATAGGACTATTACTTGTTCTTCTAATTTACATTTTTTATTTTAATAAAAATATATATTATGTCTATAAATACTCACGTCAACATATATTTTATTTGTGCAAGGACACAGGCTGGTATAATTATTTGTGGCTTCCATTTATCCCTTTGATTGTAAGGACATTCAAACACCTATATTATTTTGGGTACAGATATATATACTGTGTTCAGTGTTGGATAATGATATTCATCTATCTGAATATAATTGACTTAATTATAATGTCCACAAAATGCAGATAATCCTATTAGTTGGGACCAAGCTGCAAGTGATTATAACGAAGATGGGTCTTAGTATTCAACAAAGAGGAGAGGTCTTGAAGGGTATGCCAGTGGTGCATCTTGGGGATCACCTCTTTTGGTTTAACCAACCTAGTCTTATTCTCCACCTCATCAATTTTGTTCTCTTTCAGGTACATACCCTACTTTTTTTATTTTACCGACCAAAAAAAAAAGGCTACTTTTCTTAAACAAGTGTAACAACTAATTAATATCTACGGTAGAGATATGATAATGACTTTTGCATAAAAATTACTACATAATAAGTTATATAAGTCATGTTTACTTTTTTTTATTTGACCACAGATTTTATTGCAAGGAGTACTTAAGTACTCCAATTCATTTACTGAATGTAAATATTTTTTACTCTTTGATTAATTATTTATTTATTAGTGTAATATCTATGTATTTTTAATATAAAAAATTATACACATTCAGTATATCATTCATTTTTGTAATATTTTTTGAGAAGTCAATAATGATAAAAAATGAATGATGTATAATAGACTAACAATGTATAAAACGATTATGAATACATTTTTTAATAGAGATGAGATTCATTTACTCCAAAAGTAAGTTTTTTAAATTCACTTCATATTTTAGTCATCAATTCTAAGGAAATACAATAATTTAAATTAGTTAGTAGATTTAAACTATATGATTTCCCTAGAATCGATGACTAAAATGGAGTAAGTTTAAAAAAGTTAGGGTGAATGAATATCTCTTCTTTTTAATATTGTATATTGATGTCTTATCAACTTATCATTATTATATAATAATTATAATTCACTTTAATCACATTTTTTTGTCATTATTACTTTCATCTTAAAAAGCTGTGGATTACCATCAAGTCAATCACATCGATACCATTAATTGTGAATATATTTATTTAATCTGAAATCATTAATATATAATATACGGTTGGGATGATTACTATATAATAAATTCTGACTATAAACATCCAAGTTCTTTGTATTTCTGTGGGATTACTCATCAAAGTGTTGCTTCTTATCTTGAACAGAATGCATTCCAGCTTGCATTCTTTGCCTGGACTTCGGTAAGACATTTTTTTTTCGTTCTAATTGAAATTACTTTTTCATATATATAAACTAGAAATTAAAAAATACGATGTGCATTTATTGTCTGAGTAAATACCGCTACTGCATTTCTGTTTAATGTGTTTTCTCTAAGTGTAGTTTAATATTTCATAGTTGATTATTTCCTTTACATGAAGCTCCTTTTGATGTCAATTATTTTCCACCACAGTTTGAATTTGGGATTAAATCCTGCTATCATTCGCACACAGAGGATGTGGTGATTAGAATCTCAATGGGGTGAGTCTTTTCTAATCTTTTTTCACCCTTTACCCTTACAACAATTTATTTCTCCTATTTTTTGAGGGAAGGAGACAAGTATTTAGTATCAAAATTCCACGAAAATAAATTTAACGTATATATATATATATATATATATGATTTGGCCAGGGCCCTCATTCAAATTCTATGCAGCTACGTTACACTTCCTCTCTATGCTCTTGTCACGCAGGTATGAATTTTTTATATTTGTTGGTATTAACATATTTATGATTTTTTCTATTTTTTGAAATTAAATCTATCAAGCAGTTATAAGGTTTTTGGCATCAAAAAATCAACAATGTCCAATGTTGCGTAATTTTGACATAGTTTTTTCTTTTACAAAATAAAAAACAAGTTTTTAAGTTTAAATTAATAAAAAGCTTCAATTTCTTGAAGAGGGAAAAATGTGCAGTGTTAAATGTCATGGTCCAACCATTCACTTGACTTTTTAAAATGATATCTTCTAGAAACGTATTTGAAAGTTATGTGAATCTTTCTTGGAGTATGAAAATTCTACACTAGTGGTTACCATTTCAATTTTTAGATATTTATTTAGGGGTAATGAAAACTTACTCCGCATCTTAGTGATCAATTTTAGGGAAATCTAATGATTTGAATTCGTAAGTAGGTCCACACCATTATATTTTACTAAAATTGATGGTTAAAATGTGTACATTTTTTAAACTTACTCTTAGAATAAATGAATTTCCTCATTATCTTTCAAAACTAATTTGGTAACATCATTTGGATAATCAATATAACATTTTACTTTAAGTAAAAGAAATTAAACATCCATGTTGGTCATTTTTTACAATATGCATGTTGACCTACTTGAATTGAATTTGTTTATTAAAAATTATTTTGTGTTTCCAAACATAGTGCGTAGCAAACACATTTTAATAATTAACAAATGAAATAAATAAAGTGATTATGATGTATGAAAACAGATGGGTTCAAGCATGAAGGCAACTATATTCAACGAAAGGGTAGCCATGGCCCTACGAAATTGGCATCATAGAGCAAAGAAACACAAAAAACATAACCAAAGTGGTTCATTGTCAACAACCCCAACTCATTCTATGTCCCCTGTCCATCTTTTAAGCCACTATCGTTCCCAAATAGATACCTCTCCAAGAAGATCCATTGAAATAGAAGATTCTCCATCTACTTCATACTCTTACCACCACAAGAATAAAAAGACTGAGCTTGATTATTCTTTTGATCCAACTACTACTACTAATTCAATTCATCACTATGAAATTGAAATTGAAATGGACCAACATGTTAATGAAGTAAACCCCACCACTACCACCCAACAAGAGATTGTTATTGCACATCATAGCAAGGAGTTTTCATTTGATAAAAGAACTACACAATCAAGTGCACAAAATACTAGCTAACTAGGTACATGCATGATGTTAATACTGCCCTATATATAACATAACTTTTTATTGTTGATTATGTAGATAAAGCAATAGCTTTCCTTTTTTCTCGGTCATATACTACGGGTTTTGGTTCAGAAGAAATGTTTGCATGCCCATATTTATTATTTTAGCAGTGATAAATTAGTGATAATATGGATTTTTTTACGAACGACTAATCTCAAGTAGATCCCAATAAAAACATTCACCGTACACGATTTCTGAAATTAAGGTTGTGTGTAGTTGATCTAAACCTTTTAATTAACATAAGTTGGTGAAAAATAAATAGTTATATCATTAATTAGTTAGTAGGAGCACTAATATGTGTTCCACTTCTACCCCTTATTAATGTAGAAATAGTAGTATTAGATAATAATATTTTAGTATTTTACTATGTTTCACAAATACATCAAGTTATATTCATTTTGACGTTTCAATTTTTTTGTTATTGTGCTTTATTCTTTCTATTAATTCATTCACTAATAATCTTCTTATCATTAAGAGATGTTATTATGATGTGTACTGCAATAGATCTTTTTGTCGATATTATTATCACAGACATTTGAAGATTTTAGATGTTATTAGCGCATCTAAATTAATTTAGACAGTTTACATCATAGATTGTATCTTTCAAGATTGAATTATTTTGTCAAGTATACATTATGTGATATATTATGTTCTTTTTTTATATAATGGTTCTTGGATTTAGATAAAATGTTATTCTCTTATTTAAAATTTAATTGGTATTGTTCAATACTTCAAAAATCTATTCTTATAATACAAGATAACATCTTTTACCTATTATATTTACTTTCACTACAAAATTCATTTAAAACATTAAATGTATTTGTTACATGATATTAGATGATGTGAATCAAAAAGTTGACTGTGACACTTTAATTTTGGGTTGTCCTATCTATACATTTGTTTCCCCCACTTATTTGTCACATATATTTCATTTTTTAACTTATTGTACTCTGTTGGTTAACCTTAGGTTACACTGTGTTTTTTCATCAACAATATTTTAATTTAAATATTATTTTATATTGTTCAAATAAATTTATTGAAAATATATTATCACATGTGCAAATGCACAATTAACCTATTAGTAATAAAATAAAATCTGAACATTCAATGCTTCCATTTTAATCTTCAAATTTTATTTTTATTTTTTTGAAATCAGTGAACAATATTTAATACTCCTATTTGTAAAAGTAATTTAATTAAATTAGGCAGCCGCTACTCGTATCTTAATATTTTATTTTTCCAAAATGTGAGCTTGGAGCTCATTATTTTGAAATTAATTGGAAGTTTATACATTCATAAACAATTGCTTAAATTAAATTCTTCATTCAATCCCAATTATAGTAGGGAACTATATTTTGCTTATTAAAAAAAGTAGGGAATTGAAGAATTGTAGTTCTTTAGTTTATTGAATTGAGGAGGACAATGTCATTATTTTAAAAAATAAAAACAATGGCATTGGTGTCCCTTGAGTGGAAGATAGGAACACTAAGGGCAAAAGTAGTTGAATACAATATATATTGCTATTTCTTCAAAGCAATCTTGTGACTAAATACTATAGGTGTCTAGCACCATCCATCATTGGTGACTCCTAAATCAAGCACACATGCATATCTCTATCAACATATCTTGTAATTGATGGTCCCTGCTTAAGCTAATTGTAGTTCTTTAATGAAGAGTTCATTATTTTATGAGCGCTCGCTCCTCCATTATTGATCAAAAGTTCAAAACCAAATAAATGAGTGCACGTTTCTTCTATTTCGATCTTTTATATATATAAGTTATACACATTTTTAGGACATTATTAAATGATATAAACTTTGATGTAAGTTGATTACAATAACTTTATTTTAATCCATATTGCAAATTACCTTCAATAAAAAATAGTAATAGGTAAAAAAAGATAAATAATAAATAAGGATATTGATGGAAATGGGTAATAACTTTGTGGCTTGAATGTAAATTTTCTAAAGGCAAATTAAAGCAAAATTGAGATTTAATAATGAGAATTTTATTTTTGATGCTCTCACATAAATAAAAAACGTCTTATATTCAATTGTAAAATAATATGGAACAGTGCACTTATCGATTTATCTAGAACTGGACTGGAACTGCTTGTTGAGTCAATAAGGACGACGAAGTCCTATATTTGCGGGGGTACATGTATATACTTGACCGAGTCAACTCAGTGATAAGAATGTTCTGCGAGTATTTGCAATTATTGTCACGTTTGAATAACCAACCAGTCAACCAAATAGAAGAGAGATATGGCAGCGCTCATAAAAGAGGGTGGTTGAGTCTTCCTTATACAAAATTCAATGCTTCACATATATTTTGGATTTAAGTATCATCATAGCTATAAGAAAGTAAAGTAGGTCACTTATTAATTATTCATTAATAAATAAAATATTATTTTATGATTCATTTATTAATAAGCATATATCATTATAGAAGAATATATGATTTTACTTTATATTTTCAATTGTTCTTCTATATATGAAGGATGATGTGCAAGGAGATAATTTGGGTTACGTTGAACAGGAATAAAATTAACCTTAAATTGCCCAAGTTGAGCTGAAACAAGGTGGAACCTCCTTGGAATATTTTTTTTAAGTATTAAAATTACAAATGAATTATTGATTATATAATGAATTTATATAAATTTTGGTAGTAACAGTATATAAATATTATATTCATAAAAATATATTGGTATATATAATATATTTTTAATATGAATAGATGGAAGTGTAAAACATTTTTGGGTAATTTTAATCCAGTAATTATTAAAAAACATAATATTATTTTATTTTTAATTACTTCACCATTCATTATAATATAAATTTAAAAATGTATGTATCTATACTATATGAGTTTTATATATTGTCATTAATCATTCATCTTTTATGTTTAATCATCATTAAAAAAATTAAAATTTTATACAAAGAAATTATAAATAATATAGTAATTATGTATAAATTTTTATACTAACATTATATAGATTACAATCTATAATATAGATTATATAGATTATAGATTCAAAACCCAAAATAAATATCTTATCGTTATGTAATTTGTGTTTCCTATTTTGTCATCATTGTCTTCTAATTTCTATAAAAAAAAATCATATAATCAAATAATATAATTTTCTAATTTCAATTTAGTCCTAATGGTAACCTCTATCCAAAATTGATTCTCTCACGTTCTCTTATCCTCTTTTTTGTTCCCCTTCTCCATGGTTAATTCATTCATTAAAATTGAACAATTATCTCACTCAAATATATTCAACTGTAAATTACAATATCTAACTCAATTTACTAAATTATATATTTATTACATTTAAAGTACATATTAAAAATAAAAAAAACGAATTGAAACACGCTAGTATTAATTAATGTAAAAAACTATACATTATATAGATCACGCTGTATAACATATTGATAATTATTAAATAATAAGGTAAGAATATAGAGAATTGTATTTAACCTTGGAGAGAGGAATTTGTAGAGAAATGTGAAGGGAATTAGATGAGAGAGAGAAGTGGGTGCTGGCTTGACACATCACTCTGTCTTTGTTATTTGTTCTATTCACTTTTCACGGAGGCTACCACCCCTTCTCTCTCTCTTTCTTCATATTATTACTATAATTATTATACAATTATGGCCTAACCATTTTCATGTCACCCTCTAAATTAAACCTCTTCTACCTTCCCTTCATTATTTTGTCTCTAGCTCCTTTCTATTTCGTCTAATTAATATCAGTTCTTGGCAAATCAGCTTCACACTAAATTATACATATATACATAAGTATTTTTTTATATTTTATTCATGTTATTTCAAATTTTTATACTTTCATGTATTAACTTTTGTTTCATGTGATGTTTCTTTGCTCACTGGTAGTAATATATTCTCATATTCATCCGTTTCCTCATAAGAAATTGATACATTTAACTTGTAAACCAACAATTAATAAATAAAGTATTATTTTGTCACTTTCTTATAAGAGAATTAGTATAAGTATGTTTTTCTTCTCTTCTTTTTAATTCAATTTTCAATACACATTAAATGATGTTATTTTAATCAAATTGTACTCAACTTTTACATCATTTATTTACTTTTTAAACTTTGTGAATAATCTTAAATATCAATTTTTTTGGGACTGATGAGTTACGTACTAGGTTAAAGTAAAATATTTCTTTCTTTTATAAGTGAACTTGTGTGTGAAAACTAATTAAGAAATAAAAAATATGTTGTGATTAATTTAATTGTGGTTAATATGTTGTGATACATTGCCAAATAATTTGAGAGAGATGAGAAAGCAGTTTAGACGGAGTCGGGTGATGATCATCTCTATTATTGAATAGGAAAGTATCCCAAAAGTAAAAGGAATTAGTAATATAATAGAAATTTTTACCTTCTAAATTGTAGACACTTTTTTAAACTTAATAGTGAAAACAAAAATAACAACTTTAAGAGAAGTCTTATTACAGTCTCATTCCTAGTCTATAAGTGAGTGACTCCTAGAGCAGAAGTCTTAGATAAGGATAGAATGAAAGAGATTGAGTGACACATATATTTTATATTCTCCTCCCTTCATTTTAACTCTCTCATTTGAAACCAAGACAATGCAAAAATCAATTTAAACTTCTTCTAAGATATGTAATAATTCTTTTCATTTTTTATTCTCAAAGGTTATAAATCAATAGTATATGATTTCTTTCTCTTCATTTTTACTATATATGCCCACTAGGATATATTATCTTTGTCCCATCAGAATTAAGCACTAGCAGATTCAAGTATATACAACCTTTTGTTCTTATTTTTGTTTTGCTATTGTGACTCTCTCATCAACTTCAAACTACTTTTGGTTTTGGAATTTGCTATATATGTAGCAAGTTTAGGACATAAATATTTCTCCTCTTAAAAAAATGATGTCTGAAGATTTATTCTCTCTTCCTTCTAACCCCACCAGAAGCAACTTGCTTCATGTTCAAGATCCAAACTCAAACCCTAATCCTAACCCTAATTCAAACCCATCCAAGAAAAAGAGAAACCTACCTGGAAACCCAGGCAAGTGACTAAGTTTTCATCTTTCAATATCTTCTATAGTACTTCCATCTATTACTGTTTCGTCTTAATTTCAATGTATTTTTTTATTAAATATATTATTTGTTTGACATGAATTGACAGATCCAAGTTCAGAAGTGATAACTCTATCCCCAAAGTCCCTTATGGCAACTAATAGATTCATCTGTGAAATCTGCAACAAGGGTTTCCAGAGAGACCAGAACTTACAGCTGCATAGGAGAGGGCATAACCTTCCATGGAAGTTGAAGCAAAGAACAAACAAAGATCCAGTGAGGAAGAAGGTTTATGTGTGCCCAGAGAAGAGTTGTGTGCACCATGACCCTTGTAGAGCACTAGGGGACTTGACTGGGATAAAGAAACACTATAGCAGAAAGCATGGGGAGAAGAAATGGAAGTGTGAAAAATGCTCCAAGAAATATGCAGTTCAATCAGATTGGAAAGCCCATAGCAAGATTTGTGGGACTAGAGAGTATAAATGTGACTGTGGCACCCTTTTCTCCAGGTACACCTATATAGCATAGCATTCAATTAAATGAAAGAAACAGGATCCCCACAATTTAATGTGAGATTTAATGTCCTATGTTCTTTTTTTCAATGATTAAACTTTAATGTATGGTAGATTCTAATGATACCAATATCATGCATGCAATGAGTGATTGAAGAATATTTGTTTGGACTTTGAAGTAATAAATGATGGTAGTTAAATATTGATGTATGTTCATTTATTTATTTATATATGTGCTACAAATCAGGAAGGACAGTTTCATAACACACAGAGCCTTTTGTGATGCATTAAATCAAGAAAGTGTGAGAGTTCCATCAGTTTTAAGTAACTTGAGAAGTATTAATCTGACCAATCAAGTGCCTAGAATCCCTCAGATTTTTCCAGAATTTCATTCAGAAGTTGAAGGTAATTATGCCAACAATTCACATCAGCTTCATTGCTTCCCAGGCAAATTAAGTGCTTTCTCATCAAATGCAAACTGTGTTGCCAACACCCATATGTCTGATTTAGTGGAAACAATGAACATGTTTGGGTCAACACCTCAACAAACACAGTGGCTGAATTACCAAGCATCATTCACAAGTGGCAATAACAACAACTTATCTATGCCATTGCCTGCACTACTGCCACATGGAGTGAAGCAAGAACAAGAAGAAAACAAACAAGACTTGTCTCATATTGCTGCAAACTCTGTGTACTTCATGTCAGCCACATCAATGTTGCACACAGATAACTCTTCATCCACCTTCAACAACAACAACAACAACAGCAACAATCATAACGTTTTTGACATCATCGGCTCAAATATTCTCTCAAACACATCAAGGATGAATAATCACAATATTGTAGGGGTTCATAAGTTTTTCAAGGAAGGGAACTTGAATCATGAACCGATGAACTTTGAAGGCGGCAACACCAACTTTGGAGGTGGTTTTTCAATGGATGATTCAAGCTCAAATAATAATAAGGACCAGCTTGGTTTAACAAGAGATTTTTTGGGTGTTGGAGATGATTCAATAGCAATAAACAGACCCTTTGATCTGGCTGAGTTTAATGCAATGGGATCAGCCATGGAGGTGAATAATAGCCATTATGGTGGACATTACTGCTAGTGCTAGCTATAGTTAGAATTTCATGATACTAAGTAGCTTAGAGTAAAGAAAATAGCCAAGCTTGTGTGATTTTCATGACAACTAAAATAAAAGACAAGATATGAAGAGTATGATGTTAATTTTCGTTCTTATATAAAATCAAATAATTATTATCACCCATACATAAATGTTTTGCTAATCATATGATTTTTATGTTTACCTCGAGCATTTCTGTAATCTATATTATAAATAAAGGGTGTTTTGATGATTTATAAATAAAAAAGAACATAAAATTAATTTTATAAAGTTTAATGGGTTTTAAATAAAATTCTACTGGCTAAATGACATTATCAGTATTTTTAAATAAAATTTGGACCAAATAACTAATTTTTAAATAAGGAATAAGAATGTTATGAGTTTTAAAAAAAATGGAATAACAAGCTTATCAATATTAATAAGGCCTCAAGATCTATGGAGAGGCGTTTCTAATTATAAATAAAATACCTTCGACCATCAAAGTATTTTCCACCTAAAATTATATAATCTTGATTTATGTATAATAAGCAACATAAACTCCTATGAGATATAAAAATAAAAAATTATATAGGTTAGGAGGGGAAAGTAACTAGCATTCTCTTGAATTATAATTCTGAACAAATAATCTTTACAATAAAATAAAAGAAAGAGAAATGAGTTTTTTTCTATCAGTAAATTTTAGTTGTTAGTATATTAGTATTTGTTGTAAACGAGACTCGAACTCTCAACCTCATTCATTTCACCTATTCTCTTGAATGTAAACATCACCTTATAACTTTTTTTTAATTTGCTATGGGTGAGACTCGAACCTACAATGTCATTCACTTTATTCCTTAAACTCTTAACCTTAACCACCAGACTATCTTATGACTCTCAAAAGAAACGAGTTAGTCCAAGAAAGGAAGCGAGTAAACTCAGGCAGAGGATGACCATGCATAGTGAAATTGTGAGAGATCGATTTCACGTGTGATGTATAACATAGAGGTATCTACTCTCGTGAGGGAGGTTGGGGCCACTGCATGTTGGAAGAGACAAAATAATAGAAATTAGATGAGTCCAAATAAAAGTCACAGGTCACTCATTCTCCCTTAAAGGGCCCTACCCTTTGAATCAGAACCGATATAACTCTGCGCTAAGGGAAATATGTCATGTTAATTAAAAAAATTAAACATTTTCTTTTTCTGTTGTTTATTTCGTTTTCATTGGTAGACACAAAATTTGAGACAACAAATATTTGTTTGTTAAATTCATGCATGTAATAGAAGAAGCAGGGGCAATAGTAGTAGTGTAATGAATTTAATAATAGGTTCTTTTAAGTAGCCTTTATGCCTTTGACGTACGTTGCATTTGTTGCCTTAATTTCAACTGTGGAGACCGTGAAACTGAAATGTTTTACACGCTGAAATCAAATATGGATCATCTTTCTTTTCTAGCTGGCAATGTTAAATGTGTTTTGAGCTTATATGATATGGAATGTTGGTATTTTTTGAGGTATGAAGTTTTAGAAAAAATAGAAATAATGGTTGGACAATGAAAGGATATTGCCATAGATATATAAAATGGGATATATTAGATAGAATAATTGTTGGATGAGTAATTTTTATGTGGTGAAGGACTTATATTTATATATACATAGAAGAATTTTCTGAGCTACCACCGCCATATTAATGGCATTTCTATTTGTTCTAAACGTTGCTTGAAGTTTCTATAGAGAACAAGTATTTCAACTAGCTAGAATTCTATAGATATAAGTTCTAGATTATTTGTGCTTTGGGTAAAATTTTCTAAAAAATAGCACCACGTTCTAACACTTATGAACATTCAAATGACACTTCTTATAATAATATATTATGCATGTCACTAATATTTGTGTAAGATATAAAATGGTAAATATTTTATTCTAAAACACAATAAATCACAGAAGGACGCATAACTGATACATAAATAATCAACAAATGCATCACAGTAGATAAAAGTTGCATGTTATACAAAATGTTTCCACCATCAAACATTATGGCCACACTACCCCTTTGTCCAAAATTCAGAAATGCCTTAGCTTGAGTAACTCTGAATTGATTCCTTTCCCTCCCGATGTGGCACACATTCACACAGTAAAATAGTTATGATTATAACAATACTATTAAGATTACTAATGAACTTCCACGGTATGTTTGAATCTACCTTAAATGTTGAGTCACTTTCAACCATGAAACCAAACTCCTTACACAATAAGAGAGTGTTAAGGATTGTTTCAGTTTCAGCTTATAAGCCCATTTGATGCCAATTGGTTTAGATAGGCAACCAAGAATATTGATGTTTGAGTCCATGTGCTATCTGCTGAACTGAATAAGGATAATTAACAACCAACCAACTATGGTTTCAACCAAATTAACTAAACTCATCCAAACAAAAGGATGAGTTTTTGAAAATGGTACTGCATATGTTCTATATATTTTGACGTTTTAATTTTTTTTAATGTTATTTCATATCGTTTGATGTTTTATAAGCTCAATACACATTTATAGTTTATTTTCTGATTATAACTTTATTTATTACTCATTTTCCACCTCATATTTCTCTTTCTTTTTAATTCAATTTACAATATGAACTAAACCTCATATTTCTCTTTCTTTTTAATTCAATTTACAATATGAACTAAACGAGACTATTTTAATTAAATTGTATATAACTTTTACGTTATTTATTGACTTATTAAATTGTATACATAAACTTATACACCAAAAGCATTCCAAGTATAAATAAACTTATACACCAAAAGCTTTGGAATGGAGAGAATATTGTTTAGATTTCAATGTTAGTTGTGCTTGCCAAACTTTTATTTGACTTCTCTTCCTTTTAGAAGTAGAAGTTTAACCAAAAAACACAAGACGAAAAGTTCTACTACAAGAAAATTAAATTTAAAATTTTTAAGCATGTTACATTAAAATGAGCTTCTAGCTTAGAAGTCCAATTTTTGAGCTTCTGGTAACTTATACAGCTCTTATGCAGAATTTAATATTCACTTTCGATAGACAAAACCTTTTAAATAAAGATGTTATTGAATGTTTTATACGTTTTAATGGACTCCATATCAAAATTTTCTCATTTCTCTTGCATGGACATTATACACATTTTTTGACCTTTAGTGCACTTGCAAGTACGTTTCTTGAAGCCACATTCTTCACTTCATTCTCTCTAGTCGTGAACAGGACAAACTGAAATTGTTTATAATATGTATCATGAAATTCTTAAATCAGATGATAGAACAAGCACTATTGAGGATTACTGTAGCACTTCTACTTTTGTGAAGGGGACATGTGATTTGGGCAAGGTTGAGGCAGGAAAAGTTGAAGATATTAGGTGGGGAAAAGGCTTTTTCTTTTTATTCGGACAAAATATGAACTATGAACCAAATTTAGCTTTTATTTTGAAAGCTTTGATTTTTTGGCTTCTCAAGAGCTTTTCAAGGGGAAACATGGTCATCTATACCCTAAAAGGGTCTGTTTGTGAGTTAGTTTTTAAAGAGAAATTAAGGAAAATGGGAACTTAAGAGTCATCACACAAGTGTATTATATGGCTCTGGAGTCTTTCTCTTCCCTCTACTATCCTCGATAACTAACTCGCAAAGAAACGCTAAAGGAATGGGGATAATAGTTCAAAATTGAGTAAGGAGAGTATCGGGTTTCTAGAATACCCAAAGAGTGAGAGAGGTTCTGCTATAGAAAATAATGCAACTTGCAATAATAGTTCATATTCTTACCTATTTGCTACCAGGACGCCAAACATCAGTATGAAAAGCACAAAGGGGGACTCAAGTGGAAGCACAGCTTGAAAACGAATTACGAATGTAATTCCCAGAATTGACAACATTCAAATTTCAACAACAAATTTGATAAGCTTGGAACTATCCTATGAAGATTGGATGGACAAGGATGTCCTGATCAAGCATGAATAAGATGAGGTGACTCTAGCAATACAAGCTTTGTATGCAATTGAGAATTGATAGAGGACATTTGACTCAAGCCCTCTGCCAATCATATTTTTAGTAGTCTGGTCTTGAAAAATAAGTCTTTAGAAAAGGTGATTGAGCAATCAAAGGACGAAACATATAGCTAGTGGAAAGCAAATTAAAAAGAACATAAAGTATAGTCCATGAATAAAGAGGGTAAAGGTCAACTTTCCCAAGTCCTTTGATTGAGAAGGTGGGGCTACTGGTGTGACCAACCAGAGTCATTGATTGAGAAGGTGGGCTAGCTTTTTATTACTCTAAGAAATCACTAAAATCAGTTTGTGGTAGAAGGCTGGTAGATTTAGAATTATCAACAGTTTGTGCTGGCTTTCTGTGTATAAGCCAGCAATGGGCAATGGTGTTCCAACCTTGTTCCAGTAATTACACATATGTTTAACTTCAGATATGAGAGTTTTCTATCTCTCCAGAGACAAATTAACTTCAGGTAATTTACCATATTTCAACACAGAAGGAAACTGATGGCTGCAGCATGCTACGACAGCACTTCAAATTTGGCCAATATTGAGGATGCCAAAATAATGAATAGCCACAAAACTCTTAAAGCATACATAGGTTTCATATGGGTGGCCAGTGAGCCAGTAAAATTAGTTTCATCTTAAACGAAAATTGCATTTAAGTCAAGCATAATGACGCATACTGAACAAAAAAAACATTCGTGCATACCACATACAGGAATGTAAAGCAATGCATTACTCACCATCATGCATGTTTCCATTACAAAATGTAAGATTATATAAAGTACAAGTTTAGATTCTCCCCAGCAATCCTTTATATTTTCTAACCTCCTCCACTCCCTCCTGAATATCTCTCTTTTAATGCATCCTCGGCTTTCACTTTCCCAGGAACAAAATCTGAACAACCAAAAGCAAAGTACTCAACCTCTTAGTATTAGGTAAAATACAGGGAAAGGTAAACCTTAAATATTCCAGTAGTAGTTGGGTGGTATTTCAACAGGGATAAAAAATTACCAGAAAGAAAATCATATCTCCTCTCCTTACTAACAACATGTGCTGAAATGAAAAACAGGTTCTAAATCAGTAATTGGAAAATAGTTCATGGTCTCAGTGCACACCAATATGCACACTGCCTTAAACTAATCTGAACTTCATTTCGGCGAATAGTGAATCCAATTAACAAAAGAACCCAGTGTCCAAGTTGATTGAAGTTACATATTCTTAAAACATATCAATATATCATACATAGTACCCCAAAAAACATATATCAGAGCATTTACATAATTAACTAACAACACATTTTGAATTCAAAATCAGATAGTAAATGCATGTTATATGAATACCTAGGTGCATGTAACTCAGAGATTTCTTACGCTCCTGAACACAACGAGTATAAGCGTCAAGCGTAAGTTGTTCTAGAAACTTCTCCTGGAAAAAAGAAGAAGCAAACGTGGATTAAGAAAAGAAGAAACACTAACAGAAACAGAAGAATATGTGGTGAGAATGGAAAAGTAGGTACTGTAGCTTTGTTGATAGCAATTATCGCTTCATGAGAAACACGTGAATTAGGATCTTCTCCTTTAATTACCGTCCTGATACGATTAATTGGAAACGCATGCGTTTTGGAAACGTCTTCTTCATCATGTTCATGTTCCTCTCGCTTTCGTTTCGGTTTTGTGCCACTGGTTGGTCCATTAATAACAGTGGTGTTGTTATCTTGTTTTTCTAGGTCGCTGGAACACAGAGTGTTCAGTGATTTATCTTTGTGCTGTTTCGAATTTCCATTGCTGAGATTAAGCTTCTCCTCTTTGTTTTTCACCTCCTTCTTCTCTTTGATTTTCTGTTCCTTCTTCTTGTCCTCTATAATTTTCTTCTCTTTTTTGGAGGAAGCCATTGATTGATGTTACAGTGAAATCACCTTTCCCCTCTCACTCTCACTCCTCAAGTTTAGGGATGAAGCCATTGATATTGCACTCCATCTCAAATTCAATGGCTCCATCCGGGTCAAAATTATGGCCCAACCCTCTCATCCCTCCTATTTTTATTTTCACACAATTTATGTTATTCTATGCGTCATTAATTATTGTTGATTAAAAAAATATATTTAATCTAAAAATTTAATTAAAAATTATTTTTCTAACCAATCATAATTAATTATACATTGAGTTATCCAAAAAAATGTGCTCCACTTGTTTTCCATTTCTCTATTTCTACCCTTCTTTCTTATTATATTTACACTTAATATTTATTCTTCTTTCAAATCAAACTCTCATTCATTATCAACTAATTCATATTTCCTGCTCAATACACTAGTCCATTTCCTTGTCATTCTACAATATCTCTATGGAATTTATTTCATTTAGTTCATTTAGTCTCCTTAATCATAATGAAATATGTCAACCTCATTTTACAAAGAAATACTATTAGTCTCTAAATAATATATTTTATGATAGATTTTATTTCTTCCTGAAACCTATCATAATTAAGTCATGTGTTTTAGAGAAATATTATTGGGATAAGTTGAAAATTTAATAACTCTAACATTTTCATTGTGCTTTTCTAAGGGAGGTAGAATATTGAATATTTCATATTCAAAGTCTACTGTAGTGCAAAATATTAAAAAAATATGTATTCCAATGAAGAAATTCCAGAATATAAAATGTTGTATTATTATGTTAGGTTTCCAAAATAGTTTTTATGTCGAGTTTTTTTTGCCTAACTAATTATTATGTGATTTTATATAGTTTTTAGTAGCAATTGATGACAAATGATATTGTTGATTTTCATTCGTCTAACTTGTCTCTATTATATTATGATTGATGTTGATTATGTGAGAGTTTAGATAGTATATGTGAGTCTTTTATTGGTTCTACAACTTCTTCCATCACATATGGTAGTTGTATTAGTTCGAATAAGTTAGCACATGTCAACATTTTATTCGTCTAGGTTTCAAACAACACTTCCATCAACTTCAATATCTCTATACTAGTGAATTTTTGCATTTAGATGTTGTTAATTTGATAGTCTTTCGATTGTGTGTTATATATCAATAGGATGTCTCTTATCATCTTGTCTTCCATTTTGTACCTATTTTTTATCTCTAAAAGTGTATGAAAACATTTCTCCTGAATCATAATATGCACTGTGAGTTGACACTTACTTTATACCGCGACTTCAAAAATAATGGAATACACAATAATTATATTATTTGCCACAACTACTTCCCAATACTTGTATACATTTCCAGCTTTACTTATTGAGAAAAGCATTGAACTTCTTAAATATTTCAAATGATATATGATCATAATTAATGTGTAAAAATGGCGTGTAGAAGGGGTGTGAAAATCCCAAAAGAAAATTGTAACCATTGGGCTATATAGGGAGTAAAGATTAGAATAATAATAAGACAATTATATAAATATTTTTATAAAGCTAAGATATTGTCATAAATCCATAAGTACGGACACATGAAATTTCTAGTTACTCCTACCCTACCCCAACATCATCCCAAGCTATATTTAAATGTAAGACTTTTTGACTGAGTACTTCACTTATTTTTTCATTATAAAATATTCAAACAATTGACTACATCAACTTCGAGTGGAAGCAAAATATTTTTTTACTCACATAAACCTAATTTAAAATAATAAAAAAACACGCCGACTACTTTTGTAAAATAATTTTTTATGTGAAATAGTTATCATTTTCGATATAAAAAATCTAAAATAAAAAATAATGAATAAAAGTACTGGTATATATTGTTTTCGCCCAAAACAGCTATATATCTTTCCTGTTTCTTTTCTTCCCTTTCTCTCTTTCTCTCTATATCTCAGTTGTACCTTACAAATTCACTATATCTTCGTTTTTTAATCGCCGACACTAATAGTTCCATTCAATTGAAATTCATTTCTCCATTCTACCCTTTTTCTATTCACTTTCCCATTTCATTATCTACGATTGAATTTACGTGTTAGGGTTTGTGACTCTCCCTCGATCCCTTCTCCAATTATTGGGTTTTTTGAGCTGGGGCTAACAGATTCGTATCAGATTCTAAATCTCGCCCATAAAAGGAGGTAACATTTTTTAGCGTTTTTCATTATAATAACCATGTTTCTGGAAAAATCCCCATTTCAATTCATCCGTGCTTTTCGTTTATGCTTACTTCTTATTGGTATATATATAAATTCGTCGTTTTTATTTTACCCATTTGATTTTTTATTTTCCCAATCAATGGAAAGGTCGAGGAAACTGTTTTGCGGGTGAGTTGTGGGCTGAGCCTGCAACGATTGCTATAAACTGGAGTTATCACAATGCTGGGTGTGAATCGCAGTGGGTTTAGCATTTCTAGCCGTTTTCCCCATCTTGCTGAATGGCACCCATTAGAATATAGCAACGTTGATTAGGGCTTGAAGCCCTTTTCCTTCCTTTGAAAATCAGGTATCATCTTCCTTTCATTATATTATTGAATTTTAAGATCTGAGATTTTATCGTTATTGGTATTGGTGGGCTTATTGCAAAATGTTTTCTTTTTGTTTTCAGATTTTCACATTTTTAGTCTGAGTGATATATCAACCACCCTTTAGGTCCTTGCTCCAAATGTTCAATAAGACTAGTTCTTTTGCCAAAGCGATGGGCTGTTGTAATTGCTTTGGGTTCATCAGGAGACCGAGACGCCAAAGGCCTAACCCCACTGTCAACAACAATAAAAATCTCTCCCAGGAGCTGTTGTTGGATGATGACATTGACGACGATGATCATTCGTATAATGACAGTGCTACCAACACCAGTAGTGGGGATGATAGTGAGTTGCAAGCTCGTCCAAAAAGATCAGAGGATATTTTGAATTTGAGAGTAGAAAATGGCATGATGTGTAGGCAGTATCCTGTTAAGGAGACTCAGAAACTTGTTCGCACAGAGGTAAGTGTTTTGCGGGGTTAGCAGTATTTTCTCAAATTTTCTGTAATAGCGATTTGATGTGTAGCAATGAATCATGACTAAGTGGGATAGTGTTATTTGAAATGTGTTAATGTTATTGAGTATAGTATTGGTGAAAATTGCTACCATCATGTTTTGAGTTATTGACCACTCATTGGTTTCCATATCAAGACCCCTACTCTCCTTATAGTGTGGATTATTTATTGTGGTGAGGCAATGAGGCCAAACTTTGATACGTGTCTTGTCATTGTTTTATTCTAGTTATTGTGTACTTCTCCATTTCTTTGCCTGTAAACATAAATTACCAACTATTGCATCTTATGTTGAATCGTATATCATATTAGTTTATTTGTGTGTTTTTTTTCAATTCATGGGGTTAATGTATTTGTTATTTGTATTCAGGAAACTTCTCTATTATATGCATATCTTTTA
Organism: Lupinus albus; assembly: GCA_009771035.1. Taxonomy (NCBI): domain Eukaryota; kingdom Viridiplantae; phylum Streptophyta; class Magnoliopsida; order Fabales; family Fabaceae; genus Lupinus; species Lupinus albus. The sequence continues at coordinate 2,224,990 of CM019999.1, forward strand.
TGACAAAAACTTTATTCAAAATTTTATTGCCCTGTCAGGATGAAAACGGGAACAAAATGCTAAACGAGTATGTTCGCGAGTGTAAGATTGGTTCCGGAAGCTATGGGAAAGTGGTAATTGTAGTATTCTTTTTATTATTTTGTCTCTCTTAACAAAAACAGTTTTCCTGATCCTCTTTCCTTAAATGCATCACAGGCCCTCTATCGAAGCGCACTCGACGGAAACCATTATGCAATAAAGGTATGAACAATTTTTCCTGTGGTTAGGCAGATAGCGACACTATAGCAAATCTTATGGTCATAGTTTTTGTTACCGGGTTGAGGGTTGTAATGAGTACCGAGTAATTTGTGTTCTGGTAGCTGTCAAATAAATGTGTAGCCAGTCATATATTGAGCTGAAAATATTTTGAATTGCAGGCCTTTCATAAGTCTCATTTACTGAAGCTTCGAGTTGCACCCTCAGAAACTGCCATGACTGATGTCCTACGTGAGGTATATCTCTTTGGCTTTTCGATAACCAGATGGAAGTGTGATTGAAATTTGAATATGTCAAATTTGCTTAGTACATCATTTATTCCCTTGTGCTTGCCACTTCATGTGCACTCTTGAATATTTCTATGTGATTATGTTTATACAGTAACATCCTTTTAGGCTGCAATTAGAAAGTAGAAACATTTTTTTATTTTGCCAAATTAGTGTTTTTGGTTCTCTTTTTTTTATAAATAAAATGAAAAATATAAATCTTTTTAAGATTTTACATCTGATTCCTGGTTTGTGGATTTATGATATAATACATTTCCTAGCTTGATTATTTTAGCTGTTACTTTGATGGCCCTGCAGTAGGTTTAAAAGACATGAGTACTTTCATTTCAGGTACTCATTATGAAAATGGTGGAACATCCTAACATAGTCAATCTCATTGAGGTGATTGATGACCCAGAGTCGGATCGCTTCTACATGGGTACTGATGACTAATCTTGGTTTTGTTGTTTAATTGTTAACTGCTGCTCCTGAAATTTCTAATTTGTACCTGAGCCTTAGCCCACTGAATAACATTACTTTTGAAGTTCTATGCGTGACTACTGATTTTTTCTTATACAGTACTTGAATATGTGGAAGACAAATGGGTTTGCCAGGGTACGGGTCCTGCTTGTGGCTTGGGTGAAGAGACTGCTAGGAGATATTTGCGTGATATAGTTTCTGGATTGTCATATCTCCATTCTCATGTAATATTTCTCAACCATGTTATATTATTTCTTAGATTAATATATGCTCATACTCTTACTCATTAATTTGTTTTCAAATAGCTTGACCATGTTCCGATGATGATTTTTTTCTCTTTTTATTTGAAAAGCAGCACATAGTACATGGGGATATTAAACCTGATAATCTGCTGATTACTCGTCACGGTACAGTGAAAATAGGGGATTTCAGCGTCAGCCAGGCTTTTGAGGTAATGTAAATCCTAAATGTAAATTTGATTACTTGAAAGATATGAAGGTTGATGACTTTACTGGAACACTGGACAACTTTTTCTTCACGAAAAATGAAATATCATTGCACACAGGCGAAAATTTATTACTTGATATATATGAAAGCATATTATAGTACTCTGTCATTATTAAAGTGGATGACTTAATTAGTAATGTTTTCTCTTGTCAATTTCCTTCATTGTGCTATAGTCTGTCAAAATGCTAATATGGTTTATACTCTGATGATCGCCCAAAAGATCCTGAGGGAGAGGGAGGCTCCTTGAAGACCACTTTAGCCACCCAAACCTTGATTGTTTGCAAGAGGAGTTACTCCTCCTCTCTCTCTTTTAGTCTTTGCTGATTCATCCAATTCTGGTTCTACTCAGCAATTTTCAACTTATATTTTCCTTTTAGAAAGGATATTAGAAGTTAGAATGATTGAATGTAGCTTATTTGAGGGGAAGTGTCATAACCTCGGATTTCCCCCCCTGAATGTGTAATATATCATAGTGGCCTAATTAATGTTTTCGACTTGCCCTCATGCACACTTCTTATAGAGATGGTGGCATTACATGGGTATTAGGGTATTCCTTGATACTTATTTGGAGCCTGTAACTGGGTCAATTTGCAGGATAATAATGATGAGCTTCGACGATCACCTGGCACTCCTGTTTTCACCGCACCAGAATGTATTCTAGGTACCAATTTATTTTTTAAGATCGCAATGCTGAATGGAGTGCATGTTCTCAGTGTTGTTCTGTATTTTGTTGATGTTTTAGGTCTTACCTATCATGGTAAAGCTGCAGACACATGGGCAGTAGGAATTACTTTATACTGTATGATATTGGGCGAATACCCTTTTCTTGGAGACACACTTCAAGATACATATGACAGGGTAAGATGCACAACTTTTTTCTATGTGATATTATACCTAGCCTTCATGTTTACTTGTTTTTTGCTTATAAAGTATTCTCTATTCTTGCTGATGTAGATAGTCAATAATCCTATAGTACTCCCAAATGATATGAACCCACAGTTAAAGAACTTAATAGAAGGACTACTTTTCAAAGGTATATGACAGTCAATATTTTTGTCTTATCCCACTTTGATTATTTATTCTTTGCTAATTGCGTTTAACATTTAAGATTCTCAACTGTAATTGTGCAGATCCAAGACTAAGGATGACATTGAGTGATGTTGCAGAGCATAGCTGGGTTATTGGAGATGATGGGCCAATTCCTGGGTACCTGTGTTGGTGCCAAAGAAAGTGCTTGGAAAGGGAAGACGCGGATTAGAGCAATATGCTTGTTCTCAAACCAATACTGACTGATTTTTTTTATGTTGGATTTGTTTAATATATAGTGGAAAAGCCCATATATTATTTCCCCCATTTGACCATTTGGCTGATATGTTATGATTATTATAGAGCTAGTCTTGAAGGAAGGAATCTCGGAATTTAAGAAAATATGGTTCATGCAAGCAATGATGAGCAGCAACTGCATAAAATTGAAGTTACTTTTTGTGGTTAATTTGTGTGATAGAATTTGGTGACTAGTGACTATGAGAGGTCTTGTATCCCGGCTCTTTTACATGCATACAAATGAGTTTTGAGGCCAAGCTTCTACACATAGACACTGAATTTGTTGTTAAACCTAGTATGCAACTTAATATTATGTTTTGGTTGAAAGAATTTGGATATACATAGATTCTTGGTTCTTGATTATCAAAATTTACATAGCTTTACAAGGCCATTTTCTCTTGAGATGCATTCTTGCTGATTGTCATACCAAGTCTCAGGCATCAAGCCATCAACTCACCCATGATCTACTGCTATATATCTACATTTTACAACCAAATTTACCTTCACATTAGGCAAATACAATAATGTTATATATCTACAAACTTACTTTCACATTTGCCATATACTATTTTTTTCCTGTTATTTTATGACCTTGTGAAAATGAGGTTCTTTTCAGCTGTTTTTTTATATCTTGTCCATACTTTCAGCTGCACTTCCTGCTGGGTTAAGTTCATGTTTTGCTCTTCCTGTTTGTGTAGTGATTCTATATATTTTATATCATTTGAGCTACAAATGATTTGTTTATTAATCAGGAAGATCAATTGAGAGTATTGGACCATTAGTTATTACCCTATCTTATTCCTTTACTAATATGTTTAAAACCCAATATTTGATACCTCACTGTATAGTTAGTAAATAGTGTACTTTTGGTGAACAATTTCACCTGCAGAAGAATAGAAGGCTAATCCTTTTCCCTTGGAAAACATTTTCCTCTTGAGAGAACTCTTCAACAATGAGGGTGTATCAGCTATAGCTAAAATGCCCAATTCTTCCACCAAGCTTAGGCCAGCATCCATAGTGAAATCTTCTGCCTTGCTGGCTTCCCTATCAATATGAATCAGCTGAACAAACCAATCATGGTGGATCAGCGACACGACCAATTTCAAGTCTTCGAAGCAAGAGCAACCCTATCACCCATAGAGAGTAGATCCCAAGCCATTTGAAACCAATTTTTGTCGCAAGGAGCTTACCCAGAACACCGTGGACCTTCATAACCAGCGAAACTAAGACCACAATAAACACAGTTCACCCAGACACAACTACTATCAACATTATGCTTAACCATGTTGTAAGGAGGATGGTACCATCTTTATGGTATTGATCCAATCGTTAATAGATTTCTTAGAATGGAGAAATTGAATGGCATCATCACAATAATGCCAAATATATCTCATGTCCACCACTTCATTTATTAAGAAAATGATATTCTAAATTTTACATGTACTTATTTTCAGTAGCCAGATGATATTCTCTATATAAGTATATTTAATACACGTGTGTGTATGCACCAAAAAACTACTTTAATTTGGATCCGAAGAGGGGAATAAAATGATGGTAAACTACTCAACTAAATCCAACTTCAAGGTTTCTTTTATCAAGTCTCACCACTAGTACAAAAACAAAGCATCAAACAAAGTTCTAACCATAACAATAAACTAAAGTCATAAAAAAATAGAAACTTGCATAGTTCCATAAACTCCCAATGGACAATGAAATCAATACATTGATTGGCATGACAAAGCTAAACTGGTCACATCTTATGGTTGAGGATGGTAAGACTAGAGAACAAGCAATTCAACATGTGGAGGCACATATTGTTTGAGACCATCAACAAACCATATAGTAGTTTCATGATTACTTTCTCTAATCCATGCTTTGACATCATTTGATCTATGCACATGAATTGGTGAGAGTGGATCTACTGCAATCTTTTTCAGATTAGGAGCATTCTCAAATATTGTTGTCAACATTTCAATTTGACTAGGATCTCTTCTATACCCTGACACTTCTAACTCCTTCAGATTTGGAAACTCACATTCTAGATTGGCCACCCATGGTTGCATTGGTAGGGGCCCCAATCTGGACCTATAGAACTGCCAAATAACATATAATTAAAAGTTTAAGTCCTGAACATTGTGAAAGGAAGATAGTTAAATATGTAAACATTTCTATATAGACAGAAAAACAAAAGCTGCTAAAGTTGACAATATTTGGTAACCAATCAATTTTGTATGTATAATAGTTAAGCTTGCAATAATGATATGGAAGTTAAAGATATTATATGATTCTTTACCTTCAATTTGAGTAGATATATGGAAGGAAATGCAGTTAGTAAAGAAATAGGACGATCAAGTTCCATTCCACACACATGAGGAATTGTAAGCTCTAAATGCTTCACATTGGTAAACTTGGGTAGACCTTCAAGAAATGTCTGAATGTGTTTCACCAAAGGAAAGTTTTTATTGACTAAAGAGAATCTAAATAAAGCAAAAGTATATCAAAATGTAATTATGTACTTAATTACTTACCATATCAAATGCACGTAGTTCCAAATTCAGAACAAGTAGTTGAGAGAGTAATTGATGAACAACAATATCATGCATGTTTGATTGCAGATAACAACCATATTGTCCTCCAAATGAAGCTTCTGTGAGACTAGGGATCCATTCAAAGTTAAAAGTTTCGATTTTTTGAAAGCAGTTGAATCTGAATGTAACAAGATTTTCAGCATAAATGTCAATGTGAAATTTTGCATTCAACTAACTCCAAATGCTTCAACCTCAGACCATGACCCCAAACTCTCAAGTGTTCAAGGATTCTTGATTCTTTGATAAACAATATTTCGAGATATGGGCAAGACGCGAGAAAATAATGAATCGCTTCGCCATCCACATCCACTGCAGCCAAGCGCAAGACGCGCAGGCTGCGTAACGATTGCATTTGAACAATCGTTGGCGATAAGACATTGCGAATGCTATCACTTACTCCAATGAATGTCGATATAAAATGATACGAAAAGTCTAGATCGAGCACTCGAACACTCTTATCAGCGGCAAACTTAATCAAATCAGCTAGTTTTTGAGGATTACCCATATCAATGCAGATTCTTAGTCCTTCCAATGATGGGCTTGTTAGAGACCTTAGCACATGTTCCAAATTACTCATCAACTTCTCCCACTCATTTACAAAATGAGTACATTTTTTCAACTTCAAAGTCTTCCTATCTCTACACATTTGAAGAGTCTTCATTGAGTTATCAAAGATTAAGAAACCAGAGAAAAAGGTCCATAGATTTTTCCACCTTCTAGATAAAATGCTAGTCCTTCTAGCTTCTTTGAGTGTCAATAGAGTTAAAATCATTGCAATGATTTCATTTGGCATAGAACTAATGAAGTCCTTTCCCATTTTTTGTTCACTAGTTTTCCTCCTATACTTGTTCTGCAACCCTGTTCCTTCTCTATATTAATGTAATTCACATACATAACACATATATGTTATTTCTTAGTTTAAGAAATATGTGATATCATACCTTTTGATAGAAATATCACTATCAACAAATTTTAGTGTTAACCATACTAGTGATTGTGCCATTTTATGCAAGAATATAGTAAAAAAAATCTTCAAAATAAGCACACCTTTGCGCATTTAGTATAACCACTATAAATTTAGTATATCTTACTTGAAAATTTTACACGTAAAAATTACTAAAATTATTAGAAATTTATGAAAAAACGGAAACATAATTTATCATTATAATACTCTTGATTATGTTTTTTAGGTCAAGTTGACAAAAATATGTGTTTAAGATTATGTAGAATGTTTTAACTTTATATTTAACTAGTGTGTCAGCGGACACTTCTTGCATGTTAACACACATTTTTATTTTATGCAACTAAATATTCAATTTTTATATATTTTATTTTGTATAATTAGAATGTCTTTTTGTATTTGATGTATTTTATATTATATTTTTCTTATTGAATATTCTTTAAATTATATTTTTTATTTTTATTAGAATATCCAGAAAATAGTAGTTTCAGCTTGCAATTGTGTTGGTAATGATTACCTTGTTTTCTTTGTAGAAATTAAAAAAAAACGTTAATGGAAAATAGAAAAAATAAGAATTACATTGGGTAATAATTACACAATGTTTTAACTTTATATATAATATAAATAAATATAAATATATAAATATATAGTATAAGTAAAGATATACCTTTTAATCATTTAATACTTTTATTCAATTTTAATATTTAAATAAATTTTAATTATATAATATTTTTATTCAGTTTTAATATTTAAGATAACTTTTAATTAAATATTATTTTTAATTACATTTTTCTATCTATGATGAACATGATTAGAAAATAGTTATATTATTAAATGTTCTTCATGGTGGTGGCCATAATAAGGATAAAAAATGTGGGGCATGGCAGAGAGGAAAATCAATGGAATACAGCTTGCTTTGCCATGTTGCCACCCCTAGATTAAAAGTAAATGGAAAACTAGCTTAATGTTTTCTTTAAAAAATATATTTGTATGGGTTTCAAATCATACATGAAAATATTATTAGTCAATACAACCAACTCACTCTAGAAAAATGTATTACTATGAGTTTCTTTACATTGTGATGACAAATATTAGAAAAAACTCATATGAGAGGGGAGATCTTTTCCATTATAAGAAAGACAATTGTTAAAGATAAAGTAATATTTGTAATCAATAATAATTAACTTAAATGGTTTTTTATTTTCAATGGATATTTTTAAATTGAAATATATAATGTAAATATGTCATCCTCTCCAAAAGGAAAGAGAGTATATCAATTGAAAATGCAATTTAATTGCAGGTCTAATTAAAATTAATGTATTATATATGACTTATATGGAGAATTTAAATTAATGCATTATATAAATTAATTTTCAATTCAATGTTTTTTTAAAAGCACGCCAACTTTTAATTCTATTGACCAAACAATGATAGTGATGAGGTAGAGATTGGCCAAGTTTAAGACCAATAAAATTTTTGGTCACGTTATTACATGTTAATAGCTCACATGGAATAAGCCCAAAGAGTATGGGCCGAGTTAATTAATGGGCTTGGACCCTAAATAGCCCAATTAACATGTAATAACGTGTCTGAAAATGTAGTTAGTTACTATCATCCACCACCACTTAACAGTTACCAAGCACAGTACCAAGATGGCGGAGCCTCTTCTCAACACGGATCTTTCTTCTCCCAAAACCCTAAACCCAATCAACGCTCATGATTCAACCTCCGAATCGCATCCAACGGCTCCCAATGAAACTCAAGTCACTGAAGAAAACGACGCCGTCGTTGCGGGTGAGAAACGGAAGAGAGACGACGGCGACGACCGTTCTCTCCATCCTATGTGGAAGACCAGTCTATGCTCATTCTTTAGACGACAAGACAAAGATTGTAGCCACGGCGACGCGTGTCGCTACGCGCACACAGAGGAGGAGCTACGTCCTCGCCCGGATAACACGTGGGACCCGACCTCCGAGCGTGCGAAGAAAGCGTTGAAGACTAAAGCTGAAGAGAAAAACAGCGTTTTGGAGGATGTCATGGTTACCGAGGCTCTCGTTGATGATGATGACGACGGTGATTCCAATAACGCGCTTAGCAAATGCTTGGTGCATTTGCCGAAGATGTGGTGCTCGTCGAAATTGAAAAGTTTTCTCAACGACGAGGCAAGTCGGTTCCTCAGTTTCGATTCACTTCAACGTTTTTTCCGACTTTGCAATTTCAGCATTATGAATCTTTTGTTTTGTTCCATTTTGTTAGGGTATACCTTTTAAGCTTGCAAAGAAAAAGAAAGGAATGGCGTTAGGTTTCCTTACATTTGAAGATGAAAACCAAATGAAGAGTGCTTCGAAGGTAGTTAGTTAATTATGAGTTTATGACTTTTGATCCTTTTAATTTGTATCTTATTTGATATGCAATCAATCAAATTGGTTGTTAAATTTAAAATTTGTAATGTACTAGGATTTAGATGGAAAATTAGTTGGCGGTGGGGGCAAAAGAATAAAGGTTGCTGATGTCATTCCTCGATCTTTTGAAAAGAAAAGTAATAAGGAAAATACATTGTTGGACGCTGAAACAAACGGTGATAATTCAAAGCCAAGAAATGTGCGTGATGTAGTGACCCCTCTAGCTCACATGGATTATGCTGATCAACTGGAGCAGAAAAAAACATCCCTCATGCAGATGCTCAAAAAGCTTGTTAGTGATGATTGTTTCTATTTTATTTTTTTCATTATAGTTTTATATGTTATAATTGAACAATTGGATTTTTTTATGGCAGACTAGAAATGCTCGTAAAGCTTGTCCAGATGGCGTTTCTCTTCCTGAGTGGGTTCTCAAGTCTAGGGAAATAGGTAGTGTTTTATATTTTAAAACCTTCTTCCAAGTCTACATAAACAAATTTAATATAATCCCAGAGTTCTAGAGTAGATCGTGTTATTTTGTGAATATCTGATGCAAGTGTTTTCTTCATAATTTAGTGCAGTGCCTCTGCTGTAATTTTGTTTACTTCGAAAGTGCAGTGACATTTTTCTTACTCACACGGTCACACTTCTGCAGGTGGTCTTCCATGTGAACTAGAGGGTATCATTGCATCACCACTTGTAAATGGATATCGTAATAAGTGTGAATTTTCTGTCGGGTATTCTCTGGAAGGCAAAGTAACAGTGGGCTTCATGCTTGGAAATTTCAGGTAATCAGAATCATCTTTGTCCATAGAATGCTTTTGCTTTTAAGTTGTCTAATAAAACATCATTGCAGGGAGGGTGTAACAGCAGTTGAGGAAGCAGTGGACTGTCCGAATGTTTCTGCAATTGCTCGCAAATATGCTACCATCTTTCAGGAATTTCTGCAGCATTCTGATTTACCAGTCTGGAACAGATTTAAAAATAATGGATTTTGGCGTCAATTGACGGTATGATCATTGCTTATGACCACACCCCACATTGCTTATGATTTTCATATACGGTGCTGAATATTTGATTTATAATTTTGTAATTATTTACTCTTATTTGAAACTAACTGGTTTCCATATTTCTGTTATAAGGTTCGAGAAGGGAGGACTAATGGAAATGCTGTTGATGCTGAAACTTTTGATGGTATTGCAGAGGTCATGCTTATGGTGCAGGTTAGTTTCTAATACAATAAGTCGGTGAGGCCTTGTTTTTTGGATGAGGGGATTATTATGGTTTATCTGTCCATAATCCATATTTACATGTAGGAGACAAGCCCCTGATCACTTGGAGAGCTGGATCTTATGGCTTGTGTAACATCTGCTTTTTATGCATCATTAATAGCTTTTTTCCCTTCTGATCTTGATTATAGGTTTCTACATCTGGCGTTGATGATGCACACGTTGCTGCTGAATTTAAGAGACTTGCTGAGGCTTTTGTTGCTGGAGCTACTTCACATTCTCCATCATTGCCACTCACAGCTCTGGTTGTGCAGGTAGTAGCCCATTCAATCAATGTTTCTGTTTTCAATAGTTAGAGTAAAGAATATTTTACATATATATGCGCCGATAAATAAAAAATATGCATATGCATATAATATAAATTGAAAGACACTTTTTATTTTTACTTTTCACGTGTTTGCTAGATAGTGGATATCTTATTGTTAAAAAAATGTCTAGCTATATTATCGAGTCTTACAAATTCACTATCATTGCATTTGGGCTGCAAAATGTGTTTCTTGTTTAATCTAAATAACCATGTCATAGTTTTAGAAGCATTGGTAAAATATTGTTTCTGATACATGGGTGAAGAGAATCTTGAGAATCAATGTTAGATTTTACAATCATTTCCATGGGTTGATACTTGATAGTCTATCCTTGAATTCCTAATTCTCCTTCAACAGTTGGCACTATTGATTTGTGGTGAATGAGATTGGATGGTTTAGTTTTAATTTTTGAAGGCATGCTATGTACTGATGTTGTACCTTTTCTTTTGTAATGATTTCTGATGCGATAGTTGGTTTTACATGTAGGATCACCAAGGAATATCCAATGTAGCACCCGCTGATGCACCGCTGTGTTCACTTCACATTTCTAAAGCAGTTAGTGCTCCTGATATGGAAGGAAAAAATGCCATGGATGTAAGAATCCATGATTATGTCAGCAATCTCCGGTTTTCTATATCTCCGACAGCATTTTTCCAGGTTGGGATGGCAATCATTGATTTTAAGAGTCTCCTTGTCCCCCATGTAGTTGAAATTTTGAGCCTACTTTTGCTGCAGGTTAACACTCTTGCTGCCGAGAAGCTATACTCACTTGCTGGAGATTGGGCACAATTAGGTCCCGATACATTGCTATTTGATATATGCTGTGGGACAGGAACAATTGGCCTGACTTTAGCACATCGAGTTGGTATGGTAATAATCACTCTTCAATTTCCTTTCTTCTCCCTTGCTTGCAATGATTTTATTTGGGAAATTCACTGTTCTATGTGTTGTTGGAAAGTGATATGATATAATTCACTGTTATAGGACTTGTCTCTGAAAATTGATCTTATTTTCCAAAATTCCTATTTCTTTTCATTTCTCGAGTCTGATTTTGGTTTTTTATTATTCCAGGTGATTGGAATTGAAATGAACGCTTCTGCTGTATCTGATGCTCATAGGAATGCTGAGATTAATGGCATAAAAAACTGTAGATTTATTTGTTCAAAGGTGAGGTCAACAATCTTGATTTTAAGCCCTGGTTAGATTATTATTTCACGGCTGCTGCCTAGACCAAATAAGGTCTCAGTTGGGATCACTTTTTTTTTTACATTGAGCAACTTTATATCTGAGTATTTTTCAATCTTATGTCATTATTATTAACTTGTAGTAACATTGCAACTTTTGCTTGCTGGCTTATTTATGAGGTATCAGGCAGAGGATGTCATGGGATCGCTGTTAACAGAATACCTAAATGTGCCAAAGGAAGAAGTTGATGATCCTAATATATCTGGCAGTAACATTGATGGCTCCGAGGGCAGTTCCTGCCAAGAGCCTAATGAAAATGGTGAAAGAGTATCTCTACTATCTCATTGTTCAGAAATTAACAGTGCAGACAATGATGCCTCTGAGGCTAGTGCCTCCGAAGTGCCTGAAAATGGTGAAAAAACAACTCAGTGTTCAGAAAATGACAATGCAGAGATCGGAAGTGGCGTTCAGAAATGTAGCAGTTCTGAAAATGGAAATTCTTCCTTGCAGCAGTTTAAAAATGTTGTTGCTATTGTTGATCCTCCACGTGCTGGACTGCATCCAACTGTAAGAATCATACTCTATAGTTTCTCCACCATATATGTGCAAGTGATTTCAAATATAACTAATAGCATTTTGATGCTTTTTGGAGCGAGGACCCTTCTGCATCAGCTCTTGTTCCTAAGTTTTCTCCATTCTGTACTTGTTCCATTTGATTGCAGAATTAAATATATGATTGTTCTCTATGTTGTTGAATGTAATAGTTTTTATCCGATGTTTTTTGAACCTGTTACATTTTCTCATAAAATTTATTTTTGGGCATGAATTGCGAATATGCAGGTGATCAAGGCTTTGAGAACTCATCCAGGCTTGCGGAGGCTTGTGTAAGTTCTTGTTCTGAATCACATGCTATGTGCTTATTTAAGTTATGTCCATTTCTCTATGAAATCTAATTGTGCACCATTAAATGCAGTTACATATCCTGTAATCCTGAAAGTTTGGTAGCAAATGCAATTGAGCTTTGTACGCCATCTCCCGAAAAAATTGAGAAAGGAAATAAAGGCAACCGGGGATGGAGAAACATGAGCAGTGCTGGTCTAGCACGGCATAGGTCCAAGTCTATGCCCATCTCTGAGGCGTTCAAACCAGTAAAAGCAATGGCTGTTGATCTTTTTCCACATACTCCGCATTGTGAATTGGTTATGCTTCTTGAGAGGTAGATGGACCAGAATCGGGGGTTTGTTTTATTTGTGAGGCTCTCAATTTTTTTGGTCGACATTTTTATTTGGGGTTGTGTTCCATTGGTGAATGTTAGTTCTTATTGCTTAAACATCCTGCGCACTATGGATTAAGTTTGAGCATGACCTTCAATATTCAGGAGTACTATGATAGACTTTTGGCTCCATGTATCATGAAGATCTAGTTTGGTTACTGCTTGAAAGTTACTTAGGTTATCCTAGAGGTGTCAAAATGGGCGGGCCCGTGCGGGCCGGCCCGCCACAACCCGAATTTTTGTAGGGCTTGGGTATTAAATTTGGTACTTTTTAATGAATCCGGGCTTTTTAGCCCGGCCCGACCGGGCTATATTAAAACCGGGCTCGGGCCGGGCTTACCCGGGCGGGTTCGGGCTACCCGTTTTCTCTTATTTTAAAACTTTTTTTGGGACTTTTTGGCTAGGTAATAAGCTTAAGATGAAAATTATTTTACAAAATAACTTATGATAAAAAATTAGATAATATATACTAAATATTGTGTTATGAACTTTGAATAAAAAATAGTGTAATGTCTATAACATAAATATTTATAAATTACAATAATGTTATCAAGTTAATAATTATATTATTTTTCCTATTTTGCTTAATATCATTTTAAGCACATTAGCAAAATAGTGTATCAAATTAACTGAGAACATTAAACCATATAGATTCTATTTTTCTTTTTTTAATTGTATATTTAATTAGATTTAACTTCTACAACAAAAACATAATAAAGAAAATAATTTTACAACGAAACTGAAAAACAACTTAATTGTTTACCGTAAAGAACTCAACACAACCAAATTTAACATAAAAGTTCACAATGAAAGTGTTGATAAAGAGCATACAAAAGATATCCATACACAAAATAAAGAAATATTATGACGATAGTTATACTCCGACACATAGAATTCATTCTAAATTTGAGTTTATACTATCATTACTATAAAACCAAAGTGATATTATTTTTTACTGTATCCATTTATTATATTGAAGTGAAGTTACAAATTATATTATGTTAGAGATTGAGAGTCTAATATAAATAAAATATTTAATGAATGAGTTATGTTATGAACCATATTCGTAGACTTAACAGCATGTCTTATCTCAAACACACATAGCATTATATCTATAAGTTTGGTTGCATTGACTATAACAATTGTGTTAAAAAATTTATACATTAATATCAAATGATATATATATATATATATTAAATATGTTAAAATTTAAATAATTTTTTTTAATATTATGCGGGCCGGCCCGCCACAACCCGCAACCCGCATAGGGCGGGCTTGGGCTACATTTTGTTATACATAAATTGTATCCGGGCTTTTTAGCCCGGCCCGGTTTAACCCGAACCCGCCCGGGTAGCCCGTTTTGACACCTCTAGGTTATCCCATGTTGTGGCCATTCGTTTCAACTTTATGGAAACTAGTGGATTTGGCCTTTGTGGTGCATTTTTTTAATGTTACCACTTACCATGATACATTATCCATATTTAGTCCCCATAACTCTTCAAAAAAAAGTGTATTAAAAGATCGGGTTAATTACTTTTTATGTTACACCGACCATGATGCATTATCCCTAACTAGCGTTTGTTAAGTTAATGAATTGTCTAAAGTATATTAACCCTATCTTTTATAGAAAAGTACAATTAAGGATTTAATTAACCTTATGTTGGTTGATGATTTGTCTACTTAGTGTGAAGACCTAATTAAACGAATACATACTAATTACTCACTTAATCATAAAGGACCACATATTTATCAAGTTGCAGAACTGACTAGTTGCCCTAAGATCAACATGACATCAACATGAAGAGTCATGTCTCAAAAAGGAAGAAACTCATCTAATGAAACCTCTTATTAGAGTTGCACGTGCCAATTCATATGAACTCCCTCTAAGGAAATGTAGTTGAAATTTTGGATGGGCAATATGGAGCATTTGTGTTGACCGTATGAAACAAATGTATCTATGATAACAATTGAGTGTGTTGTTGGATTAAGTTCTCTTTTGTGCTCCAACCCTACAAATAATTCTTGATTGGTGGGTGTTTGGGATGATATTTGGCGGTTTTGTTGCCACTCGAATCAAAGGGGTTCGATTGGCAAAGGTTGAAGGTGAGATTGTAGATGATAGAGTTCTTAGTGTGATTGATGTTGGTTTCTGCCCCATGGATGTAACTGTGGCAGTAAGCTTGGTTTTTAAAGGTCAGCGTGGTATAAGAAAGTCACATGCTAAGCCCAAGTTGTCTATTCCACTTTTCTATTATAAGCTCACAATTATGTTTTGTTAACTTTTAGTTAGTTATTATGGTGCAACTTTAATTGACGTGTCAATTTATAATTTGTAGCACATAAAAGTGACATAGACAACTTGTGCTCATTGATATTGAGTTATGATGATATGGCAAGAATGGGTTTGAGCTGAAATAGGTAGGAACTGGCCTTGAGTAATTGAAGTTGGGTCAAATCGGGTTAGAACCAACATTGAACCGCTTTTGGTGGTACTTGAAAAATGGACTCCAACGCTCAAATTAAAGACGCTGGATATATGAAGGAAGATTGAGTGGCCTCATGAATGATTTGATGGGTAATGTACTAGTAATCAATCAGCCTGACATGTCTAGTCATAGGCCGAAAAGGGTCCATCAAGATCTTTGGGTCATTGTTTGGGCCTTACGGTTTCTAGTCTTATTGTGTTGGCCGATGCATTGGCCGAATGAGCTACTTGTGGTCGTTCTAGAACGTATTGGACTGATAGGGCAATAAGTCAAGTGGTATAACTCGCCACCGGAAGAAGATAGACTTGCATGGTGGGTATTTAAGATGTGACTTTAAAAAATTTGTAGAGAAGGAGAAGAGAAATGAGAAAATATTTTACATTGAAAAATGGGAGAAGAGAATGGGATAACGAGGAAGAGGTTTAGGGATTTATAATTTTTTTAATTAAAAAAATTATTCATTTTTTATTTAAAATCATAACCTTTGATTTATTTCCTTGCCACGTGTCACAATCATAACCAGTAATGGAGATGAGTCAGACTCACTTATAACTCTAAATCCTCTTCTATTGTCTACCTCAATAATCTATTGATGTTCTTGTGGGATTAAAGAAAACATTACGTCCACTTCACTTGTCAATATCTTACCTTTTTTTTTCCTCTACCCTTCTTAAGAGATTGAGCCTTTTATTTTATAAAAAATTCCAACTTCCATCACCCTCATTATCCTTAACCATAGTCCACAGATATCAGCTTCAGATTAGAATATCATGCAAAAAAAAAATTATGCATAGATAGTATATAAGTTTTATACAGAGATTATATTATTTATCGTTCATGTTTAATCATCATTGTTTCTTCAAAAAAAGTAATACAAAAAATGATAGATCAATATAAATCTATTCTATTAGACTCAAAAAGCAAGCAATGAAGTGACATGTCATTTTCATTTTTCATCTATTTTCTTGGGCCTTGCAGATATATTATTGTTGCTCACTCAACATATACTTTTTTTATTTGTTCCGTTCTGCTCTGGGTGGAACTAAGCAGTGATTATTAATTATGTGACGTTTCGAATATTCTTATATGTCCTCAAAAAAGGATTTGCTAATAGTTTTATGAACGAGTGTCTTTATCATCACAATAGTGCATGTAATCGGCTACAAAGAAAACTTCAACAAAATTATGGACATAAAATATAGTGAAGATAAGGTCTATTAGCTCATCAATCTATTCAATAAAATAAAGGGTACACGTAAGGAATCCGTAGCTATCCACCTAACATGTTTACTTTTTTCTCTTCATTTATATTTTAGTGCCCCCATCAACAACTATGAAAGATTAAACTTTTTATAAATATATATTTGTCTCATTACATAACCACCACCATCACAAAAAACCAAGTTAGATAATCATATAGGCTGGGAACTTTGGAGAATTATACATGACAAGATTTTAATTGAGTTAGGATCCTCTCTCATTTTGTTCCCTTTTAATTATGATACTTACATCTTGCACTATTGCTTACTTGTTTAAAGGTTTAGCAATACAATGATAGGAAGGTTTCTTGTTAGTTATCATTTCATCACTATCCATCCAGATTGAGTATATATTAATATTTGACGACTAGCAACTTAATCATATATTAAGTAAATTACACTCATATCTCCTGAGTTTTACTGAAATTATACATATTATCCCTTACTTTTTTGTCCTTGCACGAATCATCCTTAATTTTATATATGTTACACTGACTACCCCTGCATGACATAAAAGTGTAATATTATAAACAAAAAACGTATGATGTGTGTAATTAATTAAACAAAATATTGTATATTGTGTAGACAAATTCAAATAATATAAGAGTCGATGCGTCTTCATTATTTGACTCATCATAAAATAGTATAAGAGTTATTTAAACATTTCTTTGAAATTATTAATTTATTTTTTAATGACACAAAAATAATAAAGAAACACTCGCTTTTGTATTATTTGAAGTGTTACACAATATATAATATTTTGTTTAACTTAATTACATTCATCACACGTTTTTCTCTAAAATATTACACTTTTATAACATGCATGAGTAGTCAGTGTAATATATGTATAAATCAATGGGTGATTTGTGTAGGAGGGAGAGGTGGTTGGTGTAAGGACAAAGAAGGAATGAGTGGTTTGTGTAATAGGGGTATGAGTTACTCTTATATATACTCATAATGTTACAAGCCAATGAAAAATTAATTAAGTTTCTTCACACATGAAATTTGAAGCATATGATGCTAAATATTATTACTTATGAAGAAAAAAGTACAATGGAAAATGATAAGGATTTACAAGATAGAAAGCAAAATACCCAAGGAAATAGGAATTCATACATGGAATATAAATTAAAAAGGAGAAGAAAGACACAAAAGGGATAACAGAATACACAATTGGACACAAAACATGCTTATGTACAATTTTCATGGCCCCTTTGATTTTGGCATTTTCATCAAACCCCAACAGCATATATATAGCTGAAATGAAAAGAAGAAAACACCAAAAGGGTTATTAAGGAAAACACATTATTTAAGCAGCATTGGCAAATAAGTGATATATGGAACAAGCTTGCTCAATTAATTGTTGCTCCTGAAGGATCCAAGAGCTTTAATGGCTGCTGCTCTAAGAATGTATTGATGATACACTGCAGCTACAAAAGCTCCAATAAATGGTCCAACCCAGAAAATCCACTGCAAACAAAAACACCAACATTATTAGAATACTATACAACTTTAAACAAATTAACAAAAAAAATTATTTTTATGTTATGTAACATTATAATAGAGCTTTTTAGTTTTTGGATGGATATTTACATGATCATCCCAGATTTTGTCCTTGTTGTAAATGACAGCAGATCCAAAACTTCTTGCTGGGTTGATGCCAGTGCCAGTAACTGGGATTGTAGCCAAGTGAACCATAAATACAGCAAATCCAATGGGTAATGGTGCCAATACCTTTTTTAATATCATATCAAACATAATTAATCAGTGAAGATAGAAACACATAAGTATAAATATGAGTATATATATATGTGTGTGTGTGTATGCTTACAGGAACATGGGAGTCTCTAGCGTTTCTCTTAGGATCAGTGGCAGAGAAGACAGTGTAGACAAGAACAAAGGTACCAATGATTTCAGCACCCAAAGCAGTACCTTTGTTGTAGCCAGGTTGAACAAAGTTGGCACCACCTCCATACCTTTCAAAATATGATCTTTGGAACCCTTTGGCTAGTCCAGCTCCACAAATAGCACCAGCACTCTGTGCTACTATGTATAAGAATGCCCTTATTAGTGACACCTTGCGTCCCACGAAAAGCCCAAATGTCACTGCTGGGTTTATGTGTCCTCCTGATACAACAATTTCTTGTTACATACATATATGTTCCATATCCATGAAAAACCAAGTTTGGAATTGCTATAACAAGTGTTTATCAAATATTAATTTCAACATAAATAAACTCATGAAATGTTTTATGATAGGGCAGTGATTGGCAAAACCTACTTATAAATCATATCCATACAGAGTTAGATGTATGCTTAAGCTGCAAGGCATAAACCTTGAGCATGTGACCTAAATGACGAACCGTCTGTCCCCAAATATTACTGTCTCTATGTTCCAAACCAATCAAATCTCACCAAATAATATATAAAAGTTACATTTTATTTTTATGAATTTTCTTTTCAAGTATAAGGCAAATTCCAATTGGATTGGGACACAATGAGACACAAAAAGTGAGACATGTGATCTCTACCGGATGACTTTATTGTTAGTAGAAAGTTATACCTACACACATAGTGTTTTAGATACAAAGGAACTAAAGTAAGTGAGATAGAAAAAGGAAAAGGGTAGGTACCAGAAATTCCAGCAGTGCAGTAAACAAGGATGAAGATCATGCCACCAAAGGACCAAGCAATACCCAAAAGACCAACTCCATCACATTCAGTACCACCCTTGTTCTTATCAGTCTGGCTATTATAACCAATAATGGTTAATATAGTGATGTAAAGGAAGAGAAGTGTTGCTATGAATTCAGCAATGATTGCTCTATATAAGGACCACTTTGTTAGCTCTTCCAAATCAAAAAGTGGAGCTGGTGGTGGGTCTTCATAGTCCTTAGCAGAGTACTCACCTTGAACCTCAACATCCTTAGTCATCTTTTGTTGTTGCTAACTTGATGTGACTATTGTTTATGCAACAGAACAAGTGTTGTAGCTATAGTAGTAGCTAGTTATGTGTGTTGTGTTCCAATTAGTATTTAAGTGGTGGGTATTTAAGCAGCGAGAGAATGCAAATAAATCAAATAATTAAGTGCTTGTTTTTGTTTGTGTGTAGTACAATGACATGATTAACATATTTTTTGCCGCCCCTCTTAGCTTGATTTTGCTTGCATGGCCCCACCTACAGCTTTACCCATTCAACTGCTCATGTTTATTATAGTTATATACACATATGGGCCCATGACACTTGTTGGGAGTAACACAATCCGAAATTGATTAGTTCATTACTCATAAGGTGATGGATATCCTTAATACTTGGCCGAACATTACCTAAAATGGTTCTTAATTATTAAGGGCTACATGTGGTTATGGGTTAGAAGTTGCATGTAAAAAGTCATTTGTGTTTTGGTCCTCCTCCCTCGAGATTATATTACATGCTACTTTTAACAGTTCTGAAGCGATGTATCCCATTTTATGCACTTCATCATTTTTTATATTACTATTAGAGGATTTTCTTTGGGATAAACTTGGTATATATGCAGCAAGCAGAATGACTAAGCAATGGAACAAGGTAACAATATTCCAGCCGAATTAGATACACGCTGAATTCAACTTTTCTCCAGTATTGAAGAGGCTAACAGTAAAATATGAGGAAGAATTTTTTTATTTTTTATTGAAAAATAACATGAAATTATATTGTTAAAGGGTTTTGATTCCTATACAAGTTAAAACTATCATGATGATTCACATGATGCACCTGTTGTGACCCTGTATGTAGCATTTCATAAGCAAATTTCATAGAAAAGAGAAGATAGAGTCATATTTCCAAGAAGGAGAATCCATAGCCGCATCAGGGTTCTTGCAAATTTCCATAAGCAAAATGTTGTGAAGAATCTGTTAGTTTCACTGTCCAATTATTGAATAAAGGATAACATAAACATAATAACTTTTGCACCACCCACGAATATTCAAATCAGGGTTGTTATCAAAGGGTTAAGTACATGAATCCAAGCATCAAAAGTGAAACCTTCTATCATTTCCATGTTCCACTAAGGATTAAGGATTGAGTTCCACTTTATGTGATTAGGACTAACAACTAAAACAAAACACCTTCTATTATAAAACAAAACACCTTGAAGAAGAGCTACACTTAAGTAAAAGTCATTCACCAATCTATATGAATATAAAGTCCATCTGTATATTTATATTTATTTGTCACATAAATTACTTTGTTGTATTTTTTTTCCAATATACTATTTTTCAATTTGTGGTCATTAATTATTTCTCATCCTTAGATGAATCAATAAGGGTAAAGATATAAAATAACATTTAATGCAGTAATTAACAACTATGCAATGATTGATAAATAAGGAAAATATTTTTAAAATTTTGACATAATTAAGAACTAGGTAGTAATAATTTTCGTACTATCTTCTTCAATCATCATAATAAGAGTTTGGAGTTTGAAATATAAACCATGATTGTGGTTGAGACTGCACCACGTGTTGAACAGCAATTTATGATGGCTACAAGAAATATATATTTTGTTGCTGAAAATGACTCTTTCACTGGGCGGTGGCTGCCTTCAGTTTTCAATTAGAGAAGACAAGTTCATGAGCTCAGGTTTGCACTTTTCCAGCATTGGCTTTTAATACAACAACAACATATGTATTACACATTCTTCAATTTTTAATCCCCTCATTCTCCAATAATTGCTTTTCTTTTTCAATCTTAATTGTCTTATTTTTTAACTTGCCTTTTGTAGGATACAGTAAGCAAAGAAAGGGAAGGAAGAAAACGAAATTATTTCTCTCATTTCATAGAAGAGGTCGAGAGGGATGGAGAGAAAGAAAATAAAAAATTGTAGGACCCACCAACATTTGGTTTCAAAGGTTAGAGTAAGATATTTTCTTGTATTTACCATAATATCCATAACTATCCAATGCTCATCATTATTTATAAGGGGTAAATTTGTCTTTTCCATAAAAACATTTTATCACTCTTCTGATTTTGTCATTAGTTGCAAAATAAAATTGAGTACATTAGGTAGAAGCCTCAGGGCTGAGCATCAATCACCACTGAAGCAGGTGTGTTTTCAATCCGAATAGTCGTTTAATGGAAAACCTCAATACCCTAATTCATAAAGTCTTACTAACATTTCAAAGAAAATGAAAAACGATATTACTCGAGCACTCTGCAGCAAATTTACGAGTACAATCTTCGATGTTCTAAGCAAAATAAAAAAGCCTTCAGGATTAAATAATATAAATTGAGCACCTCCATATTCCTTAATTTGAAAATGAGCCCATAATTAGAAGACAAATGAACTTATTTATTGTAAAGGAGAGATTCACTTACTCCAAAAGTAAGTTTTTTAAATTTACTTTAGATCTTAGCCATAAATTCAATAAAATCTACTCTCTAATTCAACCATTAGATTTCCTTATAATTGATAATTAAGATGTGAATTAAGTTTTTTAAACTTACTCTTATTATATATCACGGTATTAACATATTTCACTCACTTATTACTCACATTAGGAGTAACAAGCACCCGTGAGAAGAGTAATTACATTTGTTTCTCAATGCGGTCCACTGTTTTCATTATTTGTCATAATATTGCCAACTTTTTCTCTAAATAAGTATGAGGATCAGGCTGCAATGCTGCATAATTTTTCACAATAGCTTACAAGTTAACACCCATTGACAGATATGGGCAATTTACAACACCATACCTCAAAGAAAAATGGAATGTTTGAGAGCCATGAAATTGAGATAACTAAATTCGCAAACAGACCTAAGTAGATAAAGAAGGGAATAACATACCACCCACATATAAATGATCAATGGCTTACAGAGCAACAAAACATTGCCAAAGAGTGACTTGGGAAACAATCTTCCTAGCTTTTAATTTTCTCCAAACTATTTAGGTCATGTGAGTTGGATGCCGATAGTTACCTATAAATGTGTCAGTTTTATCACTAGGCTTTTTTTAGAGTTTTACATAGAATGAAATGGGAAAGTGTCTAATTGGATGGGAAATGATCTTAAAAAATTGGATGGGAAATGATCTTAAAAAATTGGATGGGAAATGTTGAAGTGGGTGGAAATCAAAGTTTGTGTCAAAAACATATTATCATCCAACACAACACAGTCACAGCAAAAGCGGATGATGCACCAATGTACAACAATCAAAACCTAACAACAGACAAAAACAGATAAGTTTCAATAAACAGAAATATAATAATACAATGTCATCTTCAATCAGGTAGGAACCCTCTTGAACCAGAGTAACAGCACAATAATGGTCTCCAATCATAGCAATTACAGGATGCACCTTAGAAATTTAACATCATTACTAATCGTTGGCACTTTGAACATATATATAACCAACAATCTTTAAAACAAACTCAGAAACACAATATTTTAGGATACATTGGAATTCTTTTTCGATCACCTAATCATTTCTAATTGGACAAATCTGCACACAAGTGGGGTTAATCCAACACCACTACCACACACTCTAATGTTACAACATTAAAAACAGGACACGACAGTAGTCCAAAAATTCCATTGGCAATAACTCATTATGCTAAAAAGGGTGACAAATGAATGCAACGAGAATCTGAAACTCAAGCAACAGTGAGAACAAAAGAAAATTCATATAACGATTTAAAAGGGCTTTAAAAACTGAAGCATAATATAAAAATAAGTTCACAAAATTATATGGGTTTCTCCAAAATAATCTAAATTATCCAACGCAGTAATTAAACATTAAACAAAAAAGTTCAACAATGTTCCCCAAAATTATATAGAAAAAACATAATCCAAATATAAGATTAAGAAATCAGAGTTTCATGGACCTCTTCACTCTCAATCCTGAGGTACCTCAACATCACCATCATCAATCTCTGTCTGCAAATCCTTAGGGTCTTTTCCATCAACAGTGCA
Source organism: Lupinus albus (assembly GCA_009771035.1). Classification (NCBI taxonomy): domain Eukaryota; kingdom Viridiplantae; phylum Streptophyta; class Magnoliopsida; order Fabales; family Fabaceae; genus Lupinus; species Lupinus albus. The sequence goes on from CM019999.1 coordinate 2,248,514, forward strand.
TCCAACAGAAACACATGTTCCGAGAATTTCCTTCACTGTTCCAGCGAGTTCCTTCGCCATCGACCTTGGCCTCATAACCCTAGCAATCTCAATCACATCATCAAGAGAAATGTTACCATTGTGTTTGATGTTCTTAGTTTTCTTACGGTCACGTTCGGGTTCCTTGAGGGCCTTGATGACAAGCGCGGCGGCGGAGGGAACAACGGAGACCTTCGCCTGACGGTTCTGAACGGTGAGCTTAACGGTAACGCGGAGGCCCTTCCAATCCTTGGCGGTTTCCTTGGCAATGTCTTCTCCGATCTTCTTAGGGGAGAGACCGAGTGGACCGATCTTCGGAGCGAGAGAACTCGCCGCACCGACCTCACCGCCGGTGACTCTGACGTAAACGTCGACGACTTGGGAGGGGTCGAACTTTGGCGGCATTGTTGCGGTGATGAAAGAGGGATTAGGGTTTCCGAGTGAAGTGTGGCGTGTAAAGAAAAAATGGGTAATATATGTTAGGTGATTAGGGTTCTTTTAGTTTCAAAATGTGAAATGTTTCTTTTGGGCTTTTTTGTTTCGGGTATTGGGCTTGTGTTTTGTATGAATGTTCTTTACTCTTGGGCCATTGTTGTCTATCATTTTTCTTGGCCCAAACCTTTTCTATGATATGAAGTCATCTCTATTGGCCCAAACCTATTTTATTAGCTATTCCCTTATGATATGAAGTAGTAGAATATTATTATAAGATAAAAGGTTTAATATATAAGAATAGAGTGATTGAAACCAAGCCCAAAATACACTTCACCCATTTGCCGCCCTTATAGAGTAAGTTCATCTTCCTTACACAGTCAATAACTTGGTGGTTTATCTAGGGATTCCATACCTAAATGTTTTTCAATGATCATTATATTCATATAAGATTTGAATTTTATTATTAGATTCATTTCATTGTAAATGTTCTTATTTGGAGTTGAATACACTATTTTTTTAATGTCATTCAATTATAATTAAATATAAATTATTTCATAGAATATGGTATTGAAATGATCATATAATAGTAAAAACTTCACTTTTTATTCCTTGGGCAAGTGATTACTTAGCATAGTTGAATGGCTAATTTTACTATACACAAGTGGGAAAAAATGAGGGTAACATGTAAAAGCATGATGGTGATGGAATATGTACCAAAATATGTGCTCCATTAAATGCATGGAGGAGGGTGATGATATGGTGTGTTCAATTTAGTTGAGTGGGAGAAAATAATAAATAAGAATAAAGTTATATCCCAAGCCTCTTTCATCATTTATGTTGGCCATCTTCATTGTGGATTCAAGTGGCTCCAATTTGTCAAAGTCACTATTCACCGATTTTGAAGATTATAAAAGTTATGTTCCCCACTTAACTCTACCATGATAATGAACCTACTGCTTTTTATTATAAAACATGCCATCATTCTTATTCTCAGTAACCTTCAACAACATCAATATTTCATCACTTCTTATCTCATTCTCACAATATTGTGTATTGTGGACACCACCACTTATAAATATTTATATACAGTCAGTTCATAATAACCAACTAATACTAATAAAAGATAAATAATATAACAATAATATATAAAACTTATATATTATATTTTTTTTGTCTTAATTTATCTCACTCCCTCAAATCAAAGTAACCAGTTATTGGGTCCTTCACCTAGTGGCTCTTGCTTTATTTAAGCCACCACTACGTAGAAAAAGTGCAACCCTCCCCTGTGTTACAATCATGATGACTGGGCTGTTTGGGTGCCACAACCAAGGTAAAAAATGCACAATTGTTAATATTATAAAATAAAAAAATTCATGTTTTAAAAGTTAATAAGTGTAACTTTTGAAACTTGACTATCATTGTTTTTATATTTTGATGATAATTGTCTAACAAAACAATTACATTCCACTCATTATTGATTATATATGAGAGAGAAAAATATATGCATATATATATATATATATTGTTATTATATTATTTATATTTAATTATTATTAAATCTTTAAAATATAATTTAAATGAATTGAATGATATTATAATTGTGTATAAATATTTACATTGATAATGTATAAATGTTTACACTCATCTTATATTACACAATATTTAAAATAATGCGATAAAAACTGGTACCAATAATGTTAGCAAATTTGGTAGATGGCTAAGTTTTATAAATATGTTAGTAAATAGTTTTATATTTATGGTGTATTGAGTATGATAATTGTATTGAGTATGATTGGGTTGTTTAGTGTATTAGGGTTAACAATCTCATAATGAACTAACATGAAATTCTAAATGAATCAAGACTTGATGCACATTTTTTATTTTTGAAATGCTTAGTTAATTAACCAAAAATCGAGGGAGGGAGTTTCTTGAACACAAATATTTTAGGAACCTAGATATCATTTTACTCTTTATTTTGATAGTCACATAGTATTCCTTATTTTTTTAAACAAACTTTAATAGTGCAAATAATTGTGAGTTTAGAATAATTGAGTTGCTGCGCTCTAAACTTGAATTGAATATTTAATTTGAAGTGCATTGAGAACATGTCAAAAAATAGTACAAATAGAAATAAATAATAAAAAGTGGTCCAAATTAAAAGATTGAATTCGAATGTACAATATTTATTTAGGTGTGAATCAGTGATAAGCCCAATATAGTATTTGGCTCATTTTTAATGGTCATATGAGCCTAGCTAGCACTTGTACGTAAATGTTAGGTAAGAGGATGATAGGTTTTGGGCATTAATGCAAACATAATTAGATCCCACCTGTTTCATTAAAACTATGACCACTATTTTGTGCCAATATAAAATAATAGGCTAAAGTTTCTTTTTTAATGCAAAAATACACATTGGTATGACTTTCTTGTGCATGTGAGCAGATGTAATATTAGGACGAGTTCATGAAAGAATTGTAACAAAAGAATCAATTTATTGTTGTAATTATAAAGAAAGAATCAATTGGGAGCACAAATCGGAACTAGGATTATCTTCATTGATAGAGAGGCAAATGCATATTATTTTTTTATTTTTATCATCAAAACTGTAATTTTATTATAACAAAATAGATATATGGTCATTGAAAGTTACATTTTTCTTTAATTTTTGAAGCATTTATCTATTCAGGAACCCAAAATCTGGGTTATTAATATTAACCTAAAACAAAGTACTATAGTTTAGTAAGTATGTCTTTGGGTAAGAGTTTTTGTAAAACGTGCATGCTATTAAATGAAGACAATTGTGTGATTGATTTTACTTAAAATTTAGATTGAAGTGAAATCATCCGTGTTTGAATATTTATTTAGTAAAGTGATTTTAGTCAAATAATATTATTGTCTGGGATAGCTTTAGTAAAATTTATTTCCTGTTATTTAGTTACGAAAATATAAAATCAACATTTCATTATTTTTTTAAAACATATTTATTTATCCAATTTCTCCTTTATCTTATTTCTTTAATTTTTTTGCATATATAGTTTAACAAATCATAAAAATATTTAAAAACAATTGAAGTCAATTACGCGCTGTATTGATTGCTTCCCGTATCAAACTACGCATACATCATTAAAAATTAAGGAAGCAATAGTGGGAAAACAATTAATGGTAATGAAAATATATAATCAAAATAATCATCAACTTGCACTTCAGTGTTGCCAAAAAAAAAAAGATTAAGAAATCTACGGCCGTTACGTGTAAGGTCTCATTAGATCTTCAAGATATAAAAAATTTAATGATTCAATTCATCTGAGTGATATTTATTGAAAATGACAACCATACATTTTATGATGAATTAATTCTTTACTAAAAAAGATTGAGAATAAACACGAAAATTGTAAGATTAAGGAAGAAGAGAAGAGATTATGAGCTTAGGGTTATGATAAAGCAATAACGTTAGAAAAACTAGGATTAGATCACTTCCCATGCACCCAAACGATTGAGTTGACTCTTTAGCAACAAAGCAATTAATACTTTTTCATTTTTCCAATATAATATATTTGAAAGAGGATTCTCTATCCAAATGTCCATATGTCTTTGTTTCAAACAAATCAAATCCTACTAAATAACATAAAAAATTAACTTTTTGTTTTTATAAATTTTATTTTTAAGTATATATTAATTTCCTATTAGACTGAGATACAATGAGACATGAAATATATTACAGATGATCTCCATTTAGTATATTTTTAATATCTGCCCCAAATAAAAAACTAATACACTAACATTTATCTTTCTTTCCCTGCTAAATCTTCTTTTTTTCCTTCACTTTTCTCTCTCCTCTCTGCTACTTTCTTCAGCTACCTTTCTCTTTCTAAAAACTTCCCCGTTTCTACCGCAAGAAACCCTAAAACGCCTAAGACCCACGATTTCGCCGGAGATAATAGCCGGAAAGTCGAAACCTTTTCTTCGTGGGGTCCGACCCGGAACGATTCGGGTCCGGGTACAACCATTTTTGGTCACACACTTTCTTTAGAGAGAGTGAGGGTTATTCAGAATATGTATAAGAACCAGCTTCAGGAGCTGGCACAGCGAAGCTGTTTTAATCTCCCATCCTACACGTGCATTCGGGAAGGTCCCGATCACGCGCCGAGGTTCAAAGCCACCGTTAACTTCAACGGCGAGATCTTCGATAGTCCTCACTACTGCACCACGCTGCGCCAGGCGGAGCACTCCGCCGCAGAGGTTGCCCTCAACTCCCTCTCCCACCGTGGACCTTCTCACTCCCTCGCCGCCAGAATCCTCGTGAGTTTCTCTCTCTCTCTTTCTCTCTCTCTTTGTGACTTGGTTTGAGCTTAACTTGATGTTAGGGTGGGGGAATTTTGAGTGGAGCTCAAAAAATGGTCATTGCTAACATGCGCGCGGTGGTGAAGCTTGTGCTAGCGTGCGCATGTTTTTGTGACTTTACTCTGGTTCCGAGATTTATGTTCCGTGTCGGTGCCTGAACGTTTCTAGTTTGTGTGGAATGACTGAAACGCCCTTGACATTACAGTGTGAAATGTGTGAACTTGAAACCTTTTTGTTGAAACTTTGTGTGAAACATACTCAGCTTTTGTTTCATGCAGTTTCTTTGTCACTTTGTCTGTTTGTTTAGCAATGTACAAAATGAATGGTGTATAGGTGTTTTATATGGCCTGAATATTATAATCATTTCATTGTTAGAACCATGTCATTTTGGATTATGTCTGGCCTTTGTTAATCTGCAATTTTGTTTCCTTTTTAACGATTAACTGATTTTGCCTTTGATAATGTTCTATGTGAAAACCTCAATTTTATATGCTGTTGAAAAATGGTCTGAATCACAGTCTGGCTTTTGTATGTTAGCGACCCTGTTGTTATGTTTTAATTTCAGTATTCATTAGTTTTTCTTTTTGTACGAAACCTATTGTTACAATGGTTTGCTAAGGTTGATGCACCTGATTGTCATCAAATAAATTTTGATTGAAAAGTGCTGAGAATCAAGAGGCCCTTGCTTTGAACTGTTGTAGTTTTTTGATCATGAGGATTATTTGATTCATTAATTTACCAAGAGGATTATCTATAACTTCTATGTTTTCTTTTAAGCCTTCCACATTCCCGTTGCCTTCTAAAGTTGAATATGTAGGATCCCAGATTGTTGTTAGGGATATGTGTTTTCTCCTATGTTTAACTTGCATTTTATTCAAATATCTTATTTCTATTGTTCTTTGTTACCATTGTTAATGTGTTTATATATCAAAATTGCATGGTATGTCTACCTTTAATTGTTGGTAATTTTACTGTTCGTACACTCATCACATGTAAATGTCCAGGATGAGACGGGAGTCTACAAGAATCTCTTACAGGAAATTGCACAAAGGGTCGGGGCTCCATTACCACAGTACACAACATTCAGGTCAGGCCTAGGACATCTACCTGTTTTTACTGGGACGGTAGAATTGGCTGGAATCACATTCACCGGTGAACCTGCCAAGAATAAGAAACAAGCAGAGAAAAATGCAGCTATGGCAGCTTGGTCATCTCTAAAACAATGTAAGTAGCTGGCTAGCTTTAGTCTGAATAACTTTCATTCATGGGAAGATATGGAACTTTTCATTAATTTGTCCCCCGGATGCATAGAGAAATAGAGATATGCTACAAAATGAAACAGTGGCTTGGCAATACACAAAATCCACCTGTTTCAAAACCTTGTCTTATTGAACTGAAACAATGCATTTAGTCTATGCCAAACATTTTTGTGTGCTTCCACAATTTATTTGTGGTAAAGGTTGATACCAACTTCTATACATTATCGACAAATCTTTCCAGATGCCCGGTACTTAATTATATCTTTCCCAAATGACTTTCCCTCAAGACATATTATAACTTCAGAGATACTTTTTACCTGTTGCTGTGACACCCAAACATGTTCCTCGTCTGTGTCCGAGTGAGTTTTAGTATTTGTATACAATTGTATATGATTAAATATGAATATTGACAATATACTTTTTCTTCTTGCAGTGGCTAAAGAAACTTCAAGCTCGTCAACTGAACCAGAGAACAATGACGAGCTAGAGCAGATCACAATAGCGAGGGCCTTAATAAATTATCGTTTGAAGGAAAAGATTTCAATGTCAAATCCAAATGCTCTCATTCCATTTCCGAAAAGGTTTCAGATTCAAAATTGCAGGCCAACCAGCCCTCAAGCTCGACCTGCCGCCACTTCGAAGATACTTCCCTTAATTTTCCCCAAGACAGTAACTCGAAGCAGGCATTCCTTGACAACATCATGTGAAAGTCCTCAAAGCAGGCATCCAGTAGCTGCTGCAGCTGCCAGTGACAATCCAATGATATTACCTTTCTCTTGTACACATGAAATTCGAGGGACCCATCGCCCAAAGTTCCCTGCAGTAGGAGCAGCACCTTATGTTCCCATTAGACAAATGAGATCACCTTGCCAGGGTATTGCGCCTCCAGTTACTATTAGGACTGCAGTGCCTGTGTTCTCTGCACCACCGATTCCACCACCAGCCATGATGTCCCATCAATTAATGCGGGCATCTCCTGTACGAGTTGCTCCCTCAGTCAATATTCGCCAAGCTGTTCCAGTATATGCTGCTCCACCACCAGCTCAAAAAATTGAAACTGTTCCCATCAGAAAAGATGATCCACCAACTGCTATTACTGTCCCTAGCCAGGAAGATAAACTACCTGTTACTAGCCCGGAGGATAAACTGCCTGCCATAAGCGATGAACTTAACCTACCTACTACAAGCCAGGATGATAAGCTGCCAGCTAAAAATCAGGAAACTGACACCAAAACTGAGAATGTTCCACCAGAATCCGAGACAGTGCAGAGCTTGGAACAGCTCAAAATTTGAAAGTTCATTGAAGTAGAGATCTGAATCCATGCATGGGAATGTGGCCATGGTTTTTTGATGATCTAGTGTTTGCTTCTCAAGTTATATTGAGTGATGTAATATCATCCCTTCCTTTTGTTCTTTTTTACCCCCATTTTGTCCAGTTAAAATGGGATAGTTATTGGGTGCAGGTTAGTGTCAGCAGTTGAATATCTGTGGAATCCAAGAGCCGTTTATCGTATAATTAGCTCGTGTTTATCACTCACCCTATTCCGGACAGGCTGGGATCCTCTCTAGAGTCCAGTACTAGAGAGAATCTCATTTCATTCCGGACAAAACATTTGCTATGATACAATGTCCAACAATCATGTGTCATGTGTTTCTATTGGCCAAGAAATATCATCTCATTCTTATTTGTTTTTATTTAGACCTATTAGGCCAATTAGAGTGCATGACATAGGGCTGTGACACAGAACATATGTTGTTCCCTTATCCCCTCCCTATTAACTCTTACTTGAGTAGCCTATTAGTATTGTTATTAATACCGTACTGGTCATCAAACCGGTAGGGGTACTGATATAGTGGTTTAACCGGTGGTTCACTAATTAAACCACATACTGGTAATGTTAGATATACATATATAATTATTAATATTAATGTTAAAAATCAATAAAAAATAATAATTTTTTATTTTCATTAAAAAATAAATTTTATTATTAAATGGTTTGACCGATACAATTTAATTGAAAACCGACCGGCATGATCGGTTTTGGCCAATTTTGATCGGTATAATTGTATGACCGGTATAATTATTGTATCCTACCGGTATTGGGACCGGTTCAACTGGCCGGTACGAAACAATTTTTACAACTATGTTTATTAGTGTTTTGCATGTTTCGTTTGGAACATAATTGAAAAAGGAAAATATTTCTGTTTTCTTGAAAGAAAAATGTGGACAATACACATACTAGTTAGTTCCTTCAAATTTATAACTATAACCCTCACTCATTATCACCAATAAAATGGTAGAGACACACTTGTAGATGCACATGATCTTATTTATACCTTTAATATTTGTGTGTGGTGACAAAATTAGAATGTTGTTGGTCACATGCAATGAGTCCATTAAAATTTGGAAATATAAGATAGTGAGTGGTTAACATTTATGCCTATTGGTCTAAGTGGTAAAATTAAGAAATATTTTTTTTCTTGAATAATGCTTTATGTTTAATGCATATTTGAAACGGACAGAGTTTTAAGCTGACCACGATTCTTCCGAGCTAATGTAATTATTAGGAAGCATGTACTCTTTTCTATAAACATTATTACAATCAGAAACTAACTGTAAGTATATATATATATATATATATATGTCACAATTGAGTCCCTTAGATACCCAGAATGTATAATAAGTTATTCTCACTCATTTAATTCCATCTGACGTTGTTTTATTTTTTTCTGAAACGTACTCTGTTGACAACGATCAACCATTTCTCTCTGCATGATAATAATCATTTGCTTAGGCTTACCTTGTATTAACAAAATTGTTAATGGTTTGATTCTTGTGAGATACACTTGTTGAGAGTGGTAACCACATATCTCGAAAGACAATTAATTTTGGAAGTATTCATATCTTTGTAACAATAAAGTTTATGGGAGCAAATCAGTATGATACTAATTAGTATAATGTTAAATACTACTTAAAAATACAATAAGCAAGTAGCCCGTCTAGCTCAGTTGGTAGAGCGCAAGGCTCTTAACCTTGTGGTCGTGGGTTCGAGCCCCACGGTGGGCGATTTTTCCCCTTTTATTTCTTTCCCTTTTGAAGCGTTTGAAAGTTAAAATTGAGGTTGTAGTGGGCATCATCAAATTGTTTCATTTTCTACACATGTGTGTTTTAAAGCATATGAATGCATGGTTCACATGTATGTTCTTAACCATACAAATGCACGGGGAACATGTATTCTCGGACATATGTCATATTCTCATATAAAGTTTTTTCACTCAAACACTCCATCAACTACCATGCATAGTCCCACATTATATCATTATCATCTACATTCATATCATACATCAAACTATCAACTACCATGCATAGTCTCACATTGTATCGTTACCCTCTACATTCATATCATACATCAAAATGACACATGCATGTCACATTTATTAATCCTTCATTTTTTCTACCAAACACTTAATCATATTCACATATTCTCATATTCATTTTCCATCCAAAAATCTTTTTTCATTTTCACTAAATCAATTCTTATATTTCTTTATTTTCCCTAAAATCATATTCTGATTAGCAATTCTATTATATTATTATGCACATTCATTATAATATTCTCATATTAATTTATATTAAAAATATATGAGTTTACGGAAAACAAAAATAATTCTTATCATATTATGTTGTTTGATTATGTAAAAACAAAAATATTTTTTTAAATTCTTATCCACATTATCCCGAAAATGATGAACTCTCTGTAACAAAAATCACAAAGTCAGAATTTAATGAAAAACTTTGAATGAGAAATGAAGAAAATTTAATTATGATGTAATATAATGTTACCTAAGAAGAACAAAAAGAATCATGAGATTGTAAGATTATCATATTACACACTTATGCAATTACCATTACCTACAATAAATTGCGGTTTGATTATGTAAAAACAAAAATAATTTTTTAAATTCTCATCCATATTATCCTGAAAATGATGAACTCTCTCTAACAAAAATCACAAAGTTAAAATATTAAAAAACTTAGAATGAGAAATGAAGAAAATTAAAGTCATGAGATTGTAAATAAATAGTGTTGGTAATAATTATAAAATATCGGTGTTATGATGTGGTGTGAAAGCAATTCTATAAATATCTCATACTCTGGTTAACAATTCTATTATCTTATTATTATGCCCATTTCTTATATATTAATTTATATTAATCACCATGTACATATGTTTAAAATCAACATTCATGACCATTATCATTCTGGAATATTCATGAATAATTCAATTAGAATGAATATAATTATTATACTTAATGATCATTCATGATTTCATACAAAAATCATTATACACATTTATTCTTATATTCTTTTTCCAACTAAAAATCTTTCTTTTTTTCCCCTAAATCAATTCTTATATTTCTTCATTCTTATAATATTGTGCACATTCTATTGATATCTTATAATCTCATTGACAATTCTATTATCCTATTATGCACATTCATTATATATTTCCCATAAATCAATTCTTATAAGTGGGGCTTTAAATTCGTATAATATTCTGAAAGCAATCCTATTAATATTTCATATTCTGATTATCAATCCTATTATAAACATTTCTTATATATTTCCCCATAAATCAATTCTTATTAATATTATTATACACATTCCATATATATTTATTTATATTAATCATCAGCTACATATGTTTAAAATTATATCCAACAATTAATTTCCCTAAATCAAATCTTATTATAAGTGGAGCTTTAAATTCTGTGAAAGCAATCCTATTAATGTCTCATACTCTGATTAACAATCATATATCTTATTATTATGCACATTTATTATATGCTCATTTATATTATTTTATATTAAGCAATCCTATTAATATTTCATATTCTGATTAGCAATTATATTATACATATTTCTTATATATGTTCTTACAGAAACTATCCATCCCTCTTACACAAACTACCCCTAATTTTGTACATATATTACACTGACCACCCTTGATGAGATATAAGTGTAATATTTTAAACAAAAAAACATGTGATGTGTGTAATTAAGTTAAACAAATCCAAATAATATAAGAATCAATGCATCTTCATTATTTGATTCATTACAAAATAGTATAAGGGTTATATAAAAACCTCATTAGAATTATTAATATATTGTGTAATGAAACAAAAATAATAAAAATACATTCAATTTTGTACTATTTGAAATTGTCTACACAATATATAATATTTTGTTTAACTTAATTACACTCACCACATGTTTTTTGTTTAACATATTACATTTATATCTCATCAGAGGTGATTAATGTAATATATGTATAAAATTAGGGGAAATTCGTGTAAGAGAATGAGTGGTTCCTGTAATGACAAAAAATGGAAGGGTGATTTGTGTAATTTCATTGAAATTCATGGGGTGTCAGTGTAATTAACTCTAATTTATATTAATCATTAGGTACATATCTTTAAACTTATACTCAACAATTAATCACCAATTATCACCATTATCATACCGCAATATTCATGAATAATTCAATTAGAATGAATATAATTATTATACTTAATGGTCATTCATGATTTCATAAAAATATTATTATACACATTTATTCTCATATTATTTTTCCCTCCAAAAATCTTCTTTTATTTCCCTAAATCAATTTTGAGTAAGTACTCAAGTACTCCATATACTATATACTTACTAAAATATCGCTCCGTACATATGCACGAGTAACCTGCTCTCTCCCCAGCATTGATTTCATCTTCTCCACAACACAATTTCAAACTCCTAATCAATCTAACTCTCATTAACTCCTTTTTCGATCTATTTTGGTTTCAAATTATTGGAAATGTTAAGAAATTCGATCCTTATCAATGATTATCTATATATCATTTTATTTTATCAAATTATTATACAATATTACTAATATATATCTTTAATAAGAATGATAATTACGTGATTTCAAATATATGTCAAAATCAATCTGCCTCATATGAATGTACGTGTAATATGTGCGTTCTTAAATATACGGGAAAAAATATGGTTAAGAACAACCTCACACATATGATAAAAATATAATAATATAATAACATTTAATATATACTGAATATAAGAAAAAAAGTTCCATCAATATTCATTTTCACATGTATCATAACCACATTCATTTTTTCCTGTCCAAAATTTACTGGCCAGCATAATAACATAGATGAAATAATAATTAATAAAAGGAATATCATATGTTTAACATTTGGATTTTTTAAGGGCAAATTTGTCATTATATAATGACTTTTTTAATAGTATCATTGTAATGTAAATTTTATGATATATTTCTGTAAGTAACTTTTCCTCTCTATTTTATTCATCTCATTTACGAGTAACATATGTGTTTTTAACTATTAAAATATACGGGTTACATGTTTGTTTTTAATAATACGAATGCACATATAACATGTGTATTTTTAACCATGTGAATGTATGAGTAACATGCATTTATATTTGTATTTTTAATCATGAGAATATGAATAATATGTATGCTATTGATCATGTGACAAAAAATATTGTCCCGTGCATATGCACGAATAGTTTCCATATTGAAAAAAGAACTGTACACAAGAAACTCAATTTATCTAAAAAATACATTATTTTCATAATAACCTAAAAATTATAATAGTTAAATAATATAATATATATGTTTTATTAGCGTAAAGATTTATAGACAATCAAATTCCGTCCGATTCTATTTCCCTTTCCCCTCTCTTCCTCCATCTCCAAATTAGGGTTTACGGGTCTTCACTTCTTCGATTTCATGTTCCTCGATTAACTCCCTGAGATTCCATTGACAGATCCACACACTTTCTTCTTCTCCCAACATGTTTTGGAAGCTCGCCTCTATCTCCGACTCCTCTCCCGTTAGTTCTTTTCCCTCTCCTCCTTTTTCATTCTTCTTTATTTTTCATGTTGTTTTCCACCTCTCAATTCCGTATTTATTTACTATTACTTGATTTTCAATTAATTAGTTAATTGTTCTTCCTCCATGCTTAGTTTAACTAGCTCACACTGTTACTATTACTGTAAGTCATTTCCATGATCTAATCTGTTGTGAATTGTAACTACAGCAACACATAGAGGCGCCCTAACATGTTTGCTTTTATGTATTTTAATAGATTTGAATTCAAAGGCAATTGGAACGAACTTGCTTTACTTTTCAAGACTGTCATATTTTGTTTTTTGCTCTCTTGTAATGTTACATGTGTAGAGCGAGTTCTTATAATCAAAGGCTCCATAGGTCATTGTAGAAATATTTAAATTTAAATCTTGATGTAGAAATGAAAATCTCAGTCGCATAATGCTCTTGCTAACTTATTTTTTCCATGTTTCATTTTGTGTAACTGGTTAAGCTACAGGTTGAGGCGATATTAGACAATGAAAATTTTACCTTGGAAGAGCTTCTTGATGAAGAGGAAATAATCCAGGAATGCAAGGCCTTAAACAGCCGTCTTATCAACTTGTATGTTTCTAATCACTTTGAATTAATGAAGTTTTTCCTTCCCAGAACATTGTTTATTTAAGTCTAATGTTGTTTTTTTTTTTTTGTTTTTGGTAGAGTTCAATGTTTTAAATTTCGGTGTGAATTTTTTGTGATTAAAAATGATTTTGAATTTGATTCGGCCACATGATTGTGATTCGGTATCACATCTCAATTGCGTTGTGATGCAGTTGCGGAGGTCACCGCAACTGCAATATTGCGTCCACATCACATGATGCAGTCCACATTTTGAAACAATGGTAGAGTCCAATGGCTTCAATTGATCCATGTGGCTATCCCTTCCTAGTGGGAAACAAGGTTGTTAAATCACAAATCAAATCGTGAAGTGTCAGGATAATTTTTGAATCGTAAATGAACAAATGCTTTGAATATGTCATATGAATTATGTTTAATGCTTAACAAGTTAACATAATGATTTTAAAGTAGGAATTCACCAAACGACTTAACAACTCCCACAAAACAAAATCATAAGTCATAAAAGACAACTTAACGAGTCTCACAAAATAAAGTCATAAGTTATGAATTATAACTTAGTCTAGCTATCACATCAGTAGTCAAATAGGGTGCAAAGAGTGAATGAGTAAATGTATGAAGTCCCTTTTAGAAGGAGTCACAACAATGAATAATCAAATAGGGTATTTATAGTGTTTCTTCAATTCTTTTTCATCTAGCAATTTCAGCTTATGTGACCTTTCAATTTATTGACGTGAATTGATGAAAGAAAAGCTAAAAGGAAAATATTAATGAGTCGCTGAATCTTATCAGTGATACAAAATCACACGATTCATATTCCATAGCTACCTGTGATTCATCACATGATATGAATCATTGGTTTGTAGAATCATATCAAATTGTGGGATTCAAAGTGTGAATTGTAAGATTTCTAACAAGTAACAACTATTGTGGGAAATAAGATTGGTTGTCATTATTGTTCTTTTGCATATTTTATGTATCTGCACAGTTTTACTTTGTAACAAGTGAAAGTAAGCGCAAGTGCACTATTTACATGAAGCACAAGCTGTATATGCAATGATGATTCAATAAAAGGTAACTAATAGTTGTTTGCTATTGTGTTGTATTTTTTATTTTCAGTCTGAGAGATAGAGCTCAGGTTGAGCAATTGCTACGCTACATCATTGAAGAACCACCAGAAGATGCTGAACACAAACGGGTCTTCAAGTATGCTGCCATAATAGAAACTTGTTGCAAAAGAACTTTAAATTTCAAAATTTCAGCCTTTTTGTTCCTTCCACTGTATCATCTAATATTTGGCATATATCTTAGGTTTCCTTTCATTTCCTGTGAGATATTTACATGTGAAATTGATGTCATTTTGAAGACTTTGGTGGATGAAGAAGAGGTTTACACTTCAACTTCAAGACACAATTTGATTTTTTTTTTGAATTCGTATAGTAAGGCTTTGCTTGTATTAATTTCCACTTACCATTCTTGTTGCAGCTCATGAACTTGTTATTCTCCTTCTTAGAGCCTGACCGATCTCATAGTTCCTTACTGGCTGGGTACTTTAGCAAGGTATATGCTTGATAATGTTAAAACTTTTACTTTTATGACATTTTGTTAAAATTAGCTACAATGATTATATTAAAACCACTTAATACACACTAATTTGTATTCTATTTTGCAGGTTGTTGTTTGCCTAATGATGCGAAAGACCGTGCCACTTATGAATTATGTTCAAGTAAGTAAAGTAATGTGGTTTTTGTAGTAGTATTTTGCCAGGGTAGTCATTAGGTCATGGAGTGTCGCATCAGCTGTCTTCTACTAGTCTTCCACCGTGTTGCATTTTTTAGGCATGCCATTGGGCTTGGGGCCAAATAGCTGGAGTCGTGGCCGCTTCACTTTTGCAGAGAATGAAATCTCCATTTTCTATTTCCTTTTAAATGGAATTCCATTTACCCTCACCTGAGCTGTTAAAATTTATTCTTTTCCCTCACTTAAACGGTTGGAGTCTCTATTTTTTCCTCAAACTATGGAAGTCTCATTTTTAGTCTCACTTAGAGGGAGATGTAAGCCTTAGGATTCAAGTAGGGTTGATGAAATGAAGAAATGCTTTGAGTGTGATCTGTGATAAAAATTACCATTCAGGCTTAAGGGAAAATTTTACCTTACCACAATTAGACCTACAATGTTTTCAGATGGAATGCTAGGTAGTAAAACGCAAACAAGCGAATGGATTCAATTTAGCAAGGATGAGAATGTTGTGTTGAATGAGTCAACATACTAGAGAACTTGGGATTATGAATAATGAATTAGAGAGAAAGTTAGGGCAACACCTATTGTAGAAAAGATAGTAGAATCTCACCATAGCCCATAGGTGATTTGGGCATGTGTGGAGAAGACATGTTGAGGCCCCAACAAGAATGGACTATAGGCGAAGTCATTAAGAAGGATGTACATGTCAATGGTTTGCTATAGACATGATTTATGATATAACATTATTAAGTCATTTGATGCATGTATGGTATGTCGTTATGAAGCAATTTTCAGTCTATTTTACAATTAAGCTGTATGGTATGCCATGTTCCTTCTGAAACCATCTGGTTTTCATGCTTCACCTTACTTTTTGCAGGCCCATCAGCATGTTTTTCGCCAACTGGTTGATTTGATAGGAGTTACATCCATTATGGAGGTAAACTTCTTTCTTGTAGTTATGATATTATTGAGATCTTGATGATATATCACAGTGGGTTCTGAGATATGTTTTTGCACAGGTTTTGGTTCGATTAGTAGGCGCTGATGACCATGTATATCCCAATTTTGTAGATGTGATGCAATGGTTGGCTGAGAGCAACCTTCTAGAGATGATTGTTGATAAACTAAGTCCATCCGTAAGTGATTCATCTGTGTTCTGGGTTTATAGTCCTTTAGCCAGGTTCTTATGGTACCTGTATGTTGTGTATGGACCTAGCTGTAAGCTAAACATCTCAGTGTTCACCACACTTTTTATGAGTCAGCTCGATTTCCTTACCTGGACTCGAACTTGCACGATTCTATGATCCGAATCGCGAGTTTGACAACCATGGTCTCTTTGCTGCCTTGTATTTTTTTTAAATTTATGTGATACCTGTTACTTTTCCTTGTGAACCAGAGTTCTTCTCAAGTTCATGCCAATGTAGCCGAAACATTATGTACAATAACTAGAGTTGCATCATCTAGTCTAGCCATTAAACTTTCAAGTCCAAGGTTTGTGTCGCAAGGCTTTATGTTGGTTTTTTAGTACATTAATATACCTGTAATTAATTAGTAAATTTTTTACTATGCAGTTTTGTTGCAAAAGTTTTGGGTTATGGATTGGAAGATTCACAATCAAAGTCTAGCCTTGTGAACTCACTTTCAGTGTGCATTTCTATGTTGGATCCCAAAAGATCAGCTGTTTCGTCTTCACTTTTTCATTCATATCGAAGTCAAAACATGTATGAGCCACCGATTCCTGTAAACCCTGATACTATTGGTGCAATGCTCCCTAAACTTGGTAAGTATAGATTGTTGTATCACCATGTAAGGAAGATTTTCTATGCTCAATGAGAATATTTTTCATTTTGTTATACTAAATATTAGAATGATATGAAATACAAAATGAGATGATGAAATCAGAGTTGTGTTGAAAAGATCAAGGCTTTTCAATTATTTTACGTGATGCATACTCATTTTGATTTTGATGAATGGTAAGATTGTCTTTCAGTTGTGTGGACTGCCCTTTAGTATGACTTTCTTCCCATAACCCTCTTTGTGATGGTTTATCTGGTCCTAATTCTTTTAGTCATCAATGACTAAAGTACTGTTGGTTACACTCTAGTCCTGTCTGGGTTTTTCTTAGGGAAGTAGGAGGTCGTTCTAGTAATTATGTGCCATGTTGTGTATTCCTTTGTTTCTTTTGCGTGGTACAAAATTTTCAGCCTTATCAAATGAGTAAGAATGCATTTCTTGTATGCAGGTGAGTTGGTTGTGCTTTTGGACGTGTCATCCGATGAAAAGGTATTGCCTACAACATATGGTGAATTAAAACCTCCACTTGGAAGGCATCGATTGAAGGTTAGTTGCTGTGTTTAATCATAAATTTTATGCATGTCGATGTCCTCTTCATAACTACTTCATACTTTGGCAAGAATGAATTTATGTCCCATAGATAACTATGACTGTGTACTTCCAGAAGACCAAAATCTTATATTCCTATAGAGTATAACTCTGATGTGATCTTTGCATACATTTTCTTTCTTTGACCAAATTGCAATTTATTTCAGATTGTGGATTTCATTGCAGTACTTATAAAAACTGGAAATGAAGTGGCAGAAAATGAATTGGTTAACTCTGGAACCATTCGACGAGTCATTGATCTTTTCTTTGAGTACGCAATTTTAATTTTCAATTTGGCAGAGTTGTAGTAGATGTCTAGATAAACACTGATGTATTCTATGTAGATATTTCTCATCTCTTCTGGTGACACATTCTATGCTAATACAGGTATCCATACAATAACGCATTGCACCACCATGTAGAAAGTATCCTATTATCATGTTTAGAGAGCAAAACTCATGTCATTGTTGACCATCTCCTTCCAGAGTGTGATTTAATTGGGAGGTTTCTCCAAGCAGATAAGAATTGTCTTCTTTCTGCTGAAAGCAATCAGGTAAACTAGTAGATGGGAGATCATATGTTGGTAATTACCTTTTCAGCTGTGTATATTTTGTGTAACTAATGTAAAACTCTTAAAACTATGATGAAAAGAAACATGGGGAATCCATATAGTATGTGAGAATTCAATCATCTTGATTTTAAACTCCATGTTGTACTGACTTGAAAGGTAAAAGAAAGATACATCACACATGAGCTTAATCATATCTACTATATTCAGTGAATGCCTTATCTCCATACCACTGTTAAGTCTATGTGAACATCTTTTAACTGAACTTGAGTGATCTTGCAGCCAACAGTAGGTGCTGCTGGAAAACGGGCTCCGCGGGCAGGAAACATTGGACATATTACTCGAATTGTTAATAAACTTGTTCACTTAGCTCATAACCAAAGCCATATACTGGCATGTCTTCAGGTTAGTAATGTATGACTTCTAGGCACAGTGTTCATGGTTTTCATAGCAAGTAGCATATGAAACTCTTCTTACTCATATACGTATCTGAAAGATCTATGATATATGCATTGAATTTATATCCTTGACAATTTAAAAAAAAAAAAACTTATTTGCAGAAGCTTTGGTGCCTCTTGTTTCTAGTCTTTCTATTAACGTCCATTTTATTTGAGCACGAAGGATACAAGTCCTTGGTGTGCTTAGTTCACTTGTAATATTTGTTTAGATAACAATGACATCAACAATGTTTAGACTTTAGACCCCAGAGCAAGGTTCTCTTATAAAGTACTACTTTTGTCTTGTATGTGTTTGTTTATGCGAAAAGTAAAACTTATCGCGGCTGACTTGTTCTCATGGGACTTCTGTTTCCTCTATGGTGAATAGTTCCCCGGTGCCTAAACCAAGTTAAAAAACCTTTTTTATTGAAGTCATATTGGTACGAGCTTGCTTTAAAGACTACACCATGATTTGCTTAAAATTGGCAGGAAAATAGTGAGTGGAATGAATGGCAAGCTACAGTTCTCCAGAACCGTAATGTGATTGAGAATGTTCACCGTTGGGCTTGTGGGTAAGCTCCAATTTTATTTATCTAGCTCTAAATTCTTTGCAAAAATTTCGCTGGGAGGGTCTAGATATTTTTGTTGACCATAATGTCTCTGTTTCTGTTAATTTTGTTGTAGTAATATTGTACTTATAATTGGGCAAGGCCATGCTTTCATTGGATAGCTTTGTTACTGCAGTGAGGTCATCTTGAGCAAAAAGAGTTGGGTGTCCTTGATTTTCTGTCTCTGAAATTAAAAATATATTGAGTGGATGGTGCGAGTCCTTAATCATCTTGAATGGGTTCTTATTTTTCCTTGTTACGTGCAGACGTCCAACTGCATTACAAGGTAGGATGAGGGATAGCGATGATGATGACCTTCATGACAGAGACTACGATGTCACAGCTTTAGCAAATAATTTGAGTCAGGCTTTTGGATACAAAATTTATGGGAACGAGGATAATGAAGAGGTTCATATCTGTTTGTTGCTTCATCCCCTTCCCTTTTTTATTTGGTTTCCGATATTTGCCTTTTGGGTCAGGCATTGTAACCTAAATGCTGAACTAATGTTCTGATGGTCTTGATTGCAGAAACGTGACAATATGGATCGAGATGAAGAGGTAATACTTTTTGTTATTTGTGGTAACTAAAGTAATTGCATTTGGTTCATTTCAGGGATTTTGAGAATCACTTTGGTTCTTTAAAATGTCTGTCTCAGTTGGATATTGGGTGACTTTCCCATGTTCATCATGGCCCTTTCACTTATACAAATTTGAAGCACAATTTGACATGCCTGTTGTTTGTAGTTTCACTATTTAAGTGTTTATTGCACTACTTCTGTAGTGCCTGTCTCCAAGTGGTGCAGTCAATTTGTCGCAAATATCAATTGAACATGTAGTAGTTTTTTTTTGTTTAACAAATTTGATAGTAACTTTACTGTTGCATCAAAATACAGGATGTCTACTTTGATGATGATTCTGCTGAGGTAGTCATATCGTCTCTAAGACACAGTGATGATCAAGGGAGGTGAGTATTTATTTTGCCCTATAGCTGGTAAATAAGTTAGGAGGAATCTAATCTTGTGTACTGATGCTCCTTTCTCCTCTCGTAAACAACTCATGCCTCCATTCATATATACATTTATGTGTTGTGTATTAAGCTAGTACTGTGCTCCACATATATCTTTCCATGTTCCTTCTGTATCTTCCATGTGGTATCTGATCTTTCCCTTAATCTGAAGACAACAGAGTAGTCTAAGATGTATGTAGTCACAGATTACAGAGACAAGTACACTTTGAATTTCCTTTTTCATTTTCCTGACACCTGAAGCTATTTCTCAGTTTTGGTTTTGTGCTCCCTGGTGTGACTTGTCTCTGAGTCCCTCTCTGTCCTTGGGGGAGGCTAACTCAAAAAAGTGGATAGGAGTTTAGCTCATGTTCAGGAAATTACCGCTGCATAGCGAATTTGTTTGAATATAACGATCAGATATATTTTTTTGGATTTGGTATATGAACACTTTAAAATTCTTGTTGGTAAAGATAGATGAAAGGAAACACATGGGTGATGCTTAAGCTGAAGTGATCAATTATGGATTTTTTATTTTTAGTTTTATTTTGTTTTTGCCTTCTACACAAGTTCTTTTGAAAATTTCATTTTTACGACTATTTAATGCCTACTTGATGCTGGATATACATGGTTGTGTTCGACTCTTTTGAGTGGTTATTGGTATTTAGCCATCACTTGTAGTTACTGGCTGGTCATCCTGACAAAACTTGTTTAAGGTCCATTGCTTTGTGATTTTTCTTCCCTCTTTTTGATGGATGACTATTTAAATTGGCAACCAAGCTTTTGTTTTCCTATTTCATTCATCAGTTAAATGTTGATGTAATTAAGCATAATTTTTTTATGCAGTAGTCTGTTTACAAATTCGAACTGGTTTGCATTCCAAGATTATATAATTGGTGATGCACCTAGGGACAACACATCTTCCTCGGAGATGATGGATGATGTAAACTTGAATGGAAATGCAACTGGTGTTAGCAATATTGGTGACAATGAGGTAGTGGTTGGAGAGGAAGAAGAATTGACTGATAGCAAAAGTACTGTGAATGGTACATCTAGCCAACGTACAAACTTGATTGGATTAACCGCTAGCAAGTCCATGAATGGAGGTGCTGACTCTGAAAGTGAGAAGGCAAGTGCTTCAAATGATACGGGACTCTTCAGGTTTGAGTCTCCAGACAATGAGGCCTTGTTTGGGGATAGGCCTTCACCTGATTGGGTGGGATGTGGTGAACCCTCAGATATACAAGTTGCAGGCTCAAGCTTGAACCACTTTTTGGATCATGATGAGTCTACTAGTAATCCTCAAGTAGGCAGCTGTAATCTGAGTTCTCCTTCAAATGGAGAATCTATACCTTCTAATGGATCGCCAACTATTACTGATTTGGTCGAGGGAGATCAAGACTTGAGTCAAAGATCAGTACCAGTACCCTCATTATTTGACGAGGATGTTGAATTTGTTGGTGTGGAATTAGAAGGCACTGAGAAAGCAATGGAACAGACTCTCCAAGAAGGGATAGTTGGAGAAGCAGGGGCATTAAAAAGAAACATAGCCCCAAAAGTGCCTGAAAAGGAAAACTCTGAAGATGGCAGTCCTAGAATGAAGGACTTCAATGATGCAAATTATTGGAGGGTTGATCAAGAGGTTGCTGTTCTGGACTAATTACACGGTCTTAAATCTTGCTTCCATGTTTATATGAATATTTGGATTAACCCGTGGACGATGCTACAAATTAATGTACAGTATTTTTGCTTCAATTATGTTCTGTTTCTGTTGTTTCTATTTATTAGATATTAAGATTGTTTACTAATTTGAAGTTTTGCCTCTTTTTACAAGTGATTTAGGGGAATTCCCAAGTTTTGAATATTTACTGTAGTCTTCATTCTGAGTTTTTCTCCACCCAGATATTAATTTGCATTTGTTGCTTATGTGGCTATTAATGAAATTAGCTATGCTTATTTCTACAACTCTAGATCCTTGAACTTTTCAGTTTCTTAATTTGTTTATCTTCATAACATGTGTTGAGAAATGAGTCAAATAGTTGGATCAACATTTGTTAACTATATTTGCTTTTTATGTACGCCATTCTTAAACAGGTCATATTGTTCATCAGAAAAATATGTATACAAAGTTTAAGAATGCGTATATATTACCCAGTGTTTGGCTTGTAGAAATATTAATATGAAATTGAATGGTCTTATTTGTACAAGGGTTATGAATCATGAATAATTTTCAATTTGACTTTAACTTCTAACTCAATTATGAATTATGACTCGACTAATATTTTACTTTTATAAAATCTCTTTTTGTGATGTTTAAGGATACTGGTTTAGTATTTAGCAAATAGTACTGCTGCCTTCGTGATAGAATTCATGACGGGTTCTGATTTACATAATTGAAGCTAAGATAAGTTTATTTAGTTAAACAAACCCCTTGACCAAATATTTAATTAAGTAAATCACAAACAATTGACAGATTCTAATCATTTAAATGGCAAATATGAGATATAGCCATTTGGGAATCTTAATAACAAAAAAGATGCCGGTCAACTCAAACTCATGTTATATATATATATATATATTATTTCCATCGATCGAACATTTAATCTAATACAATAAGTGAATACGTAGTAAAATTTTACACTACTCACCCCACTCTACGAAGTTTGGAATAAAAATATGAAATTGATATTTTCTTCTTTTTGTTCAATACCTTCATTATCAATTATCTTCACACTCATCTGATATGGAAATAATATCCATTCAGACCCGCTTAACCATGGCCACAAAAGGTGAGTTATTATTACTAAGGTGTGAATGAAGCTAGCTACTTATGAAACCACTTACGCCTTCTTTACTTGGGGATTTCATTTATACCCTAAGCGGTTCATGTCCCATTAAGAAAATAACACGCGTTACAACTTGCAGATTCAATAGAATTAGGGTCTTCCAGTTTAGACTAATTTAAAAAAAAAAGCAGTTTCTAAATAAGACAATGCAGATTTCTTCATTATGATGAATGAGGTTTTAGAAATTATACCAATCAATTAAAATGAGCACAGGAAATTTTCCAATTCAACAGGGAGATATTATGCTGACATAATTCAGTACCCATTTTGTTTTAGAAATTATACCAATTTATTAAATTTGTTTGCGAGTTTTTTTAGGATGGAAAGAGAAAGAGAAAGAGAAGAGGGATCACACAAACAGACTCGAAGAAGTAGTTATAGTTATTGTGAATTTTAGAACAAAATTGATTTCAGATGAAACTAAGTCAAACTTTGAGGTGACGGTTCAATATAGAGGTAGGTTTGGCAAAAAATCAGATGGAGTTAGCATCCAATGGATACTGAAAAGGTCCACCTTTCACATGGATTACAATATTGCCACCTAGCCACATTCAGATCCTGTTTCCATTTTCCTCATAGAGATCAAATCAGTCCCCAAGAATCTTTTATAACATTATTATACATTGAGATAGAAGCTGAAGAGAAAGGCACCATTGAAGCCTTGAGGTCAAACCATGCATGTTCTTATACAATAATAAATTTTGTGCCTTCCCCCTCTCCATGTTACCATAGTTTTGTCATTACTTCAATGTCCCAGAATCAATCATGCAAGCAATTTCAAGGATTCTTTACTCTTGCTCCACTTGTCCTATTTTGACTCATTGCTCCAACACTGCAAGATCTAGAGTAAGAAAACATTGATATTTCATTCTCTTTTCTCTTCCTCTATAAAATTCAATACCCCATTTCCTGAATGGCTATTACCATGCAGTGAAACAGTGACTATGTTACTAGTATCTTCTAATCCTCTAATCCAATTTCATAAAATAAATGAAGCTAAGCAATATAAAATTAACCAAGGAGAGCAAAGGAACAATAAAAATTTGAATCCTGCCTAGGTCTACTGTTTCTTAGTCAATATAATCTAAACATGATATTATCCTAGAGACTTTCTAGGAAGGTTTAACTATTAAGACATCACAGAAGAGCCTCTAAAAGTTTCCTTAGCAGCTCTGTGTCTCATTTCTATGACCTTCTTGTGAGAGTTTGAGTGCAGCGATGCTACGAAGGTGGGGCTAGCTGCAGGCCGGTATTCTGGAAAGAGCCGGCCAGACCTGTAACGAACTCCACAAGCATTGCACAGGGTTTTCGGACCCATTGGTCCCTCTCTCCATTGTGGCGTCTCTGTCACCTCGCAATGTGTGCATTTCCTGTGGACACCTGACTCCTGTGATGAGGGCCTCTTCATCTCACTATGATCAGGGAGTAGTAAGAGATCCTTTTTCCTCTGCTTCTTTTTTACTTTGGTTACTAATTTCCCTGATGTCCGTGTTTCAAAAGCTGGTGAGGTAGAGATGAAAGGAAGTGATAATAGCAAGTTGAAGCTTGAGAGACGCTGGCGTTTGCCTCGGGAACGCTTTAATGGGATGACAGGTAAGTCAGAGTTGGAATTCTCAGCTGAAGAAGAGCTACTGCTTTCAAAAACAGAAACTGGGCTGTAGGTTCGGAATTTGTGCACATCCTTCCTGTTAAAAGGCACATTCTGGTTTGGAGTAGTTTTGCCATATGTAGGTCCTGTAGTCTTTTCAAGCTGTTTTTATTGGGGAAGCATAAAGAAAATATAAAATAATTAGATGCAATAATGATGGATATACTGATATACCTGGAAAAAAGTTGATCAAATTTGAATAGTACAAAATATTTTAAGTAATAAGAAAAAGAGGAACCCAGGTAATTCCTTCCAACATTTCCATGCATACTCCACAGAGTATATCACCTAAAAATGTATGTTTTTCAATTATTAGGTGTCATAAGATCAATAATATTATGAATCAAACAGTCTGTAGTAAACTACTTGCGTCTTCTTGCAATTTTGATTTGTGATCCGGCAGAGTCTTGCCTACTAAGCACGTGCGCCACTCAATTTGTACGACCCAGCTAAATCAACATTAATCCATTCTGTGCAACAGTTTACACAAAGATGAACACAAGATCTGTGATCACTAAGCAGCCACAGCCTAGTCGTAACAGCCAGCCATCTCACTGATGCGGGGATATTCCTGAATTTAAATTGGGACAAGAAAGGCTTTGGGCAAGGGGAGGGTATTCGTTAATGTGTTGCCCAGCCATATTTCCATCAACTTTTTAAAGGATCCAAGGAAGCATTTTTTACATATTTTTTGTATGCGTACCACATGCTCATCACTTCAAAATAATTAAAACACTTCCAAATTCCAAGCATTGTAACCAGAACTTTCTCACTTTCTGAGGGCAAATCATAAAAGATAAGGAAAAAGTACCAACTTAACTTTTTAGACAAAGGTTTACATGGTATTAACTATACACATTTGGTGCATAGTTAATTGCATTTTAAAACCATCAATATAACATCTATGGGAAGCGGAAAACCTACAATTTCGAATTAATTATATAAGAAAAGTTCATGTCATTTTACATTTTTTGTACCTTTAATTCCATAAAATCATGACAAGTACAATATATAAAAGATATAATAATAATAATAGTGAATTTTTATAATATAATAATAATCTGGATCACAACTAATATGATTGATAAACCTTACGATTGAGTAAATGACATTAAGCAGGTAAATCACTTCCAAAACCTACTTATTTGTTTCCTTTCCCCCAGGGTTTCTCTCTTTTGTTTTTAGAACTTTTAATGCTCATCTACAAACTATAACAAGAGGAGTAGTGCAACCTGAATAGTAAAGAAAGGAAATTAACATCACTTTCCAACCCTATTCATCCCTTCCTTGTTCAACCCTCTCAAAGGTTCCTATTTTATTGGCTCTGAGCAGAGTAGAGAACAGAATAATTGCAGCATTAACAGTTTCTGGTCATTCTTATATACTTAGCCACAGACGAGGATTTACCCTTCTACCACTAACAGTTTCTGGTCATTCTTATAATTACTCAGAACAAAGATAAATTTTCCGGTCACTCACCAATTGAAGTTGAAAAACAAGCACAAAATCACCAAAATATGTCCTTGAATGTTGATAAATTCATGTTGATAAAGGTATGTGCATAATTGCTTTGTCAAATATAATTGAACTGAATTGAAGTAAAACTCTAAGTTTCTGGGCATATAAGGTGAGGGACAACATATCAAAAAAGAATTTAAGCAAACAAAAGACATTGATTCATCAAAATTGAGTGCATGATACTCACAGAATCAGTGGAAGTGTTCCCAATCCCAATTTGTGGAGTCTCATCACATAATTCTGAATGAGGTACTGAAAAAACACCAAGAGATGGTTCTTCAATGTGTTTAAATTGAGCAGCCCAATCTTCTTCAACAAAATCAGTCTCCACATCTTCTATAGGAAAATCGAAAAACTCGAAAACATCATCGAAAATTCCATCTGAAAGACAATTAAAATTGTTCTCCAAGAACCAACAATCCTTCATATCAGCAATATCCTATTCCAAAACAATTACACTGATTATCAGAAAAAAAACCATTCATAATTCGTTATTGAATGTGAATCACCTTATAAACATAAAATAATACGAAATTCAGGGAAATGAAATCTTGTTTGACATTGAGTTATAGTACACAATTAGTTAGTGACAACGAGATTATATGCACATTGTACAATAAGAATATTTTGAAGCACATCAATCTCCTTGTTTTCGGGAATAAGACTGCTTACATTTATCGGCAAGAGCATCGTACATTAGACCGCCTTTTTTAATTACAAAAAATATAGAGCTAAAATTGTACCTTACCTACCTACTACTCTGCATATGACATTGCCCTAAAAATGTGAATGAAATGCTCTAAAATTCAAAATGAAGCAAAAATATAGAGTCATGGAAGTTTGGATTTAATGAGAGAATTTAAAAAAAAAACTTAGACTCACAGAAGAAGAGAAATTTGAAGTGAAGAAAAAAGAGTGTTTGTTTTAGTACAGCGTAAGCGGCGGCGGCGGCGGCGGCGCTACCATGCGGAAGCCCTCATCTTTTGTCCGTGTTTCTGCTGTCTAAACTCTTTTAAATAAATCATAAGAAAATAAATTATTGTTTCATTACATTCCATATATGTATATTTCGTGTGATATGTTTCTTATTTCATTTTACAATTCCTCAGTTTAAATTAGACAAAATATAAAGAATTTTTTTTCATATATATATATGTTAAATGTATAAAATGGTGGGAGTTTTTAAGCATAAGTATATAAATAGGGTAGAATTTAATAATTGGTCATTATTTGTAATGATTGAGGGTTGAACAGATTTGATTTTTACCAAAATTTGTATAGAAATAAAGTTAAGTGGATCACCGACGACCGAAATCACGGTCAAAAATTAACTGATCCAAATTTTCTTGCCTCACGTGATTATTAATTGTTGGCTGTCATATTTCACGTGGTACCTGATTTGGTGGATGACATTAACGAGGCTATAAGATTTGAAGTGAAAAAAAATAATATATGTATTAATAGTCTACAAGCTGTTTATACTGAATTATTTAACCTTTATATTTAATTAGAGAAAATTATATGTATCGATAGTGTATGAATTTTATACATCAATAATATAATATATCATTTATATTTAATTATTATTGATTATTTAAAAATGAAATACAAATGATAGTAGATAAATATATACTCATTTAATTATCATTATGAATAGTGATAATTTAAATTCTATATAAAATTTTCAGTAAAAATATATAAATATTATACTCTTTGAGGCAAATGGTGGTTTTAGAAAAGTACGGTTTACATGTGTTAATGGAAACGTAAATTGAAAAACTTTTCATACCATGCCACTTTTAAACTCTAGTTCAGATAAGCCTACGTGGTTTGGCACCACAATTGTTCCAGATAAACTTTTCACGTTTATTAGTTAGGTTTGGAAGAAAAATGGAAAGTTTCATATCATATGAGCTGTATATTTTATGACATTCAAATCTACTCTCCAAAAATCAACTTGCAACATACCCTAAAAGAAAGCCTTGATAGTTTATGAAAATTTCCAATGTCACAATTGGTCTTTGAAAAAGTAAATTCACTGCGTCCTTAAAGATATATCTAATAAATACTTTGGTCTGTTAAAAGTTATATCTAATGAAATAGTTTGGCCCATAAGTTCATTTATGGGATAATTTAATTTCCAAAAAGTTGGATTAAAGTAGATGAAGTTAATATTATCATGAACCAATTTTCAAATGATGAATTACATTTTCAACAACCAAATTGTCCTATTACCAAAGTAAATTAGATAGTATTTTGGTACTTTGGCTAAAATTACTGCAACCTCCTTTTAACATTTTTGGTCATAACAATATTTTGAAATTGCATTTACTATTTTTTGGCACATCTGATAGCTTTTAGATTTATTCTGAGTACTTTTATCTGAAGCACAAGTAGAGTTGCAAATAGGTTAGCTTGGATGAGTTTTCATAGAAAAATAAAGTTTAACCAAGCAAAATTGATTGATCAGATAAATGTCATTTGATTTTAAGAATCAGATTAACCCACTCTTGATTTAGTTGGTTGGTATACTGGTTGTAGTGCGTAAAAATACACAATAAAAAATTATAAAAGAAATATAAAGAGAAATTATTAATGTTGTTCTAAAAAGAAATATAGAAGAGTACTATTCTAGTATCATACAATAGTTTTTTATTGTTTTTGTTGTCATTCAAATAACATAATATCATTGGTTCTCTAAAATAGTTTAGAGCCTGTAATCCTATAAATTATGATTTCAATACTTTCATGTTAACCTTTGACGTTCTTCTTCTTGCATTTACAATTACTATGAATAAGAAAAGGATGAAAGTAGAAATAAGTGCTAATGGAAGAAGCTTCCACATGGTGATGCCATAGTCGATGCTAGATATATTGTCCCATCTCTCCTACAATTTAACAATAAGACAAACAACTCAGTGCAAGTTATGGAAGTCTTACAGCATCTCCACCCTCTTCAAATACATGTTAATACTTTACACACAAACTTCACAACCAAAGGTATCAATTCAAAGAAATATTCAGTAAACCATATTTATGAGTATTTTCAGTAAACCGTGTAAGACAATTTGTTGTATTAAGATACAAATTTACACCCACAAGTAATATGCATAAAATGGATAACTAATGAGAGATATCAAGTCTGCAGGTTCCGTATGGACAAGATTTCAGGTTTTAGGTTTCATCTGCAAGCGTTATTAGCTATGAGTGTAACATTTATGCATTGTTACCGTAAAGTTTTATACACAATCATTATATTACCCACCATTCATTTGGATTACTCATTTGAAGAATCCATGATGATTAAATATGAATGGCGGATGATGCAACGACAATATACACCGTCGGTCCATGCATTTTTTTCTTCTTCTCACAACATATTCTATGCTCTTTAAAGAGAATATATCAAACCTTCAAGAGTCATACCTCAGTAAATGTCTCCAAGGTAGTTTTATGTTGCTTATAGAAAATGGCTCTCGCATACTCATAAAGCTCTATGTCAAGGTCATTAAGAGACCGAATCTCATGAAGAACCTCTTCAGAAACATGAAGACGTGCCTGTCAAATCATAAAAATCACCGGAAAAGGATAACAATAAGTACAAGCTAACAAAAGGCAGTGGAATTCTCTAACACCTAAGTCAAACATTAACATTAATAACATTACGTACTCAAGGTCATTGGAAACTGGTAAGTCTATAAAAAGAGACACTATCCATGCAATTCATCAATGTGTAACATGTTCCATATTCATGTCACATGTTCCAATATTTAAACGAAATATGATTTGCATACATGATCTGAGCCGCAAATACTAATATGAAAAAGGATACCGTATATGTATTTCACATGGTAAATTTCCTTGTCTTGAGCTTCAGAAATATAACCAGATTACAGACACCAAGATTAATTATAAGGTGTATGGTATGATTTACTCTTGGCAAGAAGCTCTATCACATAATCATGTGATATGTCCAGCTAAATGCAAGCAAAAGTAAATGTTAAATCATCCATGCAGTTTTCAAATCCTGTGCAAGAATATGAGGATATAAAAGTTTGCATATTGAAAGCGTGCATAAGGCAAGCATAATTTTTTTGATATTAATATAATGATGGCATAAGAACCATGTGATGATATTATGTTAGCATTAGATCTCGTAAACTTACCTCCCTTGAAAAGTTGACTGGAGAAATCTTCTTTAAAGATGCAATGCGTCGGCGTGATTGAGACTTCCGTAATTTAGAAATACAGCCTTCATAAGCATTCATGAGCTCTCCAACTGTCATCTAAGATCAATGAAGCACCAGCATACTATTAAAGATTACAAGTACATAATATCAGATAAGTCCATCAAAACCACAAAGTTGCTGAGGAAACAAGCTTACATTTAATTCTGTTGCTTCTCCACTCTCACTTGATGTAACCTCACTTGGTTCCCTGTCTGAGGTGCTATTCTGTCTTGCAATGTGAGTTGTAAGAACGCTTACCATGATCAAATTTCAATAACTAAGTTCCTCCTTGAAAAAAGTTTTTTCTTACCTGATGTTCACTGCTATCAGGATCAGAATCCGAAGATGATTCTTGCTCTGTAGTAAAAATATATGATCAATGCCATATGTCATAAAAATACAATCCAATGCATGGCCAAGACGATAAAGGTCAACGCCAAAGTACTTTAGGCCAACAATAAAGTTCAGTTTCAAAACATGATATTTGACACCCAAAACATCAAAAAACACCACATGTGCAAGCAAGAATATGAACGCTAGCATCATGCTCAAAATTCTGTACCATTTTAAATGATTGATCTCTGCCTTCGTAACTTAGGAAAAAGTTTGACTGAAACATACAGTTTATACAACACTAACCTGTCTTATCAACAATATCCAGGCTAGCGTTTGGTGCATTAAGCTGTGATATCACCTGAGAACCAACCACATTTGCAAACATTGTAGCAGATTCTCTGTGCTCCTCAGTAAGACCAACATATAACATATCATCCAATCTCTTCTGAAATATGTACAAGCACAAACCATAACTGCATTGAGAAAATTAACGACAGGGAAAGCAAACAACTACATGATGCAATATCACAACTTCAAAAGCTTATCTATCACCTTTGCAACTTGTAGCACATACTTGCCAAGAATTTTATACTTCTGTACACAATGGCGCACTTTATGTGCTTCTTCTATATAAGAATTGTTTGTCAAACCAGCAACCTGGAAATAGAACAGTCCATCAAACTTTGTTACGCATGTTAGACATCGTTACCAAGAAATTCTGTAAATACAAGATTTGGGCTTTTTAATTGCAGCAGGGGCTTAAATTTGCAGGATATACAACTAAAATGAAGCACTCCACATGCCCACTATGCTTGCTGAGTAACAGAAAGCCACACTGTTCAGCATTGAGACATAAGCTGAGAGTGGGTCATCCAACAATAAATAGGGTAATTAGAAGGGGTCTTGCAGCTTTAAAAATATTTGGTCTGAATTTTGTGGCAATCATTAATAGCCTCAGAACCAAACATGGATTATGGAAGCACATTCTAGTTGAACTCAGATTTCTGAAAACAGTAAAACATGGCATTTACAGAAAATGATGAAGCATGTGAATCTCCACGCTGTAAATGATATACACGGTGAAGTACCTGGAATGTGGCTCCATTATGTACAAGATCCCCAGCCGCCGGATGATTGATGTATTCTTGTAATGGCATTGCGAAGTCATCCATGTCATAAGAATCACTGCTCTCCATGGTATGCAGTCCCCTACTATACCTAGCATCTCTCTGTCCAATTAAGGTCTATACTAATCATACATACACCAACAGAAATATGGAGGCAAAAAGGCACTTTGATCCGTTATCTTTAATTCCATTTAAAAATTTGTCCCTATCTTTTGTTTTTGTTAATTTGATCCCTTATTATTCAAACTTCCAATTACCATCAGACTTTTATCAATCCCACTAAAAGAAGCAATGATGTGACCACATCATCATCATGCTATAGCCACATCATAACCATGCCACCACTGCCGACACATCATCACTTCCATTAGGATTCATAACAGAGTCACTAGAGTGCCAAAACAGTTGATGATTTGAAACTTGCAAGACTAAATTGGCAAAAATGAAAGACATAGAACAAAAAAGGGAAGCCCGATGCACGAGGCCCTCACTTAGTGGGGTCTGAGGAGGGTAGATGTATGCAACACTACCCCCAGATGCGGAGAGATTGTTTCAAGAATTTGAACCCGTGACCTCATGACCACTTAACTGCGGAGTTCTGATGGGATCCGGTGCATTAGTGCTTATATGATCACACCTAAAAATGAAAGACATAACCAAATTGAAAAACAAATAACAGCCATAAAGTGGATAATTCATTTTCTTTTTGGCAACTTTAGTGACTGTTATTTCCATCTTCAAAAATAAAAGGGCCAAATTGCACATTTAATCACATCTACATCCAAAACCATAACATAGAAAGCAAGTTATCAACTTGAGTGTAGAGTACTTTAGCGTGTCCTATATCATTCTTTCTCACAAGGATCAGGCTACATGCACTTCAACACAAGTTATGGCATATCAACAATATGATTCTTTTACAACCGTATATACACTTAGAAATATGAAAAAAGAATTCAAAAACTTGCAATATCGAAAAATAATTGAAGTAAGATATACCCTGGCAAAGAGGTCTTCTTGCATCCATGGAACCAAATACTTCCAAGGCCAGATATCCAGTGTACTTACTCCTTTAGTCTTAGAGCGCAAACGTTTAGCCATATGTGTTGCAGATGTCAAGTTTGGATGCACCAAAAATCTAGATGCAACCTCTATTGAAAATTCATAAGTACTAAAGACACGGTCAATTGGATCCCTAAGTATGGTAACCACAGAAGTTCTCTGCCTTGGAAGTTTGGATGTCATACTATAGTCATCATGTGTAACTAACAGCCTGCATTTTGGTTTGCTGCAAATTCATGAAAATAATAGGAAGCGATAAATAAGCAATACTCGTTGGATTTTATAATAGATTTTTGCATGTAGTATGTGCCTTTTCAACAATGTACTAGGGCTACTGGTGAGAATGTTGTTACATAATAGAAGCTGTTTTTCATCAGATTCAAATAAAAAACAGCTGTCATGGATCCCTTCATTGTTTTCTTGAGTAAAAATATTATAATACTTTGTATTGTATATAAAATAGTGTGTGGTAGAATAATTGCAAAACTGCTGAGAGCATTTACATTTACAGAGACATGGAATACGATAAGTTACAAGGTCCTAAACTCAGAGAGAAAAGAATATTAGAACATATTAATGCTGAATGCCTTTTTAGATATTATAGATTTTTATGTGAATTCTTAGAATTCAGGAATTGACTTTGATGATAACAAACACCGCAAGTGACATATCAAGACCACATAACTCTTCAAAGCAGATATCTCTAACATATGTCTTGGCGTGAGGTATTCCAGGAGGTGAAGAGTGTTCCTTGGCATAAAGGTTACTTGTGGTTGGTGACCGAGCCAGGATAAATATTGATGTGCTTGCTCTTCTCTCCATCTCTTGTATTTGTTTTGTTTATTAGCATATTTTGCCAATCTTCTTGTTTTCATTTGCAAAACACAGTTAAGAGTTGCTTTTCTTACATCATCGCTTAGATATCTTGGTCGTTGCAGCCTCAAGAAAGAATTTTTACATGATCCTTTTTGAATTGATTATCTTTTCCTAAGTTCCTGCTAACAGTTTTTAAAAACCCAATGCCACACATGATAGAAAGAATTTAGGCAGCACCTTGGATCAAAGCGCAACTTATCATATGAGCGAGGGCATTCCAGATAGCTAGGGTACAATTTCTTCAAAAAACTGCAGAAATAACACATACAACAGGTCAATAAATTAGTCAAAAAAGGGGCTTAAGCTTTTTCAGATACCTTAACTGCACCTCTATGGAACCATTACCAGTGAAAATATGTGCGCCCTCCTGTTCTAGGGATGTGGAGGAAAAACAGCAAATCCCTCAATGTGTGCTTATCTTCTCTGATTTCTTCATCAAGTGAAGAATCTGCCCAAACCTTAACAACTCTTTCGCAATGTCCAAAATCATTTTTCGCAAAAGAGGGATTCACTACAGTACCAAATACAACAAAGAAGCTAACAAATATCAAATAACATGCCAAACCAAAACGAAACTAATAATCAATAAAAACAGAGACTATTAAAAAAGACGATGCAGCATTTTACCTAATAATCCAACAAGAATCAGCAACGTGCAGAACTTGAGAGTATTATGATCCATCCAAAAAAAATACTCCTACGAGAAGAAACACTAAGCTACAAAAAAAAGAAGAGGAAAACCCTAACAACGGCACAGATTCAGAAAATGAAGACAAAACATGAAATCGAAGTGGGGAAATGGTGGTAGGTGATGAAACTACCTATATTGGATTCAGGAATCTCGTGTTCATAGATTAGCGATGGAGCTGGACCCACTCACCACAAAACCAAAAGGAGCGAAACCCTTTCTTTGATTTTGAGGTGAATGTGAAATTTCCCCATCAAACGAACAGAAATATTCCCCGGGAAAATAAAATAGATGTTGTGGCTTTTAAATGTAATAAAATTAACAAAAAAAAAAGGATTGATTTATGAGTTTTATACAATTGTAATTAATATTTATGTGCAGTTATTTGATTCTTGAACAAGAAAAACTAATACAAAAATGAGTAATTAATTATGTATAAACCGTGTATAAATCTTTATAATTGATAAATATTATGATCAAATATTAAACTATAACAACAGTATGAAAATGTTGGCAGAACTCAGCCTTAATTCAAGTTCATCCATCTAATGTATTTTGTAATTTGAGCATTTATTAATTGATTAAGAAGGGAGCATTTTACTGCATGGTTTACTATGATGAAGCTTTTTGAATTTTAGTTCGTGTAAATTATGTTTGTTAATACTTGTTTATGACTAGTATTGGCAACAATGTTGATATGAACCACAATAATTGATGTAGTCTACCCTTATCATTAACACATGAAAAATATTACAATTTCAAAGACTTGCAATTACTTTAAAACTTGATTTACACTCATCGAGGTGCCTAAACATTGAAAGAACCCTTGCATTAATGTTATTTTAAACAAGAGACTCCTTGCTTGATTTCTTAGGCTCATGATTTTCCTTTTCTTGATTGCCCATATTTTTCCCACCTAAAAATGGTGAATTTTCTTTATCCTTAACCTGTAAATAATCAAAATTAATAACCAAGTTCCTACAAACATGTACATAAATAAGAAACAAAAGTGGAGAGTGATGATAATAGTGTACCTGAGATGCCAATGGTAGATCAATTGAGTGTTTCTTTTTGTTCTCATTAGTACAGAAATAAGAGTATAAGCCCATTCCAAAAATAGCAACAAGTATTCCAATAAGGTTCCTCTCAGTGAAAGGGTCATGAAGTAATGTGAAGCCAAATGCTAGAACAAGACAAGTTTTGAGGTGGCCTAGTACTTGATAAGTTACAGGAGAAGTTTTGCCTATAACTAGAAAGGTGCTGAAGTTCACAGAAACAGCTATCAAACAGGACAAGATAATGAATCCCTGAAGAAAAAAAGAGAAACAAAAAACATTTAAGAATATCAATCATGTTGCATGAGTATTTTCATCTAGTATATGTTTGGAAAACAATTTAGTTTAGCACTTTTTTGAAATAGGCTAAAAAGAGCTTTTTTTTATAAGTTTCTCTGATATGCTTATTAGGCCATGAATCATGATTGATATTTGATATACTTACTAAGACAATAGGAGAATATTTGAAGGCAAAAACATTTTGCTTGATGAGCATCTGATCCACAAAAGGACCTGAAACAAAAAGAATTGCAGCTTGGAATGGAGAAGACTGGTAGAGAAGCTGTGTGGAAGAGACATTCAGCTTCTTCTGTATTGTGTTGGTCAGCTGAATTGTGCAACAAGTTTAAGAATCAACAACAATAACTAGTAACTTTTTAAGCCATAATCATTACTTAATAACATTAACTACATGTCATGTTAGAACATGAAGGTAAGGATACAATTTGGCCAACACATGTGGTTATGATAGCTAGAAGTGAAAGAATGGTTCCAAGAAAATTGAGCTGAAGGTCTGTGATAGAGGCAATGCCAACTCCAACAAGTAGGAGGAAGAGGGAGAACTTTATTTTTGAGCTGCACATATAGTTGCAAGAAATTTATTAACACACATAATCACTTTTTGTATAATATCAATATTACTATTATGAGTCTTTTCTCAAACTTGTTACCTGAACTGCTTCTTGAGGAAAATAGTTTCAAGCATTACTGTAAAAGGTATAATTGCAAGTTTTGTCATCTGCAACAAAGTGAACACCAAAATCAATAGATATGTATAATAGTTCAGCATATTATATATATATATATATATGTCTAGTGAAAAGTAGTAGTATATGTTTATATTGAAGTAAAGTAAACCTGGTAGAAGCCAATGGAATTGAAGCCAAGGCTTAAGTTAAGAAATCCAATAGAGACACCATTTAGAATCCCAAAAAGCATGACTGTTTTCATGTCAATGGGCTTGGCCTCGAACAGATTGAAGCGTTGAGCCACATGAAGGGTGCAAAATGTAACCATCAAATGCCAACTTGTAAGTGTTGTGGCTGGTCATCAAAATGGAACAAAAAAATGATTAAAAAAATTGGCTTTTATTTGATAATTAAGAGTACATAAATTTGTTTAGTTGTGAGAAAATGATAATCACCAAAAGGGAAGCCAAGATTGCTCATCAAAGCTTTGTTGCAGATGACTATAGAGACAGATGAAGCCACAGACAGAAACAGTGCACCAATAACTCCTAATTGGATGCTTGACATCTCTCCCATCTTTTCTGCAAAATTCTAATATATTTTTCAAACTTCTTCTTAATGCAGGACTACAAGTATTTATGAAATTATGTGAAGGATTCAATTTTTCTCTCTATTATTTATCGTAAATAATTTGAGATATACTTTACTAGAATGGAACAAGTACTTGATGTTTCAAACCAATAAAAACATATCATATAAATTAAAAATTAATTAATTAATAATTATTTTTTCTATCCTTTATTATGATTTGTATGAGATACACTTTGGGACAATAATATAGAATAAGAATTTGTTGTCCAAAACCGTGTACTAAAACAATAAAAACATTTTATGTCAATTAAATAATTTAATATTCATTATTTTGTGATCCTTATTCACAATATGGAACAAGGATCTAATGTGCAAAACTAGTGAAAATGTCATATCAATTAAAAATTAATTTTTTTTTGTGATAGTAGATCTTTGTCCAGGATATGGAACAAGGATCTAATGTGCAAAACTAGTGAAAATGTCATATCAATTAAAAATTAAAAATTATTATTTTTTCTATATTTCATTCTTTCTCATTGGTTTGAGACATACTTTGTGATAGCAGATCTTTGTCCAGGATATGGAACAAGGATCTTCTGTCTCAAACCATATCCTAATGTCATGTCCCAAACCAATAAAAGCATATCATATTAATTAAAAAATTAATTAATTAATAATTATTTTTTCTATTTTCCTTTTTTATTATGAATGGTCTGAGATACACTTTGGGACAACAATATAGAACAAAAATCTGTTGTACAAAATCATGTATCAAACCAATAAAACCATTTTATGTCAATTAAATAATTTAATATTCATTATTATGTGATTCTTATTCACAATGATCTAATGTCCAAAACTAGTAAAAATGTCATGTCAATTAAAAATTAAAAAATTTATTATTTTTTCTATTTTTTTTTTCATTTTCATTGGTTTGAGACATACTTTGCAATAGCAGATCCTTGTCCAATATATAGAACAATGATCTTTTGTCCCAAACCATGTCCCGAAAGAATGTATAGAACCCATAAAAAATGTCATGTGAATTAAAAAATTAAATATTCAACTTTTTTTCCTTTCTGTTTTTCATTTTTATTAATTTGGGAACATGAAACATGGACATGCAACATGGTTTTGGAATAATAGAATATGATGATTGAGTGGACATCATATATAGTGTGAATGTAGCTCAATATTATCATATACTATACTATATACCAATCTAGACCGAATGTGTTGCATATAAATTGTTATATAAGCATCACATTCTAGGTATTCTAATGACACAAAACTCTTGAAGTGAGTTAGTTGAGAAATTCCTAGATTGCTGGCTTCACACTCAACAGCTTAAAAGGATTTTATGATTCCCCCCCTTAAATGCGTCTCAATTTCTCTAAAATATTATGGTTAATGTGATGTAAGTCCTTGCTAATGAGAAATGCAATATTTATTAAATGATAATCTAATTAACCTATGGTAGAGGTAAGGCTGCTAAACTAATCAAGGAAAAACTGTCATGTCTCTTAATTTATCTGTTTTTCTCAATTTTATTTCTCAATTTTTCCCTTTACTTCAATCATTCAACTTTTCTTATATTATCACGCTAACCTACCACTAATTTTTTTGTCACGCATATCTTTCTTTCTAATCGTGTCATGTTAGTAAAAAATAACAA
This sequence comes from Lupinus albus, assembly GCA_009771035.1. NCBI lineage: Eukaryota > Viridiplantae > Streptophyta > Magnoliopsida > Fabales > Fabaceae > Lupinus > Lupinus albus. The sequence goes on from CM019999.1 coordinate 2,287,453, forward strand.
AATGTTCATAAAAGTGCAAATAAAGTTGAGAAAAAATGATTATGTTAATAAAAACAAATAAGATAATAAGGAATAGGTATCTTCTCCGGTACGGTGCAGATTTGAAGTTATTTACAAATAAAATATTTTTTAGTCTTCAAATCAATCTGAGTCTCACATTTCAGTACTCACGGAGAGTATCTCATCCCAATAATAAGTGTGTTCCAGGCAAGGCCATGGCCCAAGTGCCTACCTATGAAGTTGAAGACAAGGCCATGGCCCAAATGCATTTACAAGTGAGTTATTATTATCATCACTTACCTTAATTTGAAGAACACAGAAATAACCTTCTCAGTGTATGTGCTGCAACAACTCCAGAAAATCACACGTCAGTGTTTGTATTATTACATGCATATAGAGCTCCAAATCTAAGCTATAGACTAGAGAGAAAGAGAGAGAGAGATAGAAGAGTAGTTTGTTTGAGAATACATTTTTTTGGGTGGGGTATATATTTTTGATGAGAAGATGTTGGTTGAGTTTTGGTGTGGTGTGACTTAGCTTAACCAAGTTAACTGTCATTTGAAGCAAAAGAAAGTAAGCATGAATATTCAGCATCTTGGTGTTGGTTTATCAAGGGAAACTTGTTCAACACTCATGACTCATATCTCTCCTTATTCAACACTCGTCAATTAAGGTTCCTTTTCTTTTTCAACTTATTTTCAATGTTTCAAATTAGTACTTTAAGTTATTTTCTTTTACAAATGAGTGTGATAATAAACATGGTAGAAAGGAAAAAGTAAATAATAAACAAACATGTGAGAATATAATAATGCAGAAGCAGCTGAGATGTTAAAATCAGGAGTTGGATTTAGCAGAATTACATTACCAAACATTAGTGTCCCACATAGTTTTCATAGATATGTCGTGGATCATAAGCTAGGAAGGTGAGCCAAACCATTAACATATATTTCTAGGACAAGTGTCTGCAATTTCAAGCAACATGCTCCAATATATATATGTGTATGTATATGTTTCTGATGGAGTTTATTACTATCTTTGAGAGGGATGTTATCAAGTCTATTTTTGATAATAAAATATTTTCCTTTCAATAATTTGGATATTTTACCATTTTATTTGATTACTGATTGCTGCTAACATTTAGCAAAACACTGTTTAACATAAATCCTAACAATTCACATAATTTAATACTAAGTTTTAGGCAATTCTATGCATAAAATCTTCACCTAGTACTTAATATAATCCCCAACAATTTAATTACAATTGCTTCTATGGAAAAAATCACCTTGTCTTATCATTTTGGTTGGGAAACATGAGTTGCCTCATTTTTATTCCCTTGACAACAAAATCATTGGCCCAATTTCCCACTTAATAATGGCATAAAAACAATACAGAAATAATCATTTAACTTTAAGAATCAATGAGAGGAATGAAGAATTTCAGAATTTGGTGCAACTTTGTGGTAGACCTGTATGATGATCCACAGTTACTAGCTCAGTGACATTGTTACATCTAAGCACATCTTGACCCAACTTAGCTCCAGCAGCCTTAAGACCCTTTAGAGAAAGTGGTTGGTTGAAGAGATTCAAAGATGGTAGTTTTGATGCTGGAGGCATTTTCATTCCTGGTAAAAAGTTTCTGAAGTCTTCCTTCAACAATGGCACCTCAAAGTCCTGTTTGTTATGCTTAACAACATTATCTTTAGCACTAATATGTGCCCCTGGTTCCATATGGTTGGTTGAAAAGCTAGCTTGGTTAGGGAAATTTGGATATAGACTAACATAACCTCTAAGGTACATCATGTCTATTAGGAACTTTTTCCATGATGCTTGCCAACCATTTGTTCTAGACTTCGGAATTTGAACCGGGTTTTCTTTAGCATTCTCAGTGAACCTCATGTTCATGTACACATAGAACTCTCTCCAATGCTTAGGGAAAAACACTGCTCCCCAACTACAAGGTAATTGGTGAAGGTAAGGTGTGTTGGGATGGATTGGTCTGAAGAACTCTGTAGCATTCCATTTAGGCCTTTCTTTGACAACTTCAACAATCCTTGGAGTGTAGAGAGAGATAGATGAAAGTTCAGGGAGTGAGACTTGAGGGTCATAGTGGTAAGCCAAGAGTGCATATTTGATCCATAAATAGTAGTATGGAGAAACTTCAATGTCATCTTCAAGTAAGAGTCCAAAGTCATCATCAGAAGAAGGGTACCAACTCTCACTCACTGCTCTTATAAGCCCTCCTTGGATGATTCTCCTTCTTAAGGTTTTAGGCCCATGAGGCCACTCCAATGAACCTAGTAATTTTATAGTTGCCTCATCTACCTTGCTATCCATGTTGAAGGTAATAGGAACTTCATCTCCAAGATAGTAAGCATTGGTGAGAGACTTGAGAAGCCTTGCTAGTGAATTAACTCTGTTTTGGGTAATGATGTTGATAGAAATCTGCATCTTATTCCAATCTGCAAGAGGAATTCTTTTATATTAACTTATCATTATTAACCAAATAACTATAGTATGATCTTTGTCACAATAAAAAAATGAATGATAGAGTACTAGCTTAAATTTTATTGATGGCCACATTAATATTGAGTTAAGCACATTCATATTTCTGTAGTATGCATGTATTGTTCTAGGAACATGCTAGGATTAAGTGATTATGCATTGCAAATAAAGTGGACAAGAGTTGAAGAAATTTTCATACTTGGTAAAGCTGTTGAACGCAGATCGGCCATCCAAAGAACTTTAGACACTGAAGCCCTTGGCAAAAGAACAAGTGTGGTGCCATTTGAATTTGTTTCTGATGCCATCTTCAAAGCCTTTTTCACATTAGGGTCAATGTCAGCTGCAGTAATTACCACACTAGGATTATGAATTTTGATCAAACCCTTCATGCTGGAGTACACTGCCTGTACTACTGGCACCTCTGAGTTTGACACTCCAGAAAGTGCTCCAAGCGCCAAATCAAAAATCTTAAAACGCCTCTCTTTACAAACCAACATAGGCCATTTGAGAGCTGCAGCAGCATTTTCACAAGGGCAGAAGTTTCCTCCAGATACAACAATGTAGGCTTTTTTGCCAACTGTGTACCTGAACTTTTCAAGAAGAGGTGCAAGTGCTTTTACTTCATCAACTGTGTGAGCATAAAAGAGTGCATCAACCTTTTGAGGGTGCATTGCTGCCCACTGTGTCACATAACCTGTGGAGAGTGCTTTCCACCATTGGTCATCTCTTACTTGAACTATGTCCTTGAAAATCACTGTGGTTTCTGACACATATGCAAGCCTGTGTTCACTATCACCCCATGTTTCCTTGTCTTTAGGGTCTACTGGAAGAACATATGACCCAGCATTTCTATACTTCTGAAGCTGATAGCTGTAATACAATAAATCAATCTTCAACAAGTATAATAATTTATAACAGCAGTATCATTTCAATAACTAACTATTTTGAACAGTTCTAAATAACTTCATACTTTGCTTTATAAATAAGGAATTTGTGTAAAAGTTGTCTAAAACATTTGTTCAAATAAGTATTTTATTTATTAATATAGAAGTGGCCCCAGGTCATAGTTTCCTACTAATAATGGTTAGTTAAAATTATTGATTCAGGGGCTCTGAATGTTAAATAAAAAGAATAAAGTCAACAACTTTCTTCATTTCTTAAGGCCAATTTGACTATCAATGAAACAATAATATAAGAAGATTCCTTCATGTGAAAATTGAAAACATGCTTAAAAATAGATGAACATACTAGTTCTTTGGACTTTGGATATTTTCTAGTTGCAATGGTCAAATTGTACCAAGACATACAATTTAATTTGGTAGAGACTAGAGAAAAAGTCTAATTGCATTTTCTGACTTCAAATACTGATGTATGTTTACTGCAACTTGTACTACTTATTAGTGTTTCTAAACCTAATGGCAACCACTAAGTACTGTGTTGGACACTATTACATGCTCTTTTTTTGTGTGATCAAATTGTTGATTGAATTACAGCTAGTCAACGTATACAGATCAGCTGTCCCCATTCCCGTCCCAAACTCTGTCCCGGACCAATCACAATGCTGCCATATGATTAAAATATAAAATTTAAAAGTAAAAAGTAACAAAAATCGGTATTGTGATTGACCCGGGACAGGGAATGGGACAGGGAGTGGGACATGTGATCTTTGTCCGTTTACATGGACATAGATCAGTTGTCTCATTCCCGTCCCAAACCAGACCAATCACAATGTTGTCATATGATTAAAATATAAAATTTAAAAATAAAAAGTAATAAAAATCAGTATTGTGATTGGTCCGGGACTGGGAATAGGACAGGGAGTGGGACAAGTGATCTTTGTCCGTTTACATGGACATAGATCAGCTGTCCCCATTCTCATCCCAAACCATGTCCCGGACCAATCACAATGTTGCCATAGATTAAAATATAAAATTTAAAAGTAAAAAGTAACAAAAATCAGTATTGTGATTGGCCCGGGACATGAAATGGGAGTGGGAGTGGGACACGTGAGTTCTTGTTATGTTTTCATCAAATAAATCTTTTTTTCTATATACGCAAGAAAAAACTGTGAACATGATGTAAAAGTATATTGGAAAATGATGATAACTATAGATAAAATATTTTTCTATATACGCAAGAAAAAACTGTGAACATGATGTTTGAAAAATAATGATACAAGAATATGGTTAATAGGGGTCTATTTGCGGGGTTTCATGGCTCTGAAGCCTTTCATTTTCCTTCATTGCTCTGCTAAACTCAACTCGTAAAACAAATGGTACCTGAGGTGAAGATCTTCACCAGTTGAGAAGGTAAAAGGTGTCTCAATGAAGAGTGTTTTGACAAGCTCAGCAGATAAGAACCAAGAGCTGGATAGAAAGTCCACCTGCACAATTTTATGAATTGTGATATCATAAGCAGGATCAGGCAAATAAAGCCCTGCTTCTTTAGATCTAAACTTTCTGTAACTTGGGAATGTGAAATCTTTCTGTCTAAATGGCAATATCCTTCCAATACTTCCCAACACAGAGTTCTTGTACTTTTCTGTCCCAGCCACATGTGCCAAAATCTGCAACATCTTCTTACCAGGAATCATGTCATCATCAACAATATACACCAAATCAGCCTCAGTCTGAAGAGCCATTTGGAACCTTCCATAGTACTTGAAATCATAGCTTGAGCTTATAAAGCTGATTCTTGAATCATTGTAGCTCTCTACAATTCTTTTCAAAGATAACTCATTGGGGCTTCCAAATGAAAGCACCCAAACATGATAGAATGGAAGGGTTTGTTGGAGCAAAGAATCAATTTGAGCACAAAGTGTTTTTCTCTTGAAGTGGTTTAATAAAACAGTAATTTTTGGCTTCTTAGGACCATGCAAATCCCATTTGGATTTCATTGCCATTAACTCAGCAAGTGTCTCAGTTCCAAAATTCTTACTTTGAAAGTCCAATACCTCATTGTATAACTCTCTCTTCAACTTGATCATTTGTACATCATTGGACTTCTTTTGCATGAAATCAATCTTCTCATTCTCACATACAAGGGAAGGATTTATGGGTTGAAATCCTTCCTTGATGAGAGAAGAAGAAGAAGAAGAAGAAGAAGAAGAAGAAGAAGAAGAAGCTTGTTGGTAATGACCAACAACATGGGGTGTGATCATGAGTTGCTTCCATTGTTGTGCAATTCTTGTAGCCCATGTGAAATCTGGACTAGTTCTTAGATCAATAGAAGGACCCATGTAGTACAATAGGAATGTTGCATAAACTGCAAAGAAAAATTGAAGACATGTAAGAGCTGCCACAAATTTTGTAGAACCACTTTTTTGACTCTTCATTTTGTTCTTTCCTCCAACATAGTCATTAAGCATTCCATCTAAGGAATCTCCGCTTGATCTCATACATGAGTTTCTACCAAAACCCATTTTAGAATTTGAACTAGATTATTCAATGTCACACCTGCATAAGAAGAACACATGCAATTAGTGCAATTACAAATGAAATTTCTAAAGTTGAGTCTAAGAATCTGACCAAAACTTTTGTTATAGCAACTGATACAACTATTTTGTGAAAGAGTTATAGGTTTGGGATTTGAGAAGAAAGAAAACCAAAGGTGAGGTTCTCAAAGTTGGTGATGGAAATGGTAATGAAATTTGAAGGGTGTGTGGTTTTATTATATAGTATTAGTGGAAAAGGCCGAAAAAGTGAAGAAGTTCGCATGAAAAATGCATCAAGGGTCACATGGACTAAACGTGTATATGCATTTACGTTAATTAAGAAATGTAAGCTCAACACGTTAATTTCAGACACTATAAACTATGTGTGTATATAACTTTCTCCATAAGATACCAATACACCATATACAAGAGCCTTTTTTTATGCAGTAGAAACCGGTTATCCCTGCGTTTTTGGCCTGCATAGTCACCTAAATCATTTTTTGTATATTATTTTGTCTTTCCAAATGATTAAGGCTTTCCTTCGTAAAATTACAAAAAATTTAACGATAATCGAACTCTTAACTTTTTGAATCTAAAGATCTAGTGAAACATTACACCATTAAGTGAGATCTTACACTACTGGATCACTACCTTATTTTCTCTATCCATCGGATCCAATGGTCTATCTCACAATATCAAGTTACTTAAACTATTTTCCATACTTAATTTTCAAAAACTATTATTCATGAGGATAACATAACCCATAAATTGGCCTGACATAAAGTATTACAAAAATTTTAATATAACCCATGAATTATTGTCCAAATGTAGGAGGATAACATAACCCATAAATTTGACCTGAAATATTTTATTTCTTCTCACCGCGTAGAAAATTGTGGAGTTATGATCTTCTTCATTAACAGAGAGACAAATGCTTCAAAAACAAACAAAAAAATACAATTTTAAATGACACATATATCTTTTTTATTACAATGAAACTATACTTTTCAAGGCCTATTATACTTCTCTCCATTAATGTTATCCTAATTCAAAAATGTGACTTAATATGAAAATCTAATAGTTTAGATGTACTCACCAATTCAACCTATTAGATTTCAAAAAAAAAAAAAGAATGATCATAATGTGAAATAAGTTTTTCCCATTATAATATATAGGAGCTCTAATAGAGATCATATGATAAGATAAAGTTAATGATTTAAAGACTTTGATCAAAAGTTGAAAACTGAAAAGTGGAAATAAAACTCGTAAGATTAAAAAAGTATCTTGCTTTATGCATGGGAGAGACGTTAAATAGCATATGAATATGAAATATATATATAATGTGTAACAATTAAGGTACAAACACAAACAATCACGAAAAAGAACACGGGATACATTAATCACTGGCTTGGGTATAAAGATACAATTTTTAAAAGGTGAAGAAATTAAACAAAGCATTTTCTTCTTCTTCAGAAAACAAGTTAAAGACTTGAACTCGCACACCAAAATTAATGGCTGATTTGATGCAAGATGGCTTATAGAAGAGAGAAACAAAGTGCACCTTAGTTGCTTATGTTAGAAATAAAGGCATTGGAATAATGGGAACACAACAATTTCTATCTAATTGTTCATTATTCCTCTTTTTCTGGTTGGAGTTGACAAATGGAGAGAGAAGAAGAATGAACATGAACATGTGGGCATTCATAGTTCGATCTTAGGAAAAAAATGCAAGTTTTACTGTTATTTACGATATTGAGGAGTAAATTCAAAGTGATATTTGTGCAATACCACTGTCAACTGCACCGAATTCTTAGATAATATGACATTACTTATTAGTCAATTAGGTTCAAATTATTACTCTTTAACGAAGAACATCTTGCATATCCTTATATTTTCAAATTTCAATGATAAAATTAGAATTTCATATTAAAAAAAAATGATAAAATAGGATATTATATTGTCTTTTGTGTATTATTGTGTGGTATTTTTCTCTTTATTAGAGAAAATTTTTACCCCTGTCTAAGATAGTGGACATGTGTTGTGCATAAATGTATATTATTATTTGTCAGAAAATTAAAACATGAATTTAATATATATTATTTTTATATGTTTTGAGCAATGAAGATGATATCTAAGTTGAGGGTGCAATCATAAGAATGGTCATCATTTGTTCCAAGTTGGTGTTCTTAATCTTATCTCGCCCAATAATATAATATCATAAGAATATTTGAATTAAAAGTGACATTATCACTATGCAAATATACTTAAATATATGTTCATTTGAGATTAAAAAAATGTTAATATTTTTTCCCTAGTACATGCCGTAAGATTTTTGTGAAGGTAAAGTTGATGTCCCTAAACAAAATATTGAAAAAGGCATGGCCAATATCACGATCCGTAAAATTGCAGGTGCATGACATAGTTCAGTAAGGATGAAGCACTTTGATCATTCAATTCATGCAATAGATTTACATTGAATATAGGATGTAGGTAAAATAATTTTAATTTCAATTCAAAAGTGACCATGGTACATGTTCAACACGGCCTATACACGTGGATGAGATCACCTGTATTAAAATGGTGTCATCAACTTTGTTTCAGCCAATAACATTGTGTCACGTCATTTAAAAATCGACATCACTCTTCACTACAAAAAATATATATTCACGTGACTTTTCATTTTTATTTTCTGATTGACTGAGACAGGATTGGAGACACAATTTTAGGACAGATGAGCAGAAGAAAGTGAACATAATAATTATATATTAATCTTCTCATAATCTTAATACTGAAATGGGTAATTAAGGGAATTTGAATACCCATGACAATGGTGGAAACCACGTATGCAACTTGTTGGGGCTTTTGAAATCTAGTTTAGGAATTAGGATGTAGGACATAGCCTTATATGTATATAATTCAAGAATCTTCACAAAAGCCGGCAAATATAATACCCCTTCCCTTTTAATTCCACATTATAATATATTCTGAAAAAATGTACCTAAGTTTTAATTAACACCTCCTTAAGTTTGTTGATCTATTCTTCATTGTCATATTTCATACTCTCATTATACTACCATATAAGTGCTTCATCCCTTGAAAATACTCACATAGACATATACCTAAGGAAAAGTGGAGGGTCAAAAAGACCTAAAAGAAAACATAAATCTTACAATAATCCTCATCCTACACAAATCCTCTAAGGTCTATTAAGTTCCAATGTTTTTGGCAAACAAATTAAGTCTTGGAAAAACCAGAGTTAGGCTTCACAACTAGATTGCAATCAGTTATGTAGTTTACACTTACACTAACAAGAAATTAAAATCCAAAAAACACAGAAAAATTTGAGCTTGAGAAAATTGTGGTCGTAATAATAACATTAACCTAATAATCTCTAGTTCTCTACCCCATAATTCAATCTGAGGAAGAATATTCTGGCTGCCCATTTTCCCAGCTTAGCTTAGAGGCAACTCTTTCATGTTGTGGGAAATATTCCTATAAGGTTAAAGCAAAATCTCATAAAATTGCACTTAATAAATGAAGTTTAATTAAAAGCTACAATAATAAAGTAGGACAAGGATCTAGTGTCCCAAACATTTTCCCAAGCTTGTCTCACACTAATTAAAATGAAGCAAAAATAGAAAAAAGTTATGAATGTTTAATTTTTGTAATTGACATGACATATTTTGATTGATGTATGACATGTTCGAGGACGTGCTTGGGGACAACATATCCTTATATTAGTATTAAATGAAAAAATACCTCCATTTTCTTGACAAGTTCTTTTGTTGATGGGGCAGATACAATGATATTGCGTGCTTTGGGGCTAATGAAACCTTCTTCCACAGCTTTATCAATGAAAGACAACAATGAATTGTAATATCCATCAACATTCAGCAACCCCACCTTCCAAAACCAAACAAAAAATCGATTTTTTTAAATTATTTTGATCAATAATAAAAGAATATATAAGTATGGAAGTTTAATTAGTTGTTTCTAAATGTTTTAAAGATGAAAAGGGACTTTACTGGTTTATCATGAATGCCAAGTTGAGCCCAAGTTATCACCTCAAGTAGCTCTTCCAATGTCCCATACCCACCTACATGTACAAAGAGGGGAAATAACACAGAATAATTATGACACATACATTTCATTTCCAATTTCCAAATAATAAAGTAAAACATGTTCAATGTATAAATTTGGAGTCTAAATAATATTATTTTGTTTACATTTATATGTTTCTGTTTTATTTTCTTCCCGAGGGAGTCATATTAATTTTTATAAAAAAATTATATACTATTATACATTAGTTGTCACCTAAATGGACCTCTTTTGCTTTCGAGTCAGACTCATCTTCATTAATAGAGAGGACGAGTAGGTTTTATTGTGTATTTTGAATGGTAAAAATGTAATATCAGTATAATTAAAGGGATACAAATGTTATTATATTTTAGTTTTTCCATGTATTTTCAACTAAATAGGGGACTCTAGCTTCTGACAGTTCTTTTTTCAGAACTTTACTCCCCTGTCAAATTAAATTGTGAAGTATATTTTTGTAATATATATTTACACTATAAAATTACACTTCCACAATAGAAAAAGTGTAAAATTAGTTAAATAAAGAAGTGTTAAAAGCACTCACCCTTGACTCTATGATTAACCTTCCCAAAATAGTGCTAAGGCTAACACCAACCAATAATGAAAATGAAGACCCAATAATCATTTTTCTTAGAAGCCTAGAAATTGGAAAATGATAAAATAAAGTGTTTTTTCCACTCTAGTATTTTGGGATGAAGTAAACCTGAAAATTAGATGTGTTACTTATTGTAATTAATAATAAAATTAAAACAAAAATTAAATATTTTGTTGACTAATTACAATAAATAGATGAATATTAGTGTTCTGACATTCTAGGACATGATGACTAATTACAACATGTCATATGTGCAAACTTAGTGACATGTAACATAACATTACCAAGGAAGTAATGTTCATTTAAAAAAAATCTACATCCATATTTGTGTTCCACTTCTCTCATTTATTAATTTTTAAAATATGCAATTGTATTTAACTATACACATGTTTAATTGACCAGAAAACAAAAGAAAACTTAATATCACATTTTTTTTCTTTATTTTATTTTAGAATTAGTAGTTGTTTTTACCCTATGAATTCATCATCATTTACATAAAGTAGTTTTTATATTTAAAATTATTGTATTCCAATTTCAATACCAACTAATTTGAATGATATATGTTGGAAAGAAATATTGCAGGTTGTACCAACCAGGTAAGGCAATAAAGGCATCAGAATGCTTAGCCATCTCTGCTTTCCTTTGATGCATGTCTGATACTGCCTTCACTTCCCCCACTGTCTCTCCAGTAATCTACACACAAAATGAAATTTTGATGCGAGAATTCTCTCCGGTATTAGAGAGTCCAGTACTAAATGAAAATTATGACATAAGATATAAACAAATCTTTAATAAAAATGATTCTAAGTTATTTCTTATCTTGATTTAGTACTGCACTCTAAGTTAGAGTAAAGTAGTATGTATAGGAATGAGAGAGGAGTAATGATGAGTTACTTGAGAAGTGGGCTCATATAAATATGCATGTTTATTTGGGAGAATGACCAAATAAAGAGAGAGACTAAAGGAATATGAAGAAAGTTAGTTCCACAATGATAATAAAAATGGGGATAATAAAACAAAGAAGGGCATGGAATATAAGAATCTAGGGATGATATATGGAAGTTGGAGAGAGAGGGACAAAATTGTTCAGAAGGAATGACCCCAGATTGCCAGGTGTATGGATGGATAAGTTTATAAAGATACCCAAATATCAATTCAACTCAATGTGAAAAGCCAACCACAGTAGACCAGGATCACATGTTTCGAATTATGTCTTATTCTTTATCCCGAACTGATAATATATTATTATATGAATAAAAGAAATTTTTTAAACACAAATCGTAATATTCTTATTGACTCGGGACAGAGAATGAAAAGATGATCTATTTCCCAACAACAACTACACAAGTCCCACTTGGAGAATCACAAATAAAGACAAATATGCAAAATCAATAATACTTAGATAACAAATGTATGGAGGAAATTCATTATAGGATGATACCACACAACATTGGAAAAAGGGTGGAATAAAAGCATATTGTGGTAGAATTAGAAAAGGAGACACTATATATAAGTGTATATTTTTTTATGAATCTCATTATGCAAAAAAAAATTTATCATCCTAACTAATGGTTCATAACACATTTTATCATTTAATTATTTTGTTGTGAATTAAAATTGAGGCTTTTCAAAACAAACGGTATAAATATATATGTACAATTTCTCCTTGTTCTATGTTTCTCTCTTAGTATTTGTTATGATGATTTTGATGAAATGTCTCCAAAAACATGTTAACATTACCTCTCTTGGCATGAGTGTCTTGGGAATAACTCTGCAGACAATATAATGACAAAAAAATAGTTGATATTAAAATGTCCAACATATATAAAACCAATACAAATAATCATAACAATGAATGAATATGCTTGCTTACCCAATTACATGGCGACCTCCATCATAAACAGCTTGAGAAACCAACCCCATCAAACCAATACTGCCTCCTCCATAAACCAGATCAATATTTCTTGACACCTTTTTAACATAAAGGTTATCTTTCACACTCTTTTCAACTCAAAATTCTATTTTTGTAAAACTGTGAATGGTGGATGTTTGAATAGACCACATTATAATACAAAATGTGCATGAAAAAACAGAGAAACTAAGGTGATTTTGTTGTTTGACATGCATATTAATGAACTAAAAAAGGTTGTAAATAAATGGTTTCACAAATGGTTTTGTTTTTGTCACTTCCATTTAGGAGTTTAAGTGGTTGAAATGTGGATGAAGAAACTGAAGGGGTAGCAACAAACCAATGAAATCAACAAAAGGTTTAGTTAAATCAAAACAAGATTAAGAAGAAACTTTTCAACATATATATAGTTTAAAGCCATGAATTCTGCACACAAAAAAAGATAAAATAAAGGGAAAAAGCACTAAAACAACACACACACACAAAACAGTTTCCAATAAGAAAGAATCAAGGTTGATAATTATAAAACAGTATTTGAAAGAAGCAGAAACATATTTAGATGAGTTTCATAAAAAAGATGAGGCAGAGGAAATAATTTGATTACCAATTCCTTTCCAAGTTCAATAGCAGCATCCTTATAAGTGGTCTTATTCCCAGGGCTGCTTCCACAGAACACACAAATTCTCTTGAACCTTGATTCTTTCATCTCACTTTTTCTCTCCAATTCCATCTTCTTTATTATTTTTAACTACTTTAAAAGGTTCAAAAAGTTGGAAGAAGAATAGTTGATGAGAGTGTGTTATATATAAAGGGTGTTATAGTACACATGCAAGAGTGCATTCTATTCTATTGTGGAACCATCATTCACATCATATGAACCATGACGATGATGTCTCATTCCCCAACTTGTACGTAGGGAGAGTGAGAGTCACTTGATCCATATGCATGTGTGTGTTTGTTTGTGTCGACTTACTTTACTATGGTCCCAAGTTGTTGCACGAAAAGATAAATATAAACCAAATTATATGATTCATGGTCCTATGTCATGATCACTATGTGTTTTTGTTTTGCTAAATTGAGTGTTGGTATGGGAACACAAAACTAGATATGGTGTAGGTTTTGTTTCTTGTGTGTGTAAAAAGGGGATCACTTGGTCCCAACTTATCCAATTTCTTATATCGGGCCAATTATATATTATCATATGAATAAAAGAAAATTTTAAAAAACACAAATTAATATTATGATTGATTCGATAAAAGAAATAAAATACTATTTGAAACAGATGATATCTAGGTTTATAAAATAATTTAACGTCGTTATTAACTATGCATTGCACGGGTTTTTATTTTTAAATTATTATTTGTTATTTAATTATTTATTTAATAGAAGTTTGATCGTGTGTATAAAAATGATATTTTATAATCTAATATTTATATTTAATAAAGTAGCCATAATATATTTTCTCTCTAAATCACTAAGTAGAAATAAAGGATAATATAAAAATGTTATTTGAATTAAATTTGAATTTGAAATCCCCTTCAATTTTAGTTTGTTAAGAAATATCTTAATTAATCAAAGTTTTCTTAAACCTTGTCATGGCCTTAAGTACCTCATTGTCAACTCATTCCATTTTGGAGATAGCTTAGTAGTTGCAAGTACGAAGTTTCTTTTTGGTAGTATTAAAAGCTAATTTTCCCATGTATTCATTTATTATTTAAATATAGTTATCATAAATTAAATCATGGTGTAAAGCTTTACTAAATTTTCATGTATGGTATAAAACCCTTAATATCAAATGTCAAATGTTAAATTTTTGTGAACAATAAATATTTAAACTATATTAATCAACAATATTGACACGTACCAACAAGACAATAAATTTCTAGTGGGGTAAGATTCACTAGATCCCCAGGATAATCAAAATGTTAAAAGTTCAATTCTTGCAAATCACGTTCGTCGGGGGAAACAGCCACATACTCTAGAAGATATTATTTCATTAATCATAAGGTGAAAGGAGATCATTGATAGTACCAAAAAAAAAAGATAATATTCACACATCATAAAAGACAAATAATAAGAAACTAATAAATATTAGTCATACATATGTTTTTAATTATCCAACATTCCTTCATAATATATATATAGGGAGTACATGTTAGTTTTGAAGTTGATTACCAAAAGTCATTCTTAACATATGTCACTTGAACTAATTACATGAGTTAAAAGTAAATTAGGATGATTTTTAGGGTAGTTTATAAGAAATATATCACATTAGCCATCCTTAAAATATGATTTTATCCTTATTCATAAAAAATAGTGTGTTTTATCCAAGGGTTGCCTTTTGAGATAGGGCACACATCTCTTTCATCATTTTAGGCAGTTACAAGCATTAGGCCAATCCATGCACAAAGGTACCCTGTCCAAAGCACGTTGCTAGAAAATTGGGACACTCCCACGTTAATGAAATTACATTAGTCAATTTTTAAGAAGGCCTTTGATGCAAAAGTATTATTAGAGAAAAAAACAATAAACTATTGAAACCATTAGCTTTATTATGAGTTAAAAGCAAACAAGCATGGTGTCAAAACCTTCAAATGAAATAAATATGGTCTTATTCATATCTCCCTTCTATACTCATCATTGTTACCAATCATCTTTTGTCTCTTCTTTCCTTTTTTTTTCCATAGAAAACTTCTCCTTTTCTTTTCTATCCCCGTCACAAAAGTAGTATGGATCCACTTAAATAATGAAGAGAAAAGAAGAGATATTGTAAGTGTAAATAGAATGATATGATTATTATTTTATTTTGTTTTGCACTTCCGGAGATGAGTCTTTGTGTGCAAATCTAATTTGGATATTTTTGTTATTTCTTCACCTAGTGTCCAATGAATCTACAAACACCCTTTTGTGACTAACGTCATTTATCATTCACAAATTAAAGTGTGCACCTTTTTTATTTTGAAAATCAAATCACTCCATATTACCCCCATGATATAAAAGTTGATAAAAGGAATATATATATATATAAAAAGAGAAAATGCACTTACTCCAAGAGGAAATAAAAAATACATATTTCATATTTTATTCATCAATTCTTGAAAAATCTAATGATTTAAATCTACTCATTAATTCAAACTATTAAATTTTGCAAGAATAAGTGATAATGATGTGAAGTAAAAAATTTCACTTACTCCACATATAAGATATTAGAAGTGTTGTGATGAGGTAGGGGTTGGGAAATAAACACGAGTTATAAACTTAAAGTCCCATTTATATTATTGTAAGCAATGTGTGTCCCATAATGTTTGTATGGTTGGTCACTTTGTTCTTGTTTTACCTGAAAGCAAAGATTCCAGCATCAGCATCAGAATCAGACATGAGAGTGGGAGAAGCAAAGTTGAATACGCATTTGGAGAATTCATTTTCTTGTTGGGGTCCTATAAATTCCTTTTGCTTTATTGTCTCTGCATATATTCTTTCCAAACAGGGAAGAACCATTTTTTCTCTTTTCTTACTTAATAATTGCACCATTCCTACACTTATATATTTTCAACCTATAGTTGACCAAAATGTTGGATATAAATATATAACTTCCCTCTCTATTTATTTTTCCATAATATTTATAAGATGAAAGGTTGAAGAGGCCCAGATTATATCTCCTTCCAACTGGATAGAATTCTTTTTGTGCTAGATATTATTTGGGTTCCATAAGCCTTTGTTTGGAAGAGAATATTTAGGAGAGAGATATAAATTCTTTTTGGGATGAAGGTGATAGAAAAAAGTAATTATAGGCAAAATGTTAATAACATTCTCCAGAAAATGATCTCCTATTTTTACACATTCTTTTCTATTTAATCATAATAATCATTGTTATAAATGTTGATTAATACTAGTTAAACCAAATAGAGCATAAGTGCTAATGAGATAAGACTGTGAGATCTCTTTTGGTACTTAATGATAATTGTTTTGATGCATGGAAAAGGAGGAAATGAAACAGATTTGCCCATAAATGTCAGATTCAATAGAATTTCCACAATCGCTTTTGTCAATAATTTAAGTGGGGAACTTTGACGGTACGTTCCATTTTACATCAAATTATCATTTCAACTTGTACAGACTGTATCCACTATCCAGACTAGAGAATGAGATTTTGTATCACGTGTGAGAACATTTGCATATTCATGTGAAGTAATGCACTAGAGCTCATTGACGTATTGATTTCTTTCTAAGGACACGTTTATGTGATTTATTAGATGTTCTAATTTACCTCCACAAGTGCAAACCTCAAGTATTTTAAGAATTTGATAAAACCGAATTGCCTATTTGTGCTTCATATTATAAGAAAGTTATGTTAAGAAGTCGATAGTCAATGTAAAACTTTGTCAAAACTCTATCAATGTTGTGAGTTCAATGGCTAAGCATATTTCAGAAGCAAAATGATAGCAAATTCAAGTTCTATTTACATAAAATTGGCCCAAACCTTTTTTGATGAACCAGAGCATGCCTATTACTATGAGAATTTTTTTAGAATTCTTTGACAAAGTCATAAGCACAAAATTTGCAGGACACACAAGGCAAGGCTCTCTCCCTTCTTAACCCCTTCCAACAAAAAATTTCTCTCAATGTTGAGCAAAACAAAAACAAAAAACATAAGACAGAACAACTTAACAGCACATCTTGTGACCTGTGTGCTGACCAGGAACTCTTCACACTATTCCTTTGAATCAGACGCAGCTTCTTTCAAACATGACCTCATAATCTTAGCAAGCTTTGCACAAGCATCCAGGCACAGCTGCATTCCCTGCATGCAGTAACTAAAATGTCACTGTCTGTTCATTATATCATGTTAATAGAGTCCCTAATTTCGATCAATGGATAATGGCAACACATTGTATTTTTACATCCCTTTAGCACTTGTCTATAAATTGGAGATAGGCTTTACTCAATTTCAGTATATTTGTTAACCTTGGTCAAATAAGATGTATGTTAATACACGTTACAAAAATCTAGCCATTGTCATTTCACACCCGGAGTTACAAATTTTAGATGATCTTACAATTGGAAAGATGCATGTGAACAGAAAAAGAGTGCAAATATGCAATCCTAAGAGCAGAAAACCTCAGACATTGAAACTCATATAAATGTTTTTTCTAGAAATTAGCAAAGCAAGCAGAAAAGTATCCAGTGGTGAGTTTACAATTTACTCCTCAAAAATAGGCATACCTCATTAATCTTTGGGGTGGACCATTCCCCAGTAACTGTGAGTTGGGTGATTTCGTAGCGAGAAGGCATGCAAGTAATCATTAAGCTTCCATCTTGGTAGTTTTCCTCCTCAAAAATAGGATCAATGACAAGGTTCTTACTGACACATGACTGGAATCATTTGAAGGGGGGGAAACTAATTAATATAAAAAGGAATTAAAGGAGTCTCTCAGCAGCAGCATAAGCATGTACCAGACTAACAAATAAAGAATTATGCAGGCAGCAGTTGGAATAAATAAAGAATTTAAAAAAATAAAAGAAGTTTTATTTGTTACAGAAGACAAAATGCATACAAAGAAGATAAAAGAAATTAGAACTTTAGAAGATGATATTATAGTAAATCAAATTAATATTTTTAAAAGGCAAAAAATGAGAGACAAGGCTTAAGCACACTGTGAAGCAAGTACACGTTACAGAAAACTGCAAATGTGAGCAACATCCATACCACTGAAACTGAGGCAACAAGGTCATACATCATTATTCCAGCATCTGCCAAGGCAAGGCTGGCACATGATATGACAACTGGGAGATCACCTGCCAAAAATGCGAGAGCATTTTTACTGCTAGAAACTTGGCAGAAAATCAAATAGAACATATTCTGCCTAGAAGTTTCAATTAAATGTGCCTCTAACTGCTCCAAATTTTAAATAGGATCATTCATCATAACTTCTTAAAATTAAAAAATCGAAAGGAACATGCATATGAAGAGCTGCATCTCAAACAAAATCACTAAGAACCAGACCATCACAAAAGACTGCATCACTGTCTTAATATTTATGTTTAAGGTGTCTGTAAAAAACTGTGAAGTCATATATTTAAAAAATGAGACGAACGCACCAGCCTTATTAAAGAATAATTGTATCATGCTAAATGATATTGTAGAAGACAGTAAGCACACAGCATCAATTCTCATCATAAGCAATTATTACCTCACACGAAAGAAGTTGCGGTTAATATTTCTTACCAAAAACCTATACGAGTGGCTCAACTGAAAGAAATGCTTTTTGTCTCTCACGAGGTGTCCCCACGCCCAAAAAGTGTTGCACTAATCCCCAGACATGCATCTAATGGCGTGGACTTGGCAAAAGGTGCTGCCAGTGAGACTCAAATCCCTAAACTATAGGTGAAATTCACCAGCATGGAGCTTAGGTTGCTAACCAAGCTACACCTCATGTTTAACTAAGCGAAAATACAAGTTAATACAAAATGGCCTTTAACATTTACACAAGAGAACAGAATTTGGCTGAAGCCTTTGACAACAAACAACAAGGTAAACAAACACTAACTTGGACTTCCTTTTTATTATTCTTTTTGTAGTTTATATTCAGCACGTCGTCATCTTAAAATTTCTAACCATCAAATACAATACCATCATGAATTAAATAAAAATCATTACAAAATTATAAGCTTACTGCCACTGGATTCCAGCACCAATGCAAAAACATCCACAGTTGTTTTGGGGAAAGATTCCAGTATTATTGCACCCTCCAAAGCTTTATGAAGCATAGCAGTGTACTCTTTGTGGTCTGAACCCTAGCTTTGTGAGATTTCAGATATTAATCGCTACATAATCTAGTCATAAGATGGTAGAATTAGAAAATTGCAAAATATTATACGCATAATTTCTTATGCACCTGTCCACGAACTGGAGTAGCAAATGTTGTAAAGCTGACATTGCAATTCAGGCGCCCTGTATCACTGTACATCATCGCCTTCTTACTCTCTCTTGGCCCAAATCTGAATGGAAGAAAAAGGGAAATAAAATATCCACATTAGACAAATAACACGAGAAACAAAAGCAAGAGAAAAACATATGAGCAAGCTGATTTAAGTAGATTACAAAATGAGATAAAAGAATCACTTACACAGATACAATGACCTTGGTATTCCCAAACTCTGCATAAGCAGATCCAGATGCAGCATTCACAGCACCAGTTCTAAAAACTATAAGCCACCAAATGCTGGTTAACTTAACAATAAAACTAGTGCAACCATATGCAGTATTTCAAAGCAAATAAATGCTTCTAGGTTGTAACTTGTAAGTTGAGTGCATTATTCAGAATAATTTATACATTCCAGTCCCGTGTCAGCATTTTGGTAGATAGCTTAATTAAGTGCTTACGCAACAAGTCTTTTTTGGAATAAGCAAAAGGGAGCTTATTTTCATAATCTGCTCGAATAAGCTTATTGAAATGATCTAAACAAAGCTTACAGAACAGCCATAAGATATTTTCTGTTGGTTTTTCAAAGTCAAATTGGTTTTCTGCACCTACTTGAGTTTGAGGGATGTTAAAGATATGATTTAATTAAGTTTGATCTGATTTGATTAGGTAATTAAATTAGTAATTGATTTATAAGTATCTTCATTATTACATTATTATTCTGCAAATAGGATCACACACTTGTACTCTTGAAGATACTTTTAAACACACAACACTAGAAGTATATTATCAAATACATTCTCTCTTTACATTTTCATAGTTTTATTTTCAAAAACTATTCTCATAAACTCTCTATGAGCTCTTTAAAATGATTCATTCATACATATAAGAACGTTATTTCAATGATGCCTAACACAGCTATTACCCAATCTTACGTTACTTAACAAATACTCTAGTGCATGATTGAATTAGCTATTACCCAATCATACGAAAAACATTATGATAAAACTAATACTCTAGTGCATGATTGAATTAGTTTATTCAGTGAGATTTTGAGAAAAAAAGATTATATTACAAAACATGGAAAACGATTGCATTGAGGAAAAAAGCAACAAAAAAAAAGATTAATGAAATTGAATGAGTAGTAGAAATGGGGTTACATGCAGGTCTACACTGATGGAAACCGCGGCCATCGGGTCGGACCCAATCTTCTTTGAATAACGGAGCTTTCTTTTTCTGAATGGTCGGAGACGGCGAGTATGTCGCCGGATTTGCTCCACCTTTACCGGCCATTCTCAACGGCGGCGAGTGATGACAATTTCAGCTTCCTTCTCACTCTCACTCTTCACTTCTTCTGCTTTCTTCTTTCTATTCCTTTTCACTATATATGTCCTCCTGGCCCAATGGGCCTTCTTTATTCCCATTCGGAAGGTAACCATTTCATTTTGTTTAGTGAGTTTAAATATTTGTACATAATCACAATATTATCTATCAATCATTTAAATATTAAATATGAATAGTATATGAAGAAAAAATGATATATAAAATTTATATATTGTTACTATAGATTTTTCCTTATTGAATAAGGATATCATGTTACCTAATTCATTGAAGTTTGGCATTGAAGTTACATTTTCTTGAATTTATAAGTCTCGGTAGACTTTTCCATGTTTAATTGTCCATTAGTTGTATGTGTCACCAATTACAAATTGACACGTTAATTAAAGTTGCACCATAATAACTCACCAAAAATTAAAAAATATATATATGTGAGTTTGTAATTGGTGACACATAAAATTGATATATAGAAGTGACATGAAAAAATGGCATAGACAACTTGTGCATCTTCCATAATTTTAGCATTTGTCTTTATAAATTTCTCTAAACCATGGGTATGATGACATGAGAAACAATGGATTAGAAAGTTAATTATCAACCTATATTTATAAATATATAGTCTTTATATCCTATTGCTATTGATATATGTATGAACAACATACAGTCCTATTATACACAAATATAAAATAAAAAAGTAAAAATTTCCTTTATAAATAAATGAATAAATACAATAGTCAAATAGTTTTAAATTAGTCAATAAAATTAGTAAGATTATCCTCTAGCATAAACACACAAAGTACTAATTTAATATGGAATGGGTAGCGTTCATATTTCTCATGATCTATAAATGACTCTTAAGTTCGTATTTCTAATTTAAAAATGAATGTATTCCAAAAAATGGGCATTAAAAGAATTAAATCACATAAAAATATAAATTGATGTAAATATAATTTTATATTTTGACCGAAAAATTTATTGACGACTCACAATAAGTTTCATAACCTATCTTTCTATCGATATTAATAAAACATTGATAATATATATGACCAAAAAATATATTACGAGTATTAATAATTAAGGGTAGAAACAAGTCAGACCGCCTATCAGGGACCTATTACCTGACTTATAACAGGTTAAGTCAGACCAGACCTTTTTAGTAATCAGGTTAGACTTTGGTTTCTCCAAAAACCTATTTAACTGAAATAGGTCAGACACAAGCCTTTAAAAAGTCTATTAAGTATAACATGTCGGCCTATATAATGCTATTATATATTTATAAATTATTTTTATAACATGTTCAAAAAACTAAATAAAAAATAATTATGTAAATCCACTAGGACTTAGAGATTAAGCTATTTAATAATTGAATATTTAATTGTTGAGACTTGAGCTTAAGTACATAACCCACATGTTAAATATTAGAACAATATCATATTTTACTATGATATTAAAAGACATTGTTTTGTATATTCTAACTTCAAAGACACTACAAATCCTTCGAATATATTACGCAACAATAGAAGATGATGGAAATAATTGTGATAACAATGTAAAAAATTCACACTAATTTCTATAATTATAATAGTTTTTTTTAATTTTTTACCTTAACAGACCTTTAAACAGGCTAACAGCTCAGACCAAGCTTTTAAAAATGTCAAACTTAGGTTTTGATTTTTTTTAAGCAGACTAACAGGCCAGACCCAGACTCCAATGTGTTACATAGGCTCGGTCTGTTTAAGCCAAAGTCTGGCATGACCTGTTTTCACCCCTATTAATAATAAATAATTACATATGAATATTTTAAATATGATACATTAATAATTTATTATTGGCAATGGAAACATTCGGTGATTCATGTCAGTAATACTTATTTAAAAACAACCTTATACATTAAAATAGATTAGTTTCTAATCAAAATATAAGAAAATATCATTAATATTATAAAAAAATGGAAACATTTGGTAAACTTAAGATTGCTATTTCAAATCTAGTGATGTATGTGTTTTTACCCTTAAAATTTTTTAAACAACCAATATGTAAAATGTTGATGATTTTTTGGTAAAAGAAAAATCATGTGATAATGCTTCTCGCATTAGCCCTATAAAAACAATGTATTAATTTAATGGTGTAAGACCATCTTAGATCCTAAATGATTAAAATGTTAAAAGTTCAATTTTCGATAACGACACTTGTTAGGATGAATAATTTCACACCCAAAAAATATTAGTATCTTACCCAAAAAATGATGGAATATGATTATCAATACAAAAATAGAAGAAACCTATATTAATAAATTATAAGTGTAAAGATTTGTAAATAAATAATATATTATCCATTAATTGATTTGTGAATATAGCAATAACATTGTAAAAACCATATACATATTTTTCTCTAAACTAAATTATTTATAAAGGCCTTATATTTTATTATAGTTTCCTCTTTTACAAATTAATATACAAAGATATCTGTATTTTAAAAAAAATTAATGATACAATTATTATTTAATGTATTCACGTAATCTTTTTTTTACAATACATACAATTATTAAACATACAAAAGTTTAACCATCTTATATCAAACTTAAAAAGGGAAACAATTTAATAAAGTGCAAACACAAGATTGAAAAATAATAACTTTCCTTGTACTTTCTTTGATTTTGTAGGAAAATAAGTCTGCACCGCATATAGCTTTTCACACGGTTCATTCATGCAGATAGCGTGTTTGTTTGATCACTCTGAACTTAACATTGCTACGAAAATGCTGAATTAGGGTTTCAATTGTTGTTAACGCGGTGGCGGCGGTGGTGGTTCTGAGAGAAGAACGCAATGACAAGGTCGACATTATCAAAGAAAATGGCTTCCAGTAGTCGGAATCGCGAGTCTGAGCGAAATTTGAAGAGGAAGGAAGCGCCGCCATGTGTGGGAGTTAGAACTAAATCAACGAAGAAGCAGAAGAAGATTACAACACAAGTAGCCACTCCTCTCGTTCTCAGGAGATCTGAGAGAACTAGGAATCTTTCTTCTTCAATGTCTCAGATGAAGAAACCAAAACAACAAGAGAATGAAGATGACGAGGATGAGGAACGTGATGTAGAAGCAGAAGCAGTTCAAATCAAGAGAAAAATGAATGCTCGTATCTACAAAAATATGTTTAGAAATCCTAAAAGAGGTAACTATCAGGTTACTTTTTTTTATATAATTAGAGAGTTATTTTATGTTTTCTACTTCGTAAGTTTTGTTCCTTTTATTTTTGTTAGGTTAAGTTGTTTTATGTTTTCTAGTATTTTTTATTTATTTACCAATTACCAACAATGTGTTGGTTTAAGAGTTAAGACTTAAGTCGAAAGACTTAGTTCCCATAGGGCGAGGACACCCCTTGTTAAAAAAAATACTTGTTTTTTATTTATTATTAGTTGTAGTTTATACTTTAGAATCCATTTTTAATGTATATTCTTCAAAAAAAGTGGGAGATGAATTTGTAGATCTTTTCATGTAGAAATCAATGACACAAAATTTGTGAATTTTGGGAATTGAGAGACCTGTGAGTAAAAGCTTGTCTGTGTATGATAAAAAAAACAATCTAGTAGTTTTGCCTATTATCATTCTCTGTTTAGCTTTGTTGCCCTTTTGCTTACCCCATGGGGTTTTTTTTGTATGCCTAGAATAATGTCTGATTTTAGTTTATCCCAAACACAAGGTTATACAAAATTTTGATAATTAAAAATGTGTCTGAGTGAGGTGTACGAATTAACTAACAGTATTTTGTGACTGTTAATGTTATTCATGTAATTTTTATTTTTAATTTCTTGACTGCCAGATTGCAATCCAGAGTCAAAAAAGATTGGTAAGTCAATTCGGGAAGGTGGTAACAGTAGTGGAGGCAAGATTGATGAGGATTTTGAGGGGAATCCTGTAGACCATAAAGAAGTCTCCAAGGATAACAAAGGCGAAGAAGTCTCCAAGGACGTTATCATACCATCTGAGGAAGGTCAAGGCGAAGAAGTCTCCAAGGGCGGTAAAATACCATCTGAAGATAAAAAAGCCGAAGAAGTCTTCAAGGACTGTATACTACCATCTGAAGAGGGCAAAGCCAAAGTGTTGAGAGCTGAATCTAGGTTGAGTGAGCCCATGAAGGATCAATTAGAAAATAGTGTCACTCTAGCTTCATGGATAACATCTAATGCCACAGCTCATGAGACTAGTGGGGAAACTGGAAGGGTTCAGTCTGATTGCCGTGAAGAGGATACAATAGAGATGCAAGAGTCGAGAAATTCCATGTTGAATAAAAGTTTGATTAAGAACTGTGTTGAGCTCGATAAGGGTGAAAACTCAATATCTTCTAAGAGAAGAGAAACTATGGTGGACATGCATTCAGATGTTTCTGCTACATTGGTTAATGATGACAATGACAACTTGATTGCTGATGCTAGTCCTTCAACGAATACTGTGGGGACAAGCGAGTCATCTTCCAAAAGGATAAGGTAACTGTTATTTTTTAGTGAATGATAGGGAATAAATCTACGGTACACCTGAATTAGTATGACAAAAGAGTTTTTAGCCATTCCATATTTAGGCCTTTTAGTGTGTTGTACTGCTTTTGTTAGGTTTTTATTTCATGTAGTCTCTCTCTCTCTCTCTATACATATATATATATATATATATATATGGAATAAGAAAGTTGGGTTTTTTTTGTTACACTGTTCCAAAATATGTGTTTTTTTCGACAACCGAACTTTACCTCGCCAAGTGAGGTCAGCTACATGGGTTAATCCACACCATTGGGTTCTATCAAAAGCTGAAATTTCAGTATTACTATTTAGAGTAGATTTTTTTTCTTCCTAAAAGGTATCTCTTGACTTTTTTAGATCCCCAGCTACCTTTTCAATTGAACTAACTATCTTCCATTTGATCCTCTTTTCCAATATTTGTCTTCATATCACATTATCATGGCGTCATCTGATGACATTGGTCTATGTAGCCAACCTTTGGTTCCTTTTGTCGTCACCTCACATGACCTATCCACCTTCAATCATAATTTTGTTGTTGTCATTCATGTTGGTTCTGGGTAGCGTTATATATTTGTATGGTTTTTCATGAAAGCAAGAGAAAGAGTGAAAGAAGGGAAAGGTTGTAAAGTTTAAGTGAGTGTTTGTAAAAGTTGGGGTTTTCATTATCTGGTTAATGATAGAGCTTAAAGTTTCACTGCATTTGATGATTATTTTGTCACATGGTATGTAGTTGCAACTACGACCTTGCTGTTATATTCATTTATAAGAAACAATTTGGCTGTCATAACCATTTAAAGTTAAGTTTCTCAGTATTGATTGTATTGCTTTTGGGAGATTGGCCCCATCGACAAATTTTATACCACTATTAGATGATTTGCTTACAAAACTTGGGAGTGGATTTAAAATAATGCTGCTACCTAAAAAGATGAAAAACCTTTTCGACACATGTAGGGTAAGCTTATTTTTTGAGCTTCTAATTGGTTTGGGATGGTTTTTTTAGGCCGACCTCTTTATCAGATTTGCAGAGGAATCAGACGAAATTGATCAATAATGTTGATCAATCGTCTTCAATGTCTGAAGGTGAAAAGTTATATCCTGGATACAAGGGAGGTTAGTGGTCTCCATTATTATTAAGTGTTAGTTTATAATGAGCTTTCACATTTCAATGAGGTTGACAAATATCATGAATTATTGTAGCATTTGATGTTTCCTATACCTTCTGAAACCATTGCTTACTTTTGCAGGTAAATCTGGAGATCCAGTAGGTAACGTCCTTTAATTCTTGACTACTCCAAAATGCTTCTGTTTTTAACGTTTTTCTTTGACATCAAGAAATACTTTAAGGTAAGGGGGTTTTCTGAGATAGCTTCCCATCACCTGAGGAGCGTCAATGTTAATGAAGCAACCATGAGACACCGCCTAGTACTTTGGTGTGATACATCCACCTCAGTCACTGTTAGGACAGAAGGGAAGGCAAAGTAGGTAGGGGCAGTTAAAGCAGTTAGTTATTATAGGGATCAATATCATAAATAGAGAATAACACGGGTAGAACGGGGGCATTCAGCGAATTAGACTTCCCAGTCCTGTTTCCTCGGTTCCTAACTGTCACATCATGCACCTTTGACCAAAATGATGCCTTTCTTTTTTGTACATTGGAGGTGCTAACACTAGGGGTAGGGTAGGGGGATAAATGGCCTAGTGAAGGAAATCTATGCAAACTTAGCCTCTTATTGCAAACCAAGCTCATACACCATGCTTTCGTCATGTAATCCATCCAACTTCTAAGATTTGAGTTAGTTTGCTTTTCTTATTAGGTCCTGTCACAGGCCCTTAGAATTATTAATTTGCTTCAAATCTACATTTAAATATCATCTCTTCACTTTCAAAGAGGTACCCCCAACCCACCTTTTGCCTCGGCTGACACTGATTGGTAATTTATTCTATTTGAATTACATTTCTTGCTCAATTTGTTTGCTTGATTAAATGCAGAGAGACCCCAAAGTAGCAATGATGAAGTAAGGAAACAACAAAGGAGCTTACATCTTTTACTGAAGCCAGGGATAGCAATGCTTTGCGAAGTTCTTCGTTTCCCTGTATGAAGATTGTTTTGTCTTTCCTAAGTTTTACTCACTGTTAGTTTTTCCTAGTCTGGTCCTTTATCATTGACAAGAGTGCAATTTATATACCAGATTGTTTTGGTGTGTTGATGAAACATGACTTTCGTGATTATATAAAAAGCTAGGCAGTTGGTGATATTAATGTAAAAAGCCTTCATAATTTGATTGCTTGATAGGTTCCCGACTTCCCATCTCCCTGTATGCTTGATAGTCCTCTGACATTTTGTTTAGAGGGTGAGATTGGCGCAACGGTAAAGTTGCTGCTTAGTGACCATAAGGTAACGAGTTCAAATCTTAGAAACAACCTCTCTGCTTGCGGGGGTAAGCTGCGTACACACCTACCCTCCCCAGAACTCGCAAATGGGAGCCTCGTGCACTTGATAGTAGAGATATTTGAAATAGGAAAAATAGTTTTCACATTAACAGGAAGGAGATTGCTTAAAATAGTAACTGGAAAGAGGATAGTGGGTTGGAAATGGAAGCCACAAGCAGGATCAATAAGCTTTGGATATACTCTAATAATTATATTACTTCTTTTATACTTATGAGGCCCGTTAGTAGCATAACAATGAATATAATATAAAGTCGTGATAGGAAAAAAATCAGAAAACAATTAATGAGAGCATATATCTGATACTCAACTGCACAAATTGATGAAGGGTTTTTTGTTGATGGTTTAGTTTTTCTGGAGAGTTTTTTGTGTCATTGATCAGTTAACTTTGTTGAATTTGAATACATTGAATGGCGCTATGGATAATGGTTTACCTGTTATGATTAAATTTTGGAATCAAGGTCATGTATGTAGAACCTAAGAAATGTGGAAATAGTGCATACCTTAAAACAGTTCCAGATTTCATGAGATTTGAATCCCTTTGACTTTGATCTTAGAAATCTAACTCTTCACAGGGAATGATCCTTAGAACTTTATGTACTCAGTGATCAGTTTCATGATAGTTTGTTTAGAAAAAATGATTTAGAATCTTAATTAAGCTCTATTATCATTATGAATTTGATAGTATATTGACACATCTTTTTTTAAATGCAGGACACTGTCAAGAGAATGGTTGATAATTGTCTTGAATATATTATGAACAATCGTCAGATCTGTACAGAACCAGTGTCAATATTTCAGGCTTTTCAATTATCTCTGGTCAGAATATTTTCATGTATTTTCTTTTATTATTCTTATTTTATTTGTTTTTACCCGTCTCTGCTTTCTGAGATAACTTCTTGTTTTTTTAAAGAAATCTGGTTTTACAATTTTTTTAGTTTATATATGGCTGCTGGTAATCCTCAGATGTGTCTTATAAAAAGGGTCAGGTGCATGGTTATAACTGATGATTTTTGCAGAATTGCAGTCATTCTTTCTTAATTGTTTCATGTCATGTCTAATATTTCCTTAATGTTTCATCCATCAGTGTTACCGAATAGCATTTTTTTTGCATAACTTTGTGCGATCTTATTTTTCATAGCTGCTTTTTTCTTTCTATTTATATAGCTAATTTGGTAAACTGCTATGTGTCAGCTATTTGTCTGCGATGTTATCCGCCATATTGTATAGCGGATTTTTGGCCTTCTACCATGGACCGCGACCTGACATCGATCACACTAACTCCATTGTGATTTGTCTGTGGGTGCAACCTAATGGACAAATCTTCTTTTATTTTTTTAGATTGAACAAACCTTCTTTTATTTTTTTAGATTGAACAAATCTTTTATTTTACACTTATTGTCACTGGTCAACTTCAAGCCTGTTTCTTATGTTGCATACCTTGGAGTTTTGCATGACATTCTAATCTCTGGGTAACTTAGTGAGCGGGGTAAAATTGTGGCCAGATTCAAGCTTTGTGTATGTAGGGCACACATTTCATGGTCCAATAACCTTTAATCGGAATAACTTTGTAAAAGTTCTTGTCTGAACTTTTTGTCCAATGAATATTGTATTTTTCTTCGTGTTCTATCCAATGATATTTCATTTTTTATCTATGAAAAACCTTGATACGTCTTTTATTTTGTGTTTGAATGCAATTATGTGTGTGTTTTCTCGTGTACCTCTTCTTTTTATCTTGTGATGTACCTATAGCTCTTCCTGGGGTTCATAAGCACTAATCACATTAAATGTATCTTTCTTTCTTACAAACTTTAGGGCTATGATCATATCTCTTATTCTTTTTATATCTACTACATCCTTTTTCCATTCCCAATCTACAATTTTACCTACCCCATTTCTCGATCATGTCTCACCTGAAGTATCTAACTCCCTTCCCTCTTTACCAATCTACTTAGTTTCTCGTAGGCACATAAAATTGATCTTCTTAATCACCGTGTTTACTATTTCCATTGATTTACCTATAGGAGTGCCTATATTCCATGCTATGTGCAAATTTCAAGTAACTAGTTTTTCTCTCCTTTTTCTTTTACCGTGCATATTTCAGTGTTGGACTGCTGCTGATTTGCTAAAGCACAAACTTGACCGTGAAGATTCCTTCATGCTTGCAAAAGGGCATTTGAATTTTCATTGCAAGATAGAAGAGGTGTACGAAATTCATAGAATGATGCGGAAACTGAAGAAAGACTTTTTATACCACACAGGGAACTATAATGTATCTAGCTCTCCAAAAGCTTCTGAATCATCATGCAGGGTTTATTCCAATACAGGAGTTGCACCAAAAGTGGAAATGACCTGCACAGATATTTCCAGAAGTAGTGAAGTTAAGCAACTTTTGTTGCGACAGGAGGAGGCTAAAAAAAAGTTGGAAGCTGATATTGAAAGGAAAAAGGCTGATTTTGAGATAAGGTGTAGAATAGAGTTAGCTGCTTATCTAGCCTTTTCACGCAATGATGTGACGAGAACAGAAAAGGTCAAGGTTTTCAATAGCGAGTATAGTAAAAGAATTGGAGAATTGAAAAGGCAGCATGAAACACAACTCAAGGATCTCGAGGCCAGGCAATTAGAAGAAAGGCGGAAGTTCCAAGAGTCTTCGCCACCCCATGAATCTTGTAGTGGTTCTGGGCGGGATATTGCAACACTGGTTCCATTTTCATCTAATGGAGAGACGTGTGATGGCAAAATTTCAGATACTCCCAGTGGAGAGGTGGCTCTTGCATTGCACAAATCCCACTGTTCAAATGGTCCGGATGAAATTTCTACTTCTAGTCTAGGGAAACCTGATGGGACTATGTTGAGCAAACCTGTTTATGACTGCTCCGTAGAAACCAGGCTTAATGGTCCAAAGAATATGGTCTCCTTGAATTCACAGTCAACTGAAGAGCATATCCCAAGTGCAATTATCACTTCATCGTCAAATTGTGACAATACTGCCCAAATCCATGGGGCTAATGATGGCAGTGGTTCAAATAATGTTTGCACTCTGGATTCACCTTTGTCTGTTGAAAGAATTGCCTCCTTGAATTCGAAACCACCTCAAGAACATGCCCACGGTGTAAATGCTAAATGCATGCCAAATTGTGAAAATTCTGCACAGATCTACGTGGTTGGTGATGACCCTGTTTCAAATACTGCAAATATTGCTGCCACTCTGAATTTACCTTTGACTGATGAGAGAATTGCCGATGGGACCATAAGTTTATTAGATATGGAGGTAGGCGCGGAAATGCCTGCCACTGTCAGTTTTACTGATTGTCCAGAAAATGTTACTGCTATGAATCCTCTTTTGCCTATTGAGCAAATGTCTGGAGGTTTAGTAAAAGTCTCTGTTTCTGATAGGGACTTGTCAAGGTCATGTGGAACTGCTAGTCCAGGTAACAGTAATGATGGTAATCATATCACTCTTTTGAATCAACTTTCTTCAGAGGAACCACATCTTGATGCAGTCCCGTTAAGGATATCTGCTGGACAAATCCATGAAGTGCCAGAGACTAGCCATGAAGTGGTCACAGTTAGTGTAGTAGATAAGGAGGCGCCCATGGGAAATCCTGGCGCAGTCAATTGTACTGATCATCCAGAGAATGTAACTCCTTTGAATTCCTCAGCCATGTGTCAAATATCTGATGGAGATTTATCATCAAGGCCTTCCTGGGCTTCTAGTTCGTGCGTTGGTCCAGCTACAGTTTCCCTTTTGAATCCACCTTCTTTAGAGCAACAAATTCCTGATAAAGACTTGTTTAAAATACCTGATGAACAAATTCGGATGATGGTTCTAGAAACTAACCATGATAGTCTCATTGAGCCTCTAGAAAAAATGCACCCATTATCATCTGTTGAGTCTTCTCCTGACCAGGATACAGATAGAGAAATGCTGAGTTCTTTGCTATCTAGTCCAGTTGATATTGTACCAGCTAATCAATCCAATCATGTTTCATTGGTCACAGAGCCTCCAGAGGAGGTGCAACAGCAATCCCCTTCGGCAAATTTCCTTTCTTCCAACTGGGACCTATCTGACATGCCCTTTGCTGGAACTGAACATCAGCCAACCAATGAAGATGCACTCTCCAGCCCTATTCCTGAGATATCAACTGAGGTGCCAAATCAAGCTGTTGAGCAACCTGCCTCATATTTGGAACTTGATTCACCTATGCCTGGTGGTGTAAGAACACAGTCTTCAGACACAAGGAATTTCTCAACTCCCTCAGAGATCAATCAGCATTCTATACAAAGCGCAACCCATCCAACTTCCATGATTGTTCCGCCTTTGTGTCGTGATCCACTTGTAAATGAAGTTGAAAGAATAAGTAAACTGACAGACCTAAATATGAAAAACCATGAAGATATGGTTAGCTTCTGGTTTACACATTGCTGTGATGTTACTTATTTTCAGTTTTATATATTCAACATTTTCTTTACTTTTATAGCAATTAACAACTGCTATATTTTTCCTGTCGGAGCAGAAATTGCAGTTGAAATCTGATTTTGAGAAAGAATTTGAGGAGCTTCACAGGAAATATGAGATTAAAATTAAGGAGATTGATGTTGGATTTCAGCAAACAAAGAAGAAACTTGATACAGATCATAAAACTGTTCTTTTAAATAAGATATTGGCAGAGGCTTTTAGTCTTAAATACATGGAAGTTAGAGCATCTGGTGCATCTGGAGTGCAGCAAGGTATATTTCTTTTATAGTCCTTTGTCCTGACTGCATATGATAAGAAAACCCTAATCTCATTTCAATTCCCTTCCAATTATGCTGACTGTAGTAATGATGGTAATTTCCATGCCATGTATTTTTTGACTGAACAAGTTTCTACTGAAACATTAAGCCTGCTCGATGACTATATTTGTTGCTTGTAAACATCGAAATGGCTGATGACATTAAGATCTTTGTAGAGAGTTAACAGGGATAATACTGTGCTTACATTGTTTATGTACTTCTCATATTTTATCCCCTAAAAGGAGACAAAATGATAACAAAATTGTAGATATACCCCTTTTGGTGTGGGGTATGGAGGGCATTGAAAATAAAACACTCAAGCAACATTGCATAGCAGTAACTTTACCTATGCAGTAGCTGTTGCAGTCGCTTTTAAAGTTGGTTGTTTAGATTTTTGTAAATATCAGGTGACATGTTTTCTTTCATCATTTAAATGGGTACTTGTGTGTATGTACGTTTGATAAAAAATGCGTCTGTCACTTTGTGCATGCATTCATATCATCCTTTTCGTATTCCACTCTGCCTTTTCTGTTTGTCCTTTATAATCACTATCTTTATCTCAGGTGCAAGTTCTGCACAACAATCATGGCAGCTTTCAAGACCACAAGTTACTACTCGTCCTTCTCTAGTTTTTGGTCAATCTTCCTGTGCACCCCCTGCAGCTAGTCTGCTAAGCTCCTACATTACAACTAGCTCTCAGAATGCGCTACCACCAACTATACAGGCCACTCCCAATACATCGGGAATTTTCTCCAGTTTTTCTCCAAGACTACCAAATATCAACTCCATTTCTTCACCCTCAAATCCTCATGCCGGTGGGGAGATGCGCGCCACTGCACCACATCTGCAGCCTTATAGACCCGCAACAGCTGTGCCATCCCCCAGCCTCAGTACAGTCCCACATGGGATGCCAATTCAGCCTGCACCTGGTAACATACCAGTAACTTCCACATTTTCTCACTGGCCAGCAACATATCAGTCCAGTCCTCACATGGGGCATCGGCCTGTGAATTTAGGTGTGTTACCCACAAGTAATTTACCTGCCATGGATTTGTGTATGGGTGCTAACAGTCAATCTGGCATAAATATTCAAAATGTCATGCAATGTATGTCAAACATGGCTTCATTGAACCAATCCAGATTTGGCACCAGTAGTAGTAGCATGCCGCCTAACCCAGCTCCACATCAAGCTACACCATCAGATGTAGTTTCTTTATCTGATGATGATGACTAACTAGACGCCTGAACATATTTTTCCGTAGTTGAGGGGCATCTGACATGACTTTAGAGGGTAGATATTGCTGTGTCAGTGGTACATTCACTTCTTTTCGTGAAGTGTACATACATGTGTATATAATTGGCTATAACAATGCTGTGATAGTGGTGCACCTAATTGCTGTATCTGGAAAATGAAGAATCATGTTTTTTTATATATGTATAATGGGCTTAGGCACTAAGTGACTTATGAATTCTTTATAAATAAATGCTTAGTAATCATGTTGTGAGACTCAACAAAAAGTCCCAGAAAATTATGAGGCAAGAATGTCATATAACTTGTGTTTTAGCTTATTCTGGAATGTGTTAGTATTTTGATTTTTTGCTTTGAATGTTGAACTTTGGTATGGCTTGAAATCGAGCAAATGATTCACACTTCGAAGTTCTAAAATCATGCAGTTGTACCCCATTGCCTTCGTTTGAATAGTTTGCCGCATTTGTATTTGTAGATAAAGTGCGTTTAAAGAATGAATACATTTTGACTATCATTCACACACCGGACAAAAATCTTCTTATGATTTAACTAGAAAAAACTTGTGCTATTAGAATTTGAGTCTGGCTTAGTGAGTTACACTTCTTGCTTCACATTAAATCTTGCATATTTAAATACAACATTTCATCATAATTATTTCCTGCTTGAAAACTAAAGCTATTAATGTCCATCAGAAAACATCTCTATCAAAACTAATAACCAAGCTGTACTACTGAAGGTCAATCAGTGGCTCCCACAAATGGGAAGAGGAGCACCATCCCAATCCTTAATGCATTCAAACATTGGGTCTATTATTTTTCCTTGATTAATTGCACTGAAAACTTTTTCAAAATCTTCTCCTGGGGACTTAATTTTTTCACCAGTGAGAAACTCAGTCTCTAATTCCTCCCTGATAAACTTATAGAGTGGATAGGACCTGCACTCCTTAATTTTGTTAGGACTTTGTGAACACCCTTTCTCAAAGGCAACCCTTGTAGATTCAACTTCTTTAGGCAGCACTGTCTTCAGTATCTCCTCAAAGGCACTGATCTTCAGCAAGTTCAAAGCATCATTACTGAGCAATGCATGCTCAAGAAGCACTTGCCTTAGTTTTTGCATAAGTGGATATGTAGCATTACAAGGGTCATCAATGTAGTCAAAAACGTACTCGTGGTCAATCACTTTGAGCAAATCTTTCTCACAGAATCTCGAGGGATGAAGCTCTCCATTGATGCCTAGAATCAAGACCTTTTTAGCTGCTTGGCTCACAGCAATTTTAACTGTGTTCTTTAAGTTCTCCTCCAAGTGCCTCAAATCTATAGCTTGGCAAAGTGCGACGAGGTAGGTTGAAGACATGAGCTTCAATATTTCTACAGCTTCAGCTGTTTTTCTAGCTGAGATTAATCCCAATGAGTTCACATCTTGGTTGTGTTGTTCTGCACTTTGCACATGAGTAGTAACCGGGTTTGCCAGATACTGAAGCTCAGAACAATATGATGCCATTGCTATCTCGCCCCCCTTGAATCCATAATCCAAACTTGGACAGCGACCCCCTGAGAGATTTGAAGACAACCCATTATTGTAGAAATCATTAACCAGTTCGGACATCTGAGCAAAAAGAAGTTTTCCAATTGCAGCCAATGCTAGTCTTGTGTTGTCCATTGAAACTCCAACAGGAGTACCTTGAAAATTGCCACCATGCAAAGCTTTGTTCCTTGACACATCAATCAAAGGGTTGTCATTCACCGAGTTTATCTCCCTTTCGATGGATTTTGTCGATGACCGGATAACTTCAATTTGAGGACCTAACCATTGTGGTGAAGTTCGAAGAGCATATCTATCTTGCTTAGGTTTTTGGAGAGGATCTATCTCCTGTAAATTGTGTGCTTCTTTAACATAAATACTTCCATTCAAGATGTGTTCCATGATTGCAGCAGCTTCAATCTGACCAGGATGATGCTTCAGTTTATGTGTCAAATGGTCCGTAAACTCCGGTTTCCCTTGCATAACTTCAGCAAAAATTGCTGACATGACTTCAGACAAGATGGTTAAGATGTTAGCCTCAAACAGAACTAGTGATGCCAAACCAGCTCCAACACCAGTTCCATTAACAAGTGCAAGACCCTCCTTAGGCTGCAACTCAAAGAAGTCCTTACCAATATTAGCTAGATGGAATGCTTCTGCAGCACTTAGGGACTCACCATTGGGTCCAACAGCCTTTGAATTAGGCCTTCCTATGAGGAGTGCAGCTATGTATGAAAATGGAACCAAGTCACCTGAGGCCGATATTGAACCGCGCAAGGGCAAGAGCGGTGTTATGTTATGGTTGAGAAGTTTCACAATGGCTTCTAGTATCTCAAATCTGATGCCAGAGTAGCCTTGAAGGAGAGTATTGATTCTTACCAGCATTGCAGCTCTTGTTGCATTGTTTGGCAAAATATGGCAAGCTTCTGCACCATTTCCGAAAATTCCAGCATTCAAAAACCTGTAACAAACATGATTTCTGCTATGTAACACAATTTGCTTAAGAAGTGTATGCAACAATAATTGCACTAGACATGGTAAACATTTTAATGTCACTAAGAAGAAGATCTACTATCTTCATTAGATGAGGTAATTTCTTTCCTTTCGGGATTTGAGAATGTTTTTCCTAATGTTGGTATTAATTGTTAGGGAGAGTTAATTTTGTAACGTTAAGGTTGTTGATTATCGACGATAAGGTTGTAGATTCAAATCATGGAAATAATTTCTATACATTTGTGGGTAAGGATTGTATAAATAATCTATCCATGCTTACAGGTAAGACTGCTATATCTATCATACTAGACTCCATTAAATAACAGTCTCCTGTACTAGGGTACCTATTTTTAGTATTAAATGTTTGAATAAATAGTTTGTTAATTTGCTGTGCTAAACCTATGTGCTTACTCATTTTGGGTTTTTCTCTTGTTTAGCCCATGGGTGATTTGTTATTGATTTTATTCTTGTTTAATATTACTAGGAGAATATTATAAACATACCATTTATACGCAATTAATATATCATTATCATTTATTTATACTATTTTTTGAAGAGTCACTGATAAAAAACATATAATAAATAATTAATGCGATGATGTTGTATAAAAATCATATAATGTTGCGCATATTTTTTTTCCTCAAAGATTATATGTCCGTTATTGATTGTAGTAAATGATTTTGTTGGAATAGTGATTTTTTATTCCTATTTTAGGGAGTTTTTGCACGTTAAAAATTGTGACGATATTTAATTTTCTGTCATTAGATATTATATTGTGAATAGATATTTGTATTGTCAAGGGTAGTGAGAAAAATATTTACCAAATTGACATTGATATAATCTCTAATTTCCCCAACAATATATAATACATATATTAACATGGTAGTGTATATTCTATTAAATCCCATAAAGTATTCCATAAAGTCAAACATGATAAAAGGGACATGAAACTCTTCCTAGTTCCTATCAAAGTATTTATATTGATCAGCTGAATCATATCATGTCAGAATATTAGATGTGAAATGAGAATAATTAATATGAATCAGTGGATGTTATGGGTGAAATAGTATACCTAATGAGTTCAGCTTGAAGAGCCACACCCTGAGTGGTTCTCCTATGTGAAGTAGCACCAAACCCAGTTGTGACTCCATAACTATCTGTTCCTTTCTTCACACTCTCCATCACCCACTCACTACTCTCTTTCACTCTCACTTTCACTTCCTCATTCAGTTCCACCTTCACCCTTCTCTCCGCCACCGCCGCCACCTGCCCCACCGTCAATGTTATCCCTCCCACCCTCACCACCCCCTTCCTATACTCTCTCACCATCTCCTTCACCTCCTCCACGTGGCTCCCCTTCATCGACTCCGCCGCTACACCCCACATCAACGGATCCACCGAAACGCTGCCATTTACGTTTCCATTATCATACCGTAACATCATTGAAACAACAAAGTAGGTTGATAACTTAAACAAGAAAATGGCATTCGTTTTTTCTTGTTCTTGTTGTTGTTGTTTTTTTTATATAGAGAAAACGTTTGCGTTTCGGTTTTGTATGTTGAGGTGGGGTTGGTGAATAAGTAAAGCAAGTTAAGGTAATGAAATGAAATGTTATGTTGTTGGTATTTGGTGTTGTTTAAATAGAGAATGTTATGTTGTTGGGATTTGGTGTTGTTTAAATAGAGAATGTTTAACGTATGACTATGAGAGAAAGATAGTTGGGTTGGGCACCAAGTGTCATTCGAGGAAAATAGGGATTCAAACTAAGGAAAATTCTATATCATGTAACTAAAATTTGTGTGACTTTTAGATTTCCCTAAAATATGCATTAATTTTGGAGGTTTTTGTTGAGTCATTGAATCTTCGTGTGAATAGGGGTGCATGATAATTACGTGTGGGTGACCTTAGTGTAGAGGAAAGATGCAAATGCATGCATAATAATTGATGGTTTTATATAGGGTGAGTGTGGCACAACCTTCTTCATTCAACTAGTTTGACCTGTTCATGATTAAACCTAAATATGATTAGGTTTTGTATGGTTTAGGGTTAGATTCATATTTAAAAGTCACACTTGACTAATATTTAGAATCGGTTTGGAGACAAACATGATTTGGTCTGACTCGTCTTATAGTCACTCATTTTTCATGTTTGTATGTACGTCTATTCAATTGTATATAGAGTAATAACATTACATATATTTGACCCAAATTATCTTTAATTCTCTAATTTTTTCCATAATATATACATATACGTAAATGATTAATAAAATATATATATATATATATCATTTCATATATTAAATTACATATCAATAATAATAAGTAATATTGATACGCTTTTATTTAAAAATGATATAAATTATATTTAATTGAGTTAGGGTCAAATTTGAGTTTAAAAGTTGTCACGATTGATATTTGGGGTCAGATAACCTTTGGATTTAGAAATGAGTTCGGATTTAGATAAATAATCTGACCATACTCACCCTAGTTTAATCATATATATTCCATTATTTTAAAATAATATATAATAAAAGAGAGGGGATCATTCAATGAAAAGCTACTCCACATTTTACTCATTCATTATTGGAAAATCCAATGGTTTGAATTAGTGAGTAGATCTAAACCATTGAATTTTCCAAAAATGAATGACTATGATGTGGAGTAAGTTTTTTTACTTACTCTTGGAGTAAGTGGATCTCTCACCATAATAAAATAGTATTAAATCAAAATTCCCCACCCATAAAAAAACTTTCCCTATAAAAAATAATATATAGGTACTCTTGCACATGTCATATTTTATCTATGATGTCATATTAGATTATTGAAGTTCATGTAATCTGTTATAGGTATTGCACATGAGAAAATGTGGTTTCTTTAACAAGTACAATTCAGTCGGTTGAAGCTAGAAAGGATATTGTCATATATATTCCCTTGATCACCAAGTTGTCCCACACGGATCCTGAATTTAATTCATTTCTTGTTTAAGCAAAAATGGTGTTCAATTTCTGAGATGCTCCTAACTGAACCACACATAACACACATGCATTTTTCTATACATGGAACCTCACTTTCGTTTCCTTATATTATACTTATCAACTATTTCACATGTTCTTCTTGACATATATAGAGTCCATGTTATTAATAAGTCAGATTCCTCTCCATTACTCGAGAAAATATTTATTAAAAAAAGTATTAAAAAGTTAAAGTGTATTGACACTTGTACAATTTAAAATGTACTTATATTATATTTTTATCCTAAAAAATATACTACAAAATAGGACTATAACAGCTATGATTCTTACTCGTTATTAATATATATAAGATTAGTTTTGTTGAAGGATCATCTAATACCTCTAATAACTACTCCCATGTACAACAATTTTTGTATAATTTAACGTGGTTAATTAATGCACTTATTTTTACTAAAAAAATCTAAATGAATAAGAAAATATGCAACCTATTTGATTAATATATTCTTAAAACTACGAATTCTTACTTATAAATGGTTATTTGATTGTAGCAGAAACTTGTATACTCTATCATTAAATTAGTGAATGAATTGAATTTTCATCCTTTTTGTGATTCGTTTTTGTGCATTTCTATTAATTATACATATATTTTTTATAGTTTCAGGATTACAAGATGCATAACATTTTAGTTGTCAATTGGTGCATATGATTGTCTGTCGCATAAACAGAAGAAAAAGGGAGGGGAGGGTGATTGTAGCGTATTATCAAGTTTTTAAGAGAAACAAAGGTTGTATGACTTTTTAGTAAAGATAAGTACATTAATTAACCACATTAAATTTTACATAGATTGTTGTGTTAATGGGTG
Organism: Lupinus albus; assembly: GCA_009771035.1. Taxonomy (NCBI): domain Eukaryota; kingdom Viridiplantae; phylum Streptophyta; class Magnoliopsida; order Fabales; family Fabaceae; genus Lupinus; species Lupinus albus. The sequence continues at coordinate 2,327,574 of CM019999.1, forward strand.
TAATTAGAGGTATTAAATCATCCTTGATCATTACTTTTAGGGTATGGACACTAAGGGCAATGATTATCAAAATTGGACAGATGACCTATTTTAAATGATGTCTCATTCCCTATCTTAAACAAGAATTAATAAAAAGTAACATTCTGATTGATTTGGGAAAGAGAATATGACATCATTCGAAACATGTTATCTTTAACCATAAAAACTCACACTAGGGTTTGCTAATTTACTCCAACCCATCTTTATTCAGGGTGTATTAACATTGGAACAAAATATAAGAATTTTTTACATTGTTATTGAATTATATATTGTTTATATTTAATTATTATTGAATATCAAATATAAGTTATATAAGGTGTAAGATATTACCATCTAAATATTGTACACTAAACTTAAATAAAAAAGTCAAATCTAAATATGCACTAGTTGATACATTCATCTGCTATGGTTGTGATCTTGATTATATTCTCATATTCTAATATTTGAGAAATTGCTGCAGAATCAACTAGTGCAGGTTTTACTTTCAGATGTTATGGATAAATGACTTACTAAAGTGAAATTTATGCATAATAAAATAGAGTTATACTAATCATTAACTTAAGATAATGGTTAAAAAAACAATAAAAAAGAAAGTCAAGAAATGACACATTTAACTAATTATTCAGCAAAACCATATAAAATAAGTGTATCCTCATTATTGGTCAAACCCTAACATATTGGCTATCACATTTACATCCCTATATGCATGTTATAACCAATATCTTATACCATTAAATGATTCAAACTAGGTCATCTATTTTGCTCATTTGTTCAACCTAAAGGCATGGGAGCATTGGGAGTGAAAATTATTCTTCTCCATAAGAGGACATAAACAAAGAGATAAACCCAAAATAGTGGGTGGTGGCTCTATTTGCATTTTAAGTCAATGTATGAAAAAGAAGTCTAATATATGAAGTTGGAGATCATATAAGTAAATGAACCATCGTAAACTTAATGACTTTGAGTTCTGGTTCAAGATGTGATGTCAAACATAATTATATGTTTTTTACACTTAACATATAGAAGAACAATTTAGCCATGGATAAAGATATCCACAACAATATATGATGGTCAATGCTCACCAATCCATTGCAAGGGAAATATATGTACAAAACTGAGCTAAAGAATTATTTGAGGTGGATTTGCAACTTTGTGTTAATAGAAAGATTAGTGAAATTATTACAATTGGTTTTAAGGACAAGTCATTACAAGTATAATATAAATATTGAATTGTCTTTTTATTTTTCTATTTTACATTATTTTACATCTTACTTGTCTTTCCATTAATGGAAAGGATCCATACTCGAAGTGGGTAAATTAAACAAAGGCAATGGTTTAAAATCATTGGTCTGAATTTGTGTGCACGGAAACCTATTCTCATGTCAAGTTTTTTGTAAGCCTATCTAACATCGTCCCTCATCTCCTCTCATTTTCTCTTCACTTGGGAGGAAAAATATATTTCATGGGTCCCACTCCGTTTTTCTATTGAATGAATTGCAATTTTACATGTTAAAAAATGAAAATGATAAATTATTGTGTTCAAATATTGCTTTGATCCATGTGGAAAAACTGTCGTGTTCTAATGGAAAAACTATAAAAATTACATAAACAAACCTGTAACATAAAATGAGGAAATATTATATGATTTTTTTGGTAGAAAATATAAATTAGTAAGGACAAAAAAGGAAACACAAATTAAACCATTATGATTGGTTATTTTATGTTTTCTCTTTATATTAGTATAAATATAGATGTTTACCTTCTACCACAGTAAGTAAACTAAAGTAGGAAAAAACATCAAACACTATAGTATTTGTTCCATATTTTGTTGAAAAGTAAATATTTTGGTTCCTTAACGATGAAAAAGCAAATGTTTGATTTAGTCTGCGGCTGATGGGCTGGTAAGTGGTGTGATAGTTAAGGTAGATGTTTAAGAAATGAATTAAATTTAAAAAAATCAATAAAGTTAATGAATGTGCATAGAGTAGCGATCTTTTCCATTAATAGTAGGGATGACAATGAAAACCGAACTCGCGGATACCCGTCTGAACCCAATATGAACCAAACCCGAACCCGCCCGAACCCGATTAATATATATAAAACTATAAAATTACATATAAATACATAATTATAAACTATATATATATATACACATTTCATATATATATATATATATATATATATATATATATATATATATATATATATATATATAGTGAAAGCTGTGAAAGAATGATGAGAGAGAAAGGGATTTTTGGCCGTAAGTTTTGCTAGGGAAGAGAAAGTGATTTTTGGGTTTAGGGGTTTGCGAGAAAGAAATATATTTTGAATCTAATTACTAAAATAACTTTCTCATCAAACTTGTTACAATAAAAAATTAAGGGTATTTTTGATTAACTTTTTTGGTACACAATGCTAACTGAAAAAACACATTCCTCGTATTAGCAAACTTCATATATATATATATATATATATATATATATATATATATATATATATTAAAATATATGTTTTTTGAGTTTTTTTCGGGTTCGAGTTACCCGAAACACGACGGGTTCGGGGATGATATCATTGTTTTCAACCCCGCTTAATTCGGGTTCAGGTTTCGGTTTTGGATTTTGGGTTCGGATAAGCACAAACCCGATCCCGATCCGCCCCGTTGTCATTCCTAATTAATAGAGAGATAAATACTACAAAAACAAAGAAAACAATAGTATAATAACACATTCTTATCCTTTTATATACACTAGAATAACATTTTTGTCATAAAAATACAAGTAAATTTAATTATTTGACTCTCCATTATTGAATATGATACTTGTTCCTCGATATGACCCCACTAACCACACAACCGTTAAAAAACTAATCTTTCTTACTCTTTCTCCCTTTCATTAATTACAACATTATTTTCTTCTTCCTATTGGTTTGGTTCCTCCTTTTTTTGGTTCTTTACTCTCTCCTTCCCCATCTTCAGTCATTGAATGTTTCCTCACGAACACAACAAAGTTCAAATCTTTCATCCACATACATTCCACTCCGAGTTTCTCTCCTCTTTGGGTCACTCCTCCAATATCTCATTCTAACAAAAATGGGAAGTCAATGGAGAAAAGTGAAGCTTGCATTTGGACTCAATACTTGTGTTCACATTCCTACAGATCTTTATGATTTTTCCTCATCTCTCAACTCCACCCCCGCAAGGTTTTCCGTCACCACCTCATCCTCCGCCGTTGTCTCGCCGGCCGGTGACACCTCCGGTTACTGCCCAACCACTCCTACACCATCTTCCTCTCGTCTCTGGTTACCCAAATCCGTATCCAAATCTCTTGTTAGTAATTAGCAATACCCATTAATCTTTTTCATATGTTGAAGTAAAAAAGTTTAAATCTTTATCTTGTTTAAAATTCCCCTTTTGTTCTTGCTTCACCACTGAATCTCCATGGTAGATTATTCTGATTAAAAGCTTTTCACTATTTTGGTTGAAGGCACTTTCATTATCTTAATATTTTTATTTAATAGTGTTAAAATCTTTATCGGTGAACATGATTTATAACAACAAAATAAAGGTTTAGTGATTGTTGTAGTGTTAAAATAAAATTCCTGTTACAGTTAAATCCTTATATTTTTCTTATAAACTATACAAGTTATTGCTAGAAATTATACCTATTACTCGTTCAAATCATATTTTCAGTCAAAGGGTATAAAAAATATAAATTATTGAATGAATCATCTTAGATCTCTCACTTCGATTTTGATGGCATTACATATTTTATTAGCTAATTAGTTTATATCTTGAAAAGGTTGAATATTAGAGTTGAAAATTTGTCTCAACACTTTTTTAAAGCTGTTTGCTTTTTGTTGTTTCTTATTAAAAAAATTATCTTTATGTCCTCAGAGTCTGCAGATACCAATCGTTGACCTTAGTTTTGTGTTTGTAGTGAGCTTCACGCCTTCACCATATGAGAAATATCACAAGATAAAATTATTTCTTGTTTGTTTGCGAGTGCACATCATCGATTATTTTTTTCCCTTTGTTCTTCTATTTTTAACTTAAAATGTAGGTGAAAGTTTGGTTCGTTCTTTATAGGGAATTAAAGAACCAATTCGCAAAAGAATCACGAATTGGTACGCAAGAACCAACTCACGGTTCTTTACCAAACTGAGAATTGTGTTTCAATTGTCTCGATGGATATGTGTCAAATGAGGGTAAATGTTTCACTATTTCACATATTGAAGAGTCTTTATAGATGCCATTAACGTGGTTCTTTTCTCTCTGCAATTCTCTTAGTTCTACATTATGAATGTGTTGAATCTTGTTTTATGCAACAAGCCTTGTGGATAAAAATGCATCTTTGCATTTACTGCAATGGATACTTTTCCTTCTGCATCTATATCTGATGTGTATTTCAGTAGTCCTGAAAGCCAAACTAGCACCTATATGGCATTCTTTTGCTAACATTTTTATCCACATTACCTGCAGGAGACTTGTGCAATATGCCTGAACATAATGAAACCAGGGCAGGGCTATGCCATTTTTATGGCAGAATGTTCTCACTCTTTCCATTTCCACTGCATCACTTCTAACGTAAAACATGGGAACCAGAATTGCCCTGTCTGCAGAGCAAAATGGAAAGAACCTCCTTCTCATAGTCCTGCTTTTAATGTCCCCCAAAACATGGCTCAAATCAACCCACTAACTCCTCAAGATGATGACTGGACAACTCGCTTAAGGAGGTTTCCTTCTCAACAAATGGATGCAGGTTGGCGGAGTTCATTGCTTAATCATGTTCCCGAGCCAGCGACCTTTGATGATGACGAAGCCCTGGATCGACAAAATTCAATTACACACAATGAAAATGAGGATGACCACAATATAGTAAGTACATTGGAGATGAAAACATATCCTGAAGTTTTAGCTGTTCCAAAGTTAGCCTCTCGTGATAACTTCGTTGTATTAATCCATCTCAGAGCTCCTCCTTCAGGAAGAAAACAAAATAGGGGCGGAAACAATGCAGAACAAATTCCTTCGGATCCAAATTCTCATGCTGCAATTGATCTAGTTACAGTTCTCGATGTAAGTGGTAGCATGGGAGGTGCTAAGCTTGTGTTGTTAAAGCGAGCTATGGGCTTTGTCATACAGAATCTTGGTCCATCAGACAGACTGTCTGTCATTGCCTTCTCCTCAACAGCGAATCGCATATTTCCTCTTCGGCTGATGACTGATACCGGGCGGCATCAGGCATTGCAAGCTGTCAATTCATTGGTTGCCAATGGTGGTACAAACATTGCCGAAGGCTTGAGGAAAGGCACCAAGGTATTTGTTGATCGCAGGTGGAAGAACCCAGTTAGCAGCATTATATTACTATCTGATGGGAAGGATTCATACTCAATCAATAGCAGGCCAAATGTTGAAACAAATTACCAGTTACTTGTCCCGAACTCAATTCATCGAAATAATGGCACAGGCTTGCAGATACCTGTGCATGCATTTGGCTTTGGCTCTGACCATGATGCTACTTCAATGCATTCAATCTCTGAGATAACTGGTGGTACATTTTCTTTCATTGAAGCTGAGGATGTGATTCAGGATGCATTTGCGCAATGTATTGGGGGACTCTTGAGTGTGGTGGTGCAAGAATTACAGGTCAATGTTGAGTGTGTTCACCCTAGTCTGCAACTTAGTTCAGTAAAAGCCGGAATTTACCAAACAAGCTTGATGGCCAATGCTAGAATGGCTTCTATTAATGTTGGAGATCTATATGCTGAAGAAGAAAGAGACTTTTTGGTGACAGTCAATGTTCCAGTTGATGGTTCAAGTAGTGAGATGTCATTGTTGATTGTTAGCGCTCTTTATAGAGACCCCATAACAAAAGAAATGGTGAATTTGGAAGAAAACAATGAAGTAAAAATTCAGCGTCCCGACAACTTAGATAGAGCAGAACTAGTTGTATCAATAGAGGTAGACAGACAGCGAAACAGGCTTCGTGTAGCTGAGGCAATGGCCAAGGCTAGAGTCGCAGCTGAGCGTCGTGATTTATCTGCTGCAGTTTCTATCCTGGAGAATTGTCACAAGGCATTGTCTGAAACTGTTTCTGCCCGAGCCGGGGATGGGTTATGCGTTGCTCTTTCTGTTGAATTAAAGGAGATGCAGGTAAGAATGGCGAGCCAACGTGTTTATAAGCAATCTGGAAGGGCTTATGTTCTATCAGGATTGAGCTCACATTCAAGTCAAAGGGCAACTGCACGAGGTGATTCCACAGACAGCACACGCCTTCTACAATCATACCAAACACCTTCCATGGTTGATATGGTAACACGTTCTCAGCGACACCGCAGTACAGACGAACTCTCGATCCTGCAAAATCATTCCCCGAGAGGCAAGGACGACAATAATAATAATTGAAACTGTGTTTGTAAAGTTCTTCTCAGCCTATTAAGTTTCTTCTTGTGTTCTTTTGTTTCACCCTTATACAATTTTGTTCATTGTTGTTTTGTCAATATGGGGGTATAAATAATGGAAAGGAAGGAGTTTTAGGTGGATAAAGTTCCTAACTTTTCCCTAAGTATAAAACTGTAAATACATAAGTTCAGTGTGATTATGAGTGATGTACATAAAATGATTGTTTATTTTGTGTTGACTATTTTCCTTTTTAATTTTATGTTACATCAGATTCCTCTTGGTTGATCTTCTGTATCAGGTGATTCTTGTTGTTTTCACATATGAGCCTTAGATTTAGTCTTTGCATGCTTTCATATTATAGTACAAGAACCAGCATCTTTGGACTTATATTCAACAAATTTTTTGGTAACTAGATTTTCTTTTTTGAGATACAGTTATCTTATTTCATTCCAGTATTTTTCCATAGGATACTAGTAATGTAAGAGAGGCATATAAACAATTGACCAGAGTCATAAATAAGATTATAAATTGCTAATACCAGTGGATGATTTATTTAGTTTTATCTTTGCAATTTCTTTCTTCACTCTTTTTTTTGACATTTCAAAATCTATTCATTGTAGTTTGGAATCATTTCAATCTCCAATGGTTACAGCAGGCATCAGATCAGATATGCTTTAAACATTTTCCTTTTGAAAAAACAAATGTTTAATAATTTTAGGGATGGGAACGGGGTTTTACATAGTTTTCCAGAGTTGGATGAAAGAAATGAGAAGAATTTGGAAGGTTTCTTAAACCATCTAAAATCCTCCATGTATAGTTCTCCCAATTTAATATTTTTATTGAGATAAAATATAAAAATAAATACCTAAATATTTTTAGTAAAATTAAATAATTATATATTATTCTTCTCAATCTTAATTATATTTTTAAAGAAAAATAAAAAATATTCTATTATCATTAGTTCATTGTCTTCATCTAAATTTCATACTCTTAAACAATAGAGAAAATTGTATTCCATTCTCATTCCCAATTTCTTCACTCATAACTCTCATACATAACCGTAGTATAATTCATTCTCACTCATGTTACCTAGGTAGGGTATTTGACATGAAAAATAAACATATTATTACTCCTTATAACATACATTATAAATTAATACTATGTTTTTATTAATCATTGATTTAGAAGTTATATATATATAATATTTATATAATGATTTCGGAGGAGAATATCATTACTCTTTTCACTTTGCTTTATTTTTATAGACTAGGAAAGTAGAAAATTTGATATTTAGATCTTGCATATGTATGTTGCAGAGTAACCTTAATTTAGACAGGACAGTGATAATTATATCTCGTTCTGAGTGCCTTGAGCCACGTGATTCCCTGACTCTTTTCTATAGACAAAAAAACTACACCCCTTATCTTTTAGCCCTTAATTTTAGATCTTAAAATTATAAATTAGTAATTGGTATCATTACAAAACAAAATATTATGTTGACTGAGAATACAGCATCCTTGTGAATACCCTGTCTGTAACTAAGTGATTTTGTATATCATAGAGTATGAAATTACGGTAAAAATAAAATAAATACGTATAAATATTTACACTTATATTATATAAATATTAAACTCCAAAGTCTAAAATAAAATAGAGTTGCATGTTTGGGAAAAACCTAGGACCACGTGTATAACATGTTACCCTACCACTTCATCTAATCTTATTATTTTGTTCACTTTTCACACTCTCTCATCTCTTGTTACATCACTCCACTCGTTCACCTCTTTTGTCCATTTCATTTCACCAACTTAATAAGCAGATCCATTTAAAACTCTATTTCTTCATCTCATTGGAACACAACCCAAGATTTCTTTGTTTGAGGGTACGCAACTAGCTACCTCATTATGCTGTTTCCTACATTATTCACCATTCTTCTCCTACTTGTACCAAAAACAAGGTGCCATTGTTCGTTGTTTCTTTGTTCTGTATATGTTTATGACTTTATGTTACTCTTTCAATCGAAGCAACAAAATATATAAATTATATATTGTGTTGCCGTTATTAAAATCTGTCTTCATTGTGTTTCTTCATTCATTGAAGAAATGAAAAACTACCTCTTACCTATTAGGCTATTACCATATTCTACTCTTTTGAACTAAGTAAAATCTGGTGCTTGATAGTTGAAACCATAGTAATTCAGTATCAGTTTGTGTATATGAAGAATGAAGGGAAGATTAAGCTTTGAGGTGTTTATTTTCAGTTAGCTAAGGGGGTACTTTCAGAGTGGTTTCTTTTTTAAGCTTCATTATTTTAATCTATGTGTAAGTGTGGCTTTTATGGAATAGAATACACCCATTGGAAATGGGTCTTAAACCTTACCCACATTATCTTTTCCTCTTACTTTTCTAAATTCCCATTGCTCTAGTTTAATGTTTTTTGGTTTTTGTCATGAGAACCAGCTCTTTCCTTAACATGGAAATCATTATGTAATTTGAAGGGGGGAAACAAAACCCTGCAGATCCTCCTAGCCATATAAATTCATTATTAGTCTTGGCTTTCTCAGATGCTCACCGATACTCCACATCGATTCGGTTGTAGCTGTTGTATAACACATACTTCAAAATTCAAATACATTGTAGTCACACACATGCTGTGTGCACACTCACACACTTTGGATTTGAAAGGACTCAGGTGTATGTTCATCATCTGCTCGATTTTTTTGGGTGTCTGCTGATGAATTTTGACTTGGAAAATCATCTAAATTTGTGCCTTGTTTTTCATAACATGTGGAACATACTTTCCCAAGGATTTGTATAGCCTTAAAATAGTTTCCTTTCTTTTATATGTAGTGTATGGGTTGGAATAAATGAAGCTGCAGCTCAAATTTGCTTTTGCTTTTGCTATTAGCTTGCACTGGATTCGACACTCATTCTGTGGTATGTATCATAATTTAGAAAACATTTGGTGATTGGCCCTCCAATTGTTGTTACTGAAATTTTGATACTTTACTGCTTTAAAAAATATATAGCAGCTTTTGATATGTTGGGCATTCGATGGTCATGTCATTCCTGCAACATGAAATAAGTTGTATTTAGTTTCAGTTTTGCCAAGCATCCGAGACAATTTTTTGGTTAGCATCGCAGATTATTAAACATTTGATATTTGACTCTGTAATTCTTGTCAGCAGCAGCTTACCTTGTATATTGTGATATTTAGGAGCTTACCTTGTTACGTTAAAAAAATAAAAGAGGAAATAGCTGCATCAGTATATTGGACAATGCCATACCCTTTATTCCTACAACGTGAAACGAGTCAATTAAGTTTCACTTTTCTACTGTGGCTAAGGCTTGGTTGCTGTTATTGAAATTTAACTTTTCTGTTCTTTAAATATCAAGTTATGTTCTGTGTACCAAGGTTTACAAGTTTCATCCCAGCGAGACTCAAAACAAATTTCATTTCTTTTATTGCTTGCCATTGTTTTTTGGCAGACGAACCTTCTAATACCTCTGTCCTAAGCAAGTGGAAATGTAGATGTTCTTCCTTCCAAGGGAACCAAATCTACCCTCTTGCTAATTGTTCTAGGTCATGTGATTGCCATTCAGGTATGCCGCTAACTTGTTATTGGAATAGAGATGAAGAGTCTCCAGCTGACAAATTTGTTTTTCTCTACTTTTTTTTCCATCTTTTATATTCCACTTGATTATTTAGCTTGAGCTTTAGCTTTGTGTATGTGTAGTGGATGTATTTTTGAAATTTTTTGCCTTGTAACTAAAACATATTTAAATTCATAGAAGTTGTTTTTATTATAGATTTCAAATTATATTGTAGAGTAGTGAAGACTAGTTGCATGTTTTGATGCAGTATTCAAGTTTCATAACACTGAACTTTTTGAAATTTTTACTAACCGATATGATTATGGTAGGAGTGCAATATTGTATCAATTCTAGGTGAAATAAGGAGACAGTGATCATTGCCTGAATAATGTATGGTAATTACTTCCCCTTCCATGTAGATGCAGAGGAGAGTGCATCCATACGGACATGCATATGTGATCCTGATCGGTTTCCCGAAGTGGCAGCTGATGGTGATAGCCCTAAATGCTTTACTGCCTGCAACTGCACCTGGGGTATCTTTCCCTATCTATTTTGCTGTGATCACGAATTTCTATCTCTAGTTTCACTACTTGTTGCTTCCTTGAGCGATGGACTCATGTTAAAGCAGTTATTATTGTATACAGGCCTTAAAATCATATTTACATACTAAGATTTCCTTATGGTACAACTCTTACAAATGGAGAATTTACAAGAAACTTTCCAAAATAGGTCACTTCTAAGTTCTAACTGTGAGGGTTGTTATTATTTTTCATTTTTTTCTCCTTCCGAAGCATTTGTTTCTTATTGATGATGACATTCCTAGCACCTTTTTTATACAAAATCATTAGCTTCTTCCTAGATCAAGTGACTCAGACTAAATTTATTAATTTTTGAGTGTTCTCTGCAGGTACTGTCAGTATGTCAATAGGTCCAAAGAAACAAATTCCTAGCAAGATTGTTGTAGTTATTCTATTAATATGTGTTTTGTTCACAACCCTTGCGTTTCTGGTCTCAGTTATATTTTATGTTTACCGAAGAGATAGATGTCCTATTCAATCCTCATCAGGTAAGGAAACAAGCCGTGATAGTACAACCAACTTAATTAGTCATAGGACAGAGGCATCTTCAGTGCCAGAAACAAGAGTTACCAAAATCCTCCTATTTGTCAAATTACAGGTGAGTTGGTTTTTTATTCACTGTTTCTTGATTCTACTTTCTTGAAGTGTTTATTATTTTTTCAACCTGCCTGATTGTATACGCAAACAGTAAAGTTCTTTTGTTAATTTACAATTATTCTTTTGTTCTGAATTATCATTTTCCGTTTTTTATGTAGGATTCTTTCCTGAAGCCTCTTTTATGTTCAGGAGCCAAAAAGAAACTTTTCATGGAAATATTATTCAATTTTCGTTTGATGTACTAGAGAATGCCACTGAAAACTTTTCAGCCTCCAACCTAATTGGATCAGGTGGAAGTAGTTATGTATACCGTGGTCGGCTGAAAAATGGTAGTAATGTGGCAGTCAAGCGACTAAAAGATCAAGGAGGGCCAGATGCAGACTCGGCATTTTTCAAAGAGGTTGTACTGTATGTTTCAGTATCAGTACACTTTGGCTCGTCATGCTGTTCCGTAGTGTCTAGAGAAAAGATGAACCCTTCAATTTTTTATTGCTGTACAGCATCCGTAGTAGTTAATAATGTTTTTGTGTGTGCAGATTGAACTATTATCTAGACTTCATCATTGTCATATAGTGCATTTACTTGGATACTGTTCAGAATTAAAAGGAAAACTTGTTCAGAGGTTACTGGTATTTGAGTACATTGCTCATGGAAATCTGAGGGACTGTTTGGATGGAGTTGCTGGAAACAATTTGGATTGGGCTACTCGTGTTACAATTGCAATAGGAGCTGCAAGGGGCTTGGAATATCTACATGAAGCAGCTGCTCCGAGAATTCTTCATAGAGATGTTAAATCATCAAACATTCTTCTGGATGAAAATTGGCATGCAAAGGCACGAGTCTTGTTTCTCTGAGGCTAGTAACAAATATAGAATTAGTTTAGAGTAGATAATTGGACTGAATATGCATAGGAATCTATGTGAGCTTAGCATATGGTACGATGCCAAAGCGACACTGAAAGCAAATGCTAGTTAGTGGTGGTTTTAAATTAAAATTCTTTTAACACCTTTCCGTCCACCAAGTTTCGTTTAGAAATCTGCTGGAGTCTATATTTATAGAAGAAATTAAATTAATAAATATACCAAACGTTATGGTTGTCACTTATGATCTTAAGGTATACTTTATAATCTTTTCAAATAATAAACTTGCAGATAGCTGATCTTGGTATGGCCAAAAGCTTGAGATCCGGTGATCTCTCCAGCGGTTCAAATTCTCCAGCTAGAATGCAGGGAACATTTGGCTATTACGCACCTGAGTATGCTATTGTTGGGAGAGCCTCTCTTGAGTCAGATGTCTTCAGTTTTGGGGTGGTTCTTCTTGAGCTTATCAGTGGCCGGAATCCCATCCATAAATCTACGGGCAAACAAGAAAGCCTTGTCATATGGGTATTTTAAACTATCCTCGTAACATTAACCTGAATTTACATTTGTTAATACCAGGAAGATCTTCAATATGCTTAACTGGATGCTTATACTATGACATAATTTTGCATGAGGATCTCGGCTTATAATAGCTCAGACTCCTTTTTTAAGCATTTTGCCTTGTACTTTCTTATAATGTATCTCGCGTTTCATTTACAAACCTAAATTAAGATGATGTTGGATTTTATTTGATAATAAGTACATCCTTCTGTATGAACTTGTTGCATGGCTTACTTTATGAGTTCAACTAAGAAATGATATGGATACTCGAGTACTGACGTAGCTTGTCTGAACTTCTGTTTTAGGCGGCTCCACGTTTACAGGATAGTAGGCGAATCATAACGGAGTTGATTGATCCAAAATTGAACGGAAACTTCCCAGAAGAAGAGGTGCAAATAATGGCATACTTAGCAAGGGAGTGTTTGCTGTTGGATCCTGACACTCGACCAAGCATGAGTGAGGTCGTTCAAATTCTTTCTACTATCTCCCCTGACAAATCTAGGAGAAGAAGAAATATTTCCGCGAGCCTGTTTCGGGTGAACACATTTACTGTAATAGTTTCATCATGTCTTCAATTCATAACTGATGTGTTTCTAGTTTAACTAGATTTCTTATTTTCTAAAACTTGAAGTTTGATGTATACATCAGCGGCCTCCATTGATCATTCTTTTATAGTATGAAAATACAAGCCATATCCTGACCTTGTTTTTCGTGGACATGTAAAGGAACAAGAGGATGCAGAGAAGCAAAGACAAGCTCTATCTCATAGTTCATTGACACTAGATATTGATCCCAAAAATAAAGAAGCAAATGAGCATGAAGAGAATTTTACGCTCTTGACATCAAAAACTAAAGGATGGCATACATCAGAAGAAGAAATGGTAGACCTGACCGAACCTTGGTTTGAATCATTTTGCATGGCAAATGTTTGCTCCCCCTAAAAACATACAACCTACATGAAAAGAAAAGCAGAAGGCAGAAGTTTCAGGAATATTTATATTGAGGTAGCTATAGTTTTATTACTTGTATTACAAGTTATTGTGCATTGCTCAATGGGATATCATAGAGGGTGAAATCTGCTTCTGAGAATAAGTTTATCTACATTTTTTTCCACCTTATTTCAAAAGGAAGAGCACATAGCCATAGGACTCAAGTGTTGTTAGATTAGCATAGAAATATATTCCATTTATTCTTGTTCATAAAAATTCATAGGATGATAGGAAATTCTAGTTCTACTTTATTTGAAGAAAAATTGGATGAGAGACATTAATGGTTTTGGTCATATAAATAATTCTCATGCAATCTTATATTTGGTACTGCTTTTTTCTGAACTATGTATAAGCAGTTGAATTGATGTGTATATGCCATTGAAGTTTGAACTGCTCTATGTTCTTACCAATAAAAATCAGAGCTATTAACAATAGTAATAATATGTTCTTATTAGCATATAGTTTAAGGACTATAAATAATACATGACTGGGTTCTTTTTGAGGGAGAAATTGGTTTTTTAATTCGCCATATCTCAAATCTTTTTTTAAATAATTATGTAAATTGTGCATTCAATAAGTTTAATCAATATATATTATTCAAAGCAAAAGCAAAAGGTCAACTAGAGAATTTCTGGTGTTGAAAATCAATATGTAATATGAAAATACTAAAATTGTCAAGTATTGAAAATTAATAACCAAAAGTAGCAATTTGACCTTGGAATGAATGAAAAATTAATTGTGGATTTGTGGCACCTAGACACAGTTGCCTTGACACTCTTCTATATAAATGAAAATTTTATTTGAAGGTAAGAAAAACAAGTGTATTATATAATTAAATAAAATATCAAAATTTCATTTTTTTTTTCATAATCAAATCTGACAAATTGTGGATGACATTCTTTTCATATTCATGATCATTCCAATAGTGATTATATCACTATGTTCTATTTTCGTTGACGTTTTACATTTTCTCTCATTGAAAAATTATGTTAGTAATGTTTTTTTCTCATCGACGATCATTTCGATAGTGATTATACCAATTGTTTCTATTCTCATCGACGATAATTTCAATCACGCTATTTTGTCACGATAGTAAATTATAATAGTTGTGACTGTCTTTCATATCAACAATCATTTTGATGCTAATTATATATGCAAATTTTGTTAACACCTTCAACTATTTTTTTCAAAGGAATTATTTATAACAATATGAGGGTGATGTTATATATAAATATAATATTTAGTTAGGTTTGTTTATTTTGTTAATTCCATATTTATACAACCACGAATAGAGACCTTTAGAGAACACATAATTGCTCCATTATGCTTAGTGCCTTATTTTAAGGAACTAAAAAGCTAAGTACCTAGATATTGTGTGGCATTTCATATAACAAGGAATTAGCTCTTAATGCTATAGCTGTGGATTAGTAAATAACTACTTCTTTAATAAATTTTAACAAAAAATCAGAAGTAGTAATCCTTGTAATGCATAACAATAGTGTGCAAATTTCAAGTTGCTCAATTGATTTTCATCTCTAACTAATTATTGAGTTGTTTTTTGAACAAATTTGAAGTTGCTTAATTGATTTCCATCTCCAACTAAGAGGATAAAAACTAATGTTCAAGGACTCATTTGAAGAAAAAACTTTTAGTACTTACATGTAACCATACAAAATAACTTGTTCCACAAATTCAATAAATTTATTTATTTTACAAAATTAGTGTATCATAGATTCGGTTCAAAAAAGATTTAAATCTTCTCCGATATTAAATGAGATTATTACACATAAAAAAGTTTAGGGAGAAAATTTTAAGTTATTTTTAGGGGAAAAATTAGATAAAAAACTCTCTTTTCTCATCACTTGTGAAGGTCCATGTGTCATGAGTTATGATTGGTTCAAAAAATATATTTAATTTAAAAATTAAACTTCACCTATCATTCTCTAATATGTAATCTGTATCGCTAATATATATGTTACTTTACCTAAATTTTGTGAGTGATCCACCCATTTTTCCTTAACAAGAGAGCCCACCTAGTTTGAAAAAAGGTGTCATAATCTCATCATAGATTCTTCTCTGCTTCTGTAAGCTCTTTAGCAATGGCGGCGTTTATTGGGCACATTTTGAAGACCCAGAAGCACTCTTTCCTTTGCAATATCACCAGAAACTTCTACAATAACTCCTCTTCTTCGTTGCATCAAACACCTTTCACTCTCACAACTTTGTCTCAAGGTACAAAAAAAGTCATTTTCTGTCGCCATTACAACGGATCAGACTTCATGATATTAATTGTGTCCACAATATTCTGCTCTATTTCTTACTGGGGTTTTAAAAAAGATAATCGCTTTGCAAAAATGATAGTATTCTGCTCTATTAAAAGTTCCACTGCAAGTGCGGTAGCAATGTAGGTGTGAAGAGTATCAAAACTGTAATATTGTGGTTACATACATATTTCAATTAGAATACTATGCTAACTTGAGATTCAGAAGGGGCCAAAATGAAAGTTAATTGAATTTCTTTTCATGCAGTGAGGTTGCTAGGAACTGGCGCAGAAGGTGTTTGTGGATTTGACGAAATGGTGGGAGGGAAAGAAAGAAAGTATTACATGCTTGGTGGGAAAGGGGGTGTTGGAAAAACAAGCTGTGCTGCCTCCCTTGCTGTCAGATTTGCAAATCATGGCCACCCCACTATGGTGGTCTCAACTGATCCTGCTCACTCTTTAAGTGACTCTTTTGCCCAGGTACCTTAATATCGCGACACGATTTTTTATGAATTGAACTCTTTATATGTTCCAGGATATTATAAATTTGCTCTTGATCCATGTTGTCAACCCTACCAATCAGAAAAGGCTTGGATGTTGTTGCAACCTTTTATGTATTTTTGAGAACTTTCTTTTTAGTAGTTATGCAATGTGGATAAAACTTCAGAGATGTAATGTTACAGTTCCATTAGGATTTGACAGGGGGTAGGCTTGTCCCGGTCGAAGGATTGAGTTCTCCATTGTATGCGCTTGAGGTATTCATTTTGATTAAGCAGAACAGAATGCTAAATATTGCTTTCTTTGGTCAAAACTGCATATTTGTCTCTTTTAAACCTTCATTTGCTGCAGATAAACCCTGAGAAATCAATGGAAGAGTTCAGTGCAGCTACTCAAAAACTTGGCGGCGGGGGTGTTAAGAATTTAATGCAAAGCATGGGACTTGGAATGTTTGCTGACCAGGTGGTATCTGCATTCAGTTATGATTGTTCCTTAGAGTAATTCTTCGTGACTTGGTTAAACTTATTTATAATGTAACTGATATTTTTACCTCATTTAATCTGTCAGTGTCACTGTTGAAACATATGATATAATATTCAGTTATAATATCTGCCGGTTGTAATAATAACATTGAAGTAAGATTCTAAAATCTTAGAAATTCTATTAAAAGATTGGTACTACGAACTTCATTGCCTGCTTGGTGGTGTAAGTTAGCGAACTGTCAAAAAAGGCTACCCGGTGCACGAGCCTCTCATGACCTCCAGGTCACAAGGCAAATAATCTTACCTTTGCAGACTCACCCTCATAACATTTTTAATTCATTCGGCTCCTTGTTTGTTCTCATCTGCCTATTAGTGTTTGTTCTATCTGTATTAGGATGTGGGCCTGTGCTGAGTGTAACATTCTTTTCTCTTGTATAATGAAATCACCACAGCTAGGGGATCTGAGGTTGGATGAGCTGATGCACACTCCTCCTCCTGGAGCGGATGAAATTATTGCAATTTCTAAGGCATACTCTTCTTTCTCTTTCCTATTACTTTTTAAAATCAAGCATTGAGGATATAAAGCGTAGCATGAAAATTGTGCTCTACTGGCTACTGCTGTTTCCTGATTAATTTGCTTTGATCCAGGTGATGCAATTTCTTGAGTCACAAGAATATAATATGTTCAGTCGGATTGTTTTTGATACAGCACCAACGGTCTGTACCAATATTAGTTCATTCACTATGTATTTAGATTTATTTACATAAAATGATATTATATCTCATCAGTTTGTTAATAGGGTCATACGCTTCGGCTACTGTCACTGCCTGACTTCCTGGATGGATCTATTGGCAAAGTAATGAAGGTATAATTTGGATGCACGTGAAACTTTAAACTATCTGAATTTGCAGTTATCCAGAGCTTGGTCATCCATACTAGAACGTTACTAACAAAATCAATTACATTATCCAGTTGAAGGCAAAATTGGGTTCAGTCATGAAATCTTTCTTTGGAAAAGAAGAACCCCCGAAAGACACTGTAAGTGACCATAATTATTTTCGAAGTTTTTTCCCTTTTGAAATTCTAATTATTCTGTATTATAACTTGCAGTCAGAACTTGACAAACTTAAGGCAAATGTGGCGAAGATACGAGACCTTTTCCATGATCCAGACACTACTGAATTCATAATAGTAACGATTCCTACGGTAATGCTAAGCTTTTGTTTTGCAAGACTACTGACAGTTGAAAATGAAATGTAAATATGAAACCAAAATACATGGGGTAAAAAAGAAGGGGCAGCCAATGCATGAATCTCCCACCTATTAGAGTTTGGGGAGGTAGATGTATGCAACCTTACCTTTGCAATCGAAGAGGCAATGTCCAAAGTTGTTTCTTTGTTTTAGGGTCAAAGACTCAAGTTTTATGGACTTGTTTATTTCTGATTAAACAAAGTTGACCCCATAATCAGCATGAAATTTGGATTTTCATCATATTTTTGCACAGGAAATATTTTAGGTTAGTTAATTTAAAATTCATACATATGGTATTCATACATCATTTTTTGCTTAAATAATTTGTGTTGATGTGATCCTAGTTGATCATCGTCAGCTAATAATATGCAAATTCTGGTAATAAAAAATGTTTTAGTATAGCAGCGTTTATGAAAGAAATGTGGATTGAGCGTAAGGCCATAACTAATCTCTCAAGCTGAATAGTAGGAGGGATTGCCTGTCCTCAAATTTGGTTGTATAATACTTTTTTGTGCATTCCATGTGCTTTTTTTACTCTCTAACCTTTATCTTACTTTTATCTATATACTGTTTTTGCTGCAATCACATTGTGATAATTTGTTTATGACCTCTTCAAGGTCATGGCAATCAGTGAATCATCAAGGTTACACTCATCCTTGAAGAAAGAAGGAGTTCCTGTTAAAAGACTTATAGTTAATCAGGTCTTGCCCCCTACATCTGACTGCAAATTTTGTTCAATGAAAAGGAAGGTAATCAAAATTATTCCTCCGTTTTCTGTATCTTAATATCTTAATTGGTAGCTATCTGACTTATAGGTGAGAGTTTTGTTCATATTTCCTATGAAAATATCATAATTTCCCTACATATTAAGGGGTATTGTGCCCAGCTTGGGAATCCAAAGCAGTAAATAAAAGGGTGACATTTAGATAAGCAGAGGACATGATGCATATGGAAAAAAGATGGAATTATAATCAATCTTCTTCTCTAGTAAATATTACTAATAACCACCTTCACAATAAACTAAGGCATTATATATTAAACTTTGTTGCTTGATTGCTGTTTCTGCACATGCAGGATCAAATGCGTGCAATTGAATCCATCCGTGACGATTCAGAGCTTGGTGGCTTGAGATTATGCCAGGCACCTTTAGTGGATATGGAGATAAGGGGTGTCCCAGCTCTCACATTCATGGGGAATATGCTTTGGAGATAAAACTTACATTGCAGATAATTTATGAATTTTAGGAATATGTCTCACATTATTGAGACACCAGTTGAACGTTTAGGAAGTTTAGCAAGTGTAGCATTATTTGAAGCTGTGAAATGGAGGAACAAGAGTCTGTTACATTCTTATAAACATTGGTAAAACATTCTTTTTGCCCTAGTGTAATATTTATGCCCTAGTGTAATTTATCATTTTTCTTCAAGGCTTTCTTCACAAGTCATTTTGCTTCTTTGCCAAGACTCTTTGCAAGGATTGCTCTCCAAGCTTCTAACCTTGCCTCCCAAATTTCCAACCTTGCTTTCTTGAACTTCCTTTGTATAAAAGGCCACACAGCTTCTTTATGCATCACAGCATCATATCTTGTTTTACTGATAATTCTTGTTCCATTTGAGAGAGTATTTATAAGAGAATATATTACTCTTTGTCCCTATTATAATAATATGATTTGTTATACTCTCCTTTTTACAGAGTGAAACTTTGTTTGTAAGTCCCGTAATTTTTTACCTCTTACCATAATGATCATATATGATTGTAGTAAGACTCATAAATATAAACTTTAACATTGGTGCAAAAGCATATTTTAACTAAACAAAATTGTTGAAACTTAGCACCTATAATGCAAATTATGGGGAACTAGATATCACCTTTTATTGTGGCTTGAGAGATTATAGGCAACCCATCAATAAAATTGGCATTTAATAATTAAAAATATTGAAATGCACTACCATGCATAATAACCATCATATCATTTTAGAGCACTAGTATGCACTATATTGTTATGGGTGGAATTTTGAGATGGCTGAGATATTTATTGAATAATAATTAGAGTTGATATATATATATATATATATATATATATATATATATATATATATATATATATATTATGAGTATAAGAATTTATACGCAGTTAATACATCATCCAATAGATTATTTTATTTTAAATAATCAATAATAATTAAATATAAATAATGAACAATATAAAACTATTACACCAATGTATACATTATTTTTCTAATAATTATATGCATCATCCATTTCTAATTTCTAATGATTGTCATTTAATCTTAATATAATTTTTCAAACATTTTTTATACTACTAAAACTATTTCTTAAGGAATTAATCATTTTCGAGTATGAGATTACCGGTATCAAGAGTACCCGTAGACCCCGGTAGGTAATTCTCTCAGCATTGAGTAAAGGGAAGAGGGTTGTGGAAGGTTCTGGAGAACGGGTTTAATCTATCATAAAAGCCCAAACCCTAAACCCTTCTTCATCTTATCACTTCTCACTCCTTCACTTCACAGACACAGTAGCAGCAAAGCTATGATGGCTTCAACCAACACTCTCTCCTCCGCTTACCTTATCCGCTCCCCCAAACAACAGGTACGCTCTTTCCAAAATTTCATTTTTTTTTCAATTTTAATTTGATTCATTAATTCTTCCATTTTCATATATGCAGTGTTTGATCAATAGATTGAACCAAAGTAGGAGTGGTAGAGTCAATTACAGACAAAACAACACTCGTTTCTCCGTTAAAGCATCTGCTAAAGATATCGCATTTGACCAGAGTTCCCGTGCCGCTCTTCAATCCGGCATCGACAAACTCACCGATGCCGTTGGACTCACTCTCGGCCCAAGGGGTAACCGCTGATAACTAATTTCATTCATTATGATACATTTTTTGATGACAAAGTAGTGTATATGTAAATAAATAAATATATTTTTTATTTGTTTAGGGAGGAATGTTGTGTTAGATGAATTTGGAAATCCTAAAGTTGTTAATGATGGAGTTACTATTGCTCGCGCTATTGAGTTACCCGATCCAATGGAAAATGCTGGTGCCTCTCTTATTAGAGAGGTATGTTATTCTTTTTTTGATGATGAAGGGTTGAATTTAACTGTTTGGATGTTGATGTTGGATTTGAATTTTGATAAAACAATTAGGTTGCTAGTAAAACTAATGACTCTGCTGGTGATGGAACAACAACGGCTTCGGTTCTTGCTCGAGAAATAATTAAGCTTGGACTTCTCAATGTGACATCTGGTGCTAATCCTGTCTCCATTAAGAGAGGAATTGAAAAAACAGTACAGGGTTTGGTGGCTGAGCTTGAGAAGAAAGCCAGACCTGTCAAAGGAGGAGATGATATCAAAGGTATTAACACACCCTGCGATTTCCCGAGACTGGTTGTTTTACTTTTGTTGTGATTTCTAGTGTATTGTGCTAATAATTGTTTATGGTGCTTTAACAGCTGTGGCTTCCATTTCTGCTGGAAATGATGATTTGATTGGGCAAATGATTGCCGAAGCAGTTGAGAAGGTTGGACCCGATGGTGTTCTGTCCATTGAATCATCTTCCTCTTTTGAGACTACAGTTGAAGTTGAAGAAGGAATGGAGGTATGACTTCTCTACTAGGCTTGTTAAGTTATACTTTTTCTTCTTTTACTAAACATTGAATTGGTGATGATGGGAAAATGAGTTATCCAGTTTCTATTTATATTTATATAACATTGTCTTTCGGTATTTTCTTTGTGACCTGCAGATTGACAGAGGCTATATCTCCCCTCAATTTGTTACAAACCCTGAGAAGTCAATTGTTGAATTTGAGAATGCAAGAGTCTTGGTAACAGATCAGAAGATTTCAGCGATAAAAGATATAATTCCCCTGTTGGAGAAAACCACTCAATTAAGAGCACCCTTGCTTATCATTGCTGAAGATATCACTGGTGAGGCTTTGGCTACCCTTGTTGTGAATAAGCTGCGGGGTATCATTAATGTTGCTGCCATCAAAGCTCCTGGTTTTGGTGAGCGCCGGAAGGCTCTCCTTCAAGACATTGCTATATTGACAGGTAATATTTTTTGAAAAAGTTTGAATGAAAAATGTGTCAAATTGGTAATGCTAAAAGTAGATTAATCCTGCAATATAGTCTATTTGAAGCAAAGGTGTAGTCATTTATCAGGTTATTCTCGAATTCTCTTCAGTATATATGATGAAATGTCATGTCTGTTAGGAACATGGTTACTTCTTTCTAACCATGGACGTATATATGTTCTGATAATATCATTCTATAATCATTACCTTCATGACGTGCCTTGGTTGACACTGCTGCACGTGTAAATACTAGGTGCCGAGTTCCAAGCCAGTGATCTTGGCCTACTAGTTGAAAACACTTCAATTGAGCAGCTTGGTTTGGCTCGGAAGTTGACCATCTCCAAGGATTCAACCACTATTATTGCCGATGCTGCCTCAAAGGATGAGTTGCAATCTAGGGTTGCACAGTTAAAAAGAGAGTTGTTTGAGACAGACTCGGTTTATGATTCAGAGAAACTGGCTGAGAGGATTGCTAAATTGTCTGGTGGGGTTGCAGTCATCAAGGTTGGTGCTGCTACAGAGAGCGAACTTGAGGACCGTAAGCTCCGTATTGAGGATGCCAAGAATGCAACTTTTGCTGCCATTGAGGAAGGTATTGTTCCTGGTGGAGGTACTGCACTGGTTCACCTTTCTGCTTATGTCCCAGCAATCAAGGAAACGATTGAAGATGCAGATGAGAGGCTAGGAGCCGATATTGTGCAAAAGGTGAGAATGCTGATCAGTCTGCAGCATATATTTTGATGTGTATGGTATAATCGTTGTTTTCTCAGAATATGTTCCATAATTAAAATACACTACATCACACAACTACACCCTACAGAGATATAACACCACCTACATGTTAAGTATGCTTTAAGCTGCAAGTTGAATTAACGTATAAATGAAATCGCACATGATTACATTTGACTAAAGTTACTGAAAGTTAAAGTACATTGGAAGCTTAAATAGTTGTCTATGCATACATGAATTAATGTGAGGTCTAGCTGAAACATTTGTATACATAGGCATGATTTAGTGCTAGCCTAATAGGTATTGTTTATTTTTGTTATAACTTGATTGAATGAAATTGCAAGAAAGTAATTCCAATGCTGATATTTTCTACTTGTAGGCATTGGTAGCACCTGCATCATTGATAGCTCAAAATGCTGGAATTGAAGGTGAAGTTGTTGTAGAGAAAATAAGGAACAGTGAATGGGAGGTTGGTTACAATGCCATGACAGACAAGTATGAGAATTTAGTTGAGGCTGGAGTGATTGACCCTGCCAAGGTAACAAGGTGTGCTTTGCAGAATGCTGCTTCAGTTGCTGGTATGGTTTTGACAACTCAGGCTATCGTGGTTGAAAAGCCTAAGCCAAGGGCACCTCTACCTGGTGCCCCACAAGGCCTTACTGTTTGATTTTTAGCTTATTTTGTTGTAGGGTTAAGCCACAGAACAGTTTTGTGTAGAAATTTGATTGATAGAGCTTACTTGACTGTTTGATTTTTCCGTTGAATTGAAATGAAAAAATGTTCTGTAATCTTTAGTCTTAGATATGTTTTGATCGACATAAATATGGCCTCCTAGCATGTCACATATGAATGGAAGAAATAAGACAATCATTTGAAACTTTACTCCCTTAATTATTATGCTTCAATTTCTTAGCTTCTCAAGTTTTGCTACCTCATTAGTTAACTGTGATCTTGTAATTGCCGATCCTCTATAATCAAATTTGAGGAATATTTGCAATAAAATTGAAATCCTTTACATTTTTATGTGTATGACATTTAAAACCTTTTCAATATGAGAAACTACCCTTACGTTCAAGCAAGGTGCACATTGTGCTTTAGAATCTATTGTACCTGAATTGAGATATAAAAAAACTACTATAAATTCCTTGGATGGTTATAATTTTCAACCATTTATCGTATTAAATTATTCGAGATAAATGAACATATATATTTTCCTTCCTTTATTAGTTTAATTTGACAATGAAAAATAACAACAAAAATAGAAGAACATGGAAACGCGGTTACTTTTAGTTGATTCGTATGAAGCTTTGAATTAAAACCGCAGGGTGTCTGATCCTTTTCCTTAAAAGCATTTTATGTTGCACCGTTAACAAAACAAATTGATTCTTTAGGTGAATCACTTGATCAAGCAACTCAATCAATTTCTATTTCAAATACCAACAATTTCATGAGAATCTTTAAACCTCTTTTAGTTTTTGAGGCTAACTTCATGAGAATCTGATTCAACAATAATAGCCTGTCATGACTCATCAAAACGTTGTTTTTTATAAAACGTGTTATATGTTATTTATATTTATTCTTTTATAAATCACGTACATTACTTACTATATATATATATATATATATGCTCACTTCATAAAATTAAAAAAAATGTATATAGCCTGCTTGCAAGTTAAATTCATGAATTAATAATTTACATTTATATCTCCACATGGAGCTTATGATTTTTTTTTTGTCAACATGCTAAAATGGCACATATTTTAAGATAATTAAAGCTATTTTTTAAACCATGAAAGAAACAGGTGAAAAGTTGAATTGGCATATAAAATATGGAAATTATATATTCTTCAATTAAATTCTTTTACCTACGATGACATATCTCATAAAATACTATTTATTTATTAACCAATGGCAAATATCATTTTCTTATAATTTAATAAAAGAATTTGTGACAAATGTTATTTAGTATTTAAGACAAAGATTTATCATTACTGATAAAATATACTTAAACAATCCATGCATTAATTTTGAAATACTATATAGCCAATCCCATCATGTACGAGATGCTTCTTTTTTTTTGGGATCCCAATCCCACCATTAATGATTTGAAGTTTGAGCACTAATGGTGAAACCAAATGAAATCCACAATACCAGTCATAAAAAATGGCATCAAATTCCCCAGTTTCTTGAATTTAGTACATATACATACTACATTAAACATTTATTAGTAGCGTCACTTTTCTTGGTGTGGTGTTTCCCACTTCCTTTTTTGTATATAGGGCTTTACAAAATCTTAATTATTCTCTCACTTTTAATGATTATAAAGCTATCACGTCTCCATCCATCCATTTTTGCTTTATTATTATTTTTTAATTTAATAATGACAACCTTCTTAGATATGCAAACTTAGCTTTGTTCATAAAAAATATTTATAAGAGGAAAAGATTCACTTACTCCAAGAGTAAGTGGAAAATGACTTACTCCACATTTTAACCATCAAATCTTGGAAAATTCAATGGTTTAGATGTACTTACTAATTCAAACCATTGGATTTTTCAAGATTGTATGTTTAAGATGTGAAATAAGTCATTTTCCACTTACTTTTGAAGTAAGTGGATCCCTCATCTTTATAAGAATAGTGATTTATATAGTAACAATCATAGTTTTGAAAACCGTGCCGTACCGGCCGGTTCACCGGTTTCCGGTGAACCGGACCCCTAACCGGTACGGTACGTATGTTATACCGCATATGCAATAGAACCGGTCAAAACCGGTTGAAAACCGGTCAAAACCGGTTGGTTTGTACATTAATTTTTTTTTTTTTTAAATTTCAAATTTTCAATTCTTCACCAATTCTTCAACTTCAATGATTGATACTTGGGTCATTTATTTGTATTTTGCGTTTGTTAAGTGATAATTTTGGATAAATATATGTTTTGTACTTTAGACTTTGATTTTATTAAAGACTTAATGTTGTTTGTTTGTGTGAATTTGAAGTAAATTATGAATATGGATTATAAATATGAATATCTACTTATTTGAAATTTTTTGTTATAGGTTTATATATATGTATGTCCGGTTTAACCGACATGCGGTTTAATTACTGAACCACTGGTTGAACCACTGTACCACTATATCAGTACCCTAACCGGTTTGATAACCGGTACGGTTTTAATAACATTGGTAACAATGCATATATTATACTATAATAGTTATATGAAGAGCTTCATATTCATGTACTATATAAATGTAAAATTTTTATACAGTTAGTCTTTCATTTAATTCTCACATAAAAAATATTTTTTATGTTAAAGGTTATATATATATAATTTTAAATTATTAAATAATGTAGAATTTTGGTACAAATTGATTTGATTAATCTCATTTGATACATATTTAAAATTAAATTAAAATGAGAAGGATATAGAATATGTGAAGATAACATCAAAAACAAGAATCTAGTTGGAAAAAAATTAAATGTGTATTAAAATTAAATTAAGAAAAATATTGAATTATTTTAAATATTGGATTATTAAAAAGTTAAATATGTATTAAAATTAAATTAAGAAAAAAATATGATAACATCAAAAATAAGAAAAATATAGTTGAGAAAATAGTTAAATCTATATTGGATTTGTAAGACATCAAATTATTCGAAAGCCAAAAAATATGAAACAAAAAGGAAAATTATTAATGTCTATTATTTTAGATAAACACATAAATATCAGATATTAAATTAACCCATAAAAACTCTCATATGAAAGGAGAGTGTTCATGTTGGTAGCTTGTGTTGACGTTTCTTCTAGATTTTCAGTTGTTACCTTATAATTATAGAGATGGTCAACTTTTAAAGGAGCGTGACAGGTAATAATTCATTTTGTAGCAACATAGAATTGGTCTTCATTTTCATACATACTTTTCACAAAAGTGCATAAATACGACAGAGAAAGTCAACCCCATTATATTCTTAGTTGAATTTCATCTTCATTCATACTCCATTCCTATTTATAATAACCCAATTACATCCATAAAGTTATCTATGATATTATGAACTTTTAAATTGCTACTATAATATACCATTAATTTCATTATTCACTCATCATCTCACTACACTTTATAACCTTTGATAAAAAGTTCCTGTCAAGCAACAAATTTATATTTTCCAATGGACAGGGAAGTAATTCAAAAAATCAAACGGAAATACGACCTTTAAAAACACATATATTTTTTTGATTATAATAAAATTATATTTTTGTCATTACAAAATAAAATGATAATCGAGAGGATTCTAGTTCTTGAAGAATGAGGTTACTTTGGGAGATTAAACGATAATTTAATACAAACAAATAAGGAAAAATATTAATTACTTATTGAGAGTATAAAATGCTTCATGGAACCAGAGAAAACATTTCAAATATAACTTATAAATAGGAATATAGGATGAATGGGAAAGGGGTATAAAGTTTAAAGCGTAGTGTATAATTTAAAAACCGAGTCTTAATTGTTATAGTATAATGTTAAATTTGTATGCAGCTTTAATTTAGAAATATTTTCCAATGCAAATTTAATTCTGCAGAGATGAAAAAACGGATGGGTGAATAATATGAATCAGAAAATAGTAAAAAATTAATTTTATTTTAATGTATAAAAATTTAAAATAATAGACACTTTTATAAATATTAATCCGTTGAAAAAATAATATTAAAGAACTTATTCAGAATCTAAAATAATTAAAATAAATAGATTAGATTGAATAAGATGATAGAATGATATTTTCCAACAATTTGGTAGAGAGCCAACGGTACGGTATTCGAAATAGGAATAAACTATAAACTATTTCTCAGAAATTCTTGACTCATCTTAAGGTAAATGTAACAATTAATTTTTTACATGTTTTAAAAACATTCAATGCTCTATTGAATTTTAAATTTTATGCATTAAAATTTATTTTTACTATAATTAAAATTATTTCCTTAACTTCACGTAAAGATCAATCAATCAGCTTGTTTTTAGAACAAAATCTTATATACATTACATTACAATTGTGATGACAATAAGGCCGGACAGATATAAATATTGTTTAATTGTATTTATATCAATACAATTTAAAAATACTTAGGTAGCGAGTATTCGTAAGTATTCAATAAAACGATGATGATATATATTTCATTAAAAATCAACACCGACTGAAGACTGATTTTCTATCACATTAATATCATTCATGACTTTCTTTAATATTAGTGACTTTTGTTTTTATTCTCACGTTCCTCTCACTCCCCTTAAACACTGCCGTATGTTTTATTTTACTTTCAATATTTGTAAGATATCCGAAAAATAAAAAAATCAAATTAGTACTTAAAAATTAGAAATGTAATTTAGAAAAGTCTCTATTTAATTTGACTCATATAATATTTATGAGAATCTAAAAATGTTAGAGACTGAAATATGTCTTCCAACTCTTTTAGTTTTTTATGAACTGAAATGCAGAATGAGTTGAATGTTTATCCAAAACTTCAAATCAGTGAAAACAATGTTGTTGTGTTTATTTTATATAAAAAACAATTGAAAGAAATATGTGTCATTGATATACTTTGTAAGTTGATTTATTTAATAAACTAATGTTAGGTTTTACCATAAAGTACACATAAGAAATTGAAGTTTTGTTTTAGTTGACATCTCCTATTTATTAGCCAAGTGTTATATATTTTTCTTGAAATTTTGTTTTATTCATATGCTGCTTGTAAAAAGCTTCAGATATCATTTATTACTTTATCTCTTTCAAAATAATTGTCTGGTTATAGAATAAAAATTAATTCAATATATTTGTCCACCTAGAGTATTAAGTAATTATTTTTAATAATTTCCTCACGGGAGTAGATAATTAAAGATAAAAATAAAGTTTTTAGTAAAATTTTAAAGTTTTTTAGTAAAGTTTTTTCCTGAATTAAGTCCCTTCAATTTTAATTTTACGTAGTACCGTTTTTAGTAAAATTTTGTTTTATTTATTTGTTTTTTCAAAGTTGAAGTTCCTTTGGTCGATTATATTATAGTATTATGGAGAAAGAAAAACAATTAGTTTTCCCTCCATCTTTTTTCTTGTTATAAGAAAAGAGAGAAATAAACAATATAATAAAAACAAATAATAAATATATAAAAATGACAAAATTGTTATTATAATAAAGATAAGAAGGAGAAGTGGATTTTGGTTCTATATTAAAATGCGTGCCTGCTGAGTCGTGACATGCACCTCTACGTGTTACCATGTACCGAATCACAATACACACGTGTATTTGTATCACTCACCGTAATGGAATTTCAGCAACACTTCTATAACACACCCACTGTTTTGGATTTTAATTACGACTCTACCACAGTATCCGACACTCAAACCATTTAATCAAATTACACAAATCACTCACACCTTTTTAAAATCTATACAAATTATCTCTAATTATATATATATTACATTAATTATCCTTGTAAGAGAGATAAATGTAATTTCTTAAACAAAAAATAACGATGAGTGTAATTAAGTCAGATAAAACATGGTACATTGTGAATACAAGTTCAAATAGTATAAGAGTCGATGTATATTCATTATTTTGGTTAGTTATAATATAATATAAGAGTAATTTGAATATATCTTTAAAATTATTAATGTAGTTTGTAACGAATAAAAGATAATGAATATTCATCGATTCTTATACTATTTGGACTTGTCTTTATAATATACTATATTTTATTTAACTCAATTACATTCGTCTTCATTTTTTTGTTTAATAAATTACATTATCTCTTTTATAGGGATAGTCAGTATAATATATATATATAATTATGGGTGATTTGTGTAGGTTTTAAAAATAAGTTGATGATTTGCATAATTTCATTAAAACTCAATGAGTCTTATATAATTTGTAAGTAACATTTGTGATAATTGTTCCATACACCATAATCCATAAGTAGTTAAGTTTTAGTTAAATTACATAAATAACTTATTTTTTATACTTATATAAAGTAAAGTGTGATATTTTAAATAAAAGAGATGATGAGTATAATTAACTTTAAAAAATACGAGATATCGTGTATACAAGTCTAAATAGTATATAAAAGTCAATATCTCTATATTAATTCATATACTATTTGGATTTGTCTCAACAATATACCATATTTTGTTTAATTATTACACTTATCATCTTTTTTAAAAGATTATGCTTATCCTTTTTGCAAGTATATGTATAAAAATGGAGAAGTGATTTATATAATTTCATAATAATTTTTATAGTAGGAGAATGATAATTTTACTTGTAAATCAAAATATATCATTTTTTATTTTTTAATTTCTCCCTCCAACAAGTCTCCTAACCCTCCCTCACGTTTCCAGGTCTTCCTATTTGATTATACCCACGCCCACGGCTAGCTATTTATACAATGTTATTTACTATTTTTTTAGATTTTTTTTATCAATAATAATTAAATATGAATAGTAAATGATCTAATTATAATATATAAAATTATAATATACAAGTATGTTTTCTGTCCCTTTTTTTTGTAAACAAGCTTAAGTAGCTTCTATAATGATTTAAGTTCATGACTCAAACAATTAACAATATGATGTATGACTCTCTTGAATATAAAAGCGTTTAAAAGAGTCGCACTTTTGTAACGGACGAGAAAGCACGTTACATAACAACAAGCATTGCTTCTATACAAAATTATTCCTTACCCAATGCATAAGGTAACACAACAAGTACTCTATGTTTTATTTCCCATTTTACTATTGTAAGATATCTTATAAAATATAAGACTACCTTTAATTTTTATACTCTATTTTAGTTACTTTAATTATCTTAAATTTTTACAAATATGGCAATAATATTACAATTTATCCTCTCAAATCTTATTTCAAATTTCATAAATTCATTATTAATGAAGAAAGGATAAATAATAGAAATTAAAGTATGAGCATAAATTATTTATAGCATGTTTTATAATAAGGAATATTTTGAGATAAAGTTAATAGTCATGTATTACAGATTTTTTATAAATCTGTATAATATTTTATACTATCAATGGGTGTAAAAATATTTATATAATCAATTTATCATAAACCATTATTTTAAATTTATTGTGTTTAAAAGTTAAATAATGATTAAATATCTATATTATTAATAAAACCAAAACACAAAATAATTATCCTACCATTGTGTAATTTGTGTTTCCTAATTTTACCTTCAATATCTTCTAACTTCTACAAAAAAAACTCATATAATCCAATGATATGATTTTCTAATTTTAATTTAGCTCTCATGATCCCAATCAAATATATTCAATTACAAAATTATAATATCTAACACAATTTACTATATTAAACATTTATGTAAAGTACATATTACAAACGATATAGAAAACGAAGCCGTAATTGTCAACACGCTACTACATAATAAATGACATATGTTTCTCATTAATTAATGAGTTTTAAACACTAAGTAGTTGGAATTTGGAAAGTAGATGGTTGTTTAGGTCGCTATTGGGTGCTGCGAACGCCAGACTTGTATGGTTACTCCGGCTGATTCAAAGTCTCTTTATATACTAACATGGATTATATTAGTAATACTTCATTAAACAACAGAAGAATTATAAAAATATAAAATAATATTTATATTATTTGAAGAAAGAAAATTGATCCGAGACATAGAGATCTAATCGTTTTAGGACAGCAGATCTCACTCCTATATATATATATATATAACAAGAAAAGGTAAGAATACGACCAAAAATTCAAAACCAATGAAGTAACATGGAACTGGTATGGCTCTCTCTGCTCAAATAAAGAAGAATACTTATCTTTTTATTTAAAGTGATTCCCATTCTCGTATTAAACATCTGAGAATAATTATTAAATCATATATTAATGATGAATATTTAAAGATAATTAATGTGATGAAGATAAAGAAACGGATTTAGGTCTACATCAATTAATTATTCAACATGTCATGAAATTTATTAGCCACATATAGATAGTAATAAGTGTAATGTTTACAAAATAGACAATGTAATTGATGAAAATAATGTTAAATGTTATAAGTTTAGGAATATAATTAAAAAAATCAGAAGAAAAGTATGAATCCTGTATGAGTGATTGGTTGAGTGCAGGTTTTATATGAGCCATAACCAAAAGTCTTCAAAGTATTATTATTTTAAATATATTATATCTTATTGGAGATAACACTTAAATTTTTTAGTATATGTTTAAGGATAAAAATATAATGTTAATATAAATTAAAAAGATAAAAGTGATATTATCTTTTGATTTTTTTATGTATTTTTAGGTAACTGTTATTTCAGTAATAAAAATGAGTCTCACTCGATGTGATATAATGTGAAGCACTGCTTCAAATTAAAATATTATTAGATATCATCCTACCAACCTCTATATATATATCTCAAATAAACCCGGCAGTCACTATCATAACTTTTATAGGATGGAGCTTAAAAGTTAAGAATTAAAATTTGGTTGAGTGGAGGAATTAGAAATTTTGAATTCTAATTCTACGGGTATTTTCAAATATGTAAATTATAATTTTAAAACTCAATTTCATAACTCATCCTTACAGGGAATTATTTTTTTTATTTTTAAGGGAGGAGAACCTAAGTGATAGTGATAATTTTTTATTTATTGGATAATAAGCAATAAAATTATTCACTTATTGACCTTTTCTAAATTGGATTTTTGTCAGAAAAGTAATGCTAATAAATAGACTATTTTTTTTTTCTTTGTAAAAAATACTAAGAGAAAGTTGGTTCTAAACTTACCACCGTAAATAATTTTGTACATTGTGAGCAAATATCCATTACTCAATTCATGAGTTAATATATATCACTCTTAAAAAATATATTTTATATAAATAATGGATAATATACTATCCAAAAAATCAATGCTTCCATGAAATTTAGAATAATAATATATATAAATTTTCTATATAAAAATTTGTGGTTAAATCTAAACAAGCAATTTTGCTAATTTTTTACATACTAATAAATTTAAGGTATTAGTCTTAGTTATAAATCACTAGTAATTGAACTCTAAGTGATAAAATTTATTTATTTCCTTAATTTTAAAAACAATGTTACATTTTCAATTTTATTCTCAAAATAGGAAAAAATAGTATATAGTAGTAAAAAAATTATATAGTAGTATATACACAAATTAAAAAATTAACTTGTTAAGTTATATAAAAGTATAAGTATATAGTAGTTAAAAATAACCATATAATTTAGAATTTCTCGTAACCAATTCATAAAAAAAAACATAAAATACTTATCTAAATGATAAAGTTACAGAATATTTGCAGGAATAGTTGATTAATTTTCGGAACAAATACTGACTATCGTTGAATCCGTGTATACCTTTTCTTAATCTTAAAAAAAAAAAAAAAACAAGAATCTGGTAATTCTTTAAGGCCCTTCTTGGAACGCGGAGAGAATGGAAAATAAGGGTAAGTATGGGGGCGAAATCGGTCATTTGACAAGGTATAGCACTTATATATAAAGAAAACAGAGAAAGAAGAAGCAAAAGAAGAAGAAGAGAGAGAGAGATATATATATATAGCCGTGGAACGTGGTTGATTGAGATGCGTGGAACCAACTCAGTTGACTCATTTCTTTCAAAATGAAAATGTGTCATCACCGTTCATTCCATTCAAATTTTCATCATCGTTTCTTCTTCAACCCTATCTTCTTCATCGTTAATATTCTCCATTTATAACAACGTTTATCTTTCTTCTTCTTCCTTCTCGCTAGGTTTGTTTTCTCTCTCTCCCTATTTTTTCTCCGTTTATTGTGGTCCCAGCCTTCGGTCCGTGTTCTACGTTTGTTTTGGACATTTTTGATTTATTATGTTTTTCTGGCAATGTGTTTCGTGACGTGGTTTACGACGGGATGTTAGTTTTTTTATTTTGACGCGCCTGCGCGTGTGTGTAGGTAAGGGAATGGGTGAGGTAGGGAAGATATTGTACATAATAGTGGTGGATGATGGTGAGAAGAAAGATAATAACAAAGGAAAGGACTCGTTTCGTTACACGCGCTCTGTTCTTCAGAGCACTCTTCAGCTTATAGGATGCAAAGCCCGTCATGCTTTCAAGGTATTTTACTTGCGCATTTTTCATATTTCTTTATTTTGATTCATGATCCAAATTAGTATTTCTTTTTTTTTTTTGCTGTTATGAGTTTTAAATGTTTTTATTTTTATTTTTTAGTGATTGATCTGGATATCTTGCGTGTCTTTTATTTAGGTTCTGTAGTTGAAATTATGAGAACATTTTTCTGCTTTGTCATCATTTTGATCTGTTTCATTTGACAATGTTGCATTTGCTTCTTGGCCTCTAAATTAAGATGATTTACGGTGCCTTATCAAAAATAGAAAGGATTTAGGATGCATATAAAATTTTAGAAGAAAATCTTTGATTCAAATGGGATGCATTAAGAAAATGTATTTGATATGAGGTTCCATGGTTCAGTAACAATTGATTATATATTTTTTTCAGCATTCTTGATTTAGACCTTCATTTGAATTGATCACAATGAGTTGTCTTTATTTTGATTGTATGAGGAAATAAATGTTGCTTGGAAAGTTGTTGTTTCTTGTTAACTAGTAGGGTGAATGTAGAAAACATGGGACAATCAGAAAATGATTTGACATGAACATAGAGATTTGGGTACTCCTAAAAATTATAGGACATGACCTAGTTAGGGTTTGTACATAGTATAGAATCGATGTAAGACATACTATAAATCATTATATTACATAATGAAATACTCTATTGCTCAAGGCTGGGGGTTGGTGGCATTAGAATGGAATGTGGTCTCAAGTGAATTTACATTCAATGTAAGGGGTTGATGTCTGAGGAGTATTCAAAGTGTACATTCTTCAAATGAATATCTGATATATGGGTGTTTTTGGTAGTTAGTTTATGGCATCATTTAATTGACTTTTGTTCAGTAATTTCTTATATTAGTTGCTTCATGTTAGACAACCTTGTGGTTGAGAGTTGCACTTCATAATAATTAACTTTTGTTCTGGAATTTTTGTACAAGGTTATATAATTAATGTTTTCGTTTTTCCCTTTTTCTTTCAGATCAGCAAAAGAGTTTTTGAACTAACAAGGAATGAGATTTCTTCTACTGATACTTTGCAGCCTGAAGTAGTGATTTCATTGGGTCCTGATGCTCCCAAGGGAGATTTTGTGAAGAAATATGGTCATTATGATGGTGTTTGCAGGGATAAAGCAGACTTAGACAACCAATTACCTTTTGGGAAAGATTCTACAAGTAAGAGTGTCCCTTTTGAGTTGTACAAAAAGCGCACAACTGCGTTCGTGCCGAGAGAAACTTTTCTCGACATCGTCTGTGATGCTCTGGCTGAGTACAAGTATGTGGGTCCAAACCAGAGAGCAGACTTGGCTCTAGCCTGCAGGTACTGCATTTTTCGTATACCTTTATTGGACTAAAAAGATCTATAGTAACACCTGAACAAAAGGAAAAAAATGAGGAATGTTTGGAGTTGTTGCTGCATATGGGCTGATATAATAGAATCTATCAAGTTATATGATTACATATGGTTTATCATGGTTCCTATTTTCATGCAAGATTTCTAATTCCTGTTTGTATGATACATTTATAGAAACTGATCTACATTAAAATTTTATTAGGAATTTTTCTATAGTTGATGTGAATCTTGAAAATGTCTAAAATGTAAGTTGTCGATAAATTAAAAGTCATGTGAATTCATGGAGACCTAAATTGCGCCTTTATATTTGTTTCCTTTGTTAATAAGTGCAGATGCTTCTTAAGACAAGAAAATTATGTAAACTTGTTGCCATTTTAGTCCTTCGCCCATCATGAAAAGTAAAATTCTGAATACTGACTTGGTTGAATTCAGATTCTTGAATTTTTACTGCTCTATCAATATCATCAAACTCTACATTCTTTTTAATACCTGCCTTGTTCAAGCAATGTGTGTTTTCGAGCAAAAATAACATGTGAAGTTGTGAACTATACCTTGATAGAGCAATCATTACCATTGTACAAAGCTTATGGAAATTTGAGATATGCAGTTTCTTTTCTTATTTTGCCTTAAAAGTATACTTCCACTTATTTTTATGGTATTTGTTTGTACACAATCTCTTCTTCCATTTATGATTCTATTTCCATGCCAGAAATCTAAGAGCTGAATGTTCAATTGTCCCTCATAGTTGTTACTTCTTTTCTGGATGTTGTTGTAGTAGTATGAAGTACAAAGTACAATTTGGTTATTTTTTTTATTTTACATGTATCATGAAGGGATTATTT
Source organism: Lupinus albus (assembly GCA_009771035.1). Classification (NCBI taxonomy): domain Eukaryota; kingdom Viridiplantae; phylum Streptophyta; class Magnoliopsida; order Fabales; family Fabaceae; genus Lupinus; species Lupinus albus. The sequence goes on from CM019999.1 coordinate 2,363,853, forward strand.
TTTAAGTTACAGAGAAACCTTATTTTTTTTTTTATTTGTTTTATTTGGCTGCAGAGTCCGAGAACGGAAGGAGTCTGTGACAGTGCTATTGTGTGGCACTAGTGGCTGTGGCAAATCCACATTGTCTGCATTACTGGTATGACTAGTATCTTTATGTATAGAAGTAGTTGTTTCTTCTGCAAATTCAAATACACAGTTCTAGTTTTTACTTATTTTAAGGCGAGGATGTGTATATGAGTACTAAAGTTGAAAATGCTTAGTTTGTAATTTTTATAACTTATAGTTCAATAAATTGAGTATCATTTATTTATTCACTTCAGGGTAGCAGGTTGGGAATCACAACTGTGGTATCAACCGATTCTATTAGGCACATGATGAGAAGTTTTGTCGATGAGAAGGAAAACCCCTTGTTGTGGGCTTCTACATACCATGCAGGTGAGTGCTTGGATCCTATTGCTGTTGCAGAAGCAAAGGCCAGAAAGAAAGCAAAAAAGCTGGCTGGTGTGTCGCATTCGCTTCACAAGGATGAATTAACAGAGGGTCACAATTCTAACAGATCTGGTGCACGGACACCAGAGACGAGCTGTGGTACTACTCAACTGATAAGTCCAAAACAAATGGCTGTCGAAGGATTTAAGGCACAGAGTGAGATGGTGATTGACAGTCTTGATAGGTTAATCACTGCCTGGGAAGAACGAAAAGAGTCTGTTGTTGTTGAGGGTGTTCACTTGAGCCTCAACTTTGTTGTAAGTCAGATTTTCGTCAGTGTGTCCTTTGATATTACCTTTTTTATAATGTCAATTTGTGTTACTATATTTTCATAATTTGATAGCAATGAAAGCTTGAATGCTCATGCAGATGGGGCTCATGAAGAAACATACATCGATTATACCATTCATGATATACATTGCAAATGAGGACAAGCACATGGAAAGGTTTGCCGTACGTGCGAAGTATATGACCCTGGACCCAGCTAAAAATAAGTATGTAAAGTATATTCGAAACATCAGAACAATCCAGGATTATCTCTGTAAGCGTGCTGAAAAGCATTTAGTTCCCAAAATAAACAATACAAATGTTGATAAGAGTGTAGCAGCCATCCATGCAACTGTCTTCAGCTGTCTTCGTAGGCGTGAAGTTGGGGAACAGTTATATGATCCTGCTAGAAATACTGTAACAGTTGTATATGAGGAATATAGAAATCAATGTGCAGCTAATTCTTTGAGTTCAAAGGGAATGTTTCAATTGATTCGGAGAAAAGATTCTTCAAGGAATCTGATGGCCCTCATTAATAATGATGGGTCCGTGGCGAAGGCTTGGCCTGTTGGTAGTAATGCAAAGCCTAAATTGGGCAACGGATTGGATAATGGAGTTGGAAGTCCAATGTATGGTCCCTTACAGATTGGTAAGTCAGAACCTGTAAATCTTCAGTTTGGTTATTATGGGATCAGTGCTTGGCCAAGTGATGGTGGCACCAGCCGTGCTGGAAGTGTCGACGAGTCTAGAGCCGATCTGACTGATACTGGTAGCAGATATCTATCCTCTTGCTGTAGCTCACCAAGGCTGTCAGATGGCCCTGCCAAGGAGGTAAGCCTAATCATTTTTTGTTAATTATTTATTTTCAACATGAAAATTAATGGCTTGTTAATGTCATTGATGATTTCTTTTAAGCTCAGTGCCTGACAGTGATGAAGAAATGGGTAAAAAATATGAATTTTTTTTGTCATTTGCTGATTTATTTATTTTTTGGGGGTATGTATTAAAGGTCAAGGAAGACGTCTCAGTCCATGGTAGTGATGAAGAGCTTGATGATCATTTAGAAGAGGTAGGCAGTGATGAGGATTTCAGTGACGACGATGAAAAACATGTCCATGATGAGGTAAACTTAGTGATGAAGTTTGCCACGGGAAAAAGTTTATTTTGGGTCATTTTAAATATTTCTCATTGCATTACAGGTAGGGTCAGTGGATGAGGAATCTACCAAGTCCGACGAAGAATACGATGATCTTGCAATGGAAGATGTGCAGGAAAACGGGTATTGGTCAGATGAAGAGTTTAAGAGTAAGCTTTCTGCAGTTGCTGAGGAACTACGATCTAAAATGCATGAGAATATGTATAGTCAGAATCTGGATCGTTTCCTTAGAAGTAGAAGCGAGCCAATGCCAGCACTGGTGCCAGAAACCCAGTACTGTTATTCTCCTATGATTGTAGAAAAGAGTGAAATGAAACTACCACCAGCTGGTAAAGCCAAGTTAAGAAAACGCTCTCTTAGCATTCCTGCCTTGGGAAGGCATAGTTCAGCAATCAATGATCCCATCCTTTCTGGTACTCCTCAAAGATAGCACACTGTGCTTTAATCTTAAGTCTTAAACAACCGATGTGAATAATAGTAAAGCTTCCAAAATTTTCATCCTTTTAATAGTTGCTCCATGGTTTTGATTTGAAGCCGGATCTAAAATGAAAACGTGCAAATATGCTGGATCAGTTAATGTTCTGTGACATTTTCTAATGTTGTACATAGGATGGAATTTGCAGAATCGGACTTGTATGCTGCAAGATCCTGTACTCTTGTTTTGTCTTAGAAATGTGAGTTCTTTTTTTTCATTTCATTTATTTTGTTTTATACTCAGTATGTTACCTAGGGATGATGTTAGGGGTTGGTGGAGTCGGGAAGTTTTGGTCCATTTTCTGGCTATGGAATTGGTTTCTTACATGGATATATAGCAAGTTCTGCCGAACCTTTCTTATAAGTATCATAATAATAGAATCTTACTCTAAATCTATTTTGTTTTAGTATTTAATAGTATCAAATCACGATTCATTTTAATATTAGTTATCCCATTGATTTGGCAGACGCATGGTGTGTGAATTCTATCTGACTTTCATGTATTAGGTGGATAGTTCAACCAAACCTTTATTTGATTTCATAAATGAAAATCAAGTCTATATCAGTGTGAAACTTGGCCCTTCATTAATATTTTAACAAACTACTAGGACTGATGTAAAGAGTGTACCTTTTAACTGATGTGTTTATCTATCCATCAAACTAAGACCGTCTCATTTAACTTTGTTGTACCAAGAGCAAAGAGTGTGTGCCATTGTTGGCTTCACATAAAAAATGCCCATAAGATAGATTAAGCTGGAACCTTGAAGCATATCCATAATTGAACATTGACTTGATAGAAAATGAACTAACCAAAAGGGAAAGGATCACAAGTGTAAAAGTACATCATTTTGAACCAATCACAAAGGCTCTAAAAACAATGGGTTCTTTTAATTATTTTGCAGTACAAAATCACATTGATACAATACTAGAGTTATACGATTGAGTTGAAATTACTGGAACTACTTAGAGCAGTGGCACTATCATCAAAGCATACCCTTTAACAAGTGAGATAGCTAGAAATGTTGTGATAATGAATTGGCAGATGAACCACCAAGTAAAAGCCACACTTGTGTGATATATATGAAGTAGTTACCATATCAATCAGTTACCAGAATTAACTACCAGCTTTATGAAGATTCAGTTACCATATCAATCAGCAACTATAACAAAGATACATTGATGATTCACTCACATGACACTAACTATTTCATTGCTATTTATTTATGAAAACAATAATAATAAAAGAAAATATGTTACTCTGAGAGAAGCAGGGAAGTGATGTAGGATGGTTCTGCACAACAACATCCATTCAGATAACTGTGTCCTGTTCTGTCCACTCTCTCTGTCCCCTTATCCCTTCACTCCTTTCTTTTTAAGTTAAATATATTAGGTATAATAATTTGAAATAAATATTTATTTATTCATACCTAAACAATTAAATGATAATAATAAACTCATTACTGTAGCAGCCAATACCAAAAAAAAAAAAATGGGTTAGAGAAATTTCATACTCCACCTAACTGAAATACACAAATAGAGAAACTTTCCTACTCATTCTCATGGTGGATAAATTTATTGAATTTGAGAACCAAAACCATAAATGGTAAAATTTACACATTTGTAACCTTTTACTATGAGTTGTTCAACAACCTATGGTAAATATCCCAGTTGATCTTAATTATTTTCTATTCTCTTTATATATTTTTTTCATGTTTATTTTCTATATATAACATATGTTAAATATAGAGAAAAAAATGATATATAGAGAAATGGCAATAGAAGGAAGAAAGAAAGATGGGGTTGATGTTCTTTTAATTCCCTTAAAAACTCACAACTTTTGCAGTTGAATCATCTAGTAAATAAATGTGATCTCATTTATCATCACTTAATGACTTAAGTATTGGCCTTCAATAAATAATGAAGTATTAAATGGCATCTTTATGGGTGGGATATATTGTTATTAAGAGAAGCTTTTTCACAATTTATGGATGGGGCAAATCTACCACCACAAATGAAGATTGATGAGGCTTGTTTTTGTCATAAATCATGATATGATAGATGTTTCCTTTCACCTCAATTTCTTTAGGGAGAATTTGTTTCTATTTATTGTTTTTAGGGAATTAAAGAAACATCAATGATTATTTTTGCATTTTTACCCTTCTTGCTAATAAAAAAAGATAATAGTAATAAATGATTATTTTCCTTAATCTTCTATCAAACATGTACAAGTTGCATTTCCAAGTGAGATGGTAATGTACAAAAAAACTCCTTTGAATTAAACACACCTTAGGCAAATTATTTGAATCATATGGAGAAAGATATTACTTACATTTGGGGGCAAACAATAGAACTAATTTGAAAGAGTGATGTTAAGGTTTCATTTCAAAACTAATTGTCAATGAGACTTCCTTGACAATGAGGTAGCCCAACAAATATTTAAACTATTCATGACACAATGAGGTAGGCGATGTGAGACTTACTTCCCAACAAATGAAATAACATAACCTAATCATGAGGATCCACACTTGCTTCACAAATGAAAAGAACACCAACCCTTCCAACTTTCTCCCATCACAACCCCAAAGTTAAGGTGTACTACTACCCAATGAGCTGCATTTATCAACAATTCACAGGCCTATTTAAGGCACTTAGTTTCAACCCCTTCATAACAATCTAGCATATATATATATATATATATATATATATATATATATATATATATCCTTCTAACCCTTTCATTACACATACTCAAATCTAAGAGATTATAATAATGTCTACTACACATATCTCCCTTATGTCTCTTTACCTTATCCTTTCACTATATTCTCTTGACATGACCATGGCTGCAAGGATCATTCCCCGTAGTGCTCCTAGCACAGTTACAAGGCCACTTATTTTATCTGAAGCTGAAACTTTTATGAAGACACATATGGGTCATAAACAAATGTTCTTCCAAGGAAGACAATTCAAGAATTGCTTGCCAAAAGGGTTTAGGCATAACTCAGCTCCAAGCAGATTCGCTAACTATGACACATTAGGCTCTAGTGGGTGTTCAGGAATGCATTTACATAAACCTTGAGAATGCCTTATTGAATGGAAGAGGATTGACATGTTTTATTGCTTTTCCATAACATGATAGTTGAAAGATGATAAAATTGTATGCTTTGCCTATTCTTATTTATATATTATCTATCACAATTTTGAGCAATGTGCGTGGTACGATGATGTTATTTTCTTTTTCCTGTTATGAGTATAGGTCTATGTTAAGACATTGGCCAAACATCAACAAAGGCATAATGTTTTTCCCAAGCCATCAAAACCTAATCACAAATGTTGGTGTCTTTATCAAAACCTAGTCAAAAGTCGATGAGAGACACTTCTTCATATATATATATATATATATATATATAGTACCAACTCAATTATATATGTTAGATTGTAACCAATGAAAGAGCACTGTAAACTATCAAGTGCTATGGTGATATACCAAGTAATGCAAAATGTCTCAGTGTAGTGGAATATTAATCTATCTTAGGCTTTTTTGTTCAACTTGTTCTGCTAGTTGTATTTGGATTTTGCTGTATTTGGGTAACCCAAAACTTTTTCCTTATAAAACAAAACAAAACATTCAGAGCAGTATATTAAATGAGGCTACATTGTCTAAGTTTCACTTGCAATTAACATCAAAATTCTGCTCATGCCAACAATGTTGAGTTCATCAACCACAGTACAAATGGTCTAGGGAAAGGAGCAAAGATGCAAACATGTGTTAAGGAAAGTTGCTTTAGTCCCCCAAGTTTTCTTTATGCGAACAATAACATTGTTAAAGTTTCATCTCAAAACCAATTGACAATAAGAGAAGTAGCCCAACGAGGATTTAAACTATTCCTGAGATAATGAGGTATGACGATGTATGACTTATTTCCTAACAAACCTTAATTAGTTGTGATTGTGAAGCATTTAATCAGTAGCTGATTCTCAATAAGCATTTGAAGTCCAAAAGTATAATCAACATCCAATAAAATGCATAATTGAATACCTTTTCTATGTGTTCTCTTTTATAGCATATTTGAAAGGTCGCTGATTACATCAGCACCATTGAAGCCTTGAGTATACTTAAGCCAAAGTTTAAAACTTTCTATTCTAAACAAATATTTCCTGCACGTCTTGGTTGGCGTGGAACACCATACTAATTATACTTTGTTATTATTCACCTTGTTTAATTAGAGTAAGGATCATCTCCATTAATGGAGAATCAAATATCACATAATAACAAACAAAATATAATATGCAACGAAAATATGAGGAAAACAAATATTTGTTTTTCTTTATTCAAGAAAATTATGAAGCATGAAGAAGGATGAATAAGTTTTTGTTTTTGTTGTGATTGTTATAGTCTTAATGACCCAAATATCTCTGGAAAGGGAATGAGGCCCAAATCACGGGTTTGGGCTTTCCTGAATGGGGCTTTATTATGTACACAGATACATGTGGTTCTTTGCTGTTATCACTCCTTTTCTTAAATTCTCAGGTAATTCCCATTTCTCTTTTATTCATCATTCTATACTTTTTTATTTTCAATTCACTGCTTAACTACGATGTCTGATTATTTCTTTAGTTTATCAATTTATGGCATGCTATATCTTGTATTATTTTTTATTTTATTTTTTCCTTTGGTGAATTGAGGACATGACACCTTAGTTGCTCATGTTGTGTTTGATGAAATGCTTCAATGACATATATACTTCATATATACACCTTTTATTTAGTATAGCATTGCTTAGTCATTTGTTTCATTTTGCTTGAAGTTAATTTGTATACATTATTGTCCATCCACTATTAGATAACTAAAGAATGACACCCACAAAGAGATATGTGCTGAGATTGTTCATATCATTGAAGTACATAACTGCAAATGTGGTAGATAGGAACAATGGGAGAATTGTAGCAACATCATCCTCTGTAGAACAATCCATTAAAAAGTCACTTGAGTGTGGCCGTTCCTGCAATGCTAAGGCAGCTACTGTTGTAGGGGAAGTATTGGCAATGCGGCTCAAAGTGGATGAGCTTAATGAGGGACAAGGAAGAGGTATACATGTAAATGTATCAAAGGAAATAGAGAAGAAAGGATTTAAGAATCAAACTAAGGTTTGGGCTATTGTCAATGCTCTAAAGAATCATGGAGTTAAACTTGTCCTTGATGATGTAGATGATAGCAATAATTCTTTGCCTAGTCACTCATGAAAATTCTATTGATATTTAGCCTTATATGGCAATGTAAAATAGGAATGCAATGACTCTTGTACTAGACATATTTGCAATAAGTAAATACATGAAATATGGTGTATTCTTGTTTGTTAGAAGTATTTTGAGTCAGATGCAGTTGACAATTAATCATGAGGGAAAATGACACATTTGTAAGATTGCTACTTTACTAGATTTATTAAGTGTCTGTTTGCGAATTGAGTTTTGGAGGTGAAGAAAGAGAAAGGGAAGGCTTCAGAACCATCTTGAAAGTGCATTTTATGGTTTCCAAGTATTTCCTCTCTATTACCCTCCAAAAACCAACTCATAAAAGGAGCCAGCCAAGACTTATTTGCACTAAGATAGCAGCTACTATAACCATGTTTTGTCCACCACTTTTCTATGGGATTGCTTGAAACTAGTGACTGAGACACTTAACTAGAAGTTAGCTGTCTTCCAAGTAAAAGATGATGAACAATGTTTTTGGCTCTATGTCTGTAATGACCTGAATTTCCATTTATTTAGTAAACAAATGAAGCTAAAGCTTTTGTAGTGGGGGTCAGCTTCATAATTGCTTTGCTTTTTATCCACTAACTTCAAATAAAAAGTCATTTTTGTCTCTCAAATGTATTGACTTAAACCGTGAATACAAGGACTTTGTTTGTCATGTAAATGGAGAAGAAAATGTTACCCCTTACTTTTGAAATTGCACATTGCACACAATATCTGTTGTTTCACCAAATTCTTATTCAATCAGTTGTTTTTAAACCAATAAGGTGTTGATGTACTGGAATAATGCTCTGCTAGATTATCATGATCACTAAAAAGTCAAAAATTCTATTCATGTAAGTGACACTTGTTTTTTGGGAGAGACAATCACATACCCTACTAGATTACATAAACTTGTTTGGAGATATCATTTTATAAGTTATCACTAGAATCAATTATGATTGATTAATTGATTTAAATACAAAATGTTTTTTTCCTAATCAAAATTCATAAGATGATTTTGACCCACTTTATGAGACAAGAGGTTATCACATTCAATTTAGGAAAAAGGTACTTGAAAATAAGTCATATGAAATTTCTAATTTAAAAAAATTTAGTCCATATTTTTAGGGATAAAATGTCTCACAAAAGAACTTTTTATGGACTGTTTGGTAATTTTTTAGGAGTCAAATTATTAAATTAAAAGAACCTTCAACTATTATTTATTTTGAAGAGGACAAATTGGGTTTTCTTTTTTCAATTTATATAGTTTTTTGGGTACAAAAAAGATAGCATAGTTTTCCACCAATTGAACCCACAACGTGTACTAGAAGTTGTTTAATTGCATTCCCATCTCAACTTCAATTATTTATAGACTTTTTAATAATTATAGCAATCGATCATTGACTCTGGTTGCAAAAAAGATAAGAAGACTTTTTTTGTCCATTGATTCTTGTCGACACATGTCATATTCAGCCTTTAATTGTGTCTCTGCTTCATTAAATAATCCACAGGGAGAGCTGAATAATAAGCATTAGCATATAATCTCAGGCTCTCAGCGATTCCGTTTAAAAAATTACTAAACTATAGATTTATTAGTATGACAAAATGGGAAAAAATAAATGATTCATAAAAAATGTAAAACCTCCTAAAATAAGGAATATATGCAGTAATTCATCAAAGTTTAAGAAAAATTAAAAAGACAAAAATTAAATTTTTATATTATTTTACGAAATTTGATCAACAAAAAACATAAATACATGATTTTTAGGACATAAAATTTTATTCCTAGATTTTTCTAACAGATAATGTCACACCTGGAAAGAAACACACAAAAAAAAAACTCTAGGATTAATAATAATGCTTCTCTTCCTTAACGGAGAACCACAAGCATGAAAAATGAAAAGGCTCTGCATAGCTACAGCAATTAAGATGAACAAACTTATAAATTGCTACATTGGCAAAATTATCAACTTGAATGAAAATTATGTGTAAATTGCATGGAAGCAGTGGAAAAGCAAACACAAAATGGTTGTAAAAACTCTGATTTTCTACTTTTGCTTTACCCACAAAAGGAGGGAGTGTGATTGCATATTCCAATACAAAGAACATGGTTTACAAAGAATAGGTGTGTTTTTCTTCTTAGAATTTACATCTGAAAAGGAATATTTAAGCCTTATGGCCCAAGAGTATAGTGCTAGTAGACCCTTTACATGTGTTGTCACATTTGCAAGAAATTCAACTCTAAACAATGCTCACTTTGTTTCTTTCCTAAGAATGGGGATCAGTTGTCCCACATTTCATATGTCATTGTGTCCCAAATCAATTATAAGGTACTATTTATTTTAAAAGAAAAAAATAAAATAAAATAACATTTTTATATTATTTAGTGAGATATGATTGACTTGGTATATGGAGACGAAAATTTTTTAGAAAAGACGATGATGGTTCCTTTCGTAGATACCCACCATGCACATTGTTTTCTCTGATATGTGCCTTACCTTTAAGGAAGCCATCATTTGATGTGTGCATTATTTGATGAAATAATTCTTAAAACTTTGCTGAAATTTATTGGATTGTTTTAAGTAATAAGCATTGACCAAGAATTGAAAATAATAATTGACTTTATAGCTCCAAAGTAAATTAGTGTGCATATAAGCTAATATGAAAAATCAGGAAATTAAAATGTTATGACTATCATTTATTATTTGAAAACATATTATTTCATTACCAAGAACCGTTATAATAAGCACATAAGTTGTTTTGTGTCATCATATATATTAAAACAAAACAAATTTCTTTATCTAATTTCTAATACATTAATGATGATAATTTTTGAAAAATGACCAGTTAAACCATTTTATAATATAATAAATTATTAATTCAACTAATCGTTACCGCAAAATATACAATAATGTTAGTGTAAGAAATTTTGGATCACACATGTAATGTTTAAATGTGTTTATGGTCATTACTATAAGTAGCCAAATTAAAGTGATCTACTTCAAGTAAGGTTCATAGCTATAGACATAATTATCATGAAAATTATTGTGTAGATACCAAATATCTTATTTCTATTTTTATGATAGACAAAACAAGAAATAAGAAATGCAAAAGGCATCACCCTTCATGAAAGGGAATGCATGTCTTATAAATAGGGGTTATGGTCCCCAATTGTGACTACCACAACACAATCACAAAATCACTATTCTTTTCATCCCATTAGAGGATAAACAAATATTAAGGGTGGTCTACAATTGGAAGACCAACAAACATATATATTCTACTATGAACATGCATTTGCATACAAGGATAAATGAGTGCATTTTACAAGGATATGAAATTTGATGGATACACAACAAAGAATTGTATAAGGTTCGTTAACCATATACTATATGAATATAGTAAGGTACGCTTCCGCTCAAGTTCTAGTTCTATATTTCTTCTTGATGATTTGACATAAAAGATCTTAACTATATATGATGATAGTATTATATCATCTTTAGTATGTATTTTGCATCTTTATGTATATAAAGTCTCCATTATTAAAGTCTATTTTAAAGATTTACTACAGTTAGTACTAAGCTATTACTTGCATTTAAAAAAATAAATGCATTAAATGAAGTTTATAAAATAAAATAAAATATTTGGTTAAATGAAATTACATGATTAAAAATGGAAAATAATATTTATTCGTAAGTTAGTTATTAGATAGGACAATGGAGAAAAGAGAAAAACTTCAAAGTTAATATCAAGTTCATATTTTCCTTTATTTCTCCTCTAAAATTCAATCCGTGAATATAAACACATCCATTGTAACTAGTTGATTATATATAGTTGAGGGTAGGAAGGGGACATAATTTCATCTAAATATTTCCTTTCTATTGTTTTTTCCTTCTGCTTGTTTTGCTTTAACCCATTTTGTAATTAATATGCACCTCATGTTTATGCTCACATTGCTTGAAGTTCATGCCATGGTCACGCCTTAGAGCTAGGCTACTAGAAAAGCCTAAAAGATTGTCCCTTTAATCACATGGATACAGATTCTTAAAATGCACACTCCTTCCTTTTTAGTGAATATACTTTATTAAAAATCATAAAGTATTTTATGGTTTGATTAGATTGACTTGCCACAATGTTTATTAAGTGGACAGAACATTCTTGCTTTACTCATCAAAAGAATTATCGTCATCAACCATCTTTCACAAAATTAACCTCAAAATAATTATAGAAAATAAAAGGATGGAAAGGAATGAAATTGATGTAGCTACTTTTTTAGTCATGCATTAACAAATTAGTGTAGGGTAAATAAACCTTTTTGAAAGTGTTCTTTTTGTTGCATTGGATATTGAGTTTTCCCATCTTTTATGAAAGCTTTAATTTTTATTTTATTTACACTTTATGAATGAAGGTTCTTGCTTCTTTCCTAAAGGCAAACAAAATCGAGAGGGTGTTGGAGTACATAACAACGATCACAATCACATGTCCCAAAAAATATGTTTTTATTTTTCAAACCAATCATGTTGTACGAAGTAATATTTTTTTTTTGTATTTTTTTTTTTTGTATTAGGTGACAATTTTTAATTGGATTGAGACATTCTTATAAAAAATTGGTCATGTGGTGTCTATTATGAAGTACATGGTGGTGTGGTCAGTGGTAAAGCATTGCATAGCATCATCAACAATATCATCGTGAAAGACACATTCCATGCATAGATAAAAACCCAATGCATGCTCATCATGATTCTGCACGTTGGTACTTTTTGTAAGGTCATGTAACTCATAAATTCCATTTCTGCAAATAAATGCTGAGACAGGTTAACTGGGAGTAGTGAAAATTCATGATTCATTTATAGTATATATACTGATCATTATTATACAGAAATACCATTATGGGTTGATTTTGTTGTAGTGAGTTCTTGGTCATGCTTAGAAGTATGCTATATTAACATCTTCACTAAAGTTTTTATTTGAATACCCCTACATGTGTACAAGTTTACAACTAAAACTCAATATGAGTTAGTCCAAATAATTTATTTATATAAGTATATGGGTGTTCCATGGATAATTGGTCCCAAATTAAAATTCTCTTGTTTAGTGTCATGCTCATATCAGTAATTTCACTAGTGTGTTTTTCATACATATTGAACTCAGCATCATGTGCTTAAGGTATTATTATCTTCCCCTTGATCATCATACCTTGGTAATTATGTGAATTTTAATAAGTTTTTTTAATAACCAAAAGTTAACTTAAATAATTAAATGTCCTTCAAAAATTAACTTCTTTATTAAATGCATGATACTTATATGCAGATAAGTTAAGCAAAAGGGTACTCCTTAAAAAAGGAATGAAGGACTAGTTAACCCCACCTCAATGAAATACAACAATAGTTACAGTTAAAATATGAGTCTTATAGTATACACAAACTGTATTTGCACTAAAAACCCAGCCATTGTTATGAAGAGTCAGAATTATTGGAAACTTATTAGGTGGGAAAGGCCAATGCACACATATAGGACAAGTAATAAATAAAAAGTAAGAAAGGACAACAGATTTAAACTTCACTAACGAACCTGGCTTCCAGGCAATGTCCCTGGCCTATGAATAAGGACAAACTGTAAAAGGTAAGAAGGGAAATACAGCAAAGAAACTTGTAAGAAATGACCCTAAAGGGGACTAGTGAGTCCACCAACGTGTTTTTTGGGGTATAGGACACCTAATAAGGACACACAAAAAGACAGGTCTTTTTTTGTCCATCTTTCCAATTCCAAATACAATCATTAAATTACAGGAACATTGGCAGAACCTTCATGTTACAACTGTATAAGCCAAAATTATAAGACCAAATTGGAAGGGGATTCCATTTTGTCATTTACACTATGCACTCACTCCCTAATAACAAATTCTGAAAATGTAGCAAGATGGTATCAAGAATATAGCTCAAATTAGATGCAGAGTTTCGATTTTATCATTTAAATTATGCATTTGTTAAAATAAACTAAGAAATTGGCATGGCAAGATCATGTGAAAGTATAGCTTAAAGTAGAGAACAAAGTGGAACAGAGATTCTATTCTATCATTTACACCAAGAGTTATGTAATAATAACAAATTCAGGAATTGGTATAGCCAACTAATATCAACACGAAAGTGTTTGACTATTGGTTAATCACATTCATATCAAAACCACCCTTTCTACTAAGCATAAACTCATCAGTGGAATTTAAAAAAGCCCAAAAAAGTAACTAGAGTTAAAGATGAAAAGAGTCTCTAGTAGTCTTTTCCACTTCCTCACATGACAGAACAAGCATTTGGGTTTTCATCACTGAAAATCTGTGGTGCTGGTGCTTGCAATTGATAGTTCTCTGGGTAGAATGGTGCATAATTAACACCTCCAACATTGGCATATGGGTATGGATATGCAAAAGCAAAAGCAGGAGGTGCCAAATACTCCATCTTCCCCTTCTCCATTTCCCCACCACCACCACCACCACCACCACCACCACCACTACCCTTGTTCTTTTTCTTGCCTCCTCCCTCTTTGTCACCACCGCCACCGCCACCAACTTCACCTTCCTTGTCGTTGCTCTTCTCTTTCTTGGGTGGGACAACCTCAACCTTCCTCTTCAGCTTGTTAATCAAATCCTCAACCAAAGCCTTCACATCCATTATCCCCTTCACACTAATCGTGTCCTTCTCTTTCTCAATAGACATGTTATGAACTCCTGCACTTACACCAGTCAAAATCAATAATTAGCAAATTAGGCAAGCAAAGCCAGTGAATCAAAAATCACACATCAAACCCAAAACCCAAAACCCATTAATTCATAATAAATTATTAAAAAATACACAATGAATCATAGAGAAAAAAACACAACCATTGATATTCATAATTAACAAAGCAAAAAAAAAAGACCTTTGGTTTTGTAGACAATCTTGGTAATCCTATCAATGCATCCCTGGCAGTGCAGTGACACCTTGAGAACCACCGTGGTCACCGGAGGCTATTGCATTAAACAATGAAATTAAAATAAAATCAACATTTGGTGGTTAATTAAATAGAAACAGAGATTAAAAAGATAAATTACGCAAAATTGAAAGAAATAGAAAGAATGAAGGTAAGTTAGGGATTAACCAACCTCTTTCTCTGTGGGTTTATTGTCTTTCTCTTTTTCTTTTTCCTTTTCCTTTTCCTTTTGATTCTTGGGTTGTGGAGAGAGAAGGTCAACCTTCTTCTTAGTCTTCATAGCCAGCTTGTCCCTCACATTGACAGGGTCAACAATTCCGGTGACAGTGATTTTTCCGGTGTCGTTCTCCACCTTCACACTCTCAACACCTTGTTTCAAGATATAAAAAAGAGTCGAATAAGTTTTGAATAAAACCGAAGATGAAACAGAGAGAGTGAATAATAGTAGTGATAGTAGTAGTAGTAGTAGTGCCTTGAAATGCACGAAGATTGCGGGTAATTTTGGAAGCGCAACCGTCACAGTGGAGGTCCACCTTCAAGACCACCGTGATGGTGGTGGTGGCGGTCATGTTGTTTTCACCGTCAGTTTTGTTCTTCTACAACATGAGAGAGAGAGAGAGAGGGGTTAGTATGTAATATTAAATAGCATTGCATTGTAATAAAAACAGAGAAAATAACTTACGTGACCCATTGTTGAGAGAGAAAGAGTGAGTATTGTGAAGTGAGTGGGAATGGAAGGAGAGTAGGTACATATATAGCAACAAAACAGCTCGAACGATCCTACGCATAGTGTTTCTTCCTCACCAACTACCTGCCTTTTTAATTACTATGCAACTACTGTCTTTTATCTCTATAGAATTGAATCGTGAATCATTTGGATTAGTTCCATCCTCTTTTTGTTCAAAATGTATTATAAGAGACATTGTTTGATCATAAAAGGAAAAACACTATTATCATAATTTAAAACATTGAAACTCGTAATTGCTTCTTAATAACATATATAAAAATTATGTGTCTATGAAGAAAAAAGTTAATAACCACATATACGAAAGAGTACAATTACAATTAGTAACATATATCTATTTTTTTTGGTACATCGGAAAGTAGCATATATTTATTAGTAATATATGTAACAATATAATTCACGATTAGTAACATACATAACAATTTAGTAATATATATATCAATTAGTAACATATATAGTTACACATGTATAACAATTTATAGTATATGTTAGTTTCAAATTCAGTACTTTTAAAAGATATATTATAAATCATTATGATGAGAAAATATCATATATATATATATATTACAATTTAGTAAGTATTAACATGTATAACACTTACACCCATATGCCTAGACCAATCTCACTAATGAAAGGTCTTCTAGAGTAATGAATAGATGAAAATCTAATATATAATAACATATATTTCCTTTTAAATATAAAGAAATAATATTTTTATAGTTGCAAACAATTTAAAATACTCATATCCAACACTTAAGAGTCTCTAGTACTTTTGAAAATAGATTGTATACTAACTTTTTTATCATTCATGAATTAATAATATTCTTAACTAAAAATAATTTATGTAGAGAGTAAAAGATGTAAGTGTAAGTATAAAAAACTTAATTATATACATATATATCCTGTTTTGAAATTATATAGTAGATTTGTAAGCAAACTACATAATGGTATATACCGACATATACCCATGCATTACAGGCTATGAATTTGTGTATCAATAAGCGATGTGTTTGGGAAGTTTTAGGTTTTTTTAGAAATATAAATAACAAAAATTTTAGAATGGAACAAAGATTCCGAAATTTATACTTATTTCTTTCACACCCTCCAAATTTCATACAGACAATAAAATATGACATAGGTTCTAAGTGCATGAATTAAGAGATACAATAATCTCATTTCTTAGAGCCATAAAGTTTTCCTCCCATCCACCTTGTGAACATTTCGAGTGAAGCTTTAGGTTGATCCATAGGAACCATGTGCCCAGCTTGAAACACCTATTATTATATCAAAAAGATAAAGTTAATAGAAAAAAAAATTAAAAATGTCATATTGTAGAATATGTCACTTAACACAAACCTTAAGGAATGAAAGAGGTCCATAGCTTGTTAAATCTCCTGCTTCAACACTATCAACTATAAATTTGATTGTTAATGCTGACATAAACTTTTTTTGGCCTGACCACTTCATAGCACGAACCCATCTATAATTACCAAACCAATTGCATATAAGATCTTCTTCACCAACATACACAAGCAATTTTATCCCATCCTCAAGAAGAGAAGGAATATCAACTTCTAAATTTTTCATCCAATCCTCAAGCATATCATCGAACAATGTGTTACTACATGAAACAAAATCCAAATCTTTTACTCCTAAAGCATCCTTCACTTTGTCATTGTTCAAAAAAGTATCATTATTTGAGAAGTCATAGCACATATCTCCCTCACATTTCTTTCTGATATCTGGCGTGCCTTTCTTACCTTTTTATTTATAAATATTTTTTTTATCATATCATAAGGTTCCATTTTCACTCAAAAATGAATAAATATTTTTTTAATGTATTTTTTAATTTCTAAGAAATTTTTTTGAGTAATTAAAAAATTACTATTACTAAATTAACGTTAACGACGAGTACTACAATTTTAATAACAACAATAAAACAATGAATAAAATCAAACTACTATTTACACAAATAGTTAGACAAATTGTTGACAATAAATTTTTTATTCATATTATGGTTTCTTACATTAATGTTATTACCAATAATGGACAAAAGATAGTCGAATATGTTAGTGCAAGTTTTATATGCAGAACCACAACTATCTCCACCTTCAGTTTCTGCCAAATCAATCGCAAATTAAGAATGTCAACATATATCACAAGGACAAAAATTAGAAATTACAGTCAAATTCAATTAATTGTTAAAAGAAGACATAAATCCTACGGCAATTTTTCATGTCTTGCTCACAATTAGGGATAAGTTTGTTAAGACTATCTTGATCTTTCTTTGTAATTAATCCCCTCCGTAATGCAAAGTCACTATAGGCTCTGTACTGAATCGCAGGGTTGGTTAACTCATTACCAATAGCAAAACCCTATTATCAATCATAGAGATTGAATAAAGAAATGATTACAAGAATGAAAAAAGAAAATTAAATTGATCTTTTTAAAGACATGAAATACATTATATAAGAAATGAAACAAGACCTTGAGATTTATATGAATCCCTTGTTTTTTTATATTTCCCTTGTGAACCCAGGATGCAAGAGCCGGAATATAGTGTCTAGCATATGATTCTCCAGTAATATAGAAGTCATTCTTAACCAATTCAGTATGCTTCTTGAAAAAAAGCCTTAAGATATATATTATATGTACAACATTACCTATTATGTTTAGAAAAATGAGATAAAGGAATAGTGTTATATTACCTGCAAGAAATCATATAAATCATTGCTAACACCCACTTCATCATGTCGAATGTCATCTTCATTGCTAGAGTAGCTGAAACCTGTGTACCTGTGGGTTGATCTACAAATAGAATATTTGAAGCCTACAAAAATGAAGTAAAAAAAAACACTAATTCATGCCGGTAACAAAAAAAAAAAGACGTAATATCTTCAACCTCCCAGTGATTTTTGTGTATTGTGTATGAACATGAAATACATAAATATGTAATAATTTTTTTATTAGGGAGAAATTCTAAATGGAATAAATTATGATCATAAAAATATGGGAAAATGAGATACTTTTATAAAGGTGGTGAACAAATATATAACCTTGTCCCAACCATACTGATTCAATACAAGAGACATGTTATTGGCAATTTTAAATGGATCATTTTCATAGAACAATGCTAAAGAATTGCTGCAACCTGCTCCTCCGGTCAACCATATAATAACTGGGCATCTTTTCTACTCTGGAATTCAAAGAAAAAATAGAACATCTTGAAATTGTAGAGGAAAACATGGCAATTCAAATTATATCTACATATGTATGCATAAATGTTAATAGAATAAATTAAAAAATTGTATTTAAAAATATTGTAACTAACCAATCCAAATTAATAATATTCAATGATATATATGTAACCTTATGATATATATCACATAAAGATATTATTCATAGGAGCTGTTCAATAACAACTTACTATTTGTAGTGCAATATTCACTTCAGTTATATTATTCTTAAATATGAAATTATAATCATCGTTATAATAAATAAATAAAAGAATAGAATGCTACAACAATTAGTTGACTTATATCATTTTAAAGAATATATTTATTCTTCATTTTTAGTTCACGACTTCTTAGGCATAGAAAAGGATGCAGTCGAAAATGCAACTATCTTCAAAACTTCCTATGTTACCTGACTATTCTATTTCTATACAAGGGAAAAAACAAATAAAATATAAACTAATTTATACATGAAAATAAATAATATAAAAAACTAAACATGACATAATTCTTACATTGCAGCTTTTGAATGAAGAATTGAGTAAAATCCTGAATGGTGACCAAGCTCTTCAACAGAACAGAAGGCCGAGAAACATCTAGAAATGATACTTTGTTCTCCACAATACTTCCGGGGAGAAAAGCAGTGTCACAAGCTATTATGTTAACATTATATTTGGGAAAAAGGTTAAAGCTTCTTATGAGACTTTCAGCTTGTGTTTTTGGTAAATAAGAATGGAGGTGTTTGGATATTGGAAAAGTTGATCTCGATAAGGAGAATAAAGGTAAAATAAAGAAGAACAATGAAATAGACAAATATATTTTAATGAGAGATAAGAATGTCATGTTTGTATAGAATTGTAGAATAAGGGTGGTCATGGTTGTGAATTTATATTAGTTGCTACTAGAAGCGCGTTTTAATTATCTTTGTATGATTTCTCTATCACATTTTTCATCAATTTCATAAGATTTGGTTTCGAAAATAAACATTGTATTACGTTAGAGCATTTAATATATTTTTTTTTGAAAGATGAAGGGACTAATTCTTAATTACTATATTCAATCCTATTTGCCCAAAAAAAAACAAAACAATATCCGATACTTTTCATGATATACTTCAAAAACATTCAATGCCTTAATATTAAAAATATGATATGTTGCTTTAAGGAGATGTGCGCTTTCGTAACAATCTTTAATAATAAATTTAATGCTTAAAAGTTTTTTTAAAATAATAAATGACATAACAAGTTTGCAGGAAATAATATTCTCCTTCTAATATGACATTTTTATAAAGTTTTAATAATATATTAACATTTTCGGTAAAATATTTTTTCATTTTATCCTTATAAAAAACGGTTGTCTTTCCTTTTTTTCTCTTCAATAAAAGATAGTGAGATTATGTTTAAATTTTGTTATCTTACATATTATAAATCTAAAAGTGACAATATTGAAGAACATATCTGGTGGTTTAAGGAATTGGTGCATCCCTATGTATAGTATAAGATTAAAGGTTTATGTTCGAAACTTGATAGAGAGATTTTCTAAAGATAACAGTCATGCTTACTAAAATGAATTAGTTTTTTTACCAAAGATATATTATTGTTAACACTAAAAAAAATTAGGGTAAATTTATAGTTTTGTAGTATTTTTAAGATATTGTTAATGTTAACTAAATCTAACTAGTTCCTCTTTGTAAATTGTAATCTTTTAAACGTGTTTTATAATTTGAACCTATAAAATTGGAAATGACAAAATGGGGTCACTCTACCCCTTTAGCGTGTGTCTTTGAAGTATCCGCTAAACAAATGTGAGCATGGAGATATTGTTATTACGAATCAAATAATTAACTTTTTGGTCATTTAGGGGATCTAGCGAGACCTTACATTACTATATCAACGTTTTGTTGGTATATAAAACAATATTTACAAGCATTCAAGTATTTCCTCTAAGCATTATTCTCTCTCATAAAAGTGTATAAAACTCATACTTATCATTCTATACATTTTTCTCATAAATTAATTTCGGTTTTAAAAAACACAAGTAATGTATATTTGATACATCATTAATTATTTTATATGTATTAAAAATGATAGTTAACATAGATAATATGGTGAAAATGTAAATATCTTAAACAATTAGTACATGTTAAATCATTAATGTATATCACTCGCTTGGTTTATCTATACACATCATAAACTAGTTCATTTATATAGTGACCCAATTATCGGAATGTTCCACCATAATAACTTTGATAACCACATTCCATGGCAATCATTGAGTTAAGGAATTCCAATTCTCCTTAACCAACAAGACAGGTATACACCAAAATCATTTGTGGGAATTTAAAAGAAACTAAAAATTGAATTTAAAGAAAATAGACTCTTAGTGTTAGAGAATTATTATGAGTCGTTACCCAAACTCAATTAAATAATTTAAACAATTAACATAATACAATCAATGATAGGTACATCACAGGATCCTTTTGGAATCTCTAATACAAGCATTTTGACTTGCACGCCTCTTTCCAACTTTATAGTCGATGTCATTAGGGATTGGAACTTTAATCGAATTTATAGTTATCCACCTGAATTTAATTTGGAAAATTATTTTTGATTGGGTTTGGATTTTTCCCAGATCTCATATATTAAGTTCAGAGTCGTAATTGATATAGGTAATACCCGAATCTCATTTATATACTAAATATGAAATTAGAAGGTTAGTAAAGCTGTACGTTATTAGGTTATTGAAGACAATAGATGATGGGATGGATGATCTACACTAAAAGGACAATGATGTCCATACATTTTGAGTCAATATAGGTTTGGAAATACCCGAAACTTGATGAGGTGAGGATGATAATCTCTTTTCAGGCTTGTTGTGTTTAATATCAAGTTTCAATTTGGTATTGGGTAAGCATAAATCTAATTCGGATATGGATTGTTGTCATTCCAACATACTATTTTATTAGAATGTTAATAAGGCTATATGTTATTAAAAACCATACATGATGGATGGAATGTGTCAAAAAGTTCACACATGTTTTATGTCATGAATATGTTACTGGAAAATGTGGCCTCATGAGAGTTGGATAACAATATGGACCAACTCTTTATGGTAGTATTATCAAACTTGGACCAGTTCAATGAATAGGTTAGGGTATTAGGTCAATATGTTATTAGTTGAATCATATTGTATTGATGGTTGGATTGGATGACTTTGTTTGAATTAAAAATTCATAATACTAGGTAGTGTTATTTAAGAAGTATATACTCTAAATTTAAAAACAATATCATACTTAATTAAACGATTACAAAGGACTGTTTCACTACCACAAATGTAACAAACAAATATAGGTTTTATACTTTAATTGCAACAAAAGTGCACAAATAACTTTAAAATTGAATTAAACAATTAAGATTTTTCTATATAAATTAAGCTAGCAACTAACAAATATAACTACAAATAAGTTTTAAAATATTTGATTTTTTTAATCTCAAAACAACAAAAAAATTTTTGTTAGCAGGTTTTTATAACACTGTCCTCAACTGTCTTGTAAAGGCACATTGTTTATTAGGCATAACCAACTTCCATTTCATTAAAAAGTATTTGTAATACAAGTTGTTATTTTTTATTTTAATGATATTAAATTATTTGATAGATTATATTTAATAGATACGCTTGCTTACAATTCTTTGTCATGCTAATCATCATAGGCCAGTACTCACATTTCTTGTGTATCATTGGGATTCTTTTTGTAATATGCAATTAGGCTTAAAATACCATTATTAAAACGAAATGAAGTGGTATAAAAGTGTAAAACCAATATTTAGAAACCCCGCCGCTTAATTCAACAAAAAAATCAGTGAACCGAGTCTGGAACCGGTTCAACTGAGACTAAAAGCCGCCCAGTTAAAAACTGGTATTGAACCACACAAACTGATAAATATCGGATTAAACGATAAAGAGGGCAATAATAATTGAAGTGTGAACCAGTACCTTCATCGGTTCAATAACCGGTCCAAGTTTTAAAACATTTGGTAAAACTACCTCTTACATACATGTCTTGTGTATAGAAAGAATCAGTCATATCCTCAATCATAGCACTTTAAAATTGTCCTCTAGGCGTAGATCACCAATGCCACAAATATTAGCTGTGAGTAGTGAAATGCACGGCAGATCCAGATCCTTTGAAACACTTAAAAATAACTTGCAGCACCTTTTCACACCAAAACATTGTTCCAAATCCGAACACCATAACGTGGTTTCTCCTTCATGGTGGATTCGAAAGTACATTCTAGTAAACAAGCATTTTTATACAACAAATCCCTGACCATGGATAAAATTAACTCCGCGCTTAATTATATAAAAACTTAAAAAAATTCTACAACTTGGTACAGTTTGAAGAACTTCAGTGTAATTTACATTCAAACTGCCCATTCCAGTATTCTCTTTCCCATTGGTAGTGTCAACTGGTTGTCTTATGCGATCTAAATATGACATGTACGATACAAACAGGTACAAGGTAGATGCAGCAAGACTAGCACATTGTTCAAGACCTAACCTTAGCAAGTCGAGCCCTTATTTCTTCCATTTCTTCCTCATCATCAACACCCTCAGCTATAGCCTCTTCCTACACATGATAATAAATTTTCATAATTAGGGTAAACTTTAATGTTGTATGGGCGACTTGATTCAAGGTCTGAATCTTGCATGTGATATATTTTGATTTCATAACTCGATGGTTAGAGCACCTATTTAGTAAGTGGGAGGTCTTGAGTTCAACTCTCAATGGAAGCATATTTTTCCAAAGCCCCGACCCCACCTAGTGGGAGTGTAGGACTAAGGCTTTGCAGTGTAAACTCCTCTTAGGCAAGAAAGAACGTATTCATGGAAAGTAAATTAGATGCACATACCTTGTCTGCAGCTCCAACCCTTTGAGCAGGTTGCTTTACCTTTTCTTTCCTGACAGCGTCAGGAAGCTGTGCCACTGTCTCGCCAGCTATTGCAGTTAAGACTTTATCAACTTCTTCTTCTATCTCATCTTCTATGTCCTCAGAATCAAGTGCTGAGTCAACAGCATCATTTACCATCTCCTCAATAACTCCTGCCTGAAAGAAACAGCATTCCTGATAACTACAGCACAGTTGTCTTCTCTAACCATAAAGAGGGGAGAGGAGGAAAAAAGTGGTTTCTTAATACAGCATTGAAAATATTGCATGCATACCTTCGTCATTTCTTTGCTGAACTCTTGCATTGTCACGGCCATTTGAGGAGCCTTCATGAGGTTATTGACAAGCTTCATAACCTCGGCGCTCTTAGACAGATGTCCCACTGTACGAGCAATTGCTGCAAATAAGCAAACTCATGAGTTTTCAAAGAACAACATTTCAATAACTTTAATATGTAATGATGGCCAATTGAAAAAGAATCCACAGTAAAAACAATAAATGGTTAATCAAACTATTACACTTAATTAGTCAATAGAAGCAGTTATGTCCAGGGAAAAGTCCAGAAAAACCCTTGAACTTTGTATGATGTGTAATTTGATCCCTGAATTTCAAAAAATGTGTAAAAGGACCCCAATCTCTGGTTTGAGTGCAAAATGGACCTTTGTCGTCTAATACATTAAAAATTGGATGAAAACGCCACATGCAAAGGATTTCCTACCTCAAGTATATCATAATGACGCAGGCATGCAGCACGAAGGGGATGTTAATTACAACAATGTTTTATTTCTTTAACTATTCTATAGTAAAACTCTCGAGGATGAGCCTCAACACAATGTTAAGTTTGCTTGTCTTATCTGGATGTCATAGGTTCAAACAAGTTGTTAAAGCGTATAGTCAGCCTTGGAGCGAAAGGGGGTTTAGTATCATAGTGGCGGTGGAGCGTAACATGAAGCATAGCTCCAACTAAAATACAAAATTACATTTAAAATACATATATGTGCATACACAATAATTAAAATACAGAATTCCAGGAGTATTCTTCCAGCCAAGATCAGTTCTATTTCCTGGGGCAGTTCAACACCTTAACCCTCCACCAGATTCACTAGCATTCGACATATTTTGTTAAAGAAAAGAAAGAAAACAGAAGGTGGATATAGAGAAGAGAAACTCCAGGCTAAGGGAAGTGGTTGCAGGGTTTTGGTTCAGAAACAAGAAGTAGCCTACGGAAGAGATTGGAAGGTTGCAAGGGTTAGGGAAGAGAGTGGTTGATAATATGGAGAGAATTGAGGGTGAGGTGGAAGAGTGAAAAACTGAAGGAACAGTAGTAATATAAATTAAATATAATGGGTTAAAAAATAGGGTCAAAATTGGGCTTAGAGGTTGAGCCAAGAAAAGAAACCTGCTCACCTGAGAATGCGGTGCGTGACCCGAAAACACAACCATCTTCCCCGAAGCGAAAATGTGTGACGATCCAACAATCCAAAGCATTGTTTTGTCCCACTCTGCTCCAGAACGATATTTTGCCCATGCCAACTCGTTCACCACGAAAAGTGTTGAATCGTGAGATTCAATGCTTCAATATGCACTTTTGATAAGTTTAAATCCTGGAGACAACCTCATCGTTTCCGAGGGTATGGTTGTGTACATCTACCCTCCCTAGACCTCACTAGGTGGGAGCTTCATGCACTGGAACGCCCATTTTTATTTTATAGTAAAACTCATGAATTTATTTTTAGGGATTTATTCAGTTATTTTAGGTAAATTGAAGGTATCATGTCAGGATACTACATGGATTAAGAAAGTCTTCGAAGATTTCTTACTAGCCAGTAGCCAATCAAGTTCAATTATGTCTTCAATACAAGATACAACTTCTATTTTCACCTATCAAAATTCAATATCATCACACGACTTTCCTTTTTTTTTAAATGTTGGAGTTTCTACATGTGTTCACACTAAATGCCTCTTAATAGTTAATACAAAATTCAAACTCACCTATATGATAATGCACACCAGATTAATGTCACACTCCTGCGCCCCAAAAATGGACGCAGCAGAGAGTCAGTTGATATTCCCCCCATAACCAGAAATTTTATTATCAACAAAAGCCAATATTGTAGACAATTTACCAATACTATACATCAGAAGACAAGGATTGCAGATAACTGAACTTCTTCAGTTAAGCATCAAAGAATTTGTATCAAGCACAAGTAATTTAGACAAAGGCTTTTATATGTTATGCAGAAAATTTACGGAAAATAAAACATGGCAAAACCTACCAACACTCTCTCCAAGGTGCATTGATATTGAATTCAATTGTGCCTTATTTTCAAAGAGACGGTTCACTGTTCTCTTAGACCTCACAAGTTCCTTAGCAAGTGCCTGCAAATTGGATAAATATTCATAAGGAAAAACTATAAATTTTTTATTTTCAAAACACTGACATCATACATTGAACAATGAAGTCTGGAAACAGAAAACAAATCATTGCTAATAGGTCATAAACTAGCAAAACCAAAGCTTCTTCATTAGTTTACTGAATATTAGGACCAGTTCATCACAGTTCATGGAAACTTTTATCTATAAATCATCCAGTTCTGCCTCCAATTCTAGGGTAAACCTATCCACAGATTCCTTACACTCAGAATAAAGATTAAAGAATATATTCTAAATTAAGAGACCATATTCCAGGGTTTTGTCTCATCCACTCTCCATCCTCCCCTCTTCAGGTGTGCTAGGGCACACAACAAAGGAATACACTAGTTGCCCTTTTAATCATCCTAAGCATTTAGCACACCCCACCTAGTGGGACTAAGGCTTGGTTGTTGTTGTAATCATCCGAAGGCCTAAGCATTTGGTACTTACATCAAAATATCCATGAAAAGGCATATAATATCCTTCATATCCACATTCAATAGATGTCACAAAAATGTATTACAGACATAAAGACACTGTCAAATTAAATGTATTCTGCACATTTCCTTGAAACAAATACAGCATGGCTAGGAGCAACTGTCCTCTTAGCTCAGGTTGTTCAATTCCCTAAGTTCCCCAGAAACAAGGAGCTATTGTTATGTGCTCTCTGAACATTTTGATTCTGCTCCAAAGAGAACGGAATAGAACAGAACATCTTGTTTCCATCTTTCAAATCTATAAATCAGGGTGTACATTGCACAAAAGAATTTCTCGAGAGAAAAATACTGGCACTAATAATAGTAAATCAAAATTAAAGAAACAAAATTAGGAGTTACGAGAGAAAAAACCTTCGCAGAACCCATATCGTTCCTTTTGGCCGCTTCTCTAATCGCCTTTTGTACGTTCTTTTCTTCTCTCTGTATATCTGATCCAATCACATAAACATAAAAATCAAACAGAAACAATAATAAATAGAAATTAGGGTTTAAAAGAGGGGAAATGAAATACCGCGAATTTGGCGTTCAATGTTGCGACACTCTTGCCGAAGCTTGCGCTGCCAATCTCTCAACAGCTGCTGTGGATTTGCCTTCGGCTTCAGAATGTTCATCACCTTCTCCATTTTCAACGCGGATCCCAAATACCAAAACTAGGGTTTTGTTTGAGGGATTCGGAAGGAATGAAATTAATAATTACACACAAAAACAATTGATCCAAAAACTCTTATTTTTGGCAATATCTGACGAATTATACGAAGATTCTATCCAACTGAAACAATCAATTGATAGAATATGGTTAAAGGATTTCAACGATATGCGTAGAAAAAAGTTAAGAATCACGCGTGTGATGGCTCCGAGTGCCTACCATCTTTTGATTTCTTACGTGTATTCCACAAAATGTTATGGTAATCACATTTAAAAAATAAGATGTTACTCCATTACTTTTCATTTTAATTTTAACTATATAATTGAAGAGAAAAGTCTAGTTATTTTATGATTAAGTTTTTTTCTCATATCTTAGTCATTAATTATAGAAAAAATCAATTGTTTAAATTTACTCGCTAATTTAAATCATTAGATTTTTATAAAATTGATGATTAAACTTACCATTTCATAATTGAAATATAATATAAAATATAGATGTGAGTATATATTTTTTTTTTTGTCTTTTTCCTTAGCATAGGCTTATAAAAGGAACTACCGTGACCTCTAAACAAGATAAGATATATTTGCTACAAAACAAATTTTAAATTATAAAAACCATGAATTTATAAATGTATTGATTCTCAATATTGACTTATGTTTTGTGGGTAATTTAAATTAAATTGTATTCGTAATTACAACTTTGGAATTAAAAAAACTCTTAAATAATTAAACAAGAAATTTTCTTTAGAAAACAATACTTTTGACCCATTAGCAATACCTCTTTTTTTCTAATACAAATTTTCTATCTTTATTTTCTAAACTATTATCCTTATCATTGGTCTTTCTACCTTATGGATTATATGGTCCTTTAATTTTGACTGAATTCTACTTTCACTCTATATTTTCATCTATTTTAATTAGTTAGGGTTGATAATAGCAACATAAGTGGTTCTTAGGTTATTCTTAACATAATAAGAACATTTTTACTCTGTTCTTCACTCTCACATTCTCATCTTATGAATTTTGTTCTTAGAGAAAAATGATGAGAGATAACATATTTATAGGAAAAGTGTGGAAAGAACGAAAATTTTGACATAAATACAAAAGTATGTGATATATTGTGGAACTCAAATAAGAATAAAAATGATATTTGTAGTCAAATAAGAATGAATATGATATTCTTGATTGTGATTGCTAACATGTTTTTATAGTAATGCTAAACTTTTCAATCGGATGATCAATTCAAAATGAATATGTTTTTTAGTATGCATTAAAGAGATGTTCCTTAGTAAAAAATAAAAATACTTTTGACTTTATGAACAGTTTTTCTTATAAAAAATATTTAATTCTTGATGCTAATTATTGAAGCTTGCATCATAACCTCATCATTATCATTACTTTGGTCGATACTTCAATTTTAAGAAATTAACCTTAGAATCATGATTATACATAATTAATTCCTTAAGTCTTCAAATGATTTGTGATGCTTGAATTACTAGAAGGCAATAGTGGTGAAGAAATCATTAGAGTAGTTTCCACTATTCTTATTATTGAAGCTTTCATCATAACCTCATCATTATCATCACTTTGGTCGACACTTCAATTTCAAGAAATTAACCTTAGAATCGTGATTATACATAATTAATTCCCTAAGTCTTCAAATGATTTGGGATGTTTGAATTACTATAAGGCAATACTGGTGAAGAAATCATTAGAATAGCTTTCACTATTCTTATTATATTGAAGCTTTCATCATAACCTCGTCATTATCATCACTTTGGTCGACACTTCAATTTCAAGAAATTAACCTTAGAATCGTGATTATACATAATTAATTCCCTAAGTCTTCAAATGATTTGGGATGCTTGAATTACTAGAAGGCAATAGTGGTGAAGAAATCATTAGAATAGTTTCCACTATTCTTTCTAGTAGTCTTCAAATGATTTGTTTTAATTGAGACTAAAAGTAATTTTTGAAGAAAATTATCCTCTTAAAATCATTATTTTAATAAATTATTTTTAAATAGCATTTAAATAAAATGCTATTAAAAAACATTTTAGAAAAAGTGTTTTACATTTTTTCCTAAACACTCTTTATAAAAGATTTTTTTGAATATTCTAGGACGAATAAGGTTCTACCTCTACAATGTTTCACATTATATGTCATTATGTATTTATTACATGTTTTTACCTTTTTTCTTTGTATAGTAGATAAGAGAAATGAAGTTTAAAGCAACATCAAAGTTGGACTAAAGCATTCGAAAAAATAAACCTAACTAAGGAGTCTTCCAACAAATGTTTTTTCTATTAGTCAAAAATGCATTAGTTTAATAATGTAAGACTATGTTAAATGTCCAAAATAATTAAAAAAAATTAAGGATTTAAATAGGAGGATAAGTCATGAATTCCGAAAATGATTAGTTTTTTATTCAAAAAGAAATAATTTCACGTCTATAAAAGCATTTAGAATACACCATTTAATTTGTATCATCATGGATCAGCACTTACAGTGTACTAATCAATATTGAAGGCATTTTATGTACGTCGATTCATAGCAGATTGTATCCCGAAATCCAAATCTCATCAACAAAATATCAGGGGAAAGCAATATATCATAACAGGACAAATTCTGAATTAAAAGCTCAATGAAAAACTCCAAAGTGGTGGGGATAGTATTTCTGGTAAGAGAAAACCTATTTTGTTGCAATAATTCATACCTAGTCTTCATCTCCATGGTTTAAAATATGTAACAATGTCCTGGGACCATAAGACCCTACGTGTATTTTTAATAATTTTCTCCAATAATTGATATTCTTCTTTCACTCGTAACGTAATTGAGAAACCAACCGATGCAAATTCTGAGTTCTCGTGTAATATTAAGATGACCGATTATAAACCCATATTTCGTCATCGATCACCATTTTTTTCATATAATTAATGGTATCACCATATCACTCACCCTTTTGGTAAAAAAAAACTTATTGTTTTCCCAATAAAGCTCATAAGAATTGAATACCTTAGCCTAGTACTAGTATGATACATAGAATCAAGTGAGATCTTATACTTCTAGTATAATATTTTGTTGTTTCATCCATTACCATCTAACATAAGATAAATTTAAAAAATACAAAATATTATGATTTTTTAGTATTAAAATTACGTGAGGTGATGACTTTTGTTTGTTAAAACAAGAGATAAAAATTTAAATTTTTAATCCTATTATAAATAGACAACTTAATTTTGAGATGATAAAATATTTGGGGGTAGGAAAGATTATATCATTTTATTTATTACTATTAACAAGTTCGGTCAAGTAGTCTATATCGCATGATATCCAAGTTAACGGGTAAGGTTGGTTGTTCGCGTGCAATTATGATATTAATCATTAAGTATTAGATTTTTGTTTTCTATTCGAGATAAAAGTATATCTAATATTAAGTTGTTTGGACTTATGTATTATTATGTGTAATTTAAAAAATGTGGCATTGGTATAAGATTATCATTTTTAATTCAGTTAATTTGTTTTTTTTAATATATTTTTAGTTTTCTACTTTTATAATTTTATAGTGGGCGATCGCAAATACCCATATTTAAAGAGGATTGGACATGATATTTTATGTCATTTTCATAGATGGACATGCAAATATTAACCCTAATTTAAGCAATCAATGTGTAAATATAAGTACGACAACACAAATTGTAAATGCTAATGGACATAAAAAATAAGGCGTCGCAAACTATTAATCACTATCAATAATAATGGAGAAAAAAATATCTGGGAAAACTCATAGTCTACATCTATCTACAACATGCATTACAGTATATATAAGGGGAAATTTAACTATAAATTTGACACATCTCACACACACAGTACATTATTGTCTTTAATGATTTATATATATTTATATTTTAAACACATTCTATTATCCCTCTAAAATTAACCTTTTTATTATCATTCATAATATATTTTAAATCTATTATTTTTAAAATAGCATATATCTTTTATTTATTAAATTATATTTTTATGTTATTAAGTTTATTAAAAAGAAATGGATTGACCAGCACAAATGTATAATTGTTTTTTAATGAAACTTTTATATAATACACATGTTTGTGTGTTTCTTCACTATGTGTTTTAAGATTACCACATTTATCTTTTATGCTCCTCTCCTTATTGAGGACATGCTAATTATCTATATTTTATATCCATCCACCTTATTTATTTTTAATTTTTTTTTTGCCTACCTTCTTTACCTAGCATTCAGATAGCTCCACCATCATGCTAACTCCATATATGGCTAAAGGCCTAACACACACCCTATAGCATAATATTAGATCAGGTTTAAAATAAACTAATAAAAGCAGTGATATTAATAATTTGAGAGGCTAAAGTAATAAGACTGACTTTTTTATGGAGATGGAATCTCAAAATTAGCAAATCTTTATGATTGTCTCACGTTATGTGTCTATTTTTTCACTACATTAGAAATAGTAAACTATTTAAAAGGAGAGATCCATATTCATGATAATATGTCATTCTAATGGAGTTGTGTCCCAAATTTTGAAGCCATCAACACTTTTAATTATAATTTGGTCATTAGGTCTGTCAACATATTGGGTTCCCTCATCACAATCAGATGGTGCATATATATCAGAATTCCATTCGAAATGATTTGAACAATCTCTAAACAGTCACACTCACGTATAACATTTCAAGGGCCCATACTCTAAGCCAAACTCAAACCATGCTCCATAGCCAAGATTTCTGCTAATGTAGGATATTCAATCACAAATTTGTCGAATACCTTGATCGACATTTGCTCTTGTAGTTACGAATAACACTACTTCCATCCATTTTATTTGTTTCCATAATACAATTTTCATCAACATTAAATTTCACTTTTTCGTTATGTGGGCGACACCAGTGAGCTCTAGATATATGATCCTCATTAGAATCATAATTGTTGATATTACACTAATCCTTAAAGAGATGATGAACATTACGTGCAACTTAATTAATTTCTCATGTTTAAGTACTAAGGATCGAATTGTTCCTCCACCTCTAAATCTATTAGATCCCAGCCATGTTGACCCCTTAAGTTATCAACCAAACAATTGATGTATGATTGGTTTGTCGAGAAGGATTGATTATTAAAATTCAAACGTCGCCACAATAGAGCAGAATTCTTAGTCTCTAAAATTATGAAGCAGATCTTCAACGACACTATTGTACCAAGAGCAAATTGGAGATGGTGACACGTTGCTTTTGTAACCCAAGATGTTTTAGTAATTTACACAAAAACTAGAAAAAAGAGAGAATATTGAGATAGAAAAGCTTTCATATTAAGTTAAAACTAGAAATTATTGTAACCTTTCTACTAGTTATACTAACAATGATTCACCAAGAAAATCTTATTTGTTTTCCCACAACTTTGTATTCATAAAATCCTAACATGTCATTTAAATCTTGTTTTGCTGCAATTTGTTTGAGAATATAGATCTAATAGTCACAACCAAAATCTCACTATTTATTATACATTAATATTTAAAATTAAATGATTCGTTTCAAATTAATGATTGATATTTGATTATGTTAATTATCCTAACCCATATAATAATTTATAGTTATTAAAGTAGCCCTAGCAAGAAAATTGAAATTGTCTTTTGCATCAACTAACTCGATGACGAATTGCAATTAATATATTGAAAACTTAAAAATGGTGACACGTATTGTAACGTAAGCATGTTTCCCATTCTTTGGTTCTCGTCCGTATATACATATCATAATTCATAACAAACAAAATTAAGATCTTTGCAGATACAACACTCCTTATCCTGTCGCATCTTCTCTATCATCTTTTTTCTTTTTCAGCTACCCTTTATTATTATCATTTTTTTAATTTGTCAGAATCAAATTTGATCGGTTCCTCTCTAATAATGGACTTTACTCCTAGAATGTCATGTGTTAAAATTTGGACTCAATGCTAGACTCTCTTAATAGGATCTAAGCATAAAAGCAAGGCCAAACCAAAGCCTACCAAAAAATTATGTTATGATATATGATTAGATTGCATAATTGAATAAAACATGATTGTTTATGAAAGAAAATGATATCTTAAAGAGGTTAAGTGGAAGCTATGCTTGGCTTAACAATGACCAATCGTTCTAGGGGTCGCATCGATAGTTTTATTTGTTTCATTTAACATTATTATAATAAGTTGTGTTTTTAATCAATACGAATGTGAAAATAGTCTGTAAATATTGCTTATAATGTTAACATTTAATCTACAACTAAGGGTTAATAATTAGATGGTAATTTTTTTTTATAAAAATTCAATATAATAATCATTTATTTGCATTACTTATATATAAAAAACCAATGATAATTACTTATGAATAATAAATGATAAATGATGAAATGACAATATTAAAACTTGTATTCTTATTAATACATACATATTTCTCACTATAATAATTGACTATGGAACATAATTAATTCAGGCTAATAGTAAATGATGCGTGGATAGTGTTTATAGTGCTTTTAACACAATGTTACTATATAACAATAATGATACAATATCATAGACACACTATAACACAAAAAAGTATTCTAGACACAATATAAAGTTTAATTTTGCAATTAAAGATGTTAGAGACATAGTCTCACTATATCATGGGTCTTTTTTTGCTCCCAACAAAATTCTCACTAGTGGAGGATACTCTCACTATAAAAAAACTAAATATGTGCATATTATTATATAGAACTTACATATTTTTTCGTGTGATATATGTATATGCTTCTCCTTAAGTACGATTACATATTCGAGTCTCCCATATGAATTTAACTATGAAAGTTGATATAATTATGTTATGAATGTTCTCAATTCGAACACATTTGTTTCTCATATATGATAAATCGGACATTTTATATGTACACAAAAAAATTATAATTTGTGTAGCACGTTATATTTGTTTCATTTATAAAAGGGATGGATCCACTTACTTTAAAAGTAAGTGGAAAAGACTTATTACTAATTTTAGTCTTCCAATCTTGGAAAATTAAATGATTTAGATATACTTACCAATTCAAACCATTGGATTTTCCAAGAATGAATGACAAGAGTAAGTGAATCTCTCCCCTTTATAAAATAATGTAATTTATCGTTATATCATTGTATATTCGGTAGAAAGAATGATACACACAATATTATTTATTTAATATAAAATTTTAATTTTATACAAAAATGTATTATATTTAAAATTGGTCGGAGAGTTAGTTTCATTGTAGTGAATTTTTTTAGATCAAACATGATATTTTATCGTGACTTAATTAAGATTTGGTCATAACAACTTAAAAGAAAAAATTAAATATCTACATGTTATAAAATATCATTACAAGTTATTAATTCAAGTGATACATACTTATGTAAGAAAAATTAAATATCTACATGTTATAAAATATCATACCTGTTATAAAGACAAAAAAAAATTGTTTCATGTGATCCTTATTATAAGTAATCTTTAACTAAATGACAATGATTAATGAAAGTAGTTATTTTAATTGCTTTTTTAAAAGATATTGTAACATTGAAACTTTAGACTGTAATTTCAAAATTGTATTGTTTCTCAATAACTTAAATGTATTGTTCCTCACAAAGGCTTGAAGGCTGTACGTATACTCAAGTTAGTTATTTCGGGCACCGTGCAATTTGAGTGGCTGTTAATACCTTGTTTGGTTTAAGAGAATAAAATGGGTAGAGAGAAAAATGTGAGAAATATAGTGTGAATAAAGAAAGATGTGAGAAATAGATATAATTTTTGTATTATTTGATATAAGAGAAAGTAAGAAGAGAAATAAGATAAATGTGTGTTTTATTATATTAGTCTCTTCTCCTCTCATTTTCTACTCACAAGTCGAGAGGAAAAAATTTATGAGACTTACACATTTTTTTACTTTCTCTCTCATTTTTCTCCTCTCAATAAAAGGGGAGACTCAATATTTCTCTTTAATTTATCTCTTCCCATTTTTCTCTTTCCTAACTTTCCTCCATCAAACAAAGGGTTAGAGAAATATGTAGGAAAAATTAAATTTCCAATAGACTTTAATAATAGTGGGAGACTTTATATATATTTAAGATGCATAATACATACCAAGATCTTTCATGTCAAATCATCAAGAATAAATGTATAAAATTAGAACTTAAGCGGAAGTGTACCTTAATATATTCATATAGAATATGGAGAACAAATTTTATATCTTTATGTGTCATGTATCCATTTCTCCATGTCCTTTGTCTTGTATTCACCAAATGCATGTTCATAGTAGAACATGTATGTTTGTTTGTCTTCCAATTATAGATCTTCCAATTGTAGATCACCCTTAACTTTAGTTTCTCCCCTAATGAGATGAAGAGAATACTGATTTTGTTGTATGTTGTAGTGTGACATCTTGTGTCATGTTGTGGTTTACAATTGGGGACCATAACCCCTATTTATAAGAAGTGCATACCATTCCATGAAGGGTGATGCTACTTGATTTTCTTATTTCAGATTTTGCCCGTCATAAAATAGAAATAAGACTTTAGGTATATACACAATAATTTTCATGATAATTATGTCTATAATCATGAACCTTACTTGAAGTATATCACTTTAATTTGACTACTTATAATAATGACTCTAAACGCATTACATGTGAACTAAAATTTCTTACAAAAATAACCTTTTTATTCTCTTTCAATTAGTGTGCAAGATTTGAGCACAGGAATGTAAAGAAAGTTAAGTGTAGGTCCATTCTAAATTCTGATAGGTAGGGACCGATTCATGGTCATTAAAATTATTTACATGTTTTCTATATATACACTGCGAAACCGAAAGAACCGAATTATTAGTTTCCTGGTTTAGTTCAATTACTTTTTAATGAACCACTTATTCTATTATAATGTTATATATTACTACTTATTAAATTGTTATATATATTATTTTTTTAATGTTATGATGATATGAAACACATATTCTAACTTTGGTGGTAATGAGTTTGAAACTAATATATACTATAAATTGTTATACATGTATTATTATATATGATACTAACCGTTAATTGTAAGATTATATATGTTATCATTTATGTATGTTATTATTTGATACATATGTTATTAGAGGGTTATGTACTTTACTAATTGTGAATTATGTTATTATATATGTTGCAAATTGTGAATTATACTATTATATATATGTTTATTCGATTTTGTCTTCCTAAATTATATAATTATTGTTATGTTTCTAACAATCAATTATAAGATTCAATTAATTTACTCATCTATTTATGATTTATATTTTATGATACTAAGTGGTTCTACTTTTATGTGCAAATCTTAATATATCTTGTAATATATTTTTAATCTTCAATTGATACAGAGTTTTTGTTATAAAAAATATATAGAAAAATCGTGGAACCAAACCGAACCATTCATAAGCGATTTAGTTCAATTCCTACAATAAAATTTGTGATTAATTTTGATGAACCAAATCATATTTTTGTGTTTGGTTAAGTTAGTATCACTCATATCTTTGTTAGTTTTGATGTGACATACAATAGCATGGTACATAAATTTTTAGAGAGCTTCATATTTCTGACCAGAAATATGATTATAAACTAAATCAATTTTGTAGGCCACATGCACCCAACAATCACGTTTGTCCCATCTTTTTAGCTTAGTCTACAAAAAAGGCTACCGATGCAAATAATTAATATTATTCATTTTAAATTTACATTTCTAGAAGGTAATGCCCGCAAATTAGTATCAGAATTAGTTGAACCATGATTTATCCTATATTTCTTTTTAAGTTAGATTAGATTGGATATATCATCATCGTATTAGAGCACTAAATAAGTCTTTACTTATAATACATATTGTACCACAACCATAAATCATGGAAGCATATGTGGGAAACATATGGCTGGTTCATTTCCATTGTTCTGAATTGTTTTCTTTTGCTTCTTCACAAAAATTGTATTAAAATTTGTCTATAAATTCACAGCCATGTGTTAAATTGATTTTCATTAGGCTAAGATACTATAAATAGTAATCTTTTAGATGTGACTCCTAGCCAATGAATGTAATATCTCTATTTGTGCTGTGTCAGAAATTTTGAGCAACCTATATGTTCCTTCAATTCATGTAAAAATATGCTTCATTTGAATAAGCAATTCTCCTCAATTCATGAAATTAAGAACACCCTCATATTAAAAAACTACACTTGACTTGGAAATTGAAGTGGTAGCCTCAAAAAATTGCCGTCAAGTTTGATATTATAAAATAGCATTATATGGCAATTTGTGAAATGAAATGTAAATTAGTTGTCCCAAAAACTTAACACAAAACTTTAATTTAATTTTCCACTATTCATTTTTTTTAATAAGTGTCAAAATTTTAATGGATGAACTAAATTGAGAACCTTTTGGGACAACTGAGCTGTATTCGTTTCAACCTTTTGTTACTCTTGTTACTAATAATGCAATCACGTAATCTCCACATTTTGCTAACTACTACGAGGCAGGCTTTCTTTGAAGTTAACATAACGACCATAAGTTCTACTATATTTATATTAAAGTTGTTGACATTTCATATTTCATTGATGCCTTTTTAGATCAATGGAAGACTAAGAGCACATAACATTTAGATGTAGGGTTAGATACAAAATTTGCAAGGTTGTTGATATTGCTGACCCAATGATGAAGTCACATAATTAA
The DNA here is from genome assembly GCA_009771035.1 of Lupinus albus. Taxonomy (NCBI): domain Eukaryota; kingdom Viridiplantae; phylum Streptophyta; class Magnoliopsida; order Fabales; family Fabaceae; genus Lupinus; species Lupinus albus. The sequence continues at coordinate 2,401,667 of CM019999.1, forward strand.
ATTGTAAATATGCTACAATTTGTTTTCTCCAATCTCAAAATAGTCAAAACATGCAAAGTAGAATAGTGGTTATATGTTTCTTAAAACTGATCAATCAATTATTATATGGCAAAACGGGCAAAGCCCTCCGCCCCGCCTGCATAGCCCACAAAATTTTGTAGGTAGGCATATAATTTTTCTCTATTTACCCACCATGCTTGCAGACATTTCTATTAGGCAATACAGACGTGTTGTAAGAGGAAAAAATAAGAAAAATTCAAATAAATTAGTATATGATGTGATTTAATGATTCCAAAAAATTGTGACGTGATATTATTTGTTCAATTTAATATAAAATATTAAAGTTTTTTTTAAATTATCTTCAACTACTTTATTTAACTTCATTTTATTGTATGAATTTTTTATAAGGGCAAACAATTTTTGTTAATTAAGACCGTTTTGACATTTCTACCAATTATTAATATAAGAGAAAAAAATATCTAGTACAAATAAATAGTGTATAATATATCGAGTATATATAAAATTTTACACAATTTTATTAGAGAAAAAGATGTATGTACTAACAATGTAAAAAAATTATATTGTCACTGTATCACCCACCATTAAAATTTAATCATCATTAACTTTTAAATATATGTAATATAAATAAACGATAGATGATGAAATATATATAAATAGAGGAAAGATCCATTGACTCTAAAAGTAAGTTTGAAAATTCCGTTGCCTTGTTAATACCAAGTTACTAACCATCACCATTAATTATGACACTGTGCTGGAAATTAAGATGGTCTGCCAAACCGTTTTTGATCTTTTTATTTTTTATTTTAGGGTATAATTAAGGATATTTTCTCATCATATAAGTAAATAATTAACCTCTTTAGGATGGTGACGGACCCTCCCAAACATTTTTTATATGGCCATATGTATCCTCCATAGTTAGAGTGTACCGTAATTCTTAAAAAACTAAATCTCATTTTTATAGCAGCCTAAATTACTTAAATATTATCATAATGACCTTGGTTGCATAGTTTCAAGAAGAAATTGAATGCAATATTGAGAAAGTATTTCAAGAAAGTTTTCATTGATTATCAAGTTATCCTTTCCCATCACATTTCCCAAAGAAACTTGGTAGTACATTTGCTACCCATGTTTTTCTTTTCACTATACCTTGTCCTACACTGCTATTATTCTATGATTTGGTGAGGCCAACCTTACATATATCTAAAGTTATCAATGTCAGAGGTAACAAAATCAATGTATAATTTTCTAAGTTATGGTGCATTATATGTTTGTAACAAACAAGTATTCACTTGAAAATGAAGTTCACCCTTCATGAATAGCTTAAAAGAGAAAAAACCAACACCTCAAATATACTATTGTTTATCAGAAATGTGATCAGTTTTTGTCATCATTTGTAACTCCCAAATATACTAACTTATCACCTTTTTGGTACTGTAGGGCCTCCAAATCTCTTTATATATCCAAACTGTGTAGCCATACATTTTCATAAGCACCAAGTCCTACAATGCCATCATCATCACTATTTTCTTTCCTCTATATGGCTCCTCTCTTTTCTCTTCTTTCACTCTCATCAATTATTTTTTCTAGTGCTCAAGGTCCACCTTCACCTGGATACTACTTTAGTTCTAAAATTAGTACTGTTAGCTTTGGTGAAGTGTTTAGAAACCTCTGGGGACCTCAGCATCAAAGACTTGACCAAGGCTCATTGACAATATGGCTTGACTCTACATCAGGTATGTGAATATTCTTTTCATTTTTCTTATGTAAAGTTCATTCTTTTCATGCTTACTAATAAATAATACCTTAGTGCATACTCTTACTATGAATAATTTTAAAACATAGGGAGTGGATTCAAGTCACTTCATTCATATAGATCTGGGTACTTTGGTGCTGCAATTAAGCTTCAACCTGGTTATACTGCAGGAGTCATAACATCCATCTATGTGAGGATTAGTCTAAAACTTTAGCTAATGTTGAAAACTTATTTTAGTTTTTTTTCTTCTAGTGCAAAATTTGACCCCTTTAAATTTTCCTTGTTCTGTTGTGTCATTTGTGAATTGCAGCTTTCAAACAACCAAGACCACCCAGGGAACCATGATGAAATTGACATTGAGTTCCTTGGTACTACACCAGGTAAGCCATATGTGTTGCAGACAAATGTATACATCAGAGGAAGTGGTGATGGAAATATTATAGGAAGAGAGATGAAGTTTCATCTTTGGTTCGACCCTACACAAGATTTTCACAACTATGCTATTCTATGGAAACCCAGTGAGATAATGTAACATTTTCCTACACAATATGTTCTTAATTTGATCAATTTCAACATCTTTAATTGTGAATTTTGTTCTTACTTTAAGACAAGTTGTATTATACACTCACACACACATTTGCATATCAGTTAATATTTGCAGTTTTCACCATATGGTTATAACTCGTTTTAGACTCAGTTCAATTTTTATACACATGTTCTTATTTTGTCACATACCCACTTATATGCATAATTTTATAGACCTAAGTATTTTTTTACACTTCCATTATAATTTTGTCATGTAGCAGATAAGAGAAGGATATTACTTATGAATTTACTTTAAGTAATGAGTAACTAGTTTTTTTTTGTGCTACCGTTATGTGTATGGCTCATCTACTATCTAGTCAGAATGATTCGCCCTTATTTACAAAAATTCACTTGAAAACATGAGATAAATAATGCATATCGCTCCTTTGTTATTTGATCATTTTTTGTGATGATGATTAAGATTTTTCACAAACCCCACCTACTTTTATGATATTTTTTTGTACATTGGAAAAAGTTAAACAGGAACTAAAATATGGGAAAAAGACCCATCTGCAAAATATGGAATGTTACTATAGGAATTGAGTCTTAGATCTTCAATTTTTATGAGTAGTCTGATCTAAGTTTCGGTATATAATGGACAACATTTTTCCCTGTTTTTATGATAAAACCTTGTTGTGGGGTCTGATTTTTTGGCATTAAGCTTACTAGTTTGTCTGATTATAATGGAACCATTAAATGCAGATTTTTTGTGGATGATGTGCCCATAAGGAGGTATCCTAGGAAGAGTGATGCTACATACCCTACAAGACCAATGTATGTCTATGGATCAGTTTGGGATGCATCTTCATGGGCAACAGAAGATGGAAAATACAAAGCTGATTATAGATACCAACCCTTCATTGGTAGGTACAGAAACTTTAGATTGCAAGGTTGCACCATTCAAAGCCCTTATTCTTGCAAGCCACCTTCTGCCTCACCCTCTGGCTATGGGAGCCTAAGCCCTCAGCAATTTGCAGCCATGCAATGGGCCCAAAACAACTACTTGGTCTACAATTATTGTCATGACCCTAGAAGAGACCACACACTTATCCCAGAGTGCTAGCCGAAGAAAAGTTATTTGCATGGTCTCAAATCAATTGTCTCCTACATATTCAAATTGTTGGTGTTGATAAAAATCATATTTTTAACTACTCTGAGACAGTTGGTTCAAGTTGGTGTGTTATGTTACCTTTATGTTGAAAATATTAGTATATCATATAGTTTATTTATGGGGTGATTTTTGAGACGGTTAATGCTGAAGTGTAATTGCAAGAGCAGTTGAACGTCCAAGCCCTCCAATGATTGGAATGTATTTTGTTGTTTTTTGGTGTGTTGTATTATTACTTGAAGAGTACTTTACTATACTCTTGTTGAATTTAATTTCATTTGGATGCTTTCTCAATACGTGTTTGGATGTGGAAAGAGAAATAAAGGACCATGTTCCCTAAAAAAACAAGCACTTTGAAGGTACTTTCTGATGCACATTTGTTGCTCATATAACATTGGACCACCTTTGTAATTATTGTTCAATATGTTATATTGTGGGAATGGCTTAACTCTATTATGAAAGTACATCATGAAGATCATATCTTTCACTTTTTATGTTCTAATTATGTTTCAATCTAATCAAAAGTTGCTACGTATTTACAAATGAAAATCATAAAAGAAAAGTAATTTTTATATATTATTTGATAAAATTCGATTGGTTTGATACATGAGAGCATGAATTTTTTTGGATGGAGAATCCTGGTTCCCCTTGTCATTTGCCAAGGTCCTTTCATAAATTTGTATTGCAACAACAATGATAACTGAATGGGCCACACCTTAATTCATTTTATGTAGATGATGAGTTTCTGGCCCACCACTAATGGATAAAAGAAAGTGAAATTTGCACGCTCAGATGATAAACATTGATGTGTAATATATGTTTAGATATTGTTATTCCATAAAAAAATGCTGTTACATATAAATTTTAAGATGGTCTCTTGCACCAGAATGCTTCATTTTATATGATATTGGTATATGCTTCATGGTCCATTTTTTATACACTTTCACTACTATTGTTTCATGACCCAAGGTCACCAATGAAAAAAATCGCATTTGTAACCTTTAGGTCATGTCTACTACAAATGATACTTGCCTTATGAAGTTATAATCGTGTTTTGTGAGTTGAATCATGAAAGAAAAATACAATATTAATCGATTGTTGACCATTATTTGTCTTTTTTGAGGAAATTGTAGATCACCTTAAGGTTACATATGTGAAAATAGTTATCATGGTCATGTATGGGACAAATAAGTTCGATAAAATGATCATTTTTTTGCATTATTCAAAAGTATTGGGTTATATATGAAACTGAAAATCATAATTGAAATAAAACTTACGGGCTCAAGTTGATAACGGGCTTTGGCGTTGAGAATTATAATATTTTAAAGAAGGAAGATGCTAGTTTTTACAAGAGACTATTCAGTGTTAAAGATCCCATCCATGTGTGAAGAGAATTACCCATCCTTAAGGGTGTCTCATTCTCTATCTTGAATCAATCAGATTTTAACAAGTGATATAAAAATATTATTTTTTATTTTTAAAAGTTTTTTTATTTATGGGCTTTTTTTGGACTCTGATCATGGTATTCAGCCTTTATTCTTCAAACGTTATTGGAATCATTTTTTTTAAACAATAAGAATTATTTTATATCAATATAATGTTTACACGGCTCCATCATTTCCTGCCGTAATAGTTAAGAATGTTCTTTATCACACACATATGAAAAAAGCAATGGGCCAGGCTTCTTCCAAGGAGAAAATGAAATATAATTGGCCAAGACTTAGAGAAAGGTTTAAAAGCAAATTCCACAGAAGGGCCCTTTAAAATCTTTTAAGGTAGGCCTGAGTTTGAGCACTAAAATAAATGTATTTAATACGTCATTAACTATTTCGTTTTTATTATCACACATTCTTGATGAGAGATTCGTTTACTCCCTGAATAAGTTTTTTAAACTTACTTCACATCTTAGTCATCAATTCTAGAAAAATCTAATGGTTTAGATCTATTTACTAATTCAAACTATTGTATTTTCCATAAAATTCATGAGTAAGATGTGGAGTTACTTTTGGAGTAAGTGATCCCTCCATTCTTAAATATAAATATATTTTAATTTTTTCTTCTTTTTAATAGATCAGTCCAATTCAAACCAAGTTCGAGTATAAGCAAGGAGACAAGGAGATTGATTCCGTTCATACATGTCATTCGAATCTCGTAAACGAAAATAAACAAGTGTTGAAAAAGTTTAACTCAAATAATTCTTCTCAGTATCTAAAAAGTAAAAACTGAACGTGCATGACTGAAAAAATCCAACTCAGACCCAATCATCATGAACTTGAGATCAAATCCAAATAGATACTAATTCAATCAAAATATCAATTTTAGAGCAAAGCAAGTTCATAATGTTAGTAACCAGTATTATAAGGGGATTAGTCCAGAATAAAAAATGGGAGGGATAATAAGTGGAAAAGACTTACTCTTCAAGTATTGATTTGGACAATGTTTGATTCTATCACCGCGCGTCGATTGGGACACTCTTACGGCAAGCGTGACCACTGACACCATTTACCTCTCATAACAACTCTCTGAACACTGTTACAGTGTTACCCCACATTCCCTACTCCACTCGCTTCTTCATGCCTCATTAATCATTTCACTGAGCAAAAACCCTTTCTCCCTCATCTCACTCAACCTTTACCCTTTATCAACTTAACAAATTTATTAATCAACAGCTAGATTTTTGAAATGAGAAAAATCCAATCTTATAATTTAAATACATACTATAACACTTATGATGTAATACTAATAGTATATTTATTTACAGCAAAAAAAAGATTTTACAAAGAAGTAATGATATTTGTGTTGAGTGTTCACGTTTTCACAATAGGAGAATTTCTGAATTTGTTTCCCCCTTTCATCCAAACCGCACGGTCATGGAATCAATACTTGCCATGTCATCAAATAATACTCCACGTCAGCGTCGAAGATAATCTTGAACCTACTCATCATCTTTCAAAACATCAAATTCCATCTCTGAAGAAATTCCAGCTGTCTTCCACTACTTATATTTATTATTGGATTGTCCATTCAATAAAAAGCAGTCTCAAAATTTCTAATCATTATTACGTGTCAGATTCCAATTGGCGTGAAACCCTGGAGCTTCTATAAGACCTATCCAGCTTCTCACTCAATGCACGCAACACCTGCCACGTGGCATCACCTTCAATGACCTCATTATTGAAAAGCAGAGCCCTTCTAGTCATTGGGTCCCACAAGTTTCTTTGTATTTCATTCAAGTTTGTCGCCGCCACGTGCTCAAGTATATCCGCCAGGTTGCCCACATCCTTCTCCGCCACCGTGACTGATATATCGGCCCATCTCACGGCGGAGGCAAAGGGCAACCGGATACCATCCGCTATAACAACCGGTACGCAACCTAAAGCGACTGATTCAACCAGTCTTGGACTCCATGGGGCCCACCCTAAAGGACATAGACAGAAAACAGAGCGAGCAATCTCTGACTGGTAACCGCTAAACCTATGCCTTTGCAGGTAAAACCTCCGATCACCGTTGAATTTGCGCCATATCACCGTGCGCACTTTCCTTCAATGTCAAAACGCTAAATTTGTCAAAAAACAATATAATAGTACTATATGCAAAATTAAAAGTTTTATTACAGTGATTAAATAAAGATATAGACATGTTTTAAATGATTTTTTAAAAAAATTTGATAACGCCATTGTAGTTTGTTTCCCTTTCCTTTTTCACCCCACTTCCCTCTCCATTATTCTCACTCGAAAATATGAAGAATAAAAATAAGAGTTCACTTGAAAAAAAGTAAAGTATAAGAAAAATAAAGTGAAAGAATGGTAATTAGGGCATTACTTGCTGTAAAATCGTCCACTAACGTTTTTAGGATGGAGCTCCATTTTGCCTCTGAAGAACACCCAAATATCTCGCCGCCGATTCATCGGAGCATTCTTCATCGTGTTCCGTATACTTTCCGGCGAAACATACGGCGGTATCACAACATTCTCAACCTCTTGACACGGATGTTTGTTAACAACCCCAAACGTTTGTAACACAATGGAGTTCTTCATTATTTCTGGCACCCCATCTTCCATTGCCACGTCCTCCTTTAAAAAAAATAGGAAATCGAAAAAAAAAATCATTTTCGGAATCGAATCTATGATAGTAACTTAAGAACAACGCTTCATCTTTTTAACAACAGAAACAAAACATGTAAAAGCGTAAATTTGTGTTAACAACGTACCAGAGTGTGAAAACAAGAGCCAAAATCGTGGGACGCAACGAAAACATGGTCGGAGCCTCTGCTTCGGTTCCAAAATATGTATTCTTCGGATATGAGTTTAACTGCTGACGCGATTAGAGAGCGCGCGTGACCAATCGCGGGGAAGCCATTGACGGCGCTGAAGTTACAAGAAACATAAACTGGGACAAAGAAAAAGTCAGCATCATAAGGGTCAAAGGTTCGAACTTCAGAACTCAATACTGCTCTATGAATAGCAACCTCTGATGCAAACAAATGAGTGTTGCACCTTTCATTTTGAAGCCAAACCGTGTTGTATTTTGGTGGTAAATCATACACAAACACCTTCATATTCTTCAACAAAGAATTACTATTACTTTGTTGTTGGTCCTTTAAATTTGTAATTAGTGGAGTTGTGGTGGTGTTTGTGGATTCTAATTCTGAGAGTACTCTGGTGTTTCTTGAGTTGTTGTTGTTGTTGGTGATGAGATATGAGGTGAAGAAATAAAGGGATAGAGAGAGCCAAAGAAGCCATTTGTAATAGGTGTAGAAACAACAAGAATTTTTTTCTTGTTGAGGCCTTCCATGTTTGTGAAGGATTTTCATCTTAACATAGAACCCTCTAGTAGCACTCTTTGGGGGTCTTTTTTGCTCCAACATTTCATTTAAATTCAAACCAAAAATAGAACAAATAATAAGGTAAAAGAGAGTGGTGTTGAAGGTGTAACAAGAAGTAGTTCACAGAGTGTTTTCTGATTCTGGTTAGAGATGAAGAAATAGTGGGAAATGTTCTGTTAGCACTTCGTTTTTGCACCAAGAATAAATAAATGAGGTTTTGATTTAATAAATACGGTCAAACGAAAGCTTTTGTTATTTTTTATATTATTATTACTACAGGGTGTATAGAATTTATCGACACAAAAAAGAGAGACAGGTATAGAAAGAGAGAGTAGATTTATTTCAGAGGGTCACATGGTGAATGGTGCATGGTGAAGGTCTTGGTTATTAAGCAGCTTTTATTAGTTCACTATTTTAACTAGTCAAATGATAGAGTTGTCACCATTTCATGTGGTGTGTGCATTTGGGTCCAATTAATATTTGTGACATTATTATTATATAAAGAGATTAAGTTATACATCTTAGTAATAAGTTAATGATATCAAATCATTATGACAAGCTATGTTTGGTGATGAATAATGTTGAGGAAGAAAGAGAGAGTATACAGCTAAGAAGGTAAGGTACAAGTAGTTCAAAACTGTGGATCGCATTTGATGCGCACTGCTGTGCCATTATACAAGTCTTGATGCTCAGAACAGCTATATTTTATTATTATTTTTAAAATAGTTTAAAAGGAATTCCCTTTTCTTTTAATATTATTATTCTTAGTGGATTAATGGACTTGGTAATGAAATTCTGATGCATTGTTTAATTTAAATAATTAAATTGAGATTGCTACTAAGCACCTAATAATTTAATCACAGACCTGTTTAATTGCACATATATTTACCAACACTATGTTGAATTAATGATGTAAAGTCTTAATAGACCATCAAGTATTGAATTAGGTCAAATATTCAATTCTTCTAAATAATATGATTAATACATACTAAAAGATATTTAGTTCCAATGAGGGACATTGTTCTTTATAAAAAAAAGTCACAAATGGATGGTCCATGAATTCAATTTTATTATGAGTTAAATATAATAAGTAAGAATTGCAATGATCTGTAACAAATTCATGCATATTCTTAATGATTCAGTGTTGGGAGAATTCTAATTAATCTAGAATAAGGATAATCAGGATTGAGTTCAAACAAATACACCAAATAATTAATTTATATATAATCAAGCTGAACTTATCCCAATATCTCTAAGTAAACCAGAAATGAAAATGAAAGGTGGTCATGGATATGTTGACTTATATATCACACAAGATAAGATTATTGATGAATTATTTAGTATATCCTAAACTAATCAGATTTTAATAAATAATATAAAAAATATTATATTTTTTTGGAATTTTTATTTTTATTTATACAATAATATCTGATTAACCTGATAGATATAATGAGACAACATTGTGACAAGTAATTCCTGTTCATAATAGAAATGGAACCGAGATCATATATTCATAAGAGTGTCTCATTCCATATCCACACTAATTAATAATAATTCTATATTATTTATCAAAATTTGATTGGTTTAAGATAGATAATGTCCACCACATGTGATCTAGAAAGTGACGGGTTTTTTTTTTTAATAATTAATTGACAAGTCTCGTAGACTCAAACCAATAATTCTCTCTTTTAGCAACATATAAGTTGGGGAAAGAAAGTACAAAACAGTGGAAGTGTTTAAGTTAAACGGTTTAGATTTATATTTTTTGAAATGACGTTTAGATTGTAATTTATATTATTTTTTAGTGGAGGGATCTACTTACTCTACAAGATACTACAAGAGTAAGTGAAAAAAACTTACTCTATATCTTAATCATCTAATTTTTAAAAATTAAATGGTTCAGATGTATTTATCAATTCAAACTATTTGATTTCCTAATAATGAATGATCATGATGTGGAATATGTTTTTTTACTTATTTTTGGAGTAAGGGAATTTCTTCCTATTTTTTTTAAATGACGTTTTAGATTGTAATTTAACCAATGAAAGAAGTACGGTTCAAAAGAAAGGTGACGTGTGGGGCTTAATTTTACTTTTTATTGGTCATCTTACACTTATATAATTAACATCTATTTTTTACTTTAAATTCTTTAACATGCATCTTAGAACACTTTTAATATTTCTCTAATTTTATTCACGGGAGAAGTTAGATTATACATGATTCTTACGTTTAAAGAATGAGCAATTTGGATTTGTCTTAAGGTCAAAGGCAATGTGATTAGTATGCGTGAACTAAATGATAATATCGAATAGGGACATTCTATTAGAAATATGATTCCATTGGAGGAATTTTATGGTAGGAATCTTGGTCAGATAAGCATTTTCAAATAATCACATTACTTGTTTTAGCAGCTAACCAATCCTAAGCTTTACGCAAAATTGCGTCTACCCTAAGTTCTCATCATTATTTCCTTTATATTTAATGGATACAGTATCTCACTATTATGTAATGTCACATTTGAACATGCTATGTTTTTTATAAACTTCTAGATATGGGGTTGAGATAACACTTTCCACTTTCATCATGAACTTAATAACTCATTGTACACAAAACTTTCTTGTTTCAGTTTGGATTTGAGCATCATGAAAACAAAACAAAAAAAGTGGGATAAATGTAATTTCATGTTACTTGGGTCCAGCTCCAGCTATGGATTATAAGTATGTGTACATAATCTATACATCTATCTATATTATTTAAAGTATAACTTTGCTAAGCTGTTATCTGGTTTGCTAACAAATTTGAAGCTAGTTCCCTTAATAACAACGCATCTATGCAGGGATTTGCTTTGTTATTTGCTTAATATATTGAGTCAGACTCTTTTCTATTACTAGAGATGACAATTATTAGAAAAAAATATTAAAAATTTAAAATATATTAACACTTGTATCTTTTTTTTACACTTATATTATAAACTAGGACTATTCTCTTCAGTAATGGAGATGAGTCTTGCTCCAATTGTAATCTTGTCAATTAACTTTGTTCTTAATTTAGTATTATATACTCAATGGTATTTTATTTAGTTGGTTGGATATTACGTCAATGCAAGTTCTGTACATAACTGAAAACTAGACTAAAAGGATATAATACTAGTCATGTAGACTTCGTCTCTATAGCCGTGTAAGATAAAGTAATTACATAAATTCTTATACTATACACGCAATTATTTGGAATTGAAAATGATAATAATAATACGTCACTTGTTTGATTAGTTTATTTGAATGGCATGAGATGTGACCATATGCTACTGGGCATAGAGGAGTATTTAATTCATCCATTATTGTTAACAATGCGTATATCATGTGTTCAAGTGAAACGGGAGAGTGAACATGAAAGCCAAATTTAAATATTAGTTGAATTTAAAGACTGGAAATTTACAAGTCCATCATTATTATCCTTTACATGGGGAGGATATTATTCATTAATGGAGATGGAAGTACATCAAAAGTAAAGAAAAAAACAATGTGACAAGACACTTCAATCCTTTAAAATATAATGAGATGATATTTTTCCCTTGAAACTAAGATTAAAATCAATAACTTATCTCTTCATTAATGGAGAGGAGTATCATTCTCTTTGCATATATGTAAGTAGTTGAGACATATGAATAAGGATGACAATGAGTTTGTATGAGTTTGGTAGTGCATCATTTGGACCCACCCCATTATTTCATATTTGGACCTAGACCTGCCACAGACTCATGCTAATACCTGTTGGGTATACTACATGTGGGTCCTTGGGTACCCAGCAGATCCATTGTACCCATAAATTCAAAAATATTAAAAATAATTGTAAGTAATTTATGCAATTGTGTATTTGTTTCCTACGATTTTGTATGTTATTTAGACAATTAACAAGATAAACAAATTATAAAACTTAATTTAAAGTTTTAAAGAAAACTTAATTTGACTATTAAACACAACTCATTCTACTCAAATAAACGTTAAAAACAACTTCAACATTAAGATGAAAAATTCATTTAGTAAAAACTTGTCAATTAACATAACATCACATTATACATATGAATTAAAAATAAAATATCACTGGCTAACAACATAACAATCACATTTATGAATTAATATGATATTATAAATATGAATTAATATAAAATTACAATATAGATTAAGATGATATATATATATATATATATATACATATATATATATATATATATATATATATATTTAGATTTAGACAGAAATAATGGGTCTGAGTATCCAGGGTCTGGGTATTTCATTACCCAGATCCAGACCTATCGAACAGAGTTTTAAAATTTTGGGTCTCAATTATCAATTGATCTAAAATATGGACCCAAACCTGACCTATTGGGAGAATTATTTGCGGGTACTCATTTTCATCCATATAAATAGTGACTTCAATTGTTAGAAAGAAGGCCCATTGCATCCGGATCATGGACATAAAGAGTCACTTCAATTGTCAGAAAGAAGGCCCATTGCATTATTTTACAAAATGAAAAAAAGAAAGATAGAGCTCAAGATAGTAATCATTTGACAATGGAGCTTTAATATTGAGATGCGATGAACATGTGAACAACTTTTAAGCACTTTTTTTTGTCAATACTAGCAGCCTTAAACTGCATAGCACGATGTTAAAAAAACAAAACGTGTATTTGTACAAGACTACAAGCAGCACTTAGTGTGTCCCATCAGAAAAATTATAAAATATAACATTGTGTTTAAAGCGCAAATGCATACCCTCCCTTAGCTTTTACTCGGAATCGCACACCATATTTCCTGTAATGTGTTATGCTCCTTGACCTACTCACCTATGCTTAAGGCACATAAACACAATGTTAAAAGAAGGACGGCCTATTGTACGAGAGCCTCTCTTAGTGGGGTATAGGGATAGTAGATATAAACAGTCTTATCATCCCAACACACTTCACCAGGAATTGTAAAAATGAAAAAGATCACATAGTTGGCTAATTGCATGCATTACCCTCCACAATTTACTTAATTATGCACCTCCAAAGAGTATTGAGTGAGCGCTTGGAAGGTTCATATGTAGCATCTTCATTTAATGTTTTAATAATTAATCCCTCACAGCTGAAAATCAAGAGAAAAGCCAAATGTTTATAATTCTCATTCAAATTGTGGCAATAAAAATCAAAGTTGGAATAACTGTGGAAGTTAGACATACAATTAAGTAGCAACTCTGATGCCATATCAATGCCTATCAAATGCTTTTGGTACATAGTTCAAACCACATTAACATAACTTACAGAGATACTAGATTATGCTCAAATTATACTAACTTGGATATGAAAATTTTACCAATGTGAATTCAATTTAAATAGAAGAATTAATAAAGACCTTGCATCAACAGCTTGGTCAAGAAATCTCTCAACATCATTTGATATTATTGCTGTTGCCAACTAAAACCGGTATAATACATGAAATCTGACACTGGATTTATAATTGCAAGTGTGAGTTGGCCCCTTTGGAAGGCCACTCAGTATCTCCATTACAATTTACATCCCATATAAAAATTTCATTTTTTAAGAAGGGGAGTGAGAAATTATTTCATGGTGCACAAATCATTGTTTATAAGCTTTGATAATATTATAAATATATATACACACATAGCTGCACCATACTTCCTAATCATCTTTGCTTCTCACTTTCAAAACATTCACTTATGAAATCATTAAAAATTGAGGAAAGATGCCTCCAGTCCTCCACAAGTGTTTCCTTATGCAATTGATTTTACTTTTTGCTTATTTAACTTGAGGTATGTTGTTGCTTGTTGGAGTTTGCCATTTCATATCTTAAAAGGTTTAAAGTGAGTTTAATTGTAGGAGTTTTTACATTACTATCATTAATTATTATTGCCTCTTATTGAATCCCAATCCAAGGATAAGAGTGCAAATTATATTGAATTCTCTGCCATATACCAAAACAACAAAGACAAATGACATGTGACGTTATAAGGGTAATTAGAGGTGCAACATATGTTATAAGGGTAATATATACAAACATTTTTTCCAGGGTAACAGTTTAACCTCAGTGCAATTAAATCTTAAATAAATGTAATACACATAAATCATATAGAATGGTTGTAAAAGAATACAGATAAATAATGTGTGATATATGAAAACCCAAAAAAACCACTGACTAGTAGAGCAAGCCAACATTTGGCTTTGAATTTTATGGCGCTATGATATGAAGGGCAAAAATGGTAGTTAAGTGCAAAAGGACAGAACTCGAAAAATATTATTATAAAAAGACCGAACAAAAACATATGACCACTTCATCAATTCAACTAAAAACATTTAGATTAACACCAAACTCTACTTCGAACACCACCAAAGACATATATAGATTCTTCAACCAACTTATAATTGAGTACCTTTTTTCAAGATTTTTTTGTTTGCATTTATAGTGTTACAAATTTGAGCTTTTATGTGCATATTGGTGGTAGTCTATATTATTAAAAGGAATGTATTGGAAAGTATATCATATACAAGTGATTAGTGTTAATCTATATTATTAAAAGGAAAAAACATATTTGGTTTTTAAGAAACATTTGATGTGAATTGTGAACTATGAAGTGGTGTACACACGCCACACCATCAAATCAACTAAAAACATTTAGATTAACACCAAACTCTACTTCAAACACCACAAAGACATATAGATTCTTCAACCAACTTATAATTGAGTACCTTTTTTCAAGATTTTTTTTGTTTGCATTTATAGTGTTACAAATTTGAGCTTTTATATGCATATTGGTGTTAGTATTACTAGCTTGTTAGTTAGATCTAATTTCTGGCACACTTTATGTGATTTTATTACAGAGTTTTCACCAAGACCCAGTAACATTTGTACGCATAATGAAGCTATTCCTAAAAATGGGGTTCATTTTGATAGGTTTTGAAGGTGTAGAAGTTTCAAATTCTCTGCAAAGGTTGCATTTTTAATGTGCATGTTAGAATAGTAATGGAAGCGAGGATGAAGAAGAAGAAGTACCCGGAAGTGAGTCCAGAGAGGGCAAAAGTATGGGCTGAGAAGTCACCAAAGTATCAGCAGAATCGAAAGGTGCCCGTGATTTACTATCTTTGTAGGAACAGGCAATTAGAGCACCCTCATTTCATGGAGGTTTCTCTTTCTTCACTAGATGGATTATACTTGAGAGGTACAAATAAAAAGGAGGCACAAACTACTTTTTTGAGAACTTTTCTTTGTGAGTTATGGTTTTGAAGAGATTGTTTTTTGTTTGCAGATGTACTTGATAGATTAAATGCATTGAGAGGTAGAGGTATGGCTTCCTTGTATTCATGGTCTTGCAAGAGGTGAGAAAGTTAATACATTTAGTGTCTACATATTCCCTGTGTTCAATTTGTATGTTGAGGAAAGATAGAGGAAAAGAAAAGGGACCAAAAAAAGAGTGAAACTTGATAGTTGAAGGCTCTAATATCCTCGCCCCGTGTTTCCATTTTGAATTTTAGATGAATCAATCAGAAGTCTTAAGCTTCAAGTTTGTTTTTAGACTAGGACTTAGATACAATTCTTACCGTTGTTAGTTTTTCTTCCTGCAATTCAGAAGCTACAAGAGTGGATTTGTGTGGCATGATCTATGTGACGATGATCTAATTCTACCGGCCCATGGAAATGAATATGTCCTCAAAGGCTCTGAGCTCTTTGATGAATCCAATTCAAGTAAAGAATACATCTATTTTATTTTGTTCAACTTCAACAGATTATAGTTTGGTCTCAAGTAAATAAATTGTATGCAACCTAAGTTGTTGTGTCTTTTGCGTTGCAGATCGATTCAGTCCCATTAGCAATGTTAAGTCACAGAGTGTGAAGCTGTTGACTGGGCCATCTTCTTCTAAGAGCCATGAAGATGCTTCCTCCTCTTCTAGCATGAATGGGAAAGATACAAGGCACTCCCAAGAAGATGAGCTTTCCCAAGAACAACATAATGGTTCCTCCGATGTTTCTCCAGAGTCTTCTGCTGGAAAGAGCGATCCTCTAAGCTTGGCTTTGACGGAGTACAAAATCTATAAGACTGATGGATTGGCGGATGCTTCAACTCAGACAGAAGAAAACGTGAGCGGAGAGAAAACCCGGAAAACATGTACGAGGGGTGTATCAACAGAGGACGGGTCATTAGAATCTGACTGCCATGAAATATGTCAAGCCCGAATTCCACAAGTGAAAGATAATCCGGAAATCGGTAGGAACACTGGTTCTCCTCTTCCCTCAACTTCAAGTCCTTCATCTTTTGGAGGGAAAGCTGAAACTTTGGAATCTCTTATTAGAGCTGATGCCGGTAAAATGAACAGCTTTAGGATTGTCGAAGAGGAGGGCATTCAGATGCCAACCAATACAAGGATGAAGGCGTCAAATTTACTGATGCAATTGATCTCATGTGGCTCAATATCAGTGAAAAACCACAGTTTTGGCCTTATTCCTAACTATAAGCCTACCTTTTCCCATTCAAAGTTCCCTTCCCCATTGTTTTCAACTTCGTTTATGTTGGGAGAATTTGATTGCTTATCCGAGAATCCAAAGCTGACAAGCCTCAGATTGGAAGACAAAGAATATTTTAGCGGGAGCTTAGTTGAGTGTTTCGAGAATAAACTGAAGGAAGGAAATGGGCATCATGCTCTGAAACGCTCCTCTTCCTACAATGATGAGATTGAGAGGTCTGTTTTGCTTTCAACTCTTTTCTTGCAACATCGATAATTAGTAATTAGCACGGAAAGAGTTATACATGCTTCCGTTTTCTTGATTGCATGTTAACTGCATCGTCATAGTCTAACACTTGTTCAAATCTTAGGAAATGGCATATGGATTGTCTCAGACCTGATGTAGTAACTGGACTAATATTTGAAATGTAGTGATTAGGCTTCATTACTAATTTATGATGTTAGCAGGTTAAAGAAAATGAACCATAGATACTTGTACTACGGGAAACAAAAGAAAAGTGCACATATGAACCATAGAATCTTAAATAATGATATAATAGAGAGAAGTGCACATATCATCAAGTTTTATAAACTAACTGCTTAGGTTCTCTTACTTATTTACCAAATGAGCTCATTGTTCATAGGCTTATCTTACAAAAGCAGTACACAAATGTGCAGGACATATAAAGAACTTAAACCACAAGAAGTCAAGGAGGAATCGTCCTCAGGGCATTCAAAATGCATTCCCCGATCAATTAAGGTTTCGTTGACCAAACAGTCACGAAGTGAATCCATGAGATCCCCCCTTTCCGATGGAACAAGAAACTCATTGGATAGAATTGATGGCACCAGCTTATCTCCAGTTACATCTAATGGTAGCAGCAAAAGAATCACGGAACCTTCATCAGGGAAAAAGCAACCGAAGAGCGTGGATTCATTTAGAGAAGAAGAGGTTATCAAAATTGAAGAAAGTTAAGTCCTGACTCTGTTGTTTCAATTAATAACATTCTTAACATCGCCGATATATTCTTAAAGTTTTCAGCAATCTAGACTAACAAATTTGATTTTTACTCAACAGGCTTGCTTCAGGAGCCAGAGTTATAATCCAATCTAAACCATTTTGTGAAACAGCATCTAGCATCTCTTAGGCAACAAGCAAAACTGCTAAATTTCACAACTTTAGTTTGAATTCAACATGATTGTATATAACTTGGTAGGTCCATGTGACATTTAAGTAAGACTACAAAGTGAAAATATTCTGACAGATGAGATGAGTCATTGAAAAGGTAGCTAATAGTGTAGGTGTCGTCTCAATGGTTCATTTCTTGTTGAATATATTGTGCTGGTTAGAGAGGGACTGCTATTGTTCACTGAAGTAATTTCACATTCTGTTGTAACTACAGATACAGTATCTTCCTTTTGCACTCTCTTGTTTGCTTCAAATTATTGGTCACTACTTATAGCTAAGGGCAAAAGGTGCTGGTCATTTTCAAGTTCAAGTGTTCAACCCCTTTTCTTGGCATTTGTGACATTCTTTAACATCAAATTAATGACCTTATGTTATTGTCAATTCTAAAAGATGTGCTAAAAGCTAATTTTATTATGGACCCTTTTTAGCTTATAAAGGTAGCATACACTCTAGGTTAAAAAAAGAGTGATTTTGTTTTGAGGAAATCAAAATGGCTATTGACAAATTGAAATTTGAATCCTTCTAGTCTAACCTATAGGTCCCATTAAGTCATGGGCAATGATATTGAATGTGGTGATTCGAGTGACTTGTTCAATTGCTGTGACATTAAGGACATTATTATATTGTTAGTTCTGTATTGAGACTATGATTTTAACAAGTTGATCAGGTAAATTGATCTTGGGTTATAATTTTAAAGTCATTACTTTGGTGGGTTCATCTAACAACCCCTTAGTTTAGATGATTAGTCTTGTAGCTATAAGAAGGGACTATAACTATAGAAGTGGGTCAATCTCATAAGTCATGTCTGTGAAGATATCATGATTGTAGCAGTTCCTTCTACTGAATGAAGACCAAACAAAAAATAAGAATATTAGTGTTACTCAGACATTCTTATTCCAAAAAAATGCATCTCTTGTTTGAGTAGATTCACATGCATGATAAATAACTTAATTTCATGGTTTGGTGGTCTCATCCACTAAGGTTCGAGAATGATAGATATAGACAATCTTACTTCGCAAGAAATGAATAAATTGTTTTTAGGATTTGAACTTCGGAATATTAGATCTGCAAAAAGAGACAAGTTATATTATTGTCACCCATTTTAGCCTTATCCCATGGCTTCAGGCGGAAAAATAGGATACCCTCCAAAATTGGGCCCCCATTCTCTGTCTTTTGCTGCAAATCAAGTGAGGGGGTCACGTAGGGTTGTGTCTGAAAGCTTTTTGTCTGGAAAGGTATATATGGATTAGTCCTTTCATGCTTTTGTCTGGCCATTGAGATCTTGACTCAGAATCATTATTTGTTTGCCACTTAACAAATCTTATGTTTCACTTTAAAGCAACCGAGTAAGAACAAGCACCACACAGATTAATATTATGCATATCGTTGGTATAAATATTTACACACAGTATATCATTTACTATTTATTGGTATTACTTTACTTTATTTTTTATGATTGAAAATGAATGGTAAATAATAGACTAACAGTGTATAAAACTTTTTACTTACATATATTTTTTTCTCATAATGGAATTATCTCTATTTTCTAAACCTCTTATTCTCTTGAGTGCTACATAGCAATATTTCAGTATTAATGAACCTTTAAATATTTAGTTTGAAATTTTGGTCTATAGAAATAATTAGTTGTTATTCTTAATGAAATTTTAAAGTCTACAACATTTGATATTTTTTAATATTGTAGATGGGGATTTTAAACAATATAGAAGTAATTTAACAACAACAACAAGACATGATTAAGATCTGTGTGAACAAGTTTAAGATGCTCATTCAATCCTATCAAGTATCAACCAACTTTTAAATTTTGACCTATGTTCACACAATCAATTATAGTGAATAAAAATCATGTCAAGCAATGAACAATAATTATGAGGGCTGCCCCAAGTGGGACCCATCAAGTAAATGGTAAAGGAATAAATAGGGAAAAAGTAAAACAGAGGAGAGAAAAAAACATGATGGTAGAGTTATTTTGTTGATTAAAAATAAGAATACAAATGAATGAAAGATGATGTATTAAATGTGTATAAAATTTTACACTGACAGTACATAAATATTACATCTTTTATAAAATGAGAGTAAAAATGGGGTTGTTTTTATTTAAAATGAGTTGTCATTACTTTGATAATAAACTGATTCATGAACTTCTCATCTAATTTTAAACCCTTTTTCAAACAAAGTTTAATATTTTAAGGGAAATTACCTCAACCTCTCTTGGGACATAATTTAATTACACTCTGCATCTATCTAATCTCAAAAGTTACACTCATGTGAGGAAAGTGTAATGATTATTACATTTGAAGAATGTTGAGTGACAAGGCTTGGGTTAATGCAACTCAAGATTTATGTTATGCCACAATGCAGCATTAGCACACATCATTTCATGCATGAAGAAATAAGTTCACTGCTCCAAACTTTGCTTAAACCTTGATTTTAATTTCAGAAAAAACCAAGTCTGATAGCAATTATTATAAAGAAAACTTATTATGCTTTAACCATATGAGTCATATGCATGACAACATTTAGATTGGAACTATGTATCCTTTAGAAGAATAACTAACATTGCAGAAAAGAAATCTCTGTCAACAAAAATTGGAAAACTTGATTGCTTTCTTGATGAGCAAGCTTTGTGCCCGATTCCGATATCATCGAACAAAATGCGAATCGATAAACTATGGAGATAATGGTGCTGAGAAAGAGTTGCTTCCAGCTCAGATGAAAGGCAAGGTTTAGAATAGACCTTTTTCTCCTTTAACACAATGTTCATCTAACCATTTCAGTCATTCTAGATGAGCATGAGGTACCGGGGTTTCCCTGTATCCGCCGTGTGTTGTATGAGTTGCATGATTTGCATTTATGTGCTACTATGTGGAATTGCACATGAGAGTTTGCTCCACAGTCATTGCATAATATCCAAACCTGATTTCATACAAGGCCATGGTTAGAGACTTATATAGAGGCTTAAGATATAAGTCAAAAGCTTTGGAGTTGTGGGCTATTACTTACCATCTTATCTTTGTATATTTCAGGCATTGGAGTTGAGGCAATCTGATCAAAATTATAATACAAATATGTCATTACATTGTGTGAAAGACGGAATATATCAGCGCAATCATGTGCTCTTAAAATAGAAAAACAAATTGTCATCTGCATACCACTTCATCAAGTTTCTTCCACAAATTTGTCATATCACACATGGATTTTGAGCAAACGGGGCACGAATACCTGAATGTTCAAAGAATGAATCAAAACTATATATGTCGAAGATTGGTTGAAGGTGTATAACACTGGTTTCATGGCAGCATTGTATGTATACCAGAATTACATCATTTCAATCCCTCATTCTTACCTTCGATGTTGTTCCATCTCTCTAACACACTCTACATGTATGGTATGCCCGCACGGTAAGACGGTAATATCTCTTAATGTTTCAAATAGATACTGCAAATGAGCAACAAAGAAATACAAAAAAATCAACTCACTTGGAATTAGTCAAGTTTATTCTAAAATGTTCAGAGTTCAGACTATAATAGTACTAGTGGTGTTTGTTTACCTCAAAGCAAATGGGACAATTGTGATGCATTGCTCTTTCAACACAAGGGTGCCCCTCTTCCATTATCTTGGAGTAGCAACATCCTAAAAATAATTGGTTATCATGCAAAAATCACTTAATGGATAAAACAGTATAGAATAAAAGGAGGGAGCAGAAAAGTGACTTTAAACAATGCATTTGGAACAATGAACTTACCACATTTCTCACAATGAAAAAAGTTATCCCTGCCTCCGGTTCTGTAAAAACAATTATAGAGGACATGTTTGATTAAATTCTATTAAGCATAGCTAAATTAAATACAAAGGTTTGCAGAAATAGTTGAAGAAATTTACCTGCAGATGCCACATTCGTCACAGTGGTATTGCTCCTTTGAAATCTAAAGGATTGAGCAATCATTTAATGCAATATGCACAAATAAAAGGAAATTGGTATACATTAAATTTCTAAGGTTAGGCCATTGGCACGCCAAAGTGCTGATTCACACTCCACGCTTACTAATCATATTTTATATTTTAAATATTTGCGATTAGTCGATGGGAAGTGTGAATAGACATTTGGGAGTGTCGATACCTCAATCGCAATTCTTATTACACAAGAAAACTTACATCATCATCGAACAATTTGCATGTACCACAAAAATACTTGCCCAAACATACTCCACAGTTGATGCAGTACTGTTGAACCTGAGATCATGAGAAACAATGAACAGATGCATATATAACATCAATTCATGATTTTGTTACATTATTTTTTGAAAACTCACATTTTGTTCTGTATCACATAAGGAGCAGATGACCTGAAAATCGATCAAACTTGATGAAAAATAAGAACAACTACATGATTATTAAATATTTTCTTCTCTAACATAAAAGAAGGTAGAGAGTTATAATGAAATTTCAATCTTATTATACATAAAAATGACAATTATCTTGCTAACACAGTAAATTGAGCTAATTACAAATGCGTTATGGGTTTATGACAAAAGAACCTTTTATTGGTAAAGATAAAGTTCAAAATTATTACAATGAAGCATATAAGAATCACTACAAGGTATACAATGTAGCACTTGCCAAAAGAAATAACATCCAATTCATATTAATTCAAGAACTGAGAAGTAATAAGGATTAATCATTAAACAGATATAAACCTTTTTAACTTCATGGCGTGGGATTTCATGACGATCCATGGGATTAATCTCCAAAGAGTTCTGCCCAAACAAAAATAAAATAAAAAGGGTAATTAAGATACATATTTGAGATTAAGAAAACATTCTAAAACCAAAATAAGCTTAGAGAAAAAACACAGCATGAGTTTATATATTACCTTAACTTCATTATGGCAATGCCTACAATCAAAAACCTCATCACAACATGGTGCTCTAATCTTGCATCTCCTCCTGTAATGCATGCATCTAACTCAAACAAAATGGGTGTAAGAAAGATCAGAAATTTATCTCATACTTTATTTTGAATCATTATAAAATCAAAGAAATGAACTCAACCAAATACAATAATGGATAACAATTGAAAAAGGTAAAGTTAAAACACTAAGGGATAGATAGTTACATACCCAAAGTTGTTAATTCCAAGTTCTTCCATAGAAGAAAGAATTGAAGAGCTGAGGTGAGAAGAGACAGGTATAAAAGGAGATGAAACAAAATCTGGTTTCGTTTCCATAGTGTATATTTGCAGGTGAAAGTTGAAAGCAAAAACCACTGACTAGTTTTGTTGTTATATTAAGGCAGTTTGTTGCATTAGGAGTATTTATATGTAAGAGAGAAAGTGACATTTAAATATCACATTTATTATTAATGTTGCTGTATATGCTAGCTGACTCAGATACACGTAAGAAGATAAAAATGTATATAAACCGACGTTAACTTGTACCACACGAAAATTATATTATACAGAAGAGATAAAAGGAATTTAAATAATATACATGCATTTTAAGTGAGAGGCCATCTAAACCGTGAAGGAATGTATCTTCTTGGTTATTGATTATGTTTATTTTATACTCGTTTATGTTTTGAAAAAATCCAATTTTTATGTAGTATGTATATGTATTTATGAAAAGAAATATCATTCAACTTTTTTGTTGGTGAAACTCAATAAACATCTTTACTTAGTTGTGAATTCTGAATTTGAGACAATAGTAAATGCGGTAAGAAATTTTTGTATTAAAATATATGTTCAATTATTAAGTTTACTTAGTAAAAGATTCTATATCATAATTATAAGGTCGCAAAAAATAAAATTATAATTATAAGTCCCAAAACACTGAAACATCTCAGCTAAGTTTTCATTTACTCTTACTAGCATTATCACAAACACCTCACGCTCATAATGCAACCAGCATTAGCAGCCATGGCATCCCACACTGTGCTATCACCTTTCCCGAACCCATTTCTCAATTCATCTTTCTCCGCTCTCTCTTTCAAGCTCTCTCCTCAATCCCTAACCCTAAAAGCTACCACCTCCTTCTCCAAGCCCCTCACCGTGGCCGCCGCCGCTAAGAAAGCCGTCGCCGTCCTCAAGGGAAACTCCGCCGTCGAAGGCGTCGTCACCCTCACCCAAGAAGATGATGGTTCCTACCTATCCCTTCCTTCTTATTTCACTAATTTTTCCTTTCAATTCTCCGGTTTCAGAAATGCTTTGTTAGGTCTGGTGACAGATGGAAATGAATACATTATGAGAGTGAACATTAGTAGTTTAAGATCATGAGAGCTTATAAACTGTGCTGCATTATGAAACACACTTTTTGGTACAGAATTGTATTCTTTCAGAGTAACAAGTTTCTGAGATAAATAGTTATACCTAGATTCAGTTCAATGGTTTATACGCTGTCATTGGCTTAATCAAAATTTATCAATTAACAATTAAATGCGTATAAGATAAACATAATTGTTTCAAAATAACATTAATTCAAAGTAACAACAAATGCATACAGGATAAAAAGTACATCATTGCTTATGCATTATTCCATTAAAATTAGTATTTGTAAAACCAATGGTGTAGATGCGCCAGTGACTGGTCTCGTACCACACAATTCTTGTGCAAATCTGATTAATATTTATCTATATTTTCGATTGCTCCGATGTTTCTTCTATGTGGAACATTCTTATTTAGGCTCTTATTCAGTAAGTGTTCACCGCATGGAACTTGTCCTTCTATAAGTTTTTTTTAGCTTAATTCATATGCTTCTTTGACAAGCTTATTGAAATAAGCTAAAAAAGTTCAGAGGAAGGTCATAAGCTTTTCCAAATGCCTACCTAAGGTGCATTTATTATAAGATAAAGAAAAACAAGCTCTCTCAAATATTTTCTAAAGTGTTCTAACTTTTAAATACTACCTCTGTTATGTGCAGGCCCAACAACCGTTAATGTTCGTGTTAGTGGTCTTACCCCAGGGCTTCATGGTTTTCACTTGGTCAGTGTTTTATGCTTTTCTTAGTTTATATTGTTCCCTTCAGAATAGTTTTCTAACTCGTGATGTTATGCCTTGCAGCATGAGTATGGTGATACCACCAATGGCTGCATTTCAACAGGTATGGCCAGAGCCTGACCTTAGTTTCCATTTTTACCTCGCGGTTTTCTTTTCTTGCTATATAGTTCAATTGAAGGAAGTTGCTTACAAGTGTTTGTTTCTTGAATGATATATTTAGGACCACATTTTAATCCTAATAAGCTAACGCATGGTGCTCCTGAGGATGAAGTCCGTCATGCGGGTGACCTGGGAAACATAGTTGCTAATGCAGATGGTAATACTAATACATGTTCCCTTTCGCTTTTTGCTTTTTCTAATCTGGGATACTCTTTGGACCTGTTTATGTATCATTTGTCAGTTTTGTAATTCAGGGGTTGCAGAGGCGACAATTGTGGATAACCAGGTGCCTTTTGTAACTTGTATAGTGATATAGTAGTCGATCTTTTGAGATGTTTTTCAAATCATGGTCTCTATATCTGCAAATTTCAAATCATTTTTTATGAACTATATAATTCCTGACATCCTGTCTCATGGTAACTAATTATGTTGTTTGGTGTAAAATATGCAGATACCACTTACTGGCCCCAATTCAGTAGTTGGAAGAGCCTTAGTGGTTCATGAGCTTGGGGATGACCTTGGAAAGGGTTAGATAATCCATTTTAAAATTGTATTTGATTTACTATTCTGTGTTATAGAGAAAATTAATGTCACAAGCTTCAGCACCCTTTGTCTTACTCAAGTAAATAGTAGACGAATGTGCAACATATGTACACTTTTTACAAGAGAAGACAACCTGAAAATGAAATCGGGTTTTCATTTTACATATTATAATTATATCTCCCATTGCAATTTTTGGCTTGTATATGAAGTATAATATGTTAGCCGTGACTGGAGTATTCTTAATTTATTCTCATCTGCATTTGCTTATACTTTTGCAGGTGGCCATGAACTTAGTTTGACCACTGGAAATGCTGGTGGAAGATTAGCTTGTGGTACGAAGAAAAATATGAATTAAAAAACCATTTTTTTCATATTTATTCGATTCACTCTTTGCTATGATGTTCTTATTGTTCTCACATGATTAATTTCCTATAGCCGTGATTAGTTTTCAGTTTTCATTCTTCATAAAAAAATAAAATTGGTTTCCTCACAAACTGATGTCAATAAACAATGCACACTTTTGTATATAAAATAGAAGCAAACTCTATAAGTAATTTTCTGAAGTTGTGCATTTAGGTATGTTGAGTAAGCTGGATTCCAAATTTCCAATCTATAGCAAATAAATACCAGCTACTGCTAAATTGAACGTTAACATGGCTTATTGACACATGTTGCTAAATGTTAGTTCATGCACATAAATGATATACAGAAACTTTAACAGGACGTCTAGATTCTAGAAGATCTTTGTATGCTTTTAGACCTGAGGCAATGATATAACTGTGGGGTGTCCAACTACAACAAGGAATGCATCTGCAATCCCTCATTTTATTGCTCCTTGAATATAAAATACTGGCTGGAGATTAAACTTGAATTTGAAAAGTAAATACACACTTGAATGCACTAAACTTATTGATAGATATAAACTATGAACCAAACTTGCAAAGTGTCTTAAAACATAAGATTTGGTGTGATAAAGCTTTAGGAGAACTTATTGTTGACTATCATTTTTTGGGCATCGGTTATTCCATTCAAAGGTCTAATACTCAAAAGCTGCTGGTTCGTATGTCTGCTATATGTAATTATGTATTATATTTATACTTAGATATCTCTGTATCATAAAGTTTATGTTCTTCCTCTATGCTAATATGACATGCTGTGCTTACTTTGTTTGCAGGTGTGGTTGGTTTGACTCCAGTATAATTGCAACAAATTATTTTCTAGCAGTCATGTTTTCTTTATCTGATGTTTGATGTTTGCTCTATTCGGTTGGATAATGTAAACTATGAAATATGAAGCATAAAGTTTGCCCTCAATAAAAGATGAATATGATAGCATTGTTCATATCCTATGGTCTATTCATAATACTCTATAATTATACATTAATTTATGTTTTCAGAAAAGTATGACATAATTTTTTATTGAAACAGTTCATATTTCAGTTTTGGTAAGCATTGTTTTTAGGGTAATAGAAAAGAAACCCAAAAAAGTTTATTTAATATATTAAGATGTTTACTTCTTTACCTTCTCACAAAAGGCTTTACTTTTGTTGGGTTAATCATTTGTATTGGGATACCGATTAACAAAACTATTTATGATTAAATGCATTTAATATTATATTTATTTTTTCCTTCGCAAGAGAAGACATGCTAGTTAATTATAAAAATAGGTATAAAATGTTAAAAGTTTGTGGTGATAATTTTAGTTTCAACGTTCAAGCTATAGTAACCATGGATGGTTGCGGCATTTTTTTAAATTGTTATTATTTTATTTTAACTTAATTATTAATAAACATTTTGGAAATTATAACCAAACTGAAAGAAACTCCTTTATCATGGTAATAGATGATATTGTATGTATGCCTTTTCATTAGCTATCCTTTTTAATAGTAATTATTTGGAAGCTGTTGGGACAATATATTCTACAATTTACAATGCTTTTATAGCATGTCTTACATTGAAACTAACGGAAGACAATTTTTTTTTACTATAAGGGTATTATCTTAAGTTTTGAGTAAGAAATTAATCACTTTCAGGGTGTGTGACTGTCCCTTTCAAAAAATGTCGTTATCATGAATCGAATTATTAACTTTTTAATTTTTATGAAGATCTAATGAGAACTTACAATACTAAATTAATGTCTTATTGATCTAAAATCATTTCTTTACTTATTATGGATGGTGCATGTTTAATAAGGGAATACATAAGTTAGTCCCACAAAGTTTATAATTAGTTGAAAGAAACGTATTTAAATTAAAAATTTAATAATTAAATAATTTTTTACTGTCTAATTATCCCTTTAATTAGTTACTAAGTCAAGAGTTCAGAGTCTTTGTTTCTTATAGTAGTGAAAATGGAGTATGTGTGCATGCTTAATTAGTTACAACGAACCATTTTGTCTTTATCGATGGTGAAGAGTTCAGTGTGTTAGCCTATTAGGTTTACTAGTTTTCTGTCTGACATTGAACGTGACTTTGGATATAAGCAATACCAAGCTCATTGCATTGTAAAGTAGTTGCACCTGCACAACTAGCCACTCACAATAACTACATATATTTTTGAACACCTTATAATTAATTAGCACTTTATAAAATATTTGGTTGCATAGATGTGTTCTTTAAAACCTTGAGTATTCTAAGAATAGTGATAGGAATATTAATGTAAAATAAAATAGTATCTTTCCATTAAGGTGCATAATGACATGGATTAATTACTTCAAAACCATTATACTAGTAGCATCATTGTAGTAAAGTGGGAATTTGTCTCCAATTAGAAAATAAAGAGTGTGTTTTGTTGTTGTGGGTGGAGAAGGTTGGCATAAATAATAATGATATAGATAATGAAAAATGTTCCCTTTCAAAGGTAGTTGGCTCTGATGACCAAAGAAAAATCACATGAATAAAAAGAAAGCAATATAATATTTATTTCTTTGAGGTACTTTCACTTGCTATTTTACTTGGTTGTTCCCATGAGTGGTTCACACGCTTCTCTCCCTCAATGTCAATGACGTATGAAGTATTGAAAGTGGAGTTGGAGTTATTATTAAGTCCACTACTTTCACTGTCTTTGTGTTAAATATATACTAGTGTACATATAGTATATCACTTCAAATATATACTACATAAGAATTTTATGATAGTAAATTGAGAGTGAGATGAATGAATATTTATAGTGAGGAGTCATTCACATATATTTATGAGATTAAATTAGGGTACATGAAATCAAATTGTTATTTGTTTTGTTCATTTACAATTTCAGTCAGCAATTCAAATAAAATTAAATTGTTTATATAATTATGTTTGAGCTAAGAGTATTTACTGCATAATAAATTTAGTTTTTCCAGCTAATATTTTTTATAATGAAAGATTTGAATTCTAATTTTTATTTAATGAAAATTAGACATATTGTATTAGTTTTTATGTTTTTACTTGAGTTTTTATTTATTTTTGTTTCGGTGATGCCAAATGTAAATGTAACCACTCACTCACATTTATCTGCTATTATATTATTTGCCAGATAACTATATTTGTTAAAGTTAGGTGAGTGAGAAGTTGAATAAGTTAAATGTAATATTATAGCATGTACTTAATTGAAGATTGCTGAGTGGTCACTTCTCTATTCCCAAATTGAACATTACTAAATGGACAAAGAAGAACGTTGTACTTTCTGATCCACTGGCCCCTTACCCTTCTCATCTTTTTCATTATTCTTCTTAATTAATATTCCCCACTTTTTTCAAAATAATCTATTTGTTATGGGTACTATACTTTATAAAAGGTAGAAGAGTGAAACTTATATTATATATATACATGCATTCCGACTATAAAAATTTATACACATTTATTATATTATTTATCATTAATTTGAATTAATAATTTTAAAGAGTCAAAAATAATTAAATATAAATATTGGATTGATACATTAATAATATATAAAATGATATATCTTTTTCTCTCTATGTTACGTTCCATTATCAGGGTCACACATCATAACTTCCCACACTGAATTTGTTAAGAATCTGCTTTACCTTTTTTTTACTTTTTTATCGGCAAATGTTAGTATGTTAGTATTTGTTGTAAGCGATACTCAAACTCACAATCTTATTTACTCTATTCCTTAAACTCTTCACCATAATCATCCCATTACTTTTTATGACTCCCTACCCTTTTATTACTTAAGTGTAAGTTGCCGCTAGATGCTGAAATGCATGTTACCTATTTATACATCCCTATATTAAGCGGCTGAATCTTCGTTGGCATTAATTTGAGAGACTATTGTTAAATTCCATTAATTTTTTGGTGTGTGAATTCCATTAATTTATACTAGATCTGCATGTTTGATAATTAAATATTAGCCCTCTTAAACCACACAAGATTTGAGATTGACTCGCCCAAAACTCATCACCTAATAATAGATGCATATAATGTGGGTTAAGATTTTTTCACTTACTCTTGGAATAAATTGATCTTTTCCCTTTCATTTTTTGTTTATACATTGTTAATTATTATCAGTATTAAATATTAAAAAAAATCCTAGTTGTGTAGGGTACATATTGATCGGTCCAAAAAGACCAAATATTCATAAACAAAAACGTGACAAAGAGTAAGTTCCAATAGTTACTTGTTGACTTAGTTTCTAAGCTCGATATACAGATTCAACTAACTTCTCTCTCAACTATAATTAATTGATCTCCAAATCATACAAGCTTGAATACAAATCGAACCATACCCACTTTCTTCATGTTCTGGAACGTGTAAATTAAATAGTAGATACACAAATTAAATTAAATAGTGGGTCATAACTTTAGTAGTGCTATGGCATTTACATCACTATAAATTGATTTATTATTTAATTATAGTACATACACCAATCGAACAGTTCCCATGTAAATGGAGTGATTTAAATAATTCATTCACAGTTGAATTGAACGTCAGAATCCTATATATATATACATCAAAAGATGAAATCCTTTTATTTTTTTGGTATATTTTTCACTAATAAGTGTAGATTGTTCTTTTGAGTGGGGTATTATACAGGTTATGGGTAAGATTAATCCAGTGAGTAATGTATGCCTCACCTACCAGTGGACCAAGACTTAGTGGACGCGATCAAGTCAATAAAACAAACTAACGGGATATTTTCCATTAATCGAGAGATAGTTACTTTAAAAATAAACGAAAATATAACTTTCAACAACACATTTATCATTTTAATTACAATGAAATTATATTTTTGTCATTAAAAACAAAGAGAGAAAAACATGTACTTACCTCTTAATCACCGTTGCTTCGCGATGGAACTACATTTTGCTTTTCCTCCATCACTTTTCTTTTATGCTAACCTTCCAGCTACAAATTATCTAAAATTAGTATTAGTTTGTATATTATAGTTCTACCCTCACCATGTGGCATGGTTTGGTACATTTTTTAAAAATAAAATTTGGCATGGTTTGGTACCATGAAATAAGTCACTAGTTTAGAAGTCATAAGCTATCTCATGTAGCTTATTAAATACTTATAAGCTATTAACTTATTATATAAGCTTATTTATCAAACACAACAACTTATTTTTTTATCAAATAAGGTAGTTGATTAGCTCATAATATACTCAATTACCTTATACATGCGTTATATTTAACTACTTGCACCAAAAGCGTGAAAAGCACATTGATCTTTCAACATGATGATTTTTTAGTTGATAATAAAACAAACAATCTCTTCTATATATACAGGTTGAATAAAACTGATGATTAGTGTTCAATTAAAACCCCCATTTGGAAATGTGAAACCATTAACATAGTTTAGCAGCAATTTATTATTGTGAGGGGTGAACTGCTGGCTTAATGTCCCTTAAAGCAGAAGGCAAAGCTTAACTGAACTGAAAGAGTTACGACCATTTCCATTAATGCAGAGTTAAATACTTCAAAAAGAAAAATACAATTTTTTAGGACATGTTTATCATTTTAATTACAATAAAATTAGACATTTATTATTAAAAATAAATGGAGAAACATGTACTTACATCTCCATCATTGTAGACGATAGTTGTTCTAACTGAAAGGGGTTAAAAGGAAGCATATTCTTCGGTCTAAACCGTCATAAAATGTTTATCTTGCATGCTACATAACCCTAACCTTGTCCTATTTTTTGATTGGCAAAAAAGAATTTATTAATAAAGGAATATGTACATTTACAAATGGGAAGTTAAGTTACAAAACAAAATTAAGACAAACTAAATGATTAGAAGCCCAATCCGTAGAGAGAAAATGTTCCTACCTCTGATAAGCCTTAGTCCAAAGCTAAGATTTCACATTTAATGAGTTTAGAATTTGCTGGAGAGATGTTTTAGCTTTGTTGAAAACAATGTCATTTCAAACTAGTCAAATGACTCATATCGTAGCATGTCATTTAAGGATAAAAATAATCTACTGTGAATGATATATCATTATATCTTACGAGTCAATCAGAATGTTATTTTTTTTATTTTTTTATTCATATAACAGTATATATTTGGCCCGGGATAAAGAATGAGATACCATTAAGGATATATGATACTTGTTCCCACTTACATGTTCCTTTCTTTTCTTGTTCATATTGGTCACTTACTATCATACGTATTACCACGTAAAGTAATGAGTCTTACGACATTGAAATAAAATACTTTGGGATATAAATCAATTTTCGTATGGGTGGCAAATACCAACAAAAAAAAATACCCACAACCAAAGTACTAAAATAAAAATAAAAAAATATATTATTATTATAGAGAGGAGTCCTACAGATTCAATGTCTGACCATAAAAATCTTTCACGGTGGCAAATATTTTGGTAATAATAATAGTAATACTTGCTTGAAAGCAACCTCCAATAATTCTAACTGAATAAGCACTTTTATTAATTAGGGATGGAACTTAAGATGCTTTTAATTAAAGTGCAATGTCACTTTGCTTGAATGGGTTAAAGTGTAAATAAGGTATAAGCATATGAGAGGTGAAATGGACTCAAAACGTTAATTATTACCAAACTTTCTCCAACTTCGGTACATATTTCCACTTTATCAGTTACCTAAAACCAGAGTCAGCTTTCAAGCACATAGTAATACCCATCTCTAATTTCAACCTAATACTAACATATATATGTTTTAATAATACTAATATATATGTTTCAATAATACTAAAACTCGCAGGTTACACTGTTAATATATTCATGCTCATTAAAGTCAATACTTATTACAAAATAAATAGAGTAATATACATCCAGCCCAACCACCGTACAATGTGTTTGGCATACGCAACATTGGAAAATAAAATGTTCCTTCATAAAAATAAAACCATAAGGAATAAATAATAAAGTTATAATATCTTAATAGAATGGCACTTCATTCAATTATCAAAAAAATAAGTATTTGATTTCTTTTTTATGTTGATATTTTTGAAATTCAATATAGATTTACACTTTAATCAGATTGTATCATATTTTTAAATCGTGTGATAATTTTTGAAATTATATGAGAAACCTTAAACATGGAAATATATTGAAGGATGAAGTAAAAAAAATGAGACTTCACTCATACATGTACATCATATTTTTATTCCAAATTTATTTAAATATATAATAATGTCTAAGCACAATCCTAAATAAGTGTTGTATATTTCTTTGATCAATATTTACATATACAATTAGACATTAATGTTAAGCTTTGCTAGATATATTTCTTCTGAAAATGATGGTTCAGGGACGAGTTCACTTCCACTTACATCAACAATAGTTGGCAGGGCTATTAAATATAAAAATAGTTTTTTTTTCAAATAATAAAAAATGATGAAAAAATAGTAGTAGAAGAAAAACAAAAAGGGAGGAAGAGAAGTGTGGTGGTGAACTGGTGATGGTAGCGTGGTAAAAAGGCGCGTGAAAAACGAATGGGAACCTTTTCATGTTAATAGCACTTCGAATGTTGGAAACGCAAGGAAGAAGACTTTGGGTACAATACTACTTCTGGAGTTAAGAAATATTACGTTAGTCAATTTTAACCTAATATTTATTATTGATATATATAGGAGTTGATTCACTTAGTGCCATTTTTTGAAAAATCTAATGGTTTGAATTGTTGAGCATATCTAAACCATTGTATTTTCAAAAAATGAGTGAGTATAATATGAAATACATTTTTTCCAATTAATCTTAAATGAATTCATTCACTATATATATATATATATATATAAGTGATTTAAAATTTGTTTATTTTATTAGAGTAACTGTTATAAGAAGGAGGACCCACTCTCCTTACCCAATATATATAGCCACACACACATCACTTATTTTCACTCATATACTCATACCTTCAGTGTGTGTCTCTTTCTCTCT
The DNA here is from genome assembly GCA_009771035.1 of Lupinus albus. Classification (NCBI taxonomy): domain Eukaryota; kingdom Viridiplantae; phylum Streptophyta; class Magnoliopsida; order Fabales; family Fabaceae; genus Lupinus; species Lupinus albus. The sequence continues at coordinate 2,435,707 of CM019999.1, forward strand.
ACTCTACTTCCTTAACTTTCGTTTTTTATATAAAACAACCCATCTTTGTGTTCAGTTTTCATTTACTAGCAACATTAGTAGTTTGTTTTATTGTGTCAGATCGATGGAGAAGGAGCAAGGTGTGGGAAGTGATGAAAATTTGGTGATCATGGCAAAGGGAAAACGTACCAAACGGTTGAGGCTTTTGTCCTCTGATTGTGGTGGTGCCACTGCAGCCACATGCACTCATTCAAATGCTAATTCTGAAGATAGTTCATCAACCACCACTTATGATAACACTGATCAAGAAGATCAAGACATGGCTAACTGTTTGATCCTCCTCGCTCGAGGTGGAGAAACAAGAGATTTTCATCACCATCATGATCATCAGAAATTGCATGATCATGATGGTGGTGGTAATAACAATAATTTAGAGAAAGGTAGAAGCAGTGGCACTAGTAGTGCTGGGAAATTTGTAGAGATGGCTACAGCTACAAATAATTTTACGAAAAGTGATTTCTTTGTTTATGAGTGCAAAACTTGTAACCGAACATTCCCTTCCTTTCAAGCGTTGGGTGGCCATAGGGCTGGTCACAAAAAGCCCAAGTTCGTGTTTCCAGAGGAAAAGAAAACATCACCACCACCACCACAACCGCAACCACGGTTGTTGAGCAGATATAATGCTAATTCTGAAGAAGTTGGGAAACCCCACATAAAAAATACCCCTCCAATTTCCTTTCAATTGGAGAGGCAGGCTAATAGATCAATTTTCAATGCTAACAAGGCCAAAATTCATGAATGTTCCATATGTGGCTTAGAATTCACATCAGGACAAGCATTGGGTGGACACATGAGGAGGCATAGAGCCGCCACAAACACTGCCACCACTAAGGCTCTTGCAGCGGTGAAAGTAGAAGTTCAGCACCGGAGGAATTTATTAGAATTGGATCTTAACCTTCCAGCACCAGAGGAGGATCTCCGAGAATCAAAGTTTCAGTTTCCGGCAACCCAAAAATCTATGGCGCTGTCTGCATCTGCGGCTTTAGTAGATTGCCATTATTAGGCCAGGATGAGAATATTTGGCAGGAGACTTATTATTTTGATCAATGATAGAAAGTGAATTATTATTGTTATTAGTGTTATTTTAATTTACAATTATCATTCTTTGTTGGGCTATTCCTTTGGTTCATCAATAATTGCCATTTTGAGATGTATATGATCATTATCTAATTGTTGAAGTTGGAATACTTTGAGTAAGTGGCTAGTTTTCTTGGTTGCCTTTCATTCACGAAAAGTGAGTCATAGAGCATCTTCATTTCCTTTTCATTTTTCATTTCATTTAACTTTAATTTTTTAGGGTCTAAGATATAGTTTTATTATTATTCTTTTATGGGTAGAAACCAGAGCGATGTGAAGAATAATGGGCCAAGAGGTATATGTGTGTGAGAAAAGATAGAGACATTGAAGTGTGGAATGGGTATTGGTATAGTAATAGTTAGGGTTTGATATCAACACAACCAAAAATCGTGGATTAGGTTCCCTTTGTGTGCTTTTGATTTTATTATAATAATAAAGCTAAAAGATCTCTTTCTCTCAGTATCTTTCTTTCTCACTTACTTACACTGACTACCACATCTTCACTTTGTTCCTTTAATGACAAGAATAAAGGATTACCAAAACAGATCACTAATTATTTTTTAATTTTTACACTAAAAAGAGGGTATTTAATTGAATTGATGTTATATATTTCAAGTTATATGACTGGCTATCTGTCTCTTAATATTATTTTAAATACACTAATAGGTAAGGATTAAATATTTCCAGGTCCACCACTTCTTATAGTTATTGGTCATGTTTCTGTCTTTTTTTGTTTATTACAGCAGTCATTAGTTTTATCTATTTTCTTAAAACTAATCAGTTTCACCTAATTAACCAAACTGTTTTAATTTGGTCTTATTTTGCTAGTTCCTAATTAAAGCAAATATATGGACAGATTAACTTCATTAAGTTTGATTTAATTATAACTTCTTTTATAAAAGTTATTCATTAATTAACAATCAAATTAAGTTTGATCTAATTATAACTTCTTTTTATATAAGTTAATGTTTAATTACCAACTTGGTTTTGGATTATGTCATGGGAGTTCCAACCCATGTAGTGAATGTTCAGACCAAATAAGAGAGAGGTTAATTTTGTCCCATGATAAAAATATCTTTCCATACAAGTATAAAAAAATTTGGGCTCTCATTTTAAAATCATATTAAAGTTTTATATCGATATTAATCAATCATAAAAGAAATAATACAATAAATATTTAAATCACATCAAATTAACGAAGCAGAAATGAGTAACTTATTTTCCAAATATATATACATATATAATTACGAACTTTAGTCTTATTTATGTAGTTTAGAAAATGGGAGTGAAGAGATGGCAACAATTCTTATTTTCTCTCTTCCTTGAAAAAATGAAATGCATAAGTATAGCATTAGTTCATCTTATAGCTTGAAAAGATGGCATGAGTGTTACCATCTATTATTTGAGTAAGAGGGAGTGTTACCATCTATTATTTGAGTAAGAGGGTAAACTTAAAGTTAGCAATAAAGAGATCTACGAGTCATAAATAAGGTGGTGTGATATTTAAAGTGAGAGGTTTAAGGAATGAAGTGAATAAGGTTGTGGGTTCGAATATTACTTATAACAAAATAAAAAATAAATAAAAAATGGAATTATGGTTCAAGTTTGATCCACGACAAATACTAACAGAACTAATCATTACCGAACTAATCATTACCGATAAAAAAGAGAGCAATAAAGAGATGTATAAAGAAGGAAGACTTTTAAGTCACTTACAGTGGCCACTTATCTAAAGTTAGTTATGTGCACGTTTTTGTGAATGCTGGTAAGCCAAGCATGTGGACACATACATTGGGTGAGTTGTCTCAATGCATAACAAATATGAGAGAAGATATCACTCATTGACATATTGCCACATGTAGTTGCGGAAGTTAAGTTATATTCTATTTCTTAAGTTGTTATACTATTATGTTATTCATATATTAATCTTTTATTGTTTTGATTTAAAAAAAATATGAACAATAGAGCACTATCACATATCTTTATTACTTTTATTTAATAGTTAATAATAATTAACACGATAATAAAAAAATCTCAATCATCATGAACTTAGAGTCATTTTTTAATCCTACTCCTGTGATTAATTCAACAAAGAGAGAGTGGGGTATATACAATTGTGTAGGAAACTGAACTATACTAAAGTATGCATTGTGTTATGTGTAGTGTTATTCTTTTAGCATTTGTTCACGGTTTTGGTGATAGAGACAATGCTCTAAATGCATGAGTTGGTTTACTATGTGGCTTGTTGTCCCTACTTGTAACCCCATAATAACAAAAAGTAGGCAATGGTTGCCACTAAATTCTATTTGTGTTACTAAAGTTAAACAAATTTCCACTCAACTAATCAATTGCTTCACTTGCTTAATCCTTTATTAGTGTTTGAGTATTGACCATTAACGGGGTTTGGCTCCCAAATACATCACATAATCAAGACCATTCATTAGAGATGAATTATAGTGAGGTTTGGTATATATGCTGTGATGGAACAATAATTGTGGGTCTAATTAATTGGCCTTCATTTTCATTACTTAGTGGTAGTTCTTAATTTGGTGGAATGTGGCTACCTAAGATCTACTTTACTAGTTTGGGTTTGGTTACCTTTACAGTAGTAGCTAGCTATATATTAGTTACCAATTGTTTAAAATAACTTTTAAGTAGATTTGGAATAGTTAACAAAATTGTAGATTTAACAATAAAAATCATAGTAAAATTATATGAGAAGTATATATATATAACGGATATAGTAAGAGTTTTTTATATGGTCGCTGTATCATTTATCATTTATTTTTAATTATTATTGACTCTTATATAGAAATAATTTAAATGAATGGTGAATAATACACTGACTGTATATAAATCTTTATGCTGTCAATGTATAAATATTACACTCAAATTATATAGGTTTGAATTAGGTAGAGGGTTAGTGCATGGTGGCTGTCTCAGAAGTATTAGTCATGTGTAATAAAAGAGATAGAGTTGTAAGAGATAAAATAAAATATGAAGATTTGGATTCAAACTAATTTAACTACCCAACTTCCTTCCCCCCTTCAATAAATTTGCCTCAAAAAAAGTAATTAGCAATTGGCATTAACATTAACATTTGAGCTAGGCCCATGAACAATAATTCAAAGCTCAAACGCATTTACGGTTCACCTTGTTACAAGTTTGTTGTCCCAGATTTATCAAAACTCAAACTAAAAATTGTTTTATTTTAACGAAAAAATTTCTATTTTAATGGGAAAGAAAACATTTATCTATAAATAATACTTTTGAAAAATTGTTTACAACAAACACAAAATAAATATTTGTGTGCAGATAAGAGGAAGACCACAAAAACCATAAGGGAAATAATAAAGGAAGACTTAGAACATGATGATTTGTCAATATGAATATTATTTGATAGAGTATTATGACATCGTTCAATCCATATAATTGGACTCACCTAGTGAGATAAAGATTTAGTTGTTGTTGTATGTAACAAATTAGACTTAAAGTGTAATATCTATACACTGTTAATATAAATATTTATACATAGTCGTTACATCATCTATAGTTCATTTGTGTTACTTTTCTAAAAAGTTAATAATAAATAAATATAAACATATACTGTGCTAGTTAACAAAATATGCCCAAACTGTTTAAATCCAATTTTTAAATGAAGCCCACTTTAATAATTGAAGAAATCCAAATGATTAAGGAAGAGACTAAGGCGATGAGATAATCCAACCATTATCTCTAGGGAGATTCAAACCAACAATATCAAATGTTCATTGCTTTTATTATAAAATTGGTTATATTATGGCTTTGATTAATCCAAGTAACCAGATTTTTTTCTAAGCGGACTCTGATTAGATTTTTTATGCAATTTGAAGTGTTTACTCAAATTCTTTGAGTATTGCAAAAATATACATAAAGGCTGTTATACCAGGTTCACTAGTTCCTTGGGTTTCATTTCTTTGTAGATTTATGAATATGATTTGAATACCAAACATTACTAAAGTTCAAACTTATTGATCAAATAATGACTGAATTACTAATCAAACTGTACAAAATGATTATTACAATGATTCAATGTATTTAATCTCTTAAATTAGAACCATACATATGAACATAATAAGAGTGAAATGTGATTTATTTAAGGTAATTGGTAAAAGTAGCCTATTGTAGAGTACACAGAAACTCTTTGATAATATATACACATATATTATACAAGTGAGTTTAATCAATTTCAGCATGAATATAATCAATGAATACAAAATTGTTTTGGAGTTGGTTAAGTGCAAAAGCTAAGCCTGCAGTGGCAAGTGCAAGTGCAGCCAAGATTACACGCAACTGAATATCTGATGGGATCCCTGATGTTGCACCAAAGAAAACTGTTGCACCAATTAGGATTTTTTGCCATATTTGGAATGCCTCATAAGCTCCTTTACATGATGAACACTTTAGTGTGTGCTGTTCAAATCTATCCAACATCTACAGAAACAACAATAAGTTGGATTTTCATTCTTGGGTTTGTGGGAAATGTGGGAGGGTTTAACTGATTAAGAAACATGAAATTGTTAGCCGTACCTGACGTTTCGATAAAACTGTTGATGGCAACTGCTGCTGGTCGACTGTTCCGAACCATTCTGGTTGGCTGTTGCCATGTCGTCTCAGCCAATTTCGAAATGCGAGGACAAAGCGATCGGCTTGCGTTGGTGTGAAGGTGATGTTTGTGTACTGTTTATTAATGTCACCACCATCTTTAGTTGCTGTCAGAAATATTTTCTCTTGACCTTGGAGAACAATCATATCTCCATCATATACCTTGTTTGAAGTCCAATGTTCATACCATCTAGGAACCACCTGAAGACATGGGTAAGGTGAAAGTAAGAGCTCTAAGTTGCACATAAGTATTCATAAAATAAAAGGGAAATTATAAGGTAACACTGTGGCTAAGCTAAGTTACTTTTTTTATATACTGCCAAGGGTATCCCCTCACATTTTGGGTAAGGAACTAATCTCTTTCGGGGTACGTAGTTGCTCCTCCCAACAAGTGTCGCTCACAGAAATTGAACCCTTCACTTTTTAGTCATCCTGGGAATCTAACGGAGCCTTACACCACTAGACCAACGCCTTGTTGCTAAGCTAAGTTAATTGAAATTAAATAGAGGTAGCTAAATGAGAGTACTGATTATTAAATTGAAGAGAACTACAAAGAAAACCAATTTGCGGATTCAGCAATACCCTTTGTATCTTATGGTTAACAAATGCAGCTCATTTTATAAAAGGAATGACAAGAGTACGTGAGAGAAGAAAAGAGAGGATCTAAGTCCCTCATTATAAGACAAGGTTTTAACATCCTTCCCCCTATTTTCAAATTAAGCCTAAATGTCAGTGTCACTTTATACTTTTCTACAATAAAGTGATGAATCTCAGTTGCCATACTAGAAAGCCACATTTTATGTCAACTTATACTGCAACATTAGCTATGATGATAGAAGGATAATGACGACATTGAACATAGAATCTTACTTGCCACCAGGCAGGCCCTGGCACTGTGAACTGGAAGAAGTTTCGAGCACTGCAGACAATGGATCGCGTCTTACCAGGTGCCATGGGGATATTGAATGAACATATCCATATTACCCATTTCTGGTCCCCAACTATTGGGAGTTTAGTATCGATCTCAATTCTGCAATAATTATGCCAACTTTATTGAGCTGCTGTAGCAACAAATGAGAAAAGAAAAGCAATAGCGTCCTAACCTATAGTTTATAATTATTCGACATGCATCTTGAATATGGTTATCATATATGCCTACCACAGCATTAACTAGATATTAATATCAATATACCTACTGAAATTGACATTGATGATTCAAGCATTATTCATAGAATCACACAACTGATCTGAGAATGCTTCCCAAGCACCTCACACTGTCACACATAGTACATATTTAAAATGAAGCTAATTTAACTAGACATGTCTCATCTTAAACATTATATGGTATATTAGGGTTTGATTAAAAAGACAGTTACACATTTCCAAAATTACTTGCCTAGTGGTCCTTTAGGGGTGAAAAATAAATAAAATCAGAGAAAATAAGAAGATAAGATTCCTGTGAATTATTCAAATTGACTGTGATACTGCATTCATCCACATGCAGGAAGCTTTGATACTTTACTATTACATTTCAATTTGCAAGCATGTGAGACATGATACGTATGTGTTATGATGTAACACATGATACCCTAAACTTTGCCCGTAAATATGAAAACACACAAAGACAAAAACATGTACAGATTTCATACAAAGTTTTTTCATTGTTAAATGCGGACATTGAATAATTTTCTTATGAAACAAAACCTAGATACATGTGACATTTACTTCCAAAGCAAAAGGCCAAAAGCCATTGGCTTACTTGTTCATAGAATAACATGGTGCAATAAATTTAGCAGTGATCTTTGGGTTCCCATCATTAGCTCCTGCAAAGCCCCATGGACCACGAGAATCCATCTTGAATGTCAGAGGCTTGGCTCTGTCTCTCCTTCCTGTAACCTGAAGAGTATGGATCACCCTTATGTTAGTGAGTGGGAATTATTGAACAACCAATAATTCCCACTTCCGCAACAGCATATGACTAGGTAGTGTCAAAATTAATAATACATAATAGCTAAATAAACTGCTAATATTCCATTAGCAAAATGATGAAGGAACACTCAACTACCGGGACCATAATGCATGATGTAAAGAGACACAATGCTAAGTTGCAACAATCGTATATTAGAAAATATAGATGATAAAAGTTTAAGATCTAATACACTGACTTTCTCTTCGAGATTAAGTGTCTAACCTAATTCAGCCAAACTTTGAAAAAAACCACAGAAGAATAAACTGAATGTTAGAAAGCTAAGACTGACATTCAAGGTTTACCATATCCTGTACCCATGGGTCATGAGGAGGGCTTCTCAATTTCTCCTACTTCAGAGTTTTCGAATATACCATTCATGTGGCAGTTTCAGTAAGATATATAATAAATGGAACTAACCAAAAGATTCTCCCTAATAACAATCTTTTACTGTATCAGCATAACATTATTATATTCAACAAATTTCACTTACAACAGGGCCAAAATAAAATACTAGCAACTACCAAACTAATCGAAAATTAATATCCTGCATCTAGAACTCATATTGGAAGGTATTATTTGTACCTTGTGATGAGCAAAATCAATGTGAGAAGGGTCAGAGACATTCTCCATGAGAGTATCATAGCCATAGAACAGATCACGCTGAATGTTCACTGTAGCAAACTCTGGTTTTTCAAAATCATCAGGCAACCTACACAATGTAAAAAATTAAAATTAAAAATACATTTTAAGTGGCTCAATAAACAAAGCTTATTTATGAACATATAAATATAATTTTATTAAACTAATCAGAAATGATTTAAAACAATTACAATGGAGGTTTTGAGGCATTAGCTTTCTCCCAACCATTCTCATCAGGCCAAACAAAGAGCAAGCCCTGAGATACCAAGGTAGGGAATCTAGTAGCACATGCTCTTGGAGACCGAACGGCGCGAGCTTCGGGACCTTCAGACATAGCCTGAGGGATCTTAACACAGCTTCCACACCCATCAAAAGACCACCCATGATAAGAACACTGCAAGTTTCCATCTTCATCAATTCTTCCTTCCTGCAAAAACCAAATACTCATTTTCTTATCAGAAGAAAACTTTTCCTCTTCATTAATCCTTCCACTCTCTTCCCTCAAAAGCTAATTAAAAAAAGTGATCATCCAAAAACAATTTTACACGAGAAGCTTAAAAATAAGCCCAAAATTTCAGCTTCTCCTAAAAGCTGATATCAGAACAATTTTTTAAAGATAAAAAAAAAGCCTAATTTGTTATTATAAGAAAGAACAAAGAGATAGGATTACACTTACAGATAAAGGGGCAAGACGGTGGGGGCATTTGTCATCTAAAGCAACCCATCCTGAGTTCAATTTATCGTACCAGATCACAATTTCACGTCCCAGAAGCTGAAATTGTGTGGGATAATTCGGATTCAGATCTTCAATTAACGAAACTGGGTACCAGTGATCCCTCCATGAAAACTTTGAGGACGAGGTTTCATCATCAAATTCATCATCAAACTCGCCCCTTTCTGCTTCTATATACGATTGATCTGATTCAATTGTTGTTGTTGGCGAAGCGACGCGTAAAGGGGTTAGGGAAAAATTTCTTTTTTTTCTTCTGGGTATGGTTTGTTTGGTGAAAAAAGGTTCCTTTGTGAAGGACAAAACGGGAAGAGACTTGAAAGATTTGGTTATCGGTGATGAAAGTGTTACTATGGTTGCTAAAGCAGAGGTAGAGTGTGGTAATGCCATCAAAGTGGGTTTTTTGGTAAATATCGTAAATAGAGAGAGGTTGAGAAGAGATATAATGAGTGAACAGAACACGATTGTTAAATCTCAGAAGTATGCGTGCAAGTTTCAAATGCTGTCATCTTTCAAAATTATATTCAAGAGTGTGTTTTCTGTTTCTCTTCCCTTATTTGAGTTAAATCAATTCTAATTCTAATCAACAATTAAGTAATATTTTTACACTTAACTTTAAAGATAAAAATATTACCATATATGTAAATACATGAATATAATTATCTTTTTATTTTGTTTTATCTATAATTTGTATCTCTATTCTCTGTTAATGGAGAGTATGTATCCATGCATTTTACTTTAAGCTAATACCATCCCTTATCTATCTCATTTTTGCTGATTAATTATTGTTTATTTTTTACAACACACTTCCATTATCTGGGGACAGTTTTTCCTTTCCTAAAAGATAAGATTTTGTACCCATTGTCCAAAATTCTCATTCATTTCATTCCTTTTTTGCACTAACTTTATGATTATAGAATGTTGACTGATGTTAATTTTTACTTGCAAAAATGTTTTGATTTTAGGAGGGTAAATGAAAAACAAAATGTGTGGTGTTAAAATTCTTGGACAAGCATTCGTGTCAAAATGTATACGTCCAGATGGTCGTTTTTTAGAAAAACAGTTGGACCAATAAAACTTTGGAAGGTTATTTATCATATTTGAGTGGAGTAAAGATTTTCTCAATTAATGAAAAGATAAGTATTACAAAAAAACAAAACAAAAATATAACATGTTAATACATTTTCATCATTTTATATAATTGAAATAACATTTTTGGCGTTAAAAATACAAGGAAAAATCAAGTGTCTGAATCCTTTTTCGTTTGCGTAATATGCGGCACCGCTCTTGCATGAGGGTCCTATATCCTGAGCATGTTTTCATTCCACTACTTGTGGTGTGGCTATAGAAACAGAAGTCGAAGTTTCTCAACTCTAAAGACCATCTTCCACAAATTTTGTCAACGAAGTTGAGCAGACGTATAAGAAATCATTTCTGTAACGGTGTCCTGAATATGTGATAAACACCGTCAAAATTTTGAAATTGTTTAATTGGGTTAAAATAAAAGTGTATTAATTGGGTGGGCCGATCTAGGTAATGTTCTTCTCCTAACCTAACTCTATATGTTAATTGGGTTTGATTTTGAGCCTGGTTATAATCAGACCAAATTTGGTAGAGGTAGGTAGATCTTGTTCACCCTAGTAAATGTAAAGAACTTTAAAAGATCCATATTATAATTAGAGGTACACAAATGTGGTGAAAAACTGAAAATAGATAAACAGATTGCATAAAGTTGTTACACACCAATGGAAGACGATGCCCAAACCTTAATCTCTTTAAGTGATTTGATTATATTCATAAAATGATAGTTATAATACTGTATCATAAATCATGTTTATAGATAAAAATACATATATCTAATTCTTTCCTAATAATTTTGCATAGTTTTTTTTACCTCCATTGAGACTTCTAACAATCTCATTCAATGTCTAAACTACCTAAGACACTATTTTATATATTTTCTACATTATAATCTGTCCAAATTTTATTTCTAATCATATCTTGTCTAACATGTATACTTAGTGCTAAGGCTACCTCTTACTTATCCCTCCATTCCCATGTTTGAACATCATAAATTTCCATTTTACAAACCTATCAATGTGTGATTGATGTTATAAATAATTAGTTTTGAGCTGAGAAAAAAAGGTAAATATTATATTAAACAATCAAATATAAAAATTTGTTCGGTTCACCAAAACCTTAACCAGCAACAACCATCTTTTTCCAAAAACTCAAATGAAATACCACAATACTACAAAGCGGAGACTGTTTTACATGCACTATATAATATAGTTCATTTGTAAACAGAAGATTGGATAAGCAAGTACTTTAAGGATATTATTGAAGAAGAAAAAAACAATTGAACTTCAATCCACAATTTTAAGGTTATGCTTTTATATTTCTTTAAAAAAAATTGGGAGTACTCATTGATACAGCCCTTAAATTTAAAACCACCTCAAATCTAGATGATAAATGGTGTTGAAATTTTCATTTTCAATGCAACAAAAATAAATAAGTTCTTGAGTTACACTTCAGCATAATTGATTCAATCTTGACCAAGAAGACAACTCACAGTATTGCTAGAATAAAACATGATAACTGCACAAAAATGCCAGAACAGAACCATATACAAAACCATAAACAAGGTTAGAACCAGAATATGAGTGAAAGAGACTATTATAATCCAGCAAACATATGAGTACACGAGTGGTACACCAACATATATCTAAGAAACATCATGTCTTAAGGGCATTAAAATGGCTATTGAAACCACATTAAAATTCTCCACATAAGAGAATCACACAACAGAGTTAGGAGGTCTCATACATTACATCAATATATGTTCCAACGTATTAGACTATATAATTTTGTATTTCCACAATTCAAAGTTTTAATGGTAAAGTAATCAAATCTCATTTGACAAGCATACTTTGCTGAGCCTGAGCTTCCTGCTGTTGCTGATAATTCAAAGGCCTCCTGAAAAGCATTATGTGTGGCTCTGGGCGATGAATTGCATAGTGAACCCATCCACGACTCTGTTGAACCCCAATTGCACGCCACTCGTTCTGTAATAAAAACCACTTTTTATATTGCATGACGGCACAGTGCACGAGACTCCCAACTAGTGAGGGGTGACAAGTTTAAATCTATGCATACTCCTATTTTCGAAGGATCTATCACTTTTAAATTAAAATGCAGCAATTACAGCATCATCACAAATATTGGAACTTGTTTATGAAAATTAATAATGAAAAATTCATCAACTCTAATATTCTATATAGCTAATAAAAAATTCATTTGAAAACAGATTATCTAAGTGAAATCATTGGAACCCTACCGATTAACAGAAAATGAAATAACTGCCCGAATTTTCTATCCATTTTCATTAGCAAATGCAAACCAAAAACAATTTTGAGTTTAATTCGAAATGGAACCGTGGAATTTAAGAAAAAACGATAAATAACTAAAATATGTGTATCAATTACGCACAAAAAAACGAAGAAATAAAACGATGACATACTTCAGAGAGAAGGCGATTCTTCGGGAGCAGTTTTGCGACTTCAGGAGGCAGAACCACGTGCCTGAACAAACAATTGTGAAAATAAATTATTCTTATTATGATGAAAATTAAGTTAACGAAAACGAAGAGATTAAAAATTTGTGTTTTGTATACCTATACTCATAAGTATCATCAAAGTATTTTTCAGAGTACTGGATCTGACCCATCTTCAATAACTAGGGTTTCTAATTTGCTAAACTAAATCTGCAATAAAAAAATTGAGGGAAAAATAATTGGAAAACGAAATAAGTATAAGGTTGAATTGAAATTTGATTGTAGAAAATTTGAGAGAGAAACGGTACCTGAGAAGCGAGAGTAACCATAGAGAGAGAGTGAAGAGTTGAGAGGGAATATATGCAGTGCGTGAATTTGGGGTAAAATTCAACATATAAGGATGGAATTGTAATTTCGTTACTAATTTTATTCTTATTTTATTACTTACTACTTATTATAACTGCTAACAAAATATTTGAGTTTTTTATTTTATTTTCAAATTTTGAAATATTCCCGCGCTCTCTTCAGTCTTCAATCAAAATAGATACTTTCTTTTGGATATTTATTATATACATTTTGCTTCATATGCATATGGATTAAATTGAAATAGCATCCAGGTATATAAGGAAAGAATTATCATTACTATAAGGATATTAATAATTTTATAAATAATCAAATAAATGGAAATTAATAATTCCTTCCAAAATTATGTTAGAGATAATTTTCTATTACCAATTTTTGTATATAAATAGGGGTATTCTCTTACCTTATTATGGGAGAGAAAAAAATAAATGTGATAGGGACATGTGTTCAAGATGAATTACATTTGACATTTTTTCTTATATAGTAATGGATGACTTAATCGACAAAGTATTGGTTAGTCCAATAGTAGATGAAGATAACTCATGTAACACAAATAAACTTTTAACAGTTCTATTCTAAAATAAGACAATTTTAAAAATTAAGAAACTCTCATTCTCTTTATATTCCAATATATTAATATATTGGAAATGATATGAAGTCAACTTAATTAATTAATTATTGTGAGTATATTATTTTTTGACTTTTAATAGGTAAGTCCAAAAATCAATTGAATTTATCTTAGCTAGTTAATACTATCATAAATTACTTTCTAGGTCTATCAAAATTACATTTGAGAGAATGGTCGATACCATCGTATAACTTTCTTAGTAAGCTAAAGCTAAAGCTTAGTAAGCTTTAAACTTTTTAGAAAATTAATTGTTTTTGAAAAATAAAATAATAAAATAATTATATGAACTCCATAAAAGTCGTTGAAAGGTATTGTGAAAAGCAAAATTTGCATATATATTCAACATCTGAATGATAGTCGATGTGAAAGGCAATTACAACTAACATAATTCACCATTATGACAAAAAGACATCACCAGAATGAACTTTAGTGAGAAGAAAAATCATCGGTATAATCACGATCAGAGTGATCGTCAATGGGAAAAGAAGTCATTATTGATATAATTCTTCAATGAGAGAAAATATATTAGTGGAATAATCGTCGATAGAAAGAGATCTCGTTGGTATAATTACCATTGAAATGATCTTCAATTGAAAAAGAAGTTGATGTTAATGTAATTAATTACTTGTAGATTAGATATCATCTGAATAATTAATAATGTATTATCTGGGAAAGAAGAATACTAACGATAAACTGACAGAACAAAGGAAAATGACTAATTGAAGTTATGAATATTCGTCTTCTCGACAACGAAATAGTCACAGAAGAAGAAACCGCTCTAAGATCTTGTAGAAGTTTAAAATGATAAAAATTGATCAAAATTAAATATGAGTTAATCCAACAATTTTTTATATGGGATAAGTTGTTACAAAATATAAGATAATAACAATATATAAGAAGTGGATTATGCTTAAAATTCACAATAGAAATTAGAGAAATGTTTAACACACATATAAGAAGGGTTTTGGGCGAGTAAATCAGAAGGACAAATATAATTATTCCTCATGCTTCTCGTGAATGTGTGTCTTGGTCCCAGGGATAGCAAAGTGCTACATCTACAACATGAATGTGACTCTTATAGGCATATAATAAGTTAATCATAATTAAGTGGAGGAGGTTCTCTCTCATTTACTCCTCTCTCTATCTTGCTTACTTCTTTGATTTCCTTCAATTGCTTTCCATGTTTATTTCCTTTATTATGCTTTTCTCTTCTATTACTTGTAATTATTCTATAACTTCAGCAAAAACACAGAAAATCCAAAATGTGACTGTTGACTAAGCTGTGAATAACTAAAGCAACAATTGAGGGGTGCAACCCCAAAAAATTGTGACAGTGCTTTGACAATATCCAACTAGGGATTGTTGGGTTGGTAACTAGTAATTAAGTACCCTTATGTGGGGCGTCTATGATAATATATAAGAACGAAAAATAAATAAATTGTTATAAGGAATGTCTTGGAAAGTATCATGATCATATATAGAGTTAATCTATATTATCAAAAGGGAGTAGAGATTATTGAAGCACAAGAAATTATAAGTCACCAATAATTTTACTTCCTATAATCATATGAATTTATGAGAGAGAAAGCAAAGATACCGAGGACAAAGAAACTCCATTGACAATAGAATTCATCAATAAATGTTTGTTGAATGAACAAATAACAAAATATTTATTGATGAACAAACACATATTTAGAAAATCAATGCAAATATTAAACTATGGCCAACATATTGTTTCCAAATATATCCTTGTGGTGACGGCAAGATGAAAATCCGGTCGAGTTAGCTTGACATGAATGAATTGAATCCTTGTGTATTGAGAATGCGATTCCAATGCGAGTGTCGTGCATGACAGACACGATTTCCATTTTTATAATATTTTTTGAAGTCGTGTACCTTAAACACGATTTTCATTGCAATATTAATTATAATATTATAAAAGACA
Organism: Lupinus albus; assembly: GCA_009771035.1. Lineage (NCBI taxonomy): Eukaryota > Viridiplantae > Streptophyta > Magnoliopsida > Fabales > Fabaceae > Lupinus > Lupinus albus. The sequence continues at coordinate 2,451,294 of CM019999.1, forward strand.
TGAATGAATGGGATAGATTATAATGATTAAAAAAATTTAGATTGCCAAAAAAACACGCATTATCAACCCAATTGTAAATTTATTAACATCCCAGTATTTTTTTGTTCTTCCCCTTTATCCAAGCCATCTTAAAAGGGAAGATGATAATAACAACTGAAATACAGATAAAATAGGATGATTAACTTATTTGAAGGTATAAATGATTTGCCCAAAGTTATCCACACAGAACTTTCATATGCTTCCACATCTCGTGTGAACCCTAGTAAGCTGAAACATTGATGGGAAGAAAGACAACACTACCTCCTTGTCCCTTATAAGCAACTTAAATTCAATTGTTGATGATTTCTTCATTATGAGTAAAGAGAGCTTCATTTTCTTTCTTGGGGTAGGTGGACAAATTTGAACAGTAGGAATCTTGTTTCTTGACCCAGTTGGGGTTTTGCACTCTTCTATCTCTTTTACAGCATCTTCCCCTATAATTTGCTTTAGCTTCTCTTCTTCTTCTTCTGCTTGTTTGGGATCTCTTGATGCTTGTTTGGGATCTCTTGACGCTTCCATTTGTGAGGTTCATTGCTTCCCTATGGTCCTCTACACATGAAGTTTCACTATTAACAAATAAATAACTAGGTATAAGGAATAGCTTGTAACCCTACACACTATAAGGAATAGCTTATAACCCTACACACTATTACATATATCTTAGATTTATCTATCATTATCTTAATATTATTTATATTGTTAATTATTGTTGAGTTGTTACTATCTTATCATTTGCAACAACTTTTATTTATTTATATGATGAAGGAAAGTGATACATTACTCTACTAAATCCTCTTATAAATTCTTTTAATAAAAAATTAACATATAATACATAATAAAGTGATATTTTATTTATTAATAATTAATTTAAAAATAACACATATATTTTATATGGATTAATATTGGAGTTTCACTAATTTTTTAGTGTGAAAGTACTTGGAAAGTGGCATTTACTGTAATTTTTTGGCACAACTAAATTTGTAAAACAAAATAAACAAGAAAGGAACAAAAGACAAAAAATAAAAAAGTGTAGGCCCCTAAAGTATTTTTCAGAAAATGTGCATAGTGTAGTTTGACTACACTGTGACACGTTTGGTGTAACTTTAAATTTTAATTATGAGATTGATATAATTTTTTTAGAAGTCGTGGATGAGGTTCACGACTTTATGTATCTCGTGTACTGGGAGTGCGATTCCCGTGCAATAATTACCACTAGATTACTAAGTAATTTTGTAACTAATATTACAATGAAATCGTATTTAGGGTACACGATTTCAAAAAATATTATAAAAAATGGAAATCGTGTCTGCCATGCATGACACTCAAATGAGAATCGCATTCCCAGTGCACGAGATACCCAAAGTCATGTACCCCACCCACGACTTCTAAAAAAATTACATCAAACTCGTAATTAAAATTAAAGCTACACCAAACGTGTCATAGTGTAGTCAAACTACACTATGCACGTAAATTTTTTGTATTTCTCTCTACCTTTTTGTTTCAAGCTTGAAAGACTGTACTAGAGTATGATAGGGGTGAGCATGACCTGACTCTACCTGCTCATCCGGCTTAATCTTATAATGATCGGACATGAATATGGTCAGATCTCATTGGCTCTAGGTTTATGTTTAAAAATTAGATTCAATCAATATTTAGTGTCGGTATGGGACAAGCACGACCCGACCCATACTCGTCCCATTGTTATTAAATCTCATATTTGTATGTGTCTCTATTCAATTATATACAGAGTAATGACACATCTTTGGTCGAAAGTCTCATTGATTATGTAAATCATATATACATGTATCATTTTATATGTTAACTTGCATATCCATAATAATAAATAATATTAAAAATATTTTATCTAAAAGTGATCTTCATTATATTCAATCAGATCTAGTCGGGTTTGTTGGAAATCTTGAATTGTTGGGGAAGATGCTACACCACTTTGACATAGAAGATGTTGATGGATATGCACGTACAAACCTCCAAAGCGTGTGTTACCATACTAACCTTTAGGTTTGATTCTCCCCACCAATTTAAGTATATTGGATGCAAATAAGATGAACATCGAAGCTCCTTAGGGATACTTTGGAAAACTTTGATGTGATTTGCACAAACTCAACAAGCTTATCTTTCAATAGTAGTTTACAAATTTATGATTCCTACACTTTTCTTATGCATTAGAGAAATGAATGATGATTTCAATACTTTGAATTTTCGTTTTCTTCATCTGCTAATTCAGCCTAAAAATGTCTCTATTTATAGAGACATCCATGCCACTTGGTGAAATGAAATACCTTTGGGATTTTGCATCAGTTCAACCGAAAGGTTATGTATAATAACCGTTCACCACTTATTCGAATCGATATTATATCTCAGCGGTAGCTCTTCTTGTCAATGACCATTGTGATCCTGGTTCGATTCCCACCAGATGCAACTTTTCATGTAATGAATAGGAGGCCTAGCCTAGGGGTATTCATGTTTCTTGATAAGTGAAGGGTAGGGTACTAAGCTTGAATCCTACCATATATTGATACAAACACTAGACTAATAGATATATTCTTTCTTTTATTATTCATAATATCTATACACTCTAAGTGACGTGTGTATAATTTATTCATATTTTTATAATTTATTTATAATAAACTCAAATAAATTATTACATTAGGGCATTTAATATGTTGGTGTTATCCTCCTTAAATTTAGCTTTAAACATTTAAGATTTCAATTTCCAATCCTCCAAAACTATTGAGTTAAAATTATTTTTATTAATGAAGAAACAATTAATTAAAAAATAAAGAAAAATATAATTTTGATTGACACATTTATCAATTTAATCATAATGAAATTACAATTTTGTCATTAAAAACAAAGAGAGAAAAATTAGAAACATACATTTGCCTATACATTAATGCCTTATTCCAAACGAATGCATGTCGTAAGACTCCAATTATTATATTCAATTCAATTCATTGTCGATTTAAATTGTTTTAAATTAACTATTTAAAGTATTGTAAATTCATTTTGTATAAATTTTATTTTTTAAAATATCATTAGAATTTATGCACTTATTAATATTTATAAATTTGAATTTTATATTTTTAAAATGATATATGAACAGTAATGGAGTAAAATTTTATAAAAAATAACATTTCAATAATTAAAGTGCATAAAAATGATATAATTAAAAGTATAAACTTCATAAAAATAAAAAAGTACATTTGATAATTTGAAATTTTACATTAGCTACTTAATGTTTCTCTGTAGTCCTTTACTCAGTGGACATAATCAAGAAAACCCTATGTTGGTGAGATTATGCTAACAAATGTTGAGTCTTTTGATATTACATTCATATATTTATTTACATTATCAATCAATTAATGTTTTGAAGTCACATAATTTCAAATTCAGTATGGGTGGCAATCTAATTAATCCAACCTTAGATGTGATCAACGCAATATAAAGGGATATTGTATTATTATGTGCTCGCTTTATATAAAAGAAAAACTAATACCATATCTGTTAATTATTTTAGTCAAATAAAATCCTTATTTACAAATTTGTCAATAATTTAAAGATGTATATTTTATAATTTTATAGTCTTAAAGAGTGACACCTATTGGTTGTATATATGGCAATTTCTCAAATTAACATGGTATATTTACAATCAATTATGAAATTAATTTAATAATAATTGTAAATATTGTCATTTTAATGTTTTGATTCTTCAAATTAAAATACTGCTATTCAAATTGAGTTGTTGTTTAAATTCATATTATAAAGTTTCATATTTTAGGAGCCAGTTAAAGGATATTATGAAGGTATTGAATGCTAATAAATTGATTAATCATTGATATTACTATGGGAATATGTCTTATTGATAAATCAACTTCTTCTATTATAATTTTTTATACAAATGATAGATGGGATCATAATATTTATCTTTAACCAGGAAAATCACAAGTTTTTTTTTGTTTCATCATTTACCAAATGTTGAGTTATGCCACATGTTCAAGTTCAGCAGCATAATTTTTTTTTTTAAATTTCACCATCTCCCTAGCATTAGAAAGGAAATGACACAGCTCGTAAATATATGTGAATTAATTTTTCATTTAAAAAGGAAATGGAGTCCAATTAACCACAATAGTGGGAATGTGATTAATGATTATAAATAAGTTATGAAATGATATAATTGTGGAGCCAAAATTTGAGTAGTTCGAAATTACTCAAAAATTTTGTAAAATGAAATATCTATGCATCATATATTCATATGCTAAAAACTAGTTAATGTCTATGTCCACTACATCTCAACCAGCACACCATCAACAATTTACTACTTACAAAAATATAAATTGTAAATAAAAACTATGTGAAACGCAATTTTGCATTCTTAAGATATAAATTGTATGTACCGACTAGTTTATAGTTATTTTTATTAATACTCACTATTATAAAGAATGGAGAGAATATTTTCTATTATTTAATATCCATTACTATACATAGTTGAAAAGATATAAAAGAAGAAAAATACATACTTGTTACATATGTCAAGACACTATGCTTTCCTTGTCAACCATTGATTTTACAAACAACATATATGCCATTATAATAATATACATGATGATTTGTAAATTGATTATGTAGACTTATTCATAAAAACAATATCTGATTATATGGGATAAAATATAGACTTTCCAAAACCCATTAATAATAGCAATGACAAACTCATATCAACTGGCACAATTTCCATTACAACTATCCAGTAGGAGTGATAATAAGACAAATCAAATTCGATATTTATTTGAAAATCGACTCATTATTCAACTTGACAAATTTAGTTTATGAACTAAATGAGTTAGACTTAATCTAGAAATTGAGTTCGTTAGATAAACGAATTGGATACAGTTCGACTTATTATATTCCTAACCTAACTCGATATATATGTATATACATTAATATAATATATATAAATAATTCTAATTTTCTTTTTGTCTATTTTTATTCTGAAATAAAAAATTTATTCAGAATCCTAATAATATTTTTAGGAAAATAATAACAAATGAAATTGTTATTTAACTAATCTAGAGCAATAAATTTCAATTTTTTATTTTATTGTAAGGAATGATAAATTAATAAAAATATTATCTTCATAAATTATTTTCCATATCATAGTTTCTTACGGATTCTTTACCAATTAGATAAATGTAAAGATGGAATAAGGTTGTGACAATATTTCTTATGATTTGAATTGTCGTGTTGCAACACTTCTATTTATCAAATTTAATTGTCAATTAAAATAATGACAAATATTTTATTCCTTTAATTAAATTAATAATTGATGACAATAAGTACTAATTTCACACAAGTATTTATATTTAAAAAATATCTAAAAAGATACCATCTGAACAAAGATGGAATAAAAATCCTTAATAGTTTCTTTCATGGGACTCATCCATCGTGTAGCTTCTATTCCCATAAAAATCACTCTACTTATTGCCCCTCAGATATGTAGGAACTAGTAAGACACAATAATAAATAAATAAATTTTTTTCATTTTCAATAATTAATAAGAGCGGATTAGAAATAATCCGTAATCATTCCTAATTTCAAATCCAATGACCAATGTGATTAAAAAATAATAAATTATACTGATACTTCGTAAGTTTTACTGAAATTACACAAATCACCACACCATTTTTTACTCCTACAAAAAAACTCTGATTTTTGTACTTACATTACGCTAAACACCCCTATATATAAAATAAGTGTGATTTTTTTACGTAAAAAAGATGATAAGTATAATGAAACTAAACAAAATATGAAATATTGTAAAGACAAGTCAACATTGTAAAAAAATCACACTTATTTTATAATGAACGTAAAAAAGATGATAAGTATAATGAAACTAAACAAAATATGAAATATTGTAAAGACAAGTCAAAATAGTTTACGAGTCAATACATTTTCATTATTTTTTGTTCCTTATAATATCGTATAAGATTGATATAAATAATATCTCTATATAATTATTGATACATTTTGTAATGAACTAAAAATAATGAAAATGTATTGATTATACTATGTTGAATTGTCTCTACAACATATCATATTTTGTTTAGTTTCATTATACTTATCATCTTTTTTACGTTCATTATAAAATAAGTGTGATTTTTTTACGTAAAAAAGATGATAAGTATAATGAAACTAAACAAAATATGAAATATTGTAAAGACAAGTCAAAATAGTTTCGAGTCAATACATTTTCATTATTTTTTGTTCCTTATAATATCGTATAAGATTGATATAAATAATATCTCTATATAATTATTGATACATTTTGTAATGAACCAAAAATAATGAAAATGTATTGATTATACTATGTTGAATTGTCTCTACAACATATCATATTTTGTTTAATTTCATTACACTTATCATCCATTTTTATGTAAAAAATCATACTTATTTTAAATGCAGTGGTGGTCAGTGTAACGTATCTACAAAAATCAAGGATTTTTTGTAGGGGTAAAAAATTGAGGGTTGATTTGTGTAATTTCATTAAAACTCAGGAGGAGAAGGAGAGGTATGAGTATTAACTCTTAAACAAAATGAGCTTAGAGATGGTTTTCTTTCCTTTGAAAACATAGTGGAACTCCAAATGTGTTGTGCATCCGATGATGTGGGCATATAAATTGTCACATACACCCTTTCATTCAATCTCTGTCATTGTTTCCTTTCTAGTTTCTTGCTAATGGAAAAGCTTTTTCATTCTGTAATTCTTTTTGTTCTATTCCTTGGACTACTATTTCATGGAGGAATAGCAACATATATGAAGTCCCAAGATGGATCAGAGGAATGGGGTTATGTACAAGTCAGACCCAGTATGTTAAAATTCTGTAAATTTCATATTAGATAAAGAAAAAAGTTCTCATAGCTTATTCATAACCTTGTGTTTTTATCTTTTGTAACAGAAGCACACATGTTCTGGTGGCTATACAGAAGTCCCTATAGAGTGGAAAATCCCTCAAAGCCATGGCCAATTATTCTTTGGTTGCAGGGAGGACCTGTAAGTGTGTTATTATTAGCTTTGGTTATAATCTGAATTATTAAGTTCTGAATTTTTTGATTTAAATAACATTGGTCAGGGTGCTTCAGGAGTTGGGGTTGGAAATTTTGAAGAGTTTGGTCCTTTAGACACCCTTTTGAAGCCTAGGAATTCCACATGGTTGAAAAAAGCAGATCTTCTGTTTGTGGTAAGTAACCATGATGAAAAAGATGTCATTTTTTTTGTTTTTCTTGGTATTTACAGTGTTTTGATGTTATAATATAGGACAATCCAGTTGGAACTGGGTACAGTTTTGTGGAGGAAGATGGCCTCTTTGTGAAAACAGATGTGCAAGCTGCCACTGATTTGACTACATTGTTAATAAAAATATTCAATAGAGACAAAAAACTTCAAAAGAGTCCTCTATTCATTATGGCAGAGTCTTATGGAGGCAAATATGCTGTTACTCTTGCATTATCTGTCTTTAAAGCTATTAAAGAAAAGAGATTGAATCTTATACTTGGAGGTAATTCTTATATGAGTGTCAGATTCTTGGCTCAGAATTATTCTGACTTAATTTGTTAGTAGGATCCTATATTTAAAGTATTTTCAGAACATAAAGAAATGTATGATACTAAGTATATATATATTTTCAAATGTTAGGTGTGGCATTAGGAAATAGTTGGATCTCACCCGAAGATTATGTGGTATATAATAGAATTATTTTGTTTTCATGTTATTGAATTGAACTATCACAATATTCATATTTTTTAAATTCGATTCATCATTGTAGTTTTCATGGGGCCCTCTGCTTAAAGATGTCTCACGAATCGATGAAAATGGACTGCAAAAATCAAACAGGTTAATTTGTTTTTTAATCTAAAAGAAATAAAATTTACGGAAAAAAGCTTATGTAAAATAGCTTTTTTTCTCTGTTATCTAACAAACCCATTTTTGAGACCAGTATAGCTCTAAAGATCAAGCAACAACTCAAGGATGGTAAATTTAACGAAGCAACCACCTCATGGGGTGAACTTGAAAACGTGATTAGCAGTAGCAGCAACGATGTGGTACTACAATTTCCACCACCATCTTTCTCTCTGTTAAATATGTCTTTTCTAATCCACAAAGCACCAAAGTCTACTAGTTTTCCTAAAAAAATGCTTACACCACTTGATATAAGTGTAAACATATAATATAAATATGTGCGAATAATTTACAATAAAGTTTTAAATATGTACTGATATTATTACTGTAATTAATATAAAGTGAAGTTTTAACTATACTATAATTTCTCAATTTTTTTTAACTCTAGGACTTTTACAATTTTTTGCTGGATTCTGGAAGTGTTTCAGCAACCTTATCAGCAATGGAGCCGGAATTATTTAGAGAAATATCAAAAAAACGGTATTCTAATTATCTTTCTTCCAAGAGGGTGAGATCTTCTACTCCTGGTCTTACTGGTGATCTAGCAGAGTTACTAGACGGTCCCATAAAAAAGAAATTAAGGATCGTCCCTAAGAATGTAACGTAAGTCTTAATTCTTTGAATATAAAACATAAAGATGTACCAACAATATTAAAATCCTTGAAATAAAACTTAGTTACATTGTGGTAACAGATGGGGAGAACAATCTAATAATGTTTTTGCCGCTCTTTCAACTGATTTTATGAAGCCAAGAATTAATGAGGTAAGAGAAACTTTGGTTTTAAGCTTCAATTTAAGTATATATCATTTTTACAATCATCATATCCTAATTAGTCAATTTAAGATTAACACCAATTTTTCTACTTAACTCTATGCTCTCTAGATTAAATGAGTCATTTTTCCTCATTTGGAAATTTCAAATCTTTTCGTTTAATGACTCCAGGTTGATGAATTATTGGCTAATGGAGTCAATGTTACTGTATACAGTGGACAAGTAAGAGACCCTTTGTATAACTTTTATTTGGATAATTTCTTGAATTGTGTGAATTTTTTTATTTTATCAAAATATGTAATATTTAGATGAAAACATTTGTATTTCCACAACTCATATGAGAATCTTGACCACTCAACCCAATAATTTGACATATTTAATATGATTATCTTGTTTGATTTATTTGAGATCTTATTGTATCTTTAAGTTTAATTACACGAGCCCTTGTTTTTTTTTTGTTTTTAACTATAATAAGGTAACATCATAAATTTATAATTTGTGTAATTATTATAGGTTGATCTGATTTGTGCAACCAAGGGGACTGAAGCTTGGATTAGGAAACTCAAGTATTCATCACTCTAAATCCCAATTACCCCTTCAATAATGGTAAAAGCAAATGTCAATGTTTGTTATAATGTTCTCTATCACTTTCATTATGCAGGTGGAAAGAACTTCAAACATTCTTAGGGAAAGAAAGAACACCCCTCTATTGTGGAAGTGATAGAGAAACCAAAGCCTTTTATAGGTCATACAAAAACCTACATTTCTATTGGATCCTTAAAGCTGGTCATTTTGTAAGTCAACATCAAATATCATCTCTAACATCTATCTATACCTTTTCAATTCGCATGTAATAGTGTGACTTGCCATGTGTTCATCTTTACCATCTATTCCTTTAAAAAATCCTTACAAAAATTGAAGATGGAAATCAATATTCTTCATTTAATTTTTAAAAAAAATTCCTTTTTTGCTCATGACTCCTGAGATGTACCTAGTAGTCAGATTAAGTGGGATGCTAATTATTCCTCCATTTCAGGGTCATTTCTTTTATAAAAAAAGTTGATTTATTTAACTGTGGCAATCAAAACTCAAGACAATATTTGTTATAAATTTTATCAATTATTTCTTTATTCTTATTATTTTAGTTAGAAAAAATAATTGTGAAGTAAATAAAAAACCAAGGATAATATGTTTAAAAGTAAAGAGGGAGTACTTTTTGTGGAAACATTAGTATGAGAGTACTAGACTACTCGTTAATCATAAGATCCATTTTTCCATAACACGGTCGATTCAATAAAATCATATATTTATCTATATTTCAAATATTTTAATGTATGATATCCCAATTTATGCAGTTCATTTTTTACATTATGATTATAATTATAAGACTTCCATTATTGTTATCATTAAAATTTGGTATACAATATGAATGTTAAATGAGGAAATTATATAACTATATTCTCGACTAATAAGGATACATTGATTTTTATTCTGTATGCTATTTGGTGCAGGTACCCACTGATCAGCCATGCGTAGCATTAGACATGGTGGGTGCAATCACAGGTTCACCTGCGGCAGAGAAGTGAAATTTACTATATCTTTGTGAAATAAAAAACTTGCAAGAAAAAAGGTTAATGGTCAGGCAAGGCAATGAAAGTAGAGAATAACAATGAAGTGATGAAAGGGAGAGTCAGAGAGATGCTATTGTTTACCAATAAAAGTATTGTCTCCAACTATCTAAAATTATATTTCATATCAATAAAAACATGTCGCTAATTTAAAATTTAAATATTCATTATCTTTTTATTTTTGTTTTATTATTATTTGTCTAGGACATGGTTTGAGAAATAGTTTATTGTTTGCTTTTTTTTTTTTCTTTTTATTGTCACTGCTTTTTTTTTTTATAATCATGTGAGCTTTTTTCCTTCAAAGTTTGGCCATTTCTTTTTCACTGTTTTCTACTAGGGTCGAATGAGGAGAGCTAAGCCCTTAAACTTATAAGAAAAAAGACATATATAACACATCATATTTAGAAATAAATATATTTATGTTTTATTGTGTTATTATTTATGATAATTATAATTAGAATTAAATATTTAATGTACTGTCAAGATTTTATTAATTATATCTACATACATACGTTTTCATATAAATCTTTCTCTAAACTTAATAACAATATCATAATTATCCTAGTCCACTGTATTACGATAACGACCATAAAATTATCATTGTATTAGTATGTGAAGAAAGAGTCATTTCTTTCTTTTTGTCTGAAATAATGTGTAACATGTTATATATCCATGTATATCTTCATGAAGGATTCAACCGTTTTGAAGGTTGGGATTCACATTCATGTACACAGAATGTTGCAGTCCATTGATCAAAACATGGAAAAGAAAAGTATTGTTAACCTTAACGGAAAAACTTAAAAAAATCTATTACAACAGGGTTTGATATATAGATTTATTTTCATGACAATATGCCCTTACTTTTGAGGACCAAGTGGCCTATAGTTTTATTCTTGCCACCTATATTCTCGTAATAAAGTAAGGTTTAGCATAAGATAAAATTGATGCATCACGTTTCAAGTCCAAAGAGCTCCAACATAAAAGAGCATGTAGGGATGTTAAATATATAAAAATATCTATCTTAATCTTGTGGCTTGAATTTTTTGAGATAAATGATTCACAACATATTGCATGGTTATGTCATTCAATGCGGGCCATCAGTTTAGCTTGTCAATCATGCAAAACGACATCAAATCAAATTAGTCAATAAACTAGGGCTCCTTTACACTCATTTCTTTCAATCTGACAAAGTAATCAATTTGATGAATATCATATAAACAAACAATTTGAAGGAGATTGGTACAGATAAAGTTCAGGTAAAGAAAGGGGAAATAAACAAGATTATGCTACCCAAATACACACACCACATCATAGTTTCTATACTATCAGTTGGTTCCTTTTCTTACAAACACTATAATTTTGCAACTTCATGGTGATGTGAGGCCAAGGTATGTGCAACAAACATTATTCAACAAACAAATAGGTCGACAGTTAGGTTTCTGTCTCTTTAATGAAAAATTACTCCACCATCTGCTAATGAATATGAGTTTTATACTACTAACATAAACAAGAAACATCATGAGATCCAATATTACAATAACGAGTAATGTTAGTTGCAGATAATGTGCAAGTACATTGAACATAAAGTACACGCATAAGCAATTGTGCACTATTGATATTGGTAAATGAAGAAGAAAAGAATACAGAGAGGTGTTGACAATGAGTTTTGTGAGTTATTTTTTTGTGTAAATGGCATTATTGTACAAGTGCAGCTTATTTCCAAAGGACTATCTACGGGACACTAGAGGAAGCACAAATTTGGAAAATACTAGGGATCAAATATGATGCAATATACACTACCTTTACAAGGATCTCTGCCAAAAATGAAAAGCGAAAGGCAAAAGGAGCTAGAAGATTCTACATGACTGACCTCATATGCAATATAAGACATCAACTCATTCAATCTTTTCCAGTACTTCCAACCTGGTTTTCCTCTTCCAGCCTTTCATGGTGGCTACAAGGTTAACCAGTCCAACAATCTGGCTTTTACTGTATTCCTGCAAGGGATGTGACGCTTTGTTAAAACCTAAGCAATCAGATAGTGTGCCAAATGCTGTAAAAAAGGGCTATTACCTTGTGTGCACGTGCCCAATGCACATATTCTGTCTCGGGAAGGTAGTAAGCCTGGTTTAAAAGTCCAAAGTACAGATGTCCATAAGCATAAGTAATAAAATGCTGATTGCATCCAATGAAAGTTTCAAACATGTGAGATCCCAGTTTATAGGAATGGTGAAGCAGCATCACCCAACTAAATCTACCATTTGAAACAAATTCATCTGTGTTTGCAAACAATATAGTCAAATGTGTTTCCATCTTGATTCTATGTTCCTTACCTTGATAAAAGTTTCAACTATTTGTAGCTTGGGCTTCACATTCAATGACACAAAATGTTGTAGCCCGTTGATCAAAACCTGGATGGTTCAGAGACAGGAATCCAAACCCAAGATATAATAATCATTAAAATACTGGGGGAGCAGGACGGGTTGATCAGTATATTGATCATTGTCAGTATTACATAAGAATTCATTTGTAATTTGGTTCATAACAAATTCAACACTTTTAAGATATAAGAATAAAATACAGCCTTCAAACTAAACTCCGAAAATTAATTTCAGACACCGGTAAATTTTATAAAGGACTTGATCGAAAAAATTATCAGTGTATTAAGAGTAAATTAAATTGGGCCATAATTATTGGTAATCTATCATATAAACTCCAAACCGAACATATTGAAAGCATGCTATATTTTTTGATCATAGCTCAAGAATAACCTGCATATCCAATGACATTAGAGCTCGTCCTTCATCACTACATCTCTTCACTCTAGAAAGTCCTTCCACAAGAGTTTCTGCCACAATTTCAAGCCCATAGGCTGATAATAGATCTTGAGCCTACACATATAGAAGATGAATTCATGAATCAAAGGAAATATCAAGACCACTAGGAATTAATTTTTTTACATTTTCCTTTTCAATAGTTTAAAAGCGAGATATTTAAACACGAGTATGTAGTTTGTGTAATAGGTTATATATGCAGTTGATGGGTATGACCCATAATAATGAACAATAGCAATACCTCTTTGCGAATTCCTCCGTGAGCAAGGTGTGTTTTATAGTGCTTAAATTCTCCCAGCAACAAATCAACATAACTATCAATACAACAATTTAAGTCAGAATTGCAGTTTATTTTCAAGATAAAACTTTTGAAAACAGGGTGGGGGTGGGGATTACTCAAATATCAAAGATGGTTTGATGAGATAAAAACATTCTGCCTCAATGACTACACATAAATAACACTACAGGTTTTGGCATTAAAACCATGCAGTAATTAGTGTTCCCAAATTGGAAACATTTTCACTAGGAGTTCCTAAATCAACATTCACCCGGCATTCAGTAATAGAATATCCTAGTAGCACAAATAAAGTTTGACAAGTGCATGCCATAAGTTGTTTAGCTTTGACATAAAGTTTGCAACTACCATGTGATCAGCTTTGAATATAAAGAGGAAAAATGACTTGGCATTCAAATATAAATGTGATCCAAAAATACAAACCCATTATGCTCCATCCCAAGCTCTTTTACTTCCCATTTAGTATTGGCAATACGTTCAACATACCTGTATGAAGTTGACCAAAAAATTTAAAACCAAAATTTACAGTTTGAACAAGTTATCATACATATCCTCACTCCTCTCAATGGCATGTTTTCTCCATTTTTTACTACAGAAAAATTTCGTTAAGACATAAGAATACAATGGGAAAGGAGGATAAGAACTCGGCATTAAAACACAAGAAATATAGTAAACAATATGGAACAAAAGACATTAGTGTAGCAAAACTACTCAATCCCTCAACATATTTAGAAGGAATATCCTTAAAAAACCAGTTGTTTACATCATGCGCCTGTACATTATTCATGCATCAAGCTCAACAGGTTTTTGCATGAGGGGATGCTGGAGATATAATGTCATCCATGTACCTTCATCTATAAGATTGATCTTTTAGGAGAGTTGGCTCATGAAAAATAGATGATGGTCCTTAAATATAAGGTTTATTTTTGCATAATGGAGTTTCCCCTTTCAACTGATTTTCGTCAAAAGCAAAAGGATCCAATTGGAAGATGTCAATTTAACAATACAAAATCATATTTATTAACAATATTTTCAGAGAACCTTGTAGACTTCTAGCTCTATATACTTTTTTCTTACCCATTAATGTGCAAAAGTAGTCTCGCAGTTGTCCGATTAACATGCTCGATGAGATCTGGTACAGCATCCACCTACAGAAATCCTTATGTTAAATATCGTTGTTATCCATACTTAGCTCCTTCAAAATAAAAATGCTAAAAAATTGAATCAACTAGAATTAACAATCAGATAAGAAAACCTAACTATTCCACCCAAACATGATCATCTATTGGAAGTTGACATCTTGACTACATATGTACAAGTGTGCAAAAAAGACTTCAGTAAACGGGTTCTAATGACCCACCTACAGTAAGCAAGCATGAGCTCAGCTATCGACTATTGAGGGGCGTTTTCAATGTCAATGGTTCAAGCACTTGTGAGGAGAGGCAGCTCAGTAACCCAAGTCAGGATTAGTCTCACACTCAAACGGTGTGGGAAAACCTCATAAGACAAAAAAGGTTTTATTTAACTCTGCCCTCTCTCTCCTTCCTGAACAAATACATAGTTCCTTAAACGTGTAACCTTATAGCAACTGATGAATGCATTGTTACTCCACATGTAAGCATAATATGTCGGCCACACCAAAATATCATTTTTTTTGTGACAGTTCTTCTCCTACGCCATTTTTGGTAAAGAAGAACTGCAAGTACAGGAAACGGACGCGGACTAGCCCCTGGTTTAGGTACATAACATTGGTCCATTTCCAATACCTTCCTTACAAATCTTCCTTACTACACAAAGTTCAATATTACCTGGACTTTAACTTTATCTAATCCATAACACTTCGAACCTTTGACAATCTATTTTCTATTCCATGACATCATTATCCAAGTAGATTTTTATTGAAGAGTAAAAAAAAGTCAACTCAAAAGATCTGTCAATATCAACTATCACAGGTACTTAACCACTGTAACTTAAATATTATGTTCCACATACCATATGAGAATAGAAATCTTCAAGTACAGTTGAATTACTTAGCAAAAGCATTGATTGGATATGAGCTTTGGATCTATTCAGTATTCGAGCAACAAGAGACATAGTGTCAACAGCCACACATCTTTCCTGAAAAATAATAACGAAATTATAGGCACATGCATACACTACACAGCTTCATCCTTGATTACAAACCTAAAATACGCAAATCAAGAAAATATTAAGAGTTTAAAAGTCATCATAGACTCCAATAAGTTATATTAATGAGAGAAGGCGAGGGGGAAATCTTTCCTGGCATAAAATGTTATCTTGCGTAATTTTTTCCTACCATGGTATTTTTTGTGCCAAATTTCTGAAAATCTTCTAAATTATCACGAAATGAAAAATAAGCAACATTTTCAAGCAGCCGATAAGCGGTAACAGGGCATCAATATTTTAGTCATGTGAGAACATTCTTTTTACCAGAAAAAATTCAGATGATACCTTGAGACCAAAAGAAGACCCAGATGAGTGAGCAAAATTTGTGCTGGGAGGGCTTGCAGGTGTTAAATCAGCATTTACAAATGATGAACCAAAAGACAT
This sequence comes from Lupinus albus, assembly GCA_009771035.1. Taxonomy (NCBI): domain Eukaryota; kingdom Viridiplantae; phylum Streptophyta; class Magnoliopsida; order Fabales; family Fabaceae; genus Lupinus; species Lupinus albus. Next base: position 2,467,405 of record CM019999.1, read on the forward strand.
TGGTGAAGACGATTGTGGCTTAATCCATTCATCACAATCTTGGTTTATTCTAGATAAGGCCGTCCTCAACCGATCTGCATGTCACAAATGAATTCATTCACTGATTAATGGTCCACTGAAAACCGGATTTGTCTACCAATGCATGAGTACGTAAAACACTATAGCACTTACAATTAAGAGAGTTGGTTGAGTTTTTTGCACTCGGACTAGTCTTTTGTTGACAAAACGTCTCATATATGAGGTGGAAAAAAATTTCAAACAACTGGCATATTCCCTGCACCAATACACTGAATCAGGAAAACAAATTCAGAGGAAAAATTAAAGTACCATCAATCTTGTATCTGTCAGCTGAACAGATGGAGTGGGAAGGAGCATAAGGTAAAGTAGAGCAAACCTTTCAAGGGAAGAAAGAGCCTACCTTAAAGAACTCAACATTCACTACTTCTAGTTTCTGCATAAGCCTTGCATATTTATCCATAGACCTAACCATGTTTATGACAATATCCCATTAAGTCCATTCAAAACACATAATAAAATTGAGTGGAGGACAATAATTGATTTTTCTAAACAAAATGTAAGCAATTCACCTTAAAAGGCATAGTGAAGACCCAGTTTGTATTGTACTTTCTTCGTCGTTACCACGTGAAGAGTTACTTCTTGAATGACTGGGTTTAGATATTCGACTTGGCAGTTGACTATCTTCATCAATAAAATCTGCAAGAAGATCCTCATTTTCATCTTCTGAGACAGAATTGGCACCACTCATGTGATCGGAATCATTCTTTCTAGGTGATACTTTATCACCAATACAGTTGTTGCTTGAACCTCCATCAAATTCACCATAAATAGATCCATTAGGTTGGGAGTAACCATGACCTTCTTTCGAAATTGTTATTTTTTGCAGAAAAAGGTTTCCACTTTTAATCCAATGAGAGAAACCACTCCTCCTAGGACTGGTGTGGACAATATCCATTGATTTATTGGAATGGATTGCACTAATATTAACTGGTTTACCACTAGATAAAGAAACCAAGGGAGCTCCATGACCAGTAAGTCCAACAAAACTGACAATTTGCACTGTATCTGGAGGCAATGTTAACCAAGTCTCTTTCTCCAATACCATTTTTAGTGCCTAAAAAGAGAAAGCAACAAATTTAATAAAGTATACATGATTATGGATTATGGACATTGTTCAGGTGAGGAACATAGCATACCAACAAGCCCAAAAAAGAAGTTAGCAATTATATAGCTAACTATTCAGCATCACAAATTTGGAGTTCCCTGAAGGGGGTAAAAAGGTAAAATTACTTAATTTCATTATGAGGTGATGTCGTGATGAATTATTTGTTCTCTCCATATTGCAATAGTTTCATCAAATTGAAGAAAATTTCTCAATTTTCCACAGTTTTAGTAAAGCAGTATCCAGGACTCTAAACCCTTTGGTTCTGAGTGACCACAGAAAATAAAAGTGCCATAAATAACAGCTGACATGTTAAATCGCAGAACAAATGTTATTGTGACATTTCTGGATTCAGAAGGACCTGAAATATACATAATTTTGACTATTTTCTATTAGGAAAAAATTCGTTAGAAGAATATTGAGCCACAAACAATAATGTGGTGGAACATCCCAACATGCTCATAGAAAGAACAGCAGTAAATAAATTTAAAATTTATAAAACATTTATTAGATTTAATGGTTTATAAGTTATCATAATCTTATTGATAGCTGATGCACCATCAGCTTAAAAACATCATACATAAATATGAGGCAACTTAGGACATTGTATTTGTACTCTATATGTCATAGAAGGCTCAAAGTCACTGCATAAGAAATCATGAATTCACAATCGAAATTATGTGACTCAAACAACCATAAATTATGAGAGGCCTATCACTTACATGCACATTTTGGCGATGGAAAGCTATGAAATAGTTTTCACAAACAACCTTCAACTTCTGCCTCAATTCAACTGCTTCAAATCCACAAAAGGCTTCCCCAGCCAAAATGAAAGCATTGAGGTCTTCATAACTTTTCAAGAATTGATGAATGCTTGCAGAACAAGCTGCAGCAGAAGAAAGCAATACTGACACACGACTTGCACTGAGATGCCACAGATTCCTGCGTCCTCTTTGAAGGGTTTGGGAAACAAATGTTGTAGCTTCTTTGCGAAGATGGTACCACGGGGATTCAATGATTGATGCTGGACTGTCCTCCTTTCTAGTCTCATTGACTGGATTATGAGAATCACTGTTTGATGAAACAGTAGTTTCAGTCAGTGAGCTGACTGTTGTAGACTCCTCCCTAGAAGATAAGTCATGTATTACATCTCCAGACGTGGTCATAGAATTGTTGCAGGCTTTTACATCTGAATCAACTTCCTGGCCTGTACTACAGGAAATGACTTCATTGCACTTATTCGAAGTTTGTGCTTCTGAGTCCTAAGATTAAATTGACGGTCTGTTAGACTGAACAACATAATTAAATCAAACAAATATAGAGTATATCATATATACCCTGTAATCCTGAATAAATTCAACAAGAATAGCTTTCTTCCCAGTTTCAAAATTGTATACATATGAAAATACTGATTGTTTGTGCTCTATCACTGAATAGAGCTTTGCTCAAGTCATCAAAATCATCCAGGATTTATCCAATTACAACGATGAATCATGAATGAGATCTTACGGGATCTGAAGGGTTCATAAAACTAGAGATTAAGCTTTTAGGTGGAAGCTCAAGACTGATTTTATCTCTAATCATTGCAAAGAAGTTTATTTAAAACAACCATAAATGCCAAAATTGACTTAAGTACTTAAATCTAGTTCACATTAATATTTGATTTCACAAAGCGGAGAGGGGGGATTGAAGGGGCAAAGATATTGTTTACTAAGGAGGAACCAGAAACTTACCTTCCTCTCTAGCTGAAAATCCATAATTCCATGGTATGAGCACATAAGGTCAAATATAACAGCCAATGTTCTTAGTAAGCACTGCCTAAACTTAGAGTCGGGTATGTTATGGCATAGGTCGCTGTAAGTGAGCCTGGAATTGGAATAGCAACTATAAAGCCAATCTAATGTAAAAATACTCAAGTTAGTAATTAAAAGGGCGCCATTTATGTTCACAGGAGAAAAAAGTACCTACTGTTTTGTGAAAGCCCCTCCCCATCCTGCAAAAAGATCGACATAATAAGCACACGAAGCCTTTAAGTTTGGGTTGAAAGAGAAAGACATTACCCCCCCCCCCCCCCCCCCCCCCCCCCCCTAAATGAAGCAAAAAAAAATTTAATATCCATTGCAGTGCCTGGTATTATTATTTTGGTGCCTTAAAAATCAACTACTATAAGCACTTATCTTACAGTTATCCATTCTGGGGAATTATGTCCTGTCAATCCTGATTTCTTTTCTTATCAAAAAATAAATAAAAATCCTGTTGATCCTCAAAGGAACCAATGAGTGAACTAATAATGAAATGATTAAGCTTCAGCGATGTTTATATGACATGGAAGAGGTAATGGTACAGTGGTACTATAATAAAAAATGTCCAGAAGGTAATAAATAAGAAATAAGTGTTCCTATACAATGAACTACAGCTCCACACTTCAATTTATTTCGCTTAGTAAGTAGGGGAAATATAGTATTAATTATGGCATCTAAAACAAATAAAAAATCCAGATTATATCAAAGATAAGATAGGCAAGAAAAACGCATGCCGTACCTCATGCACAACAGCCTTTAAAACAGAGTGTGTTTCTGATATAACTTCTTGCATGAAGAAACTTTGTATCTTGTCAGCAAGACCAGTGGTATCCCCTATTAATGCATAGGCATCGATTACCTGTATCAACTCTCGTATGTTAGCAAATATCCACATACATCTATACCATGAAATGGGGACAGTGATGAAACATGTCAAATAGTTGAGGTGATTACTTGTGTCAAGTTAAACACGGGACAGTGAGGAAACATGTCAAATAGTTGAGGTGATTACTTGTGTCAAGTTAAACACCAGCCAAGCTCGTACTTAAAATCAAACCAAGGATGGGAGTTAATTTTTTATAAGAAAAGAAGGGGAAAATTGTGAGGATAACAAATCATCATATACACAACAAGGATTGTAGTTATTGCCATATCTTGGAGCACATGCTATGGCACTAAAGAACATGAACATAGCAAAAATCCAAACCTCGATACCTAGGTCTCTAAGGTAAGTTTTAAAATCATGTGTTTGGCAATCACATGGAATTTTGGAAAAATCACTATCAGTTTTAAAGCCCAAGGTAGCTCAAACAAATTCTTAAAAAAAAACTGGTTTTTATTTTATCAGACTTTATTTGAACCAAAACTTTCATCATTTCTCACCCCCATCTTTCTATTTTTATTTGAAATTCACATAAAACAACAACAACCAAGCCTTAGTCCCAGGTGGCGTCGACTATTCTTATATTTTTTATTTGAAATTCACATAAAAGGAAAATAAAAATATTTTCTCAATAAAAGAGAAACGCACTGTTATGTAGCCATCTTCTTTGAATTCCTGACATACTCCCAATAAAAGAGCATCCAGCTTCTGTAAAGTTATTCCCAGCCAAACCTACATTGATGTGGCAGAGAAAATAGTTACATACACAAATACATTGTCATCATGAATAAGAATAATAGCAAAAGTACAAGTGAAGGAATAGAGGTTTAAATTAAACAAGTTCCTAACATGAAATGAAAAATTAAGAATTGAGCAGTGCTCAATATATCAATCTAAATCATTCCTAATAGTAATTTAATATTAACCTCCACGCCACGACTCATATCTTGTATTGCTGAAAGCTGTGACAAACTATCTAAGATTTGCAAATACTCAGATAGGACTTGAAATGCCTGCATAATGATCATCGGTAAAAATAAACATCGTAGAAGCTGAATTATATCCAAAAACAGGGAAAACAAAAATAGAAACTTGATTACTAGTAGTAATTGGTTGCAATCAGCATGCTAAAACATAGATACCTTGCAGTAATTCCCCTCCTCTATGAGGGATTCAAGTGTTGATTGCATGTCCAAAGCACGTCGTAGTTCAGTCAAGACTGGGAGCACATCCTATGAATAGAAAAGCATTCATGAAATTACCACCACAAGCTATAAAAGGCCCAAGTGTGAGCAGTTTTTATCCCACCCTGACCCTATAACCCCTCCCACAAAAAAGTACATGGATAAATAATAGATCCTAGACTAAACTACGTTATGTACCCTGCACACTACAAAAGCTCATGAGTAGCAAAAAAAATCAGTTTCCAAAGCACAACAAAAAAGATAATGAAAAAGGTAAAACAGAGCATTGCAAAACGACCAAGGACCATGTATGAATAAAGAGAGGAAAATACCATAAGAGCTTGTTTCTTTTTTGAATAAGAATTCACAACGAGATCCCTTGAAACCTCATTCATAGATGATGTCAAGTGTCTTCTTCCATTCTGCAAAGAAAATTGTAAATAATGCAATATGAGCTAGATAAAATAAAAAGGTAACAGTGATATTAGTTGAAACCCTTATGATGCTTACCATGCATATGACATTTGCAATTCTCAAGTCCTTTTCTAATTCTCTGACCAAATTCATCCCCTTCACTGGCCAAAAGTATGTATCAACTACTTATTCTCAAAAAATTTAATAGACCAAATGGTCCAAAAATGGCAACTGCTTGAAAGTTTCATGCACCCTACTTCCAAAATTCTTGATGAACTTAGACCAAAGTTATTGATTATTTAAAAGCAGAAATGATACTGCATTTCCCAAATTTATAATCTAGAATTATAATTTAAACATGGCTTTCGTCAATCAAAGAGTAAGCAACTAACATTTTATAAAACAATTGACGAGCAATTTATAACAATGGCCAGGAAATAAAAAATTGACAAGCTTGAAAAAAACAACTACGAGAGAGGACAATGATCTGGGAAGAGTCGATGTATGCAGCCCTTACCCCCTTCAAGCGGTAAAGTTGTTGTCTCCAGGATTTGAACTCATGACCTCCGGGTCACAAGGCAAGCAACCTTACCATTGAACCGAGGCTCATCCTCAATAGCAAAAAAAAAAATCTAACATGCACGCATAAACTCATTTACTATAACTTGCAGAGGAAATGGTCAATTCTCTAATTTCACCTCTTGAACTTACCCATTACTTCATGATGCTCCATAACATGGCGAGATAAACGTTCTGCGACTCTATCCAGTTGTGTCAATCTAAGGGCAGCCTATAGGACAAATTACAAGACCAAGTATTTTATCAGGATAATTGATAACATGTAACATGACAATACAGCCTAATTTGATCTACTGGGGTACAAATTACAAAAATACATTCAGCAAATGTCGTCCCAAAATCCAAAATTGCATAAGATCCACAAATGTGGAGCTTCTTTCATAAACACAATACAATCATAAAATTGATAGCAAAATCAACCAAGAAAATAATCCGCTTAGCTGGGAAGAGAAAATAGATTTCATATGTCAAAAGAAAAGTGACTTCATATGTCACATATGATAAGTCCAAATACTTAATGAACCACAAGTTCACATATGATAAGTCCATTCAAAAGGGAAGAGAAAAGTGACTTCATATGTCAAAAGAAAACATTAAGAAGGGCCTTAAGACTTCATTCAGTCAAGCTGAGTTCATAAAGATATTTTAAAAACAGTAAGAAGAATATCACACCTCCATCAGCACTCCTAACCTAGTCAACCCACTAAATACCTCAAATAAAGGATCAGCTCTACAGTTTATGTGTTGTTTTATATTAGCCTGCTAAACTGACCCCAAAAAACTGCCACATATACATTTTGAATAAAGCATGATTGGTTTTTCAATTAGCAAGCAAGGATATTGCAACTAGACTTCTGTTATGTGATCCTAATTGAAGTGATTGGAAGGATATTGACAACTTAAAATAGAATTAAAAGTAGCATCCATGTATAGGTTTTGTTCTATTTTTATTTTATTGTGTCTTGGAAAGAACTCTTCCTAGAAAGTGGCTTTCCGGATGCATACACTCTGTTTGATTGTAATTTTGCTAGTATTTATTACAAGTTTAACTTTTACCACAAAATAAAAGAAACAAACAAGATTGGAAACACAACAACCATATGCCAGAGATGACAATTTGCAATAGAAGTATATAGTAGCAACATTAGAGAATAGACTTCTGATAAGGTCAAATCCACACAAAGGATTGACCATGTGTATAAAAGAGGAAAGAGAAGAATCTGGAAGTTAGATAACTAACTTCCCTAACTGTTTTGACAGTTAGAATCAGTTAGGACTGTAGTTGTTAGTAATTGTTGTTAAATAGGAGAATGAAGGGCAGGGGAGGATAGTATTTTAGAAGTTAACTGATTGAGGAATCAGTGTGGGATGGATCGTGGGATCCATTGTTCTTTCTCTTGAATTCTCATTGGAATTCTTCTTCTTCTTCTTCTAACAAAACTACATTAGAGCCCTGCCAAGAATCACAATTGATTCTGGTTCTGGGATTTTCTTCTTTTCTATTCTACAATTGATACCAGTGTTTATCAACTTCATAAGACTTTATTCTCTGGCCTATTGAGCTGTTGAAAACTGCGATTAAGATTAGTTAGAAGTGCCAGCTAATGTTAGTTACATTACAGTGTAAACTTGTCCTATATATACTTGTATCCTACTCAGTAATCATTTCACAATTCTATAATAGAAACCATAGATTCACTCTCAGATCTTCTCTAAGCTTTCTTCTCTTTTTATTCCACTTTCTATTTTCTTCTTCCATGGCATCACACGGTAATACAATTGGGACCTCTACTGGTACTCCACCACTGTTCAAGGCAAATGCTCAGCCAATTCAAGCAGTTCTGGCGCTTCTTACTCTTCCGTTTCCAGTCATGAAATTACAACATCAACACCAACCAATTGGCCTTAATCTCACTACGTGGGGTCGGCTAGGTCATGAAATTAACAGAGAAGAATTTTCTGGTTTGCCAACAATATAGAGCAGCATTAGAGAATAGACTTAAGAAGACTTAGTTCTGCAGGCTATTGAGTTGTTGAAGGCTGCAGTTAGGATTAGTTAGAAGTGCCAGCTAATGTTAGTTACACTACAGCTGTACACTCAGCAGTTTTATAATAGCAATCATAGCTCTAACCTTTCTTCACTTTCTATTCTCTTCTTACAAGCAATAGACAGAAAATAACAAAATACCCCTTGTTTATAAACTAAACAGTAGTAATAATCAAAGTGAGAAACTTTTTCCCTCTACATAGGTCACCAAGAGAGAGAGAGCAGTAGACCAGCCAGACCAAGCTAAGTTTATGTTCAGAATTTAATTAAAAACTAAAAGTGTAAGTAAATAATCAAAGTGAGATAAATTTTTCCATCTACTGCAACTGTAAACAAGTAATAAGTTTGTTCCAAGCTCATGAGTAACACGATGGATGCCACTCTTTTTCAATAAGAAAAAGAATGGCTCAGCAGAGAACCCAGGGAAAATTTGACCCTTAAGGATAAAAAAGATCTTCACATGTTCCACAAATAGAAAGATTGAGAAACATGAATTGTACCTGTTTTTCAAAATAGGTTAGCTCGTTTTCATCAGATGGAACAAGCTCTAAAACATGCCTAATTGGATCAAACTCCTGCACATTTATATTTATACCAGATTTTAGAAACATTTGTGAAGAATCCATTAACCACATAGTGATGAAATACAAGTAACTTTGAATAAAATTAAATGGAATGCTGACACGAAGAGAAATTTACAAAATATATGCATGTGGGATAAAGAAATAGCTTTTATTTCTATATTTGTAGCACAATTTTTATGTTATTGAAAGTCTTCTTTACACATTATCTCAGTGGGTGGTGGTGGCAAATTCCTATTACAGTAGAAACATCAAGGGGAAAAAATATATAAGACTTATTCAGTAGCTGTTTGCTAATATGCAAAAGTTGTTATAAGCAAAATTGAAGAGGAGAAAAAGCATAAAGGAGACTCCTCTGTAAATGAGCCAAGAAACCAAAATAAAAAGTTGCCAGAAAACTTGTCAATTGATTATAAACGAATAGGGAATCCCATTTCCACAAGCTCAAGTTATAAATAAATGGATAATCAAATATTAGCGAAATGTTACCATTTAGAGGAAGAACCGTGCTGAAATAACTTACTAATATGAAGTGTCATATTATTGGTCTAAGACTACAAAATTAATTCTTACAAGGAAGAGTGATGTGCTCTAAAGTGTTAATAAGCATCTCAAGGTCTCTTGGTACAAGGTGATATTCTGAAACTTACAGAAGATGACTTTTCTGCCAACTTCCAATAAACATTGATATACATAGAGATATCTCTCCAGATTGAGCATAGCACCCATAAAACGAGACAATTTTGGTCATAACACAAGGGAGGTTGCAAGAAAATATCAGTCAAATTGAAACTAAAGTAATGCAGGAAAGTAGCACCTCCTCGTAGAATCCATCCTCTAGTTCTTCCACTACTTCACCATGAGGTCTGCTTCCATATATTGAACTCAGTTCTTCTGAACTTGATGAAAGACTATACCTCTGGTGAGGAGGCAATCCTGCAAGAGCACGAGCTACAGCAGCTGCAGCAGCAGCTCGAGCTGGAACCTGTTCAACAAAATTTATAAAAAACAAAATATGACTCTAACACAAATCATGCAAGGAGCCATTGCGCGAATACCAGCAACTATTCTAATATGAACAACAGCATGATATCCACACAAAGCAGTAATTCTTAAGTTCACTAAGGGCTTAAGGATGTAATTGTCAGAGATAATCGAAATATTTGTAGACCAGTAAATTATTAAGAGAACAGGATGGTCAACTTTGTGAACAATAGAATGAACCTAGGTACGCAAATTCCTCATCCTCACTAAACCAGAGTACAAGACTATTGCAACATTGGAAAAAAATCTGAAAGGAGTTGCATTGACAATGTGAAGATCATGCCTTGAACGTGGAGAATCATTCAGTATGCAATTGAAGATTTATCATATAGAAGCAAGCCATAGTCTAAGATGCTATTGGAACTCAATATAAAGTATAAGATCATAATGACTTCCCGGTTATACGTATAATCAGTTTCTCGTTGGAATTGTATATTGATAACTTTGATGAGAGACCATTCTTTCAGGCACGTAATCTAATTCCTTTTAGCAACTCGTTTCCACATTTTCACCTATAAATAAATCTCTTTAACATTGCAAACAGTTTCTTAACAAAATTCATTTTATGGTTTCATTACTTTCCCAGATCCAGCTTACAACTGTCTATAACTGCAAATAAGTACAAGCTGGCCTGCAATGTCAAACTTAAAACAATTCGATTTCCGTCATCAAATTAAAAACGCAGCATCAAATGCATTAGAAGTGACACATTTAAAGCATTATCATAACTTAACCATTACCATAGTTAACAAGTGTTCACTGTTAAACAATCCAATCGTCCACTACAACATTATCTACACCTAAGAGGCTAAGAGCACAAATTTAAAATAAAATACAAAACACAAAATCAAACATCAAATTCAGCAAACGAAATTAACAGTGACTGTTATGCATCTAATCATGATCGCGATGATTTACCTCAGGACGATCAGAAAGTGGAGGGAGCAATCCCATGGATCTAGCGGACCTAACTGAACTCAAGATCTTTTCACCGACCTTAGAAAAATCCATAACTCCACCTTGAGAGAGCAAGAAGAAAGGAAGCAATAAGAAAACCCTAGAACCTTCGATTCCGTCACTCAAATCGTCGCCATTGAAAATGAAAGGATTCCCTAAAAAAAAGCTTCCAATAGGTAACAGATTCGGTTGCTGCATCTCATTCTCAATTCAGGTCACCGAGATCGAGTGGTAACGGTTGCATTTTACAGTGAGATCTGGTTGTTATTGTTATATATATAGTTGTGATTTAAAATGCTAATGGGAATGCAATGGTTTTATTATTGTGTTCTAAGCTTTTGGTATTTAGTTCAGTAATTTTACCACACCGCTCTGTGGTTAATGTGCATGAATGCGATCGTTGTTGTGTGTTGATGAAGATTGAAGAGGATTGGAGTGGAGTGGATTAGAATTTAGGATGAGACAATAACTTTGCGCGCATCTGGGTTTGGTTGCATTGCTTTACTAGGAAATTTTTCATAGGATGGGCATACTAACAAAATATAAGTTATTTACTGGTTAAAATTTTTATAATATTTGTCTTAATTAATTATTTTTATATAAATGTTTTTAAAATTATAAAAAATAAATTATGTTATAATTTTAATAATTGGATTAGATAATTTATTTTATTATATGAGAAGACATACTTTATTATTGCAATCTATATAAACAATTGGGAGGGGAATGATCTAACTTTTTCATCACTTTATTTTTTAAATCATCTATTCTATTGTTACTTTTGTCAACTTGCATTTTTATTCATTCCATAAAAATATCATTGATAAAATTTATATGGAGTTAGATTAAAGTTTTAAAACATATAAGATATAAATTTTATTATTCGTAGTAATGATATATTTAGTTGCTAGATATAATATAAGTAAGATGTAAGATAAGAATATAAATTAATAATAATGGTAAAATATGGGAAGAAAAAATTGTCATATAAGTAAATAACTAGTAATTATTATAGAAATTAATTATATATAGATTATGTTTTAATATGCCTAATATGAAAACTCTTTACTCAACACCAACAAAACAACATGGAAAATGATATATCCTCATACTAAATCCTCTTAATAATTATACAAAAAAGTGACATATGTCACTTGTAACTCAATCACTAATAAATAAAGTATCATGTTGTGACATATGTCACTTTTTTGTGGGTAAGAGAATTAGTATAAGTATTTAGTATGAGTATATAGCATTACTCAAAGAACATATATTTATTTATTAGAAAAATCAGTTAACTTATCAAGCATAAATAAATAAGGTGTTAGTTTAGTTATATAAGGTTACGTTAGATACTAAGAAACCCAAAATTTCAATGGTTCAATTTTTGTGAGCGACACTTGTTGAGAAACCAGTCACGAAAAAATTAATACATTACCCTTAAGATGATGTGATACCTTTCATACTATAAACATATCAACCATAAATTTTGATGAACTAAGCCAAGGTTTAACCAAAACATAATTAAAGGGACAATTACAAAAAAGCAAAGCTTTGTAATGATGAGCTTGTAACTTAAAGGTAGGGTGAGCGCGGGCAGGGTTAGGATGAGTTAAAGCTTCTCCTTACTCGGCCCTAAATATTGTTCGGACCATTTTTTTGAATTCGGACCCGACCCTAGACTCGGAGTTAAACCGACCCTAAATATTCACAGGGTCAACCTTTAAACCTGGACCCGACCCTAAATATTCACAGGGTCAACCTTTAAACCTGGACCCGACCCTAAATATTCACAGGGTCAACCTTTAAACCTGGACCCGACCCTAAACCCGATTAAATATAACGTATACACATTTTACATAAAGTCTTCTAAATATTGTTTATTATTGTGAATATTTAATTTGACATATAAAATAATATATGTGTATATTTATTATTAAACATGTATATATGATGAAAAAATAAAGAATCAATGATATTTTCGATCAAAAAATATCATTACTCTGTATATATTTGAACAGATACACATACAAACATCATAAGTGAGTGACTATGGGTCGGGACGGGTCATGTTTGATTCCTACCCGGCCCTAAATATTGACTGGGTCTAATTTTTGAACTTGAACTCAGCCCTAGACCCGATGAGACCCGACCCTTTTCAGGCCGGATCATGCCGGGTGAACGGGTAGGGTCAGATCACCCCTACTTCAAGGTTATCTAGCAATCTAGCCTAGGAATATGCTTATATATTTATTATTGAAGACTTGTTGCATTTTTTTTTTGTACCAATATTTTTGGTCCCAAAATATTGAATAATATTCAACCTAGTAATATTATATTATTATTGACTCTTTAAAAAATAATTCAAATAAATGTTGGATGATATAGTGATTGTGTATAAATACAATGCATAAATATTAAACTCAAATAAAAATAGAATTTAATATTATACATCGTTAGTGTAAAAATTAATTTATACACACTCACTATATCATTTATCATTCTTTTCGATTTTTATATAATATGTTTGAATATAAATGATGGCAAGTCGGTGTCTAAAATCACACATTGTGAATGAATATGTTTTATTTATGATACACTATTCAATACCAACATGAATCAAACAAAGGTGTATAACCATATATAATTTGACCTTTTTCTTCATAGGCTTGTCTTCTCTTCTCTTTGGCTTATAGTGAATCTGGCAACCTTAAATGGTTGAGGTCTTAATTCCTTTTACAGTTACAAATTCTCCTTTTAATATGAGTCTTAGAGGGACTAATGACAATTTCTAGTACTATTCCAACTTCTCCCATTTTTTATTTCCTTTATTCTCCTCTCATCCAAACACCTATCCTAAATGCAAAAAAAAAATGTGATCATAAATTGAGGACAGTTTTAGATAAAATAACAATAATAATATATTACCTAAAACTTTCTCTATATAATAATATTTTATATCTTAAAGAGTTATTCACTATTTATTATTTATTAACCAACTTCTTTATTTATTTAATTAAGATTGGTGGTGTCATTATGGTAGAGTTACTTTTTGTCTGGGCTTATAAATAGTACAAATTTTGTTTATTTAATATGTCTAGAAACACAAACTTTATTCATTTCATATTGCTTGTTATTTCTATGTTTTAAACAGATAATATTTTTAAGTAAAAGATTATCAAAATCAATTACAATTCTAGATAATCTAAAGCCATAATTTTTTACCACAAAACTGATTTATTAAGACATGATCAACGGAATGCCAGCAACAACTATAGAATCAGCCAAAATCTTGTTTGTAGCCTCTGAGGGATGAACACTGTCCCAAAATACATACTTAGATGCATTAGCACATGTACCTATGGACATGTTATTACACGTTATAGCTGTCTCTAGCAAACCTGTTCCACAACAGCCCCTCCTTACTTCAGAAAATCCTGTGTTAGTGTAAACAGATTAAGAATATGAGTGCATACGTCATAATAAGTTTGGCTAGCACTAGATTAAGCATAGTTATATCTTGTACCATTATCAGAAGGACTATCTACAAGGTTATAGAGAGGTTGGTAGATGTCAAATACAACCAATTTAATGTCAGGAAGAGTTTTTCGCAAGTTTTCAGATGTCTTATTTAATTTTTCATTGTAGTAAATAGAATCATTGTTTAGCCTATCCACACATTCATTGTTATGAGAACCAAAGACAGTAATCAATATTGGCAAGCAACCCATTGGAGCTACACTTGTGACACCAATTCTCCTTGCTCCCATTGCATATAATCTCTGTCACAGACATGTTTAGAAATAAAAATCAAATCAGAGTTAGTAAAGTTATATGCATAATTACATGTTTCACTAATCTAACTTACTTATCGTGTATCACATTTTATGTATTGGATTTCTTATAAAAAGAAGTATTATAATAATAACAAAATACATAAAAAAAAACTAGATAGTGTGTATCACAACTAGTAATGTAAATCATTTAACTATGGTTATGTGGCTTTGTGCAAAGGTACACATATTTCCTTTCACTTTTAATTAATGGATTCCATATCTAAGGCATGCCTGGATGTATTTGGAATAGCTTCCCAAGAGAATGTCTGAGAATTGATCAACCGTATAAATATTGTGAAGTAGAGGATTCATGTAATAGTTAACAAAGTCACTGCTTCCATCATTAACAATGTATATAGCATCTGATATAATTGATGAAGCCTTTGATGGACCTACTATTTCCACCAATTTGTTTTGACACTCTTGGTAGTATTCCAGCTGTCGGTAGAATGGAATAGTATTCTACACCCAAATACAAAATCATGACTTAGTAATATGGTCATATCATAGTTACATAATTTCATATTATTGTTTAATATACCTACTGTATAGAATCAGATATCGCTTGTCGAAATCGATATCATATCGTATAGTATGTAATTATGAGTCATATGACAATCAGAAAAGTAAATAATTTTTGTGTGGAGATTTTAAGTTTTTAAATGTACTTACATGCATCCGAGGTATAAAATCAAAGAAGCCAGAAGCAGCCGAGGCAAAGTTGGCACCATTCAAGAGGTTCTTTCCTTTGACCTCTAAGTTGAGGTAAGCTGGCTGGTAAGAGGTAAATCCAAGAGTTTCAGCTGCAACAGATGAATGAATTGATGAAACAAACTAACAAAGTTCAATAGAATTTTTTGAGAAAAATAAATAATAAAAAGTACCTATGAAATCAATGGCAAGTTTTCCATTACAAAACCTTCCCGTTGGGGTATGATTTTTGAAGTCTCTTCCATAAGGAGGGAAGTTTGCTTTAACAAAAGTAAGTAAGTTGTTATTATTTCCAGAGTCAACAACAGAGTCCCCAAATATGAACAATGCAGGGACTAAAGGTTTTCCATTAGCCACATTGAGGACCACAACCAGAAGAAGAAAACAAGTTATCAATAAAGAACTTGAATACCCCATATGTCTTTCTAAGTTCAAAATACAAACACACACAAGAAGTGGATTGTGAAAATGTTTCTTGTGTTAGAAACACCTTAGAGATTGATGTTACTATTCTAACTTGTAGAGGGCATACCATGAGTTAGTATGAAAAAAGAAAATGCCGAAATCAGTATATAAAGGCAATGGATTATGTGCTGGTATACACCTAAATAATTATTCAAATATGATATGTTACATTAGTATAATGTGAAGCAATGCCTGCAATTCCTCAATAAAAACTTTATTATTGATTTTTTATATTACTTGCTAACAAAAATTGTATATTTAACTAAAATGTGGATATGGACTCAGGTATAATACATAGATGCCAAAAACAAATATGAGAAATAACATTAAAATCTATGTCCATGTGATTGAGATATCTTTCTAATATGTGGTGTATAGTGGGTAGCCTGATATAATATTCAGACCTTGCCCATTATTATTCCTATGCACATTGCCCCCATAACGTCGAAATTTTTTTTCATGCGTATTATTGTTGTTTTATTTTCTAATTTTTGTGTGTGTAATTAACCCACAAAGCAAATGTAAGATAAAAACTTGAAAATCTTTTTTTATACTAATTTGTTAAAAAAATTATTTGTATCCTTATTAAATCTGGTGCATGAAACACATAACAAGATACCGATAAAAATAATATCCAAAGAAATTTAACTGAATGAATTCAAGATGACTAACTTTAGATAATCTCATAGGTGTGATTATGATTGAATGGTTTAGAAGTAATGCGAATTATATTAAAGTACAATTTAAAACTACTTAGCCCATCACATCTTTATATTCAACAACTCAAATTAGTGTAGTCTCAAAAATTACAACTTCCTAAATTTAATGGAGATTACATGTCTTATTTTATGATATTAATTGTTTTTCAATCTAATTAAAAATAAAAGTTTTCAAAAAATAAATTAACATTTTTATATTACTTATTGGAATTTAACTGTATTTTTTTTTGGAAAATGTGCTTCTTTTTTTTGTTCCTTTCAATTAACCCCTGTGATAGAGAGCCGAAGATGTATAGTGTTCACTGATTGGTATGGCTAGAAGGCACACTATGAACATGTGCCTTTCTCAATGGTTACGGGACCGAAGCAAAGGTCAAATAAGTCAAGTCATCACCTTAGGCCCAATTATTTGAGACCAAGATGTATTTATTTATAGTTAAAATCCTCATTAATGAGTATAATTATAATCTACTTTAAAATATAAATTAACAGTGGATGGTGTTTACGTTTAGGAAAATGATATATTTTCATACTAAATTCTTCTACTTATCCTTCTACCTATAAGAAAGTGACATATGTTACTTGTAAACCAATCACTAATAAATAAAGTATCTCTTTGTGGCATATATCACTTTTTTGTGAATATGAGAATTAATAGAAAAATTTAGTAGAAGAATATAACATTAGTGATTCAAAAACGGTCACATCATTAATAATCATGATAACTTGTTTTTTAATAAAAGTTAATTAATGTTTTCAACAAGATGATTGTTTCTCAACTATGACAAAAAAAGTAATATAAAAGGTCAGTGATTAGTTGATCCGGCTTTGAGTCCAATAAAGTTTATTTCTCATCAAAAATATGTATTACACAAAAGATCAAAGTTAAAAAAAACAAGTCTAAAATAGTTAAAAGAATATATACTTTCTTTCTTTTATAAATATATTAAAACTTTTTAAAAAAAAGAAGTGAGGAAACATATTTTTAATAATTTTCTAACAGATCAACTTGTCATGAAGCAAATAATTTGATATATTTGTCGTTGATTATGTAACATTTTTTACAAACTTTACTATTGCTACGGGATGGATGGAATAATTGTTTTATTAAAAATAAAAAATCATGGAAAGTTGCATTTTATAAATGAGTAGCTGGTTAATAAATAATAGTAATAATTTTATAAAGTTAAAATGAAAATAAAAGGGTTGTCTATATTTATTTTTGGCA
This sequence comes from Lupinus albus, assembly GCA_009771035.1. Lineage (NCBI taxonomy): Eukaryota > Viridiplantae > Streptophyta > Magnoliopsida > Fabales > Fabaceae > Lupinus > Lupinus albus. The sequence continues at coordinate 2,485,035 of CM019999.1, forward strand.
CCTAACTCAATAATGTGAAGCCGATTTTGGTTGAGACATTTCGCCCATTGTTCATTCGAAACAGCGCCCGTTGATTAAGTATGTCGCCCTCGGATCTCACCATTCCCAAAACTAAAAACCTGACAATCAGTTATTATAACTAATAAAGGACGATAGTTGCTTGCCATTGCCACCAAGCCCTCTCTTTCTACTTTGTCAACCAAATGCACCATTCAACCAAAGCCAATTAAAGCACTCATGTCTATCTAATAAAGTGTTTTAATTTTATTATGTTTTTAATTTTTATTATACATAAAATGATATATGTATTATTATGTGTTTTTTAATACTATATATAATTTTCGTTATCATGTCTCTTATATTTGGATATTGTCTATATCCGAATTCCAATGTCATGTCAGAGTGTTGATGTCAATTGCTCCATGATCTAAAACCAAAAGCATGGTGGGTTTAATAAACTACTATATTGGAAGAAAAAGATGATTAAAATGAAGAAGTTGTGTACATACCTGAAAATGATTATAAACTCATTGTCCCTTGTTAATCGAACATTTAAGTTTGGCTGCAAGATTAAATCCACTCCGGTGTGGTAAATTTTGACCTAGCCAGCTCCAGGTTGGCGTTCCAGACCAGAACTGGGACGTAAGAGTCTTAAACAACACTTGCATTTGGACATACCATATAATTAATGAATATAACTCCTCTCCTGAAATGCGAGGAAATTGACATTTTTTTAAAAAGAATTGTTTATTTAATTTAAAAATAAAATAAAATTTAGACTCTTAAATTTTTTAGATACCACATACCAGGATCTGGGTCCAATACCTCCCTCACAGGAGAGGAGCACAGCCCACAGCCCATAATTAATGCGGTTGGAGACCACACTTATAAGTTGTGTTCCGTGCCTTATTTACTCAATAGCTAGAGTCAACTTTCTATCATCACTAATTCACTCTCATAATATGTTCACCTTTTCTAAAATGTACTTTATTTCTATTAGGGCAAGAGAAATATATGTATACTTTACGGTACATTATTTATTATTTATTTTTAATTATTATTCACCCTTAAATAAAAGAAATGAATGATAGATACATATTGCAGTGTTTGAGCAATGTCAATCTATCATACAATTGTGAAGATTCTAACTTAAATGTTCACACATTACATCTCATAAATCTACTAACTAAATTGTTGGCAAGTGTACAATGTATTGAAAACTGATACAGCTTATCAATAAAAGTTTATTCAGTTATTCTTTAATGTTTCATTAACTGGACATTTATTGACATTTATCAATATGACCCTTGTTTAGCTAATAATAATAGTAAGAAAACAGTTCTAAATGAAAAGTAATACTAAATCAATGTATTTTGTAGATTAAGAAAAAAAATTGCAATATATATATATATATATATATATATATAATTTGTCAATAATTTCCCCTTGATATCATATCATACCAGCATAGTTACTAATCATGGTATTGTAAAATATAATTTTGATTCTAGTATTTCTTAGGTTAGAAAGTAAATATAACTAACTTTTTGAGTACATAAATATGGAAAATTCTAACCAGTGGAAAGTTGTTTAAAAAAGAAAAGGGAAATTTTACATTTTTAAAATTGGTATTTTATATTTTGAGAAGTGTTAAAATTGTTTTTTAAAATGGTGATTTTCATCTTTTTTATTCTTTAATTAAATAATGTATTTACAACACTCATTAACAATTATGTCAATCTGATAAATAATATTAAGTACCTTTTTTAATGAGGTATCCCCAAAGCTTTCAGGATAATCCTTCCTTGTAGTAGCAGGTGAAACTTTCCTAACCTAACTAACCATTTTGGGTAATAATGAATATTTTATAAATTGGATTAAGAAAAAACGAGGTTGCTTTATTCTTCAAACAGAAACACATATTATCCTTTGTAATTGGACATACCAAGTTTCCTTTAGTTTGCATAACCCAAGTTCACACAACAACATCAACTACAAGTCTAGAAAATACAAAACCTTTGATTTGATTATGATATGAGTGAAATGCCAGCATCAATCATATTATTGGCCAAAACCTTGTTTGCTGCCTCTGTTGGATGAAATCCATCCCAGAATATTGAGATGCATTAACACATGTTCCTATTACTGTCTTATTGCACAATATAGCTAACTCTAGCAAGCCACTTCCACAACAAGCCTTCCTTGCTTCAAAAAATCCTACAATAATGTAATGTGTGATGCATGCCACACATAGGAAACACATTAAGAGTCATACTTCATAAGTTATAATAAGATTATTAGCTCTCTAAGTTTAGCATAATTAGATTTAATACCATTTTCAGAATACTTTGTGACAAGGTCATAGAGAGGTTGGTAGATGTCAAGGAGAACCAAATTGAGTTCAGGAAGAATATTTTTCAAGTTCTGAGATATGGTATTCAGTTTTACATTAAAGTTAATAGCATCATTGTTTAACCTCGTCACACATTTGTTGCTACTAAAGCCAAAGAGAGTGATTGAAGCTGGCAAGCACCCCATTGGAGGCAAGGTTGGGACACCAATTCTCCTTGCTCCCAATGCATATAAATTCTGTCAAAGTCCATGTTTGGAAACGCAAGTCAAAATTAGTATCTCAAGAGTTTTATCTAAGTGACTAATATTTTAACTTAGTGAAGATGTTAAGGTTGTTGAGAAAGCATGCCTGAATGAAATAGGAATAGAATCTCAAGAGAGCGTTTGAGAATTGATCAACAGTGTAAACGTTGTAAAGCAGTGGATTTATGTAATAGTTCTGAATAAAGTCACTGTTCCCGGCACTAATAAGATATATAGCATCAGATATGATTGATGAAGCTTTTGATTGCCCAACTATTTCTACTAATCTGGTCTGGCACTCTTAGTAGTATTCTTGCTGCTGATTTAATGGGATTGCATTCTAAACTCATAATGAAACACACATCAAAATTTCGATATGATCAAATAACTTTATTATGTGTATATCAAAGTTTTGACAACTCCTCTCAAAAGAGAAGAGGATTCATGTTTTTTTTATTTCTCTATATCTTTTTTTAGAAAAGAAGTTGTCAATCTTTGATTTAAAAGTCTTAAAAAACATTTTAAATCATGAAAAAACAGAAATGTTGGATATACCCAAAAAAATAGGAGGTTTAAGTTTTTAGATGTATTTACATAAAGTTTGGATGTAGAATCATAGTAACCACAACCAGCTGAGGCAAAGTTTGCACCATTCAATAGGTTGCTTCCTTTTTCTTTTAAGTTGAAATAAGGTGGTGGATAAGAAGTAAATCCAAGGGTTTGAGCTGCAGTGAATAAATGAAACAAAGTTCCAAAATGTAGTAGTAGAGAAATACATAACGTGTGTGTTAAATGGAGTGAGATATTATTATTTAGATATATTTGGTAGTTGAGTTATGGATTAGAATTGAGAAAACTGTTGAACAACTCACTAATAGAAGAATGAGACTCATTTCTAATAATGGAGATGATAGTACTCTTGAAATGCATACAAAAATTAAATTACAATGACATTTTACCCTTAAAATTATACTAAAAAACATAATTGTCATCTTCATTACTGGAGAGGAGTCTGGCTCCTAATAGAGAGCTTATTTGTGAATTTGTTCTTGAAATGTAACTCACAGAAGTCGAAAATTTGGTAGTTATGAAAATACATTTATGAAATACTCTCAAGTCTTCTATTTCACTCAAAAAAACATGCTTATAAACTCATCTTAAAGTTCTGTGTGCGAGTTGGTTTTCTGAGAAAGAAAAAAATGAAATAAAATGTTTCAGAGTCATTCATAACAATATTTTATAGTTCAAAGTTATTTCATTTTCTTTCATTACTCTTAAAATCTTACTGGCTACATGCATAAAAAAGTACATGCATATATAAAAAAAGTACCTGTGAAGTCAGTGGCAAGCTTTCCATTGCAGAATCTTCCTGTTGGACTATGATTCTCAAAGTCTCTTCCATAAGGAGGGAAGGTTGCTTTAACCACAGTATATCTATCATTATTATTACCCATATCAACAATAGAGTCTCCAAATATAAACAACGCAGGGACTAAAGGTTCTCCATTACCCACATTAAGCACAACAACCATAAGAAGAAAGCAAGAAATTGAATACCACATTATGAGTGTCTTTGCTTATGCAAACACACAATGAAAGCAAACTATGAATATTTTTAAAGTTTATAGTGTTGGAAAATGATTATTTGTATTTAGTATTGTGCCTTGAAGCTTAAGCCTACAAGTGGAGATGCTTTGGTTAGGCTTCAGTTTAGTACATTTTATTAATATTATAGCTTAAGTGCATGTTATAAGTCCATATATAGACTTTGAGAAATGTTACAACTATCTTTGTTGGAGAAGAATAAAATATATATATATATATAAATCTTCATTTCCTTTATAGAAATGTCAAATAGACAATCTATTTATTTAAATAACATGATCGGTAGAGTATAAGATACTATCTAATTAAGTTGTCTAATCATATATTTGAATGAGCAATTGTGATATATTATCGAATGAGAAGTTGTCGGTAAAGTTATATAATCAAATTGTGATATATTATCAAAATGAGAAGTTGTCGGTCAAGTTATATAATCAAATTGTGATATATTATCAAAATGAGAAGTTGCCAATCAAGTTATATAATCATATTCTCAATTCACTTTGGATGATTTGTAATTATATTTTAAGGAAAGTATCTTATATTACCAATAAAACATGTGTATATCATATTGGTTAATGTGAGGATGAATATATATATATATATATATATATATATATATATATATATGAATGGTTAATAATTAGAATCACTCAATTAAGTATGAATTTTAATGATAATGTTGTTTGACTTGTAATTTGGAAGTATTATCGTTTAACTATATATTATAAATTTATGTCCCGACAAAAAAGATTAAATGAAAATAAATTGATTGTGAAGTAGTAATAAGTAAAGTATTAATTAGTAAGGTTAAAAATATATGCTAAAAAGGAGTAGTAAAAGATAGAATTATATTTGAAGATGTGTTAAAATGTTCTTAATATAGTTGATGGCACATGCATCATGCATGAAGGAGGAAGAGAGAGAAGAATTAGAAACTCTAAAAAGTGAAAAAAGATGAGTTAATTCTGAATCTCTGAATTCTATAAAAAGAAAAAAGAAAAAAGAAAAAAGAAAAAAGAAGAGAGTTTCATCTGAAAACGAGAAAACATAAATTCTGACGCCTTCACGTGAACAGGTGATTCCTCCATGTGATGCATGCTTGAAGCGAACGTGCTCCCCTTACCTCCTAAACCTCCTGGGCCTATACACTCATCCTCTTACCTTAGCCCTCTCCCGAAATGCATACAAAAACTTGTACATAGATATATACAATACATCATATTTAAAGATAATTGTATTTATATTGTTTAATATTATCATTTAAGATTAAATTTTAATTAAAATTAAATAATTTTTAATGTTTTGTCAATATTGTATTAGTTATCTCTACGTATATATGTATTGTGAAAAGTTTTTTCTTAAATGTAGGAAAAAGAATCAAGTTTATGTATTTGTCATATGTCACTTTAGTGTCATGTTGACAATAATAATCTAATTGTAAAAATTAATTTCTAATGATGGATACCACAATAATAAATTAGTATACAACCCTTAAAATGTATGAGCGAATATTTACGGTTTATAACACTAAAATGATATATATTTATTATACTTAAGATAATTTAAATTAAATTTATATATTAAATTAATAATTGTGAAACCCTATTATCAAATTTACTTTATCAAAATAAGAGCGTAAAACCTATTAGCAATAGGTTATCTTCGGCATTTAGCCTGTAGAGAAATTATAAATCAGTAATGCGCTTAATTATATAATAAGTAAAAGCCTATAAGTCTATATTGAAGAACTATTAACTTATAAGTTTGTTGATAAACAATAATGTGTTACATCTATGTAAGATTATATTATATACAACACATCATATTTAAATATAATTGCAGATATATTGTTTAATATTATTATTTATAATTAAATTTTTAACGTTTTGTGAAGATTGTATTGATTATATCTACATACATATGTCTTCATACAAGTTTTTTTTTTTTTTTGCTGAAATAGGAAAAAGAATTAAGTTTATGTATTTGTCAAGTCACACTTTCATGTCTAATTGTGAAAATTAATTTCTAATAATGGACGCCTCAATAATAAATTTGCATACAACCCCTAAAATGTATGAGTGGATATTTACCGTTAGAAATAACATTAAAATGATATATATTTATTATACTTAAGATATTTTAAATTAAATTTATATACTAAAATATTAATTGCGAAAAAATTTACTTTATCAAAATAAGAGTGTAAAACCCATCGGCAATAGGTTATCTTGGACATTTAGCTTGTAGAGAAATTATAAATAAGTTATACACTTAATTATATGATAGTAAAAGCTTATAAGTCTAAATTGAAAAACTCTTAACTTATAAGTTAGTTGATAACTAATAATGTGAAGACTTAGTGATGTAAGACACCACTATATACAACATGTCATATTTAAACATAATTGTATTTATATTGTTTAATATTATCATTTAAGATTACATTGTAATTAGAATTAAATCTTTAATGTTTTGTCAAGATTGTATTGGTTATATATATATATATATTCATACAATTTTTTTTTGCTCAAATACAAAAATAGGAAAAGGAATCAAGTTTATGTATTTGTCACCAACAATTTATTGAATGGAGATCTGCTGTCTCATTTTTTGTGTCCCAAGTGTGTCCCAACTAAATTAAAAACTGTCACCTAATTAAAAAAACAAAAATAACATTTTTTTATCCTACTTGGTGCAATTAATGTAATTGGTTTGAGACATTGAGAGACCAATTTCTTGGGAGGAGTGATCCTCATTCCACTTTGGTGTCATGTTGAGAAGAATAATCTAATTGTGAAAATTTATTTATAATAAAGGACACCCCAATAATAAATTTGCATACAACCCCTAAAATGTATGAGTGAATATTTACATCCGAGGTCCATCCGAAATTTGTATATATGTTTTAGTCAACTTTTTATTATTTGTTCTAAAATTTCTCTTTAGTCTGCAGAATCTTCTCAGAGGAGAGCCCCTCAAGCTTGTGAATGGTGGCCAATCCCAGCGAACCTTTGTTTACATTAAGGATGCTGTTGAAGCTTTCTTATTGATGATTGTAGGTTCTTATGTCCGATCTTTCATGCACAATATTTGTTTTTAAATAGAATCAATGTGACTATTTTAGAATTTCATCAGCTTAAACTATTATTTTTCTTGCACGGTCCACTAATTGTTGTGAACTGTTAACAGGAAAATGTTGCTAGGTGAAATGGTCATATCTTCAACGTGGGTAACCCAAACAATGAGGTTACACTTAGTTGAAATAATGATTCAGGTGAAGGTGAAGGAGAATAACTTTATTATATATTTCGACTCTAGTATTAAAATCTAGGAATATTGTTCTAGGAATATTCTAGAGTTATTGTTATATGATTCTACATGTTTACTCAAAGGTAAGTGGAGAAGAAACACCTATAATTAATGTGAGTTCGAAGGAATTTTATGGTGAGAGATATGATAATAGGGATAAAAGAATTCCCTACCTGACCATAATAAATGGTGATTGAAATTTGAACTCTCGATGTGGGTAATCCAAACAATGAGGTTACAGTTAGGCACTTAGTTGAAATGATGATATAGGTGAAAGGAATAACTTTATCATTTCAACTCTACTATTAAAATTTAGGAATATTGTTCTACGTACTATAGAGTTATTGTTTTATGATTCTATGAGAGGTATGATAATAGTGATAAGAGAATTCTCTACATGACCATAATAAGTGGTGGTTGAGATTTGAACTTTCAATCTTCTTATCACTTCATTCCTTAAGTTTTTCACCTTTATCATTTGATCACCTCATGACTCCTGCTTGATAGGTTCCCTTATTAGTTCACCGTTATTGATCTTAAGGATTACAAGTTACTTTACATTTGAATGGGATGTTGTTGCCCTATGTCAGGTTGGAACCCTAAGACTTCTCTTTGGGACATGCTTGAATCTACTCTCACCTATTAGGCTATTAGCACATGACATATGCTGAAGCCTTCAAGAAAGTCATTGCAAAACCCATTATATTGCAAGTTAAGTTTACATGGTGATGCTGATGTATAGTGCCTTGGAGATGAAGATTGTTCTTCCCTAGTGTTTTGCCCATTGGGGCTTTACATATATTACAATGTTTGATTTTACTACATGGTATATGTTCCTCCTTTTGGTTTTTAGTAGCCAAAATAAGCAACATGTTACAGCAGTTCATGCCTTAAATATGTTTCTGCATAAGTAGGAATTCGTGTAAGGTAATCTCTGCTGTTGTTATGTATTTTAATGTAGAGCTTTGTCTTGCTAGACATGTTAGACACCTATATTAGAAATCATAGACCAAGAAGAGAATGTGGAAAAGATCTTCTTTGGTATGAGCCATGAATGATCGATAAAGATCTTCTTGGTGAACAAGAAAGATGAGAAAGAAAACAAATAAGGAAAATTAACTCATTCTCATTGATTGAAAATGTAAAGCCAATATGACTTATTTATACAAAATGAAATGGTTTGTGATACAATCAAAAGTGGATGATGCAAAGTTAATAAACTATCTTCAACTCCGACCTACCTAACCACTTAATCATCTTCTACAAAAAAAAAAAACTCTAAAATATCTTTAATAGTCCCCCAAACTGGTGAGTGAATGTTTTTCTTAACTCTCAGCTTGGAATCTTGATTTGAAGCAATAACAATGCTTAACCACCCATGACAAAAGCTATATCATCAAATGCTTAACCATCTATGGCAGAAACTATATCTAAGCTTCTTTGATGTAAAATACACACAATAATGATGTTGTGTGTGTAAGAGGAGTAAAAAGTAGACTACGAATGAAATTGAAGTAATTGATGACAGACAAAAAAAGAAGCATTGATAGTCCTCTTTCTTTGGAGATATAAATCTTTGATGAATCTTGGAAGAACATAAGCATAAGCGGAAGCTAAAGTTTGTTGTGGTGGATAATCCCACTAGTGAAGAAAGCACATCCAAAAACTTGAATTGAGCACATCCACCTTCATGACAGCATAACACAACATATTCTTAGGAAGAATATCAAAGTAATGATGTAAAGAAGATGTTGCAAACAACAACCTAGAGGCAAAAGAGCAATGTGCCTTGAATCATATTCTTTGTTGTTTCTTTCTTCTTCTTTAAGCCTTGAACTTATGGAGAAGTGTAGGAATAGTAACATGAGCGGAAGCCATGATAGAAGCATATTAGAAATCATAGAGCAAGAAGAGAATGTGGAAAAGATCTTTTTTGGTATGAGCCATGAATGATCGATAAAGATTTTCTTCGTGAACAAGAAAGATGAGAAAGAAAACAAAGGAAAATTAACTCATTCTCATTCTCATTGATTGAAAATGTAAAGCCAATATGGCTTATTTATACAAAATAAAATGGCTTGTCATACAAGCAAAAGTGGATGATGCAAAGTTAACAAACTATCTTCAACTCCGACCTACCTAACCACTTAATCATCTTCTACAAAAAAAAAACTCTAAAATATCTTTAATAACTTATTAGATAATGATCTAAAAATGTTTTGATATATTAGTCACAAAGAGACATCCCTAAATAAAAATGATTATTTTAATGTAAAAATAAGCTTATTGTGGAATAATAAAACACTATAATATCTATATTTTATTGGTATAAAAGTCAACACTAATTAATAAAAATAACAAATAATATAATGTCACTAATATATCTCTTTTAATAAAAAAACTTAACAAATAAATCTTCAAAATAAAGAACACACCCTCTGACTTATAAGTTTTGTGTAAAATACAAATAAAACATAAAATGAAATATATTCTTATCAATTAGATTAGTATTACAGTTTTACTATGAAAAAAGAATTAGCTCTCTAATCTCTATTAAGGGAGATGACTCTTGCTCCCAATAAAATTATGAATCTTCAAATGAAAGACCACATGCTCAAAAAAAAGAAGATAATTTTTCATGAAAACTTTAATTTTCAGGCCTAGAGATTACGTTGTAGGGATTTTGTACTTTTTGATAGCATTTAGATTATTTTTAGCAATGTGAACGATTAGCAGAGAACATTAATTAATAATACAAAAGGATTCATCACATACATCATCTAATGATAGAGCCAAATATAAAAAACAAAAATATTATGTGTATGAGTTTTATATAATGATACATTATTTATATTTAATCATTATTAATTATTCAAAAAAAAAGTAATTGAAATATGAAATAGACTGCATTTAATGATCCCTAGAGTGTTATTTATAGTATAATAATTTATTTCATCCTTGGACGTTTCTACATTATACTAATCCTTTTGCTTTCCCTTTCTTCTTAAAGACGCACAGAACATACCATTGCTTCTTACATTATTCCATCCTAACTTTACACGACCGTCTTTTGCGTCGTGATCTTTGCGTCATTTTCTGTTCCACGCTACAAAACCATATAATTATTTTTTCTTGATAAAGTAGAATGAAAATTTGATTTTTTAATTAATTTATTAATTGCACTATTTGTATGGTCCATGCTCTTTTAATGGTCGCGGTGGTGGAAGCATTATTTGGAGGAATTGGGAAAGGTTATTCTGTTAATGGGGTTGGTATATTTTATTTTTTCTTCTTTTTTTGGACATTTTTTCTTAGTTGTAAAGATACACACCCACTGTTTCAAACACAACCTTGTTTGAGTTTTGACTCATTCCCTTTTCTTCCATTTTTGCTACCCCATCATTCATTTTTTTTATTACCATTTTTTGTTTTTTTTTTCTAATCTTTTTATTTTCATTTGAAGTTAAAAAGAAAGGTTTTTGCTTCCATTAGCCATGGCTCCACTTGGGAAGTTTTCTGGGTTTCGAAGAGAAGGCAATGACTGGTATTCCTTTTATTCAAATTTCTTATTTTCAAGTATGAATTCAATTCAATTATACGAATTTTCTAAGCTCAGTTGGGTTATTGTTTTGATTTTGAATCAGGGCTTGAATTTTGTATTTTGGTTTCCTTATGCAGTTTACTTCTTGTGCTGGCTTTTCTGTGTATTTGACAAAAAAAGGTTGTGTTTTTTTGTAGGTTTTGCAATGCTGAACTTCCCAGTGACATTTGTGTTTCCATCGAGGGTGTTAACTTTCATCTTCATAAGGTAGTATATACATGCCTTCTTATAAAAAAATAATCTTCTACTAATGTATAACCTATTGAATTGTGAGTGGTAAAAAAATTATAACCTATTGAATTTCCAAAAAACAAATGGAAGTTCAGTGTAGTGTACGAGGCTCTAGGTGGTAGTTGTGTATTGAATTTCCAATCGAATTTATTTTGATTAGAGCGATCGCAATACTTTGGAACAAGGAATGATACAGTGTGAGACTAGTGATGTGGTTCTGCTTCAAGTTGCAGCATGAGATGTTTATCCTTTTTTGATGTAGTTTATAAGGAAAGGAGTCAGATAAACCTCATTTATAGTTTTGAGCCTGTTGCAAAGATCAAACCTTTTACAATTTAATTTTTGTGAATGTCTTGGAGTTTAGTATAATAACACTAGTTTATCAATATCTTCTTAGTCTTCCTGTAGTGGAATTTGCTTGTAGGGTTCTCAAAGGTGATGACCGAGCCTTATTGTTGGTTTATTTTCGAGCCTTTAATATTGAAATACGTGTAGCTTAAGTTCAGAAGAGCCAAGGTCAAAACTATCTCAAATGATAAATGGATTTTCTGATCATTTGGTATTATCTAGGATGATGTCTTTAGTAATCTACTTATACATTAGTTTAGTGGAGTCTATTTGGTTGTATTCATGCGATGGTGCAGATTAGTGATTACTAATGGTACTACAGATCAAACTTTCCAGTTAGTGAAGAAGTTAAAAACTTGTCTACCCTTTTCAACTGTCATATATGCTAACCAAAGCACAATAACGTTAAACGTGATTAATTAAATGACATTTTCCATTTTGGAGGTTAGGTTGCCTATCTTGATTATCAGGCACTCCCATTAGCATGAAAAGATAGGAGTGAGTGTTTTTAAATATTGGACAAATTTGATTTGGCAACCAGTTTCTTCCTCTTTTTTTAGTTCTGGTTTTATGCATAACATTCAAAGAGCTAATATAATACCAAGTCTAGTTTATGGTAGTCATACTGCTATGTCCTTGATATGAAAATTTACATGTTGTATTGCTGCACTGGAGTTTGAGTAAAATATGCTACGGCAATGCAGTTCCCTCTTGTAACTAGATGTGGAAAAATTGCTCGAGCACATGAAGAGTCGAAAAACACTGATGGCAAAACTTTGTGTATGGTCCTGGAAGATTTCGATGGTGGTCCTGATACTTTCTTAGTTGTTGCCAATTTCTGTTATGGGTTTCGTGTAGAACTGACAGCCCGAAATGTAGTACTGGTCTACTGTGCTGCAGACTATCTTGAAATGACAGATGAATTTGGAGAAGATAATTTGTTGTCAAAATCAGATAGCCTTTTCCATAAAAATATACTACGCAACTGGAAAGATTGTATTTTGGCCCTCCAAAGTTCTGAACCTGTTCTATCAAGGGCTGAAAAGCTTCATTTGGTGGACAAGTGTTTAAGTGCTCTATCTACGATGGTTTGTACAGATCCAAGTTTGTTTGGATGGCCCATGATGATGTATGGGAGTCTACAGAGCCCTGGTGGAAGCATTCTCTGGAACGGTATAAATACCGGTGCAAGAATCCGGAGCTCAGAATCTGACTGGTGGTACGAAGACATCTCATATCTGAGTGTGAGTTTGTTTGAGAGGCTTATTAAGACAATGCAGATGAGAGGTATAAGACCTGAAAAACTGGCAGGTGCAATAATGCACTATTGTAGAAAGTATTTACCTGGTTTGGATCGGTGGCAGGGTGGACAAGGTAGCAAAACCAGAACAGTTGCAAGTTTCAGCTTGACACCTGCTGCTGTTGATCAGAGTGTTCTGTTGGAAAGCATTGAGAAACTTCTTCCTGAAAAGAAGGGAGACTCCTTTTGCCGTTTTCTGTTGGGACTTGTTCGTGTGGCTTTGATATTGAATGTGAATCAAACATGCAAGGATTCATTAGAGAAGAGGGTAGGGATGCAATTGGAACTGGCAACTCTAGATAGTCTTCTTATTCCTAATTTTTCAGATTCAGATACACTATATAACACAGAGTGTATTGAACGGATTGTCCATCATTTTATGTCTCCAGGATCTAATATGCCTGCCTTTTCTCCTTCATCTATTGACCCACAAACATCATCGTCATCTGAATCTTCAAGGAAAGTTGCAAAGTTGATAGACAGCTATATTGCAGAAATTGCTTCTGATGTAAACTTGAAACCAGGAAAGATACGCTCTCTCGCAGAGGCCCTCCCCGATTCATCGAGATCATTGCATGATGGACTTTACAGGGCACTTGACATATATTTCAAGGTTTGATTTTCTTTAGCTTCACTTTTCTTTTTGGTGAGACCATGAGGTATCCCAACTGGTTTGGTCCATTTGAAACTGCCTATGGGACTAATCCCCATTCGGCCATAGGAGCACAACAGGTATGCGCTCTCATCACAATAGCTACTTCCGTTGGATTTGAACTTGCATTCTCGTCCCAGGGGGTCTAGATTCCTTACCACCTCACCCCACCATTTGTGGGTTGATTTGCACTTTACATAAAGGGTTCCTTGTGGTCATTCATTGTTTGATGATTGCTTACGGTATTGTGCAGGCACATCCTTGGCTTTCAGATAAAGAGAAGGAAGACCTATGCAGCACAATTGATTACCAGAAACTGTCATTCCATGCTTGTGCTCATGCATCCCAGAATGATAGGTTGCCTCTCAGAGTTATTCTTCAAGTATTGTTCTTTGAACAGTTGCAGTTGAGAACAGCAATAGCTGGATGTTTCAATGCACTGGACAATGAAATTGCCCCTGCAGCTTCTTTAACTGCACCAGGTGAAAGAGTCGGCGAAATTATACAAAGGGATGGATGGGTGACCATAGTGCGTGAAAATCAAGTTCTAAAGGTGGATATGGAAAGGATGACGTCTAGAGTTGGAGAACTCGAAGAGGAATTCAGTAAAATAAAGCAAGAAATGAAAAGTATGACCAAACCTAGTAGTTCCATTAGTTCTCCTCGACTAATTGCCCGGAAAGTTGGGTGTAAGCCACAACCTTCAGATGCTCAACCAGAATCTGTTGACCATGCCGAACCACCACCACTACCACCAAGATCATCGACCAAGCACACAAGTCGACCCCATCAGTCTGGACGCAGCAGACATTTTTCTTTGGTTTAAGTAATATAAAGAAATCAGGTTCTTGTTTACATGCATAGCATTGTTGTGTGTTTTTTCTATTTTTTGTACGAGGGAAAGAGTAGGAAAATGTTTCTTAATCCCTTGTTTCCCCCATAAATTTCACAAACCAAGTTTACAGGTCTGGACATTTTCCATTTCTTTCCCTTGTGTAAAGTTTGGTTGTACACTTCATAGACAAAAAAATTGACAGTGAGCAACAAATGTATCTATTATCATGTTTTCCTCCTGTTGCATGAGGAATGCTTCTGTATTTATCCATTTACATTTTTTTTCATTGTAAGTTCTTGGCAGTGAAAGATTTTATTTTGGTCCCCATTTATGAAAGATCATTTTTTGTCATGGAAGAAAAACTGATGTATAGTTGATCGCTGAAGATGTATAGTTGATGCATAGAGATTGGAATTCACAAATGAGTCCCATGGAATTTATTAATTTACAATGATAGCTTGATGCATATAATGTTTCAGTTAATAAATGTGCTACTAATGTTTATTGTTCAAGTTCTGTATCCTTTAGAACTATATGTATGTACATGCTTTAGCAGACTTTTTAATTTTGTTTCTTTCTCTGAGCATAACTTGACTATTATATTTTCATGTTACATCCATAACTGAGTTGAAAAAAAGGAGAAAAGTGAGTAAATATCTTGGACCAACCGTTTAACAAAATGTTTTGCATGAATTTAATATAATTTTGTTCTCTCATAAATATACCTCACCTTTCTCATGAATGAAAGATAAAACTGTTATCTGCTTGGGGTGATGGCTAAGTCACAGTTGGATTCACTGATAAATTATATCTGCCTGTGATAATCTCATGACCTATACAGCTCAGTTCTGCATTTTGTTGTCATAGTTTGTGATACTATTTCAATCTATTTTATCAATAATGTTTTTATGTACAAGTAAAAACTTGTACAACAAAATGGATAACATCCAACGTTCATAGCGATTGTTCTTCAATTTTAATTGTACATATAACAAGGTTAATTAGTGCACTTGTTTTATGTACAAAAACTACAGACTTAAAAATGACCTCCTTAAACTTTTATTAAAATTGAATGGAAATATTTGTTTAGCGTTCTTATAAAAAACGTTTCAGGCAGTACTCAACAACGACGCTTTGGCCGAGTGGTTAAGGCGTGTGCCTGCTAAGTACATGGGGTTTCCCCGCGAGAGTTCGAATCTCTCAGGCGTCGTTTAAGATTTTTGTTTTAACAATTTTTAGGTCAGTTTCATGTTGTCGGCTTCGATTTTGGTCAGTCTCTTCTGTTGAACATTGTTTTATGCTGCTGATAAGTCGTTTATTGTTTATTGATGTGCTATTTAACTACTTACGTTGTTCACATTTATTGATGTATCAGAATTGCAGTGTACTATTACTCAAATATGAATAGAGCCAAATTGAAGGGTTGGTTGAATTGATGGAACGGTATCCTTTTAAACAACTAAGACCAATTTCAAAGCCAAAGGAAAAACCTCTATTAAATTTTTTAAGAAACGAAACAAGGAGAGGTTTATTTTCCCATGAATTACAAGATTGTTATCTTATAATTAATCTTTTACTTTTGAGAACATCAAATTCATTAGATGGTAAGTTTTTAGGAGTTGAGAATGTGAGAAACTACTAATTATCCCCCCTAACCTTATTTATAAGTCATATTTTCTAATTATTTTTAGAATTTTTATATTTAGAAATTGGCATTATTTTAAATAAAATAATAGGCACAAGCCCCTGTATTTGGCACTTTCAATTCAATAGAGCTAATTACCAGGTATAAATGGTAACTTCACCAAGACAGGTGACCTTCAATGAAAAATCAAAGTAAGACTAATGCACTACGTTATGGTGAAAATACCTCGATTTCAATAACTAAAAAGTCACAAAAACACTGATACTAATGCCTCTTCACTACGACAGTATAATTAAACAGTATGGAAACTTTCTTTTAAATACCGAGTGCCAAAAAATGTCATCGGGTCAATCTATACAAATAATGCTTCAGATAAGCAGCACGAAAAAAACCCTGCTTACCTCATCGGGTCAAAATTGTGCAAATAGCAAAATGGAAGAAAAAAATACTCAATGGTTCCAGAGCACTGATCGAGACCAACGGATGCAGATTGAAAATCAAATCACTGAACTAATTCTATTGTGGACTCAGCAATCATTTCTGTGACCAGGTAACACAGAAGCCGATTAACCTCTATGTGCACGTGCAAGTTCAACAGATGCGGATTCAACTAGTCCATGGTGATAGCTACAAGCAAATAATCTGTTCATCGAGCCAACTTGTATTATAATAAAATTGCTTCTCCATGTGCAACTCACCACCTCCACCAACAGACATTCTAGAACTCAGAATTCTACAGCACAGATGTTCAACTAGATGACATGTAAATCAGCTATTCCCATTCCCGGCAATTACCACACCTCCAATTTCCAAGCCTAGATGGTGATTCAGCCCAAATTGAACATTGGCTGTGAATCAACATCCCACAAATCTCACAAAAAAGATCGGGGACTGGTTCTGTTTGGTTACATTGCCTACAACAAGAAAGGCTGCTGTCTTGAAAGGAAATTGTAGGATCTGGATTTTCAACTAAGCTAACACCTCCACGTTCTTCAGGAACAAGTTTGCCAGAATTTCCAAAATATCCTGACAAGTCTTCAGATGCAGCAGCTCCCTCAACCTGACTACTACTAGTACCATCTGGCAGCAGCAGTTCCGTAAGAGAGAAGATGGTATGGGGTTCAAAATCCATTGATTCATAATTTAAACTTTCAGAATCATTCAGAAGATTGTTGTCAAAGCAAACACCAGGGTCATATTCTAAAGGAATTGATGTCCTCCCTGCAGGGTTGGACAGGTTGCCTGATTCATTTTGTGTTGAGAAATTAGCATGCAAAGATTTACCCCAGAAGGGACCATTGCCATCCCCCTCACGCTTAACTTGCCTTCTCACTGGTAATTTCTGAGGTCCTGACGCAGAGACAGTATTCTGGTCAACATCAACTTCTAACTTAGGTTCTGTAATCAGCTCTACATTTGAAAGAGAAAAGAGCAGAGGATCATCATCTACAAGAAAGACAGGTGTAGCAGGTTCACATTCTGTCATGTCAGAAAATGTTCCAGAATCAGAATCTGATGCAAAATGCCCTTTCTTTGAAACTGTTGGGCGTGACCGGGACTTCTTGCCCTCTTGTGTCTTAGGCTTCGCATCAGAATAGGGGCACTCAGGTGATTTTATCCTGCGGCACCTACAACATTTGAAGCCCGACACATCCAAAATTTTGGACTCTTCAAGTTGAACAGCTTCAGCGTGATACCAATCTGTTAAAAACCAAATACAGATCAGAACTGCAGGCATAAATGCATTAAATTCTATCAGTTATTGACCAGAGGAAACTTACTTTGGCATGTCTGACAGAAAATATACATCAGATCAGACCTATATGCCTTACGACACAAGTGACAAACAGGTTCAATTTGAGGCATGCCGAAACCTCCCTTTAAAAGAATGTTTTTGAGCCTGAAATCAATGTCTGCTGCTGAATTTTCAACAGTTTCATTGTTTCTCTTTTTCCATATAATACCCCAGGAACTATTCCTGTGTCGGCTTTTTGCTGCGGAAGTGGAATTAAAAAGAACTTGTTTCTTGTCAGGAGGACAACTATCTTTTGTCCCGGTAGAAGTCAATGCTCGATCATCACATTTAGACCTTGTTCCCCTCAAAACTGACACAGGCCCAACTTGGTTCATGTCAGGAGAACTAGCCTTTGTCCTGGTAGATATCAGTGCTTGATCATAACATTTAGGCCTTGGTCCCTTCAAAACCATCACAGAACCAGTTTCTCGTCCTTGTAAGAACAAGGGAGTAGTTGGAGATTGATCACTAGTCTCTTTTAGAGCAAGTAACTTAGCATGGTGACAATGATTGCATGTGGTCAAGTACTCAAGTTTCCCATTTGTGTAAACCTTTGAACTTATAGAACAGCCCTCATGACAATAACCTAATGCCAGTAAAGAACAAAATATTAAAGTAACTTACATTTATGAAGAAGAATAAAATAAAAGGCAAGATACATAATAAGGGAAATCTAATTCCACATCCTAATACATTCCAACAAGCACTATTTTAGTTGTTGGATTTAATTTTCAAAATTAACAAAAAGGTACTGTTCTCTGTTGATGTGTGTGACAGAGTTTATATATGGAAAATAATAAGTTATTACGTGAGAAACTGAACAAGTTTCTTCCTCAGTTAAAGATTATCTTGGAGGCTTTGGACAAAATATATATAGTAAGGGAAATGATTATAGATCAAAGATGGAATACCTTGACATGCACTACACTTGAAAGCAATCCTGAAATGATGCAAAATAGAGATTATGGTCTTGTAAGGATTAGTTGTAAAGAGGAGAGGGACAGAGGAGACAATAAAATAAATAATGAAAGAGTAACCAAGTTTAGGGTAATTACCTAAATGAAACACCCATATGACATGCAGAACACGAGAGCATGTCCAAGTTGTCTCTCTTGCAGGCAAGGTAAAAAAATATGTCCTTGCACTTTGCCTTCAACCGCCTTTTGTGCAAGTGAGACACAAAATTCAAGCACCCTTCACCAGATGGCACTTTTGTGTTACCCTCTTCATACTCTTTTACCAAATGTAAAGGAATGTGTGCTTCAGAAAACCAATATTTTTCCTTTCCACCCGAATCTTGCTCTATTTCAACAATATTTTTCATCACCCGAGAAGAAAGATGCTTTTGGCTCCCAAAAACTACTCCATAACAACATTTTCCCTCTACAAGCTTTTTATCACATATATTTGCATTTCTGAAAGTAGAAGCTTCAGGTTCTTGACCTTTCCCATCCTGGATGTTCTGTTCCTGGCGAATAAGATCATTCCATCTGAGATAATAATCTAGATATCTTACCTGATACAAATAATATCACCAAGTTACAACATTAGCAAAGATCCATTATGTTTACAACCAAACAAAATTAGCTAATGGAAGAAATAAAATTCATAATAAAAAAGAGAACCTGAAGTGCCAATTGTGATGCATTTCTACTCATTTGAACTGCAACTCTCCAAACAAGTTGTCTGCTTCTTTTAGGGGTTTCAGAGCCATCAGTATAGAAAATACCAGAAATTTTCCTCCGACCGCCTGTTGACCACAATAAATAGTACATGTATGTTTATTTCCTAACAAAGTAGACCACAATAGTTAAGAATTGACAAATAGTTGTCTACTTGTATACAGGGATGACAATAAAATTTAACTGTTCACTGGGGGTCCTGTAAGCTCAGATTAACTTCATTCAAACCTTGACTATATCAAATGAATCTGGTATAACACTCGAATATATCTAGAATACAAAATTCAGCTTGGCTTGAAAGCTCACAAGCCAGACCAACTAACTGTGCATGTGCAAACACGCACACATAACTATATGTTCAATTAAAATTCAAAATCATTTAATATTAGAAACAAATAAAATCGTAATTCAGTTATTTCTAATTCAAGTCTCAAAACAGGCTCAATGACACTCCTTGTATATTAATTAGTTGGAAACAAAGTACCCTGTCGAGCTGCTTTTCTGAGCATGGATAATGGCAAAACTGCTTTCTGGAATACAAACTTGGTGAATATGCTGCCTCGCCACCATGCAAAGCTTTTTGTGGTTGCATCAACTTTAGCTTCATCAATAGCTAATCGCTTTTTGTAACGCCTCCCACTTGGTGCACGTTTATGTGTTGTTCCCAGAGAAGATGCAGCACTTTGTATTATGGAAGAGTCTGCCAAACAATCATCCATCTGCTTAACCCAGTCCCCACAAAAAGCAATTGTACGAATATTCTCCTCAAACTGAAAATGAAAATTTATTTTATTAGCTACTGAAAAAGGGTTTCAAAGTTGCTCATATGGCAAAAGCAAGAAATGGCATGATAAGATATCCACAAGACATTAATATTATAATATTATTCTGATTAAGAATCACATTTTAGACATAAAAATAATCAAGCAATCATCAAAGAAAATATCATTGCAAGAAATGAGGTCATTTTTTTAAAATCATAACAAGATTTAAAATTTGGCTGCAAGTCACAAATCAACTCAGACACCAAATCATCAAAGAAAATCATCAAATAACAAATCTATTTTCTTAATTTGGGGCATTTTTCCATTTTTGTCATTAATGTTGTTTCAGTCAAACAACAGAAAAACCACCTTGGAGTTGATCAAGAAACCAAAAATTGAAAGGCACAAGTCGCAAGCGCCTGACAAAGCGACCTTACATTCTAATACCTCACCTTAGCACCTGCAAAGGTCTGTGTGCAAGCATTACATAGCACATAGCATATTTTACACAGGAAACATGAAAAGTTAAAATAAAAAATGCAAAATTGATCAAATGCAGATACATGCTCTCATTAAGTAAAAAAACGAGAATATGACATTAAAACAAATTAAAAACTAAACAATCACTCACTTCAAGTAAAAGTGGCTTGAGAGCACTGTATGTTGTGGTTTCTAAAACTTGCTTACGCCATTGGTTTCTGTAGCTTGCTCTTTGGAAGGGCCCAACAATTAAACCACGTAAACATTCCTGTATGTATATAATATATGTTGCAATGCTATGAAGATTTCCCTCTCCATTTCTTAAAACAGAAAAACCGGTAAAAAATTTCATAGCACTTTTAGTGGCACTTAGAGCAGCATGATTTAACATGCATCCTTTCTTGCTTGAAACAGCGGATTTACAAGAAAAGCACCAGCCACACCTCTCTCTTGGAACCTCCACATGCTTCTTTTCAGAACTTGGCCAAAAGAAGCGTGAAGCTGTTAGTGAGAATGCTTTTGCTTGCAAATAAACAATCGCAGCTGTAGTTTTCCTCTGATTGCCTGATACATGACCCTCTGACCTAGACTCCTCTGAAGAAAGAACGGTCAGTTTAGCAGCAGCAGATGCAGCAAATTCACCATGTATGTAGTAGTTAATGTACGACAGAGGTTTATAGGAGAAACCCATGTACCCAAAATTATTAGTAGTATTGCGTTCACACTTTCCAAAACCTACTTGAGCGCTTTCTTTGGTTTGCACTGAAAAATTTGTGGGCAACCCCATATCATTTGCATGGCCAAGATTATTGTAGAGTCTGTTTACCAAAGAGTTCTTAGAATGATCTATTGCAATTAAACTATCCACAAAATGATGGTGATTCACATCACACTGATGACTAGTTTCCAAAGGAAGCTTTGTATTCACAACAGGGCACTCTTTATTTCTAGCATTACAAAGGCTTTCATGAGAAGGACTTTGAGTGGTAACTGATGAAATATCAAGAGATGACACAGCAATATCACCATGATTCAAACTCGAGTTGGCTACAGGGTACTCTCCCTTCACCAAATTAATAAGATTATGATTGACTTCACCTGAGGGAGGAAGTAATGAAGTATGTAAATCTGTCTCTTCCTTTTTAATCGCCGAGTTTATATTTGTTCCAGTTGAAACAGAAAGAGGCAAGACACTACCTGGTATGTTCCAGTATTGTGACACTGCCATGCAAATACCATAATACATTGGTCTATGCTGCATAGATTCATAAAGCAATTGGAGGAGTTTAGGAATGTCATTCTGATTGTAATATTTAAGCCCAAATCTATCATCTTTGGTATTGAACCTGCAATTATCCATGTTAAAGGGTCATAAAAAGATAAAACTTCAGAAGATATAGGGCATAATGAGAAAGATAGCAAACAAAAAATATTAAAGCACAAGTCAAGTCTAAATCATGAACGTAATTGAACTTTAAATTTCAATAAATTCAAAAATAGAATCAGCGCTGATCTATCATAACAATGAAAGAGTAAATAAAAGTAACAATACAAAGATGTTGAACATACACCAGCAAGTGGTTGCAAGTACCCACAAAGAGTTGCCCATACAAATCCTTTCCAAATATTTCACCCCCTCTAAGTGATGTTCCCTTTACAGTTGTTGGCCCAATCATGTTAATTTTGCACTCTGGACAATACCATGCCCCTTCTGGTATATACATTTTCATCACACCGATACATCTCGAATGGTAAGCAGAGGGGCACCCATCACAACAAAGCAGAATCCCATCCATACCGCAGAGGCGACATTCATCTCCATTTCTATCATCTTCACCATCCTCAGTGCTTTCGGTATCTCCAAAATATGAAATAGAATTACCAGATTGGTTCACAGCATTTGATACTGAAGTAAACTCCATTGCTTCTTTATCCTCACAAGCAGAAGTCTTGGCATATCTTGGATGGACTCTTCTCGGCCTGATTTCCAAAGGAGGGTTATGTTCTGCATCATAATCTACCCCTACCTCCGAATCTTTGCGCATATTCATTTCAGCTTTTATCTCCTCAGAGTCCAAAACATCATCACAAAGAATTTGCAATATCATCAGTTTCCTACTCACAGGAAATAAATAATACTCCCCGGTAAAAATCTCATCATAAAATCCGTTCCACTCAGGCCCTTTTGTGTATCCATTAATGATTAAATACTGAATTGCAAAAACAGGCCAAGTCAATGTATCAAGCAAGCTCCAATCATTACACCTGTGAATACCAGAAAATTAATATATTTTCAAATATAAATGATCTAAACAAAATAATAACTGTATAAAACATTAACAAATTACTTGTACAGATAATATCACATCATTATACCATATGGAAGAACCATCAAATAAGAAGTGCAAATAAATATAAGCGCCCAAAGCATTTTGACACAAGTAAAGATAGTACACTATTACACCACAGCAATATACACTGTACATATAATTTCATCAAATTAAAAAATATGAACATATCAATATAAACCCTATGAATACGACGAAGTTAATATCTTTCCAAATATAAATATCTTGGCAAAATAATAAGAATAATAGCATAGAGTATGAACAAATTAGTCATACTTGTACATATAATACATTATAGCAGTATACCATATACACAAATTCCATCAAATCAAGAAGCACAAAACCTGGCGAACCCTACAAACTTAATATCCTTCCAAATATAAATGATCTTAATAAAATAATGATAGCATAAAGTATTGACAAATTACTTGTACAGATAATATACCACAGCAGTATACCATATGTACAGAATTACATCAAATTAAAAAACACAAATACAACCCCTGCGAGTCCAACAAAATCAATATCTTTCCAAATATAAATGATCTTGTCAAAATAATAACAGAGAAAAAATGTATGCATTGACCATGTAAGGATTTTTAACACTGATATTGGATCATCAATCATTCATAGTTAATCATCATTCACTTTTAAATATAAGTGATACACGTGAATGTTGGATAATGAATATATATTACACTCATAATAATAATAGCAGCATAAAATATCAACAAATTACTGGTTCAGATAATGCATTACAGTAGTATTGCTATATGCACAAAATTCCATCAAATTAAAATGTATGATTAAATATAGTCACCTAAAGCATTTTGACACAAGCTCCGGTCCCTCGGATGAAACGGTTTCAAGATGATGCTTTATCGTGCGCATAAGGGAGACATGAATAGCGTCAACCAATGTGTTCGCAACTTGGTAGTTGAGAGCGCCAACAAAGTCATCCAGAGTAAAGGGAGTTAAAAAAAGGCAAGTGCTGAATGATCTTAAGAATCCATAAACGGCAAACAGGTGTGAGACATATTGATCCGGCACTCCAACAGTTCCCGATGAAGGAGGCAACTGCAGTGGTGGCGGCAGAGGCAGTGTCTCAGCCTCAGTGCTGGGACCCTTTTCCCCTAAACCCATACTTGAATCTCCTGATTCATCATCATATTGTTCCTCATTGTTCAATTCACTAGAAACAGCCACACCAACCTTCAATTCCTCTTCATTCTGATCAGCAGAACCCTTATGTTTCTCATCTACAACCTTTACACTAATCTGTGACACCAATTCCTCTAATTTAACCTTCCTTCTAGTCAAACCAGCATCCAAATCATTATCATTGATGAGAATTGCACGAACCTCCCCGCTATATATATCCTCACAATGCCCATCCTCGTAATAAACCCTATACAATCCACATTCATAATGCACAACCTTACCGATAAAATTTCGTTTTCTCCGTAACTTTTTCTGCACGAATCGCCCAATCAATGCTATCGGTTTTCTCTCCACAACTTGCCTCTTTGATTCCGGAACCGGTTTTTCTTCGTCCTTTCTTCTCCGCTTACGAGGCCTTCCCCTCGGTCTAGCAACCGGCGTTTCCATCATCCTACCAGAATCAAAATCCGAATTGATTTTTCAGAAACGTTTAATTTTCACCGAACAAAATAAAGATTAGGGTTCCTGCATATCCTACAAAAGCAACGGCATAAAAAAGTGTTAATAACAACGAGTAAAAAGTGGACAATAAAAAAATTCAAGTTCAAATATAAATTCGTGAATTTGAAAACGATTTGTGAGACATTGCAAATAGAGAGAATAAGAGAAGGTGCGTGGCTAGTTAGATTGAGAGAGCACCATTGAAGAAGAATAAGAAGAATCTTCTACTTCTACAAGGTGCGAAAATATGAAGAAGGTGAAGGTGTGAGAAAAATAACCAACCCTAGTGGAAAACAATGGTTTGTGAAAAACGCGGTAACCGAATTATTATTCATATAAATATCAGAACGAGTCGGGTTGTGTGTTCACTCGTTGAGTTGGAGTTTTACCAACCCAACTCGCTCGGGTCTACCTCTCTCCGTGGATATAATAAGATACTTGCGGTTACCAATTTGAATTAATTGAATCCGTCCGATTTGTGCTCTTAATTGTATCCACTTATCTTAAAAAAATTAATCTTAATCCATTAGGGAAATTCAATTGTTTATAATTACTCATTAATTCAAATTATTGAATTTTCCTAGAATTGATGGCTAATATGTGAAGTAAGTTTAAAAAATTACTTTTGGAGTCAATGGATCATTCCTCTTACCCGTGGGGGATTTCTTAAATTTTGTAAATAATTTCATTGTATTACAGCTCACCTTACAAATAAATTATACTATCATTTATTCATAATTAATATTTAATTATAAATAATTCTTAAATATAAATAATACAAATGAATGATAAATGATTTATTAATTGTGTATCAATCTTTATATAAACAGATATTATACTCAAACATAAGTATTTATTTATATTACAAATCTTAAGTAAATACTATGATTTCGAGCTAATATACATTTTAATTTGTTGATTATATTTTATATTAAAAAATAGTAAGTAAATATTATGATTTCAAACTGATATACAATTTACTTTAGAATTAATGGGTAAATATTTTTCCATGAATTAATATTTTTTGTGAGCTTTTAAATAAGGGTGTGAAAATTGTTTTATGGGTTTTACTTTAGAAATTATTGAAATAATGTGGATGTGCAAAATTGCTTCAACTCAGTTAATAAGATAAGTAAGTAGAACTATCTCTCATGCATGTTGAGTTCATTGTACTTAATGTTAAAGGTAGCTCTTTTAGGAATCAATATAAATGTGGTTGTATCATTATAAAGTACTAGTGTCTGATACATACTTCGTGACTATCGACATACATTCTTATTTTATGATATTAAGTAATCAATTTTATATATTTATTTTTAGAGAATTATAATATTTTTTGTATTGTATCTACTTTATATTATAATTTTATGTATTAATTGTACTTTATATTATTGTTTTTTGTCTTTATTAGAATGTCTAACTTGCAATTAATTGTGTTGATAGTGTTTACTTATGATGATATGGTTTTTTTTGTAGAATTATAAAATATCAATGGAAAAATAGAAAAATATAAATTATACAATTGTAATGGTTACACCATGTTTGACTTTATATATTAACTTTATATATAGTATATGAAGAAGTAAGTGTGTTACTTCAATGATTTTGTTTGGTGTTCCATCAATCTCCATGTCCAGATTATTGTTATTTTGTCTTGGGTATTTTTTTAAAAGATCACTAACATATTAACCACATTTTCTATCTTAATTGAACCCATTAAAAATTATGATATAAAGTATACTCAATACAAAAATATATTATAATTCTCCAAAATAAAATATATAAAATTTGAGTATCCATACTTCTATAACTATATATAATCTATAACTATATATAAAGGCAAAAGATATTTTAAATACCATGATGTAATTTTTAATTTCCTTTTTTGCCCATAATATTTTTTAATTTCTACACACACAAAACTATATAATCATATTAAATACCACCAACATATTAACTACCTTTTTCATTTTAATTGAACCCAATAAAAAATTATGATATAAAGTATACTCAATAAAAAAATCAAAATGAAATATATAAAATTTGAATATTTGATATCATAAAGTAAAAATGTGGGCGTATAAAATTTATAATTACATTAATGTCGAATGTAAACTTATTATTTTTAGGTAAATGAAACATCTCACATGATACTTATTATGAAAAAAATCATAATATATTAATCAATTAATTCGTATCAAGTTCTCCAACACTAAGAGCAACCTAAATAAGTTTTTCAGAGTTCAATTAGGTAAGAGACATCAAATATCACCATATTATAATTTGTGATTATTTTTCTTATGACTCAGTACACTGGAGGTTGGGTTGACTCGGAACGTTGAGTGAGCCAACTCAGGCGGCAAAATGACTGTGCCTAGTTGAGATGGTAATGCCACATTTTCATTTATAGGAATTATTATTGGCGGGAAATCCCGCTCAAATATATTTTTCCCTAACTTTATATATATTATATATAAAGCTAAAACATAAAATAACTATCACAATGGTGTAATTTTTATTTCCTATTTTGCTCTTACATTTTTTTATTTCTACAAAAAAATCATATAATCATAAGTAACTACCATTAGCACATTAACCACATATCTCACCTTAAATTGAATTATAATAAATACATTTTTTTAAACATAAAGTACTTTTAATACAAAAACATTATAATTGTATAAAATAAAATATATAAAAATTGAATAGTTAATATAATAAAATAAGAATGCGGATCTTCGTGTCTGTTGACACACTAGTATTTAAAAAAGAGAAAAATAAATATACATTTAAGACTTTTTTTACAGTATCATTTATGTTCATTTTTTATTATCATCAACTCTTAAAAATATAATATAATTAAATGATAAATTTTGAGTAGTATTGCACTAGCCACTAGTCATTATGTTTGTGTCAGTTATTAGTCGTTACCGGAAAAAAAACCATTATTCTAAGTATATCTATAGCTGTCATAGAATGTGACTCCTATGACAATTATCTTCGTTAATGGAGAGATAAATATATCAAAATTAAGAGTAAAAATAATATGATGTAATATTTTTATCCTTAAAGTGTAATGATAAAATATTTTTATCCTTCAAACTAATAGTAAAATTAACAACTTCCATATCCATTAGTAGAGAGTATTCTCACTTTATGTAGAGTATTCTCATTCATAAAGTGAAGTCCCAACTGATTTTTCAGTACCACAGCAAAAGAAAAGAGGGAGGAAGGAACTAATGTTGAAGTTTGGGTTGCCCCTATTCAAGTGTTCAACAACACTGGTGTTAAAATGACAACGTCGGCAAACACATCCTTCGTTTCCTTTTTCTTCATCCAAACACTAAGCCATTTATTACCGAAGCATCTAATTTGTAACCTCATAATCAATGTTTACCGTTATTTAACTAACTCCTATTTAGTTATAAACAGTTACTAGTCCTAAGTTTGTTGCTACAAGTTGTATAAATACCTAATGTTACTCATCACAATGCTCTATAATTCATTTTTCTTCAACTGAAAAAAAAAACTTCTCTGTTTTTCATAGCTTCCCCGCATTCTATACGAATCAATCTTCATTTCATTTCATGGAGGAGAAAAAAGACCGTTCGCCCATTCCATCACTGAACTCGTCGCCACCACCCGATACTGTTTCGGATGATTCGACGCCGGTGGTAAAGAGGCACCGAGAGAGTCCCAAGAAGACGGAGAGTGTAATTACGCCGCTACCGGGCTTTCTGGCTCAGCCTCTTGCAACCACTGAAATGCGGGGAAGGCCTTCTTCTTCAGTTTCAGTCCATGGAGGATCGAAAACGAAAGGTTTGATCAACAGCAACCTCAAACCACAATTTATGTTTACCTAATTTTTTTTTGAGTAAGACTACTCTAGATTAGGGATGGCAAAAATACCCGCAAAAATAATCTCAACGAGTATCCGCAAAAATAGCTCATGGGTGGGAATGGGTATCATGATACCCGCCCCGCGAGTACCCGCATACATATTTTAATTAAATATTTTTTAATTAGTTATTATTAATTTAACATTATATTTGCTTATTTTATTATTACTTCATAATAAAATTTAGTAATGAGACTATAATCATAAAATTATCATATACATGTCATATTATTTAAGTAAAAAATATTTTTATAGATTAATTATCGTAAAATATATAAAAATATAATTAGAATAAAAAGTCCTTTGGGTACCCGCAAATTGTGCAGGTACGGGCACGAGTATGCACTACTCGTGCCCGTTGTCATCCCTACTCTAGATTAATCGAGATTGAAGTTGTATGAAAATATAAAATGAAAAAACATTTATCCTTATTAATTATATTAAAATTATATTTTTATTCTTAAAAATAAAAATAACAATAATTTCCTCATGGGTCACTTGTTCCAAAATGGTGTCCCTATTCTGTCCCAACCAATTAGAAAATGAGAAGAAAAATACAAGAAAAAAAGAAATGCAATTAATATGAATTTTTAAATGAGATGACAATATTTAATTGGTCGAGACATTGATGGAGACATCATTTTGGAACATGTGATCCCCGTTCACAATTAGAACTTAATTGTACCACATTTGTTAATAAGGAATAATTAATTCCTGAATAGAAGCTTTAATTGGTTTTATTCTGTTGTCATGTAATTGGTACAAAATAATTATGATTGTCTGAAATGAATGAGACACTAGTGAAAAATAGGCTTATAAATTATAATAGAGATTTAAAATCTTACTTAGAATAACCATTTTTAAACTGAAAAATTAAATAATTCTTCTCAAAATTGGTTATTTAATAATTGATGCAAAAACCTTCTTTAAGATTGCATGTAATAATTGGTTATTTTATAAAACCTTTTAACTCAATTGACTAGCTTATTAGTAATGTTTTTAATCTCTAATTTATCAACATTTTGTATGATATTGGCAAGAAATTCATGTGATCTTATACATGATTTCTAGAAAATGTTATTTCTGACATTTTACAAAATATTGAATATAAATCTTAAGGTCTGGGTTATAATCTCAAATCCATTCTTATTCATGGATTCATGATAAAATGTTAAAGCCCAAAGTCCCAAAAAACATCTATTTTCGAAGAGGCTAGAGTTTAGATGTTAAAAAAAGCTATTACAGTAGCAACGTCCAGAGAGAATTTGCTATTGACTTAGCTTTCCAGGGGAAAATGATATTATGGATTTGAATTTGATGTAAGTTTTTTTAAATTTGCATGTACATTTTTCAAAATTAAAATCTAAGTATGATATGCATAGAAAAATAAACTTAAGATATAGAAAATGGTATTGCAAAATCAATCTATCTATGCAGCAATGTATAAAAAATCTATCTATGCAGTACATGTAAGGTTTTTATTATTAAATTTTCAATTTAAATATAAAATAAGTTAGCTAGGAATCCAATACAAAATTAAAAATAATCATTGTAACTTTGTAAGGTGATCATTAGAAATATAGAAAATATATGCCTAATTAATAATAAAAATATCTGCCCAAGTTAGGAATATAATAAGAATAATATATATAAAAAATCTATTACAAAAACGTACTTAGACTTATGAGTCAGTTTCCAGAATTAAATTCATACATTTCTTGTCCAGTTCTCAATATGACTCATAATATAATTCTAAACCAATTTAAATATAAATAAACTATGAATAATGTATTAATTGTATATAAATTTTTTATAAGTTCCATATATTCAAGTAATTGAGTTAGATGTTACTTATCGGTATAGTGTGTGTAAATAACATTGTTGTA
Source organism: Lupinus albus (assembly GCA_009771035.1). Lineage (NCBI taxonomy): Eukaryota > Viridiplantae > Streptophyta > Magnoliopsida > Fabales > Fabaceae > Lupinus > Lupinus albus. The sequence continues at coordinate 2,515,674 of CM019999.1, forward strand.
GAAGTCTATATAACATGGCCACATGGGGTAATACTCCAGTCTTCGTAATTAAATAAAAGTCACTAAATAATAAGAAAGTTGGTCCTTGAAACAATAATAAATGTTGGAGTTTACCAAACTGAATGTGAAAGTGGAAGCAGACAAGTTATGAGAGAGCCAGCTAAGTCCTCACTGGCGACTTCAGGGATCCTTTTGGAGAGGAATATCCTATATATTATGGTCATCATATTAGTATCTTCATGAGGTGTTTCCAAATTGTATCATCATTCATTAATAAAATTAAATAGTAAGAAATAAACTTTAATTTATATGTTATTTTTTATTATATGATAAAATCTGATTGAATGTGATAGGATTTGAAACAAAATTTCATCAGAGTTAATCTTCATTCCATAAATTCAACCTAGTTGCATGGTGGAGATCTTTGGTTTTCAAAGACTCTATTAGGATTTTCTATCCTAAAATGATAGTATTTTTATGTTCCTAGTCAATCAATTTCCTCATATAATTTAAAAATTTTATTTTATATGTTTAAAAATTTTATTTTTAATTCAATGATATTTTTTATTGGATTGAGACAAGAAATAAGGACATCAATTGGGACATATAAATATGTCTTTACTAAACATATATAATGGTGGGCTTTCCCTACAAAAATTGTGTGGTGCTTTACTTCTGAATTTCTTGTTTACTCATTAATAGTTCTGACATAATGACAGCTAGTAATATATTGTGTCACTTCTCATCACAAGTTAATAGCAGTATAGTACATATATTGTGGAAGCTTGGTAATTATCAATGCTTTGTGATCAAATTCCATTTTCCCACACATGTGCTCGAAGGGACCACTCTGGAAGCCTATTATTATGAGTGTCAATTCTTCTATTTATGTATATTTCATTAGATCACATGGAATAGTACTTGGATGTTCTAAACATTATCTGCCTCTGTGGCTTGTATATTTTACGACAAAAAAATAATCTATCACTTGTTAATGTATCTTTACTTTATTCATGTTTTATCTATTTTATCATTATTGATTTATTAGGAAAAAAATTAATACAAATGAATGTGATGTATAAATTTTTATAATAGTAATATATAGATATTATTTCTCAAATTGTTCTAATTATTTCTCAATTTCAGCTTGAGGTAGGACCAACTGAACAAATTAAACCTCACCTATCTATATAAGGCTTTTTAATTATTACCCTAAACTTACTCAAAAAACTCCATTCAATCCTCAAGTGTGAATCCCAATATTAATATTATCGCCTATTTTGAGTAACACAGCAAAGCAAGACAAACCAAGATCTTACGAGTTTGCAGTCAAAAAAGGCCAAGATTAAACCAAAGTCTTAACAAATTTAAGGTAAAGAAAAGTGTAGTTCAAACACAGTTAAGACCAAAGCAAAGTCTTAACAGACAACACATCAAGCACAATAGTGCGACTCAAACATATTAAAGACCAAATCCAGAGACTTGAGAAACAGGGGACCAAACACAAACCACATTGTCTCCAAATATTATCCTCACTCTCGATTATGATATCACTTAGGATTAGGAGAGTCTAAACACTAATTAGTTAAGAACACTTTCGCTCTAATGAAGCGTCAAATGGCTAAATGTGATATGCACTCATATATTTCGGCCAAAAGGATCGGAAGACACAACCACACGTCCCGAAATAGATTAGTTACTTTCTTTTATTTTATTGGATGGGTTATTTTCTTATTTTGGAATGGCTAAAAACAAAACTCATGTCTCCATAAAATCTTCCGCTAATTTTCTTCCTCCCGTAGAGATGTATATTTTTATTATTTTGGAAGGTGCCCTTAGACATGTAGTATGTAAGTTCTTTTTCCGACATTTAAGTCAATAAAATACATAAATGTGGCCATTATCACTAGCATGCGCAACTATCGCCCAGAAATGTTATTGACAGTTTAATGTCACTGTCTAATAATATTTATTTTTCATTAGACTAGCGCACTCATCATAAATCACGGTATGATTTCTCGCATAATCTGCGTTTCTATTTATTGTTATATATGTTATATATAAATCTCTTGGCCAATGGGAAATTAAGCATCCCATACATCAAGATGAGTTTGTAGCCTAACTAATATAAAGATGCAGGGTATCTGCTTTACGTAGAAAGGAGTTTTATGTTGTTTGGTATAATAGAAAGATGAAAGAGAATGAAGAGAAAGATATGTATTGTTTTTTGTTTGGTTTGATGGAAAGTGAGAAGAAATAAATGTATTATATATTTATATGTGTATATATTTTTAATAAATATTATTTTTATTGTTGATTATTTGTATTCAATCATAAAAATTGAACTAATGAAATCTGATTATCATAATATTGAGATTGTTATATGTAATATTATGACAAAATTCTAAGATGTTGTGTATATACCAAGAAAGCAAATAAGAGTGAAAGACGTTTTGATGCATTAAAAAAAATCACACTTACTCCTCCATTTTCTCCTCATAAGAGAGGATAACCAAATTTAGAGGGTTTCATCACACTTTTCCTTCTATCTTCTCATTCCTCCTCCTTAATCAAAGGAATGAGATATATACTTTTTCTCTAACTTCTCTTTACTCCTTCTCTTTCTACTTTCTTTCTCCTAAACCAAAGGCAACCTAAGTGCTTACATTTCCTATGAAAATATTTTCAGCCTTAATACTAATAGCACGGTGGAGAAGTATGGTGTACTAAAGTATATTTAATTTTTTTAATTGATATGACATTTTTTCATTAATTTGATACATAGTTTAGGATATACTTTGAGACAACAAATTTTTGTGATAATATTAGAGAAACTATATTCTATAATAAAATGCTCCACTATAATATCAAGTATAGTATTAAACCAAATGTTTAATTTTTGATAGCAATACTAATTGGGATGATAATTATACACCTCAAAATTATTAGTTTTTTACTTATATATTGTGATATAACATTAGTTTTACCAAAATATGGTATTTTGTTTTTTCATGAAATTTAGAAATCCATATAGTGAAGAAAGCCAATTACATAAATTTGTACATGCACAAGCACAAGGTGTTTTTTTTATTTTGAAAAGAAAAGTACAAAGTAGAAAAAAGAAAGAGAAAAAGGATTCGGAGATAAAGTGGTAATTTGCTTTTTATATGCGTACAAAACGAATCAATCAGGTAGGCGTAACAATCAACTTAACAAGTCCAGCTTTTTTGGGTGTAAAATGCAAAATAACATATATCGGAAAATAATAAGTAATACAGAAATAATTAATTATTTTAGCAGGAAGGGTTTTGATTATCGAAGCTTTTTTCAATTTTTTCTCTGACTTTTTTCACACACATGTTTGCTATCCAAGTACCAACTAGCGTGTCTCACATTCTCTCTTCCTTGTGAAAACAGAAAACTCCATACTATATTCTAATAATTTTGTATTTACTAGAAATAAGGCAGCTTTTGGCCTTTTGGGAAATTGACCAAGAAACATTTTTTGTTTGAATAAAGAAAAATCATCTATATAAATCTAAACAAAGATCTATTGTCATAAACCATATCTTAAATATTTGGGATAACACATCTCTATTTGTGTCGAACTATCTGTGATGGGAGATTTCTTGGACACAAAAAATTAATTGAGGGTAATGTAGTCTTTTTCTGATTGAAATGCAAAAGAAGAAATGGACTGGAAGAGATTCCCTTCTACGGATCTCAATTGTTTTCTGATTTTTCACTCACAAAACTACAAAAGTTAGAAAGTAGGAATTGACAAATTGGAGTTTGGCTAGATTTTGAGAACCAAAGCTTGACTTCAATCCTCTTCTCCACTTCACTTTTCTTTATATATATTTTTTGGTAGGCAAAAGAAGATTTTATTGGATGGAATAGAATGTACAAGTAAAAACGAAAATAAAATAAAATTACAAGGTGACTTTTAAACAGTCAAGAGGTTTAGTAAGTCAATCTGAATACAAAGTAAAATCGCTTCCAATGATGTGTTTTATCCAAAGTCAAATATTCACCCTTGCAGTGTCTAAGATGTATTTGATGGACGAACGAACTTTGTTGAAAATGACTTCATTTCGATGCCTCCAGATGGCCCAAACAGTTGCAAGCCAAATGATGCTTCAAGTCTTCTTACCTTTTCTGTCCGAGACCATACCAACATGATAGTCGTAATGATGAAGAGGGTTTTGCAGCAAAACAACAGAAACATTCAACCAATTATATAACAATTGCCAAACATAATAGATGGTATTGCAAGAAGAGAAAAGATGGGTAGAAGTTTCCAGTTCATCATTACAAAATGAACGAAGTAGCCCACTACTGTCATGAAAAGAAATACCCCTCCGAGAGAGAGCAACCTTTAATGGAATTCTATCCTGAAATAACCTCCAAGCAAAAGTGATTACTTTCAAAGGTTCCCTAAATTTCCAAATAGAGTAAGAATGTTCCACATTGTCCGCAATCAGATAATTAGATGAAGTAAGCCTTTTATAAGCAGATCTAACAAAGTAATGTTTGGAAGAAGCATGTCTCCATTCCCAAGAGTCCAAGGAAGAGCTAAGAAACTTCAGACTCTTGAGTTTATCCAATAAAGCTTTTGAAAGATCCAGTTCCCAAGTAAAAAGATGACGCCTCCATCGAAAGTTCCATTCCCACTGATCCCCCACCCAATTCCCCGACTCACAAATGTTGACCTTAGGAGTAGTGCTAAGACGAAAAAGACGACCATACCTAGACTTAAGATTAGAAGAACCTAACCAATTATCATACCAGAACTTAGTGTGTGACTCATCTCCTACCCGACAAACCATTCATCATAAATGATATATTATTGTATATTTTAATCATTAATAAGTCATAAATGAAAAAAAAAATTGATTAAGACCACACATCCTACACCATGTGATATATTATTGTATATTTTAATCATGATATGACTATCTAGGTCATTAACGTTTGTACTAGCATATGGGAGAATTATCACCATTGGCTACCGACACTTTCCTTACTTTAGTAGTGCAAAACTACAAATACATGCTTCCCAAGATGATATAGCCAATTGCACCTAAAAAATTAAAGTAATTGGAATATTTAAATATAAATGATGAGTCTCTGAGTAAATGTAAGACATTCAGAATAAGAATGTATACATTGATCATCCTCATCATGTGTCATTTAGGTGAAAATCTTATGTACTACATTTCCCCCCCACAAAAGGGCCCAATAGAGAAGGCTTCTAATGGCTACATAGATTATGCCTGTTTGGTTTAGATTTTTGTAGAGTTGATCTTAAAAGATTTGGCTTGAAAGAATTGCTTTTAGAAACATTGATTTGTATTTGAGAATGATATTTTAATATGCAGTATAACCATTACAAGAGCTGATTTTATTTTATATAAACAAAACTTTTTGTTAGAATGTACCTTAATATTTATATCATAAAGGTTAAGTAAAACCACATTTCAAGATAAGTTTACCAACAACAAAAAAGTTGCAGCACAACCTTGAAGAGAAAAAAACAAACAAATAAATAAAAGTAGAAGGTTACATGGTAAATGTTTAATGCACGTTTTTAGCAACACAAACATCAAGATGCTTCCCATAGAATTGATGCTAACTAATTAGTTGAAATTTGTGAAACAAAAATAACAATGTGGACATACAAACTACACAAAAAAATAACCAATAATGCAGAGAGAAAGAGAATATCTCTTGGACCCATTATTGATATGCTCATTATTTCACCAAGCTAAGTAGTGTCTTGTTTGTTTTAGATTTTAGGAGTCCCAAATTGCTGTTTGCATTAGTATAAATGAAATTTCATAAATTGTAAGTCATTTTTTTCGTTCTACGGTCAAACATGATGTAAATGTTATGTGATAATTTGTATATGTCAATTAAAATATTGTTAATTTTATTTTATTATTATTAGTGTAAGAGAGTATATATAATATAATCTGGTACAACATATCTCACGAAACCAAATTACTATTGATTATTGGGTGAGTACGTGATTCAAATCAAGCAACTAACATTTGCACTAAAGGCACAATATAGAGCATACGGATACAAATCCTATGTCCCAAAAATTACGTCTCTTCATGTTCCTGTCCAATAAACTTATACAAATTAGTATAATTTTGTTTTTATAATTTTCATATTTAAGTAAATGATACAATCTAATTGATGCGAGACACAAATGAAAATATGGACCGAGACAAGATATATCCACAGTAGACTCAACAGGCAGAGCGCAAAATAATGTGCATTACTGGGGGAGATGACATACCAATAACCAATCCGCTGAAACATTGAAATTTTGTTTTGAAAGCAATGTATTTGTGTGTATTTTGCTCTAATAATAATAATGTTTCGTGTATATTTCTCATATGCAAATGTTTACTGTAGATTATGTTTTTATGTTGTAAATTGTGAGATTTTAAGGTAAAACAAATAAATTAAACCATAAAATTTAAATATTTATTGATCTATAAGTTTTTTTTATAAACTAAGCTTTTTAATTAAATAAATTTAGTTTATGAACCAAATACAAAAAAAAAACTACCAAGTGATCCAAGGATATAGATAAATATATGATATTGTTTAAAATGATTTTCAAATAATAAAGATATTTACTGCATAGCCTACAAACCAAAAAAAACTATGAAGTCAATAATTTATGTTTTCCTTTCGTTTTTACTTAAAAAAAGGAAAAGAAGAATTGGCTTGCCTAATTTGACTGCAAAAGTTCTTTTTGTGTTTTTAATCTTCTTGATAGTATCAAGCATTAGAGATTTATAATTATAATAAGGGTCAAATCTGAGAGATGAATGATTCAAAATTTAAAGTTGTTGTCTAAAGGTAAGAGAACAAAGTGACATGTTTTGTCTAGTTCAAGAACACATGGATTATTGTAGGTTTAATCCATTTCTATCTCTCATTGAGGGTTAACTTTAGGAATATGTCTTCAAGAAACCCATGATTTGTATGATTTTGTACACATTACATAACTAACTTTTTCACCTTTTTCCCCTCTCCTTCATATTTCTCCTTTTTTTCATTTTAGAAAGATAGTGCCTGCAATGTGTTATATTTATCCTTTTTTCCTTATATTCTGCAAGAACAAGGGTAACTGTAATTTAATTAAAGAAAACAAAATAAAGAACAGAACAAAAGAAGGTAGGGTAGGTGTTCACAATAGTCCACACTAAATGTGAAGGTCTCATTTTCTAAAAACCTTTTCTTCACATGATAAGTATGAGAAGTTCTACTCTATAAATAGTGGATTATGGGGAGAGAGATAAATGTATAAAATTTCAATTTATTAATATAAATAAATAATTTAGACCTTTTTTGATAGCATATATCAGACTATGAGTCTAATAGTAGACATTCTAGTAATCTCAGCTCGATAATTATGAGGTATCTATGAAGCATTAGTAAAACTCAAAATCATATGTCAGAAAGTTGAGAAACTACCTACAAATAGAGATGGCAAAGTGGGTCTGCCCATCCCGTTTTGTCTGTACTCGCAAATACCCAGAGAATTTAAGTAGGCGCGAACATGTCCTATATGTTTTAAAATGGGCTAACAGATATTTGGGCGGCCCGCGGGAATTGATAAAAAAAATAAAAAAAAAGTCATACAATATAATATAAATTAAATAAGGTAGTTAAGAGGGGAAAAAATTAAACAAGTTTGATATTTTGTATGAAATTGAACAAATCATATCACATTATAATTTTTTGAGGCATTAAATCGCATTATATCATAATTTATTTGAATGTTTATTATTTTTCTATTACATCATACTCACTGACCGTCCGCATTGCCCAACACAAATGCTTGCGGCATGACGAGCAAATAAATATAGCTAAACAAGAAAATGGATAAAGTTTTTATGTGATGCCCGCAAAATTTTGCGGGCTATGGGGCATACCCATAAGCTTTATCCGTTTTGCCATCTATACCTATAAACCAGATCTGCTAGTATCTAGGTATATTGGAATCTGGGAACTAATAATTCTTTTTTCACGCATATGAAAGGTATTGTAACAAAAACACTCAGTTGAAAATTAACCTGAAAAGGTTGCTCAAGATCTGAACCTATTCAAAGATTAAACAGTTGACATTATATAAGTATGGTGAAATAAGCCATGGAAGATCTAGGATCCCCTAATAAGGGATACAAGTTGCATTGAGGGGTTTAAAATACATCAAAATGTAATAAATGAGCCGTATGAATGCAATTTTATATAACTAGGTTTGTCAAAAGTATAACTATAATAATAATATGTATTATAACTGTAATAATAATAATATGTAGAAATGACAATAAGTTATTTTGACACCTTCATTAATACTTTGTTGGGTTTTGAAATGACAATTGGAGCATTTTCTTAGTTTAATTATATGTGGGTAAAGTAAACAAATTATCTTAATCTCATTTCAACTAATTAAGCAGATTCTTTATAACATCGATGTGTTATAGGGATTAGTATTACCTAATGACATCAATAAAAGAGGCCAGTAGTTATTTAGCAAGGGAAATTTCCTGCCTCTGGATTAAAATAAGGGTATGTAAAAGTAAGAATAATTCCCCCTGGTGGAGATAAGCTCAAATTTTACTCAGTTAAATTTTGAACATTGACTTGACAAAAGACAACCATATTTGAATGTTTTCAAAAAAATATCTATCCATGTTGATATAAAGATTTATATATAGTTAATATATCATTCATCATTTATTTGTATTATTTTATTAAAAATTCAATAATGATAAGACATGAATAATAGATGATACAATAATAATGTATAAAATTCATACAATACTAATCCATACATTCTTTTTCTTTGAAAGGGGTCTTTGATTTTCTAATTATAGATTGGTGTCTGGGGCTCTAGGAATTCTGTTTCTAATCATAAAATAAGCCCAGAACTTTGACAACATGACAGACATGACTCCTAAATCAATGGCTTATCAAATGAGAGGTGCTTAATTACATACAAGTTCCCATTGAAAATCTATGAGCATTATTCCAGAGCCCTAAATTTCATGTCGTTCATTAATAGCTCACATGATTAATTTATGGAAAATGATATATCCTCCTATTAAATCCTCTTACTAATCATTCTACCCACAAAAAAGTGACATATGTCACAAAGTGATACTTTATTTATTAGTGATTGATTTACAAGTGATATATGTCGTTTTTTTGTAGGTAGGAGAATTAGTATGAAGATTTAATAGGAAGGTATAACATTACTCTTAATTTATACAACATGCGGGCTAGTTTATATAAAAATGACATAATTTCATTTAATTAATACTAATTAATTAACTTATGTGGTGTACAGTGTATATATATAATTATGAAATTATCCCATTAATCTGATCTACATCTTAGATTCTTAGTTGTCTTAGCCAGTGTCACTTTCTCGCTAATGGCGCTTTAGATAAATTAAGATCACAAGACTTTACTGTTTATTGCCATTATGCCTATGACTTAGCCTTCCAATTGTTTTTGGACTTTTGTTTGGGAAAGAATAGAGAGATTAAAACATATAATAATAAAATGGTATTAAATCAAGGAGGTTGAACAAAGTTTATGGGAGCTATTCTAAATCGAAGTAAACTCTGAATATTAGATATCAAATAAAAATAATAAGAATCAAGGTCAGACGTGAGACAATGGGTAGAAAAGCTTTATCATCGTGAGGGAAACAATCCAGATCACCAACTAAGTCCTCTAAATGATCGCTCAATAATAAAAGAGGTAATAAGAAGAAATAGGGCATCAAATCATCGAAACTAGTATTTTACCCTATTTTCTTTCCCCTTTTCTATTTATAATTTTAATAAAAAAAGTTTTACTGGCGTAAGAGAAAATTTATATCCCATATAAAAATGACATCATTACTTGAGTTTGATGAAGGATAGTTGAGCATTAACCTATCAATGGTATAAATTTAAATTTTTATTTGGTTATCAATCATATAATTTTTAAATTTTATTTGGTTATCATATCATTTTATATTCGGGTGTATTTTATTTTAGAATTAATATAGGTTTAGCTCCTTAAAGTATGAGTTTTATTTTGGTCCATGTACACAATTAAATGGTTAATTTCTTTTTATCTGCCAAAGTATCTAGACTCTTTGAACTTGAGATTGATCATATTTGGAATATTGTGACTATCGATTCCGGTAAATCATATGCATCGATTGAATCTCGATCATTAGCTTTAGCGTTATATGATTTCTTAAGATTAAACTTTGTAAAAAAAAAAGTTATTATTTTAAATTGTTAAGCGTATTAAAAATATATTTCGTGAATCAGAAGGAAAGTATCAAAAATTAATTGTATGATAGAAACCGTGTTACTAGCACTCTTCATTGAAGTAACTTTTACATAAGTTCTATTTATACACCATTTCGTGCCGTATCCACACTCATTATTTGTAGATTTCGGTCATATTTTTGTTCCTAGAATGATTTAACCTAAACTCTCAAATCATAACCATATTAATTTTGGGATTGATTTATCAAACGTCTTTTAAATTGGTGTCATTTTTTCCATTTTGGAAAGATTCTGACAATCTAAATAAAGTTCAAAATGTGATTTTCACTTCCTTTTTCTCCATTAGAAAAAATGGATTAGATTAATTGAGAATAAATGTTCAAGAAATGTAAACTGAAAACTTGAATGCAAGATAAACATTTTTTTTAATCTATGAACCGATAGAACGAAAGTAAGAGGTGATTTTAATTATTTATTTATAATAAAGTAAGAGGTGATTTAGATCGTTAACAACTGAACATACATTCTATTAATATAACACGTGCATTGTAGATTTGTAGCTTTGGATAGATCTTCAAAAAATTAAAGTTGGTTCATTCACGTATTTATACCATAAATAAATATTACTCCATCCATTCTACGTTTTTAAGATTGACAAACACATATTAACAAATAATTAAAGGATATTGTATTTAAACTAAAACATCCATATTTATTTTGTAAGAGAGAAAACAGTAAAATAATTAAATATATGTGTATATATATATTTATTGTCATCCTTAACCCTAAGGACCAAGTTTAAAATGCTAAAAATGTTATGATGTATTGAAAAAGTAAACGAGTGAACTTTTATTTACTTAACTTCATATTTTCTTGTGAAATATGTCAATTAAGAGGTTTCTTAACCTTGTTCCTTGGGATTGAGAATATCAGAAACCAATAAAAAATATGAAAGGTATATCTATTGAATAATGATTCTTTAAACAAAATAGAATAGCCTTAAAAAATATATAAAAACTTATATATTTCAAAAATACTAGTTGGTAATTTTCTGTGAAGGAATTTTGTGCTTTTTTTATTTTCCTTCTATCACTAATAAACTTATGAAATTTTCATTCCATTGTCAATTCCGATTCGGTTTTTAGAAAGAAAAAAGTATAGAAAAAAATCTAGCAATCATCTCAAAAATATATACTATAGTTTTAAGTTGTTTTCCTTTTTCTATTGTAGTAAAAATATTCTTATAGAATAATGGTGGTTAGTTTAGATGATTTGTGTTTGTTGATTTCAAGTCTTAGCAGTTAAAAAAAAAAACTCATTGACAAACTAGCTCAACTATATTGCGAACATTTTTTTGGCTAAATAGAGTTGTCTCATTTAAAGGATATTTTGACTTATTAGATAATAATAAAAGTTTTAAATGTATTTGTTGTAAATTCAAAGATTGTTCTCTCTTCATTTGACTAAGTAATTATTATTTTTTCCTAATGTGTGATTGGTCATTGTCATGAGTGTTATTCTCTATAATCTTGTGTCAATTTTAAGAAAAACATTTATTTTTTATTTAAGTGTCATTTTCTAAGGTATAGGTAATATTACTTATTTATTTATCAATTAATTCTCACATTATGTATCCAAAAATAATAATTATTACATTCGTTATCAATTTTATGAAAAATAAAAAATACACAATCCTCTAGTTTGTGTGAAATAATTTTGGATGAGAGTTATAGAAGGTATGAAATACTCTTTCCATGTCATATCTTGATATTTAAAATTATATGCATAATTTAAAATATTAATAAGTAGCGTAAAATCTAATATACTTTGAAATAATTCACATTTAAAATTACATTAAAAACAGATAAATATAAGGTGAAAGAGGAAAGTAATAAATAATGATGCAAATGAGAAACTACAAATAAAAAAATTAGATGGAATACATTTACCTACGAAATTTAAAAAACTTACTTTATATCTTAGTTATTCAATATATAAAAATTTAATGATTCAAATTAATTGAACCATTAAATTTTTAAGAATTTATGACTAAGGTGTATAATAATTTTTTAAAATTATTACTGGAATAAGTGGATACCTCCTATAAAAACATTTTAAAAAGTTAAAAAATAGAATGATAAGTTTTAGTAGTAGAATAGTTTAAAACAAATAGTGTTTTAAAATGGACAATAAGTGGAATGCAATACACATTCATAATATCAACAAATAGTTTATATAATATTGTAAGGTCCCACAAATTATTAGAAAAACTAAAATATAAATTATTCAATTTATTTGAACATTTGTTAAAGTATAGAGTAATTAATATATGATAGTATAAAACACCAATAATAGAAGGTTTCAGATCACCGCCAAAGTAATAAAAACATAATTGAGGTTAAAATAACTATAAGCGGTAATTAAAAAGTAAACGGAACAACGAAAAAATGGGTGAAGACAATGAACTGATCCCATTTTTTATTCATTTTAATAGCTGCCGCCATATGTGGGGTAAAATGAAAATGAAGGAAATGCATTTACTCATAATAATTTTTTATTAATTCTTAACCCAAAAAGAAAGTCATATTTATTGTCGGCAGAGATAGTAGGTACCATACTCTAGTAATCAATACATTTGTTATATGATTTTTTAACTATATTATATTGTTCAATATTTGTTACATGATTTGTTTTAAGTAACAAAGTATTAATCTAATAATATAAGATTATATTCGATCACCGGATAAATTAAAAGTTAATTTATTCGATTTATGTGTACAATACTTATTGAGAGTAACGATCATATATTTTAAAAAATATTAACTCTTTACTCATAAGATAAAAGAATACCTTTAATTATACCAAAATGGTATTATTCATTGTAAGTTGTATATAAAAACACTTTATATAATAGTTGTCAAGTTTATAAACCTTGATCTACGAAATTAATTAAAACGATTTATGTCTTATAAGATCATGACTTATAAATCTTTTTTTATCATTTTATACTTAACAAATAGTTGATTAATTGGTTTTAGCAAACAATATGAGTTCAATAAGTTACTTTATCACCATTCAGCCTTTAACCATGCTTTTTAGCCTTAAACAACCTTTACCCAATTTTTTATTATCTTGCATCAACATTTCAAAAACATTAACATTTTATCTTTAATTCTTTAAAAAATGCAAAAGAATAATATTTATAATAAAAAAATTGAGTGAGTTGAGTATGGAGACTTATTAAGGCCGATATCAAGAGATTTTGATCTGTGCAAATTATATAGTAATAAGATCACATTTAACAATTGGGCTATATAATGTAAGTTAAACTCTTACCAACAAAACCAACATTCATTGGTCAAACTAATTGCTTTTGTATGCAATAATAATATTAAAAATATTTAACTAATTATTAAATATTATAATAACATAAATAAAAGTTATATAAATTTATATTAAAATTATAAGGATATTTTAATTTTTTTATCATAAATCAAAATAATAAATTTAATTCTAGAAACATAACAATAATATGATATAAGATTAGTAATGATACAAAAAGAGTGAATACTCACTTAATTTTTTAGAAAATTTTATGTGTACCAATTTAGTACAAATATTTGTATGAGCATTCAATATTACTGGAATGCTTAGATAGTGTCTATTGAGAGCAAAAGTATTTTCAAGTGAAACTTGACGATAATTTTGACAATGCAAAAATACACTAATTTAAGCAACGTTTATTTTAATTACAAGAGACAATTTCACTGAAATCAATGAAATCATTATAGATAACAATGTAATTTCATACTGCCATTCTAAAATGATGATAGTTCTAATTATTTTGTATAAAATTTTAAAAATGCATTTTAATATTTAATTCAAATAGTTAAAAATATTTATTAAATGCTGGAATTGAAATTGAATTTAATGTAACTACAAATATATATTAAATGAATGTAATTCCATACTGGCATTCTAAATTGATGATAATTCTAATTAATTTGTATAAAATTTTAAAAATGCATTTTAATATTTAATTCAAATAGTTAATAATATTTATTAAATGCTGGCTTTAAAATTGAATTTAATGTAACTACAAATATATATTAAATGCTATTTTTAAAATTAAATAATTAAAAAACAACCTGCTTAATCATTAAAACCCTCTTTCAGTTACACAAACAAGAAGAGAATAAATCATATCCATTAATACTGAAACAAATCCTTAAAAAACTAAAAAAAATCTAATATATTATGTCACATTTATCATTTAACATTTATGTAGTTAAAAACATAAATTGAACTTGGAGGGAGAAGATTCCTATTCCAAACAGAAATGGAGAGTGAATGGAAACACAAGACCATTAAAACATTCTATAGTAAGTGAATTGTAAAGAAGTAAATTTTTTATAATAATGAAAATAAAAAACACAGTAGGAAGAAATTTTGACTATAAAGAAGCCTCTTTATCTCTGCATCAATTGCCCCTTTCACAGTCTCTCTCCTCTCTCACACACACAGTGTAGAATGCTTCACTTCTTCTCTATCTCAGATTCACTGTGATAGAAACGAAGAAGCAATCTTTTGAACCAGTTAGCATTAGCACTATAGAAAGTAGTGTGCTTTCCTACATTCTATATCTTGGAGGAGAGAGATCTAAAATATTGAGTAGTTTACCTTTCCATAATAGCTTCCAAACACAAAAGTTCTAATCTTTGTGTCCAAATCAACCACCCCATTTGTTCTAAATCCTATATAAAAGGGTCATACTCTCTATATCTCACTACTCATTGTGTGTTTGTGAGAGAAGTGGTAGTTTCACATTTGACCAATTAGCAATAATGGTTGAATCACAGCCCAAGTTTTTCATACCAGAGTCAATCCATGGTGTGAGTACTGATCTAGCCGCACAGGTTCAGATGATATGGGATGTGATAAAAGCACCATTAGTAGTGCCTATGCTGAATGTTGGAGTGGTTATATGCTTAGTCATGGCCCTTATGCTTTTCTGTGAGAGGCTCTACATGGGTATAGTCATCATCCTTGTTAAGCTCTTTTGGAAGAAACCAGAACAAAGGTACAAGTATGAGCCAATCCAAGATGATGTTGAAGTTGGTAGCTCAAATTTCCCTGTGGTCCTGATTCAAATACCAATGTTTAATGAAAAAGAGGTACTAATAGAATTGATTCTCTTTGGTTTTTTCATTTGGTTATGCTATTGGACTATACTTTCCCCGTGGGTATATTTTGCTGTGTTTATGCACACAAAAAAAGAGTGAACTTTGAAATTTGTACTTAATTATTTCAGGTTTACAAAGTGTCCATTGGAGCAGCTTGTGGACTTTCATGGCCTTCAGACCGTCTCGTGATCCAAGTCCTAGATGATTCTACTGACCCTGCCATCAAGGTGCTCCTTTTATACTACAATAAAGTCTTGCATTTTCAATTTTTATTATAACTCTTTGATATTAGGCTTATTCAATATATATGATTGCATTTTTCAAGTCCCAAGTAACTAGGTAGTGGTGACATTTTTTCCTTATTTCAAATTCCAAAGTTAACATTATCAAGTGTCAACATATATAGAGTCATTTATGATATGGGTTTTGCTGAATTAATTGAGATCTTAAATCTGTCTAGCTTGTATTAAATAATATTAATCTTAATTTAATTGGACCAAAATGTTGAAAGCAAAGAAAAATGGTGTGTGGTGTTTGCAGCAATTGGTGGAGATGGAATGTCAAAGATGGGCAAGTAAAGGGTTAAACATAACATACCAAATAAGAGAGAACAGAACAGGTTACAAAGCTGGTGCTCTAAAAGAAGGACTAAAACGTAGCTATGTAAAACACTGTGAGTATGTGGCTATCTTCGATGCAGATTTTCGTCCAGAACCAGATTTTCTTAGGCGTGCTATTCCCTTCTTGGTTGGGAACCCTGACATTGCTCTTGTTCAAGCTCGTTGGAGATTTGGTAATTAACCCAACTACCATTTCTTTAATGCTTTGCCTACTCTCTCTATTATTATTACTACTACTACACTTCACTCACTGCACCTTTGTTTTTATTTTAACATTTAACACTATTGTTACTACTCTCTATTATTATATTACTACTTAATTCCTCTATAGTAAGAGTGTCGGTGGCATTTCATTTTCCATTTTTTTAGTGGAATCGTTTGTAGATTTGTTTAGAGCTTATTATTGAGACTTTCACTTTCCTATGTCCTTGTTTGACCTGAGTTAGCCCACGGAAACAAACCCTTCAATCACGGGTGGGGGCCACTAACGGCTGAACCTTGTGAAACTTGTTGACCCCACCTTAAGGGAATATTTTAATTAAAAAGTGAAAGATTTTAGAATAATGAAACAGATAAAATCACCTAATAATACCAAGTTGAAGATTAGAAGAATAATCAAACAGATAATGGGAAAGATTTCGTAACACATAGATTGACACAATTTTTGGGACATAAAATATGTTTTGACACAATTTTTGGGACGTAAGATATATATTTGGGAAGTGCTTGGCAAAGAAAATGGTATATGGGGGCAATTTTGTCATTGAAAAGGAACCCATCTAAACTCCAAAGTTCTAAATTCAGCAAACCCACTTCCCACGTGGTTTTGCAGTATATTTTTGTATGATTTGGATAAAACAAATAATAATAATTATCAGTGTGGTTAGTACCATGTGCTCTGATGGTGGATTTTTACCCCTTCCTTGCCGACACTACCAATTCCCCTTAGCCTCTCTATAACGTCACGTCATCACAAAACAGTAATAACTATTAAGCTTCATAAAAAAAACAGTTTCTAATTTTAATTTCTATGAGTCTATCACTGATAGTTTTTTATATTATATATATATATGCATTACTGGTAATTTAAATATTTAAACTATGTTCATCAGTCATAATTTCATATTACATTATTGATACACTATTTTGTTAACAGGAGAAAAAGCTAATGTTGTGTTGTGTCACGTGTGTGTGGGGGCCACATATGACTATTGTTTTTATTGTACCCCATCTGTCGTGGAATTCTGTACTTCATGAAAAAGTTAAAAACTTGCGTCATTTTTTTTACTTTGTGCTTCTAAAGTTGTAACTTTGCTTTGTTTTTTTTTTTGCCTTTATAAATACAAGTTGATAAAGTTGTAATAATTACTGCATAATTGAGCATAAACAATGAACTTGTAGAAATTACTGAGAGTGGGTTAATTTTGTGACAGTGAATTCGGATGAGTGTTTGTTAACAAGAATGCAAGAGATGTCACTAGATTACCATTTCACAGTGGAACAAGAAGTTGGGTCAGCCACTCATGCTTTCTTTGGTTTCAACGGTAATTCATTTACTTTTTCACTATTCCAAATTTATTGGGCTAGCTAGGTAGCTACATCACCTTACATAAAATTATTTTAGCATGATTATTGAATGTTGGTGTGGATTGATTCCACCTAGTCGGATAAAAGTTCGGTTGATGTTGATTATTGAATGTTGGTGCTATTTGGTGTGGAACATAACATGCAGGGACAGCGGGTGTTTGGAGAATAGCTGCAATAAATGAAGCAGGTGGTTGGAAAGACAGAACAACTGTGGAAGATATGGACCTTGCTGTTCGTGCCAGCCTTAGGGGCTGGAAATTTATATACCTTGGAGATCTCCAGGTGAATATTCTTTCTATTTCTAAACTTAGTTAGTTTTAGATTAAATACATCAAAATAGTATTTTTAATATCAAATTTGACATGAAATTGATCTAAAGTTAGGAATGGACACTCTAGTGTAGGACTATTTTGCTGTATTTATTATTGAAGGATCGACTAATGCCATTTCTGTTTAAAGGTGTTTGCTGTATTTTCATGTAACTTTGAAATGTTTTTACGCAAAGAGAATAGGATTTAAGAGTTAAAGATAAATCTGTACAATGTCATATATAGAAAGCAGTGTTCAAAAGAGTTCAAGAGTACTCTATATTTTGCATTGCAATGATGGGGATATGATGGTTTTGCTTATTCTAACTATGATTTTTATTATCAGATTTTTTTTGATTAATGTTGGTTGTTTATAATGGGGCGAAAACATAAACTTTATATAGGCTAAAAGTGAGCTTCCAAGTACTTTGAGAGCCTTCAGATTCCAACAGCATCGTTGGTCTTGTGGCCCGGCTAATCTATTCCGAAAAATGGTGATGGAGATAGTCAAGAACAAGGTTAGCCTTTTCAGTCATAAACTATGCATATTAAGGAGGGAAAAAGAAAGAATAATAAGAAGCTTGTTCTCGTTTCTATATATTTTGATGCTCTCTTTTTATGTGCAGAAAGTGAGGTTTTGGAAGAAAGTGTATGTTATATACAGCTTCTTCTTTGTTCGTAAAATCATAGCACATATGGTCACCTTCTTCTTCTACTGTGTGGTTCTTCCCCTTACAATTTTGGTACCCGAGGTTCATGTTCCGATATGGGGTGCTGTTTACATTCCTTCCATCATCACCATTCTCAATTCAGTAGGAACACCAAGGTCTGATTTGTTATTTTATTACTTGCAATGTTATTTTCTTATACTAATCCATTAACTTGTTCTAAAAGCTTTGTGTAACTTTGACAGGTCCATTCACCTGTTGTTCTACTGGATCCTTTTCGAGAATGTGATGTCTCTGCACCGTACCAAGGCTACCTTAATAGGTCTTTTTGAAGCTGGGAGAGTCAATGAATGGGTTGTTACTGAAAAACTTGGGGACTCTGTGAATAATAATAAAAAAGATGCTGCCAAGAAGACTAATGTTAAAGCCCCTAAGAAAAGATCCAAAATTATTGAAAGGTTAGTTTTATATTAATTTTTTCTTCAAAACTAATAATTGGATCTGTGTATACCATTATAATTTCTAGATCTCTATCTGGATTGTCACTCACACACACTGGTTCTAGATTCTGTGGATAATAATTTAATGATTTCATTGATTTAATTTGTGGTGATTCAAGTGATTAATTTGTTTTGTTTATTCATCATTTCTCAGTTAAGATTCTCTGAGTAGGTAAACACTTATAAAGACAGCAATGAAATTGAAGATCTTATTACTTCAAAATTCTTTTTTATTCAATTTCCAACTAAGCAGCATGCTACCTAATCAAAACGTTTCTACCACATGCACATGAGAGAATATTTTAGAAAGCCACATGCAGATGACAGAAGATTTTGGAAAACCACAAATTGAAAATTATTATAGAATGAACTATAACTATATAACTCTAAGGTTAAGGTAAAAACAAAAGTAAGAATATATTCCATGCCTTGAACCAGATAATGGTTGTGTACTTGACTATTTTACTTTGAAGTATCAACTATACTTAGAGGCCTTAAATTTTCTCATGTTTTCTACTTCTCTTGTTTGAACATGACCAGGCTGAATTTGTTAGAGCTGGGATTTGCAGTCTTCCTCTTCATCTGTGGTTGCTATGATTTTGTGCATGGGAAAAACAACTATTTTATCTACCTCTTCCTTCAGACCATATCTTTCTCAATCGTAGGATTTGGCTATGTTGGCACCATCGTTTAAATCCGCTTGAGCCGACATGAGTTACTTATGTTTCATCAATGTTATGTCCATATCTTTCTAGTTTCTCCTCTTCAAAATGCATAAAGAGGGGGCTGATTTCTTCAAGCAACACCAAAAACAATGCACCAAATCTACAGCTAATTTCGGCAGATCGTTTTCATTTTTGGAAGGAGAAGTTCTTTCGAAGATTCAGTTATCGTCAGTCAAGAAGGCCACACAAATCACAGGCAGAAAGCTGTTATTATTAGAATTTCATTTTACAGGCTTAAGGACAATCAAGAAGATCTACCAGAAAAGGTACTTAAGTTAGACTCTTAGGTAACAAATAGATAGTGTGGTTTTATTTCATAGATTGTTGTGAGATTTTACAGTTATATATTTCATGGGTCCTTTATTTCTTAGCTTTCTTTACTCTGAACAAATAATCAGGTGATCAAAGTTGCAGTTGTAATTCATGTTATATGGCATTTCCCCCTATGGAATGTACTTTATTGTCTTATGTGCAATCATGTGCTGTTTCTGTGACAATTACTTGTGGGAAGTAAGAGCTCTTATTAGAGTAAAACAAGGTCTGCAAAGAATATTTTTCAATGATTCTCCTCTCTTGGATTCTGCAGTAAACAAACTTCATTGCATAAATTGACCATTTAGAAGTTAAAACCAGCAATTGTTTCATGACATT
The DNA here is from genome assembly GCA_009771035.1 of Lupinus albus. Lineage (NCBI taxonomy): Eukaryota > Viridiplantae > Streptophyta > Magnoliopsida > Fabales > Fabaceae > Lupinus > Lupinus albus. The sequence continues at coordinate 2,536,235 of CM019999.1, forward strand.
ACATTTAATACAAACATTACAAATTATGCAGCTCCCCCCCCCCCCCCCCCCCCCCCCCATAGAATCATTGTTTTGCACTGATTAGTCCGACAAGTATTGAAATCTCATTCCCAATACATCGAAGCAGATAATTAGAGGGTTTAAACTGATTCTTTATGGAGAGTTAAATGGTCTTCCCGAACAAGCCTTTTATTTAGTAGATATCATCGATAAAGCTATTGTGAAGGTTACAGACTTAGAAAAGGAAAGCAAATTGAAGCCTGGACAATTAGACATTGAATCCGTAAGCACAACGACCCAATTGCAAGAGCAGAGAGCTCTATCGATTGAACTCATTCGATCACTTGCGTTAACCCTGATTCTCCTCTTTCCTTTCCTTGGTTCGTTTAATAGACCCGGGGAGCATAGATGGGGTGATTAATGTGAGATCAAATGACAAAGATGTTGTTAAAAAATATGGTTATTGCTGTATGCTCCCAGAACTAATAATTCCCAATATAATTTTCATTTGTTTTTGAAGTCACTATCCATTTGTTTATGAACCTTCCGACAAAAAACAAATAATTGCATTATTTCAGAAGTCATTTTCAATACTTAAACAAAGGCATGGGATACCATATTTCAGTAATTGTTCACAGCTTCTTTGCCTTACTGAAATGAACACTAGGATAAGACATCACATGTAGTAGAGCATGTGCTTTTGTTGTATTATCTAAACCACATTATCAACCATAACTTCTTATCAACAAAAGACATGTGATGCAACTGACCAATATTCTTGAGCCAATTGTCTTAAAGCAATAGGTTCAATTATGACCATATAACAGCCTTGTTTCACAATGATTTTTTTATCACAACCTTGCTTCATATATAGCAACAATTATGAATTGTTGTTTTGGTTACTTCAACTAAAAGTGTCATTATCTATGCATTCCTAGTCCTTAATACAATAAGGTTAGTGGCATCAACTTAGTTTCTTCAAATCATTGGAGGGACTAATATATATTTTAGAGTAAATTACACTCACACCCCTGAGTTTTAGTGACATTACACAAACTACCCCTTCATTTTTTGTTATTACACGAACCACCCCTAATTTTGTACCTATGTTACACTGATTACCCCTACGTAATATAATAGTATAATATTTTAAACAAAAAACGTGTGGCGTGTGTAATTAAGTTAAATAAAATATTGTATATTGTGTAGACAAATTCAAATAATATGAGAGTCGATGTGTCTTCATTATTTGACTCATTACAAAATATTATAAGAGTTATTTAAACATATCTTTAGAATTAGTAATGTATTTTGTAATGAGACAAAAATAATAAAGAAACATTCTATTTGAAATGTTGCACAATATATAATACTTTTTTTAAATTAATTACACTCACTACACGTTTTTTTATTTAAAATATTACACTTTTATAACATGCATGGGTAGAAGTGTAATATATATACAAAACTATGGGTGGTTCGTGTAGGAGGTATAAGTGGTTCGTGTAAGAACAAAAAAGATAAATAATTTTGTATAATTTTACTAAAACTAACTCAGAGGTATGAATGTAATTTAATCTATATTTTATATCACAATGATTATCGTTCTCTTTTAATGTGATGAAAACTCTGGGTAAGATTTTTCACCTAAAATTTGCCCTTCTCATATAAAACAAGGGTCAAAGCAACTACTCACTTTTTCCCTATATTCGATGCCCCTCAGTTTTATTGTATACTTTTCACCTTGCTATCCTAGTCTACAATGACCTGTCAGAATCACATCCATCTCAAATATGTTTCTTACTAGTACAAACAATTCTATGTAGTTATAAAATATTTTATTTTAAATAATATCTCAACTCATTCTCAAAATTGATGTTCAACTTTCATTTGAAAACTATCACTCTTCTATCTTTCTTTAATACAAAACCATGCATCATATTTTTATATTCAACTTTCAATAATAACGTTAACCCATTCAGTATTTCATATGACATTGTACAACTCAAGTAGGGCTTCAACACATTAGAGAAATATGAATAAATATTTTTTTTTGTATTATCAAGGTCTCTTCATCAACTTTTGGGCAATAAACTAATATATTTTGGCTTTCGGGATGCATGGTTGTTCCTCTCAATAAATGAGTCACTCAAAACAGATAGGTGTAAAAAGATTCTGAATAGAAATTAGATAATATCCACATCAACACACTGGGTCGTAGATTGGAGAGTCGATAACTGAATTGGGCTATTTGGGCCCTAATGAGCATCATTAGGCCCAACACTATTTAGCCGAAACATAAAAAATGAAAATTTGATAGAATTGAAGGAATGATCTAGAAGGTGCAGGAAGTGTGTATATAGCACATATTCATTCGTAACTGCGGCGTGGTGGTTTCGTGAGTGAATAACAATGGCGGAACATTTAGCATCGATATTCGGAACAGAGAAGGATAGAGTAAACTGTCCATTCTATTTCAAGATCGGCGCGTGTAGACACGGCGATCGGTGTTCTCGTCTTCACACAAAACCTAGCATTAGCCCAACCCTTCTTCTCTCGAATATGTATCAACGCCCTGATATGATAACTCCCGGCGTTGATGTTAATGGCCAACCCATCGATCCTCGCAAAATTCAAGAACACTTTCAGGATTTCTATCAGGACCTCTTCGATGAACTCACTAAGTACGGTAAAATTGAAAGCCTCAATGTTTGTGATAACCTCGCTGATCATATGGTTGGTAATGTTTATGTTCAGTTTCGTGAGGAAGAACATGCTGCTAATGCGCTTAAGAATCTCACTGGAAGATTTTATGCTGGTCTGTTATTGATTTTATTTGTTTATTATGAATTGTTATGATAATGAGATCTCGAATTTTGTGCCCTAACGGGAATTTTATGTAATGCAGGGAGGCCAATTATTGTGGATTTCTCTCCTGTGACTGATTTTCGTGAAGCCACTTGTAGGCAGTATGAGGAGAATACTTGCAATCGCGGCGGCTATTGCAACTTTATGCATTTGAAAAGAATTAGCAGGTATTCAATTCGTATATTATTAGCATTTTGAATTGTCTATTAACACTTTTTTGCTATTAATCAATCATTGTTTTAATTTTATTAGTTTTTCAAAAGTTTCATTGGTTAATTAGGAGTGTTAAGAGCGCCTATAAGAAGCGGTAATAGTCTTATGTTTCATGATGTTATCACTCATCACTGTCAAGGTTATTGATGATTAGTCATTTTTGATAAACATGTTAGAATGAGACCTAATACTATATAATATATGGGTTCTATTCTATTCTATGATGGTTCATTGTTAATTAAAAACAAGTGGGTCATTTTAGTTAAACTAGAAGGGATGAAACTAAAGAGAAAATAACAGAATCACTCTAATAAATCTGGGAATGTCATGAATTTGTGATCCTTTTGTATCCAGTACTGGTAATGATATCAGAAAAAGAAAATTCTCATGTGCTTCCAGGCATGTTGAGCTCCACATATTCTTGTACAGTAAAACGGGGTCGACATTAAACCACTCATTTGTGCATCCAATAATTAACATGAGTTTTGATTTGTTTGATATAAATGTTTTGCTCAGGGATTTGAGGCGAGAGTTGTTTGGGAGGCATCACCGCAGCAGGCATAGCCGAAGCAGAAGCAGAAGCAGGAGTCCTTACAGGCATCGGAGCCATGAGGACCGGTCTCATCGTAGTCATAGAAGGCATGATGACAGGGACTATGTTGAGAGTCGTAGTAGGAAAACCAAGACCATGAGCCCTGAACATCGGAGAGGAAGAAGTCGCAGTCGTAGTCCTGATGGAAGGAGGAATCATAGTCCAGTCAGAGATGGCAGTGAAGAGAGACGTGCTAGAATTGAGCAATGGAACAGGGAGAGGGAAGAGCAAGAAAATCCAAGTAAGGTTAATACTGAGAGAGAGGAACGTGGGAATGATGGCTACATGCACAATGGGAATGAGGGACAACCTCAGGATGGAGGATATGGATACTGATCTTTTTATATTATTCTGGTTTGTGTCCTCTTTCTTTTTCTATGCATATTCTTTTAGTTAATAGGAAACAGTTTATATTGGAGAGTAGACAACCCACTAAATAAATATAGCTTACCACCCATTTTCCACTGTGCAGGGTGTACAGGTGCACCGTTCTGTCATATGGAATGTGTTTCCTTCTACTCCCCCTCCCCTCTTTTATTTTTCATACATGATGCTTATTGTATGCATTGCTTTTTCTACTTCATGATAGTCTTAACAACATTTTTATTGGACTTTGTTCTTATGAAAATTGGTTTTGATAACTGATAGGGTGCATGTTCCTATGAGGTGCTATTGTTTGGGCTTCTTGTAGGAGGCTCTGCAAAAGGGGATCTGGAAACCCATGGTCCTAAAAAAATTTCAAAACTCTAGTTTGGATTGTGCAAATTTCTGAGTTTCACAAATACTTTCCCCCTATCATTCATGTCTATTTCTCAGTTGGGGTTAATGATGTGTATTGGCCCTCACCTGTATAACAAGTTCTGAAAAAAAGAAGTCCTTGTGTCAATAATAACTATAGGCTTGTGAGCTACTATATGTGTTCTGTACCTTTACCTTTTTCTCTAGGACACAGCTTCCCTTTTCTCAAGTGCGTTGTTATTGGCATTACCATTCAGTGAATTATGTGTGCTTGTGATCATGGTTTATTTGCACTTGTACTTGCATTATTTTACAGTCAGGGAAACTGATCACGACCAAACATGAAGGCTAGTGAACGACCAATTTCAATGGTTATGTATGGCCTATTGTTTTCTATGAACTTCACTTTACCTTTATTTGGTCAAATTTGAAATAGTAACTATCTTACATCATTTATGAGTTTTGCAGGTTCAGGTATCCTTGCTTCTAAGAACCGAGCCATTGATTTAATTGTAGTTTGCCATGGAATTTTTGTACAGGTTTTGCGGTGCACTCTAGCAGGATGTTTTAGTTGCATCTTTCAGGTTACTTTTTGATGGTCTTCAAAAGAGGAATCAAGCAATCTTGAGGATGAATTTGTAGGTGATGCCTTGTGGCATATCAGTTTTCTTGTCATGGCTGGTGCATGGAGTTAGCTTTACTTAATTTGCTACCATATTAATTGGGATGCTTTCTTACTATTAAAGCTTTAGGTGTTTTCTGAGAGACCGGTGTTTAAACTTAGTTACTTGTATGTTGTGGCTGTACTATTATACTTTGTCATGAGCTTTGATAATTTCAAACATTCTGATCACATTTAATCTAATTGTTGAATTCCTTAAATGCCTTGCCCCGTTACTTCCTTAAACCAATATATTTAGTATTGTAAACTTAAATTTCTGTTAGTAATCATGGAGATTAGTTCCTTACTGTAACTCCTGAAAAACAAAGCGAAAATGGGGGTGTTAAAGAGTGTTTATAAAAGTGTAGGAAGTTATTCTTATGAAACTTTTCAATGAACTTATTTTTTGGAATTGTTCTCACAATTCCGAATTAACTTTTTTAAAAGATCCAAAAGGATGAAGTGTAGTCAATGTATTCATGTCTAACATAAACTGTTTAGGAGGAAAATTATGAGCGGAGATTAACATTATTTATTAGATGGCATGATTATATAGTCTTGGTATAGAGATAGATAAATTGTGGTATAAAATATTTCCGCTCGAAAATTACGACCAATTTCAAGTACAATGAAATGGAATACTACCTAAACACCTAGTCACTTATTCATTCATTGAGTTTAATTGGTGTACATTAACAATACGTTCTACATTTATTAATGTATAGTACATGAAAATTGTATCACATTTTATTGATATAGCTTGTATGTCTTGGTTTGCATGGAAAGGAATGGGAGCAGTGATTATGGCAGAGATAGATGCCGTGTGAATGTGTGATAATGGTGAGTGAGTAGGATAAAATTAAATTGTAATGAGTGTTCCAAGTCACAACAAATGTTCAGCTTCAGCATGCTCCTCATTAAATTTTGGCCGTATTAGATTTTATACGGCTCCCTAAATTGTTGGGTAGTTGTAATGGATTTGACCATGGGACTTGGTAGCCTTTTATTTATATATATATATATATATATATATAGTTTGCTAACATGAGGAATGTAATTTTTTAGTTAGGTACAAGTTACCATTGTATACCAAAAGATTTGGACCAAAATATCTTCTATGTTTTGTTTAAAGATGTTTTAATTAAATGGGTAGTTTTTTCTCTCACCCCACACCCCCAAACCTCAATCCTCCTTCTCATTTCAATTATTCTCAAGTTTGAAAACCTAACCTTCTCTTCTTCTCCTCTAAATCTGTTTTAACTATTCAGTCCATTCCAATTATTTTTTAATCTGCCATGAACTTCAAATTGGGTGTCAATTCCTATAAACTAAATAGAAGTACAAACAAAGGAAAATTAAATGTCCTTTTCTATGCGCAATTCTAATGTTGGGAGGAGTAATGATTCAATCAAATCAAGCTAGTATCACAGTTGCGAACCCAACAACAAGAAAAAAAATGGGAAGAACCAGATATTGGAGTGATGAGGAAGTTGGAGATGATAACCTTGGATTTAAACTGATTGGGAAGAGGAATAGACAAAGCCTTCTGACATGACTAATTTTAATATAATATCAATGAACAATTATGATGAGTAAGTATGGTGACAGAGGCACACGGTTTTATAGGAGAAAAGAGAAAGTTAGGTTTTTGATCTTGAGAATAATTGAAATGAGGAGGAGGATTGAAGTTTAGGGGTGTGGGGTGAGAGAAAACGAATTTACAAAATTTTTCTTTTAATTAAAACATCTTTAAACAAAACATATAAGATATTTTGGTCCAAATCTTTTGGTATTTGTATACAATGTTAACTTGTACCTAACTAAAAAACCACATTCCTCATATTAGCAAACCCTTATATATATATATATATATATATATATATATATATATATATATATATAAAAAAGTTTTATACATTTTCATTATATCCTCATAATTCATATTTGAATGTGTATACAATGTTAACTTGTACCTAACTAAAAAACCACATTCCTCATATTAGCAAACCCTTATATATATATATATATATATATATATATAAAAGTTTTATACATTTTCATTATATCCTCATAATTCATATTTGAATGTAACATATATATTATTACTGTTTTTGAAGAGATAATAATGACTAATATGATTAATGAATGATATAGTACCATTGATTAGATAGGAAAGAATGATATACTAACCGTTGCTCAAAAAATATATATAAATAAATAAACAAAAACTAAAGTGACATGTTGAATTATTCATTTTTCATTATAATAATTCAATTGGAATAAAATTGAAGCTTATCTTAATAAATTTGCAATTCATTAAAAAACGAAACGAAGATTATTTCCTTTTTAAATAGGAACTACAGTGGCGATACATTGTATTACTGGTAATAATAAATGATAGTATATATTAGAAAAGGTAAATGGATTTAATTTAATTTTTTTATCAACGTAAAATAACTTTTTTTTGCAAGTGTACACGTATTTAAGACCTGCAAAATGGATTTGCAAGGCAGACAGAAAAAGAAAGAATTAAGTCCCAACAAAAACAAATAAAAGAAATGTGATTCAATATTTTCAAAATAAAATAGAACTAAATAGCTCCAAGTGATTAATCTGAATTAGAACCGTATATTCATTTTAATTTGCTCAGCATGCCCTCAAATGGACCAAGTCATTCACCTTATTACCTATTTGTACAAGTAACCAGACCATAAATAACTATATATAATAAACAACAGATATTCAGAAATTAAAGAAAATATCTAACCACATTATTTGATTTTTATCAGCTAATATTACGTTGATATGAATGTGATTTAATTATAAGCCAATATTACTAAAGGTATATCGGTTGCAATCTTGATATGGTATTATTATAATTTAATCAAATTGTAAATCTCATTAATAAAAGATCTTATAAACAATTAAAATGTAATTATGAAATCACAAAAAATAGAGAAATATAATATCTTTGCTAAATTAGTGTACATATTTATACATAATCAATCTATCATTTACTATTTATTTGTATTTATTTTCTGAATAAAATGTATAAAATGAATATAATATTTTTCATTTTTGAATTGTCATGAATATCGAAAATGATACAGATATCATATAATATAAGCATACACGGTTTTTTATTAGTTACATATTTTTATAGAGACTGATGGATTAAATAGACACCAACCAATCATTTCAATAAATCCATTAACTTCATCCAACTAAAACCACCACTACCCTTCCTTCCTTTCACGGCCTCTTTCGAACACGAAGCAAACGGCGCCGTTTCGCTACCTTCTCCACCGTCCACGGCCACTGTAGACTTTTTCAGACACATAAAGAAGTTTCTAGATCCAAGCTCGCCCAGTTTCTCCCTCCTATTCAAACCTGCCACCACCAATTATATAACCACAGCCACAAAAAACAATTCAATTAATTATACATTATAAAACAAATACAATAAAATAAATAAACAACCCGTGATTATTACTGTCATAATAATTAATCAATGAGAAAGAAAAACTTAATTCATACCTTCCCCATTCAAAAATTATTAAATAATGCAAATTTCATAAAATTAACTACAATAAGCCTATTTAATCATAATCAAGTATTTATACTAAATTTTAACTAAAATTAAATTTGTAATATATTGTTAGAATTTTATTGATTGTTTCTATCTATATTTCTCTCTTCTAACAGAATAATAAGAAAAGTGTAGATGGGTAAATAAATAAAGATATAGTTGCAAAATAAAAGATTGAGTGCAGTACTTTCTAAGCTAAACTGGGAATAATGAAGGTCAAAGTTTGAAGGGTCCGTTGACGGCAAGAATGGACGACGGCCTTCTTTCACAAATTGCCGCACTGCCGCTGCAACCAAATCTCCGACCGCCGATTCAGGCGGAAGAACCACCTGCACGGGGCCAAGGCTCCCCATCATAGTCACCTTGACCAGCAGCTTCGGTGGCTGCCTCGGAAACACAACCTCCGCCACCGTCTTAGGCCTCCGAAGGTTAACACCAGACATGGTTCCGGCCACCGTGGTGTTAGAGTGAAAAGATGAAGATTTCTCTGATAACCTCCCCCGTCGGTGATTCATAGGAGATGACATGGAAGTGGGTGTAAGAAATAGAACGAAGGGGCAAAGTTGGAATTTTCAGTTGTTTTGGGCTACATCAAACGGCGGTATCTTATGAATATGAGACGAGGGAAACCAATAACGAGTGAAGAGCTTCGGCTCTGTGATTGAATACTATAGGGTAGGATCATAACCACGAGGGTATAACGGTAAATAAACCTGGGAAACCACAGGAGAACAAAACAGAGAGAACTGAGAAGGTCAATGAAAGTTAAAAGGTTGTGATTGTGGGGTTTTATAAGGCACAGAATGAGGGGTGAAAAGTGAAGGAATAAAAAGGTGGGGAGGGAGGGAAAAGTTAAGCAAAATAATGTTTTCTATTATTCATAATGAAAGGAAAAAATTATTACATCCATGCTTTTTATATTTTTCTCTAATATTTTCTGGTATAAGTATTTTAATAGAAAAATAAAAAATATATACAATGTGTATGAGTTTTAATATCATTAATTATATATAAATCTTTATAATAAATATTATATTCTATATTTAAAAATTCATATTTTATGTTAGACACAATTATAAATGTTGATAATTTACTAAAATTATAAAGAACAAACTAACAAATATATTCAATGTCATTATTAATAATAATTATATTATATTCTTTTCAAATTTCGGTTTTACATGATACCAAATAATTAAAAAGTTATCAGATTTTTTATTCATTTTCATCTCTTAATGTTTCTTCTTCTTAAATTTCCTTCTGTAAACTAAAATATTATGGAAATGTTAGATATTCTATATATTTAAAAAGAGATAGAGACCAGATGATATGTGTCGTCGGAATTTTGTCTAAAGATAAGTAAAATTAATTATTTCTAAATTAATGATTCCAAAACTCTTATATCTGTCACTGAGTAGATGGCGGTGGGATTGGAGGATATTCTACGACTGGCGATCAATTGAATACTATAGCGGTACAGATCTTTATATTTTTAGAAACAAATCTTCACTAAGTAAAATATTTAATGTACACTATTATTTTAATGAAAGGAATTAATTATGAATTCTCATTCAATTTATAATAATTAATTTCTCATATATATCATAATATTCTTATAAGTAATTTAATACTTTTACAATCATACAAATAATACTAAATAACATGTTTGGTAATAATTTTAGGATAATAAGTAATTATAATTAAATATTTGTTTATAAAAACATTTTTATGAATTGTCACTATAAAGATTTATACACATACATCATTTATTATTTGTTTATATTTTTTAAATTAGTGATCATTAAACTTGAATTATACAACATATATATAATTTATTGAAAAATTTTATTTTTAAAAAAAGTAAGCAGTGTGTACAGGTTATTTTGTTTGTTATTATATATAATCTTACTATATCACCTTTCTTTATAAGAAATGTTATATTTATAGAATTTTTATTTTATTCGTCTCTTTTGTTCATTAGCGTGAAATAAAAAAATTTGAAATTTCCTGGAAGAGTTTTTAGGATAGAATTGTAATATCATATTTTTTAAAACCAATAAAAATAACTACCGTATTGAGTAATATAATTAAATACTCCTTATAATAGACTATACTAAGTAGTCGTTAAACATTACAATCTCATTTAACTTTTTGTTCGCTAAACAGCTTTATCTACAAAATTAGTACTTTTGTTGAAAGGAGATAAAATGATAAATATTCTCTTTATTCTTGAATTTATGGCAGAATAGCAAATTAGGTTGGTGGATAAATATTAACTCAAAATTTATATTGTCATATGTCCATATATCATTTATTTGATTAAATTTTATTGAAAATGATTTAACACTAAATAATTTAGTGCTTTTTAATATTTACTTCAGTACTTTTTAATTTTTAATACACTTCTGTATCAAAAGTTAGAAATTGGAAATTAAGCCGCACCAGCCTTGTACCAATCACTATCAAGTATAGACGGTAAAATGGGCAATGTCTGATATCAATTGGCACACATGCATAACTCGTATTTTTTGCAGACAAAGCATACAAATTTTCCCTATTTGCCTGTTTCGTCATGCCCACTTTTTGGGCAATGTGAGCAGCCCACCGGTATAATTTAAGAAAAATTTAAGAAATTTTCAAATAAACTATCACGTAATATGATTTTTAGTGCCTCAAAAAATCATAAATCTAAAATGATTTATTTAAGTTCATATAAAATATCATAGTTTTTCTAAATTTTATTTCTAACTACTTTATTTAATGTATTTTAATTTTATTAAGTGAATTTTTATATTTTTTAATTATTGAACAATGATGGTTGGACGCCTACGAGTCTATTAACCCATTTTAAAACGAGCAGAACATGAATTTTGTCTGTTAAGAATGCCAGCTTAATATTTGTGTGCCCGTAACAAAGAATATTGATCTTCAATTTAGAACAAAAAAAATATATTTCCAGTAACAATATAAAAATTTCATATATTGTCAATTCATTATTTACTATTCATTTTTAATTATTATTGACCATTCATAAAGTAACACTAATGAATAGTAGATTTATACTGATTATGTATAAATTTAAACATAATTTCATACACTAGCCCTATATAAATATTACACTCTTCAATTTATATCACAAATTGTATTTTTCAAGGTAGGTAACGATAAAAATTGTGACCAACTGACCCAGAAGCAGAAGGGACAAAAACTGTAATGATGAACCTGCAAGTGGAGGAGGTTAGAGTTGAGAGACCAAACTCTTGAACAAAATAAGGACATGAGAGGAAGAGAAACCCTACAACCACATTATCTGTGTTTGTCAGACAATAATAACACTGTCCAAATATGCTCACACTTCGTTCCTATCTAATCTTTGTTCCCAATCTCTTTTCTTTGCATTATGCTTCACGGGTTACGGGGTCGATCTCTATCTGAATTTTTTAATTTTTATTTTTTACATTGCACAAGTTGATGATAATGTGTACAGATGGATCCAAGTAGTGCGACTCGTCCCACTACATCATTTTGGAACCTAAATCCGCTACCGACTCGTCCCACTACATCATTTTGGAACCTAAATCCGCTACCGACTCGTGCTAACGGCTAGGCATGTCATTCTTAGGTTTTTAGATATCCATAAATTCAAAAATATTAAAAATAATTGTAAATGATTTATGCACTTGTATATTTGTTTCTGACGATCTTATATGTTATTTAAACAATCAACAAGAGAAAAAATAATAAAATTTAATTTAAAGTTTTAAACACAACTTAATTTGACTATTAAACACAATTTTTTTTACTAAAACAAACATTAAAAACAACTACAACTTTAGGATGTAAAATTTATTAAGTGAGAACTCTTCAATTAACAAATCATTATATCATACGTATAAATTAACAATATAATATCATTGCTTAACAATGTAACACCATAGCTTAACAACATAACAATTATATTTATTAATTAATATGATATTATAATTATGGATTAATACGATATTACAATATAAATTAACATGATTTTACATTTATGTTGATATATATATATATGGAAAAGAATCATCTTCAGTAACGGAGAGACAATTTATTGGTTTTACACTTGTATTCAATGGTAAGAGTGTAATATTATTATCTTTAAATGATAAAAATATCATATTATTTTATATTTTCATGTTGTTTTCTTGGTACTTGTCTCTCCATTATCTGAACCCATCTAACATTAGGTCATAAAATTGCGGGTCTCAATTATTCACGGGTCCAAAACATTGACTTAGACCCGACCCATTACAGATATTTTTCTAGGTACCCACGAATCCGGATATCTTACAATTTGATGTCTTCAATCCTATACTGCTAACTTGTATTTAGATGTGTGAATTTAATTTATTATATTTGTAAAATAAAATTAAAATGAAGTATTATTTTTAATTTGTTGACATAGAAGATCGTGTTCCATATTGCATCGTGACATTTGCTTAGACAATCACACACAGCCTCCCCAAATGACCCATAATGATTTCTTTGTGCAAAATGGTCGTGTTTGCACAACTATTATATGTTGTCTCCTATTCACCTTTTGGATAATAAGTAATGATATTTGATTTTCTTTACCAATAAATATTGTTATCAAGAATTGAAATATTGAATTTTTTATCATAATATATTACTTGAAGATCCAATCTAGTCTTACATTACTATATAAACTTCCAACTGATTATAGTCACTTATAATTGTTCACCATTATTTCTTACCTCCCTTTTTATCCATCTAAATATTCATTAATTATGCTTCTATAAATAATAGTTTTTTCAATTATACATTTGCTTACATTCTTTATTCTTATTATAAATCACAACAATAAATTAAAAGTGTATATTTCTTATAAAAAACTAAATATCACCTACTAAAAATAACAATAAACATATTTTTAAATAAAAATATTTTATTTATAAAATAATTAAACATAAGTTGATTGGGATTAAATCTAGTCTCAAAATTCATGTGTCATGACTTTATAATTGATTAAAAAAAAATTGATAATTTAAAATAAAATAACTTATATCTATGTAAAAGTATCAATTTTCTAAACAACAACTTTTATTTCTTTCACCAATGTTTCCGGAGAAATATTCTTTTCTCCAGTATTGGAGATAGAAGTTGTTGCTTTTGTTCTTCCTTCTAAAACTAAAAATATCATTACATTATATTTAAATGATAAATATGTCACATTATAATGTTTTTACATATACTTTTGATATACTTCACTCTCCCGGAGATAATTTTTACCCATGTTTTTTTGATATACATACTAATTCCCATTAATATTAGAGTTCAATTACTATTTAATATATAGATGATTGATGATGTGTCACCGATATAAACAATAGTTACACTTATACATATTAAATCCTTAATATTACACATTACAATAATTCAATTCTTAAATGCAGATAAGGTTTGGCAAGGGTGTCAAACTTTGGATCCAATACTTCAACGCAGATAAGGTTTGGCAAGAAAGCTATCTTGTATGCATCCCCGACTGCTAGAAAATACTTGAACAATCACAATTATGTTAAATAGTGTGCGACATGCATTTTTCCACATTCTTATTTTAAATAAGTACTAAATAATCAATTTTTGTATATTTTATTTTGGAGTTAGAATATTTTTTTAGTATTGGATATATTTTATATTATAAATTTTTTATTTATTAGAATATCCAACTTACATTTAATGTATTTGGGATGGTTATATAGGATTATATAATTTTTATAGAAATTAAAAATTGTTAGGAGTAAAATAGAAAAATAAAAATTATAGTACGATAATAATTACACAATATTTTGATTTTATATATACTAGCGTGTCGAAGTGCCTTCCGACCCGCATTATTATTTTCAATTATTAAATATTTTAATTTTTTATATATTTCATTTTAGAGAATTATATCACAATTTTTATATTGAGTGTACATAATATTATAATTTATGTAATAGAAAAATATGAAACTGAATTGTGATATTATTAAAACTTATATTAAAAATTACATTGATGCTTTAATATTTTTGATATATGTAACTTCTTCTGACTTTCATTGATATTTCTTTTATTGTGTGATAAACATTGTAATTAAGTATAAATATAGATAATTAACACATCCAATAATTATTTTAATTTATTTGCATTGTAATAATAATTAATTAGAAGGGTAAATAGACAATAAAAATTACATCATAGTTATAAAATGTTTTGGCTTTATATATAGTATAGATATAGAAATAATATAGATATAAATTAATAGTATAGAGGTATAGAAATATATATATATATATATATATATATATATATATATATATATATAGCATAAATGTAAGTTTTCCTAAAACAATTGCCCATGTGGAGAAGGTATTATTTATAAATAGTCATCTACATATGTGTATATATTTTGTTTTCCTAAAACAATTGCCCATGTGGAGAAGGTATTATTTATAAATAGTCATACCTTATATAACTAGGTAACTATAAAAACCATTCTCCAATACAATGAACATGCAACTCTACTCTTTTAAAAATGTATTCTTAAACTACAATAAGCCATGGTTTTGAGAAAAATTATGACAACATATATAAATCGTGGTCTAATACAATAGATAGACAACAATTTTAAAATTGTGGTCTTAAATACAATTAACGACAGTTTTAAGAATAATTATAATTTAAATTTCAAAATTGTGGTCCAATATATTGAATAGGTAATGATTTTGAAACCATAACATATTGTACTTTAAGACCACGATTTTAAAACATTAAAGATAGAGGAATTGATGTATGCAAAAAAAAATGTAGTAGTGTGTGCATAAACTTAAAAATCAGCAGGCATATTAGCACTCAAGCCCTACCTCCTCCTAGAGAAGAAAACCTACCATTATTACAAACAATGAGATTTATATCATGGAAAGAATCGAAGCTTGAAAATGAGTTATAGGAGTACAGTTGAATTGCTAAAATATAACCCAGAAAAGGGATCATGTATTCCTGTTGAAGAGAGACTCAAAAGGGTGGTGAGGTTGATGGTGCTGGTTTCTTATCTGAGAGGGTTGGGATTTTGATATTGTTTGCATGGATATTTTAGTTGTTAGCTAAATCAATGGGTCTATATATAGTTGTTGCACTTCTCCTATCTCAATTGACAATGGTCTTTTTGCCCTTAACCCAAAAAAGCTATAGAAGCATGAATGATCACAGATCGATTAATCTCTAAAAGTATCAAGGGGCTAAAATGAGAAATTGAACCAAAGACAAGACTTATACCCACCATATATATAGGTTCAAAATTGCAAAGTGGTGATGATGGGAAGACTTGAAACTTACCGGCCAAGGTTTATTCCCCCCTCAATCCATCACATGCAAATCTAAGACAAACTAAGGGATAGTCATGAGAGGAGAATCCATTACTGAAACTCATAAAGAAGAAGAGGAATTAAAGATAATGTGGTTCGCCACAAAGGAACACTAGCTAGGTGATGGCGGTTGTTTTTCAGCAACATGCAAGGATATTTCCCAAGAATGTTTGAAGGAATTTGGCTAGGTTTTGAAGCTGGAAATTTTGACCAATAAGAAGAAGAGAATATTGTTTTAGTTGAAGTATGAATAAATGAAGCTGAATACAATTAATGGGAGGGGTTTATATGGGTTCCGGATACTCTCTAGTGAGCCAAGACTATGACACACACCAAGTGAAATTTTTAATGGTTCAAATTTTAGAATGGAAAATAATTAATTCTTAAATAAATTAATTCAGAAAAAAAGAAAATATATATTCTCTTTTCGGATCCAAACCAGTTTATATGAAAGTAGGAGTGTTTGTGGTTAATGCTATAATGAAGGGCAAGTGTTGTATTAAGTATTAACCCAAAGTTCATGACAACTCATGCAAAACTAATGTTGACCTAATCTGACTATTAGTTTTGTGTTGAGCAAGAAACTCGAATATCATAAATTGGAGTTTTAACTAATTACTTCTTATTGTGATTAATTATCACGCACAAATTAACATATCTCAGTGATAAAGTAAAAATGATAACTGGGTATCAATAGTGAGTTAAGATCTTCTTCATTAATGGAGAGACAAATGCTTCAAAAATCAAAGGAAAATAAAACATTCAAATATATATATATATATATTCATTTGATTACAATGAAATTACACTTTTGTCATTAAAAACAAATGAAAAAACATGCATTCGTCTCTCAAACGGAGATGATCCTAGCTAGTTCATCAGTAGTGTACAATTCACAAAATATTTTGGGGATAGAATTGTTCAGTATGAGTATATTTCTTGTATTATTAGAATAATTTAGTATATACGTTTTTGAATCGTAGGCTATTATAACTAATACTTTTTTTTTTAAAATTGTACTAAAGATAATGTCTTTTATTAGAATATGTCAGAAAAGAAAAATATAGTCTGATATACATAGAAATTATGTTTTCTTATTATGATCACAAACATCTTGCATAAATTATGATTATTAAGTTATGTATTAATTGGGCTTGATAGGTGTTATCACTATTCAATACATGGAAAATTTAAGCCTAACAGATTACAATATTTGACATTATATTTGGCAATTTAATATTTGTTGTATTTGCTAGCAGATTTTTTGGGCAAAAACTTCATATAGTAGTTATGTATTTCTGTTAAATCTAATGCTGGTCCTGATCCCGAATTTATGTTGAAAAAGATTTTGAATCCTAGAGACTTAATGATTACTACTTTTATATCAGTTTTATCAGCTAAAACAAAGTTTTGAATGCGTTGTTCACTTCTACTGATTTTTTCCAAAATAAGGATAGGGCAACATTGATTGAATGAACATATAATTACACTTGTGAAATCGAGACTCGAGAGATGGCATTGGTAAGAATTGAAAAAGATAAGTATTTTTGGAACTAGGGCTAAAACAAGTTTTTGGAACATTGACAAAGCAGGATCTATAAAGGCTTGGATATCAATAGAATATAATTTTTGTTGAAAAAGTAAGAAAGGGCATTATCACTAAACTAGTACTTAAAAGCAAGTAATGATATCCTTTCTTCAACAAATAGAAATATATTGTTATATATTGTTTCATACGCTTTTTTAGACCAATAATAATGAACCAAATTAAAACCACAATATACATTATATATTTTCAATTAACATATGATAGCGTATGAGATATGATCAGAAACATGATCCTAGACAAATGATTTATGTTACCAAACATTCACATATAAATTCTACTTCGTTGACCTCAACACAACAGAAAAAGAAGAAGCTTAGAACCTTGGAAAGTTATAAAAATAAAGCACCCCAATTTAGAAATCTAAGACAGAAATGTTTCTTTAAATAATGTATGACCCATGGCTTTAAACTAAGTCTTCACTGCCTCATGGTGATTATACTAGAAACGATTTTTCTGTATAAAGGAGGGCCTTGGCCACAAAACAAAGACAAAAAAAAAAAACAATCCATCAGTAATGAAAGAAAAACAAGACTCCACACACAACCACAGAATCTACAGACAGAAACTGAGTGATTCATTGTGGAAGCTCCCATTCCATAAGCTTGGTTGATGAGTGAGGCTCCAATTGGCCCTTCAAGTTCAGGACTACATTCAAGTCTTCGCTTTCCAATTTGCATCAATTAAAGGCTACAAAAAAATAGAATAATAAATAGCAATTAGTTGGTCAATTGTGTTGCCAAAAGTTGTAAATGAAATTATTAGAGAAACATGTCAAGCATACTTTATGACTCTCTTAATTTTAAGATAACAATCAAATAGCCTAGTTTTTATTTGTTATTTTAACATCTATTTCCCAGTTTTCACAATTTTTCTTTGTGTGTAAGTTTAATTATATTGCATCCTAATGGAAGGGAAAATATGAACATATATATTTTATTCTCCTTATTATATGTTATTATCTTTATCATCAATTAGAAACAAAATCTTTGTTTTAAAAAAGTAAATTAAAAAACAAGTTATCAATTTATTTAACAACGTGATTGTTTCTAATTGGTGACAAATATACTTGCATTGTATAATAATGAGTATAAAAAGTTTATGTTGAAAGAACATTTATCTATTTCACTATTAAAGAAAGAAACACATGGAATAAAAGTTATCCCCCAAAAATAAAAATAAAAAGAGTGCAAAGCATGATAGTTGCATAATGTTTGTATGTTTTTATACTAAGAGTGAATGATGAAGGAGAACAAAACTCTTTCAACAATAGGGGAGTTATGAATGTAAGGTTCATGTTGCCAATGATTAGGTATTAGCTGTCTACTAAAATTTATTGGCTGTCTATGAAAATTCACTAAAAAGTTAGATGCATGTTAAAAAAACTAAGAGTTGAAAGTTGATAAGGTGTTTGGTGAAATTAGATAGTAAATTAACTGTTTAAAAATATGAAATGATATCAAAGAGATTATAAGTTCGCAAATTATAAGATATAAGCTAGACTTATCAAATAAGTGCTTTTAAATCTAATGTTCTTATAAAAATCTCCTCACTAAAGAGGCCAGTTCCCACCCAAAAAATGAGTACTTGAACTTCCACCTAATATCATTGATATGATGATATCATTAATGATATCTTAAAAGCTGAAATCATCATTACCATTATCACTTGTATAGTTGGTGCATACAAGCAATAGAAGGCAAAACGATGAAGCTCTTTCACAACATAATTTAAGCTCTTTTTCTACCTCACCTGTGGGGTGGTTTACCATAAACTTATAAAACTATTTAGTTTACAAAAAATAACAAGTATTATATCTGAACACATCTATTCTTTAAGCTTAAATCTGTAGCATCAACTTCAACGGACACAACACAGATCATTTATCCTACTTCCTGTCCCGAATCAATAATTTTTTTATTTTTTGTTATTTTTTATATTATTCATGTAATAGCATTGTGATTGACCGAATACATCAAATAAGATAATAAGTGGGACGGATAATCCTTATCCATCAGCCATAAGAAAACCTCAAAGTCACAACAATGAAAATGAAAAGAAGTAAACAGTATTAACTAGTAAAACATGAATCAAATAACTGTGCCTCTATTCTATTACAAACAAAGAAAATAAAGATAATTAGGGTTTTATTACCGGCGTGGTCGTTTATGAGTGTTCTTAGTTACCATCCTCGGTGTCTGTTTGCGTTTGCATGTTCCCACCACCGAGTCTTTGTATCTAACAGGCAACACACTATTCCTTGCTCTTGCACTCCTCAACTCGTAACTCGTTTCTTTCTTCTCTTCCTCCGTGTTTGACTCATTCCTTTCTGATACCACTTTCGCCGCTTCCACAAGGAAATCAAAGGAATTAGCATTACTATACGCCGTTTTCAGTTTGCCACCTTCGTTTCCCTCTCCTTCTTTTGATTCTGATTCCACGTGAACAATTTCTTTGTTCTCAACTTCAAAGCTTTGGAGTTGGGTATCCTTACCCAGCGAAACTCCCACACTCTTTTCTTTAACAGCTACAACCTTAGTTTCTTCTCCTTCTTCGTTTTTTTCTTGATTGACGACAAAATATTCAGATTCCCCCCACTCAGTGGTGGAATAGATACTCACATTCAAATCAATATCAATTCCTCTACTCTTCTTAGGAAAAGACGCAGACCTATCATCATCTCCGTGAATCAAAGGATTTTCTTCAGTGGAAGGTGGTATCGATGAAATAGTATGGAGAATCTTGAAGAAGCTCATTTGGGCCTTGGAACAGTTGAGGGGTCGAAAGGAAGAGGAAGAAGCCATTGAAGAATGAAAAGGTAAGGGTTTTATATCAGAAGATTTATCGAATCATAGCGCATGATGATCAAAGAGTATTGGAGAGAATGATAGAAAACAAACGCAATGATGAGAGAGATAGCAAATAGAAAATAAGTTTTTTTTATAATAATTTTAATAGAAAAACGTTTTACCAACAAAAACAAAATTAAATACCTCCTTCTACATTTAGTAATTTTTAAATAGAAATTATGGGAATTTTGTATATAAGGAAATAAATTTTAGGAAAAAAGTTATAAGCGTTTATAAAATTTTGTCCACTGATGAGTAAAAAAATTAAAATAATAATAATTCAATGTACCTTGTAAAAAAAATCAGTACATATTCTCTTTATTGAGTAATTATTAAAGAGAATTTATAAGAATTCTATATTAAAAAAGGAACACTTGGAAATTAGTTACAAGAGTTTGACAGCCCATAACCTTTATCCTCACAACCAGTGAAATAGTATAAATAGTATAAATTACTCTCTATTTTTTACATCTACACAAATCATTTTTAACTTATATATATACACATGTTACACTCACTATTCATATATAAGTGTGAGTGTAATATTTTAAACAAAAAGAGTGATTAATATAATTAAGTTAAACTATAATGGAATATTATTTACTCTTAATTAATTAATTACATAAGGATAAGTTCTTTTATAATTTTGTGAATAGAATTTGATTATAAAATTATTATTCTCTTTTGTTTTCTCTTGTGCATTAAAGCAATATATCACTTAAGAATTAGTAAATCATTTTATAACGAAACAAAGATAATCGAGAAACATTGATTCTTATATATACTATATATATTTGGACTTTGATTCATAATATACTATATTTGTAGAAACCTTGTATGTACACTAAATAAAGATTCATAAGTAATTCAAAACTGAAAGTCAATCTTAATATACTTTATTTTATCCTCAATATGTAAATTAATTCTTGCTAACACTATAATGTTACAAGAAATGGTTTAAACAAAAGAATAGTGTTTGGATCGTCATTTTATTATCATTATTTTAAGATTTATTAAAGATGACTGAAGATGAGATAGATAATTCGAGATAAAATAACAAATTCACATTTCATATAAAAAATTGATAATTTTGCATATATGTTAGAATTGTGTATTTTTATATTAAAATGTCATTACTAAAAAACAATAAAACATTTGATCTTACCTTATTATTCAAATATTTTTTTTTTTGGTGTGATTAGTATTTTTTTCAAAATGTTTAACGGATTAACAAAGAGAAAAATAACTTGTTGACTGGTCCAAAAAAAGTTGGATATCATTTAATTTTCTCCATTAAGTTATAAGAAATGATCATTGTGAAATTTAAGAATATAATGTGTCAAAAATGATCTCATTGTCATTCCTATATGGTGAATAAAACACAATATAAAGGAAAGTAAAAAAGTAAAAACATAGTAAATTGTAAAAATCTCAGTTGGTTACAAAATAATTTTAAAGAGATTTTGCTTTAATAGATAAAAAAAGAAGACTGATTTTATAATCAAATTTTATATGTGAATTTATAAATGATCCATTTATTTTTAGCTATTATATATATAATTAATGAAGAGTAAATTATATTGTCTCTATTTGAATTACACTCATCATCTCATTTATTGTTTAAAGGATTGTCCCAATGTCCTATGTCAGGGTAATGATATATATAAATTAGGGTTTGTGTAATTAAAAAGATGAAGAAGAATAATTTATATAATGTGAATATAATTACTCTTAATTATAAATAACGAAAACCTCATCAATTCTATACTTTAAAAATTCGAATAAAATAAATAATCTAAGTTGCTCATGCTTTCTTTCTTCAGTTACAACACTCATGTTTCAATCCGATTCAGTGGACTGGTCATACGTGGTGCAAAATTGTGAATGGATCTTATATTTGAAACGACTTAATGTCATATTTCGAATGACTTCCACATAGGTAAGTATTGGTTCCTTCAATTTTTATTTCAGAATAATGAAATTGATTGCATTTATTTTTAGAATGTAATGATTAGAAGTGAAAGAGGACGTAGGAAACTAATGGAGAATTAATGGTAATTAGACACTATCATACATTATTATCCCTATAAAATAGGCTACTTAATTGGCCATGTAATAGATTTTAATCATAATCGTGATGGTGGTATTGAATATAGTGGTGGTCACTGGGGTGACGGTGTTCGTCGGAGTGGTAGCGGTGGTAGAAGAGGAGGTAATGATATGCTATAATTTTGAAACTAAAAACTGAAATTATGAAAACTGTTTTAGTTTATTTTTTTTGAAATTTGAGGTAAAATGGCTTCGAAAATTGGTAAAAAATTTAGTTTGAGATTTGGCTCCAATATTTTGATTCATGCTGAAGAGTCGATTCGATTGATAAAATTGTGGGTTATTATGTGAACTTGAGCTCAAACACTGATAATTATGCTATGCACAATTAAACCTATATAAGAAGTAAAAATATAAATTAAAGATCCATCTTTAAAACACAAATAATTTTGCTCTGCACAATGAAGCTTATATAAGAAGTAAAAATATAAATTAAAGATCTATCTTTAAAACGTGACTAAGATAAAAAAAATGTATTTAATGAAAAAAATATGTACCAACATTATAAATTTTTTATATGTTATAATTCCATCCTTATTATCCAATCATCATTTAATTTTTAAAAATAATGTATTTAATGCGAAAAATATATGCACCGACATTATAAATTTTTTATATGTTATCATTCCATCATTATTATTCGTATTCAATGATTAAAAATAATGATAATATATTGTTATATGTATTTTTAAAAGACTATTTTTTGAATTGAAGACAAGCCTAATTATGGTTGTTTGAGCCTGGCAGCCCATTTAACTAGAAATAAGTTAAGGCCCACTAACTTCTTCAATTTTACGTAAGGAACCCTAACCAAATTCACAGCAACCTCTTCAACGAACGTTGCTCCAGGTTCTCTTTCTAATCTTCAAACAATCTTTATTTTCGTTTCTTAGGGTTTATACTCATAATTATTGCTGCAGTTTTTCTTTTTTCTTCATGCTATTCATTATTTAGTTGTTAAGTGAAAGAAACAGGATCTTGTTTTTGATACTTGATATCTATTCATGCCTTTTATATATAACTTGTAAGCGTTCATCTTGCTTTTGTTATAGGATTTACAATTAGACTATAAAACTTAACAATATGTTTTCCTTAATCAGTTTTCTTCAAGGGATTAAGGTAATAATTTATTGAATAATTTATCATTTTTTTGGGACCATATTTTCTTGTAGTGAAGTGTTGCTTTAGCTTGGAGATACAATGAGATTGGAGAAATGCTGGTTCTGTTCTTCAACTGTCTACCCTGGACATGGAATCCAGTTTGTTCGAAACGATGCAAAGGTAGAATAAATCATTATTGCACTATTCCCTTTACAATTTCTCTCTTATCTATGTGCTATTTCTGTAGTCCATTACTTATGTTTATGAATACATTAATACTACTAATTGTTTCAATTACTACTCTTGTGTTATGTTGTAGTATTATAGATGTTGAGAAGAATTGAAAGTTAGGTGAGTCGTGTATAGATGAGGAAATATGTGTAGAAACTAGTTTTACTCGGACATGTTGTATGATATTTAACCCCTTATGTAGCTTTTAAACTGCAATTAGTATCATTTGGGGTTATTTGTATTGTCACCATAATATGTTAATCTGAGTTTTTATGTATGTAAGAGCTAAAGTGTAAGAAGTACAAGTAATTTACATTATAGTTTGAGATTTGGCGTTCTTGCCTATTCTCTCAATCTCACATGATGTAGAGATGGATTCATTAGTTTTGTCTCGTGCTTGATTTGATTGTAGAATATCAAGTTCACCAATTATTTCATTTTCGTAACTGACTGGTAGGCCAAACCCCCAAATTTTAGTTTTTTCATTTATTCTAGGCTTAAACATGTTTTAGTCAACGAGTCAATGTAAATATTGGTAATTTTAGTCCTCAAAATTTTCCTTAATTTTCAGTCTGTACTTTAGTTGATCATTTTGGTTTTAGTCCCTTGGATAATTTGTGAACATCATAATTGACACTGCCATCAATTAGTATGATATGTGTTACATGGTGTTTGCCGCATCATCACTAGGACTAGAACCAAAATTTAGAATATTTAAGGATCAAAACCCAAAAAAATAAAGTATAGGGACTGAAACCAAAATTCTATATATTTCAAGGGACCATAAACATATTTAAACCATTATTTTATTTTGTTCAAAACTTACTAAATGCTTTAGAGTAGTAACTAGGTGTTTATAGTCAATGGCTTCATTTTACATGGCATGTGCATTTAGGTTTCTGACATCTGTTCTTGCAGATCTTTCGATTTTGTAGATCTAAATGCCACAAGAACTTCAAAATGAAGAGAAACCCTCGGAAAGTAAAATGGACCAAGGCATATAGGCGGGTGCATGGAAAGGATATGACACAGGTAAATGAAATTCTCTCTTCCTTTTGTCTTGGTCTTATATGTCTGTCGTTCACTCTCTTGGTTTTGAGAAGCTTCGGCTAAATTGTATGTCGTTTTAGGATTCAACCTTTGAGTTTGAGAGAAAGCGAAACAGGCCTGAGAGATATGACAGGAATCTTGCTGAGAATGTTCTTAAGGCCATTCCAAAGATCGATAAGATCAGAGTCCGCAGGGAGGAAGATCACCATAAGAATAGGTAATTCTTGGATTCCACTTCTACTTATATTGAAATCTCTACAAGATGTTTTCTTTTTGTTCTCTGCTAACATTTTCTTAAAACTCCCATCGTCTAGAATGAAAGGCAAGAAAGAAAAGGTGCGTAGGGAGGCGGCGAGGGAGTTGGAGCAGGGAATCAGTCTGGTCAAAGCTCCTTCTGTTCTTCAACAGGATCAGTCTCTCACTTTACCAAAGATTGTGGTCAGTGTTTCCCAACAACAATCAGAAAGCCGCATGGAAGAGTGATAATGCCATTTTGTTTTTGTTTTTTCAGTTTGGACTTTGTGGCAGTTATTGGTCTAATTAGATAGCTTCTAAGGCTCCCAATTAAGTTTATTTGTTGTCAGTCTGTAATATTAGTTATGTGATTTTGAAACAAGTTTTGGCCTAAAAGAATGTTAGTGATGTTGTCTCTGGACTCTGGACAATGATTCTATGAGATAGTGAACTATGTCAGACAAAGCAAAATCAGAAAGGCGTTCTCTGACATGAATTCTCTTTTGACATAACATGTTTTTCATTAGTTCTTTATCTAGGTTTATTTAAATATTTTTTACTGAATAATTTTAGAATGGTTTTTTGATAGGTAAATGTCAGAATGCTAGTATTTTTTAGTGGGTGAGATTTGAATAATCAACTACCTAATGAATCTACTCCTTAAACCCTTTACTCTAATCACCTTATGATTCGACCCTAGAATATTATTATACTGGAAGATGATGATAGGAGAAGTGCACATGTGGTTGTGATGAGATAGAGATTTGCTTATTGGACACGTGGCATCTATCTCCCTCCATTGAGATGAGATAGATAAAGAAAAAATGAAGTGAAACCATTTTTGAAAGAGTAGCAGAAGTGGGAAGAAGGCCAAAAATGATTTTGGCGGTAAGAGCTTCTTTTTCTTCTTCTCCTTCTCTCTCTGTTGTTTGCCATCACAGAAACCAAACCTTGTTCCCTCTCCGTACTACTCGCCACGTTTCCATTCGATGTTCTTCAACGGTGCAAGAGATAGACAACTCCGAAGAGGAGCTCCGTTCCTATTCGCTTACATTCCCGCCAATCAGGGCGGTGATGAGGGTGGTTCTGGTGAGGCACGGCCAGAGCACATGGAACGCTGAAGGCAGAATCCAAGGCAGTTCCAATTTCTCTGTTCTCACTAACAAAGGCCACTCTCAAGCTGAGACTTCCCGCCAAATGCTCATCAATGACCGTTTCGATGTTTGCTTTGCCAGGTTCCAATTTCTACATCCCCATTCTTCCTTCAACTTGTCATCAATTCAATTGAATATAATAATATGCTTCTATTGTGATGCCAAACCACACTTTTCACCACTGGTGAGCTAAGAGGCACAAATATTATAACAAGGACACAAGAACGTCGCAAATTTTAAAAATATAGAACATTACACGGCTCATGCAATATCAAAATTAATATCTTATGTGTCCAAAGTAAAATCACTAATCTTAAATTAGATGTAAGGAATAATGCTTTGGAAGTTAGAATACGCCCTTTCAAACAAATAATCGGTCAAGTGGTGAAGGCTGCGATGAATTCCCAGACATTTTCCAAGGCCAAAGTTTGATCCTGAGAACGATACTTGCTGGGAGGGCAACACATACCCTGGTAGGAATTAGGTAGTTACCCATAAGGTGAAGAAATATCATTAGTAAACCAAAGAAAGTTATAATGAGTTGTTGTAAACATAATAAAATGCTAATATTTCTTCAATTACTGTGGAATTTCTATCCATAGCGGTGTTTAAATTAAAAAACTAAATCTAAATTTTTTATAGTATAGTTGAAGTGTTTGATATGAATACAAACACAACAACTATTTTAAAATAACCCAATTCATAGCTGGCTAGAGTAGACTACTTCTGCTAAGTTGGTTTGTAGTTTGGTTAGTTACTCATGTCTCATTACAGATGCACCTGTGAATTGTGATTAGTTACTTTCTTGAAACTACATACTTATGTGTTAGCCTTGTGTGATGTATGATGTATCACATGCATTTATACATCTAGTACATTTCAAATTTCCTTTTCTTGCTTTGGCTCATGCAATGTTTCCAAACATGTGATCTGGGATTTGGTGTGTTTGTTCTAGTCCCTTGGCACGGTCGAAAAGAACGGCTGAAATCATATGGGGAGCTCGCGAAGAACAAATAATTCCAGAGTACGATTTAAGGGAAATCGATTTGTACTCATTTCAAGTATGGTTATGCTTTGTATCCTCTACTTTTATGGGGAGAGTAAAACCCTATTTTAGTCCCCGGAAGATGCACTCGTTATCAGTTTAGTTCCTTATAGATTAACTTTATGAATTTCATCCCTCAAAAGTTAAAAATTCCAATATTTTAGTCACTCCATCAAATTTAGTCTACATTATGGGCATTGCTCCGGTGTCCATCTAGATATGGTAAATAGGGTGAGTAATCTAGCATGTCATTGGATACTGATTATATTTAGTAAAATTCTGAACTTGTAAATTGTAATATGAAATTAGCATTCAATAAATGTTTGCCAACTCACCCTGGGTGCCATAGCTACCAAGATATGATAACACCTTACAAAAATTGATCACCTTCATTATTTGGATGGAAATTAAGTTTTTTTTAGAACTCAAACTTTGAGAGATCAATTTGATGAAATTAATCTGTCAGGATCCAAATCAATAAGGTCTGTATCTTTTAGGAACTAAATTTTGATGAGGTATGGGTTGGAGTTCTTGTCTTGCTTTTTGTTGCTTTATTTTAGGGTCTTCTGAAGCATGAGGGACAAGAAAGGTTTGGCTCTGCTTTTCGTCAATGGCAAGTAGATCCTGTGAATTTTGTTATTGATGGTCATTATCCAGTGAGAGAGTTGTGGGAACGTGCTAGAAGCTGCTGGCCTAAAATATTAGCTCATGATAGCAGGTCTGTTCTTGTGGTTGCACACAATGCTGTTAATCAAGCTCTTATTGCTACAGCAATTGGTAATTGTTTCTCCCTCCTACATAAATATTGATGATGAAAAGACTGAAATTTCATCAATTGGAATACTTTGCTCTGCTCATCTTTTCTTCTCCCATAGGTTTGGGGCCAGAGTATTTCAGAAGCTTACTTCAGAGCAATTGTGGTGTAAGTGTGCTTGATTTCATCCCAAGATCTGAGGGTGGGTCTCCACATATTTGCCTTAACCG
Source organism: Lupinus albus (assembly GCA_009771035.1). Taxonomy (NCBI): domain Eukaryota; kingdom Viridiplantae; phylum Streptophyta; class Magnoliopsida; order Fabales; family Fabaceae; genus Lupinus; species Lupinus albus. The sequence continues at coordinate 2,564,662 of CM019999.1, forward strand.
CTTAAATCAGGTATATGGTACATTTACTGGGTTAAGAATTGTAATATTATATTCTCTTATTTGAATTCAAAATACATGGAACAAAGAGTCACATAACCGATTAGTTGTTTTATTTAGCTTCATTACAAAATGCACAACAGCACAGCAGTATATAGACTGTTCTCTAAAAAGAATTGAACTATTGATGCAGACCCCTGGTTCACCTGTTGCTGATGAGAAGTCTGGGGGTAGAGAAACGAACAAGCGAATAATACTAGTTTGTCATGGACCTACTTCGAGCAATACAGAGGTATGAAGCAATTGCTAAAATATATTTTTGATCGCATGTAACTGGTCAAAAGGCTAATCAGCAAACATTCTAAAATTGGAGTTTCTTATCTATTCCCATTTCTCTGAAAATTGTAGCTGATATTTTGAGGGATACTCTGTCCATTTTGGGATATTTCTTTCCTACTACTGGTAGCATGATGAAATGCATTTCTACAAACCCGAAGTAACAATAGTTGAAATATAAGTAATTTATTTATCAAGTGTTCTTGGCCTCTTGCAGCCCATTCTATCATCCAATGGAACTTAAGATTTTTTTTTACTAGACTGGGAATTATGTTTGGTGTTCAAATAAATAAAACCTTAAATTCAAGCAAGTGGCTGTTCCATTTTGTGTGGTTACAATTCTTTAATTGTTTTTCAGTGTGTTCTTTTTCTCTTTTCCTTATTAAGTTATAAAAAATATCATTTCTCTAAAATCTGCGCTACGCTCGAAAGTTCTTTTAAGGTTTATTTGAAATGTCTTCCTGACAGTTTTGTGAACAAACTATCCTATGTCGAGCAGGATGGTTTTTCTTTTGCTGGTGATCGACCACTGGACATGCTTGGCGTTATACAGGTACTGCATCCAGTCATAGGAATAAGTATGCAGAATTTATTTTATCTGACAGTTTGCATATATAACAGTCCCAGAAATCTGCGGAGCTACTTCTTGATTTGAGAGTGAATTCCATAATTAGCAGTCCTAATAAAGCTTGTGTTGAGACAGCAATGGCCATCTCCAAGGTAAGTTGTTTGGTGCTTTTCAATTAGTTTAAAATTACTAAAATTCGTAGTTCCTATTCTAGTCGATTAATTGAAAGCATTTGCATATACTTCGGCTTTGATATATAATGAATTGTATGCCTGAACTGGAGAAGTATGGTTTCTATTGCTGTTCATTGTTGTTCGCCTCTAATTAAACGGTCAGACATGATTTTAGGTACAAGAAGCTGCAGATTGCTTGGGTGCTGACTCTGTGCCACGCTATGTTGAGACGAAGCAGATCGGAAACCTTGATATTGAAACAATCTTTCAGCAATCCAAAATGGCAAGCAACTTACAGTTTAAAACTTTAAATGTCCCTTAGTGTGGAAGCATGGTTTAGTCATTCATAGACTATTTTCTTTTAGGGGTCATACTGCTAGTTGGTGAAGTATTACACACACTACGATTATATCAACAAAACAATGATCATAAGAATTTGCCGCTACCAATTGATGGTATAGATAAAAAAATGATTAACAATATTGAAATGTAGAATGAGCACGAGCCTCAACACAATGGTAAAGTTACTACTTAGTGATCAAGAGGTCATAAGTTCAAATACTGGAAACAACCTCTCTGTTTGAGGGGTAAGTCTGTGTACATCTATCCTTCCCATACCTCATTAGATGAGAGCAAGTGCATTGGGCTGCCATATAATATTGAAAGGTGGAAGAATATTAGGACCATCTCAGTATACTAAGTAGTATTTAGAGGAGCAAAAGGTTTTACCAAATATTTGTTACTAATAACTATTTCTATTGTTGATTTTCATTGTTCTAGCGTTCATAAATAATACCTGTTGGTGGACAATTTATGTGTGCACTACCGTTTGTCCTGTCTAAATCTTCTTTATTTATTGCAGGATATATCCACTTTTCCAACTATTCAGCCTGGTTGGTTAAATAGAATAGAGGATGGATTGAAGACAACATTATGGGATCAATCTGAAAAAACCTGGCAATCCTTGTTGGATGAAATTTCTGATGAATCTGGCACAGAAGTTGCAGTAGTAGTTGGTCATCCTGCAATCCACATAGCATTATTGGGACACTGCCTTAATTTGACTAAAGAATGGTTGGGATCATTTCATCTTGATGCTGGGAGCATTAGTGTCCTTGACTTCCCCGAGGGACCTAAAGGAGGAGGCATTGGCAGGTGCATAAATTATACTGCACATTTGGGGAGATGGTCCATCCCTATTACAAGATCGGCAGAGGATGGTGGAGAGTTTTAACTGTGAATCTATGATCCTTTTATTACCTTGAAATGATACCTAGCACCCAATTCTAGAGTTTCAGATGTTCAACATGATCACAATTGTTAAAATGAAATCTTAGACTCTTTGTCCTATTCAGGGGAAGTGACTTGTGAAGGGACAGTGCTGTTTTAGTACCATGTCAATGCACATATTACTTCAAAGTATATTTTTTACTTGGTGTGTTGTGTACAGATTCATAACTCCAATTATCCAAGATCACTGTCACTTCTGTTTTTCTATTCTAATATCAGTGCTAGACTGTTTGATGATTGCTGGCTATGTTCCTCGCTAAAACAGATTAGGTAATTGCTCATAGTTATTAGCAAATAATGGTATAGGACAAGAAAATCTTGACAGAGTCAGTGGTGATACAAAGGTTAATTGTTGGGCAAGTTAAAGTAGTGTAGACCATTCATCTACCAATTTATATATCTGTCAAAATCAACTTGATCTGATAAAAAGTTCTGGTTATTTGTTTTTCAATTATTATTTATAACAATAATGAATAGATGATCAGTGATTTTTAAAATAAGTGTAAAAAGGTATGAGGAAATTATTATCCCCCTCGTGTTCCTTTGTCAGAAATCACGGTGGGTTAAAGTACCTAAATCACATGTTAATATTTTTCTGACAAGCGTATAACTGAAGAAATGCTTAGTAGTATTTATTACTGAAAGCAGAAAAAGGTTCATTTGCTTCTATTCTGCTCCAAACTTTAACTTTTATATATAACTGAATACCATATTTAAAACCCATGTTCATTTAAATGAATATGTACTCCCTAAAGTCCAAGTGACTTAAAATATTAATAATCTAGGATAGTTCAGTACATGAGTATCAACCATAAATGTTAAATCAAATCCATAATTGGATTATTATTCAGTGTAATATTCCAGGAAAAAGCTTTTTCCTGTTATGCTTTGTAAAGCACTTGTAATTATTTTGACAAACCAAATTTAAAAGCTTTATGTATTCACACAAAAGAAACACTTGCTAAGTTCAAAGGACCCTCATAAAAAAGTTGAGAGAGATAAATTCATGAGCAAGCTGGCTGGTCCAATTGGTCTATCAATTTCTAATAGGTAACATGCTTGCTTCAAGTTTCATCAACAAGTTAAGAAAATTCAAATGGAATTTGTTCAATTTTGTCACTAAAAGATGCCCCCATAGGGATTTTAGTTGGAGAGAATTTCTTGGTATTACATAAAGGCCAAGACACAAAATTTTCCCTTCACTTGGATTTCGTTCTGCATGCCCTTTTGAATTGTCACCCTCACGTTCTGTTTAGTTGTATAAATCATCACCCTCTGGGAATATTATTGTAACTAGTGTTTACCATAGAAAGAGAAAGAAAACAAGGGATCCAACTCCTTAGCTAAGCCATTATCTCATTGAGCAGGTTCAACTATATGGATCGAACGACACCATAATGTTTTATCATGCATCATGTTCATTGACAAAACATTGATATGTAAGTTTAAAATGATTTATGTCACATGCAAATTATTGTTTTACAATGGTACAAGTTTGTGACATATGACACGTGAATTATAATTAGTTAATGATGATTAATGGGTAGATTTGATTCAGTTGTCCCTGCAATGGATCTCTACTCTCTATTACTAGCAACCACCATAAACTTTACAAAAGTAGAGGAATTCTTGACAACTAATGTGATAGCAAATCTTTGCCACCTCCTCTGGCTTGGTGTAGAAGATGAACATGCTTATGTTATTAATTCTATTGCATTTGCAGTGCAATTAACTATATAGGACTTTGTTGAGAGTGACATATAATTTTGGAAGGAATTTGTTTTATATCCTACTTTGTTAGAGGAAATGAAATGTTAGCATGCCTTCTTTATAAAATAATGAAGGAAAAACAAAGAAAAATTGAAAGAAAATAACACCTGTATCTTTTAATTTATATATATATTATATTTTAATCCTTAAAAATACATGTAAAAATAGAATTGTCCTCTCTATTGTCGGAAAGAAGTCATACTCATGGTTTTCACCATATTCACAAGACTCGAATGGGCATTGGGTCTCTCTATTTTTTTATTTATTACACTCTACTATATGATTGGTAGGTGTTATTACATACAAAGAATGGTGTCGTTTAGCATAAGCAAGCTTGAATATTGATTCATAATGAGGAAGCTGGAGCATGCATGCCCTAGGACTAAGACCTTGTGGGGTCCATGACCCTAAACAAGATCCTCTAACACTTGTGTACCTCAACGAGTGAAAGCAATGATGCCCCTTGTGACTTGTTTCACGTGGTATGTGATAGATTCCCCATTCCCTATCTATTCTTCCTCATTATAATTCTTCTTCCATCTAGTTCCTTAATTTAATCACTAAATATATATTACACCAATACGTTCTTTATTACCGAAAACTGTTTTTTCATTGGTACGGGACAGACTTTGTGACATACTTTGGTACAATAGATCATTTTTCCTCACTCTCAAACCTTTTAATTTGATGCAGTTTTTATTTATGTCACTATTACAAACTTCACAAATTAATAATGTTCTGGTTTGGTTGGAGAAAACTACTATTAAAGTGATAATTAGGGACTGAGGATGGAAATTGTATCTGTTGATCAAAGCTTCAATAATTCTTTTATTTCTCAACTTCAACCACATGATATTTTGCATTAAAGGATGTAACAAGCAGACCCAAAAGCAATAAAAATAGTCACACTCTTCTAAAATGACATTAAATACTTTATTCTGAATTTTATTATTTTTGGAAGACAATAGATGGGGATTGAAAAGCATATTTTAGAAAATTGATCCATTTATTGAGAAATATAAATAATTATAAAATAATGCTTCTAGACCACTCAAGGACAAAGTGTGAATTCATTGAAATGCTCTTAATGCTTAGTGAGTGAATAGCATAAATTTATTCTTGGGGCCAACATTTACCAACAAAGATAGGGAGAGGCAAATGGTTTTTCCGATGTTTTCCTGATTTCATAATAAATAAAATGATAAAAGTATCATTACATGTTGCATTTATTTATTATTGTGTGACACTTATCTGTTTATTAATGAAGAGATTCTTACTCAACATTTACTATCACCATTCATGCCTTCCCCATACCTGTTTTCATTTTGTTGGTTATTATTACAAGAATAGCAAAAAATATTTGGCACCCGAAAGAAAGAAGAAAAAGGAAATGCATGTTTATCCCAACACATTTTCTTCAATATAATGGGCCCCCAAGGTAAGAAACTCACCACTTTAAGAAAGCAAATTATAAAGCCCTCAAATCTCTACCAAAATTATGAGTTTAATTCAGGCTGATAGGTGATAAATTTAGCATATGTACCTTAGTATCTCTCTTTCAAGTTTCTTCAATTTTATTTACCAAACTAGAATAGAAAATATATGGTTGAATCTGTGAGACTCACATTGGAAGATAAAGAGTTTGAATCACGGTGGGACAAGTAGTAGAGGAATCCAATGAAACCGAAACTTTATGAAATTAATAAATGGAATTAATGCAGTTAGACTTTACTCTTAATAATTGCCAAAGGAAATAAAGGGAATTCTTTTTATTTTTTATTTTTTCTCTCCTTTTTAACAATGTGGACAAACCGTAACCACTAACTCATGAAATGATGATCGTCTCAAGTCAATCATATTTTAATAAGTTATGCTATTTTTTATTTTCTTTTTATTTACCTGACAATTTCTAATTGTCTGGACAAATAATTGAGATAAGTTTGGGGACATAAAATCTTCATGCACCTAATAACTTACATATAACACTTTCTACTTAATTGCTGTTTTTAATCAACCATCACCAAACCAGAGATACACAAATTGAAAGGGAAATGAAAATTATAAACGTGTCACAAATAGGAGAAGATCAACTTTTTTTGGTAAGCCTTTTATTTCATATCCTTTTGTTTTCCTAATAATATTATTTGGCAAAAGATTAAAATTTAAACTATGGTTTCTGGCTCAATCTTCTAATTCTCCTTCTTATGCATAATAAATATTATTGGGAGGGATCACTTACATGGAAAATGATTACTCCACGTCTTAATCATCCAATCTTAGAAAATACAATGGTTTGAATTGGTAAGTACAATTTTCCAAGATTAGACAGTTAAGACATGAAGTAAGTCATTTTCCACTTATTATATATTATAAGTTGAGAAAGAGAGTGACATGTTATTTACCTTCCTATAAGTTTCCCTATTCAGAAAACCAAGACACTTGAAAATGCAACCTTAAAAAATCTCCATGGTTCCTATAGCTCATGATTTCTTGATAGAATCCCAAAAACCAAAAGGACCCATTACCAGTTTATCGATAAAGTTCTGATTTTTGTCATCGGCAACAATTTCTATGCAAAAAAATAAAATATAATGAGAGATATAGTTTCTTGTTTCAGTGAGAATTCAGTAAATGTGTCTCATTCCTCATGTTCTAGCTATTCAAAAAATGCTTGCATTTCTCCAAACCTTGCACCTTCAACACAAAATTCAGTTTCCAATGTCTACAAAATAGTCCTCTCCACCCTCAAACAAATTTTGATCACTGTAACTTGGTGTAAGAGCCACTCCAACCAAGGACTCAGCATAAACTTTGGTGATAATAATCATGATCCATCATCAGCTTCAGCTCCCGCATCACCCTTTAGACTCAACACAAATTCAAGATTTTTCAGGAAGAAAAAAGGTAGCAAATTGATTGAGTTATCTGATGAGTCAAAAGTTGAAGTCTTATGGGACCTCTCAAATGCAAAATATGATACTGGTGCTGAACCTGTTGAAGGGTTTTATGTAGTGGTTATTGTTAATTCAGAAATAGGACTTGTTATTGGTGATAACACAGCTGAAGAAGCATTTTTCAAGAAGTTTATAACCAGCACCACACATATTGCAAAAGTTTCTCTTTTATCAAGAAGAGAACATTGTTCAGGTAATACACTTTACACAACCAAGGCACAATTCTGTGATACTGGAACATTTCATGATGTAATGATAAGGTGCAGTGTTGTGAATGAAGGAAGGTTAATAAACTCATCATCATCATCATCATTACCAGTTCTATCTGTTTGCATTGATAAGAAGACAGTAATTTGTGTGAAGAAGCTTCAGTGGAATTTTAGGGGTAACCAAACAATTTTTGTTGATGGGTTACTTGTTGATTTGCTTTGGGATGTTCATGATTGGTTCTTCAACACTGTTTCTTCTTCTGGGTATGCAGTGTTCATGTTTCGAACTAGGAGTGGTTTTGATAGCAGATTGTGGTTAGAGGAAAAGGCTGCACATAAAGATAAAGACAGAGTTGAATTCTCATTGTTGATCTATGCATGTAAGAGTTCTTAAGGGAAACTTGTTTATCTTACTTTTTTTACCCCATTTTTTCTTGTCTATTTAGTTTTTTTTCATTAAATTGTTTCATCTTTTCTTCTTCTTTTTTGTATTGGAAGGATACATATTCATTATGTTTTTTTAGTCATAGGAAAGAAGAAGACAACAATGATTTAGGAGTTTCAGAAATTTGAGTTATAACTTATGACTGAACAATTAGCTATTGTTAGTTGTTACTCTTCTGTTTCTGAGTGTGTTTGTTTTTAAAATTGTGATCTGTGTGCAATTTGATTCATTCAAGTGTTAAGTGTTGGATTTCTCCCAAACATGAGGAGCATGTAGTCATAGGAAAAATAAAATATCCAAATTGTGTGTGGAAGTTTTATTGTTGAGTATATTATGAACATGAATGAACAATGTTTTCACCACTTTTCCGGTTAACAATTATGTTTGTAACCACTAACCGTAATGTTTCTTTTAAAGAAAACGTTTTTTAAATGATAGCTATCCACTAATGAAGGCAAATACACATGGTATACTTTATTACCATTTGCTAAACATATCAGTTTTAAATATAATCAAGCATTTAGGACTTTACAGAGTATTTAATCATTAATTAACTTTAGTGGGAAAAAATAAGTTACGGTTGGTTGGTCACTTTAATATCAATATCATTTACACCAAACTTCAACAATTTAAATGATCATTTTTCTTTACTGGCGTGGTGGAACCTTTGATAATGCATATGATGGTCTATTACTCTGTCCTTAGATGCCATGACATGTGTTTATGACTCCAAGCTATGTCTAATTTTATGACTTTTACTATTACAAAAAAATCGATACAATGCCTCGTTAGATCCCCAAAATACCAATAATATTACGAGTTTGATTCCTACAACGACACTTGTTGGAGAGACAATCATATACCTCAAAAGATATTAGTTTCTTAGTGATAAAGTGAGGTAATAACACTTGAAACGATTACACCAAAACTGTTATCTATAATAATGCAAGTAATTTGTGCATAAGAGTCAGCAATTAATCAAATTAAACATAAGTATGTTGACATTTCTGACATCACAAAGAAAAGTTAAAATGACTTTTACAAGACTGAGAGTAAATTATATAAATATTTCAATTTCTTCATAAAAGTTTTAAGCACTTGCCATACATAAGTTATAAATTCATTAATTAGTAACACACCAATCTATAATCTCGCAATAATAAATTTAACTCAGTGGAAATTCAACTTTCCAAAGACAAAAGCTGCATGCTAGAATTGCAAATTCAGATTCCAGAGCAAGTATCACTTGAAGACATATTTAACAATGCCAGGAATGTGAATATTCAAAAAGTAGTCTTCCCAATCAATAATTTTTGGGTCAAAGTAAAACAAATCCATCTCTGTTCCACCTTGTCTTGCTGATATCTGCAACTTTTCTGTGTTCATAGTATCAAATCTGTGCAAAAAAACAAGCTTGTCTCAGTTAACTAATAATAAAACATATTAATTTAGTATCTCATCTTTGTTACTTACATGCCATTGAAGAAAATGTAAGGCCTGTAAAGTTCAACCAACCGCATCACAATATTGATCTTTCTGCTCATATCAAGATATGTTCCCTGAAAATATTGGCATAAAGCTGCATTTGCTAGCTCTAGCCCCTAATCAAATGCAAAACCAAGTAAGCACTTTCTGCTTATATTGCTTGGATTAATAAGGATTATAGATATTGAAATAACCTTTAATGGGAGCAAGTAACGAATGAACATATATCTTTGGAAGCTAGCCATGTTATCCAACACTCTAACTTTGCTAACTTTGATAGGGATACCTTCCTTGTCAAGACATGGTTTTGCAATGAAATATCTGTAGGTATAGTCTTGAAGATTGAGGTATCTGATTGGATTTGAAACAGAGGAACCCACTTGATATATTGTGTCACAAGGGTGATTAGCATGAGCCACCATAGCAGCAAGCATTGCATTCACTACCATGTCAGCTGGTATCTGTTTCAATATTGTGTAATTCATAGGGGGAAAAATTGATTTAGAATATGAACTTAGATTCATCAATTAATAGAATAATTAACAAGATGTTGGTCTAATGATGTAAGGTTAGATCTCCAAGTAGACCAAAAGGTCAATGTTAGATTCCCGAGAGAAACACTTGTTCATAGAAATAAAACAAAAATTTTAAAAACAAAAAGTAACATTATGATTGGCCTGAGACATGGAATGAGATATCATTAGTGACATGTGGGGAGATGAAATGCTTTATTTATTGACTCACGTACCACATCAAATACTGCATCTAGATCCGCAAGGAAGCATGCTAATTTTCCTTTACCATAAGCAACAATGATACTGTCTATGGTTCTGCAACAATTCTCAACATAAGAAAAACATGTATTATATATATGCTTACTTTGCCATAAGTCTTGGAAAGCAGATTAATGGAACATTGGAACATAAAGTAACAGATAATTGAAAATGAACCGTTCAAACACAAGACAGATTAATGCATGCACATGAACATATTAAAAGAAAAATATAGTGAAGGGTTTAATTATTGGTGATTTACCTTACACCTTCAACCCAACCAGGGAATGGTTCTCTATAAGTGCTTGTAACTATTGTAGGACGCACAATAACAACTGACATGTTTTCCTTCATTGTCCCCACAAGCATTTCTCCCATTGCCTTTGTAAATACGTATGTGTTTGGCCATCCATATATACTTGCTCTGATAATTTATTTACATTAAACCAAACATATTCAACAGGTATCATAAATGACTAAAGATCAATGAAAAATAATACTTCTCAAGTTAAGTCTAGAGAAATGTCATCAAAGTAAAATGTCTAGTAGTGGAATATGCTAACCTTTTCATGCCTAAGTCCTTCATGGATATTTTAATTTCATCTTCTGTGGCTCCTTCATCTTGAAGCTGTTTCAACTTCTCTTGCACCACTTTCTTTTCTACATCAATGTCTAGTCCAGGGATTCCATTTAGTGATACACCAAATTTGGTTGGATCTTCTACTATGAGTCCTCCTCTCTCACCACATACATATGCTGAAACCATATTTCATTATTTATATTGATTAGTTACAAGACATAGAGTGTCTATATTAAGGTTTTGTTTGGGACAACTAATTTATAGCTTAACATTGCAACTTATAGTTGTGAAATTTTTTAGATGTAAAACTGTAAGTGTGTAATTAGATGATGAGTGTAATATATATACAAATTTATACATTATCACTGCATCATTTATAGTACATTTGTAAACACAGTGTGTTTGAGATTTAACTAACCTGTTGACACGTGGACAAGCACCTCGAGTTTAACACATTTTTTGGCAAAGTTGAAGACATGCTTAGTTCCAAATGTATTTATACCCAACGCGACATCGTATCTGCATTTGATAACATGAGTTATTAAAGAGTATAATATATAAATATATAGATTGAGAGTTACCGATAACCATTCTCATATAAAAACCGTAAAAATAATAAATATGTATCTTACGGTTCTAAGTATATAACTGAGTATATACCTTTCATCAAAGTTAGTTGTTGCTGCCAAATTAACTATAACATCAATTTGATTGTAAATCTCTTCTTGTAGAACGGAGTCTTTCAAATTCAAGTCCTCTTGTGAAATGTCTCCCGGCACCAAAGTTAACTTTTTTGAGATAAAGGAATTGAATTTTGCACCATGACTTTCCTTCAACAATCTAAATAGATCCTTTCGTATAATCTACATTTAAAAAATATAATAATCAATGTATAACAGCTATGAGCCACAAAAAACAGATTTACTCTACATAGAAATTATTACTTAGTTATAATACAAGAACAAGCGAAATATTATTTCACACTCCGAAATATAACACATGTATAAAATATTGTATTTGATGTAAGTGTGATTGAATCCTAATGAATATCATATACAAATGCAACCAAGTACTGACTATCATTTAAGGAGTAACATATTTATACTATTTATATTTATACAAATAGTTTATACATCGAATATGAACACTTGTTTTCTTAGGAAAAAATCAAAAGGAGAACTACGTGATAAAATTTCTCATTCACCTCATTTTGCAATCGTCGTGTGGCAGATTCAGCATCTTTGGCTCTCAAAAGGAGATAAAGTTTCTTAACATTTGGTTGCACTCTCAGTACCTTCTCCACAAAAACTGCAAATTAAACCATACAAAAGTAAGCACAATATCACTAATAAATATACCTTGGTCCACGCATAATAAGTTATAAGTTTGGAAAGAAAGAGATAAGTACTTTTGGCAAGGAAGCCAGTGGCACCAACGACCAAAACATTCTTGTCATGAAGGAATTGGGTGATGCTTCCCAATTCCATTGGAGAAAAAAAATTAGAGTATGCGAAGATAGATATAAATATAACAAAGTATATCTTCACATAAAACGAGAAAACCCACTTAGATATGAGTGCAATGTAATGTAACACCCCTTATATAGAGCAAAGGTTGATACAATGAAAATGCAATAATTGCCTATGTATGAGTTTATGACATATACATGCATGAGGTCCTAACTTATGTGGTCGTGTTTGTGAACTGTGTGAATGTCAAAATTAAGTTTTAAGTCCAAATAGTCTGTTCTTAGGGCCGTCCCATAATTGGCACATGCATACCAATCCTTCTAATTGTGGAAGTCAAAATATAGGAAGAAATATTCTATCACGAGACTCACTGGACCAAAACGATGATGACATGTGGTATCAAAAAATATTTAATAGTCCTAATTTTAAATTATTTTTTATTAAAGTAAATTTACAATTAAGAATGAAAATTTTGAATTGTAATTGACTCTTCAATACTAGAGAGGAAACTAGATTCAAAATATAAGTGCATGTGACACAGAATTCAACGTATGTACAGCACTAACATCTACCAACTATTGGTTGAGCCTAATAAGTAATAAGCCATAAGTTGCTGCAACATATCTGCAAAATATTAAAGTTAACACGTTTTCCTGCAATATCGTTGACACCCACCCTGAATCTTGGGGACATGAGTATAACTATAACACAATGAAATAAATATGCAAATGGTTAAAAGGATATTATGGGTTCGAGAATCATCAATATTAACATATAAAAGTTTTATAATTTCAAAGTAGAGAATATATAATTAAATATTAAAAATAGATAGTATATAATAAAATATTTATTTGAAATAAAAATATTTGTTAATCTACCTGAATGCTTTAAGTTTTGCCGTATAAAATGGTAGTGAAAATAGGGATGAGGATCACCTGTCCTGAACGGTCTCATTTTATGTCCCGAACCAATGACATATTACTATATGAATAAAATATATTTTTTAAAAACAAAATGTAACATTTTCATTGGAAAAATATAAATGATCCAATGTAAGTTACATGAATATTTTATAAAAAAATATACATTTTCAAGAAGGAAAAATATATTATTATTTGTATATACTCATATTTTTGTAATTTTAAAGTAGGAACAAACTGATAGTTAGTAATAAAAAGTATCAGTTTCCAATAGAAGTTTTTAGCTGAATAAAACAAACGTCAATAAATTATTAATCCTACAACCCAATTTCCAAGAGAGTTAGAACCCTTCAACCATCATAATAACTCCCTATCTTTCTGTTCTTAAAAAAGATATGCAGGCTCCTATCTTCTTGAAAAAACCGCTAACCTATAATTACATCATCACTAGGGTGGTGTGATTCCGTCTATTTATTATGTCAACAGTTTTGAGATATTTTCTTATTTTTAACAACCCACCTATCATAAATGAATTTTTTCTAATGTGGTCAAGGGATAGCTGAAGATACAAGAATGAGTTCATTTACTTATGTAAATTCCTACTATGATAAAAATATCAATGATTTTATTATTATAAGTGATACATGTTAGGAGAGACATACACATATCCTGAAAAAATTAATTTTTTACCAATAAAGTATAGGAATATCCTTGTTAACACCTAAGAATAATGATAAGTTACGGGGATCACATCTTTCGTCCCAAGAAATGTAACACATGATATACTTTTTCATTCTCATTGGTCAGAAAACATAAAGTTAATATATATTTAATTTTTTAATTTTTATCACCAATTACAAATAAGGAATACATTAGGAGAATCTTTCTAGAGGGTGTGGCTCCTAAATTATGATTCCAATAAAAACATATTGCTGGAAAATAAATAAATTGTCATTTTTGGATAATTACATTTTAGTATTTCCATTAAATTTTGGCTAAAATTCTTAATAAGTTCCTTTACCAATTTAAACTATTGGATTTTTTAAGATTGAATGGTTAAGATGTAGAGTAAATTCTTTTTTACTTACTTTTGGAGTAAGTGGATCTCTCCTCTTATAACAAACTTGTACTAAATAGCAATCACTCCAACATTATTTTTTTTGGAATATATATCTATAAATAAATGAGAATCATAATAAGTGTCATAAATATATTGTTTAAAGTAGCGAAAAAAGAAAATGACTTAGTGCTTTAAAAACTAATGAACTTCAATTTCTAAGACAAACACTATTTTATTATATTCATTAATCAATTTCCTTAAAAACTAGTTAAAATGACACGACAAATAAATGCATGAGAAATATTAACTAATGCTCTAAAGACATGGTTTGAGGAAGAGAAAATGAAAATTATGCATTGAGAGTTAATGTTTTTAATTAATTGAGAAAATTTAAGTAATACTCATGGTTAGAGCTAACAATGAATTAGATTATCTTGATATTCGTTAGATAGTCACTTTTTATTTAGTTTGATAAGCTTGGTTTGTGACTCAAAAAAGTTAAACCTGAGTTTGTTAAATAAAAGAGCTAAAGTTGAGTCAAATATAATTCAATTTGTAAGATTCATGACTCGATTATATATATATACATATATGTAAATTAAAATTAGTATTTTTGTAATATCAATTTAAAAGTCTCATTTTTCTTTATATATACACAAAATATATAAATATATATATTTCTTATCAGCATTTGTGTTTACGAAGAACATAAATTTGAGTTTATTAACTTGATCATAATTTCATGAAGTTTTATTGAGTTGAAAAAATAATTTGTATTGAATTCGACTCAAATCAATTAATAACAACTAAGATGAATCAAGTCCGATTCGACTCAAATCAATTAATAACAACTAAAATGAATCAAGTCAGACTCGACTCATTTTCATCTTCACCCATACCACACTGGTCAACACAACACTAAATGTCTTACTCTCATTGTCCAATGTCAATTTTCAAATTTTCTTCTTCATATTATTAGTGGTTTTATGAAATTAAGAAGTATTAAATACATTTTTTTCTGTTATACCTTTAGTGGGATAATAGGGAATACAAGTTGTGATGAACATTTTGCTCAAAATACATAATTATACATTGATATTTAATATTTTCAATGATCTTATTAAAGTATGGCAATGAAAAATACTATTTTACAAAATATAACTAGTAATTAGATTTTTTTAAGGGTATTTAGAATTACTGTTAGAGTTTGCCATTAAAATCTATGAGAGCCATCATAGGGATATTGTAGCAGCATCATATCCGAAGTTTTTATAACAGAAGGAAAATGGTGCAAAGATGCAAAATCCCAAGCTTTCAATGTCAATAGAAAATTCTGGCACCGAATACTGAATAGCACTACATTTTCACCAAACTTTTGCTACTTCTTTCCAAAGACCATATTCTATTTTTGATGATACCAAACTCTGTATCTACCCTCACATTATGTATAAATCACATTTCCATTAAGTAAAGTCTATTATTTGAATGATCTTACATCTGGCGATCGATATGATGTTTGACTTGATCCTAAAATTATGTGCCTTACTATTGGATTTATTTTCCTAATCTTAAATATGAAAGTAAAAACGTTAGATATATATCACTTTAGGCCATGTGTATTTCACATATGTTTATGCACTAGAATTTGAACTTTAATAAGATGGAACAATAAAACTAAGGGAATTAACCATAGCAAGTTAATAACTACGACGGTCCTGAAGCAGAAGCTCATTAAATAGTGTTCAATCCATGTTATGATATATAAGATACATGGTGGTGTGTTTGGTACACTTGCATGCGTTTTATTTTTCCTTAATAATTATCCAAAAATAATTGTTTAAATTGCCATTTTTTTTAACAAAAATAATTTTATTTAGCAATACTCCTATTTGAATAGTGCGCTAAAAAGCTGTCAATTCTTCTATATTATCATTTATCACCTGATTTAATTAATATTATTAATAATTTATTATTATTTTTCACTCTTTCGATATAAAATTATAGAGATGAAGATTTAAATCATGTTTGATTATTTTCTAAAAACAAAATTCAATTTTATTTTCAAATACTGCTACTTATATAATATTATTAAATAATTATTAACTCTACACTAATATAATCTGGAGTAAATTACAATGACACCTCTGAGTTTTAGTGATATTTAACATACCACTCATCCATTTTTTACCCCTACAAAAACCCCCCTGATTTTTGCACATACATTACACAGACTACCCCTATATCTTAAATAAATGTGATTTTTATATAAAAATGATGATAAATGTAATGAAGTTAATCAAAATATGATATATTGTAGAGACAGGTCAAAATAGTATATGAGTCAATACATTTTTATTATTTTTGGTTCATTACAAAATGTTCAATAATTATAAGGATATATTATTTAAATCACTCTTATACGATATTATAACAAAGAAAAAATAATGAAAATGTGTTGACTTGTATACTATTTGGATTTGTTTCCACAATATAACATATTTTGTTTAACTTCATTACATTTGTTATCATTTTTTTATGTAAAATATCATACTTATTTCACGTGTAGGGGTGGTCTGTGTGATGTATGTACAAAAACCAGAGATTTTTTTGTAGGGGTAAAAAATAGAGATGTGGTATGTGTAATTTTATTAAAACTCAAGGAGTGCGGATGTAATTAACTCTATAATCTATTTTGTTTACTATTACTAATAACCTATTATTATTCTTCATCATTTCTATTCAAAAAGATGAAAATTTAAATTATGCTGTTTGTTTTATTTTTTCATTCGGAAATGTAATTTTTGGGTGTGAGGACTTCCCTTTTTCAACCCAAAAAGAAAGAACGGAAAATAAAACAAGACAAATAGATTCAATCCAACGTAGAACAAACTATTATAATTAATATTATGACCGTTCAATGCAATAGACAAGTAAAATATACGAAACTGGATACACTATCAAAGTTTTGACACATATTTGACTCCTAGCTCAAAGCCATATTCTTATATACTAGGTATTGCCCCTTGACAAATAATAATAAATAACACAACTATAATGTAACCTCATTTGGCACAATTTAGAACATGATAAAATTACTAATTCACAAAACAAATGAAAGCTTTATATATAATTATATATATATATATATATATCTCACTTAGTAGTATCATGCATCACTTGTAAATGTACTTTGCTGCACCAGGGAGATGGGTGTTCAAAAAGTAATCATCCCAATTGATCACTTTAGGGTCAAAGTAAAACAAATCTGTCTCAACCCCACCTTCTCTTGCTGCCATTCTCAACTTCTCTGTATTCATATCATCAAATCTGTGTCCCATGCATAATATATATATCATTATTTGTCTATGTTTGTTTTATACTTCATAAATGATAAAACAATATGCATGGTGTTTGAATATGATTAAGCATGCATGCATGCATGTCTAATAATACTTACGCGCCCTTGAAAAACAAGTAAGGCTTGTAAAGCTCAACCAACCGCATCACAATCTGGATCTTTCTGTTGAGATCAAGATATGCTCCCTTGAAGTATTGACAAAATGCAGTGTTTGCTAACTCTAGTCCCTATCAAGTGCAAAAGTTGTCAACACAGATTCCTTCCTTGATAAAATTCCCATTAAAGTTTGATATGATGATGATATAGCTAGAGAGAAGAACCTTTAAAAGAAGGACATAGCGAATGAACATGTATCTGCGAAAGCTATCCATGTTTTTCAAGACAATACATTTGCCAACCTTAACAGGCTTTCCATCTTTGTTGATCCATGGTTTTGCTGTGAAATATGTGTAGCCATAGTCTTGTATGTCGCCATATCTAAGTGGTTTTCTAACTGAGGAACTAACATGATATATAGTGTCACTAGGATGATTTGCATGATTCACCATGGCTACTAGCATTGCATTCACAACCATATCAGCTGGTATCTGCTTATTAACATGTTAATTCAATTGGTGGTGTTAAATCAGAAATTCATATTAAATCATAATAAGAGTAGTGTTAGTGTTAGTGTTAGTGTTAGTTTTCCTTTGAAACATGACATTAACAGTTACTCACCGCATAAGGTGGTTTGATGATTAAATAGAAGGTGCAAAGTGAAGGAGGATGAATGTTCGAGTCTCATCCACAACAAATACTAACAACTAGCAGACTAACAACTAACATTTGCTGATAAAAAAAAACAGTTACTCACCGCATCAACAAGTGCCTTAGGATCTCCAAGGAAGCATGTTAGTTTTCCCTTTCCATAAGCTACAGCTAAACTGTCAATGGTTCTGTATCAAGAACCACAAGAGATCTTTATGAGCTTATGCCTTCAGCTGTTTTAAAAAAGTTGAAGTTGTGATTAATAATGGAAAGAGAAAATAGAAGTAAGATTGACCTTATGCCTTCAGCCCAACCAGGGAAAGGTTCTTTGAAAGTACTAGTAACAATGGAAGGACGAATAATAACAACTGACAAGTTTCCTCTCAGTTCTTCCACAACCATTTCTCCCATTGCTTTTGTAAATACGTATGTGTTTGGCCATCCATACTTATTTGCCCTAATCATCATAAGTTGTACAATACACAATTATCAATTATCTCAACTTTACTATCTACCTCTTTATCCACACACACTACATCCCAACAAAATATTAAAAAAATATCATATTTATACATTATCAACATAAAGATTTATATAATTAATATATTATTCACCATTCATTTATATTTTTTTTAAAAAGTCAATAATAATTAAAAAATGAATAATGGATAGTAGGCTCAGAGTATATTAAACTCTTACATTTTTTCTCATAGTAAAATTAGGGAATGTACTTTTTTTATATAAACTAAATTATGTAACAAATTTATATAATCGGACTATTATATAATAACTCTTCTTAAATCTCCATTCAAAATGACATTAAAGAAAAATTATGAAATTAAACCGGTAGATTTAAAAAAAAGTAAAACACCAAAAACAAATATCACAAAAGAAATATCATATTATTGTTGATTTGCAACGTATAGTAACATAGTAGTTCTCTCGTGTATGTATCAAAAGTAGTAGTTCTCTCGTGTTGTGTATCTCTTTAACATGTTTTGCAAAAAAACGGGTCCTTGTGGTGATATTTGGGCTAATAATTTAAATAAAGGATAGTCATGACCTAAGAGTATTGTTGGGAAAGAAAGGCTATAATGAAAATACAATAAAGGTTATAGAAGAGAGTGGTTTAATTTATATCCGTGTCAATTTGTGTTTCCCATTTCTGGTTTAATAATTTCAAGCCTAACTTGTCAACTTCTAAGTCTCTTTTGTAACACCCTAAATTTACGCCTTTAAAAATTATAGTATCAGTCCTGAAATTCTCACCTGGGCGAGAAAGGCTCACCTGGGAGGGTGAAATCCTGGGCTATACTGGAGGATTCTCACCTGAGCGAGAGTTGGCTCGCTTGAGCGAGAAAGGCTCAACTGGAAGGGTGAATTCCTGGGCTATACTGGAGAATTCTCGCCTGAGCGAGGGTGGCTCGCCTAGGCGAGAAAAGTGATGTTTTGGACCTGTCGAGACTGTAAGATCCTCGCTTGAGCGAGAGGGTTAGATCTGAGTTTATAAAATAGGCGGGATTTATCGCTTGAGCGAGAAAGGGCTCACTTAAGCGAGGACCCGACGCTGTTACATTAAATAGGGAACCCAAACACATTTATGAGGGTTAACCTAGAGAGAAGTGAGAGAAGAAAGTTTTTTCAAGAGCATTGTGAGTCATTTAGAAGCTTGAGAAGAGGTAAAGCTCTTGATTCTAACTGTCTTCTTCCCTTTGAAACTTATTTTGGGTATGTTGGATCTCTTCTCAAAATGAGGGAAACCATGGAAACTCATCCTTTCGAGTTATGGTTCGTTTTATGTTGTTTTTATCTTGTAAACTCTTGGTTTAGAGTTAGTATTTCAAGAATGGAAAGGGTTTGGGGTTGATTCATGAAAACCCCAAAACTCTAAAGTGAAAATGGGGTTAAAGAGGAAAATGAGTAAAATGCTAGGGGTAGAAGATAACTAAGCATTCTAATATTGAAATATGAAATGAATATGTATGTTTTAGATGTTTGTACACTTATGATGAAAGTAGTTTATAAACATTGAAAATATGATGAATATCTTGTATGGTTAAATAATGCAATATGAGTTATTTATGTGATATTGAAATAAATGACTAACATTGTATTATATGGTGAGGAGGAGGTGTTAGTGGAACTTGCGAAGTTGCCAATAACCAAACCCAACACTCACCAAGGTAAGGAGAAGTCTTTAAATAGCATATTGAAATGGATAATATGTGGATTTTATGATGGTGTATAATGATGAAGTGATGAATCGCTTAGTTATTGTAAACATATATGGGTATGTTTATGATAATGGAATACGTGGATTTACTGTTTACGGATTGATGATGTATCAATGAAAATAAAATATGTTTTTAGCCGACCATAATTGGTTAGCGACTTTGGCTCAAGTTTTGTAGCGATATTTTGGCTCAAGTTATGTAGCGATACTTTGACTCAAGTTATGTAGCGATACTTTGGCTCAAGTTATGTAGCGATATTTTGGCTCAAATTATGTAACGATACTTTGGCTCAAGTTATGTAGCGATATTTTGGCTCAAGTTATGTAGCGATACTTTGGCTCAAGTTATGTAGCGACGCTTTGGCTCAAGCTATGTAGCAAAACTTTGGCTCAAGTAATGTAGCACAAATTGAATTTATAAAACAAATGATTTCCTAACCTCTTTAAAATGTGGATTATCTTATAATGATATTTATTGTTTTGATGACTTACTCGTTTGGATGTTGTGTGTATTTGCCATTGATAATCTCATTGCAGGTAAACAGGGTAGTTGAGGATGCTTGGTTCGAGGCTGTAGGAGCTTAGGACTTGGATCCTCTATTTTGTTTTTTGTGTCGTAAATTGTTATTTGGATGATTGTATTCGTAACCATTTAACTCACTACATTTTTGTGTAATGCTGGATATTAGTAACTATGGGTGTTTTGGAAACCCATAGTTAAACATATGCGACAATTACCGATGAAAGCTATATTTGAATTATGTTTTTCCGCAACATGAGATGCATATTAACATAATATATTATAAAGGTAGTGTTATGAAGTGATTATGGGGGAATTTGAGTAAGATGTTGAATGTAGGTATAAAAGGATTAAAATAAAGGAAAAAATTTCAATGGTAAAATTTTCGTCTTTATATCTTTCATATACTACTATTTGAACAATATTTGGACCAATTTTGTCCGTCTTATTCATTACGGAGAAGATGAGTTGGCCTTCATTGGTAAAAAGTCAATTCGGAAATTTAATGTACCAAACGTAAGCTCTATATTCATTAGTTGCTTTCATCTACTTCAAATCCAACATAATCTAAAGAATTTAAAATATTTTGTTTATAAATAAACTCATCTTTTTTGTCTGTTTTTGAGTTGAGTTTTTTTATAAGAAATTAGGAAAAGACAAGATTTTGTAGTTATCTTATAAATGTATTTTATGATTTACAATTTTTTTTTATTCTCTATTCTAAAATTCAACTCGAAAAGATATCATTCAAGGTTATTGATTTGAAGGTAGGAGAGGGAATTTGGAATGCATATACATCTATTTGACGTTAAGAATACTTAGATTACTTGACACCTACTTGGATTACTCATATTTGCATCAACAAGCTTTAGCATTATATATTAGTAGTAAATACTGTTACATTGTTGGGTTAAAAGATCGGTCTAATACTGGAATGTGAGACCCAAATTGATTTAAAAATTAAAAAATATATTTTAATTAAAAATAATTTGAAATATTGACCCTTAAAAGTGTCTTTGAAATAATTTGATATTTTCTTATTTGTTGGTTCAAGTTCTTGATTTTTTATTTAGTTTTAAGGGTAAGATTGTAATATCATTATCTTTAAGGGATAAAAGTGTCTTACTATTTTAAATTTTCATGTTGCTTTCTAGGTACTTGTCTCTCCATTAAGGCAACGCAGATAATTTTAACCCCATAGATAGGCACGAAAGATTGGTTCTTTCATAATTGGTTATTTTGGTGCAAACATTTCTATATAAATACTTCACACAGAGCAACGCATACACTAAAAACATATAATTTAAATCTAATTTTAAATGTAATAACTATTTGTATCAATCAGTATCCTTGCCAACTCTGTTAATTTTTATTGGTAAAAATATAGTATTTGAAATTATTTAAATTGACGCAAATAAAGGATGTTTGGTGTAACTAAATAGCAGAACAGTTAATTGTTTGGCTTAGCTGCACTTAAGTTCAATTATGGTAAGTAACTAAATTACAATTTGTTAGATACCTATCACCCAAACAAAGTTTAATTCAGTTTAAATACAGTATACACCTATCACCTATGTATTATCAAAGCTATAATTAAGCTCATTTTGTTAAGAAGTGGGAATATATAGATTTAAATATAGATGGCATAGGGAAGAAAATGATAATATGATAATTAATAACTAATGAAAAATAAAAGCTTAAGTATTTAATAATAATATGGAAAGGTTTTGACAAACCTGGTAATACCCAAGTCCTTCATGGCTTTTTTAATTTCATTTTCCGTGGCATTCTGCTGGTGTAGCTCACGTAACTTGTCATGCACCGCTTTTTCTTCTAAATCAATGTTTAGTCCAGTCACACCATTTAGTGAATCACCCAAATGATATGATTTCTCTAATATCAGTCCTTCTCCCTCACCACATACATATGCTGAAATTTAATGTGTAACTATATCATTAATGCTAATAAATAATAATGTATGTTTCATATTAACATCAATTATGATACTAACCTGTTGAGACATGTATAAGCACCTTGAGTTTAGTACATTTTTTGGCGAAATCGATTGTATACTTAACTCCAAAGGTATTTAAGCCCAACGATATATCATACCTGAAGAAAAATATATTATGATCGGTAGATATATTATGCTAATTATATCTATATAAGTGTATATTTGAGTATATACCTTTCGTCAAAGTTAGTGGTTGCAGCTAAATTAATAATAACATCTGTTTCATTGTAAATCTCTTCCCTTAGAATGGAATCTTCCAAACCCAGGCCTTCACGAGAAATGTCTCCAGGCACGAGTGTCAACTTTTCGGAAATGAATGAATTGAAATTTGCACCCATTTTTTCCTTTAGCAATCTAAACAAGTCCTTCCCTATGATCTACACACCAAATTATATATTTAGTACCTATATGTCAAAGTAAATCCGAAAAGTTCAAGGTTCGATTTACACTTATTGCGAGGGGCAGTCACAGATACCAGAGTTAGTTTCCTTACCCAGAATGTGATGGAATACTCTTCGTACTACCAAGAGTGTATTATATATATATGCAAAAAACAGAAATTAACTTTGTTCATCTACCTCAGTGTGTAAGCGATGAGTAGCAGATTTAGCATCTGCAGCTCTTAAAAGAAGATACAGCTTCTTAACATTTGGTTGAACCCTCAATATCTTCTCCAACAAAACTGAAATAAAAAACACAAATGTATCTCATGCAAAGTGCACTCTCTGAATGAAAGAAATATAGTGAAGGAAAAAAAGAGCATACTTTTGGCAAGAAAGCCAGTGGCACCAGTGATTAAAATGGATTTATCCTGAAGGAAGTGAAGTATGCTTCCTAACTCCATTGATGAAAAATGTAAAAGAATTAATGAGGGAGGTGAAGAAAAGTAGTGCAAACTTTCTCAGAAGGAAACAGACACAAAATTGAAATTTAAGGTTCATATGGGTATGTAGATATATAAGCAGAAAAATGAATGAGCATGATAGAATTATGAGATAGAGTGTACGCAACTGTTGGTGACATTTTTAGTACCTTCTTTTAGGTAAAGTGAATAAGATAGAGTTTTATTTGTTCTGTCTATCGTGTTTTATGGTTGAGGAGAAACGTTTATTGAAATATGAATGCTTTTTCCTTCCCTTTTCTTTAGAACTTTTTTACAAATAATTAATCTTTTCTGTTCGATTGAATTTTGATAAGACTATAATATGTATACATTACTATAAAAATTTATATATAATAAATATATTTTTATTACTTTATTTGAATAAATTGATAATAATAAAAAATAAATGTTGAACGAGAGATTAATAGTATATAATTTTTTTACATTCATACATTTCCACAAAAGTTATTTTAAAAACGTTTATTGGACTAGTCATATCTATTATTTTCTCTGATATTATAATTATACGTTACCAATTTAAAAAAAAATATACCGTCAACACACTATCTATTAATCCCAATAAGAATAATAATATATAAATGATGACACTGTAAAAAGATTTACTAGGGTACTACAATATAATAGATATTAAACACACCATTTATATGAAAAGGATGAGAGATAATAATATCACAATATAATAGATATTATAATTAATATGTTTTTTTATCATGTAAAATTACAGTCAAATCACACATTCATTTTATTCTTATACATTTTAAATATCTGGATACAAGTTACTTCCTTTGTCCTTAGATCCTAGATGCACCTTTACTTTAAAAATCTCATAATGTAGGTTACCTAATTAATTCCACTACTCTTATTAATTAAACAGAACATTCTTACGTGTATTTTTCTGATTTAAATGTCAAACCAGTCGCTACTATTTGGTGAGCAACAATACAATTTATAAAATACAAAAATAAATATTTAGATGATGTAATTTTGTCTTTATTCTATTATATCTTTATGAGAAATTATATTATATATTTTATCATATCATATTATATCTTTAAAATTAAATATATAACTATCACTAACAATAAATTTGATATATTCTTCTTCTAAAAAAATTAGTATATATATTTTGTTTATATGTGCATTTTAAAAATTCACTTTATACTTATATAACTTTTATGACTTTAAGATTTGAGGTGTAATATTTATGTACTGACACTGTAAAAATTTATACACAATTAACACATCATCTAATATTCATTTATATTATTTTTATTTAAAAGTCAATGATTATTGAAAATGAAAATCATATGATGTAGTGTCTTACATAGTTAGTGTATACATCCTTTTATCTTAATATTTATGCATTAACTTTAGAATTTTAACAATGCCATCACACAATTGATTGATAATGTATTGTTAATATAAAAAATTCTTGCATCACCAAACCATAATATTAAATTCAAATTAATCTATGGTAATAAATTTATTGAATTAAAAAGTATAGGCTAAGGCAATGCTGGTCAAAATGCTAATACTACTGACATAATTTCACCTTACCTAATTTTATGAATTTATATTTACATCTTGAATCATATTCTTATCATTTTTTAAAATTAAATTTATCAGTATTAATAATAATAAATTTTAAATATTTTTGTTTTAAATTTTAGGATACTAGTATAACTTCTTCTACATGTGACATGAGCTTGTTTTTAATAAGATTGGTGGGAAACATAATAAATAAGTTTGAGATAATATCTTCAATTTACCCTTATATATATGTGTGTGTTTTTTCTTCATTCAAATGCATCTCACTTAAATTTATAATTCCACACACAATAAACTCGTGTGTACAACACTAAAGGAACGCGCGCGTAGGAGTAAAAAAGTAACGTTTGGCATGTTTCTTTATGGAGGGTGAGTGTTAAGTTTCCATTGATTCATGAAACCACCGCCCTTCACAAATTGACCAACAAAACGCAAGTCAGCAATATGGTTTGGTAACTATGACATCATCCTATAACGTTAGAAAGATATATGATAGCAATTTCCTTGATGTGGTTGAGACTTTTAGGTTCCATACGAATCAATAAACTGGCCAATCCTGCAAATATTAACGTTCACTAAGTTTGAGTTTGTATACCTACACATATCATATGTTTCATTCCCTGCTAATTTCTGTCACGGACCAATCAGAATATTGCTATATGAATAAAATTAAAAATAAAAAGTAAAAAAAATTAACATTCTGATTAACCCGGGACAGAGAGTGAGACAAATGATCCTTTTTTTCTCGTACATGCACTTTACTCACATAACGTTACTATTTTTTCAGTTACGTACATTATTCAATAAACTTACCTTCACGTGATCACTTTATAATTTATATTTAATTTGCATAGTTTTTATAGTTTCTTTATTGTTAATTTCCACTTTATTTCCGCACACCTAACTGTTCTGATATGGAATAAAACAATAGGCCAAGAAATGAGAAAATTAGGTATGCATCTTTTCTCAGAGAATTAACATCATTATGTTATGTGAATGTTTTCCACTTAAACATAATTAATTTCCATAATGAGTGGCTGATTAAGTAGTAAACAGATAGTTATCAACTCTAACTATTTTGTTAATTTTTATCATTGCATGGGTATCCCTTTGGTCGAGAGATTATTTTTATTCAAGGTACTATAGTTTTTTTCCAACAAATGTCGCTCAAATGAATCATTTGTTTTAGAAAGTTTGCCTAAATAAATATAATAATAGTACAAACAATTTAATTTTCATGTGTAAATTTTTAATATGGTAAATGAATCGTAAGTCACATTTTAGAAAGTTTATTTGTCCTCAGTTTATACTGTCCAGAGTAATTATCTATTTCGGATTCTTATGTTTTTCGACCTTACCAACTTAGTCCATCATAATTTTAAATTACCAATTTAGTCCCGAACAATTTCAATATGGAACCATGCTAGTCCTTTTGTTCATATATATATATATATATATATCAATAACGTTAACAATTTGACTTACATGTGTAGTTAATTGATACAATCATATGTCTTTTGTCCACGTTGGCGAGTCTAACAAGTCACTGTATAACATGTAATTATTTTTAACAAAAATATTTTTTTTAAACGATGTCGTTTTGATTTCTTATTCCAACCCCCAAATTTCTCTTCCATTGAAGAGAGTCAAAACGACGTCATTTAAAAAAAAAAGATTTTTATTAATTAAAAAAATTACATATCATCTAGTGATGAATCAGACTCGTCAATATGGACATAAGACGTTTGACTATATCAGCAGACGAACACAAAGCCAACTAGTTAATGTTAAGTGGCGAATATGGATTGAAGGACTAATGTGATTTCATGTTGAAATTGTTAGTGAGTAAATTGGTAAATTAAAATTATTAGAGACCAAGTTAATAAAGTCGAAAAACACGAAGGATCAAAATAAGTAATTACTCTAATATCTATATGACATTGAATAATTTATACTACATATATTTTTTCATAATTACACTCTATATTTGTTATTCTTTACATAATTTATACTACATATATTTTTTCATAATTACACTCTATATTTGTTACTCTCTATATATTTAGGATAGACCTTTTACTTCATCTAATAATGAATGGATAAGCACTTCTTATTTTTGTACTAGCAAGAGCATCTTCTCCTTTTCTGGGTTTGTCATTATTCTTCCAAATAAGTAACTCACAAGAATTGAACCTTTGATATTTTTGTCATTTTGGGACATAGTAAAACCTTATACGAGTAATGGACCAATACCTTGCTGGTGAGTACTTCTAGAGGTTGTTTTTATAATAAATTTGATAGCTACTTATAATTATTTTAATACTTTTTCTTAACATTTGTGAATTATATATAATTGTCTTAAAAATAAGGAAGGATAAATTACAACTTTGTGTGACTTTCAAATAAACGTATAGTGAATTGATACATTAGAAAAGCTAAAAGAAGTGGTCTAAAAATAAAAATTTCACCATTTCCCCAAAAATATGCCCCCTCTTGATTTCTTTCTTGAAATGTAATTAAAATGTAACATTTTAAATTTGTATTTTCCTTTTAAAACTCATTCGCACCAAGTTCCAAGATAAAGTAATTAATCAACCACCAATAAAACATGAGAATCAGACATTTATATATTGATTAAATCAGAACATACTTAAGAATTTATAATGAAATTTACATATTCCATACTTAAAAAAACACTATAATCTAATCCAAATCATAGTAAATGTGAAAGAAAAAAAGCTGGACTAGATTTACAAATCTGATGGAACCATATATTATTAGTGAATGGTGACTTGCCTAAAGTTTCATAAGAAAAAAATTGTGAGGATATGGTATATAGGTGAGAAGTCATGTGGGTTTTGGTTGGGGGGAAGTTGCCAACAATTGATTATCAACAACACTTTTACATGACAAACATACACTCTTCCTATTTATTAATTCAAATATAATCTTAGTCTTTTAACCTTATATCAAATTAATGTGCATCAAGTACTCTTGCATGTGAATTAAAGATTTTGTTCACATCAACAAGAATTTGGAAATGCTATACATATATAAGGTGATATAGCGCACAAGACTTTCACTTATTAGTAGGGTCTGAGGAAGATAAATGTATGCATCCTTATCCTGCAAGTAAAGAGACTGTTTCTAGGAATTTGATGTACACAAGATCTTATCGTTGCACAAAGCTCACTATATATATATATATAGGGGAGGGATCCACTTACTCCAAAAAACACTTACTCTTCATCTCAGCCATCCAATCTTGAAAAATTCAATGGCTTAGATGTACTCACCAATTCAAACCATTGGATTTCCCAAGAATGAATGGTCATGATGTGGAGTAAGTGTTTTTCCACTTACTCTTGGAGTAAGTGGATCCCTCCCCATATATATATATATATAATACTAGAAAGAATTGGCTGGATGAGAGGTGCCAGCAACCCCTTATATTTTAGGTTATAATTTATGGGAAGAAAAATCTAAGTCTTTGTTCCATGTGATGTTAAAAGGGGTAGTAGGTATATAAGAAGGGCCTTCAGCAAGGTGGTTAGAAAATGATAGATATGTTAAATATGGGGTGTATAACCAGCACATACATAAGAGTTTTTTTCTTCTTATGCACCAATAGTGTTTGAAAACTAATCTCTTTTGAGTTTTGTCTTTATCAACAAAAATTGTTCCATACACTACATGCATGTATAAGAGTATGAGCTATTGTTGTTCATTATTGGAAACTCTGAATATCTTATTGGGTAGGGAAATAGCATAATGTGATGAAGAAAGATGCATGTGATTTAATATAAGTAAGTGATATAAAGGGCCACAACCACTAAAGCGAGTCAATTTCTGAGGGGGAGGGATCCACTTACTCCAAAAAACACTTACTCTTCATTTAGCCATCCAATCTTGAAAAATTCAATGGTTTAGATGTACTCACCAATTCAAACCATTGGATTTCCAAGAATGAATGGTCATGATGTGGAGTAAGTGTTTTTCCACTTACTCTTGGAGTAAGTGGATCCCTCCCCATTTCTGAGATATCAGATAACTTGTATTTCAGGGTATATAAACTTTGACAAACAAAAGTCTTTGGTATTTCTTGTTGCTATAGATGAAAATAACGTTTGTCGTTTCAGACAACACAAATGGGAATTAAATAACTACTAGATGATACCCCCATGGTCCCATTTATCAAGCCCAATTTTGAATTGGATTAAGAATTTATGTTCATGTTTCCTCTCCGTCCAATGAAAATATGACATTTGATTAAAAATATAAAGTAACATTTTTATATTACTTGAAGAAATATGATTGATTATAGAAATGAACATATGCTTATTTGTTCTTGGAGCATAATAATAACTGTAAGATAGAATTTTATAAAGCATTTTAAACAAACTTAATTGTTTATAATGATAGAGATAAATGAAAAGATGAAGTTAAGAATAAGAAATGCATGATGATAGGTGATGATGAGGTAGGGCAAGGGGTTCAAAAGATGAAGAATATACCATAAAAGAGATGGAAGGGAAAATAGATGAAGTAGTGTATTTTGGATTTTTGTGCAATAAAATAAAATTGGGTAAATTCTGTTGAGTAAAGGCTAAAATGATTTCCCTTAAGAGTAATACATACCAACTGGCTCATGTCACAGGCCTCATATTTGTATTGTATTACCCCAAGTTGTTTGTCTATAATTTTAAGAGTCTACATTGAAAAGCTAAATACACAAATTCTGAATATCTTAAATAATCACTTTCCAAAACAAACTTCTCTTTTGATAGGAAAACATATACAGTCCTATTTGGTGTGCCACAACCTCAAACATACGACCCTCTTTATTATTGACTAATTAATTTAAAATTTGATAGATAGATAGATAGATAAATCGAGATATAATCTTAAAATAAAAACAGCTAACAAAACTATCAGCAGTCACATGATATACAAATGGATTTTCCATAGCTGTTAAACAGTATTAACTGGGAATTTGGATTTACAACATCCTTCTGAAGGTTCCTTAAATAATCACTTCTAATTGTACAATGCAAAGTAGATTCATCATTGCTTCCTAGAGTTTCTTAAGCATGGTGAAAGTAGATTCATCATTGAACATCCCAAGTAAGAATACTATGTCCAATAGTAAGATGTTTATGTCAAGAACCTCCTTCCCTTTCTTCTGTATCCTGGACAACTTGATCAGCTACAAGGGCATCTTCACTTACTTCATTTGTTTGATCTTTTGCTATCTGGGCAGCGTCCTTCGAATCTGTGGCTCCATGCTCAGGATACTTCTGATCT
This sequence comes from Lupinus albus, assembly GCA_009771035.1. Lineage (NCBI taxonomy): Eukaryota > Viridiplantae > Streptophyta > Magnoliopsida > Fabales > Fabaceae > Lupinus > Lupinus albus. The sequence continues at coordinate 2,595,319 of CM019999.1, forward strand.
AATTTCGGTGGATTGGTGTTTGCTTTATCTGTTACTGAACCACTCTGGATTTGATTGGTTAAAGGTGAAGATGCCTTTGCTAGTGCAGGATTTCTTTGGTCTTGATTAGCATCGGGGATCTCGTATTCAGATAATAGGTCCATGAATTCATTAAGCAGTCTCTGCACTTTCCTGTTTGATGCCATTGATGGAAGAATATCTTCCATAAGGAGTCTGTGTTTCCTCATTCCCTGAAAACATCCAAATGGAAAATTTCAGATTATGAGAAGCGATCATATGGTTCGACAATTAAAACAGTTCCATTGATCAATAGAAATTCCAGGCTCCATCTTTTGTAAGGTTGTATCAGGATAAATAAAAATGCTAACTCTTAAGTAGTCTTAGAACTAAATAATTAGGCTAATGAATCTATAATGATAGTAGTATGCCCTTTTTTTGTTTATTGTCACTCCTATTTTTATTATATAACCTTTGATTTCTTTTGATTCAATGGTTTGAACTAGCTCATTCAATAAATAACTGATGGCCTATGACTGGCGATAGACACTCCCAAATTTCAGCCACGATCTATTCATGTACCAAAAAAGATTTATCTCTGCTGATGTGTCATTCCTTCCACTATTCCTAGCTTGACTCATTTTTAGCATCCAATAGTAATAATAAGGGTTTGCAAAATAAATAAATTTGTCAAAGAGTGTTGATAAAAAATAGTTTAATCTTACAAGCACAAGAGGATCCCAAGCTAGGTTATTTGAAACTGAAGATGCTTCTTTTGCCATCCCTGTTGGAGGTCCAAGGAAACTCTCACAAACTTCTCGTAGTCGAGATTCATCCGCTTCTCTGAAATCATGTATAATCTGAGCTTAGTCTGCAACTAGTCCAAAATCTTAAAGACCATATAATGTGTCTGCATAAGTACAAAGTATTCGAAAACTAAGATTTATAAGTAGCTAACTGCATTCTCTAAATAAATGTATGTGTCCCACCCTTCTTGATAAATAAATTCTTTTAAGACTTATATAGAAGGAATTGAGCTGCATCCATCTCAAGCAAGGTTGTCATCCAAATTAAATAATTTTAATAGTTAATAGTCACACGGGATTTAGCATATATAAATAAGTGTCAAATTACATTTGGAGAATGTATTAAAGAAAACAATAATAGAATAACACCTTGCAAGAAAGCGAACATACGACAATAGGCATTGTCGATATTCACCGGGGGATCCCAAAGCCAAAGAAGAGGCTAACTGAGCTTCCAGATGAGCACGTGTCTGCACTCCATCATCAGTCAATCTGTATCAAAACGTTTATGTTTAGATGAAAGCCCTAGAGGACAAGTATGTTCTGTTTTCCTCCCAAACTGAAATATGAATGAGGAAACAACATTGCACCTATTTTCATACTCACTCATTTTATGCCATATCCCTATTATTTTAATATATATTTAGTTTCATAGATAAAGAACTGAACCTCCACGTGTATTAGTTTAGCACACCATAATCTGACGCTGAAGCCAATAGTCACAAACTAACAGGATTGAGAACAAATAATATCCCTCCTACCTTTTTATCCCCTTAGATCTATTTCAAACAATATTCAATAGCATCTTCAAATCATGGCTAAGTGGCTAACACTACACTAAAGGCAGTAGCAAAATAGACGCCAAGAGATACACACCTGGTACAACCTGGCTTTCGTGCCAAATATTTTCTAACATCAACCTGCAAAGCAGCCAGCTCACCACTTTGAATTGAACCCAAACTCCAAGAGCTGGCAAAATTTGATCCAGGGAAGCAGTCATCCGCCACACTTAGCCAACACTTGAGATTCATGTCAAATAGGAAAGCATGGCGAGTGGCCAAAACAACAAGAGGAGAGCCAGATTTTGATAGCTTTGCAGATATAACTTTAATAGTTCCTGGACGAAAAAAGGACAACAAAGAAACGAAGATTATGAACAATTGTCAGAAAAACTGGGACGAGTTGTCCTCGTACCAGGGAAAGTAAATTCGGAGATGATAGTTAAAAAAACAAAGCATCTCCATTCTCCAATATCAAACATATGTAGGTAATTGATGTACCTGCATCTTTAGCAGATGAGTTAGGACTCAAAGCAATGAGAGAAGCCAAAGAGTCCTGAAGTAGACAGGTTCGGTTGAATAAATCCCATAAATAAAGGGATCCCTTTCTTGTCACCAGCAACAATTTCCAGCACTCATCACAGTCCACAAATGTTGCTGCAGATCCCATCATCATGGTAGGCATTGCTCGTCGTCCACACTTTGTGTAAATCTTCTCAGAAGTAAACAAAAGATGAAAAAAAACAGATTACCGTGTGTAAGATTTACAGGAGAGAAGGCGCACCTCTAAGTTGAAACTTAAAAATGCTTTTTTTCAGAATACCAAGTGATAACATGAAAGAAGGCATAGAACACTGCATTATAACAGCTGAAGAAGATTAGAACTTAGAGGTGTTCTGAAAAATGCTTTTTTTAAAGATCTTATCTTATCTAATATAATATAATCTTATCTAGTCCAGTCTTATCTTAATAGAAGTGAAAAGACAACCATATATACAAGTAGAAAGGCCATTTACCTGCAGACATCCATCTTCACACCCAACAGCCCAGAAATTTGCATTTCCTCCTAAAACATTGACTTTTCCTGATATCCTATCAGACCAAAGTGCTTGAGACCCTATTTTGCAAGAAATTTCAGTTTCTCTCATTGTAGATGCATGTCCCACCCCCATAATGTCATTAACAGAATGTTCTTTTGGTTGTGCTTCCAAACAAATAGGCGCAGTATCCTCCCCACCGTTCTTGTCAAATACCCTGATGGAAAGAATGGCACTAGAACCAGCCAAGGAACTAGAAGCCATTGAATTTCCCAATTGCTCAACATTGATTGTTCCATCTCTGCCAGCAGAATCCAGAACCTTCTCAATCACTAGGCTCTCAGAAATTGTGGCCCTAGCAGTAACCCCAGAACGTTCTTTCAAATCTGAATTTCTGCCAGGTGCCACTCCCAATGTACTTGCTCTTATGCCATCACTATTAGATACAACTCCATTGGGAGCCTTTCCGATATCGGAACATATAATAGGGAAATCAAGTGCTTGGGACTGAACTGCACAAGAAATGTTTTCCTGCTGAACAGGCACACCAACTGCTTCTGGAATAATTCTTTTTCTACCATCAGGTCGTCTATATTCTCTTTGCTTGACAGGGCTAGAAATTTGACCATAGATAGTAGCTTTGTTTGATCCATCACCAGCAGGACCTCCACTCTTCTTACTATCATCAACTTGAGGTACAGCATTTTTTGTAGTAATGCCTGCATCAACGTAAGCATTTGCCATTTTCTGGTTTTGCTGAAGAACAGAAACTTTTTTGTTAGGCGTTAGCTTGGCAGAAGCTACTTCAAGCAATAACTGTGCTGGACTCTCTGCTATGTTTGCTTGACGACCTCTCACGTCACCATAGCGACTTCTCTTCAACTCATCTAGCTCAGTGTCACTTAGTCTCTGCCCAAGTTCTTTAACCTCAAAATGATATGTAGCCACAGATCCATCCAAGGAACAGGCAAAAAGTGAATATCCATCAGGGCTCCTGTTTCAAAAAGGAAATTAATAACTGCGGTAGTAAGTTTAAGCCTAAACCAGGATAACTCCACAACAGTAAACTGCTGTAAGTTTAAGCCTAGTTTCTAAATTTCTACTACTCTATTGAAGAGTCATTCAAGGAAATGAATGTCAAATTAATTTAGAATCAGCATTCAGACTACATATATATAATACCAGCCATACCAGGATAAGTCCACAACACTTTGAGTAAAGAAATGCTTTGCCACAAAAAGGGGACGGGGACTAGCAGTAGTCCAAACTGTTATAGTTCGATCCTGACTTCCAATAGCAATAACATTGTATGGCTGTGGCTCTTTGCCTTCTGTCTTGGAAGCACCATTGGCCCACCCAACAGATACAGGCTTCACTTCCTGAGTGTTAGAAGAATTCCTTCTGAACATTGAATGGTTGAACTTAACCACAATAATCGGAGCATTGTGTCCTAAGAAGTCAAATGTTGCAGACCATTCTCCTCTCTCCAGCACAGGGGCAGAATGTCTTGGCTTCTGAAAACCATGAGTAGTGGTGATAAAATGACCACAGGGAGACCATCCAAGTCGCCTGAAAAAGGTTGATCCGAGCTGAAACGGGACACAGTTCAATTAGGAAATAGAATTTTTGTAGGGTCTGAATAGATTAGAAAATAAAATAAAAATAAAAATAAAACTTACTGATTTTGCCCAATGACCATCTGTCCTATGAGCAAGGCTCCAATCACTTGTTCGCCAAATAATGACAGTTTTATCATCAGACTGACTAGCTATAAAAGAGCCAATAGGATCCCAAGTAACCCCCTTAACCAAGCTAGAGTGGCCCCTAAGAACAGCAGTGCAAATGCCATTGCTCATATTCCAAATATGGATGGTATTATCCAAACTCGCACTTGCCAATGTGGAATCATCAGGAGACCAATTAAGATCCACCTACTTTAAGCATGCACAAATGATCCCAAGTTAATGATGCTCATAAAAAATTAAAAAGATATTAAAGTTGATAACAAAATACTGATACAGAACCGTTTTGACAACACATCAGGTTCATTTACTTCCAAAGAACATAAGTGAGTTAATGGCCTGAAACTCGAGACTTTTTCCAAAGAAACAAGAGATTGATACAGCAAAAGCATTTGCAATTACCACATCTGCAGTGTGCCCTCTCAAAGTCATTGCGACTTTCCAGTTTTCAATATCCGGTGGCTCTCCGCTGCCAAATTCTGTGGTTCCTGAACCAGGCTTCCTCTCATGAACCAATATCACTTGATCATCAGACCCAGAAGCAACATGCCTTCCGTGCTTAGCCCACCTGACACAGTTAACTGACCCAAAATGGTCCCGCAAGGTTGCAAGAAGCCTCTGAGAAGACTCATCATTTTCCATGTCCCTAAAAACAGACTTCATATTCCATATTCGAACCTGCGTGAATGACACATTGCCAAGAAGGTGACTATTTGAAATGAAAACCAATTAACAATAAAATCAAACAGCTATGGTTTTTAATCTCATTCTCCAGCACATAGCTAATAAGCAACAATGCATCAAGCATCTTAGCAGCATTCTCTTTACCAATGAATAGAGCAAAAGTATCAAACAAATTGGTACAAAAGCAGTCCATTCATTCATAAAAACAAATTAAACATATTAATGGACTATTCACATAATCAAAGTACAAATTCAGATTACTAATTTGAAACTCTCCAAAAAAAAGATGAGAGAATAAGTCATACCTTGTGATCACCACCACCAGTAACGAACCTGATTCCACCAGGTTGAACATCAATAGAGAAGATTTGCATTCCCTCATGCCTAACCCAGCTAGGTTTTTCAGTAATCATCTTCCAAAAATCTCAACTTTTGCAACAAAACAAGTATTTGATTCACTCTCCCAACTGGGGGGAGTGGAGGGAGATGGAAAATTCAACCACACCCTATTCAAAACCTAAAGAATCCTACGAAAAATCACTGCTTCTAAAAAAACCCTTTTACCCAGGATCGGTAAAATTAAATGAAATTGGCACGTTAATTCAAGTAAATATCGAAAAATAAAAATAAAAACCTAATTTTAGAACAACCTTTAAAAAAGTTTTTATTTTTTTAATTTTATGAAAGAAAGAAAAGATGAAAAGAAAGGTGAAAAGGACAAAGTAGCAAGCTTTTGGGGTAATGAGCAAAATAAGTAGGGTTGTTGGAGTAGATGGGAATTAATTTTCCTCTTTTAACGGTCAATTAAAAAAAGAAGCTATAATGAGAATGACTAAATAATTAAAGAAACAAAGAAAAGAAAAGGGGTAATGAGCAAAATAATTAGGGTTGTTGGAGAAGGGGTTAATGGAAAATAATCAAAGAAAAGGGTTTGTGTGATGTTAAAGAAGTAGATAGTTAAAGAATCAAAGAAAATAAGTTAAAGCAAACAAAAGGGTTTTTGCAAATTAAAGAGAAAGAGAATTGAAAACTGAAAACAATTCTGAAGATGGATTGGAAAATAAAATAAAATATTAAAAGGGTGAGTATTATGAATGTGAAGTTACTTGTGACTTTGGCTTTTGAAGTATTGTTCCCTTTTAGCTTTTGCAAATATGCTTATGGCAAGAAGAGAATACATCCTTTTAGCACAAACAGAATGAAACATTATTAACTCTGTCTTATGAATTTGTCATGTCTCATATTTCTTTTATTTTCACTAGTGTGTTTATAGGTAGTGTGCAAACGTATTTTTTTTAATTCAATAATTTTATTATTACATATTAATATTGACATACATAAAATATGCATAAATATAACTGAAATTTTAATAAATAGAATATATTAAATTTATTATTATTGATCTATATTATATATGTATAATCTATACTATATACTATTGCGTTGAAATGCACTCTCATACCTATCAACTCACTTTATAATTGTTTGTAATGTATATTCTACATGTTATAAATGTTCATAATGATATTAATTTGAATCTGAATTCAGCAAGTGTATAATTTTTAATATAATAATAACTAAAAAAATATTAAGGGCAAAATATAAAATTGGAAATTAGTTTATGGTGTTAGTTATATCATGTTTTGACTTTATATAAAGATATAAAGATCTATAGATGTATAGAATAAATGTTCAATTTAAGGTGAGGGAGAAAGTTAATATGTTAGTGGTTTAATATAATTATATGGTTATTTTGTAGAAATTAAAAAGTGTCAAGGGCAAAACATGATGTAACTAACACTATAGACTAATTTCCAATTCTCTATTTTGGCCCTTAATATTTTTTAATTTCTATTATATTAAAATTTACATTATCGCTGAAATCAGGTTCACATTAATATCGTTATAAATATTTATAGTAGGTAGAATACACATTACAAATCATAAGAAATCAGATTGATGTCTAAACCTTTTTCTCTCTACCGTTTTCTTAGAAGACAAAACACGGTGGAGATCCCTTATCTTCAGCTACCAGCTGCACAATCTCTATTTTTGCCCTACTACTTTTTGCTTTGGTTAGACATGCTTCAAAAGAACACAAACTTTAAACTCTTTCAGACTTTCCCTTTCTTTTTCGAAATGAGATCTTCTTCGGTACTGGATCTTCCAATATTGAAATCTGAGTGGAGGGATAATTTTTTTTTAAGTTCTTTCTCTCCCTCATATGTATTAAGGATTACATCATAAGAAAATGAGGTCTTTGTAACTCATGATCTTTGTCAACGACACATGCATAATCACCATTATTGTTTTTAAATTTCCTTGGTATAATAATCGAAATTAATGAGAATGAGATGAGACAAAGATTACTCTACTTATAACCATTTCAGATTTTATATGTGGCAATTTAACATAGGTATATGATTTGGTAGGCAAAGCCCTCCAAATTTGACTCAGTATGACCTGAAAGTAGCTAGGGCAGGTATATTATTTCAAACAGAGAGAAAAGTCCGATATATCCCAAAACCACTTTCACATTTTGTGAATCTGCAGGTTAGTTATAACTGTTAAATAGTCCTAAACACATCCAAAGTTCAAACCATTGAATAAATTAACACATGTACTTTTAACATGCCATTTTTGTTAATTTTGTTAAACATTTGTTCTAATTTAAGCAATCCATATAAGAAAAGTCAATAATGGAAATTGGGGTGTTAAATGAAGTAAGTGAAATTAATTACAGTTTTTCAAATTGCATGTCTTTTTATGGGTTGCTTTAACATTATCCTAAGGATCAGCAAAATGATTAATAGGTTAATACATGATTACTAATTTAGATGTATTTGAGAATTCTCAAACTTATGTCAAAGAAGTTGGACTCTAACTCTGATATTAAAATTTCATCTCAAAACCAATTGACAATGAAATGAGTACTCCAATAGATAGATATTTAAATTATTATCGAGACAATGAGGTAGGCGATGTGGGACTTACTTCCTAACATGTATCATTTAAATTTGATTTCATATAGGCCATTGTATCTAAAAGAAGGAAGAAGATCTTAAGATTTACATAGTACTATATAGTAATCTAGCAGAGACAATGACATCCATAGCAGCAAATTAATGTCAAAAGTGTCACAGAGACTTTAACAACATTGAAGTAATAATGAGTCCTTAAATGAGGGTTACACGATTTAGTAATGAAGCGGATAAATTTTCTCACCCGAAGAGATCACTAAAAATTGAACATGCTATATATATCACCTACTTTCTCTTGCTATGAGAAGAAAATTCATCTGCTTCATCACTTGATGCAACCACCTTATTAGCTTAACAACAAAGCAAACTAGTCCAAACCTCTATAATATTCTTATATATAGCTCATGGATCACCACCTTTCAAGTGCTCGGTAACAAACCGCTCCCTATGTTTCAATGCCTTAGCAATTGTTGAGAATTTTTTGTTACTGAGCACAAGATATATAAGTGACCAAGCTCTACTACAGTTATAAGTTTATAACTATACTTACTATTTTAATCTGCGGTCCACAAGTGCAATCGCCACTACAATATTGTGGTTTTAGGAATCTCCGCAACAACATTGTGGTCGCGATTTGAAACACTTTTAGATAATCATGTTATGAGCAACTCCATGATCTTCATCAGACCCAGTAATGTAACCCTTTTCATCCTCCAATAATTCTTCAAGAGAATTAGGACGTGGGTAATGACCCTTTCCAAAGGATCTAACGTGATCCTTAAGAGACCTCTTATGCTTGAAGTCAGATCCACAAATGCAATACCACAACTTGCCACAGTTCTTCTCATGAGTCCTCCAATCACCTTTGACAGCAAATGATTTGCCACATTTTCTGCACATGAATGGTTTAATGCCATGCTTTCTTTTGTAGTGGGTTTGGAGTGTTCTGAAGTCCTTCAAGGGCTTTGATCTTGGGTGGTTGATGTTGTTCTTGCAACCTTGTGCACAACAATAACATGGTAGCCTTAACATTGCAGCTGGTTGTGTTCCTCTCAGTGAGTCTGGTCCTTTCCTATATTCTGATCCATGGCCCCACATATGCATCTGCATGCAAATGGTAAAAAATGGTATACTAGTTCGAGTTAGATTACATGTTTCTGATTGATTAATAACTTGTTTGTAATTTAGTATTAGACCATCAAAATTAGCCTGATTTATTTGATATACTATGTAGCTGTTAACTATTTTAATATTTTATTGAGTTTATGTGTTGTGTAGTGTAGTAGTTTATGAGTAGTTTATGCAAGTTACCTCAACTTGTGGGGAAATTAATATATGTAGTTGTAAAACTGGTTGTAATCTCTTCACTTATGGCCTATTTAAAGGTTATCATCTAATGCATATGACACATCAGTTTACAATATTCTTCTACTAACATTGGTATCAAGAGCCAAAGAGAGAGGAGTGTAGAAATTTGTGAGAAAAAGTGCAATTGGCATCATGGCTACTGAAAATTTTATGCAACCAGCCATTCCACGCTTTGATGGTCACTATGAGCAGTGGAGCATGCTCATGGAAAATTTCTTAAGGTCTAAGGATTATTGGCAAGTGGTTGAAGATGGTGTTGTAACACTAGAAGAAGGCACTGGTGCACAACACAGAGAGCATGATGCAATGAATTTGAAAGACCTCAGAGCAAAAAAATTCTTATTTCAAGCCATTGATCGCTCTATCCTATAAACCATTCTTTGCAAAGAAACTTTTAAGGATATTTGGGATTCAATGAAAAAGAAATATCAAGGCTCCTCTAGAGTCAAACGTGCTCAACTTCAAGCTTTGAGAAGGGATTTCAAAACTTTGCAAATGAAGGAAAGTGAGACAGTTACTGACTATTGTTCAAGGGTCATGGGAATTGCAAACAACATGCGAATTTATGGAGAAAAGATGGGAAACACCCTCATTGTTGAAAAAATTCTACGCTCACTCACACCAAAATTTGACTATGTGGTGTGCTCAATGAAGAGTCCAATAACACTGATGAACTTCAAAGTTCCTTGTTGGTTCATGAACAAAAGTTAACACTAGCAACCCTGGGCCTAGTCGTGGCCATTGTCATAAATAAATGTGAACCTTTACCAATGGGGAATAACAAGTCAATATCATGTTTATTTCTTAAATTCTAAACATGCATTAACTTATAAAGGTTGATGTACTAAATTAAATTACATCATGCATATTGGTGACTTTCAAAACAATGTCTATCATTCAAACTAATATGATTAACGTTGTATATCTACAAATTAATTTGACTGGTAATCAATTAAAAAACCCAAAAAAGAAACAAATAGCTCTCCATAGCTGCACAAGAATTTCGTACTTCTTAGAGCCGGTACAGATCATGTTACTTCTCCTATGATATTCATATTCTGGGGCTTTGAACCCTAAAGCTAAGGGCCAACACAAGTCAAGAAAATAAAAGCATGAAGTGGATACAGGATTACAAATTCTCTTTGAAATCTTGTTGGATGAAAAAGGAGCCTTTTACTTAAAGGTGAAAGTAATGTTAGATGGAAAAAAGACTTTGTATCTACCTTAATTTTCTTAAAGTGGGAAGAAAAGCAAAAGGAAAAGTAGGGTAATCAAATGGTCATGTGTTCACATTAAATTTCAATTACATGATTGTTATCTTGCTGACCAAAAAAAAAACATGATTGCTATCTTGATGGTTATCTTAATATCATTATCATGTAATATAGCTAGTTCATTTTGGCGTGGACTGTGGCTGTAGGGAATTCAAATTAAGAGCGGATTCCACATTAGCTAGTGTAAATTCTGTGTGTTTGGAAGGGGAAAAAAAGTCCACCATCAAGTACAAAACATAGTAGAGGGTTAAGTTATCAGATAGATTTCATTAATTAAGCAGAAGGAGTTTGGAAAATTAAGAAGTCTGGTTCCATTGGGATGCATATATAGTAATATGGACTAAATATAATCATAATCTAATTTCTCTAAGTATACCCAACACATGCTTGGATAATAATTACCCTAACCCATGCATAAATTACTTTTTTTACGTTTTTTTACCAAGGGTGTATGTCCATTGACATATAGGCAAAAACTAATTCTTTTCTTGAAGATTGAAGAATAAATCACCAAAGTGGGGTAACATCTTCCCTGTACTATAGTTTTCATTATAGATAAGAACTTAGTTTTAGATCAAATTAAAATACATAGTTTAGTAGAAAATCTGTTGTTTTTATTATATAAAATATAAAAAGTTGAGAAGCAAATTACTAACCTGCATGTTGTTATACCTATTGAAGGTCTTACTGCATATGTTGCAAGCAAACTGCATCGGCCCAACAAGTATCTGTGCTGGATTTGGTATCCAAAATCTTCTCTCTGAGCTACCATGGAAGATTGTTTTATTCAAAGGCTCTTCTTCTTCTTTTTCTTCTTCTTCCTTAACATGGAAAACCTTCTTCTCATCATGATCAGACTCAATTATATCACTAGTAGTATTAGGCAATCCAATATGCAAAGCCACAATCATTTGTTCCACCTTTTCTTCTTTTACCTCAGGAACCTTCTTTTTTAGTTCTTCATCTTTTGAGGGCTTTCCATTTAAGATTGACAAAAATTGGATAGTTTCATGAACAAGCTCATTTTGAGTCACAGAAGGAGAATAAGATATTGAAGATGATACTGTGGGAGTTAGATATGAAGGAGAAGAGGAATTAAATGGTTTTAGCCATTCAATGAAAGTTGGTGCATGAAGGTAGAGATTCTTGTCCTCCACAATATTCTTGCATTCTCTCAAACCCATGTTCTTCAGAGAGAGAGAGAGAGAGTATATATGAGTGAAATTCTCTCCTTAGAAGGAACTGTATCCAGAGGAGTTTCAGACTTTATGAGAGAAAGCCTAGACTTATATGGTAGTTCATTGAAATGAGTTATTTTTGTCTTTATGGACCTTTTCTTTTTCCTTTTTTTCTACCCTAACTTTCTTCTTTACCCGTGTTGGCTTTTGTTTGTTTCTTTTGTGGGATAGAAAGAGAGTTATTGGTGGGGAATGGGGATAGAAAATGACATGCAAAACAAGACTTACCAAATACCAAATTATTATTAGAAGGGTAAGGATCCACTTACTCTACATCATAGCCATCAATTTTAGGGAAATTCAATGGTTTAGATCTGACATTAATTCAAACCATTGGATTTCCCTAAAATTAATGACTAGGATGTGAAGTAAGTTTAAAAAACTTACTCTTTAAGTCAATGGATCTCCCGTCTTATTAGAAAGAATCATAGAATATGGTTTCAATTCTAAATTCTAATTAATATTAGTTTTTTGAAAGTCAATGATAATTAAAAAAGTAAATGATAAATGATGCATGTCGGTGTATAAAACTTTTACATTGTCATTATATATAAAAAAAAGGAATTACTTTTACATTTTTTAATTAATTACTTTGTCCTTGCTAGATATATTATAAAGAGTCTTCCCACATATAATTACAAAAAAGAAAAGGAATTTTGGTAGAACTAAGTGGCTCTTGTTTCATGAAATAATAAGGGGTAATAACAATCACAAAATCAATGTTCAAGACATAAGGGATTTTGTATTGAACACGAATATAACCATGTTGTAAGGTGAAATAGTATGAAGAGTGATCATGCTAATAATGACCACAATAAAAAATATATATAATTTCTCTGGAAAAATATTATAAAATCAGTGGTGTTTGTAAGATGAATAAAGTGGTAGAAATCATTCATTCATCCAATAGAAAGTATGTCAACTCATCTATTAATTTGAGTAAAATTTAAGACTAGCATTTTACAATATTATATCTATTCAGAACAGACTCAAACGGGTCATTATTTGGGAGAGATATTGGACCACTAGTTAATTCACCTACTAAGTTTTTAAATAAATAATTAGCAAAATTAATTACTGCAATATACAATTTTTAAATAATTTGATTTGTCTACTTGGATCCCTTAACTTCATTCATAATTAACCAAAGCAATTCTAGGGCCATCCATATATACTACTTCAACATTCAAAAATTCAATGATTTTACACTTTTTAAAAATTGAAAGAAGAAATAAACTAATGACACGCGTGTCAATATATCATAATCAATTTTTTAAGTTGAGTTCAACATTACAATATTAAAGTTTTGGGATAAACACAATATAACCAATTTTATTGGTACTTTAAAGTCTTGAGTAAAAGTTATGAAAATATAACTCAAATTTCAAACTACGAAGATACTCACAACAACAAAAATATGATTTCATGTCTTCATTATCTTGCCTTTTGTTTATCTATATCCAAAATAAAACAATAAAAGTTACATAAAGTAAATTAAATATGAGTTCGTATTTTTTTTAGGAGAGAAAAATAATTGAAATAGTCAAGAGATCATTTATTAGGGTACGCATAGCTTTCATACTCGTGATGCTTTATAAAACTCTTGTAGCCTATTATTTTATTCATCTCAATTATTTTCCAATATGAAATTTTGATTTTTTAAGAAGATGTTGGTCTAGTAATATGAACCTATTGTATCCATAAATATATTAAAAAGTAAAAAAATTAATTCCTAATAATGACATTTATTGTAAAGGACAATCATGCAATATAAAAAAATATTAATTCCTAATCAATTGGGTGATGAATACTCTTGGTTATACCAAAAATATTATTGGTGCAACTGTACATTAATTATATTTGCATAAATAATATTTATCAATTGAAATTGGATAAAAGTAATATTATTAATTGAAATTACATGGAAGGACACAATTATAAGTATAAAGTACACAAAAGAAAAGAAGTGTCGTTAATAATTGTTATTTAATATTAACAAATTTCATATTATGTTCATTATTTTTATTATTATTATAATGGTGGAGATCCACTTACTTCAAGAGTAAGTTTTATAAACTTACTTCACATCTTAACCATCAATTCTAGAAAAATATAATGATTTATAAATTAATTTAAGATTTTGTCCCGATCATAAGATACCATCAAACTCTTTCATATTAGTGTTGGGAATACCCTTAGTGAACAAGTTTGGTGACACTATTTAGGTATAATGTGAAGCTTATGTATGTGTTAATCTTTTCCTTTTGCTTTCATTCTAAATTAATATATAATGGATTGTGACACGGATTCATTGCACCAAGTTTCTCAAACATTGACCTTATGCAAGTGATCTCAAATAGGAGGATGGAACCAATTACACCAATACTTTGGTCAATGCCTAAATGGAGAAACTATTACATATGAGGATGTATGTTTTGGTTAATTTACTAGTGGATATAATGAGAGGTTGCAATATTTATGGCTAATTAATTAGTGTGCAAAAGGTAACAAGATATAGTGTTATCTAGTGCTTATAAAATGAAGACCGTAGTGATTTAACTTGAATAAGTATATAAATAGATAAATATTAAACTCATAAATAATAATTAATATCGAATTATTACAAACATTTTTTAAAGAAAGATCACACTCGTTAAAAACGAATAAGGTTATATATTACACCACTTTAGGGGCAACACAACCACTAAGTGAAGCATATGAATCTTAATGATAATAACTTTTGTGTTTTCATACTAATAAATGCATGATCTTAAGTTGCATATGTATGCCTAAGTGTATAAAGAAAATAGGTACATATGTACAAAAATTAAAATCTAAAGCAATCAAGATTAAGGTACATAAGTGAGGCATGCCAGTGGCCCCTCCTTATGGTGTATATTAATTTGATGATTATATTTTTTTCTCATTTAAAAATAATTTAAAATCTACGTCGTTATAAATTTTATAAGGCCACATGTCACCATTTCTTTTGAATTTTTTTTGGAGAGGAACAAGGATCCCCTCAATAACTCTATCATCGGAGATGTAAATACTTATTTATTTGTTTGTTTTTAATGACATGAGTATAATTTTAAAGTAATTAAAATAATAAATATGTCATTGAAATTTATATTTTACTTTATTTTTTGAAGTATTTTTCTATAAATAATGGAGAGAATAATGACTGGTACGAGAAGACCCTAATGCGATTTGGTGAATGGAGCTAAGTAATTGATACTTACCGACACAAGATTTGTGTGGGGATTTTTCTCTGTTAGACAAAAATGCTCACTTCTCTCTTTTCCACTTTTTTCAACCTTTTTCACACTTTCAAATTGCAACATGTACACTTTTGTCTCAGATGTTTAAACTTCTAGTTAGCTTGCTAGCGTTCAAGATTGTTGCTAGTTTATTTAATAAACCGATTCTTAATTAGGTCTTAATTAATAATAAATCTAAAACAAATCCTATAACACCTTAACTGTATATATACATAGATATGCATAATGTTTGGATGTCTTAACTCTAATAGTAAGTGAAAAAAACATACTCCACATCTTAGTCATCTAATCTTAGAAAATCCAATAGTTTAGATGTACTCACCAATTCAACCCATTAGATTTCTCAAGATCATGATGTGGAGTAGGTTTTTTCCACTTACTCTCTCCTCCCCTAGAATAATGTTATGTTCTGCCCACATGTATTCCCAAATTCGATGAAAAAATAAATGCATTAATTCTATGTATCATTTGCTCAATATCAAAGGTTTGATGGCGTGATTTTGCTATTTCGGCGTACCTCTGTACCCATCGTCAATAAAATTAATTTTCTTATAAATAAAATATCAATAATTTGAAACCATCTTCAATTCGTTTATTGACGATGTAATAATTGCGACATATATATATATATATATAGCTATTCATTATAACGGGCATGAATAAATAATCAAATTGATGCGCATATTATTGATTATCTTATATTTATTGTAATTATTGAAAATTAAGACAAAATGTGGATGTGAACATAAAACTGTTATAAAAACTCACCAAAGTATAATATTATAATCGTAATTGTAATTTAAAACACTAGTTTTCAAATTAGAAGATTTTGACAAGAAAATGTGTTCCATCTATATAAACATACACTAGCTAGGTTTGCCTTGAGACCTCTTTACCATTTTTTGTTTTTACCTTCCCGTGAAAACAACTTTTGAATAATTTGTCGCTTTTTTGTAAAATTATTTGAAGGTATCTGATAGTGGAGGACAAACTTTTGAAGATTATGATATAACTAGGTGAAGCTTTTGTGTGGATATATATGTGGATGACTATTTAGCAGTTCATAATCTTAGATATATATTAATTATTTGAAGCTTATGCTCATATTATAAACAACAACAGGAGACTTATATATTAGTGACCGATTTGAATCTGCCCAAACATAATTTTATTTGTTTGTAATTACAATCGAGATCGAGAAAAGGTCATCATTAAAAGTTGTGGTCGTAATCTATCAAATATCTATGATCACATGCTTCAGTTATTATGACCAATATAATTTAGCGACCAACTGGGTCGTCGCTATTTCAGTCACTAACTACAAAATGGCAAATTTATGCTTTTAGACTTTCGTCGTTAATATTATTTTTTAATGCACCATAAACAAGCTAGTCCACACGGCATGTATCATATATTTTCTTCTCTGATTTTCCTATATCGGTCTCCAAGGTAATCATTAACATCTTATACATAATACATGATTTTCATGGTCCTTGTAAAGCTGAAAATATTGAATTTCAAATACGGTGTATGAGTTTTATACATTATCACTATATCGTTCATCATACATATTTAATCATAATTGAATCTTCAAAAAATTATTCAAATAAATGTGGATTATGTGTAAATTTTTATACTGACATTGCATAGATATTATATTATTTTAAATAGTTGAAATATGCATATATATTTGAAGCATTTCCTTTCTTGCTAAAGTTCTCATGAGGAAAGTGCTAAGGTGTAAAAATTCTTGATTGATTAAAAAAAGTAGTCCGTAATTGATGGACATGGTTGAGCTGTAGGAGGAAAATAAGTCACATATATAACATTAATTAATGGTTGTGAATTATAAGTAGTAAAACCGAATATACAGGTGAATTATGTTAATATTTTTCATCTATGTCATGATTAAGTTCATGAAGATTTTTCAATAGAATCCACCATTTCTCAATAAACACACATTATTGGAATTAAAATTATCTTGGTTGGGAATTGGTAATTGGTATAGCTAGCTAAGTCATACCCCATATTTAAGGAAATACATCTTTTGTCATAATATAATATGTGTCATTTCATTTCTTATGACTTGTGACTTGTAATATAAAATGTTGAAATTATAATTGATTAATACGAATAGCAAATTTCAGGGTCAATTTATAACATTACCTAAAAAATTATATAACTGTTATATTTAAAAAGTATAAGAATTTTTCATGTAGGTGAGATAGTGAATGGAAGAGTACCAACCACAATATGAGACCTAAAACCTTTAGAAATTAAAGGCTAAGTTGGGTCTTAGTATCTTATCCTCACTTCAAT
Source organism: Lupinus albus (assembly GCA_009771035.1). Taxonomy (NCBI): domain Eukaryota; kingdom Viridiplantae; phylum Streptophyta; class Magnoliopsida; order Fabales; family Fabaceae; genus Lupinus; species Lupinus albus. The sequence continues at coordinate 2,612,825 of CM019999.1, forward strand.
ATTGCAAGCTACGGTCTATTTCTAACTTCAAAAGCATCATGATTCAAAATCTCCATCATTATTATGAACCTCTCAAGTAACTACCAATTTGAAGAAAAACAAATACATACATAAAATTAAAACAAAAGAAAACTCAATTGTGGTGTGAAATTGGAACTCAATTCCTCCTGTTTACACGTTATTGTTAAGTCTTCCTCCATATCTACTCACTCTTTTATTTATTATTTATTTATTTTCAAATTGGAAAATCTACAAAAAAAAATCCCAACAATTCTGGTTTTAAATGTTAATTAGGTTACCTTAGCATTCATGATTAAATGATATCTTTTAATCAATAACAAATAGAAGTTTTGTCTGAAATATTATGTTAAAGTTTCATCTCAAAACCAATTGATAATTAAAGAAGTAGTGTCTAACAAGTAAATTAAATTATTCAATCAGAATAATGATGTAAACAATATAAAATTTATTTGTTGGATTAGCTTTCAGAACAACAACAATAATAATAATAATAATAATAATAATAATAATAATAATAATAATAATAATAATAATGATACAATTTTGAAATTTAAAGTATATTTAGTAATGATGTGTATTTTTTTGATTGAGGAATTTGATAGCCGGATCTATCAATATTTGTCTTAATATGTAGATGATCATTACAAGTTACAACATAGGTGAGTGGCTTATTTATCTTTTTATTTTTGGTGTATGTGACCCTTAGTGAGAGTGAGAATGTGTTACATAATCTATTAGGATTTTAGGAGTCACTTATCTTTTTTTCTCCCTATAGCTTACATCCATAAAAGAGAGTATGGATTTAAATTCTATAATTTTAGATTAGGCAAGATTGATAATTATCACCTATTTTTAAAAGTTCCTTCTTTTATTTTATAGTTTAAAAATAAACAAATAAAAGAATTGTTTTCACTAATGATGAAAGTCAACAAGTCACAGAAATTGCAAACTTAAAGAAACTAAATACATAAAAATGGAATTGTATACAAATGAAATGTCCAAAATATCCCTTCTATTTGGGATATGTTTAATTTTAATTTCACTTTGATTAATGAAGAGTTGAACCTGGGAGCTATAAGGTATTTGGTGAGGGACAAAATCTAATGTAAACTTGTCATCTATAAATCACAATGAGTCAACTACCAACTGAATTGTTCAAACCCACACATTTTTACAAATTAACTTCCACATATATTCACATTTCCACACGTAAAAACAGTGAGTGTGATTTTAAATTATTTCGTTTTTCGTTTGTTTCTTTAGTTCTTTCTTTCTTAACTTTTTTTCCTTTTGTATCTTCATCCTAATATGGCTATCTCTACAAGACAAGGCCTAAAAGATATGTATTACCAGGCCTCCTTTCAGAATTGGCCCATCAATTAATGGAGATTAGAACTTATTAGAACGATAGTGGGAAAAAGTAATGTTATATCCTGCTACGTATCAATCACTAATAAATTATACTATTTTTTTAGTAGAGGGAGAGACAATTTACTAATTTTATATTTATTTTAAAAATAAAAATGTTATATTATACTATTTTTTTCTAGTAGCTAATCTATGATTGCCTTATTTGTCCAACTAAGATTCAATTTTAAATCCTTGTAATTAATGAGACAATGGCACCATAGCATTGAAACTAGGACAACTAGGACAGGACCTTTGACTCAGTCAGGACCTTTGACTCAGTTTGAAAAAACCCTCAGAATCTCTTCCAACATCAGACCACATTTCTCTCTCAAAACTCCAACATAAGTAACTGCCAAGCCCCAAGACCCATAATATAACATCCACGTGTAACATGTTCCATATTCTCATAGGCATGATAAGACAATAATATGTTGTCCCCAACTACATTCCTACTTCTCTCCCCCACCCATTAAAATATGACATGTATATTAAAAAATTAAACATTAATGACTTTTTCTATTTTTACTCCATTGGTGCGGTACATATTTAGGACATGCCTCCTTATACATAATATAACTTTTATTTATCTTACTATTAATTTATAATAATAAATTTATTGAATTAAAGATAAAGTAAACTATTAATATACTAGTGTTACTAATATCATCTTAAAGAAACAAAAATGACCATGAATGTGACAACCAGATTTCTTAAGGGTATCTCTATAGTAGTTATACAAAATTAATATATATTGGAAGGGAGATGATTTCTTTAAGGTATCTTTATAGTAGTTATACAAAATTAAAATATATAGAAAGGGAAATTTCTCCTCAATTATAGTTATATGCCTATATCTTTTAAATAAGTGTTATTATCAATACTGGAATATTTAATTTAATAAGATGAATCTAGAAAAAAATGTCTCATTGAAATATTCTAATTAATTTGAATACCCTATACTTTAGGGGTGTGAAACCCCTTTGACTTTGATCCCTCATTTACTTGCTTCAATTCCAGGCATTCTTCTTTTCTTCCCTCTTTCTCATTCACCTAGGGTTTTGTTCTCTTCGGCTCTCCCAATTACTTCATCCTATAATTTCTATCTTCTTTATCATTCAATTGTTTTATAAACTTATTCATTTCATAATTAACACTTCGCCCCCCATGATCCTGTTCTATATCAACTATCTGGAGCTTCTTCATATGTGCTGGGTATAATTTTCTAATGTAAAGTTATGTACTTTATCTACCTCTTGATCCTGTTACTTAATCTCTTACTGTAAATAGTAATACTACGCTGCATTTAATAAATTCATGATGCATAATAGTTTATCTCTGTTCTATTTTGTTTACTAAATTGTGGACAAAATTCAGAAATTCAATGTGATATTGGGCACACAAGATTGAAGCTTTAGTTAGTTCAACAGATTAATGTTGAATTCTGGGAATAACTTAAACAGCAGCAGTAGCAGCAGTGGGATAACTTCGTCAGATATGCCACCTTTGCCTCAGTGTTTGCAATCCGATCCGATAACGATAGGCAATCAGAAATATATGTGTTCAGGAGAGCTAAGGAAGGTTCTAGGTGTTTCCGTCGGGAGCACGTTAGAAGACCATTCTTTTGGAGTTTCACACCCTAAACCCATAGCTCCAGTTGTCTCAGGGGAGCTAAAGCACTTCAAAGAAAGTGTACAATATGCTTCCAGAAAGGCGAGGTATATAATTGTTATTATGTCCCAATTTCCGCTAATATATTCCTCGGTCTGAAATTTTCTGTTTGTAAGGCTCAATTTGTGAAATGAATGGCTACAGTGTCAATGTTGAAGCAAACAAAATTATGTGACAGTCTTTATGAGGATACATGACTTTCAATGATGTTAGAATCTTGTAATGAGAAAATGTGATAAGATAGTTTTGGCTTCACTGGTGCAAAACACATGGGCTTTTTGGTGGTGTTCATATGGTAGATATGCAGAGAGATTGACATGCTCTGTTGCATGACCATTTTGCATAATATCTAAGTTTTATTTTTATTTTTGTAAGTATTTCTTATCCTCTCGTGGTTTTCCACCTTCTCTTCTAATACCATTTCTTTTTCTGTCCAAAAAAGAAAAAAGTTGTAAACGTTTCTTTTGGGGATGCTTAGTCTTATTAAAACTTGCTGCTTTGCACACCCTTAAGACCTATGTGGTACTTGTGATTATATTTCTGTCTGCTAAAAAAATGTTAATTTCAGATATAGATTGTTTATTTATTATTTTATGACACAGTATATTCATTTTAGCGTCCTAATAGAAATGTAATATGTCAATCAGGGATAGAGCAAAAATGTTTCGTGAATCTATATCTGAATTGGAAAGGTACACAGAGGCATTAACCTCAAAGAAGCGACAAAGGGCTGATTTGTCAAGTGAGAGGGGAGGAGGAGTAAACTTAACAAAGATGGGTAGCCAGCATCAGAAAACCAATATTGATAATCTGACTCAGAGATCAGACTCCAAGACGTCAAATTCAATGCTGAGCAAGCGAATACATACATCTGTGGCAGATATGCGGGTGCGTATGTGTTACACTATTATTACTCCTTTGGTTCTACAACCTCTGGTTCTCATTATAAGACACCATCTATAAGGTTTTGGTGGTCCTTTTTATAAGGCACTTTACAATTTCTATGAAACATTTAATTCCGCTCTCATATTTGTCCTTATTAAAGGTTTTACAACTCTCTCTTTTTTGTCTTGGATAAATCAATAGCCCATAGATAGTGAGACTGTGAGAGTAAATTAAAAGTTTGTTGTCTTCAAGATTATCAGCCAAGAAATACTCAAATATTAAATGAGGGCATAGCTGTAAAGTTGTTATATATTTTTTAACTACATTTAACTACCTTTATTGGTTTGTGTAATTCAATTACAAGTGACTTATAATAAGGATTGGAGGGAGTATTATTTATTTGTATAATGCTAGATGCTATAAATTAAACATATTCATTGCAGAGTTTTGTCCTATATGTTGTTAAAGCCCTTTTACATTCATTTTGTGGTAAGAATGGAGTTTCAATTTTGTTAATGGCCTACTAGAGTGCATTATATACACACCGGTTCATAGGATTATTTTTTTCAAGTTGCTTTTTACCCCAAAAGAATGGTTTCAAGTTGCTTTAAGTCTCCCTAGTTTAAACTTCTTAGGATGAATAATTGAAGTCATTTATCATGTCAAACTCTAACTATTAGTAGCATTAATATTAGGTTTTAAATTGTACATATATTTTTTACAGTGTATTTTCTCTATTAGCTTGGTGCAACAGTAAGGTTGTTGCTTAGCGACCAAGATGTATAAGTTTAAATCCTAGAAACAACCTCTTCCCTTGCAGGAGTAAGGTTGCGTACATCTACCCTCCCCATACCTTACTAGGTGGGAGCCTCGTGTACTAGGCTGTCCTATTTCCTCTATAACCTCAAAACATGAAGTTTAAGATTTATCTTTTTTTCCTGATAATAATCTGTTTACGCTCGCTTTCATTCTTCATGATTTTGTCCACACTACAATGCTTTCAGGAGGACAGTAGGTCTGCTGCTATCGGAAGGCATCAGATGGTTACAGAGAAGGATGGAAATCTGATTCAGACACTTGGTGGGGGTTCTGTTCGAAATGAAGAGAAAACTCGCAGATTACTTGCTGGAGGTGATGGGTTGGATCAAAAAATAAAGAAGAAGAGGTCTGTTGGAACTGTAGGAACCAGAGTTATCACTGGTGAAAGGGATGTAAAAAGGGCTACTCTTCCAAAGGCAAATGCTGATCTGAAGATGCGGTTGTTTGATACTCAGTGTTTTAGGTAGTATTGTTTGCCTTTCTTTTCAATTACAGAGTACGTTTTTCAAGTGGTATGTTAATTCTGGCTGATGCTTGTGTTGGAGGCATAGAGTCTTCTGCCATATCACACCTGTTAAGATTATTAGACTCCCTTTGCGATTAAGGGTGATGATTTGCTGTTTCAGCATATTCCAAAGGCACCCATTATATCACAATCCCAGTACTTGTGGAGTTAATATTCTGCTACATGTACCAGTTGTGACTATTGTTTATAAGTACTCTCTGTATGTGAATCATTTGCTTATCTGTTTAATTCGATATTCTGCTGCGAGTGCTCCTTTGCCAAAGCATTGCTAACTATATTGTTTAGAAAATAAATGTTTTCTTGCGTTTGGAACATTTTTCTTTTCTTTTGTTGGTAAAATGAAAGCTTTTATTTGGTGGGTCTAAATAAAGCTTTGATGCACAACCTTTCTTTATGTGCAATTTTTTCCTATTTGGTTATTGGTGGATGGAATTCCTGCAGCATGTAATCTGAGCCCTGTTTGTTTGCTCTCTCTCTCTCTCTGTTTTTTTTAAGAGCAGTTTTGTATAGTTTTTTCTTATAGTTTAAATAATGCAGCTAATATATTTTAACATATTTGGATAAGGTTAAAATAAAGTATGAAAATCAGGATTAGTGCTTTTCTGAAAAGCTAGAAAGAGTACCATATGAAAAAAGCTATATCATTAAACCAGGGTTTTTTCAAAGCTTATCCAAATGCACCCTTTTATGTTTTGCATGGTCCTTGAATGTGTAGCTTTTACCATCAGGTAATTTGATGTAGTTAAAAAGTGATTGATTTTTAATGCTGACATGCCATTACCTTTCCTATTCAGAATTGGTTCAAAAAGTACTTAAACTTTTGCCGTACTCTTAAAACTATGTGTGCCATTTTGTGAAAAAAATGAGTAAATGGATTACAGGAATGCATCCAAGAGCGAGGTTGTTAATCATAGATAATGTCATATGAATCATTTTACACTTGTGTGCATATTAAAAGTGACTGCGTCAAGGTTAATGATATCGAATTAACTTTGCTGCTGTCAAGTTGACTCATCTGGAAAATATCTCACTTTAGGTTTGAGTTGCATCTTTACTTGTATTCCACAATTTACTAACCTATTGCAACCACTAGCCATGAATAGATAAAAGCTTCTCTGGATTATATTGCTTGTTCCTTTTCTCTTGTTTTTCTTTTCCTTCCGTAGTTTTAACTAATGTGGACATTTTGTTGTCTACTCTACTCGGGTAACTCTAATTATAAGGTAGTGACATAATTGTCAAATGGTACTTGATTTAGTTGTTGGAGAACAACAGAAAAATTAAACTTGATCTCTTACATGAATAGGTTATTCTGTGGTGCAGATTGAGATCTCTTCCTGGATCTAGCGGATGCAATAAGTCTGAAGGCTCTTCTGAGCCTACTTGTACAGGTGCTCTAACAATGCTTGCAAATGAGCAAGAAGGTGCATCTCTTCGCATGGACCACATAGCTGAGCGAAGAGTTGTGGCAAAAGGAAACAACAGGTTTTAGTAAATCTTGACATTGTCATAATATTACAGCCTAGTTACTGAAGAAGTCAATAAATATGCCTATGTAAATTGCTTTATCAATCAATTTTTGTAGACTGGAGCATATTTAAGACATCAAGTTTGGGTGGCCCTTGATGACATTTATATGCATTGATATTTATTTAAAATTTATTAATGGATGATTGTTCTATAATTAGGGCAAACACTCAGGAGGATTGCCCATTGAGCAGCCCTAACACACTAATTAAAAACAAGGTTTCTCGTGCACCACGAACTAGTTCAGTTAGTGCGTTTGACTTGTCTAACATTCAACCTTCATCTGGAACTTTTCCAGGTTGGTGGTAACAGACTTCAGGTTTTGGTATAAAATCTTAGTGGTTGATATCATGAATAATTAGAATCTTTCTTCTCCAGGTTCTTCTATACACCCGATGACCCGGTGGGTTGGTCAGAGGCCGCTAAAAAATTCACGCTCAAGAAGAGTGAAAATAGTTTCTCCTGTCTCACGCACTCTTGAAATTCAGGTTTCATCTGAAGGCTGTCTAACTTCTGACTCTACTGTTAGAGCTTCTGCTGACAACAGTGGATTTCAAATAAGCAGCATAGAAAACAGTACGCAAAAATATAAAAAAATACCTTATGATAGTTCATCTCCATTTGGATTATCTGAAAGTGGAGAATCTAGAGCTGGGGAAAACAAAATAAAAGAGAAAGGAGTGAATAGCGATGACTTTGCTCTGGCAGCAGAGAAGGCTGGGCCATCTATGTTACAAATGAGGAGGAATAAAATACCAACAGATGAATTTGGAGATTATGTGCAGAAACAAGGAAGAACTGGAAGGGGTTTGTCGTTAATAAAGCTGGGCCTTCCTTCAGGGAGGGAAAAGACAGAAAATTTACCAATAACGAAGCCAGTACAGGACATGAGGCCTAATGTTAAGAGTAAAATGTATGTTGATTTCATTTTAGGTTTTCTTCATCCTCTCTATTTTCCAGAACTGCCATCATGCTTTTTTGTTGAATGCAGCAAATATGGACGCCCTCCTTCAAAGAAGCAGAAAGGTCGCAAGGTTTTGACTCGTGTAGGGAAGCAACTGAACATTGACTCTTCTGATTTTGGAGGTAACATTTATTTATTTTTTTAAATTAAGTTTATATGGCCGTCTTTCATTATGTGTATATACTATATACACTGTATAATTGGCATATGATTGTCCAGGTGAATGCGACGATGATCATGAAGAATTATATAAAGCTGCAAATGCTGCTCGTAATGCTAGCAGTATGCATCTTAACCATTTTTACCTTTCAAAGTCTGTATATCTCCAAATTGTATTCCTTTTATATTCAGTTTTGAACCTCACTAGTCTGTAGCATATTTTACACAGGTCTATTCTGTTCGGGTCAATTCTGGAATAAAATGGCACCTATTTTTGCTTCTATCAGCTTGGATGATGCATCATACCTGAAGCAACAGGTAGCAATTGGTGGCGAACATGTCATGCTTGAAATGTAAAGTTATCATTTAACTGTCAATAAGTTGAATAACTTGCTTTTTTTTTTATTCAGCTCAATTTTTCTGAGGAACTTGATAAAAGTTTATTTCATGTATTTGGCATTGATCGCGATATGTTGGTAAGTGAATGTTTACCGTTGTACATAAATATAAGTGAATGTTTTTCACCTTGCTTATCAATAATTAAGAAGTTTTGTTTAGATCTCCGTCTGTTTAATTTCATAACCTTATCAACTGCCATCGGGTTGTTCACCTGGGAAAAAGTATTTCTACATGGGAAATGGAATAACATAAAGGTGAAGCTAAACTCTTTGAGGAATGCTGATATAACTAGTAAATCTGTATTTTCTTAGGGTGTTGATGTTAGTAACATAACTACTCAAGGTTCAGAGGAAAGAAAGGCAAGCCGCTGTGACAAAGAACCAACTAAGTTTAATGCTTGTGGTGGAAAGAGTGAGATGGCTACCCCATTATTCCAAAGACTTCTTTGTGCTCTAATCGTAGAAGATGAAAGTGAGGAATCATGTTACCAAAGTGAAGCGAAAAATATATCTTGGCAGTGTGCTAGTGATGATTCTCATTGTGGTTCTTGTAATCAAATTGATTTTGAACCTAAAGATCGGGATAGAATGGATTCCGAAGTTGAGTCAAATACATTTAGATACCCAAACACATCCAGCTCATTACAAAGCACTGGAGTTTGGCAGGGAGATGAAGAATTTTTCATTTCTGATATCACGCACACTGGTGAAATATGTTCAAATGATCTTGATCAACTGCAGCCTGCTGAATTTAGTGTTCCTTCCTTTCCTTCTACTGATGGTCAGTATCAGATGTTGTCTCTGGATGACAGGTTGCTGCTTCAGTTGCAGAGCATAGGCTTATATCCAGAAATATTGGTAGGTTTTTATTTCATATATGGATTATTAATGTCATAGTTACTAGAAGCTTGCCACATTCATGGCTGTACTCCTTTAACTTGTTTCTTTTGGTGCAGCCTGATTTAGCTGAGGAAGATGAAGTTATAAATCAAGATATTCTGAAACTTGAGAAAACACTGTATGAACAGGTTTGCTCTGAAAACAATTCCTTGAAATGTTTATTTAATCTAATGGTAGAGCATGGTTCCATAATGGATTGCATTAAATTTATCTTTCCTGCCTCAGTTTTATCCATTCTTACATCATTGTCCTTTATTTTGGTTGACTAATAGAATGGAAGGAAGACGAAAAAATTGGACAAAATTGATAAAGCTATTGAAAAAGGAAGGGACATGGAAAGACGGTATGTTCTAATTATGCTTTGCATGTTTTGCCTCTGATCCCTTTTTGTGATATATTTAATCTATGTTACAAATAATGTCCTAATTGCCTTGTTTTCTTGTCAACAATCATGGGTCACGACTTTCCATATTTTCTGGGTGCTTTAGATATTATTGATTCAAAAGGATTTATGTGCTTACTGTGCAGGACGATTGAGCAAGTTGCTTTCGACCAACTTATTGAAATTGCTTACAGAAAGAGATTGGTAATAAACTGATGCTTTAACCAACCTTTTATTGTATTTTATTAACATCTACAAGCTTCATTCCCATTTTGGAAGTTATAAAATATCATCTTTTTTATGCTTGATTGCATTTGTTTGGAATTTGTACATATTTTCATGTAGAACAACATAAATGGTTGCACTGCAGATACTGTTGACGGTCACATTCTAACCATAGAATGCTAGGGTTGGCTGCAAAAAGCTTACATGCTATTGGGCAAAATTTCAATGCCCGACTTTGATTTCCTAGTTTCTTAGTCTTGCATGCGTATTTTACTTAACAACTCAGTACAAAGTCAAAAGTAAAAGGCTGAAGTTCTATTACCAGATGCATCTTATTTAGAACTTATGGTAAATTTAAGAGATTGCAAAGCAGATGGTTTTGGCAGTTACTGTATTTTTATATTTAAAAGTAAATAAATCTGTGACATTAACTCAGCAATTTGAGCCCGTTTATTGATCAATGATTAAAATACTGTGAATAGCACTACTCCGTTTTGGTGATTGAATTGTTTAATGAAATTAAACGGTGTGACTTTCTTTCCTGTTCTGTTGGGAACTTGGGTTTGTTGTTTTAGATAGTTTTCTTTCTTTGATATGTGCCGCTGTTGCTTTTTAATTTTTTTTGTCTGTGCGTCTGAATCATCACAGGTATTGAAATAACATCTGCAGTTGTTTGGAAAAAAAAATCTGTCTTTGAAAATAGTTTACACTTCCACCCCTTTCCTGTTTCATTCCAATAATTGCCTTCTTGTTTTCTGATATTGAAGATGACATGATCAAATTCACTATCTTCTATTTGTGATCAGTGCTCACCAATAAACAATTTCTTTTGATTAAATGTAGCATTTTCTAGATATTGGATATTCAATTTAGTTGAATTGTGGGTAGTGGTTAAGTTTACGAGTCTAATGTCACCCATAAATGGTAAAAAAAAATTATTGAAAAAATTAAGGCCTTTTCATAAGTCATATTCATGAGTTATCTCTCAAATTGAATTTGGGCAGGCATGCCGAGGTAGCAAAAATTCAAAAGGTGCAATTCACAAGGTGTCAAAGCAAGTTTCACTGGCTTTTGTCAATCGCACACTTGGAAGATGTAGAAGATATGAAGAAGTTGGCATTAGCTGCTTTAGTGAACCTGCCCTGCAAAATATCATGTTCTCTCGCCCTTCACTTGAGAATGACGCACAACCTATGGACTGCGTTGTCTCTGGGACAGCCAGTAATACATTTAACAAAGCTTCCCATCTAGCAGAAGCCATACAATCAGGTCATTCAAGATTATGCTCTTGCATACTTATGTAATGATGTCAGTGGATGTGTTTTTACTCATTTAAACCATAGGATCTTAGAAATCGTTGCCAAGTCATCATCGTCTCTCTTCTTAGTCCAAGTACTGTTACATTGGCTGTATCTTTACCGACAGTTAAATGATCTATTAGTTTGTCGGTTCCCTTTGTTCTTTATTCTAATTGTTGTTGTGTCTGCTGCTTTGGGTGCAGTTTCTAGTGCTTCTGAGAAATATGACCGCCGCAGAGATGATTTAGACAGGGGACTGCTTGATTCTTTTCAGGGTTCAATTCAGTCATCAGAACAAGCATCATCCAAGAACGTTCCCGTGTTTATCAAGGAGAAGAAGAGAGAAATGTTGGTCAATTGCAGTACAAATGGTTCTTCCTCAAGAGCATCTAATCTTGATGGTGTTGTTCATGGTGGAGTGAAGGGAAAGAGAAGCGGCAGAGAAAGAAATCAGAGCAGGGATCAAATCAGGGAAAGTTCTGATTCTAGAGGTGGACGCTTGTCATTGGACAGTAGCCGAAGTGAGAACAAAGCAAAAGCTAAGCCTGAGCAGAAGAGTAGTGCTGGTGGGCATCAAGATAGGTCTATCGCAGCAACAGAATCGGTGGCTGGTGCAAGCAATAATGGTAGCAAAGATGGAACAGCATTATCTGGTAATCAGGACACTTCTAAAGTAAAGGAATCTGTCGGCTTTATGAATTTGCCGCCAGATGATTTTAGCTCAATAGATGAATTTGGTGTAGCTGGTGAACTTGGTGGGCCTCAAGATCTTAGTTCTTGGTTGAACTTTGATGAAGATGTTTTACAAGACCATGATTCTATAGGCCTTGAAATACCAATGGATGATCTATCTATGATTCTATAGGCCTTGAATGTCCTATCAGAGTTAAGCATGCATGTGTTGCTGAATGCAACTTGTAAACTCTACCAATTACATGTATTATATCTGAAGAAGAATCTGTATTTATTTAGCAAACATGACCTGGTGGGCATAAAGGTTACTTATTTTTCTCTGGAGGGCAACATTTTTGAACCATATATAGGATATTCAAATTGATATTTTTGTAGAAAGTTGTATAGGGGAAGGAAATTCAAATGAACTGCTACATCAATGAATTTCATCATTTCATCATTCTACCTTTACTTATCTGATGTCAGATTTATCTTTATAATTTATTTACGCCCAATATTGACATCTAGAGCGTAAAATTTACTATACATCTACGAGGCTCATCGAATGAAGGTATCCATCCTGAGGCTGAGATTTGTTTGATAGCATCTCCAATCTACATGCATCTTTTATAAGTGAAGTTGAAGCTTCCTCACCATGCACATAAAACTCTAAATCCATTTACAACAAAACATAAAAGACACAACAAGAAAAAAACATAGAATAAATATATATATATTCTTCTTGATGATGCTGCCACCTTTTCTTTCTAATTAAGCACTCCAAATATATGAGTACATCTCAGAAACTTGGGAAATGATTTTGAGAAGATTGAACCATTTGCAAGTCAGTGGTTGTTTGACATGAGTTATCATCCATCATCAAGGTCCTGTTTCAATACACCAAAGGAAATGGTTAGAAATATTTAAGTATTGTTGTTGAAACTTGAAATTAAAATAAATTTATTTTTTAGGTGCTAAATAATTAATCTCTATAGTTTCACTCCTTTAAGTTTTGGTGCTTGATACCTTAAAAATTAAATCTAATAAATATAAATATTTAATTAAAAAAAAGAAAGTTTAATAACTTCATGGATAAAATCTATAAGGATTAAAACCCAAATGAATAAAAATATGGACTAACACTAAATCCTGATAGTATTTTATTTCAGTCTACAAATATCCTGCTACTAAATAAATGGAGTATATTAAATAAAAAAGTACATTCAATGTCTTAGGAATTAAAAAACATTTAATCCTTTCTTTATTTAGAAGGGGGAGAATTTTTAGAGTAAAATAGTTAATGGTTAAAATTACTTATCTTAAACATACTTTAATGTGATAATGAAAGTCTAAATGGGAAATAATATAGAAATTGATATCTGAAATTTGAATCAAGTAAAATTATTGGGATTAATTGTTTTATTATATTTAATGTTGAATTAGGATCTTACTCTCGTGGTCTTGATGCCCAAAGAGAACTAAGAGCTCGAAGACGAGCATAATATTCTCCAATCACAAGAAAACACCTTGCCGCTTGACGAATTGTCAATAACCGACATATTTGATGGAGGCTTTGTTGTCTCAAATTATCAGCCTTCAATTCAATAACAAACTAAAATTATTAGGTGATGGGGATATAGATTAATCAAGCAAGAAGGTAAGTTAACAAAACAATCAAGTAGTCATACATATGATATTATTTGATTCAATAGTCAATTTATATAAAATATAAAGTAGAAATAATCAAACCCCAACTAGCATATAATAAGAATTGAGATGGGCCCATACTCCAGGAATACATGGACAAGAGCACCATGCTTTCAAAAGGGTTGAAAGTGATGAGCTTGTCTTATATATATTAGCTATGAAGGTCTAACAAACTAAAAATAATATGTATTATTTTTATAAATCTCGGTTTTATTTTATCAGAACTCATTTTGGACTTTTGTTTTTAAAATGTTGATGATAAGTCTAGCAAGGGTTTATGATTAAATACATCCAGCCATCACTGTCTAAAACCAACTTCTGATTGGAACATTTTTTAGGTACATAATTCTGATTGGAACATTTTCAGATGGAAAAATCAAACTAAACTAGATGTCAATAGTACTCAAAATTTTGATGAACATGCATGCACCCTAGTAGCAAAATATAATAAACTAAAGCGCCCATAAAGAATATAAAGGTTATGATAATATAAAATTAAAAAGACGTGGCAAAATATTGGTAGGTTATCTAAAGTCAACCAAGTTATTTATAAGAAATTATTAAGTTATTTATGTTTTTATATATATAAATAAATTGATAGATTGGCCTTGATGAAATTGAGACAGATCAAGTCTACCGGACCATGATGTTTATCAAAGAACTAATATTTTACCAACAAATATAGTTCATAAGAATCAAATACTTAACATTTTGAACATCCTGAACATCTAGTCGTGTCATACTTTATATATTTGTGCACATAGAATAGTGTTTTATATTAATTGCGAAATGTGAGTAGATGGTGAAGTACTAGAAAAACTAGCAAAATTGAGTAGAAAGTGATATATAATGATGTAACAGATAGAATTACCTGACGTACAAAGCCTTCAAGGTTGGAAAGCTTGGCCATGGCGACCATCATCTGTTGAACACCGTCAATGACGGGGCCGCCGGAGATGGTTTGAAGGAGAGACTGCTGAAGCTGTTCAAGGCCTTGAGACAGTGCTTCCTCCGCTTGGTGTGATGAATGCCTTAGCCCATACATACCCATTATCTGTTGCTCCGCTAGTGGCTCCAACTGTTGTATCAACATCTTTCACCAATAACACATTACAATTATCACTAAACTCATCAATCAAAAGTTAAAATGCATGCATGCATGGTGAGAATAATAATAAATACATACAGTGATAAGGTCTGAGGGCCTAAAACCACCAATCCATAGGAAGCATCGTTCAGCTTGGGACCTCCACATACCATTAATAAGGTGAAATACATCTGTTTTAGCAACCACTCCCTTCAACCGGAATATCTCATCATAGTGACCAAGATATCCATCTACTATCACTCTCAGCTCGTTGTCCGATACCGCCGCCTGTAACCCCGTCCGGAGCTCCGCCATCAGCCGGTGGTCATCTTCTAACCATCTACCATACTCCATGTCAAACATTGCAGCCCCTATAATAATAATAATACAACAACAAAAATATGTTCCACTTGTTACTAGTTGCTAATTTAATTTATTAATAAATGTAGTATTGCTAGCATGTACTATATGATATGGTATTACTTTTTTGGGTCAATATGTATATATATGATATAGTATTGAAATTAAACGTTTGTTGTGAATTGATATTTAGTGCAAGTATGTCTCAGAATGAAATAGTCCTATGAACATTTTTTAAGTAATCATCTTTTGACCAAATGAATGGGTTGATATTTTTTATTTATGTTGTTTTTAATAAATGGATGGATTAATCTTAACGCATATATGTAATGCTTTTTAATTTTCATCCCAGAGTGCATTTCCTGTGGATATTATTGTTATTTGTTCTAAAAATTTTATTAAAAATCTTAAAAGCCTATTCTTTTACTAAAAGTGGAAAAGAACAGTTTTGGTGGATCAATCATCATTGAAAAGTTAAAGCACATAAAGTAGCTTTTTATATGTGTACTTTTTTTGGTAGATTATCTTCACTACATTTTTATATGCTAGCCCATCATATTTAAATAGTGGTTGATAATTTGTGTCTAGCCATTTTATTATGAAATTCAAGCACGAATTAGGCCACAGATTTTGGTCAAATTCAAAGACTTCTGCAACTTATTCTTGATTTTGAAAGGGATTCTCATTATCAAAATCTGACTTTAATTTTTGGATTTAAAAGATAAATATTTCATAAAAAGAAGTGGTTACGTGCTGCACATAGCAACGAATAACAAATACTGACCATAGTCTGTTATTTATTTGTTTCATTTTCCTTTCTCTGAAGTACAAAAAAAGTCATAAGAACTTAGAAAATAATCTTATCCAGATTGAGGAATTAGAAAATGAAATTGCATTTAGAAAATAAAATACAAAAGCTACACTCACCAGAGCTTATATTGCTACCAGTACCACCACAACCCAATAACATTCCCTATTAAATTATAATAATCATCAGAATATAACAAGTAAATTGAGAAAATAATATGAAAATGCATTATGCAGTAATAGCATTATATTATTATATATGTGTGTGTTAGTCTTATACCTGAGAACGTGCTCTTTGAAGGTCTTGTTCAAGTTGGTTAAGCTTTAATCTACTTGACTCTAGTTGCTGCACATAAGCCTGTTCCAATATATGGAAGGAAAATGCAGCAGCAATAACCACATTCCACATATACACAGTTTTTAAGGTCCCACTTTTCATTATAATATAGACATAAACTATTTATAATCAAATAACTATATTTGTGTAGTATAATATGTGATGGGACACACACCTTTTTCCTTAGACGGCTTTTCTTTGCTGCCTCTCTGTTCTGTGCTAAACGTCTCAGTGTCTGTAACCAAATAAACAGGAAAATCTTGACTTAGATCTTATATGTATATATATGAAAAAACATAGAATAAAAATACTTTGGAATATAGTATATAGTATAGTGTAAATAAATATATGTTCAGTGTTTGTGTGTGTTATTGAAGACCTTTGCATCAAGTGGTTTCTCTGATGTGGAACTAGCTCCCTTCCTCTGCAATAGAAATAACCCAAAAGTTACTTTTTTTATAAATCATAGAATATATTATTTCAGAGGGAAAAGGCTAAGCCAAGTTTAGAATATGGGACTAGAAAACCAGAAAAATGAAGCCATGCAGTAGCTTTTTTCAACATTACTAAACTTCATATCCTAGCTTTAATGAATTGAAGTTGTTAAAAGCAATTACATAGATGCTATGCTTTCAACCAAGAATGTAAGATAAAAATGAATATTAGAGTGCTCACAGAATGTCTAGGAAGCATTTCTGAATGCAAAGGCTCCTTATTGGGCCATTTCTCTTGAAGGGGCATGCAATCATCAACATGATATGGATAACAAAAAGCATCATCATTTGCCATTGTTTTGGTGTGTGAGTAATGAGAGAAAGAAAACACCAACTGTTCTTCAGAGAAGTGGGTGTGTGTCACTATTAACATTGATAAATACTCAAACACTTCTGTTATTTATAATGTGGATGTGGATTTGACATCCAGGGTATATTCCTTTTCACATGTTTATTGAATCTCACTTGTGTAAAAATATATGATATCTTGTTAGACTCATAAAAATTCACTGTGAAATTTCCTTGTACAAAAAAAATATGATTTGTACTGAAAAGATTCTCACTTTGTAATTTTGTTAGTCTTTTGTCACGTTACTCTCTATTTCTCTCTCTAATATTTCTTGTCAGAAAATCCTTCAGGAATCAGTAATACTCTCTGTTGATTTGATTTTCTGAGAGTTGTTGGGATCTGTGCTGTTCTTTTGTGAAGATATAAGCACGGAAGGAAGAAAAATAGAGAAAGAGGCCAAAACAGTAGTAAACTAATAGTTACATTAATTAATAAGACCAAGTACTTTGTGTGTGTTTTGGGGACATGGGAAGAGAAAACTGAGAGATAAATATGAAAGCTGAAAACAATAGTTGTTGTTTTTATTAAGAACCTTATCCTGTATTGTTGTTTTTGAAGCTGATTGATTCTGTGATAATGGGCCTGTTCTTGAGGTAACAATTGGCATGATCTCTTGTTGTTGAAGTTGGTTCTGTCTTTGTTGCATAAGATGATGTTGTTCTGAAGAAGATGCTTTCTTACTTATTGGAGATTCTGTTTCAAACTGTAGTGGCTCAGTTGTTTTGCTTGAACAAATAGTGTCAGTGCTTTCCCCTCCTGACTTTGAACTTCCCTGTATTTTATTTAACATATCAAACACCAAAAGTATTTCATTTTTTTGCATGAAAAGGAGGGACTAGTCATATATATTTCTCAAAATGAAAAGAAAAGAATTAAGGTTAAGATTGTGATTTCATTGAACAAAATTTTACAAAG
Source organism: Lupinus albus (assembly GCA_009771035.1). NCBI lineage: Eukaryota > Viridiplantae > Streptophyta > Magnoliopsida > Fabales > Fabaceae > Lupinus > Lupinus albus. The sequence continues at coordinate 2,630,735 of CM019999.1, forward strand.
CATCTTTATATATATATGGAAGGATTGAAATTTTACTAAGCTTAGAAAAGGAGGGACTGAAATTGAACCATGTACTTACTTCTCAAAATGAGAAGAACTTTTTTTAAAGAAGATTGTGATTTTGTTGTGTACTTGAAGGTTCTACTAGTACAATTAAAGCATCTCTATGTATATGGATTTATTGGTCAAAGATAGAGAAGTAGTACTCTGGGGGTTTGGTGGAATCTCATTGGCCATGAAGGGAACATTTCCAGTGTAGCTGCAGGCTTGCCTGTGAATAAAGCTGCAAGAATCACAAAAGCAAAATCTGAGAGGATCAACCAAAAATAAAGGCCTAAGGATTTTACAATTTATATATCAAAAGATGGAGGAACCTAATATCAACTTTTCAGCAGTTATGGAGAGAATCAGAAAGAAAATCCTCAGGTTTCCAATATTGTAACCCCATGCTATCTAAGTGTATGGCCTCAGAATCATTATGGTATTGGAAATGGTAACTTCCCTCAACTCACCACTCTTTAGACATATTCAAACCTCTCACCACCATTTTTCTTTCTATGCTTTTTTGGAAAGAGTTGGTTGTGCTTATGTAATGTCAGAAAAAGTGTAAACCATGGAAAGGGAAATATGTACATACCTGTTTTTGCTTCATCATTTCTAGTTTTTATTCCTTGTAGAACCATTGCCTCTTCCAGCTCTCTAAAATCAAAAGCAGACCCTTGATTCCTAAGAAACAAAAACAAACATGGAATTAGAATAAAGTAAATTTGTTAAAATGAGAAAACACCATATAATATATATAGAATTGGAATTGAGTTATGTATGACAGAAAAGTTGTAGGTACTATTATATAGATATTATTGAAGAATACATTAAACTTGATGTAGGAATATTAATCCCATGATGAAGAACTCCATAAGGGACATGGTGATTTGATGGTCCTGACTCAGATAACCTCATTTGTCCTATTCTTTGGCTATCCATGCAAAGCTATTCAGATTTTTCTCATCTTCCCTGAAGCTGAAACTCAAAGGTTTTCATTTAGCAGAAACTCAATTCACAAGGAAAAAACTTGATTGCCAGAGCTGAAGAATATGATCAAAACTTACATGTGTGTGCTTGTGCCTATAATAAAATCATATATGTATATATATATATATATATTTATATGCATGAAATTCTGTGTATGAAAATCAGAAAAGCCATGTGTTTACCTCAGTTTTCTTAAGGGAAAAAAGGATCCTATATGGACAAGTTCACACAGGAGGGAAAAGATCAAAGATTTCTTGTCAAAGCAATATATAAGTTGCCACAACAAGTGGGTCAAGTCTTTTTCTCATACATGCTCTCTCTTTACAACTTTTTATCTTTTATGGAGTGTCTCTATCTCTCTCTTTCTCCTTCTCTATGAAGAAACCTGATTGATAAGTCTGTTTGGCTTGCTTTATCACTGTCCCTAGTACAAACTATTTCAGATTGAGGAACACATTCTTTGGTGCTAGTGTGGTACCCCAAAATCTTGTCCTAATAACAACTTCAAAACTTGTCTAAGGATCTTTGAGCTTTAAGAGTTTGAAATGGTTCTGAAATATAAATATAAATTGAATAAATACTAAAGAATTAATAAAATTTGAAGGGTAGGGTCCTCTCAGGAAATCACTAGAATCACTGACTCCTACTCCACTCTCTCTTTCCTATAACCACCTGTGTTTTCTTATTGGTTCTGGTTCCCTAAGGGCTACATGTACTTACAAGGAAAAAAGCAATACATATTTACTTATCTGCATGAGTTTAATAAATTCATCAGAACATCAACATGAGACAAATTGTCTGTTTTTTTTCCTTATTAAAGATGTCATAAAAGGACCAAAAGAGAAAGGTTTAAAAGTGTTTTAATCTTGATCCTTTTATACCTAAGAGGTGATGGATTATTTCATATTTTTATATCAACTAAGAGCTGTAATAGTAAGTAAGATGTTTTACACATCACATCATAAACTTGTGCTAATACCATTTCAACCAAAACATTAGAATAATATTGCAAAACAATACCCACTTTGTGTATTTAATCACAGGTCTGAGATGGATTTGTTTGGTATTATCCTCTTTGTTGATAGGTCAACATCCATTCCCTGTCATCACCTAAAACCATGCCACATCAAGATTCCTTTCTACTTATATACATGTTTTGTATAATAACGTAATACTAAACAACACAATCATGAATTGCTTGAAATTTAATTTCAAGTTTCTAATCAGTATCATAAATAAATCCATTAGATGTAGTTTCTCTTGTAGCTTAACTCTCTAACATTTTGTCTTATGTCCTGGACCAACATTATTGAGGAACAAATACATTATGTAATATATAACATATACTATATACTATATGCAAATAAAGAAGAGGCAGACAAAGAGATAATGAAAACTTTTAGGCAGTGTACCCAATTATTCCTTTATTTTGCCAATGATTGGTCTTAAAAAAAGTGCTTTGAAGGGTTATGTCAATCTGTATTTCAAGTATATACACTATTGTTCCAAATATACCATATAGATATATGTTCATCACATGGAAATGTTTTTGTGCATGTTTAAACAAAAAATCTGGCATTATCTTTAGCCGTAATTTTTTGAACTCAATTGTTTCCATCTCCAAAGAGGTGATTGGTCTAGATCAAATTAATTCTAGCTAGAAATGATTCCGTAGTTGATTGTGTTCAACTATCATGTTAAGTCATTACTTGTCATCTAAGCAAGTGCATTCTTTAATAATTGTATTGATAAAATAGACCATAGCTTTAATAAGCCAATTATTGGAAGTGAGGAAGGCAATAATTTTAAAATGGAACCCCAACACATATAATTTGGTCCAACAGAATAATGTATTGAATACGTTGTCATGTTGGTATTGATCACTAAGGAAATATGTTAAATTTATGAGGAGAATATGACTTAACCATGGTCTACGGTTTGCACACAGTACATATATTGGTTAAGATAAGAACTGTTTTCGTTGAACAATAAATAAACATGAAATGCAATTGAATTTTAATTAGTTCACCTAGAATTTTTTTAATATTACCAGGGGTATTCTCTTATCTTTTGAATAAAGAATTAATCTTTTATAGGATATGTGACTGCACATCCCAACAAGTATCGCTCCAAAAAATTAAACTCCTTTCTTAGGGTCCAGTAAGAACTTACATCACTATGTCAATACATTCTTGCTTTCTTCATGTGATTGAATTCAACAAAAGTTACACAACAATTTTCACAAACACGATAAAGGCATGTACCGTTCAATCTTTATGGCATGTTCAGAAAATCAACATAGAACCTATTACTTATCGTATTTCACTCGAGTTTTATCTTAACAACTGAAATTGTAATATTTATGCAACTATTTTTTTAATTTCATTTTTGTTTCAAACTATTTAGATCAACTTGGCAATGAAGTTGAAGCGTTGAGAACATTGATAAATTACTTAGTTCCATTGACAAGTTGGTTCACCCTTCATCTAGTTGCCATGGTAGCTGGTCAAGTAAGTCGAAAGCATCTGTTTTAATATTAACAAGCTGTGACTCATCTGGGTGAAAATGATAGAAGCCAGACAACATGATCGTTAGGGAATGAATGATTATGGTGCTATCTCAGAAAGTGCAGATAAACAAACCAACAGTCACAAAATGGAAGAGCAAAAACATAGAAACTAAGAATGCATCACAGTAACTAATATGTTCTCCAATTGCAGAACATATATATATATGAGAAAAAATGCTTTCCATAAGTAATATACATTAGACTAATGAAAAATCAGTTAAAATATGAACTTCAAAGGTTATCAAAATCTTAATAAGATAATATTTTTCCTAGACAGCAATATCTGGACAAAATAAAAGTCCTGGGAAATGGAAAGATAAAATCCCAAATAATCTTGTATTATCAAAGTCCTAAAATCCATAATATGTTATGCCTTGAGCAATCTAAGGTTCAACAGCATCACAGAAAATTATGATAACATATTAAGGGCTTTGCTACTCTGACCCTCACCAAGGACTTTTATAGGAGAGAAACGCAAATATGTGATTCTACGATAATGGTATACCTTGCTTTGAAAGCCTCTTCGATGTCACTACTCAGTACTCACCATTACAAGTCCTCTCTTCCCTCAAAAGTGAATCCATAGCAATGGTAAAAAAAAAGTCAATTATAGGATTAAGATTTCCAAAACACATCTCAGTGTAACATTTCCGGATTAATTAATCACTTTTCTCCTTGCAGAGACATTATGAAAGTCCTGAATGTCTACTGTCATTGTAGGTCAGTCACACAGATTCTAAACAAAGCTTTCAACCAATAAATAACTTAAAAGTGGCGCATAAACTCTTCAATTCTGTAAGTTACCTGCAAATATGGCTACACAATTAGACTTAAAAAAAAAATTTAAGTTATAACAAGCCATTTAGCAGAATCCTATTCATACTTAAAATGTGGATCTACATGTGTGTATCTCCTCATCAGCTTAACCATGGATGTTGTGAAATTGGCTAACATTTTGCATTCTTCATCAGTCTTAGCCTCTGAAACTACCCCGTGAATGACCAACTTCTTGAGATTGGGGCATCGCTTAAGCAATCCCTCAACCCAGTGGGAGAAAAGCTCATTGATCACAGTCCAGCCAAGCTCCAAGACAACAACATTCTCCAGACAGGAAGAACCTTGTAAACCATAGTGAAGCACTCCATCCCTGACATCGTAACTTAGAGATAAATGGCTCAGATGCGGAAAGCAAGTGGCAATTGTTTCTAAATCTACAATCTCATCCTCATCGTCAAACATCACATCCCAAAGCCGGAGTCTCTTTAAATTTGATGATCTTGAAATCATCTGGTAGAATTTTGGCCATATAATTGTGAAGTTGCTGATATCCACAACCTCAAGATTCTCAACTGTCTCCCCAATATCAAGATGTATAACACTAACATCATCAATCTTAAAATGCTTCAAGGCTCCCTTGCCAATGAGCTCAAAAACCTCAAGTGCACAATCTTTCAAGTGCAAACATTCAATACCATCAGCCTCCAATATAAACTTGTCCAAACTGATTGCTTCTACATATACTTTCTTCAGAGTTGAACTACTCAATTCAATAGTGACTTGTGCATCAGACATAGCAATCTCTGGATTGACAAGCTTCAAAACCTCAATCTTTGGACAGGCAGACACCAAAAGATGCAGATCCAACGCTGAGATACTGACATAACTCAATGAAAGATATTTCAAACAAGGGAACCTCTGATAATTAGGCTCAACCCCAATGATTGAATTATGAGCCAGATCTAGTATTTCCAGCTTATGTCTGCCACATATTTCAAGAATGTTAACATCAGGTGTAGTCTTTACGTTATAAAACAATTGCCTCAAGCTTTCCCTGGTGTACATGAGCCAAGCAATAACAGTTGAGGCTGAGAATTCATCCACATCTTCCATCAAAATGGAGAGGGCCTGCAACCCTGACGTCTGGAAAATGGTTTGTGTGATCAAAATCTCGAGGCGGGTAGTCTTCAAATCGCGGTAAATAGGCCAATCATTGGAGCTGAAGGAGAGTGTGTGGAGGTGTTTACAGCATGCTTCCCTCCATTTGCGGCAAGTCGCAGAGGCGATGACTACATCACCAGCTACCCTTAGGTGGGACAGTATGTTCCCAATAACTTCAACAGGAAGCTGGTCCATCAAACAATGATGTAACTTACAAAACCTCTCACAAACAATATATCAAATACGTTGTGTGCTTTTGTTGCCATACAATAATAAGGAGGAAAGGCAGATTTTTTAGGCCCTTCAAATCAATAGTGAAATTGAAGATTCAAAACCATACCAGAATCATGAAAGAATGATTGTGAGAATCAAATCAAATGCGCAGTATCATCAAATTCTGTCATCATTTAAATAAGATTTAAACAGGTAAAAGTGGGAATTGAGAAATTATAATCAGAATTGAAACTAAATAATTAAAAAAATGATATTGTTTGGAGATAAAGGGAGAAGGGTAAGATTGAGATTGAAATGGGTTACCTGAGATTGAGAAAGTGGTTATGGAAAGAGAATAAAGAAGAACGAAACAGAAGGAGAAAGATCCGTCACTAACCTACGACTATATGAATTGCGTCTAAAAACCAAACTATACATTTTTATATGTAATATTAGTGAGAGATGCATTTACTCCAATAGAATACATTTTTTAAACTTATTCCTTCCGCATTTTAATCATTAATATAAGGAAATTTAATAAGTTGAATTAGTGAGTAGATCTAAATCATTAGATTTTCTTAGAATTTATAACTAAAATGTGAAATAAATTTAAAAAACTTACTATAAGAGTAAATGAATCTCACCCTATAATATTTATTCAAATTAGTTATTTTTATGTTCTAATTAATCTTATCAAAAACTATAATATATGTTAAAAATGATTAATTTGACTCTTATTTAAAAATTTGGAGAGACTATTTTAATTTTTTTAATTTTTAATAAACGAAATTGGTAACATCAAAAATGAAATTGTTATTTACTAGCTTTTCACTTTATTATAAGTAGAAAGTTTATATGATATTGTTAAGATGACATCATTACTAATTTTATATAGAGTGGTAGGTTTGTGGCTCATTATAAACTAAATTAAAATAAAAATATTATTATATATATATATATATATATATATATATATATTTTGATGAAATATAAATCAACACAATATATTTTAAATATTCAAATAGCAAAACATAACTAAAAAGAGATGGTATGTTACATAGTAAAACAAATTGGTCTACCTTTACCTGTTTTAAGTTCATCCTATATTTTTTATTTAAATAGGTCCTTTAAACTATTTTTATAAATTGGTTCTTTAAATATGTTTTTAATTTTATGAATTAGAATTCGTTTCTAATGGCACAACACAAAAATTTCAAACAATGGATAATGACATTATGGGGGGAGTTATAATATATTTATTCACTACAAATAATAACATATTAACATTTTCATATATAAAATAGAATGCATTATTAAACACCAAACTAAATCCATATTTGTTGCTTGAAATTCAATATTTAAATACAGATGTTGTTTTTAGAATCAATTTTTCCATTAATCGTATATCAAGTAATAAAAAACCATAAGAGGAAAATAGATAAAATTTAATAATTGTGACAAGAAAGTTGTAAAGTATTTTGCATATATACGTTATTGTTCATATTTATATGGAAATTTTATTTATATAGATCATTTTGTTAATGATTTTATTTATATGGAAGTACATTAAATAATTTAAAAATATTTTTTATATTTAAACTAAATAAAATTGGAAACAATATTAATAGAGGGATAAATTGAATTGTCTACCGAATACAACTTAATTAATTACACTTACATATTCCTTTGGTTAATGATATTTGATAATATGTAGAAATATACTTTAAAAAATTATAAAATAGTTAGAATAATATTATTCATATTTTGGGTGAGTAATTCTTCTACTTAGAGTAGACAATGTTACGGGTGAGCATTCACTTACTTGAAGCTAATGGTTGATTGTACTACATTTTGAATTTGAACTCGGTCGTAGATCTGACGGTAACCTGACTTTAAATGTCGATTGTGTCAACATGTAAACCTGAACCCGACCTAGACCCTTTTAAATATAATGCATACCCCTTTTATACAAAATTTTATCAATATTATTTATTATTATGAATATGTAATTTGACATATAAAATAATATATGCATATATTATTAATCATATATAATGAAAAAATAGAGAATCAATTATACTTTATATCGATGAGATATCATTATATATAATTGAGTAAAGATGTATACAAATATGATGAGTGAGTAATTATGGAACGATTACAGACAAAGTTATGATTGTTCCCTATCTAATCATAATATTGACATAATTTAATTTTTAAACCTGAACTTAACTCTATACCTGATCATATCCAATCGCATTTGAGTTCAATCATAGTCAAGTTAAGTCGGTTGAGCGGGTATTGCCGAGTCGTTTTCACGCTTAAAATTAAATGAATTTGGGAAAGGGAAAGCCGTAAAGGACAAAAGGAAATAGGTACAAAAGTGTTAGGTGGACCGGGTCGGGTCGGAGGATACACTTGTCTTTCAGCACATGCTCCAACAATGCCACCAAAAACCTATTTCTCTATCTCTCACTTAATATATAAATACTTCTTATCTCTCATCATTTTCAATTCTCTCTCTCTCTCTGTAAGTCCTTCTTCTCAACTATCTCTCCTTTCTTTCTTTACCTTCTTTGCTTTTGCGTTGATGTTTGTTTACCTATCCATTTTATTATTTTATGTATTATCTCTGATCCGTAAAACTCTGGGTATTTTACGTTATATATAAATAATATTTCAAAAAAACTGGGGGTTGATTTAGATTTGACAACTGGGTGTAACATGTAACTTGTGTTTGTTTAGATCAGTATATGTTTGCTTGTGTTTTTTTTCTCATGCTTTATTAGAGTTTATGTTTTATGTGTAACAAATTGTAAGAATGAATTTTGACTTTAAGGACAGTGTGTTTTGACTGTAAAGTTCGGAGCTTTTAGTGAAGAGCGTAGAGCCACTTACTTACTTCTTCCCATATAGCTCTTCTAAATCAATTGCCTTTTTCTTTTTACAACATCAATGGAATTGGTTTGATTCCCATTTTTTTTATATATGTGGCTTAATTTCATTCCACAACCCACATCATTCTCTCAAATCAGTTTGCAATTTGCTTTAGGATCCAACTCTTATATCTAAGTAAATATTAAACTTTAATTTAGTTGTGACTTGTGGTATAGTCTCATGGCTATCCCTAGTTAGGAACATTGTGGTTGAAAGTTTTCTAGCTGAGGAATATTAGTATTAAGATTTAAGTTAATACACAATGAGAAAAGTAGAGCTGTCAAAATTGCTGTTTTTCTAATCTTTGTCCATGATGAATGCACATGCTGATACATTGTAATTGGATGAAATTAAAATATTTATAAAAATACATTACTAGATGTTTCTACAAATTACCATGTCTGGAGACATTCTAGTATTATCATACTTTTGTGGTTTGTTCTACTCAGCAATGACAAATATATCATAGGGCTGTTATACTGTTGGTGAAATATCATTCATGTATAATCTTTAGCCTTTTGGTTTCTTAAGAAGTGTATTGTTAGTCAATGAAATGTGTTTGCCAAGCAATGTATTTCTAGTCTCGATTTTTCATCACTGGTATACAACTATACATAACTTTTTTAAACTCATGCTGTGCTTTGCAATGCATATTTTGTTGACTCTGTAAAGGACTAATTTTATAATATGGACTGAGTTTCAGGGTAGTCATGGCAACCATGTCAGTTGTGAATGTTTCTCCTTGTTGCATGTTTCAACCTGCAATCCAAAACCGATCCACTGTGGCAACCATAGTGAAGTGCCCTTTCTCCATTGGGTCTGTGAAGAGCGTTTCCAGATCTTTTCGCTTGAAGTCCTCTTCATTTAGAGTAACTGCTATGGCTTCTTACAAGGTTAAGCTGGTCGGCCCAGATGGAAAAGAGAATGAATTTGAGGCCCCCGATGATACATACATCTTGGATGCAGCAGAGAACGCTGGAATCGAACTTCCTTATTCGTGCCGTGCTGGAGCATGCTCTACTTGTGCTGGAAAGATTATTTCAGGTCAGGTGGATCAGTCTGATGGCTCATTCCTTGATGACAATCAACTGAAGGATGGCTATCTGCTTACCTGTGTCTCCTATCCGACTTCAGACCTTGTAATTCAAACTCACCAGGAGGAATCACTCTACTGAGACATGTTTGCCTGAAACTTAAGCTATTACTGGGGGAGACTGAGAATTTTAAGGGGATTTTGCAGCCGATTTGGTTGTTCTTCTTTTGTATCAGTTTTTTTTGGGATGATTACTGTTTAGAATGAACTTTTAGTTGTGCAAGTACTGCGACATTGAGATAATAAGCACATTTGCTTGGTATTTAAATGCGATATTAAGATAATAAGTCGAATTGTTCCTCTTCTGTATTCAACTATTCATTAGTTAGCTTAATCAAATACGTTTTAAAGTGAAATTGAGTAAGGGATGGGTTTAAGACTGGGTAGTTATAACTTAAAAGGTATTGCTGAATTGAGTTTGGGATTTTTTCATTATACTTTAAAACTATAATATACAGTGATCCACTATTCATTTATAAAACTAGTAAATACATTTTTTTCTCATAGTTAAGTATAGGGCTTAATTTTTTCAAATTATATTTAGTGTCTTTATCTATCTAACAACAAAAGGAGAGAGAACCTTTATCCTCACAGTTGTTAGATGTGTATATCTTGATAAAATGCTAAAAATGAGTATTCGTGAAGGACTAAATACACTTAGTAATACTGGTTTTTGTCTGTGTTGTTGTTCACCTTCCTTAGCCTAACACTCGGCAGCACAGCCTCAGATCAATGAAGTTATAAAGGGACAAACACAGTGACATAATGTATGAATTTTGTGGATGATATTGTCCTAGTTGAAGATTTGGCTCGTGAATTAAATGAGAAGCTAGAAATGTAGAGGTAAACTTGAGAAATACAGAATAAATCTTTTAACGGTACGCAATTCTGTAGCACACTTCAATAAATTGAATGTCATTGTTAAGCCATAAAATAAACTAGATTTAAGAGGGGTGTCACTATTAGTCCCATCTATATCAATACCAGCTAATATGGGCGATATCTGCGCCCTTGGCCACTATCATTGTTGTGCCTCCCCTTATTTGAACTGCCAGTATTCCTGCTGCCACTACTGCCACTACTGCCACCACCACCGCCACTCCTGCCACCACCACCGCCGCCACTCCTGCCATTACCGCCACTCCTGCCACCTCTCTGGTGTGAGGGTGGGGTTTGTCCATGTGCTTGTGGCTGCATTCCCGGATGTTGTTGCCTGCAGAACAAAAGAAATTCTCAGGCTCTGGATTCTAAAAATTAGGGTGTCACATAAAGCCATTGTATTCTATCATTATCTTATATAGAACATTACTGTGAAAATTTCTACCAATCGGCCAAATGTTCTGTCACGATATACGCGACGTAGACAATAAACAATCGAGTAACAGTGTGCAGTTCAACTTACAATAAACAATCGAGTAACAGTGTGCAGTTCAACTTACATGACATATGCAATCCGACCATCAGGCAGAAGCATAGGCATCATGCCCATTCCAGCAGGAGTTGGACCCATTCCATACATCATGGGCTGCCAAAGATACAACTCCAGCCATCAGATTATAAATTATGAATGTGAGAATAATACAATGGCACGTATAATACATAGATCGCCTTGCATATACTAGTAAATCTGTCTAAATTAAAATCTATTGAACATGTAAAAGATGTGCATAACACAGTGCAATAAGGGTTTAGACTCTATCAAAGTTAGGAGAGCTTTTATAATTTCACTATTTACCATCAACGTAGTGGTTTAAGTTAACTCAAAACGAAGACCAATTCAGAGTAACTTCCTGCAGGAAACAAGCTAAAGAATATCAAATAAAACAGATATTCACAAATCACCTGTGGAAGACCTGGAGCACCATATCCTGCTCCAAGTGCACCATAGGGACCCCCTAGCAAACCATAACCACCAACCTGTGGTGGATAGCTTGGAAGCAACCCTGGCTTCTGTGTATTTGATCCTCCAGACTTTTGATCAGCCTGTGGCTTTGCTAGAGAGCACTCCAAAATTTGACCTGAAATTTAGAGAAACCTAATCAATATTGACAAATGTTTACTTGCATAGCAATACAAAACGGGGGAAATTAATAATGATTCAAAATGCTACCTTCCAATTCATACGTTTCAGTGTTTTTTAGTGCTTTCATAGCATTTGACCTCTCTGCAAAATGAACAAAACCGATCCTGTTCTTTTCCTGCCCAGACTTTGCCGATGGAAGAACCACCTTTGTGATTTTTCCATGATGTTCAAAAAGCTTCTTCAACTGTTCTTGAGTTACATTCTTAGGCAAGTTCTTCACATATACTGCTTTCACCTGTTTATACATGCTTAAGAATTCACTATATTCAATGTGTAGAGAGTAAATGCATCTAGTATAAAAACAGTTAGAAAACTAGTCTGGATTCTAATGCATGGTAGTCTATATTCACAAGAATAATAGGATATTTAGCACATGTTGGAATGTTAGTCATCCATAATATGTCTGAAATAGTATAGTTAATAGCTATTAATTATATCAACATTAGCCTTTGATTATCTCTTGTACACAATGTACTCGTAATATAAATGATATATTGTGTGTAGCTAAACACACTGTTTCAGCATGCATTAGAACATTCAGTACATAAGAGGACTTGGGATATCGGTCAACTATACTTTTGACTTCAGTTAATAGCTGAAAATTATTTCTATATCAGTCATTGATCACTTCTTATATTTACAAATTCCGCAACACAAATTTTCTCTCAATCACTCTTTCAACATGGTAGATGGTATCATCCTTCATAACCTAAATCCACTGCCAGGTTGCCAAAGCCTGGATCTCCTCTAACATGGGGCTACCATTCAATGACTTTCTTCCTATTGGTGCTGACCGACTCTAGTCACCAAAAGTCTAATTTTTAGCCTATCTGTGGCTGCAATCTCCAGCTTGCACTGGTGTGTTTTTCATCTCTAATGCAGCTGTAATCTCCAGCTCTCATTATTCTCGGTCTTCAATAAAAAACTGTCCCTGCTAATGGAATCATAGGGTGCTCACTGCCCAGCTGTCAAGGGACAGATCGTGAAAGAAATCCTAGCCACATGCTTGCACATCAGGCGCATCAGACATCCTCTTACCAGTGACCACCACATTCGACACATCGCACATCCCCTTCAGCTGATTGAGAAGGTTTCAGATTTAATGTTAGCTTGGATAATGTGGCCTTTGCTGGCTTTCATGTAAAGGAACAATTGCTTGTCAGTTATTTGGTGGCCGTTTGCATATATTTGGGTGTTCCTTTTGGTGGCCACAGGCTTATTTGGTGGTCAATTTTATATATCTTAGTCTCTCTTCCATGGTGTTATTTTCTTTTACTAATATTATTTATTTCTTTTATAACACTCACCAGCCAATGAATGAACACTAGCTACACTTGTAAACAATGGGTTACTGGTAATGATGACAACTGCAAGTGGATTATAACTTAATTTGGTGGCTTCAGTATGTTTGATATAAATCCTAGTTCACTAGCAAGATGTTTATTTTCCATTTAATGAAAAAAACATTAAAAAAAATAAAGATTGACAAATGTGAAAAAGAATGCAAAAGGAGTTATTTTACAAAAGCAAGTAATGCCATATAGGTCGTATTTCGCAAAAGTAAGTCCATTTTGTTTAAAGATTAAACAGAATTTTCAATATAAACAATTAAACATCGCTTTTGAATGTAACAAGTACTTGCACATCTGGACAGCCATGTAGAGTATTGATGGGTTAACCAAAGTTGCAGCCATCTTACTATGATACCAGATTTTCTGTCACATTAGCCATACCTACTACTTATCAATTGCGCCTTAAATAGGGAAGATATCAAAGTCCAAACCTGAGATGAAGCAGAAGAATCAGCATTTTTAGGGTCAGCCCAGCTCACTGTCGGAGCATTGCCACCTAGCTTAAATGATGGGTTCATCATCTTCTGCCTTGAGTATTCGGCACATGCATTATTATAATAGTCGACAAAAGCAAAGCCACGGTTATTTTTTATGTTCTTCATATCCTGAAATTAAGAGTTGAATAAAATAAAATAAGATACAAATGAAGTAAAATAAGAAAACTAAACCACTGGCTCTATGTCCTAGAAGCTGTGCACAATGCATATGCAATTTAGGAACTAATTTAATAAAAACATATATGATGATTTAGGCACAACTTTTACAAATAATCCCTAGATGTTTTTAATTAAAAGTGGCTTAAAAAATAAGCATAAAAGTGGAACAAAATACCTTGACTAGTTCTAAAGAAGTAACACCAGGTCCAATTTCAGCTACAACCTTCCTCAGATCCTCCTCGTCCCAGCTTCTAGGAACATTGCCAATAAAAAGGCGGTGTTTTGCTTGAGCTGTAGAACATTTTATTTTTTTACCCTGAGGCAATTAAACGATGATATGGTCAGGCATTGACTATATACCACATTGCCTTAAGAAAAAAATATAATTTTTACATTAAGCATCTACAATGTTTGTAGTGCAAGGGAGGCACCAAACCAAAAACAATAGGAGAATTAGCTATGAAAACATACCAACTAACATATTACCTTAAATTCTTTATTGTTCAGCTCCTCAATGGCTTTAGAAGCCAATTCCACACTTCTAAAAGTCACAAAACAGAAGCCCTTATTCTCAGAAGCATCCTTGCCTTTCATGATACGAACCTGTTTTCATCAAACTTCATGTTAATGGATGATATTGTACACAAGTATAAGCACGGCATATTAAAATTGCACAGGATTACCTCTGTAACTTCCCCAATATGTTCACAAAAAGCCTTCAAATCCTCATTTGAGGCATCAAGAGGAATACCACCAATGTATACTTCAGACCCATGAGGAGGAAGAGAAAGAAGTTCAGCATGCTTTTTCTTCTCATTCTCATCTTCCACTTTGTCATCGTCTTCTTCCACTTCTTCAACCTCTTCTTCCTCCTCCTCCACCTCTTCCTCCTCATACTCTTCCTCCTCCGGATCCTCCTCCTCCTCTTCTTCCACCTCCTCTTCTACTTCTATTTCTTCATATTCAACTTCTTCCATTTCTACCTCGGAATCATTTGCATCATTAAAATTGACCCGCTCATCAGATTCAGCTGGCTTTTCAGGATCAGATGGCTTAGAAAGAGATGAAGAATCTGCCTTTCCCATTGGCATCTTAGGAAACTAGGTAAACAAACTTGTGAGACAACTGTGAAAAAGGCACAGAAGCCGGAAGAATTCCTGGGAAGAAGTATACAAATATCGAAAAGGAACAAAAAGAAAGGCCAAAAAAAGGAGTTGCAGCAATGAATCTCAGTGGAAAGCGTGCAATGAGAATAAGACTAACAGTCTAACAGGGGCACAATGTGAAAGACTTTAACTAAAGAACTAACGATAACAATTAGCAGCATTGATATTTGATAGGCAAAGCAAAAAAATCAGAATTGCAAAATGAGACAATGAAGCTGGTGAAAGAACTGAATCAGTTAGAACCCGAAGGGACTCGAGTTCAAAAGTCATGTTGGTGAGCACAAGCTCATATATAACAAAAAGTTAAGTGGGGAAATGCCCCTCAAGAAAATCCAGATTTGAAACATGAAATCAGAACTAATATGAGGAAATAAACAATTTCCATCAAATACAAGGTGAACAAACAAAGATACAAGTAACCCAAAGGGTTCAAAATTTAAGAGTCAATAAGACATTAAAGTGAAAGAGATGGCAGAACAAAAAAGGAGAATTATGAAACCACACAAGTGGTTAAATCTCACAAAAACAATAGCACTAGCATTTTCCAAACAAAACGGTACGAATCTGTGCACCCTTCCTGTCACAAAATTTACAGATACTTACTGAGATAGGGTTTGTTAAACACTTCGAATGGTTACTCACTAACGAAACCTTAACCACAACATAATCAAATTCAGGAAACCCAAAAAATAAAGATTTCCCAAAAACAGAGAAGAGTATTTTTTCTTATTCATGTAATGCTACTCAAATTAAGAGGCAAAATCGTTTGTTTTATGCAGAATTGCACAGAGAGAGTACCTTAATGGAAAAGGGTTGAAGCTACGCAATGTAAATTGCTGAAATGAAAGCAAAACGGAAGCACAACACAATTTGGATAACGAAACCCTAAATTCCTGTCTCGCTGATTCTATAAAACGCAGACTTTAGAATCGTTGTATTTTTACGAGTTTTATATTTGTGTTTTATTTTTACCTTTGAAAAGCCGTTTCTTTCTTTCCTGAAAAATGAAAACAATTTTGTGATGAAAACAACAAAAAACTTAAATTGATCCTTTTTAAAAAAATCTAATTTAATTCTAGAAATCTCAAGTCAAATTATCTCCCACAAAAGTTTTGTCTCCATCTATTGACCAACTTGGACCCTTATTCTTCAAAACTAAATTCTTGTGAGAGTATTTTTATAAATGGGATGTTAGATATTTAAATTACTCCATCAGTTTTATGTATTCTCTTCATATCTCAACATACATTTAAAATTTATTTCTCAACTATATTATTATCTATTACTTCTCTTTTTCATTCTATATTCTTTCTTTTTTAAATTCAATTTTCACTGTGAAACTTAATAAAGAATTATGAAACTTAATCTTTTATAATTAAAATGTAACCATGGTTCACTGGAAAATTGAAACGAAACAACAGATTCAATATTCTGGATGGTTTATACCTCTCAGTTTCTTATGCAAACCCCACACTGAAGGAACAAAATCTGGTCATTTGATATCCATATGATGTCACAAAGAATATACAGGTCACATGTAAAACAGAAGTAATTACTGTGATGAAATAGAAACAGTTTGCTGTGTTATTATTTATTTTTATGCAATTGTTGAAGTAATAACAATCAAGTCTTTATCACACTAGGTGAATTCCGTTACATGAATCGAACGATGTCACAATGTTATATCATAAATTTTGTCCATCGACAAAACAACGATCTCTCATATTTATGCAACTGCAACCAAAACCAAGATGAGAACATGCACCACTGAAGTATCTAATCCTGCACTTCTGGCTTCTTTGCGGTGCCTTTGTGGTACCACCCAAAAGCAGCAAAAATTGTAATGGTACCAGCCAAAACTGCATAATTCCGGTTCTTGTCAGTTGAAACTTTGTGAGCTGATGTGTTTGTAGATCCCGAGGCACTTGGTTTAGCATCAGCTACTGAACCCCCAGAACCTGCAGCTGTGGTTGCTTCTGATTGAGGGCCCTGAATTGGAATAAATATTTACCCATAAGTTCGAAGCTTAACACTGAAACTATGTAAGCACAAATGGGGAACAATCTTGCAAACAAATTATAGAAACATTAAGTAAGATGTACAAGTCTTCAATACAGAAAAGTGAGAACTCTGTTGCATTCAGTATGAGCAGGAAGTGGCAGAATATCATGAAAAATCAACAGTATAGAACTAAATATTATATTGTGTCTTTTAGTTAGACAGAGTACGTGAGCAGGAATAAAATGGAAATAACTTTCACTTTTAGTTTTAACCTTTAAAAGTATTTACCCCAAAGGTTAGTTAAAAAAGAAAAGGGATGTGAAACTGCTAGATTCAATGATCAAAGTAGAATGGTTATGAGAACTAGTAGGTAGAGTGATAATACTTAGGGGGGATAGCACCATTTTTTATTTCATATTTTTTTGCTAATACATCTGCCATGAAAGTTACTTCCCAATTAGCCCATTTTTTAACTTTCCATTACCAGGCACAAATGTATATCATTCTTTTCTCCTCATATTTAGCACCTCAAATCAGATTTCATTCTTCTCATTGATCACTCCATGGCACCAAGCATCGTCTAGGGACAAAAGAGAGCTAACTGACAAGAACCCCACTGGGGGCAGGGATCTATCAAATAATTTATGTAATCCCCACACGCGACAAAAACATTGACACCAGCAAAAAGTGATCATGTTCCATAACCATGGGTTAGGACTGTCATAAGCATACAGTTCTGATGATACAGACAACAGATTAATTATCGATTTAGTTCAAAAAAATCAATGCGTTACATATTAGTCAACGACCATTCATCTTGACTCTTGTCGATAAAGGAAGTTGGTCCACCATGTAAAAATGAGAAGATGAATGGTAGATCTACTTGTTATATACTTATATCATCAGACTGTACAAGGAACCCACTCATTCTAATGGATCAATTGACTAAATCTTTTGGTCAGTAATACTTTTGAGTATAATGGGCAGCTGAGGATATCCGTTGTTTGTGCACACACTTTATGGCTAAGATGTGAAAATTTATGCTTTTCTACTAAAGGGATGGCAAAAGAGCTTTTTTTCCATAAGATCTATTACAGGCCCAATTACAAGTTTCCTCTAGTCTAAATTATTTCACACTTTTCCATAAAATAATAACACTTTTATTAAATAAAATTACATAATAAATAGGCTGGCAAAGTAAGGCAATTGCCTTTTTCTTTTGTAGATAAATGGGCTATTCCTAGAACGTTTGTACAAACCAGACCCATGGGCCATAATGCATTATTCCCATCCATTTTCTCACCCACATAAAACTGGTAAGAATCCTCAATCGATAAAAACTAGATTCAGAATAATGAGTTGTTGAGACAATACAAATAAAAAACCAGTACAATGGCCAAGAACTTTCAAAATATTCATCATACGCTGTACTAATATCATAAAATATTGAAAAGAATAAAAAGAGGATGAAATTTGAGGACACACCTTGCGAGCAAGCTTCTCCAACTTCTCTTGCTCAGCTTTCTGCAATATGACAAATAAGTAAATAGATATTTATTAGTTTTTCAATATTGGCTAACATTGTTCTCAGGACCATGGTTAGCAAAACTGTTTTTAGCATGTCACGTTTTCCTTGAAATGTGATTTAAAAATTTCATACATAAAAACCTCTAAAAATAGTGTGCGCAAATATGCCCGGAGATTTGCCACAACAAAGATGCTATCAAAAAGCATAACTTCTACCAACGTAGACAAACTAATTCGACGTAAGCTAGTGACTTTGTCTATATTAATTGAGTGGTGAACTAGTAAAAGATGTATCGAAGAGTAATTCAAGTTTCCTATTTAAACCACCACATTAACAAAAATGTCGAACACTAATCTACTTTCTGAATTTAACTACTTTAAAATAAGGGATTCACTTTACACAAAATGTAACAGAATCCGTTGATGAGAAAACCAAGGAAACATATTCTAATAAATGCATAGTTTGCCATGCATGTGTATTTAATTTATATTTTATCATGATATCAACTGGTGATTTTCTCATCAATGGCTGAGATCCTTGATGTTTCCCTCAAAAGCAATCCACATTTTAGAGGAATCAAATCCCTAATTCTATACAGTTTCAATAGATTAGTCAAAGGCAAAATGAAATCATTTGAACAAATTGAAATTTTAATGCACTTCAAAAGAAAATATTACTTTTATGTTCCTCAGTTTCTCAAATGCACAGAGGAAGCATAGAATGGCATACTCTAATGTTAATAATCATCACATCTTTATTGCTAGCTAACAGGAACTTTTCATAACCATTGACTTCCACAGATAGACTCTAAGCATTTTTCAGAAGCATTTAAATATTATGTTTGCATTAAAAACTGATCATGCCAAATCCTTTTTTTAAAAGGACCATACCAAACCGTATTTAGCTCACTCTATTTTTTTCAAGGATCATACCAAATCCTATTTATCTCAGTTCAAATGAAGCTTCTGATCCTCTGGCATGTCAAAGGAAAGCCTAACTATATAGTATATTTATTGGCCCTAAATATAAAGAAACACCAAAAATGTAATAAGCACAATACTACTGCACACAAGCAAGATAAATGACAAGGGAATTATCAAGGATCGACTTCTGGATAATCAAATTTGCAGTGAAGACACTAAACTATACTAAAAGTTCCAGTTTTCTCACATTGATAACAGCACTCATCAAACAATTTACTTCAATCCAAAGCATGACAAAACTAAAACAACCTTAAGCAAGAGATCACTAAAGCAGCTTTTGAGGTTACCTTAAAATAGGCATTTTCTGCAGCTTTTTCCTCCTCACCGAGTACTTTGCCAGTTCCACTGCTAAATAGCCTTCTAGGTACAAATCTTGCAGCGAAGCGTGTCGCCATTGCAGTTAATCTTTATGTTCTTCTCTTCTGTAAATGAAAAACGACGAAGGGTTAATTTAGTTGTATGTATAACACATATATCGAAGAATAACAGCATATGGGATACCAGAGCTCTATCTCATAAACTCATATATTGCTAACATTTGACCAACAAGAAAACTAAGGTTCTAGCCTTATAAGGTTTTAATAAATTGATAAATTGTCAATCATAACGGAATTAAAGAGGGAAAAATCACAAGTCTCAGAATATGTAAATAATAATAATAATAAAGAATACCAAAAGGTAGTATCTACTATCTAGATCTCATCAAGCTTTTCAACAACAAAAAAGACTCCTTTAATCACATACTCTTGTTTTTTCAACTACAATATATCTTAATTTTTTTCCTTTCATATTTTTTGTTGTAATATACTTCAATGATAAATTATCACCAACAACAAGCTTAAATTTTCAGTAAATTGAAGGGGGAATTACTCCTATGAGAAGTGGTGCATTATTATATGAATGTAATGAAACCCTATGAGATGAGAGATATAACGGAATGAAAGAATTAACGAGAAACCAATGAATCAATAATGTTAAAAGTGAAACTAGGTTATGTAATGCATTTCTTCGGAAAATTGTTAGGTATAGATGTGCAGGTAAATCAAAATCTGATAAAAAAAAATGGAAAAGAGGTATCGCGAATTGCGAAGTGTACTTGAATTTTGTCTTGAACGAGAGAGAAAAAGGGAAGAGGAATGAGAAGAAAAATCACCAGATGATTCGATTTAGTTTATGCGAAGCAGAAGAAGCTGCGTCACTTGTTCTTCTTGTAACACTTCAGGAATAGAGGATTTTTATACGACACCGTTTATAGCTGATACCCCTTTTCTTTATTCTATTAGAGAAGTGTTTAATATATATATATATATATTTACCATATTATCCACCATTATTTTACATTGTGAAAAATCAATAATAATTAGATATGAATATTATATAGATATATATTTTATATTTATTGTAATCAACTTTCCACCTTGAGATATGGTTTTGCTTTTGCCTCAAACAAATTAAGTTGAAGGTGTGCATAAATTCAGATTCACATTCTTATAACGTATAAGAATGTGAGTTTAGGTATAAGATATGAGGATTTAGTTGATAAACAATCTATAAATGTAGATACTCATAAATATGTGAGTTTAATTATATCTTCGGAACAACTTACCTAAACTTTATTGTGCCTATAAAATTTCAAATTATTGGAACCTTAATCTTTAATGACGCATAGTTACAAAGCTAGGAGGAATTAGAGTTATATATGGTATCAAGATAAATTAATTGTAGAAGGTCCGAAGGTTGATATACTTTTCTTGGAATTGATGGTTTTTTTGTACTACCGATGATAACTTTTTACCATATAGGTAAGTAATTAATCTCTTTCGTTATGTATGATTATTCCCTCTAACAAATGTCACTTTTAAGAATTAAATATTTGACATTTTAGTATCTCTAGAAATCTGGAAAAGCATTACATCATGCGACTAACTCCTTATTGGCAGCTACTTCAGATTACTCTGCCAACAACTAGTATCTTCTTTGGTATAAAGATCATCATTTAAATAAATTTTACCTCTTCCATAAATGATCTATGAAATCAAACCCATAACAAGTTTAATATATTTACATTATAACTGTAAACTTTTTATACTGTTACTTTTTTATTTGTAAAATGATTTATTTTTATAAGAGTAATATTTATACACTGAAAACAAGGGTGCAATTTAATGACTGAATCAAACACAAAAAATGGTTCAATTTATCTTAATTAACCACAAATTTTATAATGGAATCGAATATGAACAGTTTAGTTCGATTCCATTTTTTTTTTAATTTAAAGTTCAAAATATATTACAATAAACATTGTTTATTCGTAATGAGAAACAATACTATTACTAATATTATCAAAAAATATAAATCATAAATGCATGAGTAAAAATTCAATTGGTTGTTAATAATATATATATATATAACAATTGTGTAATTTTCAAAGAAAAAAACAAATGACCATATATATATAATAGTATAATCCAAGAAAAAAAACAAATGACCATACATACATACATACATACATACATATATATATATATATATATATATATATATATATATATATATATATATATATATAAAATAGTATAATTCACAATTGATATATAGAAACATATATAAACAATATATTTCACCATTACTAAAACATACTTAATAGTTTAGTAACATATATGACGTTACAATTCATAATTAGGATCATATATAACAACTTCGGGTATATATTAGTTTCAAATTAAGTATAACAAAAGTTAGAAGATATGTTGAAAATTATCAAGATAGTTGGAGAGTAGCACCAATATATAACAAGTAAAAATAGTAACTTATATAACACTAATATAATAACAATTTAATAATATATATAACTATACAATTTACACAAACTTGATAATTTTAGCCACACAATTGGTAGAAGAATTCAAACAACAATATCACATTACTCCATAATATCTACTTTTAAAATGTGGTTTGATTTTAATAGTTTCTGAATTTCTAAAATCATAAACCGAATATAAATGGTTCCTTAAAATATAAGTGAACCACATTTTGTGGTTTGGTTCGATTCGGTTCCATCAGTTTCACAGTTTAAACCGGAACCGCTTATATCCTTAATTAACAGTGTAAAGGTTTATACGTAATTAATGTATCATTCATCGTTCACTTCTATTATTTTTATTTAAAAGTCAATAATAATTAAAAATGAACGATATATGATATAATGACAATATAAAGTACATTTTTCTCTATTTTTGTTGTTGGATAGCCAATCATAACTAATACATGAATGATAAATAATGAATTGATATAGTAAAAAAAGCACACATTTATATTAAATCTTATCAATAATTTATTTAAAGAATTTATATATGAAATATACTGAAATCTATGCCACTCCCACCCACCTTGAATTTTATGTGATGCATGTCGACTCAACATCCAAAATTCCAAAAAAAAATTGAATAACGAAACTAATAACTTATTGTAGTTTCTAGTTATATCATAAATTTAATATCAACGTAATTAAATGATTATAAATTTTGGTCAATCAAAATTTGTTTACCGGATAACATAAAATCACAGTACAGTCCTTAATATTTCTAGTGAACAATTCCTTAAAAGTGTAAACATCAAAAGTTTAGACAAATTTTGTAATAAAAAAAACAACATAGATTTTTCAATAAATTTATTTTTTTAGATTAAATTTTATTGCATTAACAAAATCTCTTGGACCACAATAAGAAAATGATATATACTTCTACTAAATTTTCATATTAATCCTCATTCAAAAAAAGTGACATATGTCACAAAATAATACTTTATTCAGACAAGTGACATATGTCACATTTTTGTGGCTAGAATTATATATCATTACCCTAATATTATTGAAATCCATGTTTATCTTATCCTCTAAGGTGAGACACGAAATATCTAAGTTGAATTTTTGTTAAACAATGAAACAGTAATAATTTAGATGAAGATGAAATTAATAAAAACTCCACACAAATTCCCCAATTGATTAAGCAGATGGAGCGAAAACCTCAAGTTCAGAAGAATTTTCCTGATCAATAACATCAAGGAACACAGGATCAACGGTGATATGGCTATCCACGTGTATCATAAAGCTATGATCCCACCACAGAACCTTAGCGGTGCCACCAATATCAACGGTTGCGTCAATAATCATTTCTCGCTTAGCCAAATCAGAAACAAAGGTAACCGCATGTTGAGCCATTTGGAGACCGTTAAGGCGAGCAGGTAAGCGGAGGAGCTGGCAAGAGCGCGGTGGTTGAGAGCCAGCTTGGACTTGAGCGGAACCGAGAAGGGAGCCGTGGTAGAAGATGGACATGGTGGCGGCGGAGTAGTTGATAGGGACGATGTTAGGGTTGGTGACGTGGACGGTGAGGAGAAGATCGGCGTCGAGGAGTGGGAGGTTGAGTTTGAAGGAAGTGAAGGAGATAGAGATAAGATGAAAGGTTGGGTCTTTTGGTTTTGCTGATAGGATTGCGGAGGCTGCTACTGCTGATGCTGCTCCGATTATGGCACTGCTCCAACTCCATTTTACCTTTTTCTCCATTTCAACAAAGGAAGAGTACGTTACATTCACCAATACTCTCTTACCTTATTTGTTTACCTTATCTTTTTCAATGTTAGCCAAATTCAAAAAATTCAATTTCTGTAATAGATTGACATATATACATAAGCGGACAAAATTACTTCATTCACTTTGCATTGGTTAGGTTGGATATTAATGTCCGTGTACGTGTATGTGTGTGGTAGGTACAAAAAAAAAGCTTATATAGTTCAATGCAATGTTTTTTACAGTGTTGAGAGACACGTTATTCAATATTTATATAGATTATGTGTGTATAAGAATGAAGGATGATTAATTCATGAATGATAAATTATATTTCACAATGTTCATAATTAGTTTTCTAAAAAAATCTATCGAGCGTGTCGTGTCGACATGCATGTCGTGCATGCCGACCTGCATTCTTATTATTTAGTATTAAATATTTAATTTTATATCACATTTTTTATATTGAGTATAGATGATATTATAATTTACCTAATAGAAAAATATAAAAGTGAATTATGATATTATTAAAATTTATATTGATGCTTTGATATTTTTTATATATGTAACTTCTTTTAACTTTCATTAATATTTATTTTATTGTGGGGTAAATATTGTAATAATAGTTAATTGGAAGGACAAAACACACAATAAAAAATTAGACAATGTAGGTAGTTATAAAATATTTTAGCTTTATATATAGAGATAACCATGTTACACCTATGATTATATTATTTTTGTAAAATTAGAAAAAATCAAGGGCAAAATAGGAAAATATAAATTACATTGTTTTATATATAACTAGCGTGTTGACAGATACTCATATGCTTGTCAACCCGCTTTTATATTGCGTGAATTGTAATTAATTTATATATTTTTATTACATGTTTCATAACTATAACAAAATCAACAAAACATGATTTGCAATTTTGCATTTTAAAAAATGAAAAGGATAAATTGCGTGTTCAAATATTGCTTTATTCTATGTGAAAAAACAGTCGTGTTCAAATGGAAAAACTGTAAAAATTACATAAACAAACATGCAACATAAAATATAAGTTATATGGTTTTTTTGGTAGAAAATATAGATTAGTAAGAGCAAAATAGGAAACAACAAATTAAACCATTATAGGTAGTTATTTTATGTTTTCCATTTATATATTAGTATAGATATAGAAATATAGATATTGATATTGTTTGACTAAAATTATGATAGTTTATTTAAGAATATAAAAATAGTTAAATTATGAAAAATGTCTCTTGATGTGTCGTTTTGGTCTGGGCTCCTTCTCAAGTTCACGCACCTTGAAAGGCCCAGGTTGTTGTGGGCTTATGTTTCACCACTCTACCCTATCTTCTAAGGTGTACCACTCAAGCATCATATTCATACACATAGAATGTATTATGTATGCTTATTTGTATACGAATTACATAATCTTAGACCAACTCATACAAACCTTAAAAAAAATCATGTAACTGCAAAATCAGTATAGTAGTGCCACTTTACTTTATAGGAAAGAAATTCCTATAGGGGTCATTGCAATCGAAATAAACAAAATGAGGTAATGATAAAAGCCAACATTGTACAATCTCGCATTACTTGTACCGTGGTGCCGATTGTAGCTGTTGTGGTTATGACTCCCAGAAGCAGCACCGTACATAGGGATTGTACCACGGTGGTGACCATTGCCCCTGCTTCCATGGCCACCCGAACGACCACCGCCACCTCCACGTCTATTCAATGATACTGTCCTTACTACTGAACTTCTTGATACCCTTTCACTTACTACATCCGTAATACATTAGGAATATGATATGAATTTAATTTGTAATATTTACTTATGGTTGTTATATTTTGTTTTTTTGCAAACTGTAATTTGTAAATAATCAGACCAAACCATATGATAGTAGTCAGAATTACACAATACTAGTAAAATTAATAACCCAAATAAATTAAAAATGAACAATTTTGAAACTTGCTGACTGGGTAAATCCCATTAGACAACAACATTAATGATAACATAATTAAAAGCCACGCTGAGAATAGCTATCAAATTCATCAATGTTCCTTCTAGGCTTCTATGGTGGAATTTCTCTTTACAACATGATACAAAACATAAAATGGTTGCTTTGATTTGAAGTTAAGAATATTTATATATGTTTCTTGCACCTCATTGCATGTGAATATTTAAATAAAAATAAAGATATATATACTTGTAAGGTTTACCTGCATGTATTGAGGAGTTTGCAAGGTGCTGTGATTTGACGTGAAGAAAATGAAGATGAAAGAATAGCACAACGTAGAACAACACAAGATACTTCCATATATGTTCCATTACATGCCAATTCCTTTCATTTTCAACGTCACACTAGCTACCTTCTCTTTATACCTCACATCATACGCAAATTACTCATCTTCGATTCTAATGCATTTCTTTTATTTGAAGCAACGTGTTTGAACCATTTTGGTTTTTTATCAAGGGTAAGTGAAAATAGACTCAATTCTTTATTCTGACCCAATAACTAATCCCATAACTTATCTCAATATCGTCTTATAATTGCTTTTGTTTTATATTTTTTCCCTTTTGTAACTATTACATTTTTCTAATGAAAACAACTGATAAAAAATAATTAAATGAACTTAACTCCCTATTTTTTCTCCCTCATTTAAATCACACATAACTTGTTGATATAATTTGACTAGTATTTTATAGTTTTGGTGTAACCTTTATAAAATTTATTAAAATGCCTATATTTTTCAAGAACTCGGCAGATACAAATTTACTTGTACCTACCATACATAAGTTTGATTTTTTTTTTGTTATTTGAAAGAGTTATATATGTCTTTCATGTAAGAGTTCATTATTTTTCCCTCTCTGCTCTGAATCACACACAGTTATAAATGATGTACGCAATTTATGAGGCCTCGTGGCAAATTTAATTCGGCCTATTAGAAGACGATTTTCATTAGGGTGAGGTTTAAAAATTAATAATAATAAAAATATATTATAATAAAGGTTCAGGGGTTTACTAAAGTGGATACATACTAATATGAGTGATTTCAGTGCAAATAGAGTTTTCCAATTCCCATTGAACTTTTATGACACTGCATGTGCATTAGTGATCACACAGAATTCCTCTCATCACAAAAGCCTTTGTCCATGGCATATGTTCCCATTGGTTCATTATACACTTCCATTCACGTAATGATTACATGCTTTATTTGAAGATAGCGTAGATCACATGTCTCAAAAGTCTCCGATCAAATTAAACTAAGTAGTATAGTTCTACTTCTATGACTTTTCTATTTAATGAGAACACAAACATGAGAGACAAGATCTGCATTCATTTGAAGAAACATTGCTTCATTTAAACATTATATCCCATTGGTTCATTATATGGTCCCTACTTCTTTGGTTTAAATGCTATTATTCAGCGACAACAAGAATGGAATACCTTCCTTAACCTAGTGAAGTCTCTGTCTCATTCAATACTAATGCGGTGGGAGTGGCTATAGCCATAGTTTTGTTCTACAATACTTTCTTCTATTGTTGCATGTGGAGGTTTGTCTTCGACACAATATCTACATTCATAGTTTTGTTCTACAATACTTTCTTTTATTGTACCATCAAAAAAATGCATTTGCCTGCAATTAAACGAGGACTAGAACAAAAGGGGTTATCATTATTTCTGTGTAAAGTTTTGCATGACATCAGTTCACAATACCAACTTTTGATATAATCCTCTTTCGAGTGTATATATTGTCCCATAAGTTATGTCATTTACTTTGGTTGAAAATACATATTTAAGTTAAAAAGTTTAATAATTATATGTTTTTTTTTGACTAATCACATCAAACGATACACTTTGTAGATAGAATATGTGTTCTTATTCCATTTACCGGTTAAAAACTGTTGCCCTCCGATGACGAGTTAGAATCCTCTATGGAGAGGCAAATGCTTAAAAAACCAAAAGAGAAAAGCAACATTCAATGACACATATATCACTTTCATTGCAATGAAATTACATTTTGTCACTAAAAACAAAGGAAAAACATGCGATTGTCTCTCCATGAAAATGATCATAATTTTTCCAATAAAAGGGTGATTATGCTCATTTCTTTATACCACTGCAGGGACTAGGGAGGTGTATTAACTTTTGACACCAACTACTTATGTCAGCCCTAGTTCCCTTTACATTTAATATGCTAATTGCTCACTCTACTTCACCCATTATTTATAACCTTCTAATTTATTTCTTCTTCTATTCAATACTTCTCTCTCATTCAAACTTGTCTAATTTTACTTCCTTCAATTACCTCATGGCATATGTTCATCTCATCACAGCGTTTTTCTGTGCACTTGCTGTAGCCAAAATTGACCCCTCAGCATCTCAAACTGTGAAGGGAAAACTCCTTTGTGTTGATTGCACTCAACACTACGACTTATCTGGTTTGTGCAAAATTAACTCTCATAGATCATTTAATTTGCTAGCTTTTTAAGCTTAAATCAATGTTTAATTCTATTAATGTTTTTTATAGTAGAAATATATATCTTAGGTATCATGCATCTTATCTATACATCACTGTTTTTGGCATAACTAACTTCTAAATTAAAACTTGCTAGCTAAAATCTTATAAGCTAAAGTTTTTTGGTTATCAACATATCTTATAAGCTAAAGTTGAAAGCTGATAAACTAGATAATTTAACAGAATCTATTTGATATGATATGCTGATGAGTATTAAATAACATAAGTTCATAGCTTCTAAGTATAAATATAAAAATGATATTTTTATCAAATAAGTCTTTTTAATTACCAACACCAAATACCCTAAGAAAAGTAGCAAGATGAAAACGGATCCTTCATTTAATAACAGTTCTGAGATGGTTTTAGATATGAAGGTGTCAGTGAAGTGTGAAGGTGTGAAAAAACTGGCTGTGGCAATAACAGAAGATGATGGCTCCTTCAAGGTTAACCTTCCCTCACACAACACAAAACCTTCTTCTGTGAACTGTCTGGCAAAAATTCTTGGAGGAAAAGTTCAGCTTTATGCCTTAAGGAAAAACCAGGTCTCACAAATTGTGAAGGACAAGGAGCAAAACAGCTACACCATCTCCACTCCTCTTAGTTTCTTGACATCATGCCCCAAAAACGAAAAATGCAAGGTATCAAACCAAGTAGGTTCATCCAAAACTCTGGACCTTCCTCTACCTCCAGAATGGGGTTTGGCACCAAGCAGCTACTATATACCTTTTATCCCCATCATTGGAATACCTTGATCACTTTTGCTTATCTCTTCATGTGAAATATATATTCACTTGAGTAGTAATATTTGTGGAACCATATATACTGTTATATATATATATAAATGGTCTTGTTTGTGGATGAGGATGAAATGTCCCTCTTCATGTCTTACTTTGTGTCCCAAATCAATTAGAAAGTTTCATTGAATTAAAAAGAAAAATCACAAAAACAAGAATTAATATTTTAATGTGAAGTTTGATTGTTTAGGGACATAAACACAGAAAAATTGATGATCCTTATCCCATATTTATATTTTTATAGATGTGTGAAAAAGTATCACATATATAGTTGTGGTATATAGTTTATGAATTAGGATCCTCTTTACACAAGTTCTTGTACTTGCAGATGATCCTAACCCATAGTTAGGATATGATAGTTAGTGAAGAAAGCTTATTTCCTAGCTTGAAAGCAGATAAATACAATACTGCTTTGTCAACTTATTATATATGATGTTGCAATTCATAGAAGTCTAGAAGACTATAACTGTTTTGAAATTTCTCTAAGGAATGTGAAGTCTCGTTTGTATAATGCTAAGGAATGAAAAGCCAAATACATCATTCTAACTAATAGCACTTCTTGATAACAACTTAGACCTTTATTTCTTATTTCTTAATCAACAATCACACATGCCACTGAAAATACATAGCATCTTCCCACAAGAATAAGACTTGATTCATTGTCAACATCAACATGTATACTTCTTTCTACATATGTAGAGAAAATGAATAGAGGAATAGGCCCCCCAAAAGTTCAATATCAGTAATATATGTTCTGAGTTTTGATAGAGACACCAAAACCAAATTATACTACAAAAATGCAACTTTTAATTGAGCATGTAAATGGAATGGAAGCATACGATTATGATATGATGGAAATGGAGTAGCAAACTTTTCCATTCGTACAAAATGTTATAAGAGATCAAATTATGGAATTATCATCACTAAATGGAACAGAAATATGAATATATGATGTTATAAAATATTGGCTTGCATCAATGATAATGAATAAAAAACAATAATTTTAAAAAATGTTAATGTTTTTATTGACATGAAACAATGTATGAGGAATGATCTGGGACAACATATCTATGTTCGAATGCATAATTAGAAAATATATTAAAAATAAAAAGTAAATGGAGAATAGAAATAAAAATATACACTATTGAATAGATAAGATGTTCAATAGTTGATGTACAAATAACATAAATATTCAAATTATGAGCTATTGATAAGAACACTCTTCAACACTCAACTACAAGGTTAGATAAAAAAACAACTTATATATAACCTTGCCAAGGTGCACAGGAAAAATATCATAGTTACCTTGGTCACTTGTGTGTTATTCATTATTAAGAGTTTTTTTTAGTAATGTTTAAGTTTGGTTTATATATAGGTTATAATAATTAGGCTTTGTAACTAACATATTTTTAACTATGAAAAGTTGATTAATTAAATTAAAACTATTGATAAAATCAAACAAGTCGGTTATTGAATTCTGTAAACTTGTTTCTGTAAGAGTTCATGGACAAAAGAAATTCAATGGTAGCGCAGATTCAATGTAAACTTGCAAGTTCTGCTGAATGTTATGGACTGATCTCTTCTTTGATACCCTCAATCGTGTGATATATGAGAACAGAACACCATATAAGCGCGCTAATCAAATTTTTGATAAATGGTCCTGAAACAGTTACATATATTTTCCTTTTCTCTCCTTCTTGGTTCTGTATTATAAAAATTACGTGCTGTTACTTGATAATAAGGTTAAATGTGTTCTTTCACAAGCATCTACATACATGATTTCGTACATGTTCAAGTCATTTCTTGCACATATTTTGTTCAACTAGATATGTCATATTTTAATAAAAATACCTTTTATTTATGGGCCCCTACTATGATTTTTTTAATGCCCAAGAAAAAAGCAATTACATAAAAATAGCAAGTAGCTTAAAATGTTATTGAGGGATAGGACCAAGTGTATAGGAAGATGATCATAAACAAACCATCATGAGCAAAGTTGGCAACGTGATCAGAACACCTATTCACCTCCCTAAAGCTGTGCTTCAAATGGACCACTTGTTGCACCACATTGACAGCAATTCTGGATGGTTACCAATATATGCAAGAGACCGATACATGAAATTGAGACATGAATGAAGACAAATAGTCCCTATTCATTAACTTGTACATTATGTTGGATCTCTCATGGTTACTGTTAAATGAGAAAACCATATAAATATGATTTTAAATTTTTTTATGACGTTTCCAAAGGAAAAGCTTAATGCTAAGAAAACAATTTGTTGCATCATACCAACATATATATATATATATATATATATGTATGAGATATTCCACTCCCAATTCAATTTAGCAACATCGAAAGTGTGTAATGGAGATGTAATGTCAAACCCAAAAAAAAATCAAAGAAAGTGAAAGATGTAATGTCACTTTTACCCTTTTTTATTTAAAAGATGATTACATCTTTACCCTTATAATACACATAAAAAACTCACTTGTCTCTCCATTAATGGAGATGAGTCCTACTCGTTTTGAGGCAATAAATGTGCAACCTTAGGATTTTAGGTTATTATGCAATATCATATACATTTAGTCTCTAGCTTTATTTGCAAATTTCCAATTTTTTTGTGCTATAAGATCACATGTTTTAGTGAGAGGGTATATTTTGTGATATACATTTTGACAAGTAAACACGCACGTGCGAGCCATTTTGGGAAAGTGGGCACGTGTTATGGATGATAGCTGTTGTGGAAACTCAACGTAACGTGGCAGTTCCATTTCCTCACCGTTAAAATGTTAATTCCCCCTTTCATTTTTCCCCATTCTTTTTCTCTCTCTCTCACTTCTTGCGATGTATTCAAAAACCCTAATCTCACTTTTCATTCATTTCTTCCCATAATAACACGTTTTCATCTCTCTTTCATGTGAGTCACTGAGTCAACCACACCTCTTCAACTTCATCCCCCTCATCATTAAATTCAAGATTACAATTCTCTCTCTCTTTCTTTCTCTCTCATCAATCATCGATCCCTGGGATTGATGATTAATATTAAGTTAGATCAGTGATTTCCTACAATCTTGGGGACTAATTATTATTTTCATATATTTGATTTGTAACAAGAACGATAGATTTTAATTTCTCTTCCAAATTTTGGTTTTTATGGTGCAGATTAGGTTCGCGAAGGTGAAGAATTTTCATTTCGGCGGAAATTTTTGGTAAAATTCGACTATTTTTAAAAAGGAAGATTAGGTTTTGTTGTTTAAAGGTTGGGGTGTGAGTGCTGATGAGAATTGTTAGGGGAATGCAGAAATCGTTTTGCGTGGACCTGAAGAAGGTACTTTGCTGGAAGAAGAACTCTTTCATTCAAAAGGGCATTGGAATCGTTGGTCCCAAGGCTAGAACCCGTGACAAACCTTTGTAATTTAGGATTTTCTGTCATTAAAAGTAAAGACTTATCCGCGGATTTTTGCGACTAGACCTAAATAAACCGTAGCTGATTGTGTTACAATGACTCGTATATTGGTTCAGAGGGGTTCCTCTGGTGGTTCTTCTTCGAATCCAAATCCAAACCGTTCTAGTGGGCCCTCCTCTGCGCGGGCTGAGCCACAGGTTTTGGTTCCCCAGCCTGTGAGAGATGAGGGAAAGGAAGAGGAAGTGATGGAAGTAGTTGTTAGTGAGGAGGCTGAGAATAATAGTGATTTTAGTAAGGCAAAAAGTGACGATCTTTTGATTGGGAACCTTCATTTTGAGCAGAATGATGGTTCATGTGATGATGAAGTTGTTGTTGTTGAGAAAGATGTTAAGGAGGTGGCTGTAGTGAAAGGATTGAGTGGACTAAGGATTGCTTCAGAAAATGAGAGCAAAAGTGGGGGTTCTTCTTCTCTTGCTGCTGGCAGTGGTAGTTCTTGTCCACCACCACCTCCTGTTCCACCTCCGAAGCCTTCAGCAGCTAACTTAAATTCAAGGAGGAATGTGATTGGGCCTTCGAATTCTGGCAGCATTGGATCATCTAGGAGAGCATCTGTGTGGCCTGTTGTTTCAGCTAGGACTTCACCTGCTGTGTCTCGGCCTTCTTCTCCCAGGTCTCATAATGAAAGTGATGGCTACAATAGCGCTGATGAACAGAAGCCGCACTATGTATCAACTTATGATGATTTAGTGGTACGTTGGTGATTGCCACAAGTCCTAATAAGTGAATAAATATTGCCAGTTATTGTGGGTTTCTATATTGCTACTAATACTTCTAGATGATTCTTGTAGGCTATAATGTGTGAGTTGATTCTAATAAAATACTAGTCAGGACTCAGGAATATGAGATAATTTGCTTCACATCTTCATAATGTTATAGAATTACCATGGTAATTAAGTAACTACTTAATTATCACTTTACAGTTTCTTCCAAGTTATGGACACAAAGTAATCGGCATATTATAAAGGCATACTTGTTAACTAGGTTATTATCTTTTTAGAACTTAGAGGTGCCATCATCTTGTAACTTAATCAGTTTATTTAGTTAATAGGGGTGTGTCTAATTTGCATATGATACCTGTTATTATTGATCATTCATACTTTATGTTGGAAACTCTGTTGGGTTGTATTTTTAATGCCTTGTTTAGATACACTTAATGTATTCTTGTATGATCATAATTGCTGAATTTATTTGTTTGAAGGTCTATGTTGATAATGCAATTCTGATGCTTGACAGCTTTTACTAAGATCTTTCTCATGTGTATTACAAATTCAAATTTGATGGGATATTGTCATCTATGACAGGAAAGAGAGCGACATTTTGAAATTGATATCAGAAGGGCTAAAGGTTATGAAGTTAAAAAAATGATGGAGGATGGAAATTGTCTTTTTCGTGCTGTTGCCGATCAGGTGTACGGGGATTCTGAATTGTATGATTTGGTCAGACAAATGTGCATCGATTATATGGTATGATAATGCTTTGTTTTGGACATATTTTTTATAAATATTTGATACTGTATCTGCTTCAATTCACTATAACTGAAAATATACCTATCATTAGCATATTAGATCATTCATGTTTTAAATAAAATAGACACCATTTAGGGTTTTAAGAATCCCGTGAGCGTGCTACCCAACCCGGTTTAGAGCACAATTCGTGATTTTTCAGACTTGGATGAATCACAATTCCAGTGATTCTGGAAGGGAAACAAAGCATCTAACAATTTGTATAGCTGAGGGTGGAAAACGTATCGATTACGAATCGTACGATACTGCTAACACCATTACAAAGAGTATCGGTCCAGAATTTTTTTAATTTAATTATTTTTAGCATTTGTTGTTCTCAATGAATTATTGACATTTTACGTATTGATGAAAGCTCCACCTATATACTTTTATAGGTTTTTAATGTTGCAATTTTACAATATCGAATTTCAGAAGATTTATTTTTGGGTATCAGAATTAGTGTTGGCTTATAGAAGGTTTAAAGGTGCCTAGACTTTAGTATGTGAATGCTGGAATCTCCAAACAATAATAAATGATAGAGTTGGGCTTTTAAGGTGGAAAATCAAGAAAAATCAAGGTCTAATAATTATCACTGTTAATTACTAAATTTTGCTGGATATGATTTTTCTTATTTGTTTTATTAGAGTGTGTTGATTCCCTCTGCTGATTCTATTAAAAGTTGTATCTGTCTCGAGTTAACTTCATATTATGGTATGCCATTTGTTATTTGTAACTTATTTGGTGTTCATCAATATCTGTGACTCAGCCTGGTGTTTTGTGTATAGTATGTTTATCTGCTTGATGACACAATCTGCATGTTTCTCACAATCAAACATTAGTGCAGTTTTTGAGAACTGCAAAGGATTTAATATTCACTAGTTTTTTTTCTCTTCAGGAGCGGGAGAGAGACCACTTTTCTCAATTTATAACTGAAGGCTTCACATCATACTGTAAGAGGAAGAGAAGGGATAAGGTATGCGATAGTATAGGTTTGGGAAACTATTGTTTCTTGATAGTTGGTTCATGGAAAAACCAATATTTGATAGTCCATAAGGATTTTATGTTTGAATACCATCTTTGTTTCTCCCCCTTTTAATTTAAAGTAGATTGTGTGGGACGTTGCTTAGGATACAAACAGGCCAAATTTCCTTCTTGTTTAATGACTTCTATAGCAATTTAAAATGGTATACTCTCAAAGCTGTACACAAGGTGTATGATTAATAGAGGTAGTTGAAAATGCATAAATGCTTTAACATACCTGGTATGCCAAAGTCCATATGTTGGTTGAGGTTGTTCACTTGCCTCAACCTTTTTCTTACGTTTGTACAACATTGATTTTGTAGATCTATCTGTATTGTGCAATTGTTGTGGTTTTCTTCACTTTTCATATCTACATTAAGATATGTTGATTTAGTTACAAAAAGAGGTAACTTCCTTTTTTAACCTGTCATTGATGAATCTTGAATTACTAAAATGAATGTGTGCAATCATTACTTAAATGATATGTATTTGTGTTGTCATCATTAGGAATAGCCCTAGTTAAGTGGTTTACTATGACATTTGAATCTTAAAACAGTGCTTTTAGTTGGATTCGAACATTACAAACTGTGGAGAAATTAGTTAGGTGAACACGGCAGCTTGAATAGTGGGTTCCTCCATTTTCCAGCGGTCTAATATAAATTTACCATCTGAGGATATTGTTAGATTACTTAGATACCTATTAGGAACTAACTCTGTTATAACTGTTAATGGACAGTGATAACAGAATGTGAAGTGTAATTAAGAGGAGTGACTTGTAAATAAATAATGAATGGTTAGTCGAAGGGTGATTATTCATTTGGAGAAAATTAGGCACTTGGGAGAAATGAGGCTCTCAAATACCTGGAGAAGTGTTGAGTGTGAGAGATGTCTTTCTCTTTATCTCCTGGTTCAGAATTGCCGTTGATTAACACGGTACCATTGTTTTCATAATATCATGTCCGTTCCCTTGACACAGTGTACAATATATCTCTTTCATTAATGTTTGACAGGTGAGAGTGGTCTTGAAGTTCAAACCAGTGAGTTGTTATGACTAATTCATTCTACTATTTAATGCGTTTAGGCATGATTTCTGCTGTCCTGTATGTTAGATAGTGTCAAAACTTTATTGCTTAATTCATTAAGATGTTTTGATTAACCCAAATTTGAGTTTTAAAGTTTCTAATTCTTTAAGCAATGCTAGCAATGTGGTTTTATCTTTTAAAGGATTTTGACATCAAAATCTATATTACCTCTGGTCCTTTTTATGACAATCATTATCCCCATGATTAAGGGAATTCTTTGAACCCTCATTTAGTTACATGCACTTAGTTTGGTTCTGCTGTCTTAGTTTGTGAAGTGCATGTGTATACTGTTTAAACATAAAAATTATTATTTTACATAAAGTCATTTAAAGAGTAATTCATAACAGTAGTCTCTCGTAGGTGGTTTATGATGTGGGTAATCATGAATAGTAAGTATCCTTGGCTAATTTTTTATGGATACATGGAAATATCCTTCTCAAGTATTTGACACTTGAAAATGGGTTTTATTTTAGCTACATTGATGAGTTGTCACAGAGGCTCGAAATCTATGATGTCCATCGAAATCTCCGCCCATCATAACCATCTAAGTTAAGTGAAGATGTTTGAAACATATGGTTTTTGTATGGTAATGCTGCCACTGATGC
Organism: Lupinus albus; assembly: GCA_009771035.1. Taxonomy (NCBI): domain Eukaryota; kingdom Viridiplantae; phylum Streptophyta; class Magnoliopsida; order Fabales; family Fabaceae; genus Lupinus; species Lupinus albus. The sequence goes on from CM019999.1 coordinate 2,667,848, forward strand.
GGCACAATTTTAGGATTTATTTTATAAATTGAAACATGAGTAGATATAGACTCCATTCATCTCTACCACCTTGCCTTTGTATTCCTTTTGAATGTTATTATAAAATGCAGTTTTAGTTGGTTGCTTAGAATGTGTTCATAGTTTGGCTTTAACTTTCCAGTTTAGGCATAAACACATGTTCATCTTTCTTGGCAGGTCTATGGGAACAATGTTGAGATCCAAGCCATGTGTGAAATGTATAATCGCCCCATTCATATATACTCCTACACTACAGGTACGGCTTCTGTTTGAAACTTCGATGGCGGTAGATTATAAATGGGTTTTGCAGTATTCTATAACATCAACTAAATATGCAGAACCTATCAATATCTTTCAAGGAAGCTATAACACTGACACACCACCAATCCGATTGAGTTTCCATCAGGGGAATCATTACAACTCTCTTGTTGACCCACGACGCCCAACAATTGGTGCTGGACTTGGGTTCAGTAGTCTTCGTGGGGTGAGTACTGTGCCTAGCATTATTTCACATTTGCATATATATATAAATATTCTACTGAAATCTAAAAACTTCAGGTTTCTGCCAACTGAGGAATTAAAGTCCATATTATATTCTATATTAAATTTTGATAGAAAACCTCAGATTTTGGGAGGTTCAAGGAAAGGGCCATGTAACTTGAGAGTTGACTCATCATTACATTGATCAATTGATAATGATTGGCTGTCCATTTGTGATTTATGCAGACAGATGTTGACAAAGATCAAGTCAAGGCTGCTATTAAATCTCAACAAGATCAACAGATCAATAATGCAAGTATTCTAAATTGCTAGTGTTAACAACAGGTTTTCTAATTTGGTGACAGAACAATTTTTGTCTTCCTCCCTTTGACAGGCACTTTTAGCTGAGGGACGATTTTACTCTGACCTCGAGCTCACGGAGAAGGAAATTGAACGTATGGTGATGGCAGTTTCTCGAGCTGAGTATCTTGCAGATGGTACATTTAAGCAACAACTTAGCCATAGAGAATCATCCACCTCAAATGCCGAACCATCATCTTCTGGAGCAAGTGAGTGTCCCACACTCATATAACTTTACCTTCCTCTTACTTCAGAATAAAGATTGATTATATATATCATTAAGGAGTTTCAGCAGGATCATCCGGCACTGATCCGAAGATGGAAGCTGGGAAAGAGCATGGTTGTGATCTTAGTAGCAGTATGCAGATAGTACTGTCAATGGGATTCAGTTACCTCCAAGCTATTGAGGCTTACAGTATATTTGGGGATGATGTTGATTCTATGGTTTGTTACTTGTTGGAAACTGGCACTAGCAGCAGACGTAAAGGCAAGGCCACTGAATGAATGACTACGGACATCCAAGTTTTTAGCTAAAACAATTATCATACAACTTTTGTTTTCAAATATTATCCACGTTGGTTAAATAAATATACCCTATTAATGTCTTTTATCTTCTTCAATTTCCTATCTTGCATATTCATGACGACCACTGGAACAAAAATTCAGATATCATGAATTTATTTAGCTGTGGTGCCACCTTTATTTTTATCTATTTTTCTGAACGTTGGTACCTTTGCTGTATGGTTTTTTTGTGTGGCTTTGGATGCAATGTTGAGGATCAGACTGAGGGGTTTTACCGGTTCAACCGCTAACCAGACTTAAAAATGTCTCTGATTTGCAGTTTTAATCAAATGAGGGGTTGAATTGTTTTGAAACAGAAAATTTTCGACCGACCGTGTAAACCCGGTTAAATAAAATGTACGGTTCACTTAAAATTTTAAGAAAATACTTAAAATTCAAAAAATAGTGGGATACTATTCTATTTGTTTAGTTTACTTATGTGGAAAATAAGAGGGAAATATGTTATTACATCACAAAATTTTGCATTTATATAATTATATATTTATAGATAATTAATAATTATATGAAATCATTTGATCTAACCAAATAGTTTAACCATTTAAATAAATTAAATCTATCACCAGACATCTTTTTGGTTTGAAATCTGAATTGGGTTTGACAATATTGTTAATTTCAGTTTATTTTAGGTTGTGGCAAAGTTCAATTATGTGACAAGATTGTTAAGGCTTGGGAACCCACGTGTGAGTCCGCTGGGGCTTGTTAAGGCTCCTAAAAATGGAAAGTGTTCCGTATGGAAACTAAACTTTAAAGTTGGTGAAATGGAGAATATAAAGGGAAAGAGTGGATTCAATGGAATGAATGCTAAAGGTCCGCACTATCTTTTTATTTATTTATAATATTTAATGACATTTAACATTTTACTTGTAATCGGTCCATATCTCTGTTTCTAAAAATAGTCAACTATTACCATCCATTTGATATGAAATAAGTTAATTTATTGTTCAATTTTAGTTTTTGTGATTTGAGCCAACTATTTAGTATTTGCACTCTCACTTTTGTATTGGGATCATTTCCGATACTGAAATATGATGTCCAGATTGATTAATTTACAATTTTTATTCAAAGATAATTTAAAATTTATACTGTTAAGATGTTTAAGACCATATGTTAAAATCTACTATACCAGACAGGATCCAGTTTCCTCACTTCTTGCTTAGGAGTTTGATAAGATTTCAAGAAGGATTTGTCCTCCTTCTCAGTTACACACAGCCTCGGTTCCTGTTTATTGTCATGTCACTGGTTAGTGACTTATTATTGTATGATTGAATCTATCACACTTTAAATGCATACCGTAGTTTTAGGATTTGGTTTGAAGCTCTTACCTACTTTTTTGTTTACCATTTTTCAAATTAAATCAGATTCTTGTTATCAAGCCAGGTACATGCACATGTCTTAATTCAATGCTGTATCTAATATTCAATCAAATTCTCGTTTTGTAATTTAGGAATTTATCTCCCTTCCAGTTTTTTTTGGGTACATAAATAATAATAATGAACACCATGTTTGCCAAGAGCGTAGCTGCTGCTGCTAGGCCATGGTACCTGTAGAGGGGTTATCTCCTTTAAAGTTTAATCTAATTACATTTTCATGTTTTTATTATAACAAGTACCTACCAGTAGAGGGTTATATTGTCTTATATTTATCCCCTTGTTTGTTACCATTAATTCGCTACACCTATTTCACTTACCGCATAAACTTTCAGGTGTCAAAAAAGGAGGGAATGTGGTATAAATAAGTCAAATGATAGGAGAGAATTTAGTGTAATTTGGGCATTATTATATTAAGTGTGACATGTAGGGAAAACCTCCGAGGAAAATTCAGAGTGGATATTAGGCACTCTTCACTTTTCGAGAGGGTGGCCGCCGAAATATACTGATTAAATCATCAAGACCCTGTAAAAATAGCATCCACTGAGTTAGAAGAGTGCTCATGAACTACTTAGATAATTAATGTAGGTACCCACCCTAGTTGTGATGACCAAGAAAGTGAAGAGCACAATCAAATACGACCCCAATGCAAGAAGCAACAGCAAGTCAAATGTGACACTGGCAACCTGTAAAACATAAAATGAATACTTTAAAGGCAAGTAAAGTAGCATTAATTTCTAACCCAAAAGTACTTTTTCTAATGAACAATTTGAGTGGCAGTAAAAAGTTTCTCTTAATCAGTGAAGTTATCGTTTAAAATAACCATCAATTTGATAACATGTAAGCAACAAACAGGGGTTGGAATGATAAATGTCAAAGCAAAACTCTATCATACAAGTATTGATATTTGCTTAGTTGTGCAGAACAGGGAAAAAGCTAGAAGTGCAAATAATCCAAATCATGCATACCGAATAGGGTGAAAAGAAAATAATATCAGATACCTGATATATGTTAAGTTTTGCCCTTGTTGAATCATAGAAGGTGAACACCCCATCTAGCACTTCACGCTGCACATTGACCTCATCAGTGTGATCTTCTAATTCCTAAAAACATGTGGGACACTTAGGTAAGTACACAAGAGTGATGAGAAATGGTAGGAGGCTTCAAATTCAACTCTGGGTATCAAGGGAGTTGAGAAGGAGTGAGCACAGAGTCCTTACTGTAATCCTATTTGTTTCATTGCAATTTACTTGTTTGTAGATTGTCTTTTTACTCCAGAAACATTGGCAGTTCTATACACACCCATAAATCATTACTCACACCCAACGGATGGATCATCCGTTGGGCTATTTACACAACGGATGAACCATCCGCAAGCCTATTACACAATCGGATGGTCAGCAAATGGACCATCCATTTGGGGGTGAGGAATGTTTTTCGGGTGTGTATAGAATTGCCCCAGAAACATTACACAATATTAGCACTTAGAACAAATCCCAAAGCACACCCAAAGACATTCTTGTATTGCAGCTGACATCCCTCAGATGGGGGTAAATGAAACAAACCCTCAATGATCCAGCAAGAAATTATACCTTTTTAAGGGCCATGACGAAAGGGTCATCTTTTGAGAAAAATGGTGCTACTCGGGATGTTTGGGACAGAAGATCTAACCATGATCGAACATATGAAGGATTTACAGCCAAACTACCATTGTCCGCAAAGATTTGGATGTTCTTTCCTTGATGTCCATAAATATGCCTCTGCAGAAAGTATATCAGAAGACTCTTAAAATCAAGGAACTTGTCACAAAAAGAAATATGTGAAAAAGATAGCTAATGCTTTATGTTGCAGCAATAGATACTGGAAGCTCGAGATGTTTATTTGAAATATATGGATCTTTTTTTAAGCTATCTTAAAAACATCAAAGCATTTACCCATCGTTTCTTACACAAAACGACGGCTAGATTTTTTTACAGTAACATGTTACATTACAAATTTTCTTTTATTTTTCGAATTTTACTATCTTCATGAGGTGAAATTAATCTTACCGCAAGACTCTCAGCAATTAATTTCACACTTCTGATAACTGCCATTTCGTTGACAAAATGCCTGTAGAACGAAGGGGTCAGCAAACAGCCATAGAAATAATAAGGTTCTGGAATTCAGGTCAAAAGATGAACCTGCTGTCAACCAAACCCCCAGTGCTTTCTAGCAATTCAGGTGCAGTAGAGAGCTCAGAGAGAGTGGCAGCGGTAACTCTCAGCCTTGAAAACTGTTCATGCTCCCAAGCTACCTACAGCAGATGACTAGCTTTATTACCCAGCTTTAGTAGAGTAGGTTTAGACAGAAAAGGTATGTTTGCAGTAGGTTGGGAAACATTTGAACGAGAGATGAAGCACAAGCTGATATTGACTAGGGTAGGAAGAGGTAACTGGTAAGTAAATAAGTAATATGGTGCTGCAGATCCAGTAGTAAGTCAAAAATAATTCTTTCAAGAACCAAGTCTTAGGGTCTCTTGAATGAAGCAACATACAACAGAAAATGATTAGACATCAGATTAATATGAAAATCAGAACAAAAACATCATAGGTTCACACTTCTTTGACAGACATACATAAACCATATAAGTTTAAATGTTTAGTTCAGACATTGAATGAAAAAAGGCACTAGACTAAATATAAACTACTGAATTTGTCACTTACTCGAGGATTTGAAATATTTATTTTCTTATGCTTCAGATTCACTTTAAAGCCTAACTCCTCTGCGACACCTGAAAAATCCTAAAATAATATTTGCAATCAAAAGTCATGAAGACAACTGCATGTCAATCCATTCAAGTGAAATCTGTGCCACTGCGACAAATCACTTACTTCCATAATTTGTTTAATATAGGCATTTTCTGGAGGCTTAGACACATGAACCCACAATTCATTTTCCCATGACCCAATACTATTTAAGCATATAGCATAATCAATGCTCTCCCGAAGACGTTGATCCAAGCTTCTAAGCCACTGCAAAATGAAGAATTATGTTAAAAAATAATAACATGTAGGGAAGGTTGACTATGTGACAGACCTATCAGCAAACAAATGAACTTCGAAACAGAATATATCACCTTATGAGTTCCATTGTAGTTGTAAGGGCCACCAGACGTTAGCCCAAAGAGCAGATTGTATTGTCCTCTTGTCCTTGGATTAGAATATAACAGAGAAAACAATCTAGCTACTTCAAGAAGAGCCACAGCACCACTTCCACTACTATCGCTTCCCACTGATAATGCCTACAATTACAGATATTTAACACAATCTACATTTCCCTCAGTTTGGTTTTATTTGTGGAATTAATAAAATAACATACAGGAGCAGCCCCAAAAGTGTCATATGATGCCACTATCGCAATGGTGGGTAATTGATGAGTGCCATCATCTGTCTTCAATCCTGCCAACCATCCCTGCAATCATATCAAAGATACAATCGATAAACACAAGTTCTATCTAAAAAATGTCAATTTTAAGACGCAACTTGTGATATTGAACTCAGATTCTGCATGTTTCTCAGTAATACAGTAGCATAAGCAGGAGTTAAATCATTTGAAAACATATCAATTTCTGATTGCCATTTTATTTGTTGGACATGTCTTAAAGTGTTTTATTTCCCAACCTTAATATATAAATATAAGTAATAAGTTCACATTTCAACATCTATAATTAATCTGTAAGTTGTACAAAGTTTGGAAGATCTGAAGATGATGTCATGAAATGTAGGCCTATAATGAAGACTACATGCTACTTCTAAAATAATAATAAATAAAAATATGGCGCATTCATACAAATCCATTAGCTTTATTATATACACAAGCAAACAAAACCATAAAAAATACCATGTCTCTCAACTTACATATCCATTGACAAAATCAGATCAAGAAATTAAAAACATATTAGTTCGGTTTCAAACAATCTCATAATGGTGTCTAATAAGATCAGATTTTAAAACTAATGTAAGTCTTAAAAATTTAGCAAACGCATCATCCAAGAGTATCAACCCAATAGTATTTCTCAAAAAGCTTGAACACACCTGAATATTTGAGACAGGTGGAGATCCAACTTTCTTTGGTTCTGGAGCTGAAACAACAAATTTGTATCTGCAACATCTCAAAGAATAAAATAATAATGTAAAAGACACTAACGAAAGAAAAAGGAAAAAGCCTGGAAATGACACAATATACAATTGAATAAGCTTAATCCAGAAAGAAAACAAAAAGATAAGAAAGGAAAAGCAGTGACTGTGAAATCAGTAGATAAAAGAAATATAATATAAACAAATAGAACAGAAGATATCTGCTACCTAAAACTTAGAAATATATATAAGTTAAATAAGCAATATCCAATTAATCAAGTCATAAAATTTAACACAACTTATCTTGACCATTTAGAGAAATTCATAAAACTTAATTAAAGCAATGAAGGCTTTATTCACTGAGCTGAACTCACCCGCCAGTAGTTGCAGTAGCAGGCTGACCAGTGGCATCATTCTTCTTGATATCATTTAACACAGCATCAATAGTGTCATCCTCAAAGGCAAAATAAACAGGATACTGTAACGAGATGCAGCACCATAATAGTTACACTTCCACCACAATTACAGAAATAGAATGATAGATGTAAAGGATAATGTGAAAAGAGAAAAAAAACATAATTACAAGAAAATTGTTCCTCGCTGTCAAATGAAATGGATGTCATGTCACACATACAGAAAAGGAAAAGGTATTAATTTCTTTTTTCCTGTTTTAAATAGGAAAAAAATTTATTAATTGAATAATACTGCAACTCAGCATAAAGAGGTCCTTTTCACTTCTCTCACACAGAAACAAAAAAAAATTGTCATCGCAATTAGCAGCAAGCTGACGCAGGCCAAACAGATAATTGAGAAACCAAATTTAGCAGCTTACTACTTATGCAGTATGTTGACTGTGAGACATACTTCGAGATGACTAGCAGTCTGCTATAAGCTAGAGGAATAGTACTGGTGAAAAAGCTAGGGCGTAAAATAGTAATTAAGCAAAACTAGTCGTTTTTCAAGTGTTGCTCAGCAGTCAGCAGTATCAATCAAGGGCCTAAGATGCATCATGCATGCAAACACATGGCCTGTGGACCACTACTGCAAGCACATCATGACATTTGTAACCAAAATAAGTTTGACATGCATAAAAAGCCTATATAAAATGTTTTTAGTCATCATTGAATTGGTGGGACACTTACAAGGCCAATTTTCCTTCATAAAAGCGGCTAGGTGCTTGGAGAATACACCTTAGTCAGGCACACCACATAAATAACATTCAAGGTATAATATAACTCAGTGACATAGAAGAAAGAAAGTCACCATAATGATAATGTGAAGGAAATTGTAGTTCATGAAAAAATCAATTACCACACTTCCAGATGGCAAATGTTTTATTTTATACGAAATTTTTCCAAAATAAAAAAAGCAATGACAATAATCTAGGAGAAGCTATCTGAACTCTGAAATATACTCACAGGTAAGTTAGCATGTATCAGTATTTGTTCAAGTTCAGCCAACATGTTCTTCAGAAGCTCTTTGCTTCCATCTTGATGATTACTAGCACCTTTCTTACCAAAATTGAACATCTGGGGCAGCAAAAATATTAAACCCCCCAGCGGCTTGCTTTCAGCAATATATTCTGCCATATTGTAGTCATAATTTTTAATCTTGAGAGATTGCAATTGAGGCAAAGTAATATTCTTAAAATAATGGTCAACGGAAATAATCTGGACAAAAAAGATTAAGCATTCAACTAGAACAATAACATAAAAAACAGGATGATCTTTGAATAATAAATTATTTATTGCCAGAGATTGACTATAAGGATAATGTTGGGTTGTGTCGAGCATAACAACTAGGTTGTCAATTTATAAACTGTTGCCAAGTAGTGAGACCCATTTCAAATTGGAGACTTACAACATAGATGTTACTGTGCTGTTTTTAAACTACTAATGTTGTATCAAGTACTGATAGACTTGACAATAATACACTATACGCAAATGTACTTTCCAATTCATCACTTTGACTCATCAATGTTCTATTTAGCCCTCTTCAACTCAGAAAATCACTATTTTCCCCTCTATATCTTATAAAATGTTATATACTGTCACTTAAACTGGTAGATCTCAATTTTACCCTCACATAGATTGGCTCTCCCACACTAACCTTCCTCGCACGGAAAGAACCTTACTATTCCAGCACCCCATCCCTTTTCTGGCCAATCTCAATAATATTCTGACGGTCAGAGATCCTTTGCAGCCTCTGTTTTTTGCAGACCATCGCCTTCCTGGCCAAACATGACCAGTTTCTGGGAACTCCAGTGACATTTCAGCACTCATCCACTTTATTTGCAGGTCATTGCTGTGTTGACTGTACTCTGTATGAGCTATATCTCTAATGAGTTCTCTGGTCAGTCTTCTTGTACCTGGGCCGTCCCACTACCCGCCATCCCATTACTTTTGGGGTCGGCCGCTACCTGCCGCTACCCGTGATTAAATAAATAGGGAAAATGGGAAAATAAACACAGATTCCCATGGAATGAACACAGAAGCAACAAATTTTGCTCCTGCCCAAATTCTGTTCATCCAACTCACCAACTGGTTTTATGTGCAAACCAATTATCACGAAAAAATAGGAAAAGTTATTTTGGGTTTCTCAACTACCGTTTGAGCAGTAAACACGCTCTAATACTATATGACGTGGCACTGACATCTTAACCAGATTAGTACTTTCTCACTGGATTTCTAATGTTCATCCTTTATATACCTCTCAAATTAGTATAAATAGATTGTTAGAATATTAAATGAATTATACCTTTTGAGTGCATAGCTAGATTCCTTAAATCCTTGAACATCACAATCTAAGGACCTCCAAAATTCCTATAATAATTTTTGTGATTACCGTTAAATTGGTCCAAATTCAAGCTTGGCTCTCGTTAGTTGAAAACTCCAGATTCGGTTTAACTACCGCAATCAATTACACTAACTATAAAAAAGTCGTTTAGCGAGCAAATCATCATCACTGCAATAAAATCGGAGCTGTTTCGCAAACACTTGGTCGTAACTTACAAAATTCCCGAATAAACAAAACAAAAAAACAGAAAGAAGAAGGATAAGGACCTTTGACAAAAGACATGTTGAGTTCGCGAAGAGGGATGAGAAGAACGGAGCGTGAGAGATCGGAGTGAGGAGAGAAGTGAAGAGAAGCAGCGTGATGGTTGAGGCTCGCCAATCGAGATCCAAATGGCACACCGGACAAGTCGTATTGGATGAGACGATACACATCGACGACGGTGGCGCCGTCGCAGAGCTCGACGCAGGCGATGAGGACGAAGAGAAGTGCAATCACCGAATCCATGAGAATGTCACGATGAGGGCGTTGTTTTCTTGGCGCCATAGCCATGGAGATTAGATTTGAATTCTAGGGTTTCTAATTTTGCAAAATGGTTAAAACTACAAAACAATTCTGATCTATAGTGAAATATAATTATCTATATTTTATTTTATTTTTTGTTTGGCAGAACAAAATGAAAATGGTAGAGAGTGAAGGTGATCCAACAGGGAAAGTAAGGTTAGCTGAAATTAGTTGCATCATAGTGAGTGAGATTTAAGTACTTATTTATTTTGTTTTAGGAATATTCTTTTTCTTGTTACTTTATTGAAACTATTTCCATGGATGATAACATAGGTTTGTGTTAGGAAAATTTGATGGGGTTTGAGTTTAAGATTGAAATTGAGTGATGAGGGCATGAATAAATTGATAGAACAATACTCTTGCACCTTAGAATAAGTTGAGATATATTTCTTGGTCCTATGTAAGTAATACCACTCTCTTGAAAGTCAACAAAGTGTATAATACTTCGGATCATAAAAAATATAAGTCATAACTATTTCTTTCCACTTAATACCTTTCCATAAGTAACTAGAGTAACCACTTTTTGATCAATGCCTTTATTTTGGGATGCAAAATCCTTCATATACTGCATTAACAATACAAGCATAATTTAAAGATGAGTTTAATTTGTTTGTGATCTTTAGGAACTATATATGATTCTTCTATTCAGTAAAACACAATAATGATAAATAAATGGTGACATTGGTGAATTGTGTGATATATATATTTATATATGAAGCTTCCAAAGGGATTGGTTGAATTGGGTTTGGGTTGATTGGTTGGGTTGCACCATCAAGCATTCCAGATATCAATAGTAACAGCCTTTTTTGATCTATTGCTTCACCATTTTGGTAATATAACCTCACACTTTTTTCTTTCTTTCATTCTTTACTTCTATTTTCAATTGCTGCTTTATTTTTATGATAGTCATAATTATAATAGTAAAAATTAGATTGGAAGGAAGTAGATGTGTTATGTGTTGGATCATCCGAAGTAGTCCTTTTTCCATAATGATTAAACTTCATCATTTGTTCATTTCACAGGTTGCATAGTTTAATTAATTTGCATGGCCGAAATCTTAAGAACATTTGGAAAATGGAAACTAAGCATTGATTAGCCTGAAATAAAAAAAATCAACTACTCAATCATAGTTAGAGTTTAGAGTCAACTCTTAAACTCTAATATTTATATTTACAATCCTAGGACAACAAATTAACTTTTATGTGAATTATTTTTATGATAAATATTCACTAAAAACTATACAATATATATATATCATTTATTTGATTTATCATGATGTTAGAATTCTGAATTATTTTGAGATGAGTACAATTTACTATTTGAAGTCTGCAATCTTACCTTAACTAATACTATTCAACTATAAACTAAAAATAAGAAATAAATAAATGTTTCAATTCAATTTGTGTTGTAGTAAAAAAGAGAGTATTTAAAAAATATCAGTATTTAAAACAAAAGTACTAAGAAGTTATAATAAAGGTCCCACCGAGACTTGAACTCGGGTTACTGGATTCAGAGTCCAATGTCCTGACCACTAGACCATGGGACCAATGATGTTACCAATTCAATAAAAGTAAATTATATTATTAAAATTTTCATTTAATAATGTCCAAATTCTTCAAATTTTCTGGTTATACTTAATAAATGATGCAAACCTTTGATCACCTGTCTCAAAAAATCATCATCTCCATGTCCCAAACCAATTATATTGTATTAAGTAATGTAAAAATATATTTTCTATTTTTTATTTTATTTTATATTAATCAGATGACCGTTTTTAATTAAATTTGGACACACTTGAGACATGAGAATATAACCTAGTTTTGAGCATGTCATGGCTGGTTGCATGACACCCTCACTTTTGGGCAAATTGGTTTCAAGGGAAGGGCTGGTTGCATGACACCCTCACTTTTGGGCAAATTGGTTTCAAGGGAAGGAAGTTGAATTCCTCCTAACTTTATATATGAGTAATGTTATATCATCCTACTAAATCTTCCTACCCACAAAAAAGTGACATATGTTACTTGTACATCAATTACTAATAAATAAAGTATCACTTTATGATATATGTCACTTTTTTGTGGGGAGAAGGATTAGTAGGAGGATTTAGTAGGAGGATATATCATTTTCTTATGATAGGTTATTTTTCTCAAACCTTGTACTATGATCTACAATGTATAACTCTTGCTACCTTTTCCTTCTTACCAAGAAAAATATGTGTAATATCGCCCATAATGTTAGATATTATTATTGTTGTGCTTGTTCCTCACCAATGGGTAGTTATTAGTCATGCAATTTTTCAAAAAGGCTAATCTATAGTAACCTATATATCTTTACAATTATTATTACCCATATGTGTTATCTTTCGTGCCTTGTTGGCAATGTTTAAAATAAGGACATTTCTCAACAACATGAACATGTGAACGAGGATATATAGACAAATGATGCTCCTATTTTCTTATCTTTGAACTTCAATAACGTTAGACCCATAAATTTTTCATATGTGGATTCTAAGAGTAAGTTTTTTAAACTTATTTAATATTTTAGCCATCAATTTTAGGAAAATCCAATGATTTAGATCTACCCACTAATTCAAAAGATTGAATTTAAACTCACTTTTTAAATGAATAGCATATCCCTTATTTAGCAAAAGCAATAATGGTTGGCACGAACTTGAAACACAAATGTCAAATGGTAACTAAATTAGGTGTGAAAAGTGAAAAGTGAAAAGTGAAATGGGTTTAAACCTGTTATCCTTCCCCTACAAATAAAACTCTCACTTCTGTCCTTTGGGGTATATCTAAGGAAGATATATAGTATGTGGACCTAAAACAATTGAAGTAAAAGGAAGTGATAAAAGCTGCAGGGTTCATTAAAGAAGATAAACTTGGTATAAATGCAATAGCTGTGCATGTTTTCACATACTTACAGACATAAAAGGCAAAACAGCTATGGTGGGGCCATAGGACCCCACATTCAACAAGCAAGGTGTTTTATGACCATAAGAAGATTTGGTTGAAAGAGCAAAATCCATGCATGATTTCCTAGACATTGAACCGTTTTTTGGAGGCCCACATCATTGAATTCAGTTCTCTGCTATGTGTTTGTGATTTGTGAGTGTGTGAAGGAAGAAGAGAGTGACTTGTGGATATGATTAACAGTAGTAGATGCAGAAATACACATTGGTGCAGTAACCAAAATAGAAAATAGTCTAAGGACTTGTTATAATTTTAATGCGAATGATAATTAAATATGAATTGTGAATAATGCAGTGAAAATAATTCTTACATTTTCTCTCTAAAAATGATACAGATTTCACTGCCACACAGACATCTCATTTTACATAATACTAATTACACTAACCATCTTTGTATCATATATCAAAAAGGTTGGGATCAGTCCAATTATTAGACTTTGTTTATAACTTGAAGACAGAACATTGTAGGTGAAATAAGATAAGAGTTAAGTGCAATAAATTATAACGAATCAATACTGTACAATACAAAGAATGAAGACATTAAACTCATCAATTCAAATAATAATATAAACTTAACTTATACATGCACGTCCCTGATTGAATGCACTTGCCCCTCACGTGTCACCCACGTCATCTTTTTTCTTATTTTCAAAGTTTTTCTTTCTTCTTTTACAACTAACTAAATGACACTTTTTCTTTCCCTCTCACAAGATTTCTTAAGGCCAACACAACTCAAGTTAAAGGTTCCATTTTTTTGAGATGTTCCACTTTCTTCACTCCTCAAATCATTAACCCCTTTAGAAAGAAAGAAGATATTTGATGACCCACTTTGCTAAATCCAAGGCCTAATATTTCCATTCCCATAAAAAAACATGATTATGCTGACCACAACTTGAACTGGCACATATATACCATGTCCAAATCCTCATGTGAATCACACAAGTCTAGCACACATTTTTTTGCATCACTATGCCCTTGTGTCAGATTCAGACAAACAACCTCAACCTCAACGAAGTTCATGTTCTTAAAGAGAATCACAACAAGACAAGGAAACGAGGTTGTTCCTCCTCATCTTCCTCCTCTTTGGTAAGAAGAAAATATCGTTTCAAAAGTGCTATTTTGGTAGGGAATAAAGGAGGGACTAGTATACCAGTAGTACCTATGTGGAAGACTAGGACAACTTCTCCTTCTATGGCCACTCAACAACCTTTGAATTCTTCTGTTTCTGGGGTACCCTTCAAGGTCAAGGAAGTTTCTGTTTCAGCTAGAAAACTTGCTGCTACATTGTGGGAAAGCAATGATTTACCTCCTTCAAGGGCTAAGAAGGACTTTGAAGTTGACCAAATGAGAAGGTGCAAGGAAACTATGATCAGAAGCAGAGATAAGGTTGTGAAGATGTCTAGATCGGGTTTGTTTCGGCCACATATGTCAGATCCATCACACAGTCCTATTTCTGAGGTGAAATTCATGTCAAAATATCACTTTTAAGTCTTATTATTGGTTCATTGGGTCTTGCATAAAGGTTTTTGCTTCTTTTTTTGAATTTGGTTGTGTAGAGGATGAAAGGGTTTGAAGGTGATAGCTGCAAAAGAAGAGTGACAGTCTTATCTCATCAACATCACTCAGGAGATTACTATTTGAATGGTCTTGGTGCTCATAGCAGTGCCTCTTTAATTGAGGTACAGTGTGTATAGTAATTTAACAAACAAATTTGAAAGTGTTGTATGCATTAAATTCCTTTTCATAATGACAATGATAATCCATTTATTTGATGAATGAACAAGAAGATGGACAATGACATAATTTGGCTGAGATTTTTTAATTTGTTTTTACTCTGCCTCAAAAGAATAATGTTGCACATTCTTACACATACATCACTCCGAATCGCAATGTTATTATGCACTTCTGAAAAAATAACATCAGGCTATATCATATTGGATCTTACTAGTTAATTCAAAATTTCGTTGCGCATAATTATGTCTTGATCTGTTTCTAATCTTGTTGCTGGGAAGGATGCAACTGAACTATATATGTTGACAACTTGAAATGCAGGAAGCAGAAGCTCAGCAAAGAAACAAGAAGAACCGTTTGAAGGAAGCTAGAAGTGGCCTATCTACATCGAAGAAGCTTCTAAAGGTGTTAAATCAAGTATGCATTCGAGAGAATCAGTCATCAAGTATGTCCCTCATTTTGGCTTTGGGTTGTGAGCTTGATCAAATCTGCCACCAAATTGATCAACTCATCGAAGAACAGCATTCAAGCCAGAATGATATTGAGCATGTCGTGAAGCATTTTGCAGTAGAAAAGGCTGCTTGGAAAAGAAGAGAGCGAGAAAAGATTCACGATGCCATAAAAAATGTAGCAGAAGAGCTTGAGGTGGAGAAGAAGCTAAGAAGGCAAACTGAATGGTTGAATAAGAAGATTGCCAAAGAGATGGCTAATGTAAAAGCTTCTCATTTAAAAGCGTCCAAAGAGCTAGAAAGAGAAAAGCGTGCAAAAGAGATTATGGAGCAAATTTGTGATGAACTAGCTAGAGGTATTGGTGAAGACAGAGCACAGGCAAAGGAACTAAAAATGGAGTCAGCTAAAGTTCGAGAAGAAGTCGAAAAGGAGAGGGAGATGCTTCAGTTAGCAGATGTGTTACGCGAGGAGAGAGTCCAGATGAAGCTTTCAGAGGCTAAATATCAATTTGAGGAGAAAAATGCTGTCCTAGAGAAGGTGAGAAATGAGCTTGAGGGTTATATGATAGCTAAAGAAAATAGGGACGTTTCACCCGATTTCAAGAGAATAAAGGATCTTAAGTCTTATTTCAATGAAATCAACGGAAGATTCCAAATTGCAGAGAAAGAGGGTGATATGGATGCTGGAGATGGCATGGAGCATGATGGAGACGACTCGGATGATGCCACTGATCTTCATTCCATCGAATTAAAACTCGGCGATGACAATTGCGGTTACAAGTGGAGCTTTGCTCATCAAAATGTTGCTCAACATGACTCTAAAAGAGTTTCAGTTGATAAGGAAAGTATAGGAAGGAAATCTTTGTCTGAGATAATTCAGTGGGGAAGTATTTGCTTCAACAAGGGAACAACAAGTTGTGGGAAGAATGATTTAGGTATAACTATTCAGGAAAGTTCTGATCATTTTGATCTGGAAAGGTCGACCGAATTTTTCGCACGAGCTCAGATACAAGATGCTGATAATGATGAAACCGAGAGCTACAACTCTATTATGGGTCATCAAGACTATATGTCATGTGCCAATCCTGTTCAGAGAAATGATCAAGCATTAACTTTACAGTATGCTGGTGGAGAATCCGGGGAAAATGCTCATGTCTTCGAGTGTGACAATTTGAAGTAAGAGGCTAGAAAATCTGAAAGTTAAGAGTTTTGATAGTTAGTTTCATAGTTAGCATGTGCTATTTCCGTTCCAAAATGTAACTATTTTCTTTCGTTGGATATGTTCAAGGATTATCATTGGTATGTGTTATGTGTTAACTGTTAACTGCTAAAGCTATAGCCATTAAAATGTAAATGCTGAATAGAATTGCATACTACAATTTTTTAGCAACTTCTGGCTTTACTGGTATTTTATGTGTGACTTGGAGCATCTTTGAATCATAGTTTCAAATCTATGGTATAACCTTTTCCTCAATTCTGTTTAAAACATGGATTGAAATCGAAAATCATGTCAACAACATATATTATGCATTGCACAAACTAACCAACTAGCATGCATATCTTGACTAATAATATTTCCTACCATCCTAAGCTCAAGGATGCACAAAATATTATCCAAACATATAATAAGTCTTCCTATTTGAATCTTGAATAAATATTTTAGTATAAGGAAGCAATTACATTTGAGACATAGCTGTGACATTTAAAAGGCATGTAGTCCTTAACAGAGAGCAAGCAGCATATTATTAGATACATCCAACTCCTGAAATTCAAATACTTTAGTTCTGTACCCTGTCTCTAGGCTAAACAGTGTAGGGCCATTTGTGTCATATAATTTGATTACAGTGGCTTTCATTTTTTTATTATTATCTGGGATACCCATATACAAGCCTATTCAATGTGTTCCTAGCACTTTCTAGTTAGTTGATATAGCTTAATTGCTACTTTTTTTTGGAAGTGTAAATGCTTGATTATTCCTCATACATTGGATGTATATGAAACAAACAACAACAATCAAGTCTTTATTTCACTATGTGGGATTGGCTACATCTACATTGAAAGTTAGGACGATACAACAAAAATGACAAGCCTTGAAAGTGGGATGACAACAACGAGTAAGAAATGGACAAGCATGAAGGTTCATCAACAACAGTTTCTTCTCATTCATCAGAACGTTCATCATGTGTGTCTTCTGAGGCTGAAGAAACAAGAGCCATGCTTCTCCTAGGTACATGAGGAGAACAACAAGAAGACAAACAGATAATTAAGATATATGCACGTGCACACCATTTATTCTATACATGAACATTTGCTGCATGCCTTTGCAATTTGAGTTGGATACATCATCTATTTATCACTCATTTTATGAATTACAAATATATAAAATTGAGTGAGGAATGATGATCATACATTTAGCATTTAGGGTCATTCACCCATCTAATAATTCTCTATGATTTCTCTGTTACTTTCGTGTATAATATTTATGAATGGTTATAATGTGTAATGAGGGAATGAATAAAAAATTATGAATATAATATCAGAGATATGAATCTCATTCTAATAACATGTCCCTCACATATCCATAAATCTGGGCTGCATCATCTTATTGGGCTTAAATAATAATTACCATAGCCCATTGTAATAATGGCAAAAAGGACTTTTCCATTGTAACACGTGGACAAACAAGGTGACAAGAAATTACAAACTGATATTTTGTCCTATCATTATCGTTCACTATATCTTCTTTCTTTCCTTGTTGGCTCAAGTCACAACACACAAAACTCTCCAACAATATTTTTCTGGTTCCAACTTTGATCATAAAACAACACATGCTCTGAGTATTTGGGACAAAGATTCTGTGACTTGTGACAGAACAACAATGATAGCATCTTTGCTACTTCCGTCACCTTCTTTTGCTTCTTCATTACTGAGCAAAGGGACAATTGGATTATACAGTTATGCTTCATTTCACCAACATAAACCCCATGTAAAGGGATTCAAAGTGAGTGCTCTTAAAGAGAAAACAGAGGAAATCAAAAGCCCAATATCAACAGAGTCTTCATCTTCAGTTGAGGAAGTTACAAAGAAATATGGCCTTGAAGCTGGTCTTTGGAAGGTACCCATTTATTTCTCTAATCTAATTTGATTTAATATGGAGTTTGTGGTTCCTAAATTTTCCAACTTCATATATAAAATAAGGTTTTACAGTTTTTCTTTGCTTAAATACAAAGTGGGTATTGTTGGTTACTCTGTTGAAAAAGAAGCACAATTTGGATTCGGCTTTAGTCAAAGGAAACAGAAATCTTTGAAACAAATGTAGTGCTGAACAAGTTATGGAAAATTACTAGTTTTTTTTTGTCAAATGGAATTTGTGTAGCGTTTACTACTACAGAAGATGTGCCAGTTGATCAAACTGTTATTTTTGAAGTCATAGGTTCATAACTGATTAAGTTTCTGCTTATGTGTTTATATTGGAGTGTGGGTTTTCTCTCAATTTCTTCCCCTTAGCCTCGTTTCCCCCAAGTTTTTGGGAGCAAATGATATATTGTAGCAGCAAGGTGTCAAACTATGATTATTGTGCATATTGTGTTTATCATAACTGCAGGAAGATACAAATGCTATGTGGAGACTACCGAAATTACAATTCTGTTGTCGCAATTGTAGATGTGGAGTGCAATTTAAAACCTTTCTATCTCCTCAAGGAATGTTCAATAATTAATAAGCATCTATATTTATGTATTCTATCTAATCTACAATAGAAATGGTCTTATGCAGATTTTCAACTCAAAGGAGGAAGGAAATGATGGTTCTGAACAACAGAAATCAAAGGGTGATCAAGCCAAGGAATTGTTAGCAAAATATGGAGGAGCATACCTAGCCACCTCCATCACTCTGTCATTGATCTCTTTCGCTCTATGCTACGCGCTGATTAATGCTGGAGTTGATGTCCAAGCATTGCTACAGAAGGTTTAACACTTGAACAAAGCCTAATCTAGATATCAATCTGATTCAAAACAATAAATAATTGCCATGAATTTATACATTATATGTGTGTCTTTTCAGGTAGGAATCACAACTAATGAGACCAGTGAGAAAGTTGGTACCTTTGCTTTGGCATATGCTGCACATAAAGCTGCATCTCCTATTAGGTTTCCTCCAACAGTAGCTCTTACCCCAATTGTGGCCGGTTGGATTGGGAAAAAAGCTGAGAAAGATTAAGTACCTTTAAACTTGTAGAGTATCTTCAAATACACAAATGTTTTATTGTAATACACTTTAATCATATTTTCATTTCCATTGACAGATTTTGTTTGATAAGTGTAACAGGATGGTTTGATTGCAAGCTGCATCATTTTTGTTCTTGTGCCTTATCAATTGAGTTTGTTACAAGATTTAAAACATCACCATATTCAAAGATCTATCCGATGTCACGATATTGTTTTTGGGACTGAACTCAGGGCTTACTCAATAAGTAATCTATGTCCATATACCATAGTCACTACTCACTAAAAATCACATGCACTTGGGTGATTGCATTGCCCTTTACTTAAATTTGATATAGCTTAGAATCCCTGATAAAACTTATTTAACATTTAACCAATGGTATGCTGAATTGCACACGTTGCAGCTATAGAAAATGGCAAATTTGGTAAGTGAAAACACTACCTCGGCATAATTTAAACAGTTTTTGCATTCCAAAGTATGCTTTTATTGCTTGCCAAACATAGATGCATAACTAAGTACACTAGAAATCCAATACTACTACATTACAATAATGTACAAGGATGGGTTCAGCAAAGCCACGATTTTGTTTTCCTTGAATTACAAGTTAGCTTGATTATGTAAAATTTAACTGTACAGTGAGCCAATTCACTGGCCACTCAGTTCCCCAGAGGAGCTTCTTGGAGAAGTAATGAAAAAGCATATTCATGGAACCTTCAATCCAACCTCTGGAGCTATGTTGAAGACAATTGACGGGATGTCATAGGTTCTGGGTGAGGGGAAAACATCACTCTCTAGAATCTTTTTGAAGCTTCAACCTCCAGTTGGGTTAGATGTCGAAGGGGCTTCACTTGCATTTGGAGGATGAATTGGGGAGGCAGCGAGCTCATGAGTTGCAGGATATTCTGGAAGTGTATTATCCAGTTCGTTCCACTCAACTCCAGCTGTAAATGTATCAAGTTTCAAAACAACAAGCCAATTTCATTGTCATTTTAATAAAAAGGAACTTCCAAACCCCTCCCTCTTGGAGTGAGGGTTGTCATATTAAAAGAATAAAATGAAGGCTAAAGTGTCCAGAGAGATTACATTCTGTTCTCCACATGTCTGTTATGCTAACATCAGCATCTGATAAAAGCCAGTAATCAGCACCACTCTGCAAAGAGAGAAAATTGTTCTAAATGAGCTCAAAGACATTTGCTTTCTTTACTTAAAGCAAAACCACGCCTTTTGGAACTCAGCTCCCATAAGATACACTCTTCCTTACAATTTGCAATATAAGCATTCTCATATATATATTTCAGACTGAGGTGGTACTTACATTAACATCTGAAGGAACAATCTTCATTATTCCGCTCATGAAGTCCTGTGCGGTAGTAAAATCTGAACTAGGATCATGACAATCTTGTTCCTGCACTTCTATTCCTTTCCCTCTATCCTCTGCAGCCACTGTTGGTTGTTGCTTGTTAAATTCTGGAGTCGATGGAAATTTGGGTGCAATATCAACATTAACCTCCTCAAACTTCTCTTCAAATTGACTAGAATGGATGACAGAAAGGGGAGATCATGAATGTCAATTTTATTACATATGCAATCTTCAAGCACCATTCCTTCATATGGCATTTGCATCGGACTATGCAATTATAACAAATGACAAGTGAAGGTAAATGATTACAGAACCATGCAAAAAAGTAAGCATACCTGACAAGGTAAATATCTATTGGAGCCATTGTGCTTCTCAGGACTATCCTGTATCTCCCCTGAGGATAATCAGCATCCTAATAGAACATGGGAAATTTGCATTGAGAAAGACGTGACATTAATGACTTTTATGCAACTTTTTCCGCATTTTCAAATTACCTCAAGAGGATCAGGAACCTCCAAAGTGGTGCCTTGTGGAGCTTTAATTGCTATCAAGGTTTCATTCTGAAAGTGGACAAGGTTTAGTCAACAATAACCAAATCTTAGTACTACTAGGTGGAGTCAGCTAAGAAGATTTAGTCAACATTCAAAACAAAATTGTATTGCAAGATTCAAAGAGAACCAAGAATCGCAAAATGAAAATATTTATTAACATGCATAAATGAAAAAAACTTACATGAAAACAGGGCAAATTCTTTATATCTTCCTCGGTGACAAAAAGCAACCTATGATGGTATAAAGAGAGGAGAAGCACATCAAATAAAGTTATTAACATAAAAATGAGGGAAAATGAAAGAAATACGGATAAAGTAAAATTAATACTTCTCATTGTGTTTGTCTTCACTAAGTTCTTGTAGTCTTTCTTGCATCTCCCTGCAATAATCAGAAAACTCATTCAGTCACTAAATAGCAGACAAACAAGTCAATATTAATAAATAAAGAATCAGCAAAAAACATAGCACCCAAACCTTATCTGTTCATCTAACCGGTGCTCCTCCATTGTAAGATTTTCAACTTCTGTCTGGGAATGAGAAACAAATAAATCAAATGACAACAAATATCCACAATTAATATTACATTAGAAGTCTTAAACATGCAATAAATTATAAACCCAAATGCAATACCACTATCCAATTGCAAAGCATGTTACATGATTACTGAAATTCAAGTCAAAAAGCCTGCCCATTTATTTCAACCCAAATAAAATAAAAAAATGGTTCACGAGTTTTTCTCACATCATATGTTTCTAAGACAATCAAGCTTATGAGAGAAAAGAAAAGAAAAAGGAACGTTCTGGAGAACTGATCATAAATTGAACCTATCATCATTCCTTGTGAATTGTAAGAAAAAATTGAATCATTACTAACCTGTAAACTGCTAAAACACTCTTCAGCCTCCCCTGGTCTTGAAACATCCAGTCCTCTGACCAATTATCAGGAGTTTATAAGGAGTTTCAACACTTAAGATAACACATAAAACAGCAATGACAAGCATATAGATAGCATTCTTACTTCCATTGAATTCTGTTCTTGAGCTTCTTTTCTATAAGGCCGATCCCTTCAAGAACATTTGTTATATCATATATCCTCCTCTTTTGCACCTACAGATACAAACATAACACTAAGTAATCAAAATATACAACATGGAACCTTTAGACCTGACCAGAAAATATCAACCTCCAATGTGTCAGCAGCATTATTCAGATCAAGAATACCATCCTCTGCTTGTTTGATCAAATTGATGAATTTCCTTGTCAACGTACCTAATTTTTTTGTAAATAAAATACAGGACAATCAAAATACATATAGACTTCATTTCCGTCGAGTAAAGCAAGCAATGAATTGAATAACAATGAAACCTTGAAGATCAACAATGAACTAATGAAGATATGAGCAATGATGTAATACCTAAAGAGCTGTCATACCGACATGGACCAGCAGGTGTGAGATTATTGCCTGAAGGAGAACCTGGCAATTTTAGAGGGGAAATAATAAAAGGAGAGATGCTGCATGTTAGCTGACATCAATCTATTTTTCAACCAAAATGAAGGTCTACCTTGTTTTCCTTTGGATATTTCCCAGAACCATAAATATAAAAGCTTACTATACAAAGTTCAGAACATAATATTCACCAATGTAAAAGCCTATTATACCAATATTTGATCCAGGGGTTTGAGGTGCAGATCTATTGCATTTTGTAGGCCTGGAGGACTTGCCACCCTTCCCCATCGTTCCTGATACAGGTGTCTGAAAAGGCCTATTAGCTGCATCAGTGAATCCAGGATTCATCCCATCACCAGAATCACCTTCAAAATCAGACACTTCATTCTTCCGCTTCAATTTCTGAAATGTATAAAATCCATAGAAAAGATAATGTACGGAACTAGTTAGAAAATGTAAGAATCTCAAATAAATTCATGTACCATGATCATCTGCCCATTATGAAAATCTATACGGAGCCTCACGTCATTGCAAGAAGGTAATTGCAAAGAGATATTTACTTACAATAATAACCACAAAACAACACACATGAATGATAAATTGTCAATACAAGCATAATTCAATACTTTTTAATATGTCAGTAGACATCTAAAACGAGGAAGGAAAAATGCAGCATTCAACTGTATTTATGAGAATGGTCAGATAAAACCATCACCAATTCAGGTGCTATCCATTTTTGCAGGCTCAATTTGAAATATAAAGACACACTTGAAAATGCAAGTATATGATCGTTCATGACACCAATTTTACAGTACAGTTAAATAGGGCCTCTAAATTATAGTTACATGGCTCACTCGCTTCTTAACCTACTTACAGGATACTGAACTTGCTGTAACGTGTAACATGTACCAGTTCATCACAAAGAAAGCTTTGTAATAATAATAAGATGTGAAGTGACGAAACATGGGCCTAAATAAACCACAAATTGCGGTCGGACACAAATACCAGGTAACTATGCTCTAAATCAGAGATAAACACGTCAAGTACCCTAAAAATTGATCCTGTAGTAGAAAACCAAGTTACAATTCAGCTTCCAGAACTATGTCACTGAGTAATTTTAACAAGTCAATAACTTATTAAAATCTTAGCTTGAATATATCACAAGTTCATTAAAAATAATGATAAAATACTAACAGCAGGAGATTAAAATGTTAAAAACCGAAAAACAAAACGTAACTAAAACTCACTAGAGATTTGACGACTATGGCTTCGTCTGGTTGGTCAAAATCTCGGCGTCGGTCAAGGGAAAAGCGATGATAATATCCGGCGCCGACAAACGGCGGATTCATTGAGGAAAACGGAAGTTTCCGTTTCATTGTGTGCATAACCTGCGCCGATGGGTTAGCGGCGGCGTAGGGTGATGGCGTCGTGTCTGACATACACCTGGCGGAGATGGAGGTTGGGGCAATATCGCGGAGGGTTGGGTTGAGTGAAGAGGAATTGAAGGTTAGAGAGGGAATTGGGGAGAGATGCAGGTGTTTGGGAAGTGAGAAAATAAAAAAGCGGGAGAAAATGAAAGAGAGAGTAGAAAACGAGGGAAAAAAAGAATAGTGGGAATTTGGCTGGAATATAGTTGTGGACGGAACCAATCAATAATTCACAATTATAAAAGACAATTATCTCAATAATAATATACGGAATTATGGAATTCAATGCAATCACTCATTCCTGTTTTTTTATATCTTATAAAAATATGATATTATATTCCAAAACTAAAACATTACGAAAATTGAGTTTATCATTTATTAAAGTAATTCCAATACAATAAATTAACGTGTTAATTATAAGTTCTTACAAATAATATCAATTAAATTTTTGGGAGCACATTTAATATAAAATGTATGGTGTTAGAAACAAGCAAGTTACCGATAATATGTGGATCTTATATATTATCAATGCAATAACATTGATAAAAGTGTACACTGAGAAAAACCTTAATAATGGTTGTTTGGATCAAACTACTTATCCAAACTAGTTTTGATAGCATGGTATAACTTATCGGAGAGGGATCCACACCATAATCATTTATTCTTGAAAAATTAAATTGTTTGAATTGGTGAGTACATATAAATCATTGGATTTTTTAAGATTGGATGAATAAGATAAATAGTAAGTATTTCCACTTACTCTAATTTATAAAACAAACTGTAACAACACGAAATCAAAATAAGACAAGTTCACTAGATCCACATCAACCACGTAAGTTTAAATATAATTGGTGAACACATGCACAGAATTTCTTCATAATGTTAAGTTGTACCACAAAATAGGAACTAGACCAAACTAACTCAAAACAAAAACTATTGCAACTACATCAACATTTCCCCAACATCATGAAGCTATTTTTATATTTTACCAACGATTCTGATCCTTGACATGCCAAATCTTGGAACCACTACTTTGAGTACTCAATGAGATATTAGAACCATGCTGACCTCTACCATAAAGCAAGGGCCTAGAATATGAACCTCGATGAGAGACATTGCTTGACTGATTAGGCCTTATTGGCCTAAAGTTGTCAACAAAAGCCTGACATCTTCTATCTCTTATTGCATTAACATTATAACATCCAGAATCTTCATGCTGATTAAGTGAATTAGACCAGAATGATACTCTCTCATTTTGAACCATATCAGTTCTTCTCATATTACTATTGTTATATGTCTTCCCTCTGCCAGAACCCCATCCAATACCAGCATCTTTGTGAAGGACTTCAGAGAATGAATTTGATGAAAATTTTCTAACTGGATTTACTGCCATTGGATAAAGCTTTTGAGCACCCCAGTGACTGTTATAATTCCTGCTTTTATACCTAACAAGGATTTATGTTATGGAATTATATTACATGAGATGGATATAACCAAGCCAGATATTATAAGCCAATACAACATACCTCGTTTCTTTTTCATGCCACAATATTGTTTCCATGATGTCACCATCAGAAATTATCTACATAACATTTTGGAATGCTTTTCAAGATAACGAATACTTATAAAATCATTGTATAACAAATTTGATAAGGAAGCAGATGGTTTTACCTTTTCTGGAAGCTTTACACCGGATAATAAACGAGGAACTTGAGAACTTCCACGAGGAAGATTGAAACATAGACATCTGCAAAATCAACCAATTAATGATAGTACAACATAGAAAACCAAATGATAATTATGAAAATGAAAGGATACATTTTATTAACATACGGGACATAATCTTCTTGTAAGTTGTCAAAAAGATTCAACTGCAAGCAAGGCTTTCCAACACACTCATGGCAGAGACTTATGATACACCCATTGTCATCACTGCTTATCACAAAGGGGGAAAAACTATGCATTATTCGTAGCACTAAAAATAAAGAAAAAAGTTAGAAGATCATTCTAGCTTTTCAAGTAGTTGGAAAAGCATAGATGCAAGTAATAGCTCTAAGCATCCATAAAAAATGACCAACCCTCTGCATGTAGTTGACTTGAAATATGGATTTGGTTCTTGAGAAAGAGAGGAAAGTTTTTCAGCTACGATACTATTTCTTCTAAGAATCAAGGTATCAACCTTGACTGAATTTCTACTTGCTTCATTTTTCTGCAAAACGCAACTTTGAATTTACATGACATTCACAAAATGTTGGAAAGTCGTGTAGGAAAAATACAATAGGGACAAGGACCTAAGAAAACAAAGTAATTCTTACAGATAAACCCTTATGGAGTTCTCTGGTTTCAGCCAAAAGCCGTGCTTCATCAATGAATGGAAGTTTGCAGATACACTTAAAGACACAAACAGCAATTATTTCCACCCGTATATATACTAAATGTATAACAAAATTTCTCAAATATTCAAATAGACTTGAGAAAAACCTGCCACATAAACTGCTTTCCTTCTGTGTCAAATTCAAAATCTGAACAAGAAAATACGAATTAAAAACAACTTGAAACAACTGCAGAGTAAAAATAGAACAAAAACCACAAAACAAGACCAAAAACATTACCAAGAGGATAAAAGTCCAATATGTTTGATTCCTCACTTAGCATCAATTGAGAATATGCACTTGGAAGTGCATGAGCACTGCCAGGGAGTAGAAGCATTAAATTTTATCATGCAAAAGGAAAT
This sequence comes from Lupinus albus, assembly GCA_009771035.1. Taxonomy (NCBI): domain Eukaryota; kingdom Viridiplantae; phylum Streptophyta; class Magnoliopsida; order Fabales; family Fabaceae; genus Lupinus; species Lupinus albus. Next base: position 2,695,022 of record CM019999.1, read on the forward strand.
CTATATCAATCAAATTACACATTAAAGATATAAAAAAGAGTACCTGCTAGGAGGCAGGACACTTAAGAGTTGATCAAAAGGTAAGAAAGGTTTCCCTTCCTTAAAATTTACTCTAACCTGGCCCATGCCCTTTAAGTCTGAAGCAAAAGGACCATAATTGTATGGATAAAACCTGTATTTTGTAGTAACTATATGTCAATCTACTTACATATATTACTATAAATACATGACACAATATTAATCTGAGTTAGAACCTTAAACAACATTAACTTACCATGTCCAGGAAGGGACACCTGAATAATAGTATTGTAGAACCCACAAAAGTCCTTCTGTGTACTTCTGGGCCTACAAATAAAGGAAATTTGTCAAAACAAAATGATTTTTCGAAAGCTATAGCAATTCGCAAGTCGCAACACTATAGATGAAGAAAAAACAAATCGTTGATTAAGTTGTGAGGAACACTTACTATTTCTTTCCTTTTGGACTCAATGTCAATGGAACCTTCCACTGAAAACTTCTCTTTATAGTATCTTTGTCTCCACCCGGGAGTGCCAAATTTTACCTGAAATTATGGGAGAAGCACTACTATTCCCATCTCTACTGACTAGAGAAAACAATCAACCAATAAAAAATATATATAAATCATTCATCTAGTAGTATGAACCTTGTCGTTTGGGAATTTTCCACTCTTAAAAAGGTCATTTTGTTGTCTTATGCATGTGTTCAGTAATTCTTTGAGATACTTCGTGTTCTGAAAAAGCTGACAATTAAAAACTATCATTAAACACAACATTAAACTCCAAATAAGACATATATTAGACAGAGAAAAGCAGATCAACAAAATATGTCACAAAAGTAAGAATGAAGACTTGAACAACAACTCCAGGACAAAGATTTAACATACCTCATCATATGAAGGAGATAAGTTTTTAGAAGCAGCACCCTTCTTAATGACAAGAGCACAATCTGAACTACTTTCATTATCATCAAGTGAGAAACAATGTTCCTTCTCCTGTCCCTGTTTCAGGATGAGAATAAGAGAGTTTAACGAGCCCATGATTCTTTTAAAATCACAATGTATATGCCCACTTTACATACATACTTAAACTTACAGAATTCTCATGATCACGAATGAGCCTTCTCAATTTTCGCTCTCTTATTTCCGATCTTCTCCGAAAAATTTGCTCTTCATATGTACCAACCATAAGAATAAACTTTTCAGCTCTTGACAACTTAACAAAAGCAAACTTCTTCTCCCCAACCTGCTTTAAAAGTATATACTCAAAAGGAACTATCATTAAACAGTACAAAAGTGAATTGAAGCAAATGTGATTATAAACAAACAAATAAAGAAACAGTAACCTTGCTCATGTCAACAAGATATCCACCAAGTTTCTTGAATTCTTTCTTATAAACAGTCATTAGTAAATCAATAGCCCCCTGAGAAGATTCAGAGGAACATAGAAAGTTAACTTAACAAAGTACTTATATCACTCTGGAACAATATCTAACCTAACAAATATTGTTGGAACCTCATTAATTTCCAAAGTCGGCATTTTAGGCAAAAAATCATTTCCAGCAAAGAAGCACATGAATACAAGATCATCAATAATCCTCTCAAAATCAAATTTGAAGTTCTCAGGAGGATCTTCTATCTTCATATCCAATTCAAGATATTCCCGCAATAGCCATACGTGCAAAAACTGCAATCACCTACATTCATAAGACTCAAATAACAAACAAAAATCCATAGAATATAAACTAGTTATTATACCTCAAAAAGCTTAATACCCACTTGTGGTTGCTGCTCCAGATTACAGACATCATGCACAAAACAAGAGTTATTAATAACAAAAGTGTAAAACAGATTACAAATAAGCAATACCAAAATTTCTTCCTATACTATTTGTCTTAATTTTATCACATTCTTTTCAACATTAGCTAAAGAAAATAGTCGAATCCAAGATTCTATAGGTCAGTACTTCTGTTACAACATCTCTGAGTATTGAAAAGTGTGGCTCATGAGTTGCCAAAGCCAGCATTATAAGATCAGCATCCTGCATTCAAAAATCAAAGGTTAGAGATTCCATGTATCTAAAATAAGCACTGCGTCATAAACTCTTGAAACCATGATATTCATACCAAGCCATATAAGCAATGTCTAGTGTTTGGATCATAATTAGGAACGTTACGCTGTGCGCGTATGTAAGACATAATCTTATGTTCCCCTTCTCCAGGAACATTAGCATCAGAGAGAATTACCTAAACAGAAATTTAGATAATAAAGAAGAAAATAATTAGCATCAACATTGATAATTAAATATGACATAAACAAATATAGTAAATTATGCAAAATCAACCATAATATCCTTCCATGAATTAGACATTATCCTTGAAGATATGTAGCTTTGAAGGGCGTTAGAGAGTTCATGCATGAACTCTGTGCCTGGTGTGATAATATTTGAATCTGATAATTCTGATTCTTGCTTTGGAAGTACTTGTATTCCTTCTCTTTCAAATTGCTTTCTGAGCTTATCTTCCTCAAATTCCTATAAATACATAAATAAAACTACATATAAATAAATAAACACCAAAACACAAAGCATAAGGGAAGAAAAAGGAAGGAAAACAAACACGGATGGAGCTTTCCTTTGCACTACTGAAACGCCTTGATCTCTGTTGATTCATTTTGGCCCGTGGTGCTACTCCATCTATGTATGAGAAACACAAAGCATTTCCAACTTTAAACTGTTACTTACACAATAAGCAAAGATAATACTGAAGTTTCATGTTTTCTACAAGTACCCTATATCACTGGTGCATGTTCTTGTACCAAGTACATGAACAATACATTATGTAACAAGGTAGACAAATAATATCATAAAGTATCATATAAATTGGGGTACTAAAGTTATGAATCTCACCAATAGCCATGTATAAGAGCTTGCGAGGCCTAACTATGTTAACAAGTCGATCAATATAGTTAAAAATGTTCTTTTTCACCTCTTCAATTGTTGTGGGAGGTGAACTCTGCATGACATTAAAAAAATGGTGTAAATAGTTCATAAATAAAGATACAAACTCAAAATAAAAAATGTTCAGTCTACGAGTTAGATTTTGGACAGAAATGAATGAAAATGAAAATCTCGATTGAAAAGTATACAAGAGAGAATAACTAACATTGTCACCCTCAGGGTGGAAACATGGGTGAATAATCCCATTCATGTCTAGGTACAAGTTATCAAACTCAAAGCCATTTGGGTTTGGCATGTTAATATCAGTGTTAATATCTTCTTTGGCTCTCACTGCCACATTTGGATACTTGTTTATTAACCATCTATAAAATGATGGAACACCCATGTCTATTTGTGTTTAAAGCTTCTAACTTCTAATGACTCAGATTCTTGAAGGTTTAGAGAATCATTTGAGACAAAAAGGTTTATATACTTTGCATTGGGAGCAGATGAAGCCAACCAAGAATTGAAAATGAATAACATAACAAATTCAAGAGTCGTCATCATTATAGACGATTAGTAATCATGCAAAAAAAATCACTTAGAAGGTTTTCTAAGTTTCTAATAATACTATTATAATTTATATAAGCTAGTAATTAAGAAAATATGTTAATGGTATCTTAAATAAGTATAGCCTATATATTATATAATACCAATAATTAAATTTATATATAGTTATTGTACATATTTTTATCTCTTAGCCATATCTAATACCAATAATTAAAAATAGAATAATATATACACTTTATATGATAAAAATTCAAATTTAAGATAGCAATAAGGTTAAATTATTTCTTTGCTACTAGGGTTATCTTAACATGTTTTAAGAAAGAGTTTAGTTATATTTTGAATAAAAAGATATTATACGGGTATATGTATGTATATATATAGGTCGTGACAAAACTGCTAACTGAAGGTTAGTTCATTTCAATGCGAACTGTTATTTCAGCCGTATAATTTTTTTTAATTCATCTAAGCCGTTGAATATGTGACTGGGTACCGGGATTATGTTTGGCTGAAGTCGATTTAGGTCTGAGTAACATCTGTTGAGAAGTCGGTTTGGCTCAGTGTCACTTCTGTTGAGAAGTCGGTTTGGACCTGAGTAACTTCTCAACAGAAGTCGGTTTGGCCCGGTGTCAATAAAACTAACCCATTTTTATACTATGTCAGTCTGACGTCGGTATCCCAATAACCGACTTATCTATAGAAGTCGGTATCCCAATAACCGACTTCTCTATAGAAGTCGGTATCCCATAAACCGACTTCTCTATTGAAGTCGGTATCCCAACCAAAAAAATGGCTTTTTCCATACCGACTTCTACACAGAAGTCGGATTTCCCCAATACAACATCCAAACTAAACCTACACCCCTAAAACCGACTTCCAACCAGTTGTTAACAGGTTCCAGGTTATCGCATTTTCTCATCGGTTAAAAAAAAGTTCGCACCGAAACGAACCAAATCTCAGTTCGCATGTTAGATTTCACCATATATATATATCCTTCGCTTTTCTCCGGCGATACGAACGTATTTAAGCAATTGTTGTTCTGTAAGACCATAATGAAAACGCAATTTTTGTTTTTCTTCTAAACGAATAGGATATTGAGATTTTTTACTGGAGCGCGATTGGTTTCTAAGTTCGGTACGTAGTCATTAACCTCGGTATTTGATGAGATAAAAAACATGATTTGAATTGGATAATTGATTCATTTGTATAAAATGGTTAAAGGGGTGAAATACCACACTTGGCATTTAGATAGAAGTTGATAGTATTTAAGATTTGCATGATTAGTTTTGCTGCTACAGATTATGTCTCGAGCCTTACAAAATGGTCCTTTTTAATGGGAGCTTAGAGAAAGTAGCATGTCAAAATCTAATGCTACGTTTTTCCATGCATGTCATTATGCCCCAAACTAGACCCGACACTTATCGCCGTTTGGTTGTCACATGATTCAGACATAATATGTCTTGCCTTCTTCACTCTTTAGCTGTAATAATGATGGTAATGTTAAAATATTTGGGTCTGAGTATATGAGAAAAAAATCACATGAAATGATAAGTGATAGTTTCTGGGACAAGAGATATGTTATCGGACGAGGTGGGAATGTTAATCTTTTTAATCTCCTCAATATTCGAGATCAAGATCATGATTTAATTTGTGAGTTGAGTAAGCAAAAATCAATCATCAATCGTTTATTTAAATATTAACTAGTTTAAAATAGAGAGTGACATAGTTTTAGATACATTTATTACTCTAGTATGCATGAGTTAAGGCCTATAAGTAAAGATTACATGATCAAGACAAAAATCACATAATGTCCAAGATCCCAAAAAAGACAAAAAAAAGTTCCATTCTAATATGTGTATATCTTATAAATACGCTTTATCTGCTTAGTTGAAAAGTTCCATTGGTATGTGATTGCTAATAGAAGTATTGTTTCTATTTATATCTCATTCTAACATAACTCTTTTCTTTTTTGACTTTGCACCATTTCAACATGTTAAATTATTCTGGAAACAACATAGAAGGTGTACATGTTGATCTAATTTGTAATTGGTGGCACATAAAAATGACATAGAGAAGTGACATAGACAACTTGTGCTCCAAAATGTCCATACAATTGATCTTAAGTTGATGTTATTAATTTGTATGGTCACTATTTACAAATTACAACAGCATAAAAACACTGAAAGAATTACAATAATGAAAGAAAACAAAAAAGCAGCAAATAAAGCCAGTTTGTTGTTTTAGGAATTCAAAGTGGTACTTGAATAGCTAGAACTAGTAAAGTAATTTTGAAACATCAAACACAAGCAAAGTTATGGTGTAAGAATGAAGATACCTCATGAACAACGTCCTCCATTTTCCTCAAATGACATTCCTTTAAGACTCTTGGCTAACCAAATGGCTGTCTCTCTTGGAGAGACCTTATCTTTTCCGAAAGGCTTTAGAACAACTTGAAGTTCCTCCAATTTATTTTGCTGCAACAAATCTGCAGACAATTCTAAGAGCTCTTCGAGTGCCTCTGCTCTCTGCCTGAAAGATTTCACATCCAATATTTCCTTTGATGATGCTGGTTTGTCTTCAGTCACTGGAGTGTTATTTTTTATTAACTCGGTCGAATCAGATTCTGAAACTAAAGAAACTTGGTTACTCATATCCTGTTCCTTAAGATCGGGATGATCAGAGATACTCGATGTTGAATTCAACGCATCGGAGATGCTTGAAGATTTAAGGGTGGCAGGGGTGTTTGTGTTTCTCAATTCACAGTGATCAGAAATATTTGATTTAATGCTTGCAGCTTCAGCGCAACTTGATGATTGAAGGGTCTTAGGAGAGCTCATGTTTCTCAATTCTAAATCATCCCTCAATCCGTTGATTAACTTACCAACATCTACATTTTGAACTCCCATCTCCACAGTTTCCTTTACTGGCTGCTGCTGCTGCTCACTCCCAACACGGTAACTGCTATGGCGTATAACATGGATAACATCATCAAAGGCTGGAGGAAGATGTCCAGCATCAGGCTTTTCTTGTGCAGGATTCTGTAACAATGTTCCTTTCTCTTGCAAAACTTTCTGGCTTGGTATTTTAGTAGTGATAATCGATGGCGCAGTTTCAGCCACCATTGACAGTCGCTCCTTCACTGTAAATTTGTCATCGCCAGATAAGTTACACACTAGTTTTGGCTGGCTAATTGTATCAGGCTTGCTTACTGGACTAACTTCACAAACTCCAGAATTTGGGAGTGGATGTTTGAGAGACTTGGTTAAAACCATTTCAGTAGAAACATCTTGAAGATCTTTGATTTCTTTTGTGGCTTCAGCAGGGGGGTCAACAGATATATTACCATCCCCGAAGGCAACAGATATGGTTGTCTGATTTATGTGAAGACCATCTTCCACTATAGAATCTTCAACAGGGTGATCAAGAGTTAAACTGGGACTAACTTTCTCATTTTTGCCAATATTATTCTGAAAATCCAGGGTAACCTCAGGGGTCTCTCCAGACACTTGTTCAACCATCTTATAGTGTGAACAGGTTGCAAGTGGCATGCTGTCTGGACTTGATTCCACACCTACACTCTCATGATCAGGAAGTATCTGTTCTCTCAAGTCAATAAAAGTTGTTGCATCATCAGAAAGTTCAAATCCATGCATAGAGACTGAAGATGAGGCAGAATTACCGCTGTCTGTTTGCATTCCTTTGGAACTTCTTCCAAAATCATTCTGAGGCTGTCTAGAAATTGGTACATTGCCATTATTCAACTGACAATGGCTTATCTCAGATTCCTGAGCTACTTTATTTGGACCTAGCTTCCCAGTATCATTTGCAGCATTTGGAACATCAAACCCAGCCAACCTCATTATTGTAGGAAATGAAGGTCGTCTAAGTAAGCTTGGAGGAGTTCTTAGCCTTGGCTTGGAAGGAACTCCATCTCCTTCTACTTGTTTAATAAGAGCAGATAGTGGAGTCAAATCATGTCTTGGTTTAGTTTTTGGTGTGGATTCTGTCATTGGTAACTGCTAGCATGTAGAAATAGTATACCAGAAAAAAATTCGAAGTTATGGGCAAATCTTTAAAAGTAACAAGTAACTTCAAATGGAAATGTATTGTACCTGATGCTTTGAAGGATGTGAACCAAGTATTCGCTTTACAGAATGAGGGGTTGCCCTTGCAAGTGCAGCAGTTGGTGGCTCTAAATTAGGCTTCAAACTGGGAGAACCAAAAATAGGCTTAGGCAATCTGGACAATGTCTCTGTATTTATTTTCGGTGTTGGTACACCACTAGCCTTTACGCGACTACCTCTCATTGGAGAATTTGTTTCTCTAACCTTTCCCTCTTTTAATACGACCATTAAATTCCTAACTGTTTTTGGCTGCTTAGATTCAACATTCGAACACTGTTCACTATGAGATGGTTTCTTCAAGTCTTGTTCAACTGTTTTGGTATTCGCATTGCTAGAGTGACTTTCTTGCTCACAAGGCAGGAGATGCTCTGAGCCATCATCGTCTATTGATGTCATATCTGTGTCAGTGCCTTTGTTATCACACTTGGGCACTGCTGTGGCAATGTCTCTCTCATTTGACATCAAGCTATCTTTGTCACTACTTGAACTATTACTGTTTTGACTTTCAACCATATTTTTTCTAGAACGATATACAGAAGAAATTGGTTTTTCAGGAGAACAGGATATTGGAGGAGGATTGAAAGATGGTCGATATTGTTCAACATAGGGTTGCAAATAAGGGTGCTTTAACACCTCAGATGCCTGGGAAAAATATTAAGCCTGAATGTTAGTATAAGCACTAATACTGAAGCATTTCCACACTGGGGGAAAATAAACTATAGAAATGCGTACTGTTGGTCGATGCTCAGGATTTTTTCTCAACATGCTCTTTATCAGTATTTTCCTGTAGGTATAGGAGTCAACAACTTAGATTTCCAGCACATTATTATAAGAAAGAATGTTGGAATTACACACCAAAATACAGTGTACAAAAAGTTCCTTAAGTGCATGCACCCACATAAAACAGAAGCAAAGTCTGCATTCTAGCAACTATATCTCGTTGTCATAAGTCACACTCCACCAGGAAGGGGAATAACAAAAGCTGATAGAAACTTACAAGGAAGGGGAATAACATGGAGGCAAAGGGCCAATAGAGGAACGATTTATCTTGCTTATCAGTCCTGCCATATCCTGAAACATGTTTTACCAAGCCATTGTTTAAAAATCAAGGAAATAAACCAGGGCAAGATATCGCAATATAATATCTATCAATGTAGAGAAATCACAAGCATATCAAACTGACAAGCATACATCACCCAACACATGTAGGGGATATAAAACGAAAACATAGACCACAATGGTGGTCTGTTAGGTGGTACTCGGGTCAGCAATTTCCTTCTCCAATTACACACTTTTTTACTGTCTTTTACTTCTTATATCGTTTATGCAAAACTGATACCTTGTCTTTCCTATCATGCAAAAACGTTACGTTGCTATTTGTGGTGCAAACATGAGATATTACGTTCATATCAAACTTGAGAATATTACAATAAATGATATTACTTAACATCTGTAACTATTGTAAAGTACAGAATTAGAGGAAGCCTTACAAAAGCTTTAAAAGCATGGCGATGAGCAGCCATCTCATATATACAACACCCTGAACAACAAAAATACACATTAGCTGCAGCAGAACCAAATCTACCAGTATCAGATACTTTTCTAATAAAATTTATACCTAGTGACCAAATATCAGATTTAAATCCATAAGGAATATCTGCAAGCAGTTCAGGACACATGTAATTGGGAGTTCCTACTACCTGCATAGAAACATTTACAGCAATTACTGATTTAACATCTTAGAGTGGATACGTAAGATATTCTTCAGAGGAAAAAAGTTAAAAAATCATAACAGAAGTGGAAACACTAGAAAAAATCTATTGTAAGTGCTGATAAACATAGGAAAAAATATTTGGTTGATTTCCAAATTGTAAGTGTACAACGTTTTTACAACAAATGTGCATCGAAGTTCAAAATTAAATTCAGAAGATAAATAAGAAATCAATAATTTCTCTATTTCACGCATACTGAAGAAGCCAGATCATCTGCTTTCAGAGTCTTTGCGAGCCCAAAATCCCCTATATGTCAGAAAATTACAGACAAATTCAGGATGAAGACTTAAAAATATATATCTACAACATAATCAAAGGTGGTAGATGAACTCACCCAAGCGAACATCCTGATCCTTAGTAAGAAAGATGTTAGAACACTGTCAGAAATTTCCAAAAAAGTCAGATTTATATCTTCAAATGGAAGACAATAAACTTATGACATATAGTTTGTTTTCACCTCATTATTTCATATAAGTATACCTTTAGGTCACGATGCAACACATAATTTGAATGCAGGTATTCCACTGCTAAGAGTATTTGAGTGAACCATTTGCATAGTTTCTAAGCAATGTCAACAACTTCCAATGTAAGTCATAACAAAATCTAAACACCAATTTAAGATTTGGAAAAAGTGCAAAACAATGCACAAACACGTCTGTGAAACAAGGATACCTCTTCAGGAAAGTAAGCACCATTTGATCTTTTCATCAATTCAGCCCTGTTACAGAATTATAAGAGAACAAAGAACAATTTTAATTAACTGGTGAAGAAACAAACAGGTATAATAAATTTTAATTGGGATTTGGGGGCATATGAAACATTAACTTTTACATTACACTGCAAGTTCATAAGTATTATCATAGACTCACATGTCTCCACCTTCACAATATCCAGTGACAATGCAGACATAGCAACCCTACAACAAGATAAGTTAAATTACACTAAGTTTAGCTGAAATGTTAACATTTATAATTCAACCATTTCAGTTTAGAACAGAAAGTGCAATATTGTAAAAATTAATAATTTTTTTTAAAGAAAACAAGACTTTGATCACATCATACAGAAAGTTAAAAGGAACTCTCTCACCTTCTCAACCCATGCCTCCTTGAATTCCAGAATATAAGGGTGCTGGATTCGAGCAATAAGAGCCATCTAGAATTCCAATTTCCAAATAGGCAACAAAAATAGTCAAATCTCCATGAATCTGAATCAAATCAATAAGCAAGATTCAAAAATAAATAAATAAATAAATCTACCTCTTGATGAGCAGATCTTCTGCATTTTTCAGTTTGCCTTGCAAGCCTAATTTTTTTCAACACATATCTACAACCCAATGAAAAAAGGAAGCTTCAGCTATCAAAATTTGAACCATACCCATCAACAAATTTGAGATAAAAACACAAAGAAAACCCCATCAATTAAATGCAAAAAAAAGTGACAATTACTTCTTCTTCTCAGCCTTGTGATGAACAAGAATAGCAGCTCCAAAAGCTCCTCTACCGATCTGCTCCATGATCTCATACTGATCCATCCGAGACTCCATTGCTCTTGATCCACCAACACACAAAATTCTTCAAACCCAGTTACAGATATTGCTAGCAAACAGTTTCACTTTTAGCACCAAAATAAAACCCAATTCTGATTTTAAGCTTGTTTCTACATTGCTTCTGCAATATAATCAATTGGGACCAGAATAAGATGTGGGTTTTATTCTCAGCCTCACTCTATGACTTCACTCAAATGTCCCTCACCAATAGTACCATGATAAATAATATTGGTAATAATAACATGGCGATGGTGATTTTTGTTGTTGAATTGCAATGAAGATGATTGAAAGTTTGTATCTTTGTTGCTAGAATGAAAAACAAAATAAGCAACACAAAAGGGTCACTCTATGTCTCTAAAACTATGTTATTACAGCATGTGAATGAAGTGAAGAGTTTGGAGAGAGATATTCACCGACAGTCACAGCTGGTCTATCAGGATAACAGTTTTTCAATTTTTTATTTATTTAAAATTCATATTTTAACTTTTCATATTTTAATGTTCTTGTTGCTTCAAAATTCAATGTCCATTAATGGTGATAATGAGGGATCATGAAAGTGGTCACCTTCCTAGGAGAAATACTATTATCTACTGCTGTAACAGATATATACTGTTATAAAGAATTATCGGTAACAGTTCAAGGTGCTTTAATTGTATTGGAAAAGCATTCATAACTTCACAATAAAATTTTCTAATTTCATAGTGTTTTTGTTATATCTTTTGACCTGTGTTGAGTTTATAAAGAACTAAAATGAGAAATGTTTTATTAGAAATTGCTATATTTAAGGTTACAGAATACTATTTTAATGGAGTGAAGATCAAGTATCCCAAAATAATTATATAAGCTAATCAATTTTCTCAAGTAATATTTATTTTATATTTTTATAATTTTCCTTTTTAGTAAAGTATCACTTTTTTATTAGACTGGAATAAGAATTTTGGACATAAATTAAGAGAGAGGATCATTTAATGGATGGTGTGATTTGTGAACAGAAATATTTGGTTTGGTTTGTTTGGTTTGAGAGAATTCTCATCTCTCATTGGTTAGAGATTGATCGTCCTGAACATGGGAAATGTCTTAGTGATGATCTTTATAATATTTTTTTACATATGCACTGGTTCTGGGATCAAATCCGATATCTCATAAAATGATTAATAGGTTATCTTTTGACTAATTTTTATTATGGTCACATGTAGAGAGAGTCACATGTCTGATTTCTTCTGGTTTTTGGTTAAGATGTTGTGTCAATCTTATTTACACTTAGTCAATGGATGAATAATCTCTCAATATGTGATATCAGAGTTGATGGCTTGACAGTTCAATCAGGTTTTGAAGTGATAAGTGGTTGATAGATGTATGTGTGATCCTCGTGTCGAAAGTCTTATTGGCGAGAAGTCACGTGACATGTTCCATTGAAGACAAGACAAACCAATGACAATATTAATAGATAAAAAGTTAGTTATATTGTGCGATACTCGAAAGAAAGTAACTCACACTTGAGATGAGATGCTAGACAATCTAAGTTTGAAGAAAAAGTCTCACCTTATGTAGAAGTAAATGATTAAATAACATATAAGTGAGTGAACACATAGACATTATGTTTTAATATTTTAATTCAAAATGTGATATAAAACACACCGATATATGTTTATTTCACTTAATTCATTAACCAAAATTCTTTCAACAAAGGATTAGATGCTCATACCATGAGGGTATTATTTTAGTTAGAACTCTCAAATGCATAATAATAATTATACATTAAAACAACCCCATCAAATAATTGATTCATTTTCGACATAGACATGAGCCGCAATATACTATTCAATTGTGGGAAGGATCAATACTTCACCATTATCATTGAAAAGTGAATAGGTTAATATCATGGTATATCCTTTGTCAACCGGAAATATAATGTTGATCAGAAAAACATAAAGATTCAGGTTTTGTTAGAATTAATATTTTCTATATTTCCTTTTAACTTTAATGGACAGATGATAAAAGACGAATAAAAGTAACAAAAGTAGATGATAAAGGACAAATAAAAAGTAACATATGTTACATGATACCTTATTTGTTAAAATGATATTGATTTACAAATAAAATATCTTTCATTCTTATGATGTAGAAGGATTTGTAAGAATGCATATAATTAAACTTCCATAGTTACTAGCTTTGTTAATTGATGGGAAGGGACATAGACCATCGTTGATTAATGATGATTACCCCATTTTATGCCTGAACTAACCATAGCATAACACTTGTATCTAAATAACTTAAATCTTAAGCTCAAAACCTGTAACATCCTTATTTTGCAGATTAAACTCAGCACTCAATTAGAAAACAACAACTACTTATGCCATTAATTCCATTTTGGTCAATGCATGGACTAATATTCTTCACATCAATTGAGTTATAACCTCAACCCATTACACTGGTTTCAAGTGCTTGAAAAATTACAGGATTATTACTATTGATACCTTGGATTTTATTTAGGATATTCCTCTTACTCACGGGATTAAGATGAACTCTTTATGACACTAAAACCCACTATCTCAATAATGCAGAAAAGACATAGTAATTCCTAAGCCACCTTTTTTCCTAGCAGTTGTTTTCTTACTAATCATATATTGATAAACACAATGCAGAGAATGGAATTAAAAGATTTACTCATATTGGGCCACCACCATTTTACAGAGTCTCATGAGTTGGCAATTAAAAACAATGATTAGTGTGTGATGTTATGTTATTGGTAAGAATAGTCGAATAGGATCAAACACTATCAAACAAAACCTGACATGAACAAGAGTGCAACGTGTGGCTTGGTTTTAGTGCCATGTGTCATTAAACTATCACAATGTCCATGTGCATGGTTCCTCATATAAGGTAACATTGATGTTTAAGATATTGAGAAGTATTAGACTTATTTATGAATATATATAAATTTATACTATCAATTTATATATTTTTTCGCTCAATAATTAAAGGTTGTTGCAAGTTGGTAATAAAAGGGAGTGACCTCGTTTTGTGTGACATTTTGATTAATTCAGGTCTAGTCAAGTGGACATTAAGGTGGTGATTTAACAGCACCATAGAAAACCTTGAATAATTATGTTGCTTAATTATGCACTTTGCACTGTGTTTGTATCAAGACAATTACAGAAGATAGAAATGGGAGAAATAACAAGAATCTCCCCATTTAGTTGCGGAGAGAAAGGGAACAGAGGAAATAAATCATTGGACCACACACAAAAATAATTTATCCCTATTTTGGGGGAGAAAACTTTTGCCCACTTCCCAAAATTACTCTAATAATGTGGTTTGCCTTTTTTCTCATAAGGCTGGATGTCTCATATGCACTGAGTTAAAAATAATTCAAATTTGAATTAAGATAATCGAGTTTATCTTATTAAAAATAATCTTATTATTATCCTCCAATACGTTAAATCCACCTAAAACATGTATTTATATTTATATTTATTTATATATATATATATATATTATATTGTTAATTTTGCATATATCAATTGAATTTGGGATAAGATATCAGTTGTACCAAACTTAAACTTGAAAGTTGAAGCGGGTAAAGCTCAAACCAATTACATCAAGTTTGGGGTAGGGTATTAGTTATATCAAATTCAAACCCAAAAGTTGAACAAGGTAAAACCTGATCCAATTACACCGGATTTTCCCTCATTAAATTTGGATTGGTACCCATCAATTCATTTTTCATTGAAATTCGTGCCATGTATATATCATTTATTGTAACACCGATTTGTATCACAAAATGATACTTTATTTATTAATGATTGATTTACAAATGACACATGTCATTTTTGTATGAGTAAGAAAATTTAATAGAAAAATATAATATTACTCTATTTATTTTTTAATTACACATCGTCAAAATAATATTATTTTTTTGTAATTTTTATTATTATTGGAGATATTCGTGATATTTTTCCCACACTTTTCTTCTCATTTTACCACTTTCCATTATTATTATGCCCAAATGTGTTTATTTTTCATTCTTTTTTGTTGTTAACTATTATTATGGTTTTTTATTATTTCTTATTCTTCTACTTTATTGTTTTGGTGGGATTATTTCATATAGAGTATCAATATAGTCTCTCAATAGACCAAAAAAAATTGATAGCAAAAAAACTAAAATTAGTATTTGATAACCTATCAATTATTATGTGAGATATGTATCAAAATTATGGGTAACTTTTTTTGAATGCAAAAATCAGCATTAACAACTAGATAGATTTATTCTATGTAGCAATGTAGCATAGCTCTTTGAAGACATTCGAAAAAGATGATTGAAGATTGAAGTAAATGAAAAAGTTTATTCTGCCACCATTCCAAGTTTCCTCCAAATTATTTGTGTAGCATAGCACATATTCTTCATTATTTATTCCTATTCATTATAAAATAAAATATAAAATAAATATATAAATATCATCTGAAGCAGAAAATGCAATCTGTGATAAAAAGAAGCAAGGAATCAAAATGGAAAAGAGAGGAAATGGAAATAGAGTGGTGGTTGTAGGAGGAGGTGTTGCTGGTTCTCTCGTCGCTAAATCTCTCCAATTTGATGCCCATGTCACTCTTATTGATCCGTAATTATTTTCTCTTTCTTTTCCTTACTTCAATATATATATAAAAAATATGTCTTTGCCTTTATTTGATTATGATTCTACAGATTTTTTTAGTTCAATATTAGAAAATTGCAAGACCCACTTTTATTTTTAATCCATAAGGTTATTGGGTTGAAGTTAATGCTGTATGTGGTTTTGATAGGGTTTCAGATTTTATGAGAATATATCATATATGCATAGTGGGGCAAAGTTTCAATTTTTAATCCAAAGTTTCAATTTTGGACTTGAGAAGTGTGTATTTGGAAGTGTTTGTCATCGAAGTTTTGTTGATGATTGGAGTTATGTTGAAAAACACTATGTTGATTATTGAAGTATTGGACTTTTTTACATGGACATAGTTGTCGTGCAATTGATTTGAATCCAGGAAGGAGTATTTTGAGATTCCATGGGCAAACTTGAGGGCAATGGTCGAGCCAACGTTCGCAGAGAGGACTTTAATCAACCACAGAGATTACCTCACCAATGGCGACATTGTTACATCCACTGTCGTCAATGTGACGGAAACTGAAGTGTTGACTGCCGATGGCTGTCAGATTGCTTATGACTATCTTGTTATTGCCACTGGCCATGCAGATCATGTCCCCAAAACTCGGAGCGAAAGACTTGATCAGTACAAAGCAGGTAGAGTGTGCACATATCATCTTTACCTTGAGAGAGAAGAAATATAAGTTATGAATTTAAACTGATGCAGATTTTGTTGACAATAAGTTAGGCTTACATCTAGAACAAAAACTGTATGCCATTGTTTCTGAACTCTGATATTGTAGTTACTAAGCTAATTTTGAGAAGAGTGGGTTGGTCATTGATTTCAAGCTGGCCTAGTTTTTGGAATGCCTTTACTTTATAGCCATCGAAGAAATATTAGAATGCACAACAAGTGACTCAATTATGAGTACACGGCTACCTACATCGTTTTACTTGTTTAGAGCTATCTGGGATTATTTTGTATTTTTTTGGGGATCCAACCATATGTCCGTACCATTCATTGATATTTCCCATTATGCATCATGTTTTTTTAATACAACAATAACAACCAAGCCTTAATCCCACTAAGTGGAGTCACCTTGATTTTATATAAATAGTTTTTTTTAACGTTTATATAAAATATGTTCACCTGTTAATGAACTGACATAGTCAGCGCTTAAGGTATGAAGTTCCTTTTTTTTGGGCAGAAAATCAAAAGATAAAATCTGCCAATTCCATTTTGATTGTTGGAGGAGGTCCCACTGGTGTGGAACTAGCTGGAGAGATAGCTGTTGATTTTCCAGAAAAGAATATTACACTAGTGCACAAAGGATCAAGGCTTCTGGAGTTCATAGGGGCAAAAGCTGCTGATAAGTCTCTAAATTGGTTGGAATCAAGGAATGTTGTGGTGAAACTAGAGCAATCAGTCGACTTGAACTCCGTCACAGATGGACACTATCAGACTTCACATGGAGAGACCATTGAGGCAGATTGTCATTTTCTATGCATAGGCAAACCACTTGCTTCAGCATGGCTTAGGGAAACTGTATTGAAGAATGACATTGATTCTCAAGGAAGGATTAAGGTAGATGAACTTCTAAGAGTCAAGGGTCGGAACAACATTTTTGCACTCGGAGATATTACAGATATTCCTGTAAGTACTTACGATAAGTATTTAACATTTTGAAATTGTATAATTTGATACATAATCACACCATTTTATAACAAATTCAACAGGTTTATTCAGTCCTCTCTCTCATGCTATCCCCTTTATGCTCTGTCCATTTTTCTTGAAAACTAGGTTGAGAGGTCACACCGCCCTAATTTTTGCTAAAATTGATATTCTATTTGTTAATAACAAAAAGTGTTTAAGATACTTACCTCATTGCACTATTGTATTTCCAAAAGTGTTTTTGTTCAAATAATATAGTTATATTCAGGTCTCTTTTTTCTTTGGCAGCTGTCTGGATGTTTTACTGTTTATCCATATCTTTCATTGTTGTTCTTTAGGCCTGTTCAGCAAAAAATTTAGGGAAGAAGTGTTCTAAACCCTTGAATTTAGAGACTCAAGCGTAGCGTGTGATATCAAATTTTAAAACTGGGCTTATATGCATAATTTCCTTAAGATTTATGTGATCTTGTTATTTGGGCTCTTTATTTACAAGTCACCTTGATTTTTGTCCCATATAAATTGGTTCTATGCTATAAATCTTGTGGCTTTTTAAATCTTTTCTGCAAGCTGCATAATAGGAAGTTTTTTAACAGAAACCCATGCAACAGGAAATAAAGCAGGGTTTTTTGGCACAAAAGCAGGCTGAAGTGGTTGTGAAGAACTTGAAGGTGATAATGGAGGGAGGAAGAGAGTGTAGGTTGGTAACTTACAAGCCACTAAGTTCGGTCTTGGCAATAGTTTCACTTGGGAGGAAAGATGCGGTGGCGCAGTTCCCATTCCTGACAATCAGTGGAAGAATTCCTGGCTTCATAAAGTCTGGGGATTTGTTTGTTGGTAAAACAAGAAAACAAATGGGACTCACTTCTTGAGTCTGTATTATCTGTTATGCATGGTGTTGGTGTGTATACAAAATCAAATAACTATTCTGTTTCTAGTTATTGTACACTATTGGTATATTTTCATTATGCCCTTCCCTGTAAAGAAATGATTTGTACCATATGTAAATTACTTTGATGATGTTAAGTGCTGTTTCTGAAGATGTAATTGTGTGAATTAGAAGCCTGAGACTACTACTTACTACTGAACTATTGTAGCATTGCCATCTATGTTGGATAATATTGATTAGATAATTGGTGGGTTTGTCTGCAATATGTTTGATATGCTACATGCCTCTCTTATATATCTGGTTTTATTTTATGGAGATTTAACCATGTTGTCCCTTCAGTCCTGTTATCAACCTAGCCATGCCTACTAAAAAAATGTCATGTTCTCTCCACTTGCATATTGATTTTTTTTAGCATTCTGATTCTTAACTTATATATCTTCTATGTTATTGAATTAGAATTTGTAGGAAAAAAGTTTAGGCAGGTATGTAAAAAAAATTATTGATAGTTATGGTAATGACAAGAACATAAAATGTAGAAAAACAGAAAGATTAAAGAGATATTTGGATAAGAATACCATGCCCAAATATCTAGATAGAAGACAAAAATCAATATTCCATTGTATTAGTCAAAAGCTGATTGAAGTGATTCACAATAATCTTATCTTAAACTATTGAAATTTAGACTGAATCAAAGTATCAAACCAATAATTCTTAATTTATAAGACAAGTATTACAAGTAGGAGACATAATTTTCTTTGGGTCCTAGGAAGCACAATTTTATATTATCCTAAGAAGGTTCCAGTAACTTGATGCCAGCATTCATCACAATGAGCTAATCTACAGTTCCAGAGGAAATCTCATTGCCTCCAACTCCATTATGCCTTTACAGTGTGATCCATTTGGAAAAGAAAAGACTAAAGAAAGAATCTTCAATTATGATTTTATTTTTGGCCGCTTTATTTGAATAATTTTCTCTAAGAATTTCTTAGCTAGCAAGTTAGTGGGTTACAACTTATTAAGGCAGGCAAAGGCAACTAGAGAATATTTTAAGGTCCCTTCATTATCATGATTCATGAATATTATAATATAGATTTTTTTAATAATATTTTCCTTGAGAAATTGTGATGTTAGAAGTTATGCCATCTCATTCTGGTTGTCAACTACAAAATTAGCTAATTGACTAGTTATACAAATTGGCTTTGATAATTTGTATGTCTAAATTTATCTTGGATGATACATGCAATGACGCAACAACATCTATTTATATTGTTAGTTGAGAGAGTTGAGTAATCATAACAAAGTTAACTTCAACTGTGATCAAAGGAGAACAAATTACAAGCTTAGAATATGGTGGATAAGAAAGTGGTCATTGTAGGAGGTGGTGTTGCTGGTGCCATCCTTGCTAAAAATCTTCAACATCAGGCCAATGTCACCCTTATTGATCCGTGAGTTCTATCTTTGTATATGTAACAAAATCATTGTCTATCTGTAGTTCAATCAATGCTGTTTTCTATGTTCAACTGAATGTTTGTAACTTTGCATTTCTAATTTATGATTCTTGCTTAGAGCACTGATTAAGGAATGAAAGAGTAGAAACTTTGTCTAGTAAGTTATAACTTTTAATGTGTTGAATACAGTATTTCATAAACACTATATGATATGGCTTTTAATGTATTGTTAGTTTGGCTTTGTGTTACTTGGTCCCTTTGGATCAAGAGGAATGAAATTGTTTTTAAGGTGAAGGTTTTTAATGTGTTGGGGTTGTTGGATATTATTAAGGTTAGGTCATGGTTGTGGTTTACTACCTTGGAGAACATTATGGTTTTCCATTTATTGAATTTGCTTATAAATTTATATCCTTGATTTATTAGCTAGTTCCCAAAGGTTCACCATAATGTGTGAACCACTACATACATGGAACTTGTTATTTAAATGGTTGTAATGGCTGAGAGCTTTTGAACACAGGAAGGAGTATTTTGAGATTCCATGGGCAAACTTAAGGGCATTGGTGGAGCCATCTGTTGCAGAAAGGATATTGATCAACCATAGAGAATACTTCACAAAAGGTGATCTTGTTACATCAAGTGCTGTCAACATATCTGAAACTGAAGTCTTTACTGAAGATGGTAGTCAAATTGCCTATGACTATCTTGTTATTGCCACTGGCCATAAAGAACATACAGCCAAAACCAGGACAGAAAGAATTGACCAATACAAAGAAGGTAACACTCTACAGCCTTTAGTCTTTTGATACATCAATATTTGTGTGCATGCAGCATTATTCAAAAAATTGCTATTGCCTGTTTTGGATTATATTATGTGCATGGCTTTCAAGGTATATATTTCATGAGTGGTGACAATTGTTTTCACTGGCAGGAAATGAAAAGATAAAATCTGCAAGTTCAGTTTTGATTGTTGGAGGAGGTCCAACTGGCGTCGAGCTTGCCGCAGAGATTGCTGTTGATTTTCCTGACAAGAAGGTCACTATAGTGCACAAAGGATCAAGGTTGCTGGAATACATTGGGCCAAAAGCTTCAAGTAAGACTTTGAAGTGGCTTAAATCAAAGAAAGTTGATGTGAAACTAGAGCAATCAGTTGATTTGGACTCCCACACAGATGGAAATAAGACATATCAAACTTCACTTGGAGAGACTATTGAAGCAGATGCTCATTTTCTATCCATAGGGAAACCACTTGGTTCAGCATGGCTTAGACAAACTTTTTTGAAGGATGACTTGGATGCTGATGGAAGGGTCAAGGTTGATGAATACTTGAGAGTTAAGGGCCGGGATAACATTTTTGCAATTGGAGATATTACAGATGTTCAAGTAAGTGCTAACCTAAACCAACCCTTTTTTGGAAGTATATTCATATCATTGTTTTTTCCTTACCATTAGCATATTTATATTCACTTCAATGTTTTTTTTTTTCTGAATAGACGTGTACCGACTTCAATGGGCTAAACGAAGAATCATATAAGTGGACTTAACATTATGTTGTAACTTAAAATCTTAATGTATTAAAACTAGTGACCTTGTCCACTTATATAGGTCTCAATGTGAAACTGTTACACTTATATTTCTGTGATAATATGCATGAAATATGTGGTATTTTAATATAAGATTGTCTGAGCTGAAATGTATGGTACAGGAAATAAAACAAGGGGTGTATGCACAAGCTCATGCTCTATTGGTTGCCAAGAACTTAAAGCTATTGACAGAGGGAGGAGGCAAAGAACATAAGTTAGGAAGTTATAAGGCACAAGCACCAATATCTATTGTTTCACTTGGAAGGAAAATAGGGGTTGCACAGTTACCATTCATGACTATCCTTGGAAGGTTTCCTGGCATGATCAAATCAGGAGATTTGTTTGTGGGTAAAACAAGAAAGGGATTAGGCCTCGAAGCTAATGTTAAAAATGCTTAATTTGATTTGCTTTTCCTAGTTATTATTGTTGGGCATGTTTTGTTTGTTTTCATTTTGTATTCAAAGAATATTATCAATGTGTGTAATATTTGTTAATCATTTTGATTTTGCAAGTGTTGTCTTTTGAGATGTTTTGTTTATATGGGATTGCAATCATAAGTGTTACTATTTAATCTTGTTCTCTATATTACTAAGCTTGGCTTCATATGCTTATTCTTTTATCACATTTATCATTGCCACTTCTTGAGGATTATCACATATTCTTTATATATCAATAAGGGCCACCACTCACTATTGCATGGTTCATAAGAGAATCCCATTATTTCTTTTCGTACTATATATTGAACCACAAATCCTTTTATTATCCATTCTAAAACAAAGCCTTCGAGGACCTAGTTGAAGAATTACTAAACCAAAAAAGTTTTTTATTTTGTATAATGATGGATATCCTCTCATCATACAGGTAAAGAACTAATCCCAAAAATACATAATTGTCACTTCCGATTAGTGTTACTTACATGAATTAAACATTTGACCTTTAGCCTAATATGATATGTGAGGATGAAGTGATAAACATAAAAGAGTTTAATAAAACTTTAATGATTTGATTATTATTACATTACATTCCACCACTATCAAGTTTGTCGATAATAGGAGTGATTAATCTCAAATTTGATAATGAATTATAGCTTCCCCATTTTTATACTCCAGCCCATTTTCTAGTATGAGTTCCATTAGATAAAATTAACGTTATTGGATGTAAGTTATTCACCAAAAAAACTAAGTTAATTTCAAGCAAAAAAGCTTGTTACTTTTACAATGGTACTCAATATGACATTTCACCTGACTACAACAATAAATTTTGGTTTTGTTATTAGTTATGAATCTAATGTCAAAATCAATTTTATATGACAGACATACACACATGTATCAAACATTGTTATGTTGAACAGATATTGATTTTCCACATGGCTTAGCTAGACTTGATTCCTCAACTAGAATAACAACAACATGTGAGGTTTCAATCTTGGGATCCGGATCAGCACATTCACAGTAAGTAGATTGAGATATTTTTGGATATTTATTTGTCTCTACACCATCAAAATTTGTGAGGGAAGCAAGATAATTAACACAATCTGATAGTTTCTCTGTGAAATCGGTAATATCAATTAGTAGTGAAGCTACTGTTCCAACTGGTATCACTGAGAGTAGATTTGTTTCTTCCCTTAAGCTTGATTGGAGCAATGACTTAAGTCTCTTGCTTGCAGCTTTTGAGTTTGCAATATGAATATCAGCAGAAGATGACATTGTCATTGTTTTGATAGATAATCCTAGTTCTTTCAAAGCTTTGCTAGATTCCATAGTCATTTCTAAACTCACACCTTTGATCCTAGACCGAATTTCTGAAGATTCCTGCAAAAGTATACAATTGATAACAATATTAATGATATGATTGTATGAATTATTAATGTATTTAAACTCATTATCACCCCTACTTAGCTTGGTTTAGTCTTGTTTGTGCTAATTTATTTTGATTATTATAATAACAAAGATGACAAAATTGGATTTAAACTATTTCATCATTTTTAATTTGTTTACATGGGTCAATACTAGTAAATGATATTTGTGTTATTGATAGTGTGTATTGTGCAAGATTTATTGGATTCGGGATATATACTTGGGTGTCTGAATTGAGGTATTCTTTAAGAGCTTCCATTCGATATGCACATTGA
Source organism: Lupinus albus (assembly GCA_009771035.1). Classification (NCBI taxonomy): domain Eukaryota; kingdom Viridiplantae; phylum Streptophyta; class Magnoliopsida; order Fabales; family Fabaceae; genus Lupinus; species Lupinus albus. Next base: position 2,718,324 of record CM019999.1, read on the forward strand.
TGAGTAAGGGTGCCAATTTTGAGGTATTGATCCCATGGGTGATGAAATTTGAACTTGCCATGACGAGGTTCCCATTTTGCAAAATTGGCCTGCACATTCATTATATAAGATATGAAACATAGAATTTTCATAAAGGGAAGGATGTGATGGAATATATAGAAGAAGCCTGAAACTTATACCCACCAAAGACTCTTCAGAGCTTTTAGAATTAAGGATGCTTTTATAAGCTTCTAGACAAGGAAAATTCACAGAATCTCCTTCCTCTAATGTTGTGAAGTACCCACATACAAATTCTGTGAAATATAACAAGGTTATGCCCTAATTAGGCTCAAAATGAAATGACAAAAACTAGAGAAAACTTTATAAAATATCTAAAGTGATTATTTTAAAAATATACAAAAATAGATGTCTTGATAACTAAGCAAGTTGAATCCGAAATTTAACCTTCCTTCACTCTTTAACATATTGTATGGTAAATTTTGGATTTAAGTTACTGGTGACATGCACGTATAAATTTGATTCAACTTCTCATAATATATTGATTATAAATTCAAATTCTCATGATAATCGTAAAAAAATTGTACTAAAGTGCATATTTTTTTACATTTAAAAAGTAACAAGGTCAAAATGCATAAAGTATAAAAGATAGGAGGTTTTTTTTCGTAGTGTTATTATTCTAATAAATTTGGATATTTTTTACTTCACTATAAGATTGTTAATAAAATTCTTACCTTCTAAGTAATCACCAAGTTTTTCCAAGTTGATTGCAATTGAATAGTGAAGCTCTTCACCAGCCCATACAGGACAAACAAAAATGGAAATCATAACACAAGCCGAACCTCCTATGAAAATGGTGGATAATCTCTTATGTGCCATTTCCAATACTTCATCCTCACGAAAACCAGAAACAGATATCAAAGAGAATGTCAAAATAAATATCAGGAATCCATAATCATATCTTGCTTTCACTTTAGGGAAAAACCTTATAAATGATACTATTGCAGCTGCAAAAAGAAGAAGAAAACAAGGATTAAATGATCGGAAAATCGTTTTTTTTTATCGGAAAATGTTAGTATTTGTTGTGGACGAGACTTGTGAGACTCGAATCCACAAACTCATTCACTCTATTTCTTAAGCCTTTCACCTTAACCACCAGACCAGACTCCGTTTTAATAGTAATGTTAAGTAAACTACCTTGAAGGAAAACAAAGAAGCCAATCAATATGGGTTCTGCCTTTTCTCCTGCTAGGCTAGCCAAGTAATGAGCCCCAACACCAAGAGTACCAGCCATCAAGGTTGCCAATGTTCTATTCAAACCTTTTCCTAGAGTGGCTCCTAAAAAAAGTGTCATGAAAATTTAGTTCAACAAAGGAATAAGTAATAAAAATACAAACCAATAATTGAGTAAAAATGGGTAACTATTGATTAGTTAAAATATGTATAAACTTACCAACAGTGTACTCAAAAACTACCACTACAGTCATCACAGCCCACATTGCAGAGAGACCAAAATTCTCATATAGTGGTTGATAGTAGTAGAATAAAGACACTAATGAGATTGCAAGTCCAACTTTAAGTGAATGAATAACTTTTCTAGGGTCATCTTCTGCTATCTTTTTTGACATTCTACAAATTTCAAACACCTTCTCCTTAAAATCTTTTGCCAAAGTCATTAGCCGTTCAAATACTCTACCAACTATCCCTTTCTCCTGGTTTGTGTTTCCAGATGCCATCTCCATGAACAAAAATATGAGCTAATAGGAACAAAGATGGTGTAATATGATACCTAAATAGGTCTTGTTTGATGCCACTTTCTATGTGTGAGTATATATATACATATGGAGAGTGAGGGGCAAGAGAAAGCACCTAGTTGAAGATTTCTAGAATAATATTTTAAATGTTATAAGCATGAGTTAGTGCTTAATTTGTACGGTTTGAGTACAAAGAAATTTCTGATTACAATAGTGGGTGGAGTTTATAAGGTGACAAAGCTAAAAATGTTGATATAGACCCATAATAGAGATAATAAATTTCTGGGTGCTATGCGACAAAAAATAATAATAATGATGGTGCATTTTAGACGTGTGTGGATAGTGTTATTCATTGATAGTTGCCCACAAGTTTTGCAATGCACAAAATTAAAGGTTGCAGACACTTAGGGATACCAGATCAGGAATTAATGCAAAAATAACTTAATAAGAGAGTATAGACACTTGAGTTTAGTCTATAGTGGTAAAAGGTGAAATTTTCATTGGGGTACAGCTTTGGTGGAAAAAGATGCAGTAAAGTTTAGATGATAATTCTAGCTAGCTGGAATCTCTCTGATATAAAACTTTATAATATAAACTAGATAAGGATGAATTAGGAGTTTAGGACCTATGGTTAAAATTACATTTTTTATATGAACTTTTTAAATTCGAATAAAAATTGGATAATGGTAGAAGATAATAAATTTACATATTTCTTACTATGATAGAAAATTTGATAGTAACCAAACCCAAGTCACAAGAAATGTAAGTGAAAGGTACCCTATTGGCTAATAATGCTATGAAATGGGTCATGGTAGAAGAACCTTAATTGAAAATTCATTGTCTTCAATAGTTTAGAGAAACCAATCACATGGAAAGGTTAGTTTACAGGGTCCTCCGAACTTTCACATCTTGCAACTATCATTTTCAAAACTTCATTATCTGATTATACAACACTATAGATATAGTTTTGCATGAAAAAGACTAGTCTGCATGATTCATACTGAATTTATGATACAAGGACGTTCTTGCTTATCTGTATCTTTGTATGCAATTGTTCGGTGAAACAGGTAGGTGTCTCTATAGTTAATTAAAGCATGCATAATTGCAATATATATAGTTTGAAATTCTAAGCAACTATTCTACATCTGGAATATAATTATATAATAGAATCAGTATAATGGATGCTTATTACCAACCAGGAAATTTTTCCATTTGAAAATGATGTCTCTCTTGAATAAATATTCACAAATATAATGAGTGTTAAAAAAATATAATTGATGCTTCAAAAATATACAGAAATATAAAATAGAAGTGATACCAAATTGGAAATAGAGTACAATGAATGCAATAAAACTGAGTATTATCTTTAATAAAATTCTCTTTGGCTGATCAAAAAAAATAAAACTAAGTATTACCAAACATATTGAAAAGGGTTACAAATTGAAAACAAAGTGAAAGGAATATGGATTTGAGTTTCATCCAGTGAGGGTGAAGAAACTGATTGAAAATGAAATTGATCTTTCCCTATTTGATTAATAAATTTTACAAAAGAGCAATAAAATTGCATTTACTTATAATATAGATATACCAATAAGCTATTCCAAAACAACATTTCTTAATCAGAACCATTTAGATAATTACTCATTTGCCTTTCTTACATTTTTCTGCTAAAGGTAGACCATGCAAATTTTGAGAAGGACGTGAGATAATCCTCAAAGTTATGATCAATTTTTTTATGAAAGTTTTTTGGCATTTCACTAAAGTTAATAATTCTCCATATATATATCTAGGATAAGTTGAGTCCACTAGCTAGGTTTATTCTCAAATAATGCATGACAACTTGTGCCTCCGGCTTTAAAGCATAAGTTTTTAACATATATAGATATTATACCTGTCACCACACAAACTTCTTGGGAGCCATATAGATTGAAAATGAAAATAAAAATAAAATGAGTGGTAATGCATCCATAAAAATTTGGTACACTTTTTTGGTCTTTCTACCATCCTCTTGGTTGATAATTAGATACCCAAAAACAAAATCATAAAGACAAATTATCTATTTATATGTATCTATCAAGAATTGGTAATAATGTTAAGAGTATCTATTTATAACTTTTTTTTTTAATTTGTTATGAATGAGACTCGAACTTACAACTTATTTCCCTTTATTTCTTAAACTTTTCCCCTTAACCACCATATCACCTTAAGAACATGCATGTATGTAGTTGAAACTTGAGGGTATGAAAGGTAAAACGTTGATTGGTGTAGCTGGAGTTATGTACACAACCATTAATTAAGAATCTAGACATTCTTGTATCAGAGAACATGTCATCTTTTATTTTATTTTATTTTCCTAACTGAATCAAAAATAATAAGGCAATCTATAATAGGACCCTATACATCCCTTTCATTTAGTTCTTTACTGAAATCAAACTGCTGCCGTTAATAAGATGCGATATAGAACGAACATTGACATAATATTCATGTTTTTATTATAAATCATGTTAATTGACACAAAATTATATGTATATCTTTTCTAATTTTTAATCTATGTTCCCCATATTTATAGGGCAAACAAATATGCCTTGGCATAATTCGATGTGTTCTGTGACATGCTAAAGACTATACATGGTTGGTAATAAAAGTGCGAACATATGCATGTGAATCAAAGGACTAATCACTTTTGGGATGTGCGGTCGTCCCTTGAATTTTTGACATTTTGATTTATATGAGGATTCAATGAGGTCATACACGTCTTGTTAGTTCGATAGATGTTATATGTGTGCACATATCGTGGATGGGGATCATCTATCCCAAAATGGTGTCCCCATCCCTGTCTCAACCAATCAGAAAACGTCATCTTATTTAAAAAATCTATATTACCTACATTTCTTTTTTCTTACATTTTTTTCTCTTTTTCTGATTGGCTGGGACATGGATGAGAACACTATTTTGGGACAGGTAATCCTCATCCCACATATCGTATCTAGATCTGAACCTATGTGAAAGAATTTATTTTTTCATTCATTAAAGGGATCATCTAATATGAGACTAAGTCCTTTAATTTCGAGCTATTTTATCTCTCTTCATAAACTATCTACCAATAATGTTAGTGACTTGGATTATGCGATATATTAAGTGTGTATAAAAACAAAGTTAAACTAAATGTAAAATGTACATAGTAAATATGTGTCAGTGCTGATATTTATTTAGCGACTGCATATATAAATGGATAATGTTTCATGGCCAAAATATTCCGTCAAAGGAAGCATTATATCATTTATATGGCTTCAAAAATAATGCAACACATGATAACTTCCATATTGGGAAGGAAGATCAATTACCACATTTAAATCGAATATTTTGCACATTTTTTAAGCACCAGGATATAGCAGAAACCTGCACATAACACTGAGAACCATTTAACGTTATTATGAAGTGTTTGTGTTTCCTTGTGCTCTATTAACATGCTTTCAGGGTTGAAGTAGTTGGTTTAATTATTGGCATTTGGTTTAGGCATCATGAATCCAAAAACATTACAAAGTCAAAGCTTAATGCTCTCATGCTTGATCTAAGCACCAGCTTTGTGGTTCAATAAACTTGATAATGACATGCCCTATCATCACAATTTTCACTTTTGCCAATAAACTAAAGTATTTGTGGGTGAAAAAAACAAATAAAAATTAGTTAAGCTTGATAGACTTGATCATGACACCCACTAACGTTTTTCCTCTAATTTGATATATATATATATATATATATATATATATATATATTAATGAGTGGAGTTGAATATATGTGCTTAGTGGTTAAGTAACTAAGTAAGAGTACTATGTTGTAAATTTGTAATGTTGCAGCTTGAATGATTTGCAGCATACTTTAGGTTCACATGGACCATGTAGTTCAATCTCCCTTTGAAAAAAATAACAGCAGTACATTAATCAAATATTTCATGTTAGGACCTTTCCTACAACTAGGGGATTATTGAAGATAATGCATTACATACACCACATATACAAAACCACAGCTAATATTTGCATACCTAAGTTTTAGTAAAATTACACAAACTACACCTCACTTTTTTGTCCTTACACGAACCACCCCTAATTATATACATATGTTACACTAACTACCCCACATAATATAAAAATGTAATATTTTAAACAAAAAACGTATGATGTGTGTAATTAATTAAACAAAATATTGTATATTATATAAAAAAATTCAAATAATATAAGAGTCAATGCGTCTTCATTATTTGGCTCGTTATAAAATAATATAAAAGTTATTTAAACATTTATTTGAAATTATTAATGTATTTTTTAATAACAAAAATAATAAAGAAACATTCGCTTTTGTACTATTTGAAGTGTTACACAATATACAATATTTTGTTTAACTTAATTACATTCATCACACGTTTTTCTTTAAAATATTACAGTTCTATAACATGCAGGGGTAGTGTGTAATGTATGTATAAATCTAGGAGTGGTTTGTGTAGGAGGGAGGGATGGTTGGTGTAATGACAAAGAAATGAGAGATAATTTGTGTAATTTCATTAAAACTTAGGGGGTGTAAATGTAATTTAACTTATTTGTAATATTAGTATTATCACAAGCTAAGATAACCACTCCAATAAAAAACAAGGAGAAAAGGGTAAAAGAAAAGCAAAAACAAGTGCATAGGTTAAAAATAAAACACATGACTCACATCAACAAAGGATAGATCATATTGGCAGAAAACATTGAGATGAATTGTGCCAATGCTGCAAATGCATATTAATCTTGAGATGCTCTTTTCACTAACTAAGCACACAATTGCCCCTCGACGATAGGGTCGGATAGATATGAGAGGTAAAACATCACGGTTAGACGAAGTTAAGATAACCACCCCTGATTAATAGGAGTGGATATGATGTTGTCAGTCATTGCAAGCATTGTACCAAACTTGCTCTCATCAACAAAATCCAGACCAAGAAACTATGTAACAGCTGGCTCATTGCAAACTACTAGGCCTACCGGATGCTGCTATATGGGTAGTTTGTGGGAAAGAATGATGAACCATCATGTTGTTATCAATTGCATTCGATGAAGATGCACCACCCTTCACCGTTTGCTCCAAAAGACGAACCAGTGACATAAATATTTCCATCCTCGTCACGTCTCTGTTTGCCTGCAAAACAAAACTTAAAAATAAGTACCGAGAATAATATATAAACCTAATGGCGCATAGTGGATTTTACTCAATTCAAAATGCCTAAATGAAAGTTATGTATAAATGCAGTTACAAATACAAGGTTTCTTTGAAAGTTCAGCATTGTATCATAAGGTCATAGCTGAAAATGCTCAGCTTCTCAAGTATTAAAGGCCACTAAAAATTCTTACCTCAACAACAAAGTGTGCCCAGATCTTGTCATTACGAGCTTCCATGACACCTTTCAAGATGGTTAAACCTAATCCTCTGATTAAGTCGGCTATTTCAAGAAAGAAACCACGTTCCTCACAAAGCATCTGTACGAATAACAACAACAAAAGGTTAAGGAGGATGATACAGAACTATTGTATAGTCAAGAGTATCTTTAAAAATTATAAAGCATCAATCACTTACCTCGACTAGCATCTGACCAGGAGGATTCAGATCCTCCACTATGATAGGGCAAACCATTGATTGTGAACCAACCTCATATGCCCATGTAGCCCCTCCGTCAAAGTTATCTTTTAAAAGCAATCCACCTTCCTTGCTAATAATCTGTGTATTCAGATAAGAACTATCAATTTTCTCCCTTACTAATATTTTTCCTCAAGGCAAAACACTATCAGCTCCTCATTCTTCTTTATAGTCCTCTTGCTCATAAAAGATGTACGCCAAAAACTTCTTTCCAGTTTAAAGGGTTTAGGTCAATATTAGATGTGAGCAACCATATATATAGACTACAGCATTTCTAAAAATACTATCACTATATTTACTTATTCTTGTAATTACTTCATTTATCAATTATCAATGAATATATTTCCCATACCAATTGTCTGAGATACAAAGCAAAAGGCGTGAATGATGTTTATACCTTTGACTCCCCAGTCTGTTTCAGCTTGTCAGCATGCTTTGTTACACTTTGCAAGAAAAGCATATGCTTGATGGTCCTTTCCAAAAGTGCATCTATACTACACTGTTGACCCATTACAAGAGATTAAAGAAATCAGCATCTGAATGATATTTAAAAAATAAATTATGGATTGAGATATATATAAGAGAGCACAAGAAAGTCTTACTTTTGCTCCATTGGGCACAATTTCTCGCAACTCTTTCACACGATCTTGAATCATTTGGCGATCTTTTGGTCTAGGCCTGGGGTTCTCTCCAGGTTTAAGCCTTTTCCGGTTGGACTTGCAACCTTCATCAGGCCGCTTAGAATATCCAGTGGAAACGCTACTTTCATGCTTCACATTGTTAACTTTCTCAACCCATGAACTAAGTTGAGACCCATATACGGAAGTAGTTTGAGAACAGTTTCCAGCATCATCCTTGCTACACACAGATTTAAGAGAACTAGTTTGTGCAGCGCCTATTTTACCATCCATCTTAGGGAAATCAATCACTTTTCCCTTGACAACATTATCAGGCATAACCTGCTTAGAGGCAGGAGAGGGAACAGAAGTGGTATTAATCCTTGTCAATGTTGTTCTGCAAGACATATCAGAATTCTGTTTTGAAGCAGATTGAGCCCTTGAAACCACAGCATCTAAGAGGTGGTCTGTGCCTGACCCAGAGAAGATGCCACTGTCTGATACTGCTTCACTAACTGAATAAATATTATCCGGATCTATAGCCTGCATGTTCATGCATGTTGCCTTTTTATCAATATTTTCATCAGCAAGCAACTCATCCCAGTTTCCATTCAGCAGTTTTCTTTTGAAATCCATACCTAAAACATCAAATAGGTCATCGTCTGATGGAAGTTGAGCACTAGCTTCATGCTTAGCATTCATTTTCATCATATGTTGACTGGAAGCATCTTCATTAAGGTGATCATGAACTAAATCAGGGATGTGGTCACTCATAGCCACATGCTCCTCAAGATGAAGAGATGGGATTTTAAAGGCCTGAAGCAAATCATCATCAATCCTTTGATCTGTTGCAGCCAAAACATCATGAGCGTGATTTAAATCTGTGGGAAGATTCTTCTGATGAGAACCTTCTAGATGCATATGAGTAGCAACTGTTTGGTTAGTCAAATTAGGCAGAGAATAAGTCCCAGCTGTAGTTGAATTATCATTTTGAAGTCCCACTCTAACTTTTTGTATTCCAGAAAAATCAGTGGTGGATACTTTGGGAGAGTTTGAAACAGAGCTGTTAAACATATTTGTCCGCAAAAGATTACTCATCCTATTGTGGATTGGAATTCCTCCAAGTATTGAATTACTAACACAACTCTGGGTCTGTTGAAGAATATGGCTTCCATCTCTTTTCAATTGGGAAATATTATAGGTACTCGATGGGTTCATATTAGGATTAACATGAACTTGTGTCCCAACACTTGATAAGATTTGTTGTTCCATATATTTAAGGCTGCCATCACTGAAGTTTGATTGGCCAAAACCAGCTAATTCATTGAATGCATATCTTGTATTATATGCAGCAGAAGACTGCTGCATATACGAATCAAGATTTGAGGGTATTACTTCGGCTCTAGCCACGACAACTCTATTCTCTTGTTGGGTACTGACACTTGTTCTATTTATTGAATGAGCTGTTGGGTGGTAAGGATTGTCATGGTACTTGGATGATATCTTGTTTTGGTTCTGCATTTGAGGTGTCAATACAGAACCCTGGTAATTATTTACGGGTTGAGCAATAGGCCTTGAAGAAGCATGAGAGAAATTACTTATTTCATTGGAACCATTAGTTACAGAGGGAGTGAAGTTAGAGCTAACGACTGGTGGGTCAACAGTCAGTGGCACACAATCGGTCACAGGTCCAGCAAGTCTTTCGGAAGAAAGTTTTGCTGAATAGTCATCAGATAGAAGGACACCAGGAATACATGCCAATTGCAAGATCAAGCTCTTTGTGTCATTCACAAATCCTATATTTTCCATTATCTGCAGCAATAAGTAAGCTGCATTAGTAAAAGAAAATTGGAGCAGTGGACAGAAACTATTTATTTTGACTTTATGTGTAGGAGCCACTCAATAGAATTCCCAAAACTAGAGAATAGATTATATGAACTAGTAATGCTCCATACGGTAACAGATAAACAAGAGATCCACACGACTGCATGACAGAACAGGTAGCAAAACTAGAGTAGGGCTCAAGGCTCAAACTGCTTATACTTGTAAGTTATTCGCTAATCAACAACACAAGTTGTGCTCAAGGAAGTAGCGAAGGAATTCACTCTGGTCTCTGGTAACACTGAGGTCGAGAGTGTGAATTATGTGAGAAGCATGATCCATACAAGTGAAACAGTTCACATACAAATTTTTCGGTTTTGAAGGATGGCTATCAAAGTTTTGTGCAATGGGCCATGCAATCCTTAACTGTCATAACTCATAAGCCTTTAAATTTAACCTAGATCATTTATGCTTCATCCAATGATAATAAGAACAGATTCTTAGGTTTCTCAAGTAATCACATTCTCATGTGTGAAATCATCAAAGACATGGTATTACAATTCTTCAAACAGAACAAAAGAAAAAAGACTTACTGGCAAGAAAGAACCAAGTTGAACAACCCCATGTGGAAGCACAGGAATAACAGCTAGTGTCTGCCAAAAAAATTAGAATATGGCATCAGGGAACAGTAAGCAATAAAAAAGTGCAGCAAAATGTGACGCAAAACAAAAAACACAAACCTGTATTCCAGCTGAAAATTGGTAATGCAACTCAGTATATACCTAAAAGGAAAACAACCATACGGAGAAATGAGAACAAAGTTTGTAATTTTACCAACTACAAGCCTTGTCACCACTCCAAGAATATATAGACACAAACGCTATCACATAAAAATGTTTGTCATTTAATGTTCATAAAATAATACTAACAGAGCCACATAGGGTGAGCATCAGTGTGACGATAAGGTTACTGTTTAGTGACCAATAGGTCACTGGAGCACCATTTTTAAAACATTAAAAATGACACATTTTGACCAACGATCAGAGCATTAAAAATAAATACATAAATAAATTGAACATAGAAAAATATATGATTCTACAAAATTTAGTTTTCCTTTTCACCAACCTTAAAAAGAAACCATGGAAAACATCAAAAACAGTTTATGTATTCTTCACAGGAATAAAACTCTATCATAATACTTGAAGCAGATCATCAAATCCTTACCTCATGTGGACATGCATCTCTAGTGAAATTGTTCAGAAGAATCCACATATGATTTCCTGCAAATGCTGCCCGTCCAATTATCCTGGATAACAGCAAAAGGCAGCACTTGAGTGACATGGGAATGACAAGAAAGTCACTTAAAATTGGAACGTGAAAAAAGAAAACACCAACCCTTCACCAATGATATTGACTGAACTATTCACCACCATTTTGTTAATCAAAGAACATACTTTATCCTCTTCTTGAACCCCCAGCTGAGACTCGGAAGAAAACCAGCATCTTTCCCCATCTTGGTAAGGCAAATTAGACGTCCCAATAATACAAGGAGGGAAATTAGATGGCAATGGTTCATAATAGCAATCTTCCCATATTAACAACCTGCCATGTCAAGCATTACTCAATTAAGTAAAATATAAATTTTCTATACACATCAATAAGGTATAAAGTCAAAGGCATAATATTTCATCGTCAAGCTGGCTGCTTAGCGAATATAGTGTGGAAGCAACTATAAGACGCTTGTGAACAAGCAACAGTAGTTTCATATTTTCAGTCAAAAAAGAAAAGGTCTAAATAAAATTAGGAGCAAAGAAACAAACTAAAGCTGGGTTTTATCTTCTTGTTTCTTTTCTTTTTATTTCTAGCAAAAAAATTACAATCAAGTTCAAAAATTTCATTTCATGATTCTATGTGCAGTCGTGCAATATAAACTAACAAAAATCAAGATTCTAATACAGGCAACTCCTCTCCTTCTCCTGTTTGTTCTGAAGCCTTAACTAATTCCATTCATGGAAATAATCAACATGTTAGTTACAATTATGCGTTAAATCGGGGTGTCATAAGGTGGTCAGGTGGTTGCAGTAGATGGTTTAAGGAATGGAGTGATAAGGAGATCGAGAGTTCGACCACTACAAATACTAACATTTGTCTATCAAAAAAATGGGTTAAATCATAACCACTACCATAAGTGATTAGCATGAAAAATATAGATCAGCAGTTAAGGGGTCAGCTTTTTCTTTACTAATGGAACAATAAGATATAACCAAATAGTATCAAACAAAGAAAACAAGTACTGTATCAAGAGAATCGTTCACAAACAAATCCAATCAAATAGATAGTGCGTTTGGCAAACCAATGCAAATAAGCTTTTACTTGATTAAAAAATGAAAATTTGAAAACAGGAACAAAGATTCTTGAAAACAAAATAGAAGCAACAAAGGCACATAAAGTTCCAAACGGGAAGTAACATAACATGTGGATTTTTATCTTGAAAACGAACCAGCAGAAGAAATAGAATCAAAATAAAAACGAATTTCTCTGAAAAAGTACAAGCGTCAAAGGCATATATGTAAACAGATAAACATTTAACCAAAGCTAATAATTTTTGCAGAATTTAAAAAACAAAAACAAAGAGCACGAAATGAAACCATATTTTCCTTTAAGAAACTCACTTTGGATTGTTGCAACCGATCTTCCAGAACACAGCATAAGACCACTGATTCCGAGCACAGAGAGTTTTCAAAGCTTCCTTCAACAAAAACCCCATTTTTTCTCCAACAAAAGGGGTCTCAAAACCACAATAAAGTTTTCGTTTTTCCAAAGTAATGAAGAAGCGGCAGTAGCATTCACGAAGAGAAAGAAAATAAAGGGTAATGTTCAAAACCAGAAAAGAAGCATTTCCCGGCGATTTTTTTGTCAGTAAAACTAACTTCCACGGCACGATCCTCTTCCCGCTTGTTTTGTCCTCAAGCCACCGCTGCGTTTTCTGACTGGATCTAAGTTCACTACGGTCAGTTTCCGGCACCGGCTGTCCATCCTCCGGTAAGGAAGACGTAGAGAGAGAGAAATAGAGAACGGAAGTGGAAGTTAGAGAGAGACAATAGTAAAGTTGAGAACTTTAGAAAAAACTACACTATCCCACGAGATTCAAGTTTGTATAAAGCTATCATCTTCCTCATTTAGGGTAAGTGAAGTGAAAATGAAGACAAAAAGAGAGAGAGAGTGTAACAGAAAAATAGAGAAGAAGAAGTGTTGATTGTTATTTTCTCTGCTATGGTGTATTTTTTTTAATCTTTCTCACAGCACTGAGATTGTGGGAAAATATAAAGTGTGGAAATGGTTGAAGAGATAAAAAGGGGTTTAAGAAAAAAGGGAGGGTTTTGGGAGAGAATTACGAAGTTGCCACTGAGTTTATTTATTTCTGGGAACAGAGAAAAGTGGTTTTGTCGGATTGTGGAACAGAGGAACTGAGAAGAGTGTCTGGTCTGAATAAGTAAGAGGTGGTCAGTGGTGGCCACCACCTAGTGCGGGGTTCCTATCGCCGTGACGTCACATCATCATTGCCCCTTGCTTTCCTCTTTAATTACCATCATGCCAAAAGGATGAGCTTTTTGTGAGGACCACTTAATTCTATTTGGGTCATTTTCTCATATTTCATAATGACAAGTGACCTTCAAGTTAAGTTTTCTTATTAGGTAATTAGAAATCACTAATAATAATTAGGTCAAGTTTTCACTAAAGTTATCATCTCTTAAGATGGTTAGTCCTTTTTGTATTACATGATCGATAAAGATTACATGTCCCAAAAAAAATGTTGTTATGTATCAAGTCAATCATATTCCACCAAGTAATAAAAAACAAATTAGTTTCTGCTTTTATGATTTTTTTTCTTAATTAGTTGGTAATTTTTTATTAGATTGAAACATAATATGATACCAAATATTGGGACAAATGATATTCATTCTTACGTGATGGAGATGTTTAGTTTTCCAGACAAATGGAAAAATTGGATTAGAGCTCGCATTTTTTCAAGTAATTTTTAGGTTTCGTTAATTGTAGCCAAGTAAGGAATATTGATATAAAAAGAGATTGAAGTAAGGTGATACTCTTGCCCCTTTTTATTTTTTACTATAGCTAAAGGTTTGATATGTATGGTGCATAAGCTCATTACTTACTCCTAGGTCAACCTTCACTCATATACTCATATTTAGTAACTTAACTAATTTAATTGACACTTAATATAATTAAACTCATATACTCATCCACTTTCTATGGACATTTAATATATCTTAATATTGGAATGGGCTACATTTAATTTCTTCACTTAATTTATTCAATATTCTTGGTCTTCGATGTCTTTATAGAACATAAAAACAATTGCATATAACAAAATTATAGACCTCATAAGTTTTATTGTTTTATAATCCTGTTTCCATGTTCTATTCTTTTCCTAGTCCATATTTTTATTTGGTGCATTATGACTCTGGTTGGTTGATGTTGCAGTCATTGTCCCAACTTTATGTTAAATTAATACACAAAGTACCTATTAAGATATAAATTAACTTTCATGGGTGTTTGTGAACCTTGTGATGCCTCTATTCTAATGCTACTTTTTTCAATTAAAAATACTACTAATTATGAAGCTTAAATAATTATATCACTAATTATGGAAATAAATGACAACCTACGGTTGTGTGGTCATATGGGAGAGGAGTGGCTCTCATGATGGATTCAAAAAAGGTTAATTTATCTCCTATCTTACATTTATCATCGATATATTTTAATATTATAATTTAACCGATAACTAAAGAATATATTTTGAATCATGTCTGAAACACATATTTTTGTTCATGACAAATGAAGAGAAGTTGGACTTTAGGTCTAATATTATGTTATGTTTTTATTTCCAAACTAATTGGTAATGTGAACAATCCAATATGTATTTAAACCATGACTAGGAGAATAAAGTAGACATGTGTGACTTACATTCCAACTGATTAATTGTAGATGATTGGTTGGTCACGTTTTGTCTCACGGTTACATGTTTTGAGATATGTTAAGTTTTATATCACAATCAATTGGTAATAAGAGAAATAGTTTAAAATGTATTTAAACTATTTTCAAGACAATAAGATGGGAGACACAAAGTTACTTGAGTGTGCATTACTCATTAGTGGTTCATTGTTACTTTGATTATTTCACCCAACTCTAGGACATAGTAATTTTTGTGGGGAAAAGAGTAAAAAAGATTCCTATTCAAAGGTTCTTATGTCCACCTCTCAAGTATGATAATGATATTCAATCTTTTTTAGTACCCTCTAATTCTAAGTAGGCTTCAACTCAGATGCTAGCTCTCCTGCCAATATCAGTTTTTAAAATTCAAGGAGTAAGATTTACTCAAACAAGCATAAACTTAATAATAACATCTGAACAAAATAATGATAATCTCAGGAAGAATGTACAGAGGAAAAGGATGAGCATAGAAGTAATAATCAAAGGACTTATACAGCCAATAATCTATTTGCATGTGTATTCCAATAAATGTGTGTATAGTTTGAATGGGGACCAAATGTATCGATCGAAGGATTGAAAAGAAAAAGTAAAGACCAAGGTTTTATTTTATCCCATGCCAGAAGATAAATTGGGATAGTACATAAAAATATTATATTTATTATATGTTTTTTATGTAGTGAAAATATATTAACTTCATAATGCACAAATGTTGTAGGGTTATTAAGGAATCAGGGGACAAGCAACCCTATTACATCATAGGAAAATAGGTTGTTCCTATCTAGTGTGTACACATTTACATACAAAAGGTAAAGAATATAAACTTGGTCGTGTTGAATTGTGT